>CM076184.1:84469705-86969705 GCA_038277355.1 Encarsia formosa | reverse complement strand
ATTCTTAAAATAATTTCCTTTTTTTTTTTTTTTTTTTTTTTTTTTTAATAAAAAAGTTCAAAGTAACAGTAAAATCGGTGTTGAGTTAACTTTTTTTTAAATGAGGTTTGCAATTTCAATTTCTCAATTTTCGGAACCAAACGATAATGTCTATGAGATTTTTTATTAGTGAATGAAGAAGAGGCACTAGTTTTGTTGAATTAAAATGTAAAAAAAAAAAAAGTATTTTGAATTTTTTATTAAACTTCATCTTAAAAAAAACGGCAATGGTTCTAAGACTTAAAATATTTATGATATTTATTAAAATTAATGATAGTTTTAAGAAAATTTTATTTAATTAACGAAAAGTAAAATACCAATCGTATATTTTTAAACTAGGAGAAAATTAGAAAACTAAATAGAAAAATTTATTTTGCTTGTGTCAAAACTAAGAAATTGTGTTATTGTAAGAATACTTTTGGTTTAAATTTTTTACATCCATTAAAATATAAAATCAAAATAATTTTTTTTCCGGTTTAATTTTGAGATACTTGTGATGATAAAATTTTAGAAACAACAAAGTGGCCTGCAAGACTTTTACTGGATGGAACATCAGTCCAGTAAGGCATTCTAAAACATTTTGCCTCAACTTTATCTAATTCTACATAATTTATTTGATCAGATAATGAAAAACAATGATATACTCCACAAGAGGAAGAGGAAATAATTACACTATCAAAAAAATCTAACTTTTCATTAAAACGTTTAACAACAAGATAATAATTTTGGCCTAAAGAAATGATATTTTGAATCACACAAACAGAGGAATCTTCTAACATGACTGGATTATCTTTTTGAAAAATAGATAGAGTTATTTTTCCAAACTTCAATTTACTAAATTGATTATAACGGTGAAATTGCTGAGCAAGTGGCCCCCTTCTGTGTGCACCTAACAACTTGATAGCAAGAGGAGCAGAATCTGAACTATCAAAACTCATTTCCTCTTCTCGCCTGTAAATTTGTTGTAACTGCTGATTTGGTTTTTTGCAAAGTTTCCTCAAATATACCATGTTGCTTTCATAAGGAAAAGCAGAGTAAGAATCTAAGGGTCCAAACATTCTGACGTCGTCAACGAGATGAAGTAAAGCGTGGACATTGTACGACATAAGCTCAAGACCATAAACCATTGACGCTTTGTCAACGAAAATTCGCAAACTTTTTTCAGCATCAAGAATTTGTTCTTCAGTTGCAAGAGGGTCAATTAAAACTCTCGTTGCGGAATGCAGCAGAATAAAATGTAAATAAACAGCGTTGCTTACTACACCATTGAACAGAACAGGCCCGCTATAAGCAAGAATCTGACGTTGTTCTGTGGCCTTGAAGCTACCATGCTTTTCAATTTTAAGAGGTTGACGAGCGAAATCGCTAGGACAGTATTCTTTGATTTCTTCTAATCTGAGATTGAGCACAGCAATAAAATCAGCTGGAATTTTAGAAGACGCTGAATACTTACCATCCACAATGGCCTGCTCAATTTTCTCCATGAGCCCGAGGAACAAAAGATGCATAGAGTCTAAAACAACCTGGCTCGTTTGCTGGATGGGCAGATTACCTATAGGGCAATCTCCTTCTAAAAAGTGCTCACCATCAGTTCTGAGCCTATACTCTTCTTCTGTTCGAGGTGGATGATCAATTCCTTGATAAACCATAACACCTGGCCGGAGCCACTCGCCTACCACCCAACATCTTGAACAAGGACTAGTAGCACCGTGCTCTTTGTGACCTAAAGAAAAAGCTCGAGCAGGTTCATCAGCGATAAAGCACCGAAAATCAAGAGGAAAGATTTTTTCTTTGAACTCAAAGCCACCATTTTGTATAACTAAAAGCACTTCATCTATAAAAGCTTTAAAAAAATCACCAGCAGATGAAGGCTTATGGCGACCTTTAAAAATTCCCACCATTTTAGGTTTGGAATTAACAATATTGACTATTCGAACCTGTATCGGCCACATTTGTATTTTCCTAGACCTATCTGGGCATGCGCCATCAGTGTGTACGTCTATGTCTAAAATATTTGGAATAATATTGAAGTCGACTAGTTCAAGAATATATTTTAATTTTTTTCTAAAACCCAAATGGATATATTCACCACCAGCTAAAGGAACAATAGGAGCAGCACCAGTAGGAGTACTTAAAATTGTCCGAGGATCAGCAGGCAAATCAGAAAAACAAGGGTGGGTTCGAAGAATTTTGAGAACAGCTTTGCATTGCTCGTGTGAAAAACTCAATCTAGAATTTGACAAAGTTTCAGAAAGAAGAGTTCTAAAAGGAATAACATGATTTTCATTTTCCTCAACAATATCGTCATTAACTAATTCATCGCCCTCCATTTCAGGGTCACTCGATTCTTCAAGTGGAGCTAAATTGATATCCATGCCATCTTCATCAACGTTCATCATTTGATTATCGTTATTGTCAATTGCAAGAATATCATTTACCTCTGATGAATTGCTGAGAATACTAATCGAATCATCTTTCTCTGATGAGTTGCTATCAACACTCATCGATTCAATTTCATCTGAAGAAGGAGAAGAATTATTATTTCTCGCTGAGTTATTTAAAATTAGATGGCGATGTTGAGTTATTAAAGAATTCATTCGAACTCTATGCCTATGTGAACATTCTATCAAAGGTTTGCGAGTAATAATTTTTCCTAAGCGATCCATTAGTGAATTTGTTATAATGCTTTAAAAATAATACAGTAATTCAAATTAAATGTCAAACAGCTAATTCAAAAATGAAAACTTTAATAAATTTGATTTATTAAGTTTTCGTTTTAAAAGTAATAATCGTAACCAAGTTACTGAAGACTAGTTGCTAAAGAAAAGTTTTTTTTTTTTTTTTTTTATGTAGATATGTTGAAATTTAGTAAAATAGATTTAAATAGTAAATTATTAAGTATTTATTCATTAAAAAATTCAATCAAATACTCCCGACTCAATAATAATAAACATATTTAAAAATACTGAAAACCATATGCAACATAATACTTTATTTTTTTTTAGATGAATACAGTGTTTCCTATTATTCCCACATGAATTTTAAAAATCTGCAACAGATATTTTTTAAATTAAAAATTAAGAAATAGTATAAAATTTAAACACAGTTTATTTATATCAGAGACTCGAAAAGAAAGAATGTGTTAATCAGAATTTAAGTGTTGATTTATTTTATTAAAAATTTTGCAGTGCGGCGCATACAGAATTTTTATTGAATTTTTGAGTTTTGCATTGAAATAAAAATAATATTTGTTAAGATATGAGAAAACAATCAAGAAAGAAGGTAAGAATGGCCTGGTCAATGACTAGTAAACAATAATTTAATAATTGTTAAGTGCAATTTATCAATTTCATAAAATGTATAAAATCACTAAGCCTAGTCTGTAGACCTTACTCGACTAAGCATATATAGCACCTCTAAAAACCACCAAGTACCTTACTCACCTACAGCGTCAAAACGACAACTTTTGCAGGACAGAGTACAAAACAATTTAAAACAGAAGCCAGATGTGGGTCTCCACTTGTACAGGAAACAAGCAATGGGGAAAAAAATACTCCAAAGTAAAGAAAAATAATGGGTGTGTTAATATCAAAGTAGAGTAAAGCTGCTTCACAAAAAACTGTGCTGCCAAGCCATCAAGAGATTTCTTACCACCAGGATGGAACTGTCGCTGATTTTGGAACGATAGAAACAAAATTTAAAAAAAATGGGAAGATTTATCAACACACAAGATCTCAAGATTTCAAGTTATTAAATTTTCCAGCTATATTTAATGATATATACTGAAATAAAAAGAGTATTGCAAATTGAAAATGAAAGCAAAGTTAAACTTTAATCAAAAGTTAATGTTAAGTTAAATTATGAAATGAACAAAAGTAAATTGTAAATAGAAGTGTAAAATGACAAAGAATGTAAAATTAAAATGTTATTAAATGTAAAGTTGCTACAATATAAAATAATACTGGAGGCAAATTTGCTTTAATATACAGTAATTGGAGTAATAAAGTTTTAAGTACTATTATTAACTATTGAAGTTATTTTTTTTTTTAATTTTAATATGAAATTATATTGCATAGTACAATTAAAATTATTTTTAATTACTGTTTGGTTATTTAATAAAATTTATAAAATTACTGTGCCTAAGTTTTGATTTAAATATTTGATTATTTTTGCATATATTATTTTAATCCGCAATCAAAAAATAGAATACTTTAAGATGATAATACTGTAATAGCCGTTGACCTAACCTGCCATGCAATTTTTTTCTGAATAATTACTTACAAATAAATGGATAGAAAGTATACTTAACAGCGGCTTCTAGGAGATGATGTTATATACAGCCGCAGCTCCAGGTCACTGGCGTTGAGTTTTCAAGATTAGATCCTGGGGGGGATTGGCTTTGTAAGTACTCTCAAATTAAAAAGAAGCAATCAAGTAAAAACAATTATATACTTAGGCAAATCAATCTTGTACGATGATCGGCTCGATGCACTTTTCAATTTTTACAGCTTTTAATCTTGAAGTTTTCCAGAAATTATATATGCGTATACACAAAATATTTAGATGCTCGTCGTTGAAGAGTCGCCAGGAAAAAGGACGCTATACGTGCCTACCCCACATGTAGGTTAGAAATAAAGCCGCGCGAATTAATGCACTTTGTGCGAACAACGTGCACATAAATCGAAACGCAATTAATCTGCATTTTGTACGAGTCAGAGTGTCAACACGCGAGAACTCCAACTCGAAATGACCGCACTTTAGGTTCACAATTACACCACCGCGTGCTACACTTCGGTGCAAATCACGTGCTGCTATCTGGGTAGTCTTGAACCTTGACTAGCTCTGGTAGAAAACTACCTTAACCGATATCTGTAAAAAATCTTTTTTATTTAAAAGTACTTTTAAAGTATCAGATTATAATTTAAAAACACATTTGAAAGATATAAATTACTTTTCAAGAGTATATTATCAAGATGTTCTTAATCTTCTAATTTTATCACTTCAAAATTTTGATTCGGGAAGTTTCTTGACAAAATTGAGTAATATTCCCAAAAAAAAAAAAACCTTGCCAAGGTGAACAAGCTTAGGAGAGTTTATGCTGTAGTTGAATTAACAAAAACAAGTGATGTCTTTTCAATGATTTTATAAAGAAAATTTTTAATCTTTTCATCAGTAGAGGGTATCTAACACGTGTTATGCGCCTAAACTAAATCATTTAATGCACGTTCTATTAGTGGATCTCAAAAGTACGATATTCGAAAACGAATAAAAATTTTTTTTTTTCGATGCCAAAATTGAGATTAAGATGAGCTTGAAAATCATACCTTCGAAAACAAATTTACTTGAAAAAATTTAAAAAACAAACAGCTTATCGTAAGTGTTATAACTTATGCCAAATTATATGTTATATCATGCTAGAAACATCTCCTAGCGTACGCTACAAACCGCTCCTAGCGCATACAAACATCTCCTAGCGTACGCTACAAACTCCTGGGGGTTTATTCACTAACTTTAACGCGAGCGATAATTTATCAAATAACGAACTGCGCATGCGCAGCCACGATTTTTTTTGTAAATTAACGAATAGCGCGTTCGTTAGCTGCACTGAGAGAAGGATTTGGTTCACGCAACCAAATTTGGTTGTGTGAACTCATATTTAAATAAACTTAATTAATTTTTCGAAATGTATTGCTGAAATTTGAAATTAAAATAAATTCTTATACATTTAACAAGAATAAAGGTAACTGATTTAAGCAAATTATTACAACAATAAACAATAAAATAATACAATAATAAATAAAACTTGTTTTTAAAATAAAAAATAAAAGCTCGATTTTTACGCGTGGAGTGTGGACCAAACATTTGCTTCCCACAACCAAATTATCCGATTTCTTTTCAACCAAATATATTTGGTTCCTTGAACCAAATCCTTCTCTCAGTGTGTGAATTAATGAAAAAAAATGTCGAAACAGGGAGAATTAGCGCTGATCGCACAAAATAGCGCACTAAAGATAATTTTAACGGCATTTGTAGACACGGGAAATTTTCGTGATTTAAGAAAAGCGTAAGCTGTCTTCTTTTTTTGCAATGAACTATAAATTTAAAAAACTATTAAAAATGGTTCGATGTAATAGAAAATAAAAAATTTACTTGGTGATGAGGATTCACCGTTCATGTTTTGTTTTTGAATTTATTATTTTATCTAAATACTAGGGCTAATTTTCGCGCTACGCGTGCCTAAAATTAAATTTTTTTCATTTATAGTTAAATTTTTTGAATATTTTTTTCTCATACTGCGCATGCGACAATCACTCTCTCAGATCGCCCAATGACGTGAATCATTTGGTTACAACCAATGACATGAATTGTTTTGGTTAGATTAGCCAATGCTATATCGGCTTCACTGATAAGGCTATTATTTTTTAAGAAAGGAAATAGCTGAATATGATTGTTTAGCGAATAAATAATGTTCATAAATAATAAAAAAAAAAAATAATACATGTTCAAATTAATAAAAAGCTAAGTATGTACAAAAAATTGTTTATTTATTCTATGTCAAGTTTATAACAATCAAGTACATTTTTAGGTTGCAGGCATATTATTCATTCATGAATAAATATATCCATAATAAAAATTCACTGTTTACAATTATATAATGATAACTGTTTCTACAATACAAATAAACGCGTACATGCCTGTCTTGGTCTTGAAGAAATATCATTATTTTTAAGGGAAAAAAAGTTTAAAAAAAAGTTTTAATAATGTTGAAAATAATATAAATTTTTATAAAATAAAAGAAAAAAAATGATACAAAAAAAAATTTTAATACTTTTATTACGAGACCAGTTCAATCCAGCGTTGGTATCGATATTCTGCTCACGGGACTAAGCTATATGTTCAGGGCATACTTTTCGACCAAGCATTAGTTCAGGTTGTTTGGCGGGCTAGTACAGGAATCCCACAAGCTTGACAACCCAATAACGCTGGGTACAGCGATAAATAAATTATTTTTTATAGACAAATAACTAACCAGCTAGCTTCAAACCCCCGTAACGCTGGAAAAAAGGATAAATAAATATTTTTTTATAAACAAATAATTAACCGACAAGCTTTAAACCCCCATAACGCTGGAAAAATAGATAAAAAAATTATTTTTATAAACAAATAACTAGCCAGCAAGCTTTAAACCTCCATAACGCTAAAAAATAAGATATGTGAATTATTTTTTATAAACAAATAACTAACCAGCAAGCTTGAAACCCCTGTAACGCTGCGATATAGATAAATAAATTATTTTTTATAAACAAATAACTAACCAGCAAGCTTTAAACCCCCATAACGCTGCAAAATAGATAGATAAATAAATATTTTTTATAAACAAATAACTAATCAGCAAGCTTGAAACCCCTATAACGCTGGAAAATAGATGAATAAATATTTTTTATAAACAAATAACTAACCAGCAAGCTTTAAACCACCATAACGCTGAAAAAATAGATAAATGAATATTTTTTTATCATCAAAAACTTAACCGCAGGGAACAAGTTAAAAACTCGTATAACGCTGCAAAAAAAGATAATTAAATATTTTTCATAAACAAATAACTAACCAGCAAGCTTGAAACCCCTGTAACGCTGGAAAATAGATAAATAAATAATTTTTTATAAACAAATAATTAACCAGCAAGCTTTAAACCCCCATAACGCTGCAAAATAGATAGATAAATAAATATTTTTTATAAACAAATAACTAATCAGCAAGCTTGAAACCCCTATAACGCTGGAAAATAGATGAATAAATATTTTTTATAAACAAATAACTAACCAGCAAGCTTTAAACCACCATAACGCTGAAAAAATAGATAAATGAATATTTTTTTACCATCAAAAACTTAACCGCAGGGAACAAGTTAAAAACTCGTATAACGCTGCAAAAAATGATAATTAAATATTTTTCATAAACAAATAACTAACCAGCAAGCTTGAAACCCCTGTAACGCTGGAAAATAGATAAATAAATAATTTTTTATAAACAAATAATTAACCGACAAACTTTAAACCCCCATAACTCTGGAAAATAAATATGAATGAATTTTTTTTTATAAACAAATAACTAACCAGCAAGCTTTAAACCCCTGTAACGCTGGAATAATAGATGAATACATTTTTTTTTTTAAACAAATAATTAACTGACAAACTTTAAACCCCATAACGCTGGAAAATAGATAAATTAATATTTTTTATAAACAAATAACTGACCGACAAACTTTAAACCCCCATAACACTGGAAAATAGACAGATAAATAAATATTTTTTAGAAACAAATAACTAACCAGCAAGCTTGAAACCCCTGTAACGCTGGAAAAATAGAAAAATAAATATTTTTTTATAAACAATTAAATAAAGCGACAAGCTCTTAACCCCCATATAACGCTGGGGAAAGCGGTTAATTAATAATTTTTTATAAACAATTAAATAAACCGACAAGCTCTAAACCCCCATAACGCTGGGGAGAGTGATGAATAAATTATTTTTTATAAACAATTAACTAAATCGCCAAGCTCTAAGCCCCAATAACGCTGGGGAGAGCTATAAATAAAAAATTTTTTATAAACAATTAACTAAACTGCCAAGCTCTAAGCCCCCATAACGCTGGGGAGAGCGAAAAATGAATAATTTTTTATGAACAATTAAATAAACCGACAAGCTCTAAGCCCCCATAACGCTGTGAAAAGCAATGAATAAATTATTTTTTATAAACAATTGAATGAACCACCAAGCTCAAAACCCCATAACGCTGGGGAGAGCGATAAATAAATTATTCTTTATAAACAATTAAATAAGCCGACAAACTCTAAACCCACATAACGCTAGGGAGAGCGATACATAAAATTTTTTTTATAAACAATTGAATAAACGGACAAGCTCTGAACCCACATAACGCTGGAGAGAGCGATCAATAAATAATTTTTTATAAACAATTAATTCAACCGACAAACTCTAAACTCTCATAAGGCAGGGCGCCCGAGTTCAACAAAAAAAACTGATTGGCTAACTCCCAAGCTCTAAGCCCCCAAGACCCTGGGTGCCTGAGTTCAATAAAAAAAACTGATCATTTGGGGGTTTAGAGCTTGGGGGATAGCCAATAGCTTCTTTGTTGAACTCGCTCGCCCAGGGTTTCGGGGGCTAGCCAATCAGCTTCATTGTTCAACTCGTACGCCCAGGGTTTAGGGGCTTGGAGCTTGAGGGGTAGCCGATCAGCTTTTTTGTTGAACTCGGGCGCCCGGAGTCTTGGAATCTTAGAGCTTTGGGGGTAGCCGATCAGCTTTTTTTTTTAACTTGGGTGCTCTGGGTTTTGGGGGTTTAAAGCTTGGGGTATAGCCGATTAGTTTTTTTGTTGAACACGGGCGCCCAGGGTTTTAGGGGCTTAGAGCTTGGGGGGTAGCCGATCAGCTTTTTTGTTGAACTCGGGCGCCCAGGGTCTTGGGGGCTTAGAGCTTGGCGCTTTATTTAATTGTTTATAGAAAATTATTTATCTACTTTTCCAGCGTTACAGGGGTTTAAAGCTTGCTGGTTAGTTAATTGTTTATAAAAAAAAATTCATTCATATCTATTTTCCAGAGTTACGGGGGTTTAAAGTTTGTAGGTTAGTTATTTGTTTATAAAAAATTATTTATTTATCTATTTTTCCAGCGTTACAGGGGTTTCAAGCTTGCTGATTAGTTATTTGTTTATAAAAAATAATTTATTTATCTATTTTTCCAGCGTTATGGGGGTTTAAAGCTCGTCGGTTAATTATTTGTTTATAAAAAAATATTTGTTTATCCTTTTTTCCAGCGTTACGGGGGTTTGAAGCTTGCTGGTTAGTTATTTGTTTATTAAAAAGTGATTTATCGCTGTACCCAGCGTTATTGGGTTGTCAAGCTTGTGGGATTCCTGTACTAGCCCGCCAAACAACCTGAACCTAATGCTTGGTCGAAAAGTATGCCCTGAACATATAGCTTAGTCCCCTGAGCAAAATATTGATACCAACGCTGGTTCAATCATGTTCATCACTAATAAATCGTATAAATTAGTTATTTTCAATCTAGGTCAGGTAGGCCAAATTTTTTTTTGCAGAAACCCCTACAATATATATATATACTAGGGGGTACCCCCCTGCTCGCTTCGCTCGCCAACCCCCATAAAAATAGTTATAAAATATAGAGTTTTTTCACAGTTAATATTTAACATGTTCTTTGAGTTGAGTTTGTGTATTGAATAAAAGTTCAAATATGTTTAGGTAAAATTGTTGAATATGATTTAAATTGAAAAAAGAAAATGTTATGGTGAGTCTAAAAAAATAGTTTTAAAAATTAAATAGTAAGTTTAAATACTTCAAGTACTTGAAACATGTTGAATATAATATTTTTTAACCGTTTTGAAGCACTCCTTTAAAAAGGGCTTTTAAAATTTCGATTCCTCTAGGGAAAGCGCCCTTCAAAGAGGTTAAATATGGAGTTTTTTGACAGTTAAGGTGCTCGTACAGGAGAAGCTCCTATAATTTAAAATCAACTCCTCCGGGAGGAGCCCCTTAAAACATGTTGAATATAAGGTTTATTGACGTTTTGAGGTGCTCCTCCGGGAGGAGCTCTGGAAATCACGGCTCCTCCGGGAGGAGCCCCTTAAAACATGTTGAATATAAGGTTTTTTGACGTTTTAAGGGGCTCCTCCGGGAGGAGCTCTGAAAATAACGGCTCCTCCGGGAGGAGCCCCGTAAAATATGTTGAATACAAGGTTTTTTGAAGGTTTTGAGGTGCTCCTCCGGGAGGAGCTCTTTTTTTTGGCTCCTCCCGGAGGAGCCCCTTAAAACATGTTAAATATAAGGTTTTTTGACGTTTTGAGGTGCTCCTCCGGGAGGAGCTCTGAAAATTACGGCTCTTCCGGGAGGAGCCCCTTAAAACATGTTAAATATAAGGTTTTTTGAAGGTTTTGAGGTGCTCCTCCGGGAGGAGCTCTTTAAACTACGGCTCCTCCGGGAGGAGCCCACTTCAAACATAATAAATATAAGGTTTTTTGAGGTTTCAAGGGGCTCCTCCGGGAGGAGCCCCTTAAAACATGTTAAATATAAGGTTTTTTGAAGGTTTTGAGGTGCTCCTCCCGGAGGAGCTCTTTTTTTTTTGGCTCCTCCGGGAGGAGCCCCTTAAAACATGTTAAATATAAGGGTTTTTGACGTTTTAAGGTGCTCCTCCGGGAGGAGCTACTAAAATTGGCTCCTCCGGGAGGAGCTTTTAAAATTAAGAGCTCCTCCCAGAGGAGCACCTCAAAACCTTCAAAAAACCTTATATTTAACATGTTTTAAGGGGCTCCTCCCGGAGGAGCCGTAATTTTCAGAGCTCCTCCCGGAGGAGCCAAAAAAAAAAAGAGCTCCTCCTGGATATAACTATATAATATAGGAAGATATATATCTTTCGAAAGGTCTTGAAAAAAGGAAGGTTTTGGCGCAAACCACAATTTTTTATTCCTTAAACTGCGCATGCGCGGGGTGAAATAGTGATTTTTCAACTATAATTTTTATCTCGAAATCTAAGAGGGTCAGAAAAACGCGGTTTGCGGCAAAATTTTGTTTACAAAAATGTAGTTCAGCGATATAAATATTGTTATATTTTTACGCAGTATGCAGCCACTAGGTGGCGAATTAGATGAAAAATTTTAATAATTTGGCCTAAAAAGTGTCTTCCACCACTTCAAAAAATTTGAAAAAATTTGTAAAGCTATTTTTTCTTGAAATACTTGACATATTTTTTCTCCAGAGAGGTATGTATCACCGTTTTTTTCTAATCGCATATTTTAGGGAAAAAAATTCGAAAAATAGCCTTAACAATTAGAATTTGGCGCCAAAAAAAATTTTGAAAAATATGGCTGAACTAAATTTTTTGTAAACAAAATTTTGCCGCAAACCGCGTTTTTCTAGCCCTCTTAGATTTCGAGATAAAAATCAAAGTTTAAAAATCACTATTTTGGACCGCGCATGCGCAGTAGTGGGTATAAAAAATTCTGGTTGGCGTCAAAAATTTTCTTTTTTTATACCCTTTTGAATGATACATATATTGTAGGGGCTCGCTCTGGGGGCCGATTCGACTATCTTACCCGGCTACACCCTTCAAATAATAAATATAATATTAAATATTAACTGATTCGAAACGGTGAAAATTTTTCCATTTTCATCCTGAAAAGTCACTTGCCCATTGTTGTTCTGCAATGAAGTGGCAATGAATTTCAAATATTTTTAAATTAATGTGGCGTAATCGTTACTTTACTTACGATTTTTCGAGTCTTATCGTTATATTACTTTCACGTGCGTTAAAATTAGTGAATAAGCCCCCTGTTAGCGTACGCTATTTTTTGCGTACGTTACAAACATCTCCTAGTGTACGCTATATTTATAGTTCATATCATGCGCTATATAGCGTCCTAACAAAACGAAATCACAAAAATTCTACAACATCGCGTCCCCCACGGAGGCATGGACTAATTTGTTCTAATATAGATTAAAAAATCACAATATATCAATGCTGTTCAAGTTACAAAGATACTCGACAAACCCTCGGGTCTAGGGCTGTTCGAGACTCGAGAATTTTCTATATTTCTATACATATTAGAGATACCGAGACGAGACTGAGCTGCCAGGAGTCCCGGTCTCGGTTAGTAATATCGGTTTTAATAAGAACCTTTACCATATTTGGTTCTTGGTCCGCAAGTGACTTAGAAGAACTTGTTTATTGTAATATTTGTGGGATCGGTACTGTAGCTATAGGTATAGGGATAGGAAAGAGAGAGAGCGAGAGAGATGGGTAGTCTGCAATGACGTAGGAGTGTCTGTGTGAAGCCGCCAGGTAGCTAGTATCTTCCTGAAAACTGCGAGCAAGGCTAGCTTGGTGTGAGTGGGCGGGCCCTTCGAGGGACTTAGCAGCCGCGCGCCGAAGAGGGCAGTCGCCGAAGGGTTTAGGGTGCTTGAGCTGACAGGATGCCATTCTCAATGCAAGTTGTAATTCGGAATGATGCATAAAGATTTTAAAACTTAGAGCTTAAGCCTTTTTATTTACACCGTTACCCATGAACCCTACATATTTAACATTTTTTTTGCAAATCAGTTAGATATGATAATTCAAATAAGTTATATGTAATAATTTTATTTTAAAAAATTATCGAACAATTATAAAAATAACTCATTTGTCATTATTTATTGAAAATCCTTTATACATGATGAACGATGATCGAATATCCTCGATTTATTATTAATGTGATTGGTCTAAAATGTTCAAAATTTGAATAACTTGAAATGTTCAATACTTAGTTACTAAGAATATTTTTGCAATCTTTTATAAATAACTGAATACTTTGTTACAATAAATAAAACAAATTTCTTAGTAGAATTCTATAAAATAAAATGAGAGTTCTAACAAAAAAAAATCGAACAGAACGAACTTAGTTGCAGGTTGCAAAAGATATGCGATGAATTAAGTGTTGTTATTATTTACAGGTTGATTGCAATTAAAATTTTCTGAGAATTTTCTCGTTCAATTTCCTTTTTTTTTTAACTTAAAATAAAAATTTATCGTTTGTTTACTTTCAAGATTAAAAATTTGATGGCGCTTATAAAAAATTCAAAGTTGCGTGCCGATTGAGACTAGTTTCATAAAAACAGTTATTTATTTATTTAAAAAAATTTTTAATTTAGCTTCAGATTAATAAAATTATCACGACCGTTACCGAGACTTTGAAACCGAGACCGAGACCGGTAAAATTTTTCGAGATCGAGACCAAGACCGGATAAAAATCTCGTATCGTCTCGTCTCGAACAGCCCACCTCGGGTCCCAAGTGGTTCTCATCATATTCCTTTGCTCTTGGATTATCCATAAAGAATATACAGATACAATACTGGTATACTATCAAATTTTTTCTAACTTACATCTCCGGCATCAACCCATCATTACAAAAATCAATTTTTTATTGAAAGGTTCGCCCCGCGAGTTTTTACCGACCTCATAAAACCAGAAATTTTAATTTTACAGACTTTTTTCCAGAAAGCAGAGAAAAAATTAAATTATTGCATTAAATTATTAACATTTTATTTTCTTAGAAACAAAGGTATTAACTATCCAACCTGTCAAACCAAAAAATTGATAATTTTCTTTCAAAGCAATAAAAAAAATCACTCTAAATCGGTGCAGGTTATCTCTCAAGCGCTTCTCATTATATATCTTTGATCTTGGATTGCTGCCAGAGGATACATAATTGACAGGTATATATTATTCATAGTAAACATTAAAATTAATTTTTTTCGAGTTTATTTAGCGAAGGTTAAAAATACGCTGTTATTTAATAAACATTTTTTATGTTTGGTATATTTCTCGTGGTACCTTTTTTTTACTAGTATGTAGATGTAGACACGCTGAGCCAAAATACATATTTTTTACCTATAATCAGACTTCTATGAATATTTAATCAAACATTCATCAAGAAAGAGGTCGCTTCACGAGTACGAACGGTAACGTTCGATACTAGTACTCGATCTTCCTATAAGGCCTAAGATTATAAGCCTTATGATAACTGCGCTCTCCAAATCGGAGATGCAAAAACTTCGAACGCTCGTAAGGGCAAAGACTCCACTTCGCTAAGCTAAACTTTATGAAATAAAAAGTATTTATATGCAATAAAAATATTCGATGGTCCCAAAGTTTTTAATGTTAGCTTTAATTCTCTTCGTGGCAGGGATTCGACATAACAAGCTACGTATTTCTTAGCAAGGGATAAATCAAAAATAGCGGGAACGACTTTTCGCGTTTTTAACTTGGCAGGAGGTCGATAATTTAATTGGTTATTATCGTGGTGATTGAGCACGCAAGAAGCTCGCATTCTTAACGTGGCATGAAACTGCCCTTAAAATTCTTATCACCGCATGAAAATTTCGGGTAAAGTAGGGGTTTCGGATTTTTTTAATCATGGCAAGCCCTTCTTCTAGCTTTTTTCCTGGCAGCTTTTGGCCTGAGGTTTTTTTTTTTCGCTGAGACACACTTAATATGTTATATCAACCGTTGCAAACTCATAGTATGCGCTATAGCGTACGCTTTATTGGTTTTATATCATGCGCTATAGCCTACGTTGTATTAGGTTTATGTCATGCGCTATACATAGCGTACGCTGTATTAGTTTTATATCATGCGCTATAGCCTACGCTATAAATCTCTCACAGCGTACGCTATATTGTATTTTATAGCGTATGCTACAAACTGCTCCTAGCGTACGTTACGAACCTCTCCTAGCGTATGCTACAAACCGCGCCTAGCGTACGCTATTTTTGTCGTACGCTTTAAACCTCTCCTAGCGTATGCTACAATTTAACGTGCGATATTAACATCTCAAGGCGTACTCTACGAAGATCTCACAGCGAAAGCTATATCTCATAGCATACGCTATAGCGCACGCTGTAAACATCTCAAAACGTGCGCTATATTATATAGCATACGCTATAGCATACGCTACGAAGATCTTATAGCGTATGAGATGTTTACAGCGTACGCTATAGCGTATGCTATGAAATATAGCGTACGCTATAAGATCTTCGTAGCGTACGATATGAGATGTTTACAGCGTACGCTATAGCGTATGCTATGAAATATAGCGAAGATCTTATAGCGTACGCTATAGCGCACGAGCGTACGCTGTAAACATCTCATAGCATACGCTATAGCGTACGCTGTAAACATCTCATAGCGTAGGCTACGAAGATCTTATAGCGTACGCTATAGCGCACGAGCGTACGCTATCCCAGATAGCAGCACGTGATTTGCACCGAAGTGTAGCACGCGGTGGTGTAATTGTGAACCTAAAGTGCGGTCATTTCGAGTTGGAGTTCTCGCGTGTTGACACTCTGACTCGTACAAAATGCAGATTAATTGCGTTTCGATTTATGTGCACGTTGTTCGCACAAAGTGCATTAATTCGCGCGGCTTTATTTCTAACCTACATGTGGGGTAGGCACGTATAGCGTCCTTTTTCCTGGCGACTCTTCAACGACGAGCATCTAAATATTTTGTGTATACGCATATATAATTTCTGGAAAACTTCAAGATTAAAAGCTGTAAAAATTGAAAAGTGCATCGAGCCGATCATCGTACAAGATTGATTTGCCTAAGTATATAATTGTTTTTACTTGATTGCTTCTTTTTAATTTGAGAGTACTTACAAAGCCAATCCCCCCCAGGATCTAATCTTGAAAACTCAACGCCAGTGACCTGGAGCTGCGGCTGTATATAACATCATCTCCTAGAAGCCGCTGTTAAGTATACTTTCTATCCATTTATTTGTAAGTAATTATTCAGAAAAAAATTGCATGGCAGGTTAGGTCAACGGCTATTACAGTATTATCATCTTAAAGTATTCTATTTTTTGATTGCGGATTAAAATAATATATGCAAAAATAATCAAATATTTAAATCAAAACTTAGGCACAGTAATTTTATAAATTTTATTAAATAACCAAACAGTAATTAAAAATAATTTTAATTGTACTATGCAATATAATTTCATATTAAAATTAAAAAAAAAAATAACTTCAATAGTTAATAATAGTACTTAAAACTTTATTACTCCAATTACTGTATATTAAAGCAAATTTGCCTCCAGTATTATTTTATATTGTAGCAACTTTACATTTAATAACATTTTAATTTTACATTCTTTGTCATTTTACACTTCTATTTACAATTTACTTTTGTTCATTTCATAATTTAACTTAACATTAACTTTTGATTAAAGTTTAACTTTGCTTTCATTTTCAATTTGCAATACTCTTTTTATTTCAGTATATATCATTAAATATAGCTGGAAAATTTAATAACTTGAAATCTTGAGATCTTGTGTGTTGATAAATCTTCCCATTTTTTTTAAATTTTGTTTCTATCGTTCCAAAATCAGCGACAGTTCCATCCTGGTGGTAAGAAATCTCTTGATGGCTTGGCAGCACAGTTTTTTGTGAAGCAGCTTTACTCTACTTTGATATTAACACACCCATTATTTTTCTTTACTTTGGAGTATTTTTTTCCCCATTGCTTGTTTCCTGTACAAGTGGAGACCCACATCTGGCTTCTGTTTTAAATTGTTTTGTACTCTGTCCTGCAAAAGTTGTCGTTTTGACGCTGTAGGTGAGTAAGGTACTTGGTGGTTTTTAGAGGTGCTATATATGCTTAGTCGAGTAAGGTCTACAGACTAGGCTTAGTGATTTTATACATTTTATGAAATTGATAAATTGCACTTAACAATTATTAAATTATTGTTTACTAGTCATTGACCAGGCCATTCTTACCTTCTTTCTTGATTGTTTTCTCATATCTTAACAAATATTATTTTTATTTCAATGCAAAACTCAAAAATTCAATAAAAATTCTGTATGCGCCGCACTGCAAAATTTTTAATAAAATAAATCAACACTTAAATTCTGATTAACACATTCTTTCTTTTCGAGTCTCTGATATAAATAAACTGTGTTTAAATTTTATACTATTTCTTAATTTTTAATTTAAAAAATATCTGTTGCAGATTTTTAAAATTCATGTGGGAATAATAGGAAACACTGTATTCATCTAAAAAAAAATAAAGTATTATGTTGCATATGGTTTTCAGTATTTTTAAATATGTTTATTATTATTGAGTCGGGAGTATTTGATTGAATTTTTTAATGAATAAATACTTAATAATTTACTATTTAAATCTATTTTACTAAATTTCAACATATCTACATAAAAAAAAAAAAAAAAAAACTTTTCTTTAGCAACTAGTCTTCAGTAACTTGGTTACGATTATTACTTTTAAAACGAAAACTTAATAAATCAAATTTATTAAAGTTTTCATTTTTGAATTAGCTGTTTGACATTTAATTTGAATTACTGTATTATTTTTAAAGCATTATAACAAATTCACTAATGGATCGCTTAGGAAAAATTATTACTCGCAAACCTTTGATAGAATGTTCACATAGGCATAGAGTTCGAATGAATTCTTTAATAACTCAACATCGCCATCTAATTTTAAATAACTCAGCGAGAAATAATAATTCTTCTCCTTCTTCAGATGAAATTGAATCGATGAGTGTTGATAGCAACTCATCAGAGAAAGATGATTCGATTAGTATTCTCAGCAATTCATCAGAGGTAAATGATATTCTTGCAATTGACAATAACGATAATCAAATGATGAACGTTGATGAAGATGGCATGGATATCAATTTAGCTCCACTTGAAGAATCGAGTGACCCTGAAATGGAGGGCGATGAATTAGTTAATGACGATATTGTTGAGGAAAATGAAAATCATGTTATTCCTTTTAGAACTCTTCTTTCTGAAACTTTGTCAAATTCTAGATTGAGTTTTTCACACGAGCAATGCAAAGCTGTTCTCAAAATTCTTCGAACCCACCCTTGTTTTTCTGATTTGCCTGCTGATCCTCGGACAATTTTAAGTACTCCTACTGGTGCTGCTCCTATTGTTCCTTTAGCTGGTGGTGAATATATCCATTTGGGTTTTAGAAAAAAATTAAAATATATTCTTGAACTAGTCGACTTCAATATTATTCCAAATATTTTAGACATAGACGTACACACTGATGGCGCATGCCCAGATAGGTCTAGGAAAATACAAATGTGGCCGATACAGGTTCGAATAGTCAATATTGTTAATTCCAAACCTAAAATGGTGGGAATTTTTAAAGGTCGCCATAAGCCTTCATCTGCTGGTGATTTTTTTAAAGCTTTTATAGATGAAGTGCTTTTAGTTATACAAAATGGTGGCTTTGAGTTCAAAGAAAAAATCTTTCCTCTTGATTTTCGGTGCTTTATCGCTGATGAACCTGCTCGAGCTTTTTCTTTAGGTCACAAAGAGCACGGTGCTACTAGTCCTTGTTCAAGATGTTGGGTGGTAGGCGAGTGGCTCCGGCCAGGTGTTATGGTTTATCAAGGAATTGATCATCCACCTCGAACAGAAGAAGAGTATAGGCTCAGAACTGATGGTGAGCACTTTTTAGAAGGAGATTGCCCTATAGGTAATCTGCGCATCCAGCAAACGAGCCAGGTTGTTTTAGACTCTATGCATCTTTTGTTCCTCGGGCTCATGGAGAAAATTGAGCAGGCCATTGTGGATGGTAAGTATTCAGCGTCTTCTAAAATTCCAGCTGATTTTATTGCTGTGCTCAATCTCAGATTAGAAGAAATCAAAGAATACTGTCCTAGCGATTTCGCTCGTCAACCTCTTAAAATTGAAAAGCATGGTAGCTTCAAGGCCACAGAACAACGTCAGATTCTTGCTTATAGCGGGCCTGTTCTGTTCAATGGTGTAGTAAGCAACGCTGTTTATTTACATTTTATTCTGCTGCATTCCGCAACGAGAGTTTTAATTGACCCTCTTGCAACTGAAGAACAAATTCTTGATGCTGAAAAAAGTTTGCGAATTTTCGTTGACAAAGCGTCAATGGTTTATGGTCTTGAGCTTATGTCGTACAATGTCCACGCTTTACTTCATCTCGTTGACGACGTCAGAATGTTTGGACCCTTAGATTCTTACTCTGCTTTTCCTTATGAAAGCAACATGGTATATTTGAGGAAACTTTGCAAAAAACCAAATCAGCAGTTACAACAAATTTACAGGCGAGAAGAGGAAATGAGTTTTGATAGTTCAGATTCTGCTCCTCTTGCTATCAAGTTGTTAGGTGCACACAGAAGGGGGCCACTTGCTCAGCAATTTCACCGTTATAATCAATTTAGTAAATTGAAGTTTGGAAAAATAACTCTATCTATTTTTCAAAAAGATAATCCAGTCATGTTAGAAGATTCCTCTGTTTGTGTGATTCAAAATATCATTTCTTTAGGCCAAAATTATTATCTTGTTGTTAAACGTTTTAATGAAAAGTTAGATTTTTTTGATAGTGTAATTATTTCCTCTTCCTCTTGTGGAGTATATCATTGTTTTTCATTATCTGATCAAATAAATTATGTAGAATTAGATAAAGTTGAGGCAAAATGTTTTAGAATGCCTTACTGGACTGATGTTCCATCCAGTAAAAGTCTTGCAGGCCACTTTGTTGTTTCTAAAATTTTATCATCACAAGTATCTCAAAATTAAACCGGAAAAAAAATTATTTTGATTTTATATTTTAATGGATGTAAAAAATTTAAACCAAAAGTATTCTTACAATAACACAATTTCTTAGTTTTGACACAAGCAAAATAAATTTTTCTATTTAGTTTTCTAATTTTCTCCTAGTTTAAAAATATACGATTGGTATTTTACTTTTCGTTAATTAAATAAAATTTTCTTAAAACTATCATTAATTTTAATAAATATCATAAATATTTTAAGTCTTAGAACCATTGCCGTTTTTTTTAAGATGAAGTTTAATAAAAAATTCAAAATACTTTTTTTTTTTTTACATTTTAATTCAACAAAACTAGTGCCTCTTCTTCATTCACTAATAAAAAATCTCATAGACATTATCGTTTGGTTCCGAAAATTGAGAAATTGAAATTGCAAACCTCATTTAAAAAAAAGTTAACTCAACACCGATTTTACTGTTACTTTGAACTTTTTTATTAAAAAAAAAAAAAAAAAAAAAAAAAAAAGGAAATTATTTTAAGAATAGTAAATTACTGGATTTTAACAATAATACTTAGAAACTATTGTGTTTATTGTTTATTTTCTTTGTCATGCCAAGGTTAAACATTTTCAGTTGTACTGTTAACATTTAAAATTTTAAGTCATTTAAACAATTTTTTTTCCTACGATAAATTATTTGTGCTAAATTTTCTTAGTTTTTCAGATCTCTAAGCTGAAAATGTCACAAAACAGCGAGAAACGGGTAAGAAATTCGACAATTAATGGAGGAAAGGTGAAACGACTGAAACTCACGTCAAAGGAAACTAAGGAGATGCGTGCCTTGTCTTCCTTGGATGCTGAGAAAAATATTTTGTTTGATGTTGCGAAGTTTCAATCAGGCCAACGTCATTCTTCGCAAGAAGCAACGGCTTCTCGTAACAATGTGGCTCGAGGACTCTTTTATCAATTGAAAAATAAAAATCTTCAAGTTGGTACGTCAGGTAAAAATCGCAAATATATATCCTAGTTTCCTCTTCATTTTGATTCCGACCAATAATCATTCAATTCCATTTGAATAGGATCACAATCTCAACCACCTATACAACTGAATCCTGTTACCACGAAAATAATACAAACTTTGCTACCTAAAAACAAGCAGACTCCTGATTTTCCTGGTGGGACCTCATCATCTTCAAGGAACCATTCCCAACCACCCGTGGTCACTGCTCGATCTCCAAAACCTTTGAGTTACCCATCACCTTCTTCGAGCCGCTCCAACCAACATAATGTCACGACCGCAAGCTCTCCAAAGACTCAAATATCACTTAGTCCGGTCGAACACTCCTCACAAAAGAAGTCACACTATCCAACTCCTATAAATATTGTAGACTGTTTTAAAAATTTAAAAATTAACATGAATGATTGTTTCATGTAATTGATTTTACTATTTTTATAACGTAATTTTTTTAAATATAAGCCAGGGATGGCAAACGTGAGCTTAATGCAATTTAAAAAGTTGATCTATAACAAAATATTTTTATTTTTTATTTTCATGCCAATATGAAGGTCAAAATTTATTTTGGTTTTACAGTTTAATCAATCAAAGTGAAAATTCAACTTTTATGAGAAGTTTGCCATCCATCGTATCAATCCTTTCTTTAACGATTTTTCTTTAAAATGTTAAATTTAATTACTTACAAAGGATAAACATAAATTTTTATTCGTTTCATATTTTCCTTTCTTACTTATTTATTTATTTATTTATTTAATTAACATCATCCATGGACATTAATGTCCTTTAATACATAATTTATTCATATACATTTTACATAATTAACAACTTTCTGATTCGAATTGTAAAAATTTTGATTTCTTGGTGAAAATTTTTGCATTTAAATTTAATTATAAACATAAGAAATTCATAGTTTTGCTACATTTTTGAAATTTTTCTCATTTTGACATACAGTAAAAGAAAGCTTTAATCGAATTTTTTTACTTTAAAAATAAAAAATAGATTAAAAATGATTTTTTAATTTTTAGATTTTTCACATCATTAATGGAACATGTTTTATTTTATCATTATCTTATTTTCAGGAAACTCAATGAAAGACTGGACGTACAAGATACAAAGATTGAGTAAGAATTGAATAATTATTTTTAAAAACAATGCAGTAACTATTTGTATACTAGTATTTTTTTTATTTCAGGGACACTCGTCGAATGTTAATACAATTAACAAGAGCAAAGAAAATCACTACTAAGGACTTACCGAAGTGTTTGCCGTTTCATTCGAGGCAAGAATTAATGAAATTTAATCATCTTGATGAGGATGTGCATATGGAAGTTGTAAGTTTATATAATTTCAATCCAAATATTATATTAATTCTTTTAAAGTCAAAATATGTTTAAAACAGTCCCATTTTTTTTCGTTTCTAGTTAGAATATTTTAAATATTTGAATTGCTCGGGCCTTGACGACAGCGTCAAAAAATATTTAGAATCGGCATTCAGGATGACATCACAGCCTTTAGTTGAAATCACATGGTGCACAGCTAAAAGTGGTCGCGGAGATCTAGTGAATCTTGCCAAACATAAATTTGGAGAAATTTGTGAAGGTAAAATAAGTATTTAACTAAAAAAAAACTTAAATAAAAATTAAATTAACAATTTTAAAAAATAAATTCAAAAATTAATTGTTTAAATGTTTCTTATACTTTATATTTTTTTTATCGTATTGAAATTTTAGTGATAAAATAAATATTTAAAAACTATCAACAATATCTAATCTGAACTTTTTATGGTTGTAGCGGCCATCGCGCAAAACATTCTCTTGGACCCCAAACCCAATCTAGAAGCCATTACAAATGCCATGATGAAGGCCGTGAAAAATATTAAGGAAAGATTCCGAAAGCAAGAAGAGAAATTGGGGAGATTGAATTCTCGCAATCAAAAAATTAAAGAAGAGTCTTATCAGCCTCGTGAAAATCAAATAGAAAATAATATTGGAGATGAGCTTAACAATCATAGCGATAGATCTCACCTAGATGAAGATGACTTGTCTTCTACGGAGTCACTTTTTCCAGAAGGCCAAGAATTTGAAGAAGACGAAACGCAAGATATGCAATTCGGGACGCAGGAGATTGACATCGATCAGATGGACATCGGTTTTTTTTCTGATCAGTAATTTTTCTTTTAAATTAAAATTTTTTTTTCAAAAGATTTTCTCTCTCATCTCTGCGACTTTTAGTGTATTGGATTTATAATGTAAACAGGTTATAGTTTTTAATGTTATGCAAAAAAAAGTATAAATTTATTGTTTTTTAAATTTTTGAAATAGTCTCTGCATAAGTCTCTAATTAATTTGAACTGTAAAGTGTTGAATATATTAAACACACGTGGTTTGAATATATTAAAAAAAAATTTTATTATTAGAAATAACCAAAATCTTATTTTTAAAACTAAAATTTAAAACTTTTTTTTAATGTATATATTATTATTTTTTTTTGATTGTAAAATAATGATTTTAAATCTAGTTTATTTGATCAAAACAATTTATATGTAGCATTTAAAAAAATGTGAAATAAATTAATAATTACTGTATGATAAAAAACCATGTTTTTATTTATTTAGAATATATGTACACACACACACACACACACACACACACACACACACACACATATATATATAATAAAGCTACTGCACTAAGCGAGCACATTAATAACACTTTTTTGTCACTAAATTCGCACTCGGTGCCTTTTGCACGGCGTGATATCGAAGTGACATCACAGTGGACATCTACAATGTAAGCACCGTGCCGTCAAGCATTCTCACTAGGTGTCGGCACCGTGCTAGCACTGTGGCAACACCTTGCTATCTGGGTATAGCGTACGCTGTAAACATCTCATAGCGTACGCTACGAAGATCTTATAGCGTACGCTATATTTCATAGCATACGCTATAGCGTACGCTGTAAACATCTCATAGCGTACGCTACGAAGATCTTATAGCGTACGCTATAGCGCACGAGCGTACGCTATATAGCGTACGCTGTAAACATCTCATAGCGTACGCTATAGCGTACGCTCGTGCGCTATAGCGTACGCTTGAGATGCCCTCTAGACATACTCTAATTTCAATTACTTCAAATACCGTATTCTATCCCCCAAATTTATTTCACCCAATCTATCAACAAATCCCACTCACCTTATTCATTAACTCAGTCGCGAACTTTAAAGTTTTGTTGAAGTATTTTAAATTTGGAAAAAGCTCTATTAATATTTTTAAGTGCAATAAGACACCCTCTCACCCAAAATACATTTATGTGTTGTTTCTTCGGCGAAAGTATGGTTGGTTATAGTATTGATCCAATATTTCGATGCGTTGTTTTCTCAACACGAATGTGAAAGGATCTTGTATTTATTCAACACATCAGCGAGATGTTTCTGTATAAGTAAATGTGTAAAATACAGTTTAAATCTTGCACTACTAACTGCTGCCGTATGCGCTTTGATGTCACCCAGAGTTTACATCTATTCAATATGATTAGTTTCATTGACATCTGCTTAGCTGATTTACTGTTAGCATCCTCATCAATGGGTTTTTGTTTTGTTTTGTTTTTTTTTTTTTTGTTTTTTTTTCACAGTTATTATGACTTTCTGTATTTGTAACCGTTCACAACTTCCAATGGTCGTTACATACTTGGCACAATACACATATTCGTCGAAGGGCGTAACTTTTTCCAGTGCCAAAACGACCAGCGTTGATTTGCGATTTCCGAATCTTGTCATCCTACAACCTTACTAATAATGGTATAGTCCGGTACTGTGACGTTATTAAACCGGATCAAGGTTATATGCATTAGGAGTATAACTATTAACTATATATGTATATAAATTGAAATTTGAAAAAATTTAAACGCTCCCAGTTCCTTTGTTTTTGTTTTTTCGATAAAAGGAAAATACGCGTTGACTATTTTTTGATGCTCTAACCAACTTATCAATACAATACTACAAAATTTGAAACGTTATCAACTCTATTTTGGGGTCTAAAGGGGATTCGATCCAATACTTTCGATGAAGATCCAATTTAAGGGATCAAAAAAGTACGATATTTAACTGTGTTTTAACCGTGTTTTAAAGAATTTCAAATTTTCGAAGGTCAAATTTAGGGGATCAAAATAAAAAAGGGAGATACAGCACATCTATTGAGGTACAAAAAATTACAAAACTGTTTTCCTAATTCTGGTGCTGATTTTCATTCGATTTTGATGTGGTTCGGCTTGAAAGATAGCTTAAGGTAATAGCTTTGGTGCTATAGAGCCCTTTTTCATTTTCGTTTTAATTTAATTTTAAATGATTTTTTACGCAAATTCTGAAATGTACCTAGGATTTCGCCTTAAGTTAAGGTGTAAGAAATAACGTGTCAAAATTTCAAGAATATTTACATCATGGCAATCAAGATATTTTAATTTAAAGATGGGCTAAAATTACTCCGAATCAGGTGGTTTAACACATGGGAAAATCATGCCGTTTTCATTTCGCTGTATTTTTTGAACCAAGATATGAATCAACTTGAAATTTGGATTTGTTACTCCTCAAGCCTTTAGAAACAAATTGCTATGTTTTTGAAACGTTTCTTATAGATTTTCTAACAATTTTAGCAATGTTTTGTTATTAAAAAATCAGTAAAAAGTTTGACGATTTTTCCTATTTTTTTAAAACATTTTCTGGACTCTATATTTGCACTGTCAGAAACTAGAAGTCTTTAGCAATACTAAGTAAAAATTTTCAAAAGTTTTGTTAACTGAGCCCGAAGTCCTAACAAGTTCAAAATAAAATAATTTTATCATAGACTCGAGCCACATGGCTGCAGCGTCCGTTCCTAACCTATAGCCGGCTCTCCCCACTATCTGCCCACGGCGGAACATCCTTAATCTTTCACTTAGTGCATATTAAAAAAAAAAAAGTTACGAAAGTTTGCACAATACTTTTTAATTTCGATGATTTTGCTGTAGAACGCCGTTTAAATTTTAAATTACTATTTTACTTGAAATTATAATGTAATAATAATCATAGTTTATAGAAAAGAATAAAAAAAACTTTATCAAAATTTTAATTTCAGATTTTGAACTGAAGGAGACTGAACAAGAGGAAATCCAAACTCAACTTGCGTAAGAAATTCTTTATTTATTGTTTTCGTTATGACTCAGAAATCTAAGTAACACCTAAAACTTACTAATAAAATTTCAGGTCAATAAAGAAAGATCACAGTTACGTCCGCACATTGAATATGTCTAATTATACCGATAGTAATATAATAACACCAGTGAAGTCAATACTTTTTAATGAAAAAACTCAATTGAACTCGACTTTTCTTGAAAATCCTTGTCAACTTGACGAACGTACGTTGTGAAAATATATTCCTATCTTTATTGCAATAAAATAATGATTCTTTTTTCACAGCTTTAATAATTGTTACAGCTATGTCTACGAGTTTAGATTTTGAGGACACACCTCTAGAAACCATCAGGTAATAAACAAATTGAACTGTATATTCTTAGGGAATGAGGTACGCAACAACCATCCCAATTGTGAGATTATGTCACATGACGGTTTAAGCTTTTAGTACCACACGGGGCAGTATTCTGCAAATTTTTAAAAAAATACCTTTTGAACTATCTAGTAGAGTCACTACCAGTAGCCTATAAGCAACTCTCTTTTTTGCGTTTCGTTTACTCGTGTGGGGGCAAAATATTGCACACTGTCAATTGACAGCGTTTGATAAATGATTATTTGGATTATTTCCCCGAGCTGAATTTCAACCAATAGAAACGCCGCATTTGACATTTGGCGGAGGAGTGGGGGTAAAATGATTTCGATAATTTTTCGGTTATTTCCAATTCAAACGTTTCGAGTCGCATAGCAACTCGAATTGTTAGACTTACTCGATTCAGCTTTTGGGTTAGGCCCAACTCACTGTGGTTCATACCTATGTATGAGTATTTATAGGTATGTTCATAGTAAACAAATGGTAATAGAACTATAACCGCAAAAATGTAAAATACAGCATTTCTACGAGTTGAAATTCAGCTGGAGAAAATAATCCAGCCGAATACCCCTCGTGCTTCAAAATTTTAGATAATTTTCCTACAGTTTTTTGCACAGCAATTCGCGGGGCACAGTCGAAAAATTATCGACAATTTTGAAGCACTAGGGATATTACGACTGATAATTCATGCTCATCTTTTTCCCAGTGTACAGTTATTGCAAAAAAAAAAAAAAAATTTTTAAGTTGTTTCATTAAAGTAGTTCTAAAATTACAATAAATCTCAAAATTTAATCCGTTGCACAATAATTCGATCTACGTGTCTATGTACGAGCTTATTGGCAGCAGCTGGCATTATCTGCTTCAAAGTTACACACAGACAATTTATTTATGTATTTTTTTATTTTTTTATTAAAATATCTCGTACATTATTCCTGTCGGGTGGAATAAAATTTGGGAAAAACTGGAGCATTTGTAAGATTGTGATTGATTGAGTCGTAAAAAAAGTTGATGAGCAGAACTAATTTTTTTCCACACATCAGCCGGCGAATATAAAGACCCTTGCGATTTTTATAACTTGTGTTACAGTAGCCGGTTAATTTAAACAATCTGAATCACGTTCGACTTTAACGTGAAAACGCTTGAAGTTTTTCGGTCAGCTGTAAACAATGAAAGTACACAAGCCCGTATACTTTTCGATTATTTTCGGTACCTGAAAAATTATAATCAAGACATGCTTGGAGATTATCGCGAACTCTAATTAGTAAACATTAATTCTCGTGATCCGACCAACCCAATCTATGTCGGTAGTAAGCGGGGTTTTTACCTTTAGGAAAAGCGGACGGAGAAACGCGGTACTTTGAATCAAAACAGACAAAGTTAATGTCAATATTTAATTAAAAAAGCAACTCAAAACTAATACATTAATTTGCAATGACCGTGATGCTCGTGAGATAAATTTCATTTACAAAAACAAAGCCCTTTGGCTAGTAAACAAATTTTCGGAATTCTAACAATTTTTAGCCACCTTCAAATTAAATGCCCGCGCGCAGTGTCTCCACACTAGAGAAAATGCGCGCGCAAAAACAGACAGTTTGCGATAGAGATGACTTTTCTCTCTCGCCTCACACAAACTCGATCCGATCAGATTCTCTAGCACATAGTCGGCTGAAAAAGCTTACAAGCTAGTGATCACTACATACAACACTAAACAAGTCCAACGACGCTGTGAGCTTGCCTTTTAGCTTGACACCGCTACCTGGCCTTACACAATGGCCTACATGGAGAGACGCGCACACTCTGGATCAGCGTGTTTAGGTACATACTCATCGACGGTATCAATACACGCTGGCGTAAGGTAGGACACACGCTGTGGGATTGCTTATACACCCCGAATTCGAGTGTATGAAAAATCCTGGAGCGGTCTCTGCCACCGCGCTGCCTTGCCTCTCGGCTGACGTATTTACTATATAACGCGTAAAGAATGACTAAATTAACAAGTTCTTATAATTGACCCTGCAAACTTAAGTACTATGTTTTTATTAATATTTATTTAAAACTTAAGAAACTGCATGAAAAAATTTAATACATAATATATTGTTAAAATTTGTAATTTTTAAATTAAAATTTTTAATTAAGAAATAATTATGCTTCGCTTCTAACAGACGTTCAGGAAACCTTTTTTTTATTTTATCCTTTACTGTTTAAAATAAATTTTTATCAAGTAGATACCAGTTCAATTAATCAAATTAAGATTTTGCAAAATCTTAATACATAGACGAAAAAGTAACTAGTTGAAGATAATTTTTCATTTGTCGAGTAGATAATTTCAGGTAATTCAAAATAAAAGATGTCATAAAGGTGAATAAAAAGACTCTAGCTACGAACTCAGCATGATTTGTTATGCACTTCGGTTAACGGAATTTAAATTTGAACTTTTTCATGTAGTTTTAAAGTTAAAGGTAAATATTACAAAGCTCATAGTATTTAAGTTCGTACGATCAATTGAAAGTACTTATTAATTTATTCATTCTTTACGCAATATGTAGTAAACACGTAAGCTAAGCAAAAGCTGAGCTGCGGCCAGGAGGCGCGGCAGCAGAGACCGCTGTGGGATTTCTCAAAGACTCAAATTCAGGGTGAATACAAAATCCCACAGCGTGTGTCCCACCGTCCGCTAGCGTGTACGTACACCGTCGCTGAGCGTGTACCTATACACGCTGATCTAGAGTGTGCGCGTCTCTCCGTGTAGGTGCCCGCGGCACATCCTGAAATTTCCTGGCTGGATCCGCCGAAAACTCAGCACTAACATAGCGTACTGGTTACCACAATTAAATCGTACCATGTTATCGTACGCTAACCACGGTTGACAACAATTGTTTATCGCGTTTGACGACGGAAAAACAATAATCGGCGCGAATTATCATAACCCTGTGTTGGCGGTTAATAATCGAATACTTTTCGTCCGCTTGACTATTCACGCCTGTTGTATCGACCAACCGGTCGGTACACAATTAATTCGCGTGTGACTGTTTAAATTATTTCTTCGACCATCCTTACAAGTGAAGTCTTTTTATTCGTGTCTAATATGTCTAAAAAAATGATTTTGACCGCTTGTATCAGAAGACTGATAGCAAAGCTCGCTTCTTCCAATCTACAAAAGTTAAAATCATAAATAAAATAGTTTAGAGACATTTTAGTAACCGAATGTCGCCGCTGTTACCCGCCCCCCCTTCCCTTAACCGGCTATACCCTTTTAAAATGAACTCATTCTTCTTAAAATTAAGCCCCGATACCCAAATTTTATCATCTTATTCTTTGTTTTAAGAGGAACTTTTTAAAATCAATTACAAAAAAACTGGAGCTAACAGGGTTTAGTTGAGAACCACCTTAAAATTTTTTTAAGTCGAACAGTGTAACGTCCATGATAGGAATAGCTTACTAAAGACATAGCTTATTTAGTGACAAAGTTTAAGTATATTCAGATTTGTTTAATTTGCGAAGTTGTGGTTCAAAGTTATCCTTTCTGGTGTAGCGTGAGGTTTTTAACAAAAATATTATTAATGTATCAATTAGATAAACCATATACATTTACTTGAATTTTTCGGATAACTCAATTTCATCGTCTTGTCATAAATTCAGGTTTTAAAATCTAACTCTGTTGATATAGTAATTTATTCTTTACAGGGGAGGTAATGATTCATCACTATCAGTAACATCGAGAATATCATGCGATGACCTTGAAAATGTTAGCAGTGAGTGTGACCGATCATTACCTATTGAATTTTCGAGTGGTTCATTGGAACATGACCGCAATAAGATTCCAAGAAAAAAACCAGTAATTAAACACATCAGCATACCCAGCAAGTAAGTTGTAAAAACTAATAAGCATAAATTTCGTTTAAAAAATTTTTTGAAAAAACGAACAACAGAATCTCAGAATAATACTAAACATTATAATAAGTAAAAAAAGAAAGGGATCGTATCGGCCAGTATCAATTCTTATAAAAAAAAAAAAATGCCATGAGCTTTTTGAGACAGAGTGTGTTACTTTTGAAGATAAGCTTAATCAGAAAGCCGGGGAAAACCAAGATATATCTTCCTCTGATGTAGAGTCTGATACTATTGTTCAAGAAAGTAAGTCATTTAAATATTAAAAAAAATTTTTTATTCCAAAATTTTTGTTAGCTATTTTTGAAAAATATAATAATACATGAAAAACGAATTTACAAATCAATTTATTTCTAAAAAAATTAATTTGAGTATATTTTTACCACTTCAATGATCTGTAAAAAAGTTTAAAGTTGCTAGGTCAGCGTAAGAGAGAAAGAGATTCTCATGTAAAAAAGACTGAGAAAAATATGTCTCTGGCTTTTTGTTCGCAAAACACCGTGTCAAACTTAAATTGCTACATTTAACAGATTTTGAAATCTATTCTTCTAACTCTTAGTTTTTTTATCTATTTTCAGGAAAAAAAAATTCTCAAATCCGGTGAAAAAAAAAAAGATTATGTAAAAATATGATATATAAAAACATTTTTTAAGGCTTTTTGACTTTTATAAAACTTAACTTAAATTCGCCAGCCTTATCTGAACGATGTCTAAATATATTTTTTTCTGAAAATTTATTAAAAAAACAAAGAAAATGCGAGGATGTACAGTTCTGCAAGCGATAATTAAGAAAATGTTTTTTGGGTCAAACGAACGATATTTTAATCAGTCCAGACGTTTCGTCATCATTTTATGGATGACCTCTTCATAGGTAATTTAGTGTGGTGAGACACAAGTTATGAACGTAAGCGAGAACGTAAGTGTTAGTTTACAAAATTTAAAACCAAAACTAGATGTTTACAGTTTTGAAGACTAAGAACAACTCAAATCTGACAGTTGTATTTAGTCTTCAAAACTGTAAACATCTAGTTTTTGTTTTAAATTTCGTAAGCTAACACTTACGTTCAAGACTTGTGTCTGGCCACACTAAATTATCAATGAAGAAGTTATCTATAAAAAGATGACGAAACGTCAGGACTTATAATAATTAAAAATAAAATATCTTTCGTTTGACCAAAAAAGCAATGTCTTAACTATTCAAATTTTACGAACAAAAACCAACATAACAACTAGTTAATTCTGTAAATGTAATAAGCTTTGAATAGGGATTTTTAGAAAATTAGCTTAAAAAACCACAATCACTTGTATAGACTTTGCATCACATTCTGGATTTTTGCTTTATTTTAAGGTGCAGTTTAAAAAAATTTCGTAGAATGATTTCTTTCTTGGCATACATATTTTTGTACATCGTTTAACTCATTAGTTTTCATTTACTTCATTTTTCCAACTACAAATTTTTTCAATTCATTCTCTTTATGTCATTTCTTTATTTCTTAACTTGCTATTGAACATTTTCTCTTTTTTCCTTTACCGTTAACTTATTATGTCTCTGTCCTCTGCTTTGACTTTTCTTCTAATTGTTTACTTCCCACATCTGCTACCCATGTTGTTCATAACTCGTATAATGGTGTAAACTGGGGACTCTCTTTATTGCTTATGCTTCCCTGGTTCTTTAAGGTGTTCTTTTACTAAATGCATAACAATAGAGAATCATTTCAAATTTTCTGGGGTTGTTTTTTTTCGAGGTCAGATCAAAATTGACCATTTAGTTTAATATTTATTAATCGTTAAAGTTTGAGATGAATTATTTTCACCAAGTGTATTGGGACTGAGATTGAGATTTTGGTGGAGAGCGCTGCGTATGCTGAGTCCAGGCAAAACTCCCCCAACGGCGGCCATGTTGGATTTAGTGAATTACGTGTAATTCAGATAGAAACTTCCCTAACGGTGGTCATGATTTCATCCTCACCGAGAATGCAGTTTCAGTCCTACATGAAAAAGTGTAATAAATTATTGATATAAACCTTCCAACAATAGAGATCCTTAGTAAAAGCACGTACGTTTAATTGAACTAATGAAGAATTCATCGCTTAAAACCTCAAAAAACTGACCTGCTCAAAATAGCTTTGTAATAATTTTCGCGTCTACAAACTCCACAACTATCCACATGTATAAGAAGGATCATCGATAAAGTTAACCCTGGCGAGAGAGGTGGCCAGGTTATATGGTTTGCCCTACATTGATTGATGGTAACAAACTCCCTAGTAGGATTCCCACCCGTAAACCAGGATGTATGGCGTCGCGATCAGTAGTTCTCAAAGTCGTAGACACCCTTCTTCACCCAATATACGGTGGTTTTCGATCCAGGCACATTTTTGAGCACCCTCTCTAAGGTCCGTAAACGGGACTCTTTCAACGGTAGGAAGATCCATAGTGGCAGCCTCTTTTCAAATGGTGTCAGCATTCTTGTGTCCTCTGATTCCAAAGTGCGTAGAAACCCATAAAAAGAGATTGCTCATGCTAACAACATCTCGATCGACAAAGTCAAAGTACTCACGCTTAATGTCCGGCTCGAAAGGGTTGGTCTTAACACCAAGCATGGATGACACAAGGGACTGAACTTCAGAGAAAACGAAAGATCTGTCGCCTTCAGAAGATACAATAATATTCATTGCTTCACTGATGGCAGCACATTCAGCTGGAAAAGCTGAAGCCCTCTTGAGGAGTCCACCCTTTTTTTTTTTGTTAAATTATGCTTATTCTGCGGAACAGATTTTAGCGGATACCATAACCTCCACTGAGGCGGGTGTGAACTCGGTCCTCAGTGTGATCTTTTAATCTCTGTATGATCCATCGGCGTTTTGGGCTCTACGTGTACTGGGAAAATTCGGCGTCGCCTGAATCCTGTTCTGCGCACCCCTCGTTCGAGGAGTCCACCCTTGATGCTCGCATTGAGCAACCTATGTCTACCTAAAAAAAATTTCGATGACAGGCCCTAGTAACCACCGATTCCACCGTAATCCTGTGAAACGATGGTTTGTGGCGCGGTTGTTTGTCTGGATTAAGTTCCGATCGACCAAAAACTGTGATAAATAGGATTGCTAAGTTGATTCAGCAAAATGAAACTTTTAATCATCAATGTGTACGTGGACTCAATGATCGGTTTCGGCTACAAGCGTTACACGAGAATAAAGAGGTGTCCAATGCACTGATTGAAAATTGGAAAGTTTAATGTGCATTCGACAGAGTTAAAATTTAGAGAGTTACTGCCGTCGCGATTAACTTTCTTTCTCATCTTGTGTCCTGCACTCTAGACCCAAATCTCGGTGGTGGGGCGCGTAGGCATCGGCTGGTCTGATGGCTCGGTGACCTATGGCTCGGTGTGGTGGGAGAGGACCGAAAAGCTCATCGTACAGCTTGTTACGTCGTAACCCTATACGCGGCTAAGCCAATTCGGTGTCGCGACAAAACGTCAAAACGACAAAACGGCAAATGGCAAAACGTCAACGACAAAACAACAAGTCACAAAACGTCAAATAGTCCTAATTTGACTCACAAATTATGAAGAAGACAAAAAAATTTGTTTATTTTATTATATAATATTTTATTATAACTGTTTAACAACAATTTTCTTTGCAATATTATCATTTATTTTGTTTGCAAAGTAATAAAATATTTCCACACAATTAACTACACCAAACTAACTGTTTACAAACACTACAAAATCAAATACGAAGATTAAACACTAAACTGTGCAAATATTGTATTTCATCATCTACACTTGTATAATCTGATACGATGCTCAAGATACGTCTATTCAATTTAGCATACTTTTTAACAATTTTAACAACAATCTTTTTAGCATTAATATCACTTATTTTATTTTCTGATAAGCTTTGTTCAAGCTGCAAAGTATTGAAAATTTTTACATTGAAACGTTAGAACTGTTTATTTTGGATGAAAAAGCACAATGCCGACCTTCCACACCGTTGTTTGTTCTTGGTTTCTCGTTAATAACGCTATCATAACAGTTCCATAATGTTATTGGAAATAATGATGCTTTGTAAATATCACGACGACCTCTATTAAACAACCACGTTGATTTCATATAATCTAATAATGGTTCCTAATAGTCTTCATTTTTTGCTCAAAATACTCTGATTTTATCAAAATTTCGTAAAATCTAATTACGTCATCTGGTTTAACAAAAGCTAAAGCTAATAGTTTTCTTATTTCGAACGAAAATTCTTTATCTATCTGATATAATTGTTGCATTCCTAAATGCTACATTTTTCTCCAAACACACTGACACCAGTGATAATAACAACCGTGTATTTCTCAACTAGGAAAAATTTCAACAAATGCACTTATAAATGATTGTTCAAAATCAACAATTAACTTAGATGGTTTCAAACGAGGTATTAATTTAGATAACTTCTGCAGCACCATTCTACACGTTTATTTGTTACGATGAGTAGTTACAATATAAACAAGCGGAATGAGATTATCTTTGTATCGTCCATGAATACTATAAAACTATTCAAATAAACTAAGTACAGTCTCAAACGTACCGTCACCTTGCCATACTTCGCATTTTTAAAGGATTTTTAAATTTTTATTTGTTGAAAATACAAGAGTTCTATTACCACTGTCATTGTAATCGACAACAACAAAAACAATTCATCACGCAATGTTTTTTTATACATATCTGGAACAACAAATTTGTTAACATTGGCTGGAAGCGCCGGTCCACCAAGAGTTTTTACGCGTTCGCGTTGAATGTTCCTACATAATGATTTGTTTTATGGCAAAGCTGCTGATGTAGTACCTGATACATTTGTGGTACACTTTGTAATTATGCTCATGGACGAATCAGTGGATTTTGAAGCTAATTTTTTAATTTTACTTTTAACTTTCAAAACTTCTAAGTCATTTTCTTCAACAATATGATTATGAGTTATTTATACTCCAGTATTAATGACCGATGCACTTTTTCTGCCAGAGGTTATTAATATTTTTGCTTTACACTTTTTTACCTCATACAGTGCACATCTCCAAAATACAGAATCTCTATGACTCTAATACTCTCTGTAGACAAAACTATCATGAATCAAATTTCTTTTCCTTTTTGACTGATAATAAAACTCAAACCCATTATGAAAACGATGCTTACAGTCGTAGAACTGACTTGACACTAAATATTCGATTTATTACAAATGAAAACATGACAACATTTTACCTATAATTCTAATACATACATTACGTTTATAACATCAGTATGTATTAATCTATTAAGGTGAAGACGTAACCACGTTTTCATAAAATTTTTCGATTGCAATTTAAAAAAAAATAAAAGAGAAAATGTAAAAAAACGCTCTGTAGCGCGCTAGATAATATTTTTAGCTATTTTATGAGCCTTATTTGATAAAAATTGGTTAACAAATAACTTCAGGAAACTTGGAAAATCGGTTTTCTTCTTATTCAGCAAAATTGTAGTAGTGTATGTCGTCTGCTAGTTGCTGCTAGTGAGCGAAGGATGCAGTACTGCCAAATATAACCAATAATTTTATATGCATCAAGCAACAATTATTAGTGTAAACTAAAAACAAAAACTACTTTTTAATATAAAGTGTTAATTCATGACAATAGGATAAATAAAAATAGTAAAAAAATCAATCATTTTCTTGTGAGCTATCTAGTGTTCATAACTATAGTAGATGTAAATAAACTAATGCTTTTAAATAAATTTATCTTAAAAATGTTTTTGTTGACTCCTCCATCCAATTTGACTGTTGCTGCGTTCTCTTTAATACTTGGCGTGCAATAAGAGAAATCAAACTAAATTTTAACAACTATTACAGTTTATCAAAACTAAAATTGTTCACTCACTTTTATTTAGTAAAAGATTTTTAATCAAACATTACTTTTAAATAAAAAGTGGAAATTCATAACTACCAGATATCTAAAAAAGAAAAAAACTCATTTTTATGGTGAACTCTCTTGTGTTCATGAATCATAGGTGTAAATGTATAACGGCTGTTTTTAAATAAATTTTGCTAATATAAATTTTTGTTGTTTTCTCAAATTTGAGTGTGGCTTTTTGAATTTGATGAAGATTTGTGGAAACCAACGCTTAGATAAAATAATTGTGTACTTAAGGGCACAATAAGTATAATAAAATTAAATTTTAGTTGCCCACAACTTATAAACACTACAATTTTTTACTCTCTTTTCTCTAGTCAAAGGATTTTCTATTAATTAGGGTCCAGAGTTTCAAGTCAATAAGTCCATTGGTTTTTTCATAAAAATTATACCCTCAAAAAAAGAATGATACTTGGTTTTATCAGATTTTAAGTTTTGACCTTATCTGCTTTGGTAATTAAGTTTATTAAACATCTTTAGTAATTGATTAGAAGTGTAAAAGAAAATTTCTAAATTTATTTAAAATAACAAGAAAGCAGAGTCCAGAGTTTCAAGTCAATAGGTCCATGAGTTTTTTCATAAAAATTATGCCCTCAAAAAAACAACGATACTTGGTTTTATCAGATTTTAAGTTTTTACCTTATCTGCTTTAGTAATTGATTAGAAGTGTAAAAAAAAATTCTAAATTTATTTAAAATAACAAGAAAGCAGGGTCCAGAGTTTCAAGTCAATAGGTCCATTGGTTTTTTCATAAAAATTATACCCTCAAAAAAACAACGATACTTGGTTTTATCAGATTTTAAGTTTTGACCTTATCTGCTTTAGTAATTGATTAGAAGTGTAAAAAAAAAATTCTAAATTTATTTAAAATAACAAGAAAGCAGGGTCCAGAGTTTCAAGTCAATAGGTCCATTGGTTTTTTCATAAAAATTATACCCTCAAAAAAACAACGATACTTGGTTTTATCAGATTTTAAGTTTTGACCTTATCTGCTTTAGTAATTGATTAGAAGTGTAAAAAAAAATTTCTAAATTTATTTAAAATAACTAGAAAGCAGGGTCCAGAGTTTCAAGTCAATAGGTCCATTGGTTTTTTCATAAAAATTATACCCTCAAAAAAAAAACGATACTTGGTTTTATCAGATTTTAAGTTTCGACCTTATCTGGGCGTCCTGGTTTTTTTATCAATAAAAAAACCAATGAAAAAATTATCTCCCAAACTATACAACCCAATAACGCTAGGCATGCGAGTTTTTTATAAGCAAAAAAATTTATAAACAAGTTATCCCCCAAGCTTTACAACCCAATAACGCTGGGCGTCCTGGTTTTTCTATCAATAAAAAAACTAATAAACAAATTATCCCCTAAACTATACAACCCAATAACGCTGGGCATCCGAGTTTTTTATAAGCAAAAAAATTAATAAACAATAAACCCCTTCGCAGTAAAACTAAATAACGCTGGGCATCCTAATTTTTTATAAATAAAAAAATTAGTAAACAAATTATCTTCCAAGCTGTACAACCCAAAAATGCTAGGCGTCCGAGTTTTTTGTAAATAAAAAATTATTAAACCAGTTACTCCTTATCTGTAAAACTCAATAAGGCTGGGCATCCTAACTTTTTTTATCTAGGTAACAAAACTAATAAACAAATCATCCCCTAAACTATACAACCCAATAACGCTAGGCGTCCTAGTTATTTTATGAATAAAAATACTAAATAACAAATTATCCCTCAAGCTTTACAAGCCAATAACGTTGGGAGTACGGGACTTTTAAAAATTAATTTAACAATTCAATAAATGAACAGGCTTAATCGTTAAACCTAGTGAAAAATTTGGGGCTCTTAATAAACAAATAAATGATTTAATAGACTATCACGAGGCACTTATCTTTGATATTCAGAAAAACTGCAGTTGAAATGTCCAGGATTAAATTACCGTTGACAACAACAAAAAAACAGACGCCCAGCGTTATGGTTGTATAGCTTGGATATAATTTGTTTATTAGATTTTTTTATTGTTTAAATAACTAAAATGCCCAGCGTTATTGGGTTGTTTAACTTATGGGTCAATAGTTAGTTAATTTTTTTTTTCATAAAAAATTCGGACGCCCAGCGTTATTGGGTTGTATAGCTTGGGGGATAATCTTATAATTAGTTTTTTTATCGATAAAAAAACGAGGATGCCCAGCATTATTGGGTTGTATAGTTTGGGGGATAATTTGTTTATTAATTTTTTTATTCATAAAAAACCAGGACGCCCAGCGTTATTGGGTTGTGTTACTGGGGAAATAATTTGTTTATTAATTTTTTTAATTACAAAAAACTCGGACGCCCAGCGTTATTGGGTTGTATAGCTTGGGGGTTAATTTGTTTATTATTTTTTTTACTTATTAAAAACTTGTACCCCCAGCGTTATTGGGTTGTAAAATTAGGGGGTATTTTATTTATTGAATTATTAGTTCATAAAAAAAGCTGGGCGCCCAGCGTTATTGAGTTTTTTGTTTGCCTGATCTGTGCCGGAAGATTTTCAAATTTCGCGGTACTACCTGGGCCGGGATCGGTCACTCTGGTGCAGACGGGTGCACTGCACACTGCACACAGGTGTAAACCAAGTGTAAACTGTAAGTTCTGTGATTACTTTGGTTCATTTAGTTTTGATATATTCTTCTGCTTTTTATTAATACTTGACTAAAATGCATGAAAACTATATTTTTTAAAATATATTCATCAGTCTAAGCATGTAATTTTTCTTTTATTGATAATTAATTATCTTACTGGGTGACGGCAAGAGAGAAGCTTTCAGTGTTAGTAAAAAAAGGAAGATGATTATAAGAAGAAAAGTAATCGACACGGTTGCTACAAGAACAGGATCTAATAAAGTACCCATATCAAGATAATTATTCAAGAAATTTCAGACAGTTGGGGAAATAATTTATTAATATTGAAGAAAGAAGAATTATTTATCACTGCCTGCTGCTTGTATGATTGCTTACTAAAATTTTTTTTTTTCTTTGCATGTGCTGCATGAAATAAATAATTTAAAAAATTTAGAATTTCATTGAGGGAAATAAATTTTAAAGGTTATGAGAACGGGTGCATTTGCGGTTCGTGCATTTACTACGCGTGCGGTAGCAGACGACGCAAGGATCTGCTACACATGGTTAACGGGAGGAAAACGATTTTCCAAGTTTCCTGAAGTTATTTTTTAACCGATTTTCATCAAACAAGGCTTAAAAAAATAGCTAAAATTATTATCTAGCGCGCTACAGAGCGTTTTTTTACATTTTCCCTTTTATTTTTTTTTATAGCCACTTTTTACTTCCAGCGCTGGTTACGTCTTCACCTTAAATTAAAATATTTTTAATTTTTAATTAAACATTCTGATCCAAAAATAAAAAATATTTGTAACCTACTTTAAAAATGTTTTTTTGACATTTTGTCACTTGAAGTTTTGTAATTTGACATTTAGTGTCATTTGAAATTTTTTCGTTTGTCGTTTTGTCATTTGACGTTTAGTCGTTGACGTTTTGTCTTTTGAAGTTTTGTCGGCAATCGCCAATTCTGCTGGATGGAGGATGCGCCTAGGCTTTATCACACACCCCAGCTTAAGTAATTTGCCTGAACCAGGGGTATTTTAAATCAGCTCCATCTCACTGCTCGACATCACTGCTCGGTGCTTGAAGCAATATAAACAAAAAAAAAAAAAAACAAAAACAAAAAAAAAAAGAAATAACAGACTTAATATATTGGAGCACCACAAAGCAGAATCCCTGCATATGCGATATCAAAGTTTAGGGGTTAAATGATCAATTTTTTGAGTGGCAGAAATTTTTTTTTCAAACCACGGCCATTTTGTCATAAATAATTATTATTTTTAGCTGCTTTGTGAAATTGCTAATAAATTTATCTTTAAAACCTCGTTTGTGTTTTTGAAAAAGTGACGTCTTTTTAATACTCGTTTTATGTCTAGTTTTTAGAAAAATTTATAATTTCAATGTTAAATGCAAAAAAAAAGCAAAAAAGAGTTGCACAAATTGTAATCTCGAATTTTTTGCCAAGAGGCTGAGCCAATTTTCAAAATTCAAAACTCAAATTAAAGTACAACTATCCCTCTTTCAAATTCCGTTTGAAAATTTTTGTACTTTTATTAGAACCAAAGTTATGAATTTTTTAAGTTGAGCGCTGAGTTACCGGAGCCCAAGCCACATGTATCCCATGTGACGCTGCAGCTTTAAAAATTCATAACTTCAACTCTAATAAATATACAAAAATTTTCAAACAAAAGGACCCCGCAGAATCCTTATGGGAAATGGGTTTCTGTCAAACTCTTCCAAATTAACAGGTTTAATGGTTTATAGTTAGTAGATTAAAAGTGTCAATGTGCGCTAAGCTCCAAAAATTCATGCTTCAAAGATATGGCTCGTTGAAGTTGCATTACTTTGAATTCAAGGGGACTCGCGCCGCTGTTTTTACAGGCCTCTAAAAAGACTCTCAATTAAAATCTTTGCAGCCTTTTTATATTAAAATAAGTCACTGAATAACAATTTTTTATCTTTTCTGCAAATATCCCATCCATTACCTGAAAAAAATTCTAGAGCTTCTTTATATATGTTTTACGGAAAAAATTAATTTAGGCATGTTATTTTCCTTTCTTTTTTCTACTTAAATTTCAAACCCTGAATTTACTTTTTGTTACTACACTTGTAAATCTGCTCTTGTCTACACTTGTGTCTACTCATGTGACTGCTTGGATTTCTACCCTTTTTGCTACCTGTGTGCCTTTGTTCGTACCTAGCTGTTGTTTTAGCTCCTGTACCTATTCTTATGATAACCTTCGTTTTAATCTATGTTTTTACCGGTGTGCATAATCTCGCAACTTTGTGACTACACCTGTACCTAATCTCGTGCCGCCATTGATTAATATCTTTGTGCTTACCCTTGTAGGTACTCCTGTGCCTGCCCTGCTTTCTGTTTCTGCCCCTAGCCTTTTCCTATTTAGGCTCATACCGATTTAACGACCCTTATTCCAACATCTGCTTTTGCTCCTGAGCTAGCTATTCCTACCTTTTATTATACTTAAGTTTCTAATCTTGATCTTTACCTTGTGCGTGCTCTCATACCTACTGTAAGTGAAGGTCCGGATCGAAGAAGGGGATGCGCCCGTGGCTACTCGAAAGTGCCCATGTATGATATGTAATTTTTCGACAATTGTTTCTCGGAAAACTTCCAGCCAGAAAGTTTTTCCGTAGGAAGTTTTTTGCGTAGCCTATTACCTACCCTTGTGTCTACCCCTGTACCTACCATCATGCATATTCTCATAGTTACCTCTATACATGCCTTGATTTCTATCATTGTTTTTACTCCTTTTTCTACTCAAGTTCTTACCGATGCAGCTTCCTTTATCACTACATCTGCTGCTGTCCTTGCAATTACTCTCGATTCAACTCATTTGTATACATTGATTTCTAACCGTGAACCCAACATTGTTCTTATCCTTGAGCCTTCTTTCATTTCTACCTGTTCCTACTTGTGCTTATCCTCGTAACTTTTTGAGTATACCTGTACCTACTCTTGTGCCAAAATTGGTTAATATGCTTGTGCTTACCTATGTACGTACTTCTGTTCCTGCCATGCTTTTTATCCTTATATTTATCTCTTTTTCTATTTTTCTACCTAGACTCCTACTGATTTACTTACCCTTGTTCCATGATCTGTTTTTTCGTCAATGCTGTTCCTACCTTTTTTTCCAACCTCACTTTATCGCTATATTTTTATTCCTGAACTTACGCTATCTAACACCTTCATGCCCACTCAGATCTTCACATTTTTGTTACCAAGTTTTGTTGTACCTGTTTTTACCTTTGTTCTTAACGCTTTTTTCAATCTATGAAACTACGCTAATTACTATTAAAGTTTATACTCATGTACCTTTTTACACCGGTTTTTAGCCTTGCCGCTACTATTGTTTCTAATAATTTTAATTAGATTTTATAAAACTTTTCTACTCGTATTGCTTGAAAAATCTCAACAGATACTGGACAAAGTTGATAAAGGAATTTTCGATTGAAGATTATATAAAATTCGGAACCGCGCTTTTGCTGCTAATTATCGTTTTCAATCGGAAAAGACCCGGTGAAATGTCTAGACTTGAGCTTGTATCTTTGAATCAGTGCGATAACATGAAAGAATCCAATCCCGCAATGTATCATCGGTTAGACGAGACATCAAAACTAATAGCTGATACGTATACACGAATCCAGATCCGGGGAAAAAAAACTGTAAAATTACGCCTGTTTTGGTAGACGATAAAACTCTCGAAGTACTAAAATTTCTAGTTAGTTTGAGGGACAAAGCAGGCGTAAATCTTGATAATAGCTATATCTTTGCTTTACCTGGCGATGGAGAAATTTCGTACATAGACGCCAGTCCTAGCATACCTAAGTATGCAGAAAAGTGCGGTGCTCAATTTCATGAACGTTTGAGATGCACGAAACTAAGAAAACAGTTGGCTACCTTTGGGCTTAGTTTAAATCTTACACAAGTTGAAGTTGCTAATATTTCTAGATTCATGGGTCATGAAGTCTCTGTTCATACTCGAGTGTATCAGCAACCGATTCTGACAAAAGAATTACTGAAAATAAGTGAGCTGCTTCAATATTCTCAAGAGTAATTTAAAGAAACTGAAAAAGGTAAAATCATAGTTGAAAATACAAGTGATGTCGAAGAGGATGATACCGATATAGCGACTGATTCAGAAAATGAAGAAATAGTGCTGGATCAGAATGACTGTAGTAAAAAACGTTCTAGAATAAATGTTCATCCAAAGCCAAGTAAGTAAATCACAATTGTAAAATAATTGAACAAGTTAAGAATCTTTTTACTCTTTCCTCATTTGAAATTTACTTCTAATATTTCCGAAAAGCCTAGTAATAATGTGGTGTATTTTCATTAAGTAGATCAACACAAATTAAGTAAAGTTTAAATAAGTTTATTCTTATAAGTAATAGTATGATTACATAGTTAAGGTATACAGTTACATAATAATACGCGGTGAATTCGACCATGCGAGCGGTACACTCTACGGAGCTTGAAACGCGACTGGACTAAACCCTCAAACATACATATCATTGACATCGCTTATCATACACATACGAACTGACTTCAGCATACCACAACTCTCCCCCGTTTAATTTTCTGCCTCTCGCAGTCGTAGTGAGTAACTTCTTCGGGGTCGCAATTTTAATCATCTGATCCACATGACGCTTGTGAAATGTATCATTCTCGCTTTGTACAATGAACGTGGATAGAGAGGTCTGTTTTACAATCTTAGCTTTACAACATTTTTCTAACCTTACACCATGATCGTCTATTATCACATCATCACCGGCTGACAAATTTACAGCGCGTTTACCAGCCCACGACGTAATCTGCGCACGCTGTTTTTGTTCAACGGTGCCAACTACATTTGGTCTGAGTAAGTCAAAACGAGTACGCAGCTCGCGTTTATACATAAGGTACGCTGGGCTACGACGCGTCGTGCAGTGTTCGATGGATCGGTAATCTCACAAAAACATATTGACTGCATCCTTGAGTGTCTCTCCCCCTTTTATGATCTTAGCTACCTTATCTTTGAATGTTTCGATAAAATTCTCGGCGGCACCGTTAGTGGCTGGGTGATAAAGCGGAAAAACCGTGTGACTTAAATCGTTCCTTTCCTAAAAAACCGTGAAATTCCTCGCTTTTAAATTGTGGTCCTCCGTCCGTGACAGTGGCAATCCGTGCTTTGTAATCAAACTTTTAAATTCAACCACCACTTTGCATGCGCGCGTATCTTTATTAAAATTGACTATTTTGGTCCACTTTGAGTGAGCATCTACAATTATTAGAAACATACTACCAAAAATGGTCCTGCGAAATCGCAATGTATGCAAATCCATGCTTTATCGTGCCAAGGCCATGTCGTAAAAGGGTGTATGGGTTGGTTTTTACTCCACCAAACAACTCTTGCAAGATTTAACCAAACCTTCAATATTGCGATCTATGCCTGGCCAATAAACATGAGAGCGAGAAAACATTTTGATTTTTTCAATTCCTAAGTGGGAGGCATGCAATTATCTCAATATTATAGGATGCATACTTTCAGGAATGACGGCTCTCAACCCCCAAAACAAACATCCTTTTTCCACGGTCAATTTGAGCCTTTTCGCAGAAATCATTTTCAATCTTCCGACAAATCTTTCAGGCCTGGCCACCCTTGCATGACAAATTTAATTACACAGCTTAACAATTGATCTTTCTTACTTTCGCTTGCCAATAATTTACTGCTAAGGTAAACGACCCCTGTGTCAAAAAAATTTACGTGCGAGAAACTAGTGTACAACAGTTCAGTATCATCATCAATCATGAGTCGCGAAAGGGTGTCGCAATTCGCGTTTGCCTCCGATTTTACGTATTCGATATCGTTCCGAAAACCCGACAAGTAATACGCCCACCTTTGCAAACGGTTGTCTACGGTTACCGGTACTCCTTCTCTCGGTCCTAGAATTAAACTCAGAGCCTTATTATCAGTTCGTAATTTGAGTTTCCGCCCTAAAACAAATCGGTAAATTTTTGATGCGAACGCGATCGGTCTTTCCGAGTTATCTCGGTACTTATGAGAAAGAATTGCCGAAAGCCCGTAATCTGACGCGCCAAAACTACTTTTTCTTTCGGGTCAAAATGTGCTAACACGAGTGGTGAGATTAATTCGTTTTTCAACCACCTGACTGCGTCCGTACATGGCTGATTCCGAAACTCAAACGTTTTTTCGTTCAATAAATCATAAAGTGGCTTCATTTTCTGTGATCTATCTGGCAATTATCTCCCATAGAAATTTACGAGACTAACAAAAGAACTCAATTCTTTCGCATTTTTAGGTTGCGGGGCGTTTATCATTGCTTCAACATTAGATTTGGCTTCGTGCAACCCCTCCTTGCTAATGACAAACACCAACACCTCGAGCTTATCCTGAAAAAATTTACATTTTTCTTTTTTCACCCGCAAACTGCATTCTTCCAACCGTGCGCATGCTCTTTTCATCTTACGCATCGCTCTCGATTTAATAGTGTTTTTTAGCAAGTTCTTTTTACGCGTAGCACAGTGACTCATTACCTAGCTTCTCCGGCAACTGCACTGACTCCACCCATACGTTAGTTATTCTGGAAAATCCACTACTTCCGTGGTAGGGTCACGGAAAATCTTGTGCACCGGCATTTGAGGTTAGGACGGTACCATCAACTACTTTGGCGCTCAGCAGTTGGTATCGCCAGTGATCAAGTGGCGCGCAAATTTAACACTCACCTCTAAGCACCGACGCCCGGACACGCGGCGACCTTCATCACCGACGACATCTCTTACCGCATAGACGCGCCAACTTGTCACGCATGCCCTATGGATACCGCCAACTAGTATGCCACACTTCATGTGCGAGGTCTGCAGCACGGCAATAATAGAAGGTGAGCCTACTTGTGTGTCAGCTGTTCTTCCGTTTCTCATAATCGTTGCTCCTTCCACCCCACACCGTCCCTTCCATTAACGTGCCCCTCTTGCCTAGTCACGAAAGTAAACTCTAGCAAGTCAGGTAGTCTACCGAATCCACGTGTGCAACAAAGGAGGACAGGCATTTTAGCCACGCCCCTCCGTGACTTGATCCCTAGAGAGGTTACGCACACACCTCCTGCTAAGCGCCCCGCGAGTTCGCCTCCTGCTATCACTCGTCCAAGGCGGGTTGCAGCCACTCGGGTACTCACGACTGCCACTTCTCGCGTTCCCATGGCTAACTCGGCCACAGCGGCTTCCGCGATAGATCCCGAAACATCTGAGCGTTCAGAGTTCATGGAGGATCCTACCGTAAGCAAGGAACTCAAACAGATGCTGCGACTGCTCGACGCGCGCTTCGACAAGGTAGAATCGAGCCTCAATATTGGCAATGAACTCACTGAGAGGAGATTCGAGAAAGTGGAAGAGGAGATTGCCACACTCAGGCAGCATGCGCAAGAGTTAGACCCTTGCGGAGTCAAAATTCGAGGTGTGCCAATCCTCACGCCAGAGCAGCACCAGCAGGCTGTGGCCCATGTCCTCACATTCATGGGCTGCAAAATAGCCATCCCCCATATCATCGAGATACGTGAATGGAAACCATCATCTAAGGCCGCTCCCATGGCGCCTGTTCGTGAACCTCCACCCACACTTGCCGTGACCTTCGTGTCTGCCATTGTTCGTGATCGCGTCATGGCTCGCAAATCATCGCTGAAGGGCAAGACTGTCTTTGATGTTTTTGGTAGTGGCGAACGCACACCCATATATATCGACGCCATTACCTCGCCCAACGTCCACCGGTTAAACATGAAGGCCCGCGACCTATCGAGACGTCTGCAGATCCCTGGCCCAGTGGTCAAAGGCAACTCGGTGTATTTGCGAGAAGGGACAAACGCACCGTTGGTCCAGATATTTTCCGAGGCTGACCTGGTGAATTTCGAGTCAGGCCTTCGAGCCCACGGCACTAACCGGTTGGAGACCGACAAAGTTCACTGCGATTGAGATACCGCCGATTCACAGGTCTTCCCACCTCCCTCCCATCACACATCGCCCCTGCACCATTCCACCACTACACACAACTACCTCACACTTCCAAATCCCATCTCGAAACATCCACTACGCATTGCCCACGCCAATATCAATCACCTATCCAAAAACTTCATTAAACTCCAACAGTCCATAATCACCAACAAATACGACATCATTGCCATAACCGAAACATTCCTCATTCCCGATTCACCATCACACATGTACGACATCCCTGGTTACAATGTGATTCACCATGAGCGAGCCAACAAACCAGGTGGTGGCATCAGCATTTACCTCCGCAATCATCTTAAACCCACCATACTACTTTCGTTGCCAAAGCCATACAATTGCACCACTGAATTTGTCGTTGTCGACATTTCAATTGGCAAATCAATCAAGGACAAACTACTCTTCGGCGTAATCTATCGACCTCCTGACGCATCTCCACTCACTTCCTTCTTTGATTCTGTCTCACCGCTACTACCGTCGTACCGCAATGTAGTCCTCACCGGGGACTTCAATACCGATCTTATAAAGAATGATCACAACTCCACTGCCTTCACCGATTTGATTGAGTCTCACGACCTACGTATAGTTAATCGTAAGCCTACCCATCATCTTATGCGGCAAGACGGCACTGAGCACCACTCCTGCCTTGATCTCTTTGTAACGCGCAATCTGAACTCGGTACTTGTATTTGGACAGACAGATGTACCGTTTACTCCTGGGCACGACATGATCTACCTGACATATGACATGTCACCACCCCTACCCGCCCCACGAATCATCCATTCACGTAATCTCACCAACATTCAATCACAGACACTCGCCACAGTCATCAACAAATACCTCACCCCCACTCAGAACTCCACGCTTATCCCCACGCCTGTGAATCTTAGCTCGCACCACACCGACATACCCCAAGCCTCCATGACAGGCATACTACCTAATTTTAGCACGCTCATGTACGCGCCACTCACCACAGTCCAACTCAACGACATGGTTAACGTAGTCACCAGCGCGGTTATTGACGCCATCGACGAACTCGCCCCGATCCATCCATTCACAGTCAAACCTCGCAGAGAGGCGTGGATCACGCCAGCCCTGACATTGAGATCAAAGAAATGTGACAAGCTTTATCGTCGAGCCTCTCGACTTCGCTCTGTCAACCTTTACCAGCAATGGCGTAGAGAGCGTAACGCCACATCAGCCGCGTACAAAAACGCCAGGGAGGTTTTCATCCTGTGAAAGGTAGAGAAAGAACGCGATTCCACTGCTAGGTGGCGCGCAATCCGTAAATTTGGCGTTATCCCGCCGCAATACCCCTCGCCACGCACAGTTTTCAACGCGGCCGACCTCAACCAATTTTATGTCTCGGTCTCGCGCTCTGATGAGCCGCTCACCGAAGATGGTGTCTACCGACTCCTCGAACAGACAGTCTACCCACCCCCGACCAACCACTTTGACTTCACTATAGTGTCAGAGAGAGACGTCCACGCGATTTTCACGGACTCCAACATCAAAGGCATGGGATACGACGGAGTGTCTTCCACTATGATGAAACTGGCCTTTCCGTCACTACTGCCGTCCCTTGTACAGGTATTTAATCACTCACTTGCCTGTGGTGTCTTCCCTGACACCTGGAAGCTCGCGTCAATCATGCCACTTGCCAAGGTGAAACTTCCGGCCTCGTTCAGCGACACCCGCCCGATTGCACTGCTCTGCTGCTTCTCAAAGTTGCTCGAGAAGGTCGTACACAGGCAAATAACTGCATTTCTGCTAGAGAACAACCTATTTGACCCACTTCAGTCCGCGTACCGGCAATTCCACTCGACCCAAACCGCCCTGCGGTTTGGGTCGAGTGGAATTGAACCGTTGAAGACGCACGCCTCGCAATGGACTGTGGGCTCGTCTCAGTCGTTGTCTCGTTTGACTTTTCTCGTGCCTTTGATACAATTCCACACCTGCAGTTGCTTCGTAAGTTACGCAGCCTGGGCTTCTCGGATCGAGTGGTCAAATGGATCGCCAGTTACCTCGGTGGACGGAAACAGGCTGTGCGCCTCGAAGGAGGCCAGCACTCCACATGGCTGGAGAGCACAGCAGGTGTACCACAAGGTAGCGTCCTGAGGCCTATACTTTTCATCTAATTCATAATCGACTTGTCTCTCCGGCTGCGCTACTCGAAACACTCGATTTTTGCCGACGACGTTGACATACGGCTCCATGCTACGCCGGAAGAACTTACTCAACGCATTCTTCTGCTGTTCGAAGATGCTAGAGAGATAGCCAACTATGCAGGGGAGAATGGCTTGGCTCTAAACGCGAGAAAAACAACTGTCACCGTTATTGGCACTCGCCACTCCCTGCAGAGTATTGATCTGGCCTCATTGCCCCTCCTTGTTATCGGCGACACCGTAGTGCCGTACTCTCAGTGCATCAAAACCCTTGGCGTACACGTTGACTCTACGCTAAGCTGGGAAAAACACCTTAAAGAAACCAGTCGGAGAGTGCACTACGCACTAACCACGGTGAGACACTTTGGCAAGACCATGTCACGTGAGGTACGCACCCGAGTTGTACAACTTTTGGTACTACCACTGTTTGACTACTGCGCTGCACTCCTCACCAACCTCAACATGCAGCAACGCGATCGCCTCCGTCGCTTGCATAACCAGTGTGTGCGAGTCGCATATGGCAAAATACCACTACGCGCGAGTGTCACGCCATACAGACTGGTACTAGGTTGGCTCTCAGCCTGTGCCCGCCGCACATACCTCACTGCCAGCCTTGCGTTGTCAGTTGTAGTAAATCACCAACCGCCCTATCTCTATAATCGCTTCCGGCTCGACCCTGGAGAGGATCTCCTCAGAAGGTCGACTCGCAGGCTAAGACCACCGTTCGTCATCGACACTAAGCCCGATTCGAGCTACAACTCTTCGTTTGTTGTCACCTCATCCAAGGCCCTGAATGAGCACCGGGCTCTTATCGACGAAAGCACGTCCATTGCCGGGTTCAAGCACAGACTGAAAGCCACCCTCTTCCGCGCAGACTGTAGCGACTGGGTCAAAAGGGCCACCGACGAAGGCCTCGTCTTAATCCCACATAAACTCCGCCGCTCACTCCCAAGCATCCTAAGTCCCAGCTGACACACACGCGACATAGGACAGTAAATAATACGCAAGTCACTTAATCATATTCAGCGGGCACCTGCACCACAGCATCTGCATTCGACTCTGAGAGAACGTACCATAAAATCTACAGGCCTACACTCACAGCAGCTTCATACACCACGCCTCGCCCTCAGCCTAGTTTTAGACATCAGCTGGATGGAGACCCTTTGAAATCATGGCCACGCATCACCTCATGAAGTATCGAACCACCCAACAACAACAAAGATGTAGAGACACCAACTCTATCGAATATAACTCAACATCACTATTCTACATCAACATCACTACATTTGTCAACGCCACTGTCATCGCTTTATTTTCATTACTATTATAAATTATTGTATATCCACGAAACTTAACTAAACTAAACTGTATACTATATTTATTTTACATTTATATACTCGATGTATTGTACAAATCCACGGGCACGGCAGGGCTTGTCCCTATGCTCGGAAATAAATCTTTCATCAATCATCAATCTTTCCAGATTTTTCAAATGATCTCTTATTCTTCCCGGTTACATAAATATTATCGAGGTAAATGATAGCTTCATTAATTCCTCTCAAACATTCATCCATTTTCATCTGCACGTCAGACGGTGCAGGAGACACTCCTTCCGGTGTTTTCTTAAATCTAAAGTACCCTTTATGCGTGACAATTGTAAGTTGTGTGAAAACAACTTTCATCCACCGAGAATTGTATATGGTCAAAAGTCAAAAAGTCGGCCACGTTTGTAAAGTCATGTCCCGTAATTCCGCACGGAAAAGAAGTTCTTAGAAATGAGATATCATTACAAAAATTTGAAAGCTTTCTGATTCCATTGAAAAATAGATGCTGTCAAATTTTTGTAATGATATCTCATTTTTAAGTACCTTTTTGCCGTGCGGAATTACAGGACACGACTTTACAAACATGGCGGACTTTTAGACTTTTGACTATATACGCACGCTTCAAGTCCAATTCCGAAAAAGTGCTGCCTCCTCGCAATACCGAAAAAATCTCGTCTATAGTATGCAATGGATACTTGCTAATATTCACATAAGTATTGATCGTCAGTTTAAAATCTCCGCAAATTCTAACTTGTCCGTCGCTTTTGAAAACTGGGACTATCAGTGTAGCCCATTCGCTCATTTCAACCGGTTTCAAGTATCCCAAGTCAACTAATCGTTGCAGCTCTTTTTCAATAAATGGCTTTAATGCATGCGTGACATGCCTTCATTTCAACGCAACCAGTCGTGCATTCTCATTCATAGAAATTTTCGTTTTACTTTTGTTATACTATCCCGGCGTACTTAACAATTCCGGAAATTTTTCCGCAAAATAATCACCTGCACGTTCCATAACAATTTTATTTAATTCTGTCACGCTTGAATTGCACAATTTCAACGGCCGAAACTCAAACTCTGTAAACCACTTACTACCGATAAGAGCTGGGCCCGTGCTTTTGAAAACAAAACATTCTAAAGTTTTAATTTTGTTTCTAAATTCTACATCGAGATTTTTAAATTTATCGATCGGTCGCAAAATTTTTCCATCATACGTTTTCAATGATCGGCTCGTTTGCTCAATTTTCAAGTTTTTAAAGTATTTTTCGTACATTTTTTCCGAAATAACCACCGTGTACGTACTGGTATCAATTTCCATCAGAACGTTCCGACCGTTTATATTTACATTTTCAAACATCGGCATCGCGTCCGGTTTGTTACCACCGCTCTCACACGCATTCACACACACACGCATTCTCTTTCATTTATCTCTAAACACATAAAGTCCTGATGGTGTGAAGCTCTCGATGACCACTCGATGTTTGGTGCGTCGTCTTTCTCGCAGTGCCTTTCCAACAGCTGAACTTTTCCTTGCGATCCGTCTTTTTCTTTCAGCTTGAAAGCTTGCTGCAAGTGTCCCTTCTTCTTGCAGTAATTACAGTTGATATCCAGAAATCGGCACTTTGTTGAATAGTAGTTTGGTTTCCCGCAGGAATAGCACTTCATGATGTCCGTATTGTCCTTTTATTTACGATCACTTGATTCACACTGTTGTAATGTGATTTTGATGTTGTTGTTCCGCCCCTTCTTTTTCACTAATTCGGCTTGCCCATCGACTTTAGCATGAATATAACTTGTTTTTGATTATTGGCACTTGAAACGACAGAGCCTCTTGCGTTTCTTTCGGCCGACACAGGGGCCAGGGTTTCTTTAAGTGCACTTTCGTAATCGACTTGATCGCTCTTGAATAAAGCTACTCTTGTGTCGTGGTCCTTAATTCCACAAATAAACTGGTTTCTCAGCGCAGTTTTCAAATTATTTTCGAAATTACAATACAGTGCCAATTTTTTTAATTGCGCAGAAAACTCTGATACTGACTCGTTTGCATCTTGTTTTGCTTTATTAAAGTTGCATCTTTCCATGACTTCTGACGGTTTCGGGTTTCGGTGCTCCGACATGACCTTGCGGTGTAGGCTTCTTCCGGTGTAGGCTTGTATTTAAAAAAGCCACGAAGATGCGCGTCAGAAAAAATCACGAGCCTATGTCAAAAATTTGAGCTCAATGGTTTTGAGCCAATCAGGTGTGAGTAAAATTTCAAAGTCTAATACCTTAACACACATTTATCCATAAACCTAATTTTTACACATTAAATTCATACTAGTACATAAAACAATACTCGCACGAAATTATTACACGGTCTTGTACATAACAAAAACTTGTTGCGCACCTAATCTCTCTCTTTGCGGCCTTGTGGACGACATTTTCTTCACGCAATCGCCTCTCACGTACCGCAGCATACTGTTCTGGTTTTTCTTATGGCCACGCATGTCAAATCAGACGTCTACCTATTACTTCAAAGAAATTCTACATGAGATACTATACCTAACTTATTAAAAGCCTAGTTCTAACTTAAGGCGATCACTGAAACTTTGCGTCTAAGCATGGACGAAGCAGCAGTTTGTATATCTGTATTTCAGGTAGTTGACGCACGGACACCGCATCCCGCGTATATACAGGTATACAAACTGCTACTGCGTAGCTGCGTAGGAGTGTTGACGTAAAGTTTCTGTGATGCCTTCAACCTTCATCACAATATAAGATTTTGGTGGCTTCGTAGTGGGTGGTTACGGGTAGTAGACTACGACATTAACCTCGCCAAAAATTGTATCATCTTATTCCGACGGCGACTTTACAACCCTGGCAATACGATTGCGACGTTTTATACGATGGCAGCGCGTTAACTACATAAATAGCTCCAGTGACTATACAGCTTCGAACCCTAATAATTAGATTGCAACATTTTATAGCAGGCGCAATTATGAAATTAAAGGCTCCAGCGACCTTACTGCAAAGGAGTCCGATATCAAAATACGACTTATTATGTCAGACGCGTTCTTTACTACCTCTCTCTTAGTACTAATTCTTTAAATCTAATAGCTTTTAACAGAAAAAGTCCATATCAAAACACTCTTACATGCTACAAACTTGCTAGACTGTCTACTCTTCCATTTTCATATAGTTTTATAACTTAGGCCTTCCCTTCCAGCGTTTTTAGAGGTATACAAGTGTTTATATGACCATTTCACCACAAATGTGACACTTTATCCGAGGACATTGAAAAGACTTATGACTACTCCCTTGCCACAAGTTATTATTTCTTGAAAACTTCATACTGCCTGAGACTGACAGTCGACTTGGTTGTCATTATGAAAACAAGTTCCCTGCTTCTAATATCTTCGATCTACTAAAATAGTGCTTCACTGCATGAATCTGAAGCTGGTCGGAGTATGAGTCGCCGGAGTATGGTGACTCTTAGTCATAGATCATAGTGGTTTTCAACCAACTAATTTTTTTTTTTTTTTTTTAAGACAACATCTGAAACATACTACAACAAACTAAATCGATAAATTTGTAAATTTTGCGGTAAAATAAACCCTTCAGAAATTGTGCAACAAAGAATTAAAAATAAATTAGTAGTTAATAAATGATACAAATATTCACACAAAAAAAAAAATAAAAAAAAAAAAACCAAAATGAAGTTTAACTGACTTTTACTTTTCGGATTCCACAAAACAAAAGTACATCATTTGATTATGACTTGAGATTTTCCTGGGGGTGTCAAACCAATTTTGCATGTTTTGAAGGACTCACTTGGAAACGATTTTCAAACTAGTTTTAAGGTTATAATCGAAATTGTCTTCTTGCTACAGCAAAGTTTAGTAGTTATACTAAACTTAGAATATTTTTTCGGGGTCTAAAATGTGATATAATAATAAATTAAGGGCGAGGGGTGCCACTGTAGAGGACATTTACGTTATTTTCCAATAATCCCGGACATTTACCTTATGTTTTGATGAAATTAAATAAGTAAAATTATAGACACTAAATTGAAAAAAAAATAATCTGCTAATTACTATAGCATTTTCCTAATTTTTATCTTATTTTTCAGAATCAGGCGTGTCAATCGGTGGTTGGACTGAAGAAAAAAAAAAATCATAACAAAAGCGTTTTTACTAAAAGCTGTTTTGAAACAAACCATTACCGAAGAGGAACTCGACGCTCTTCGGCAAGTAGATGACCGAATAATGGATCGAAGCAATAAGGTGATTCGTTCTTTTCTATAAGCCGAAATTAAGCGCTTGGAGAAAAAAGACCCAGAAAAATTATTCAAAATAAAAAATGGTACCATTCCGGAAACTTTTTACAAAAATTTCAAGAATGATATTTCGCGCAAGCGGGTTCGAAATGTCGAAGAGATCTCAAACGCTATTAAAAATTCACCAAATTTGAGGCACTACAATGTAAAACAAATTGAAAGTTTAGTTAAAAAAGCGATACAATTTTCTACAGCAGATGATTCTGATTTGAGTAGTTCAAAAGGAGTTCAAATTTTTTTTTTAATTATATATATATATATATATATATAACAAAAGAAATTCAAATTCAAAAGTAGGTTATTTCAAGACAATATGCGTATGATCAGTAAAAAAACATTTTTATATACATACAAAAACACAAAAAAGTTTGCATTTCCAAGACAAAAATTTAATTATAATATTACTGACGCAAAACGTCAGGTAGAGTGAAACTTAAAAAACTATCATTTTTATGTGTTTATACATATCATTATTAAGTAAAGCATACCTAGCTGGAATTTAGTTGGTGCATACTGAAACTTAAGAGGTCTGGCATATCCAAGACTGGAGTAGAACATAATAACCCAAAGTTTTTGACAAGTTTACGGCACACCCTGGCGTGAGATAGATATCTTTAACGGAATAGCTCAAAATCAAAAGTCACATTCTTTTTTAAACAAAAATGACTTAAGATTAAGATCAAGTCTCTCCTAAACTAGATCCAATTATTTAAAAAAAATTAACATAAAATAACAGATGGCAAAATTTAGCATTTCCAAGATTAACCTGTCTATAAGAATCTAGTAGACGCAAAATGTAAAGTAAAAAATTGAAAAAAATGAAATTTTTACGGAAGTCAGTTCCACAGCACGCTATGAAACGCATGAACTCAGGCGTTCCCAATGCTGGTAGTAAAATATATAAAAACACGAAAATCGTAACAAGTACATCATTGCGCAGCCAGGCGTGAGATCAAAATCATTAACGAACAAAAGCTAAATCAAGTACAACATTTTATTAAAACAAAAACACTTTTAATTCAAAACTAAAATGAAAGCAAGAAAATTAATCAACAGAAAATTTTTTCGAATAAATATTAACATAGAAAAAAATCTTTGCATTTCCAAGACTATTCCAAGACTAAATTCTGTTTCTAAAAATGTAGTCAACGTAAACTGTTACGGTCGTTAAAAATCAAAACATGACATTATCATCAAAGTATGGACAAACCAGATACATATGTATTTATAAAAACTTATTTTATACTAAAATGTAGCTTTAATGGACCTCTGTATACTTTATACTTACATGATCTGGCATTTCCAAGACTATTCTGTTTAGAAAAATGTAGTTGACTAAAAATACTATAGTCGGTAAAAATTTGAACATGACATTATTATTTAAGTATTCACCAACCAGAAGCTCTTTTATTTATCCAAGCGTACCTTTACTCAAATTTCGCTATAACGGACCTCCGTTCAACAGAATTACTATTCAACGATGCTTATTCTTTCAACCCTATACGAGATCAACTCAAAGAAACTGAGGCGATGTAAACACCAGATTCCGTTCGCTTATTCCCGTCCTTTTATCTCTTACAGTGAGAGTTAAGTGTACTTGAAAATAAGTCGGAGCGCATTGCTTCTTTCAATGTCTGGCATTTTCGAGAATATTATGTTTATAAAAAAGTAGTCTACGCAAACTGTTCTAAACAATAAAAGTTAACAATTGCCATTTTTATTGTAGTATGCACAAACCAGAGACTCATTCAATTAATAAAGCCAATCTACCCTCAAATCTCGATACAATGGAACTCTTTTCAAATGTTTTCTTAACTCACGAAGCAAATTTTATTCACCTTCTACTAGACGAATTAGAAAAAACAGTCGCGATCCAAACAAGGGACTGATTCTTCTTTTTCTTCTCCTTTTATCACTTACAGTGAGTGTTAAGTGTAGTTGAAACTGATTGACAGTGCATTGATTCTTACGTGGTCCGGTATTTCCAAGACTACTAGGTTTATAAAAAAATAGCTGCTGCAAACTGTAATGATCTGTGCAAATTGAAATTTGACATTATTATTTAAGCATTCACGAACCAGAAGCTCTTTTATTGATCAGAGCGTTTTTTGACTTAAGGGGGGGGTATACCCTAAGCAACTTTAAAAAATCGATTTTTTTTTTCTTAAAGTACAACATCTCAAGAATGTTGTGTCAAAATTTCAAGTCATTCTGAGTCGATCTCAGAAAGTTACAGCAGTTTTCGTGCAATGATCGAGGATGAAAGCCGTATAGACAAAGCTGAGAAAGAAGCTACCAAAGAGAGTAAAGATACCAGGGTTAAGCGTAGAAGGAAAAAAAAACAAGCTGAAGACGAAGCAGAAGCAGCAGAAGAAGTGCTTTATGGTGCAGGAATCAATGATTCCTTTTAAGGTAAAAAAAAAAAAAAAAATTTCATTACTTTTATCTTGTTCAAAACTTTAAACGCGTTTTTCTCAAAACTAGTCTTTTTAAAGGTGGTGAGGAAAATATCTCGGCGACCGCTGCACCGATCGTTCTGAAATTTTGAGGATTTCTTTAATATATATTTTTCCAGGTATTAACTCGAGGATTTTAAAAAATTTTCATTTTTACGGCTGTGGCGTCAACAAAATGGCGGATTTTTTAGCCGAAAAAACGGTTTTTCACTTTAAACAACCACCAAATGGTCAAAAATGAAAAAAAAAAAACCCTCGTGTTATTACCAAGATAAATTTGTCTTCTAACAGAATCTTTTTTCAAAATTGATTTTAGGTGATCCTGAACAAAATGGCGTTCCTCACCGTAAAAAATCAAAAAGCGAAAGCGTCGCTGAAAAAGTACTGGCATCGGCTTATTTATTAATATTTTTACTTGAAAAAATTATAGAAGGTAGTTGAAATGTTGTATAATCAAATGGTGAATAAATGATTTAAATAATATTAACCGTTTTTTCAATATAAATTCCCAAAAATTCCCTTTTTTTTAGCCTCTTAGGGTACACCCCCCCCCCCTTAAATTTTGTTATATCGGACCTCTACTCAACAGATTTACTAGCCTACGATGCTCCTTTTTATAACCTGCCACGAGAATAACTTAAAAAAACAGATACGATTCAACCACCGGAGTCCTTTTCGTTTTTCTCCTCGTTTCATCTCTTTTAAAAAGAGTTGAGAGTAGTTAAAATCTAGTCAGAGTGCATTGATACTTACAAGGTAAGGCATTTCCAAGACTATTTTAGTTATGAACATCTAGTCGACGCAACTGTAATGAACGTTAAAAATCGAAATTAGACATTTACATGAAGAAATGGATGACCCAGAAACTAGATTATTTATAAAAGCGTATTCTATACTAAAATGTTGATTTAATAAACCTCTGTTCAACGGATTTCCTAGCCTATAATGATACTTTTTTTTACCCACCACGAGACTAACTTAATAAAACAGAGAAGATTCGAAAACCGGATACCTCCCCGTTTTTCTCATCGTTTTATCTCTTACGGTGAGCGTTGAGTGTAGTTAAAACTTATTAAGAGCGCATTGATACTTACAATATCTGGAATTTCCAAAACTATTCTGTTTAGAAAAATGAAGTCGACGAATACTATTATGGTCGGTAAAAATTAAAAAATGACATTATTATTAACTAAGTATTCACCAACCAGAAGCTCTTTCATTTATCAAAGCGTATCTATACTTGAATTTCGTTAGATCAACAACCATCCTAACTTTAATAATTTTAATTATTAATTACGAGCAAAAACCAAAAATCATTGAATTATTTACACTAGCACGGATCCATGAATGTGCAATTTAGTTTAAAATTTTATAATTCTTAGTGTCTCATTAATAATATTTTGATTACCATTCTCTTCACGAGCTCTGCTTTCTTTGAGGTGGTTTAGTATCATTTTAACCGCCTAGCTGATGAGTTCGGTCGAACGAAATCCCAGCTGAAAAAATCCATATGGAAATCCGTAAGGAAACCCGTACGGGGACCCATAAGGGTTCCTGTAAAGGATCCCATACGGGTTTCCATACGGGTTTTTTTTTTTTTTTTTTTTTTTCTTTTAATTTTATTTTTACACTATTTTTTTATTTATTTAATATTATTATTAGATATTGATATATTATTCTTTATAAGATTTAATTATTCATAATAAAATTATTTTGAATAAAATTATCGAAGAAAAAAATTTTGTTCGACTGAGATTCGAACCCATGACCCCAGGCATCACAGGCAGACACTCTACCACCTGAGCCATTGAGCTAGCATGCATCAAGACCTCAATTAAACTCCTTTAATATACAACTTATTGTCGGTTAAGCCCTTTAATTTAGATGAAGCTTCGACAAAATTTGTTTTAGATTTAGATAATGCAATACAATTGCTCGTGTTTGCGCGCTGAGAGAGACTAGTTAAAAATCAAATATAAAACAGTTGTTAAAGTAGTTTAATTAAAGTCTTCGAGCAAGCTAGCTCAATGGCTCAGTTGGTAGAGTGTCTGCCTGCCATGCCTGGGGTCGTGGGTTCGAATCTCAGTCGAACAAAATTTTTTTCTTCGATAATTTTATTATTAATAATTAAATCTTATAAAGAATAATATATCGATATCTAATAATAATATTAAATTAAATAAATAAAAAATAGTGTGAAAATAAAATTAAATGAAAAAAAAAACCCATATGGGGTCCTTTACGGGAACCCTTACGGGTCCCCGTACGGGTTTCCTTACGGATTTCCATATGGATTTTTTCAGCTGGGATACGTATCCTAGGCTGATTAGATTTTGTAAGTAAACTAGAACCTTCTCTTAATTATTTCTGAAAAATTCTTATTTATTTTTTTTATATTTTTTTATTTTGATTGAAAATGCCAGAATTTTTTGAGTTTTTACTCAAAATAAATTGACTGGATTTATTCAGTTTAAAGTTGTTTTTAAAAAAACGGCAACTTGCAAAAACGTTAACTAAAAAACGTTAGCTTAATCTCGCTCGTTAGATCAACAACCATCCTAACTTTAATAATTTGAATTATTAATTACGAGCAAAAATCAAATATCATTGAATTATTTACACTAGCACGGATCCATGAATGTGCAATTTAGTTTAAAATTTTATAATTCTTAGTGTCTCATTAATAATATTTTGATTACCATTCTCTTCACGAGCTCTGCTTTCTTTGAGGTAGTTTAGTATCATTTTAACCGCCTAGCTGATGAGTTCAGTAGAACGAAATATGTATCCTAGGCTGATTAGATTTTGTAAGTAAACTAGAACCTTCTCTTAATTATTTCTGAAAAATTATTATTTATTTTTTTTATATTTTTTTATTTTGATTGAAAATGTCAGAATTTTTTGAGTTTTTAATCAAAATAAATCGACTGAATTTATTCAGTTTAAAGTTGTTTTTAAAAAAACAGCAACTTGCAAAAACGCTAACTAAAAAACGTTAGCTTAATCTCGCTCGTTAGATCAACAACCATCCTAACTTTAATAATTTCAATTATTAATTACGAGCAAAAACCAAAAATCATTGAATTATTTACACTAGCACGGATCCATGAATGTGCAATTTAGTTTAAAATTTTATAATTCTTAGTGTCTTACTAATAATATTTTGATTACCATTCTCTTCACAAGCTCTGCTTTCTTTGAGGTGAATTTCTATCATTTTAACCGCCTAGCTGATGAGTTCGGTAGAACAAAATACGTATCCTCGGCTGATTAGATTTTGTAAGTAAACTAGAACCTTCTCTTAATTATTTCTGAAAAATTCTTATTTATTTTTTTTATATTTTCTTATTTTTATTGAAAATGTCAGAATTTTTTGAGTTTTTAATCAAAATAAATCGACTGGATTTATTCAGTTTAAAGTTGTTTTTAAAAAAACGGCAACTTGCAAAAACGCTAACTAAAAAACGTTAGCTTAATCTCGCTCGTTAGATCAACAACCATCCTAACTTTAATAATTTTAATTATTAATTATGAGCAAAAACCAAAAATCATTGAATTATTTAAAAATACTATAGTCGGTAAAGATTTAAACATGACATTATTATTTTAGAATTCATAAACCAGAAGCTCTTTTATTTATCTAAGCATATCTTTACTCAAATTTCGCTATAACGGACCTCTGTTCTACGGAATTACTATTCAACGATGCTTATTCTTTCAATCCTATACAAGATCAACTTGAAGAAACAGAGGCGATCCAAACACCAGATTACGTTCGCTTGTTCCTGTCCTTTTATCTCTTACAGTAAGAGTTGAGTGTACTTAAAACTAAGTCAGAGTGAAGTGATTCTTTCAATGTCCAGCATTTTCAAGACTATTCTGTTTAGAAAGCTCTTAAAATTTAAAATTTCATTATACACTGAAAACAGTACCCATTGCTATACGGCTGGCGCTCGCCACCGTTCGTGGCCGATGCTCGTGGCGTTTGCCACTCCGATTTCAGGTGGCGGCCACCTCGAATTCGGGTGGCAGCCTATCCGTATACTTATACTCAGCAAGACTATACCTAAATTTTAACCCGCCCACTAATTCGGGTTACCGACGAAATATCCAGGCGACAAAATATCCGCGACAAAACATCCGCGACAAATTATCCGGGTGACCAAAAATCCGACGACTAAATATCTCCGACAAAACAACCGCGGCAAAACGTCCAACGACAAAATATCCACGACAATTAATTCGAACTATTTTATATTAAAATATTCGAACTAGATTTTGATTGGAACTAAATTTTATGGCGCGCCTCTGCGGGGGCCCTTCGGGCCCCACGGCGCGCATTGTTTTAAAAAATAACCCGTTAGTGTTTTATTAAAAATCAATTTTTTTCTCACGTTTGTATTAATTCACTGTTCAAAATCAAAAGAAACTTCATAATAACTATTTCCCCCCGAACTTGAATTATATGGTATACTGTATATGATCACTTGAATTATATGATATACTATAGAATGTTTGTAAAAAAAATTGTAAAGTTAAATTTGTTGTAATAATAAAAGTGTTTGAAATAAAGATTTGTTATAGTTATATTAAAAAAATAAAATTTTTGTGTCTATTATCTGACGTTTTGTCGTCTGACGTTTTGTCCCGCTCCCATATTATACTGTTATTTTGACTTCAGATATTATGTCGCAGATATTTTGATTTTGGATGTTTAGTCGCAGATATTTTTGCATTGGATGTTTAGTCGCAGTTATTTTGTCATCCGGATGTTTTGTCGTTTGATTTTTTGTCAACCGGATATTTTGTTGCGGATGTTTTGTCGTGGATATTTTGTCGCCAGGATATTTTGACCCATTCCCACTAATTCATCGAAAAGATCAGGTAGAAATGACTGAATTATAACGATCCAAGGGGTTACGCACTTGGTCCTTTTTGACACAGGACTATGACAGGACTATGGCAGGACTATCAGATAAAAATATTATATCAAGCTCTCTTAGTCCTGTCCCGTTCAAAATAGGCCGGCCACGACTATTCAGGACTTTTATTACAGGTCCAAGTGGGTAGCTTCTTGTAACGATCGTACTATAAGAATCAATAAATAAGATTTTAAAAGTAACACAATAATAAATTGATTTTTAATCTTAGATTTAATATAATATCAAAGCTTTGTAACCAAAATAAAAGCAATATTATTAAAAAAAGAAATTATATTGCTACTTCAAATTATTTTTTAGTTTGCATTTATGTACTAAAAAAGTTTTCTTTATTTATGAATGTCTGAAAATGTTTAAAAATGAATACAACAACTACTTACAATTTTTTATAGTTTTTTAATTCTTATAGTTTTTGTTGAAAAAAAAAAAAAAAAAAAAAAAATACATGTCCTGATCCCTTGTTTTAATTGAAAAAGTAGCAAGAAATATATAGTATTTACTGTATAACGAAATCCCTTTTCATATTTTGTGAGTCGGAGACGGATAGGCTGCCACCCGAATTCAAGGTGGCCACCACCTGAGATCGGACTGGCAAATGCCACGCGCATGATGGTGGCGAGCACCAGCCGTATAGCAATGGGTACTGTTTTCAGTGTAGTATGCACGAACCATGGACTCATGCATTTATCAAAGCCAAGCAAACCTCAAAAATCGCTATAACGGACCTTTTTTCAAGGGTTTTCTCATCTCACGAAGCAAATTTTTTTCACCGTCTAGTAGAAGAGTTGAGTGTGGTTAAAACTTTGTTAGAGTGCATTTATACTTACATGATCTGGCATTTCCAAGACTATTCTGTTTAGAAAAATGTAGTTGACTAAAAATACTATAGTCGGTAAAAATTTAAACATGACATTATTATTTAAGAATTCATAAACCAGAAGCTCTTTTATTTATCTAAGCGTATCTTTACTCAAATTTCGCTGTAACGGACCTCTGTTCAACGGAATTACCATTCAACGATGCTTATTCTTTCAACCCTATATAAGATCAGCTCGAAGAAACAGAGGCGATGTAAACACCAGATTCCGTTCGCTTATTCCCGTCCTTTTATCTCTTACAGTGAGAGTTAAGTGTTCTTGAAAATGAGTCAGAGCGCATTGCTTCTTTCAATGTCCGGCATTTTCGAGACTATTATGTTTATAAAAAAGTAGTCTACGCAAACTGTTCTAAACAATTAAAGTTGAAAATTGCCATTTTTATTGTAGTTTGCACAAACCAGAGACTCATTCAATTATCAAAGCCAATCTAACCTCAAACATCGCTATAACGGACCTTTTTTCAAGGGTTTTCTCATCTCATGAAGCTAATTCTTTTCACTCTCCAATAGAAGAGTTGAGTGTAGTTAAGATTTTGTCAGAGCACATTTATACTTACACGATCTGTCATTTTCAAGAATATTCTGTTTAGAAAAATGTAGTTGACTAAAACTACTATAGTCGGTAAAAATTTAAACATGCCACTTTTTTTAAGTATTCACAAACCAGAAGCTCTTTTATTTATCAAAGCGAATCTTTACTCAAATTTCGCTATGACGGGCCTCTGTTCAATGGAATTTCTATTCAACGATGCTTATTCTTTCAACTCTATACTAGATCAACCCTGGAGGGCAAAAAAAATCAAATTTTTCATGATTTTTCTCGAGCAAACGGCAAAAGTTATTTAATTTATTAATAGTTTACATAATAAAGTAACATTTAAACTACTTTCTGAAATTTTTTTGAATAAAAATAATAAAAAACAAGCCGATGCCAGTGCTTTTTCGGAGACGCCTTCGCTCGACGATTTTTTCCCGTTGTAAACGCCATTTTGTCCATAAATAAACATCTGAAACAAACATTTCAGGAAGATTCTGTTAGAAGATAAGTTTTTCCTGGTAATAACACAATGTTTTTTACTTTTTGACGATTTGGTGGCTGTTTGAAGTTAAAGGACGTTTTTACGACTAAAAATGTCACTTGCCAAATCGTCAAAAAGTGAAAAAAAAGATCCTCGTGTTATAACCAGGAAAAACTTATCTTCTAACAGAATCTTCCTGAAATGTTTGTTTCAGATGTTTATTTATGGACAAAATGGCGTTTACCACGGGAAAAAATCGTCGAGCGAAGGCGTCTCTGAAAAAGCACTGGCATCGGCTTGTTTTTTAATATTTTTATTCAAAAAGATTATAAAAAACAGTTTAAATGTTACTTTATCATGTACACTATTAATATATTAAATAACTTTTGCCGTTTGCTCGAGAAAAATCATAAAAAATTTGCTTTTTTTTGCCCTCCAGGGTTTACCCCCCCCCCCTTAATATAAATAATAATGTGACAATTAATGAGAAACTTGTTCAATCAAGATTTCAATCACACGCCTTGTTGAGCAATAACGGAATCATCACTGCCTTCAGCTTTCAAAAATTCATTATGAATCTTGGATATGGCAAACCTAGAACGTGTCAACAACAGATAGATGAATTGATATAAATGTCGGTGTTTTCATTTTCACCTTCCAGGAAACTAATTTAAATAAATAAGTTAGTCTTAGATATGCTTGAATAGTTTTTTCATAAGTTTGGATTTACTACAAGTCTTGGATATGCCTAACCTAGTCCTTATCAATACGTGCCAGTTTTAGTTTCAACTGGGCATGCATTTACCGACAACAGAGTTCCTAACTCGTAAATATATTGCTTGAATGTCATTGTTTTAAATCTAACCTTTCACAAAATTTTGCGTCTACCAGATTTAAATAAACAAGTTTATCCAATTTTAGTTTCAGCTTTACATGCTTTCCCTGCCGTATAGCCACACGTGTGGCACACGAGTGCCACACTTAAAATGGACTCGAGCAAATTTTTTTATCTTTTGCTAAATATTATAACATTAAGAAGTCAGGATGGACACCCGGTGCACCTGGTGATGATAACGCCTTGTAGATGATTTCCCCAGGAAGTTTTGACTCCAGGGGGGTCAGGATGTACACCTGGTGCACCTGGTGATAATAACGCCTTGTAGATGATTTCCCCAGGAAGTTTTAACTTCAGGGGGGTCACGATGGAAACCTAGTGCACCTGGTGATGATTATGCCTCAGAGATGATTTTCCCAGAAAACCATCTCCGAGGCCTTATCATCACCAGGTGTCCATCCTCACCCCTATGGGATCAAAACTTCCTGATGAAATTATCTACAAGGCGTTATTATGACTAGGTGCTTCAGGTGTCCATCCTGACCCTCTTGGGATCATAACTTCCTGGGGAAATCATCTCCGAGGCATTATTATCACCAGGTTAACCAGGTGTCCATCCTCACCCCCCTGGGATCAAAACTGTCTGAGGAAATCATCTACAAGGCGTTATCATCACCAGGTGCACCAGGTGTCTACCCTTACTTCATAATGTTGTAATATTTAGCAAAAGATAAAAAAATTTGCTCAAGTCCATTTTACGTGTGGCGATACAGCAGGGTTATCAAAGATCGAGTTCCTAACACATGAAAATACTTATAAAAAGTTTGTTTTTTTTTTTTTTTATTTACCTTCCAGGAAATTTTGATCTGAACTGATTCAAGTAAAAAAGTTAGTCTTGGAAACGCCTAAATCATTTTTCATAAGTTTTGATTTATAACATGTATTGGATATGCCAGTTCAAAAACATATTACTCCTAGCCATTTCTAGTTTCAACCGGGAATGCATTTACTGACAACAGAGTTCCTAACTCATGAATATATTGTATGAATGTCATTATTTTAGATCTAACCTTTCACAAAATTTTGCGTCTACTAGATTTAAAAAAAACAAGTAAGTTTTAGAAAGTTCCTGAATCGACTAATTATAGGTTTTAAATTAAATAAATTTTCAACTGATGTCCTTCGTACCCTGCCTTACTCAAACAAGAAAAAAATTGAACTTGGGCTTGCAGAATGTTAAAAAAAATAATAATAATAATAACTCAACAACTGATATGAAGCTGACTGAATCAAAAGAAACAAAACTCCCAACGATCAAAACACCCAATAATTTCTGTAGGTATTTCACAAGATGGCAAAGCCACGTTACCTCTCTATGATCAGGGTTGAAAAAAAATGCCGTGGCGCTAGTGGCAAGACCCTCCTCATTGAAAGTATATCTATATTTTTTTATGTATAGATATACTTTCAATGAGGAGGGTCTTGCCACTAGCGCCACGGCATTTTTTTCTAACCATCCTTATACTCTATAGTCTACAGGTGTAGTAAACCTTGAAACAAATATATAAATTTTTTAGAAACGGCTCACTGTTACCTGACCACACTCAAAAAAACTAAATTTTTTTTTTTTTTTTTAATTTAAATTTAAATTTTTATTTTTAACCCCATAAGGACAATTTTTTTTTTTTTTTCCTCAACTGAGTCTTTTAGGTATTGATGGCTACTTGATGATCATAGTCAGCGTTTACGACTTGAAGATGAGTTTTCCAGGAAACTTAGGGTTCATTCAGGAAACCCAGGTAGTGAGGCTACTCAATGCCCAGGGTCGACGACTACGCCCTGGGGATGAGTTTTTCAGGAAGATTTAGCTAAGATTTAACAACCCGGGAGGGGTCACTGTTATCTGACCATACTCGAACTAAGATTTTTTTTTTTTTTTTTTTTTTTTAATTTAAGACTTGATTCTTTTGTCTTTAATCGAGAAAACAGAAGACATTTAGTTACTTGATGTACAGGCTCAGTGATCAAAGCTTGGGAATGATTCCGTAGAAAGATTTAGTAACTATAGAGCAACTTGGGCCGGGTCGGCTTTTATCTTAAAAAGGGTCGATAAATACGTCCTGGGGATGAATTCTGTAGGAAGATTCAACTTTAATAAAACAATTTAAGACAGGTCTGATTTTGAAAAGCAGGGGTAAGTAATTACGCTCTTTAGATGATTCCTCAAGCAAGTTTTGGCTTTAATGAAACAACCTGAGTCAGGTCAGCTTTTTAAGTGCCAACCAGGCGCGCATTAACGGCAGGGGGTGGAAGTGTGCTGACACCCCCTAAGCTCGTAGAGAACACCTATTATAATTTCTTAGGGGAGTCTAACACTTGAAATCTCAAGCCTTAAACCCCCAAAATCCTGTCTGCCCGAGATTAACAAAAAACCGATCAGCTATCTCCCAAGATCTAAGCCCCCAAATACCTTGAAAGCTCGAGCTCAACAAAAAAACTGATCAGCTATCAAGGTCAACAAAAAAAATTTTTGGCTATCCCCAAGCTCTAAGCCCTCAAATACCCTGGGTGCCAGAGTTCAACAAAAAAACTAGACAACTATCCCCGAAGCTCTAAACGCCAAAGACCGTGTGCGGCAGAGTTCAACAAAAAACTGAACAACAACTTCCCAAGCTCTAGAGCCCCAAAATTCTGGGTGCCCAAGTTCAACGAAAAAACTGATCAGATATTCCCTAAGCTTCAAACCCCCAAGACCCTGGATGCCCGAGTTTAGCAAAAAACTGATTAACTACCTCCCAAGCTCTAGAGCCCCAAAATCCTGGGTGCCCGAGTTCAACAAAAAAACTGACCAGATATCCCCTAAGCTCTAGACTTTCAAGACCCGGGATTTTGAATTCAAAAAAAAACTGGTCAGCTCTCCTACAAGCTCTAACCCTTAAGACCCAGGGCGTAAATTTTATTGAATAAACTGATCAGCAATCCCCGAAGCCTTGAACCCCCAAGATCCTGGGCACCCAAGGTTTACAAAAAAAAATTTCCCACTATGCCCCAAGCTCTAAACCCTCAAATACCCTGGGTGCTGGGGTTCAACAAAAAAACTGGCCATTTATCCCCCAAGCTCTAAACGCCCAATACCGTGTGCGGTCGAGTTCAACAAAAAACTGATGAACTACCTCCCAAGCTCTAGAGCTCCAAAATTCTGGGTGCCCAAGTTCAACAAAAAAACTGATCAGATATCCCCCAAGCTCTAAACTCCCAAGACCATGGGTGCCTGAGTTTAACAAGAAACTGATTAACTTCCTCCCAAGCTCTAGAGCCCCAAAATCCTGGGTGTCCGAGTTCAACAAAAAAACTGATCAGCTATCCTCCAAGCTTTAAACTCCCAAAACACTGAGCGCCCGAGGTCAACGAAAAAACTGATCAGTCGTCCCCCAAGCTCTAAACCACCCAAAACTCTGGTTACCAAGTAAAATAATTTTGTAAGTTAAGCGTACTTCACATTTGAATATCAAGTCCATAAAAAAGTGTTCTTTTTTTTTGTTCTACAAAAAGATTGTGGTGTACTTTTATTTACATATAATTATTAATAATACTAATAATAATAATAATAACAACAACAACAACAACAATAACAATAACAATAGTAATAGTAATGATAATGCTAATGATAATGATAATGATAATAATAATAATAATAATAATAATAATAATAATAATAATAATAATAATAATGGCTGGCAGGCAAGAGACTATATCTCGCAGGAAAAGGCAGAGGAAGTCGGCAGCGAAACCCGTGGCCTCGAGAGAGACAGAAGCCACGGCTGAAGCTAAATCCGGGAAGACGACCAACGGGGCGACGTTGAAATCGGAAGCGAGGCCGGAAGGGCGAGCGAAGAAACGAAAGGGCGGGGAGAAGTTGCCTAAATCAACGGTGACTTCGTCACGCAAAACGCCGGAGAGAGTGTCAACGAGGAGTGCCATCCTTGTTAAACCAAAGGCTGGGACATCGTACGCGGACGCGATGAAGGCTCTTAAAGCCGGAGTGAATCCCACAGACGCCGGTGGAGTGAATATAAAATCCCACCGGCTGACGCGGGATGGAGGTATCATCCTTCAAATTCGGAGAGGGGAAGGTGACGCGGCCAAATTCAAAGAGGCCTTGACGAGGGTTGTTGGGAAAGACTCGGTGCGGGATCTTACAGCAACAACAAAGCTGGAGATCCTGGACCTTGACGTGGGCACGACACAGGAGGAGATTCGTGAGGTGGTCCAGAGGGAGTACGGAGTCGAGCTAAGCGACGTCTACGTGTTCCCTCCGAACAAATGGCAGAAATGCCTCGCAGTGGTGACGGTGGAGGGTTCGATAGCTCAGGGAATCCTCCGAAAGGGGAGACTGAAATTCCCCTGGTGTGAGGCGAGGGTAAGGCCGCGAATAATGGTCCCGCGATGTTTCCGTTGCTTGAGTTACGGACACTACCGCCGAGACTGTAAGGGCGCGGATAGGCACGCGGGCTGCAACAAGTGCGGCAAAGACGGACACAAGCGGGGAGAGTGCGCGGAAAAGCCCTCCTGTTTCTTCTGCACGGAGGCTGGCTTCAAGGAGACGGCGCACGAACCCGGCAAGGGGGACTGCACTGTCTTCCGAAATGCACTGAAGGAACGGAGAGACAGGCGGAACGATGGCTAATTTTCTGCAGGCGAACCTGAACGGAGCCCAGCTCGCCCACAACCTCCTGCCAAAGCTGGCGGAGGAGGTGGGCGATGCTGGCGTGCTGTTCATTAGCGAACCCTACAGGGACTTAGGCAGGACTTACATCGTAAACGATGCGAAGACGGCGGCACTGTGGATCCGCGACGCTGGGACCGAGGTGTACGGAAGCGGGACCGGAAATGACTACGCGTGGGCGCGCGTGGCGGAAGCTACATACATGAGTGTGTACTTTTCGCCTAACTGCGGCATGCGCGATTTCGAACTGAAGATTTGGACGCTAGAAGACGCGATTAGAGGGATGACCGGTGACGTGATTGTCGCGGGAGACTTTAATGCGCGTGCGCTTGAGTGGGGCATGCCAACAACGAATCGCCGTGGACAGCTGCTGCTGGAGATGGCCGCGAGGCTGGATCTGGCAGTGGCAAACATTGGACAGACGTACACGTATCGGAGGCCGGGTTTCGGGAACTCAATTCCAGACGTGACGTTCGTCTCGGCGAGGCTTGTTCCGAGGATAAACGGATGGAGGGTGATAGAGGGCTACACGGGTAGCGATCACCATTACATTACGTTTTCCGTCGTGGAGCCTACGAGACGAACTCGCGTTGCAGCGGGGCAGCCCCAACGCTGGAACCTGAAGAAACTGGATAGAGACTCGTTTGAACGAAAGTTAGTGGAGGCGCCAGCACCCTCTGAAACGGTTCCGGAGGATGAACAGGCAGGTAGCGACAGGGCGAATCGACTCGCGAGGGAGACGTGCGGGCTCCTGGAGCGCCTTTGCGAGGAAACGATGCCGAGGACGGGCGGGCGAGGATGTCGGCGTCCCTGCTACTGGTGGACCGATGAGATTGCGGACCTGCGCAGGCAGTGTCTGAGGGCCCGCCGAAGGAGGACTCGCGGGGCGAAGAGCCCGAACGCAGCCGCTCTTTCGGTGGAATACAAACGGGCGAGAAAGGTATTGAACCACGCGATTAAGGCGAGTAAGCGCCGCTGCTGGAGGCAGCTTTGCGACGAGGTAGAGAGGGACCCATGGGGGACCGGTTATCAACTGGTGACCGGTAAACTGTGGGGGCGGTGTCCACCGGGAGTCAGGGACGCCGACTCCATGCGGGGAATAGTCGACGGGCTCTTCCCCACGCACGAGGATAGGCTGGAAGTGAGCGACCAGGGCGTTTTACCCGAGGTTCCAGAGTTCACGGAGGCGGAGCTCCTTAGAGCTGTAACCTCCCTGAAGCCTGGAAAGGCTCCAGGGCCAGACGGTATACCAGGCGAGGTATTGCGACTCGCGGCGGTAAGGAGGCCGAAGATCTTTCTCGATTTATATAACGAGTGCCTGAGATGTGGAGTTTTTTGTGACAGGTGGAAGACTGCGAGACTGGTCCTCATCCCAAAAAACAAGGGAGGGGACCCTGACTCTCCGTCGTCCTATAGGCCCTTGAGCCTGCTGGACACACCGGGGAAGGTCTTCGAGCTTCTTCTTAAGCCACGGCTGGCTGAAAGCATCGCGGCGGCAGGCGGCCTTTGTGGAAAGCAGAAGGGCTTCCGAACGGGCTTTTCGACCATTGGAACAATCCGAGAAGTCGTAGGAGCCTTTGAGGATGCCCAGAAGCCAGCACACAAGGACAGGAAGGTGGTCGTTTTGGTGACTTTGGACGTTAGGAACGCGTTTAATTCGGCGCGGTGGGTGGACATTCTTGAGGCGCTATGGCGCTTTGAGGTGCCTGCCTATCTTTTGCGCGTTTTCGACGACTATTTTAGGAACAGGACTTTGCAATACACGACGCTGGACGGAACGGTGGTCAGAAGATTGACAGCAGGCGTCGCGCAAGGCTCAATATTGGGCCCGGACTTCTGGATAGCACTGTACGATGAGCTTTTGAAACTGGAAATGCCGCCGGGTGCTTTCCTCGTTGCTTTCGCGGATGACGTTGCCGCCGTCATCCAGGCACGAGATAACGACGAAGCCCAGCTATCCTTACCGAAGTGATGGCCAGGGTTCTTGGGTAGATGTAATCCCGCGGGCTTGCGCTCGCTTTGCACAAGACGGAGATAGTTGTGATGACACGGCGCAGGGTCCCGACGCTCATACCGATGACCGTCGGGACCGAGCAGGTTGAGACCAGCCGGAGTGCCAAGTATCTGGGGGTAACCCTGGATACGAAGCTTTTCTACTGGGACCATATTAGTCAGGCCGCGGACCGCGCCAGAGAGCGGGTCGGCAAGCTCAGTCTACTTATGGCCAACGTTAACGGACCTAGTCCGAGCAAGCGTAGGCTTCTTATGTCCACTGCGCAGTCGATCATGCTCTACGGGGCGGAAATTTGGGCGCCGGCGCTCAAAAAACGGAAGTACAGGAAGAAAATGGCGAGCGTGCAGCGCGAGGGGGCGCTGAGGATTGCGTCTTCTTACAAGACAGTCTCTGAGGCGGCTGTTTTGGTTATCGCGGGCGTTATCCCCATCGACCTCCTCGCGGACGAGCGAAAACGGATATACGACCAGGCCCCCGGCACGGGCCGGGCCGAGGTCGCAAAGGCGGAAAGAGCGGACACCATAGCGAGCTGGACTAGGCGATGGACGGAGGACGACAGTGTGGCGGCTTGGACGAGGCGGCTGCTGAAGGATCTGGTGGCCTGGATGGAGCGGGGTTGGGGAGAGGTGAACTTCTACCTAACTCAGTTCTTTTCGGGGCATGGGTACTTCAGGGGCTATCTCTACAAGAGGGGACTGGTCGGAGACCCGGGGTGTAAGTACTGCGGGTGCTCGCGTGACGACGCTGAACACACCTTCTTCATCTGCCCAAAATGGCGGGAGGAGAGGGAGAAACTCGAAGGCAAGGTCGGGCCGATCACGCCTGAGGGCGTGGTTGGCCTGATGCTTCAACAGGCGGACTGGTGGACTCTCGTGTCTACCTACGCGGAGGCGATTCTGATAGCGAAGCGCGTTGACGGCTGCCTTGAATGGGCGGCCTAGGCGAGTTAGAGAACGGAGTGTGTGTGTGGGGGTCCATTAGCCCTGCAATAGGCTGGGCTGGCGGACCCCATGTTGTAATGATGGGAGTTGACAGCATGCGGTGGAGGGAAGCCTTTCATGCATGCCAGGACGATGGTGAGAGTGAAAACGAGTAGTACTAACAATTGGTAATAGCAATGGTTTCGAACTAACAAGCACGTGGGTCTACTCTGAAGTATTGCCAAGAGCCAAACTAGAAAAGGATTGAACTGCAAAATCTTAAAAAAAAAGATTAGAATGTCACAACTGATATGAAACAAGCTGGTTCAAAATTTTCCACAAGACTTAGATATGCCTTACCTAGTCCGTATCAACGCGTGCCGGCTTTAGTTTTAGCTTCGCATGATTTTATCGGAGATAGTGTTCCTAACTCATGAATAAATTTATAAAAATTTTGTTTTTTTCTAATATTTACTTTCCAGGAAATTTTACGTTTAACTGATTTAAGCAAATAAGTTATTCTTAGATATGCCTAAAGAATTTTTTTCGTAAGTTTTGATTTACTATAAGTCTTGGATATGCCTAACTTTGTCCGTATCAATGCGCGCCATTTTGAGTTTCAGCTAGGCATGCATTTTCCGACAAAAGAGTTCCAAGCTCATGAATATATTGTATGAATCTCATTGTTTTAGATCCAACCTTTCACAAAATTTTGCACCCACACTGGGAAAAATGTGCTCGAGTTACGGCTCAAAAATGAAGAGGTTATGTCTCTACGCCGCGCTCAGTAACTGATTCATATGTGAGCCGAATTTGACGCACGCGCTGCGATCGGCTGCTATTTGGTATTTGGTACTACGTAGTGGTGCAAATTTTCATTACGGCGCTACGGGTGGCTCGATTACGGTTGAATCACGGTGGCGTGATTACCAAAGAAAAGTATTCCAACAACAGCTGTTGCTTCAGTTAGGGATCATTAGGATCTGCTCCACAGGTATTCATCGCTCAGTTAGTTATTCAAAATCACTTCTAAGTGCATGGGGGCATGCCAACAGTTCAAAGGAGTTTTTATCACTCACTCACCGGTTATCTCTGCGGAAATGCCCAACAAAGCCAAGTCATTTTGGATTAAACATATTCAAGAAGTGGATCTCAAGGACGAGATTCACATGGTTTCCAGCTCAACACTTCCAACGTCTCATGCACTCAACCAGCTTACTCCATTTGTGGATGCAGAGGGAATTCTCAGAATAGGAGGTCGCCTCAACGACACGAATCTGAGTTATTCAATCAAGCATCCAGCAATTCTCAACCAAAACGCACCTCTCACGAAACTCATCATAGGTCAGGCCAATCTGGACACACTCCATGGTGGAACTCAGGTCACTCTTGCCAAAATACGGCAGGAATGCTGGATCATCGGTGGCCGAGCTACTGTCAACTCTCACATAGTGCACTATGTGATTTGTGCTAGGCATCGGGGGACTCGAACTCGTCAACTCACGGGACAACTGCCATCGGCCAGGATAACTCCCACGCGTCCTTTTTCTCACCCTGGAGTTGATTATGCAGTTACACTCAGCATCAAATCATGGAAAGGACGAGGTTCAAAAACCTACAAAGATAGGATATGTGTGTTCGTCTGTTTTGTTTCATCAGATACTCACTTAGAAGCAGTCAGCGACTACTCTGCAGATGGTTTTATTGCAGCGTATCGACGCTTCACATCTCGTCGTGGACTCTCTTCTCATTTTACTCAGATTATGAAACCAATTTTCAAGGAACGGACAAGACGCTTAAAAAACTCTGGCTTCAAGCTCAACAGGGAAGCTCAGCTCTTGGAACGTTGTTGGCTAACGACAAGACTCAGTGGGAGTTCAATCCACCAGCTGCCCCACACATGGGTGGTAAGTGGGAGTCGGTGGTAAAATTGGTAAAGTTTCATCTCAATAGGACAATTGGTGATACCCTCTTGACGTTCGAGGAGCTTACTACTCTATTAGCTCAGATCGAAGGTATTCTCAACTCACGTCCATTGGAACCTCTCAATGATGATCCTGATGACTTGGAAGTACTCACACCTGGACACTTTCTCATTGGCACAGCTCTCAACGCAGTTCCAGAATCCAGTCTGTTGAACTTGGCACCATCTCGACTGGATTGCTGGCAATTGCTTCAGCAAATGATGCAGAGCTTTTGGAAGCAATGGTCCACTCATTATCTGCATCACTTGCAGACGGTCCCAAAATGGCAACACCCTCTTCACGACATCAAGGTCAACTCATTGGTTTTACTCTTGAATGAGAACATGCCACCAATGGCCTCTGGCAAGAGTAATCCAACTCCATCCAGGGCCAGATGGTTTCGTTCGTGTAGTTACACTCAGGACAACTACAACAACGCTCAAGAGATCAGTGGTAAAGTTGGTGGTTTTACCGGTCTACTCAGCTCAAACTTAATCAACCAGTCAGTTGATGGTGGGCGGCAATGTTGCGAAGCGAACAATAATTTTACTCCGGACACATCGTCGAGCAATAAACTCAATAGTTTGTAGACTGCGTGGCACCATCTCTTGGACCACGCAGACCTACATGGTGCTGATGCTCTAGCGCCGCCGTCTGCGCAGCTTGGGATGGCTGGCGCTGCTGATGTCGTTGACACCATCGGGCCAGCTGCTCTTTGTACACTTCTCGTTTTGGCGCTCTCGTAGCAAGCAGCAGAGAATTTTTCGTTTCACCTTAAGTTTTTCATCTTGTGTGTGATCCTGTGAACTCATCTTGGGTGATTTTAGTGGAAACTGCTCCTAGTGAGGAGTGCTGTAATCATTTCCGTTTCAGTGACCGCAATCAATAATATTGCAGCCACTTCATCATCCTTGCAGCCGGCGAGATTCAACGGCGAGTTCATTTTGGCGGATTGGAGAGCTCTTCTTCAGGACACTCTCTTCAAACATTCTCAGCAGACATCTCCAGGTATTTTGGTTCAAGTAACAATAATTGACTTGATCCACTCAATCTTGTTGCAGTAATAATACTGTGTATTCTGTTTCTCTTTGGATGGGTCTACATGCACGCGGACATTTTCTCTTCTCACTTTTTCAAGGCCATTCTCTGCTGCTGTTATTATCATTTGGCCTATGCTCTCTCTTTTTTTTTCCAAGGCCAGTCTCAGCTCTATGTTTACCTCATCAATACACCAGTCAACTTTTGTTTACGTTTTGAATATATATTATCAAATCAGTAAGAAGTCTTGACTTAATTGATTTTTCTCACACTTATTAATTTCATTACAAAAAAATTAAAGATCTTGGAATTTCTCATTTCATAATCTATGATATTTTCTCATTTAATTTCGTTCTTCCGAATGTGATATTTTTTTTACTGCTGTGATTTGTTAATAAAATGCTGTTAGCATTTCTCTCGGTATTCAAAATACAGTGCTTTGACTGCACGGCACTGGTCAGCCGAGCTCTCGACGCGACGTCACTTGGTTGATCAAACTTCCGTCCAGCAGTCAGTCGTCTCTCAGCAGTCATCAGCGCAACCACGCCGAGCGCGCTGAGAAAAACCATTGTCGCCATAGAGACATTTTACCGAGGTAGAGAAATCCCCGGTAAAAACGGTGGATTTTCTCCCCTCAACACTTTGTAAATACGTTATTTTACAGTTAGAATAAATACTTTAAGTTTCAGCATAAAAAGTAAAAGTGTAGTGAATTTACGACCCGTTAAACTCACCTCCCATCCTTCGTAACTCACGCTCGCGAATAAATCATAAACCGAAAATAAAAATGAATACAGTCCACTAAAACACACTTTCTAAACATTTGGTCTCTACGACTGCCGGATCTACTAGTGACGCGAGTTCAGAGTGAAAAAGAAAAAAAAGTGCAAGCGAGTGCGTGCAAAAAGTGCCTAATAGTATTCATGCCGCTACTTTGCACAGCGGCCATTATCACCGATCCAAAACGGCAAGACGCCGTAGAGCGCTCCTAGCTGCTCCATGGCAGCCATTTTGTGGACCATTCACGTCGCCGCTCGCAACGGTCAGCAAGGCGGTACGTCAAGCCAAGCATAGGCAGCGCGCGCAGCTCAGCCACAGCTCAACCGGACGACGGAGAGCGAGAGAGACAACAAGCTGACATCGAGTCGCCGTATGACCCAACGACGCTGGAGCAGAGAAGGCGCAGAGGCGCTCGCAAAGCTCAACAGGCAGCAGAAGTCGACGACTCTGACGTCGAGTGACCGTAACAAAGGGGCTCGTCAGTGGACAAGGCAGCTACAGAGAAACAGCGAGAGATCAACAGAGCTGACGGCGTTTCAAGCGTCAGCTGGTCAACGGTCAACGCTGGACACCGCGCTACCACAACGACATAACCCACACTACGGCAACCGTCATCGCTGGAAGCCACTCACGGTGTGTTCGCTCCTTGTAAACAAGTTTAGCTTGTTTATGAGATTAATCGTTCTTTCTCCTTTTGTTATTATTTAGCCTCTACAATGCAGATAAGAGTGATTAATTTACATTTTTCTTCTCAATCATTACACCTAACCAAAATTAATTTGTTTACATGCTTCATTGAGATTTGAAGCTGTTTACTCTTTTTAACCTCCTTTTAGCTCTGTTCAGACCTTTTTTTAACTAAACTTTCTACTTACAAGTTTGCTACTTGTAGGTCAACCAGAGAAAGTTTAACAATTCCTTACAATTAATATTTCCTGCAATCATTCTCAATCATTTAAAAATAGAAAAGATTTTAACTTAGCTCAACTATTCCATTGCCAACTATTTACTCAAGCTGATTTACAGGTCTGGTACCTGTTATCAACACTGATACAACTCATCGGTTTGGATCCGGACTTCATACTGCTCAAGCGGAGGCCATTCTAGACTCACACCTTTGTACGGCCAGTCAATCTGTCACCTGCAAGCAGTCCAGCTCCCAATCTACAGTCAGCGAGTCCAATCCAATGCATGCTAAGCATTCGAGCAACCTGCAGTGCTTCGGATACCTCTTGGAAGTCTAGTACGAGCAAGTTATCTGAATCAAAGCCACTCGGGTTGGCCCCAAGTCTTCGCTGGACCCAACTTGAGCCAACACAGTATCGTATAACCACTTATACAACTTCAGCATATTCAATAATTCTTAAAAACCTCTTCACCTTTTTGTTTATTTATTCAACATTTTTTTATTATTTTTAATGTTACCTTCTCTTTCAGGTTTGGTTCACAAGGATAATACTGAAGCCAAACTCTGACCCCTAAAAAATAGTTGAGTAATTTAAATCTAATTTAGATTTTAGTGCTTATAGTAAAATTTGACTAACCAATAATTACAGTGATTGTAGGTAATTAGGTATTCATAAGTTTCTGCATTGAGACAGCCTTTTTTTCAGATTTGTTTTCCAAAACAATTCTGTTTGCTTATTCGAGTAAACCTGTGCTCAGCACAACTAACATTCAACCACTGTAACTAGTACCATCCATTTACCCTACTAACAATTATACCCCATTATTGTCTCTGGACATTTAGATTCGCTAGGGTCTTCTATACTACCTTAAATCACTACCGAGTGATTAAACCAGAAGTCGCTAGTGTCATCAAGTCCAGCCACTAACGTGGTACAGCCAGTCGTCGATAGGTCCCTTTACACCCTATTTTCGGCTTTAGAGTTGTATCAGTCAACTTTATTAGCCAAAAAACAAGTTATCCAGATACACCAGGTCAAAAACCCGCTTTTCGACTGTTAACCTTTCCTTTGAAATCACTATTTCATTTGATTGTATCTACCTTTCTGAATAATCAATTCGACCATGGCTGAACGGATTTCAGCTGCCACTATTTTGGCAGAACAAGCCAAAGCTCACGATCACATCAAAAATCACTTTATCAACTTAAAAAAAAGGGAGCAGCCAGCATGACCAGAGAGCTTGCTGAAGCCCTTTATTGTTCGTCTCAAAAACCCCTGGGATGAATTCCAACACAATGATGAGACTCTCCGAGAGTGCGACGATGTGGATTTTGGCAATGCTTACTTTACCGAGGACATATCGTACGAGATGCAGGACGTCTTCGACGACGTTCACGATCTGTACATACAGTTTATCAAAACCCAACCTAAACCAGAACCTCAAGTTTTACTACCTGCTGCGGCACCAAACCAAACGCAAGCTGCGCCTAAGGACGACCTGACTGGCATTTTGTGGACCATTCACGTCGCCGCTCGCAACGCAAAGTATCTCAGCCTTGCTGAAATACTTCCCTCAAACGACATTGCCAATTTTCTCTGGTAACACCTTGGATTGGCCGCACTTCCATGATATGTACATTTCATTAGTTCATAAACCACTAGCCCCGGCAGTTGTGAAACTAAATTGCCTACACTCGCATCTCACGGGTGAAGCGCTTGACCTAATTCGCAGTATACCTATTTCAGAAGCCAATTATGAGGTTGCCTGGGATACCCTTACCCTCTACTACGAGAATCTACGTCGACTAGTACACAACCATTTAGCTGACATGTTTGCTGTGAAGCCCATGACGAAGGAAAGCAGTGCCGAAGTGAAGAAAATCCTTAACGAAGTTTTCACCCCCTTCGAAGCGCTCACAGGCCTGGGCAGGCCCACTAAGCAATGGTCTGACATAATAGTATTCATGCTCACTAAGCATATGAATCCTAACACTCGTCAGGAGTGGGAGAGAAATCTTGGCAAGACTGCCAATCCTCCAACACTTGATCGAATAAAATCGTTCCTGCAAGGACAAGTTCTGGTTTACGAGGCCCTCGAAGAAACTTCCACAGTTTCTAAACCTGTTACAAGTTCAAATAAGGCCCAAGTTAACAACTCCTTTCAGATTTCGGCTGAAAAATCACCGAAAAAGAACAATAAAAAGAAAGAAGAGAGTCACAAATGCCCTGTTTGCGGCGGAAACCATTCTCTAGGAAAATGTCCGACCTACAGATCAAAGCCTCTTCCGGAGCGAAGTTCAATAGTCCTAGGACTGAAGCTTTGTGAGAACTGCCTAGGTCCACACCAGACAAATAATTGTAAATCTACCTTCGCGTGTTTTACATGTGGTCGCAAGCACCATACCTCATTGCACGATCCAAGTAAATATTGTTTGAACTCGCCACCCACCCAATAGGTGAAATCCAAGGCAGAACGCTCTACTTCGGTAACAGCACCAAGTGTGCCTCCAAGCTCACTCCAGCAACTTCAGCGAGCTCAGAACATAAAAACCAGTACAACTTTCAATGGAGCTTCGCTGGCCTACAGCAGCCACACCGGAGTCTTGCTTGGCACAGCACGCATAATTGTCGAGGGTCCTACAGGTACCAAAATCAAAGCTCGCGCATTGATAGACAATTGCTCGCAGCCTTCTTTCATTTCTGATAGGTTGTTTAACTAGCTTGAACTCCAGGGCACACCCACGCATGCCCCAGTCTCGTCAGTCGGGGGAGTCCAGGCAGTAACCAGCAAACAATTAACCAGATTCACAGTCAAACCACACTTCAGCTCCACGTTCGCCTGCGAGGTGAAAGCTCTTGTTGTACCTCATGTGTGCTCTTACGCACCACCACACACTTCGCTGGTTGCAAACTTCCATCACTTATCTAGTCTCAACCTGTCAGACCCAGCCTTTTTAGACGATGCTGAGATAGACGTGCTCCTGGGAGTAAAAATACCACGTTTCGTTCAGTACACTCCGAGTGTAAAATCCTGTGAAGTACACGGCTTTGCCGATGCTTCCGAAGCAGCATGCTCGGCAGTCATTTATTTACGTGTAATTACCAAGGACAATGCACATTGTTCATTACAAATAGCCAAAACCAAGGTAGCTCAACTCAAGAAATTTAGCATACCAAAATTAGAGCTACTAGCTGCTCAAATTTTATCAAAGCTAACTCACAACTTTGTATCATCTTTACCAATACAAATCGATGCCATACATCTATGGTCCGACTCAAAGGACGTGTTGTTTTGGCTGAGAAGTCATTCATCGAGATGGCAGATGTTTGTGGCTAACAAGTGCTCTGCCATTCTCACATTACTGCCAAAGGCCTACTGGCACTACGTTGAGTCCGCTGAAAACCCAGCTGACGTAGCGTCACGTGGGATAAGTCCAGATCTGCTCGCTGCCCATCCACTATAGTGGCTTGGCCCTCCGTGGCTGAGCAAATCAATTACCCCCTGGACCACGACTCCTGACGAATTACTAAACCACAAGCCAATCGAGGAAAAAGCTCCAAAAATAGGCTTAGTTACTAACACCGCAGTGTGCCTCGCCACACCTGAACGACAAATGTGGGCTGTAGGTTTCAAATACTCGTCGTTAACTACACTACTTCGAATTACAGCCTACGCTCTTCGCTTTGTATATAAGTTGTTTCGTAGAGTCGCAGCGAGAAATATTGTAAATGGTAGTTTTGAATTTCATAGCTTTTTAGACTTCTCTGACATAGACGCAGATTACCTGTCCTCAAAGGAACTGCATGGTACAAAACTTTTATGGGTATACCACACCCAGAAAGCTTACCTGTCGGAAGACATAGTAAATATCAAAGAGCGGAGAGAAATCTCAAAATCTTTAAGAAAATTAAATCCTGTCTTGATAGGCAACTTCTTTCGTGTCGGTGGTCGCTTGGATCAGTCAATGTTACCGTACGATCAGAAGCATCCCATTGTTCTACCTGGTGATTGCTTCTTCAGTCAGCTTCTAATTAGGCATGCCCATGCATTGACACTCCATGGTGGCACCCAACTTTGCCTTGCCATTCTTCGCACTGAGTACTGGCTAATCAATGGCCGGCTGGCAGTTAAAAATGTCATAAACTCATGTAAAGCCTGCATAAGGTACGCCGCAAAGACTCAAAATCAACTGATGGGTGACTTACCTACGGTCAGGATCTGCCCAGCCTCACCATTCTCTCGTTCCGGTGTTGACTACGCTGGACCATTCCAAATTCGCTTAACCCAATCACGAGGCAAGGGAACCTTGAAAGGATATGTTTGTCTCCTCGTTTGTCTAGTTACTCGAGGCATCCATTTAGAACTTGTCGAGGACTACACGTCCGAATCCTTCATTGCGGCCTTCCACCGATTACGTGACTCATGATTTATAACTTGGTTTTTAAAATGTTGATACGCAATAAGAAAATTTTCACATGTTTTTGGCCTTCAAAAGTTTTTATCACAAGTTTTTAACAGTCAGGCCTTATAGTTATCGATACGTACCAACCTTATTTTCGGCTAGGTAGGGGAGGGGGGGGGGGGGGGTATGGGTGGCCACCTCAACTAATGGAATTATTTTGAATTTTTTAGTAAAGGTTCAAATAAAAGTAAAAATAGAATTAGATAGTAAAAAGGCTTAGAAATCAATTTCAGCAGTCAGTTTTATCGAAAACATTACAATTTTTTTGTATAAAAGCAAACAAGTACGATATTTGTTGAGGGGCATCAGTAGCCTTGCGGGGGCATTAGAAGCTTGTATGTAGGGCACCAGTGGTCTTGTGTTTGGCGTGAAAAAAAAAATAAAATTTTCATCGTTGTCGGTAAGGCAGATTTTTTTTGAGGTTATAATTTCGATCAGCTGTTGAAAAAATCGACCGATTTTCGTGATTTCTAAGGCCACTGATGCCCCCAGCCCAAAGCTTCTGACGGCCCATTTGAGGACCTGTTTTCAAACTTGAATTAATTATCAATAAAGTATCGTAGCACAATTTTTAAGTAATGAATAGAAAGTTTAAAATCCAAACTTTATGATACTATAAATTTTAAAGTCGTTAAGGTCTTAGACTTTTTGCACCCAACGTTTAAAAAATCAATGCCAGCGATTTTTTTTGGCCCTTAATTTAAAAATTTGTTTATAATTAAGGCGTGTTTTTTCGGTGTAAAAACTATTTAGGGAAAAACTACATTCATATTTTTATCATTTTTGAAAAAATTTTGCATAAAATAATTATCTAAGAGTTGAAAACAAAAAGGCCAAACTTATCTCCCCAGCCTATAATACCCCCCTGTTCCCCTATGCTTCTATTGTTGAACAAGTTCCATACTTTTAATTTTATATAAATGTCGTAATTAAATTTTTACCTTCTATGAAATATTGTTCACCAGATTAAAGTAAACAAGTTAGTCTTTGAAACGCCAAATTATTTTTTTATAAGTTGTGAATTTACTAAATTTTTCAGCTGATATCAATTTTTATCCGATTAAATTCTGTCGGGGACATTGTCTTGAATTTGGATTATTTAATTGTAGAAATCTATTTTATAATTGGTTCAAGTTGAAAAAAAAAAATTTTTCTTTTTTGTGAAGAAAATTTTTGAATGGCCCGGAAATTTTTTTGGACGGCCCGGAATTTGGATTTTTTTACAGACGACTTCCGGGCCGGTCCGGAAATTGGAGCGAAGGCCCGGAAATTGTAAGAATTTATGGAAAAAGTCCCGGAAATTGGATATATATCTTACTATATTATATAGTTGTTTTTCCTCTCCCACGCCCCTCACGTCCTCCCCACGCCCCCAACAGGCCCCTCAAAAAAGTGCTTAACTAACCGTAAAAGTGTACCGAAATATGCTTATTTCTATGTGTTTTAATTTTTCCTATAATTGTCTAATCACGCCCTTTTTTTACCAACGCCCCCCATTTTTGATATATGTTATCACTTTTACCTATGCCTTCTATTTTTGGTACATGTTTTTACTTATGTTATTATAGAAATTTAAAAAGTTACTATTGAAATACTAAAAAAAACTTATATTTCATAAAATAAAAATAACAAAATAATAGCAGTAATCAAAATATATAAAACAGTTTATTTATTTATTTATTTATTTATTTCAATCATCATCAACGGATGTAACGTCCTTTACATAAAATATATTACAAATTTTAACAAATTGTTGTGAATAAACTTGATTATAAGCAAAAACAAGTAATTTACATTCTCTCTAAAAAAGACTTAAACTATTACAATTTTTTAGGTTAACAGAGGATGAATTCCAACATCTTCTTAATCTATTAATCACTGAGAAAAATTCGAAGCCATTTTTGGTATTGCATTCAATTAATAATCTAGGGTTTCTAATATTAAACTTACAGTTCAGTAAGGGAGTTAATTCGTTATTTCATCTATACTAACAATTTTTTTCAGAATTTTAAAAGTAAATAAAAAATCATAATAAGAGTGTTGAGATTTAATAGTAGGAACTTTAAACGAGTTAGCTATCTTGTCGTAATTATGATCAACATAGCTCATAGGTGTTCCACTCTTGAAAGAAAGATGTCTCAAAAATTTATGATTAATAAGCTCAATTTTAATTATTTGATATTCTCTGTCTGGAGTCTAAATTTGGGAGCAATATAATAAATGAGGGAGTACAATAGCTCTATACAGTGATAAAAAAGTCTCTGGCTTCTTAAATTCTCTGGAAGATCTAATTATAAAGTTGAGCATTCTGGAAGCTTTAGATACCACAGAGTTCAAATGAGTTTCAAATTTCATCTTACAATCAAAAGTAACACCTAGATCATTTATAGTATCAACTTTTTCTAACATAACATCATTAATAAAGTAATTAAAATTGACTTTGAGCTTAGAACTATAGAAGGAGATAAATTAACATTTATTAATGTTGAGATCAATATTATTAGAAATAGACCAGTTAATAATACAATCAAGATCATGTTGTAAATTAATACAATCAGCAATATTAACAATCTTATAAAATAGTTTAAGATCATCAGCAAAGATTAGAATTTCGGCAAAGCGAATCAAAATGCCAATATCATTAATAAAAAGTAGAAAAAGAAAGGGTCCAAGGTGAGATCCCTGGGGAACACCAGAGGTGACCACTATAGGATCTGACAGATGACCCTTTAATTTCACTTTTTGAATTCTATCGCTCAGATATGAATAAAGCCAAGATAATAAGTTTCCACCTATGCCATAATTTCTAAGTTTTTTAATCAAAATCACAATGTCAACTCTATCAAATGCTTTTTGAAAGTCTAAATAAATTGAATCAACTTGAGTACAGTCTGAAAGACACTCAGTGATATAATCACTATAAATAACCAAATTTGTAACTGTTGATTTACCTTTCAAAAAGCCATGTTGAGTATTAGTAATTTGACTGACAAAGAGATCTGTCAACTTTTTAGCTATAATTGAGTCTAACAATTTAGAGATGGGTCCCATTATTGAAACGGGTCTATAGTTTACGATATCATGTTTGTCTCTGGCTTTAAAAATCGGAGTAACAAATGAAATTTTCCAAATGCCTGGAACTGAACCAGATGATAAAGATTGATTGAATAATAAGTTCAGAGGCTTAATCAAGGAATCTTTACAATTTTTGAGAAAGTAAGAGAGGAATCTATCAGCAGAGACTGAAAAACTTCTTCAATGTTGACATTTTTAGCAGACCTTTCCTCTCTATTTTCAAGGTATTTTTCATGGTCAATACGTTTTTGACGAATGCATTGGGCTCTTTATTTATTAAAAAGAATTTTGTCTTCATCAAAAGATGTTTGCAGCCAAATTTTATGAGATTTCTTTTTATTAGTGATAAGGCCAATAAGCTTATCCGATAACCAATCAGGGTATGTACTCTCAGTCAATCTCGACTCAGGAATATTATTCCTACATGAATCATTAAGTATCACATAAAACTTGTCAGTTGCATCTTCAATATTCAAGTTTGACAAACATTCTTCCCAATTTATATCATCTAAAAATTTTACAATGTTACTATAATTAGCTTTCCTAAAATTTAAATAACAAGGTTTAAGTTTGATATGATCAGTTAAAGGGGATGGGAGTTCAATAAAAATAGGAAAGTGATTTCGCTCTTTAATTTTTACCAGAAAGTCAGGTCATGGTATAATCTTGTGGTGTTGAATACTAGAGCAGAAAAGGAGATCCAAAGTATAGTTTTTGTTCTGATGCATTACTGGAAATGACTGAGAGAAGCCAAGACCACCATAACAGTCCAATATTGAAGATGCATTGTTGGCAGTAATGTTAGAGTTACCATTATATGAAGCATTTAGATATTTATCAGAAGTTCAAGTAGTATTAGGTAAATTGAAATCACCCACAATTAAAAATTCATGATCATTGAAGTCAGATTTCAGTTTTATTATGGTATCACATTGAAAAGTATAGTTCACAGTATCACTAGCAGGAGGTATGTATACTCCACCAATAATGTATTTATTATTCTCGTAGATCACCTCAGCAAAAAGCTGTTCAGTATTAAAGTTAACAGATGGTGGAACAATAACAAGTTTTGAACAGATATTATTAGAAATTGCAATTAATATACCACCACCAGCAGGAGCATTTTCATTGTTATGCCTGTCTATTCTGTATAATTTAAATCCATCAAGACCAAGTTCATTTTTATTGATACCTGGATGAAGTGAAGTTTCAGTGAAAACAATTATATAAGGTTTAGGGGTTATGGTGTGTAGGTTATTTCTGAGTTCATGAAGCTTGGTTCTAATCCCATTAACATTCTGGTAATATAAAATAGGGTTGATGATGATTTAGTTTTTCATAAGTTAGATAATTGAGTTGAAGTTGTATCAGAAGCTTTAATCTTTTTTGGTATTAAAATAGGAGAACCTCCTCTAAATGTAGCAAGTTTTTGATCATTTGCTGGATGAGAAGCATTTTACATTTCAGCTTGCTTTTTTAACATATTATACTGTTCCCTTTGTAATTTAGTATGATCATCATTTACTTTGATTTCTTTGGGAATTTTTTTCCAATTTTTCAAGGTGTACCATCATCAGATGATTTGGTTTTCAGTCTAAGGAATTTAGCAGTGTTCAAATCAGTATTAAGAAGTTAAATGTTTTTAAAGTATCAATAATCTTTTGCCTATCAAAAACATCAGAATTTTCTCCTTCAGACTCAGGTACATTGTGTATTATCACATGAAGTTTATTCTTCTTTCTAGCTTCACATTCTTTAAAAAAAGAGTGTATTTTATCAAAGGAAGATTTCATTCCAACATTATCAACTTTATTAATGTCATTGTTCAAAGATGAAGAAGCTTCATGTTGAAAAATTTCAGTGTTAAGACTATCAATTTTAGTGTTCATACTTAAATTTGATTGCTTAAAACAGTTTAAAACAAATATTTTTATAATTTTTTCAAGGCAGTAAAAATTCACTATTATTACACAATACTTAAAAAGTGCATTCAATACGTCACTCCTGCAGTAGGCACAATGATATGTACAAAGGTATAAACTAATGTAAGTACACAGATACGCACACGGGTTGACACAAGTTTAGGCAAGAGGGTAAGCACAGGAGTGGACATGAGAGTAGGTACGGATTTGGTACGAGATCTTATATAGTAGTTTTTCTTCACTCCTGCAGTAGGTACAATGATACGTACAAAGGTATGCACTAATGTAAGTACACGGATACGCACATGGGTTGATACAAGTTTAGGCAAGAGGGTAAGCACAGGAGTGGACGTGAGAGTAGGTACGGATTTGATACAAAAGAGGTAGAGATAGTACTTACAAGAATAGGCACAGCAGTAGAAATAAGGTTAGTACACGGATATACACAAGGGCAAGGAAGAGAGTAAGTTCAAGGGTATGCGCAGGAGTAGACACAAAATTAAGCAGTGGGTAGGTTCAGGATTAGAACTTTAAGTAAAAAAAAAGTTAAGAACAGAGTAAGCACAGTAGTACAAAAAAATATAAGAACAATAGAAAATTAAATAGAAAAAAGGGAAGTTATAAGGAAAAAAACCAGTGCATCTATTGAAGGTTCAACAGTATGAATAAGTATAAGGTAGGCACAAGTATAAGAACAATAGTTTACCAGAATTCAAACATCTCTGTTCTCTCATTCTCCCATTCAAAGTTTTATAAAAATCGGTGCATTAGTTTTAACGCCAACCTCTTGACGAAATTCGCAAAAAATTGCTGAAAATCTGCTGAAAAGAGTTTTGTACTACTAGGCTAAGTACAAGGATATAAGTAATCTTGTATGCTCGTGAGTAGGTACAGTGGTAGTCATAGAGTTACGAGGGTATACAAGTTTAACAAACATAAAAACAAAGATATGCACAAGAGTAAATACAAATATAACTACAAAAGCACAAAACAATAGTAGCTACTAGGGTAGCCATAATTGTAGACACAATGGTAAGCACTAGCATAAAAACCTGGTGGGAGGGGGGGGGTGGCGAGCGGAGCGGGCAGGGGGGTTCCCCCCTTACTCTTCTCCCACGCTCTCCCTACGCCCCCAAAAAAGAGCTTAACTAACCGTAAAAGTGTACCAAAATATGCTTATTTCTATGTGTTATAATTTTTCCTATAATTTTCCAATTGGAAGTATTAAAATGCATGGGAAATAAAATCATTTGCACGGGATGTGGGTCGCACAGGAAAATGAATACTTTTGCACGGGAAAATAAATACATTTGCACGGAAAAACAAATACTTTTGCACGGGAATATAAATACTTGTGCACGGTTTAATTAAAACGTGTTTAACTATCAAGTCTAGAAACAAAAGACGACGTGCTCTTTCACTAAGCATCTCTCCACCCATTTTATTATTGAGCTCAGGTCAACTCATAGTGTCGCCTCAGTCAACGAGTGGAGCCAAGAGCCAAAAGATGACTTACGAGTTTACATATTTTAAAACCTCTGAGGACTCATCTGAAGAAGAAAATTTATCTGAAGTGATGCAGCAGACTAAAAAAATATGCAGGCAACCAACACGAGTGTCACTTTTACGTCACAAATACTTATCAGCAACAGAGGCAGAAGGTGCTGTAAAGTTAAAAAAAGTTTGGAAAATATCTACAACGAAAATGGTGGAAGAAGGAAAACGAGTTGAATATCGGTGCACAAAGGAAATTTATAGATTGTCTGAGTGTTCAGCGTGCTTGTACTTACTATATCATTCTTCGGATATTTGCTTGTCCTTGTATGAAACAGAAGAGGAGCACGAACATAAAAATATTAATTCTACACGAAGGTTATCATCAGAAATTAAGGCTTTTGTAAAATATAAATATGCAGATGGTATTACAAAGCCAAATGCACTACCAAATCTCATTCGTAAAAATCAGATGATAAAACCTGCAAAAGAAGAAATTGTTGCATTTCTTAGAACAATCCGAAGTGATAAAGGCACTCCTTCCGTATTACCCACAGATCTTCGAGCTTGGTTCAATGAGCGCACTCAAGTTTCAGATGATGAAGATGTACTATACGTGGTTGATTTCCACATTTTTACAGAATCTTTTGATTTAGAAGAACAGGATTTGAAAATAATTTTATCAACGCTTAGATTGTTTGCATTGGCCAGGAAATTCAATAGATAAGTGCACAACAGATGCGACCAACAACCTGATCTACAAAATAAAAAAAAAGGTTTACGAATGCATTAATCTTTTACCATAAATATCGTTAATTTCAATCACAGTTGTATAATGTTTAATAAGACAAATTTTTTGCTTGATTTTTGTTGAGTTTTGCTCTCAATTCTTTTTCTCATGCGAGATCAATTCTATTAACGTTTTTTTTTTTTAAATACTTTTTTATAGTCGCGACTTTTTATGCACCGTATGGGCTTATTGACGACTTTGTCCCAACACTGCTTCGCATTAGCCCATGGCCCATATGGACCATGTGGAGTACGGGAAACCCAGGGTATGTGCCTCGTTCGAGTTAATCATAAGACCAGCGCTGAACTGGCAGGCTCATTGGGACTTTTGATCCCACATATCGCCCCCAATCAGATAGTCTTGGATTAGACCAGTGCCGAAGCGAGTTTAGCTCATTGGGAAATTATGCCCCAAATATTGCCCCCAGTCGAGATAAACTTACGACCAGCGCTGAAATGATGGCCCCCGGTAAAACCGACTCCAAAGCAGTCGGGGTAAACGTAGGGATCGACATAACCGACGCAACAACGAAGAAAATAATTTAAAATATTTTTTTCCCGTGCATTTATTTTCTTTCCCGTTTAATCACTTATTTTCCCGTGAATGTGACTTAAAATTTCCCGTGCGTTTGCTTTTTTTTCTGGTGCTAATAAATCAGACCCTTTTCTAATCACCCCCCCCCCGCCCCGCATGCCCTTTTTTTTACTTACGCCCCCCATTTTTGATATATGTTATCAGTTTCTACCCTCATTGCCAATTTTTGATACAATCTATCAGCTATGTAACTATAGAAATTTAAAAAGTAACTATGAAACATTAAAAAAATTAGCTAACATCCAAAGATAAAAGAGAGAACCTAAAAAAAATGTCAGCATTTTATTCGTGATGTGATTGGTTGAAGAATAAAATTTAGAATTTGAATTTTTATTTTTAATTTTTATATTACAATTCAATTAAAACATCTAGAGAATAAATTTGATAAAAGAATAATCATGTAATCAAGTGTTAAAATTTGAAAGTAATAATTATAAGTATACAAACTGAAACAAAACCAATGAATCTATAACCACAAAAGTTTAAATAAATATGAACAATGAACGTAGCGAAAAGGTGAAGGGTATATATAACTTATTGTAGATTAATTAAGATGAAGCTTCGACAAAATTTGTTTTAGATAATATAATACAATTGCGCGTGCGCTTCGCTTAGAGAGCTTCAAGGTTTGGCAAGAGGGTAGGTACATGGGTAGATTCAAAAGTGGGTATGTGTCTACGTACAAAGGTTTGTACAGGATCGAAAACAGTTGTATAAAAGATGATAGTTTCTGGGTTAGATGTTGAGAGAAAAAAAAAAAAAAAAAAAAAAAAGAACAACATACGTTCAAAGTTACAAATTGAAGTATGAAAATAATAACAAAGTGAAAGAGGCTACACATGGCTGGAAACTGGTGTCGTAAGGTAAACTTCGATATTAATCAAGATAAGTTGATTGGGAGAGACCTACGTAGAAAAAGTGTTGATAACAAATGTAAAAGGATGTAGGAAATATTTGGCAAAAAATTTAAAGAGCTGTGTGGGCAGAATTGTATGAAGATGATTAGTTTCACGATTGCAATTACAAAAAAATTTGAGAAGAACAATAGAAAAGATAGTTTTCACGAAGATGAGAGCAAAGATTCAAAGAGTGAAAGAGATAGAAACAATATTAAGCAAAAATGTACATATAAGCGTAGGTTCAAAGTTACAAACGTAATGACAAGTCCAGGTACGGGAGTAGATACAATGTAGTTACCACAATAGTTATCAAGTTTGAAACAATGTTATGAACAAGGTTTGTTATAGGGTTATTTACAATAGTAAGCACAAGAGGATAAAAAAGATTAGGCACAAGACTAGATTCAGTGTTGAAAAAAAAAAAAAAAAAAAAAAAAACAAAGAACTAGAGCTAGCATGAGAGTAGAAACAGATGTAGAAACAAATGCATGTGTAGAAGGTTCGGCGTTAGAAGCTTGAGTAAAAAATAGGTAGTAAGCACAAGATTATTAACATATGTAGGAAAAAGAAAAAGTCAACAGACGTAATAAAGAGAGTCGAAAAAAATACTCAACAGACGTGGATGGTAGCAAGGTTATAAAGCAGGGAAGGTTAATAAAAAAAAAAGATGAACATAAGTCAGTAAAAGCATAGAAACAGATGTTTAACTAAGGATAGAAATGAAAGTATGATCAAAGATTAGAACAATGTAGTCTTAGAGTTTGAAATAAAAGCATGAAAGAAAATTCAAACTACAGTTATCACCAAGATAGAAACAGATATATAAACATGAGCATATTCCTGGGTAAGAGCTTAGTTATGAAAAGCAGTAAGTGCAACGGTAAAAACAAGGGTAGTTACAAGTGTTTGGAGTAAGATGAAAGGTGAGAACAAAGGTAGGCATGAAATAAGCTGCAGGTGTAGTCACAAGCTATGAAAGTAGAAACAATGGTATGTATCAGAGTAGGTACAGAGGTAGACACAAGGGTATGTATATAAGCGTAGGTACAGGTGTAGATTCAAGCATAAAATTCTGGGGGGGGGGGGGTGGTGAGCGAAGCGAGCAGAGAGGTACCCCGGCTAGTACACATATATACTATTATATATCTTACTATATTATATAGTTGTTTTTCTTCTCTCCCCCCCGCCCACGCCCTCCCTACGCTCCCCAAAAAAGTGCTTAACTAACCGTAAAAGTGTACCGAAATATGCTTATTTCTATGTGTTTTAATTTTTCCTATAATTGTCTTATCACGCAACCAACCTCCCCACGCCTCCCACACGATCTTTTTTTTACCCACGCCCCCCATTTTTGATATATGTTATCAGCTATGTAACTATAGAAATGTAAAAAGTAACTAGGAGTAAACAGGTTTAGTCGGCAGTACTCAAAAAAAGAAATTAAAAGGTGAAATAACGACAGAGGTCAATAGCATATAAAAAATATTATAATACCGTGTTTTACCGAAAATAAGACGCTGCTTATATTCTTTTTTGAAAAGCGCTCTGCGGCTTATTATCTGTGCTGTATCTTATATTTTTTCATGTTGAAGGCATGAATCAGGTAAAAATAAAATCACACCGTCATCTTTCGAGTCATTTTCTCTTTATGTTCTAATTAAAATGTTTACAAACAGTAGGTAGAAACGAAAATTTATCACACTAATCATTATTTACAAACAGTAGAGACTAAAATTATACCACACCAGTCATTATTTACAAAATTTAGAAACGAAAATTGATACAAAAGAATAGGTATTTACTCATTTATAATATGAACATCATCTTGCTCTGGTACATCTTCTTGAGAATCTGAATAATTCAAATTTAAATTAAGAGGCAGCTCTCGTGATAGCAGTTCGTTCATTACTAGCGGACCTAATCTTTCATGTTTGGCTGTCGCAGTGTCTTTAAAAGAGAAACTTTTGTCTAAGTAACCTGCATGAAGTGCATTTGTGATCATGGCTGGAGATATTTTATCCCAGGCTCTCTTTACCCACAATACAACTTCTCTTAAAGATGGTTTAATGAAATTTCCCCGCGCGTTTCTTTCCATCCGGTGTTCAATATAATCATCAACACACAGAAAACTAAGTGTGGTTTATTTTCGGTACTCAGCGGCTTATTTTCGGTATGTGGCCTATATTCTGAGGATGTTCAAAAATTGTGCTGTGGCTTATTTTCGGAGCGCGTCTTATTTTTGGTAAAACACGGTACTATATTAGTATGCACCTCATCTCACCTCATGCACTAGTTAACGAAAAAGATTTTTATAATGGCAACAACTAAGATATGAACAATGATAGGCACGATTATGTTATAAGGATGGGTTCAAAGTTACAAGGTCATCACAGTGTTAGAAACAAATATAACCCTAAGAGTAATCAGGAGACACCATAAAAGGGTATCTACAAGAGTATGTTTAAAGGTATAAATAACTTTATGGACAAGAGAGAGTATTCAAAAATGCACAATAGTAGGCAGAATTGTAAGTAAAGGGTTGCGTATCTATTATGTAAGAACAAAGGGTAGAAACGATGATAGTTCCAATTCTTTAAACAGGTCGAGGAATACAAAAAAGAAAAAACTCAACTAATGGTAGAAACGAAAGTAGGCACAAGAATAAAAACAACCTACTTTCAAAGTTAAAAATTAAAGTACAAAAAGAATAACAATGTAAAAAAAGGCTTCGCTGAAAACTGGTGTCGTATGGTAAACTTTGATATCAATCAGGGTAGGTTAATTGGGAGAAACCCAGGTAGAAAAAATGTTGATAACAAATGTAAACGGATGTATGAAATATTTGTCAAAAAATTTAAAGAACTGTGTGGGTAAAAGTGTATGGAAGACTAGTTACACGATTTTCATTACATAAAGATTAAAGAAGAACAATAGAAACGATAGTATTCTTAAAGATGAGAACAAAGTTTTAGAATTAGAAATCAAAGCATGAAAAAAAGAAAAAAACAACAGTAAACACCAAAATTGAAGCAAGTAGATTCATGTGAAGGAGTAGGTAAAAAATTGTTTTTTACGATTGTCACAATTAGCATAGGAACATTATTAAGTAAAAGTGTACATATAAGCGTAGGTTCAAAGTTACAAATGTAATGACAAGTGTAGGTATGGGAGAGGGTACAATGTTGTAACAAGAGTAGTTATCAAGTTTCAAACAATGTTATGAACAAGGTTTGTTATACGGTTATTACAGTAGTAAGCACAAGAGGATAAAAAAAGATTATGCACAAGGCTAGATTCAGTGTTAAAAATTAAAATAAAAAATAATAAAGAACTAGAGTTAGCATAGGAGTAGAAACAGATGTAGAAACAAATGCATGTGAAGAAGGTTCAGCGTTAGAAGCTTAAGTTTAAAAAAGGGGCTGTCCACGTTAAGAAAGCAGGATTTTCTCCGATTTTTTTTTATTCTTCTGAAAATTTTTCTACCGTTTCTGGGTACTAAAAAACAAAGTTTCCCAAAGTTTTAGGTTCTGAAAATTTTTTTTGTCGTTTCTATGACCAATATAGTTTTTTATTAATACATCTGACTTCTACAAAAAATTATCGCTCTTTTTCACTATTTTCACTGTCATTTTGACATGGATGAACCAATTTACATGCCGTTGGTCTTATTTTAAAGTAGAGCATAAAAGCTATCTGAAAATGTCCGATTTTTTTTATTTTCGAGCTTTTATACTAATATCGCAGCCGAATAATGTTTAGAATACATACCTGACTATTTCTAAAAAACCTTTTTTTTTTTTTTTTTTTGCATTTTTCTCTTCTTATTGGTGTCTACTTTCAATGTGTGTAAAAAAAATTTAGTCTTTTGGGTTGAAAGTCGATTCCAGCGGGAATTTGTTAAAAATTATACCTTTAAAAAATTCAAAAAATGGCTATAATTGACTTTTTAGCTAATTTAATTGCTTCGAAAAGCTTTTAAAACTTTTTTTAACCACACCAAGTTATAGCTGAATTCAAGAGCTTTCCAACGATATGGATTTTATACATGAAATTATTAGTAGAACCATAGTTATGATTTATTAAAGTTATATAAAAATATTTGCCTATAAACTAGAGACGCTGAAAACTCGTAACTTTTGACAAAATTTAATCTTGAACAATTCAACGATTTTTTAAGACTAAAATTCAATTTTTTTCTTCAAAGTTTCACACTTGACTAATTTTTTTTATTAAGTTTTTAAAAATTCAAATTAGTACATTTTAAATTGGTCAAATTTTTCATACGTTGAAATTAAACTTTGGATTATTCCTAAAACTTCTGAGTGTAAGTTACAATTGCATTAAATTTAAAATGGAAACAAAAAATTGTACTCAGGTAAAATAAAATCAATTTATCGTTTTGTGCGCTTGTTTGAAAAAACATTTTTGAATTAAGCTAATATCACAAAATGGTAATTATTTTATGACCGAGTCCACGAGTACAATCAAAATTAAAACTCATTCTTCATTGCGTTATTGTAGGACTTTTAAAATAACTTATTAACTGAAATAAATAAAATTATAAAAACAAGTTGTTTGTTCATGATAAATCGGTTTTATTTTACCTGAGTTTAATTTTTTGTTTCCATTTTAAATTTAATGCAATTGTAACTTACACTCAGAAGTTTTAGGAACAATCCAAAGTTTAATTTTGACCTATGAAAAATTTGACCAATTTAAAATGTCCCAATTTGAATTTTTAAAAATTTAATTAAAAAAACTAGTCGAGTCTGAAACTTTGAAGAAAAAACTTAAAATTTTAGTCTTAAAAAAATCGTTGAATTGTTCAAGATTAAATTTTGTCAAAAGTTACGAGTTTTCAGCGTTTCTAGTTTATAAGCAAATATTTTTATATAACTTTAATAAATCATAACTATGGTTCTCATAATAATTTCATGTATAAAATCCATATCGTTGGAAAGCTCTTGAATTCAGCTATAACTTGGCATGGTTTGAAAAATTTTTTTTTCTAAGCAATCAAATTTGCTAAAAAGTCAATTATAGCCATTTTTTGAATTTTTTAAAGGTATAATTTTTAACAAATACCCACCGGAATCGACTTTCAACCCAAAAGACTAAATTTTTTTTACATACATTGAAAGTAGACACCAATAAGAAGAGAAAAATGCAAAAAAAAAAAAAAAAATAGGTTTTTTAGAAATAGTCAGATATGTATCCTAAACATCATTCGGCTGCTATATCAGTATAAAAACTCGAAAATAAAAAAAGAAGGAAGTTCTAGAGTATTTATTTAGGCGATTTGAACCTAGGTACCCAGGTCGCCGATGATGGGGGTACTCGGGATACCTGGGGGTCATCTCCGAGAGTTCGGGTCGAATTCTTGGGGTATGACTTTGGATAGAGTTTGGGGGTGTTTAAGAGTTTATGAGGGAGAAGTTTGAACCTATTCAGCCAGGTCACCGATGACGGGTGTACCTGGTGAACCTGAAGGTCATCTTCGAGAGTTTGGGCCAAATTCTGCGGGGATGACTTTAAGAAATGTTATAGAGTATTTATCGAGGCAATTTGAACCTAGGTACCCAGGTCGCTGATGACGGGTGTACCTGAGGAACCTGGAAGTCATCTTCGAGAGTTTTGGGCGAAATTCTGCTGGGGTGACATGAGAGTTCTGCGGGGGTTCTAATTTGGTAGTTATCAATATATTGAATAAAAAAAATTTCAAATATTATAATTGTAAAAAGGATGATTATGAAAATTTCAATAATAACCACATTTTAAACAATTAGATTTAAAATTTTAAGCTAAAAATATTCTTTCCATTTTTCTGTCAATTTATATAAATTACATAAATTAAGCTAAGACTTAAAAGTAGAAAATGAAAAATAAATAAAAAAAAAAGTTTTTAACAAACATACTTTTCTCTAAAAAGTTTTGAGAAATTATTTAAAAAACGTACTAAAAAGTAGAAAATAAAATTTTAATACTGCTTAATTCTTTCAAAGTACTTCAAAAGATTTAATATAAATAGAACAAACAAAATTTCGTGAAGACTCTAAACAAAAGCATGGGGCACTATAGATGACTTAAATTTAAGGCGTATGACTGTGTTTCATCGAGTGCCCCATGCTTTTGTTTAGAGTCATCACGAAATTTTGTTTATTCTATTTATGTTAAATCTTTTGAAGTACTTTGAAAGAATTAAGCAGTATTAAAATTTTATTTTCTACTTTTTAGTACGTTTTTTATTTGTTTCCATTTTAAATTTAATGCAATTGTAACTTACACTCAGAAGTTTTAGGAACAATCCAAAGTTTAATTTCGACCTATGAAAAATTTGACCAATTTAAAATGTCCCAATTTGAATTTTTAAAAATTTAATTAAAAAAACTAGTCAAGTGTGAAACTTTGAAGAAAAAACTTAAAATTTTAGTCTTAAAAAAATCATTGAATTGTTCAAGATTAAATTTTGTCAAAAGTTACGAGTTTTCAGCGTCTCTAGTTTATAAGCAAATATTTTTATATAACTTTAATAAATCATAACTATGGTTCTACTAATAATTTCATGTATAAAATCCATATCGTTGGAAAGCTCTTGAATTCAGCTATAACTTGGTGTGGTTAAAAAAAGTTTTAAAAGCTTTTCGAAGCAATTAAATTAGCTAAAAAGTCAATTATAGCCATTTTTTGAATTTTTTAAAGGTATAATTTTTAACAAATATCCGCCGGAATCGACTTTAAACCCAAAAGGACTAAATTTTTTTTCATACATTGAAAGTAGACACCAATAAGAAGTGAAAAATGCAAAAAAAAAAAAAAAAGATTTTTTAGAAATAGTCAGATATGTATTCTAAACATTATTCGGCTGCTATATCAGTATAAAAGCTCGAAAATAAAATAAGTCGGACGTTTTCAGATAGCTTTTGTGCTCTACTTAAAAATAAGACCAACCGCATGTAAATTGATTCATCCGCGTCAAAATGACAGTGAAAATAGTGAAAAAGAGCGATAATTTTTTGTAGAAATCACATATATTAATAAAAAACTATATTGGTCATAGAAACAACAACAAAAATGTTCAGAACCTAAAACTTTGGAGAACTTTGTTTTTTAGTACCCAGAAACGATAGAAAAATTTTCAGAAGAATAAAAAAAAATCGGAGAAAATTCTGCTTTCTTAACGTCGACAGCCCCAAAAGGTAGTAAGCACAAGATTATTAACATATGTAGGAAGAAGAAAAAATCAACAGATGTAGTAAAGAGAGTTGAAAAAAAAGACTCAAGAGACGTGGATAGTCGCAAGGTTATGAAGCAGGGAAGGTTAATAAATAAAAAGATAAAAATAAATCGGAAAAAAAATAGAAATTTATGTTTAACTATGGATAGAAATTAAAGTATGCTCAACGATAAGAACATAGTAATCTTATAGTTAGAAATAAAAGCATGAACAAAATTCAAAATACAGTTATCACCATGATAGAAATAGATATATAATCATGAGCATATTTCTGGATAAGAGCCTAGTTATAAAAAGCAGTAAGTGCAACGGTAAGAACAAGAGTAGTTACAAGGGTTTGGAGTAATCTGTAAGGTAGGAACAAAGGTAGGCATAAAATAAGGTGCAGGTGTAGTTACAAGCTATAAGAGTAGAAACAATGGTACGTATCAGAGTAGGCACAGAGGTAGACACAAGGGTATGTGTATAAGTCTAAGTACAAGTGTAGATTCAAGCATAAAATTCTGGGGGGTTCGCAAGCAAAGCGAGCAGAGGGGTACCAACCCTTTTATATGTATATAATTATACTAAAGGGAAATACTTTTTTAAAAAATTTTTAAGGAAGTAAACTTCCGTATTTATTCTCATTGAGTTGATAAAATTATTTAAGATCAAGTAAAAATAAATTAGGTCTTGTTTTGAATTTTAATTTGTCATTTTTTTTTGTAAAACTGAAACTTAATTTTGAAGTATAAAATTAAGGGACGAGTTTCGATGTGGACCTTGGAGAGAAGTGATTCTGACTGCTAAAGAGACAAGAACTCAGCGAATCATCAAACGGTGTAGTTCTGGAAAAAATCCAAGTTGAAGTTAAGTCTTTGAACTTTTATGCTCATGTTTTTGGATTTTTAATTTTCTCTATTTAATAAAAATCTATGTTTATGTCAAGAGTTGTTACGTGTACGAATACATTCGATAGTTTCTATAAAAAAATTTTCTAATTTTATTCGACATTACTAACATTTAGAAAGACTACCCGACTGTTTCTCTCATTAATTAATTTTAGCTAAGAAGTTTAATTGGTATGCTTTTTTATATTGAAGAAGAGGTTTTTTGAGTACTTTTACCCTAGTTTTTAAGAGGTAAACTAAAGTAAAAATACAAAAAAATATAAAAAACTTTTAAAAACAAAATAAGAGTTAAAAAATAGTTTTCAAAAGTAGCTTTTATCTACAGTTATAAATTTAAATAAAAATTCAATTTTAAAAAATATGTCGTGGTCGAGGCAGAGGCTCGGGACAACAACATGGTGGACATCACGAAGCAGGGTCGTCAACAAGCGAGCAGCAAGGCAGAAATTCCGGAGCAGTCTGGGCGACGGAGGTAAACAAAGTGAATGTAAATAAGGTAAATAGAAGTGATTATAAAACTTCGAATGAAATTGAGTGGTTGTTAGATAGCGGTTGTTCAGATCATATTATTAATAATGATAAATTATTTTGCAAATTCATTAATTTAAAGTATCCAGTAAATGTTAAATTACCAAATTGTCAAAACTTAAAAGCAACAAAATTAGGTACAGTTAAAAGGTATTTTAAAACATATAATAATGAAATTGAGGTTGAATTAAGAAATGTTTATTTTGTTGAAGGAATTGGAAAAAATTTATTTAGTGTTGCAAAGATAGCTAAAAATAATACAGTAGTAAATAAAGGTAATTTTGCAAAAATTTATGATCAGTTTGGAAATTTAACAGCTGTTGCTGAGAATATAAATGGTTTTTATAAATTGAAAAATTTCTTTTATGAAAATAAAAATGATGATGATATTTATGCAAACTTAACTAAATTAACTGATAAAGAAAAATGGCATAGGGCCTTAGGGCATGTCAACTTTTAATATTTAAACAGATTAGTCAGAGATAAACTATTAGATGGTTTGCCAGAAAAATTAGAGAGTAATATTATGCAGTGCGCAAACTGCATTCGAAGTAAAATGGCTAACGTTCCGTTTGATAATGAGAGAACTGAAACTACGGAAATTTTGGAACTTATTCATACTGATTTAAATGGACCACACATAACGGTTGGTTATTGTGGTGAAAAATATTTTCTGACATTTATTGATGATTACAGCAAATGTGCTAAAATTTATTGTATTGAAAGTAAAGCCGAGACGGCAGGATGTTTCATCGAGTATGTAAATTTAGTAGAAAATCAGTTTAGAAAAAGAATTAAGAAGTTTCGTTGTGATAATGGTACCGAATATTTGAATCATGAAATCTATAATTTTATAAAATATAAAGGAATTGAATTATCACCTTGTCCAGCATACGTTCATGAGTTGAACGGTGTCGCGGAAAGATATAATAGATCGGCTATGGATATAGATAGACGTCTAGCCAGAGAAGCTAAAATTGATCAGAGGTATTGGCCTGAAATTATGAAAACAGTCTCTTACTTAAAAAACCGAACGATAGCCAGAACTCAAGAAAATAAAACACCTTTTGAAATATTTATTGGTAAGAAACCTAATGTAAAACATTTAAAAATTTATGGCAGTAAAGTTTTTGTTAGAACGCCAGAGGTTTTAAGAAAAGGGAAATGGGACGATAAGGCTAAGATAGGAGTTTTAGTAGGCTATAATAGCGATAGTTATAGAGTTTTAATCAACGGTAAAATTATTTACTCAAGACATGTAAAAGTTATTGAGAATGAGACCGAATTAATTTGTTTAGAAAGAAAGCAAGATGAGAAGAATGAATTTATGAATTTGAGATGTGATGATGAATCAATTAATGAGAATGAAAGCGTCAATAATAATGATAATGAGAACGAAAGCGAAACTGAGAACGAAATTGAAAATGAATATGTGAATGGTGAGAATGAAAATGAAAAATTTGTAGAAAAAAGAACTTCGAATCGAGATCGAAAACCTGTCGAAAGGTACGGTTATTCACCTGTCGGTAAAATGCAAACTTTGAAAATTCTATTAAGTTACAGTTGTGCGAATAATTTATTTATTGAGCAAATGGACGTTGAGACAGCATTTTTAAATGGCAACATAAGTTTACATTTATGAACCTAAAGGTTATGAAACTGGTAAAAATAAAGTTTGTAAATTATTAAAAGCTCTTTACGGTTTGCAAGAAAGCTCTAGAACTTGGTACGAATGCTTTAATGATTTTATTGAAAAGTTAGGATTTAAAAGAAGTAATTATGACTATTGTTTGTACGTAAATAACAAAGGCAAAGATCCAATATATATTTTAGTTTTTGTTGATGATTTGTTTATTGTTTGCAAAAATTCTTGATAAGATCAGAGAGATTAAAGCTAGTTTGATGCAAAAATTTGTTATGAAAGATTTGGGTAAAATCAAGAGTTATATAGATATTGATATTGATTATAATAAAGAAAGAAATAGAATGACCTCAAGTAAAACTAAATACATTGAGTCTTTGGGTGTAAAATATAGTTTAGAAAATTCAAAATTGTTTGAAACTCCAATGGAGAGTAATTTAAAATTAAATCAAGCGAGAGAGATTGACGAAAGAATAAAATATCGTAATTTAATTGGAGAACTATTATATATTAGCACAGGCACTAGACCTGATATTACTTATAGTGTTAATTATTTAAGTAGATTTCAAAGTTGTTATAATCAAACACATTACAAATATGCTTTAAGAATTTTAAAATACCTGTATAAAACTAAGGATTTAAAATTAACATGTAATGATAAGAATGTAGATAGAGTAAAGTGAGATTGTATGGTTGATTCAATTTTGGCGGGTGATAATATAGATCGAAAATCAACAACAGGTTTTGTAGTTAGAATTTTTGGAAATTTGATCTATTGAAAAACACGAAAGCAAAATACTGTAATAAAATGTTCAACTTTTGCTGAGTATACTACATTATCTGAAGCGGTGACTGAAATTTTATTTATTAGAAATTTACTGAATGAGTCATTTAAATTAAAGATTGAAAAACCGATTGGAATATATGAGAATAATTGAGGTGCAGTATCGATAGCAAAATTTGGAAATTTTACTCAAAACTCGAAGCATATCGAAGTGCAATATCACTATGTAAACGAGAATTATGAGAAAGGTATAATTGACATTGTAAAAATTGATTCAGAGCGAAATTTAGCTGACTTATTAACTGAAAGTTTAGAGAAAACAAAATTTGTTAAGTTTGTCACGGTCGGTGAAAACATCCGTCCACACGATCGATATTGATTATCCGTGTGGACGTGGGCCAGCAGCTGACACACAGCAGCTGGCAGACCATTCCGGAACGGACCGACCGTTAGAGGTCGGACCGGGTAGAACGGGACGGAGGCGCGCCAATCGTGTGTAGAACGTTAGCACGGACGCTTGAATTTCTTTCAACGTCAGAGAGAAAAAGTACTGTAATCGCGAGTCGCGTTAAGGTTTTCGTTAAACACGAAATCGCGAGGAATGAGTGCTGTAAAAGAGTGTGTGCTGTTTTCGTAGACCACCCATCTTCGCTTGGAGATCTCCACCTGCGCCTGTAAAGGTTTGTGTAACCGCGTTCGAGTGCAGATAGAGTGAAGGAGTGTGTCGCGGTAAGGGAGAGAACTTGTCGATTTTTCTCTCCTTATCTGGATTTATTTCCGAAAGGTTCTACGCGTGAATTCTTGTCAGAAATCCCACGTACTAGCAACGGCTGGAGGAGTACTCAGGAGCGAGGACTCGAGGATTTTTTTTTATTGTTTACGGAGCGGTTCGACAGCGAGAGGTAACGTCGTTGTTTTTCCCCGGATGAGCACTGCAACAGTTAAGAAAAGCGTTAAAATTAATTTAAATTGTTTAAAGTTGTATTTGAAATGAATTTGAGAAATTGGTAAGATTTAAGATAGTATAAAATTTATTTTGTGATTGATTGAATTTAAATATGTGTTGATAACTCAAAGAGGCGTGTTGAAATGTGTGAGTTACCGAACACAATAACAAGAGTGTGTGTGTGAGCCGAGCGAGCTCAAGCCTGCGAGATGCGCAAGGTGCGTGCACGTACTACTCTGTTGTTGTTGCTTGTAGGGAACGCATGTCATGAACATGCAGTGTATTATATTAGTTTACCTTATTAAATAATTACATATAAAATAAACCAACACTTATTATTCACGATCCACTAAACCCTCTATTCCAACAATACTAATAACATTTTGTTTTAAAAATTCAAAAATTCACCTGATGCGGTTTTCTGTTACCTGAACAATAAAAAAACTGCGCCCGGACCAATCAGTTTTATTTGAAATTTATAGTTAAAAGTCGCCAACCAGCGTAAATTATAGCCAAGAGGTTTTTATATATTTTTTTTAATTAATCGTTGCTTTAAGTTCATTTTGTTAAGACATTCGAATTTAGCTGAAAAAAACAAATTTCCAGCTTCTATTGCTTTTGCACGGGCGCAGGCTAAAAATTGTTTAAATTTATTTATGAAATGTGTACACGGGGCTTCAGCTTTACAAAACTTGAATGTTTGAAAGCAAGTGGCAGTGTACTTTTGCAATTGAAAATTGTTTAAAATGATTGGAATATCAATTTTTTAAGTTTAGATAAGTAAAGAATTAGTTTTTTGGATGGATTATACTAAAGACTAACCTTTAATTTTCTGTGAATGTTTAGTGAATAAAAACTATCACTTAAAGTGGCAAAAGTTTTTATTTTCAATCTAAATCAAATTTTTTTTTTAAATAGTGAACTGCTGTGCAGTAGTTGATTGTTATAGCAAAGGTGAACAAGGGTATAATATATCTTTTTATTGAATTCCAGCTATTCCTCCTAGAAGTTCAAAATTTTATAAAAAAGAAGATCTAGAAAGCAGAATTGTACTTTCAAAAGAAAGACAAAAAGCATGGATACTAGGGTGGGCCGAAAATGAAAAATTTTGGAATTTTGACACGCCTGAGGTCTCAAAAGTTGTCTTTTAACATGAAAATAAGAAAAAAATTTTTGTACACGCAAAAAAATAAAATTTTAGGTTTGCCCAAAGCCCTTGAAGTTTTAGTAAAATTTGTTTAAAATGAGCTTATTTAAAAAAACATGTTTTTTTTTTTCAAAGCTCGATTACTTTGCGAAAAAAAATCGTGGAGACGCGAATAAAAAAAGAAAATAAAGCTTTTTAGTTGTAGTTTAAGCTTCTATAAATTAGAACATCATAAAAAAATTTTGGAAACTGTTTCGCAAGTACAAACTTCATACTTTTTTTTCTTTGTTTGTAGTGATTGTCACCCGAAAATCGCTGAAATGCGATTTTTTTTTTTTAATATTAATAACTTTGAGAAAAAAAATCGTAGAGATATGAATAAAAAAAGAAAAGAAAGCTCATTAGTGGTACTTTAAGCCTATGTAAATTAAAATACCATAAAAAAATTTTTGTAGCTGTTTCATGAATGGAAGTATGCTATTTTATTGTAAATTTTTTTTCTAAAATGGTAAAACTGGTTTTTTTCTTTAAACTTCAATATCTCTGCTAGAAAAAATCACGGAAACGCGAATAAAAAAAAGAATTGAAGCTGTTTAATTAAATTTTAAGCTTACGTAATACAAAATTGCATAAAAAATCGTAAAACTAGTTAATAAAAGGATTTCGTCAATATTTCTAGTTATTTTGCCAAATTTCAACATATTTGTATGAAAAACTTTAAAATTTTTCTATAAAATCTTCGAAAAAAGCTTTTTCATATATTTTTTAAGTTTATTAATTTTTTCTGCTTTTGATAAAAATTGTAATATTCATATGTTACAAAAAAAATGTTATAAGTGTATAGTGAAACCCAAATAAAAAGCCCTCCTCTTTTTTCATACGGGCTTGGGACCGTCAACGGCAGAGTTACCATTTTTTTTTTTTTTAAAGAAATTTTTTTTTTTTTTTTTTTTTTATACTTAGTTATTATTTTAAGAAATGAATTGTTTGAAATCTTTTTTTGAATTGAATTCTGGCATAATTGATCTTGATTTAAGTGTGGCTATGATCCAATTATGTCTATTTTCTTTTCCAATGACTCTTGATGATGCTTCGGTGACTAACTTTACTGTGCGTTCGACAGCTTGTGTATGGCACGGAAAAGCAGTAAAATTCCAATTAGAAGGTATTTGATTATCATTTAGCGTGCGTTCAATATCATTTATTGTTAAATTGCGTAAAACGGGAGGTGATCGTGTCTCAGAAATCGACCAGTCAATCATATTTATATAGTTAGTTGCTTCAAAGTTTAATTTCGGAATTTCAAATTTATTATTGTTATTATTTTCCAATTGCAACCGTTTAGCTTCAAGAATTTTCTCTAAGGCCAATCGTCGTACAGATGGGTCTTCGTCAGTCAGCATGCCTAATAAAATATTTTCAGGAGCAGCAAAATAAGCATTTCGTTCTATAACTGGGTCTATTATTTTTAAATATTTTTCTGAAAGATATCGTGTAGATCTGATAAACTCAAATAAATTTTTCGATCCATCTTTGACTGAACAATTAATTTTAATTCGGAACCAGGATGGTACATATACTTTTAAAATAAAGTTTACAATCTCTTTGAAATCTTCAGACGGATTTTCAGAAGAAATATAGAGCCTCAAAATTCGATTAGCTGAAGTTAACCATCGTGAATGAGAAATATTTCCAGGGTGGCGGTTCGCTAAGTCTTCAGAGCAGTTACCTGAACTGACAGCCTTACTTATTTCAAAGAGATATTTTTGATCATCACTTAGTATTTTTAAATCGATCTCAGGTAAAACACAATCGATTGGTTCAAAGGAAACAACTTTTAGGTTTTCACAATCTTTCAACTCTTTACCGATTGGACCAGAATATGTATTTGGACCAGATGTTACACCATCAATTTTTTGAAATAAATGTCTCAGTGGCAACTCATTGAAATGGAGTAAGCATATGAATCTTTGAATCGGCCTTCCTATTTCTACTTCAAGACGCAATATTACGCCTCCTTTACGGCCTGTATTCACTACCGTACCGTCACAACCAACTGCTTCAAGAGTCTCCATAGCCGTAGGAAATTCTTCTTTCAAGCATAATATTATACTATTTGCTATACTCTTAGCATCACTTTTTTTTGGCGTAACGTGGCTAAGATACTTTGACCCAGGTTCTTGAATAAGTGAGTAGTGATCTTCCAAAGCAGTACCTTTAAAATATTTGTTTCCTTTTTTTTCATTTATTTGAGTTTGATCGTGGCGTCCATCAAAAGATAAGCCACGAATAGAATTATTTTCATCATTTTCAGATCTAATACCAATTGCAACTTTCTTCTGTTCTCTTAATATTTTATTTTTATCGACCAAATTAGACTCTGATGCTATTCCAGCGTCTTGAAAAGCAGCATTTACTAATGCTGCAGTGGCTCTAGTTGATATTCCATAACGTTGACTTATGAGTGCAACATTTTTAAGCTCAATCCTAGATTGAGTAGATGAAGCTGTTTTACTAAAATGTTGTTTGTATAAGTCTTGAGAATCATAATCTTCACTCGAGTTGGAATCTTGCGATGATTGCACATTTTTAGTCGTAAACTCTTCGATACACTGCTTTTTTAATTTTTTTGCATCTTTTGAGTTTCTTTCGAGTTTTCTTTTAAATTCATTCGTGTTTGAACGGTCAACTGAACCTATTGATAAGCGTCTTGAGCTGCGTTGGTCACTCAAAAAATTTCTTTCTGGCAAAGGTACCTTTTTATTTTTAGGACATTTGCACTTATCAAAAGTATTACATTTACAAGACGCAATGTCAAATAACTTAAGTGAATTATCTTTAAACTTTTTCAAGTTTTCTTCACCATTCACAGATTTTTCAACTCGGTCTAAATGTTTTTTAATTTTTAAATATTGTTAGTAATACTTTATAATCAGTTGTTTTACTCTTTGGTGACTAACTCTAGGAATTAATAATTTATCATATAATTCCTCTACTTTTATACTCACTAATTCTACAATGTCGGAAGAAGATGGATAATAGCCACTTAGTTCTTGAAGATTTTTGTATTCAAATAAGTAACACTTCAATACATCTTGATAGGTAGGAAGCACAAACCGAGAAAGATCGTTGGGAGATCCGAAAATTGGACACTTAAATGATCGTTTTGAACGTTTGACTATTGACATTTTCACTAGTATTTAAATAATTAAACAGTAGTTTTTCATGAAAAAACTCCATACTTATGACAAATGGTTTATTACTTTATTTATAGATTTTTTAAAAACTTCGCCACCTAGGAAAAAAATATTTAACTAATGTTTACTTATGACTAATAGTTTATTACTTTATTTGTATAAATAAAAACGCCATCTAATGAAAAATTGTTCAACTAAAGTGTATAAAAAAGTAAGAAATGAACGGATTTTTAACAATTACATGAACATTTTCGAGTAAAAACAAATAAACTGAAAAAATATATGAAAAAGCTTTTTTCGAAGATTTTATAGAAAAATTTTAAAGTTTTTCATACAAATATGTTAAAATTTGGCAAAATAACTAGAAATATTGACGAAAACCTTTTATTAACTAGTCTTACGACTTTTTATGCAATTTTGTTTTACGTAAGCTTAAAATTTAATTAAACAGCTTCAATTCTTTTTTTTATTCGCGTTTCCATGATTTTTTCTAGCAGAGATATTGAAGTTTAAAGAAAAAAACGAGTTTTACCATTTTAGAAAAAAATTTACAAAAAAATAGCATACTTCCATTCATGAAACAGCTACAAAAATTTTTTTATGGTATTTTAATTTACATAGGCTTAAAGTACCACTAATGAGCTTTCTTTTCTTTTTTTATTCATATCTCTACGATTTTTTTTCTCAAAGTTATTAATATTAAAAAAAAAAAATCGCATTTCAGCGATTTTCGGGTGACAATCACTACAAACAAAGAAAAAAAAGTATGAAGTTTGTACTTGCGAAACAGTTTCCGAAATTTTTTTATGATGTTCTAATTTATAGAAGCTTAAACTACAACTAAAAAGCTTTATTTTCTTTTTTATTCGCGTCTCCACGATTTTTTTCCGCAAAGTAATCGAATATTGAAAAAAAAAACATGTTTTTTTAAATAAGCTCATTTTAAACAAATTTTACTAAAACTTCAAGGGCTTTGGGCAAACCTAAAATTTTATTTTTTTGCGTGTACAAAATTTTTTTTCTTATTTTCATGTTAAAAGACAACTTTTGAGACCTCAGGCGTGTCAAAATTCCAAAATTTTTCATTTTCGGCCCACCCTAATGGATACGAGCTCTAAAACAAGAGAATCTTACAGTGACTTAATTGGAATATTTTAGAGTTTGCTCTTACCACTTTGTAAATAGTAAGCATTTTTTTTACAAATTTATTAAAGTATTAGTCATTTTTGCTTAATCTTCTTCACCTATAGATGTTTATTTTTAATCAATAGGAAAACCAGCTGAGCTGGAACAAATAAATAGTCCTGATTGGATTCCATGTGTAAAGATGAAATATCCTATGGGCATGAAATTAAAAAGAACTGCTGATTTTGAAAGGTTTGAGAGAGCAGAAAAAAGAATGGATAATAAATGAATAAATTTCTTAGTAATTTTTCGAAACAATATACTGAATAACAATAAAAACTTATTTCACAGTTTAAAAATTTATCTTCTGATTGTTTATCATCTGAAAGCTTTCAATTCAATTTTCTGATAGCTTTATCAATTCTGTGTCTTAATCGGAGGATGATCTCATTAACAATATTTCTCAAGCTTCAAAAAAAGATGCTTGCACCCAAACTGACTTAAGCGCAGATGAAATTGTAACATTGATAAATTTGATGTCAGAGCTCAAAGTTTCTCAACAAGAAAATAAAAATCTACAGAAAACAATTCATAACTTTATGCTTTTAGAGAAAGCTTTTGAAAGGAATGATCAAAAAACCAAATTTTTTACTGGTTTATCTAGCAGCAGAACCTTATTTTTTTTAACATTAAATTATTGATTCCCGCATCGAAGACCATAGCAAATCCTTTACCTCCTTCCAACAACTTATCCTGACTTTAATGAAACTAAGGCTTAATTTATCTTTAACATATCTTTCATATAGGTTGATAATATTTGCAATTAATGAATTTTTTATTCTTTAAATAAATTTCATTTAAAATTTTTAGGTTTGCTGTTTCTGTGTTCACGGTAGGTAGAAGCTTTATAAGGTGTTTGCATGTGATTTTTTGTTCACTCCAACCCTTGCTCAATTGGCCCGATAGAGGAGTCCTGCATGCCACTATGCTTAAGTGTTTCAAAGCAGACATCCACAACAGTGATTGCTGACTGTTTTGAAATATTTATGGAAACTCAAAAAGATAAAGCTTCTCAGGCTCAATGATAGTCCAGTTATAAACACCATGAGACAGTCAAAGTTCTTATCGGTATAACACTACAAGGGACAGTGTGCTTCGTATCAAAATGTTGAGGGAGGGGGAGGGGAGATCCAGCGATAAATTAATCACTGAAAATTCAGGCTTTCTTGATCATCTTGTGCATGGAGATGTTGTCATGGTTGACAAGGATTTCCGTATTCAAGAGCCAGTTGAGTCTATGGGAGCAACATTAAAAATCCCTGCTTTTACAAGAGGTAAAAAGAAGTTGCTTGACTTTTTTTCCAAATCTAATAAAAAAAAAATGTTTTTAATTTTAGGAAAAAAACAGCTTCACCCACTAGAACTGCAAGAAACTAGGACTTCGGCAAATGTTAGGGTGCATATTGAGAGAGTTATAGGGTCTTTCAGACAGAAGTATAGAACTCTTTCAGCAATTCTCCCCATGACAATGTTTGTAAGTACGAGTAATGACTTTTGTTTTCTTAATGAAGTGATTTTAGTGTGTGTTCCCTTACTAATTTATGCCTTTCCCTGGTGAAGAGTTGAGTTTTATTTTTAGTTTTGCTAACAAATTAATAAGGTCTAAGATAACATTGTATAATATAATTTTAGACTCATACTAATTTGGTAATCAGTTGTTTTGAGTTATTTAAAAAATAAATACAACTATTTTTAAAAAGTATTAACTTTAACTGTTTATTTGAAATATTCCTTGAACTTTTTTATAATATAAAAATAATAATAAAAAAAGACAAATGCCTACCACAAGTTATACTGAATTCTAGGAGAAATTAAATACATGTACTGCACTCATTCATTTATCAAACTTTGGTAATTAAATAATATTAAACATATTAGTTTACAAGCTGTGAAATAGTTTTTGAAAAAAAAGGTACACAATTTTTATTCTCAATAATAGTACTTTAAGGGTTCATTTTTAACTCTTTATACTTGATAATTTACTTAATTAAAGTTTTTTTTTTACATTCAACACATTTTTCCAATTTTTTTTTTATTCTGCACGTTCTAGGATGAATTCTTTTGTTGCAGTAAACCAATGAGCTAAGAGTTCTAAAACCATGATATTTTTATGAAAAAAGCTGACTTGTTTAATCTTTTTATTAATAAAAGAAGTATTTATATTAATACGTAACACTAATATTTCTTTTTTAAACCACACTACTAAGTCACAATATTTAGTTTCCAAACAAAACATTTGTAATTGAATCTTATTATACACTTCATGTGCAGGGTCTAAGTAAAATTGATTCTTTTCATTCTTTTTCAAAAAAACAGAATTGACATTATTCAAACGTTGAAGGTCTGGTAAATCATTATAAGGGCTTTTAATTTCAATGTAGCCGTTACCACAACAATTAAAAGTGACAAGAGCATCTGGAGTAGCTCCAAGAATAGGGAATTCTTTTGAAATTACAAAGCTGCATTTAATAGTTTTTAGATTTAGATGTTGTAATTTTATATTCTTTGTATAACCTTTTCATACTATTTCTTCATGCTCCATTGCACACTTTATCGGAGCTGATTTTAATGAAATTTTTGTTGAATAGCAAATACCTTTTACTAATGTCTATGGTGGATTATCATAATTAGAAATTGTGCATGCAGACTTGAAATTTGAAGCTGTTATTCTTCTAGCTTTGAAACACATTGAAAAATCGATTAACTGTTTCTTGCTGGCCAATCGTTTCAACATCCACTGCCATTAAAGCTTTATCTGAGGGTTTAAAATCAATTTCTATATTTCTAAGTTCTTGTAATGACAAGCCTTCAAATTTTCTATCATAGAGACTGGTTAAAGGGGATGGGAGATTTTTATTTTCCAGCCGTTTTCTACAGGTGGCAAAGGGCTCTATAATATTAAAAATTGCTGCCTCTGGTTCACAAATTTCTAAATTTTTATAAAACTCTTCCCATTTCAGCAAGGTCAACGGTGTGACTTTCCTTTTATAAACATCTTAAATAAAAATTAAATAAATAGAAATAAAAACACACGGACTAACTTTGTTTTATGTTTGACGAACCATTGTAGCTCTTAGTTTGCTTGCCTAGATCAATATTTGCTATTTCTGCTGGGTGAATATTTTTTACAGCTGTGGGAATATTCCAAGCACACAATCTATCAGCGCAAAAAATTTTTTCCTGGTTTGATTGAACAAAAACAGCAAAAGCAAATGCTGCTGTGTGACTGCATACTTCACCCAGACCTGCCGTACATGTACAATGAGCACTAGAAATGCTTCCATCAGGTAATAGAATAAGCCATGGTAACAATAGACTTTCATTTATTCTTTGGGAATCTTTAACCTACAATATTAAAATATACTTTTAAAAGCTCTGAAAATTATTTAAACACAGGACATAATTTTTTATTAAAGAAAATTTACCTTTTCAAGCATCACATAATTTTCATTGACTCTGACAAAGTTTATTTCTAGGATGAAACCTGATGTAAGATAAGAGTATGCTTCCAAGCATTTGAAAGCTTTTACTTGCTGTCCAGTGTAAAAATTAAAAGTCAGACAATAATAATTTTTTTTTTTTTTTTTTTTTTTTTAATGGAGTTGGTGAATGCACTTACGCATCTTCAAGTGTCAAAGACACCCGGTGTGTGGGGTTCCTTGATCCCCACCCAGCCCGGAACTGCTTCTTGGTTGTGCAGCGTGTCCAGCCCCCTCCTACGAGGGCGTCCGTGTCAGTTCCCTCTCCCGCCATGCGGTTGTCACCCATACCAAAACAATATGCAGTCACAATCGTCATTTGCACTCGCTCAACATTCATTCATGCAAGTCAAGTCCCACCACCGTCATGCAAAGATACAGCCAGGCTGTCTATTCAAGACAGCCATCTAACCGCTTCGTGGTCAGGATCTTCCATACGTACGTGGAAATACGGTTCTACCAGTCCTTCCCGCAGAGCATCAAGCTGATTATATTGTCTGCGTTGATGCTTCCCACCTTTGCCTCTATCGTCACTCGCTCCACTCACCATTTCTCGCAAATGAAGAAATTGTGGTCTGCGTCGTCACGCTTGCACTCGCAATATCTACACCGAGGGTCCGCGACCTTACCATGTCTATGAAGATACCTCCGGAAATAACCGTGCCCAGACAGGAACTGGGTGAGATAGAAATCGACCTCGCCCCAGTCTCGCTCGACCCAGGATTTTGGATCTTGGATAAGTCGCTTCGTCCAGCCAGCAACGTTGTTGTCTGCCTGCCATCTCTCGAATTGAACCGAGAAAAAGTAACTTCTCGCTCTCTCACCACTGCTCTAGGAACTTGAGAGTCCCTGTAGTAGGTCCTCCTCCTTTCGTCAGCCAGCAGGTCAATGGGAGACGCCCGCATTGACGAGGACTGCCTCCACGGAGACCGCCCTGTATGCCGAAACTATCCTAAGTGCCTCCCTGCGCATTACGCTCGCCAAAACCTTTGAGTACTTCCGCTTCTCCAGGACTGGTGCCCATATCTCCGCGCCGTAAAGCATGATGGAATGCGTGGTAGCCATCAAGAGCCTCCGCTTGCTCGGACTAGGTCCGTTAACGTTGGCCATCAGGCGACTGAGCATTCCAACACGCTCCATAGCTCGGTTCACGACCTCGCTACTATGCCTCTAATAGAATAATTTCGTGTCCAAAGTCACCCCTAGATACTTTGCTGCCTCCCTGATAACGACCTGAACTGGCTCTACGTCCATCGGGACGATCCTGCTGATCCTCGTGTGCCTCGTCAGAACCACTATATCCGTCTTCTGCAACACTAGCTCCAGACTATGAGATCACATCCATTCACACACCATCGCCATCACTTCCCGCAAAATGGCTCTGACTCTGTTGACATCTTGTGCCTCTATGACGATTGCGGCGTCATCCGCGTAGGCAACGATGAAAACACCCGGTGGCAGTTTCAGTCCCATCAGAGAGTTATACACTGCAATCCAGAAGGTCAGGCCCATGATCGAGCCTTGCGCAACGCCTGCCGTGATCCTCCTGGTCCTCCTACCATCTCTCATGAAGTGGTCCTCGAAAACCCGCATCAGGTAGTCCGGCGTCTCGAACTCGTCTTTCAACGAGCCCAGGATGTGCGATCACCAGGCGGAGTTACGTCGAGGGTCACCAGAATGACGATCGATCTAACCGCGTGTCGATGTAGTTGGGCTCTCTCAAAGGCTTCCACAACTTCACGAATTGCTTCGATTGTCGAGAGGCCCAGCCAAAAGCCTTTCTGCATCGACGAGAAATCGCCGGCCACGGCAACGCTCTCAGCTAACCGTGCCTTAAGCAGAAGCTCGTAAACCTTCCCTGGCGTGTCCAGCAGGCTCAAGGGTCTATAGGATGACGGCGAGTCTGGGTCGCCTCCCTTGTTCTTCAGGAGGGGAACGAGCCTCGCAGTCTTCCAGCTGACACAAAATGCGCCACTTCCCAGACACTCGTTGTAGAGATCGAGGAAAATCCCCGGTCTCTCGCGTGCCGCCAACCGAACAATCTCCCTGGGTATTCCGTCCGGTCCTGGAGCCTTTCCAGGCCTCAGGGAGAACACTGCTCTCTGCAGCTCTTTCTTCATAAAGCCCGGCACGTCGGGCAGGATGTCCTCGTAACGCGTATCCGCCCTCTCCTCATGCATCGGGAACAGTCCGTCCTATCCTCCGTCCTATCACGACTCGGCGTCCTGAACCTCTGGTGGACTCCACCCCCGTAGTTTTCCGGTTACCAACTCGTATCCGGTGCACCATGGATCCTTATCCACCTCCACACAAAGTTGTCTCCAGCAACGGCGTTTACAGGCTCTGATCGCGCTAACTAAGGCCTTCCTTGCCAGTCTGTGCTCCCGCCGGAGGGTCTCCCGCACCCGTTCATCAAGGTTTTTCATGCCGTGGGTCTTCCTCCTACGGGTCCGTATGCACCATCGACGTAATTGCGCGATCTCTGTCGTTCACCAGTATGCGGGAGGTTGACGCAATCGTCCTCCCGTACGCGGCATTGAATGTTCGCAAAGACTAACTAGGAGTTTGCTTGTCTTAGCCGCAAGCCGGTTTGCTCTGACCCTACCCGCCGGTATGTCACCCAGAATAAATTCGAAGGTTGCTGTCGCCTCCCGTAACTTACACACAAACGCTTCCCTATCTAGCTTTCTCAGGTTCCAGCGTGGGGATTTTTCGGCCATCCTGTCATTTTGCTTCGAAGGCTCGCCGACAGAGAAGAGGATGTACTGGTGATCGCTACACGGACAGAAAAAATACAGAAATTTACTGTGGAGGACACGAGAAACTTCTGTGCTCCTAAAGCACGTAAATTTTCTGTGAGCGCCATACAAAAAAATCGTGTGTTAGCCTTACGCAGAAAAAATCTTAAGCGCACTTTAAGAGAGCCAATCAAAATCACTCCGGTCGCCCCTGATTGGTTTGGCTACAGTAGCACTTGGGATTTTTTCTCTATCTTGATACAGAATTTTTTCATGTTAGCTTAACACAGTAAATTTCTGCATTTTTTCTTTCGAGTACCTGTGTAGCGCTCAGTCACCCGCCAATCCCTAATCTATGGTACGTGTAGGTACGTCCCGTGTTCGTGACTATCAGATTTAGCCTCGCAGCCATCTCCAACAGTAACTGTCCTCGCCGGTCGCCATGGCGCATTCCCCCTTCCACCGCCCTCGCGTTGTGGTCGCCTATCACGTCTCCAGTCATCTCTCTAACCGCGTTCTCCAGGACGTCCACCTTTCTTTCGAACTCACCCATCGTGCAGTTCGGGGTCAGGTAAACGCTCACCAGACAAAAATAAGTAATAATATGAATAATAGACACTGATGGAAAGCCTCCTAAATGCAATGAATATTCTTTACTTGCATAGATATAAGGATCAAATCCATTGATTGTTGAAATTTTTTGTATGTATCTATTTTGAATGTCTGCAAGAACCTGTTTGTAATACTCACTCATTTTTATCTCCAAAGAAATATATCATAAAAAAATTATATCATTTACAATATAAATAAAATTAAAATAAATTACTAAAAAAAAAAGACTATTTATTTCATATTCTAAAAATTTTAGGTTATTTTTTCTTGTAAATTATCTAGATTACAATTTTTTTAATTATCTAAACTTAATAAAATGAAATTCTTATCATTTTAAACAATTTTCAATTGAAAAACTACACTGCCACTGACGTTCAGACATTCAAGTTTTGATCAGCTAAAGCCCGATGTACACATTGAAGCTTGTTCCGTGGATTAATTAATTACTGTGAATTTGTTTGATTGTTTGATTTATTTTAGACATTAATTTTAGATTTATTATTATCTAGTTTGATTTCTTCATTGTAGCTTGTACATATTTGATTTAGTATTAATCATTGATTTGTATTTTTCTTGTTTGAGTAAGTTTAGATATTATTGTGAATTACGTTAATTCACGTAAATTGTGAACCACGCGGGAGTTTGAGAGCATGCGCAGCAGCGAGGGCCTCGCGGCGGCGGCGGACGCGTCGGTCCGCAGTGAGTCCCGGAGTCGGTGCATAGTTCAGTTTCAGTTCCCGCAGTTGCGTGCGCGCTTGTTTTGCACTTCGCTTGATTCACAAAATCGCTACTACCAGTCGCCTGGTATAATATTTAATTCGGATTAGCCCTGGGCCCCGAACACATTATACGATCTCAGTTTTTACTGAATATATTCACCACGTTATACAATCTCAGTCGAACTGGGCAGATCACAATCAATAAACAGGGTTTTTTTTCAGCTTCGGCTTTTTTCCCTCAAGACAGTGTTTTATTTAACCCTTATCTTCATACGAAAATTCGGGAATTCTCCAAACCAGAAGTTTTCAACGATACAAAGCTTAAACACACTTTTTAATAATTAACTACCGATAATCAGTGGCAATTATTTTTTTTTATTTTCTATGAAGTATGAACTTTTTATTTGCAACTTTTCAAGTTATATTAACTTCTCAATAATTTTCAATGCATAAATAAAAAAAACTTTTAGCCTGCGCCCGTGCAAAAGCGATGGAAGCTGGAGGTTTGTTTTCTTCCAGCTAAATTCGAACGTCTTGATGTCGTCTGCTCTGAAAAAGCCTTATTATGAGGCTTTCTCGGGCAATGTATACTCACAGGACAACTTTACTTTCCGCGATTCAAATTTCCCGCAGAAACAAAATGGCCGTCAGAGTCAAAATTTTTCTGGCGTGCCAACCCGCTAGAAAAAAAATTTTTCGCGATTTTTGAAGTGCAAACGATTTAAAGGTTATATTTATCTTTTTATCTGTAGATGATTAATAAGTTTAATTAAGAGATACGAAAAAAATACTAATTACATTTTAAATTTAAGAGCTGCAAAAATAAATAGTTGTGCTCACACTTGTCTACCTGCAGGTTGAAATTTAAGCTTGGGTGCATTTAATTTTGGGTGAGCACAACTATTTATTTTTGCAACTCTTAAATTTAAAATGTAATTAGTATTTTTTTCGTATCTCTTAATTAAACTTATTAATCATCTACAGATAAAAAGATAAATATAACCTTTAAATCGTTTGCACTTCAAAAATCGTGAAAAATTTTTTTTTCCAGTGGGGTTGGCACGCCAGAAAAATTTATGCTCTGACGGCCATTTTGTTTCTGCGGGAAATTTGATTCGCGGAAAGTTAAGCTGTCCTGTGAGTGTACCACTGAGCCTCACTAGTGAAACAAAATACCAATGGGTGTATTTAGAAAGTCGTTGCGTACGTTCGTTGGCATGTATAAAATTTTTTTTCAGTTGGTACCAGCGCAGCGAACGAACGCAGAAGTATTTTGAAACGCCGCACAAATCAATTTCGAATGAGAACCGTTAACTTGCTCGCGAAGTTGTGAGTTTTTTATTGTTTACAACATTGTTTATCAGGATTATTAAACATCAGGTAAGATAATTTAAAATAGATAACGATGAACTAAATATGATTTACAATAATAAAGTAAAATTATAAATAAAGTCAAGAACTTTCCGTAATAAGTACAAATATTGAGGTAAGGAATTTTTTTTTCAGATTTATTTTTTGTTATAATTCGTGTCAAAATGAGTTTTACGTTAGATTCTTTTGACGTTGAAGAGTAATGAAGTACCTAATGAAGAATCTGTAACTATAATGGTACATAAGAAAGATATTTCTCGGGCCCAAACAAGTGAGTTAGTAATTCATCTGTCTATCAAATAATATTACCTATTTTTATTGTTATTTTTTAAAATAATATACTTTTTATTTATATAAATTTTAAAAACTGTCAGATGGTTTTTGTCGGAAAACGACATTTAAATATTTAATTTTTTTTGATCTTTTTATTTTATAGATTTTTACGTAAATTAAATGAAGCCATTAAGGTCATTCAGATTTTCTGAATTCAATTAATTTTCAAATTCTTCGCGCGCTAAGTGACTGACTGTGGCACTGCGTCGCCATCTGCTAAGAGCACAGTCAGTTCACCTCTGGTCGCCGCGTGCTACACCCGCTTACCATGTGCCCCGAGCACCCAATAAATTGTTTTTTCTTTAATTTAAACAGTGTTGGTTAACTAACTATTGTAGATCCCAGTACCTAATCCTTACCTTATTTTTCATGGTCCTTCGAGCTCGTGTTTTTAAGCCCTGATGGACGAGCCAGTAAAGGATTACGAGAAGAGATTTCGGGGTGCCGCAGGAGCACATGGTTGGGTGCCATATGCTTCTTGGTGTTTTAGCTCGGTGTGCCGCGTGTGGCTTTTCGCGATTCACTAGTGTTTACTGAAAATTCTTTGTTCAGTTCTGAAAAAGTGTTAAAGTGAAACAGAGGTGAGGAAAAGGCAGCAGTGGGGTTATGTACACAGTTGGGTTTGGTAGGCTTATAATTAGCAACACTCTTAATGTAATCAACATTCTCACGCTCACACACAAATTGTAAACATCTATCACCTACTCAGATTATAAACAATACACTTTGGTTGGTTGGGCTTTAAGGTAGCACTTTCATACTTGAACACTTACTGGAGATTTTCTATGGCTGCAATGCTTTTGCTCAAATTTCAATTTGTTTGGTAACTGTTTGATGAAATTTTGGGTAATGTATACCTTTATTATCTTCACATTAGAATTTTGTTTTGATTATTGAATTCAATTCCCTCATAGTTGAAGGGAATTGTAATGACTTAAAGCAACTACCTCTTTTGCTTGTTTTAAGTCAGTGATTTACTCGCTTGGATTAAGCGAGCCACAACTTGTATATATTTTATTTGTTTTGAGAACTTTAGTTTTAGTCAAATTTAGGTTAAAGTGTATGTTCGAATACACCTTAGAGATTAGTTTATTTTTAATTTTAAAGCTTGAAAGCATTATTCTTTCTCTTTCTCTGTGCATAAATTACTTTTAGAACTTTGGTTTATAAATAATTGAATCACCAATCTCAGGGAATTTATTTGAGTCTAGTGCGCTTGGACTATCTGAGCAATGTTTTTCATTTTCAATAATTCTCTTGCGCTGTGTATATTTACTTAGCTTTATGATTGTTCAATTAGGATAAACTGAAAGTTATAATTATTGATGATTCTTAAAATCTCCCCAGACAAACAATTTTGAGGGGATGGCTTGTCGAAGAAGCTGTTCGACAAGGCCTTTGATTGTTATTGACCATCGCTTAATAATTATACACCCTATATTAATTTTATTTGAATTAGATTATAACATTTCAATTTTTTCATTTAATTTTGAGCTGCAAAATTCCCAATTTAAATTTGTCTGATAATTTTTGTTGCCATCAGAATAGCTAAGCCTTTTGTTGTCATTATACATGGTGACTATTCTCTGTCATCGCTTTGACACAGTGACAACACACTTTAGCTATACATTTTCTTTTGAATTGCTCTCTTGTTTTGAACTTTAATATAGTGCTTGTAAAATGGAGGCATTATATCCAGGACAACTGGAGCTGATTAGGAGGATGGGTAACTCTTATAAAAATTTTCAGAAATTGGGAAAAGTTAAGATGACAGTAACTGCTTGTCAGACTAGGCTGTCACAGTTGGAGCGTGATTTTGCTGCATTCTTGGAAAATCATACTAACATTACCCAGCTGCCTGACTTCCTAAATCATGAATACTCTACGGCGGAAGTTTTTGACAACGGCCAAGAGATTTACTTTCAATGTGTAGGCAACTTCAAAGAGTACTTGCTCTCCTGCAATGCTCCTGCCACTTTAGATGAATCTATGGCTCCTGCCAATCAGTCTAGATTTGATGTAGAGGCTAACCTTTTAAACAACTCTTTACCAAAGATAGAGATTCCGAAATTTAGCGGTAAGCTCACTGAGTGGGCTCGTTTTCGAGACCTTTTTGTCTCACTTGTGCATAACCGTACTGACTTGACTCCTGTGATTAAATTTTATCACTTGTCCACACTACTTGAGGGCACTGCTTCTGATAAAATTAAAAATCTAGAAATGACCACTGGGAATTATCAAATAGCTTGGACTGGCCTAACTGAGTTTTATGAGAACAAGCGAAGGTTGATTAACCACTCAGTTGGACAGCTTTACTCAACTAAGTCTATGAAATCGGATTCTTATGCTGAGCTAAGTGCGCTATTTACCTCTATTTGCTCGGAATTCGTTTGTTTTGCTACCTACGGCTTGGGTAAAAGCTGAATATAATGGTAAAACCCACATGTTCAGGGCCCTCATAGATCAGGCCTCTCAGGTCTCCTTGATCACTGAAAATTGCGCTCAACGACTTGGCCTCCCTAGGCACCGCTCTGATACTTCAGTAGAGGGAGTGTCATCATTGTTTTCGGAAAAGACTCGAGGTCGAGTCACTTTGAAAGTCAGATCCCTTGTGGATACGGACTTTGTTTTTGATGTTGATGCAATGATCCTGGATAGAATTACTAATTATCGACCTCTGATCTCTTCCGAAGTGGTTACACTCCCCCACCTTTCGGCACTATCTTTAGCTGACCCAGAATTTTATGACCTCCAAACTATTGATCTTTTGTTAAGTGCCGAAGTGCACGCTAACATTGTCTTGAATGAGGTTTAAAAAGGGTCCCCAGGAGACCCAGTAGTCACTAACACTCGTCTAGGGTGGATGGTTTCAGGTCCCGCAGGTTCTTCCTCGACTCTCAATACTATGTCGTGTCAGCTCATCGACAACACAAGCCTACTCAGGGCAGTTGAGAAATTTCGGACTCACGAGGAAATCACAACTCCTCAACCCTTGTATACTGAGGATGAAAAGGCCTGCGAGGACCACTTTATCAATACTCACTCTCGAAGTGCGGAAGGCAGATACATTGTCAGGTTACCCTTTAATGAAAAGGTAATACGAGACAAGGGATTCAACCTACATGGCTCTTTCAACAGAGCCCTAGCAGTTTTATTGTCACTTAGAAAAAAGTTCAAGGACCCAGTATTTTGTTCCAAATATTGCGACTTCGTCGCCGAATACGAGCAACTAGGTCATATGTCATTGGTCTCTCCGTTGAACGCAGTACAGAGAGACTATGCCTTTTACTTGCCGCATCACGGCGTTTTGAACTCAAGGGAAAAATTGCGTACTGTTTTCAACGGATCGGCCAGGGTGGGGGATGGTTTGTCCCTGAATGATTATTTACTTCCGGGACCAAATTTGATACCCGACTTGCGTGTTATAGTCTCAAAGTGGAGACGATACCCGTTCGTGTTCATTACGGACGTGGTCAAGATGTTCAGACAAATCATTGTCCACCCTGACGATCGACACTACCTGCTCATCCTACGGCAGCTCTATGGGGGTGAAATTCTGACTTATGCCCTTAATACAGTGACTTACGGCCTTAGATGTTCCTCCTTCCTAGCCATTAGAATCCTGCGTCAACTAGCTCTAGATGAAGGTGCTCATTTTGTTTTAGCCGTGATACTCATCTTATACGAGAGCTATGTTGACGATGTATTTTTATGTTATCAGGGGGCTTCTCCATTGCAGAATGCTTACGTAAGATGCAAGAACTAGTCTCCCTGTTAAAATTGGGAGGTTTCGAATTGGGGAAATGGGCAGCTAATAACCCAGCTTTGATCGTTTGGGTTGGGCCAGGCGAAAGGACTACTGAGGTCTCCGTGTTCGAAGAGTTTCAGTCAACTTCAATCCTTGGACTCGCTTGGTCCCCTGAGGGTGACTATTTCCACTTCAACATCTCGCTGGAACCTTACGATAAACTCACCAAGCGCTCAGCGCTTTCCATGATAGCTAAGCTCTTCAACCCGCTAGGTTTTCTATCCCCAGTGACGGTCAAATCAAAGGCTTTTATCAAATCACTTTGGCTTCTTAAATGTAGTTGGGATAGTCCTCTCTCTCCGGACTATTGTCGTCGCTGGGACGAGTTCTACTCTTAGTTACCAGTTCTTTCCAAAATCAAAATACCCCGTTGGATAGGTTATATGCCAGAAGGCCGGGAGATAGAATTGCATGGTTTCGCCGACGCCTCACTGAAGGCGTATGGCGCTGTTCTTTACGTGAGATTATTGCATGGTTCAGGGGTCACCACTGCCCTGCTGGGTGCTAAAACCAAAATATCACCAAATATTTCGGTTCCTCGCTTGGAACTGTGCGCTGCTCTGTTACTAACTAAACTGACTCACCATTTTTTGTCCTTCTCCTCCTTAGGTCAACTCAGGGTACACCTTTGGTCACACTCCAAGGATGTACTCTATTGGATCCAGGACCACCCTTCGAGATGGCAAACCTTTGTGGCCAACCGTTGCAACGAGATTCAAACCCTGCTACCTCAGGCATGCTGGCATCATGTCTAAGGTTTAGAGAACCCTGCTGATCTGATCTCCAGGAGTGTGAACCTGGTAGAACTCCAGGACCTGCAACTTTGGTGGTCAGGCCCGCAGCTCTTACTCACCTCAAACGACGAATGGCCAGAACTGGCTGAAGTGGTGCAAACGTCACCTAAAGAAGAGAGGCAAGCCAAGCCCGTCGTGCTCGCTGTTGAAATTTACGTCAACGACACTCTGACCCGGTTCTCATCTTTCAAGAGACTCCTCAGAGTTACCAGTTGGTGCCTGCGCTTTATCAACTCCCTACGGGTCAACTGCCTCCTCAAACGAAAACTCACCTTGTCTTTGCGGCTATCCAGCAACGACACTTATTCACCCGAATTGACCACTCATGAGATTCACAACGCTGAGCTATTGTGGGTCTCCATAGTCCAGAGACATCATTTTGGTCGTGAAATAGCACTAATAAATAGACATCAACCGCTCACGCAAAGCCCATTAATCACACTCAACCCTATCATGGTGGATGGATTACTCCGGGTCGGTGGGAGACTCAAACACTCGTCGTTGGACTTCGAAGAAAAACATCCATTGATTCTGCCCGACCACAGTCACCTCACAAAAATCTTGGTATGGGATGCTCATCAGCGCTCACTTCATGGTGGTACCCAGTTAAACTTGGCTACTCTTCGTTGTCGTCATTGGATGTTGGGAGGTAGGCAAAAAGTCAAAAGCCTTATTGGGCTGTGCCTGCTTTGTCGTCGGTGTCCGTGAGAGTACTTAGGTACTGTAGTGTTGATAGACTTTCTCAATTTTTTTTTTAAATTTAAACTTATAACCTAATTTGTTGACTAATTTTAGAGATCTAGCTTTATATCGAGTCATTTTGTTCCTAATTAAAAGTCCCTTAATGGGCATGATCTCAGTGCATAGATTTAGTCATTATTTAAGTTTTGAAATCTAATTTATTTTTGACTTGCTAAGTTTCAACCGTCTTAATACGCTGTGACGTATTAAAGTGGGCGGTATGTCGGAAAATGACATTTAAATAGTTAATTTTCTTTTATCTTTTTATTTTATAGATTTTTACGTAAATTAAATTAAGCCACTAAGGTTAATCAGATTTTCTGAATTCAATTAATTTTCAAATCCTTCGCACGCTAAGTGACTGACTGTGGCGCTGCGTCGCCGTCTGCTAAGAGCACAGTCAGTTCACCTCTAGTCGCCGCGTGCTACACCCGCTTACCATGTGCCCCGAGTACCCAATAAATTGTTTTTTCTTTTATTCAAACAGTGCTGGTTAACTAACTATTGTAGATCGCAGTACCTAATCCTTACCTTATTTTTCAGTTTTCGCCCAATGGCTATATATGAGGAGCATCAAAAAAAATTGCAGCTGGCCCATCTTTACCAGAAGCACCAGAATTTGCATTTCTAGCTGAGGAAGATAACACAGTGGTCGAAGAAGTGGATCAAACTGAAAACTTGAAAAGAAAAAGAAAAAGCCGTAATAGTTCTATTGTAAATAATGTTTACAAATAATCAGTTCATACTTAATACATTGTTTATTTTTAGCTGCTCGTTTGACTGATCAACAAATCAAATTTCTATTGAATGAACTTTTACAATTCAAAGAAGCGTATAAAACTTTTAACAAGCCAAATCTAAATTCAACTCTTTCAAAAGCTTTGAAAAAGAAAGGATATAATTTTAGCGAGGATCAAGTTCAAAATAAATTAGATGGTGTAAAATCCAAGTTAAAAGAAGTTTTTGAAAAAAATAAAAAAACTGGTAGTGAGCCTGAACAATGGGAGTATTATAATGTAAGTTAAAGGGAACCTTCGGTGATTTTTCAGCCTATAGAAAAAAAAGTTATAAGATTTTGAGAATTTTTTAGATACTGTATTTTGGCATATCTCCATTGCTCGTGCATCGATATTTGGGTAAAAATAATTTTTTGACCTATTTTCGGTGGTTTTTTTGTTTTTTTCACCAAAAATTTCTCACTTAAACCTTGATAAAGAGCGCTATGATAAAGATAAGGCCATATATATGCGAGAGAATTTAGCTATTGTCAGTACGAACAATTTAAAAAAAAAATTAAAGATCGGATGCAAAACAAAAAAGTAGATCCGATTTGAAGGTGAGCATGTCATGAAATAAAATTTAATCCAGCCGTCAAAAACATATTCGTTCGTTTTAATGAGGTTGAAATTATTTTCTTACACAACTGTCGATAAAATATGGTGAACCGAAGTTTTTGCGTGCGCTGAACTCGAATTTCACGTCCATTTTTCATTTCGACCTTAACTAGGGAAAGTACTTATCTAAGTAATGGCAAAATTTTTTTTTTTTTAAGCTCTAGATGAAAGTTGGTATGCGGGGGTTTTGCATGCGCTGAACACGAATTCGACGTTTTTTCAGCTTGACCTTTACTAAGGGAAGTGCTTAAATAAGAAAAGGTGAATTTTTTTTTTTTCTTTCGCTTTTCAGCTCTAGATAAAAATTGGTATGCAGGGGTTTTTGCGTGCGCTGAACACGAATTTCACGTCCGTTTTTCAGCTCAACCTTTACTAAGGGAAGTACTACCCAAGTAAGGGTGAATTTTTTTTTTAGCTCTAGATGAAAATTGGTATGCAGGGGTTTTGCATGCACTGAACATGAATTCGACGTTTGTTTTTCAGCTTGACCTTTACTAAAGGAAGTGCTTAAATAAGTAAAGGTGAATTTTTTTTTTCTTTCGCTTTTCAGCTTTAGATAAAAATTGGTATGCAGGGGTTTTTGCGTGCGCTGAACACGAATTTCACGTCCGTTTTTCAGCTCGACCCTTACTAAGGGAAGTGCTTACCTAAGTAAGGGTGAAATTTTTCTTTTTATTTGCTTTTCAGCTCCAGATAAAAATTGGTATGTGGGGGTTTTCGCGTGTGCTGAACACGTATTCAACGTCTGTTTATCAGCTCGACCCATACTAAAGGAAGTACTATATTTACTTTTATAGAAGTTATCTCGACTATATAACAATTTTTTACCAATAACTATTAATCTATTGTCAATTTTTTTTTATTTACAAAATACTATTTATCAAGAAACATTCAAATAATTCGTTGTCGTACAGGCAATCAACTTTTTTACATACTTGTTACAAGAATAAAATAATAATCATGCAACTATTTGACACAAAAAATAAACTTTTTTAGTACATTCCTGGGTTGTATGCATCATCTTCTTGTGCTAATTGTTTTTTGTGTTTCTTTTTAGCTGCATTTATAATACCTCTGGAATTTTTCGAGGTATCAATTTTTTTTTCACGCTTCTGCAAAGTCTGTATTCATCAATACTTTTTAGTTTTGATAAATTCTCAGTGATCGGTAATCCCCAATTTTTTAGGACTTCCGAAAAAGTTCGATAACTACCAACATTGTACTCACAAACTCCCAATGAGGCTGCAATCTACACCCGCACTTTACCAGTATAATTTTTTTTTGAACATCTGTTCCAAATGACACTGTGGAGGCTTTCATTTGCGTTTTGAGTCGCGCAGCGGCTACGCGAGATTCATCCAAGAGATTCATCCGAGAGTCTTTCATATAAAGGCAAAATTTTTTCGAAACAAAGTTTGTTTATAGGTGTTTGAATATTTGTTTTATGAAAATCAGGAGTTTGTTTCAAAGCTAATGCTCTCTGATGGAAACACCACAAACCTGATCCTTAAGGGCAGTACTGATGCTGAGGTTCTTCGTCAGTTGAAGCTAAATGATGAATCGATGAAAAAATATCATTTTTCATAGCCTAAAAACAATAATATATTGCCTGTTCAATATTTCCAAAAATGGAGAATATTTTAATTTAATTTTTTTGTCAGATTATTTATAAAGAATCAGTAATATTTGAAATTTTTAACCTGGGCATTGTTTTTATTTTTGAGGATAGCATTTGAGTAGTAACGCGAAAGTTTTTTTATTGTTTTATCAGTCAATTGTCCAAATTTCTTGCCACCAAGAGTAACATTACGACTTTTTTCCTCCTTGACAATTTTGGTAATGCCAGCGTAGACTCTACATATTATAATTGAATAAACTAATAATGTCATCATTTTTGGTAGGAAAAGTGAATACTGTTTTTATTTACTTCTTGGAAACGTGGTTGACGCATTCTTCTTTTTTGATTTCTATCGATGGACCATAAACATTCAATGAAACTAAATGATTATAAGCTTTATAATCTCCATCCGAAACAAGAGTGATGTAACGAAAACCTTGTTATTCGAAACGTTTCCATTGTATCTCGGCGATTGAAACCTCCATACCTCTACATGATCCTGAGTAGTCGTTTGGACACTTATTGGCGTGCCCTTGATACCATGCATCGAATTTGGGTGAATCTGCTCCGAGAGTTGCTGCGGTGGTAGAGCATTCTTGGCAAAACTTGCAAACGATGTTGAAATCTAACACGTATCCTGTGAGCAAATCGATTACACTACCAAAACCAGTTTTAGATTTGAATCCTGGTGTGGGCCAAGAACCATCATAGGTACAATCAACATCCGTTGCATTATTTTTTGAACCATCGTTTTGTTTTTCAACACTTTCATCAGTTATTTCAAGCTCCAAGTATTCGTACGATTTTTTCGCCAATGTTCTGCACTCACTAAGTATATCATTTGTGGAAACATCTATGGCTTTTTCCACGATTTCTGTGATCGCGAAAAGTTGAGACAGACATTAAATCTGTACTCGTAATCGCACAAAATTGTTCTAATGAGTTGTGCCCTTTACCCATACTCAAAAATCCAAGTGTTACACGCAGATTTATGTCGAATCGGTACTTCTCGTATTTTATATCTTTACGCCACGAATATTTTATTTTAGGTAAGTTCCACACTCTACTTTTTTCGTCATTCAAACCATTTTCACCACAGTTATAACACTTTAGAATCAAACTTCGAGCAAATCCAAAATTTTGATCGTCCAGCACAATTTCCAACGAATTTCCACCGTAATCAGCACATTTTAATTTATCCAGTAGATGTTTCCATTGAGCGACTTGTAAATAGATATAATTAGAACTTTCAACGTTTTTGGGCCTGATTTTATTATTTTGATCTGATGAATCAGTGTTATTTGACCTGGTGTTTTCATCCCATTTCGAACTTTTATCTTTAATCAAATTTTTGTTTTAATCCTGTTCAGATTCAGACTCAGATTCGATGACGCACTGTTTAAAATTTCCTGCACTTTCATGAGAAACTACATTATCGAACAATTCCGAGGGTTGTTTCAAGTTCAATAAATTATTATCACTTTCGATATTGATTATTTTATTTTGTACACGCACATTGTGCTCATAAATCAAATTTTTTTTTTTTACAAGTATCCACTTTTTTATTGCAAGATTACTAAAATGCTTCGATCTTTTTTTTTGAAACTTTTGGCATGATGATTATATTTTTATATACTTTTACCTCAACTCTAACATTTTCAACCTCAAACGACAAAAATTATGATAATAAAATTCATGATAATCAGACAAACAACACAATCGTTTACAGTTTTCTATGCAGTACTATGGTAACCGATAAACAATAACAGAATAAATAACGAGAAACTGTTATTTTGAAAATACATTACAGTTCTTGAAAAAAATATTCTTTTATAAGATGATTATTATTTTATTCTTGTAAAAAGTATGTAAAAAAGTTGATTGCCTGTATTACAGCAAATTTTGTTTACTATATCTTGATAAAAATCATTTTGTAAATGAAAAAAGTTGACAATGAATTAGTGTGCAAGGGTAAAAAATTAACAATATAGTAGAGATAACTGCTATAAAAGTAAATATTGGATGCACGCCCTTACTTAGGTAAGCACTTCCCTTAGTTAAGGTCTAGCTGAAAAACGAACGTGAAATTCTAGTTCAGAGCACGTGAAAACCCCCGCTTGCCAATTTCCAATAAAATCTAAAAAACGAAAAAAAAAATTTCGCCCTTACTTAGGTAAGTACTTTCCCTAGTTAACATTGAACTGAAAAATGGACGTGAAATTCGAGTTCAGCGCACGCAAACTTTTTCGGTTCACCATATTTTATCGACAGTTGTGTAAGAAAATAATTTCAACCTCATTAAACCGAACGAATATGTTTTTGACGGCTGGATTAAATTTTATTTCATGACATGCTCACCTTCAAATCGGATCTACTTTTTTGTTTTACATCCGATCTTTAATTTTTTTTTTTAAATTGTTCGTACTGACAATAGCTAAATTCTCTCGCATATATATGGCCTTATCTTTATCATAGCGCTCTTTATCAAGGTTTAAGTGATAAATTTTTGGTGAAAAAAACAAAAAAACCACTGAAAATAGGTCAAAAAATTATTTTTACCCAAGTATCGATGCACGAGCAATGGAGATATGCCAAAATACAGTATCAAAAAAATTCTCAAAATCTTATAACTTTTATTTCTATAGGCTGAAAAATCACTGAAGGTTCCCTTTAAAAATATACATTAAATTGCTGCGTTGGCTAAAAAATTATTCTAATTTTTTGTATATTTATTGCAGAGTATGTTCGACATTTATGGTTACAAACCGTAGTTAACTCTTAAGAGTACAATAGGTTCTGATCCCGGAGACATAGATTTGAATAAAGGAGCTTCATCTAAATGTTGTAAATACCCATATCATACAAATTTTTTTACGTATCAAAAAAACTCAAAATTATACAAACTAATTTAACTTAGCAATATAGTATGATAATTAATTACTTCCAATTTTTTTTAGCTCGTCAACAAATGGGTCAAATGAAGTTAAATATAATGAGTCAAGTGGCTGAAACTTTTGCAAAAAATCAAAAAAGTACTGAAGAATATCAAGCCAAGAAACTAAAAAGTAATGAATCTTATCAATCTAGAAAATTAGAGCTTTATGAGAAATATTTAAAAGACAATAATCAAATCTAGATCTCTTATCTTAAATACAAGATTATGTTTTAAAACATTAATTTAAGGATTACTAGAATCTAGAATCAATCGTTTGCCTTTTTAATGATATTTATTACAGTTCTTACTGGTGCATGTGTTTAGACAGTTTTTAATATTTTTTTTAATTAAACAACTACATACAAGTGTAAATTCTGTTCTTTTTTCGTTCAATATAGTAGTTTAAATTAGAAAAGCACGTTTAGAGTGGTGATGTGAATTTAAAATAAAAAGATATTATTTTAATATATTATTATATAAAATAATAAGGAGGATATTGTTTCTTTGTTCTAGTCACTTGCAGAATGATCTACATTTTTATTATTTTATAAATCACTTGTGTGTATGAGAGCTTAGAGCTTCGCAACTTATAAGTTTAGAATATTAATATGTAGTCATGTGTAATTAGTGATTAAAAAGTAGAAATGACAAACGTAGCTAATTACTATAACTGTAACAAAGTCGTGATGTAAGTTATCAAGTCGTGTTTTTAGTTTTTTTAGTGCGATTACTTTTAATTTAAAGATTAATGAAACTTGTAGTATCTTTATTTAGTGTAAGTAGTAAAGTATTAAATTTACTACAGATTTTACTAGTTTCTATTTTTAAACTTGAAAGTTAATAGTTTGTTATCGAGAGATTACGTTTAACAGTTACAAAACAAAAATACTTTGTTAGAATAATTAATGTTCAATAAGTATAAATTCTTTTTATTTCGTTCAATACAGTGCCGGATTAACCCTGATGGGGGCCTATAGGCACAATTTTAGTGGGGACCTATGCAAGAAAATTTTTTTTACTATTTCAGTTAAAACGCATAAAAATTGAGGTCAGGGGCGCAACAACTTCTTCCAACTAGAGGGTGTCATGAGGACCTCCACCCCCCCCCCCCTTCCAAACCCTAACAAAATTGACGTCAAAAAAAAAAAAAACGAGCCCAAGACCCTGGAAGCCTAAGTTCAACGAAAAAACTGATCAGCTATTCCCCAAGCTTTAAACCCCCAAAACCCTGGAAGACCGAGTTCAATAAAAAAAACTGATCAGCTATCCCCCAAGCTCTAAACCCCCCAAATCCTGGGCGCCAGAGATCAATAAAAAATGGCTATTCCCCAAGCTCTAAACCCCCAAAACCGTGGGCACCCGAGTTCAACAAAAAACTTATCGGCTATCCCCCAAGCTTTAAACCCCCAAAAACTTTAGGAGCCCGAGTTGAATTATTCCAAAAATATGAGTGCATTTTAGTTAACTTAAGCATGAAATAAATAATTTTATAACTATATCTGATTGCGCTGCACTGGTGCAATAATATCATAAAGTTGTAAATCTGAAATTTTTAACTCCAAAATGGCATGATTGAGTAGGAAAACGCTTTTACTTATCATTTGACTCTTTGTTTGCAATATAATCAACAAATTTTTTTTTTTTTAACTTTAAATTAAATGTTTTTACAAATAAGACACATTTCGAGAAAAGTGTAAAATTTTTTTTTTATTATTTAGTAATATTTTCAAGTAATGTAAATAAAAGTACACCACAATCTTTTTAAGGAACAAAAAAAAAAAAAAAAAAAAAAAAAAAAAAAAAAACAACACTGTTTTATTGACTTGATATACAAATATAAAGTATGCTTAACTGAGTTTAATTGAGTAAGTTTAAGAGTCAAATGATAAGTAAAAACTTATAGGGTTTTCCTACTCAACCACGCCATTTTGGAGTTAAAAATTTCAGATTTACAACTTTATGATATTATTGCACCAGTGCAGCGCAATCAGATATAGTTACAAAATTATTTTTTTCATGCTTAAGTTAACTAAAATGCACTCATATTTTTGGAATAATTCAACTCAGGCTCCTAAAGTTTTTGGGGGTTTAAAGCTTAAGGGATATCCGATAAGTTTTTTGTTGAACTCGGGGGCCCAGGGTTTTGGGGGTTTAGAGCTTGGGGAATAGCCGATAAGCTTTTTTTTTGAACTCGGGCGCCCAGGGTTTTGGGGGCTTAGAGCTTCGGGGATAACTGATCAGTTTTTTTTATTGATCTCGGGCGCACAGGGTTTTGGGGGCTTAGAGCTTGGAGGATAGCTGATCAGTTTTTTCGTTGAACTCGGGCGCCCAGAATTTTGGGGGTTCAGAGCTTGGGGGATAGCCGATAAGTTTTTTTGTTGAACTCGGGTGTCCTAGAGCTTGGACTTAGACAAAATTCAGCGTAAAAGAGATCATCACTTTTTAAAAAATGTATCTAGTAGTATCAAATAATTAATGAGTGCTGATCATAATAAATTCAATAAAAAAAAAATCTGGTACTTTGTTTGAATTATATTTATTGTTGTCTAATATTAAATTAAGAAAAAAAAAAAAAAATTTCGTACATGTGGTGGGGGCTTATTGGTGGTGCGGGCCTACAGGCACGTGCCTGTTCTGCCTACCCGTTGATCTGGCACTGGTTCAATAGAAATTAGAAATTTAATTTCAGAGAATATACGGTAAAGTATCTGTGAGTTTAAACTATTAAAAAAAAGATATATAGTTTGTTATTTGTATTATTATTTTCATAAGTATTATTTTTCGGTGTTATTCGTTCTTCAAATAATCTACTACATTGCATTATCAGATTTAAGAACTTGTATAAATAATAGCTTAATAGCTCAAATGTATATCTACAGAATATAATTATGTAGTAGTATGTAGTTACTGATAACAACGTAAAAATGCTTAACTTGGTATTTGAACTGTATTCGAACTGTAAAAAGGTCATGGACAGTGTTTTTTTTTTTATAATTTCCTCACAAGTTTTGGTGGATACTACTTCTCAAAGATTAATTAAGCTTACAACCTTTACTTGAATGTTATTATAATCTTGCAGGGCAAGTATTTAGTTTGTGCAACAAGTTGACTAAGATATTCTTTAAGACTCCATCATATTATCATATGGTAGGAAAAACTTAGTAAAATTGTTTAATTTTTGTTGGTGTTTACTATAGCCCTTTATTATTTATAAAGTTTCATCTGCATAATAAAAAATGTTTCATAGTCAAAAACAATATTATGTTCAATTTTTTTACCCATTGTTATTTGCAATAAAAACAAGTCATGTCTTGGTGTGAAAAAACAAATTCTGACTTTTACCAAAATATCTTTGTTAAAATAATACTTAACAGCAATAGTTTTTACTTTTATTTATATTAAAGAAACTTAATATTTTTGTTAAATAATATTTTCATATAAATTCGTTCATTAGATTAGTCTAAACAGCTAATGCTTATGAAAACTGAATTCATGAATATGAATTTGACTTTTAGACTAAGTTCTTCTTCATCAATCAAAATGTTTTTACACAATTGCTTATCTTATACATCTAAAATTTTCTTCAAACTATAAAGATTGTTAATACATAATTATAACTTGATTGAATATTAAGGAAGGCTGATATCAATAAATTTAACTCAATCACACCAGGTATAATGTTTTTTCTGACAAATACTTTTATTTAATTTACTAGCTCTTTTGAGCGCGCTTCAAGCGCGCATAGGAAAAAACAATAAGAGTAACCTCAAAATGCAATTTTCGAACATTTTAAAAACTTCTTCACCAATCAGCTCACGAATAAAAATCTTACGCAAGATGGCGATAGCTCTCTTTTATAAAGGGATTTACAGATTTATTGACTTTTATTCAGATTATATTTCATTTCTGTGTTTCATAATTTTTCATTAGTTACTCATTTAATAATTCACAAATATTTTCTCTTTTCAAGTTACCTTCTACTTTATTTACATTTGAAACTTCAAGCGGTTCATCTGTCTCCTGCGTTTCTGGTATTTCAATTGGAAATTCGAAGGTATCACCTGATTTCAAACAAATATTGTGTAATACACATGCTGCGATAATGTAGTATGGTATTAAATCCGTTCAACGCATAAGAACTTTATCTAATAGTATCTTCCATCTTCCCTTTAACAATCCAATACTTCGTTCAACCATCATACGATTTCTAGATAAACTTTTATTAAAAAATTTTTGCTCCACTGTTAAATGCCCATCATCCCTGTCCCCATAATATACCTTTGTAACGTGTACGCAGAATCTCCAAGTAAGTGACAATCTTTGGAAAAATATTGTTGATTACAAAGTTACTGTAAACCAGACCATTTAAAAACACGCATGTCGCGTACTGAACCAGGAAGACCAGTATAGCAGTTAATAATCTCTAGATTATCATTACAAGTGACCTACAATTAAGACAAATAATATAAATTAAATCTTTAACTAAGTGTTTACTTTGATTAAGCAGTATTTTGAATAAAACATTCGTGGAATGCTTAAATTATGGAGCCCTGTTGCCCATAATACACTGATTTCTTTCAATAAATAATAGTTAAAAAATTGTGCTCTAAATGTTATTTTTTCAAAATAAATATAAAGTATAATGGATGTTAACATTTACCTGTGATTGCAATGAGTGGAACCCCTTACGGTTAATGTAAGCCTCAGGATCATCTTTTGGTGCTAAAATTTGTATTTGGTCTACGGCACCGATGACTGCAGGAAAACCATTTTTAGCTTGAATTTGTTGAGCAGTACTAAGGCATTCCACTTCTGTAGGCCATTGAATAAAATGTGATCTTAATTTGCATGAAACTGCAACAACTCGTAATACAGCAAACCATGCTGCCCGGTCACTAATTCAAAATTTAGTTATCAATGACCTAACTTTGTCCATAATATTTTCCTTAAAATTATAAAATGATTATTTTTTTTACTCACCTATAAGAATCCGGAGTACCAAGATACCATAAGGCAATATATAATTGCTTTTCTGCAGGAATGCGTTTTCGTCCATGCATATTCTCAAAATCAGGTCTTACTAAGAATAGTAAATAATCAAAGGTGGAACGGCACATTCTGTTCGATAAAGTGTGATTGAACAAATATTCATATGTACAGGACGTAAAGTGATTGTTGAAATAACTTTGAAATGCATGGTTACTTACCTAAAATGTTTTTGAAAGTGAAAATCACTACACAAGTCAATAACTGATTCAACTAAATTTTGTATCCTTGGGACCCTGGGCCTGCAATAACACGGACCACCTTCTTCATCGTCAAAAATTACAAAATTAACGACTTCCCCGTCGAAATCACTCTCATTGTCGCCGAACGATTGGGAATCATCTAGCTCCAATAAATTTACCATTCTTTTAATATTAATAAATATTGTTATCAATCTTTATCTTTTGTAAATTATCTTACCTGATGTTAAATAATCTTGATAAACAATGTTGTAAACAATAAAAAACCCACAAATTCACGAGCAAGCTACGGTTTTTATTCGAAATTGATTGGAGCGACGTTTCGAAATACTTCTGCGTTCGTTCGCTGCACAGGTACCAACCAAAAAAAAATTTTACACATGCCAACGAACTAACGCAACGACTTTCTAAATACACCCATTAACATGAATGTAAATAGACTTCAAAGAGTCTAGAATATTTTTCTGATTAGTGTTAGAAACTACAATAATATTAGTACTTTTGAAACCGATTGCAATAAGTTTTCTGCCAAACATAGTTGACTCTATAATAAATAGGCTAAGAAAAAATTTTAACTCACTAAATGATAAAATTATTAATGCCACTGATCAAAGGATCTTTTAAACCAATTTATTTGAAAACTTTATAAGATACTGTTGAATACTTGTATTTTTTATTAATACCCATTATTATATTATGAATGTAAATTATGTTTTATACCTATGGAAAATTAAAAGGACTTAGGTTCTTTGATAATTAAATAAAATAGAAATGAATAAAAAAAATTGATTTTTTTTATGTATTATGGATAGCCAATCGATAAATTTTAAAAATTGAAATAAAAAATAAAGAACTAAAAGTTAAAAATCAGACGTGTTTTTTTTTTTTTAAATTGACCTTTAACTGTAGGTTCTTTGTTTGTATTTAAGTATGTCATGAATGTCACTTTTTAAAACATTTTCTTATGAAAAATTGAATATTTCAAAAAATTTATAAAGCCTCTTAAAGTGAATAAAACTGAATCGTATTAGATGACTGCATTTCTATTTGTCCCATTCTAAATTGTAGTCTTCGAAGCCATTGGTACATAAAAGGTTTGGATCCTTGATCATTCATATAATGACTTATTTTCTCCACAGTAGAACCATCGTTGTAACGATATCTTAATCTCGTACGAATATATTCGGGAAGCTGAAAAAAAGTGCTTGTAAAAATTGAATTCTTTTTTTTTTTTTTTTTAATATACATCTAAAACTGTATACAGTAAATGTATTACTTCTTTTTTGCAAGATTCATTTTATTAAAATCTTGGAAATTATATTGGAAATCGATCTATTTTCTGTGACAATCTTGCCTTGAATATTTTATTAAAATTTTCCTCAAATATCTGGTTGCTTTACATTTGTCAGATTTACAAATTTATTAAATTGTTCTGAAAAATATTATGTGACAAAGTTTTAATAATCCTGATTTCAAAAGATTAATTTGTTTATTACAGTTGAGCTGAAAAATACTTATTGTAAAGTTCTGTACTTTTTGTCTAATATTTTTCGGATTTAATTGGATACAGAATCTAGTCTAGTTATAATTCTAAAAAATTCATTGGATCATAATGTCAAAAAGATACTTCTTGAATCTTTTAATTTTAAAGTAAAAATGAATTAATTTCAAAAGAACAGCAAACAAATTACAAAAGTATGTTAGAATGAAATAAAAATTTGAAGTAAATTTCTCATTGTATATGGAAAGATGCAAGAGGACTTATTGAAATAAGACGAATGATGAAACTTATATTTATTATTGATTCGTACCGTTGGATAGTACATATACACATTAAAGTCACTATGTATTTTTTGGTCTCTTACTTACAAGGAAATGACCAGACATTATATCATCAATTTTCTTAAATCTTTAGGGATAATTTTTTAGTGCTAAGAGATGAGAAAATTTTTTTTCTACTTTACTAAAAGACTTTTCTACTAGTTTGCCATACAATGGAATGGGAATATGTCAAACAACTTTGAAAACTCACCTCAATCACTCAAACAGTGTGTTTAAATACCTTCTCCCGACTAAATGTAATGAAGATATCTGAGATCAAAATAAAGCTTCAAAGTTCTTTTAGAAATGAACATCATACATAGTCAAAAATAATCAAGCTAGGAATTAAAAATTTTTTTCTCGAATCCAACACGGAAAATGTAGCAATTCTCGTGTAATATACCCAATGAAAATCGTTCGTTTTCCTGTATGATCCGAACGGAACATGAAACCAAATGAAAAACGTGTTTCCAGTTCAGTTATAAGTACACATCTCGAATTTCACTGGTCTAAAACACAGAAATTTAAACTGAGTGGAAGGTATATACTGCATGGCCTGGTGCGGAGTTTTTGGTTGGTTTCTCCCATCCAGCGCCTCCCTGGGTTGCGGATATGGCCAAATAAAAACCCCATCATGATTGGCATGACTCTCAAAACAGTCTTACCCCAGGGAGTAAATCTTCCCGTAGGTTCTGACTCGGTGCGAGCCCGGGTGGCCTACGCTGGCCCCATGGATTCCGGGCGGGGGGGGGGGGGGGCAAGACCATGTACTGTTACGGTGCTCGTCCGGGGAAAAACAACGGCGATCTACGTTGTCGGAATAACAACCGTGCACAAATAAAGTTTCGAGTACTCTCTCCTGAGTACTCCTGCTGTCGTCGATGATACCTGTAAATAATCAATCAGACATGCTTGGGGAGACGCGCACGCAAACTAGCTATCAAATTCCGGTAGTGGGCAGGGTGAAATTCCCCAAGCTAAATGTAAAAAGAAAAAACCAAATTTCTCAGAAAAGGGTCCTAAGAGAGGAAATGTCGAGCGGAGGAAAAAGATTAGTTTTCAATAACAAACTCGAAGAAAGTCAATTTTAATCTTTAATTTATTAATAATAACAACAACAACAAAATAACAAAGATTGTTCCAAAATCAACGGTCGCGATCTTCGAATTTAAAGTTCGGCCGATCGCGCAGGCGGCCGAACAAAGAGACGTGTAGGTAAACAAAGAACCTGCCGGGCTATAATAATACCCGACGCAACCTAGTCGACAAAGGATGCCGGAGGAATCAAGGTTGGTGAAAAAAAGTAAAGAGGAAGGATATCTGACTAAATGGAAACTAGGTTTCGTTTCGCACGGGTTTGACGAGGCAACGGTGTTCCCGCACGAATCGTTTCCTTACTCTTCGATCCCCGGGGTCTCCCTCTACCTCTTTCTGCGGGAACCGAAGTTGTTGTCCGAGCCTGATCGTTTACAGTCTCGCTTGGGACGATCGGCCTCGCTCTCGGTTTTTAACCTAGGTGCGGATGCTTCCGCTGAAAACCCGCTGGCCTTCGGTACATTTCCTACAATTACCTGGCTCTCGCTTGCGGCAGGGTTCTCGCTCGCCTCCCTCAGCGGTAGATTTTCTTCGTCTGAAGACTCCGGTTCCACTCTTCCGACCCAATCTTCCATGCCAGCTGTTATTAGCTCCAACTGCCAGTCGTACAGCTCGAGTGCCATATCCGAGTGATGGCTTTGCCGCAATCGGCGGAGTAAAGGTTACGTTCTCTACTCTGCTGGCTGATTGTTTCCCAGCCTTTCAGGACAGTTTGAACTTACGTATCCTTTCTTCCTGCAGTTGTAGCATCTAATCGGACTACTTCTGTCAGGACTTCTTTCGCTTCCACCACTCTCACTTGACCTCGAAGATGGGCTCCCAGTACTTGATCTCGAAGAACTACTAGTACTCCCATTCCTCGAGAGAACTTTGCCTCTTCACCCATTCTCGCTCGAGCTTGATTTCGGTGATGAGCCTCTGGCCCTTCTACCGCTTTCAGACTTGTGTCCGGTTTTGGACTGCTCGCCTGTGCTCAGATTTTGGTGCCTTGGGCCTCTTGGCTTCCTAAAGTCCTTGCTGCCCTCGAGCTTTTTCAAGAACGCGTCGAGGCGACTGACGATCGAGTCAGCAGCCGATCTGCTGACAACAGCAGTTGCTGCGACGTGGACTCTCGCTTCCTTGTCAGCCTTGTTTAGTTTATAGGCGAGATAAGGCCACATAGACGCTGAAGGTGATGGTGGTGGCCTATAATTAACCTCGTCGAGAGAGGTACGCTCGATCTCAACGGCCTGGTTCATTAAACCTATCACCGATTTAGTCTCGTTGCGTCGGATCTGCTTGCGCAGATTCGGCAACATATTTCTTAAAATGAAATCGATTTGTTCACTCTCGCCTGGCTCAGGCCTGATTTTCAACAAATACGACTGCAGATTAGTAATGTAGTCCCTGACTGGCTCGGACTCGCCTTGTGTGCGAGCGAAAGCCTCGGCTCGCACACACTGTTGGTAGTCTTCAACACCATACCATTCTCGGGCTAGACGACAGAAATCGTCCCAAGAAGCGATCTGCTTCTTGTTGTTGCGGTACCAAGTGGTCGCAACACCAGTCAGTAATAACGGTAAAGCATCTAATAGTTGCTTGTCCGTTAGTCCAACTAGACTGTTGTTGTCTGCAACGTCTAACAGAAATTGCTCCAGGCTCGACTTGGGACCGCCGGAGAATTTCAAATTCCAACGCCAGACTATAGCACTAACATCTACCGATTTTAAAGCGTTAATAATCGGTGGTGTTCCTACAGGAATGGTTGTCTCTTGGTCCAACCTGTGCAACCTCTCCTGTATTGCTTGCATCTGTTCCTGTAACAAACGCCTTTCGTCAGGAACAGACGCTTCTCGAATAGGGCTAGAGCTGTTTCGCTTGTCTGAGATAGAAGCACCGCGAAAACCCACTCTATTATTCGTTTGACCAGCATTCTCTGTGGAGATGCTATAATCGGCCATAGAGTTATTTACCAATAGCTCTGGCCTGATGGTACTCGAAACCGGTCCCCTTGAGTGTAGTTTTCTTCCCTGCCAAGGTTCCTCGACCCTGAGTCTGCCCTCGAATCTGTGCATCCGTTCGTGCAGCCTTTTGAGTTCAGCGGATATTTCCCTGAACAAGTCCAGTGTCTCTGGGTTGTCACCTAACCCCTGCGCATTGGCGTTGTTCTTCATGGCCATTGAATGGTCTCGATTGTCCTCTTGGTCGGGTAATCGAAAATTCCGTGTGTGGGATTCCTGTAGTCTCGTTGCTGCTTGCTGAATCAGAGGTTCTTCAAGCAAGACAGCAAAGGGGTGCTCACCCGAGTGTGTATAATCTGGGTCCAAGATCGTGGGTCCAGATTTCTCCCACATCGTGGTGGCGATAAACGATGCTCGCAACTGCTCGCGTTTAACCTATGCGGCAGCTGCATCTTGCTCAGAATCGTCTCCTGTGGCTACAAAATCATCCGCCGAGTAATTACCCAGCAGCCACTTCTGGAGACAAGCGCATCGATCTTGGATGGACCCGTCGGGCTTGAGCTCCAGCTTGGCCAGGGCGTCCATGACTACCTCCGGATCTTCTGCCAAAATCCAGGAGAAGATCTTATCCTCCCTGTCCGCGGTTACCATCTTCCTTCCTGTGGGCGTGAAGATTAACAAAAAAAAATTCTGCGGCCTAACTACTCGTGACAGTGCCAGTCCCTACTAATCCGTTCTTACTTTGTTTGTTGTCACACCAACACTGTACTGTCACGCACACTTTTAAAAACCACTGTGAGGAAAAAATAATAAAAAAAACAAACCCGCCGTCGAGAAAAAAAAACAAATCCCCACTCCCGGAAAATACTCGCACGTCTCGGAATTATTCACAATTCCGAGTCGCAAAAACCGCGAAAGATTCCAGGATCAGCTGGCAAAATTTAATCCCAATTTTAACAAGCAAAGAGGAAAGAAAAAAAATCATACCAACCGGCCTCACAATTGTTTCGTTCACAAATTTAAGTGAGCTGATTGAATTATTCGAATTCAAACAGCTCCTGCCGCTATCGAAGTGTCTGGATTTATTTCTGAAGAATAATTCCTTTGTCCGCGCTCGGACAAGGTCACAGCGCTATCAAAACAAACCGTGCTGTCGGATTATTAATCCCAAACTCTGCGGCTTAAATACGCAGCCGCGCTCGCTTTTCTACCGCTCGCGTCGAGCTGTCTCCCGCAGCTCGATCGCTACGTAATTCTACAATTGCAAAAAAAATAAAATCAACCGCGTCATTGGGTGCCGATTTTTACGGTATCTGAACGCAAAATTTCCCTCACCACGTTGTTGGGCGCCAATTTGTTACGGTGCTCGTCCAGGGAAAGACAACGGCGATTCGCGTTGTCGGACTAACAACCGTGCACAAATAAATTTTCGAGTACTCTCTCCTGAGTACTCCTACTGTCGTCGTTGATACCTGTAAATAATCAATCAGACATGCTTGGGGAGACGCGCACGCGAACTAGCTATCAAATGCCGGTAGTGGGCAGGGTGAAATTCCACAAGCTAAATGTAAACAGAAAAAACCAAATTTCTCAGAAAAGTGTCCTAAGCGAGGAAATGTCGAGCGGAGGAAAAAGATTAGTTTTCAATAACAAACTCGAAGAAAGTCAATTTTAATCTTTAATTTATTAATAATAACAACAACAAAAAAATAACAAAGATTGTTCCAAAATCAACGGTCGCGATCTTCGAATTTAAAGCTCGGCCAATCGCACAGGCGGCCGAACAAAGAGGCGTGTAGGTAAACAAAGAACCTGCCGGGCTACGCTCGCCGGCTCGCAAGTTTCTACGTGGGATTTCTGACAAGAATTCACGCGTAGAACCTTTCGGAAATAAATCCAGATAGGGAGAGAAAAATCGACAAGTTCTCTCTCTTACCGCGACACACTCCTTCACTCTATCTGCACTCGAACGCGGTTACACAAACCTTTACAGGCGCGGGTGGAGATCTCCAAGCGAAGACGGGTGGTCTACGAAAACAGCACACACTCTTTTACAGCACTCATTGCTCGCGATGTCATGTTTAACGAAAACCTCAACGCGACTCGCGATTACAGTACTTTTTCTCTCTGACGTTGAAAGAAAATCGAGCGTCCGTGCTAACGTTCTACACACGACTGGCGCGCTTCCGTCCCGTTCTACCCGGTCCGACCTCCAACGGTCGGTCCGTTCCGGAATGGTCCGCCAGCTGCTGATCGTCAGCTGCTGGCCAACGTCCACACGGATAATCAATATCGATCGTGTGGACGGATATTTTCACCGACCGTGACAGTACATATAAAAGAAGACGATCAAGGTGTGTTCCTGCAAGTGCCAGAATTGCAGGGACAGAAAGGAAACACGTCTAGCATCGGAAGCGCCAGGAGTGGATTAAACAATCGACAGGGAGTACGATGAGAGAGCTACTTCAAGGCCAGGAAGAGGAGGAGAGAATCCTGGAACAGATGGAGCAGCAGGCAAATCTGATGATAGAGTCCTGTAGTAAGCAGAAAAGGATCAAAGATGGTTTGAAGGTAGTTGCAAGATTGGCAGCAGAGGTACTGGAGAAATACAGAGAGAGTGAGGAGAAGGAGCGAAGCTATCAGAAGGGTCTCCAGAGCACTGAAGAAGGCAGGGTGGACAGGGAGAAGCCCAGGGCTAAGAAGCTCAGGGAAGTACAGGGTCAGATGATGCAGATGCAGTCCTCGCAGCTTCTTGAGCGAGAAACGAGATCGGAGGAAAACCTTCTCATGAAGCCAAGAAGAGAAAGAGGAGCGACGGCACAGTTTCACCCAGAAAGGCAGAACACGTCGTCGGGGAGGCGAAGAAGTGGAAGGGCAAGAAGAAGTGCCGGCAGGCGAAGGACAGTAAGGACACCAGCGTGGCCAGTATTCTGGTGATAAAGGTTGGCAAAGGTCAGACCTATGCTGGAGTATTATCAACGATGAAGAAGAAAATAAAAAAACCAAAAGATGAGGGAATCGTCGCTGGTGTCGGCAAGACTAGGAAGGGAGATATACTCCTGCGTCTAGATGGTGGACCCGAACTGGGGACTTTCAAGTCGAAAGTCGAACAAGCCGTCAGAGGTGTGGGAAGCATTGAGAAGCCAAGGCGTAGGGCAATGACGTTGGAGATTCGAGGGATCGACCCCACAGCGAGTAGGGAAGACGTGGAGATGGCCCTAATGAACTATCAGCACGACCCGCAGGAAAGGTGAAAAACAATTCTTTTTCCACCAGGAAAGTGGGAAGCAGGGCTAGCTGTGATCTACCTCCCTGAGGAAGACGCATCCAGCATTGAGAAAACAGGAAGAAATTAAAATCGGATAGTCCATGTGCCGTATCCGCAGAAGGGTGCGAGTAGTGCAATGCTACAAGTGCCTGGTACATAGGAAGGGATTGTAAGGATGAAGCCAGGTCGGATTGTTGCTTCCGATGTGGCCAGACAGAACACAAGAAGACAGAGTGCAACAAAGCACCACTCCGTTTTCTCTGCAAGAAAGTTCACAAGAAGTGCGACCGCGTCACGGGAAGCGGGTCCTGTGCAGTGTTTTAGCGTAAGCTGAAAGCCGAAAAGGAGTGCCTCATTTATAGGACAGGAAAGGAAACGGACGCCCTCATGAGAGGGGACTGGAAACGCTGCTCAGCCAAGCCCCACACGTAAGTGCAAAAGTGCATTAACCAACTATATATATATATACAGGGTGAGTCATTTTAATCTATAGGCTCCAAAATCTCGAAACTGAAGCCCCGGACCAAAAAATTTTTCGTATAAAAGTTTTATGATTTGGAGGGGGAAAGAAAATTGTTACCTTGGATTTGGACGTTCGACTGTGCGCTCAAAACCACGGAGTTGGTGTTCGACCGAGGCGTTATCAACCTTTAAATGAAAGATCTCACTCTCAAGCTTCTTTAGCCTCGAGAGAATCAATGCCTCCTCGGTCTCTCGCTCGCACGCACTTTCGTGGACAAATAATTTATTTATCAACGCGTATGTGGTTTTTTCAATTAGCAAAAACACGAACATCTCTCACTCACTACCGAGAGGAGAGGAAAAAAAAGAAAAGTATGCCTGCATTAAGGCACCTTCGTTTATTAAAAAAAAACGAGAGTAAAAAAAAGAAAAAAGAAAAAAACGAGAGAGAAAAAAAAAAGAAGAAATAAAAAAAAAAGAACGAGAGTAAAAAAAAGAAAAAAAGAAAAAAAAAGAAAAAGAAATTCCGAATTTTATTTGAAGTTTCTAATTCCAGCTGGCCCGTGAAATCCAAACAAACAAAGTTCGCCCGAAAGGAATGTCGGTGTACTACGACCTCGCCAAGCCGAGTTCGTGTGTTTGTTTACAAACACGGATCGCCGACCAAAAATTCCTACGTTCAATAATTCCCGAGAAAAGCAGTTACCTATTATAAAATATTGCCCTAAACCGAAATTGTGTAATTCACGCTATTTAATTAATTATTTTATTGCTGGGTCCTACCCGAGGGTACCATGTGGGGTTCTGACGTTTATGTGTCGTCAGAAATTAAAAAATATTTTTTTAATTTATTGTCTCCGTAAAACTGAACCGGTACACGCTTGTGTCGCGGGTGTTAATATTTTGCCTAGGGATCGAGGGAGAAATAAATGATTTTTTTTTTTGTATATAAAATAAAAAAAAATACAATTGTCTAGAAATAGATAAAGTATAGTTTAATGAATAAAAAAATCTTACAAACGAAATAAGAGAAAAATTTATAATGCTATATTTGCTTATTGCGGAGAGCTTGCCACGGTATATAAAAAAAACCAAAAAAAGGGAAAAAAACTTATTATAAAGATAAATAGAGAAATTTCTGATTGCTCGTACGATCGATTGGCTACTCGGCGGGATGTTGCACCTATATAACTCTCTCGGTTCACCGATACGGCTAATTCGAGATAATGAATTAAATGTATGACTCGCCCTAGCACTGTAGATTACTCGTACGTAGATTAACTTCGCCACCGGATGACAGGGAACTCAAAAGAATAACTTTTTCGCGACAAGCGGTTGCTGTGCGTATTCGGTTATTCTTTGAGTTCAAAAAAAAAGTAACTCAAATTTAAATTCACTCTCTATATCGTTTCGCTACACCAAGGGGGTGCGTAATAAATAACAGAGAGTAAATTTATTATGAAATTTACCGAGAAAAAGAATTTACTTTATTCGGTGCGTTCTACTTAGTTTAGTGTGCGTATTCGCGACAACTATAACAAAAGTGAGTTCGCTACACGAAGAAAAAAAAAACCCGAAAAAAAACTAAGTTCTTTAGACTTTTATTTTAAAAGAGCGACTGGCAGAGATTTTAGGTACTTTGGTGAACTCGAGGAAAAGAAAGATCCCGAGTGTGGCCGCGCGGCTCTATTTATACCCGAGGGGACCCGACGTAAGACGGCCCCCCCACCTACGAAACAAAAGGGCCACCGCAACTCTTCCCTCTGAGCCTCACCTAGGTCTAGCCAGGCCCTAGTGTGTGTGTGTGACTCGGAGTGGGAGAGCGCGCGTAGTGGGGCTAGCTGCGCGGGGACGTCGGTTAGCCTGACCGCGTTTTGTGACACCGGGTGTCGATTTGGCGCGTGATTTTAAATCCGAATTTAAAATTAATTTTTCAAAAATTTATAAATGCAAGTTTGGTACCTTGCAGCACATGCATTGGAAAAGTTTTTTGGTTTGAAATTTCTAACAAAATGGGCCAAAAAAAATTGGGCCCGGGGCCTTACCTTGGGCCCTATGGACCCAAAGTCCGTTTTTTAAAATGGGAACCCCTATTTTTGACCCCGGATTCGGAAAGAGCAGAAAATTTTACGATTTATAAGTATTTTTCGAAAATTTTTTTGGGCCCCCTGAGGCCCTGCTTAGGACTTTGTAAATTTGGCAGCCTCAATTTTTTTTTTAACTATCCATTCAGATTTGGCTCGAAGTGTCCTCCATTAGCTGTGATACATAAATTTATTCTTTTTTGAAAGTTAACTATAGTTTTTAGTAGTACTTCACGTGGAATACCATCACACGCTCTTTGAATACGGTTAATCATATCTTGCCGAGTCGTTGGAACTGTTGCGTAGACAATATTTTTCAAAAAACCCCACAGGTAAAAGTCCGGTGAAGTCAAATCTGGTGAGCGTGGTGGTCATGCAACAGGTCCACCACGTCCAATCCATTTGTTTGGATACTGATCATTCAAAAAAGCTCGTACTTCCGCTTTATAGTGTGGAGGTGCTCCATCTTGTTGGAACCACATTCTTTGCCTGGTTTCTAAATCAACGTTTTCAAATAAATTTGGAATATGATCTCTGAGAAACTCTAGATACTTGTTACCATTTACAGTCCCATCGAAACAGTAAGGACCTATTAAATAACCATTAATGATGCCGCATCAAACAGTAACACTCCATCGGTTTTGATTATCCTTAGCTCTGGTCCAATGAGGATTTGTTGTAGACCAGTAATGATAATTGTGACGATTTAACTGTCCATTGTTTTTAAAGGTGGCCTCATCAGAAAACATCTCGTGATGAAAAAAATTGGGATTTTGTTGAATTTTTTGAAGAGCCCAATTGCAAAAATTTATTCAACTTATAAAATCAGCAGACGTTAATGCCTGAGTCAAATTTATATGGTATGGGTGATATTTATGTTTTTTAAATATCCGTATTACTGTCTTCTGGGGTATACCATGTTCTCTTTCGATTTGTCTGCTGCTCGTGTGAGGATTTAAATGCCTTACCGCTAAAATTAATACAGCTCGAACATCGTCAGCGCCATATTCTCGAGGTCGTCGTTGCCGACATAAATGCCCAGCCTAAGCTCTTGCAGTAATATCCCTAATCGTAACTTGTGATAAATGTCTTATACCTGGAAATCGCTGTGCATATAGCTCAGCAGCTTGAGCAAAATTCTCTCTGCATTCCCCAAGCACCATGATCATATTAACTATTTCGTCGGGCGTATAATCTGCCATTTCAAGGTTCTTAATAAAACGAAATAATTCATTGAAATGAATTTTAACGTAAAAAATATTTTCACTACTTCTTGTTTATGGATGAGTTTTAGTAAGATGAACTACGTATAAAAATAGTCAAAACCGAATCATACGTGAAACTAAAACTAACCAGTTTTTTAACTAAAAATTTATCAAACTTATTTTTAGAGTGATTGGCCAATACATTGATAAAATCATAAAAAATCTGCGAATAAGAATATGTATGTATCAAATGTCTTATTTGACAATAAAAATTTTTAGAAAAAACAATACAACGCAATCAGGTTACCTTTATAAAAAACAATAAGATGTTGGATAGCAATTTATTATTTGTAGTTATTCAATTATTTTGGACAGTTTTAATATTAAAATCAGATTTATTTCTAAATTCAATTGATTATTATAGTTAACAACAGCTCATTTAAAAAAATAGTAAACTCCTTCTTAACTCTGATAACACTTACGATAAAGAAAGTAAACACGAACACGTGGTAATGGTTCTCGCGCTTTAAGGCTATATCACGCAAAGACCATGAACACACGCAGGACGTACCCAACGAAAAGCTAGAAACGCATAGCGTACTGTGTATCTTAGGTATGCGTGCGAGGTGTATACAACACGTAGTGATACTTCTAACGCTAAAGCTATGTAGGGAAAAATTTGACGACCCAATACACTCGACATTACAGTAATTTTATGAATAAATAAATAAATAAATAAATAAATAAATAAAGAAGGCCTTAAACTTTTCCAATGCATGTTCTATACAAAAAATGCGTTGTTTCAGAGTTAATTCGAGTTAAAAAGAAATGGGCCTTATAAAAGCTTTACAAGCCCCTGCAGGGCCTCAGGGGGCCCAAAAAATTTTTCGAAAAATACTTAGTAATCGTAAAATTTTCTGCTCTTTCCGAATCCGGGGTCAAAAATAGGGGTTCCCATTTTAAAAAACGGACTTTGGGTCCGTAGGGCCCAAAATAAGGCCCCGGGCCAAAATCCAAGGTAACCATTTTCTTTCCTCCTCCAAATCATAAAACTTTTATACGAAAAATTTTTTGGTCCGGGGCTTCATTTTCGAGATTTTGGAGCCTATAGATTAAAATGACTCACCCTGTATTGGGAGGAAAAGTGCAGTCACAGAGAGGGAAGCAATATGGCTGCACATAACTATTTTCAATGCGATCAGCGCGCATGACGACGTAACCCTAAATTCAACATGGCTGCCTATAACTATTTAAATCCACTAGAACAGCGCGTGAACCATGTGACCTCATCCCCACCACGACTGCACTTTTCGTCGCAATATGGAATGTCCGGTTAGTGCACACGCGCACACACACACACACACACACACACGCGCGCGCACGCTCGCACGCACACACACACACACACACACTGTGCGTGTATGCGTGCGCGCGCGTGTGGCCAGTTTTGGCAATATTCTATACCTTCGATACTTCCTTTTGAAAAGCTGATACCTACAAGGGAAAAAGCTAAACATAACGAAATCCACTAAAATCAAACTAAAGTATCAATTTCTAAAGAAAGTATATTAAATAATTAGTTATGACGACTTTTAATACATATATCTATCATTTTGATGACTTTGATATTGAAAAGACCAGTTTCGATCTATACTTCTTAAATATAAAAAAAAAAAAATTATGAAGAAATTCGAACGTATAGGTACTTAAAACAATGAAACGAAGAGAAAAAGATCATATTGCTACAATGTATAAACTGTCGATGAAAAAATGTATTAAAACTAAAAAAATTGAAACCACACAAAACTTTGCTAATCGATTCCATTGAAATGTATTCATGCTCCAAAATTGAGAGAGTAAGACAAATTGAAGTGACAGTTTTAATCGATTTGGTTGATCCTAGATAACTTATAAATTATTTGAGAAATGGAGCGTTGAAACTTTATTTTTTTAAAAAGGTCGTTGTAATAGTATTTTTAAATCTTAATAACTTCAATAGTATTCAATAATGATTAAAATTTCTATTTCAAAATTTTCACCTCGATAGTTATCTTGGATAAGCATACGAATTAAATTACGTTTTAGGTAAAATGGCAAGAAGTACATTAAGGCATATAATATTTTTGGCAAATATGATGACTGGTCGTCGACTGTATTTTTATCTCTTATACCTTCGATAGTTTGATCTAAGAGAATGGTTGTCGTATAAAAATTTTTATTTCAATGGTCATCCTTAATGAACAAAAAATATGATAAAGTTCAGAAAAATACAGAAAGGTTAACATTACGATACGTACAGTTTCTTGCAGAATCTGAGAAATCGTGAATCAAACATTCCAGATTATGAATTGTATCATATCAAAAGCCCTGAAATGATGTGACGGATATACATCCAAAAATCAATCATGTTCACAACAAAATTCTTTTCAATCGTTTGTTTTGTTATGGTGATCGAAAGAGAGTTTCAGTTACAATAAGAGGTTCAACTGACTAGAATTAAAAAGTCGTCGAAAGATTGAACTTGTATCTTATTCGGAAGTATATCTTGAAGGGACTTGAAAAGATGATTTTTTTTCATTCTCGTTTGACATGTAACTTAACAGTCACTCATAAAAGAATCTTTAGAAAGATCACAATTTTACGAAATTGAAACTGGCAACGACATTTTGTGATTCAAGTTTGCCATTAAGTCGTGATAATGGTATTTTGATATCTCATACCTCTGATAGTTTTGAACCAAGAGTATTGTTTTCGTATCAAGAAATTAAGCTTAATGGTCATCTTTAATGAATAAATAATTTAATTCAGTTCAGAAAAATACAGAAAAGTTAACATTCAGGAACGTATCATTTCTTGAAAAATCTGAGAAATCGTAAATCAAACATTGGAGTCAATGAATAGTATCGAAGGTAAAGCCCTGAACTGGAATATATCTAAAAATCAATCATTATTATATCGAAGTTTGAGTAACAAGAAGAGGTTCAATCAACTTTTATAAAAAAGTCGTTGAAAGGTTGAACTTGTATCTCATTCAGAACTATATTTTAAAGGGACTCGCAACGATGCTTTTTCTCAATTCTCGTCTGATATGTTACTTCAAAGTCAATCATTAAAAATTATTTGGAAAGATCTCAATCCTACAAAAATGAAACTGGGGACGACATTTCGTGATTCAAGTTTTTCATAAAGTCGTCGTCATAGTATTTTGATATCTAATACCTTCGATAGTTTGATCCAAGAGGATGGTTGTCGTATAAGAATTTTAACTTTAATGGTCATCCTTAATGAACAAATAATTTAATTTAGTTCAGAAAAATACAGAAAGATTAACATTCAGGAACGTATCATTTCTTGAAAAAACCTGAGAAATCGTAAATCAAACATTGGAGTCAATGAATAGTATCAAAGATAAAGCCCTGAAATGTTATGACTGGAATATATCTGTGGGGATCGCTCCCCAGAACGTTCCGCGCGGACACAGGCGCAAGCGGCAACTTCAGCCACGACTGTGGACCGACGTCGTAAACAATCGAGCCACGCATAGCCAGGCAACGCCTTCAGTCTCTTATCAACCTCGACACGAGCGACAGCTAACCTTTAACCACACACAAGCTTAATCTCGGCCCTAGAGCCGTTGTAACTTTGAAAATTTAACTAAAAATATTATTAATAATTGGAGTGTCTTTCATTATTTATACCCGCACCATATACAGTCCATAGTGGTGACACCGACTAAGTAACCCTTCGTGTCGCGCTGCCGCGTCGCGTTTAGAAAAACGGAGGAAACACCTATATTGACTAGGCAGGTTGAGTTCGCCCGCTCCCTTGCCGCAAATTTTGCAAGAAACCTTCTTCAAGGAAATTCCGCGATGGTGAATGGAAATGACGACGGAGGGGCCGATGGTCAACAACTGCCAGTTCAACAAAATGGCGCCCCAGTGGAGGTTGTCACGCAGTGTAAGCTTCCGAATTTCTGGAAACATTCCCCGGAAGCATGGTTTATGCAGATCGAGGCCTTATTCGGCGCGAGTAACGTCCGCTCAGATTTGACGAAATATAACCTCGTCGTCGCCTCCCTCGACCAGGACTCCATCCAGGACCTTCTGGATGTCCTGCGCACTGCTCCAGCAAACGGGAAGTATGAGCATCTGGAGGCGCAAGTGCTGTCCCGGTTCTCGGACTCAGCAGACCAGCGGCTCACCAAACTCCTCACCAAGGTGGAGCTGGATGGGCGCACGCCCTCGCAGCTGCTTCGCCACATGCGCAACCTGGCCGCCGGCACGCAGGTCGCCGATGACGCGCTCAAGGTTAAATGGCTCAACCTCCTGTCCGCGCACGTCACACGCACTCTCCGAGTCCTGCGGAACAACACCTTGGACGAGTTGGCCGAGGCAGCCGACGAGAAGCACGACGTGCCTCCAGGACTCCAGGCGGTGAGTAGTAGCAGTCAACGCAGCCCGTCCCCTCATCATCGTGGTGGTGCCCAAAGCACCAGCTCTCACAGGACCAGCCTGACAGATGAGATCGCTGGCATACGAGCAGTGCTAGCGAAGCTCAACGCATCCAACGACCTGATTCTAAGGGCCGTCCGTGGGTCTCAACCGAGGCCAACTGAAGGTGCCCATCAACCGCATCGCCGAAGCAGGAGTAGGCCACGCTCATCTACTCCAGGTGGGTTCTGTTATTTTCACCACCAGTTTGGAGCCGACGCACGAAAATGCGAGCAACCCTGCAGCTTCAGATCATCAGCCGACCAGGGAAACTAACTTCGCTGCCATCAGTTGAGGCGACTGCTGGCAGCAAAGATCAGCTCCATGAAAATCGCCTCCTCATCATGGACCGGAACACTGGCCTACGTTTCCTGGTCGACTCCGAGTCGGTCGTGTCCTTATTGCCACTCTCGGCTGTGGAAGGAAAACCTCCTGTCCAGGACCTGCAGCTGGCAGCAGCCAACAAAAGCGTCATTAAGACGTACGGCCGACGAATGGTGACCCTCAACCTAGAGCTTCGTCGAGACTTCACTTGGCCCTTCATCATCGCCGACGTCCACAACCCGATTCTCGGCGCAGACTTCCTGGCCAGTACTGGTCTCCTGGTGGACCTCCAGCATCGTCGCCTGGCCGATCCCACCACCACCCTCAGTGTCGAAGCTATGCTCCACACCGCAGAAGTCTTTGGCATTGGCATCCAGAGCTGCTCCACTGAGGACAAACACCGCATGGCCTACGATCAGCTCTTGGTGGAGTTCGCTGACATCACCAAGCCCCGACAGGGAAAGGCAAACCTCAGCGGTACTCCAGTTTTGCACCACATCTTCACAAAGGGTCCTCCGGTCTTCGAGCGCCCACGGCGGCTCCATGGCGAGCGTCTTCAGGCAGCCAAGCAAGAGATTGACGAGCTCCTAAAGAGGGGCATTATCAGGTCCTCGTCCAGCCAGTGGGCGAGCCCAATACACTTGGTGCCTAAGAAGTCTGGTGGATACAGGATGACAGGCGACTACCGCCGGGTGAACGCCTGCACACGTCCGGACCGCTACCCGATTCCTGTCATTGAGGATATTCTGCATGACTGTTATGGCTGCAACGTCTTCACCACCCTAGATCTGGAAAAGGGATTCTACCAAATCCCCATGGCAGAGGAGCACATCAGCAAGACGGCCGTCACAACACCCTATGGGCTCTACGAGTTCCTGTACCTCTCCATGGGTTTGCGCAACGCCACGCAAACGCTTCAGCGCTTCATGGACACGCTGTTCCGAGACATGCCCTTCGTTAGGTCCTATATTGACGATGTGCGCATCAAGTCCCGAAACCACAAGGAGCACCTGGAACATCTTCGTCTCGTCTTCCAGCGACTGCGAGAGGCAGGACTTACCATCAATCTTCAGAAGTGCCAGGTGGGTCAGTCCGAGGTCCAGTTCCTAGGCTACACCATATCGCCCGAGGGTTTCCGGCCACCAGCACGCAAGGTGGACGCCATCATGGATATCCCCAAGCCTGAGACGGCCACGCAGCTCCGCGGCTTCCTCGGGGTGCTAAACCATTACCGACGCTGTATTCCTGGAGCGGCCAAACGACAGGCGTCGCTGAACGACATGTTGTGCGGCCTTCCCAGAGGACGCAAAGTCAAAGTCATTTGGACTCCTGAAGCGGAGGCAGATTTCCAGAGATGCAAGGAGGACTTAAAAAAGGCCACAACCAACACATTCCTGTCACCATCGACGCCACTGCGCCTGACGACAGACGCCTCCGACAAGGGCATCGGTGCCGCCCTAGAGCAGGAAATCGACAACGTCTGGCATCCGGTCGGTTTTTTCTCCAGCAAGCTGACAACCCCCGCAACAGAAGTACAGCACCTACGATCGAGAGCTACTGGCTATTTTCGAGGCCATCAAGTTTTTCCAGAGGTACTTGGAGGGTCGGAGCTTCAAAGTGCTCACCGACCATAAGCCTTTAACCTTTGCGGCCCAGCAGCGGTCGGACAAGGCCTCCCCAAGGCAGCAGCGCCAGCTAGACTACATCCTCCAATTCAATGTCACCCTGGAGCACGTGAAAGGTGAGGACAATGTAGTGGCTGATACTCTATCCAGAGTCAACGCAATCGCCATGCCATCCGCTCTGCTTGCTCGGGACATTGAGGCAGCACAGCTCGAAGACGACGAGCTGGAACATCTGCTGTACAAAGGCATTTTGGACCTGCAGGTACTCCATGTCGATGGCTCTTCAATCGCTTGCAACATCGAGGATGGCATCATCAGGCCGTACCTTCCAGCCAACCTGCGCCGTCGTTCCTTCGACGTCCTGCATTCGCTGGCGCACCCCAGTCCACGCACGACTACAAGAATCGCAACCTCCAAGTTTGTCTGGCCTGGCATCAAGAAAGACGTCGACCATTGGGCTCGATCTTGTGAACCATGCCAACGATCCAAGGTCAGTCGCCATAACCGAGCCGCACTTGACACCTTCCACGTGCCCAGCAACCGCTTCGAGCACGTCCATCTGGACATTATCATCATGCCGCAGGTAGGCAACCTGCGTTACTGCCTCACAATGATTGACAGGTTCTCGAGGTGGCCTACTGCAGTTCCACTGTCGGACATCACAGCGGAGACCGTTATGGCGAGTCTCTAGCAGCACTGGGTCTCGAACTTTGGTTGCCCAATCGAGATCACCACTGATCAGGGCAAACAATTCGAGTCGTCACTCCAGGCGGCTCTTGCACGCATGATTGGGGCTAAGCCCATCCACACCACACCCTGGCATCCGAAGTCCAACGGAATGGTGGAGCGTGTCCACCGCACATTGAAGGCAGCTCTCATGTGCGAGGGTCAGATTCCTTGACCACAACGCATACCCCTTGTCCTGCTTGGCCTGCGCAACTGCTTCAAGGAAGATCTACAAGCATCACCAGCTGAAATGATCTTCGGTACAACCCTACGCATTCCAGGAGAATTTTTCACCCATACTACGAAAGAAGTTAACCCCAGAAGCTTCTTGGAGAAGCTGCAGGAAATCAAGCCTGTGCCAGCCTCAGACCATGCCAAACATCGACCGTTCACCTTCAAAGACCTCAAAACCTGCTCGCACGTCTTCCTGAAGGTGAACACCGTCAAGAAGCCCCTGGAACCTCCGTACACTGGCCCTCACGAGGTAACGAAACGTGTCAACGAGAAGGTTTTTGTTATCAAGGTCAACGGCAAAGAGAGGGTTGTGTCCACCGACCACCTAAAGCCAGCGTACCTGGCCACCGCCGATTTGGAAAATCCTCATCTACCGGAACAAGCTGCAGAGCCGACGATTCCAACAACTCCGGCCCCAGCTGCATCGACGCCATCCTCTCCTCGGAGAACGAAGCGGGTATCGTTCCCTTCGCTGCTTCAACCTGCGAAGGTCTCTGGAGGGGGAGTGGCTGTGGGGATCGCTCCCCAGAACGTTCCGCGCGGACACAGGCGCAAGCGGCAACTTCAGCCACGACTGTGGACCGACGTCGTAAACAATCGAGCCACGCATAGCCAGGCAACGCTTTCAGTCTCTTACCAACCTCGACACGAGCGACAGTTAACCTTTAACCACACACAAGCTTAATCTCGGCCCTAGAGCCGTTGTAACTTTGAAAATTTAATTAAAAATATTATTAATAATTGGACTGTCTTTCATTATTTATACCCGCACCCTATACAGTCCATATATCTTAAAATCAATCATTATTATATCGAAGTTTGAGTAACAAGAAGAGGTTCAATCAACTTTTATAAAAAAGTCGTTGAAAGGTTGAACTTGTATCTCATTTAGAACTATATTTTGAAGGGACTCGCAACGATGCTTTTTCTCAATTCTCGTCTGCCCGTGCGAAAAAAACCCTGAAAATTTGGGCGTAAACTCCCAATTTTGGGAGTAAAGACTCAATATTCAGAGTAAAGTACCAAATTTGAGAGTAAACTCTAGAATTTCGAGAGTTTACTCTCAAAGTTAAGTCTTTACTATCAACTATTGAGAGTTCACTCTCAAATTTGAGACTGTACTCTCATCTTTTGAGGGTGACTCTCAAAATTTCAGAGCACACCCTCAAATTTTAGACTGTACTATCAACTTTTGAGGGTGACTCTCAAAATTTGAGGGTGAATTCTAATCGTTAAGTCTTTTCTTTTTCACGCTCATCTTATGAGGGTGATTTTCAAAATTTCAAAGTAAGCTCTTACGATTGAGTCTTTACTCTAACTTCTTGAGAGTACTCTCTTAATATTCCAACTTAACTTCCAACATTTGAAGGATGGGACTTAAACATTATATTAAAGTTACTCCAAAGTATTTGATGATTTACTATCAATTTTTATTTTTTTCTGAAAGAAAATAATTCTGAAAGAATCAAGGTAATATTCAAATTTTACACCAAGTACTTTGTCAGAACTCTCGAATTCGCTATTAGTTTTTTATTTTGAATTACCTTAACCAAAAATAAATCTATTTAATTTATTTTCTTTTTTGTCAAAAATTTAACTTGTAATCGAGCTTTTTAATTTAATTAATACTATACTTTAACATGCTGTTTATTAGTTTAATTATTTCGTATTTATGATATCAAAGCTATATTTAAGCTATCAATCCTTTTAATATTTTGACTTTATTAAAAATTATTTTATCTCACAAGCTTTTGAAAATAAAAAATTTTCAATATATTCCTATATACTTAAAATGTCAGTGCTATCTAATATGCTTACATAAACTCATGAATCTTTTATAAAAAGTTTGATTTTTAATTCATGTACGGAAAAGTTTTTTTTAATTTTCTACTGTTCTACACGAATTTTTTTTAAAGTTGGTGAGTTATGTTATTTTAATAAATTATTACATTCTGATTGAACAAATAATGGTTTTAAATATATCTCGTTTACATTATTTTTAATATGGTGCTATTGATAAATTTGTAATAAAATAATTTATTGATTGTATCAAAATAATAGATAATAATAATAGATTATACGCGACTGATTTTGAAACTAATTAATCTATGAAGAGAATAAAAAAAAAATTGTTTTTTAAATCTTGTATTTTTAAAGAACCCGCCCGCCCGACGATCCACTGCTATAACTGCTGGACTTTGGCTGGCCCACTCGCTAGTATAGGTTAGGTTAGTCAGTGAGTCTAATATACCACGTGTTGGTGGACCGGTAGTATTCTAAGAGTTCATTTAAAAAGTTATTGTTGAATAAGTAGTTCCTTGATTATTATTCAGTGCATTATTTTAATTTTATTCAAACAAATTTAATTTTACACTGTACTTTAATGTATTAATTAAAATTTAAAAACAGAAAGAATACCTAAAAATCAGTAGGGTTATGATTTTTTTCTGAATTAGATAAGTATATTTTTATCTACATTTACAAGTAGTCAATCTTTTATTAATATCAAACAATTTCTTTAAGAATTGATTCTTTGGTAAATATTTATGTTTTATTAGGTGAAAACTTAAATTTAATGCAGTGGGTGAAGTTAATGATTGCATTAAATTCAGCTCAAAACAAGATGTCCCTAACTAAATTCAAGATAGAAGATATGGATAAAGTCTTTGAAAATGCAATGTTAATCAAGCAGAAATATCACAAAATTAGCAAAAAATACCAGCAGATTGAGGAAACATAATGATAGAGTTTTCTAATGCGCATCAAACAAACTAAAGTAATTGCAGAAATACTGCAGTGCTAGTGAACAGTGTTTTTTATATTAAAAATAAAAAAAAAAATTTATCAAATGATTATTTCTCTTTTTTCATTAATGTAAATAGTGATTGACCGAGTTACACCGGAAGCTAATTTTGTGCAAAAATTAGTTTCAGAAAATAAACAGCAAAATATTGGTCAAGGTTTAAGATATATGATAGTGCTGAAAAAATACAACTCTGCTGTATTTTATAAATTATATGAAAAGGTGTTTGTTTCTGTTATTTAAATAAAAAACTTTCATCAGCAAACAAGCCAAATAATAATTTCTTATTTACTATGGCCAACGTTGGTATTTTCACTTTGTAAGTAGAAAGTTCTTTATTATGTTTACATAGAATGTATTGATAATTTAGTGATATTTGAACAAGATTGAATGACTTTGAAATATAATTTTTTTTATACTTTTGTATTTACACCAAACTAATAATATTATACTTAAAATTACTTATAAACATGAGTATCTTTTGATTAAGTGATTAAAATCATTCGGCTTAATACAGTTGAGATAAAAAACATTTTTTTTTTTAATAAATCACAGTATTAAAATATTTTAAAAATATGATGATGAAAAACATTTCAAAAATTTTTTTTTTAATTAGTTACAATATTACTTTTTAGTTATCAAATACATAAAAAAATTCTTTATCTTTTCTCAATGTACTACATTCTTTATTTTTTATCATGAAGATACAATTAAAAAGATTCACCATCAAAGTCTTTACTATTGTGCAATGAAAAATAGTTTTTTTTCTACAACTAAAAAAAATTTCTAACTTCATAAGATTGTCATTTTTTTTCATTTTTCATAAATTATTGAATAGAATATTTTAAGGTATTGAAAAAAAAATCAGGTTTTAAGTTTATGTAGTAAAACTATACAGCTATTAATTGAAATAAACTCATGTATACATGTTCAAAATAAATAAAATAAAAATAATCAACTTGTTGTTTAAATTTATTTCAGGTTTGCTTTCAAATTTAAAAGCAATCAAATAAGAATTTAACCCTCAATTTGAGGATAAAATTCTAACGAAAATTCGCTCTCAAATTTAACCCCCAAATAAAAACTTTCAATTGAGAGTTACTCTTACTCTCAGTTGAGAGGTTGCGAGAGTTTACTCTCAGTTGAGTCTACTTTCGGACATCCCTCAACCTACTTGAGGGTAAACTGGGAGTAAATTTTGAGAGTGTAAAATTTACCCTCAATTTGAGAGTAACTCTCAAGTAGGTTGAGGGATGTCCGAAAGTAGACTCAATTGAGAGTGACTAGTTGGGAGTGATTTTGAGGGTTTTTTTGGGGATAATTTTGGGGGTTTTTTCCGTACGGGTGATATGTTACTTCAAAGTCAATCATTAAAAATTATTTGGAAAGATCTCAATCCTACAAAAATGAAACTGGGGACGACATTTCGTGATTCAAGTTTTTCATAAAGTCGTCGTCATAGTATTTTGATATCAATACCTTCGATAGTTTGATCCAAGAGGATGGTTGTCGTATAAGAATTTTAACTTTAATGGTCATCCTTAATGAACAAATAATTTAATTTAGTTCAGAAAAATACAGAAAGATTAACAATCAGGAACGTATCATTTCTTGAAAATTTTGAGGAATCGTAAATTAAACATTGGAGTTAATGAATAGTATCGAAGGTAAAGCTCTGAAATGTTATGACTGGAATATATCTAAAAATCAATCATTATTATACCGAATTCCTATTGAATCTTTAAATTTGACGTGATGGTCAGAACAAAGTTTGAGTAACAAGAAGAGGTTCAATCAACTTTTATAAAAAAGTCGTCGAAAGGTTGAACTTTTATCTCATTCAGAACTATATTTCAAAGGGACTCGCAACGATGCTTTTTCTCAATTCTCGTCTGATATGTTACTTCAAAGTCAATCATTAAAAATTATTTGGAAAGATCTCAATTCTACAAAAATGAAACTGGGGACGACATTTCGTGATTCAAGTTTTTCATAAAGTCGTCGTCATAGTATTTTGATATCTAATACCTTCGATAGTTTGATCCAAGAGGATGGTTGTCGTATAAGAATTTTAACTTTAATGGTCATCATTAATAAACAAAAAAATCTAATTAAGTTCAGAAAAGTACAGAAAGGTTAACATTTAGGTATGTACAGTTTCTCGCAGAATCTGAGAGATTGAGAGTCAAACATTATAAATTATGAATTGTATCATATCAAATGCCCTGAAATAATGTAACTGGAATCTATCAAAAAATCAATCTTGTTTACAGCAACTTTCTTTTGAATAATTCTCTTTGTCATGGTGCTCGGAAGAGAGTTTCGGTGACAACAAGGGGTTCATTTGATTTAAATTAAGAAGTCGTCGAAAAGTTGATCCTATAACCTATTCAGACCTATATCTTAAACGGACTTGCAACGATGATTTTTCCTCAATACTCGATTGATATGTTACTTGAAAGTCATTTATAAAAAATTATTTGGGAAGATCTCAATTCTACAAAAATGAAACTGGGGACGACATTTCGTGATTCAAGTTTTTCATAAAGTCGTCGTCATAGTATTTTGATATCTAATACCTTCGATAGTTTGATCCAAAAAGATGGTTGTCGTATAAAAATTTTACCTTTAATGGTCATCCTTAATAAACAAAAAAATCTAATTAAGTTTAAAAAAGTACAGAGAGATTAACATTTAGGTATGTACAGTTTCTTGCAGAATCTGAGAGATCGTGAGTCGAACATTATAAATTATGAATTGTATCATATCAAAAGCCCTGAAATGATGTGACTGAAATCTATTCAAAAATCAATCGTGTTTACAGCAAATTTCTTTTAATAATTCTCTTTGTCATGGTAGTCGGAAAAGAGTTTTAGTGACAACAACCGGTTCAACTGACCAAAATAAAAAAGTCGTCGAAAAGTTGAACTTGTATCTCATTTAGAAATATATTTTGAAGGGACTCGCAACGATGATTTTTTTTCAATTCTCGTCTGATATGTTACTTTGAAGTCAATCATTAAAAATTATTTGGAAAGATCTCAGTTCTACAAAATTTAAACTGGGAACGACATTCAAGTTTTTCAGCAAATCATCATCATGGTATTTTGATATCTCATATCTTTGATAGTTTTTATCCAAGAGTATTGTTTTAGTATCAAAATTTTAGCCTTCATGGTCATTTTTAATGAAGAAAAAATTTAATTTAGTTTAGAAAAATTTAGTAACATTAACATTCAGGTACGTATCATTTCTAGAAAAATCTACGAAATCGTAAACCAAACATTGGATTTTATGCATAGTATCGTAACAAAAGCCCTGAAATAATATGACTGGAATATATATAAAAATCAATCATTATTACATCGAATTCCTATAGAATTTTTAGTATTGACAAGATGGTAGGAACAGAGTTTGAGTAACAAGAAGAGGTTAAAAAAACTACAATCAAAACGAGGTCAAAAGGTTGAAGTTGTATCAGATTCAGAACTATATCTTGAAGGGACTTGCAACGATTATTTTTCCTTCATTCTCGCTTGATATGTAACTTTAAACTCATTCATACAAAATGATTTGGAAAGATCACAATTCTACAAAATTGAAACTGGGGACGACATTTCGTGATTCAAGTTTTTCTTAAAGTCATCGTCAAAGTATTTTGATATCTCATACCTTCGATAGTTTGATGCAAGAGGATGGTTGTCGTATAAGAATTTTAACTTTAATGGTCATCATTAATAAACAAAAATTTTAATTTAGTTCAGAAAAATAAGAAAGATTAACATTCAGGAATGTATCGTTTAATGAAAAATCCGAGAAATCGTAAAATAAACATTGGAGTTAATGAATAGTATCGAAACGGAAGCTCTGAAATGTTAAGACTGGAATATATTAAAAAATCAATCATTATTACATGGAATTCCTATTTAATCTATGATAGTTTTTATCCAAGAGTATTGTTTTAGTATCAAAATTTTAGCCTTCATGGTCATTTTTAATGAACAAAAAAGTCTAATTAAGTTTATAAAAGTACAGAAAGGTTAACATTTAGGTATGTAAAGTTCCTTGCAGAATCTGAGAGATCGTGAGTCAAACATTATTAATTATGAATTGTATCATATCAAATGCCCTGAAATGATGTGACAGAAATCTATCCAAAAATCAATCGTGTTTACAGCAAATTTCTTTTGAACAATTCTCTTTGTCATGGTGGTCGGAAGGGAGTTTCAGTGACGACAAGAGGTTCAACTGACTAATATTAAAAAGTCGTCGAAAGGTTGAATTTTTATCTTTTTCAGAACTATATCTTAAAGGGGCATGCAACGATGATTTTTTTTTTCATTCTCGTTTGATATATTACTTTTCAAGTCATTCATAAAAAAATTATTTGAAAAGATTACAATTCTACAAAATTGAAACTGGGGACGACATTTCGTGATTCAATTTTTTCATAAAGTGGTCGTCAGTATTTTGATATCTAATACCTTCGATAGTTTGATCCAAGAGGATGGGTGTCGTATAAAAATTTAAATAAAATTAAAAAGTCTTTGAAAGGTTGAATTTGTATCTTCTTCAGAACTTATCTTAAGGGGAGGTTCTGGTGGATTGACTTTTTTTTTTTTTTTTTTTCTAAGATTTTTATTTCATAGTAAAAATAATATGAGACATCCAAATTTTTTACACCTTAAAGAATAAATATAAAACAATTGAAATTTTTTTTTTTTTTTTTTTTTTCTTTTTCGTTGCTTAATGATGGCCTCAAAATTGTCCTCTTTTTCGGTCAGGGAAGTGATAACTCCCGAATGATGAGCCTGAAATCAAAAAATCAAATATTTTCTGAATCTGTACAGATTTGGCTATGGCAGGAACTAGAACAAAAAAAAAAAAATTTTACCGAAGTTATAAACAATTGAAGTTGCAAAAATATTGCAAAAAAATTTACACGGCCGCCATTTTGTTTTTTTTACTCTTAAATTGCTCGTTCTATTCCTGCCATAGCCAAATCTATACAGATTCAGAAAATGTTTGATTTTTTGATTTCAGGCTCATCATTCGGGAGTTATCACTTCCCTGACCGAAAAAGAGGACAATTTTGAGGTCATCATTAAGCAACGAAAAAAAAAAAAAAAAAAAAAAATTTTTTTCAATTGTTTTATATTTATTCTTTAAGGTGTAAAAAATTTGGATGTCTCATGAAATGAAAATCTTAGAAAAAAAAAGTCAATCCACCAGAACCTTCCCTTAAAGGGGCATGCAACGATGATTTTTTTTTCATTCTCGTTTGATATATTACTTTTCAAGTCATTCATAAAAAAATTATTTGAAAAGATAACAATTCTACAAAATTGAAACTGGGGACGACATTTCGTGATTCAAGTTTTTCATAAAGTGGTCGTCAGTATTTTGATATCTAATACCTTCGATAGTTTGATCCAAGAGGATTGTTGTCGTATAAAAATTTAAATAAAATTAAAAAGTCTTTGAAAGGTTGAATTTGTATCTTCTTCAGAACTTATCTTAAAGGGGTATGCAATGATGATTTTTTTTCATTCTCGTTTGATATGTTACTTTTCAAGTCATTCATACAAAATGATTTGGAAAGATCACAATTCTACAAAATTGAAACTGGGGACGACATTTCGTGATTCATTCGTTTTTCATAAAGTCGTCGTCACAGTATTTTGATATTTCACCCCTTCGATAGTTTGATCCAAGAGGATGGTTGTCGTATAAAAATTTAAACTTTAATGGTCATCCTTGATGAACAAAAAAATCTAATTAAGTTCAGAAAAGAACAGAAAGGTTAACATTTAGGTATGTACAACTTATCTTAAAGGGGCATGCAATGATGATTTTTTTTCATTCTCGTTTGATATGTTGTTATAGGGCTCTAACTAGCCAGGCAGACTCGGGAATACAACCCACGTTGATCTGTCGAGCTCGCCTTGCAGCCTCTATAATCTCTGTCGCAGTCGGCTACCCGCCGACAAACTTCCTGAAAAAGGAGAAAAACCCGACCGTGATAATAAATACCTAAGTGATTTAAGAATCGGGGAGGGCGCGACAGCTCGTGAAATTCGGTAGGTGGGCGTGGGCTAGTGGATTCGAGCGCAAGGAACGCCGGTTAGAAAAAATAATTGTAATTCAAAAAGTTAATTTTTAATATTTAATGATAAAAAAATTAACTTAAAAACTAATATAAAATTAATATCTAACGTGGTAATTCACTCTGAATAAATACTCGTGCAATCGAGTTTTCAAATCGACAACAAAGAATTATCGGTGCTCTTTAAATCGAGCGGCACGCGCACACAACAACCTGCTGCTATCGGTAGCTTACGCGCGCGCGAGAAAAGTAAGAAAAACAAAGTATATCGCGATTTACAAATAAACGATCCCGGACACACACACTCACAATCGCTGCTTTACGCAAAACAAAACTCACTCTAGATCGCCGCAGGTGCACCTGTCCTAAGCCGCAAGTCTGCAAACTAAGCCGCTCAGCTGGGTGTAGCTCTCCAGGCTACGATGGCTCCCGACCGGCTTCTGGCTCAGCGTCGTCGTCTTGGTCTGAAGAATACCAAGTCTTCAGGTGATGACAACCTTCCTGCTGACTTGGTTTATCTTGATGGATATCTCACCAACACGCACGACACTGCAACCGATCTCTCTCAAGCGAATTTCTAACGATACAAGTGAAATTTATAACACGCGAGTTGACGAACGATGCGTGTTTGACCGAGCGTTCACTCCGGAATGATCTCCCGTCCTCGTTCCACCCACCCCGATATTCTATCGCTTCCCGCGCATTCTGATCCCACTCGTGCAGCGTTCTAACGGTCGCGCGGCGAACATGAAATTAATCCAACATCGTCGTGTTAATTAACTCGACCGTTACAATGTTACTTTTCAAGTCATTCATAAAAAATTATTTGGAAAGGTCACAATTCTACAAAATTGAAACTGGGGACGACATTTCGCGATTCATGTTTTTCATAAAGACGTCGTCACAGTATTTTGATATCTCATACCTTCGATTTGTTTGATCCAAGAGGATGGTTGTCGTATAAAAATTTAAACTTTAATGGTCATCCTTGATGAACAAAAAAATCTAATTACGTTCAGAAAAGAACAGAAAGGTTAACATTTAGGTATGTACAGTTTCTTGCAGAATCTGAGAGATCGAGAGTCAAACATTATAAATTTTGAATTTTATCATATCAAATGCCCTGAAATAATGTGACTGAAATCTATCAAAAAATCAATCGTGTTTACAACAAACTTCTTTTGAATAATTCTCTTTGTCATGGTGCATGAAGAGAGTTTCAGTGACAGCAAGATGTTCATTTGACTAAAATTAAAAAGTCGTCGAAAGGTTGTATCTTATTCAGAATTAAATCTTAAAGGCACTTGCAGCGATGATTTTTTTTCATTATCGCTTAATATGTTACTTTACAGTCATTCACAAGAAATAATTTGGAAAAATCACCATTCTACAAAATGGAAACTGGGAACGACATTTCGTGATTCAGGTTTGTCATTAAGTCGTCGTAATGGTAATCTTATCTCTTATACCTACGATAGTTTTTATCCAAGAGTATTGTTTTAGTATCAAAATTTTTGCCTTCATGGTCATTTTTAATGAACAAAAAATTTAATTTAGTTTAGAAAAATATACATAATTTAGAAACTTGAATCACGAAAGCTCGTTCCCAGTTTCAATTTTTTAGAATCGTGATGGTTCCAAATAATTTTTTATGAATGACTTGAAAAGTAACATATCAAACGAGATAAAAAAAAATCATCATTTCAAGTCCCTTAAAGATATATTTCTGAATAAGATACAAGTTCAATCTTACGACGACTTTTTGGTTCTAGTTAGCTTAACCTCTTCCTGTTACTCAAACTCTGTTCTGACCATCATGACAAAATAAAAAAGATCTAACAGAGATTGATTGTGAAAATGATTGGTACCTATAGATATTACAGTCATTTCATCTCAGGGCTTTTGATAAGATACAATTCATAAACTCCAATGTTTGTTTTACGACTACTTAGAGTGCGCAAGTAACCATAGATACCTGCATGTCAACCTTTCCGTATTTTTCTGAACTAAATTAAATTTTTTTTTCAACAAAGATGACCATAAAGGTTAAAATTTTGATACGACAACAATACTCTTGAATAAAAACTATCGGAGGTATAAGAGATCGAAATACCATTACGATGAGTTAAGGTGAAGACGTTACCGCGTTTTCATAAAATTTGTCGATTGCAGTTTAAAAAAAAAATAAAGAGAAAATTGAAAAAACGCTCTGTAGCGTGCTAGATAATATTTTAAGCTTTTTTTTAAGCCTTATTTAATGAAAATCGGTTAACAAATAACTTCAGGAAACTTAGAAAATCGGTTCTCTTCTTATTCAGCAAAATTGTAGTTGTGTATGTCGTCTGCTAGTGAGCGAAGGTGCACCAAGTACAGTACACCAAGTGTTAACTGTAAGTTCTCTGATTATTTTGGTTCATTTAGTTTTTATTAATTCTCAGTAGTCTAGATTTTTCTGCTTTTTGATTAATACTTGACTCAAATGCATGAAAATTACTATTTTTTAAAATATCAGTCTAAGCATGTAATTTTTCTTTTATTGATAATCAATTATCTTACTGGGAGACAGCAAGAGAGTAGCTCAAAGTGTTTGTAAAAGGAAGACAATCAGAAAAAGAAAAAGAAGAAGAAAAAGAGGAACAGCATCCAATAAAGTACCCGAAAAAGTGAAGAATATTTATGAAGATCGTAATTAATTTTTGTGCATGATTTGTAGGTTATTAATTAAGCAGTTGGGGAAATAATTAATAATTATTGAAGAAAGAAGAATTATTTATTTATGCCTGCTGCTTTTCGAATTTCTAATTTATATTTTTCTTTGCATATGTTGTTGCATGAAATAAATTTTAAAGGTTATGGGAATGGGGTGCATGTGCAGTTCGTGCATTTACTCAGCGTGCGGTAGCAGACGATCCAAGGGTCTGCTACACATGGTTAACGGGAAGAAAATAATTTTCCAAGTTTCCTGAGGCCAATACTTGATAGATAAATCTGTAATTAGGATAAAAAATTTGCTAAAAATAGCACTTAGCGCGCTACAGAGCGTTTTTTTACATTTTCCCTTTTAATTATATTTCATAGCCACTTTTTACATCCAACGCTGCTACGTCTTCACCTTAATGACAAGCTCGAATCACGAAATGTCGTCCCCAGTTTCAATTTTGTAGAATTAAGATTTTTTCAAGTAATTTTTTATGAATGACTTAAAAGTAAGATATCAAACGATAATGAAAAAAAAATCATCTTTGCAAGTCCCTTTAAGATTGAGTTCTGACTAAGATACAAGTTCAACCTTTTGACGACTTTTTCATTCTAGTCAGTTGAAACTCTTGTTGTCACTGAAACTCTCTTCTGATCACCATGACAAAACAAAACTTTCAAAAGAAATTTGTTGTAAACATGATTGATTTTTGGTTATATTTCAGTCACATCATTTCAGGGCTTTTGTTTCGATACTATTCATAAACTTCAATGTTTGATTTACGACTACTCAGATTTCGCAAGAATCGATACATACCTGTATGTTAACCTCCCTGTATTTTTCTGAACTAAATTAAATTTTTTCTTCATAATCGATGACCATTAAGGTTAAAATTTTGATACGACAATAATACTCTTGGATAAAAACTATCGGAGGTATAAGAGATCGAAATATCATTACGACGACTTAATGACAAACGAAATGTCGTTCATGTTTCGAATCTTATAGCATGGAGATCTTTCAAGCTCATTCTTTATGAGTTTCTGCGGAGTGACTTATCAGTCGGGAATGAAAAAAAAAATCATCATGTTTGACTCTCGATCTCTCAGATTCTGCCAGAAACCATACATACTTAAATATTAACCTTTCTGTTCTTTTCTGAACATAATTAGATTTTTTTGTTCATCAAGGATGACCATTAAAGTTAAAATTTTTATACGACAACCATTCTCTTGGATCAAACAATCAAAGGTATGTGTTGCGGATTTACTTCTTCATTAATTTTATTTTTATTTGCCGGATTAAAAGTTGGTAGGGGAGGGTTGTCAAATAAATTGAGTAGACCATTAATTAAGTTTATTTGAATTTTATTTTCTAAGAATATATTATAGTTTATTAAAAAAAAGGTTCAAGTTTAATAACTTTTATAAAATCTCTTAATAATAAATCAACAAGTATGAAATTTAAATAGTTAATGTGTATTGACAGATTAATAAGTTTGATGTTGATAACATGAGCTCATTACTATAAAATAGAATAAGACAAATCATCAAAGTATAAAATAATTTAATTATAAATTATGGAGAATCACTATTGAGCCAGGTCCAGTTGAAATGTAAAATGAGATAAAATAAATCAGTGTAGTATACTTAAGAGAACTATCCAGAAGGTTAAGTTGAATTTAATGAATTAATGCAAATGAGCTGAGAATGAGCTTGAGAGAGAGAATAATAACTGACCTAAGAGAGAAATTGAGATATGAGAATATGTTGAATTGAGAACTGCCAGCATTAATTTCCGAGTAAAGAAACTTAACTAATTTGAGAAATCGCCTAGTCAAAACTCTTGACGAATTTGATTATATTAATTCAAACCATAAATACGAGTTTTGCTTGAGTACAGTTGAGGTAAACAAAGCAACAGAGAATGGCCTTGAAAAGAGTAGAAAAGAAAATGGCTGCGTGTAAGACAGCACAAAGAAAAGAGAGAGAGAGCAAGAGAATGCACAGTAATTTTATTGATTTTCTGGCTGTGAGAAGGGCAATGTAAAAGCACCGGTAAATTATTGTTACCGATTCTGAGCGAAATACCTGAAGATGCCACGCCGTGAAAGCTCTCCTTGCTGAGCAATTAACCCAAGAATTGAATTGAGCCGAGCCGTTAGAGTTAATTGAAGATCAAATGTCTTCCGAGTTGAGCCAACACTAAGTAGATGATTCGTCGAGTTGACTGTACTGATGAGATGACTACGTTGAGGATGATGAGAAAGAGTCACGAGAAAGAACCAAGAGAAACCAGAGAAGTTTCACAAAATGGTGAGTGAAACCGTCTATTCACGAGCGTTGTCTTGAAGAGAGAGAGAGGCCCGAGCGTAACAGTCAAGTCATAAGTAAATGTAAACACCGATATTGATTTGAACTTAAATTATGAGAGTTTTCTTATTTACATTAAAAGGTGTGAGCGTTGGTCGAGTAGCAGCAGAGAGTGGCCTTGGAAATAGAGAGAGATAGCCCGATAGAGAGAGAGAGAGAGAGAGAAAATGGCCGAAATGGCTACGTGCTTGTGCACATTGAGATAGACGAAATCAGCACAGAGTCGTAAATTCTGTGCTAGAGAAAATGAATAGTGAGAAGGGGCAAGGAAATGACTGTTCCTTGCACCTGAATACCTGAAGATGTTCGATGAGTGAGGATTGTCCTTGAACCAGACAAATTCTCCGTGGACCACCGGTGAAGAGTAGCTGGTACACGTGGTAATGGCGCGGCTCCGAGGTTGTTGATGATCACAGAATTACTGTCTGTGATCGTCCGGATGAGCTGGTGCACGGTGAAAAGGCAGGTTCCGGGACTACCTGGTGAAAAAGGCGATGAGAAGAACCGTGAAAAAGCCGGGAGAACTCTCTGCTGCACACACACACACTTGAGCACCAAAACCAGAAGCCAGCACGCGAGGCCTGTGGCAGCAGCAACGGCGACAGCGGTACTGCCCAGCACTACGGCGCGCGGGAGAGAGAATTGGGACTAAAGCCCCCGCCTGGACTCATAGATGGAGCCATGCAGTCTATCAATTTAAAGTTGAGCGAATGAGCCGAAATATTTACGAGCGAATTGTGGTCCACTCCGTAACAGTATGAGATATCAAATACCATTATGACGACTTAATTACAAACCTGAATCACAAAATGTCGTTCCCAGTTTCAATTTTAAAGTATTATGATTTTTCCAAATAGTTTCTTATGAATGACTGTAAATTTATATATCAAGTGAGAGTGAAAAAAAATCATCATTACAAGTCCCTTTAAGATATATTCCTGAATAAGATACAAATTCAACCTTTCAACGACTTTTTAAATCTTGTCAGTTGAACCTCATGTTGTTACTGAAACTCTTTTCCCACTACCATGACGAAACAAAAGATTCAAAAGTATTTCGTTGTGAACATGATTGATTTTTGGATATATTTCAGGGCTTTAGATTAAGGTTGAAACTTTGATACGACAACTGTTTGAGATTTACCACGGGACTCAACGCCGTCGTCGTAGATCGCCCGCTTATCTACGACGATTCCACCTAGTTTACCTGAGGTTGAGAGACTCCCGGCCAAAACGGCGAGCTCTCTCTCCTCATTTGTAGATATAGTTTAAATAAATAGTTTAAGTGCAGCATAAAAACTACAAGTGTTGTGCTTCCAAATACCCTCGCTTTTCACCTTTCCCACTCCCTCGCGATCGCTGTAAATTTTCTTCAACCTAAAGCGCATCCTCCGCGTTTCCCCAAACATTTGACATCTCTTGTGGGGAAAAGTTCCCTGAAAAAAGGCGCGTCGCGAGTGAAAAAGGAAAGTTAAAAGCTTGTGCCATGCCGCGGCCATTTTTTTTCTTCGAAGTCCGAATGAAGAAGATGCCAGTGACGGCTAACCCGTGGCGCGCGCATCACCGCCGTGCAGCCACACTTCAGTGTCAGTGACAACAGTCGTCGTGTAAGCAAGAGAGACGGAAAATCGTGCTCCTCCACTCTCCTCTCTCCACACCAAAAGCCGCGCCCGCAGCTGGCTGTCCAGCGAGCACTCATCGGCCAGCAAGAGCGACCATCTTGTTGGCACCTCAATTCCAGCAGCACGCACCTTACCATCCAGGTCACCCTGGAGCCAACCACGCCACCCACGTAACCAGTACTCAAACCTAAGACGACGGTTGATTAGAAGGAGACAGCAACACTCCCGCTTGCTGTCATCTGAAGCCCGTCGGCCTACCACGTATCTGCCGCACTTGCAGCCTCTCTGCAGTGGGAGAGAGAGAGAAGGCACCTCAATCAGCTAACTCCGCTAATACGGTGGGTCCGCCCCAAGTCGCAAACTTGTGTTGTGCAATTTAATAATTAATATTTCTTTTTTTTTGATTGTTTGTTTAGATTCTGAACGGTGTAGGTAAAGCTGACTACACTTGTTTTCAATTTTTCTTGCCTTTTCTTAAGTTTGTTTATGCTTACCTTTTTCGAAAACAAATAGTCAGTTGACCCAATTACTCAATAATTGAGTACAGCTGTTACTATTTTGGCAAATAATTGATTATTTTAGGGTCAAGTGACCAATAAAATTAGGAATAATTTTTTTAATTTTTACTTTTGTTAATATTGAGATCACCTCAAAACTTAATTTCATTTTATTTTGTTCCACCTTATGTTACATTATTGAATTTGCAGGTGAAACTACCTGTTAAACTGAGGTTTACGCTCACTGTCCAACCACATCTGAGCAACTTTTGGCACCTGTGGGAGCAAGCGAAGGGACTTTCTTCACCAACTGGTAGTCCTCGAGTGCCCATTCAGCTGCAGCAGCAATCTTTGTGTTCTTCGAAAGTCTTGGGCTCAAAATTACTGTTTTTTATGGTTGTCAGAGTCAGCGTTGGAACCAAATTTTGGCAATCCTTATTCGTATAGTATAATCTCAAATTATTTATATTGCTGAAGCCATATTGATTGTCTCAGTTTTCCAATTTTATATTTTCAAAAATTCTGATTGAATTTTTTAATCCATTTCAGGTTGGTTTCAAGACCAATTTCTTCAAGACAATCATTTCCCCCACTCTACCCAACTGTAATAAGTATTAACTATAATCACCATTTGGTTTGTTTTCATCTCCAAGCGGTTTTCAGCTTGTTTGAATACCTTTTGATTTTTTTAATTGAAAGATCAATCCAAGTGCCTACTAACCCTTGCCCCCACTCAACCCAACTAGAGTTGTTTGGGGATTTTCATTTCCTTTTTTCTCTATAGTTTTTTGTTAAACTATTTACCTTTTTTCTTCTACCTTTATTTTTTGATTTTTTCACTTTCTTCATTTTTTAAACTTTCATTGGAAATTATGTTAAGGTTTTATCTCAAAATCAGCCTCCTGCCTGGGTTAGTTGTTTTTATTTAAATTGTATTTCAGTTTGAATGATTCTTTACCAGTAATATTCTTAGGTTTGAATATTTTTCAATTTTCTTTTATTTAAAGAAATAGTTGTGTTTATTTAAATTCGATGTCAGTTTAAATTTTCCTCACAAGTAAAATTCATATGTTTGAATGATTTCTAATGCTTAATATTCATATTGTTGAATATTTTTCAATGCTTACCTTTCCTACTGTTAAATTCTTACGTGATTTGGCAGTTGCGGGACTCTTTCCCACCCATGGGATTGAAACTGAGTCCTAACTCATTAAGGCTAAAAAAAAAAACATAGTTTCGCTAGGGTTTATTTAAACCTGTCACCTCCGTGACTGAGCAGCTGCGGGATTTTTCCCCACTCATGTTTTTTTGCTGTATCCAAATCGCTTTAAGTTTGGAAAACAAATTTAAATTGTGTTTCAATATAAATTTTCCCAAGCCAAAGGATAGTTTTTAACTTTATCTACTGATCTATTATTTAAAGTACCAGCCTACCTTGCAAAATGAATAAACCAGATTCATTTGCTCAAATCCTTAGCGCACAAGTTTGAATTCGAAATTGAATTGTCACTCATTTCGAAATCTTCGAGCAAAAGGGAGCCTTGATGATTCGCGAGTTAGCAGAGAAACGCATCCTGCGTCTCAAACAACTTTCTGGCAAGATTTTGTCAAAAATTACCGAATTTTAAGGAACTGCCAGGATGTAGACCGTAGCCACGACTACTTCGTAAAAGACATGTACTACCATACGCAGGACACCTTTGATGCCGTGTGGTGTGACTACATCCAATTTCTTAAAATTAAGCCACCTGCGACACCTAAAGTCCAGGCCTCGGCTACTCATTTCAAGGTTCAGCCACCTACGACACCTCAAGTCCAGGCCTCGGCTACTCATTTCAAGGTTCAGCCACCTGCGACACCTCAAGTCCAGGGCTCGGCTACTCATTTCAAGGTTCAGCCACCTGCGACACCTCAAGTCCAGGCCTCGGCTACTCATTTCGAAGTCCAGCCACCTGATCTAATCCAAGCTCAGGCTCTGGCCTTACTTTTCAAAACTCAGGCCCCTGCTGCAGCCAAAGCCTGGGCGTCGGTCACGTCTTTTGAAAATCAGCCACCTGAATTAGTTCCAATTCAGGCTTCGGCGACCCCCTTCAAGATGAAATCACCTGAGACACCTCAAGTCCAGGGTCCAGCGAACCTCTCCGAGAGCAAGCCACCTGCGGCTGTCTTGGCTCAGGCACCGGCTATCGCTTTCGAAAAACAGCCACCTGAACTGCTTAGAGTTCAGGCCTCTGTTAAAAGCCCCGGATTAAGCCACCTGCAGGAATTAAAGTCCAAGCTCTGGCAATCATGATGAAAGTACAGCCACCTGAACTAATTCAGCTTCAGGCGCCGGCTATATTCTCAAAAATTCAGCCACCTGAACCACTCCAGGTTCAGGCCCCAATCTCGATCTCAAGCCTTCAGCCACTTGAAGTACCTCAACATTAGACCCTGGCTGTATCATTATTTAACTGTTGGGTTTTCGACCCAGGAATTTTCCTTGGACAGAGCATCAAGCTCTTACCAAAATTGCCCAGTAAGCCCCTACGTTTAATCGTACGCTTGCTAACCACCCCAGACTTAACCTACAATTATTTTTATATATTACTTAATATTATTTTTATTTTTATTATGTTCACAGACATTATTATTAATCGACTACAGTCGATTAAGGCGGGCGGAATGTTTGAGATTTACCGCCTTTTATTGCCACGGGATTGGTCATGCGAGCGACCCACGCCAGAGCTGCCCAGAGTGACCAGTTTCCGCCCTCACCAGTCTTGCTACGACCGTGATGCCGCAATCACGCGTCACGGGACTCAACGCCGTCGTCGTAGATCGCCCGCTTATCTACGACGATTCCACCTAGTTTACCTGAGGTTGAGAGACTCCCGGCCAAAACGGCGAGCTCTCTCTCCTCATTTGTAGATATAGTTTGAATAAATAGTTTAAGTGCAGCATAAAAACTACAAGTGTTGTGCTTCCAAATACCCTCGCTTTTCACCTTTCCCACTCCCTCGCGATCGCTGTAAATTTTCTTCAACCTAAAGCGCATCCTTTGCGTTTCCCCAAACAACAACAATACTCTTTGATAAAAACAATCTGAGGTATAAGAAATCAAAACACCATTACGACGACCAAAAGACAAACTTGAATCACGATTTGTCGTTTATAATTCAAATTTTGTAGTATTGTGATTGTTGAAATATAGCTAAATATTATAATATTAGAATTGTGTCACCATCTATAGTCTCGACGCCCGACGGTGAACACGAATAAAATATGTGTATGTGTGAGGGAGAACGCATCACGCAACTACGTCACGCGACGCGACGCGACCAGTTGAGTACTGTACTAGCAGCCGACCGGTGCGGAGCACGATGCTCGCATGCGGATAATTTGTAATCTTACTATTAAATAATAATTAAATACTATTAATTAACCACAAAGTGTTTCACTAATCTGATCTACCTCTACAATAATCCCAACATGGTAGCAGAGAACGTAGTTTATTGAAGAAAAAGTCTGGCTAAAAATAACACGTGCTCCGAAAAATAAGTTTTTTTTTTCATTCTTCTTGCGTACTTTTTAATCACAAGAAAATGAAAGATTCCGAATAATAATTAGTTTGAAGTCTAATTAAGAGAATGGCGTGAAAGGCCTGAAGAAAAAATCCGTGCAAAATGTTGATGCAGGAGGATTAAAATTAGTGGAACCGCAAGGCGTGTCGCGAGGTTAAGCGAGCGCATGGCGAAAATTGAGGTTAAGCACATGTTGAAAGTTTTGAAGTTTTGATTTTAAAATATATAGTGGATGAAAAAGAGAATAAAACAAATTTAAAAATAAAAACGGCTAGAAACAAATCTAATGATTTTAATGATGGAATTGACATGTTTGATGGTCAAGAGTTCGAGAATTGGAAATTTAGAGTTTTAATGATTCTAGATTTCAACGATTGTTTAGAACAAGTAGAACGAGAAAGAACTTTAAATGATGATGAAGATGTTTGGAATAAAAAAGAAAAGTTAGCAAGCGCATTTATAATAAGTAAAATTTCTAATAAACAATTAGAATATATAAAAGAGTGCAAATCAAGTCTCGAGATAATAAATAAATTAAAATCAATGTATGAAACAAAATCTACTGCACTACAAATAATAAATAGAAATAAAATCGAATCCATAAAATTAAAACAGTGCAATACAGTGGAAGATTTTTTTGTAAAATTTGAAACAGCGTGCAATCATTATACAGCCGCTGGTGGAACATTATCAGAGTCAGAAAAATTAAGACACATGCTAAATGCTTTACCAAGGAATTATAGCTATATTGGTGATTATCTGGATTTATTGCCAGAACAACAAAGAACTGTGGACGATGTAAAATCAAAAATAAAAGAAAAAAGTTTAAAATCAAGTGAACAAAGTGAAAATAAAACAAATGAGAGTACCTTTAATACAAAGGTAAAAGGAGTTTGCTACAACTGCAACAAAACTGGACATTTGCAAAAACATTGCAAACAAAATAAATATAGACAATTTGGTCAACATGGCAGTCAACGAGGCAGAGGTGCTAATCAGCAACAGCACTACAGTGGACAAAGTGGTTCTCAACGAGGCAACTAAAGAGGCAATAATTTCAGAGGCCAAAGCAAAGGCAGAGGCAACAATCAACATAGAGCTGAGTCAACAGATAACCAGAGCGACGACAACTCTTTTGCAGCATGGTTTACAGAATTCAATATAAACAAGATATATGAGGTAAAGGTCAACAATTGTGATAATCTTAATGATAATTATAATAAATTAAATTGGTTGTTAGATAGTGGTTGTACACATCATGTTGTAAATTCTGATAAATATTTTAGTGATTCTGTAAATTTAGATAACCCGATCCAAGTAAACTTGTCAAATGGTGATTGTATTAAAGCAACAAAGAAAGGTAATATGAAAGTTTATTTTGAAAGCTGTTATGGTAAAAAATAAATTGAATTAAAAAATGTATTTTATGTGGAAGGTATTAAAAAAAATTTGTTAAGCTATCATCAAATTGCTAAAAGTTCGATTCTTTATTCTAGTGATGATTATATTGAAATATATACTAAGAAACAACAATTATTTACAGTTGCATATGCTATTAATAATCTTTACTATTTAGAGAGTTTTATAAAGAATGAATTTCTTAATGAAGGCATTTACACTAATGCAGTAAAATTAACTCAAAAGGAAAAATGGCATAGAGCCTTAGGGCATGTAAATTTTAATTATTTAAATAAATTAGTAAATTTTAAATTATTAGATGGGTTACCAGAAAATTTAGAAAAAATTGATATGAAATGTGCTAATTGCATAAAAAGTAAAATGGCAAATGTTCCTTTCGAAAATGATGCAACAAGTTCCTCTGAAATTCTTGAATCAATCCATACAGATTTGAATGGACCCCATAAAACTTTAGGTTATAATGGGAAGAAATATTTGTTAACATTTGTTGATGATTACAGTAAATGTACCAAAATTTTTTGTATAAAGAGTAAGTCAGAGACTATTCATTGCTTTATAGAATATGTAAATCTTGTTGAAAATCAGCTGAATAAAAAAATTAAAAAATTTAAATGTGATAATGGCAAAGAGTATTTAAAAAAAGAAATTTTTAATTTAATTAAATATAATGGGATTAAATTAATAACTTGTCCACCCTACGTCCACGAATTGAATGCAGTAGCGGAAAGGTACAATAGATCTGCAATGGATACTGGTAGATGTTTAATGAGAGAAGCTAAAATAAATTTTAGATATTGGCCAGAAATTATTAATACAGTTGCTTATTTAAAGAATCGAACATTGGCCAACACTATTGAAAACAAATCACCTTATCAGATATTTTTTGGGAAAAAGCCTAATGTTAAACATTTGAAAATTTATGGGAGTAGAGTTTGTGAGAACTCCGGAAGTTTTAAGAAAAAATAAGTGGCAAGATAAAAGCCAATTCAGAGTTTTAGTGGGGTATAATGATAATTTTTATAGAGTTTTGATTAAAGGCAGAATTATAAATGCCAGACATGTGCAAGTTATTGAAGATAAGACAGAATTAATTTGTTTAGAAAGGAAGGATGATAATGTTGATGAAAATTTAAATTCTAGAGGAAATTTTATAAATTTTGATTTAGAGAGTGAAAATAATGATAATGAAAGTAATGAGAGCGAAATTGAAATTGAAAATGGTAACGGGAATGAAATTAATGATGAAAATAGAATTGAAATTGAATAAAACGGTGAAATAAATAAGAACGAAAGTATACAAAGTCCGAATGAAATTAAAGATAAACAAAATGAAAATTTAATGCCAGTTAGGAAATCAAATCGTAAAAAAAATCCTATTGAAAGATATGGAAATCCTGTAACTAATTTTATATACGTAAATTATGTAGATTCGAATGTACCTAGTACAGTTGAGGAGGCGTTGAACTCCATAGAATCTTTAGAATGGCAAAAAGCTATGGAAAATGAAATAAAAAGTTTGAATAAAAATGAAACTTGGACTATTGTAAAAAAGCCGAAAGATAAGAAAATTATTGATGTAAAATGGATTTTCACGAAGAAAAATAATAATATATATAAAGCACGTTTAGTTGCTGGAGGCTTTCTACAGAAAGATTACATTGAGAATGTTTATTCACCAGTAGGCAAAATGCAAACCTTGAAAATTTTGTTAAGTTATTCTTGTGCTAATAATTTATTTATTGATCAGATGGATGTAGAAATAGCCTTTCTAAATGGCAATGTAAAATCAAAAGTTTATATTCGCGAACCACAAGATTTTGAAACGGGAGAAGATAGAGCATGCAAACTGAAAAAGGCACTTTATGGTCTTAGAGAAAGTTCTAGAGTTTGGTACGATTGTTTTAATGATTATGTTGAAAACTGAATTTTGCTAGAAGTAATTATGATCAATGCTTACATGTAAACAAAACAGAGAAAGATCCTATATATACATTAGTTTTTGTTGATGATTTGTTAATATTTTGTAAAGATAAATCTAAAAATGAGGATATTAAATCGAAACTAATGAATAAATTTATTATGAAAGACATGGGTAAAATCAGTAATTATATAGGGATTGATGTGAATTATATTGATAAGAGAAATTTAATGACATTGAGTCAAACAAAATATATAGAATCTTTGTCTGTCAACTACTGGTTAGAAAATACAAAATTATACGACACTCCTATGGAGAATAATCTTAAGCTAGAGCAAGCTTCTGAAATCGACGAAAGAATAAAATATAGAAAGGGTATAGCCGGGTAAGATAGTCAAATCGGCCCCCAGCGCGAACTCCTACAATATATACTGTAACGGTCGAGTTAATTAATCGCGACGAAATAAAATTAATTTCATGTTCGCCGAGCGACCGTTAGAACGCAGCACGAGTGAGAATGGAACGCGCGGGAATCGGTAGAATATCGGGCCGGTGAGAAGGAGGACAGGAGTCATTCTAATCACCGTAAGCGTTCGAGTACAGATCGTACCGATTCGAAGCTTCGCGAAATTATAATAAGTACGAGTGAAAGGTCAGTTTTGTTGTGTCGCGCGTGCTCGGGAGTTATCGTCGCGACGAAAACAAGTCTTCGACAGGATTGTTATCCTTGGACAACTTGTTAACCTGCGACAACGAGACGACGACACTGGACCGTACGCCGGCATCGAGACACGGCAGTCTACGATTTGGGTATCTAGCTTGGAGGCTAGAGTTTCAGCCTTACGGCTTGTAACAGGTGCACCTGCGGCGTCCTCATGAGTTATTGTTTGTTAAGCGACCATAATCGTTATCGTGTGAGAGTGTGAGTGATTAAAATCATCTGTAAAATACTTTGTTTTTCTCGCGCGCGTAAGCTGCCGATAGCAGCAGGTTGTTGTGTGCGCGCGCAAATCAACTTAGAGAGCAGCGATAACTCTTTGTTGTTGATTGAAACACTCAACCGTATGAGTATTTGTTTATAAATTATCACCGTGTCAAGCATAGATTTTTGTATTAGTTTTTAAGTTAATTTTTTGTTATTAAATATTCAAAATTAACTTTCTGAGTAACAATTATTTTTCTGACCGGTGTTCCCCGCGCTCGAATCCTCTAGCCCGCGCCCACCTACCGAAATCAACGAGCTGTCGCGCCCTCTCCGATTAATAAACCGTTTAGGGATATATAATCGCGGACGGAATTTTCTCCTTTTGCAGGAAACTCGTCGACGTGTAGTCGACTGCGGCAGAGCTTATAGAGGCTGTATGACAAACTCAGCAGATCTACGTGGGTTGTACTCCTGAGTCTGCTCGTTTAAATAACGCCCTATAACAATACATCATTCGAAAGGGCATGAAAAAAGAAAATTTTTGGCGTCAACCAGAATTTTTTATACCCACTACTGCGCATGCGCGGTCCAAAATAGTGATTTTTCAACTTTGATTTTTTTCTCGAAATCTAAGAGGGCTACCAAAACGCGGTTTACGGCAAAATTTTGTTTACAAAAAATGTTGTCCAATCATATTTTTTAAAATTATTTTTGGCAAATTCAAATTGTTAAGGCTGTTTTTCGAATTTTTTTCCCTAAAATATGCGATTAGAAAAAAACGGTGATACATACCTCTCTGGAAAAAAAATATGTCGTGTATTTTAGGAAAAAATAGCTTTACAAATTTTTTCAAATTTTTTGAAGTGGTAGAAGACACTTTTTAGGCTAAATTATTGAAATTTTTTATCTAAATCGCCAACAAGCGGCAGCATACTGCGTTAAAACATAACAACATTTATATCGCTGAACTAAATTTTCTGTAAACAAAATTTTGCCACAAACCGCGTTTTTCTAGCCATCTTAGATTTCGAGATAAAAATTATAGTTGAAAAATCACTATTTCGCCCCGCGCATGCGCAGTTTAGGGAATAAAAAATTGCTTGTGCGTGATTTTTCAACTATAATTTTTATCTCGAAATCTAAGAGGGCTAGAAAAACGCGGTTTGCAGCAAAATTTTGTTTACAAAAAATGTAGCTCAGCGATATAAATGTTGTTATATTTTAACGCAGTATGCAGCCGCTAGGTAGTGATTTAGATAAAAAATTTCAATAATTTGGCCTAAAAAGTGTCTTCTACCACTTCAAAAAATTTGAAAAAATTTGTAAAACTATTTTTTCCTAAAATACATGACATATTTTTTTTCCAGAGAGGTATGTATCACTGTTTTTTTCTAATCGCATTTTTTAGGAAAAAAAATTCGAAAAACAGCCTTAACAATTTGAATTTGGCGCCAAAAATGATTTAAAAAAAAACTGATTAAATTACATTTTTTGTAAACAAAATTTTGCCGCAAACCGCGTTTTGGCAGCCCTCTTAGATTTCGAGATAAAAATCAAAGTTGAAAAATCACTATTTTGAACCGCGCATGCGCAGTAGTGGGTATAAAAAATTCTGGTCGACGCCAAAGATTTTCTTTTTTCATGCCCTTTCGAATGATGTCTATATTGTAGCGGTTCGCGCCGGGGGCCGATTCGACTATCTTACTCGGCTATACCCTTTGATTGGTCAATTATTGTATATTAGCTCACGTACAAGACTTGATATTTCTTTTGCCGTAAATTATCTTAGTCGATTCCAGAACTGCTGCAATGAAACACATTTTAAATATGCTATGAGAATTTTGAAATATCTTATTAAAACTAAAGATTTAAAATGAACTTACACCGATGAAGAAAAAAAATGCAAACTTAGATTGTATGGTAGATTCAGACTATGCAGGCGATAGCATAGATAGAAGATCGACTACTGGATTTGTAATACGTTTGTTTAACAATGTTGTATTTTGGAAATCGAGAAAACAAAACTGCGTAACGAAATGTTCAACCTTTGCGGAGTATACTGCTATGTCCGAAGCAGTGACTGAAATTTTAGTTATAAGAAATCTTTTAAGTGAATCATTTGATATTAAATTTATTAAATCGATAAAAATGTTTGAAGATAATTCGAGTGCTTTGTTAATCACGAAATTTGGAAAATTTTACAAAGAACTCTAAACACATAAAGGTTCAATACCATTTTGTTAATGAAAATTATGAAAAGAAAGTTATAGATATTTTGAAGGTAGAGTCACAGAATAATATTGCTGATATCCTGACTAAAAGTCTTGATAAAAATAAATTTATTAAAAATCGCAAAGCCCTGAAACTATTGTAAATTTTTGAAACTGATTAAATTGAAACTATTATGAAATAATGAAATAAATGTAGAAAGAAAACAAATATTATAAATTTAAGGAGGCGTGTTTATATTATAGCTAAATATTATAATATTGGAATCGTGTCATTATCTATTGTCTCGACGTCCGACGGTGAGCACGAATAGAATATGTGTATGTGTGAGGGAGAACGCATCACGCAACTACGTCACGCGACGCGACGTGACCAGTCGAGTACTGTACTAGCAGCTGACCGGTGCGGAGCACGATGCTCGTATGCGGATAATTTGTAATCTTACTATTAAATAATAATTAAATACTATTAATTAACCACAAAGTGTTTCACTAATCTGATCTACCTCTACAATAATCCCAACAGTGATCTTTCAAGCAAATTTTTTATGAATTTCTGCAGTGACTTATCAGTCGAGAACTAAGGAAAAATCATCGTTGCAAGTCCCTTTATGTGACAGACTTGTTTTTGTTAATTTATTATACAAGTTTGATACTGTAAATGTTAATTATTTTTATATATTTTCGAAGAAGTAAGAGTCAATACAAAAATGTAAAAGTTCTTTTGCCGTAGACTTTTCTTGTTTTTTAATTCGTAAAATGTTCTTTTTAAAACTTCAAAAGGTGCTTTAATAGTAATCTCACAGTGATACTATACAAGCCGCGTCACAGGCAATCAAATAAGGATTGTCTGGGGACGCCCTTTCTTCCCTCGATCAGCGGGGAACCTCGGAGTGTTTCGAACATCACGTTCGAACACAGACGACTGGTTACCAAAGTACTTTTCGAGGTTATCGCGAAAAAGATTTTAGTTGTTTAATTCGAATGAATTTAAAAATTCGATCTTCTTTTTGCACGGTAAACGAACTTCACTTGACGAACTGTCATCGAGCGAGCGACATCATTTTAATAAAAAATTATATTTCTTTCCGTTGACTGTAATTTTATTGCAATTGGAAGTTAAAAATAAAAATGATAAGATTAAAAACTGTTTGATTTAATTTACTTGTTTCTGTGCGAAACATTTGGTGCATCGGCCGGGAAACTTAAAATTTTGAATTTTAAAGTTCGAAAAAAAAAAAAAATGAGAAGAAGACAGCCTCCACCAGACGATGGACCCCCAGTGAGGCGTCGAAGACTGACCAATGTTGCTGAGATGGAAGCCGTACCAGCAGTCACTCCTGGTCAACGACGTTCTGAAGCTGCGGCTGTCATTGAACCAGCGCCCACAGCAGCAGCCCGAGTGACAGTTCGCGCCAGGAATCAGCGTCAACCTCCCCGAAGAGCATTGCGTCAACCTCAACAAGCAGAAGATGCGCCCGTAGCCGAGTCTGGTGGAGCAGCGGTACGAGTACCAGCTCAACGACGAGGGCCTCACCAGCAACGGGTTCCAGCAGTAACGGCAACACAAGAGGTACCGTCCTGTCAACTGGGACCTTTAATTGCACCAGAGCCAGTTCCAGAGCCTGATGATGTCCCGGCGGTTCCTGTGGTAGCTCGCCAACGAGCGCCGCGTGCTCTTCGCCGTGCAGTCGCGCTGGTTCCAGAGCCTGACGATGTCCCGGCGGTTCCTGTGGTAGCTCGCCAACGAGCGCCGCGTGCTCCTCGCCGTGCAGTCGCGCTGGTTCCAGAGCCTGATGATGTCCCGGCGGTTCCTGCGGTAGCTCGCCAACGAGCGCCGCGTGCTCCTCGCCGTGCAGTCGCGCTGGTTCCAGAGCCTGACGATGTCCTGGCGGTTCCTGTGGTAGCTCGCCAACGAGCGCCGCGTGCTCCTCGCCGTGCAGTCGCGCTGGTTCCAGAGCCTGATGATGTCCCGGCGGTTCCTGCGGTAGCTCGCCAACGAGCGCCGCGTGCTCCTCGCCGTGCAGTCGCGCTGGTTCCAGAGCCTGACGATGTCCTGGCGGTTCCTGTGGTAGCTCGCCAACGAGCGCCGCGTGCTCCTCGCCGTGCAGTCGCGCTGGTTCCAGAGCCTGACGATGTCCCGGCGGTTCCTGTGGTAGCTCGCCAACGAGCGCCGCGTGCTCCTCGCCGTGCAGTCGCGCTGGTTCCAGAGCCTGATGATGTCCCGGCGGTTCCTGTGGTAGCTCGCCAACGAGCGCCACGTGCTCCTCGCCGTGCAGTCGCGCCGATTCCAGAGCTCGATGATGTTCCACTAGCGCCTGCGATAGCTCGCCAACGAGCGCCGCGTGCTCCACGTCGTGCAGTTGCGCCGGTTCCAGAGCCCGATGATATTCCGACAGCGGTTTCAGCGGTAGCCCACCCACGAGCACCGCATACACGTCGTCTCATAGTGGCGGACGGAGATGAGCTTGCAGACCCAGCTGTTCCAGCGGTAGCTCGCCGACGAGCGCCGCAAGTTCAACAAAATGTGGACGTAGATGATCCTGAATCTGCTGAAAATCTGGCTGACCCAGTGACAGCTCGCCAACGAGCGTCGCGAACTCAACGTCGAGCGACTCAACGAGTTTCGAGGTCGGTACCACCGACGACAGCAGCTAGACGACGATCACGCCAACAGAATTCTGCTCCGGTGAGAACCCGAGACCGAGCGCCCACTCGCCGTAATTCAACAACATCAATGAGGACTCATGAGCGAGTTTCTCGCCAACGTCACTACGAAGCCGTACTGGAAGCCGATGAAGAAGATTTCGACAGCGATGCGACTTTTGAAGCTGAATACGATGAAGATTGCAATTTTTACGATGAATTGAGCGATGATAATTTCGATAATTCTGATAACGTTAATTTTTATAGTACGCCGAATCCAACACAGTCGAGTGGGGTTAATCATTCGGGCGGGGGAGGGACATTTCTTGATGTTAATTCTAGTTCTTTTTTTAATAATTCTACTTTGGTCAATCGAATGACCGCAAAACCTCTCCCGGCTGTTTCTGGTGATCCACTTGACTGGCTTGGGTTCAAACAAGCTTATGATTTAACTACTGCGCAAAATGATTATAGTAATCAAGAAAATGTGATTAGGCTTTCCGGATCTCTTCAGGGTGACGCTCGCGACGCGACTCGAGCTCTTTTTATCGCGGGGGGAGACGCCGAGAGAATTATGAAAACTCTTGAAATGAGATTTGGAAATTCTAGGTTAATAATTCAAAAAATGATCATCGAGATTAAAAGCTTGCCGAATATCGATTCACGGAAAAGTAATTTGATTGATGTAGCTACGCGGTTGAATGATTACGTATCGGCAATTAGATCGTTGGATAATAGTACTGGGTTTTTGTACAGTCACGATCTTACGAATGATATTTTGGGAAAAATGCCGGACTCAATGATAAGCTGTTTTACTAAATTTGCAGCCTATAGAGATAACGGAAAGTCTGATCTAGAGAAAATTGCCGATTTTCTTTTTGAGGAAGCTGAGATTCTTCTAAAATCAGGAATTTTTTCTATGCGAGCGAAAGAGCCTGACGTAAAATCACCAGAGAAACGGACGGAGAAGCGTTCACGACATGAAGGTAGCAGCCAAAAGAGTGTGTTTTTAACAGGTGTAACTGAAAATTCTCGTGTGAGTGATAAGAATTCTAAGAATGAATGCTTTAATTGTAAAAGGAAAAGTCATTGTATTGTTGAGTGCAGAGATTTTTTGAAAATACCTATTTCACAAAGATGGACGGTTGCGAAAGAAAATAAACTCTGTTTTAATTGTCTGAGTGAAAAACACAATCGAAGAGATTGTGACGAGAGTGCATGTAGAAAGTGTGGGCGTAAGCATCACGAGAGTTTACACCGAGATAATAAAAGTCCGAGAGATAATGCTTCGCAAGCTCCTGTAGGCTTCACAGTCGAATCTTCTTCGAGGAAAACAAGTTCTTTGTGACCAGACGTGGGGAATTCAATAAATAATCTGGGAGTAACCTCAAAATCACGTATTTTTTTGAGAATTTTGCCATTAGAAATTTTGGGGCCAAAAGGTTCTAGGGTTATACACGTCTTCCTTGATGAAGGTTCGACTGCAACTCTGATTGATGCCGAAATTGTTAAAAGTATTGGAGCAAAAAGCATGCGATTAAACGTTGTTTTGAATAGTATCGGAGGTTTAACACCGGCTAATGAAAAGGTTGATATAAAATTACAAAATAAAATCGCAGTTTTTACTTTGAACAATGTATTGGTAGTACCTGACTTGCCACTTTCTTCTCAAAAGATCGATGAGAGTATTTCGCGCTTGTGTGAACATAACACAGGTATTTACATACACCCTGAAAATTTGGTTCCGAGTATGTTAGTAGGTCAAGATCATATCGATCTTATTATTCCTCGTGAAGTTCGGGAAATTCAGGGAAATTCTTTTTTTGTCAGTCGATGTTTACTGGGCTGGGCTATTCACGGTCATCACGGGGTTGAGGAAGAAAAAAGGGTTACAGCACGAGTCAACGCAATTGTTTCAAACACAGAGTCTAAAAATCGTGACGATAACCTCGAAAAGCTCGTGCGTTTTTATTTTGGTTTAGATTCGGCGGGAGTTTCGGAAAATCAAACAGGGAAATCTGAGAACGAGCAAGCCTTAAAAATTTTGAATGAAACGAGTTATAACATAAATGGATTTTGGGAAGTGGGTCTCCTGTGGAAAAACATAGAAAAACATAGATTTTCCAACGGACGATCAACTGCTCTTCGTAGACTTTATTTACTCGAGAAAAAGCTCGATAAAAATCCTGATTTCGCAAAATTATATTACAAAGAGATGTCGCGTTTATTCGAGAAGGGTTTTGCCGTAAAAGCTGACGGAATTTTTTTTTCTGATGGGAAAACGCGTTATTTGCCGCACTTTGGAGTGACGAACGTCAATAAACCAGGAAAAGTAAGGTTAGTTTTCGATGCAGCTGCTAAATCTGACTCAGTAAGCTTTAATGATCTTTTACTTGCTGGTCCTGATTTATTGCAGTCACTCCCGAGTATAATTATGCGTTTTAGACAATTTTCTTATGCGGTAAAGGCGGACATGCGGGACATGTTTTTAAAAATTAAAATTCGTGATCAGGATCTTGATTCTCAACGTTTTCTTTGGAGAGGTGAAGATAGGTCGAAGCCACCGCAGGAATTCGCCATGAAATCGATGATTTTTGGGGCCAAATCTTCACCTTGTACCGCGATCTTCATAAAAAATAAGAATGCTGAGCTTTTCTCATCCAAATATCCGATAAGTGCGAAAAGCGTGATCAAAAATTGTTATATGGACGACTTTCTCGACAGCTGTGAGACTCGTGCGGAAGCGTATGATCGTGTGAGGGAGGTAAGTGAGATTAATTCTCATGCGGATTGGGAAATGCACAGCTGGTCGAGTAATGACGTATCTATTTTAGCTGATTTTTACGAGCAAAACGGTGTTGAGCAACTTATAAAGTCAGATTCTTTTGATTACGGTGGGGAAAAAGTACTCGGTTTACGATGGTTTAATGGCTCTGATAAACTTGGTTTTAATGTGGACCTGACTAAAATTGAGGGGCGTTTGATTGATGGCACTAAGAAGCCGACTAAACGGCAGTTTTTGGCTGTAATAATGTCGATTTTTGATCCTCTTGGTTTTTTGACACCGTATACAATTCATTCGAGAATTTTAATGCAGCAGGTGTGGTTGAGTGGTGTAAAATGGGATGACGAAATTCGCGATGAGGAGTTTTTTAAATGGCGGCAATGGCTTAACGATCTTAAATTCGCGAAAACATGCCAGATCGATCGGTGCTATCAACTGAAGAGTTTTCAGAGACGCGAAGCTGAGTTACACGTTTTTTGTGACGCTAGCAAAAAGGCCTATTGCGCGGTAACTTATTGGCGGTTTTTTATAGAGGTAGACGTTTTTCACACTTCTATTATTGCGGCTAAAAGTCGCGTGGCTTCGAAAAACGGATCTACAATTCCGAGATTAGAGCTTCAAGCCGCTCAGCTAGGTGCACAACTCGCTAAAACGTTGGGAAGGGAACACGACTTCACGGTGACTCAACGCGTTTTTTGGTCAGATTCTACAACCGTTTTGCACTGGATAAAACGTGATCCAAAAGATTTCAAAGTATACGTTGAAAATCGTTTGGAAGATATCAGAAAGAAAACTCGTGTTTCAGAGTGGCGTTACGTGCCGACGAAAGACAATCCAGCTGATGATGGTACTCGTTATGCTTCTGGGTGTTTAAATGAGAGGAGTCGTTGGTTTCAGGGACCGTCGTTTTTAAGGAAGCCGGAATCAGAATGGCCGGATCAAAGTATTCTGAATAAAAAACCGAAAGAAAATGGAGAGTACTTGAAAGTTTTTTGCGTGAATGTCGTGAAGAATTCTTTGATCGATTTTTCGCGATTTTCGAGATGGCTTCGACTTATTTGGTCAACTGTAGGTTTTTTTATTGCAATTAAAAAAATGCGGAGAAAAAATTATTTGCGTAAGAACATCGTTTTAAGTTTGACCGATTTAAGAATAGAGGCGGAGAATCTCTGCATTAAAATTTCTCAACAATCTTCTTTTCCGGAAGTTTTAGACGCTTTGCAAAACGGAAAAAAGATTCCGAAAAATAGTAAACTTTTAAGTTATGATCCGTTCATCGATAAGACAGGAATTTTGCGAATACAAGGGCGGTTGTCGAACTTTAGGGACGAGAATGGTGAGTTGATTTATAAGCCAATTGTTTTAGACAGTAAGGATAAATATACTAAATTACTCATTGTTCAGATTCACGAGACTTACTCTCACGGAAATCATGAAACGGTCTTAAATGAGTTACGCCAGAATTATTGGATTCTAGGTCTTCGGCAGGCCTTGCGTAGTTTGGTTTTTAACTGTAGTGAATGTAAAAAATTACGCGGTAAACCAGCTAATCCTAGAATGGCTGCACTTCCCATAGGTAGGTTAGCTTGTCGAAAAAGACCTTTTTCTCATTGTGGCGTGGATTATTTTGGACCGTTATTCGTTAAAATTGGGCGAAGGCGCGAAAAGAGATGGGGTGTTTTATTTACGTGTTTAACTGTGAGAGCGATTCATTTGGAGATAGCACATAATTTAGATACTGATTCTGCTATTCTTGCCTTTAAGAGATTTATGGCGAGACGAGGTGTACCTATCGCGGTGTATTCTGATAACGGAACCAATTTTAAGGGTATGTGTAACGAGTTAAAAGACGCGATCATTGTATTAAACCGACATGGTCAGAAATTAGAGGAATTCGCGGTGAAAGGTGGATTTTATTGGTACTTCAATCCTCCAGCAGCACCTCACATGGGAGGAGCATGGGAGCGTCTTGTTCAATCAGTAAAAATTGCGATTACTGCGGCGTTGAAAGAACAGGCTCCAAGAGATGAGACGCTTCAAACTATTTTCGCAGAAGTTGAACATTCTGTTAATTCTAGGCCTTTGACTCACGTATCTTTGGATCCACGTGATCAGGAAGCACTCACTCCTAATCATTTTTTAATTGGAACCTCGTCGGGTTCAATAAAATTCAGTAAAAGCAATGAAATATCTTTTTGTACTAGAAAACAGTGGAAAATTAGCGAAATGGCTACTGAGCTATTCTGGAAAAGATGGTTACTTGAGTACCTTCCTACTTTGATTCCTAGAAGGAAGTGGCCTGAGAATGAATCGGATCCCATAAAGGAGGGTGATATGGTGTTGATTCTGGATGATCAGGCGCCTAGGAATCAATGGAGGAAAGGTATTGTCTTGAAAGTCCATCCTGGCGCAGGTAATCAGGTGAGAATGGCTGATGTTAAAACGGCATTGTCAACTCTACCACGTCCAACAAGGAAGTTAAATTTGCTCAAATCGAAGAGTAACATTTTTTGTAGGGTGGAGAAATGTGACAGACTTGTTTTTGTTAATTTATTATACAAGTTTGATACTGTAAATGTTAATTATTTTTATATATTTTCGAAGAAGTAAGAGTCAATACAAAAATGTAAAAGTTCTTTTGCCGTAGACTTTTCTTATTTTTTAATTCGTAAAATGTTCTTTTTAAAACTTCAAAAGGTGCTTTAATAGTAATCTCACAGTGATACTATACAAGCCGCGTCACAGGCAATCAAATAAGGATTGTCTGGGGACGCCCTTTCTTCCCTCGATCAGCGGGGAACCTCGGAGTGTTTCGAACATCACGTTCGAACACAGACGACTGGTTACCAAAGTACTTTTCGAGGTTATCGCGAAAAAGATTTTAGTTGTTTAATTCGAATGAATTTAAAAATTCGATCTTCTTTTTGCACGGTAAACGAACTTCACTTGACGAACTGTCATCGAGCGAGCGACATCATTTTAATAAAAAATTATATTTCTTTTCGTTGACTGTAATTTTATTGCAATTGGAAGTTAAAAATAAAAATGATAAGATTAAAAACTGTTTGATTTAATTTACTTGTTTCTGTGCGAAACACTTTAAGATATATTTCTGAATAAGATACAAGTTCAACCTTTCGACGACTTTTTGATTCTAGTTAGTTGAACCTCTTCTTGTTACTCAAACTCTGCTCTGACCATCACGACAAAACAAAAGATTCAACAGAAATTCGATGCAAAAATTTTTGATTTTTAGATATATAAATATTGACGAGGATCTCTGGGGGCAAAACCAAATAAATTAGAAAACCAAAAATTTGAATAGAAAAATAATTTATTAAAATACGTAGCGACGTTTCGTCTGCTGGTGCGCAGACCTTTTCAAGCACTGTTATACGTAAAATTAATTACAATTGTTAAAAATATATATTAAATGGTACAGATAAAAAAAAAAGGAAGAGAGTTACAAACCCGAATAAAAATTAAAGAAAATAAATCAATCAACCAGAAGGTACAACGTTCTCCGGTAGCGTCAGAAATTAGAATCAGGCGTAAGTTAGAGTCGAGTTAGCATACGAGTACATAATAATAAGACGACAGGTGAATGAACGGTGAGTATAATGATACACAGACAATAGTATAGTTTTATTTTTGTTTATTTTAATAAATAATTTTTCCATTCTAATGTTTGGTTCTCTAATTTATTTGGTTTCGCCCCCGGAGATCCTCTACAACATTTATACATCTAAAAATCAATCATTTTTGAATCGAATTTCTGTTGAATCTTTTGTTTGTCGTGATGGTCAGAACAGAGTTTCAGTAACCAGAAGAGGTTCAACTTACTAGAATCAAAAAGTCGTCGAAAGGTTGAACTTGTATCTTATTCAGAAATATATCTTAAAGGGACTTGCAATGATAATTTTTTTCTTCATTCTCGACTGATAAGTCACTCCACAGAAACTCATAAAGAATTTGCTTGAAAGATCACTATGCTACAAGATTCGAAACATGAACGACATTTCGTGATTCAAGTTTGTCATTAAGTCGTCGTACTGATATTTTGATTACCATCAGTTTTCACGAATCAGATTTCACGACAGGCACTTATCACGACAAACCATTTTCACGACAGACGCTTTTCACGGCAGGTACTTCTCATGTAAACAGTATTCACGAACAGCTTTACTCACGAATAAAAAAATTAAATTAATGCAGAAAGAAAGTATTAAAGAATTGTTTACTGTATAAATAATGTTTATTGTATAAAATTGTATAAAATTTATAAAAAGTACGGTTATAAAATAATGTTGCTGCCAATCAGCTCTAAAAAGTCAAGCTCTTTACATTCTCTTTTGTAATTTTCGTATTGTAAAGTAATATTTCGAATTTTTTGTTGGAAATCCATCCATTTTTTTTCGGCGCAGCTTTGATTTTTCGACCAAGACACAATTCCGTCACTCCGATTTCAGTGTCCGCCTGTTCCTTTTGGATTTCAGAAAGTATTGAAAACAAGTCCGGGTGATTCTTGCCGACCATAAGCCTGAATCTATTATGCCAGCCCTCACTGACGTTATTCGTTTTATGGTCGCCAGTGAGAGCCGCATCTCTTTGATTCCACAGTTTCGGAGGATACGTTGCAGCAACAGCAGCCCTCCTGCCTCGTGCAGCTTTACCAATGTATGTAGATTCAAAGTATTCCAGCATGGGTTGAAGACAATCAGTTGCGAATTCGCTCAACTTCTTGGCTCGTCATACTGATCTTGGTGAGCAGTTTGCAGGTGTTCTTGCTGTACTCTTCGGTACATGGACTGCCCCAAGTGAAAGAAGCAGCAGCTTAGTGTGCAATTTTCGAAGACCTCGAAGCCAGCGCCAATGATGCCCAGTTCAAAGTCTGTCATGAGCCTTGTTGGCCTGCACCCGACCACATGGTACTCTTCAGCCGCGGCTGTTACCGCACGCAGTACTAGCGAATATTGTTTTTTTTCTTTTGATGTTAGAAGGGCGTAAACCAAGGGCAGTGCTGCGTATACGTTGTTTCTTTTCACGATGCCCAAAATACTAAAAAGCTGAGTGAACAGCACCGGACTGACCTAAGGAAAAAACGTAAATATTAAAAATAATGTTAAGCCATGTTGAATTAGAAAAACCAAGGTAATTACTTTAAAAGTCCCGACCAAGAACCAAGTACCACTGTCCATAAGCAATTCTAGGTTACTTCTTGTCGCAAAAACCAAAACTCTACCGGGCATGATCGTATCTTTCGAATCGTAAACAAGAAATTTATCACCAGTAATAGTATTCTTGTATTTATCTGGAAGGTTCGGAACATCCGTTAAAGTTTTCGGGTTTGGAGGCAAACTACGACGTTTTGCCGTTTGAACTGATCGCTTCAAGTTCTCGCGTTCGGGCAATCGGGAGATAATACGTTGAGGCAAATTTATGATCTCATCCTGCACTATCCTACTAGGAGGTCGTTCTGGGCGCAGCTCACCCACCTGTTTTACTCAGTCCTTTGTAATTTCAGCCTTACATTCGTCAGGATCCAATGGATGATCAGGCCCGCTTTGCAGAGGAAAAATTGTCGGAGCAATATCATCCATTGCCAGAGATGTGTTTGCTCGAGCATGGCACTCCTTTTTTCGAAGTCTCTGGCAGTCCCAGTATGTTTTGTCATTACGGTCTCTTGAACGAGTGTATAAGAAGCCGTCAATAATTAATTTACTGCCAATAAGGACGACGTCAGAGTGTTGACTCATTTAAAAAAAAAAAACGGGTAGTACAAATTAAAATAAAAGGAAGTAAAAATTTATTAAAAAGTTGGCTATAAAACAATTTGGTAAAGGTTATAATAATGTAAACATTCGATGACCGATCGAAACGTTCGAAAATTCAAAATAATTTTTCGTGAAAGTGGTTGTTCGTGAATTTAGATTCATAAGAAATGCCATCGTGAAAAGTGCCTGTCGTTAAATCTGATTCGTGAAAACCATCGGGTACCGATATTTTGACCTCTTATACCTCCGATAGTTTTTATCCAAGAGAATTGTTGTCGTATCAAAATTTTAACCTTAATGGTCATCTTTTATGAACAAAAAATTTAATTTAGTTCAGAAAAATACAGGAAGGTTAACATTCAGGTATGTATCGTTTCTTGCAAAATCTGAGTAATCGTAAATTAAACATTGGAGTTTATGAATAGTATCAAAACAAAAGCCCTGAAATGATGTGACTGAAATGTATCCAAAAATCAATCATTATTACATCGAATTTCTGTTGAATCTTTTGCTTTGTCATGGTGTTCAGAAGAGATTTTCAGTGAGAGCAAGAGTTTCAACTGACTAAAATTAAAAAGTCATCGAAACGTTGAACTTGTATCTTATTCGGAAATACATCTTATATAAACTTGGAAAGATGATTTTTTCCCTCATTCTTGACTGATAAGTCAGTCCACAGAAATTCATAAAAAATTTGCTTAAAGGATCTCAGTGCTTTAAAATTCAAACTATCAATGACATTATGTGATTCAAGCTTGCCCTCAACTCGTCGTTATTGTACTTTCATGTCTTAATACTCTGGATAGTTTTTATCCAAGAGTTTTGAATTCATATCAAAATTTGAACTTTAATACTGGCCAGAACAGAGTTTCAGGAATGAGAAGCGGCCGTATCTAGAATTAATTGATACGCTGACTTTGTATCTTGTTACGAAGTAAGTAAGGTATAACTATTATTAAGTTATAAAAATTATTGCGACGTTTCGATGCAGAATTTGGCTTCCTTTTCAAACTCAAAATATTATTATGAAATTTTTTTAAAAATATCTCAACAAAATATGATTCTCACAAATACATTGATAATTATTTACATTTATAATAAAATTAAATGATAATGTACCTATTTACGTTTTTTTAAATACTGCAGATTTTTGCCGTAATAAAAACTTTGGTCCAGTCGTTAGAATTACATTTTTAATATTTACCGTACAAGTGTATTATGATTATAAAGGTAGTTTCACAGGTATAACAGGCATTGTGACAGTCAGTGATCGTAATTAAATCGTCGGTAACGATTTAGGATTTGGCGCGAGTCACGTGACTGTCGAACGCAGCTCAGAGCGGACCTCTGAGGTGGTAGAGCGGGAATCGGGAAGCCACTCGTAGTTTTCGTGTCCAAGTGTTCGCACGTACATGGAACTTAACTCGTCTCGGTTCGACGGCTAACCGGACTCCTCGGGAGTGGAATGTCGTCGAAGAGAGAGTTGGCAGAGACAGAAGGTGCGGGATCGATGGTCATCGCCCGGGAAGCATTCTCCTGTCTAGACGAGTCAACCGGCTTTTGGAAGCCGTGGACGTCGGGGAACCTGACCGACGTCCGGCAGACACGCAAAGATCTGGAGATCGATTCATGGCAGATCTTGAAGCAGCTTACTCGTTACGGAAGTCGAGGCAATTATTGACATTCGCGTCGCGCGTTGTGGTAGAGCCGTAGTGTGAGAGTGTGGTGTTATTTGTGAAGTTGTCATTTCACGTCATCGCCTGGACCGCTTTCCGACGGCTACACGGCGACTCGAGTATGGTAGATATTGCGGCTGGTCGGCATCGTAGCCTGGCATTTTGTTTAGCCTGACGGCTTGTGTATGAGGTGCACCTTAGCGACTCCGTAAGTTAATTGTAAATGTGCGAGTGAGTGTGAATGCGTGTGAGTGTCCTTAGTACACTGTTACTGTCATAATCTTTGTTTTTCTCTCGCGCGCGTTAGCTGCCGATAGCAGCAGGAATTTGTGTGCGCGCGCAACGATTTAGAGAGCATTGAAGATTCCTTTGTTTACTGGTTTGAACGACACCGAGTCGTAATTCGAAATTTGTATTTTAGGTTTAGATTTGTTTTAATAAATTATTAAATTGTTAATTTAATTTTTATTGACTAAACCTAGTGTTCCTGCGAATCGATCCTGTTTTAATACCCGAACCCACTGCCGATAAACGAACTAGCCGACCGTGTCGCGAGATATAGTAATATTCGCGGACGCGATTTCCTCATTTTATTATTTCAGGTCGACGAGTTGCAGTTCGACGAGTGCTTGGATCAGCACTAAGTACAGGTAATAAGGATTTAGTACGCACCGTGGGTATTTGTATCGGCTCATACAAACCCTTAAATCCACCCCTGTTACAGCATAAAGGTAGAATTACAAGTATAAGGATATATTCATGTAAAAACACTCTTGAAAATTGTATACTTAAATTTAATGTATATGAAAATCGAAATAAAAAATTATACGCTAAGTATGATCTTTAAAAAATACTTTTAAAAAAGTAATATTTACGGCGATTGGTTTTTTTAAAAGGAGTCTAAATAAAAAGTTATACGCTAAATATAATAATCTTTTTTTGAAAATGAATTAATGAAAGAAGTGAAATCAAAAAATTTATTACGGACGATTTGAGGCCGAATAACTTATTATTTAAAAATAATTTCTCTTCTAAAAGATGATCATATTATATTGAATCACCTTCAATATACGTAAAGTTAACAATTTTTCAATTATAGCGCATACATGGGAAAACACATGCAAATTGCACACAACTCAAACACTTTTTAAAATTAAAAATTAAAATATGTTGTTAAGAAACACACTGAGCATTCAAAATATAATTTAAAAAATACAGGTATCAATGATTTTTTTCGAGATAATTTAGTTCAAAGAATATTAAATTTTTACAGGTCAAGTATACCCATACATTGTGATTTAGTTGATTTCTAACTTAATTACAACATATTTTAATTTCAAAAAGTGTTTGAATTGTGTGCAATTTGCGTGTGTTTTCTCATGTATGTGCTATAATTGAAAAATTGTTAACTTTACGTATATTGAAGGTGATTCAACATAATATGATCATCTTTTAGAAGAGAAATTATTTTTAAATAATAAGTAATTCGGCCTCAAGTCGTCCGTAATAAATTTTTTGATTTCACTTCTTTCATTAATTCATTTTAAAAAAAAGATTATTATAGTTAGCGTATAACTTTTTATTTAGACTCCTTTTAAAAAAACCAATCGCCGTAAATATTACTTTTTTTAAAGTATTTTTTAAAGATCATACTTGGCGTATATTTTTTTATTTAGATTCCTTTTTAGAAAACCAATCGCCGTAAATATTACTTTTTCAAAAGTATTTTTTAAAGATTTTATTGCGTAAATTCGGTAAATATTTAAATGTATTTCCTTTTTGTCCACAAGTTCAAAAAACCAAACTCCATAAATAAATCATTAATATTGTTGAAATATGTCTTAATAAATTATTTCACGAACTTAACAAATTCTAAATAATTTAACAATAACTAAGATATATTCAATTATTCTGATGTAAAACCACGACATAAACCAGAACCTATAAAAGTCCTAGGAAAATCAATTTTATATGTAAAAAAAAAAATTCAATTTAGTATTACCTATTTTTTAAATGTACATTGCATAACTTTATTTTAATGTAAATTTACATTGAAATGTAGCAAATACTCATTTGTAACCTTAAAATGATTAAAAAAAAGATAAAAAGTCAGCTCACGAGTCAGCTGTAGGGAGCTGCTAATTGATACCCATAGCGCCACCAGTCGCCTCATGGCTACAGGCTCGGGCCTACATGCCCCCGTCTGCCGCTGTAGGTAAGCAGTAAGAGTGAGACAGCAAATATAGACACGCCCACCGCATACGTCACGTCCGGTTAAGTCTACAGAGAGCGCAGACAGAGAGACCAGATGCTCGAAACTGAAATCGAATTCCCCTGACTACCGTGAGCCAAAGGAAATCAGCGTTTCGAAAAATGAAACGTTCATAACTTTTCAATGCGCGCTTTGTTCGGGATAATTTTTTTTTTAAATTACTCAGGGGATCATCAGCTACGCGCGGGATGTATAATATAAATGAAATAATCATCCTAAAATAGTTTTTCTTTGAAGTGTCCTAACCTAAAACCAAAAATCAAAGTATATAAAGCCCTGCAGGCTTTCACGGCAGTCGGTTTAAAAAAAACCAAATCGCCGTTAAAGCCCGATTGGGTTTTAGGATATATATAAATTGGAGTCTGAATTATCATTCTCACGGTGTATAAGGTATCACGATATAATAGTTAGCATTGCAGCAGTTATATTAAACCAAATTACTTCCTGAATTGATTCAAAAGATCAGAATAAACAGAATTTATTTTTTTAAGGTCTTTCTGAATGTTCAGTTGATTAGTTTGTGTGCGTATATGTAAAACTTAAGCAATCCTAAGTTTATACCACTGACTTTCTCGGTCAATTAAACGATAGTTCTTAAAATCAATCGTATGATAAGTGTTGTTTCTATGTTTAAAAATACATGAATTTTATCTTTACATTTTATTTTCCTTTTGTTGTCTCTTATTCGCGTAGTAGTTTCATATCCAGTTGAACCAATATATGTAGCATCACACAGACAAATTGCCTCATGAATAATTTATTTTTATAAACTCAGAAAATGCTAAAAAGTATTTATAGTAACATAAAATATTCACGTTTCAATTTTCCCAGTTGAGATTTTAAAATATTTTTCTCTTTAAATTCATGATGAAAAAATGCGTGGTGCCGCATCTCTGAAGTTCGATATGCTCTGAACACGAATTTTTTAAAGTTAGCTTAATAATGAAAAAAACGATGAAAATTGCATACACCGTGTTTTCCGGTGTATACCCCCCTCCCTCCCCCCTCCCCGGAGGGCCTCAAAATCGAACCAAAAAACTAGGGGGGGGGGGATACACCGATCAGTTAAAATTTTTTTTCTAAAAAAACTTGGGATGAAAAGTCACATAATTAATTTTTTATTGTTTAATTCAACTCGTGATTGAAAATTTTAAAAATGTAAAACAAAAATATAAATGTATGAACAGTTATTGCTTATAAAAATAAAAAAATAGCTTTAAATTAGCGTCGTATTTCGTAGGTTCAGTAACAGCTGTCCGCTCAAAAATCAGGGCAGGGGGGTATACACAGAAACTATAAAATTCCAAATTTTGAGTTAAAATTGGGGGGGGGGGGGGATACATCGGAAAATACGGTATTTGCACGAAAAACCGTTTAAGTGGCCTATTCAGAGCAAATATTGATGGTTCGGTACCAGAAAACTACCCCCAAAGTTTCATTAAGATCGGTGACCCAAATTTTTGGTCCTCTCTTTGTCAGCATAGTTTATAAAAATAAAAAAAAATTTCATGTTCACTAAAAAAATCCAAAGACGACTAATTTTTTCTTTTATTTGAAAACCTGTAAAATTGAGAAGTGCTCTTCAATGTCAGGGCCGCCAAATTTTTTGAGGACTTAATGAAGCATTGCAAAAATTTTTTTTAACAGTATCATGCTTAAGAAAGAGAATCTTGGTTGGTAAAATTTAAGACTTTTTCTTTGATTTTTAAATATTCTCTGAAAATCAGTAAAAAGCGACTAAAATACGCAAAAACTAACTTTTTAGGCATGAAAAAAATTTTATTTGTTACTAATGGAGTGTACAATGGTAAAAAAGTATTTATAGTACTTATAGTTTGGTTTAGTTTAGTTTCATACTTCGTCAGCCTGAGGCCAATCGTCATTGACTTTTAATGGAGGGTTCTACAGTAAAAAAAAAAAAAAATCGATTTTTTTTTTCTCCAAAAATCTGTTTAAAAACATCTCAAAAATGTTCCCTTAAAATTTTAGAATGATATCTTGGTTGGTTTTCAAGTTACGGCAATTTTACTGAGGCAAGTGTAAAGTGAGCGGTCGAGCGCTCCACGGGAGACCGGCCCGCCCGCAAAAATAAAGTCTACTCTCTGCAGCTCCGCCTTACATTCATAGAGCCGGATCATCTGTGATTCCTTGAACTTAAAATTTTAGGTTTGGTAGTATACTAAAATTTTAGATGGTTAGTATTTCAACACTTAAGGAGGGGACCGTTAGACTGTAGCTATTCTCCGTCCGGTTTATTGTTCGAGTAGGGAGCGCGTCGCAGCTGCTACTGGCAGTACCATTCTAAATTTTGTAAGGTAAACATCAGTTCAAGATGTCTCATTTTCACCTCGGTAAATGTAGTAGAGTAGAGAAAGTGAATCATTCGCGTGCAAAAAAAAGAAGCTTTACTGAAAATCAGTTTGTAGATAAAGACGGAAATAAAAAGTTTAAAAAGCCGGAGTTTGAAGGTAAACCTTTCAGTGAAATAGGAATAAATAGAAACTTTTCTTACCGTATCATTGATTTTTTTACTGTATTCATGGCATTAACGGAAATGCTAATCTGTGGTACGTGCAAAGGAAAATTGAATTTCAAAGAGACTCCTTTACGTGGCTTGGGTTTCTATATAATTGTTACTTGTCGTTGTGGTGAAACTAAAATTAATTCTGGACCAATGGTCGTCAATGGATTTGAAGTTAATCGTCGGTTTATTGTAGTCAGATTTAGTCGTATCAGGTGCCGGAACATTGAAGAAACAGGGCCACTTATCATTATTTGGAGTTGTCACACTTATCGCCAATAATATAAAAAAATGCGTAGGCATTATGGTAAAGAGCAGTTTTTGTGAAGAGTGTGCCAACAACAAAATAAAGAAAAACACTCCGGAGTATGATACATGGTAGAAAAAACACGAAAGTGAGTGTAGTAAAAATCACGAGGGTTCTGCAAGAGCTATGGAGCCATCAGCAATGATCGAAATGTTCAAGCAGTCGGTTCCCAAGTATGGTGTTAGATATAACAAGTACATCGGAGACGGCGATTCCAGTACTTTTAAAAATATTGTTGATTGTAAACCGTATGGTGATGACTTAGTAGTGGAGAAAGCAGAATGCGTGGGCCATGTTCAAAAGAGGATGGGTAGTCGGCTTAGAAATTTAAAAAAAAAAGAAGGTTTGGGCGGGATTGGTAAACTTACAGATACTTTAATCAAAGACCTAACAATGTACTATGGGTTGGCCATAAGACGAATGCAAAATATTAATGTTGAATCTAGGAAAAACGAGATCCAAGCAATGTATTTCCACAAAATTTCTACCGATGACGCTCCGCAACATACATACTGTTCAGCAAGCTGGTGCTGGTGGAAAGCGCGCGAGGAAGCTCGCCAAGAAAACGACGATCCTGAATATGAAAATGAACTTGAGCACGACCGACCTTTAAATGAAGAAGTTGCTGAAAAAATTTGGCCTATTTATGAGGAGCTGAGCAGAGACGATTTACTGAAACGTTGCTTGGGTGGATACACTCAAAATTCGAACGAGTCCCTCAATGCCGTCATCTGGAAATTTGCGCCGAAACACTTGCACTCTGGATTTGAAACCGTGGAAATTGCATCTTGGTTAGGGGGATGCATTTTTTATGAAGGTTACCTAGCAATTCTGTGGATTCTGCAAGTCATGGAGATAGAGATTGGCGAGAGAAGCTTTGAATATGCTCAGTTCGTGAACAAGCGTCGAGATAAAAAAAAAGAAACACATCATAAGCAATCGACCTACGGAACCCGAAAAGCTCGCAAAGATGCTCTATTAGAGGAAGAAGAGGGCGAAGTTGGTGTAGAAGACATGCTATATGGTCCAGGAATCGCTGACTAAGCCGTAAGTACTCAAAAACGTGTAAAATGTGCTTTCTAAAACTTTAAACGCGTTTTTCTCGAAACAGCATTTTCAAAACGGGAGACATCATAACTCTTACAATAATTAATATTTTTCTCTAAAATTTTGTGAAAACTTTCAAAAAAATATGTTCCGCTTAGTGAGCCTAAAAGTAAAAAAAAATAATTGCTTAAAACCCGATTTTTAATAACAAATATGCTAAAAAAACATGGTCACTTTTTTTATTTATTCCATAATTTGCTAAAAAAAAAATAAAATAAAATAAAATTGAGGCTTACTAAGGGTAAAAATATATAATTAAAAAATTCCCGTTCCATTTTTTTGTTTCAGACTTGTAGAAAAATTGTGACAATGTCTCTCGAAAAAAAAGACGTCGCACCTGAGGCCCTCTACAGCCGCCATTTTGTATTAAAAAAATAAAAAAAATTTTTTTTTCAAATCTCGAAATGTGTGTTTAATTGCTGGTAAAATTTTAATTTTTAAAATAAATATTACTATAAAAAAAATTCAATGAAAATTTGCTGATTTACTGTAGAACGCTCCCTTAAGCAGGGGGAAGGTATCCACCACCCTTTTGTGGACCTCCTAAACTCCAACCTTTAATATTTCCAATTAATTCCATATTTTCACCCACCTATATTTTGTGAGTGTTCTAACCCATGTGTCACCACGGCTCTTTTATAAGATGTATATTAGTTATTGAAATGAGTTATTGACGACAAAGTTCTTAATTTTTGTGAAAATTGAGAGGATCAAGAAAAAAAATTTCTAAAGTAGCAAAAAATCGTCAGAAATAACATATATGGCACTTGAGACAACAGTAAATACTATTTTGGCGCGTCCATTCTTCGCCTACTTTCAAGTTCGACAAATTGTCAAAGTTTTATCATTATCAGAAGAAGGTTTTAATTGCCTCACCTTAAAGCGCAGAAAAGTTTATTGTGGTGGTAGCAAAGTCTTCTTTAATCACTGTGTTTGCATAAATAGAGAGTCAGCGTATAATTGCCTAGTTTTTGATAACGTAAAAACAAGCTTATTTTAAAAACAGACGAGCAAAGAACAGCTTGCGGTTTGAATAGCCAGGTAACTTTACTAGATTGAAAACGGACCAGCTAAGTGAGAAATGAAATAATGATATGTTATTCAATTAGTGTGTGAAGTTGCTCATTTACGTTGAGAGTTGTTGATGCTCTAGGCGCAAGATATCCTGCTGTATAGCCAGACGTGTGCCACACGTAAAATGGTCTTGAACAATTTTTTGTTCTTTTGCTCAATATTTAGACATCGGAAGGGTCAGGGCAGATTCCTGGTGAACTTGGCGATAACTACAACCTGGAGATGATTTCCCCAGGAAGTTTTGACTCCAGAAGGATCAGGATGGACACCTGGTGCACTTGGTAATAGTTAGGCCTTGGATATACGAATCACCAGGTTCATCAGGGGTCTACGGAGACTACACCAGGATCAAAACTTTTTAGGGAAATCATCTCCAAGGAGTAACTATCACCAATAGCACCAGGTGTTCCCTCTGACCCCTCTGGAATCAAAACGTCCTAGGAAAATCATCTCTAGGTTGTAGTTGTCGCCAAATTCACCAGGTATCTGCCCTGACCCTTCCATTGTCAAAATATTTTGCAAAAGAAAAAAAAATTATTTAAGTCCATTTTACGTGTGGCACACGTGTGGCTATACAGCAGGGTAACGCACGATAGCACGTTTAGGCATTAATTGAATGTCATTTTTTCAACACAATCATGTAATAATGTGCACTAAGAAAAATGCATCTGAAAAAGTACCTATCATTAGACGCTGCTGTGAAAAGAAGTCAAGATGTAAAAGTATCGCTCATACCGCGTATTTGACTCGTCGAAAAGTACTTATGATATGATTCAGTTGAATAAAGTCTATCTTTGTTCGGGATGGCGGTCTTGGTTTCATTCCAACTTAACGAACGACCATTTTTTACGACACCCTTTTCTCTGTTTCCCAATTTACAGTTAATCAGATGCCTTTCTTTTTAATTCTGATTAATTGGTGTGACGCGTAAGAAATGTTCCTTTAAAACTTACAGTTGAACTTTTAAACCGTTGATACACTTAAAACTGATGTTTATTATGTCCATTGAAATGTTCGTTTTATCGCTTTTTCTAATATTTATAATAATTTATTTTATTCTTAACTACATTCAATGAAATAATAGCTGTTTTTATTTACAAGTAAGTTATTTTGAGAATGCTAATTGTTTATCCACTTTTTAACGTAAGTTTATGAAATTTATGCTGCGTTCATTGTAATGAAAAAAACTCAATTATTCAGTACAGCAAAAACAAAAAGTTTTAGGAAATCTTTAAATCTTTTTCAATATTAATGAGTTTCACCACTTTTCATTCAATTCAGTTTTTAAATAATGATTTTCAGTAATCTTGTGTGTTAATATAATATTATATAAGGGGCAATTGAATAGTATAACTAGAATAATAACTTTGAAGTAATGTCTGAGTTTAACTTCATTTTCGAAAAAGACTACAATAATTTATAATTCATTCGATTTTGTTAACAATTAAAGAATTAGTTCTCTTCATTTCAGAATCAATAACGAGTTCAATAATTGTAGAGAGAAGGTCTGGTTAGCCATCTTTATAATTCGACGAGAAAAACGCAGCTTTATTGAGTCCAGCACTCTGTTAATTTCAACAGTATAAAACACTTGTCTGTTGTTTCAACAACTTTTTTTTATTCCTGTCAATCAGATTGTTCTGTTTGAATGTTTAGATGCTAATTTTCGAAGTTGGAAAACAGTGTATACTTTAATGAATTATTCGGAAGTCAGGACTCAAGGAAATGATTGAATGAGAGGCTGAAAGTTTGGAAAAAAGATTGAGGACGGCTTGTTGCAAAAATAATTTTGGTGAGTATAAGAGGTGAATCTGTGATACCGGCGATTTTTTTTAAATATCAAATAGTTACGTAGAATACAGTGATCGAAGAGAATTGCAGTTTATACTGTGTTTATTAAAAGAAAACTCATGTTTGCTAAAAATTTTTTTTGCTTGGTTGGAGTTTTGCATGATTTTCAAAAAAGATTACAATGATTCATAATTGTATCAATTTTAGAAACAATTGAATAATAAGATTTCTTCACTTCAGAATCAATAATGAGTTCAATTATTGCAGAGAGAAGGTATGGTTATTCATCTTTATAATTCGACGAAAAAAATGCAGCTTTATTGAGTTCAGCACTTTGTTAATTTCAACAGTAGAAAACACTTGTCTGTTGTTTCAACAACTTTTTTTTATTCCTGTCAATCAGATTGTTCTGTTTGAATGTTTAGATGCTAATTTTCGAAGTTGGAAAACAGTGTATACTTTAATGAATTATTCGGAAGTCAGGACTCAAGGAAATGATTGAATGAGAGGCTGAAAGTTTAGAAAAAAATTGTCGTTTCAATGTTAATATCGTTGATTATAAGAGGTCAATGTGAAATTTCAGCAACTTTTTGCATCGCATTGACTAGTCACATAAAATACCGCGATAGAAAGTAATCTGGTCCATACCGTGTCTAATCAAACAAGACTCATTTTTGATTCGGATTATTTCAAAATTTTTTGAGTTTTACTTTATTCTGTAACGTTTTGTTACATTGCGGTTGGAAGGACCGGATAATTAATAAAACAATTAATACAATAATAATGAACGGGTTCGTAAGGAAGTTGTGAAGAAAAACCACTGGAGTAGTTACCTTTTGTAACACTGTAATTTTTTTAAGTAATTATAAACGGTTAAAGGACCGTGCAAGCGAGTAGGGGTTAAACCCAGTGAGCGAGAGAGAGAGAGAGTTCGAAGACTTACACGTCGGCTCCTGAAGTTCTTAGCGGCGGTTCCGAGTGTACAATGATGCTCGACGACGTTGTCGGCTCCCTGGCGCAGAGTCGGAGGTTGAGGCAGCAAAATGTCGCAATATTTCCACGTGAACAATGCACTAATTAACGACGCGTACAACATTTAGTTGTCGCGATCTCAACGTGGGCGCTGCTGCTACTCAACTCCCAAACCAGCCGCCAGTCAGCCGGCGCGTAGCTTCCCCCTCTCTGTCTCTCTCACTCTCGTGCTCCGCACTCACTCGAGCTGCTGCTTGCCGGTGTTGACAAGGGGTTAGTGTTAATGCTAACTACAATTTTATTTATGTGAGGACCAGGGGAGATGTACCGGAGTTACCCGTTACAACCCTCCTCCCCCAGACGTTGGTAATCGAGGTCTACCAACTCGACCTCCCTCGACTCTACTGGGCCTTTTATAAAGAAAAAAATTATTTTCATATATATTAAAGGAAAATACAATCAAATAGGAACTACTACCCTGCTTGCTTGTTTTGATTATTACAAAGATTTAAACTCTCTTAACTTAGACAAAATTTTCATTCACAGCTTGATCACTCTCATACATATTCAAAATAAATGCTCACTACAGCTTAACATAATTTCTACAAAACTAAGATCTTAAAGAACCAGTTGACTCCAAAAGAAAAATCTCGAAACGCTCGCAGAAAAAAAATCACGGCGAAACGACAGACTTACGTATACACTCACTAAAGTTACAGCATACTATATTGGAGCGCAACGTTGCTTGTCCTACGTCCTTCAGGATCTTGATAGATAACAATTCTGCTACCAAAGTTGAAACAGCTGCAATCCTCACGACGTTCGGCTGAAATCCATGCCATGGCACCGGTGGGTTGACGCCCGGAGAAATATCGCTTTCTCCGTATCCTTGAGGGATGCTCGTGGATTTTTGTTTGATTAAGATGAAATTTTCATTAAGATTATACAGATGCGGTCACTTGGGCCACAGATAGCTACGCGAGAAAACTAACAGTTAACCACTCGCATCTACCTCTGCCACGCCATCACAATCTTCATCCTCACCATCTTACCAATATCGGAGAAATTTCGCTTTCTCCACATCCGACTTGGATGTAACCGCATCGTTTTTCTTAAAAAAAAACTTCAATCGTACTGACCCAAAGCGTCCGATCAAGAGATGTAAGTAGCATCTTCCTACTCTACGAACTCACGTTCACTAGAGCTCAGGTCTGCCAAACCTATCGAAGTGAGTGAACCCACTTCGAGGATATCGAGTGAAGCGACCTCGAAGGGTATCGGTTTCGACACGCCCTCTATTTGTAAGACGTTTCTCCGTGGGAGGAGTACCGCATCGAACATCCGGATGAAGTCTGTTCTGAGGTAGCAATCGCCGTCGAGGTCAGGCATTATCCATGCGGTTAATTCCCTCGTAACCCCAGCAACACTGAACGGTAGCACTACCTTGCCAGTTACGGGCGCTGTGGTGTTATTAGCCATCTTCGCCCCCAGCCCGTACGTAGGCTCGACCTTGGCTCGGAGAAATGTCGCAATAGTGGCGCCCACTTTGCCGACAATCGTCCTTGCAGCGCCAGGATCGTAGAGTGCTCTCAATCGAAACTCCCCTATATTCACTGGCAGCCTCCAGCGACACTGGTCGCTGTTTACTTGTGAGCTAGCCATGGGAATTTCGTCCGCTGACGAGCATTCTGTCACCTCTACCTGCGCTTCAACTCCTACGTTGTTTGTGCCTCCCACATCCGAGGTCCTCTTCTCGATTTCGGAGCGGGGCGGACCCTCTAGTTCCCGCTCCCGTTGGGGTTTTCCAAATTGCACCGAGGACATGTCCAACGCGTGTAATCCGGAAGCTTACAATACCAACAGTTCAGCCTTTCTCTCTCACCCAGGTCAGAATCCGAATCTTCATCGTTGGATTCGGAAATTGTCCTCTTCTCCCCTTGACTTCGTTGTGGCTTCGGGGATTGTGGTGTGTCTTAATGGCTTTTCTTCGGTGGTATTTCAGGTTTTTCGGAGGGACCGGCTGGTTTCTTGTCCAACTTCCCCTTAGCGCAAGCTTTTCGTAGCCCCTCATAGCGCTCATTCATTGCCTGGGCCACCAGTTTCTTGATATCGATTTTGGCCGTGACTGGTTCTTGCACGGCTGCAATCATCGTCACATTCATGTTTTGTTTCTTCTGCCCGTCGTATGCAACGTCCGGCATTAACGACTCTTCGGGCGGAGGGGGTGGCCGGTAGCAGCTTCGTGCCACTATCGTACCCTCTACAACCTGTGCCTGGTCAATCAGCGAATCTATGTTGCGCATGGTACCACGGTGTAGAAATTTACCGATCTCGGGATGCAAATTCCGAAAAATCAGGTCGAGCGCTTCTCTGCTGCTCATGGGGGGAGTCAACCGGTTCAAAATCGCCCGCAGACACGTCACGTAATGGACCACCGGTTCACCCTCCCCTTGCGTCCTTCGCTCAGCTTCTTGCCTAAGCCGGACCTGGATCCCTGTGTCAAAACCTAAATGACGACTCGCTGCTATCTAAAATGCGCCCATCTAAAATGGTCGTAGCTGACCCAGTTATTGCGGTGTGGTCGAGCCCAATGTAGGGCCACCCCCGACATCAAGGCCATGAGCACATCATCTTCGCGGAGTCAATCCAGTTGACGACATTCCTCCACTCGTTGCAGGAATTCGTCGATGTTTTCAGCCGGAGCTCCCGAAAATTTTATTTTCCAGCTCCTCACTTTACGGCCTACATCGGTGATATTTACCGATGACGTAGACGCACCTTGCTGGTGAGACGGCAGTTGAGCCCGTTCCCCCTCTCTGGTTGGTGCTTCATGCCACGCGTTTGAGTACCCGCGTGGTTCCGGGGACTCGCGCCCCCCTCCCCCAGCATCCGTGTACCGGTGCGGATCTTGGGAGAACGTTTTTGTCGTGTCAAAATTTTGATCATCTGGGATGAACGGAGCCGCGACAGGGTTTAACGTTGTAGCATTTATTTTCGTGCTTTGTGGTACGTCAGCCACTCGCTGACTAAACCCTGTCCGTACCGCGGAGCCCATGGACTTCCACATCCGCTGGGTTATGGTTTCACTAAACGTAACCCTCTGCGCAGGCTTTGTTGTCGTCCTGGGACTTGGTGCCCTGGTCGTAGTCGAGACCGATGCACCAGCTGTTAATTCCATATCGGAATTTTCTATGCACGTGTTTTCACTTGCTCGTGCTATGCACGTGTTCGGAGTGACGCGTAACGACTGAAATACGATCTCTAGTACGTCAGTCAATATCGTGTAGTCGTTACCGTTGATTTTAAAATCGAGCCAATTCGGCTGTCTGCCCGATGGCATCATAGCCGAAGGCTCCCTCTTAGCCTGGAATTTGTCACGGGGTTGTGTTTGCTCGTATGGATTTGCGTACAGCTGAGCTAGCGGCTCCCTTCAAGCGTTACCGTGCTCATCACTGCTATACAAGGACGTCGGTCAGATCCCGGCATTTTCTGTAGATTCCTCCGCCCACGAGCTATTAGCATTCGGGCCATCCCGCTTTATGTGCACTAGCGAGTGCTTGGTCAAGGGCTCTTTTCCTTGCAAAAAGACATCGAGGAAGTGTTTGCGCAGAATTAGTCTGTGGTGCAACCGAGAATTTCCATCTTTCGTTAATTCTCCCGGTACAAAGTCTTCCGGCTGGTAGTCGCCCGACAAGCACCTGTAGATGCGCCCCCTGCACTCTACATCCTCGCCCGTGGCCTTCAGCTCCAGGCTATTGCAGAATACCCCAACCTTGTGGTCCGTAATTGAGGAGGTCCAAACATACAGTGGGGCCACGTCCTCTATCGCTTCAGCCCTAAAATCCAGTTTAAAAAAATCCATGGCTCTATACACTCCCACACAGCACACACACTCTTTAACAAACAACTAACGAATAATTATCGCGTCGCGTGATTCCCTAAAGTCCCTTGGGCAGTACTCGTTAATTAAAAGAAGCTATAAAGTCGCGAGACAGCAAGGCGTAGTAGCTCCGGTGAGCTCGAAAAGTCACAATTAGTCAGTCCGGTCACTATGTCTCTTAAATATTCTTTTCCCGTGGAATAGCAATATTTAACAGCACTATTAGTAAAATGAAACAATAACAACCGTCGGCTGCTGACCGCGATAATTCTTTACGCTAATCTCTCAATCCAACCTCCTCCCTAGGTTGCAGCACTTCTTGAATCTGCCAAACCTAAAGCGGGGAAAGAAAATGGAAGAAGAAAAGAAAAAAAACGCAAAATACTTCGAGTCGCGCTCGCTCTACTACTGCACCTAGCGACTATATACACTGTGACGAAGGTTCCTTGCCGCGCGTCGCACGCGCCGTTGGGCAAGAAGAAGCAGAGGAGAGTACTGCACGTTCCTCGTGCTTGCGCCGTCGGCGCCTCTCTCCGCTGCTTGTACTGCAGCTTTTTTGTCGCCGCTGCTGCAGCACCTACTCACCACACTCTTACAATCACACTCGTTTAATTCAAGAAACCTATTGTGATTAATGACTGTCGTCAAATCGATTAACTCGAGACTAGTCTATATTTTGAAGCGAGTGACAAAATTTCACTCGGAACAAACGCAAAAGCTGAAACACAAATCACGATAGTTTACTTGCGCGAAACATTTTTTTGACGGCATACGTGTTTTCATCATTGTCAACTTAAAGAGAGAGAGGGAAGATTGTAGTGCGCTATTTGCGCCCTCTCACGGCACTCCGTGGACTACAAAAAAAAAATTCTAGAATTTCTCACAACAAAAAAATTAGAAAATGAAAGCTTAACTCAAAATTTTTATCTTCCGTCTCACTCTTATTGTTTAAGGTCACTCGTTGTCGGCTTCACGATAGCCGACCAAAACACACACTTTTAACCGCACTCGTTGTTTACCTCGCCATTTCCCCGAAATCCGCGCCCGCTCTTTCTTTGTTGGCGCGTGACGAACTAACACACTCCGACTTTATTTTATTCACTCTCAAAATTCAATTTTTATCACTCTCAAATTTTAATTTTTATCACTCTCAAATTTTAATTTCCTTTCTTTTTTTTTCCACTTTAAGAAAACTCTCTTTTTTCTTTCAGTTAATTATCGTGATTTTTCTTCCTAATTTCCAAACCCCAAGGGATGCCAATTTGTAACCTTTTGTTACACTGCGGTCGGAAGGACCGGATAATTAATAAAACAATTAATACAATAGAAACGAACGGGTTCGTAAGGAAGTTGTGAAGAAAAACCACTGGAGTAGTTACCTTTTGTAACACTGTAATTTTATTAAGTAATTATAAACGGTTAAAGGACCGTGCAAGCGAGCAGGGGTTTAACCCAGTGAGCGAGAGAGAGAGAGTTCGAAGACTTACACGTCTCCTGAAGTTCTTAGCGGCGGTTCCGGGTGTACAATGATGCTCGACGACGTTGTCGGCTCCCTGGCGCAGAGTCGGAGGTTGAGGCAGCAAAATGTCGCAATATTTCCACGTGAACAATGCACTAATTAACGACGCGTACAACATTCGGCGGTCGCGATCTCAACGTGGGCGCTGCTGCTACTCAACTCCCAAACCTGCCGCCAGTCAGCCGGCGCGTAGCTTCCCCCTCTCTGTCTCTCTCCTTCTCGTGCTCCGCACTCGCTCGAGGTTAGCGTTTATGCTAACTACAATTTTATTTATGTGAGGCTCAGGGGAGATGTACCGGAGTTACCCGTTACAATTTTCAAAAAAGACTGCAATAATTTATGATTCATTGGATTTTGGTAACAATCAAAAAATTATATGTCTTTATTTCAGAATAAAAAATTTATTTAATTACTGTACACGGAAGTTCTGGTTGGTCATCTTTATAATTTGTCGCGAAAAATGCAGCTTTATTGATTTCAGCACTCTTTTAAGTTTAACAGTATAAGACACTCGTCTGTTTTTTCGGCAACTTTTTTTTATTCCTGTAAATCAGATTGTTCTGTTTGAATGTTTAGATGCTTATTTTCGAAGTTGGAAAACAGTGTATACTTTATTGAATTATTCGAAAATCAGGACTCAAGGAAATGATTGAATGAAAGGCTGAAAGTTTGGAAAAAACTTGTCGTTTCAATGTTAATATCGTTGATTCTAAGAGGTCAATGTGGAATTTCAGTAACTTTTTGCATCGCATTGACTAGTCACATAAAATACCGTGATAGAAAGTAATCTGGTCCATACCGTGTTTATTTAATGAAAACTCATCTCGAATTCAAATTTTTAAAAAAATTTTTGGACTTTTTCTTCATTTTCGAAAAACACTACAATAATTAATAATTCATTCGATTCTGGAAACAATTAAAAAATTAGATGTCTTTATTTCAGATTTAAAAATTAATTTAATTATTGTACACAGAAGGTCTGTTTCGTAATATTTATGAATTGACGAGAAAACTGCAAATTTATTGAGTTTAACACTCTGTTTTTTTTACAGTATAATATTCTTGACTCTTGTTTAAGCGACTTCATCCCATACCTGTCAAAAAGATTGTTCTTTTTAATAGATCTATTCTGGTAACAATTTAAAAAGAAGATTTCTTCCTTCAGAATAAATCATTAGTTAAATTAGTGTTCACAGAAGGTCTGGTAAGTAATCTTTATAAATTGACGAGAAAACCGCAGATTTATTGAGTCCAACACTCTCCTAAGTTTAACAGTATGACGTGTTTGTCTCGTGGTCAGGCGTTTTTATTCCATACCTGTTAAACAGATGGTTTTGTCTACATTTTTAGATGTAAAATTTTGAGTCTGAAAAAAGTGTCTACATTCATGAATCATTCTGAAGTCAGGACTCAAGGAAATGATGGAACCAAACGTTGAATGTTTGAGGAAGACTTGTCGTTGCAAAGTTAATTTTAATGAGTATAAGAAATGAATCAGGAATTTCAGCGACTTTTCGTTTTACATTGACTAGACACATAAAACACAGTGATGAAAGGTAATCACAGTTTATACTGTGTTTATTTTAAGAAAACTTATTTTTGACTCTAGTTTTTTGAGGAAAATTACGGAATTAACTAAATCTACTTGAAATTATACAATGCATTATGAATAGTTATATTATGGTTACATTTCAAAAATTAGTTTTGTTTATTTTGGAATGTGTGAATTGGTTTAATTATTGTTTTCGAAACGAGTTGTTGGTTGCTCATGATAAGATTACGAAATAACGCCAGCTTCATTGAGTACATCATTCTATAGGTTGTAGATTTGATATATTCGTCTCATATTTTGACGAATTACTTTTGTTCTTTTCAGAGGTGGGCACTATTCGTCGAATAAAATTTCGAATAATCGTTTTATTCGAAAATTTATTCGACGAATAAAATTTCGAATACTTCCGGTTTTTTATACAGTTGAGTTAGAAGAGTTCTAAAACGGATTTATCCATGAAAATCCGGTCGAAAAATTCATTTTTTAAAAAATTTATTCGAAATTCTTAGCGTCCGAATAGTGCCCACCTCTGGTTCTTTTACATCATTTTGTAGAGTTCAAATATTTTCTTGTCTTAATTTTAACAGTCAAACGCTCTTTTGGTAAAAATTTCATCTTTTGTGGTATGATTTTGTTTTATGAAGAACGAATCTCATATGAGTTATGTTACGCAATAATCATGAAGAGTTTTGGATTGAACTCAAAAATAATCTTTCTTTCATCGTATTACTACCTCGCATTATACTTATTTAGGATTCAACCATATATTTGTAGTTCAAATTACATATGTAGGGTTTTTTAGGGGTAAACACACTTAATACTTTAACAATCTTTTTTGTTTTCGTTGCTGTTAACTATTATTATGGTATTAGATATTGGTCTTCAATATCAGCGAATTTAATTCCTTTTTTTTTTTTTTTTTGAGAAAGATAAAACAGATTTTATTTTATGTATATTACTCGTTGCTCTAAGATTCATTGAAATTTAAATTATTTGTTGAGGCTAGCAAGAAAAATCTTATTTATTTTATTCTTTATTTAGTATTCATTCTTTTTCCAGTTCTACTTAGCATCTTTGATTTTAAAAATTTTTTCCTTAATGCTGAAGTAATTGAAAGTTTAATTATCGATTGCTAGAGCCTTATTTATTCATTCTGCTAATTGATTTAAATGCTATCAGATATTATTCATGAATTCATGAACTTCATTAAAAATGGATCATAATTTTATAATTACTGTCAAGTTTATTGGTGAGTTCAAGTACTATTGTTTTACATAGTTTTAGTCCCAGGAAAAGTAATCATTTATTTTTTTTTAGTTAATCGATTTATTATTTTGAATTAAAATTTTGAGTTAAAACCAAGTCGTCAAAATGGTAGATATCTATTCTTATTTTGACGACGTCGTCGAAATCATAGTTTAATAGATTTACATAACGACAATTATTGTCAAAACCGGAAAAAGGCGTCGAAATAGGTAATATTCATCTTTATATATATATATATATCTTCCTATATTATATAGTTATATCCAGGAGGAGCTCTTTTTTTTTTTTGGCTCCTCCGGGAGGAGCTCTGAAAATTACGGCTCCTCCGGGAGGAGCCCCTTAAAACATGTTAAATATAAGGTTTTTTGAAGGTTTTGAGGTGCTCCTCCGGGAGGAGCTCTTAATTTTAAAAGCTCCTCCCGGAGGAGGACCTTAAAACGTCAAAAACCCTTATATTTAACATGTTTTAAGGGGCTCCTCCGGGAGGAGCCAAAAAAAAAAGAGCTCCTCCCGGAGGAGCACCTCAAAACCTTCAAAAAACCTTATATTTAACATATTTTAAGGGGCTCCTCCCGGAGGAGCCGTTATTTTCAGAGCTCCTCCCGGAGGAGCCCCTTAAAACGTCAAAAAACCTTATATTTATTATGTTTGAAGTGGGCTCCTCCCGGAGGAGCCGTTATTTTCAGAGCTCCTCCTGGAGGAGCACCTCAAAACGTCAATAAATCTTATATTCAACATGTTTTAAGGGGCTCCTCCCGCAGGAGTTGATTCTAAATTATAGGAGCTTCTCCTGCACGAGCACCTTAACTGTCAAAAAACTCCATATTTAACCTCTTTGAAGGGCGCTTTTCCTAGAGGAGTCGTAATTTTAAAAGCCCTTTTTAAAGGAGTACTTCAAAACGGTTAAAAAATATTATATTTAACATGTTTCAAGTACTTGAAGTATTTTAACTTACTATTTAATTTTTATAACTATTTTTTTAGACTCACCATAATATAAAATTTTCTTTTTTCAATTTAAATCATATTCAACAATTTTACCTAAACATGTTTGAACTTTTATTCAATACACAAACTCAACTCAAAAAACATGTTCAATATTAACTGTCAAAAAACTCCATTTTTTATAACTATTTTTATGGGGGTTGGCGAGCAGGGGGGTACCCCCTAGTATATATATATATATTCAAAAATTATCCCAAAATTCTAAATTTCTGGTCATCTCTTTGTAAGTTTTTAGTTTACAGGGCTTTTTGATAGTCCAAAACTTTCGTTCTAATCATAATTTTTACTTAAAACTGCATATGGTATAAAAGTTGTTGATACCAGATATAACTTGACACCATTTAATAGTTTACTAGCTTCTATATACCTCACTGCGCTAACGCTTACTTGGTTTAGAATTTAATTATTTTTATTTTATTTTTAAATTAAAAAAAAATTTTTTTTAATATTGTTATTTAAAGTATCTAAAATAATATACGAAAATAAAATACATATTAAGAACAGTTCACACCAAAATAAATTAAATTTGAAAATTTTTGGAAGAAATATATAGTTTTTATAGCCCTTACATAGGTCAATTTTAAAAATGAAGATCGTAGTAATAATCAGCAACCCTAAAAATCCCATTCATGATGTTTGAAAAAAATGCTACCAAAAATATATTATTTAATGTATAGAGAACATCCATAAATGACGTCATGCTAAATATGATGATTTTTGACCCCCTCCCTCCCCCTAGTCCTAAGTTGTCATAACTAAGAGACCCCCCCCTCCCCCCCTGGAAGGACGTCATAAATACTCAATTGGACCCCCCCAAAAATTGTAAAAAAAGACAGATTTTAAAACAAAAATATATTAAATTCATAATTTTCTTTTTTAATAGTAAATATTTACAACATTTTTAGTACAGTTAATAATACTTTAAATTATTAATTCTAATTATAAGGTAGGTATACCTAATATTGACCCCCTAAACGAGAATCGACTTTGAGGCGAATCAAATCAATATTTTTTGACGTGTAAGGTCTCATTTTAAAGGTTGATTGAAGAGCTTTAAAATGAGACCTTGTGCGTTCGATTTTTATCAATGAGCTTGAAATGCAAGAGGATTTACGAAAATACGTTTTTTCAGAACACCAAATAATTGTGTACCTAAAATGGCCTCCTTGAAGTTATTTATTAATTGCGATTTGTTCCTATTTTTTAAATCAATCAGGATATGAAATTAAAAAAACTTTAAATTTTTTTATTATTTTAAAAATAATTTATTTCAAAATTGAGCCTTTTTTACAATGTTTTTGAAAGCTTTGCAGCCAGTAAATAGAAAAATTACAACTTTAAATTTTTATCATAGTTTGTTTTTTGAGCTAGAATATTTTTTTAGTTATAAAATGAAAAAAAGCTTTGAAACAATTAAATTTATAAAATTTTTAAACCACGCAAAATGAAAGCAAATCTATGAAATATCTGTATTTCTACTAATTCATATTAGAGGGCCATATTAGGTACACTGCAGAATAAAAAGTTATTTAAGAATAAAACCTGTTAGAAAACGAGTTGAACAAAAACTAAAATCGCGTTTTAAAGCTGAAACAATAACGAATCGATGCTACTTGTGAAAATTCTGGTCGGGTGTGTCTAAATCTTTTGGCAGACCATTAATTACATCGTAAAATAATAATAAAGGTATACGAAACGAGTTTTAGCTATAAGGCGTGCGCAAAAGTAATTTTCAAATGTTCTAAACAACTCAAAACTTTATAATCAAAGCAAGATTTTATAAATTATATTTTAAGAAGCGAGATGAAAGGTAAAAATAAAAATAATGCATTTTGTCATTCGTTTTCCCATGGACTTGAAATCCATTCATCAATATTATCTATAACTGCAGGCATGCATGTAGAATCATAAGCTTCTTTTTCGATCGGAGCTCCAGAACAGTCATCTTCGATTTTTTCTACATCTATCTGCTCAGGGAATTATTCTCCGGTATCATCTTTGAGAAGGCACAACGCTTCTTTATTTTTAATTTTTAAAATGTAAGTTGGGCGGACTTTTCTACAAATCATATTTAATTCCGATTTGAAAACGTATTGAAACTAATTTGATATGTTTATATGTTGATTATATTTCTGAATTATGAATGACCAATGTATGACGTCATGTAGCTCTAACCTCCCTCCCCTCTACGTCACAAATTGTCATAATTTTCATTTGCCCTCCCCCCCTAACTGCATAACGTCATTTATGGATGCTCCCTATGGACCACTTGAAGGTAGAGGTATTAATTTTGACGTTAAATAAGTAGCCCAAATTAAAGATAAAGGTCAGATTAGTAATCAAAAATCTTAAAAACCCCCATAGACAAAGTTTGAAAAAGATGCTATGAAAAATAGATTTTTACCTTAAGTAAGTAGCCCTTGCGTAGGTCAATTTTGAAAATGAATATCAGATTCATAATCGGCAACCCCAAAATAACATACAAATGATAAAAAAGGAGTTTTACTTTTCTGAATTTAACTTTCAAATGTGATATTCAAATGTGATTTCTGATCACGTTTATATTTATTTTATTTTCCCTCAATAATGAGATTAGCTTTAATCCGAAATTGTTTTTTTTTTTTTTTATTAAGATTATATTATTGATGAGATCGGCCAAGCAAAGATTTAAACTAAAACTTAGATCACAAACCAAAACGCTTTATAGATATTTGTAAAATGTTTTTGATGTTCATCTAGGGTTTCTTTCATTGTTTCGATAAAATAAATCTATCCAATTTTTATGACCTGCAAACTTTGATAATACGCACTGTAGTAGTTTTAGAGTTGAGCTGAAAGTGCCGTATTATAATAAAAGTCTCATTAAAAATTGCATAGTTGTATTGTAAGTCATAGTTGTTGCTTCAGATTCGGTATAAATGTAAAATATCTTCAGACAAGCTTTCTTTGTGATGTTCCCAAAGAGATGCCGGAACTGTAATACCGCAGACGTCCGCAGATATAATCGCGTTTTGAAGGTTTTTGGCGGCTGACTGCTCTGCTGCAAGGCAATGCGCGCCTGCGCCTTGCGGACAGCGGCCTGCGGCTGTAAGAGCCATGCCATGTGCATTGCAAGAGCGAGACAGCGTTACGTCACGTCCGGCTGAGGCCACAGCGCCTTGCAAGAGAGCATGTATAGAAAACCGGATGCTCGAGACTGAAATCGGATGTCACCCGTATCCTCAGCGAAAGGAATTCAGCGCTTCGAAACTTGAGACGTTGATAACTTTTTAATGCGGGTTTTGATCGGGATCATTTTTTTTTTTTTAAATTAATCAGGGGATCATAATCTATGTGTGAGGTTTATAACACGAAAGAAAAAATAATTTATATATTGTTTTTTCCATGTAACCTAATCTAAAACCAAAAATCAAAGTATATAAAGCGGTACGCTTTAACGGCAGTCTGGTGTATAAAACCCGAGTCTCTCTATTTGCCCCATTGAAACGTACGTCCACTGGACGTACTTCCAGTGAACGTACGTTCAGAGGAGGTACGTTTGTAGCAAACTTTTTTTTTCATAATTTTAAAGTGAAAACTTATAGGCGTACGTCCAATTTTCCGAACGTACGTTCACTGGGAGTACGTCTGAATTTCTAAATGTTGAAATAAAAATTTTTTAACCTTACAAACAACTCCCAAACGTACGTTCAAAATTAATAATAATATTCAATAAAATCTCAAATAACCCTCCTAGACTTAGGTGAGCACTAGTTTTCTCCTTTTATCCAGAAACCCATCCCAAATAACTCTCCTAAGTTTACGTGGGTACTAGTTTTCTTCTTTTATTTAATAACCCATCTCAAATAACCCTCCTAGGTTTACGTGAGCACTAGTTTTATTCTTATATCCAATAACCCTTCCCAAATAACCCTCCTAGACTGACGTGAGCACTAGTTTTCTCCTTTTATCCAGAAACCCATCCCAAATAACCCTCCTAAGTTTAGGTGGGTACTAGTTTTCTTCTTTTATTTAGTAACCCTTCCCAAATAACCCTTCTAGACTGACGTGAGCACTAGTTTTCTCCTTTTATCCAGAAACCCATCCCAAATAACTCTCCTAAGTTTACGTGGGTACTAATTTTCTTCTTTTATTTAATAACCCATCCCAAATAACCCTCCTAGGTTTACATGAGCACTAGTTTTATTCTTATATCCGAAAACCCTTCCCAAATAACCCTCCTAAACTGACGTGAGCACTAGTGTGGCCGAACCTAGTTGATAAACAAACATGGCGGAGTCATATTGACTCGCGCCAGTTCGAGCGCGCAGATTCGAATGAAGTAATTTCAATTTTGTACTTTTAATATTTGAACAACAAATTACCTTAGAAAAAAATTGATCAATCAACCGTATACTCTAAATGTCAAGCCCCAAAAACCCCAAGCTTTGAAACCGCGAAACCCTGGGCGTCCAAGTTTAGTTTTTTAATAAATAAATAATCCCCCAAGCTCTAAACCCACGAAACCCTGGGCGTCCGAGTTTCATTTTTGAATGAACAAATGATCCACAAAGCTCTAAGCCCATGAAACCCTGGGTGTCCGAGTTTAATTTTTTAATGAATAAATGATCCAACAAAACCCTGGGCTCCCGAGTTTAATTTTTTAATGAATGAGTGACCCCCCAAGCTTTAAGCCCACGAAACCCTGGGCGCCCGAGTTTTATTTTTTAATAAATAAAAAAATAAATAAATAAATAATCCCCCAAGCCCTAAACCGACTAAGCCCTGGGCGCACAAGTTGAATTTTTTAATTAACAAATAATCCCCCAAGCTCAAAATCCACGAAATCCTGTGTGTCCGGGTTGAATTTTTTAATAATTAAACAATCTCCCAAGTTTTAGACTCACGATACCCTGGGCTCCCGAGTTGAATTTTTCAATAAACAAATAATCCCCCAAGCTCTAAATCCACGAAAGCCTGGGCGTCAGGTATAATAAAAAAATAACTTTCGTTCATCCCCCGAAAATCTGGTAAGTACTATCTTTTGAACAGTTTCAGAATGATATCACTTAAAATTATTATTTTAGTCTATATTTACGTACTTTCAGTAATTTATACGCATAATACAAGTCGATTTTTCTATAACCAATTGTTTACGAATATTCATTTGTTAGACTTTGCGCTGCGGCTTGCGAGCATGCAACAGTGCATACACGTGAAACAAAAAGCTGTCAATACATTAATTCCGTAGTTACATGCAAAACATTTTTTCATACATCGTTGTTTAGGTTTATTTTAGAGATTTTCTTTCTTTAATTAAATTTTGTACATTGTTGATTCAAAATGGAGATAAGTGATAGTGTGGCTGAAAAAATTATGTCAGATTCTGATGTTGGCGGCAATGATGATGTACCAGATAGTGACGACGAAAGTCAGCAGATTCAGAGGATTCTTTTAGTGATTTTTCGAGCAGTAGCGAAAGTTCTGAAGATGAAGTAAGTTTTAAAATAACAAATGTTATCATAAGTGATTATTTCTTCTATATTTTTTCAATCGATAGTTAAGTTAAAAAGTCTAGTTCGAGACTTTTTAAATCATGGCATGTAGCTTCAGCTGAGATTAAATTATTCGCTGTTTATATTTTTCAAATGATTTGTAAAAAAATGTATTTAAAAAATTCGTAGCAAAATGTAATATGAATAAATTGTATGTTATATTCATTATGTATAAGCTTTCAGACACACTTTAATTTTTATTTCAACTCTTTATTAAATCGATTTGACGCTTAAATAACTAATTTAATCCCAAGGTACCTGATTTCAAACAGCCATTAATAATTTCAAAAATGGTGGGCAAGGTACCTTTACTTAGATTTTTTATTGTCAAACAGCTAGTAAAATGCGCGTCAGTGATCGTATTCTTACGTAAATGATAAAAAAGTGTTTTAATTTTTTGGAAGCGGGTAAAATTTTTATCAATTACTTTTGATTAAAGAACAAATCATTAAAAATGTAAAGTTCTATAGCAGGGAAGCTTTCTAATAAATCTCGCAAAAATTACAGATCAATTAACATGTAAATTTTATAACGCTTTCCTGTTAAAAGTCATCAGATAAGTATTTTTCAACACTAGTGCGTAAAAACGAACTTTGAAATGGTTTTACGCACTAAAGTCAAATAAAATATTTCGAAACTGGTCCGCACCTTTCACAGGGCTCTTCTCATCTCTCACGAATCACCCTGGCGATGACGTCGCAACAGTGTCGAAATTCACTATTCTGTAAATAATCTAAAAAATAACTTTAAAAGTAGGGGTGTACGAAATATATTACACAATTTTTTGACTTTTCAAAAAAAAAAGTTTTAATAAATTTAATGGTGCTTTGACTCTAATAATTGTAATCAAATGCGTTGTGGCTACTTTTGAAGCTCTGTTATTCAAATAGTGTATTTCTAAAGAGTGACCGTTTCGAACAATGAAAGATTTTTTTTAAACCTATAACAATTTCTACGAGTACTTTCATTAAAAACTTTTAAATAAATTAATGTTTCGTGTACTTTTTTTTCTTGCTCGTCGCTCTCAAACCCTTCTAAATTTTTTTTTTATTTAGTTTTCAAACTTATATTATACTCTGTTATAAATTTTTTACATGAAATTGTTCGGCACTATTGTCGTGTAGATAATAAAAGAAATAAAAAAAGGCTGAATTGATTAATTAATTGTCAATTCTGTTATTGAGGATCAATTATTCATAAAAAAAAAAATGACTTACATATTAAACTTTGTAGCAGCAACCATAATATAATTTTTTGGATGTTCTTAAAGATGTAATTTTAATATAGTTCTTTTTATGCATTCACAGAAAACGAAGCCCCTTGCACGAGTAAAAAAATCATTCTGGATTCTAAAATTTAGAGATGAGTGGCTTGAAATTCCTGGATTTTCCAATTGGTTGCGACGCGTGATGGAGGATGCTACGAAAGCTTACTGTGCAGTATGTAACGTGTATTTGAAGGCACACAAAAACACCTTGAAAACCCATGCTCGGGATGGAAAAACCCACAGGCAATTAATGCTAGCGCAAAACTTTCCGCTCATCGACGATTATGAAGTTCCGGAAAATGGAAGCGAGTACTCCCAAAAACTCGCGATTGCTGAGTTGACACTCACAGCAGGCGCTATCAGTATGTACGTTCCTTTTAGAAATGTTCCTAGACACGTTCTACTGAATGCAAAAGTAACGGGAATACCTGCAAACGAAATGGGCGTTTGGAAAGACATGAAAACAGGAAAAACAAAAGCCCGGGATCTCACGGTGCACGTAATCAGTGAAGGCCATAAAAAATAAATTGTTGAAATTAAAAAAAAAATAAAGTTTACTATTGGAACGGACGAAAGCACGGACATATCACAGTTAAAATGTATGGCTATTATAGTATGTTATCCTGATCCAAAAACTGGAGAAAAAACTACATGTCTATGGGAGGTTCTAAAAGTATTGGAACCAAAAGAGTGCGCAGAGGCCACAGGAGAGCAGTTGTATAACTGTATTAGAAAATCGTTTGAAAATCGAGGCATTATGCTAAGATAAATGTACTGAACAAATTTCTACAAAGTCGCGATGTTATCGTTCACAGAGTTCATGAAAAAATTGAAAAAACTTTCAAAAATATTCTAAAATGTTTTATGAAAAAAAATTATATAAAAAAAAACACCGATGATAGAAATAAGCTTTGATGACCAAAGTAATTTTCTACAGCCGCACAAGTTGAAATTAGGTAAAAAGCTCAAAACTGAGCTTCAAAATAATGATGCTGTGAGTTCTGAGTTTTTACCAACGGCTACTAATCTTTTGGTAGAATTAGGTAAATAATTCAAAGACCGATTTATTGTTAAAGTAAGTCCAGTTTGGAAAGTAGCTCAACGTATTAAGCCAGAGAATTCAGTTTCTCAAAATTTCAGAAGAAATAATCCAACAATTTTCCGTGAATTTATGAAGGAATTTTCATGCTTGATGACAGATTCAAACATTCGTGCGAATGTTCAGCGCTCATGGGAAGAGCTCCCTAACGTCCCGATCCCAGAAGAAATTTTTCAACATGAAAAGAAAACTGAAAAGTTTTGGGCTTTTATCGCAAGGTGGAAAAGTGAGGGCCAGGAAGAACCTCCTCACAAGCATCTTGGATGTATCACGATGTACGTATGTTGTATTTGTCCGGGAAACGCCGAGCCCAAACGTAAGTGGAGCGAAGTAAAACATCGGAAAAATTCCAAAAGAGTTCAAATGAATATTGAAACTCTTAACGGCGAATTATTAACAAGCCAAGCTGTAGATGTAGCTGGAGGGCCTCATCACTTTGAGCCAACGGAAACAATGCTACAATTGTACCGAGAAAAACAATTCTACAAATATGGCAAAAAGTCCAAAGAATATTGAAAATAAAGTGAATGAAGTAAAGATAAAGAAAAAACCGTTCTTATGAACTATACATATAATAAGTGTAAAGTTTTTCATTTGTTTCATTGTTAAAACTTAAAAAATTTAATTCTATTTTAATTCTTATAAAACTATAAAATAAACGAAAACTATTAAAAAATATTGAACTAAGAATGACTTTTTTTTGGCATAAATATAACACTAGTAGACTGAATATTGTATTTTTTTAAGCTACAATCATTTGTTTACGTAAAATATTATGATATCTATGTACGCATATTTGATGGATATTGTTAAAACACTAATTTATAAGTAATATTTAATTTCGTCCCCCCCAAGCTTTGAAATCACAAAACCCGGCAGGATTATTTGTTTATTTACTTTCATTTTTTTTATAAATTGAACTTGGACGCCCAGAGTTTCGTGAATTTAAAGCTTGAGGGTTCATTTATTTATTAAAAAATTAAACTTGGACGCCCAAGGTGTCGTGGGTTTAGGGCTTGGCAGATTATTTATATGTTTATTTATTTATTAAAAAATTAAACTCAGGCGCCCAGGGTTTCGTGGGCTTGAAGCTTGGGGGGTTATTCATTAATTAAAAAATTAAACTCGGGAGCCCAGGGTTTCGTGAGTTTGGAGCTTAGGGGATTATTTTTTTATTTTTTTTTATAAATTAAACTCGGGAGCCCAAGGTTTCGTAGGTTTAAAGCTTGGGGGATTATTTATTTATTTTTTTACATAAATGAAACTTAAGAGCCCAGGGCATCGTAAGTTTAAAGCTTGGGGCATCATTTATTTATTAAAAAATTAAACTCGGGCGCCAAGGGTTTCGTTGGATCATTTATTCATTAAAAAATTAAACCCGGACGCCCAGGGTTTCGTGGGTTTAGAGCTTGGGGGATTATTTATTTATTTTTTTCTATAAATTAAACTGGGGAGCCCGGGGTTTCGTGGGTTTAGAGCTTGAGGGATTATTTATTTATTTTTTTCTATAAATTAAACTCGGACGCCCAGGGTTTCGTGGGTTTAGGGCTAGGGGGATTATTTATTTATTAAAAAATTCAACTCGGACGCCCAGGGTCTCGTGGGTTTGTAGCTTGGAAGATCATTCATTCATTAAAAAATTCAACTCGCGCGCCCAGGGTTTGGTGGGCTTAGAGCTTGGGGGATTATTTGTTTATAAAAAAATTCAACTCGTGCGCCCAAGGTGTCGTGGGTTTAGGGCTTGACAGATTATTTATTTATTTATTTGTTTATTTATTAAAAAATGAAACTCGGGCGCCCAGGGTTTCGTGGGTTTAAAGCTTGGGGGATTATTTATTTATTTTTTTCTATAAATTCAACTCGGACGCCCAGGGTCTCGGGGGTTTGAAGCTTGGGGGATTATTTATTTATTAAAAAATTAAACTCGGGCGCCCAGGGTTTCGTGGGCTTAAAGCTTGGGGGATCACTCATTCATTAAAAAATTAAACTCGGGAGCCCAGGGTTTCGTTGGATCATTTATTCATTAAAAAATATTAATATTTAATTATAATTTAAAAAAAAAAAAAAAAAAAAATTTTTTATATAGTTATAAATGCAAAGTCATTTTCTATCGAAAACAGCCAAAGTGCTGTAAAAATTGTGTGAGTAACAAAGTTTATAATATTATTTTATTAAACTTTTGAATATTTAAATTTAACATTAATTTCAACTCACATCAAGAATACACAAAGCAGAAGTATTACTTCTATTTTGAATTTGTAAATAAATCTTACTGATTTAATGTGTACTAGTATACACTATTTAAGCCTCGGCTTTAAGTGTTTTTCATTTAGTTTCAAACTTTACTCTAGTCTGATGAGACCCAACAAGGTCGAAACCGGTCACTAGACAAGAATATTAATATTTAATTATAATTTTATAAAAAAGAAAATTTTTTTTAGATAGTTATAAATGCAAAGTCATTTTCTATCGAAAACAGCCAAAGTGCTGTAAAAATTGTGTGAGTAACAAAGTTTATAATAATATTTTATTAAACTTTTGAATATTTAAATTTAACATTAATTTCAACTCACATCAAGAATACACAAAGCAGAAGTATTACTTCTATTTTTAATTTTAATTTTTGCCAAGACTATACAAAAATTAATGGAGAGGTTCGAAATCATAGCTGACAGGTTAAGGAAAGCAAACCTTAAACTTGAAAGTTCAAAATGTCAATTTCTTATGACAGAGATAGAATTTTTGGGTCATACAATTTCTGAGCAAGGTATTAAACCGCAAAAATTAATTGTTTCAGCCGTAAAGAAATTTGAAACACCAAAAACTGTAAAAAATATTCAAGAATACTTGGTACTGGCAAATTATTACAGAAAATTTATAAATAATTACGCAAATTTGTCAAAACTTTTGAACGATTTACTAAAAAAGAGTGTTAAATTCTCATGGGGTACTAGTCAGCAAGAAGCGTTTGACGAATTAAAAAACGCATTAAGTAATGCACCGATTTTGCAATTTCCTGACTTTTCAAAACCATTTATTATATCAACAGACGCAAGTAACTGGGCTACTGCAGCTATTTTGTCTCAAAGGGAAGTACCTAACGATAGACCTATTTCCTACGCAAGTAGAGTTTTAACAGACAGAACCAAAATTTCATACTTTTGAGAAGGAGACTTTAGCAATTTTTTGGAGAATCACATACTTTAAAAATTACGTTTACGGAAACAAATTTACAGTTTACACATATCATAAGCCATTATTAAAATTGAGATCGGCTGATAAAAATACTAGAGTTCAAAACTGGAGTTTAAAGTTAGCGACATTTGATTTTGACATAATTTTTAAGCCTGGATCAAAAATTACGAAGACAGACGCGCTGAGTAGGGGAATTGATGATCCCAGCATAATTTTCGTTATAACGCGAGCACAATCAAAACAAAACAAAATACCAGAGACTATGACAACATTCCAGGGTATCGGCACACGACATGAGAAAAATATTAAAAGAGAGAAATTTTTGAAAAACAGGAAACTTAAGTCAATACATAGAAAGTCAATTATTAATAATGAATGTACAGATCTATTAATTAACGCGAGTAAAAATGAAAAATTATCAAAAAATATCGTATACGTGAGAGACACATTAACTCTAAGGTGTGATAATGTAACTCATTTCGTAAAAAAATAAATAAAAAACCTCTGGTTGTAAAAAAACCTCAAATGATAAAATCTAATAAATTATGTATTGACGATTACTTACAACCTAACAAAATAGAAATGTTACAAATACAAAATAAAAAATTATTCACTATTTGTCTTGATACATCTAATAGGGTGGGCCGAAAATGAAAAATTTTGGAATTTTGACACGCCTGAGGTCTCAAAAGTTGTCTTTTCACATGAAAATAATAAAAAAAATTTTATATACGCAAAAAAAAAAAATTTTAGGTTTGCCCAAAGCCCTTGAAGTTTTAGTAAAATTTGTTTGAAATGAGCTAATTTAAAAAAACATGTTTTTTTTTTCAGTACTCGATTACTTTGCGAAAAAAAATCGTAGAGACGCGAATAAAAAAAGAAAATAAAGCTCTTAAGTTGTAGTTTAAGCCTCTATAAATAAGAACATCATAAAAAAATTTTGGAAACTGTTTCGCAAGTACAAACTTCATACTTTTTTTCTTTGTTTGTAGTGGTTGTAACCAGAAAATCGCTAAAATGCGAAAATATTAATAACTTTGAGAAAAAAAAATCGTAGAGATACGAATGAATAAAGAAAAGAAAGCTCGTAAGTGGTACTTTAAGCCTATGTAAACTAAAATACCATAAAAAAATTTTGGTAGCTGTTTCATGAATGGAAGTATGCTATTTTTTGTTAAATTTTTTTTTTTAAATGTTAAATTTCGTCTATTTTCTTTAGACTTCGATATCTCTGCTAGAAAAAATCATGGAAACACGAATAAAAAAAAGAATTGAAGCTGTTTAATTGAATTTTAAGGTTAAGTACTACAAAATTGCATAAAAAATCGTAAAACTAGTTAATAAAAGGTTTTCGTCAATATTTCTGGTTATTGTGCCAAATTTCAACATATTTGTATGAAAAACTTTAAAATTTTTCTACTCAAATGATCGTTTTGAACGTTTGACTATTGACATTTTCACTAGTATTTAGATAAGTAAACAGTACTTTTTCATGAAAAAACTCCATACTTATGACAAATGGTTTATTACTTTATTTATAGATTTTTAAAAAACTTCGCCACATAGGAAAAAATATTTAACTAATGTTTAGTTATGACTAATAGTTTATTACTTTATTTGTATAAATAAAAACGCCATCTAATGAAAAATTGTTCAACTAATGTGTATAAAAAAGTAAGAAATGTACGGATTTTTAACAATTACATGAACATTTTCGAGTAAAAACAAATAAACTGAAAAAATATATGAAAAAACTTTTTTCGAAGATTTTATAGAAAAATTTTAAAGTTTTTCATACAAATATGTTGAAATTTGGCAAAATAACTAGAAATATTGACGAAAAACTTTTATTAACTAGTTTTACGATTTTTTATGCAATTTTGTATTACGTAAGCTTAAAATTCAATTAAACAGCTTCAGTTCTTTTTTTTATTCGTGTTTCCATGATTTTTTCTAGCAGAGATATTGAAGTTTAAAGAAAAAAAACGAGTTTTACCATTTTAGAAAAAAAATTTACAAAAAAATAGCATACTTCCATTCATGAAACAGCTACCAAAATTTTTTTATGGTATTTTAGTTTACATAGGCTTAAAGTACCACTTAAGAGCTTTCTTTTCTTTATTTATTCATATCTCTACGGTTTTTTTTTCTCAAAGTTATTAATATTTAAAAAAAAAATCGCATTTCAGCGATTTTCTGGTTACAACCACTACAAACAAAGAAAAAAAGTATGAAGTTTGTACTTGCGAAACAGTATCCAAAATTTTTTTATGATGTTCTTATTTATAGAGGCTCAAACTACAACTAAAGAGCTTTATTTTCTTTCTTTATTCGCGTCTCTACGATTTTTTTTCGCAAAGTAATCGAGTATTGAAAAAAAAAACATGTTTTTTCAAATTAGCTCATTTTAAACAAATTTTACTAAAACTTCAAGGGCTTTGGGCAAACCTAAAATTTTTTTTTTTTGCGTGTACAAAAATTTTTTTCTTATTTTCTTGTGAAAAGACAACTTTTGAGACCTCAGGCGTGTCAAAATTCCAAAAATTTTCATTTTCGGCCCACCCTAATCTGTAATATGAGAAATATAGCCACTTTGGCGAGAAAAAACTTGATTATATAAAATCAGAATGGAAAGCAATTCAAAGAAATACTATGATAAGACTGCTAATCTAGTTAATTTAAAAATTGCCGACACAGTGTACTGTCAACGACAACCAAAACCAAAAAAGTTAAAAAAAGACCAAAATTTTGGTCCTTTTAATATTGAAAATATCACAGATAAAGGTGATAGTATATTTTTGCACAAAGAAAAGCAAAAACGAGTTCATCCTAACCAATTAATCTGAAATATTAAGCGATTGTTTGTTACGTTAAAAGGAAAATTTTAAGCCCAACCAGAAGTATCTAGTTTAATTGAAACAGAAGTTATGGACCGAAGCCAAAGCAGTTCTCTTTTGCGAAAATTTGATTTTGTGATTTCAGATAAGTGCGCGTATGTACACGCATAACTTTCTCAATTTTAAATCGATTTATTTGAAATTTTAAGAGGTTATTTATTACTTTTTGAAGAAGGTTTTAAGCCTCATTAGAGGTCTGTATGTCGATTCAAAAAAGTGTTATGGCTGGAAAACGGGAAGTTTAAACTTTTTAAAAACCAATTGATGTGAAATTTAAAGGGATTGTTTGTGACATGGCAAAGAAAGTTTTAAGCCCAAGAAAAACAAAAATGCTTCTTTTGCCTCCTCGCTTTACTATTTATTTTCTCTGCCTTGATAAGCTTACTTAAAAACCTTCAAGACGCGATTATGTCTGCGGTATTACAGTTCCGGAATCTCTTTGGGAACATTACAAAGAAAGCTTGTCTGAAGTTAGTTTACATTTATACCGAATCCGAAGCAACAACCATGACTAACAATACAACTATGCAATTTTTAATGAGACTTTAATTATAATACGGCAGCTTCAGCTCAACTCTAAAACTACTACAGGTTTTTGTGAAAAAAAGTCAAAAAAAATTTTTCTAAATTGATTATGGTTATCGTTTTTGTTAATTCGATCAACGAAGAAAGTGCCAAAAATTATTTTTAATTAAATCAAATCAATATCAAAGTGGCGCTGACCGTCACCGCACAGAGTTTTCACGTTCTCAATAACTTTATTGTAAATTAATAGTTATAAACTCAATTCAACAAATTTTATTTACAAATCTCATGCAGTTCGAAACAAAGTGTGCCTTTACAAAATAAATTTTCAAATTGTGTGGTGTAATTACTCAGAGTATTAGTTTTCATCTTGTTAACCTCAAAATGCCTCCTCGTGCACGTGGTAGAGGGGCTTACAGCAACTCTCAAAACAGAGTTCAAAATAACTTTCACTCACAACAAAACACATCTATAGCAAATATTGAAGAAAACGATGATTCACAATTGTTTCTACTGCCCACCAAATCGTCCACCCATCAGTCAAAGGACAATCCCCAACGTGACTTTTTGCACTAACTGTGCATCTGCATACCACCCTGGGTGCATAAAAAGGTGCCATATAAACCCGCGCAGATGGATCTGTCGTCGAATGTTGTGGCCAAGCTGACGCAGCAATACAAAACAGTGCGGTATTAAATCAAACACAAGAAAACAATTTTCAATTCTTATCACACCAAACCAATTCACAAAGTAAACCAGATCTCTCAAACAATCAATTGTTGGACATTTTAATGAAAGAAATGAATAAATTTTCCAAAAATTATGAGAAAAGAATTACCAGTAATTCTAATGATATAAATAATATTAATCAACAAATTTTTCAGATAAACAAAAAGCTGAAAAACCAACATACCTCAAATTCAAACACAAACAACATGATTACAACTATTTTAGCTGAACAGGATGACAGAAAAAGGAGACAAAACATCATCATCATTTATAAACCACCTGAATTCAACAAAAAAAACACCTAAAAATGCAGAAGAGAAGAAGGAATTTTTCTTGGAACTAGCAGACTGCAACAAAAAATTAATCAAAGAGCTTCTAGCTGAATTGGACCCCACCATCGAACAACCAGTCTACACCAGACGTCTAGGCAAGTACCAGACTGATAAGATCCGTCCCCTCCTTCTTTCTTTTAACAATACCCTTTCCATACAATCTATATCCTAAAGCCCAATCGGGCTTTAACGGCGATTTGGTTTTTTTTTTAAACCGAATGCCGTGAAAGCCTGCAGGGCTTTATATAATTTGATTTTTGGTTTTAGGTTAGGACGCTTCAAAGAAAAACTATTTTAGGATGATTATTTCATTTATATTATACATCCCGCGCGTAGCTGATGATCCCCTAAGTAATTTAAAGAAAAATTATCCCAAACAAAGCCCGCATTGAAAAGTTATGAACGTTTCATTTTTTGAAACGCTAATTTTCTTTGGCTCACGGTAGTCAGGGGAATTCGATTTCAGTTTCGAGCATCCGGTCTCTCTGCCTGTGCTCTCTGTAGACTTAACCAGACGTGACGTATGCGGTGGGCGTGTCTATTTTTGCTGTCTCACTCTTACTGCTTACCTACAGCGGCAGACGGGGGCATATAGGCCCGAGCCTGTAACCATGAGGCGACTGGTGGCACAGTATCAATTAGCAGCTCCCTACAGCTGACTCGTGAGCTGACTACAGCTGACTGCGAAGTCGCAGGCCGCTGAGCAGAGCAGCTTGTAATGTGTTATGAGCAATAACTTTTTTATAAATAATTGATTGTCATAGAAAAAACAGTACTGAAGACCCTTATTTTAATTATATATTAAATAAGTGGTAGAATTTATAATTATTAATTTGTTTAATTTCAATAAAAGAGTATGAAATAAATAATCTCTAAAGTCTTTCTATGATCATCATCATCAAAGATTTTTCAATTATTGTGGTGTGCCCTGTGAGTTGATAATAATTGTGCTGTGGTTGTGTTGGGGACCTGATGGCTGGGGGTGCATATTGGCAATATTAAAAATAAAGTTTTTTCTGAATGAGTGTGTTTGTGTGTGTGTGTGTGTGTGTCAGGTTGAACTTGCAAATTACAAAAGGTGCGATTGCAGCACATAATGTCATTGTCATACGCATTATCGCTTAATTTCATAGAATCATCATAGAAATGTATATGCTCTGAGCCAATACACTTGAACTGTTAAAGTTTTGCAATCCAACCCTTTTTCAAAAATAAACTTGATGTCTGAAAGTTTTGTAATCCCACCTTTTTTCTAAAATAAACTTGATGTCTGACAATGAATTTTAATTTTGATTGTAACTGTTACATTAACTCAGGGTGTTAATGATAAGTATATTTAAGTCAACATGAATCAATTATTAAAAATTTTTATCTTTTTTGTTGTCTGTATGCAAGCTTAAGTTATGCGGCCAAAGTGATTTTGCATTTTAAAATTGGTTAATTAAGAAGTACAAAACAAATAGATAATTTTGGGTCTAGGTATCCAGTGGACCAGAAATTATGAATTCTATTTGGAATGGATTTTTTAAGTACGGATGAGCATTTGCTTCATTATTTTCAAAGTGGATTTAGTTTTTCCATCAATTATGTATGCAAAATGAATTCAAAAGTACTTCATAACAGTAAATTATGTCTATGATTTTTATGTGTTCTGACTAATGATAAAATTTATATAAAAGAAATTTAAACCTAAAGAACTAGATATATCCAAGTCAATATGAATCAATTATTAAAAATTTTTATCTTTTTTGTTTTCTGGAAGCAAGCTTAAGTTATGCGACCAAAGTGATTTTAAATTTTAAAATTGGTTAATTTTTTTTTACAAGAATTAAAAAGTACAATAGAAATAGATAGTTTTGGGTCTAGGTATTCAGTGGACCAAAAATTATGAATTCTATTTGGCATGGATTTTTAAAGTACGGATGAGCATTTGCTCCATTATTTTTAAAGTGGATTTAGTTTGTCCATCTATTATGTATGCAAAACGAATTCAAAAGTAGTTCATAACAATAAATCATGTCTATGATTTTTATGGGTTCTGGATAATGATAAAATTATATAAAAGTAATTTTAAACAGAAGAACTAGATATATCTAAGTTAACATGAACCAATCATTGAAAATTTTTATCTTTTTTTTAATCATTTTAAGGTTACAAATGAGTATTTGGTACATTTCAATGTAAATTTACATTAAAATAAAGTTATGCAATGTACATTTAAGAAATAGGTAATCACTTAATTGAATTTTTTTTTTTACATATAAAATTGATTTCCCTAGGACTTTTATAGGTTCTGGTCGTGGTTTTACATCAGAATAATTGAATATATCTTAGTTATTGTTAAATTATTTAGAATTTGTTAAGTTCGTGAAATAATTTAGTAAGACATATTTCCACAATATTAATGATTTATTTATGGAGTTTGATTTTTTGAACTTGTGGACAAAAAGGAAATACATTAAAATATCTACCGAATTTACGCAATAAAATCTTTAAAAAATACTTTTAAAAAAGTAATATTTACGGCGATTGGTTTTTTCAAATAGGAATCTAAATAAAAAATTATACGCTAAGTATGATCTTTAAAAAATACTTTTAAAAAAGTAATATTTACGGCGATTGGTTTTTTTAAAAGGATTCGAAATAAAAAGTTATACGCTAAATATAATAATCTTTTTTTGAAAATGAATTAATAAAAGAAGTGAAATCAAAAAATTTATTACGGACGACATGAGGCCGAATTACTTATTATTTAAAAATAATTTCTCTTCTAAAAGATGATCATATTATGTTGAATCACCTTTAATATACGTAAAGTTAACAATTTTTCAATTATAGCACATACATGGGAAAACACATGCAAATTGCACACAATTCATTTGTATTTACATTATATAAATTAAATTAATTACCAAGCAAAGGAAGTTAGCTAGAGAATCAGCACACAAATACACACATTTTATCCAGTAACGTAGGTATAGTTTAGAGTAGGGGAAATCGGCGAGCCAACACTGCGAACCGCAGTCGCGCATTTTTCAGAGGACACTCTCTATCTAACTCTGAAACCGACAAGTTCGAAATTCTCTCCGAAAGGTAAAATCATAGTATTTTTTTTGGTTTGCGAAACCTTGTAAATTTACGTGTGTAAATTTTTAATAATTGGCTATAGATTAAGTAGGCGTTTGAATTGCTGACAGTGCGATGGTCAGTGTAATTATTTTTAATTTTAAATCGGCCAATAAATAAGAAAAATAGAGAGAATAATTTAGTGGACGTCGTCTTGATCTTCCTGAGCGCTGACAAGGTAATCTAAAGGTTCGTCTAGATCAGAGAGAGTCAAATAGAATTTTTTTTTTTTTTACACTGGTTAAGTTAGATATATTTTTTTTTATAGTGATAACTATCGAAATATCATTATCCATTATTTTTTTATATCCAACACTGATGAGTGGGGTATAAGTTTATTTATTTTTGTAAAAATTTATAAGAATTTTCTTTCATGATTTTTTTTTCGAATAAAACAAGTGAATTTTGAGTATGAAAGAGTAGAATAGATTACTTATTGTATATTCAATTCCTTATCCCCTGACACCGATAAAATAGAAAACTGAGCTTTGATTTTTTTTTGTTTTTTTTTTTTTTTTTAATTCTACTGAATAAGCTTGCGATAATTTGAATTTCAATCTAGGTGAATGCTGTGCAAGTCAACACATTTTTTTTGTTGTTTAAGATTTTGAGAACTCGTATCTATAATTTTTATTGATTAAATTTTCACGTTAACAGTACGTCACTATAGTGATAACCTCACCTAATCTACACTCGCTTATTCTTGTTTGTCACGTAATTTGAAATTATTGTGCGTGGACTTCCATCGGAAGTGCCTTTAATAAATAACAGTAAAAATCATTTTTTTTGAGTAATTGGCAATTCATATTTTTGAGACGCAAGGCATAACAAAATGAGTGCGGGTGACGTGTCGCAGGTATGCTACTGTCGCTACTGACCCTCGCAAGGTCGGGTTAGTTGAGAAAGGTACCTGAAGAATGCTCTTGACAATTACGTCGAGTGTTAAAAATTTTATTTTTGTGGCGTCACCGCTAATGGAGAGAGACAAGATTTTAAACGCATTGATCTTTATAATTTTTTTTTGTCCACATACCAGGGTATCCCAACTTGAACGCACGCTTATTTATTTTTTTTTCTGTTTTTTCGGTAAGAGGTTCAAGGTTAAAAAAAAAAAAACAACGCGACATAATTGTCGATCCTGCTAGGATGTCAGAAAATCGAATTTCTGAAATAAAATTTGCGTAACTTCAGAGAAAGCTTAAACAAGTCTATTTTAAAAATATTACTTGTGGTAGCTGGTAACAGTTGAGTCTTGGATTAATACTGCTTTTTTCATTTTTTTTTTAACCTAAATCTTCTAAAATTTATAACTTGGACTTTGAAACTTTAGAAACGGTTTAAACAAGTTTATTCAAAAAAATACATTTTGCGGCAAGTGCTAACCAATTGATATTATTTAATTTTAAAATTGCTTTTTGAACTGAAAACTTGACCATTTTGATGTTAAAATAGGAGATGAAATTTTTATAACAATCCGTTTAGTGTAACATTAGTTAAGAGTTTAGCTTGAAAAAAAAAAAATTTACACTTAGTTTACTAAAATTATTAAATTTATTGCTTGAACTTCAAAACTTCAGGGAAAGCTAAACAAATTTATTTTAAAAAATACATCTTGCGGTAACTGGTAACCAATTGAGTCTTGAATTCAAATTCAATAATTGATTCCATACTAAATACTTTTGTAGTAGGTCTTGACAAATTTACATTACCTTTGAGCACATTGTTTTAATTTAAATTTGACCTGATGTTGGGACGGCTGCCTAGAATAATTAATTCTCAAAGTAGAAAATGTTTTTATATTGTACTGTAAAAAAAAAAGATTCTTAAAAAAACAGAAATGAATTTATATTATTTATTCAAAGATAAAACATAATGTAAAGTTTTTCAGCATCTATAAAGTTTGTTCACACAACAAGCGTATTTTATATTTCTTCAAAATTCATTAAAAATATTGAAATTTAAGGTTTTAAGTTCATCAAAGTTAATTTAAGAAAAAAATTAAGATTTTCACACAGTTCTGTTATACTGAAACAATGACTTTAGAAAAGTTTTTTTTTGTTTCTTATGCTAAATATTTATTTCAAAAGTATGTACTAAATGAACATAGATAAGTTAATAAAAAATCATTCACACATTCAATAAGATTTATGTGCACAATCCTAAAGGGCGGTACTTTGACGGCGAGTTGGTTTTTTTTTATAACGGACTGCCGTTAAAGCATACGCTTTATATACTTTGATTTTTGGTTTTAGGTTAGGTTGTACATCAAAAAAACAGTATAGGATAATTATTTCTTTCATAATATTACGCCTTACATGTAGCCGATGATCCCCTGATTCATTTAAAAAAAAAAAAAATGTCCTGAAACAATCCCGAATTAAAAAGTTATCAGCGTTTCAATTTTCGAAGCGCTGATTTCTTTTCACTGAGAATTCGGGCGACATCCGATTTCAGCCTCGAGCATCCGGTTTTCTATGCATGCTCCCTTGCAAGACGCTGATGCCTAAGCCGGACGTGACGTAACGCTGGACTTGCTATCTCACTCTCACACGCATGGGATGGCTGCTATTTTTTTTGTGCATTGTATTTTGTAGTGATTTTATTTTATATTCTATTGTATTTTGTAGTGGGTTTATATTGTAATCTATTCTATTGTTTACTAAATAAACTTCAGTTAATAGTGAGTAAGTAAGAACAGTAATAGTAAGTTATTCGGGCAAATTCGGGGGCTGCCATTCGGGCAAATGGGTATTCGGGCAAATGGGCATTCGGGCAAATGGGCATTCGGGCAAATCAGCATTCGGGCAAATGGGTGTTCAGCGAAACCGATTCGGGCAAATGGTCGGCAACCACTTCCTGGAGAAATAATCTCGATTATTCAGTAAACTATATATTTTGAAAAATCATCAACTGATCTCGTGGCACGCTCAGCAGACGAACTCGCAGCATAAACGTTCACTCGTGACAAATCGGTTTTAAGAAAAAAAATTATTTTACACTTTAGAGTCCTCTCTTGAAAATTTATAAGCAAATTTATGTTTACAATTATTTTTTTAAATCAGTTCAATAAATCTTAATTGGAAAAGTATAAAATCTTTATTTTCAAGTTTAAATTTTGGCGACGTTGGTGCTCTTCAGGGCGTAATCATTGCCTAGTGCAATATGTGTCCCCCTGATCCCTCCACACTGGACATTTCCAGGAGAAATCACCTCCAGGGCGTAATCGCTGCCCAGTGCAGTAGGTGTCTAACCTGACCCCTCTAAACTCGGAACTTTCAGGAGGAATCATCTCCAGGGCGTGATTGCCACCCGGTGCACTGAGTGTCCACCCTGACTTATCTGTACTTCAAACTTCCAGGTGAAATCATCTCCAGGGCGTGATCACCACCCAGTGCCCTGGGTGTCCACCCAGACCCCTTTGAACTTGGAACTTCCAGGAGAAATCATCTCCAGGGTGTATTTGCCGCCTGGTGTTAGAGCCTACACCGGGCGGCGACCCTGATCTTAAACATTTCGTAAGAATAATCCTTCCTATTTGGTTTATAAACCGATTAGACGAATATTCGATGAAACGCTATAAACCTATTGTTGAAACTGTGTTCAAAATTTTTTTGGTTATAACCAAATGTTATTAATAATTATTTTATTTTAATTAGCTGTCATGTATCGATCCCCATAAAGATCCCATATTCCCAAGTTGCAACAGACTTACTTATAATCCACCTAAAAGGAGTTAGGGAGGGGGCCACGGAAATTGCAATTAAGCATTTTGCTAGCCGGCACCTCCGCTCTGCTGGAACAGGTGGGGCGAAGTAGCTTCCCTCGCTGCTTAGCCGCGCTCCCAAACCACTCTCGTCCCCGACACTCGAGTGGTTCGACCGAAAGCTAGCAGCGATCGAAGACCACGTGCAGCACACCTGGACAAGCAGAGCCGGATCAGGCAAGGATCCGTCAGTGCAATATCGCCTCACCATCACCATTGGATAAGGTCCCGGAAGGTCCAGAGAACCTCCCGTGACGATCAACTGCCCGGATACTCCGGTAATTTTAAGGTAGATTATTGTAATATTCAACTCTGTCGTTAAACTCTGTCATTAAATTGGAACCTTTCACCATTTGTTTTTCAATTAAACAATATCACCTAACCTTACTTTATTTCATTTTATTAACCTAATCAAAAGCCAGACAACAAGGGGACGGGACAACTACGTAAGTAGTTTTTCCAAAAAGACGAAGATCCTACCCCTTTTAAAATAATAACGTCAAGGATTATAAATCCGTGACATAAATGGCATCCCTTGTGGGGAACTTAAACCTTGTTACCTGACTATTTTGATTGGTTTTCTCTTATTGATGATTTTTCCTTCAAAAATTTATAATACTAAAAATTAATGAAAAAAAAAGAAGTAAGGAAAAAGCTTTTATTATCTGATACCGGTTACTTTTGGCGAATGGTTGAAGGAAAGATTCTTTTCTTTTGACAAATCGCGAAATTTTTTTTTGCTGACCTCAACATTTCTGGCTAATTTAACAACACACTTACACTCACAAACGCTTTCGGAACCTGATCTGCTCATCGCTCTGAATTTGAGTCGCTTATAGTGCACACATTTCACGTTTTATTACCTGAAGTTTCATCAAAAATCGCAACTTTAGATTCATTTTTTTTGTATAAAATTTTTACTTCTATCAAACGACGTTATCCCTTTATTTTATAAGTATTCGATATGACTAACCTCGCGAATCTTACTTTGGACGAGATTGAAGCCATTCCAGACAAAGATCAAAAGAAGGCGGCCGAATTACATCATGCCCGCCGGATGGTCGAAAATATGTCTACAATGGCAGCTACGTTAAACGAGTCACGAACCGCGTTCGCGAACGTTCAAGCATCAGCATTGATGCAAAGTGCTCTTGCTGCAATCCCTTTTTACACTGGTTCCACACCCCTGCGCCCATGGCTGCAGGACGTGGAAAGCTACGACCAACGAATTACAGACGCAACCCTGAAAGAACTTTTCCTCCAAGGAGTTATTTCTCGATTGACCGGCAAGGCTAAAACAAGTCTCGACGGAAAAGTTTTTGACACTTTAGACCAACTCCGGAAACATCTTCAGGACCGTTTTTCTCAAAAACGATCCCTATCTTATTACCTTAACCATATTTCAGACTCTTAAATGAGACAGAATGAATCTGTTTTAAATTTTCACGATAGACTCTCAGCTATAGTCCGCGCTGCCACGAAACTAAAAAACAAGGGAATAGATGACGAAGACATCAAGAGACATAATAAGTCCCTTTTCGAAGACCTCGCGAACGAATATTTTATTCGTAGATTACCTTCTGTCATCCGCAACCAAATGTCTAACCATAACCCTGTTAACTTTTCCGAAGCTTTAAACGCAGCTCTGAATGCGGAGGAATGGGTTAACATCGGAGCACCAAACATCGTGCTGATGTAGAGTATTCCTCCACCCAAAAACTGCCTCCACGATCGCGTTCTCCTAGCCCTTATGGTCGACCCGAGACACCTGAAAGAGAATCATCTCACGACCGGCGCAACGTTAAATTCTCCGATTTTAACGACCCGCGAAACTTCGATAGAAACATCTCGTATTCTTATGACCCTAACGATATAAAAATGCCTAGAACAATGACTTACACAGCAGAAGGTAAACTGGATGCTCACCCTTCCCTGCGTTACGAACAACCTTCAAGCATTCTGAAAAACCCAGAAAGACAGAGCCTATCCGATCAACGATCCGGATCATCAGATCGTTACTCCCGCCCTAGGTCCGAGAGCCCTAGAGGCCGATACCCTAATAGGTCGACAAGCCCCCTTTCCCCTCCCGTCCCTTATCCAAATTTTCACCCTTATATGCCCTATTATCCTCCTATGCCCTACTACTACCCCCCAGCTCCTATGCCCCCTTTTCACTCGCCCTATCCTAATGCCGCAACACCAGCCTACTTCCCTAACAACTATTACGACAAGCCGCCTGGTAGACCTGGATCCCCAGGTCCTTACGGCCCTACTCCACGAGCCCCGACCCCAACGAATATTCCCGCAAATATCTCCTCTAGCAAGAATTTAAACTGGAGACAAGCTCGTCCGGACGGCGCGCCCGCGAGCTTCCCGCGCTCTCAGAGCCCCGAGCGCCGATCGGTGAAAACATTCAAAACAAGGGAGTACGGAAAGTCTGTAGCGAGAAAACCGCACCAACCATAAAAATTAAAAATTACCTATTCAAAAAGGGCGTCGTAACATGTTCCGCTGCACAAACCAATGAAGTGAACGTCATCAAAGCTTCCGTTTTTAAAGACTCGGTTTTCTACTATCCTCACCCTCCCATTACAATCCAGGGAGAAGACAATAATCAAGTCGACGCGCATGGAAAAATTACGATTCGTATTTGTAAACAAAAACATATATTCCATCTAATTCACGACGATGCCCCCTTTTTACAAGATGGTGTTATCAGCAAAAGAACTTTGAAGAAACTTCGGAGACTTAAGCAAGCCGGAAAAATGAAAAATCTTCTCGACTCTTTTCTTGAAGACCTATCCCCAGACTCAGATCGCTCTGAATCAGAATCCTCTGACTCAGAAACCTTTTCCGAAAATTCAACCTCCCAGAGTAGCGACACCCTTAATATAGACAAATCTACTAACGATTCCGACACATATTCACCTAAAATTTACAATCCTAGAAACCATAGGAAAGAAAGAAAATTTCGTACGGATCACCCAAGATCGAAATTACTAATAACATATTTAAAGCCGGAAAGGGGCGCATTTTAATTGACACCGGCGCAGACGTGAGCGTAATTAAAATTCAATCCCTAAATCCCACGTGTAAGATCAACAAAAATCGTACTCTTCAACTGACCGGGATCGGAGCAGAACCCGTTTACACTCTCGGTACCGTTACTTTCAAAGAAAGAGACGGTAGAAAACATCACATGCACGTCCTCCTCGAAAGTTCTTCGCTTAAAGAAGATGCCATTCTTGGCTCTCGTTATCTACAAATTGAAAAGGGTCAAATTGACTTGGCCAATAATCAATTAATCACTCAAAATGGCACTCAGGACATTTGTTTTTCTAGCGCTACAGACAACAGTGAGTCTGAATCTGCCGAATCCCTTGCAGAATTTCCTGACTCTCGACGAACACCTCAAAGTCAAAACACCATCCCCGACATTCAACCTACGTCCAGCAAAATATCTTCGACTATTTTCCATTATAAAGCTCGTCGAAAGCAAGGTAAAGCTCTGTCCACAAGATATACGTTGCCAGCGCGTTGTAAAATTGCGATAGAAATTCCCGTGTCAGAAAGCTCTCCAAGAGGGGAGGCGTATCTTCCCCGAATACAAACCCCTACCGGAATATTCATCGGCGAGTCAGCCGTTACCCATGAAAAAGGTTCATGTCACGTGTTAGCCATTAACACGAGAAACGAACCTCAAGAAGTTGAAATACCGGTGCAAGATCTGTATCCCTTTGAACTCGATAGTTCCGACGACTTCTTCGATTCCGAGGTCGAGGGAACGCCTTGCCCTCCTGAACAAAGAGTAACTCGAATAATTGACCTTCTGAAAAGAAAACATCATGACAAAGCAGCCCTAGCTCAATTGAAGAGAGTGGTCGAACGTTTCCCATATCTCTTTATGTTACCTGGCGACGACCCTCCTCGCACACATCTAGTACAACATACCATTCCGTTAACCAGTGACAAACCGATATTTACACGTCAATATCGTTATCCTCCAAAATTACACGAAGAAATTAGAAGGCAAGTAGATGACTTGCTGAAGAAAGGAACCATCCAACCCTCCTCCAGCCCTTAGAACTCACCTCTATGGATAGTTCCAAAACGGCCTGGCCCTGACGGTAAAAATCAACATCGTCTCGTCATTGATTACAGAAGGCTCAACGAAGTATCAATTCCAGACGCCTATCCACTCCCAAACGTTCAAGAAATACTGGAGTCCCTAGGCAAGTCCAAATACTTTTCAGTTTTTGATCTCGTTAACGGATTCCACCAAATACCTATGCACCCGGATGACAGAGCTAAAACCGCTTTCTCAACGCCTTACGGGCACTTCGAATTCACAGCCATGCCTTTCGGACTCTGCTGTGCTCCCCCGACATTCCAAAGGCTGATGGACGCCGTCATGACCGGATTACAAGGAATCGAATTGTTCATTTACCTAGATGACTTAATCATCTTCTCCAACTCTCTTGAAGACCACGAGAGAAAGGTTAATGAAGCTTTTCAAAGATTGTTTAATGCTGGATTGAGATTAAAAATCGAAAAATGCGAATTTCTAACCCCTGAAGTAAAATACCTGGGCCACCATATCGATCAATTTGGAGTCAAACCTGACCGGGGAAAAATCAAAGATATTCAGGATTTTCCCGTCTTAAAGAATACTTCGGACGTTCGTTCTTTTCTTGGACTCTGTTCTTACTATCGCTGGTTTATCCACCATTTCTCTGAAATTGCAAAACCTCTAAACGACCTCCTCAAGAAAAATTGTAAATTCCGCTGGGAGGAGAGCCAAAAAGCCAGTTTCGAAAAACTAAAGACAGCTCTATGCACGGCACCAGTCCTAATTTGCCCAGACTTTTCTAAACCCTTCATACTAACGACCGATGCTAGTGCATACGCAGTCGGGGCAGTTTTGAGTCAAGGCGAACCAAATAATGATCAACCTATTGCATATATGTCAAAAACGCTCAATAAACATCAAAGAAACTACTCTGCCACCGAGTGAGAGTGTTTAGCTGTAGTCCTAGGCATCATGCACTTCAGACACTACCTTTACGGTCGCACTTTCTATGTATACGCTGACCATGAACCTCTACAATGGATTGATTCAATCAAAGACCCAATGTCAAGATTAAACCGCTGGAGAGCCCGACTGCGCGGCTACAGATACATATTCCGTTAAAAACCTGGAAGGCTTAACACTAACGCCGATTGGCTCTCAAGAAATCCGATAGACCAGAAAGAGGTAGAAAACGAAAAATCGGCAAACATAGCCTCTCAATCCCTGAAAAATATCAAAACAAAAACCATACTACCTATTCAGAAACCAAAATCAACAAAAACATCACTTGCTCGACAAGCATACAATAAAAGCAAAGAAGAAAACTTCTCTGACGCCCTGCAACCCGGCCCTTCGCGAAGAGGTAGACCGAAAGGCTCCAAAAATAAAACTCATGCATCGCCGAACGTATCTGGTCAGGGAAATCTTCCAGGCGATACCATCGCCTCTCGTCTAAGACTCAGACGAAATCAACAGGTAGATCCGAAAAATACTACACCCGTCGATCAAGCAAACGCTGAAAGCTCTACCTCAGAAATAGAAACATCAGATGAAACCGAAAGCGCCTCCGACGCACCTGTACCCTTGCAAAGCCGATCATTAATACCTAGTTTGGCAGAACCTCTCAACACAACAACCACATCTCCTGCCACCGAGTCTGAAATCAGCAACCAAAAAGAAGATGAGATTTCTGGCATAAGTGAGTTCGATGAAACCATGGTACCATCGGATAGTTTTGAAGATGTAGTCGCCCATTTCCAAAAACCCGCATCAAGAAAGGCATTCTTTGATTCCCCATCAAAAAGAGTGAAACCTCCAGCAAATGATGATGACTCCTCATCTTCTGACGAAGAAGAACTCTACGAGACTACCCCCGTAAAATCAAATTTGGAACTCCAAGCTCAGCTCAAACCTTCCAACTTCAATTCTAAGGAGAAAGAAGAGTTTATCGAAGGATTTAATTCCTTGTGGTGGGACTCTGGAAAATGGGAAGAACTTCTTGAAAATTTCGACCTAGGATCTAACTATCACGAAGCGGATCACTCTGTTGTCCACAGTGATCCAGGCGATTTGGAAAATGACCTTATTGACGCAAATGATAGACAGATTCTGAACAATACACAATCCCTGTTAGACTTAGATAAATGGCAACTGACCGATGACTCAGGATTCAAAAATCCTCCCTTATCGTCTACTCTCCTCACACATAAAATACCCCCAACAATTTTTGATGACACTTTTAATCTCGAAAACACCAAAATCATGTCTAGTGAAAATTCCGACTCTTCAACAAATTCCACGAAGACAATTACACCAGATCATAAGTTAGCTCCATCGGAAAACTCTCTAAACACTCAAGAGAGTGTCACTCACCCTCGAGATACCGCCAAAACGACCCTTCAATCCTCGCAGCAATCACTTCCTACAAAACAACCAAATTCAAATTTGATACCTCGAAGTCCAAAACCTACTACGGCAAATACTCATAATGACATTTTCACCAGCGTTAAAACCATTCCGCCAATTATACCCCCCCTCTTGAATCCTTTTTGCACCCCGATGAAACCCCCCGAACGACTGACAGTGAGACTCACCCGAAACGCCCTCACGGGACATAAAGATAACATAATACATTTTATCCCTGCGAATTTAAACCTACACACGCCTAACAATCAACTTCTTGCCGAGTTAGAGCTAATTTCGAAAAGCGAACTTAAAGATCTGAACCCTACGATTGGCAATGTTCTTGTCTCTAAAACCCTAGGCCGAACCATCTTCTCTTTAGTAGTTACAGAAACCGAAAGGAATCCTATTAAGCAAAGTTCTTTGAAAGAATGCTTATACAATCTTTATCATCTACTACAAGAAAAAGAAATTACATCGGTTAGTATGTCACGAAAAGGCGAACTCACAGATGCATTACCACGTGGAACTCTATACCGAGAAGTCCAAGACGCACTCAAAAACATACCTATGACGCTAACGATCTGTCTAGGTGTCTGCATAACACCACCACCCGAATCCCGCAACACCATCCTAAAAGAATGCCACGATAGCCTATTCGGAGGACATCGTGGAGTAGAGAAGACTTACAGAAGAGTGAGGGAAAAATTTACTTGGCCCGGTTTGCGTAAAGATATAGTCGATTACATTCATCGATGCCGAATATGCCAAGAGTTTAAACTCATAGGTTATCGCACCAAAGAACCCATGGTAATTACCGATACGCCCGCAGAACCGTTCTTTAAAATGGCTATCGATGCGGTCGGACCTATGCCTCGAAATGTGAATGGCAATGCTTACATAATCACTATGCAATGTTTATTTTCAAAATTTTGTATAGCAGTACCAGTACCTAATCTGAAAGCGCTAACCGTGGCACAAGTCCTTGCTAAACATCTTATAGCCGCTCATGGAGTACCTAAAATTATCTTGAGCGATCAAGGTAAAAGCTTTAGGAATAAACTCCTCAAAAATCTTGAAAGCATGTTTGACTGTCGTCTAAAAACGATGACATCTTTCCACCCCCAGTCGAACGCATCATTGGAAAGAAGTCATGCTGTCTTGAAAGACTACTTGAGGACTAACACCCCTAAGTATCAAGACTGGGACGAGCTAGTTCCCTTTGCCATGATGGAATACAATTCCTCAGTCCACTCTTCCACAGGTTTTACCCCCTACGAAATAGCTATGGGACGAAATCCTAGAACCCCTTCAGGATGCCTAGACGACTTCGATAACGATACATATAATGGTTACATTTACGATCTAGCAACAAGAATAGCTGAAATCCGAGAGATAGCATTGAAAAGCTTAGAATCATCCAAACAAGTTAACAAAAGAAATTACGACAAATCAACTAAACCCCTAGATATAAAACCCGGAGACAAAGTTTACGTCAACAAACTACCGCGTAAAAACAAACTAGATAAATTCTATAACGGAGTTTTCGACGTCCTAGAAGTACGCGAAAATAACACTGCCCTCTTGCAAAGCCAAAACAAAAAAAAAAATCTTAGTTCATAAAGACCGTCTGAAAAAATTTTACTAAAAGCCTTTCTTCTCAAAAATCATCGCCTTATCTAATTTAAATCTGCCCTAATTTTGTTCCAGAAAAATGTTCTTTATTTTGCTGTGGTTCACGAGCTTCGCTCCAGTCGGTACCGTTCACACGGAGAATAAAACTTTCTATGAAACGCAACCAATCCCCAATAATCCGGGTATTTTCTATGAACACGTCGGGAAAGTTAATTTAGTCAGAACAAAAATTCATATTAATATTTTCTTAAATTGTCCCCCACTAGACAGAAACTTTCAAACGGAAAACAAAAATTTCAAACATTTAGTAAATGAATTATATAGAGTCTACCCTGACCAAATAACACCAACACTCTCGGAACTTCACATAACCCGCAAATTATTCGCAATAAATGATCTACATGAATCTATAAAAAGCTTGTTCGTCCTGCAAGAAATCGATAACCGACCCTATAATCGAAAAACGCGAGGAGCTCTAATCGAAGTCGGTGGTTGGGCTACGAAATGGTTATTCGGCATCATGGACTCGAAAGACCGCGAACTAATCAATAGCGACATCGACAAACTGTACGACAGTCAGAATAACTTATCACAAATTTCAATTAAATCAACTCACCTAATTAAATCAGAGCTCGAAAATCTGTATAAATCAGAAAATAATCAAACTCTAGAAATTTCACGCTTAATCAGTCGTGTTGAAGCCATCTCCGAACAAAACTTGGCCATAAACAGAAACCTGCAATTTGAAAACGTTACCAGATGGTGGTTTGATTACTCATACGAACTTGACGAGCTACAAAGGGGTTATGAAACCTTGATGGAAGTAATTCAAACCACCGCAAGAGGACATCTACACCCTCTCCTGTTATCTTTTTCTCAAATGTCCAATCTACTCTTAAAAATTAAAAACAATCCGAATCTCCGGATACCAAACGCAGCAGATGTGATTACACCCCACTACCTATTCAACGTAGCGAAAACGACTATTTTTATCACTAATGGAAAGCTTCACGTTTCTATAAAACTACCTTTAGTAATAGATGACGACCTCGATTTGTACAAAATACACTCTTTTCCAAACCCTATAACCCTCCCCTTTGATAATACAGGCTATTTAGCAATAAAACCAACAGTTAATTATATTGTCTTATCGAGAAACCAGACATATGTTCTCTTAAATGACGAACTCCTTCAATCTTGTTCCACTTATAATCACACTAAGCTATGTGAAGACTTCTTACCCTTAATCAACGGAGTGACACACCCATCGTGTGAATATTCAATGTTCAATCAACCGACAACCTCTTCTCTAAAAACCTGCTCGACAGTTATTATACCAAACACGCCCATAATTCTAACACCCTTGCACGCATCGAATTTATGGTTATATTCAACTTTAATACCAAATAAGCTCACAATAACCTGCCATAATCATCGAAATGAATTTCTCATAAATGGCACAGGCTCACTTTACCTAAGTGGCGAATGTACTGCACACACATCAAGCTTTACCTTACATGGTCTTCGGAAAATCTCATTCATATCAGAATACAATTATAATCCTGAATTGTCAGCAGAATTGAACATAATAAAACCCGAGATACATGAATACGCAACCAAATTTCCCATGGAAGTAGAGAAAGAACTCACTGAATCACTACAAAAATTTAACCCAATTCCCCTGAGCAAAATCGAAAATAAACTTCGAGCGATACATATTCGACGGACGGAACAGAAGCAAACACATTCATTTATAGCCATCGGCTTAGGATCCTCAATCGCGATAACATTAGTCCTAAAATTTTTGATAGATAAATTTCTTCAGGTCGAGAAAATCCTACCCTTGTTCTTCTTTATCTGCAACAAAAAGAAAGAATATAAACAAAACAAAAAAAAACAAAGAAGAACCCAACCGAAAAACATGCACATGTAAAAATAATCATCAGGATGATACTCCTCCTAATGAGACTCACAGCTTGCCTCCGACTCTAAAGTCGGCAGACATTGTAATCCACGTGGACTCATCTCCACAAATCTCGACAATGCCCACAACCTCTCCAAAAGCACCAAACTCCAATACAAAACCATCGCTTCACGTCGCAGAGCCATGAAAAATAAAACAAAACGTCAAAAAAATAAAAAATAAAAAAAAAAAAAAAAATATTATAACAATAATAATAATAAGCAAAAAAAAAAAAAAAAAAAAAAACTTCATTTTGAAACCAAATTTGACCAACTGTCCATTCAAAACACGCTTAAGACTCGACCATAACCATGAATCTTCGTGACCACTGGCCTGCTGAGTGCGCCCGACGCATGCAGACCCGCTTTGCCTCCAACACAGGCGACTCTTCCACCAACTCGCCCGCAATGCACCTGCAGCACGCGACCCAACTATACAGCCACACCCACGAATCTTTTAATACAACCTGCAAACAATTAATTTATGAAATAACGACAGTTGACGACTTAACTCTGACAATTATACTTAATAAGAATAGTAACAATCAAAGTACTATACTCACAAACTCGCCGAATCCGAATAAAAGAATTTTTTTTTTTTGCTATCCGTCGAAACTCAGGTATCAGATAGATGTTTTAATTTTTTTTTTTTAAACAAATAATGATCTATTGATAACAGGTGTGAAAGTATTTACCTTTTAATGCACCTCGACGAGTTGAGGATATGCGATAATAACCCTTGTAAATTGACCAAACTGCGAGTCCAACTAGCTCTCCGATCGACGTAATACCGACTGGAGCACCTACTGAATGCACCAGTAAAATCACATTTATCATAACTGGCAACATAGCATGATATAATTTGATGAGCGCACCGCTGCAACGTCACCGTTAACACCTACTTACACTATACTCTCGTGCGTAACCGCCGACCTGCCGACTATCCGATTTCAAGAAGGACGATACAGCAACATTCGCATCAAGAACAGAAGCAGCTTCACCAGAAAAATATAAACTTTTCTCATACAATTTTGTGTAACAAATTGAGTGTATTTTCAGAATCTAAATTTTAATTCATACTCGGACATTATCTTAGATTTAACAAAACTCTCTCGAATACTGGACAATAATTTTTTTTTTGTAATTACTTTTTATATGATACTTAAATATTGTTAACATCTGGTAAAATTTTTTTTTGCTCAAGTTAATTTAACTTTATTATAAAAAAAAAAATAATAATAAATAAAATAATAATAATAAAAAGTGAATAAATAAATAAATTATTTGTTGTAATATTAATTTTAATATTTATTGCACAAACTCTACGAATCGAAATTCAAGATAAGCTTCATTTGTAAACTTCTCAGTAACACGCACAATGTAAGAGACTTATTGCGATAATTTAAGTTACGTCAATTAATGAATAATTTAATTCTATACACTAAACTCAAAAATTTTATCAAACAAATTTGGAAACTTATCTAACTATTTTCGACCAATTAAGGCAAAACTCAGTCTAAATCAGTCAAACGGAGTGTCAAAAGCACTGATTTCATCAAAACTTCCCGCTAATTCATAGTTTTTTCTTTAGTGCAAAAATTTAGACAAAAAAAATTTAATAAAAAAAAAAAAAAAAAAAAAAAAAAAACACTAAGACAAAATAATTATATCAAATTTGAAGTTTCATAGCGAACAACGACAAATTGAAACTCAAACCGTTTAGGAACTTAGAGGATAATATACAGAACCGCTGCACTCAATACTGTCGTATACATTACAGAATTTTCATCGAATGTTTTAAATACTTTTGACTAAACTAATTAGCGATCTTAAAATCAAGGCGAAAACTGTGAACTTCTCTCACTCCTGGCAATTAATGAAAATTATATACGTCGATGCAACTTCCCACTTAAATATTAACCAACCCTTACAGAATTTTCTGCTCCAGCGCCCAATAACCGCGCAATATAGAGCAATAATTATTTTATTACGTCTGAATCCCTGTTACCTGGCTTGCGCAAGCAACACAAAAACTTCTATTTAGCATTTAGCTAAACAACTAGCTATTTGAAATTTTCGTTTAAAAATTTCAAGAATTCAGGCTTACAACTCAAAAATTACAATATTCTTACCAACTTTCAACCAACCATTTCCCACCCCGTGACCATTGTCATACAACAATTATAAAAACTACCGATCTCTTTGAACATCGGGTAGAAATTACATCCAAAACGTTACACTTGAACTAACTATTCTGAAATAATAGTTATTCAAAAAAAAAAAAAAAAACCTTTTGCTAAGCGCCTGCCCACCACCATCTACCAAGATTCACACAAGCGAAATCGATACATTCCCTATCTTCGATACATTTTTTTTATCATCGATACAAGGACTGCACTCCTACAGTCGTCCAGCCCTGCATTGTCGAGGGCAACAATGGACTAAGAGGGGAGGCATGTCATGTATCGATCCCCATAAAGATCCCATATTCCCAAGTTGTAACAGACTTACTTATAATCTGCCTAAAAGAAGTTAGGGAGGGGGCCACGGAAATTGCAATTAAGCATTTTGCTAGCCGGCACCTCCGCTCTGCTGGAACAGGTGGGGCGAAGTAGCTTCCCTCGCTGCTTAGCCGCGCTCCCAAACCACTCTCGTCCCCGACACTCGAGTGGTTCGACCGAAAGCTAGCAGCGATCGAAGACCACGTGCAGCACACCTAGACAAGCAGAGCCGGATCAGGCAAGGATCCGTCAGTGCAATATCGCCTCGCCATCACCATTGGATAAGGTCCCGGAAGGTCCAGAGTACCTCCCGTGACGATCAACTGCCCGGATACTCCGGTAATTTTAAGGTAGATTATTGTAATATTCAACTCTGTCGTTAAACTCTGTCATTAAATTGTAACCTTTCACCATTTGTTTTTCAATTAAACAATATCACCTTACCTTACTTTATTTCATTTTATTAACCTAATCAAAAGCCAGACAACTACGTAAGTAGTTGTTCCAAAAAGACGAAGATCCTACCCCTTTTAAAATCATAACGTCAAGGATTATAAATCCGTGACATAGCATCAACGTTAATAGTTGAATAATTTCCATACTAAAAATGTTAATCATAAATTAATAAGTTTTTTATTTCTAATTTTAAATTTTGTGAACTACCGTCACGCCATCTGTTGTCAGCTTTACGAAATGCCGAAATTTAAAAAAAAAATCGAACGTTGTCAAAGGGCGAAGAATTTTTTTTCGGCTTCAGTCAAAACTCCATAATTGGAATCGCCGATAATTGGAATTTTTCTATAATTGGAATTTTTTTTTGTTTCCCGAAAAAAATGTATACATTATCAATTCTAAATATATTCGATAATTGGAATTTCGATAATTGGAATTTTTCGTTAATTGGAACTATTTCATGACTCCCAATGTAAAATTTTGATTACTATAATTGGAAGTTTGCCCCGCCTACTTTTTCTGCGGCCGACAAATTCACGAATCTACTCTGTAAATTTCAAGCCGCAGTTGAGCTTTGACCGTAGTAAACACTGCTTGTTTTGAAAATGGAAAGAAAACGCAAACGATCGTGTTCGTATATATCTTTAAGTTTGGCGGACAAAGCAAAATTAATAAAAGAAGTTAAAGAAAGGGTCAAGAAAAAAAAAGACATTGCAGCAGAGTTTGGAATACCGCCTAATACATTAACAAATATTATGAAAAAGGAAGAAGAATATTTAGCTGCTGTGAGTGATAGTGAATTTCAACCAGAAAGGAAGCGTATGCGACACTCATCGGTGCCCTGGTAGAAAAAGCTATGGTCCAGTGGACAAAAAATTTACGTAGTTCTCACCCTACCGTACCACTATCCGGCGATCTTCTTCGAGAAAAAGCCTCGACATTTGCATCCAAACTTGGGTACAAAGACTTCAAAGCCAGCGCTGGCAGGCTGGGAAAGCACAAAAAAAGAAATGGCTTAGTTAGTAAAGTTTTATCTGGAGAGAGGGCATCCGTGTCAGAATATGACTGTCAAACGTATGTCAAAGAAGTCTTGCCTGGTTTACTCCAAGATTATTCCGAAAATGATATTTTTAACGCTGATGAGACCGGGCTTTTTTATAAGTGCTTACCAGACAGAACATTAGCATTCAAAAATGAAAATTGCCATGGTGGCAAGAAAAGCAAGGATCGTATTACAGTTATGGTGGCCGCTAATATGTCGGGTACAGAAAAATTACCACTCTTAGTTATTGGAAAATCTAGAAACCCTCGTTGTTTTGGCAGAAATGGAGTCAGGTCTCTTCCAGTGACTTACACTAGTAATAAAAAAGCTTGGATGAATAGTAAAGTTTATGAAGAATGGCTTGCAAAACTGGACAAAAGATTTCAAAGGAAAAAAAGAAAAATATTATTGTTTGTTGATAACTGTCCTGCTCATCCACAAGTTCTTGAAATAAAATTAAAAGCTATAAAAATTATTCATTTACCACCAAATACAACTTACAAATTGCAGCCAATGGATATGGGAATTATCAAGAATTTAAAATTTTACTATCGAAAAAGAATCGTTAAAAAACTTCTAGAAGCCATACAAAAAAAAACGTACATGCTCGATATTTTACAAGCCATCACTCTTTTAACAAAGGCTTGGAATGATGTCAGTTCTACAACAATATCCAATTGTTTTCGTAAAGCGGGATTTAAAAAAACGAATTCTCAATCAAATGAAGAATCCAGCACAAATACGGAAGAGGTGGAAGAAAATGACGACTTCACTGAATGGCGTGAACTGGGCACAAAGTAACTTTTGAAGATTTTATTGGCATGGATGATAGTTTAACTACTGCTGAAAGTTTGACTGATTCAGAGATTCTAGAAATGATAACTCACAAAAACTCCGACGAAGATGACGAAGAAGATGACGAAGAATCTGACGCCAACAATAAATGTGATTCCAAGATTTCGGTGTCTCGAGCAGTCCAACTACTAACAGAACTTCGTCAGTTTGCACAGCAACAAGAAAATGTGCTGGAAGAAATGTTTAAATTGATTGATTATTTCGACGACTTCTGCGAGAAAGTGCCGCGAGTTCAGTCTACACTTGACAAATTTTTTAAAACTCAAAATTTTGATGTATGTAAAAATTAATGTGCGACAAATTTATATTGCTAATTTTAATAAATTATCTAACTTTAACTTTTTAATTTATTTAGTTATTTATTTTGAGTGTTTAATGATATATTTCCGATCAGTTGAGTCGATAAATCTCAACTTTTCGATAATTGGAATTTTCGATAGTTCGAATTTTTTTCTGTTTCCCTTGACGATTCCAATTATGGAGTTTTGACTGTATTTTCGAAAACGTGAATTTCAAATTATTTATTTGACAAATTTAGGTCGCTCAAATGGTCAGCATGATGAATGATATGCGAAAGTAATGGCTTTAAAAGAGTCTTAAGTTGTGAGTTCTTGAAAATATTTAAGAAAACCTTTGAATAAATATTTAAGTGAGTTTACGGTAACTTATATAACTGTCAATAAAGCGCGGTAGTACTGGCTACTTTTTTTTTGGAAAACTCTCTCAAGCCAGCTACGGCTGGCTTTGATTTTGTCTTCTACTCTTACATCAAAATCACCAAGTTTTCATTTCAAAAATCAATTTTAAAATTATGAGATGATGCAGAATCATCCATACATAATAATAATAATAAATTTCAACATGCATAAGTCCAGTTTTATCAATAAAATCAAAATATTGAAGCAGATTTTAAACAACCTATTAAAGAATGTATTTTTATAAATCACTTTTTTAAATTTTACATAGGGAACGTTCATAAACCACGTGGTCATTTTTTCGAAGATTTTGAAGGGCCCTCCCTCCCATGAATATCAACGTCGTATTTGTATCAAATTTTCGACCCCTCCCCCTAAAGTCACGTGGTTTTTTAACGATTTCAAATTGTAAATATGTATACTATTAGTTTTTTAAAAACATTATTTTTTAAGTTATAATTTAATGATTTAATACCAGGGGTGCAACAACTCCTTTCAGCTAGGGAGTGTCCTGAGGTCAACCCCCCCCCCCCCCCATCCCCCCGCCTCCAATAAAACTGACGTCTAAAAAAAAAACAAAAAAAAGTTGAGTTCAATAAATAGACTGGTTAATTAACCCCCTAAACACTGGGCCTAGAGTTCAATGAATAATCTGATCAGCTGTCCCCCAAGCCTTGAACCCCCAAAACCCTGGGCGTCGAGTTCAATAAATAAACTGATCAGCTATCCCCCAAGCTCTAAACCCCCAAAACCCTTGACGTAGAGTTCAATGAATAATCTGATCAGCTGTCCCCCAAGCCTTGAACCCCCAAAACCCTGGGCGTCGAATTCAATAAATAAACTGATCAGCTATCCCCCAAGCCCTAAACCCCCAAAACCCTGGACGTAGAGTTCAATGAATTGTCTGATCAGCTATCCCCCAAGCTCTAAACCCCCAAAACCATGGACGTCAAGTTCAATAAATAAATCGATTAGCTATCCCCCAAGCTCCAAACCCCTAAAACCCTGGGGGCCCGAGTTCAACAAAAAAACTGATCAGATTATTTATTTCATTAATTAAAATGCACTCATATTTTTGGAATAATTTAACTCGGGTACCCAGGGTTTTGAGGGTTTAGAGCTTGGGGGATAGCCGATCTGTTTTTTTTTTTGTTGAACTCGGGCACTCAGGGTTTTAAAGATTTAGAGCTTGGAGGATAGCCAGCCAATTTTTTTGTTGACCTTGGGCACCCAAGGTTTTGGGGGTTCAAGGCTTGCGAGATAGCCGATCACAAAACAGCTGTAGACTGCAGTGAACCATGAGCTACAGAAGCTACCTACACGTGGTGATAATGAAGCACGTACGGGACAGTCAAAACAAAACTTTGACGAGTTTTTACTTGCACACGGCCACGCAGGCGCAAATCAGATGACAGGCACGGATGCTGTTTTAACGTTCAACAGTAAAATATTATGAATCGAAACATCGATTCATGCACTTTAAAAACCACGTGCCTTTCTGAATCAACAGCCCTACCCCTAAACAGCCCCCAAAACGCTGGGCGCCCGAATTCAACAAAAAAACTGATTGGCCCCCAAGCTCTAAGTTCGAAGCCCCAAAAACCCTGGGTGCCCAAGTTAAAAAAAGCGAGGAATTCACCGATGAATTCATCGCTGATTTCACCGAGGATACTTGCAATGGGGTTAGCTCATCATTCGGTACCAGAAAGCGATTTCCAAAGTTTCTGCAATCGATGATCCAAAAAAACTTATCCAACCCTGAGCGGAGGACCCGCTAGGACTAGACATTTGGGTCACTTCTTTGGGTTTTTAGCTAATTTTCAAACAATTTGTGTTCAAAATCTGAACCAAAGGCGAGAGTGTCAAAGGTTTGCTAAGAGTTAGCTCATACTTTTCCAGCGTCGAGTGTCATGTTTTTTTCAACTCAAAGCAAGGAGTTCAAACTTCCTGTTTGGGAAAAATCAGAAAGTTTGAACTTTCTGCACCGTGTGTGAAAAATAAATTTCATAGAGTTAGGAAGTTTTTTTAATCACAATTTTAATGTTTAGAAGGACAATAATTGATGCATTTATCGCAACTTAATCAAAGTTTTTGCGCGCACGCGGAGATCTAGAGTTTTGTGCGCACGCAGAGATCGGAAGTTTTAGCGCGCACGCGGAGATTGGAAGTTTTTGCGCGCACGCGGAATATCATAAGTTTTGCGCGCACGCGGGGATCGGAAGTTTTTGCGCGCACGCGGAGATCGGAAGTTTTTGCGCGCACGCGGAGATCTTAAGTTTTGGCGCGCACGCGGAGATCTTAAGTTTTTGCGCGCACGCGGAACATCATAAGTTTTGGGTGCACGCGGAACATCATAAGTTTTGGGCGCACGCGGAACATCATAAGTGTTGCGCGCACGCGGAACATCATAAGTTTTGCGCGCACGCGGAGATCGGAAGTTTTTGCGCGCACGCGGAAATCTTAAGTTTTTGCGCGCACGCGGAGATCTTAAGTTTTTGCGCGCACGCGGAGTACCTAAGTTTGCGCGCACGCGGGATAATTTAGTTTGCGCGTACGCGGAACACCTAAGTTGCGCGTACGCGCAAATTTTTGTTTGAAAAGGTAAGTTTGCGCGTACGTGGAAGGTGCTCATCATTCGGTACCAGAAAGCGATTTCCAAAGTTTCTGCAATCGATGATCCAAAAAAACTTATCCAACCCTGAGAGGAGGACCCGCTAGGACTAGACATTTGGGTCACTTCTTTGGGTTTTTAGCTAATTTCCAAACAATTTGTGTTCAAAATCTGAACCAAAGGCGAGAGTGTCAAAGGTTTGCTAAGGGTTAGCTCATACTTTTCCAGCGTCGAGTGTAATGTTTTTTTCAACTCAAAGCAAGGAGTTCAAACTTCCTGTTTGGGAAAAATCAGAAAGTTTGAACTTTCTGCACCGTGTGTGAAAAATAAATTTCATAGAGTTAGGAAGTTTTTTTAATCACAATTTTAATGTTTAAAAGGACAATAATTGATGCATTTATCGCAACGTAATCAAAGTTTTTGCGCGCGCGCGGCGATCTAGAGTTTTGCGCGCACGCGGAGATCGGAAGTTATGCGCGCACGCGGAGATCGGAAGTTTTAGCGCGCACGCGGAACATCATAAGTTTTGCGCGCACGCGGAGATCGGAAGTTTTTGCGCGCACGCGGAGCACCTAAGTTTGCGCGCACGCGGAGTACCTAAGTTTGCGCGCACGCGGGATAATTTAGTTTGCGCGTACGCGGAACACCTAAGTTGCGCGTACGCGCAAATTTTTGTTTGAAAAGGTAAGTTTGCGCGTACGCGGAAGGTGCCGTCCAGACAGATTCAATAAAAATACGAAACAATTTAAACGCATGAACTTAGCCCCATTTTTTAAATTTTTTATTCTAATTCTGTTGAAATATTTTTAAATATTTAAACAGAAAATTTTTGAATATTGATGATTTTACATCTTATTCATGTTAAAAATACATTTTTTTTTCAACTTTCGAACGTTGTTACAACTTAATAATTCACTACCAGGAATAGAATAAAAATAATGGAATGCATAGCTCATATTTTTCAATGATTAAGGCCTTCAGTGCAAGTTAAATTTTATAACAGAATGGTAAAGATTTTGATTCTCAGAAAATTTTCCTATTGTGATTGAGGATAAAAATGAATAAATTCAAATAAAAAAAAATTTCCATTACCTGTAGATTTGTAGAGAGCAAAATCGGATTCCATATGGGTAATAATTTGTCAAGAATCAAGCTTTGGCAATCTAAAAATGTTTCCAATAAATACAAAAAATGAAGACTGACAATGTCTGCTATCTGAAATTATAAGTAATATTTAATAGCCCATTTATAATTTTCAAAATTGGTTAAAATAAACAGTTAGGATCTCGTATTCTACAAAATTTTTTATTAAAAATTATTTTTATGTAAAATTGAAGCGCTCAATTTTTCAAATTCAAATTAATTATATTTAATTCATCCAAGCGGTGATATGGAAAGTATTTTTCTGTTTAGGATGCTGAAAGCAAGACTGTGAAATCGTTATAGTCAGAATATTTACATGCCTGATATTAGAAGTATTTATGAGGGTGACTCACTGATTCCAAAAAGTCAAAATTTTCTCAGGACTCAAATGAATTGTGACTGACTGAATTGATTTTACAATTGTGTTTATTTGTACCAAAAAAAGAAATTTTCGAACTTATGTTAATGGAGATATTTTTGGGAATCTTCTGATAAGATTGAAAACTTAAGTCAGTGAAACGTTGAGATGATGTGAATTATAAAATATGCCTTCGAGTGATGAGGCTTTCAGTCTGATGTTCAACCATAGATGTTTATAATTATGAAAAAATGACGTTCAAATTCTTTAAAATTTTTTGTTGACGTTTTAGAGGTCACGTTATGCGTTTGAAGGTGAAATGTCACCTTTTTTCCAATATTTGATAAAAAAATAAGAAAAAAAAAACATTTAGCGTTTTAAAAAAAAATAAATTTTTTTTTTTTAATTGTGTGTTTCTAGGCAATGCCACATGCCAAGAGCGCGCGAGCACCAACCCCATAATCGAACATGTTTAAATATATACTTTTTCGGGCTCCAATCAATTTTAGGTGCTTTATGAGAGTTTTTTTTCTGAACAAATGACAGCAAGTTCAGTTATAAACTGTGCGGCCGCGTTCTAGCCTCAAAGCCTGGCACCTTGGTTGTTTTCATCTTTGAGTAAGTTTTTTACGATCCGATAGATGGCTACTGCAAAACAGACCGAAGATCGGAAAATAGAGCAATAATGGAAAAGATTTGGTATGAAAAACAAACCATGTATGGGTGGTGCTCAAAAATGTTTCCACTTTGGTAGGAGCAAAAAAAAAAGTATTCCTATGAAGTTTATTTGAGCTGGATCTGTTTAAGTATGTTCTAAAAGAAGTAGAAAAATTAGTGGGCGCAAAAAATATTAATTTTAACGGTAGGCAACACGCCTTACAGGAGCATAAAAGTCTGACGCGAGGACAATTTTCACTGCGTAAAAATTTTTCAATGTTTTTTTTAAGCTACAATAAACACTTTTCAGTTGAAATAAACTACGTAGTATTTCTTTGGCATGTATATACTAAGTGTTCCTATACAATTTTTTTTCATTTAACATCAACTTCATACTTAAAAAGTAGTCTAACACGAGGACATGAGAAGAGGTACGCATAAAATTTTTTTGCAAATTTCAAATTTATGAATTGTGACAGTCACTGATCGTAATTAAATCGTCGGTAACGATTTAGGATTTGGCGCGAGTCACGTGACTGTCGAACGCAGCTCAGAGCGGACCTCTGAGGTGGTAGAGCGGGAATCGGGAAGCCACTCGTAGTTTTCGTGTCCAAGTGTTCGCACGTACATGGAACTTAACTCGTCTCGGTTCGACGGCTAACCGGACTCCTCGGGAGTGGAATGTCGTCGAAGAGAGAGTTGGCAGAGACAGAAGGTGCGGGATCGATGGTCATCGCCCGGGAAGCATTCTTCTGTCTAGACGAGTCAACCGGCTTTTGGAAGCCGTGGACGTCGGGGAACCTGACCGACGTCCGGCAGACACGCAAAGATCTGGAGATCGATTCATGGCAGATCTTGAAGCAGCTTACTCGTTACGGAAGTCAAGGCAATTATTGACATTCGCGTCGTGCGTTGTGGTAGAGCCGTAGTGTGAGAGTGTGGTGTTATTTGTGAAGTTGTCATTTCACGTCATCACCTGGACCGCTTTCCGACGGCTACACGGCGACTCGAGTATGGTATATATTGCGGCTGGTCGGCATCGTAGCCTGGCATTTTTTTTAGCCTGACGGCTTGGTATGAGGTGCACCTTAGCGACTCCGTAAGTTAATTGTAAATGTGCGAGTGAGTGTGAATGCGTGTGAGTGTCCTTAGTACACTGTTATTGTCATAATCTTTGTTTTTCTCTCGCGCGCGTTAGCTGCCGATAGCAGCAAGAATTTGTGTGCGCGCGCAACGATTTAGAGAGCATTGAAGATTCTTTTGTTTACTGGTTTGAACGACACCGAGTCGTAATTCGAAATTTGTATTTTAGGTTTAGATTTGTTTTAATAAATTATTAAATTGTTAATTTAATTTTTATTGACTAAACCTAGTGTTCCTGCGAATCGATCCTGTTTTAATACCCGCACCCACTGCCGATAAACGAACTAGCCGACCGCGTCGCGAGATATAGTAATATTCGCGGACGCGATTTCCTCATTTTATTATTTCAGGTCGACGAGTTGCAGTTCGACGAGTGCTTGGATCAGCACTAAGTACAGGTAATAAGGATTTAGTACGCACCGTGGGTATTTGTATCGGCTCATACAAACCCTTAAATCCACCCCTGTTACATGGCGCCCAACGTTAAATGGGGAGGCTGATTTTTCCAAAACGTTTGTGGGCCAGGTGTTACATGGCGCCCAACGTTTAATGGGGAGGCTAATTTTTCCACACGTGTGTGTGCCAGGTGTTATATGGCACCCAAAGTTTGTGGGGAGAAAAAGTCGCCGAGGTTTGAGCGATGTTACATTGCGCTCAAAATTTGAAAGGCAGGCTAGAATTTTCTGCGAAAGAAAGATCGCGAGATGGTTGTCTACAAATCTCGTGATGTTAGACTTTTCGTGTAGGTGCGTAGGATCGACGCAGTGACGTACAGTAGCCGACGGGTTCAAGGTCGGCCAAGTAAACAGAGAAAAACAAAGAGCTCGTTATTGCTTGGCCTAGCATAACGAGTGTGTATGTGTATGTGTGTGTGAGAATTTAGATTCTTACTCTGTGTTTACAAAGTGGACAATTTTTAATTTTGCTGTGTTGTTTTGATTTCTTATATTCTCCACTTTGTAAACACCCGGAATTTGTGACAGCCGTAAGCTATCGTATCCAAGGCTGACGACTGGTAGGACAGTCGGAAGTAATAACAGCTTGCACTGGCTGGAAAATTTTCATTGGTTGGAAGATTGGATCGCAAGAGTGGAACCGGAATCTTCAGACGAAGAAAATCAGCCAGCGAGGGATGCGAGCGAAAATCCTGGTGATAGTGAGCATCAGGTGGCGGGCGTTCCTGATTAACCCGGACTGCGTTCATGCTTTTCGATGCGACGTATTTTTTCGGATACGTCACCTCTGGGAGGGGAGTGTGACAGTCAGTGATCGTAATTAAATCGTCGGTAACGATTTAGGATTTGGCGCAAGTCACGTGACTGTCGAACGCAGCTCAGAGCGGACCTCTGAGGTGGTAGAGCGGGAATCGGGAAGCCACTCGTAGTTTTCGTGTCCAAGTGTTCGCACGTACATGGAACTTAACTCGTCTCGGTTCGACGGCTAACCGGACTCCTCGGGAGTGGAATGTCGTCGAAGAGAGAGTTGGCAGAGACAGAAGGTGCGGGATCGATGGTCATCGCCCGGGAAGCATTCTTCTGTCTAGACGAGTCAACCGGCTTTTGGAAGCCGTGGACGTCGGGGAACCTGACCGACGTTCGGCAGACACGCAAAGATCTGGAGATCGATTCATGGCAGATCTTGAAGCAGCTTACTCGTTACGGAAGTCAAGGCAATTATTGACATTCGCGTCTTGCGTTGTGGTAGAGCCGTAGTGTGAGAGTGTGGTGTTATTTGTGAAGTTGTCATTTCACGTCATCACCTGGACCGCTTTCCGACGGCTACACGGCGACTCGAGTATGGTATATATTGCGGCTGGTCGGCATCGTAGCCTGGCATTTTTTTTAGCCTGACGGCTTGGTATGAGGTGCACCTTAGCGACTCCGTAAGTTAATTGTAAATGTGCGAGTGAGTGTGAATGCGTGTGAGTGTCCTTAGTACACTGTTACTGTCATAATCTTTGTTTTTCTCTCGCGCGCGTTAGCTGCCGATAGCAGCAAGAATTTGTGTGCGCGCGCAACGATTTAGAGAGCATTGAAGATTCTTTTGTTTACTGGTTTGAACGACACCGAGTCGTAATTCGAAATTTGTATTTTAGGTTTAGATTTGTTTTAATAAATTATTAAATTGTAAATTTAATTTTTATTGACTAAACCTAGTGTTCCTGCGAATCGATCCTGTTTTAATACCCGCACCCACTGCCGATAAACGAACTAGCCGACCGCGTCGCGAGATATAGTAATATTCGCGGACGCGATTTCCTCATTTTATTATTTCAGGTCGACGAGTTGCAGTTCGACGAGTGCTTGGATCAGCACTAAGTACAGGTAATAAGGATTTAGTACGCACCGTGGGTATTTGTATCGGCTCATACAAACCCTTAAATCCACCCCTGTTACAGAATAAATAAAAAAAATATTCATATCAAAAATGAGTCTGTTCAATAAAGAAATAAAGAGTGAAGATATACTGAATATTTTATTCATACAAAAATGTTGTTTTGAATGTAAAAATAAGAGTTTTCTAACCTATGACGCGGGGACCGCACCGATGAAGTTTTACTTTAAATCAATTTTTTTATAACAAATGCATTTTTTTTTTTTTTTTAAATTCCTTACTTGTTTTCTTGATACCGAAATCTTTCAAACCATGTATGATATGTTATGTTTTATCTTACTTTAGCATGTTTAATTAAGACATTAAAACAGTTTTTCAATCAGGGGACAAAAAAGTGGAAACATTTTTGACCACCACTCATATACACCTGTCATTTAATCAGAAAACAGCACGAATAAAGCACTGATAATCGGTTGGTGACAGAAAAAATATTTTATCATAATTTTTTATTAGCTGAAACACGGTGAAAAAATACGCTAGTAACTAATTTTTCTCAAATTATTATTGATTAAAATTTATAACGTAAATAAAAAAAAAACAATTTTAGTACACATCTGAAATCTCTAATGATTATATTAACTGATTTCTATAAAGTTGCAATTTAAGGTAGTGTTATGTATCGAACCTTTAATCCTCTTTAATCCCCAAACTGCGCTTCAAATTACGCCGCCAAAAGTAGGAGAAGGGTCGCGTCATTAGGCGTCGAATGATCGATGTCCACCTCCACGCTTTGTAGTCCAGGTGGGAGAAGTCGCGCCTTCATCGATTGCACCCACGCTTCAAACTTTCTTCTGGTCCCTGACACCCGAACGCATTAAAAGTTTGGACGCAAACGAGAAAGAGCGTTCCTGGGATCACCTGGACCTTAGGCCGGAGTAGAAAGATCTCTGACAGTGCAAAATCGATCTTTTAACATAGGCTAATCATAGCTGGAACGAACTGAGAAAACTCGTCTAGTGAACAATCATCGCCTGGAGCTCTCCGGTAGTTGTAAGTCATTATTGTATATCCTCTGTCTCGTCGGAGGACACTTAACTCAATTTAAGACTTTAAATCATAACTAAATTTGTAAATTACTTACTTCAATCCAATCAAATAAAAACTAAAATTCAGTTTAACCTTTTCTTTTTCTTTTGTTTATAACTCATTATTTATCCAATCATCGTCACAGAGGAATAACCACAGAGAGGGTGACGGGATATTTGTGTTGTCAAGTATCTTGGAAGTCTCGAAACTTTAATAAAATATAAATACAATACGAGTATCAATATATACTCGACATAAATGGCAGTCTTTGTGGGGACTTCTAGCCATTTCTCTGTGTTTCTTCCTGTGTGATTTTTAATTCAAAGTTTAACATTTTTTAAAATTAAAATTTTTTTTCTTTCAAACGAAAAATACAATTTTAATTAATTATAAAATTAATTTAGCTTGGTTAAGAAGTTTGTGTGCGTAGTGATCAAAAGTGAATTCCTAAAACCGAAATTATTAAAAATTTTATTCCATGTAAATTCTGCTGACTCGCGCTGAGTACGTTACTGGCACATCTTTCTTGTTCTCTTCTCAAAACACTTACTGTCGGAAAACGACATTTAAATATTTAATTTTTTGATCTCTTTCATTTTTGTAGATTTTATGTAAATTAAATTGAGCCATTAAATTTAAAAGATTTTCTAACTTAAATGCAATTAATTTTCAAATTTTAGCGCGCTAAGTGGCTGACTGTGGCGCTGCGTCGCCGTCTGCTAAAAGCACAGTCAGTTCATCTCTGGTCGTCGCGTGCTACACCAGCTTACCATGTGCCCCGAGCACCCAATAAATTGTTTTTCTGTTATTTAAAACTTTGTTGGTTATCTAACTATTGTAGATCCCAGAACCTAATCCTTATCTTATTTTTTATGATCCTTCGAGCTCGTGTTTTTAAGTCCAGATGGACGAGCGAGTAAAGGATTACGAGAAAAGATTTCGTGGTGCCGCAGGAGCACATGGTTGGGTGCCATGTGCTTCTTGGTGTTTTAGCTCGGTGTGCCGCGTGTGGCTTTTCGCGATTCACTGGTAATTACTGAAAATTCTTTTTTTCAGTTCTGAAAAAGTGTTAAAGTGAGACAGAGGTGAACTCCAACTTAACCTTATCTTAATTCTCATGGTTACTCATTATCTTTGTGCTTAACACTGGCACTGACACTGACACCAAGTTTTTTTTCTCTTGTGTTGTTTTTGCTTTAAAAAGCAGAGGTAGCTCACTTTGTAAAGAGAAAACTAATAAACTATTTTGCTTGAGGTGAAGAAAAGACAGTAGTTGGAGTTTGTAAACAGCAGCAACAAGCAGTTAAAGTCAGTGGTCATTCATATTGAAACACTCTCACACATATAAAGTAAACAAACAGTTTATTATTAATATAGCTTTTGGTTTGGTGACAGCTTTTACATGTACATACTGTAATGTATGAAAGTAGAGATGTGCAAGCGTTAGCACTTTTCGGGTGTGAGCCTCGGCGCACCTGCGGACGCGGCAGTCGCACTACGGCCGCGCTCAAAGTAACATGTATTCAATGATGTTTGATTAATAAATATAATTTAAAAAGGTACTTATTCATTTCCTTCAACTACCCACTTACGAATATTACAATGGCGACGAGGATTATCGGATCTAGTTGAAAGGAAAGTGGAGTAAATTGCTACGGGAGCGCAACTCAAGTAGGAAATGTTAGTGACTGACCCAAGAATTACTAATAGTGCATCGATAAGTAAGGCAAAAAAAACAGATTTAGTAGAATTCTTGTGCAAATTCTTCCAGGTAAAGGCACAAAAATTACTGGGGTGGATGTACAGTCATGAATTAAGAAAAGTAGTAAAAAAGTAGTAAAAAGAGCACAAGAGCAACAAATTTGCTAGACGATAATACTGAAACTTTTGAAGAAAGTTTCAGCAGAAGCACTCAAACTGAAGATATAATTGATAAAATTCAGAGCGCAGCACCCACTGGAAAAGGAGTGGACACGTCAGTAGCTGAAATTGAAGGAGCCAACTTGAGGGAAATAAGCGCAACCGATTAATAGCTGATTCAGAGCCTGAAAACGACGGTGAAATGGGATCCAGAGTAGAATTTGTGCTGCATAAAGATGACTGGGAAACATTTGTCGAGCAAATGGAGATGTTTTTTGAAGCAAAAGACATAAAACCAGAAAAGAAGAAAGCACAATTATTGGTACAAGTAGATACAGAAGCGCTTAAACTAATAAAACAACTGTTATCACCATCCAAAATAAGTGAAAAATTGTACGAGGACATTGTCAAAGTGATGAGTGAACATTTAAACCCTAAACCTTCAGAAGTTATGTAAAGATGCAAATTTAATAAGGCAAAACAGGAAGCATCTGAAACAGTAGCAGAGTTTGCAGCTAAACTGAAAAAATTAGCGCTAAACTGCAATTTTGAGACAAATTTAAATTCTGCATTACGAGATCAGTTTGTATGTGGACTTCAAAATAATGATACAAGAATAGCACTTTTTAAAAATGAAAAGTTGACATTTGAGACGGCTTATAAAGAAGCAGTCGCTCAAGAATCAGCGGAGAAGGATGCACTTGGTACGCAAAAAATTCTACAAAATAAAGAGACAAAAAGTGAAGTATTTGCAATTGGAATTTCAAATAGCTCTACGCGGCCAGGTGAAAGGAGGACTATGAAATCAAAGCTAGAACAAAACGTGCAAGCTACTAATGGTAATAATTTTCAAGTCAAAAATCAACAAGGAAGAGTATGCTTTCGTTGCGCATCCCCCTACCATTTAGCCAACAGGTGCAGGTATATCGATTTTGAGTGTGATTTTTGTCATAAAAAAGGACATTTAAAAAGAGTTTGCCGAAACCGCAAGGAACCAACGGGTGGACAGCAACAAGTGCAGCGGATGCAGTACGATTATGACGGGGAGGCAACGAGCAGTAGCGGCAGCGGTATCAGCGAGGTCAACGGCGGAAGCGCTGGACAAACACAGGAGTGGGCAGCGAAAAGTGAGTTTCTGTACATGAACGGCGGTGATGAGAGAAGGTTCATTGGTAAGGTAATTAATGATAAGGATATGGAAGGAAATCCAATGTTTGAAAATGTGAAAATAAACGGTTCTACGGTTAAAATGGAGATTGATACGGGTACTTATGCGACTGTAATATCGGATAAATGTGACGATGAAAATTTTAAAAAATTTAGAATTGTTAAAACAGAGCGAAAATTGAAAACGTATGATAATAGTGTTTTGCAACCGATGGGAAAATTATGCAATTTAACTGTAGAGTTTCGGGGGAAAACTTGCGTATTGGAGTGTTTTGTATTGCCAGGCAGAGGACGGTTGTTAATGGGTAGACAATGGTTAGCAGTTTTTGAATTATGGCCGTTAAAATTTGACGTTAAAAACGAGAATGAAATTAATAAATTGAATGTTGAAAATGTGGCAGTAAATATTAAAGAAAAATTTAAAGAGTTGTTTAGTGACTCAGTTGGTAATTATAATAAAAGCAAAGCCAAAATCTATTTGAAAGAAAACGCAAAGCCGGTTGCATTAAAATGTAGAAATGTAACGCATGCTTTAAGACCATTAATTGAGAGAGAAATTGAGAGGTTAGTTAATTTAGGGCATTTGAAGCCAGTGGACGTGAGCGAGTGGGTTACACCCATCGTGCCAGTCTTTAAAGAAAACGGGAATATTCGAATCTGCGGTGATTTTAAAATGACCATTAACCCACATGTTATTGTTGATAATTATCCTTTGCAAACGATAGATGATATTTTTGCTAAACTGCAGGGTGGTAATACCTTTACTGAACTGGACTTAACACATGCGTACATGCAATTTCCGGTAGATGAAGAAAGTTTGAAATTATTAACTATTATTACTCACCAAGGTTTATTTAGATATACAAAAATACCGGAAGGGGTATCGCCTGCACCATCAGACGTGCAGAAAAAAATGGATGAGTGTTTAAGAGGGATTGATGGTACAATAGCGTATCTTGATAATATTTATGTTACGGGTAAAACGGACGAAGAGCATTTAAAAAATTTAAACGAAGTATGTGAAAGATTACAAGAATGCGGATTGAGATTGAATAAAGGGAAATGTAAATTTATGCAGAAAAAATTGGAGGTGTTGGGATTTGTAATTAATAAAGAGGGACTACACAAAGCTAAATCCAAAGTAAATGCAATGGTTAACGCGCCACAACCGAAAAATGTTAAAGAGTTAGAGTCGTTTTTAGGTTTGATAAATTTTTATGCACGATTTCTTGAAAAAAGGTCGGAAAAGTTAAAGCCATTATACGATTTATTGAAAAAGAATAAATTTGAATGGGACAAAAACTGTATGGTATCTTTCGAAAGGTTAAAACGAGAATTAATTTCGCCGAAAGCTTTGGTAAATTACGATCCGAAAGAGAAAATAATACTGGCATGTGACGCGTCGGATTACGGGTTGTCAGCTATATTATCACACCAGTATACAGACGGTTCAGAGAAACCAATTGCATACGCGTCTAAAAAAATCGGAAAAAATGAATTGAATAGGAAAATATTAGATAAAGAAGCGATGGCAATAATTTTCGGGGTGAAACGTTTCTATCAATTTCTTTTTGGGAGAGAATTTATTTTGAGGACCGATAATAAGGCTTTAGGATTGATTTTGGGCCCAAGAAAAGGGATCCCATTGATAGCTGATAACCGATTTCAACAATGGGCTTACTACTTGTCGGGATTTAGGTATAAAATAGAACACGTAAAGTCGGAGGCTAACGCGAATTGTGATGCGTTGTCAAGGTTACCAATAGATGATGATACAGAACCGGTAGAGACAGATTTTTCACAGGTAAATTTTTTTGAAGAAGGTATAATTACTTTTAATTATAAAATGTTAGCTGAACTAAGCCAAAAAGATGAATTGATTAGCACAACAATCAAACGAGTTTTGGGGGTATGGCCTCATAATAGTAAAAATTTGACTAATGAAGAAAAAAGCCTGTACAATAGAAGGTTAGAATTAACGGTAGAGAAAGGGAGAATTTAAAAAATTATTTGCAAAATGCGGATTGCCATTACATTGTGTAACTGATGGGGGACCTCAGTTTAAAAGCGGGGAATTTCTTAATTTTTTATCCAGAAATGGGGTTTTACATACGCTATCTCCACCATATCATCCAGCTGTGAACGGGGCTGCTGAAAATTTCGTTCAAATCTTTAAAGTTAAAATCGATAAAATTGTGAAGGGGGGAGGGACGCTGGATGATGCAGTGAACATGTTTTTGTATGATTATAGGAGTATAGAGCACTGTACAACGGGAAGAAGTCCCGCGTACCTGATGAGTAAGAGAGAAATGAGAACAAGGTTTGATTTACTAAGACCGAATGTTGTGGCGGAAGTAGCGAAAAAGCAGCGTGAGCAAATTGTAGCGACACCAGGCAGGCGCAAGATCGCATTGTCAACCGGAGACCGCGTTATGATAGATGAGCACGGCGTGAGGTCCGATAAGAGATCAGGCGGGACCATTGCGAAACAATTGTCACCGTCTACGTATGTTGTTACAAATGATAAGAATGTGCGAGTAAAACGCCATATAGATCAGATAATTAAATGTAATGATGAAAGTGTAAAAGTGCGACGCTCTTCACGGTTGTTAGAGAAGCAATATTTAAAAGAGGCGGAAAGTTGTAATATGTATGAAAGTAGAGATGTGCAAGCGTTAGCACTTTTCGGGTGTGAACCTCGGCGCACCTGCGGACGCGGCAGTCGCACTACGGCCGCGCTCAAAGTAACATGTATTCAATGATGTTTGATTAATAAATATCATTTAAAAAGGTACTTATTCATTTCCTTCAACTGCCCACTTACAAATATTACACATACATGGAAATTTACTGTGGTTACTCTGTGTAGAAGGAGACACCATACCTTACTGCATGATGGTATAGCTGCCAATCAACTGGCTAAGGCTGATGAATCTACAACTCGTGCTTTAATTTCTGGGCCTCATCCTCAACTTCCTGGCCTGAACACTAGTGCCAACGCGTTTAACAGCCTAGTCAGCAGACACTTCAAGCTTTTCAACAGTCAATGAATACAGTCACTCGGAATTCATTTGTTTTGCTACCTACGGCTTGGATAAAAGCTGAATACAATAGTTAAACCAACATGTTCAGGGCCCTCATCGATCAGCCCTCTCAGGTATCCTTGATCACTGAAAATTGCGCTCAACGACTTGGCCTCCCTAGGCACCGCTCTGACACTTCGGTAGAGGGTGTGTCATAATTGTTTTCGGAAAAGACTCGAGGTCGTGTCACTTTGAAAGTTAGATCCCTTGTGGATACGGACTTATTTTTTTATGTTGATGCAATGATCCTAGATAAAATTACTAATTACCGACCTCTGATCTCTTCCGAAGTGGTTACACTCCCCCACCTTTCGGGACTGTCTTTAGCTGACCCAGAATTTTATAACCTCCAAACTATTGACCTTTTGTTAGGTGCCGAACTGCACGCTAACATCGTCTTGAATGAGGTTCAAAAAGGGTCCCCAGGAGACTCAGTAGCTACTTACTCTCGAAACGCGGAAGGCAAAAACATTGTCAGGTTACCCTTCAATGAAAAGGTAATACGAGACAAGGGATTCAACCTACGTGGCTCTTTCAACAGAGCCCCCGCAGTTTCATTGTCACTTAGAAAAAAGTTCAAGGACTCAGTATTTTGTTCCAAATATATCGACTTCGTCGCCGAATACGAACAACTAGGTCACATGTCATTGGTCTCTCCGTTGAACGCAGTACAGAGGGACTTTGCCTTTTACTTGCCGCATCACGGCGTCTTGAACTCGAGGGAGAAATTGCGTAATGTTTTCAACGGATTGGCCAGGGTGGGGGATGGTTTGTCCCTGAATGATAATTTACTTCCGGGACCAAATTTGATACCCGACTAACGTGTTATAGTCTCAAAATGGAGACAATACCCGTTCATGTTCATTACGGACGTGGTCAAGATGTTCAGGCAAATCATTGTCTACCCCGACGATCGACACTACCTGCTCATCCTCTGGCAGCTCTATGGGGGTGAAATTCTGACTTATGCCCTTAACACAGTGACTTACGGCCTTAGATGTTCCCCCTTTCTAGCCATTAGAATCCTGCGTCAGCTAGCTCTAGATGAAGGTGCTCATTTTGCTTTGCCCATGATACTTATCTTATACGAGAGCTATGTTGACGATGTATTGTTAGGGGGCTGCTCCATTGCGGAACGCTTACGTAAGATGCAAGAACCAGTCTCCCTGTTAAAATTGGGAGGTTTTGAATTGGGGAAATTGGCAGCTAATAACCCAGCTTTGATAGACTGGGTTGCGCCAGGCGAAAGGACTACTGAGGTCTCTGTGTTCAATGAGTTTCAGTCAACTTCAGTCCTTGGGCTCGCTTGGTCCACTGAGGGTGACTATTTCCACTTCAACATCTCGCTGGAACCTTACGATTGTGGTAAGCTCATCAAGCGCTCATCGCTTTCCATGATAGCTAAGCTCTTCGACCCGTTAGGTTTTCTATCCTCAGTGACTGTCAACTCAAAGGCTTTTATCAAATCACTTTGGCTTCTTTAATGTAGTTGAAATAGTCCCCCTCCCTCCGCACTATTGTCGTCGCTGGTACGAGTTCTACTCTCACTTACCAGTTCTTGCTTACATCAGAATACCCCGTTGGATAGGTTATATGCCAGAAGGCCAGGTGATAGAATTGCATGGTTTCGCCGACGCCTCACTGAAGGCATATGGCGCTGTTCTTTACGTGAGAGTGTTGCATGGTTCAGGGGTCACCACTGCCCTGCTGGGTGCTAAAACCAAAATATCACCAAATATTTCGGTTCCTCGCTTGGAACTGTGCGCTGCTCTATTACTAACTAAACTGACTCACCATTTTTTGTCCTTCTCCTCCCTAGGTCAACTCAAGGTACACCTTTGGTCAGACTCCAAGGATGTACTCTATTGGATCCAGGACCACCCTTCGAGATGGCAAACCTTTGTGGCCAACCGTTGCAACGAGATTCAAACCCTGCTACCTCAGGCATACTGGCATCATGTCCAAGGGTCAGAGAACCCTGCTGATCTGATCTCTAGAGGTTTGAACCCAGTAGAACTCCAGGACCTGCAACTCTGGTGGTCAGGCCCGCAGTTCTTACTCACCTCAAACGACGAATGGCCAGAACTGGCTGAAGTGGTGCAAACGTCACCTAAAGAAGAGATGCAAGCCAAGCCCGTCGTGCTCGCTGTTGGAGTTTACGTCAACGACACGCTGACCCAGTTCTCATCTTTCAAGAGACTCCTCAGAGTTACCAGTTGGTACGCACGCAAAGCCCATTAGTCACACTCAACCCTATCATGGTGGATAGATCACTTCGGGTTGGTGGGAGACTCAAACGCTCGTCGTTGGACTTCGAAGAAAAACATCCATTGATTCTGCCCGACCACAGTCACCTCACAAAAATCTTGGTATGGTCATCATCAGCGGTCATTTCATGGTGGTACCCAGTTAACCTTGGCTACTCTTCGTTGTCGTCATTGGATTTTGAGAGGTAGGCAAAAGGTCAAATGCCTTATTGGGTTGTGTCTGCTTTGTCGCTGTCATGCTGTCAGGGTCATTAACCCCTTTATGGCCTCCTTACCAAGTGACCGGGTGCGTCCAGCCTTTTCGTTTGAGCAATCTGGAGTTGACTTTGCAGGACCGTTCAAGTTGAGACTCACTAAGTTCCGTGGCAAGGGCACATTGAAGGCCTACATGTGCATCTTCACCTGTTTGGCCACCAGAGCGACTCATCTGGAATTGGTAGAGGACTACACAACAGAGGCATTCTTGGCTGCTTTCACCCGATTTACTTTCTGACGTAGCCATTGCTCGTTGATGAGAAGCGACAGAAGTACAAACTTTGTTGGTGCTGACAAGGAACTGTGCAGGATGTTCGAAGAGGCTCCGGAGCAGATGCTAGTCATCATACCCTCACTGGCTACTCTGGGCACGCAATGGGTCTTCAACTCACCTCGAGCTCCACACTTTGGTGGCGTACGGGAGACTATAGTAGAGTCCACAAAGTTTCACCTTCGTAGGATGATAGGAGAGCACGTTCTCAACTTAGCTGAGTTTAACACACTGCTGTGTAGAATCGAGGCCTGCCTTAACTCGAGGCCCTTGGGTCAAGCCTCTGACGACGCCGATGACTGGGTCATCACTCCTGCTCACTTCTTGATCCAGAGGCCGTCATTCATTATTCCTGAGCCGTTCAACCCCGCAGTTAAGGTGCCTCTCGGCAAAAGATGGGAATGGATCAGCCAAATGAGCCAGTAATTCTGGAGTAAGTGATCCAAAACCTACCTGAAGACTCAAGAAAGGCAAAAGTGGTTCAAGCCCTCATGAAATCTTCAGACAGGTGATTTGGTCCTTATTAAGGACGATCTTTTGGCCCCATCACAATGGTCACTGGGAAAGGAAGAGGCAGTTCATCAAGGTGCAAATGGTCAAGTTCGGGTGGCCGATATTAAAACTGCTGACTCTACCTATACTCGGCCAGTGGTCAAATTGGTTTTACTTTTATCAGTCAACGAACTCAACAGTGACGAATTTCAAAGTGTAAGTGTTATTGCTTAAAGACTATAGTGTTAAGAGACATTTTCAATTTTTTCATAAAGTTAAACTTATGGCCTTATTTTAGACTAATTTTAGAGATCTAGCTTTATATCGAGTCATTTTTTGTTCCTAACTAAAATTCCCGTAGTGGGAATGATCTCAGTGCATATATTAGTCATTGTTTAAGTTTTGAAATCCAATTTATTTTTTTCTTGCTAATTCTTAACCGTCTTTATATGCTGCGACGTATTAAAGTGGGCGGTATGTCGGAAAACGACATTTAAATATTTAATTTTTTGATCTCTTTTATTTTTGTAGATTGTATGTAAATTAAATTGAACCATTAAATTTAAAAGATTTTCTTACTTAACTGCAATTAATTTTCAAATTTTAGCGCGCTTAGTGGCTGATTGTGACGGTGCGTCGCCGTCTGCTAAAAGCACAGTTAGTTCACCTCTGGTCGCCGCGTGCTACACCCGCTTACCATGTGCCCCGAGCACCCAATAAATTGTTTTTCTGTTATTTAAAACTTTGTTGGTTAACTAGCTATTGTAGACCGCTCCTGGGGGCTGTAGGACCTTGTCGTGCGCCACCGAAGTTTTTGGTGGCCTGGTGGGGAGGCCTAGTCGGTTGACTCGCGGCGAGAGGTACAGGACCGTGGTGTGAGTGGGGCTTCCTATAAATGGGACGTCCAAGCGTATGAGCGGCCCCCTATAAACGGGGGACCAGGAATGAATGTTAGGCAACCCGAGAAGGGTTCGTCCAGGCGAGTTGATCGGTCCTTTGCCTCTCACTGCGAGTAGGCTGGCGACCAACAAACAGCCCTCCATCCAGGGTGGTGGTCTGGGTGGGTACAGACACCTCTCATCCCGACAACGCGGTATTTGGGATGAGATGACACGCACACACACACGTACACTTACACATTCACACAGTGGCGTTGGGTGTTTCCCCAGCTGCAAATCCCCAAGTCGGGCGTGGTTAAGTCGAGGGTTAGTAGGATGTGAAGGGTACAGGGGATAAACTAGGACTGGCGCGCCTGGGCCGACGGATAGTATAGGGGCCTGGGTAGGTTATAACCAGACCACGTGGCTGCCTCACCAGCCGTCGAAGAATCCCTGGAGCAGTGGTGGTGCCGGCTGGTGACCGGACTGGGACCGCACCGCTGAGGAGGGGGGGCACCTCGCAGGCCACCACATCAAGTGGACTCTCGATGGACCACGCCCCGCTGAAGGACGAGCAGCTACGGAACACACCTCTTCGCCGACCACTACACAACACACCCGCACAAACAAACAAAATGAAAATAAAAAATGATAAAGAGGAAGACCAAAAAGCGCCAACCATTGAGGCAATGGGGGTTCCCACCCCCATGGATACTGCAGAACAAAGCCGGGACCCCACCCCCATGGGGGCTGTGGACACCGGACAAAACATGATCGCGACTACCTTCGCACGGTCTCGGGACTCCGCCCCTTCGGGGGCCGGGGATACCGGCTGGACGGAGGCTGGTCGACGGGACCCTGCCCAACACACAGACGGGCAAGGGATTACCGACGCTAGCGGTCAAGGGGCCCTGACGAGGGACTTCGCCCCGGAAGGGAAAGGGGACACCTTGACAGAAGGTAAAAAGAAAAAGAAGAGGGTAAGGAGAATGACTGGCCACGGCAGGAGGACCCAGAAGAAGGGTGAAAAGCTGGAGCTGTCCCCTGAGCGGTTGACCCTGGCTGCTAAGAGGACACACTCTGACGGCTCGACAATTAGTGAGATCAAGCGCGTGGCCAAGGAGAAGACGAACGAAGGGATTGCCTACAGTCGAGCAGTGGCCACGAAACTTCGATGGGCCATTGTTACTGCGGGCTACCCTATCGTTCGGCTTACACCAACACAGACCGGGATGGTCAGATCCGCCTTTGAGGAGGAAGTTGACCAAACCGAAGAGGATGGCCACTTCCCACAATTCCTGGCCAACTGGGAGACGCAGGGTGCACTTGTTTACGACTGCAACACCAGTGTCGACGTGGATTGGTTGCGGGAGAAGGCCTCAAAATGGACTCCATGGGAGAACGCCAAGCTCAACGTCATCGAGCAAGGCAATCTCATAAAGGTTTAAAGGATTTCCCTATACGTTCCGGGGGTCATAGACTCCCAGACCGCACTAGCACGCCTGAGACGCCAGAACCCCACTTTGAAGGTGGATTCCTGGACTCTCGTTGGCATCAAGGCAATCCCAGCGAAGGAAAAGCAGTCGGACGAGACCCTGCTAAATATCACTGTGGAAGAGACAGAGTTTGAGGCCCTGAAGGCACTCAACTTCATGCCCTTTTGCGGTGGTAGCAGGGCCCATGCGGTCCGGATTACGGAGTGCGCGCGGGTCACCCTGACGGAAGCCCACAGGAAAGGACCAGTTACGATTTGTTCGGATAACAAAGCGGTGCTCTTAGCGCTGAAAGACTGGACCACAAACTCCAGGGAAGTAGCCCTCTGCAAAGAGGCACTGAGGAGGCTTACACCGAACCACTGTGTCACCCTACTATGGGTGCCAGGACACTCGATGATCACAGGTAACGAGAAGGCAGATAGGCTCGCAAACCGCAGTGCGCTAGACATCAGGACTGACCACTGCAGTGTGGGAATGCCCGACTACTCATTGCACAACGCCTTTGCCCTCTGGATGGCAGAGGAAGAGGATCGGAGGTGGGCCGATCACCAGGGGCTGAGGCAGTCAAAAGCCCTTATTGAAGAACGGCCGCCTAAGGAGTGGCTGCGTGACCTAAGGAAGACCGGTAGGAGGAAACTCAGAATGGTCATCGGATGGCTTACGGGCAACTGGAAGGTGAGACACCATCTAATCAGGATTGGGATAGGGGAGGTTTCAGATTACAGGTGGTGTGGAGAGGCAGCCAAGATGACTGGACACCTCTTATGTGAGTGTCCCGCCTGGGCCACACTCCGGACCAGTAGGCTTGGCAGACCCATCATAGATCTGTGGGATCTGAGGGAAGCCAGCCTAACGGCAATCATGACGGTTATTGGCTCCATAGACAGGGCCATGGACAAGGAGTGAGTAAGGCAGGGAATTTCAGCACAATGGGTGTATACCTGAGTGCTGGGGTCGCATGTTACCGAGCTCGGACCGCAAACCCCTCCCACCCCAAACCTAACCTAACCTAACTATTGTAGATCCCAGTACCTAATCCTTATCTTATTTTTCACTTACGCCAAACTTGTTCATTAACCTCGATATTCTGCTTACCCAACACATTTTGACAATTTCGAAACATATCCACTCTATTCATTCACGCGTCTGATTTCATAATTGTCATTATTTCAATATGTCTCATCTAGCTAATCTCACCCTCGATGAGATCGAAGCCCTTACAGATAGTGACAAAAAGGAGGTGGCACAACTTCATCATGCCCGCCGTATGGCAGAAAATATTTCAGTCATGGTAAAACTTCATCATGCCCGTCGTATGGCAGAAAATACGTCCATCATGGCTGCGACGTTAAACGAATCACGGACTGCATTCGCGAACAAACAAGCATCAGCATTGATGCAAAGCGCTCATGCCGCTATCCCTCTCTCCACGCGATCTATACCCCTTTGTCTGGCTGCAAGATGTAGAATGTTACGACCAAAGAATCACAGACCCCACCTTTAAAGAAATTTTCCTTCAAGGAGTTATTGTCGCTTGACCGGTAAGGCTAAAACAAATCTTGAAGGAATAGTATATTATTCACCGAGGGACTAAAGTGTGCCGGGGAGGCCCGCTGCGGTTGCAGCCCGAGCCGAAGGCGAGGGCTGCAATTAGTGGGCCTCCCGGCACATTACAGTAGTGATCAAAATTATAAGGCACCCCCTAAAATTCGCCTGTTTCAAGTTAATATTTTGACTTTGTGCATGCCTGCACGTATTTAAATATTTTAGTAATCATCTCTAAATTTTTTTTTGTTCAAAACAAGTTCAGTACTTGAAAAAAAAACGTTTACTTTGTATTAATTCGTCTTTCCAATCAATTTTTATCCTCTTTTAAGCTTAAAATGACTTTTTTTAAAAAACAGCTAAATTTAGTTCTTTTATGATCTAGATAGTGTTTTGTAAAATTTCTATAAACAACTAAGTGAATATTATATTTTTTTTCGCGTTTCTCCGATGTTCAAGTTTATCGAAAAAAATTTTCAAGCTGATCAATAGAAAAATGTTCAAGCCACAAAGAAAAAATACATTTTTTTAAACTTGAAAAAACATTGATTTTTTGTACTTTTACATTGTTTTTCGCTTAAATTTGCTTTTTTTTTTTATTAATTTGGGAGGTAAAAATTATATTAAACTGATATTTGATGAATTTTAAACTAATTCAATTTATTATGAATCAAAATCTTACAGAGAATTTTAAAAAATATGTTAAAAAACAGTTTTTCTAATACAGTTAAATTTCACAAAAATAACTTCAATTTGTATTTAATTGATTACAAGCAATATATTTATCGAATTGACTTTTTCATTAATTTTAATATTCAGTTAGAAGTTTCAGAGAGTTTATGCAGTTTGAAGTAATTTTTCAAATTCGTAGAATTCGAATGCAAGTAGCGATAATTGTTCGATCGGTAAAGAATTTATCTACATTACCGACCGAGCCGTCATTATTGATAAATTAGTTTTTTAAATGTTTATAAGCTTGCATAACTTTCATCATGGGAAGAAAAGCAGTTTCTGATAAAATTAAGTGGCAGATTATAGGATTGTTGAAAGGAGGAAAAAATCAGAGTCAAATTTCAAAAATATTAAAAGTTAGTAGGTGTTGCATTCAAAACACCATTAAGACGTATGAAAGCACGAAATCCGTAAAAGTGAAAAGTGGCGCTGGCAGGCCAAGAATAACAAGTAACCGGATTGATCGAATTATTATTAAAAAGGCAAAGAATAATCGTGCAGTTACAGCAAACAATATCAAAAATCAAATAAATGAAGAACTTAATGTAAAAGTGTCTCGAGTAACAGTTAATAGACGTTTGCTTGAGAAGAACATGAAATCTGCTGTTGCAACTCATAAGCCTCTTCTAACTGCAAAAAACCGAAAAGCTAGGTATGAATGGTGCAAAGACAAGCTATCATGGACAGTTGAAAAATGGAATTTAGTTCCTTTTAGCGATGAATCTAGCTTCCAACTTTTTTCAAACAGACCAAAGTGAATAAGACGTACCAGCAGTGAAAAATACAATCCTGATTGCCTTGCTCCAAGAGTCCAGAAAGGTGGTGGATCAATTATGGTTTGGGGTTGCCTGTCAGGAAAAGGAAAAGGAGAACTTCAATTTGTGCAAGGTACAGTGAACAGCGAAAAATACATCGAGACTATGGAAAATTTTATGCTTCCATCAAAAACAAAGGTTTATGGACGTCAAAAAATTTGGTATTACCAACAAGACAACGCTCCGTGTCACAAATCAAAGAAAACGATGCAATGGTTTAATGACAATAAAATACCTATACTAGATTGGCCAGCACGTTCTCCAGATTTGAATATAATTAAGAATGCTTGGGATCAAATAGAGATAATGATCAAAGCCAAACACCTGAGAAATTTGGAAGATTTAAGACGAGAGATTGCTGTAGCCTGGCAAAAATTGAGTCCGAGTTACTGTAAAAAACTTGCAGAATCTATGGTCCGAAGAGTTCGCGCTTGCTTCGAGGCTAAAGCAGGATCAACTAAGTACTAAAGAAGGGTAAACTAATTACTAAATATATAAAAAACATATTATATTAAATAATAAAAATGAATATAATAATTATTTCTAAAAATAAATTAATACTATTACTTGTAATCAATTAAATACAAATTGAAGTTATTTTTGTGAAATTTAACTGTATTAGAAAAACTGTTTTTTAACATATTTTTTTAAAATTCTCTGTAAGATTTTGATTCATAATAAATTGAATAAGTTTAAAATTCATCAAATATCAGTTTAATATAATTTTTACCTTCCAAATTAATAAAAAAAAGCAAATTTAAGCGGAAAACAATGTAAAAGTACAAAAAATCAATGTTTTTTCAAGTTTAAAAAAATGTATTTTTTCTTTGTGGCTTGAACATTTTTCTATTAATCAGCTTGAAAATTTTTTCTCGATAAACTTGAACATCGGAGAAACGTGAAAAAAAATATATTATTTACTTAGGTGTTTATAGAAATTTTACAAAACACTATCTAGATCATAAAAGAACTAAATTTAGCTGTTTTTTAAAAAAAGTCATTTTAAGCTTAAAAGGGGATAAAAATTGATTGGAAAGACGAATTAATATAAAGTAAACGTTTTTTTTTCAAGTACTGAACTTTTTTTGAACAAAAAAAATTTTAGAGATGATTACTAAAATATTTAAACACCTGCAGGCATGCACAAAGTCAAAATATTAACTTGAAACAGGCGAATTTTAGGGGGTGCCTTATAATTTTGATCACTACTGTATTAGTTCCGAGTGATATATACACTTTTTTAATCTCGTATCGCAAGATTTAACTTGATTTCCTCCGATCAAAGCCAAAAAAACGGCGAGGTTGCTCCCTGCGCATAGCAACCAGCGCGCATCTCACAGCAGATCAGTGTGTGTCTCCCCGAGCCGCAGGCGAGGGGAGACAGCTGATCTGCTATGCGCGCTGGTCGATTGCGCAGGGAGCCCCCGCCGTTCTTTTGGCTCTCATCGGAGGGACTCAAGTTATTACTTGCGATGCACGAGGTTAAAAAAATCTTTGATGATTTAGACCAACTCTGAAAACATCTACAGGATCATTTTTCTCAAAAACGATCTCTATCTTATTACCTCAACCTTATTTCAGACTCTTAAATGACTCAGAACGAATCTGTTTTGAATTTTCACGATAGACCCTCTACTATAGTACGAGTGGCTACAAAATTTAAAAATGAAGGAGTCAACGACGATTACATAAAAAAGCATAACCAAACTATTTTCTAAGGCCTCGCTACTGAATATTTTATTCGCAGACTACCTTATGTTATTCGTAACAAATGTCAACCACACTCCTGCTAACTTTGCTGAAGTACTAACTGACGCACGTTCTGCAGAAAAATGGGTCAACATTACACTAAGCTCTGAACCCCCCTGATCATCAATTTTCTTGTAAATAATCTGGATGCCCTAAAGATCAACACCCTAATAGAACAATGAGCTCTTCTTTACAAGTGCATTATCTAAATTTTCACCCTTGTATGCCCGATTATTATCCCCAAATGCCAATGCTCCAATATCAATCATTCGAATCAATCTCAACAAATGTTTCTGCGGACATTTCTTCTAGTGAGAATTGAAACTGGAAGCTCTTTCAAACGGTGCGCCAGCGAGCTACCTCCGCTCTCAACCTTGGAGTTTAGAGTGCCACTCAGTGATAATTATCCAAAAGTTTGAAAATTAAAGGAATCCAAACTTGAACCAAAAACTACCTCGATTCACAGACTTGACTCTGATAAAAATTTTATCTCGCTAAAGCGCAACTTTGATCATAATAACAATAAATCACTGAAAAATTTGCAATCAAAAATTTCCAACCAATCTCAAGCGCGTTTCACTGTACACCCTCTTCCTACTCCCTTAGTATATGATCCGAAGTTGTGCTGGAAAAGTAAAATTTTTACTAAAGGCCATGGTCTCTTTGAAGTAGATACCACCGTGATTCACAATCTTGTGAAATTTTCAGCACTAAAAAATTCAAATATTATCTAAAATACACGAAAAAAAAGTTTAAGGGTAGGATCAAAAACTGATTTCACCTATGGTGCTTTATTACTTGATTTTAATGGTCGATATTATATTCTGTTTGTTACTTCCACCCAAGATGCTTTTGAAGGAGATGCTCTCCTTGGTAAAGATTTTATTATTCCCGAAAATGTTCACTTGTCCAGTGATAATAGTTCACTGATTCTTATGAATCGTATAATAAAAATAGAAAAGCTTAAACAGTCAAAGAAAGCAAGCTTAAATCCTATTGTCAAGTCTCATTCAAAACAGAAGTCCGAAAATTTCGTTGATCTGATAAAATTCCACAAGAAAAATAATCATCCCTACTCCTAACACTTCTTAGATAAATCACACTGGACTCCAAAATTATACGACCTAAAGCCGAACTTTGATATTCACTTTCCATCGGAGTCTGAAGAGAATGACAGAATTTTAATACAAGAACCTTTTCAAAATCATCCCTGAACACCACAAATAATAATCAATCTACTACTCTTAACGCTTATGAAATCATTCCAGACTTTCCACCAGAAGAAAAACTTTGGTTTTCTAACGACAAAGAAAAACAAAATTGGGTATGATCTCAATTTAGATTAATCCGAACGCTGATCAGAGACGAAAATGCAATCAAAAGCCCATTTAAAATCTATGAAATCCAGCAAACTCTTTTTCAATCAGATTCCAGTACCACAGTTTGCTTACACGATTTACAATTCAAAAACAACGATTTTTTAGAACCACACTCGTATTGAAATTACAACTCCCACACCGATTCTTCTACTGAATTATATGACTGTATCCTTGAAAATCTTTCTTATCGTGTTGACTCACCACCAAAAGAGGAAAAATTTAGAAAAATCAATCAGAAAATATATTTACACACAGATAGTACAATTTATTTACTTAAAAGATTACTTTTTTCTGAACAAAGTCTACCACAAAATGAATTTCCCAACAGCGAGATAACTAATCAAGCATTGTCAGCAGCAACGACCTCGGAAGAAACGATCATCAGCCTTCATGAAAGTGTTTGTTTTAAAGACATTTTATTTGTACTCATAAGTCGTCAAAAATCGAACTTAAAATAAATGTTTAAAAACATGTTTGCTTTATTTTAGAAATTATTTCTGAGAATTATTTAAATTTACATTAGGAATGATCAGAACGAACTTTCAACTTTGAAAAATTTTCTTTTTGACGTAAAATTAAAAAATATATATATTTTTTTTTATTCTAAAATGGTCGTATAAATTTTACATTTTAGTTACTATTTTCGGAAAAACTCTTGGTGTGATTATTGCTCGGGATTACTGAGAAAGTGTGCTGATTGTTGCAGAATTTAAGCATATTTATTATTTAGCGAAATATTTCTTCAATGTGAAAATTTAATTTTATCAGCGTTGATTTCTGATTTAATTTTTGTTGATAAATTATACAAATCATTGAACCAGTACATACAAACTGAAATCATTCAATACTATAAGTACTTTATGTGGGACAGGAGAGGATCGGAATAAGAGACAATTACCATGGTTCCATGACGACTAATTCTTTATTCGTTATAATATACCTGCGATGCAGTATTCTGCACACTCAGTGCTATGCGCTCACACACATACACTACATCCTCCCTGGTTTATTTACTTCGCACACTCATGCTTCATACCGTACAATCTTTGTCTTCTTCCGTTCCGATTTTCTTAACAATTTCTCTTCGTTCACATTACACTTTTCACCATGACTTTCGTCATCACATTTATTTTTCACTTTCCAAAGCTGTAATTGATTAGGGTGTCACTTATGTAGCTTTTCCCCATCAAACTTCACTAACACACTTCGCGGTGACACTTTCTTTACCACCTTCCCCTCGCTTACAGATGGATAACTTTTCCGAAAATCTTTCGCGATCGCAGTATCACCCTCTTCGAATGACTCTACAGTGTAGAGTCTACACGATTACCTTTTATAATTTTTCACTTGATTTTCTTGCTTTAACAAAATTGACGTTTTTAAATCAGGACGTAATAGTTGTAAAGTTGTCCTTAATTCACGACCATACATCATTTTCGCTGGTGTTTCGCCCGTCGTACTATATTCGGTGGTTCGGTACGCAAACAAAAATCTTTGCAACGCTGTTTTTACATTCACAGCATTGTTTCTTATAATTGCTTTCATTTTACGCTTAAACGTTTTTACAAAATTTTCTGCCGTGCCATTGGTTGCTGAATGTTTAGCAGCTGTATACATATGCCGAATTCCTAACATTTTAAAATATTCTTGGCACTCTTCGCTTTTAAATTGAGCGCCCATATCTGTCACCATATGTATTGGCAATCCGTGTTTTGCAAAAATTCTCTTAAATAACTCAATTGTCGCTGTTGCAGACATATTTTTTACAATGTAACCTTCCGGCCACTTGGGCGTCTACAAGTAATCAAAATACATAACCAAAAAATGGTCCTGCAAAATTCGCATGTACCCGTTGCCATGGTCTCTCTGGCCTCGGCCATGGTGATAAGACGACTTTTCTCGGTGCGTGTCTCACCTCAGCACAATTCTTACAATATTTGGCTTTATCTTCAAGCTGCTTATTTATACCCGGCCACCAAACAATCGATCTTGCCAAACTTTTCATTTTTACTATCCCAAAATGATTTCATGCAATTTTTCCAAAATTTTCGCTTGTAATTTACTCGGTATCACAACACGTTGACCCAATACAATATAATCTTTTTCTAACGATAATTCATCTTTACGTATAGAATACGGTTTTATTTCATCCAGAAAATTTTTCTGTCTCTGGTCTGGTCATCCGTGGATTACCATTCACTTTACTAATTCGAGTACTTTATCTTTCTCGGTTTCTCGCGCTACAACTTTATGACCTAAACACGTATTACAATTTTGCATAACATAATGTAAATAAGTAAAATCATCAAACTGATTCATTACCATCCTCAATTTCGGTTGATAATCTTGATAAAGTATCTGCCACGACATTTTCTTCAGTTCGAATACATTCAATCTCGTAATCAAAAGCTGTCAAAAAATATGCCCAATTTTGCAATCTACTCGTTGCCCTCTTCGGAATACCTTTTTCAGGTCTAAAAATTCTATAAAGTGGTTTAGTATCAGTTCTTAAAATAAAATGTCTCGCGTACACGTAATCATAAAATTTAGTTACCCTGAATATTATCGTGGCAGCTTCTTTATCAATCTGTGAATAATTTTCTTGCTCTTTACTCAATCTTTTCGTTCCAAACGCTACCGGTTTTTCACCGTCCTCATACGGTAATCTCAAATAAGCACTCAAGCTTTTTGGTCCAGCGTCACATGTCAAAATTAATGGTTTTGCCGGATTGTAATTTACAAAAAATTTTTTTGCAGCTTTCTTCGCATCCTTGAAAGCCTGTTTACATTAATTCGTCCCTACCAAATATTTCGCTTTATCACAATCATATAATGTGTAACGGGCGCGTGGGGAAATAAAATAAATTCAAATTTTATTCGCACGCGACCGTTAGAAACGCGTAGACGCACGGTCGGTAATGAGGCGACAGCGCCACCGGCCGAGTTGCGTCACTCTAGTCTTAACCGCGCGAGACTTCACACGTGTGTTGAGAATCAGTTGTTCGTTCGATAAAGAGAATTAATTTGTTCGAGATCGCGAAGTTGTTCAACGTCGCGATTGTTGATATCGGTGCGGTGTTGTTCGTGGAGTTTGGGTTATCTCGTCCTCGAGTTGTCACTCGAGCCGGACGAGGTAGTCGTCCAGGAAAACTCGCAGCAACCGGCGTTCGGCCTTCGAAGGCATTCTTGGCCCAGTGGGACACACAGGATTGCGGTAGTTCCTTCGAGCGCAGGTGCACCTGAATAATAGTAAGTCCAATAAGCGTCTTGTTATAAATTAATTGTATCGCGCGCGAGAGTGTGTTTGTCGGAGTACCGCAGTACTCAGAAAATCTTCGCCTTTGTTATCTTGGCGCGCTGCAGCTAGCAGCCGAGCGAAAGAGAGTGTGTGTGTGTGTGTGTCGGTGTGTTAGTAGCGACCACATCACAACCGGCGAATTTTATTTTTGTAAAACTAATTTTCGTCGTATCAAGACTTAGAGTCATTCGGGTTAAATTGTTTGTAAACAATAGTAGATAATTAATTTAGAATGTTATATAATTTTTGATTTCATTTATTTTATGATTAATTAAAATTATTAAAATTTACATTTGACATTTAATTTAATTAACCCGTGTTCCTGCGATCGGTCCTCGTAGACTCACACCACTACCGACGAAGGAGAGCAGCCGCGCCGCGTAATAAAAACATTAGTTCGCGTACGCGTCTTCCCCCCTCTTTTCAGGTATTGAGAGAAAATCGACGAATTGTCGTGTGCACGAGAAGTGCATTTTTGTCAGCAAGGCGGAGGAGTGCAGAGAACGAACGTCGTGGGTTCTCGTGCAAATCACGATCCTCATAGGAATTAAATTCCTTAATTCGAGCCCTGTGACAATTGGCGCCCAACAACGTGTAGGTAGTTAATCGAGACGGAAGTCTGTTTGTGTGAGTGATCGCAGGTGTGCGCTGTCCGGTGGAGGGTTCAAGGCCGGTCGGCAGATAGGATTTTGGAAGTGTAAACAAAGGCGAAGAGCTTGCTGCTGCTATAGTTTATAGCATAGCAAGTGGGATTTTGTTTTCTTTTTCCTGTAAATTGCGTGGTAGAGTACGAGTGCTTGCTAGATTTTTATTGAGACCATTAATTATTTTATTTATTATTTTTTTTTGGGGGAATTCGAACAACTCGAAGTTGAATTCACGTCGGAGTTATTTAATTAAACCGTGTTGTCATACGGTAGGTTTTTTTTTGTTTTTTTTAAGGCATGGCCTGTTGATTTGACTCCGACGCGGATATTTCGAGCTGTGTTTTTTTTTTGATTTTGGTTTGTTTTTTGAAAGCAAGTACTCTCCCACGCAGAACCTATACGTGACAGTAGCGAGAGTAGAGCGCTAAATAATATTAATTTATTGTATAAGTATTGTGAAATATTATTTTGCATGCAGGTTGTTATCGACTAACGTTCGTTAACAACTGCATTTTATATTTCTGAGTGAAAAATCGGGTTTCGACACGGGTTGAAACAGTTGATTTTTTTTTATTTTTTTTTTATCCTTGTGGCTTCAACGGGTAATTCGTTTTTTTTGTAAGCCTATCGGGAGTTTTTGCTGAAACCAAGCGTGGTTGGTGAGCCTTTTGGTCATTTCGGATTGTTAGTTGAGATCGGTGGATCAAGTTGTTTTTTTTCTTTTCTTTTAACATAACTCAGAAATATAATTGGAATTTGTTATTTGTAAAATACTAATAAATTAGAGAGTGTAGAAACTGTCACGTGGGTTAGGTTACCATTTTATTTGTAAGCTAGGTAACGCAGGACGCAGCCATGACGCAAGAGCTTGCGAAGTAGGATTTGATCTTTTCATGGATCGCACCGAAGGGGCAGATGTCGTTTCTGAGGCTTTAGAGGAGCTTGAGCTCAAGCCTGGAGGTACGTTGATGGAAAAAAGTGGTAGGTTGCTGAAATGGTTGTTAGGAAATTATTCAGCAGAAGACTTTCTCGCAACCAAGTCCGAGGATGAGGGCGAAGTTAAAATCAAGCGCGAAAGTCTAAGAGCCACTTTCATAGCAACGACAGTGTGGGAGAAATCTGGGTCGACAATAATTGACCCAAATTATACCACAAGTGGCGCACACCCCTTGGCTGTCCTCATGGACGAGGAAATGGTCCGAGAGGCAGCTTCAAGAATCCAAGAGGAATACTCGAATATCCAGGTGCATGACCGCAATCAAGAAGGTGGAAATCTGGCGGGACATGCGCAACCGGACCAGGTCGAAGATATTAACGCCGAAGTGCTACAAGCCGTGAGGTCGGTAGCGGAAGAACTTAAGGCGTTGAGAAAGACGAGTGAGGACACCCGAGCCAGGTTGGCAGCTGTGGAGGCTGATAGGTACCGCCAGCCAAATCGGATCCGGGGACCGGGAGGCCCGGTCTCCTCGACAATAAGGCCGGAAATGCAAAACTCGCTAAATGACTGCAGTATGTCGACTGACGGTCAATTACCGCACGCTAGAGTCAACTTCGGTGAGACATCAGTGCGAGACGCGAGAGATAGTTCCAGTCCTATAGTCGCGAGACTGGACAGGGTACAAAAACTGGAACAACAAATTAAGGCCTTGCAAGCCGAACTCGAACAATTGAGAAGCCATGAGCAGACGGCTGATTTAGCCACTCAGGAGTCAGTCCAAGCTCAAGGCAACCCGATGAAGCCAGTCGACGTCGGCATAATTGTTCGAAGGTGGAATATTAGATTCAGTGGCGATAGTGAATCTAGTATTGAGCAGTTTTTATTGCAGATAGAGGAATACAATAGACTCGCTGGTTTGACCGGTTCTCAATTATTGGATGCATTACCAATGATGTTGACCGGTGTAGCAGCCACATGGTTCCGCAACGTGCGGGAGACGATCCAGTCATGGAAGGCTTTTTGCCAAGAGGCCCGCGAGTGGTACGGAGTGGGAGACTACCAGCAGACCGCAAGGATGGAAGCAACGACACGAACTCAAGGTGAAAACGAGCCAGTGCGGACCTACTTGACATGCTTGCAGTCTTATTTGCTGAAAATTAGACCGATACCGACTGAGAGGGAACAAATTGACTTCATGTTAACGAACATGTTACCTAGATTACGCAGGCAGATCAGGCGTGAAGAGGTTAAGTCAATTAAAGGCTTATTAAGCCAAGCAGTCGAAATCGAAAGAATAACTAACATGGAGTTAGTGTATAAGCCACCACTGTCACCCTCTACGTCAGTTTGGCCACATCTAGCATATAAGGAAGAGAAGACTAATAAAAAACCCAAAGTCAACATAGCCGCAACGGATATGACAGGCAGGTCTGCCGACTCTACGGTTATTAGCCTTCTTGAGACGATAGCAAACAAAATCCAAGCTAAAAGCAAGAATGATGGGAAACCTCAGGGCTCGAGGCCCCAGAATTCATCCAAAGCCAGACCTACCAAACAACGACGTAAATCTGAGGACGACGGTAAGGCAAGGAGCCCATCACCAAGGCAGAACAAGAGTGGTGATAAAGATAAAAAGGCTGATAGACAGGAAATACCTAGGTGTTTTCATTGCAAGCAGCTGGGACACATAAGACCAAATTGTCCCGAACGTCCGGGAAACGCCAAAGCGGCGGAGTAAAAGACATTGGCACTTACTCCTCCGAGATACCGGCCAAGTCATCACTCGGAGATGGCAATCAGGCATGCTCAGTGGATCAGGAAGATTCTGAGCAGACGGGAGATCCGAACGAGCCAGCAGAAGATAACCTTGATGTGGAAGGCAGATGGTGGATGCCAGTTAATATAGGTGACTTCTGCATAAGAGCATTATATGATCCCGGTGCATCACGCACGGTAATGGGATCAACAGCAATTCAAATTGCTTCAGCATGCAACAGAAAAATCGAGGCATATTGCGGTAAAGGAGCCAAAGTGGCAGACGGCCGCAGATGTCCAATTGCTGGACATGTTGTTTTACCTTTTGAGGTTGCCGGGGTAACTCGGGATATAAAGGTAGCTATTCTGACACGTCTCGACGCGGATTGTTATTTAGGTACAAATTTCATCCGTACGTTCGATACCGTGCTAGATCCCGCAACGAACAAGCTGGAAGTAAGGATAGCTGGGAAAGCAATTGACCTCGAAGTTGCTGTGTCAGACACCGAATTGACGAGTTTGGCGTCAATTGGGTTAGCTGACGTCCGTTCGGAAGAATTGGAAAGGCTTAATGAAGTGTTAGATCGAGCCATTCCGGAGGCTGATGGGCCATTAGGTTATACAACGTGGATAGAGCACGAAATCGACGTTGGTGACGCTAAGCCTATCAAACAACGGTACAACCCAGTCTCAACAGCTGTGAAACTGGAAATGTACGAGCATGTTCTACAGATGTTAGACGACGACATATTCGAGCCTGCACCGAAAAGTGGCTGGTGGTCACCTGTAGTGATGGTAAAGAAAGAGAACGGTAAGCGACGTTTTTGTATTAACTTTAAGAAAGTTAATTCTGTCAGTAAAAAACAGAGGCTTACCCGTTACCATACATGGATGACATTTTACGCAAGCTGAAGAAAGCTAAGTATATTTCGACCATTGATTTGTCATCGGCTTATCACCAGGTTCCTTTGAGTAAGAAGTCGAGGCCGATAACGGCATTTACAGTACCTGATTTAGGCACTTTCCAATTCAAAAGGATGCCATCCGGGTTAGATCAGGCTGGTGCCACCTTCCAACGCCTGATCGAAATGATAATAAGGGAATTCGGACCTTATGCTTATGCGTATTTGGACGATATTATTATCGTTACTGAGGATTTCGAAACACATCTACGAATCCTCGAAGCCGTTTTGAAAAAGCTCAGGGAGGCAGGTCTTACGGTGAATAGAGAAAAAAGTAAGTTCTGCCAATCTGAAGCGAAGTACTTAGGCGTTGTCGTTAGCCGTGACGGAATTCGACCGTGCCCGGAAAAAGTCGAAGCCGTTTTAAAATTCAGTGTACCGAAAAACCGTAAACAATTGAAAAGGTTTTTAGGCATGGCCTCGTGGTATAGAAAATTTCTTAAAAATTTCGCCACGATTGCAGAACCACTGACACGGTTAACAAGCACGAGAGTGTGCTACAAATCGGACGCAGAACAGGACGCCTTTGAGAAGGTTTTAGTCTTGTTGGCGTCTGCCCCAGTGTTGGCGAGACCTGACTTTACCAAGCCGTTTACCATACAAACGGACGCCTCGAATACTGGTATTGGAGGCTGCTTGACTCAAACCATTGATGGGGAAGAACGAGTCATCGAGTACTTCAGTCGAGTCTTAAACTCGGCACAACGGAATTACAGCATGACAGAACGAGAATGCCTAGCCGTAGTTGAGGCAATCCGGAAATTCCGTTGCTACGTTGAAGGATTTCAATTTCACGTAGTGACGGATCATAATTCACTTCGGTGGATAGATAGGTTGAAGAATGTAACAGGCGGATTAGCGAGATGGTCGCTAGAGCTTCAAGGCTACACTTTTACGACAGAGTACCGTAAAGGGTCTCTAAATGTCGTGCCCGATGCGTTGTCACGCATGTATGAGGAAGAGGATGAACCTACCGTCGCAGCCGTAAGCTATCCTGTCGGAGAGCTTGACGACTGGTACTTGAACAAGATAAAAGCCGTTCAAAGAAATCCTGGCAAGTTTCTCAGGTGGAAAGTCGTGGCAGACAGGTTATATTATTATAAGTCTGACGACTTGATTGAACAGACGGTAGGTGATGATGATGCCTGGAAATTGGTCGTACCGTTGTATTTACGTCAAACGGTAATACAAGAAAAGCACGACGAGCCGTTGGCGGGGCACTTGGGCCGAGATAAAACCTTGAAAAGAGTAGCTCAGGAATTTTGTTGGCCTGGCATGTACAAAGACATCGGGGCATATGTCAAATCATGCCAAACCTGCCAAATGCAAAAGGTCGAGCAACGACTACCGGGAGGCCTCATGGGCAAACGGGCAACTGTAAGACCATTGCAAGTCGTATCGGGCGACATATTAGGCCCATACACCAGAAGCAGAAATAGACACAAATACGTGTTAGTTTTGATGGATTTGTTTACTCGATGGGCAGAGGTACCACCGTTAAAACGGGCTGAAGGTGAGGCCATTTGGGATCATATCTGGCAAGACGTGATTTTAAGATGGGGTCAGCCAGAAAAGTTTTTATCGGATCAAGGTTCGGAGTTTAAAAACCATGCAATTGACGACAGATTCGTCAAGTTAGGCATTGAGCATGAAAACTCTCCGACGAATAATCCTGAGTCTAACGGCCAAGTTGAAAGGCTAAGTCGGACTTTAAAAACGATGATTCGGTGCTTTATTGCAGAAAACCAGCAAAGTTGAGATGAATTGTTACCCGAACTAGTCTGTGCATATAACAGGGCGGAACACTCAGCCACCAAAACGAGTCCAGCCATGTTAAACATGCTACGACAACCGAGTGACTGCAGCGTAGTCAACAAAGGATTGGCAGATGAGCTGTTACGGAAGTATGAAGAATTGGCTCTAGAAGAATGGAGGAAGAAAGAAGAGGGAGCAGTTATTCTTCGTAGTAAGGCTGGTGAAAATTCTCGCATGCAACAAGACAGGGCAGCGGAGCATTATGACAAACGGCACCGCGAGGTTTTCTTTGAACCAGGAGACATGGTTCTAAGGAAAAGTAAAGTCCTGTCGAACAAAGCCAAAGGCTTCACAGCCAGTCTGGCACCCAAATACTCAGGTCCGTATGTAATTATAGAGAGGCTTGGTAGTAATACGTATGCGATGAAAGATAAGTTTGGCAACGAAATTCAACCAGTAGCAGTTCAACAATTGAAGAGGTGGATCGGAAGAGAAGAACTGGAAACTTCAGCTGAAGAAAGTCAGACACCGAGGGATGCGTGCGAAAATCCTGAAGCTAGCGAGCATCAGGTAGCGTGCGAAGGCGAGCGAGATCTGAGCAATCTGAACGGGCCTGATCATCTGGCTATGGCGGATGATCAAGCCAAACCAGTTGAATTGGCCCCCGCGAAAAGGGGCCAAGGTAGGCCGAAAGGCTCCCGAAAAGGGGGGACCGTCGTATTGGTTTCGCCATCACCGCGGAGAACTCGCGCGCGACCAAAAGCAATCTGATTTCCCTGTTCTTATCCTTTCCTTTCCTACTCTGTTTCAGGAATGGCCGATCAATACTCAAGAGAGGACTTAGTCCGACTCATGGAGGAGGAGGTTAGAAAGGGGATAGTACCACCACCTCCTGCCAAAGAAGAAGAGAACCAGTAAACCACTTCTTTGGCTAGTGCAATGGGGGCACTACAAATAAACCCTAACGGTGACACAGAGGTATCAAACAAAGTGACCTCCACTTCGCCAACAGCATCGTCGGAGAGCTCAACATCCACTCCCACCTTGGACGATTGGAATAAAATGTTGGAGGAACTTCGGGAACGCCGTGACTAGTCGGTTAAACAAGAGGCCTATGAGCACGAGACATTCCGAAAGTTTTACCGACTGAAAGAGGCCTGGCAAGGACCATTACCTAGTACGATGGTATCTTGGAGCCAACTGGTTACAGATAGAGAGTCTGATCTGTTAGACATCCAGCAGCGCCGAACAAATCGCAGACAATTGCGAGAGAGGGAAGCCAAGGCGAAAGCCGAACAAGCCAGGTTAGAAGCCTTAATGGAGTCAACGGCCGAGCAGAGGAGAAAGTTGAGAAAAGAGGCCCAGAAAGCTCAACGGGATCTTTTCTTCGTCTCGATCGGGGCCCAGAAGGCAGCGGCGCACATCGAGAACCGCAAACCGAAAGAGCAACAACGACGCTGTCCAAATTGTGGTTACCCGGGAGTCGCTGATCCAAGACTCTGCCCAGGAAGGGCAAACCATCGCCGTGGCGGCTAGAAGCCAATAGTATGACTTGGTAGTCATTCGGGTTGGCTAAATAGCCATTCAAGGTGATTAATAAACTCACTGTTCAGAGTAATGAATAAAGATGTAAGTTACTGAATCACAATACATTGGTCATTCAATTCCTATCTTATCCTCGTACCATCCCCACTCGCTTAGGTCACGTTTCGGGTAGATATCGATGCGACGAATCCAAGGATACGTCGAATCTGGTCCGGGGGTGTAACGGGCGCGTGGGGAAATAAAATAAATTCAAATTTTATTCGCACGCGACCGTTAGAAACGCGTAGACGCACGGTCGGTAATGAAGCGACAGCGCCACCGGCTGAGTTGCGTCACTCTAGTCTTAACCGCGCGAGACATCACACGTGTGTTGAGAATCAGTTGTGCGTTCGATAAAGAGAATTAATTTGTTCGAGATCGCGAAGTTGTTCAACGTCGCGATTGTTGATATCGGTGCGGTGTTGTTCGTGGAGTTTGGATTATCTCGTCCTCGAGTTGTCACTCGAGCCGGACGAGGTAGTCGTCCAGGAAAACTCGTAGCAACCGGCGTTCGGCCTTCGAAGGCATGCTTGGCCCAGTGGGACACACAGGATTGCGGTAGTTCCTTCGAGCGCAGGTGCACCTGAATAATAGTAAGTCCAATAAGCGTCTTGTTATAAATTAATTGTATCGCGCGCGAGAGTGTGTTTGTTGGAGTACCGCAGTACTCAGAAAATCTTTGCTTTTGTTATCTTGGCGCGCTGCAGCTAGCAGCCGAGCGAAAGAGAGTGTGTGTGTGTGTCGGTGTGTTAGTAGCGACCACATCACAACCGGCGAATTTTATTTTTGTAAAACTAATTTTCGTCGTATCAAGACTTAGAGTCATTCGGGTTAAATTGTTTGTAAACAATAGTAGATAATTAATTTAGAATGTTATGTAATTTTTGATTTCTTTTATTTTATGATTAATTAAAATTATTAAAATTTACATTTGACATTTAATTTAATTAACCCGTGTTCCTGCGATCGGTCCTCGTAGACTCACGCCACTACCGACGAAGGAGAGCAGCCACGCCGCGTAATAAAAACATTAGTTCGCGTACGCGTCTTCCCCCCTCTTTTCAGGTATTGAGAGAAAATCGACGAATTGTCGTGTGCACGAGAAGTGCATTTTTGTCAGCAAGGCGGAGGAGTGCAGAGAACGAACGTCGTGGGTTCTCGTGCAAATCACGATCCTCATAGGAATTAAATTCCTTAATTCGAGCCCTGTGACAAATTGTGCTAACATTCTTGCTCGATCTTTAAACATTCTAGAATAATAATTAATTTTCCCGATAAACAATTGCAACCCTTTTTTATTTTCCGGAGCTTTCATTTCATTTATCGCTTGAAATTTCTCATCGTCTACGCTTATTTCGTGCTTGTTCATTTTAAATCCTAAAAATGGTACTTGTTTCTGAAAAAATTTACATTTATCCACGCGTACTTTCAAGCCACTTTCTTTAATTTTTGCTAGAACTTTGTACAAATTTTTTAAATGTTGTTTATCAGTCATACCCGTTATAACTATATCATCGACTACGATTGCCACCCCTTTAATATCATTCAATGATTTTTCTATTTGCTGTTGGAAAAATCCTGGCCTCGAACTTATATCGTAAGCCATAAATAAATATCTATATAAACCCTTATGTGTGTTTATGGTGAATAATTCCTGCAAATCTTCGTCTACTGACATTAACAAATATGCCTCTTTCAAATCAATCTCTGAATATCGTTTACCACCCTGCAACTTTGCTATCACGTGATCAAAATTTGGAGCGGGATGTCTTACTGTTATAAATTGTGGATTTAACGTAACTTATTAACATCCGCGCAAATACGAACTTCCCCGTTCGGCTTTATTATTGGTACAATCGGTGTTGCCCACTCACTCGATTCAACTGGTACAATTATTCCGTCATTTTTCAATCTCTCCAATTCTTTCTCAACGCGATCTTTCAACGAAAATGGTATGGTCCGTGCCAACATATATTTGGCTTTGACCCCTCTTTCAATTTGAACTTCACTTTTGCTCGCTTGAGCATCCCCACGTTTATTTTTAAAAATTTCCTTGTGTTCGTTCAAAATATTCTTTAATTGTTCCGTTTTGCTGATACTAGGCTTTAACGCGTTCAATTTTAAATTTTCATACAACGACAATAGTCCGAATGCTTTTAACCACGGTCGTCCGATTACTGGTAAATTTGCCAATTTTGCTAAATAAATGTCTGAAACATTTTTTTTACCTTTTGCGATTGCTTCGACACTTTTCAACATACCCACGAACGTTGCTTCGGACTCATCGTAATTTTTAGCTTGAATATCCGCCTCGTGTACTTTTAAATTTCCGAAGTACTTATCTTTAATCGTTACGGGCATTACTGACATAGCTGCCTCCGAGTCTATTTCCATCTGAATCGGTTCGTTATTTATTTTCACGGTCAAAAATTGCGGATCAACTTTTTCTTTACCCGATACATACTTGTATTCCCTCAAGCTGTGAAATTCACGTCGCTTTTCGTTTTTAATCACGTGTACGTTTTTTGACTGACCTGCGGGAAACATGACACCTAAATCGCGTGCGATGCTCTCGGTATCGCTTTCATCATCGTCACGTGCGTTTATAGATTGGACCTTCGTGCGTCCGTTATCGCTTTTTCGTTGTTGCAGCTTATCTCTACACATTTTTTCAAGATGCTCAGGTCGCTTACAATAGTTACAAGATTCTTTTCGATACTTACAATCTCGTGCATAATGATTCATCTTACCGCAACAATAACAGGTAACACTTTGTCCTTGATTTGCCACTTGATGACGTTGCTGCCTGAAACCTCCTCTTGGAGTTGAATTACTTCCACCTCGCCTTTTCCACGAAGAATTTTGCTGCTGCCGATTGACGCCTCTGCTGTTTTCACCATTGTCCAATTTATGAAATTGATCACTTTTTCGTTGCTCGTTCGGATAAAGTATCTCTGCGCCTTTATTTGCTGCTTCTGCGGCTAATGCTTTTTTGTTCCCTTTTCAAATGAAGGATTTTCAATCTGTAATAATTCTTTCTTTATCGCTTTACTTTTAAGACCAGTTACCATTTAATCCAGCACTTGTTCTTTTAAATTCGAAAAATTGCAATTTTTAGCCATTTTCTTCAAAACTGCCACGTACTCACAGATGGATTCATCATCATGTTGGATTCGATGACAAAAATTAGCACGATGTACTAAATATGACGTTTCTGGCTTTAAATATTTTTCAACTAACTCAATAATTTCATCGATAAATTTTATCGATAACATCATATGTTTTTGCGTTTACTTAATAAAATAGCTTTTTTTTTTTTCTTTTCCTCAGCTACGTCATTTGCTATGAAATATTGTTCGATACGGTCTACGAATTTTCGCCAATCATTCTGTTTTATGTCAAAATCTAAATTTGCTGACACTTCCATTTTTCTTTCTTCTATTTTTCGAGTTAACTGTTCAGATCCTTTTTTCATTAACTTTTAAAAATTTTCTTTTGATTTCTTAGCCACTTTTCCTTATTTATCCAGAGTAATTCGCTCATATATTTCATCTGACTTATATTTGGACACTACTTTAATGACTTCCTGCTTCGATACTTGGTCTAACTGTACTTTTTCCGCAGTACATTGTCCAACAACATTTAATTCTTCGTCTGGCAATAAATTCAAAATTCCTTCTGGTTCAAACTTGCACAACCATTCAATTAAATCTTTCTTCGATTGCATGCACCCACGTTGCGTTCTTATCATCAAAAAATGCGATTTTTTCTTCTCTATTCATCTGATTAATTTTTTTAGTCGTTTGTACTAGTCATCTTATCACTTTTCACAATTATTCCGATTACAGTCTGATATTTTTCGATACTTTCGATACGACCAAGCCCGAAAACTTCCTTTAACGCGTGTCTTTTACTTCGATTATAACGATTACGTTGACTTTCATTTTTTTTTTTTTTAATTTAGTTTATCCTCGTCACCATGGTACTATATGTGGGACAGGAGAGGATCGGGATAAGTGACAACTACCGTAGTTCCATTACAACTGATTCTTTATTCGTTACAATACACCTGTGATGCAGTATTCTGCACACTCAGCACCATGCGCTCGCACACACCAATTTTTTGTAGGAAAAATAAGATGAGGCCTGACCCTTCAAGATTAAGTTTAAGAAAAAAAAAATTTTGAGGTAAGGACAAAATTTTAGGGTTGCACATAACCAAAAAAGGTAAAAAAATCCAATTGTAAACTACCACGCTACCCGAAAAGAAATTATAACGAGTCTGAGATCACTAAAACATTGGAAAATGGTCAAAATAACGAAAAAATGAATGAAGAATCTTTAAAATAACTACAAATGACTCAAACAGACCTTAAAAATCCTTAACGTTGATAACATGGTAAAAAATATGAAAAAAAAAATCATCTTTGTCATATCAAGCAATTCAGCTGTTTTTTTCTTCAGAAACCATTTTTTTTTAAATAAAAAATTGAAAAAAAGCTGAATAATCGATTTATCATCAGGAACAGCCCTTATCGTTGATGAAATCAGGGGTAAAATTCAAAAAAAATACTGCTTGTTGGATTACCGATTAAGCCGGATTTTTTTCTTGGGCTATCATTTTTTTAGCACGAAAAGGGCACATAATGAATTACAAGATGACTTATTATCGGGAACTACTCTTAAGTATGATGTGACAGTCGGACAGAAATACTGACTGGCCAATTGATCAATTCAGTGAGATTTTGTAATTTTTTGTGTGTTCTATTGACGCTGAAAAAAAGATACTTCAAGAAAAAATCTCACTGAATTGATCAATTGGCCAGTCAGTATTTCTGTCCGACTGTCACATCATACTTAAGAGTAGTTCCCGATAATAAGTCATCTTGTAATTCATTATGTGCCCTTTTCGTGCTAAAAAAATGATAGCCCAAGAAAAAAATCCGGCTTAATCGGTAATCCAACAAGCAGTATTTTTTTTGAATTTTACCCCTGATTTCATCAACGATAAGGGCTGTTCCTGATGATAAATCGATTATTCAGCTTTTTTTCAATTTTTTATTTAAAAAAAAATGGTTTCTGAAGAAAAAAACAGCTGAATTGCTTGATATGACAAAGATGATTTTTTTTTTCATATTTTTTACCATGCTATCAACGTTAAGGATTTTTAAGGGCTGTTTGAGTCATTTGTAGTTATTTTAAAGATACTTCATTCATTTTTTTGTTATTTTTACCATTTTCCAATGTTTTAGTGATCTCAGACTTGTTCTAATTTCTTTTCGGGTAGCGTGGTAATTTACAATTGGATTTTTTTACCTTTTTTGGTAATGTGCAACCCTAAAATTTTGTCCTAATCTTAAATTTTTTTTTTTGTTCGATTTGTCTTTTCTTAAACTAACTCTTGAGGAGTCAGGACTCATCTTATTTTTCCTACAAAAATTATATATTTTTCAATAATTTGACCTTTGGCGTTCTTTGTAAAATTTTATTTTCAATTTTTCTTATTATTTTAAAATTTTTCTTTAATGACAGAATTTTTTTTGTATATTCACAAAGTTAGATGGTCTAATTTTTTTTTATAAAATACGAATTTTTAAGCGTAAACTTGACGTCATCGCGAGATATATGTGAACCTCTCTTATTTTTGGCATTTTACAATGTTTAATTAATTTTTTTTTTTTGCGCTATCTCCCATATAACTCACTTACTGCCCTCAATATTACACCAGTCCAAAAAAAAACATAGATCTTTCTCCTCAAATTTCTGTCAAAACAGCAGGTGCAATTTCAGTGTTATTATTCCAACAGTACACTTTCAAAAGAAAAGAGAATGAAACTGATATCATGATTTATCGTACTTCTCATATTATAGAGAAACCTCTGAAAATCTACGCTACCACCCAGACTTATTTACGAAGTTCTGATTTCGAAATCTGATATTTTCCGAACTTCATATTAAGAAATAACTACTTCGAAAATTCAATATTTTCGATTTCTACAATGCTAGTTGGGACTGATCAAATAAGGTCACATGACCTGCCGATTTCAATTTATACCTTTCTCAAGTTACCCTGTCGTAAGAAACACTCTTGATTTACTGTCAATCCTCTTCATATGCAGAGGTCATCCGAGCAAGTAAGATCGATGAAAATCTACGCGTAACTTCATCTATACTTGACTTTACAAGCAAAAATCAAAGAGTAATATTTAGCTCGATACATTTATATCTTCGATAAACGGACTGCTTTGTAGTCCAGGTGGCAGAAGTCGGGCCTTCAACGTTTGCGCCCGCGCTTCAAACTACGCAAGTATCGCTCGAGAAATTCGCTTATATAAGGGTTCTTTAAGGGGTTTATTAGAGTAGGGACACGAAAACGAAAATTGGGCAGAAACCAGGTTAAAAAGCATGAGAAAGGCAAACAGAGATAACTGTATAAAGCAACTTATTGTTAGAGTAAGTGGTGCGGGTCCCTCACACATATGTGGTTGATGGCTCCCTCGTAATAGGTCTATTTACAAGCAAGATTGCTCATGGTCAAAAAAAAAAAAAAAAACCCTATCAATATATATGTTGTAACGGTCAACTTAATTAATCGCGACTACATTAAACAAATTTCATGTTCACCGCGCGACCGTTAGAACGCAGCACGAGTGGGAATGGAACGTACGGGAATTGGTAGAATTTCGGGCCAGGTAGAAGGAGGACCGAATTCATTCCAATCGCCGCACGCGTTCGAGTACGTATTGTGACGATTCGAAATTACACTGGGTTATTAAAATTACGAGTGAAAGATCAGTTTTGTAGGGTCGTGCGTGCTCGGGAGTTATTGCCGGAATGAAACCAAGTCCTCGACAGGATTGTCATCCTCGGACAACTTGGTATCCTGCGACAACGAGACAACGACACTGAACCGTACGCCGGCAGCAAGGCATAGCAGTCTACGTTTTGGGCGTCTAGCTTGGAGGCTAGAGTTCCAGCCTAACGACTTGTAACAGGTGCACCTGCGGCGTCCTCGTGAGTTGTTATTTATTAAGCGACGATAACCGTTATCGTGTGTGAGTGTGAGTGATTGAAATCGATCATAAGATATTCTTTGTTTTTCTCGCGCGCGTGTGAGCTGCCGATAGCAGCAGGTGGTAGTATGCACGCGCAGATCAGTTTGGAGAGCACTGATAACTCTTTATTGTTGATTGAAATACTCGATCGCACGAGTATTTATTTAGAATTTATCACCGTGTTAAGTATCGATCTTTGTATTAGTTTTAAGTTACTTTTTGTCATTAAATATTAAAAATTTACTTTTTGAGTTACAATTATTTTGCTGACCGGTGTTCTACGCGCTCGATTCCTCTAGCCCGCGCCCACCTACCGAATTCAACGAGCTGTAGCGCCCTCCCTGATTCATAAACCGTTTAGGGATTTATTATCGCGGACGGATTTTTCTCCTTTTTCAGGAAGCTTTTCGGCGTGTGGTTGACTGCGGCAGAGCTTATAGAGGCTATACAGCGAACTCGATAAATCAACGTGGGTTGTATTTCCGAGTCCGCTTGTTTAAATAACACCCTTTAATATGGCGCCTAACGTGGGGCGCCATGTTATAGTGCTGCAATTCAAGAAGTGGACTCAGGAATACAACCCTCGAAGACCCGTTGTCCTTGATGCCAGCGACTATAATCTCCTGTCACGGTCGGCTCCGTGCCGACAAACTTCCTGAAATAGGGAAAATACCGTCCCCGTTTTAATAAATCGTGTAGGGATTTATAAACGCAGCGATATATAGTTATACTGATGTATATATTTTTTACATTTCTAGAACTAAATAAATAGCTAATCAGTAGAATATTGGCATTTATCTTTACATATATTAAACAAATAATGGAGTCCATTGTTATCCGAGATTTTCATGGACTATTTGAAAAGACTTATTATGCATCACCCATTAAGTAAATACTTATTATTTTGGCGTAAATACGTTGATGACATTTTTAGTTGCTGGATAGGTACACGTAGACGATTGGATATTTTCCTTAAATTTATTAATAGTCTTCATGAAAATATTGAATTTATTCTGGAATTTGAAGTTGATGGAGTTTTTAATTTTTTAGACTTAACGATTACTAAGCTTGAAGATAATTCTCTACAATTTAAAATTTTTAGAAAACCTACTTATTCCGATATTATTATCCATAACGACTCTTTTTACCCACACTCTCATAAAACGGCTTCGTTTTAATGTTTTATCCACAGATTGCTTTCCATACCTTTAACTCCAGTAGATTATGAGATGGAAGTTAGGACGATAAATCAGATAGCTTTTAATAATGGTTATAACCCGAACCTAGTGGATAATTTAATCTCTAAGATTAAATATAAAAAAGCAATAAACAATCGATCATTCAACAAAGGCTAGGTATAGCTAGATTGAACTTAGAAGACTAGTCTAGTGAACAATCATCGTCTGGAGCTCTCCGGTAGTTGAAAGTCATTATTGTATATTCTCTATCTCGTCGGAGGACACTAAACTCAATTTAAGACTTATAATCATAACTAAATTTGTAAATTACCATCTTCAATCCAATCAAATAAAAATAAAAATTTAATTTAAACTTTGCTTTTTCTTTTGTTTATAACTCATAATTTATCCAATCATCGTCACAGAGGAATAACCACAGAGAAGGTGACGGGATACTTGTGTTATCAACTATCTCGGAAGACTCGAAACTTTAATAAAATATAAATACAATACGAGTATCAATAGATACTCGAAAGTAGAACCATACAAACTGGAAACAGAGGTATTAAAAATTTTAAACTCGAGGAACTGAAAGATAAATATCAAAAAATAATGCTACTAACTATTCAGAGGCTACGGGTTTTTCGTTCTTGAGTAAATAAATGTTTCAATCACGTTGTTTTAAACCGTAGTTTTATGGTTCTTCTAAGTATAAACAAAATACAAAAACATGTGTTTCAGGTTAAAAAAATCTCTGCAGTGTATGCACCGCTATATCTACAGAGTGTATTTCAACTACTGCACGAGAGGTATACTGCGGGAAAGAGCAGAAAAAATTGAACTAGCATTTACCAGAAATATTTTTCTGGGATTATTAATTAACAAGTAATTAAACATTTAAGTGAACCAATCAGAACAAATCAGAGGCAAATAAGGGCGGGTACTACAGCTTATGAATATACGATTCATAGTTATGGAAGTAGGTGCAGAGCTAGGCGAGAAAATAAGTCTAAACATGTGTCGAACACGTGCTTTTTACAAAAATAAAAATTTTCGAAACAATGTTAATCATTTAATTTTAATCATAAATTTTTTTCTACATGTCAGCACAATTCATGCAAAATCGCAATTCTAGCATGAAAATTGATCAAGTTATGTTATCAAACTGATCGAACTGATTCTTTTAATGTTACCTCTAACTCGGCCAATTTTTATGTTACGACTAAAATTTAATTTTTTTTTTAATCGTCATTTTCCGATGAATATGATTCGCTTGATCAAATTTAATATTGATCAATATTACAAAAATAAATAATTGAACCTCAAAATCCTTAAAATAATGGGATGCCTCTTGAACACTTTTATCTTGACCCAGGTATTAAGAGCGAGGACCGACCCGTTCTGCACGGTGTTGAGCTGACGATTGACGGCATTAGCAGATTAGACACCTCTTTATAACTAAAAATTTACTTATTTTTTTCAATGAATAATTAATTATTTGTTAACAATGAATATAACCTTTCTGTCACCAAAACTCATACATGCTCCGAAAAATAACTTACCATAAAAATTGACTGTGTCATAATATTAAAATTAGTTTAATTCAATTTATACATTTAGTTTTTATTATTACCAAGTTGGTCATATTTTGTGTTATGACTACGATTAAAATTTCTTTAAAATCTTCATTTCATGACGAATAAGATCAAATTGATCGAAATTAAAGTTTAATAATTTCAATAAATTTTTAATTTTTCTCCTACAAGTCGTAAAATTGTTAAAACCCTCTTTGGGCACTTGTTTTCAGAGCCCGATAACGATCGAAACGCTGAGCTATACTTCTTGTTGCGTCTTGTTTCATAAAATCATTAAGATTTTTAATGGTTCTCCTAAAAATTTGATAGGTAGTAAATCTTTTATTTGAACAATTTTTTGCTTCGAGTAATTAGTCTTGAAGATTTTAAAATTTTAAGAAAATCGTATTTATTCTATTAACATTTTTCTTAGTCATTTTCTTAGGAAGTTGTGCACTTAAACTGCAGACAGTGCAATTTGTTTTCTTTACATAATTTCAAATCTTGTTCATTAGCAGTTCATTTTTTTTTCCTAAAGTTTTAAAATATCTTGCTCGAAATTGGACTTCAAAACTCTTCTGAACCATGAATATTAATGACCAAGGCTCTACCTATTTATCCTAATTCTTTTTTCAATGTTTGTAGCTTGGTTTGTAGAGAAGAACTCTCAGCAAATTCTCCATTTTTCTGTTCTGAGTAATTCTTTCTTGATTAACCAAAGGTGTTGCTCAATCAGTGTTCCAAGGAAACGACATAATTCAAGAGTATACTGAAATGGTGAATGTTTATAACACATGCAATGGGAATGGGTGTTTGGCTGCTAGACGATATGCTAAATTGCATCCAATTGCCCTGCGATTCGTTATTGTCTGTGCAGCTTCGAGATTTGATAGCTTCGGGAACGTATAAGAAATGAAGACGTCCAACAGCGTATTGTTCCTCAAATTGAAGATACTCAAGTACTTGATAATTTCATGCAAGCCCTCAGAGAAGCACAACAGGAGTGGCTCAACAAATAAGAATTCATGATTCAACAACTCTCCGTATTTTGGCTCGTGATGGAATGCATCCTTACCATCTTACTAAAGTTCAGAGATGAGTAGCAGGTGATAATCAGTAGCGACTGGCTTATTGTCAGCGATTACTACACGAGAATACGTGAATGCAGATTTCGTACCTTCAGTGTTATGGACAGATAAGTGCACGTTCATGCGAGATAGAATGTTTAAATTCCACAATTATCATTGTTGAAATAACGAAAACCTTCATTTGACGTAAGGTGCAAAATCACAGCATCGGTTCAAACTAAAAGTCTGGGCAGGATTAATTAAAAATCAGCTGGTAAGTTTATTTAATAATTAAAATTATTCACATTTTTCAATGGCATTTTAAAAAAGGATAAAAATTGATTGGAAAGACGAATTAATATAAAGTAAACGTTTTTTTTTCAAGTACTGAACTTGTTTTGAACAAAAAAATTTTTAGAGATGAATACTAAAATATTTAAACACGTGCAGGCATGCACAAAGTCGAAATATTAACCTGAAACAGGCGAATTTTAGGGGGTGCCTTATAATGCGGCAAAAATATGAGCTTTAATGAGTCGTTTAAATACAGGGAGTGATGGTGATTCCCGTATATAAGAGGATAGACAATTCCAAAGGTATGTAGTACAGTAGTGATCAAAACTATCAGGCACCCCCTAAAATTCGCCTGTTTCAAGTTAATATTTTGACTTTGTGCATGCCTGCACGTGTTTAAATATTTTAGTATTCATCTCCAAAAATTTTTTTGTTCAAAACCAGTTCAGTACTTGAAAAAAAACGTTTACTTTATATTAATTCGTCTTTCCAATCAATTTTTATCCTTTTTTAAACTTAAAATGACTTTTTTTTAAAAACAGCTCAATTTAGTTCTTTTATGATCTAGATAGTGTTTTGTAAAATTTCTATAAACACCTAAGTGAATAATATATTTTTTTTCGCGTTTCTCCGATGTTCAAGCTTATCGAAAAAAATTTTCAAGCTGATTAATAGAAAAATGTTCAAGCCACAAAGAAAAAATACATTTTTTTAAACTTGAAAAAACATTGATTTTTTGTACTTTTACATTGTTTTTCGCTTAAATTTGCTTTTTTTTATTTATTTGGGAGGTAAAAATTATATTAAACTGATATTTGATGAATTCTAAACGAATTCAATTTATTATGAATCAAAATCTTACAGAGAATTTTAAAAAAATATGTTAAAAAACAGTTTTTCTAATACAGTTAAATTTCATAAAAATAACTTCAATTTGTATTTAATTGATTACAAGCAATATATTTATCGAATTGACTTTTTCATTAATTTTAATATTCAGTTAGAAGTTTCAGAGAATTTATTCAACTTGAAGTAATTTTTCAAATTCGTAGAATTCGAATGCCAATAGCGATAATTGTTCGATCGGTAAAGAATTTATCTACATTACCGACCGAGCCGTCATTATTGATAAATTAGTTTTTTAAATGTTTATAAGCTTGCATAACTTTCATCATGGGAAGAAAAGCAGTTTCTGATAAAAATAAGTGGTAGATTATAGGATTGTTGAAAGGAGGAAAAAATCAGAGTCAAATTTCAAAAATATTAAAAGTTAGTAGGTGTTGCGTTCAAAACACCATTAAGACGTATGAAAGCACGAAATCCGTAAAAGTGAAAAGTAGCGCTGGCAGGCCAAGAATAAGAAGTAACCGGATTGATCGAATTATTATTAAAAAGGCAAAGAATAATCGTGCAGTTACAGCAAACAATATCAAAAATCAAATAAATGAAGAACTTAATGTAAAAGTGTCTCGAGTAACAGTTAATAGACGTTTGCTTGAGAAGAACATGAAATCTGCTGTCGCAACTCGTAAGCCTCTTCTAACTGCAAAAAACCGAAAAGCTAGGTATGAATGGTGCAAAGACAAGCTATCATGGACAGTTGAAAAATGGAATTTAGTTCTTTTTAGCGATGAATCTAGCTTCCAACTTTTTTCAAACAGACCAAAGCGAATAAGACGTACCAGCAGTGAAAAATACAATCCTGATTGCCTTGCTCCAAGAGTGCAGAAAGGTGGTGGATCAATTATGGTTTGGGGTTGCCTGTCAGGAAAAGGAAAAGGAGAACTTCAATTTGTGCAAGGTATCGTGAACAGCGAAAAATACATCGAGACTATGGAAAATTTTATGCCTCCATCAAAAACAAAGGTTTATGGACGTCAAGAATTTGGTATTACCAACAAGACAACGCTCCGTGTCACAAATCAAAGAAAACGATGCAATGGTTTAATGATAATAAAATACCTATACTAGATTGGCCAGCACGTTCGCCAGTTTTGAATATAATTGAGAATGCTTGGGATCAAATAGCGATAATGATCAAAGACAAACACCTGAGAAATTTGGAAGATTTAAAACGAGAGATTGCTGTAGCCTGGCAAAAATTGAGTCCGAGTTACTGTAAAAAACTTGAAGAATCTATGATCCAAAGAGTTCGCGCTTGCTTCGAGGCTAAAGGAGGATCAACTAAGTACTAAAGAAGGGTCAACTAATTACTAAATATATAAAAAACATATTATATTTAATAATAAAAATGAATATAATAATTATTTCTAAAAGTAAATTAATACTATTACTTGTAATCAATTAAATACAAATTGAAGTTATTTTTGTGAAATTCAACTGTATTAGAAAAACTGTTTTTTAACATATTTTTTTAAAATTCTCTGTAAGATTTTGATTCATAATAAATTGAATTAGTTTAAAATTCATCAAGTATCAGTTTAATATAATTTTTACCTCCCAAATTAATAAAAAAAAGCAAATTTAAGCGAAAAACAATGTAAAAGTACAAAAAATCAATGTTTTTTCAAGTTTAAAAAAATGTATTTTTTCTTTGTGGCTTGAACATTTTTCTATTAATCAGCTTGAAAATTTTTTTCGATAAACTTGACTATCGGAGAAACGCGAAAAAAAAAAAAATTATTCACTTAGGTGTTTATAGAAATTTTACAGAACACTAGCTAGATCATAAAAGAACTAAATTTAGCTGTTTTTTAAAAAAAGTCATTTTAAGCTTAAAAGAGGAAAAAAATTGATTGGAAAGACGAATTAATATAAAGTAAACGTTTTTTTTTCAAGTACTGAACTTGTTTTGAACAAAAAAATTTTTAGAGATGATTATTCAAATATTTAAACACGTGCAGGCATGCACAAAGTCAAAATATTAACTTGAAATAGACGAATTTTAGGGGGTGCCTTATAATTTTGATCACTACTGTAGAGACATGAAAGGAATTTCTTAAGAAGTCTGTGCAAAAGCTGGGAACAAGCAAAACCCCTCTGTTCACCTGCCTACCATTCACGACCCTTACGGGCCGGGAGCTTTGCTTAAGAGCTCGCCAAGTAAGCTGGCGTTCCTGACCGAAGAAGATTAAAGAGGGTACAGACCGCAAAGTAGTCTCTGCGACCCTTTGCCCGCAGCCAGCTCAGCTTAGCCTGTAGGGGGTGACGTGACTGTTCCTCCGAATCCCGTAGATGTATCTGATGCCCCTATTGAGCAAACGTTTAATCTTAAGATTCAACTCGCCTGAGATATTTCAGTAAACCAGGGAACAGTAGTCTACGATAGGTAAGAGAAGTGCCTGAATAAGGCGCTTGCAAAGGCTAAGCGTCCCGCTACGTCTAAAGTGATACAGTCTGTACATGAACGAATTAACCCTAGTACAGACATACTCTACATGCTCCTTCCAATTCAGTTTTGAGTCCAACACCTAGACTTCGAGCAGATGAAACAAACGGGATACGGGAGTGTCCAAAGTGTAGGCCGTCTATACCCATCCCGTTGAAGCTATTCACAAGGACCGGGGAACCGAAGATCATGGCTTTAGTTTCACCCATATTCAACTCCAAATGATTTCCAGCAGCCCAGTCCACATTTTTCCCTGCAGCTCTGCTCAATCTCTCCAGAGTAGCCAGTATATCCTCGATTCGACCCCGCACGTAGATCTGCAGGTCATGCGCGTATATCACGTGACTTACGCCAGGACCAAGTTCCAGCGCAATGTCATTCATAAACAGCAGAAAAAGCAGCGGTCCCAACACAGAGCCTTATGGCACTCCCCTGTTTAAGGGACGAAAGGAGGAAGTTTGACCCCCCCACTCTTAATGCCTGCGATCTACCTGACAGATATGATACGATCCATCTGACGACACCACGTGAGAAGCCAAGTGACCGTAGCTTCCCAAGTAGGGTCACGTGGCAGACCGAATCGAAGGTTTTACTGAAGTTGAATAACAACAGTGCTGTCATCTGACTGCTGTCAATGCCCTGTCTAATGTCGTCTGTCAGTTTAAGTAATGCTGTCTGTGTGATATGTCCATGTCTGAAACCAGCCTGAAATCCATCCAATAATCTCTCCGCTTAAATAAAAGACGAGATCTGGTTAGAGACCAGTCTCTCAAGGATTTTTGACAAGAAACAAAGAAGAGAGATTGGACGAAAATCACCCAAACATCTCGGAGTCAGAGTTTTATTAAGAGCTATCACGAGCGACCGTTTCCAGTGATCTGGAAACGTCGAGGTCAAAAAAGACTGGTTAAAAACATCACGAATAAATGGGCCCACAGCCTGGAATGCACACTTAATAAAACTCTGCGGAAGATGATCAATGCCCACCGGCTGTTAAGTCGACTTTTCAATAGCAAGCTTGACATCCTGTATCGTAACGGCAGCAAAATTTAGCTGACCTTCTCCTTCATCTTCACCCAGATTTTCAAGGAAACGAGAAAGTTCTGGCGCAGCAGCATCAAACGACACAGAGGCAAAGTGAGCATTGAGATCCTCCTCAGAAAATCCTGCAAGATAGATGTCAGAGTTGGAGGAGATTCCGAGATGTTTGAGTTCCTTCCAGATCTGTTGAGGATCAGTGAGTCCCTTAAGACGACTCCAATAAAAATCAAGTCTAGCGGTCTCTATCTTTTGATGTGCAAAGTCTCGTGCCTGTCTGTACAAATAGAGTTCTATGTCAAGTCTTGATCGTCTTTAGCGTCTAAATAATCGGTCTCTTTCAGTTGAAAGTGAATGAAGAAAAGGGGTAAACCACGGGTGATTATTCCTCTTTTTGTGACTAAAAGTCTTGATGGGAGCAACAACCTCAAGAGCAGCGTGTAAGTTAGCATACAAAAAATCCAATCTATCACTTAAAGAAGCTTCATCATCCGTGACCACTGGAAAGTCACATTTAGATAGATACTCGTTCAAGGTTACTGAGTCAATTGACTTAAAGTCTCTGTAGGTGAAATCATGAGTCGTAGTCTGGGGTACGTAAATGTTCAGCGTAGCAGTTAACAAGTCATTTCCAGCTATAAATGGAGAAACAGATTTAGAATAATTTGTCACCGTGTCAAGGGCATCAACAATACAGATATCCAGCCAGGTATCCGACGTTCGCGTGTGATGTGTGGCCCCATACGGCACAGAAAAAAGCGAGTTCTCGGTAATGAATGATTTCAAAAAGGCCCTATCAGGGTTGTCTGTCAAAAGAACTAAGTTAAAATCGCCCAGAAGAACCTTGTTGCCGTAGTTCAGCATAGTGTCCTGCAGAGTACTGACAAAATCCGACCCCTGAACAAATGGAGAATGTGGTGGTCCATACACCACTCCTTTAAAAACAGGATCACCACCTTTAGGGATAACTTCACAGAATAAGTACTCTGGATAGACCTGGACGACCGTCGCATACCGTAGAGGATAAGCAGAGATGTTTAACTGACACAGACTTATGAACATACAATGCGACCCCTCCCCCCTGAGTGTTGCGGCCCTTTCAAATTAGAACATAACCTTCCAATGAGACTAGAGCGTCCTCAATAGCAGGCCTTAGTTTAGACTCAGTGATCGCCAACACATGGATAATGTCCTCTGACACAAGAAAGTGCCTAATTTGCTCAATGTGACCCCTAAGTGAATTAGCATTCATATGACAGACGCCAAACTTGCTTCCACCTGACCGCACAGAAGTTTGATGAGAGAACTGTAATTGTGGAACGGATGCAGATAAATGAGAATGAGGTTGATGAATGATAGATGATTGAAATGATTCACTAATGTGTTCAAAATGATAAGATGCAAATGAAATATTGCCACGAGAGTATAGATGAAGCAGTATACCTGTTATGCTAAAAACCGTTGAAGGTCCTCTTACGAGTTAATTAATGTTGCGACGTCTCCCTTCTTCCTTCTAACAAAGATTTGGCCACTCCTAATGAAGGTGGTAAGTCCTGAGCTTGGTTGTCTGGCTTTTTCATGAACGGTTCGATGTAGGTTGAAGATGTTCTTTGGCAGGAATTCGTTTATATTGAGAATGCTGGGTACTATACAGCTATGATCAACTCCTTCAGGTAGATGCGGAACCAAGGCTAATGATTGTAATTTACCCAGTTTGATTTTTGACTGAATGATTTCTACCAGCAATGCATGGGAGCTTAATGTGGCCAATATTGACGGTGGACGCGGTGACTTGTCGGGAGCAACTGATGACGAGGTAGTGAAATTCTTTGGCTTTGTACCTGCTGAGACCTCATCAGTACTGGTGATGTCTATCACCGTCTTATCAATAGCTGAACTCACGGCCGATTTACTTACCATAATACGTGCTGTTATTATGTTCTAGCAGTCTATGTCAGGGTGAACCAACTTAAGCACAGCTAACACTATGGCTTTAAGATTTGCCATAGGAGGAACGGCCAAACCACCAATCACAATGTCATGACAGCTTGCTGACCTTGATTTCTGGACTTCAGCTAAAGTCTTGGAGAGGTCAGCATTTTTTCTTTCAAGGCTGAGTACCTTGTTTACAAGCTGAGGGTCACGATGAGAATTTGTTGAGTCCGTTGGGCTCTGCATCATCTGTTTCAATTCAGCCAATTCCCATTTGACTTCATCAAGTTCTGCCTCAACATTTTCCACTCTAGCAACAAGACCAGGAATGACATCAAGTTCCTTAAGTTTGGATCCAAGATCATCAAAGCGTACATTAACTTCTGACTTTGATCCATTGAAGCGTTCGTTTACCTCAGATTAAAATCCATCGATCCAATCGTTCTCTGAGGACTTGAGGCCACAGATCTCCTCAAGGATTGTATTTTACTTGTCGTCCTGCGACTGTTCAGTGGTTGAAGTGTTCGATGTACTCGATGCATTCGATGTTGAGCGAGTGCGATCATAAGATGCAGAAGACTTGGGCCATGCCTGTTTAATGCATTCAGTGCAAGCCTTTCCAGGCTTACTATCAATGGTAACTGCAGCTAACTTTCTACAGGCTATGTGGAACCGTAGGGAGCAATTATCACAAGTGTGCAGTTTAGCATTACCCCAAGCAGGCAACTTACAAGTATCACATACTTCCTGTCCATTGCCATACATTATGTCAGTTTCAAAGCAAGTGAAAATCGGGTTAATGAAGCAGGCAAGTTAAGTTGAGTTTTCGAAGCAGGTGAGTGATATTGATGTATTTAAGTCAGGCAATAAATTTGAATTTGAAAATTCGCGGTTGATTAGCGGGAAGCAAAAGTCAAGGTCATGTCAGACACTGTTGAGTCGATAACTTGGACAGTGCTGCGATCTAGTGGTGAAAATTATAATTACGGACCGAGCGTTGTCACGTTTTCCTGGACAATAGACAGTTAACCTCAAAATCACAGTAGTATCAACACACTATTGTTCAACATAATAGCAACAAATTTAATTGCACTGAAACACTATCCAACAGTTCAAGGCTCGCCACACTCAAACTCCGCAAAATGACACGCGCAAACACTATACACTTTATCTATAGCAACCAATATGCGGAGCCCTGAGTCAGCACAGTCGGAGTCAGTGAGACGAGTTGAACAAATGAAATTCTCACAGCAGCCAACTCTCGAGCAAGAGGATCTTCTACAGTGGCAACGGAAGGTTGGCGTGATGTACACTCCAAATTTGGCGTGACCACGCTGACAGCTGCTATCACGGGATCATTGGCTACAAGTTCGTCAGCAAGGGTAGCTTGCTCGTCCAGACCTGTTGCTTTGAGAACTTTGATTAGCTTACTAACCTGGGCCGGAAGAAGATCTAGCCACTTTACTCTTGGCGCCTCATCTGTTATTGCGTTCTCAGCTAGAGAATGGATGTGATGTAACAGCTGAGACAGTTTTTTGTCACCAAGCTGCAATTTGTTGAGGAGCTTGTGCAGTTGTCGATCCGATGAATCAGTTAATCGTTCTAGGATCGCAGCTTTGACGCTCTCGTAATTGTTATTTTGAGGAGGGTTCAACAGGACCTCCGAAACTTCTTGGGTGATGTCCGTGTCCAAGGTGTTTATGACGAGGTCCTACTTGCTGATGTCCGATCGAATCCGGTACTTCCCAAAAGCCGAATCATCCTTGACGATCCACAACTAGGGGTTGAATTTCCAGAACCTTGGTAGATGGCAAGATGATGCGGACTCCACGTTGACCAGCTGTACTGCATTAGCTTGTTGAAGTTGGCTCCATTGAGCTCGCGAGGATCATTTTGTTGAGCCGCTTGGACGTCGTTTTGATTTTCAACTTGCTGAATGTTGTTTTGGTCATTTTGTGAATTGTTGACAGTGCCAGGACTAGTGAGAGCACCTCCATCCGCTGGATTGACCATTATATTATTCTGCATGCATAAGTCGCGCACAAAAGAACTTGGCGGTGAATGAAAAATGATGAAAAAGAAATAGAAGGTTATGAAAAAAAAAAAACTACGGAATCACCACTTTGAGAAATGTGTTTAATTGAGCCTTCCCGAGCTCAGAAATTGAATAAAATTAAAAGAATATTATTTACAATTGTAAATTAACATTTATTCATTTCGTATTTTTACCCAAGTAAGTACCAGCTCCGATCTTTCCCTAATCACACAAATTTCAAGAAAATCATAAGAGAAAGTAAAAACTTTTGGTTGAACCTGCGAAAAGGTTCGACAAAATTCACTGTTTTTGGAACGAAGTTCCTTATCGGAAGTTACGACGCGCAGGGGCTGCTGCAAAAAAGACGTAACGTAACGAAAAATTGCGAGATTACGTAGTTGTATACCTATATATATATATGAGAGAGATAGCTAGATAGATAGATAAGTTTTATTGAATGTACATTATGTTGTACAAAATTTTTCAGCTTTACACAGAAAATTCCAATAGTTATTATAGGTGAAGTAACCAAAAATTAAAATGAATCATCAAATTAAAATCAAGTTAACTAAATTATTCAACTAAGGTAAGTAAAATTCAAACAGTTGATATACAGTGATGCTGTCACAATATCAAATAATTAATTAAAAAACAAAATAAATAGAAAATTTTACCGCGAGAAAATGTGATTAATGAGACATGTGTATCATATATCTACATATGCTAGAGTATCACAATATGATAAAGTCCTGAGTTTAAATGTCTCACATCACCAGGTATTTGATTATCGTTATAATCACAGCACATTAAATTAAATATTGGTAACTGCTCACTGCTCTCCTTCCAACTGAAAACTAAATGAATTCATGAGACGTTTAAATGATGCTATGGTGTAAACATTACGGATATTGATAGGAATGGAATTCCAAAAGACTAAGGTAGAGACATGAAATTAGCATCTCAAAGCTTCTGTACAAAATTCAGGAACTTGAAGAGCGGCCGAGACATTTCCTCTAGAAAAGTTTCTAAGTCTTGCCAAGAAGAAGTCTGCCTGATAAGTGGGGTTTCTGTTCTGGAGGATCTTGAAAAGGAGGCAAGCTGCATAATAGTCCCTACGACCCTGGGCTCGTAACCAACTTAGCCTTCTTCTGTAGGGTGTGATGTGGACGCTCTTTCTGATACCGTAGATGTGCCTAATACCTGTGTTGAGGATTCGTTGTATGGTGAGGTTTTGTTCAGCCGTGATGTCACAATAAACCAGAGAGCAATAATTGACAATGGGAAATAAAAGGGATTGTATAAGGTGCTTTCTCAGCTCAAAACTGGTACTTCTTCCAAAGTGGTAGAGCATGTACATCAGTGAGTTTGCTCTGTTGGAAATATAGTTAACATGCTCTTTCCAATCTAGTTCTGCATCGAAAATGACCCCAAGACTGCGACCTGAGGAAACAAAGGGGATGAGAGAGTCCCGTAGTTGCAGAGTACCTATACTCAGTTCTTTGAACTTTGCAACAAAATATGAGCCACCTAACACCATAGCCTTAGTCATTTTGACGTTCAGTTTCAACCCATTCGAATCAGCTCAATCTGCTATGAGACTCGCGTTTCTACTCAGTTTCTCCAACTCTTATGAATGTCTTCAATACGACCTTGCAGGTATATCTGCAGATCATCAGCAATCATTGACATGGTAGACTCCTGTATCCAGACCCCGAGCTATATCCATGACAAAAATCAGAAAAAAAAGATGACCAAGCACTGAACCTTGCGGTACTCCCTTGTTTAAGGGCCGAAGAGATGACTGCGAGTTACCCATTTTGACAGATTGCGAACGGTTACCGAGATATGATCCTAACCACTTCAACACACGTTGTGAAAACCCTAGAGATTGAAATTTTCTCAGTAGAGTACAGCCTTGCTCATATCGAACATGACCATTGCCGTCAGAAGTTTGCGATCCTTGCCTCGACGTATATCATCCGTGAGCTTAAACAGTACCGTCTGAGTACTGTGCCCTGCCCTGTAACCTGCTTGATTTTTATCCATCAATTCTCTAGATTTCACAAACACAAGGATCTTGTCAAAAACCAGTCTATCAAGGACCTTCGACAAAAAACACAATAGGGAGATGGGACGAAAATCGCTCAGATTAGCTAGGGATGGGATTTTGTTAAGGGCGATTACCAGCGACCGTTTCCAGGCGTCAGGGAAGTAAGATGTAGCAAGAGATTTGTTGAAGATGTCTAGATTGAGAGGACCTATATTTAAGAAGGTGACTTTGATGAACTTCTAGGAAAGACCGTCAACGCCCAATGCCTGAGAAGTTGAGGCATTCATTGCTTTAGCAACTTTATCAAGAGTTACCAATCTAAAATAAAAATAAAAATTCTCCTCATCTACGGTACTACCAAGGCTGTCTAGGAAATCAAAAAGAGCAGGGGCTGCTATATCAAATGCGACCAATGCGAAATTATCATTGAGGTCATCCGGAGAGAAGTCTGCTGAGTTAATACTAGGTTCAGGTGAGATGCCCAGATGTTGGAAATCTTTCCAGATTTGTTGAGGGTCAGTCAGATCGCGAAGCCTATTCCAGTAAAAGTCAAGTCTAGCAATTCCAATCTGTTCATGAGCAGTGTCTCGCGCCAGTCTGTATTAAAAGAGTTCTGTATCAAGTTTAGATCATTTGTAGCGTCTGCAGAGTCGGTCTCTTTCAGTAATGAGCAATCTGTGATAGGGCGTGAACCACAGCTGGTAATTTCTTCTAAATTTCAAGGTCTTAACTGGGGCCAAGGCATGAAGGGTTGCATTCAAATTATTGCAGAGACAATTCAGACCCACATACACAGCTAAATCCTTCTCACCCATCACCGACCAATCACAGTCTCTCAGATAGTCGTTCAGTATAGTTACGTTGATGGATTTGATGTCTCTGTAGGTAAATTCTATAGGTGCTAGGTGTGGAATATGTATGTATAGAGTAGCGGTCAGTAGGTCATGCCCTGCTATGAATGTTGTATTGGTCTTGGTATAATCAATGACAATATCTAAAACGTCAACAAGGCAGAGATCGAGTGTCAGAGTGAGTGGTGTGATAGCGCCGGACAGGACTGAAAATAGTGAATTTTCTGCTATGAATGAACGAATGAATTTCGCATCTGGATCTGTAAAGTCAAACTGGTCTGCATTAAGGTCCCTGAATAGAACCTTCGTGCTGTAATTGTGCATAAGATCGCATAGTTTTGGGATGAAATCAGTCCCTAATACAAAAGGAGCTTTGGGGGGCCTGTAAACCACTCCAGCAAATATGGGGTCGCCACCTTTCGGCTTAACCTCAGCAAACAAGTATTTGGGGTTGTCAGGCTTACCAGTCCACTCGATGGAGGACGAGCAAAGATGGGTTGCTTTGAGGAGTCTGTGAACATAAAGTGCGACTCCTCCACCTTGGGTGTTGCGATCTTTCCTCAGTATGGTCTAATCTTCCAGCTTCACCAGCGAGTCTTCAACTACAAGACCTAACCATGTCTCCGTGACAGCAAGAATATGAATCAATGGATGAGTTGACAGGTAATGCTTGACTTGTTCCAAATGACTTCTCAGAAAGTTAGCATTCATCAAACAAACCCTTAGCTCACCTCCAGCGTTATGTACAGAAGTCTGAGGGGTGGTTGATGCGGAACGAGTTGGTGGGTTGAATGATTGGGTTGGGAACGGCTCACAGTGTGAGTCAACAGGATCAAGTGGCGGTGAATTAGATGGTGATGATGATGAAAATGTGAGGGATGAAGCATGATTAGCAAATGCTGATGAGAGATGAAAGTTCTGATAATAGGAAAGCAGATAAACAATCATACCTAAGTCTCTAAAAAACGATCAAGATCTTCTTTCGTTGCGATGAGTGTACCAGCATCACCTTTCTTTCTTCTGACGTATATCCTACTGCTTCGCACATACATAGAAAAGGCAGAGTTTTGTTCTCTTGACTTTTCATATACGTGGCGTTTCAGCCTTAAGAGATCAATGAGCAGGTACTCATTTATATTGATCAAGCCAGGAAGCAGTGAAGCAGAATCCAACTCAGGTGTCAATGACGTCTTCAGCTGGGCTGTGTGAAGCTTACCAAACTTGATTTTTCCACGCAAGATTTCTTCCAACAGAGTACGTGAGTGAAGCACTACAACTACGGATGGTGGGAACTTCCTTTGATTTGAGGTTGTGTATCAGTTTAGGTGGCTGTGCTGGCAGAGGCTTTTGAGGATGCCGAATCAATCGTATTAGTGCTGGCAGTGGCATCTGCATTGTCATTTGCTCTATTTTTCAGGATTCGAGCAGAGACTACATCTCTAGCATTAATTCCTCGGTGAACTGTGCTTAAAACAGCGGTCACTATCCTCTTCAAGTCCGCACCATCAGGAACAGTCAGTCCGCCAATCACCAAGTTTGTTGAGAGAGTTTGTCTCATACTGGACACCTCTGCTATGCGAGAGTTCAGTTCAGCGTTCTTTCTTTCCAAGTTGATGATTTTCTCAATCAGGTTGCCGTCAGGGACTGAGTTCTCACTTTTAGACTCAAACATCTCTTTCATTTTTGTCAGCTCATTACGAACTTCTGCCAATCCTTGTTCATTCTCGTCCATTCTAGCGACGAGTTGAGGAATAATACTGAGTTTCTCGTTCACTTCCTTAAACTGAGTGTCAATTGTAGCCTGGATACTTGTTATTCCATTCATCAGTGCTTGCAAAGTAGCAGGTGGCAGAGTCCCGGAGTCAGCAGATGTTGGAGTGACTTTGGCAATAGTTTCAGTGGCAGAACCTGGAGAGGGAACTGACATAGATCGGGTAGACCCATGTCGAGTACGAGTTGACTGTGCTGGCGGTGTTGAATTTGTAATGTACTCTGTACATGATTTGCCAGGTTTACCGCGTACTGTCACCGCTGCAAGATTTACGCAAGAATTATGGTAGAATTTCTATCAATTGTCGCACTTGTGCAAAGGTGCACCATTGCGCTGTGGGCCGGAGCATTTGACACAAGTTGATTTGTCTTCCATTTCAATGCCAGGCAGACAGGTAGTATTAAGCAATTTTAGTCAGACGAGAGTCCCAGATTTGAAATTTTTAAATTTCGCGTCCGGTTAGACCACAGCACCAACTTCACTTTGCATAGGTGTAAATGAATAAGTTTTTAAAGTTAATTACTATGCAAACATCACAATAACATAAAAAAGTCAATCAACTCAAAGTAACGCGTCCTCAACAGTGTGAGGTTATAGTTTACCATACAGTGTCCACGGTATGCCGGGTTGTCAGCTAATAATTTCGAAGCCTAACTAGAATTTAAAGATTCACGTGGATTTGCACGGGTTCACAATGACTATGTGCGCACTATTGTAGGCCAGATTTAAGACACTTTGCGCGCCCAAAACACTGATGCCACCAAAAATTTCACACTAACCTCACTTTGCACAATGGTAAATGAATAAGTTTTTTAAAAGTTAATTACTATGCGATCGTCACAGTAACATGAAAAAGTCAAACAATGCACTCAAAGTAACGCGGGAACTGCTTCACAAGAAAAAAATCACCCATTGAACACTGCAACGAGGCGCAAACACCAGTACCGACACCCGGAGTCAGTAGCAGAGAGACTTGAATTGAATTGAATTGAATGAGTTTATTAATTGTACATTATGTTGTACAAAAACAACAGCTTTTACATAGGTTGATAAATAACAAGTAGATCAAACTAATAAATATGATATAAATAATATAAATTATAATAAAAACAATAAATAGTAATAAAAAACATAGTATTATTTACATAAAAAATAAATTAATAAAAAGTAAACAGTTTTTAATGGTATACTTAATCACCACTGTGAGATAACTTAACTATTACTATCAGTCACGAAGATGCATCGTATTAATTAACTACTTAAAGTCCGTGTATCACAGATAGTGTATAAATATCTTCCTCACTACGATGATGGCTAGTATCTCACTGTCCAGGCAACTGATCCATACCCTCTGCATCAGAAATATGAGCTTTGATGAGTCGTTTAAATACAGGGAGTGATGGTGATTCCCGTATATGAGAGGGTAGACCATTCCAAAGGTATGTAGTAGAAACATGAAAGGAATTTTCTAAGTTGTCTTTGCGGAAGCTGGGAACAAGCAAATCCTCTCTGTTCACCTCCCTACCATTCATGACCCTTACAGGCCAGGAGCTTTGCTTAGCAATAAAAAAGTTTGCTAAGTAAGGTGGCGTTCCTGACCGAAGAAGATTAAAGAGAGTACAGGCCGCAAAGTAGTCTCTGCGACCCTTTGCCCGCAGCCAGCTCAGCTCACGCCTGTAGGGGGTGACGTGACTGTCCCTCCGAATCCCGTAGATATACCTGATGCCCCTATTGAGCAAACGCTCAATATTAAGATTCAACTCGCCGGAGATATGACAGTAAACCAGAGAACAGTAGTCCACGATAGGGAAGAGAAGTGCCTGAACAAGGTGCTGGCGAAGGCTAAGCGTCGTGCTGCGTCTGAAGTGATACAGTCTTTACATGAATTCCAAATAATTGCAAGTGAGCAATACAACGAGTACGAATTTATTTAACTTTTCTAAACTTTATTAGCAATGAAACTAAATTTTTTAAATTGTTTTGTTCATGTTATTTATAGTTATTTGTGTTTGTCACTAAAATTTGAACTTTCATTAACCGAGTAAATTACAGCTCTAATTAATCATATAATAAAGTGGCTTGCAGCAAGGGGTTACGCACACAGTCCTTTTTAATTGAGAACTGTAACAGTACTAAGAGGACTTTGAGGTCAAATAATACAAAAAAATTAAATAAATTATTTAAATACCAATAAAAAAACCAGTAAACTATTATTTCTTGCCCAAAATGAAAAAAAAAATTATATTCATGGTTCACTGATTATTTATTTTACTTTTAGACTTTTTGAATTCATTGAAATAGTAAAACACTAAAATTAATAAAAAAGAGTTTCACTGAAGAAAAAAAAAAAGCGGAACTCGGGTTCCGCGGAAGGAACGAAGTTCCCTATGCTTTATCCCTTCAGTAATGCGAGTGAATTTAAGGTGAGATAAGAGAATTAAATTTACGTAAAAATACGGATAACTACACTTCATCTGGGATCCACTTGCGTTACTGCAAGGGAAAAGTGTCGGGAACTTCGTTGCTTTTGCGGAACCCGAGTTCCGCTTTTATATATATATATATATAAATGGACCTTACAGTACGGTCCTTGTAGTTCGTATGCATCTTGAATCGATGGTTTCAGCTTCTAGTAGTCCTAAACTAAGGCTCGCTGGGTCAAAATTGTAAATATCTATTTTTTATTTCGTTTTATTTCGCTAAAATAGTGATTTTTATTTAAGTATCTACCTCGAGATCTACCTCAGGGTTTAGATTTGGACTTTAGATGAATTTTTCTAAAAAACGGAGCATCAAATCAAAAAATTATCAAGTTTAAAAACGTCTTAAAATTTTGAGTTATTGGATAGTATTTTAGAAATTCAATTTTTATATGTTTCGACCCTATGGTAAAGGGCCTAAAAAAGACAATTTTGAAAATCAGACCTCAAATTTCGAAAGAAAATAATTTATTCTATCAAATTAATCCAGTTTATTCATCAAAATCTGTTCAGAATTTCAAAAGCCATTTTCTCCAATATGTGATTTTTGAGAAAATGAGGGCATTGCTCGTAAAGCCAAATTTTTTCCAGACAGCGGATGGATCTAGGACTTTGCACACTTGTTGTACATGTGAACCCTCATGAGCGCAACCTCAGGCAACCAAATCTAAGCATTATTAAGCTGATGGCACACCATGAATTGACTAAAATGATAAAAACTATCAAAATTTTTACCACAGTAAGCAATTTTAGAGTATGCAAGTAGCTTAATAGTGCTTGGATTTGGTTGTCTGAGATTCCGCTCATGAGGGTTCACATGTACAACAACTATGCCAAGTCCTGGGTCCATCCGCTTAAGGAAAAATTTTGACCTTACGAGCAATGAACTTTCATAGCCTAAATAAGCTGAATTTTATAACACTTATAAAAACACTTATTTTAATTTTCTAAATGTAAAAAATTATGTAAAAATGTGTGTATATTATGGAAAAAAATATATCTTTTTAAATAAATAATTTTTAAAAAACTTACAAAATTTTTTCTGTGTTTTTTTTTTAGGTATATGTACCCCCTTAAGACAAATTATCATGGCCAGACAAAAGGGAGAACTGGCGCCAGGACTAATCCCCCCTGAATTCTGAATGCAAATCCACAACGAAATATGACAAACGGTAAAAAACCTGGACTTGCCGATAAGTGAAAAACACTGGCGATTAAATGAAACATCAAAAATTGCAAGGGTAAATTTAATCCACGATCAACAATGACTGCTAGTATACTTACACCTACTATTAATAGATCAGCAGGTTTATCACTTGCATCGACTCCACTCCCTAGCAACGCGACAGTTGTTGAGTCCAAACGTCAATGGAACGGCTTATGTGAAACCCAGACACCAGTATCTGGGGATGAGCGAAGATTTGCTCCAATATTTTATGTTTGATCAGGATGAATTCCTGAAATGCAAGGACCTAAATGATGAATATTTATGTGACACAGAAATGGAGATTTGGAAAGCCTCCCAAGCCCCCAGTTGTGAGGTCATGTTGTTCGTCCGCCCAACGCCTGAGTCACTTAAATTATGTGACGTAAGGTTCCACCCTTATGTCCACGACCAATGGGATTATTTAAAAGTGGAAGGATCTTGGCTTTACTCACTAGCTAGTAAAGAGACCGTTCAAGTCCTTTGCCCCCAAAACGCCACTACAATCGCAGTGGAAGGTCTGGGAATCCTAAAAATAGCGTCCAATTGTGTGGGAAGAGCGAAGGGGATTACCCTACCAAATCCCACAAGATACATACAAAGGGAACGATACCATTACCAGCTGGAAGTTAACCTTACCCTGACCATACTAGACCCCAAATCACTCAAACATGCAGTCCAGCTAAGGCAATTACGCTGGGGAAAAGGCGCAGAAAAAAAAGGAGCAGGACAGTTTCAACAAGGACGTCCACTTCAAGACATAATATATTAATTGGAAGAATTAGAGGAACACCAACAAGATTCCAAAATGCACACTGGACTGGGAGTGGGTACCCTAATCATCACCATCCTAACGCTGACCATGCTAGGGCTACACCTATATATACGCACCACCCGTTCAAACGGATCTAGTAAATAGAGACAGAACCAGACAATACAAGAAGATAATGCGTCTAAACGACCACTATACAACGATATCCCCATTAAAAAATTTCAACGCGGGACAAAAAACGCGGAAACATCACTATCGACCGACTCCCTCACCCAACATCCTGAACTAGACCAATAACAAAAATCGGACCAAAAAAAAAAAAAAAAAAAAAAAAAAACTTTCTTAATACGAGGTAATATCTCTTTGTTGCAGATATGAACACCTATCAGATGCTGCGACCAAATCAAAGGATTCTGGAAGTAATTCCGGGACAAGACCAGCGAGAAGTAAGAGTCAGCAACCCGAAAGAAGTGGAGCTATGGAAAGTCCTTACAGGATTACGATCCTTTGGGAATATACGAGGGGGACGCGTTGAATCAATGGGCACAAAGAACAACGTTACCCTCGTGACCTTCGCTCATCTCTCGGATGCCGACCGGTTGAGGGATTACAACCAACAATGTGAAATTGCGTGAAATCAAAACGGCCATACAACCAAAAAACCCGAGAGAAGACAGGAACCACTAGACCTAACAGTGGACAGAAAATCGGAGACCCAAGGACCATCGGCAGCAAAAAAGTAAACTTACGAGACAAGAGTTTTCGAACCAACGAATGTCGCAGGACCCAGTAAAGCTCCCAATCCTAGCCCAGGAAAAATAAGCAAAAGAAGCGAAAAAGTGACGAGAATAATGCCGTCTTACCAAGCGCCTGAAGAACGCAGGAATAAGTACCAAGCAAACGAAAGAGACCAAGACTGCCACCGGCTATTTTGCCTGTTACCGAAGAGTATCCCGCTAGAAGACCGGGATGAGCTCTTCTTCGAAGAATTCTCCTGGTTTAGAAGGTTAGAGTATTATCGAACCATGCCAGACTGTTAGGGCGAGTTAGGATGGGGCTACGTTCGCTAAGTGAAAGCAAAACACGCAGCACGAGCATTGAGGGAAAGTGATCCCCGATATAAAGCCCAATACGCGGCCTTCCATCAAAAATCACAAAGTTGTGCACAACTGCGACAACACTCTTGTGGGGCGTGGATCAATCGCGCAACGTATGCCTACCACGATCCAATTTGTATGAAACAAGACGCATATTGGAAAAAGAAGAATCAAGAGAAAATTGCCAGAACCCATCTACCCGAGGAAACAACGGACTTGATAAGCTTCGAGATGGATGTGGCCGATCAACCTAAACCAGTACCGACCTCTGGAACGTCGGATCTAAAAGTATACAAAAAAATACACAAGTGATTTGAGCGACACTGGTCTAGTCCACTGTTACTCTGCAAACCACAACAACGGAAGAGGCAGGGAAAACACCGAACAAGAAACTACAACAGAAAGGACGTTACGTGTTGAGACTTTAATTCAAGTTTTAAAACATCAGAGATTTTAAAATAAATAAGTCAACGAGTGCATAGTTAAGTGAACCGTGAGTGAAAAGCAAATGTGAATTGAGTGGATGGATGCCAAATAGAATGGATGAATGTACCCCTGTGGTAAAAAAAAAAAAAAAAAATGAAAGATGGAAAATACATATATATATTTTATATATACATATTCACTCATCCATCTATATGAAGATAGATAAGTGAATATGGGTCATTCCGGAGATTTTTTAAAATTCCTTGCGGAGGGGGGTCGGCAAATCTTTTTGGGAATATTTTTCCTCGAAAGTTCTATATAAAACAAGAAGTTTACCGCTTGAGAAAATTTTTTTTTTATGTTGTGCTTGGCGCTGGAATTTTTCAAAGCTCGAAAAAAGGCCTACTTTTACGTCATTTTTTGAAAAATCTAGCTCAAAGCAGAAATAAGATAAAAAGGTGCGGTTTGCAGGAAAATTTTAAGAATAATTAGTAGTTTATGTAAAAAATATTTCGAACAAATTTTTTTTACATTTTACCCCTTTCCCATCGGTTTTAAAAAGAAACTTTTTTCTCTATTTTATAGGTATCTTTCAGCAGCTGTAGCTTCTTTCCCGTGCATTTTTCCTCTATGTATATGATCGTACGGTTTTTAGCTCTTAAAAAGACAAAAAATTTGCGTACAACCACGACTCAGTCCGATGCTTCATTCTCAAGATACAACTGTTTAAAGATTGTAAGAAATTTTAAAAATGAGTTTTTCGCAATTTTATTATAGCTGCCATACTGTTCTATCATAAAATTTTTTAATTTTTTTTGCATAAAAAGTTACTTCTATTTGTATATTAAAAGCCTTCAAAATTTCAGGAGGGTGTTTTTTTTTATTCCGAGTAATAATGTTTCGAAAAACCTTATTTTTAAGGTTATTTTAAAGCACTTGTGTGGTTATAGAATTCACAACTCGGTTGATTTAATTCCTTATCCAGCCATTTTTTATTTTTAATAACAAATAAGATTTAAAAACAATTAAATTTTCTTTCATTGAAGCTATTTAGACATTAAACTTTATAAATTATCAAAATAAAAACAGGTATTCAAGCTTTAAAACGTTAATTTTTTATTCTACACTTATGCTATGCAACCTAGTTTTTTTATTCATTTTTTTTAAGAATAATTATGTTTAATCAAATTTGACCTTATTCTTTGACCAAAAACGTTACCTTTGTTTCTTTTTTAAGTGATATTTATTTTATAAATTTAACCGTTTTAGGTTCAGTATCGTCTGAGGTTATTTTTACTCTCATACTTGTCTCATCAAGTGGCTCAAAGTAATGATACTTTGTAGTGTTGACGATGGTCTTAGCAGATTTAATTCTGCTTTCTAAAAACAGATGTCTTATTTTGATAGTCTCTTTGTATACCCATAAGTATTTGAAAAAAAATAAAAAATAAAAAATAACAAACAAAAAAATTAGTTCAGAGTAATTATAACTAAGATTTTAGTCATAATGATCAAGATTTTTTAATAACAATTTTTAACAAAAAAAAAAATTTTGTAAGTGAGAAAAATTTTAATGGAAATTTTTTTTAGTAATTTCAAGAAAATGACATGTACTCAAAGAAAAAAAAATTATGAAAATTAAATTTGCTTGCATGTTGCTCGAATACAAAAAAAATCTAATTAAAATGTTTATTATCTGAGGAAATTATAAATACAAATTTTAACCTAAAGCTTGTAAAACTAAACTTACTTAATTAAATTAATCTTCTTATTGATTATTAAGTATGATATAAATTTTGAAACTGAGGCCTCTTACTTTATTGAAGAATGATTTTCATTTAAATAATTGAACATATCCAAAGGACTAGTAATCTGTTTATCTGCTGATCTTTGCAGTGACGCTTTTCTTACTTTACGTTGGGCAACAGCACCAATGCCATCACAAACGTTCTTACCGTGGTTTGTGGCAAAAAAGTTGTGTGATACAACTTTAAAACCAAAATCTGACTCATGGAAAAAAACGTTAGCAAAATTATTTCTGGAAAAAAGTAAAAGGTTATAAATTGATTAATATTGATATTTTAACTAAATAATTTAATCACTTGTTTTTGTACTGGCTAGGTGCCCCATCTGAAAAATATATGATTTTTTTTTACCATGGGTAGTCCTCTCTCAGTACAGAAGTAAGTTTTTCTTGAAAGCTATTGACAGAACTAGCAATAAGATCATTACAATCACTAATGACACATAAACCTTTGAACAGAATTTGATTTGAGCCTGGTATTTTGTAATAAACACCAAAGGGGTGCAATGTAGCTTGAATATTGTTAAAATAAAATGCTTGAACTGAATCTTGGGCTATGAAAGAGTAGTTTTCAGCATAATCCATAACGATTAAGCAAGTATTTGAATCTAAATTTTTTTTTATTTCAGCAAATTGTAATTTTTTATTTTCAGCTACGTAATGATGTTCGGTCAAATTAAAAATTTCTGTAGCCGGTTCTTGGATAAAAGTATCTTTTTTTTCACTTATTTTTTGAAGGGTAGTTCTGACGAAAGTATCCTTTGGATCATTTTTTTCAGTTGGTTTCCAAGTACAGTAAGTAATTTTGTCATTAGTAAAAGAAAGACTGGTGTGCAAAATTTGAAGAATCTTGTTTTTACCTGGACATCTTTTACATGCATGTGTCATGCACTTTTTATCATCAACCGAGCAAAAAAATTCATCAAAAATATCTTTGTATGACAAATTAGAGTCTAATGCATGCAATTTTAATTTCACATTTTGGTGGTAAATACATACACACACGCTGTGTGTGCCTGACCCTCCTGCTAATACACATTCTTTCGGGCGCAAACTTGCAAACAATGTAAGTTTAGGAATTTTTTCAAAATCACTAAGTTCAACCCACTTATTATAAAGATCTTTGAGATTATATAATTAAAGCCGCTTTTGAAGTTTTTCTTTTTCATCGGTTTTTGGATTGGATACACTGAGACATTCTTTTGTACCAGCACAAATTCTGCTATTTCTGTCGTCTCCATAAAAACTTTGAATGTTTTCCAAAAGTTCAGAAAAGTACATCTCATATGTTTTCTTATTGGTTCGGCCCAAACACCTGAAAACATATTTTGAAAATTAAGAAACTGTAGGGAAGGTAAATATTATATTGAAAAATATTTTAAAAATACTATTTCTGTTTGAATTTGATTTGTAAACAAAATTTTTAACTTTTTTAATAATTGAGAATAGATTTACTACAAATTTATTTTTAAGTCAATTCTAGAAAATTTTAAAGATTTAAGATACTCACCATGATTTTCTCTTAATTCTAATGATTTTCTGTAGATGTATCTTGAACAATTAAAATGTTCAATAACATGACAATATTTCCAAGTAGCAGGCAGTAGTGTAAGTAGACGTACTTTTTCTTTATTATTCGATTGGTTGAATAACATAATTAGATTCTGAATAATTTGTTTGAAATTCGTACTATTAGCAATATTTTCCTGGAGATTAATCTTTTCACTTATATTTACGTTATAGACATCCCTGATTTTTAATGCTAATTTCTGACTAGCTTCATGTAATAATTCAATAAATTTTTTTTCAAGGCGCTGTTTTGTTAATTTACCGGTCTCAGGAAGAGAAACATCTAAACTTTCTAGAATTTTTGACGGATCAAAAATTTCCTTTTCCTTATCTCGCTTATCTTGACTCTCAGTTTGATATGTAGATCCACTAGATTTCTGGGTTTCAGTCAGGGACTCAGATTGAGATTGAAGCTGGGACTCATTGTCAGACTGCATGGGTTCAGACTTACTCTGAGATAGATGAGGTTCAACTTTTTTTTCATCAGATTCGACAAGTTGATGATTTTCTTCTAATTTTGTTTTTTTTGAAGGCTGAATCATTGTAGAAACCATTTTATAGCAAGAAATACATAACTTTTGTCCAGGTTTTAAAAATGTGTTTGTTGACAGTTCGAAATCTTGCGCAACATTTAGAGTAATTAATTTCAAACCGTCGGTAATACTTTTATTATGTTTAGAAAAAGGATCACAGCATTTTTTTTTCCTTTCTGAGTAGTAATCCAAGTAATGACTACGATGAAAGTTACATATAAATCGATCACGATCCAATAAAGTATTTTCAATTCTAAGTTCAAGAGTAGCCACTTCAGAATTTGAAAAATCTTTTAAACTAATTAAATCAGGATGATTTTTGTAATGACGTTGGTGACACTCTTCTTGGGTGATAAATCCAATATAACATGTAGCATTACTCATGGTTATGATGAAGTTTTTTTACATTTCTCCTTTTTCAAACACTTTAAAAAACGCTAAAACATTGGGTAGATAAAAAATGACTTGCTGAATAAAATATTACATTATTACAAAACAAAGTAAAAAGCTAGCTGGTGACAACTGACAACACAACTCTAGTACTCTACGGTAAGTAAATAACGTGAAGTTGTCAGGTTTCCAGACAAACCTTAACTAAATTTGTTGAGTGTGGCGCTACCGTCGGTTTGGCGTGAAATTCAATTTCTTTTGATAACATTTTTTTTTTATTACGGTAAAATATCTGTTTTTATTTTGATAATTTATAAAGTTTAATGTCTAAATAGCTTCAATGAAAGAAAATTTAATTGTTTTTAAATCTTATTTGTTATTAAAAATAAAAAATGGCTGGATAAGGAATTAAATCAACCGAGTTGTGAATTCTATAACCACACAAGTGCTTTAAAATAACCTTAAAAATAAGGTTTTTCGAAACATTATTACTCGGAATAAAAAAAAACACCCTCCTGAAATTTTGAAGGCTTTTAATATACAAATAGAAGTAACTTTTTATGCAAAAAAAATTAAAAAATTTTATGATAGAACAGTATGGCAGCTATAATAAAATTGCGAAAAACTCATTTTTAAAATTTCTTACAATCTTTAAACAGTTGTATCTCGCGAATGAAGCATCGGACTGAGTCGCGGTTGGACGCAAATTTTTTGTCTTTTTAAGAGCTAAAAACCGTACGATCATATACATAGAGGAAAAATGCACGGGAAAGAAGCTACAGCTGCTGAAAGATACCTATACAATAGAGAAAAAAGTTTCTTTTTAAAACCGATGGGAAAGGGGTAAAATGTAAAAAAAATTTGTTCGAAATATTTTTTACATAAACTACTGATTATTCTTAAAATTTTCCTGCAAACCGCACCTTTTTATCTTATTTCTGCTTTGAGCTAGATTTTTCAAAAAATGACGTAAAAGTAGGCCTTTTTTCGAGCTTTGAAAAATTCCAGCGCCAAGCACAACATAAAAAAAAAATTTTCCCAAGCGGTAAACTTCTTGTTTTATATAGAACTTTCGAGGAAAAATATTCCCAAAAAGATTGGCCGACCCCCCTCCGCAAGGAATTTTAAAAAATCTCCGGAATGACCCATATACAGGGTGAGTCATTTTAATCGATCCACCCGAATAACTCGCTTGGGAAGGCCCAAATCGAAAAAAATGTAAAGACCAAAGTTTCATAATTTTTAGGGGCTAGTTCAATGGGCCTAACGAAATTGGGTCCGGGGCCTTATTTTGGGCCCTACGGACCCAAAGTCCAGTTTTTTAAATGGGAACCCCTATTTTTGACTCCGGATTCGAAAAGAGCGGTAAATTTTACGATTTTTAGGTACTTTTTGGAATTTTTTTTGGGCCTTACTGAGGCCCTGCAGGGCTCGATAAGGCCCATTTATCTTTGGCAGCCTTTTTCACGACAAAAAAGCCTTTTTCGCTTATTACGTACATGAAGAAAGTTTATTCTTTTAAAATTTCTAACCGAATGGCCCCAAAAAGATTGGGCCCGGGGCCTTATTTTGGGCCCTATGGGTCTCAGGAATTTTTTTTTCTGGCGATTCCTAATTTAATGTCTGTTATGACCTGGAAGTCTCTAAACCACTGCATAAAAAAAGAAACTCTCAAGCCGCTAGTTCTAAAAACTTTAAAGGCCATGCGTGAAAAATTAGTTCCCCGAACTGAAACGGCTAAAAAACCTGATGAGCCTGTGTGTCTTAACATAAAAGTAAATTTATTACATCTAACAATTTAAAAAAAATCTTACTCAAGTGGATATTATTTACGAACTGCACTGAAACAGAGATTTTTTCATTACCAAGATTTCATCAATATCGTATTAAAATTAGTTGCAACTTTTATTTTCACTTTAATTCTTATAATGGCTGATTATACGGTTAATGAAACCGTTGAAATACTGCTGATTCTTGGTGAATGTCAAAATGTAATCACGTGAAGCAAATAAAAAACTAGATTTTCAGAGTTATAAGCAGTAAAAATCGACTATTTAATAAAATATAAAATTTTACAAAATTTAACAAACTTTTCCATTTTTACATGAGCGAGTTTTGCGCCCTCTACAGTTCATACATACAAATTAAACTTATTTTTTATTTTATTGGTGTCTTTAAGTAAAAATAAATAACAAAAAGTGAGTGAGTGAGTGAGTTATTTGTGCTCTTATTAACTTTACTAAGATTTATCTCGATTTAGTGATTATTATTGTTTTTCTATTAATTTTAATCTTAAACATGGCTGAATATCCAGCTAACGAGATAGTGGATATACTGCTTATCCTTGGTGAATGTCAAAATAACTATCGAGCAGCGGCACGTCGATATGCTGAACGTTTCCCTTTAAGACGTCATCCGAACCATGCAACAATACGTCGCTTAACGGACAGAGCTCGTGGTGGACATCTTACTCGTCAACGCAGACGTCACGAGTATAATGAAAATGATCCTCGAGTTTTGGTGGTCTTAGCCATGACACATCTTGATCCTCATATCAGCAGTCGTCAAATTGAACAAGAAATCGGAATCCCACAAAGAACAGTGATACGCATTCTTCAAAAACTAAGATACCGACCGTACCATATAACTTTAGTTCATGAGTTACAGCCAATTCATACTGGAGTCCCCTTGCCACTCACGATGGGGTGATTGCTTAACGTGAGTCCCCTTGCCTCTCACGATGGGGTGCTTGCTTAACGTGAGTCCCCTTGCCACTCACGATGGGGTGCTTGCTTAACGTGAGTCCCCTAGCCTCTCACGTGAAACCTTTTTATTCAATCAACGATGTAAATGTTCAAAGTTTCCTCCATGAGCTTCAAGGCACCAATTCAAACGTCTTTGAAAATGTCGCACCGTTCTTAGCAATACTTCTCTCGGAATCGCGTTGCAAGCTTGTCAAATTCTGTTTATCATGTCCGCTCTTGTTGTTGGGCGTTGGGCGTACACTACGTTCTTTAGAAATCCGCATAAGTAAAAGTCAGGAGAGGTCAAATCTGGTGAGCGTGCTGGCCAGTTAACGGGTCCTCCTCGTCCAATCCATCTTCCCTCATAATTGTGGTTTAAAAACTCTGTGACAATATTAGAAAAATAAGGTGGAGCCCCATCTTGTTGTATCCACATCCTTAGTCTAGTTGCCAGATCAACATTTCCAGAAGTATTGGCAATTGATCCCTAAGTAACTCTAAATAAGTATGCCTATTGACATTAGCATCGAAAAAATAAGGGCCGACTAAATAACCATTTACTATGCCACACCATACCATAATGCTCCAGCGATTCTGTCGATTCACAGGTCTGTACCAATGGGGATTTTCATTTGACCAATAATGACAATTATGTCTGTTAAGAGTTCCGTCGTTCTTAAAAGTAGCCTCGTCTGAAAAGAGCACGTACTTGAAGAAATCAGGATCCTCTGCTATCCTCGCTAAAGCCCAGTTGCAGAAGTTAATTCTCAATCCAGTATGAATTGGCTGTAACTCATGAACTAAAGTTATATGGTACGGTCGGTATCTTAGTTTTTGAAGAATGCGTATCACTGTTCTTTGTGGGATTCCGATTTCTTGTTCAATTTGACGACTGCTGATATGAGGATCAAGATGTGTCATGGCTAAGACCACCAAAACTCGAGGATCATTTTCATTATACTCGTGACGTCTGCGTTGACGAGTAAGATGTCCACCACGAGCTCTGTCCGTTAAGCGACGTATTGTTGCATGGTTCGGATGACGTCTTAAAGGGAAACGTTCAGCATATCGACGTGCCGCTGCTCGATAGTTATTTTGACATTCACCAAGGATAAGCAGTATATCCACTATCTCGTTAGCTGGATATTCAGCCATGTTTAAGATTAAAATTAATAGAAAAACAATAATAATCACTAAATCGAGATAAATCTTAGTAAAGTTAATAAGAGCACAAATAACTCACTCACTTACTCACTCACTCACTCACTTTTTGTTATTTATTTTTACTTAAAGACACCAATAAAATAAAAAAAAAGTTTAATTTGTATGTATGAACTGTAGAGGGCGCAAAACTCGCTCATTTAAAAATGGAAAAGTTTGTTAAATTTTGTAAAATTTTATGATATTTTATTAAATAGTCGATTTTTACTGCTTATAACTCTGAAAATCTAGTTTTTTATTTGCTTCACGTGATTACATTTTGACATTCACCAAGAATCAGCAGTATTTCAACGGTTTCATTAACCGTATAATCAGCCATTATAAGAATTAAAGTGAAAATAAAAGTTGCAACTAATTTTAATACGATATTGATGAAATCTTGGTAATGAAAAAATCTCTGTTTCAGTGCAGTTCGTAAATAATATCCACTTGAGTAAGATTTTTTTTAAATTGTTAGATGTAATAAATTTACTTTTATGTTAAGACACACAGGCTCATCAGGTTTTTTAGCCGTTTCAGTTCGGGGAACTAATTTTTCACGCATGGCCTTTAAAGTTTTTAGAACTAGCGGCTTGAGAGTTTCTTTTTTTATGCAGTGGTTTAGAGACTTCCAGGTCATAACAGACATTAAATTAGGAATTGCCAGAAAAAAAAATTCCTGAGACCCATAGGGCCCAAAATAAGGCCCCGGGCCCAATCTTTTTGGGGCCATTTGGTTAGAAATTTTAAAAGAATAAACTTTCTTCATGTACGTAATAAGCAAAAAAGGCTTTTTTGCCGTGAAAAAGGCTGCCAAAGATAAATGGGCCTTATCGAGCCCTGCAGGGCCTCAGTAAGGCCCAAAAAAAATTCCAAAAAGTACCTAAAAATCGTAAAATTTACCGCTCTTTTCGAATCCGGAGTCAAAAATAGGGGTTCCCATTTAAAAAACTGGACTTTTGGTCCGTAGGGCCCAAAATAAGGCCCCGGACCCAATTTCGTTAGGCCCATTGAACTAGCCCCTAAAAATTATGAAACTTTGGTCTTTACATTTTTTTCGATTTGGGCCTTCCCAAGCGAGTTATTCGGGTGGATCGATTAAAATGACTCACCCTGTATAAAAAAAAAGTAAGTGAAATAATTATGAGAATGATCAATGTCTGGGAAATGCAGTAGAATAATAAGAAGGTATGTATGAATGTGAAAGTGACTGAGACTAGATAGAACGCGACAAAGTGTAGACGTTAGGTCACCGTCCTTATCATTTACCCCAAAACTCAACATTTCATCATTTCCTGGCCTAGACAATGACCTTAAACCATACCTATACCGATGAACGGACCAATACTATGTGCTTTAACTTCCTCTGAGTCTGGCTACTGAAACTGTTTGAAGACACAAACCTAGGAATTATTAAGGAAAACCCATGGGAAGAATCCTTAAATGCACTCAAGACCGTGACTTGCGACTCATCGTAGCCCTAATCATTGGCACGCAGTGTCCAGCGGTTAAGGTGCGAGTGAGTTAGCATGGGACCTTGCAGTAGCCTCATTCATGGACTAAAGTTCTAAGAATAAGGCGTAGCAAAAAAAAAAAAAAAACCAGAGAGGTGTGAAAGGCTTACAGAGCTTGCAACGCCTAAGTAATTCGACAGTTTTTAACACATTAGACGGGGAATGTTTAAGTACCTAACCAAGTCCAGCCTAAGCAAAAAAAAAAAAAAACCAATCACAACCTCCTTATACGACCTAAACCTAGACTTCATGATCGCCAATCCTCCCGGCAAACTATCCCTACATTACACCTAAATTCACCAGGGACGGTGAATTTTTTAGGAAGGGGGTACTGTGATGTGACATTTAGATTGCACATACAGCAGGATAAATACAAGCAGAACAGGTCGCCCAAAGTAGGATACAGAAAATGCACGCGCTGTATTCTTGCCAGCGAGGCAACGCCCGGCAAGACTGCAGCAGCGCAGGCAGTCCTAATTAGTGTAGTATTGAAGCCGGACTCGTTACTCCTTTGTCAGAGAATCGTGTTGAAATTATAATTAGTAATTAAGTGTAGTTTAGTGCGGGATAGTGATCCTTTATCGGATAGATTGTATTGTCTATATTTGTGTAATAAAAGTGTACATTCAGGACCAATAAAATAATTAATTGAATTAAACGGCCTGTTTTCTTGAACGGTCAACCTCCACCTAAAGCAAAGCACCAGGTACTTCACCTTCAAACTCCATGTAAGATCTTAGTACCTAAAATCTAGTGTTAGAATTAGATCTTTTAGCATTATTCCACGTCCCGTAGTTTTTTCTCATTTCTTCCTCCCGTCCACAAACGAGTGGGAACCGCGATCCCCGGTAAAGTCTTCCGTCTGGGCTGTTAAAATCGGGAAGAATCTTAAGTGTCGAACACACTTAACATAAAGATTAAAAACTTTTTGAGTAATGCGTGGACATACGTGGGTAAATTTTTCGGGATAAATATCAAAAACTTCAAATTTCACGTTTTTTGGTCGTAACTTTTGATTGAATGAAGTTATAGACCTATGGTTGGGCTTAAAACCTTCCTTGTAACAAATAACCCGTTACAATTAAGAATAAATCGATTAAAAATTGAAAAAGTTATGCGTAAATATACGTTTTTGCGTTTTAATTATATATAAGATTCTGCAGAAAAATCATACTATAAAAAATTGCAAATCTCTTCTTGCCTGATCTGATTTTAGGCCAATAGATTGAAACACTTTCTTAAAAAAATCTTTTAAATGATATCACTTCTTTTTGTTAAATTGACTATGCCAAAAACCCTTCCACATCTTATAGGAAACCGTGAGCCCCACATGTGAGTTTTGCTCTCCCCAGTGTAAGCACGCTCTATTATTATTAAAAAACTTAAATACAAAACGAAAAATATTAAAAAAAAATTTTTTTTTGGTAGAAACCTTTCTTTTTGTATTTAACAAAAAAAATTTTAGTACTTACGACTTTAGAGTGAGAAAGAAGCTGAAGCACACTTGGTGTTATTTTACTCCAAAATTCAATTAAAATATTTGGATTGTGATTTTCATTACTTGTATTAGATTGATTTATATTGCTTTCCAAGTATAAAGTCCAGAGCTAAATAAGTTAGAAAATTCTTTTATACTTGAGTAAAAATTAAATCGTATTTAAATTATAAAGATGAAATTACTTGACAAAGATTAAAAGAATGAAAAAGAGATGACAAATTGATCGTAGAGGTTCTATATTGATCTGGAAACATTGAAAAAATTGATTGAATATACTCAGCAATGTGACAAGATGCTTCTGGTGGTATTGGTTGAGCTCTAACAGATGAATTTCCAAAAAAACATATTGATTTATTTTTGGTATTGACTAAAAAAAAATTTAAAGATCCAAGTAAAAGCCATGAGAGAAGTCTTATTCGACTAATGCAATCAAAATATTCTCTTGAACTGAAACAGAAATAAATTTTTATTTAAAATAACTAAATAAATGATTTAATCAATAATTAATGAACATAGTCTATTAATAGTTAAAAAAAGTGGCTCCCGTTCATCGCGTCTGCTTGAAATTTGATACCCTGAGGATTTCGAGAATTCTGTTTACTAATCTGACTTTTTTTAACTTAAACTAAGCAAGGTGAACTTCAATTAGGTATAATTCATTCTTTGCAATACTTTTATTAATATTAAACTTTGTGTACACCGATTTTCGAATCTGACTTTAGTTTTTAAATTTAATCATGCAAGGTCTACTTTATTAAGATAAAATTTATTTTTTGCTATTGTTTTGTTAAACTCATTATGTATGGACATTTTTGAGGACGCAAATACGAACCTGATTTTAATTTTTAAATTTGACCGATGCAAGGTTTACTTTATTAAGGAAAAATTCATTATTTTTCATAGTTTTGTTTTAACTCCGTATACACAGATTTATTAGAATGCTGATTTCAAATCAAACAACTATTTTTCAATTTGGCTTAGGCAATGTCTTTTTTAGTAAGGAGTTTCTCAACTCTTCAATAATAAAGTTCAATTTAAAGTTTGAGGATTTCAAGTAAGCTTTTAAATTAATTTAGACCTTCCTGAATGCATTTGTGAAAAAAAAAATTTGAGTCCCCGAGATACTTTATAAGAAAAGTAAATTCGAAGTTGTCGGTTTTTCCATGGTCGAGAATTTTTCGCGTTTTAATTAAAAATTTTAATTATTATCAGAAGAGTTGAACCTTAATAACCAGGGTGTAAGATCATCCTTGGAATCTCAACTTTCTTTTCTAAGAATAAAAACTTTAAGGCACCCATCATTTGAAAACAGAATCAGTCGATAAACACCGAAAAACACTGGAAAAATGCCAGAATAACCTCAAACTGCACGAGTCAAAACATGAATTTTTTTCTCTCAAATCGCTTATCCCCAACTAAAATGAAAAGAATTGTAAGTTAAAAACCATTTTTCAGCGTAAAATGAATAATCAATTCAACTGAATTATTCATAAAACTCTTTTAATGAAATTAAATGAATCCGTACACTCAATTGACCCCACGGCATAAAGGACCTCTTTGAACTAAAATTAAATTTATGATATATTTTATTAAGGTAAAATTCAGTTTTTGGTATAGTCTTGTCAAACTCTTTTTATAGGGATTTTTGAAGATGCTCATCGTAATATCAATAGTCATTTGAAAAAATACTTTCATTAAATACATTTATTTAAAATGAATACTTATAAGTTATCAGAAATATTTACAAAAGTATCTTTTGTGTTCGGGATCCTATAATCCTCTATTTACGAAGAAACTTGAGTTCACCAGGAATTAAAGTACACTTTTTTCCAGTGTACGAATTTTAATTCGTAATTTTTATATTAAATAACAAAAAAATTTAGCTTGATTGAGTTTTGAAATAAAGGTTCTAAATTAAAATATCGATTAAAAAATAGATTAAATATTGTCGTTTTTGGTATGAATTTTGAAAAAGGATTCCAATTTATAATTAACGAGGTATAAAAACTAGTACTAATGACGGATTCTTCAAAATTTTCCAATGGTAATTTCAGAAATATTTAAATTAGGATCGTCATTGGCAGGGCCAATAAAAAGACTTTTTAAATTGTCATAATTTTTAGAAACGTTTCGTCCATGTGGTATTGGATCTCTTGAGGCTTTTCTTTATTATGAAGTAATTTATGAAATTTACAATACAAATAAAAGACATTACAGTATATATAGAATAAAGGGTGTCTTTGGAATCTCAATTTGCGTAGTGTGTTAATTTTCCTGCGATTGGTATAGTCTAGTGAACTAACTGGTGGTGTGTTTGGAAACTGCAGTCTGGACCCCACTTTTAAAAAACGATTCAGAGTTTAAGCTGAGGATTGACATTTATAAGTATTACAGTAGAGTAGGTATGAAAGTATTAATTTTGACTAATGAATTATTGAATCAATACCATAATATTCAAAATTAAATTTCAAGCTGATTTTTATAATAATTATTGTATTAAATGTTTTAGTTGCATGTTTTAATAAAAAAAAAGAATATAGGTTAGGTTAATTTTACAATTTTTTTTTTCATACTTTCATAAATTATTCCATACTTTTTTAGTTCATCATGGACCAAAATAAAAAAACCTCAAGCATGAATAGAAATATTCATCGTTTAAAGGTTAATGATAATAAAAGTGGGGAAACTTTTTTTATAAATGTCGACCAAGATGTTCGCCTGAAGATCAAACAAGGTAATTTTGATTGTTTTTAAACAGTTCGATTTTAAACAATTAAAATCCCTAGCAGCCAATAATAATTTTGAGCACTAAACTAAATGTTATAAATTTTTTCAACTACAGATCCCACATTTCTAAGTAAGCTAATTCAAAAGTAAAGATCGCAGAAGAAAAACAAGCAATTTTCAGCTTGAATACGTTTGAAGACAAAATACCTTTAAAAATTTACCACCCCAATGGAAAATCTGAAGTAATCTATGTGTCTGCAAGTGAGCACGCTCGAGCAAGTAAAGGTAAATTGAGTTTAACATTGTGAATTTATGGTCAGATAATAGTGTTTCGAATATTGTTAAATAAAGTTATAATTTTTTATTTTAGATGTAATTTTTGCACAAGCTCTGTACAATGATACTCAAGAACAAGCTAAAGCAGCCTATCTTCAAAACATTGTGCCAGATGAAACTGATAAAGTAAAAGTACTCAATAAAGAAAATAATGATAAAATAAATCTCAATAGTGGAGATAATTGTGATACACAAGGTAATTATAACAAAAATAAAATAAAAATTTATTCTTAATATTGATCAATTTGTTTTATTTTATTGTTGAATAAATTAAATTTTTTAGATGGTGCAACTTGGCCGGAAGATATTACTAAACTTCTAATTTCCACCACTCTTTTATTTAAAGAAGAGAGAGGAACTGTAAATAGCTCTGTATTAAATCCTCATCTATTACAAATATTGAAAGAGAAAGGTTACAAATACACGGAGAAGCAAATCAAGTACAAAATGGAAAACTTGAAAAAGAAATATAAAGAAGTTTTGGATCACAATAGAAGAAAAAGTGGAAATGATAGGAAGGAGTTGATCTAATTTGACGTAAGTATTTAATATACCAAAGATTCAAATTAATTTTTAATCATTGTTTAAATTCCTTTTAAAACATGTTACCTTGCTTTTTTGTTGATAAAATAACTTTTATCTCATATACTTATATATATATATATATATATTTGAAGATCTATGTATCATAACAAAATTAAAAGGCAATCTTAAATTTTTTGTTTTAATTTTTTAATTTACACAAAAGCTAAAGTTTTAAAATTTTATACATCAACTATTCAACCAAAAGTTTTACAATAATTATTGTAATGATTTTTTAATTAATAAATTTGAAAAAAAATTTCAGGATATGCACGATATATATCATAATGCTCCATGGGCTCAACCCTTATCTACTTTATCTTCAGATGCTGGTAGCAGCATTGATTTTATAAGAACAAAAACTTCCAGGTGCTGTAAGTACTTATTGTTAGTTTGTGAAATGGTTGTTTTAAAATAATTTTATTACTATTTACATTTATTTGATTGCTAAGTACCATCATATATTCAAATACAAATTACTAATTTGAATCTTTAAATTTTTTAGCTACTCGTGAACTACTTGACCAAAAAAAAATAGAGTTTATGGAGAAGTATATGGAAGACAAAGAAAGAAAGCGTAAAAGAGATGAGACTTATAGAACTGAGGTATTAAAAATGATGAAACAATCTATTGAAAAAAAAAAATAAGTTAAATTTTGAAGTATTATAATAGTTACTAATATTTAAAAAGTTTTGAATGATAAAATGCTACCTTTGGCATTTAACATTTTAGTGTTTAATTTTTGAGGTAAATTATACTGTGATCTTAAGGTACCAGCAAAATAAGAGAGTAAATGTGGAAGTAAACCTTTTGAAAAAGCTGTTTCAAATTTACTTATCAATGATGTTATAATTAGTTTAAATACTTAAATTACTTGTAAGAAATTAATATCAATAAGCTTTGTTTTTAAGACTTCAGTGTTTGATTTTTAATTACTTTAATTTTTCAGGAAACTAAGCTCTGTGATCTTAGGGTGCCAGGGGCCTCATTATGTAAAACGATATACACGATGGACGGGTATATCGGGGGCAACATTGGTATAGGTTGTGAAAGCAGCTTTAAAATCGACGGATCGTCTGCTAGCTGCTAGATCGATAAACATGCAGGAAATATTCTTTTGCAACTCCATTGAAAAATATTAGTAATTCATAAATAATTATTTATTTATGAATGTAATTACTAATATTATTAATTAGCAAATAAACTTATAACAAAGAAGAAAGGTAAGAGTAAATTTGGATTAGTTTGTTTGTGAACTAATATGTTAAAAAAAAGTAAATTTTAACCAAATTTTTGGTCTTTTAATAGCTACTAAAAAGTAATTATTATATTTATCCAAAAGTATCTATTGGTGGTAAATTATTGTAAAGTAATGAAGGAAAAAATGGGAAAGAAGTTTACAATTCATGGTAACTCTTGTGTGCGCGGTTAAAGAATATTGGTTTAATTTATAAAGTTACAACAGTGGCAACAAGTTGAAGTTATTTTATTTTTCATTAGTTTATTGATCAACAATTTAATCTTTGTTGATGTTAAAATATGGAAAGATATTACTATTCATTAATAACAAATAACTTCTAAAATAACTAAAGTGAAAATTTTGTAAAGAATTGTAAGCAAAGACTAAAAATAAATAATTCTGGAAAGAAAATACACAAATTTTTATTTTATATTATTAGTAATAAAACATACATTCATGGTCTTAATAGTCTCTAATCAAACCATTGCTTTGTATCAATGAATAATTTTATGCATTGCTTGGTGAATTTTGTTACACAAAAGAATAAACTTTAATAAATATAAATAATAAATATCTATGTCAAACTAAGATGAAAATTTCATACAGTTCGAGCATTTTTTAAAATAAAGATTGAGAATAAAAAGTATTTAGGGAAAAATAAAGCACGAGTTTGATATTTAAATATCATGACCTTAAAAATAAGGAAGATGTAATTAGATAAATGAGAGAAAAACATTTTTCAAAGCATTACAGGTGGGACATTTTTGCTAGAATGACCCTTTTATTTTAAGTATGCAAAATTAAATATAATAAATATGCTGATTAAAACAAGATATGCACATACATGTAAAAATTCAAGATAATTAAGAAACAATTGAAATATAAATAGTATTTTGCTCAATGAGCACATACATGAAAAAAAAAACCAAGTATGAAGAATACTTTATTCTTTTCCTTTGTCTTGTGTTTTCCTCTCTTCTTCATCATCAGAGTCCTGTCGAGGTGTCTGTGTCTCATAATCGAAAACTCCTGACTCTTGTTCACGAATTTTTGACTCTTGACCAGTACTCTGTAAATGTTTATCAGATGATTTATTGGACAAACATCTTATAAGAGTGTTGTTGATTTGAGTCATAATATCATTTTGTTTCTGCAAAGTTGTGATGAGAGTACCAAATTTGTTTATGAATAACTTAAATAGATATTGCATATCAGTGGAATGTTCTGATTGATGGTTAATCGCTTCTCCCAGGAGTTTAGCATTATTTTTGTTAGACATAGGCAGAGATCTAAGTTTTCTGTTCATGGGTGTCCTAGCTGGTTTTTCTTGTTCATCAGCTGAAAAGAAAAAAAATAAATAAATAAAATCAACTAAAAATTAAAATTGTTACATTATTTTGGAAACTTAAAACACATACTAGTCAAGTCGATGGTATCCTGGTAATTGTCAAAGCTCTCTTTTTTTATTTTTGCTTCAGAAAAGTTCAGCTTTTTGATTACCTCAGTCTTCTTATTTTTACCTGATAAAAACAAAGTAATGTATGAAAACATAAGAAAAAATAAAGCATTATACTGTAAAAAAATTAAGTTTTGTTGAAATAAATCAGAAAAAGTACTCTTAACTTATATAATATATATTTTAAAAACTTTTTTTACAATTGAATAAACTCATGTTACCTCCAGAATTGTTGAGCTGAACTTCCATAAATTCATTGGCACAGCCTTTATTGTAAGCAGACTCCAACTGCGGAGTTGATGTTAGTGCTGCTGGAGGTTTTTCAATAAATTGAAAACCAGAGTTACTCGGGTTTGGTGTTTTTAGTGAATCTGAAATATAAGAATTTCAAAATCAAAACTAATGTACAGTTAAATGGTTGTGAACATTTTTTTACACTTGAATAAATAACACTTGTTACCCGAGAAATTGTTGAAGTCAACATCTGGGAACTCATCACTCGGACACTCCTCATTATTATCAGAATCCAAATGTGGAGCTGCAGCATTTTTACTCTACAGATACTTACTTTTTAGATCTGAAGTTAAACACGGTCAAGTTAAAAATTAACTAAAAATTAAATAATGAAATACATAAATTTTTTTTTTTCTATATATTAAATATTATTTAAATTATTTTAGTCTTATAAATAAAGTACATAAATTTTTAAAAATTTGAAAAAAAAATTCTTTACTCTTTTAAAACCTTGTGATTTTAAAAAATAAATATAATTTAAAATAAATAACAAATTGACCAGAAACTATGTATGTTTTTGGGTCTCTTTGCAATAAATTTTTTTAACATTTACTTAAAAAACAACTTACATTCATCATCGCTACTTTCATTATGATCTGACATAAATGTCGAATATCGTGTCAAGAAAGCAGAAGTTTTTTGCAATGGTTTCTCAGGCTTGTTAGCTTTAGAAATTTCTGTCAGTGAAGCAGAAGTTTTTTGCAATGGTTTTGCAGGCTTGTTAGCTTTAGACATTTCTGATCTTAGATCATTGTTAGTCACTGGGAAATCTGAAAAATAAGGAAAATTTTTAAGGTTTACAAACAAATACAGTAAGATTTAATCATATTTGTAAAAAACATTAACAACCATTAATACTGGCCATAAATAACATGTTATGACTAAATAAAAAATGTTATAAAATGTATAATGTATAATTAACAATTTAATCACTCTTATATTAATAACACTTGTTACCGTGACTAGTCTTGTCTTCAATTTCACTGTTGTCTTCATCGGAGTCACGCAGCAGGTTTGAAATATGAGGGCTTGGTTCTCCTTTATCGTCCAATATTCTTTTTTTAATTTTATTCACCCGATTTCGCTCAATATCTTCACGAATCTTGTCAACTATACCATGCTTGCGCAGCAACTTGATCACTCTTGAATTTTGGAAATCTTTGTCCAGATCAATGTAAGAAAGCTTTACTACTCGAACTATAAGATCTCTCCAGCACTAGGAAAATAATTTGAGCAAAAATTAATAAATAAAAAAAAAAAAAAAAATGCACTTAGAAGTAATTTATAAGTACCTGGAACCAGGCTCGTGCAGATCTCTGAACACCGCCAATCACACTATTCAAGATGACTTCGTTGAAACGCCAATCTTCCTGGGTCGAATAAAAATCACTGTAAAGAAGATGCTCATTCTCTGGTTCTTCCATTATCCCGACAAGCCTAACCATTTGATAGCCTGTTGGCTTATTTCGATGTTTTAAGTTATTTTCTTTTCTAAAAATAAAAATTTACAATGTATTAAGAAAACATAAGTACAATTTCAAAATAAAAAAAAAATGTATTAAAAGCATGAATAAAAAAAATTTATTTTATAAAAAATACTAATTGATAATAATATTGTCAAATCAACATTATTTTAACAAAAATGCTTGCTTGCTTGCTACTAAGAATAAAAGCGCATGTAAAGAAAAATAATACAAATATTTTGAATAATTATAGTTAGAAATAATACAATGATTCACACTTATCCTTGGGTATCACAGTGTAATAATGTTGTGTTGATAAAAGTGTGATGATGTAAATTTGCAAATAAACAATTTTTAAAAATTACTCTGTAAACTGAGGCATGTTCAAATTAATTGAAATCATATAATAATAGCTGAACAGTTACATATTCAAGTTTTAAGTTATGATTTCGTTGGATAAGACTGCTTATCTAATTAAACAGACTACTTTCATATTGTTACTAATTATATAAAAGTTAAACAATATAGTGTGCATGAGAGCTACTTTCTAGATGGTAGTTTTTATGTTATTTCTATAACTCTGTTGGTCGCTCGTCAAATTTTCTTAAAGATAAAACTATCTATGACCAATAATTTTTTAGTTTGATTAATTTGCTAAAGAGTAAAGTGTTTTGTTAATACTTATACAATAATGGTTCTTAAGAAGAAATCTATACAATTAAGCTTGGAAAAATTTACACCTTCAATATTTCTTTCATACGACCAAAAACATTGATATTAGCGAAAAATGACCACTACATACGGTAAAAGAAAGTTTATACTTTGTTATTTTATCTTTAATTATAATTTAACTTACTTTTTTTCCATGATGTTTTCAGATTTTGTTCGCAAGACTGATATTAGTGTTAGCGTCTAAAATGGCACCGGTTAAAAAGGAATGAGCGAGTTGTAAAAATTCCCGCATAAAACAAACTTGACTTGCAAATCGTACTTTGACACGGAACAAATGATAGTTTAGCAATTGACGCATGCGCGTATTACAAATTATGGCGGTAAAAATTCAAATCTACTCTTTATTTGCCATTTGAACAATTATTATTTAATACTATTATAATTTAAAATAAAATTGTGATAATGTAGTTTTATAATAAAATATTGTAAAAAAATGACATTATCATGAATAATTTAGAGTAATAATGAAATGGTTAAAATTTCTGCAACGAAGCATGACATTTACATGTGAAAATTGTTTCTAGTTCTTTATATAGGGAGTAAACAATTTTTTTTACACAAATGTCTGAATATTCTTGCCTTACCTAAAATTAATTTTGAATGTAACATTCACTCCTTCTTCAGGAATAAGCGGTTTTCCAGTTCCAAACTCGCCAAAAATATTACAAGCTCTTAATTCCAAAAGAGTAGGGGGTTTTGCTGTTATAATTAAGTTACCTGTTTTGCTTTTCTGAAAATCATACCTAGCTTTTGCCATTTTAGCATTTAGTCTGAAATTTTTCCACACCTGAAAATTGTTAAACTAGAAAATTGTGCACTCCAGATACAAAACTGTAATATGCACAGGTTGACCAATATTTACTTGATGCCATTGTTCAGGGAGTCTGTGCGGTCCTAGGCTGTTTAATATTAATGATAATCTTAGAAGTATTTGTTCATATTTTTTTTTCCCTTCTCTGCCCAATTTAGTTTTCTGACCTCTAGCAAAGCATTTATGGTTTTCCATAAAGAGGATCAATTGTTCTAATTTCTCTGGCGTAACACTGCAAAATATACATAAAAAATTGTTTAATACTGAAATATTTATTTACAAAAACAAGTTATTGAAGAACTTTATTAAATAAACTTCAATTACAGAGACTTCAGAGTGATATTTGTAAATAAATCAGCTAAAGCTTACATAAATATAAAATATTGATAAGGCTTTTGAGAAAATAGTCCTTGGTACTATAATCTTATTCAAGTTATTTCTGTAAGTAATATGTTGTTCTTACCCGTTCATTTTTGCATTTATTTAAAATTTCAATGCATACAAGCTTCAACTGCTCAACTGTATTCCACTAATAGCTTCAAAAAGTAAAAATAAACATTTATGCTAACGACGATCAGGCAACTGGAAAAACATACAACAGCTATGTATTTTATTATTTTCACAAGGCGAGTTAACATTTATTAGCGAGTTAACAGCACTCTTAAAAGTAACAACTTCAAAATTTTATGTTGATAGTCAATAAGTCAACAGTAGAGATTGTTTTGAAATTTTTGGTTATGTTTTACCTTAAGCTTGTTTTCACTGTCGCTGCAATGGATAAAAATCCCGGCGCGAATTTTCAAAGTTTTGTCCAAAACTGTAATTAGAGATTACAAAAAAAAAAATGTAATCCTTATACCATGAAAACATTGAACAAATATGAAATATATTATAATATACTTAATTTTTTAATGTAAAAAGAAAATTGATAAATTTATTTTCTACCTTATTTTTTCAATTGTTTAAAATTAGGTTAGATTTCTATTGCACTTTCACTAAGGTTTGTTCGCACTGCCTACAGCAACACAAACTAATCGAGCGTATGTTAACAATAACAATCATTGACAATCGGTAAATAATCTTGTTTTATATCACCGTTTTTTTAATTTTTCGTTAATACAAACGTAATACTGTATTAGAATTATGGATGTTGTATTTTTGTTTGATATTGCTTTTCAAGAAGAACAGGAGCGGCAAAGAGAAGCTTTTAAACAACTAAAGATTTATAGAAGACTGTTGAGAGATAATTCTAACCCGTTTTTGGGTGGTGAAGAAAATTTTCGGCGACATTACAGGCAAGTTTATTTAAAACTGTTTAAATATTTTTTTATTACTGCAAAAAGTGTAATAGTTTCTCAATAAAATGTTATTTATTATCACAAAAATTATTATCTTACAAATTTAGTATTTTGATAAAGTATTTAATAGATACATTTTTAACTCAGTTCTCCCAAAAAATGTTTTTACTTTGCTACTTATTTCAAGGTTGACACCTCATGCAGCTGTAGTGCTCATTGAAATCTTAAGTCCTCAATTACAAGGTGTTAGATCTACAGCGATACCAGCACATCTGAAGGTACTCTCTGCTCTACGCTTTTTTACAGAAGGGGCTTTACAGAAAGGCGTTTCGTCTGACTACAACCACCCCATGTGCCAAGGTTCTATGAGCAAAATCATTAATCAAGTAGTAAAAGCATTACTGACTTTAGCTGGTAGATATCTCAAATTTCCAACTACAAGAGAAAAACGCCAAATTGTCAGCAGCAGGTACAGTTGATAATTTTATATCTCATTGTACAAACTAATATATTTTTATTTAGTTCTATAGTACTTAATAATATTTATTTGTTAATTAGGTCATGTCATGAAAAAAATATTGATCGTATTTATTGCTTTCACTAAAATTTACAGTTTTGCTTACATGTTATAATCAGTGTTTATAAAATTATTGACTAGTTTCCATAGATTCAATTGTATGCGCAATATTCTTGGTCTTATTGACTGTTTTAAAGTGACAATGTGAAGACCCCGGGTGAATGAAGAAAACTATGTAAACTATGCAGTTGGAACATCAGTTAATGTGCAAGCAGTAAGTAAATACTGCAGCATGGCTCTACACAGCCAAATTCTGTATCAGTAACATAACTTTTTTTCTAACAATTTTTCAGATAACAGATGGAAACCATTTTATTAGAAATATCAAAGTTTGTGCTGGCAGCAACACTGACCAATTTTTTTGGAATTTTTGTAAAGTTAAACCATATTTGGAATGGCTACGTCAAAAGGAACAACTTGAAACCCAAGTAAGGCTACCAGGACGAGAAGGACGATATTATTTATTAGGTAATGATTCATTCAATTTTTATGTTTACAAGTGATATACTAAAAAGTCTACTTGTAAAAAATTTCAATCTATATTTAAAATCCTCTTAAGTTAAACTAAATCTAGGATGTCATGTGCATAATTTCTGTAAAAATTTTTATATTTTAACTGGCTAGTCTTAGCTATAAAATAATTATGATTACAAATTATTTTTAGGAGATTCTGGATATACTCTCTCACCTCTTCTTCTTACTCCATTCCCCAACCCAGTACCAGGAACACCGCAATCAAAATTTAACGATGAACTGAGAAAAACTAGGTGTAGAGTAGAGCAATGCTTTGGCATTTTATCTAATGTTTTCAGATGCATCAGCAGATCTCGCAAATTGTGTTACTCACCAAAAATGGTTGCAAAATTTGTAACTGTTTGTGCAATTTTGCACAATTTTCGGAAAATACATGGGTTAGTACTATGTTTAAATCTCATAAAAAATTAGCCAAACAAAAATTTCCAGAATATTCCTGGCAGTCTTGCTATAGATCAATTTTTACTTATAATTATCATGTTTTATAAGCAGATAATTTTTTAATTTTATTTCTTTCAGGGGTGGCGATGAATTTGAACAAAATCTGCCAGCTGATTTTGATGAAAATATTCAAATTGAACTGGAATTGAATGAAAACGACTTTAACTATCAACTAGGCATTGCGGAGAGACAGCATATTGTCAATACTTATTATACGTAACAATTTTTTAAAAAGTTTAAGCTCTTACACCATAGCTTTCAAGACTTCAACATTAATTTTAAATTCTTTTGGTCAAGAATTGAATCTAAATTATAATTTCAGTTATTAGTTGGTTGTGCTATCTGGAGTACTTTTTCAAATAACAAAAATTTTCGTGTATTAAATTTTAGTCGTGAATTTTAATCTGGAAATTTTTATTCCAGCCTTGACAGCTATATATCTGCTATGAGCAACTAATTTCTTCAACAATTACTTTAATAAGAGATTTAAAAAAATACAAACTTAAGTTGTGAATAATTTTTGTTAATATTTGCTTATTTATTCATTGCATATTACTAACGTTTGCAACAATAAATTTAATATTTAAATAATTATATTGATTAGTAATCGCTAAATATTTAATAAATATATTAATTAGTGATTGTTAGATATATGATAAATATATTAATTAGTGATTGTTAGATATATGATGAATATATTTATTAACGATTGTTTAATATATAATAAAAAATAAATTAGTAATAAATAGGCATTAATATTATTTATATCACCAAACAATGCATAAAATTATTCATTGATACAAAGCAATGGTTTGATTAGAGACTATTAAGACTATGAATGTATGTTTTACTACTAATAATATAAAATAAAAATTTTTGTATTTTCTTTCCAGAATTATTTATTTTTAGTCTTTGCTTACAATTCTTTACAAAGTTTTCACTTTAGTTATTTTAGTAGTTATTTGTTATTAATGAATAGTAATATCTTTCCATATTTTAACATCAACAAAGATTAAATTGTTGATCAATAAACTAATGAAAAATAAAATAACTTCAACTTGTTGCCACTGTTGTAACATTTATAAATTAAACCAATATTCTTTAACCGCGCACACAAGAGTTACCATGAATTGTAAACTTCTTTCCCATTTTTTCCTTCATTACTTTACAATAATTTACCACCAATAGATACTTTTGGATAAATATAATAATTACTTTTTAGTAGCTATTAAAAGACCAAAAATTTGGTTAAAATTTACTTTTTTTTAACATATTAATTCACAAACAAACTAATCCAAATTTACTCTTCCCTTTCTTCTTTGTTATAAGTTTATTTTCTAATTAATAATATTAGTAATTACATTCATAAATAAATAATTATTTATGAATTACTAATATTTTTCAATGGAGTTGCAAAAGAATATTTCCTGCATGTTTATCGATCTAGCAGCTAGCAGACGATCCGCCGATTTTAAAGCTGCTTTCACAACCTATACCAATGTTGCCCCCGATATACCCGTCCATCGTGTATATCGTTTTACATAATAAGGCCCCAGCGTAAAAAGATATTACAAATGTCCAGCATTTAGTAAAAGGTATAACAAATTTTTAGTCAAAGGTATTAAAAATCAGTTAATAGATGGATATCTACTATATCATAAAGTTTATGGATTTGTGAAAGTAGTAAGATTTACAAAAATATTCGAAAAATATTAATAGCTAAATTATAAAAACGAAAGCTGGAAGTTTAAAATCTAGACAAATGTATATGTTTAGCATAATAGTTGTTTTAAAGTAGTAATGCTTGTTAAAGGTTTAATAAAATTTACCTCATTATTCTAAACTTTAATTTTATGTATAAAATTATCTTTGTTGAATTCTATAATGTAAATGTATTGTTTTTTGAATTTATGTAATTTAAAAAAATATATTCATAGAAAAAAAAAATGTGAAGCTCAAAGCATGGAAATAAATTTTTGAAAAGTCGACAGTTTTTTTTTACAATAATCCCATCTCTTATATTTTTAATATAATAATAATAATACCTGTACACAGTAAAATATTATTGAGATGTCAAACATTAAGTAAATGATTTAACAATTTGAAATTGAGACAAATTTAATATTTACAATTAAATACATATGTATAAAACACCAGTTAAAATTAAGTTAAACTTTTTAAATTTTTTTCTTACACTTAAATATTTAATTCATTAAAGTCATTCATTTCTTCACACATGTTGTCTCTCTTCATACTACCTTCAACTTTATTTACATTAGGCACATCCAGGGGCTCATCAGTGTCATGTAAGTCTGGTATAACAATAGGAAACTCAAATGTATCCTCTAGCTTTAAGCAAATATTGTGTAATACACACGCTGCCATAATGTAATATGGAATCAAATCTGTTCTTGTCATTGGAATTTTGTCTAACAATAGCCTCCATCTTCCTTTTAAAAGTCCAATCGATTGTTCAACCATCATACGAGCACCAGATAACTTTTTATTGAAATAAGTCTGCTCAACTGTAAGGTGACCGTTATCTCTATATGGAACAATAATTTGTTTTTGTAGTGTGTAAGCAGAGTCAGCCAATAGATGGGTAGCATGTGGAAAGTACTCCTCATTGCAACGATCTTGCAATCCTGAGTATTTAAAGACTCGTGCATCATGAACTGAACCAGGCATTCCAGTATAACAATGAATGAATTCCAAATAATCATTACAAGTCACCTGAAAAAATTAATGTTTTGATTAAATATTTGTTATACCCATTTGATGCTTCAAAATCAATTATTTTCTAAAATTTTAAAAAGTAGTGGTAGTTACATACACATAGTGAAAAAATATGCACTTACTTGTAACTGAATAGAATGATAGCCTTTGCGATTGATGTAGGCTTCATGATCTTCTTTAGGAGCAGGAATCTTTATGCGAGTTCCGTCACAAGCTCCAATTACTCCACGAATGAGTCTTTTTTGCTCAATCCTCTCCGCAGTTTGAGTGCATTCATCTGCAGTAGGCCATTTGATAAAATAAGATCTTAATTTGCATAAAGCCTCCACTACTCGCAACACTGCAAACGAAGCTGTTGATGGACAGATCCCAAATTTAGTTGTAATTGATCTAAAAGTAAATAGTTCAGTCATGTCATAATCATAACTATTTTCATTTTTTACTATTTATTTATTTTAACAGAAATTTACCTGTATGAATCTGGAGTGCCAAGAAACCGCAAAGTCACATACAGCTGTTTTTCTGCAGAAATACGTCTTCTTCCATCAATATTTTCCAGCTCAGGTCTTAACAGTAACAATAAGTAGTGAAAAGTTTCCCTACACAACCTACAAAAATGTAATTATAATAACACAATGCATAAAAATTAATTGATTCTTAGCAAGAAAAAAATTTACCTGAAATTGCTCTGAAATTGTTCATCGGTGTAATTATCAATCACAGTTTCAATAAAAATTTGAACTCTGGGATTTCTTGGCCTGCATAATTCACAAAAACATTCGTCCTCCTCAAAAATTATATTATTTATAAATTCATCATCTGAATCACTACTGTCACTGAACAGCTCTTCCAAAACCAAAATATTATTCATGTTGAATGATTATAAATTACTGATTGATAAGATACTTTATTTTTTATCCAACACATATGTCTAAAAAGTTCTAACCTTGAATTCTACTTGAACACCAAACATGTAACACAGTTTTATAACTCAATATACAAGCTGTGAACGTATTGAACAATGAATATAAAACTACAACTAAAAAATTTTTTTGCAATTCCAAAAATTTATTTATAAAAGTTAAAACTTGTTGATTTAAAGACATTCAATTTCGCAGCTCCGATTTTAACGGTTATTTTAAACTCTACCAGTCCCGACTGCAGTTTCCAAATACATCTGCTGCAGCTCACTAGACTCATACTAATCGCAGGAAAATAAATACACTGCGCAAATTGAGATTCCAAAGAAACCCAAAAATTCTAACCAAATTAAAATTAATTTTGTACAGTAAACACGATAATTTTCCGAGCTCTGATTCGATTAGATGAGTTGATTCGAGTGAAATTTGGGATAAATTATTCTGACTATCGTACAGTTTATCAATGTCATTATTGATTAGTTCGCGGTCTTTCGAGTCCATGATACCGAATAACCATTTTGTAACCCAACCACCAGCTTCAATTGGAACTCCTCGAGTTTTTCGATTGTAGAGTCGATTATTAGTTTCTTGCGAAACGAAAAAGCTTTTTTTTCATAGTATGCGTAAAGTAAAATATTTAAAAAATTGTCACTTTTTAAATTTACCACGTTTTTATACACAATAATCATGAGTATACAACGCCCTCTATATCTGCTTCTCCCTGACCATTGTACGCTCCGAGTTCCGACAATGACAAGGCGGCACCCCCCCCCCCCCGCGCTTCATTCACTGCTCTATGGCAAGTCAAAACGCGTTCACGCGACACATGCGTTCGACTACAAACGAGTAAACAACCTCGATAAATATGGGTTTAGTTAGTTTAACCAGTGCTATTTTTCAAAAATGGACGCGAGTGATACCGAAAGTTTACCACCCGACGTAGAGGCATTGGCTCAAGATGCTTTACAAAATACCCTACCCGAAAAAACCAAGAACATTTATTCAAAAATTTATCGTGACTTTAATTCATGGATTTCAAGTAGAGGTATAAAAAAATTCACAGAAAAAGTTCTATTAGCGTACGTAAACGAACTCTCGGGTAACTTGAATCCTCAAACACTGTTGTCGCGTTTTCCAATGATTTCAAAATGCTTTATGATGATCTCGGCATAGATGCTAAAAAATTTCGAAGTGGTTATTCATAGAGACCGTCTCTACGTCTTAATCGTTATTCGTAGATACAGTCTCTGCGGCTAAATCGTTATTCGCAGAGACAGTCTCTACGGCTAAATCGTTATTCGTAGATACAGTTTTTTTTAATTTGCAATATTTTCAGTGTGTTGCATCAAAAAAAAAAAAAAAAATTACATTATAATTATAATTCTAATTTAAGTAATAAAATTGCTTTTTATCATTATTTATTTATTAGTCATTTTTTTTTTTTTTAAAGTTTTTCAGGAAGGTTGTACTTCAATCATAATGTCTGAAAAAATTATAGAAAATAATTTTTCTCAAATAGGAAACGAATTTGAAAATAACGAAATTTTTACACAAAAATTTCATGAGTTCTGCGATGTCTCTTTTCAACCTCTGATTATTGTTTCAAACAATAGTAAGCAAGTGATTATAAAATGTCGACATGGCCATCAACGAGCAACCGAAACTACTGGTCAACGAGTCAATTTGCACTACAACTTTATAGGGTGCCCTGCAAAAATTTCATGCTATAAGCCAGCAAAATCAGGACGCGTTAGAATAACCGCAGTTAATCTGCAGCACAATCACGTGATAAGCAAAGCTTCATATGAATCACGCACAACAGAGCTTAATAAGGCAGAAAAAGAAGTTGTTTTTGACTTATATGAATCCAATTGTAAAGTTGGTCAGATATGTAGAATGATTCATTCTAAGTTTGACAAAAAGCTGTCAACCCAAAAAATAAGAAATATTATTCGAAAGCTTACTTCTGCAAATGTCGACGATACTTTACAACTACAAATTTTTTTGGAAGAAATAGAAGAAGAAGGAAGAACTGTTAGCGTTGATTATGATAACGATGGTAATGTACCTAAACTTTTTATATCTTCAATTTCAATGAAGGAAGCTTACTTACAGTCTGCCTGTACAACTGTGCAAGTCGATACATCATTTAATGTTGATGCCCCGAAGTATAAACTGTGCAATTTTTGTTATTTAAATCCTACAACAAACCAGAGTGAAATTTGTGCATTAGCTTTTCTATCCTATGAAACAGCTAAAAATTTGAGGTGGGTTTTCCAGGACTAAAAAAAATGAACCGGCAGTCGCCCGAAGTTTTCATCGTCGATAAAGACTTTAATGAGATAGCAGTTCTCAAAGAAGTATTTAAGAAGTCAAGTATTCTTTTGTGTTACTTTCACGTAATAAAATACGTCAAAAAACTTGTTGCTACAGCTCTAATAGAATTTGAATTAAAAAATGAAGTGATGAAAAAATTTGAAGCCATGCTGTATGCAAGAAATGAAGAAATTTATGATAAAAGTAAAGAAGTTTTTATTGCCTCAATAAAAGACATTAAAGTGAGAGTTAATCAAAGTTATGTTTTATTAAAAGATCAGTTCATGAATAATTGGGATAGCTACAAAGAGATGTGGGTGTCTTATTTCAGAAAAACTCTCCCTACTCTAGGTGACAATACTAATAACCGAGTAGAAAGGTAGAAATAAATAAATAATGATAAAAAACAATTTTATTACCTAAATTATAATTATAATTATAATGTAATTATTTTTTTTATGATGCAACACACTGAAAATGGTGCAGATTAAAAAAAACTGTATCTACGAATAACGATTTAGCCGTTGAGACTGTCTCTACGAATAACTATTTAGCCATAGAGACTGTCTCTACGAATAACGATTTAGCCGTAGAGACTGTATCTACGAATAACGATTTAGCCGTAGAGACTGTATCGACGAATAACGATTTAGCCGTAGAGACTGTCTCTATGGATAACGCCTACCAAAAAATTTTACCACGTAAAGGCATTTTCAAAAAAAAAGTCGTTAAACGTCTACTCCAAGAAAGTCGAAGTCTTTACACCAGAGCAAATTCGCGAATTTTTGTACCACGCTGATGACGCAGTGTACTTAGCAACTAAGGTATGTATAATGCATTCATGATTCAAATATTTTATTTTATTTTCACTCAACAGAAAAGTAATCTAATTTGACTCGTTCGTTTATATTTACAGATTGCAACTATTCTTGGAATCGCAGGTGCGTGTCGACGAATTGAATTATATAATTTAACCAAAGAAGACGTAGCTCTTGAGGGAAACTTATACATCGTCCGTTTATTGGACACAAAAACACACATTACGAGGACTTTTACGGTCGAAGGCGATTATACTTTTCTCATCCATGAATACATAGCACTGCGACCTGCAAATTGTCCTAATAAGTTTTACCAGCGATATACAAATGGTAGATGCACACGTCAAGTCATTGGGCTAAACAAGATTGGGGGAATGCCAAGTGAAATTGCGACGTGGTTTCAACTGCCAAATCCGAACGAATAAACCGGGCACTCCTTCCGTCGGACGTCGACGACCATTTTATCTAACGCTGGAGCTGACATGACGGATATCAAACGCCACGGAGGATGGAATTCGCAAACGGTCGTGGAAGGATACATTGAAAATGCCATCAGCAACAAATGTAAGATTTCTAACTTCATAACAGACTCAATCTCAAAAAACAAGGAAGATGAAAAAGTAACTACTAAAGTAACCTGCAGAAGTGACGTCATGGAAATTGCCAAGGATGACGATAGTTCAGATCCTGGCGCTGCTAGTTCGCTTGTTGACAACAAAGGTTATAATGATACTATAATGAATTTTGTTTACAAGCCCAATGTTTCCAAGAAGAAACCGTCGAACGTGATTACGCTCAATATTTGTGTAAACTAAGCTATCCAAACTAAAAAAAAAGACTTCATCTTTATTATGTCAATTTAGTTAAAATTTTGTAAAAAATTATGTCGAGCATTTAATTATTTTTTCATGATAATTTTTCTTCGTAAAGCTAAAAATCGACATTTGCTATTTTTTTTTTTTTTTTTTTTTTTTTTTTGCTCATGACAAAGAATAGTTTGCTTGTTTTATTGCTTATTTTTTATTAATTTTTTTTTCCTCTTAAATACTTGTACCAAAAAGTGAATTTATAATTTGATACTAAAATTAGATGAGTTAGTTTATAGCTTAAATATCTCTTAAGACAATTATGTGTTGATATATATATGTAAATTTTACCAATTTCCGGGCCGTAAAATTTCTGGGCCTTTGTATATATATTTTTCCACTTTCCGGGCCTTTGTATATACACGGAAAAAATAAAATCCTTGCAGCGTAGCTGAATTCAGCGATATGACGATGCGAACAGTTAACGACGCTCCAACGCAGACTTTTCATCGTGGCGAGGCAAAGTCTGCGTTGGAGCGACGTAAAGTTAGCTATAGCGTGCCTTCCTTACCAACAGCTGTAGCAGAGCTCGACTCACGCTTGACGCTTGTTTACTTGTGTACTTACTCTCTGCTATCGCGGGTTTACGGCAGCATAACTATAAAAAAATGTCTTTATTGATAGTTGTAATTAATTTAAGTATTTTTTATATCAGTCTTTTTATCACCCGCGATAGCAGAGAGTAAGTACACAAGTAAACAAGCGTCAAGCGTGAGTCGAGCTCTGCTACAGCTGTTGGTAAGGAAGGCACGCTATAGCTAACTTTACGTCACTCCAACGCAGACTTTGCCTCGCCACGATGAAAAGTCTGCGTTGGAGCGTCGTTAACTGTTCGCCTCGTCATATCGCTGAATTCAGCTACGCTGCAAGGATTTTATTTTTTCCGTGTATATTTTTCCACTTTCCGGGACTTTTATTTATTTTTTCCGGGCCGTCACGAAAAATACAAAAATTTCACGATGTAAGTCAAATTTGAATATAAATCGAAGTTGTAAATACTTATTGTTCTACTTTCTGTAATTTCAATATTATAATAATTGACAGCACAATACACTCGACTAAAAACACAACTTTTAACAATAAAAATTGATAAACAATACATTATTTATAACAAATAACATCAATATTGTGTAAAAAATATTGTTATTTTCAGTTTTTTGCATTTTTCCGGATGTTTTTCTCTGGTAACATTATTATTATTTTTTTTTTTCAAAAATTTAAAATTCAAAGAAAAAAATGAGCCCAAGCAGAATTTTCTAAAAGCATTTGTTTAAAGCCACTTTAGACATGAAAAAAAAAAAAATTTCTCGTTTTTTGACGATTTCTCCGAAACTATTCAATATTTAAAAAAAAAAAAAAAAAAAAAAATTACATATTAAGCACATAAAATGCTATTTCCACCAAATATTGTTAAATTTTATTAATTTTTGCGATCAGGAAAACTCAAAAATGAAAAAAGTGGTTTTTTGCATTTTTCTCGAAAAATTTGAGGTTATGTAAAAAAAATTATAGAACAAAAGTTGTAGGTTTTTTAATTATCTACAACTTTTACGTTCCAACTTTTTTGATAAAACATGTAGCTTCTTCAGAAAATGCGAAAAAACACTTTTCATCCCTAAAAACCAACCCCCTACTTCGATTTCCAAACTGAATTTCCTGCAATTATTTTTCCCTTAAATAGAATCATATAAGCAACCAACTTCCACAGTTAGTTACTGTTCATTAATTTTTACCAATTTTCTTTTTTTTACCAGTATCGGTACTGTACTAAGAAATGCACAATTGATTTCTTTATGTTCAGTGTCAGTTTTGAAAGTTTGGTTTCCAATACGAATTTGGAAATAATTTTTGGCATTTTCAGAACTGATCTCTTCATGACAATACAGAAGTCAGAAAAGGTTTTGTCAAAGTCAAAACTGTAAACTCTAAATTTCTACAGCAGTATACACAGAATATGAGCTTCCAACTACTAAATCATGCATACCTCAAATTCAGTTTGATACACGTTGATGACGAGTGTCTGGCAAATCTAAGACTCATAGTGTGTCAGATGAAACCTGTATTCTCGTTAAGTGCATTCTATCGGAACAAAGCATTCGACAGACATCTGTTATGCTCAAGCTATAAACAAAGTGTAAAAATATTTTCGAAAAAAAATGAATTATTCAAATTCAAGGTAGGGTATTTCCAAGACCAAATTGAATCAGAAAGAAATAAAAAATTAAAAAAAAAAATTAAATGTCGAGTATATTTCCTTGAATAATCGAAACTCTCCTGCACATGAAAACAAGTCACCTCACAGCAAATTTCTGTACGGTTTGGTACAAATGAAGAGAGCAACTAAATTTTTGACTCTAGTTATCTTCTCTTTACTCATTCAGAGCAAGCTCAGCCGAAAAACAGAATGCTGCAAATTCATTATATCAAAGTCCGGCAGACCGAAAACTTGAGACAAAACACACAAAGATTGAAATTATTTTAAACTCATTAAAGCATATTTACAATATAAACCAAGTGCCGACTTCAAGTGTTAGCTAACGGAATCAAACTACAGTAAAGAAAAAAGAGTATTTTAATCTTTGCTTAGTCAGCAGCATCAAAAACTCTAGAAAACCAAAGAATGACAATTCGAGGACATGACATTTTCCAATGCTTTGGCGGTCAGCGTGCGATATGATAGTAACGACTTAAAAAGATATCACAGCAAAAAGCTCGAAAATTAAATCCTTCTGCCATTCAGAGCACGCTCATCCAAAAAACGGAATGCTGCTAAATCATTCGATCGAAGTCCGGCAGATCCAAAACTTGCAGCGAGACTCACAAAAATAAAAATGCGTAAGAGCTCATCAAACCACATCGAAATAATGAAACAAGTGCTGACTTTAAGTGTCTGGTGTTAAGATCAAAGAACGATAAAGAAAGCAGCAAAATAACAAGCTGTGTTTGATCAACAACATCGATAACTTTACAAAAACGAAAATTGGATTATCCAGGACAATCCTTTCTCCGATGCTCTGAGAGTCAGCATGCGTCATGTAACTTATGAATCTTTAACTAAATTCATAGTTTTTTATTTTGCTTATTGATTAGTTCGGAGTCTGGCAGATCCAAGACAAGATGCGGTACTCAAAAATATTACAGTGAGTTTGAGCTTGCCATTACTCATCGGGATAATAAACCAAGTGCACTATTTGAGAGTTTGGTGTTGAAATCGAACCACGATGGAAAAAGCTACAAAAATTTAGAACTCTCTTGGCTAAGCAAAATTGATAACTGTACATAATCAAAGATTGGCAACTTCAGGATATGCCCAGTTCAATGCCCTCATCGAGAGAATAAACCCAATGCACTCTTTGAGAGTTTGGTTTTAGAATCGACACACAATAATAACAGCTATGAAATTCTAAACCTTCTTCGATCGACAAAATCAAAGGTTGGCAGTTCCAGGATAAGCCTTTTTTCAATGCACTGAGAGTCAGCATGCGTCATGTTATTTACGAATCTTTAACTAAATTCATCGTTTTTTATTTTGCTTATTGATTAGTTCGGAGTCTGGCAGATCCAAAACAAGAAGCGATACTCAAAAATATTACAGTGAGTTTGAGCTTATCATTGCTCATCGAGAGAATAAGCCAAATGCACTCTTTGAGAGTTTGGTTTTGGAATCGAACTACGTACATAAAAGCTACAAAATTCCAAACTTTCTTCGATCTACAAAAACAAAGGTTGGCAAATCCAAGATAAGCAATTTCGCAATGCTCTGAGAGTTAGCTTTTGTCATGACGGGTACAAATCTTAAAATAAATTCATAGTTTTTTATTTTGCTTATAGATCAAATCGGAGTCTGGCAGATCCAAGACAAGAGGCGATACTCGAAAATATATCAGTGAGTTTGAGCTTACCATTACTCATCGGAAGAATAAACAAAGTGCACTTTTTGAGAGTTTGGTGTTAAAATCGAACAACGATGGAAAAAGCTACGAAGTTAAGAACTCTTTTGGATAAGCAACATTAATAACTCTACAAAATCAAAGATTGGCAATTCCAGGAAGTGCCCAGTTCAATGCCCTCATCGATAAAATAAACCCAATGCACTCCTTGAGACTTTGGTTTTAGAATCGACACACAATAATAAAAGCTACGAAATTCTAAACTTTCTTCGATCCACAAAATCAAAGGTTGGCGGTTCTAGGATAAGCCTTTTCGCAATACTCTGAGTCTGTTTGGAATTTCAGGGCTATTATAATCGTGATTCGAATTCAACACAAAATTCTCAAGGAGTGGATTTGGTTGATTCTCTCGGTGAGAAATGATAAGCTCAAACTCACTAAAATATTTTAGAGTATCGCCTTTAGTCTTGGATATGCCTGACTCAAAACTATTATATGAGCAATATAAAAAACTATGAATTTATTTGAAGATTTGTACCTCTCATGACAAAAGCTAACTCTCAGAGCATCGCGAAATTGCTCATCTAGGATTTGCCAACCTTTGATTTTGTAGATCGAATAAAGTTTGGAATTTCGTATCTTTTATGTTCGTGGTTAGATTTCAAAACAAAACTCTCAAATAGTGCACTTGGTTTATTCTCCCGATGAGTAATGATAAGCTCAAACTCACTGAAATATTTTTGAGTATCGCCTCTTGTCTTGGATCTGCCTGACTCCGAACTATTCCATAAGCACGAGAAAAAATTATGAATTGATTTTAAGATTTCTACCTGACATGACAAAAGCTAACTCTCAAAGCATTGCGAAAAGGCTTATCTTGGATTTGCCAACCTTTGATTTTGTAGATCGAAGAAAATTTGGAATTTCGTAGCTTTTATTTTCGTGGTTAGATTCCAAAACCAAACTCTCAAAGAGTGCATTTGGTTAATTCTCTCGATGAGCAATGATAAGCTCAAACTCACTGATATATTTTCGAGTATCGCCTCTTGTCTTGGATCTGCCTGACTCCGATTTGATCTATAAGCAAAATAAAAAACTATGAATTTATTTAAAAATTTGTACCTGTCATCTTAAAAGCTATTTCTCAGAGCATTGCGAAATTGCTTATCTTGGATTTTTCATTCTTTGATTTTTTAGGTCGAATAAAATTTGGAATTTCGTAGCTTCTATGTTCATGGTTCGATTTCGAAACAAAACTTTCGAAGAGTGCATTTGGTTAATTCTCTCGATGAGCAATGATAAGCTCAAACTCACTGTAATATTTTTGAGTATCGCTTCTGGTCTTGTCTGCCACACTCCGAACTAATCAATAAGCAAAATAAAAAACTATGAATTTTTCGAAAGAGTCGTGAGTAACATGACGCATGCTGACTCTCAGTGCATTGAAAAAAGGCTTATCCTGGAATAGCCGATCTTAAAGTTAGTAGAGTTGTTAACCTTGCTGATCGAAGAAATTTCGAAATTTGGTAGCTTTTTGCATCGTGGTTCGATTTCAACACCAAACTCTCAAACAGTGCATTGGATTTATTCTCCCGATGAGCAATGATAAGCTCAAATCCACTGTAATATTTTTGAGTACCGCTCTTAGTCTTGGATCTGTTCGACTCCGTGCTAATCCATAAGCAAGATAAAAAAACTATCAATTTATTAAAAGATTCGTAACAGTCATAACGCATGCTGACACTCAGAGTATTGCGATAAGGCTTACCCTGAAATTGCCAACCTTCGATTTTTCAGATCAAAGAATGTTTAGGATTTCGTAGCTTTTATCATCGTGGTTCGATTCTAAAACCAATTTCTCAAAGATTTTATTTGAATAATTCTCTCGATAAGCAATGATAAGCTCAAACTCACTGAAATATTTTCGAGTATTGCCTCTTGTCTTAGATCTGCCTGACTCCGAACTATTCCATAAGCACGATAAAATACTGTGAATTTATTTTAAGATTTGTACCCTACATGACATAAGCTAACTCTCGAAGCATAGCGAAAAGGCTTATCAATTTTTGAGTATCGCTTCTTGTCTTGGATCTACCAGACTCCAAACTAATCAATAAGCCAAATAAAAAACTTTGAATTTATTTTATGATTTGTAACTGTCATGATGCATGCTGACTCTCAGAGCATTGAAAAAAGGCATATCCTGGAATTGCCAATCTTCGATTTTGTAGAGTTATCAATGTTGCTGATTGAACAGGGCTTGGAATTTCGTATTTATTGTTCATCGGAATTTGAATCCAACACCAAACCCTGAAAAATTGCATTTTGTGTATTCTCTCGTTGAGCAATGATAAGCTCAAGCTCACTGTAATATACTTGAGGATCACCTCTTGTCTTGGATCTGGCCATTCCCAAAGTAATCTAAAAGCAAAATAAAAAAAATTATAAAATTATTTTTAGATTCGTAACTGTTATGACGCACGTTGACTCTGAGAGCATTGAACTGGATACATTCTAAAATCCCATGCCAATCTTTGATTTTGTAGAGTAATCAATGTTGCTTATTCAAGAGAGTTCGAAATTTCGTAGCTTTTTCCATCGTAGTTTGATTTCAACACCAAACTCTCAAATAAGGCACTTGGTTTATTCTCCCGATGAGCAATGATAGGCTCAAACTCACTGAAATATTTTCGAGTATCGACTCTTGTCTTGGATCTGCCTGACTCCGAACTATTCCATAAGCAAAATGAAAAATTATGAATTTATTTTAAGATTTGTACCTGACATGACAAAAGCTAACTCTCAGAGAATTGCGAAAAGGCTTATCTTGGATTTGCCAACCTTTGATTTTTTAGATGGAAGAAAGTTTGGAATTTCGTAGCTTTTATTTTCGTGGTTCGATTCTAAAACCAAACTTTCAAAGAGTGCATTTTGTTAATTCTCTCGATGAGCAATGATAAGCTCAAACTCACTGTAATATTTTTGAGTATTGCCTCATGTCTTGGATTTGCCAGACTTCAAACTATTTCATAAGCAAAATAAACAACTATGAATTTATTTTATGATTTGTAACTGTCATGACGCATGCTTACTCTCAGAGCATTGAAAAAAAGCATATCCTGGAAATGCCAATCTTCGATTTTGTAAAGTTAATAATGTGGCTTATCCAATAGAATTTGAAATTTCGTAGCTTTTTTCATCGTAGTTTCATTTCAACACCAATCTCTCAAAAAGTTTACTTGAATATTTCTCTAGAGGAGCAATGATAAGCTCTAACTCAATGAAATATTTTCGATTATCGCCACGTGTCTTGGATTTGCCAGACTCCGAAGTATTCCATAAGCAAAATAAAAAATTATGAATTTTTTTAATGATTTTCTACTGTAATGACGAATGCTGAATCTGGATGCATTGAAAAAAGGCTTATCTTAAAATCGCCAATCTTAAAGTTAGTAGAGTTGTCAATCTAGCTGATCAAAGAAATTTCGAAATTTGGTAGCTTTTCGCATCGTGATTCGATTTCAACACCAAATTCTCAAATAGTGCATTGGATTTATTCTCTCGATGACAAATGATAAGCTCAAACTCACTGTAATATTTTTGAGTATCGCTTCTTGTCTTGGATCTACCAGACTCCAAACTATTCCATAAGCAAAATGAAAAATTATGAATTTATTTTAAAATTTGTACCTGTCATGACAAAAGCTAACACTCAGAGCATTGCAATTTTGCTTATCTTGGATTTGCCAACCTTCGATTTTGTAGATCGAATAAAGTTCGGAATTTCGTAGCTTTTTCCATCGTGGTTCCATTTCAACACCAAACTCTCAAATAGTGCACTTGGTTTATTCTCCCGATGAGTAATGATAAGCTCAAATTCCCTGTTATATTTTTTAGTATCGCCTCTTGTCTTGGATCTGACCATTCCCAAACTAATCTAAAAGCAAAATAAAAACAATTGTAAAATTATTTTAAGATTTGTAACTGTCATGACGCACGCTGACTCTGAAGGCATTGAACTGGACACATCCTGGAATTGCAAACCTTTGATTTTGTAGAGTTATCAATGATGCTGACCGAAGAGAGTTTTAAATTTTGTATCTTTTTTCATCGTGGTTTGATTTCAACACCGAACTCTTAAATAGTGCACTTGGTTTATTCTCCCGATTAGTAATGATAAGCTCGAACTCACTGAAATATTTTTGGGTATTGCCTCTCGTCTTGGATCTGCCTAAATTTGAACTATATCATAAGCAAAATAAAAAACTATGAATTTATCTGGAGATTCGTAAGTAACATGACAAATGCTGAGTCTCAGTGCACTGAAAAAAGGCTTTTCCTGGAATTGCCGATATTTGAGTAAGTAGAGTTTTCAATCTAGCTGATCGAAGAAAACTCGAAATTTCGTAGCTTTTTCCATCGTGGTTCGATTTTAACACCAAACTCTCAAATAGTGCACTTGGTTTATTGTCTCGATGAGTAATGATAAGATCAAACTCACTGTAATATTTTTGAGTATCGCTTCTTGTCTTGGATCGGACCATTCTCAAACTAATCTAAAAGCAAAATAACAAAAATTATAAAATTGTTTAAAGATTCGTAACTGTCATGACGCTCACTGACTTTGAGGGCATTGAACTGGACACATCCTGGAATTGCCAACCTTTGATTTTGTAGAGTTATCAATTTTGCTTATTCAAGAGAAATCGAAATTTCGTAGCTTTTTCCATCGTGGTTTGATTTCAACACCAAACTCTCAAAAAGGGCACTTAGTTTATTCTCCCGATGAGTAATGATAAGCTCAGACTCACTGAAATATTTTTGAGTTTCGCCTTTTGTCTTGGATCTGCCTGACTCCAAACTATTCCATAAGCAAAATGAAAAATTATGAATTTATTTTAAGATTTGTACCTGTCATGACAAAAGCTAACACTCAGAGCATTGCAATATTGCTTATCTTGGATTTGCCAACCTTCGATTTTGTAGATCGAATAAAGTTCGGAATTTCGTAGCTTTTTCCATCGTGGTTCGATTTCAATACCAAACTCTCTAATAGTGCACTTGGTTTATCGTCTCGATGAGTAATGATAAGCTCAAACTCACTGTAATATTTTTGAGTATCGCCTCTTGTCTTGGATCTGACCATTCCCAAACTAATTTTAAAGCAAAATAAAAAAAATTATAAAATTATTTTGAGATTCGTAACTGTCATGACGCACGCTGACTCTGAGGGCATTGAACTGGACACATCCTGTAATTGCCAACCTTTGATTTTGTAGAGTTATCAATTTTGCTTATTCAAGAGAAATCGAAATTTCGTAGATTTTTCCATCGTGGTTTGATTTCAACACCAAACTCTTAAATAGGGCACTTGTTTAACTCTCCTGATGAGCAATGATAGGCTCAAACTCACTTAAATATTTTTGTGTTGCGAATTTACTGCTTCATTAATTTTATTTTTTTTTTGCCGGATTAAAAGCTGGTAGAGGAGGGTTGTCAAATAAATGTTGAGACAGACACAATTTAATAAAATAGTGTTAATTTATTTATTAAAATACAGCATTTAACTACAAATGTCAAAATAGTCATAAATTATAAATTATGGAGAATCACTATTGAGCTAGGTCCAGTTGAAATGTAAAATGAGATAAAATAAATCAGTGTAGTATACTTAAGAGAACTATCCAGAAGGTTAAGTTGAATTTCATGAATTAATGCAAATGAGCTGAGAATGAGCTTGAGGGAGAGAATAATAACTGATTAAAGAGAGAAACTGAGATATGAGAATATGTTGAATAGAGAATTTCCAGCATTAATTTCCGTGTAAAGAAAATTAATTAATTTGAGAAATCGCCTAGTCAAAACTCTTGACGAATTTGATTATATTAATTCAAACCATAAATACGAGTTCTGCTTGAGTACAGTTGAGGTAAACAAAGCAACAGAGAATGGCCTTGAAAAGAGTAGAAAAGAAAATGGCTGCGTGTAAGACAGCACAAAGAAAAGAGAGAGAGAGCAAGAGAATGCACAGTAATTTTATTGATTTTCTGGCTGTAAGAAGGACAATGTAAAAGCACCGGTAAATTATTGTTACCGGTTCTGAGTGAAATAACTGAAGATGCCACGCCGTGAAAGTTCTCCTTGCTGAGCAATTAACCCAAGAATTGAATTGAGCCGAGCCGTTTGAGTTAATTGAAGATCAAATGTCTCCCGAGTTGAGCCAACACTAAGTAGATGATTCGTCGACTTGACTGTACTGATGAGATGACTACGTTGAGGATGATGAGAAAGAGTCACGAGAAAGAACCAAGAGAAACCCGAGAAGTTTCACAAAATGGCAAGTGAAACCGTCTATTCACGAGCGTTGTTTGAAGAGAGAGAGAGGCCCAAGCGTAACAGTCACGTCATAAGTAAATGTAAACACCGATATCGATTTGAACTTAAATCATGAGAGTTTTCTTATTTACATTAAAAGGTGTGAGCGTTGGTAGAGTAGCAGCAGAGAGTGGCCTTGAAAAAATAGAGAGAGATAGCCCGATAGAGAGAGAGAGAGAGAGAGAGAGAGAGAGAATGGCCGAAATGGCTACGTGCTTGTGCACATTGAGATAGACGAAATCAGCACAGAGTCGTAAATTCTGTGCTAGAGAAAATGAAAAGTGATAAGGGGCAAGGAAATGACTGTTCCTTGCACCTGAATACCTGGAGATGTTCGATGAGTGAGGATTGTCCTTGAATTAGACAAATTCTCCGTGGACCACCGGTGAAGAGTAGCTGGTACACGTGGTAATGGCGCGGCTCCGAGGTTGTTGATGATCACAGAATTACTGTCTGTGATCGTCCAGATGAGCTAGTGCACGGTGATAAAGCAGGTTCCGGGACTACCTGGTGAAAAGGGCGATGAGAAGAGCCATTGAGAAGAATCGTGAAAAAGCCGGAAGAACTCTCTGCTGCACACACACACACTTGAGCACCAAAACCAGAAGCCAGCACGCGAGGCCTGTTGCAGCAGCAACGGTGACAGCGGTAATGCCCAGCACTACGGCGCGCGGGAGTAAGAATTGGGACTAAAGTCCCCGCCTGGACTCATAGATGGAGCAATGTAGTCTATCAATTTAAAGTTGAGCGAATGAGCCGAAATATTTACGAGCGAATAGTGGTCCACTCCATAACATTTTGAGTATCGCCTCTTGTCTTGGATCTGCCTGACTCCGAACTATTCCATAAGCACGATAAAAAATTATGAATTTATTTTAAGATTTTACCTGACATGACAAAAGCTAACTCTCAGAAAATTGCGAAAAGGATTATCTTGGATTTGCCATCCTTTGATTTTGTAGATCGAATAAAATTTGGAATTTTGTAGCTTCTATGTTCATGATTTGATTTCAAAACAAAACTCTCAAAGAGTGTATTTGGTTAATTCTCTCGATGAACAATGATAAGTTCAAACTCACTGAAATATTTTCGAGTATCGTCTCTTGTCTTGGATCAGCCTGACTCCGAACTATTCCATAAGCACGATAAGAAATTATTAATTTATTTTAAGATTTGTACCTGACATGACAAAAGCTAACTCTCAGAGCATTGCGAAAAGGCTTATCTTGTATTTGCCAACCTTTGATTTTGTAGATCGAAGAAAAATTGGCAATTCGCAGCTTTTATTTTCGTGGTTCGATTTCAAAACTAAACTCTCAAAGAATGCATTTGGTTAATTTTCTCGATGAGCAATGATAAGCTCGAACCCACTGTAATATTTTTGAGTATCGCTTCCTGTCTTGGATCTACCAGACTCCAAACTAATTAATAAGCGAAATAAAAAACTTGGACTTTACTTTAGGATTTGTAACTGTCATGACGCAAGCTGACTCTCACAGCATTGAAACAAGGCTTATCCTGAAATTGCCAATTTTTGATTTTGAAGAGTTATCAATGATGCTGATCGAAGAGAGTTTTGAATTTTGTAGCTTTTTTCATCGTGGTTTGTTTCAACACCAATCTCCCAAATAGTGCACTTGGTTTATTCTCTCGATGAGTAATGATAAGCCCAAACTCACTGAAATATTTTTGAGTATTGCCTCTTGTCTTGGATCTGCCAGACTCCGAACAAATCAATAAGCAAAATAAAAAACTATGAGTTTTTCGAAAGAGTCATGAGTAACATGACGCATGCTGACTCTCAGTGGATTGAAAAAAGGCTTATCCTGGAATAGCCAATCTTAAAGTTAGTAGAGTTGTTAATCTTGCTGATCGAAGAAATTTCGAAATTTGGTGGCTTTTTGCATCGTGGTTCGATTTCAACACCAAACTCTCAAATAGTGCATTGGATTTATTCCCTCGATGAGCAATGATAAGCTCAAATTCACTCTAACATTTTTGAGTACCGTTCTTTGTCTTGGATCTGTTCGACTCCGTGCTAATCCATAAGCAAAATAAAAAAACTATAAATTTATTTAAAGATTCGTGACTGTCATAACGCATGCAGACACTCAGAGTATTGCGATAGGGATTATCCTGGAATTGCCAACCTTTGATTTTGTTGATCGAAGAGTGTTTAGAATTTCGTAGTTTTTATCATTGTGGTTCGATTCCAAAACCAAACTCTCAAATAGTGCACTTTGTTTATTTTCCCGTTGAGTAATGATAAGCTCAATTTCACTGAAATATTTTTGAGTATTGCCTCTTGCCTTATATTGACTGACTCCGAACAATTCCATAAGCAAAATAAAAAAAATTATAAAATTATTTTAAGTTTCGTAATTGTCATGACACACGCTGACTCTGAAGGCATTGAACTGGACACATCCTGAAATTGACAACCATTGATTTTGTAGAGTTATCAATGTTGCTTATGCTAGAGAGTTCGAACTTTCGTAGCTTTTTTATCGTAGTTCGATTACAACACCAAACTCTAAAATTGTGCACTTGGTTTATTCTCCCGATGAGCAATGATAAGTTCAAACTCACTGAAATATTTTCGATTATCGCCACATGTCTTGGATTTGCCAGACTCCGAACTATTCCATAAGAAAAATAAAAAATTATGAATTTTTTTAATGATTCTCTACTGTAATGACGAATGCTGAATCTGGGGGCATTGAAAACAGGCTTATCCTGGAATTGCCAATCTTCGATTTTGTAAAGTTAATAGTGTGGCTTATCCAATAGAGTTTGAAATTTCGTAGCTTTTTTCATCGTGGTTCAATTTCAACACCAAACTCTCAAAGAGTTTACTTGGTTATTTCTTCTGAGGAGCAATGATAAGCTCAAACTCACTGAAATATTTTCGATTATCGCCACGTGTCTTGGATTTGCCAGACTCCGAACTATTCCGTAAGCAAAATAAAAAATTATGAATTTTTTTAATGATTCTCTACTGTAATGACGAATGCTGAATCTGGGGGCATTGAAAAAAGTCTTATACTGGAATTGCCAATCTTAAATTTAGTAGAGTTGTCAATCTAGCTGATTAAAGGAATTTCGAAATTTGGTAGCTTCTCGCATCGTGATTCGATTTCAACACCAAACTCTCAAATAGTGCATTGGATTTATTCTCTCGATGAGCAATGATAAGCTCAAACTCACTGTAATATTTTTGAGTATTGCTTCTTGTCTTGGATCTACCAGACTCCAAAATAATCAATAAGCCAAATAAAAAACTTTGAATTTATTTTATGATTTGTAACTGTCATGATGCATGCTGACTCTCAGAGCATTGAAAAAAGGCATATCCTGGAATGGCCAATCCTCGATTTTGTAGAGTTATCAATGTTGCTGATTGAACAGGGTTTGGAATTTCATATTTATTGTTCATCGGAATTTGATTCCAACACCAAACCCTGAAAAATTGCATTAAGTGTATTCTCTCGATGAGCAATGATAAGCTCAAGCTCACTGTAATATACTTGAGTATCGCCTCTTGTCTTGGATCTGACCATTCCCAAACTAATCTAAAAGCAAAATAAAAAAAATTATAAATATATTTCAAGATTCGTAACTGTCTAGACGCACGCTGACTCTGAGAGCATTGAACTGGACACATCCTGGAATAGCGAACCTTCGATTTTGTAGAGTTATCAATGTTGCTTATGCAAGAGAGTTCGAAATTTCGTAGCTTTTTCCATCGTTGTTTGATTTCAACACCAAAGTCTCAAATAGTGCACTTGGTTTATTCTCCCGATGAGCAATGATAAGTTCAAACTCACTGAAATATTTTCGAGTATCGCCACATGTCTTGGATTTGCCTGACTCCGGACTATTCCATAAGGAAAATAAAAAATTATGAATTTATTTTAAGATTTGTACCTGACATGACAAAAGCTAACTCTCAGAGCATTGCGAAAAGGCCTATCTTGGATTTGCCAACCTTTGATTTTTTAGATCGAAGAAAGTTTGGAATTTCGTAGCTTTTATTTTCGTGGTTGGATTCTAAAACCAAACTCTCAAAGAGTGCATTTTGTTAATTCTCTCGATAAGCAATGATAAGCTCAAACTCACTGAAATATTTTCGATTATCGCCACATGTCTTGGATTTGCCAGACTCCGAACTATTCCATAAGCAAAATAAAAAATTATGAATTTTTTTAATGATTTTCTACTGTAATGACGAATGCTGAATCTGGATGCATTGAAAAAAGGCTTATCTTAAAATCGCCAATCTTAAAGTTAGTAGAGTTGTCAATCTAGCTGATCGAAGAAATTTCGAAATTTGGTAGCTTTTCGCATCGTGATTCGATTTCAACACCAAATTCTCAAATAGTGCATTGGATTTATTCTCTCGATGACAAATGATAAGTTCAAACTCACTGAAATATTTTCGAGTATCGCCTCTTGTCTTGGATTAGCCTGACTCCGAACTATTCCATAAGCACGATAAGAAATTATGAATTTATTTTAATGATTCGTAACTGTAATGACGCATGCTAAATCTGGGGGCATTGAAAAAAAAGGTTATCCTGGAATTGCCAATCTTTGATTTTGTAAAGTTAATAATGTTGCTTATCCAATGGAGTTATAAATTTCGTAGCTTTTTTCATCGTGTTTCTATTCCAAAACCAATCTCTTAAAGAGTGCATTTTGTTCATTCTCTCGATGAGCAATGATAAGCTCAAACTCACTGTAATATTTTTGAGTATCGCTTCTTGTTTTGGATCTACCAGACTCCAAACTAATCAATAAGCCAAATAAAAAACTTTGAATTTATTTTATGATTTGTAACTGTCATGACGCATGCTGACTCTAAGAGCATTGAAAAAAGGCATATCCTGGAATTGCCAATCTTCGATTTTGTAGAGTTATTAATGTTGCTGATTGAAGAGGGTTTGGAATTTCGTATTTATTGTTCATCGGAAATTGATTCCAACACCAAACCCTGAAAAATTGCATTTAGTGTATTCTTTTGATGAGCAATGATAAGCTCAAGCTCACTGTAATATACTTGAGTATCGCCTTTTGTCTTGGATCTGACCATTCCCAAACTAATCTAAAAGCAAAATAAAAAAAATTAAAAAATTATTTTAAGATTCGTAACTGTCATGACGCACGCTGACTCTGAGGCCATTGAACTGGACACATCCTGGAATTGCCAACCTTTGATTTTGTAGAGTTATCAATGTTGCTTATTCAAGAGAGTTCGAAATTTCGTAGCTTTTATTTTCGTGTTAGATTCCAAAACCAAACTCTCAAAGAGTTTATTTGGTTATTTCTCTCGAGGAGCAATGTTAAGCTCAAACTCACTGAAATATTTTTGAGTATCGCCACATGTCTTGGATTTGCCAGACTCTGAACTTTTCCATAAGCAAAATAAAAAACTGTGAATTTTTTTAATGATTCGTAACTGTAATGACGCATGCTGACTCTCAGAGTTCTGAGAAAAGGCTTATCCTGGAATTGCGAATCTTTGATTTAGTAGATTTATTAATATTGCTCATTGAAGAGAGTTTAGAATTTCGTAGCTGTTTACGTCGTGGTTCAATTTTAACATAAAACTTTAAAAGAGTGCACTTGGTCTATTCTCTCGATGAGAATGATTAGCTCAAACTCACTGTGATCATTTTGAGTTGGCCACATGTCTTGGATTTGCCAACCTTCGATTTTTTCCATAAGTAAATAAAAAAATATGAATTTATTTTAAGGTTTGTAACTGTCATGACGCATGCTGACTCTCAGAGCATTGAAAAAAGGCTTATCCTGGAATTGCCAGTATTCGATTTTGTAGGGTTATCAATACTGCCAATCAAAGAAAGTTCAAATTTTGTTTCTGTATTCATTGTCGTTTGATTCCAACACGAAAAAGTTTAAGTCAGCATTTGGTTTATCATTTCGATGATCCTTGATGAGCTCAAACTCACTTTAATACTTTGTCATAACTCTGGGACGAAAACATCAACTTCCCTCTGCCAGTCGGAACGTAAATTTGCACACGCCGCAGGAAAAGAATTAGCCAACCCCTAGCAAATTTTCAACACCCTTGCCCTTGGCTCGGGCGTCAATTTTGGTTTGCTAGGTCTGCCTTAAGGCCATCACAGGAACTCGCGCGATGCGAGAATTCGCGCATCTCGCATCGCGCGTCGCGCACTTGTCCTAACCTAACTTTACAGCTGAACTGCGCGATGCGAGATGCGCGAATTCTCACATCGCGTGAGTTCCTGTGATGGCCTTTATACTTTTCCAGCATCCTGTGTATAATGTACTATCGAGTTTCGCCTTAATTCTTGGATCTGCCAGACTCCGAATCAAGGAATATGCAAATTATTATACTCTGAATTTTTTGATTGCGAAAAAAAACTCCAAAAGATTGTATTCGTTTCATTCTTTTGATATGCAATAATGGGCTATAGCTCACATCAGTGTTTGAAAGTTTTGCCCCAAGTCTTGGATCTGCTGGACTCCAATTTAATGAATAAGCAGCAAATTATGCTTTGAATTTTTTTCAGTTTGTCACCGTCATAAAGCACCCAGACTATTAAAGCATTGTAAAAAGGCTTGTTCTGGAATTGCCAATCGTTGGTTTTGTAGAGTTATCAATGTTGCTAATTAAAGATAGTTTGAAATGTCGTTCTTTTATCGATCGTCGTTTTATTTTAACACCATTTACTTTGAATCGGAACTAAGTTTGTCATCCCGATGTGCCATGATGATCTTAAGCTAGTTTTAATATTTGTGGTTTTTTAAATTATTATTAAATAATTTTTTTTTTTTTTTTTTTTAATCCTGGCAACCTCGCTTGTAGATAGAGACCCATTATAAGGGGGGTATCAACCACATATGTGTGAGGGACCCACGCCACCTACTCTAAGTTGTTTCATACAGTTGTCTCTGTTTTTCCTTTCTCATGCTTTTTAACGTGGTTTCTGCCCAATTCTCGTTTTTTGTGTCCCTACTCTAATAACCTCCCCTTAAGAAACCCCGATTGAGCGAATCTCTCGAGCGATGCTTGCATTTTGGTTTTCGGAACTCAGTCGACCCTACTAGCCGCAAGCGCATCGGGATACTCAAGCTCAACCCGGTTAAGTAGTCAGCCTTACACACTTTTTCCGGTCGGGCATCGGTCGATTTTATTCCTCCGATTCAGACTCGCGGCTGGTCAATGTTTTCGGAGAGAATTTAGTCGGCCATTAGGATGTCCGAGTTGGAACAAGTGATGTAGGGCATCCCGACCTCACCTTAGCTACAGTGGACTTAATCCCGACAATTTTAACGCGTGAAAAACACTCGAAAAAATCGCCGAGACCCGGGCTCGAACCCACGACCCCAAGATTGGAAGGCGCGCGCTCTAGCTCGGAGCCACTGCGGCTCTCATTATTAAATAATTTTATTATTAACTAAATTATTAAATGCACGCAGATTGTCAAAAAACTGGAAAAAGGCTTGTCCTGGAATTGCCGTTCTTTGCTTTAGTAAAGTTATCGGCGTTGCATATCAAACAGGGTTTGAAATTCCGTTGCTCTCTTGATAGTTTATTTTTGCGGAACAGAACTCTGGAAGACTGCACTTGTTACATTCTCTCGATCTGCAATAATTAAATTCAATTGATGTTGGAAAAAAAAAAAAAAAAAAAAAATTTCCACCACGAAGTTTTTCTCGGCGGCCCGGAAATTTAGTACCGCGGCCCGGAATTTGTCTTTTTCTATGGCAAGCTTCCGGGACGTCCCGGAGAATGGAGCGAAGGCCCGGAAATTGTTAAAATATATAGAAAAAGTCCCGGAAATTAGTATATAAGGTACATATAAGTCTAATATCAAGCCTGTATTCGCAGTGTCTATAAAAAAAACCTAATAAAAAAAAGAAGTCCGTTTAAACGAAATAGTCATTTTAATCGATCCACCCGAATAACTCGCTTGGGAAGGCCCAAATCGAAAAAAATGTAAAGACCAAAGTTTCATAATTTTTAGGGGCTAGTTCAATGGGCCTAACGAAATTGGGTCCGGGGCCTTATTTTGGGCCCTACGGACCCAAAGTCCAGTTTTTTAAATGGGAACCCCTATTTTTGACTCCGGATTCGAAAAGAGCGGGAAATTTTACGATTTTTAGGAATTTTTTGGAATTTTTTTTGGGCCTTACTGAGGCCCTGCAGGGCTCGATAAGGCCCATTTATCTTTGGCAGCCTTTTTCACGACAAAAAAGCCTTTTTCGCTTATTACGTACATGAAGAAAGTTTATTCTATTAAAATTTCTAACCGAATGGCCCCAAAAAGATTGGGCCCGGGGCCTTATTTTGGGCCCTATGGGTCTCAGGAATTTTTTTTTCTGGCGATTCCTAATTTAATGTCTGTTATGACCTGGAAGTCTCTAAACCACTGCATAAAAAAAGAAACTCTCAAGCCGCTAGTTCTAAAAACTTTAAAGGCCATGCGTGAAAAATTAGTTCCCCGAACTGAAACGGCTAAAAAACCTGATGAGCCTGTGTGTCTTAACATAAAAGTAAATTTATTACATCTAACAATTTAAAAAAAATCTTACTCAAGTGGATATTATTTACGAACTGCACTGAAACAGAGATTTTTTCATTACCAAGATTTCATCAATATCGTATTAAAATTAGTTGCAACTTTTATTTTCACTTTAATTCTTATAATGGCTGATTATACGGTTAATGAAACCGTTGAAATACTGCTGATTCTTGGTGAATGTCAAAATGTAATCACGTGAAGCAGATAAAAAACTAGATTTTCAGAGTTATAAGCAGTAAGAATCGACTATTTAATAAAATATAAAATTTTACAAAATTTAACAAACTTTTCCATTTTTACATGTGCGAGTTTTGCGCCCTCTACAGTTCATACATACAAATTAAACTTATTTTTTATTTTATTGGTGTCTTTAAGTAAAAATAAATAACAAAAAGTGAGTGAGTGAGTGAGTTATTTGTGCTCTTATTAACTTTACTAAGATTTATCTCGATTTAGTGATTATTATTGTTTTTCTATTAATTTTAATCTTAAACATGGCTGAATATCCAGCTAACGGGATAGTGGATATACTGCTTATCCTTGGTGAATGTCAAAATAACTATCGAGCAGCGGCACGTCGATATGCTGAACGTTTCCCTTTAAGACGTCATCCGAACCATGCAACAATACGTCGCTTAACGGACAGAGCTCGTGGTGGACATCTTACTCGTCAACGCAGACGTCACGAGTATAATGAAAATGATCCTCGAGTTTTGGTGGTCTTAGCCATGACACATCTTGATCCTCATATCAGCAGTCGTCAAATTGAACAAGAAATCGGAATCCCACAAAGAACAGTGATACGCATTCTTCAAAAACTTAGATACCGACCGTACCATATAACTTTAGTTCATGAGTTACAGCCAATTCATACTGGAGTCCCCTTGCCACTCACGATGGGGTGCTTGCTTAACGTGAGTCCCCTTGCCTCTCACGATGGGGTGCTTGCTTAACGTGAGTCCCCTTGCCACTCACGATGGGGTGCTTGCTTAACGTGAGTCCCCTAGCCTCTCACGTGAAACTTTTTTATTCAATCAACGATGTAAATGTTCAAAGTTTCCTCCATGAGCTTCAAGGCACCAATTCAAACGTCTTTGAAAATGTCGCACCGTTCTTAGCAATACTTCTCTCGGAATCGCGTTGCAAGCTTGCCAAATTCTGTTTATCATGTCCGCTCTTGTTGTTGGGCGTTGGGCGTACACTACGTTCTTTAGAAATCCGCATAAGTAAAAGTCAGGAGAGGTCAAATCTGGTGAGCGTGCTGGCCAGTTAACGGGTCCTCCTCGTCCAATCCATCTTCCCTCATAATTGTGGTTTAAAAACTCTGTGACAATATTAGAAAAATGAGGTGGAGCCCCATCTTGTTGTATCCACATCCTTAGTCTGGTTGCCAGATCAACATTTTCCAGAAGTATTGGCAATTGATCCCTAAGTAACTCTAAATAAGTATGCCTATTGACATTAGCATCGAAAAAATAAGGGCCGACTAAATAACCATTTACTATGCCACACCATACCATAATGCTCCAGCGATTCTATCGATTCACGGGTCTGTACCAAAGGGGATTTTCATTTGACCAATAATGACAATTATGTCTGTTAAGAGTTCCGTCGTTCTTAAAAGTAGCCTCGTCTGAAAAGAGCACGTACTTGAAGAAATCAGGATCCTCTGCTATCCTCGCTAAAGCCCAGTTGCAGAAGTTAATTCTCAATCCAGTATGAATTGGCTGTAACTCATGAACTAAAGTTATATGGTACGGTCGGTATCTAAGTTTTTGAAGAATGCGTATCACTGTTCTTTGTGGGATTCCGATTTCTTGTTCAATTTGACGACTGCTGATATGAGGATCAAGATGTGTCATGGCTAAGACCACCAAAACTCGAGGATCATTTTCATTATACTCGTGACGTCTGCGTTGACGAGTAAGATGTCCACCACGAGCTCTGTCCGTTAAGCGACGTATTGTTGCATGGTTCGGATGACGTCTTAAAGGGAAACGTTCAGCATATCGACGTGCCGCTGCTCGATAGTTATTTTGACATTCACCAAAGATAAGCAGTATATCCACTATCTCGTTAGCTGGATAATCAGCCATGTTTAAGATTAAAATTAATAGAAAAACAATAATAATCACTAAATCGAGATAAATCTTAGTAAAGTTAATAAGAGCACAAATAACTCACTCACTTACTCACTCACTCACTCACTTTTTGTTATTTATTTTTACTTAAAGACACCAATAAAATAAAAAATAAGTTTAATTTGTATGTATGAACTGTAGAGGGCGCAAAACTCGCTCATGTAAAAGTGGAAAAGTTTGTTAAATTTTGTAAAATTTTATATTTTAATAAATAGTCGATTTTTACTCCTTATAACTCTGAAAATCACTAAATCGAGATAAATCTTAGTAAAGTTAATAAGAGCACAAATAACTCACTCACTAACTCACTCACTCACTCACTTTTTGTTATTTATTTTTACTTAAAGACACCAATAAAATAAAAAAAAAGTTTAATTTGTATGTATGAACTGTAGAGGGCGCAAAACTCGCTCATTTAAAAATGGAAAAGTTTGTTAAATTTTGTAAAATTTTATGATATTTTATTAAATAGTCGATTTTTACTGCTTATAACTCTGAAAATCTAGTTTTTTTTTTTGCTTCACGTGATTACATTTTGACTTTCACCAAGAATCAGCAGTATTTCAACGGTTTCATTAACCGTATAATCAGCCATTATAAGAATTAAAGTGAAAATAAAAGTTGCAACTAATATATATTAATGGGACATGTATGTGAGTGTAATAAATTCTTCCTTAGAGGTAGATATTGCATGTATAATTAACTAAAATTAAAAATAATTAAATGGTTAACATGAATCTATGTAAGAATATATAAATTGTTCTATCGGTGTGTATAATTACATATAAATACCTTGATCATATCAAATAAACTTTTGGTTTACTACCTTAATTTTCATTAAACCTTTTTTTGTGTGTTTTACAAAAAAGGAAAGAAAAGATACAAAATAAAATCAGTCTAAGCATTGTACAGTATCAAAAGGTAAAATGTACTGGCAAACAGAAAAAGAACCAGAAATAGTTAGAGGACTGGTTGCTATAAGAGGTCTGTGTTGTGCGACCCTATACATAAAGGTCGATGGAACGCCCAAGTTATGTGAAGAACCTCGCCTCAATTATAAACATTATTGTGCCCATCATTATAAAATTAAAATAGAACGACTAGAAAGATACCACTATACAGAACGATGGATAGGATTTAGGTTCAAGGACTCTAAAGAAGAAAAGAAATTCGAACCATATAACGATATCAGGAAGACATTTAATAAAATCAATAGCGCTTTAGCTTCTTGGTTTAAATGGAGGAAGAGACAAAAGTTCGGGTATATTGCAAAACCATAACTGAAAATCTCGCCGACAAAAAATCTCGCAGATGAAATTCTCACCGACAATAAATCTCGCCGACAAAGATCTCACCGACAAAATTTTTTTTGGCTGAAAAAGAAATTCTCTGACGGTAAGACAAATTTTGAATAAAATTTCTGTCAGATGGCAAAAAAACTAATTGGCTACCCCCCAAGCTCTAAGCCCACAAAACCCTACGTGCCCGAGTTAAACAAAATACTGATTGGCTACCCCCCAAGCTCTAACCCCCAAAACCCTGGGCACCCGAATTCAACAAAAGACTGATTGGCTACCTCCCAAGCTTTAAGCCCCAAATACCCTGGGCGCCCGGGTTCAACAAAGAAACTGATTGGCTACCCTCCAAGCTCTAAGCCCCAAATACCCTGAGCGCCCGAGTTCAACTAAATACTGATTGGCTACTCTCCAAGCCCTAAGCCCTAAATACCCTGGGCACCCGAGTTCAACTAAATATTGATTGGCTACCCCCCAAGCTCTAACACCCAAAACCCTGGGCACCCGAGTTCGACAAAGAAACTGATTGGCTACCCCCCAAGCTCTAACCCCCAAAACCCTGGGCGCCCGAGTTCAACAAAACAACTGATAAGCTACCCCTCAAGCTCTAACCCCCGAATACCCTGGGCGCCCGGGTTAAACAAAAGACTGATTTGCTACCCCTCAAGCTCCAAGCCTTCAAACACGCTTCACTTGGGGAATAGTCAATCATGATTTTGTTGAACTTGGGCGCCCAGGGTTTTGGGGACTTCGTGCTTAGGAGGTTGCCAATCAATTTTTTTGTTGAACTCGAGTGCCCAGGGTATTTGAGGGTTGAGAGCTTGGGGGATAGCCAATCAGTATTTCGTTAAACTCGGGCGCCCAGGGTATTTGGGAGTTTGGAGCTTGGGGGATAGCCGATCAGTATTTGGTTAAACTCGGGCGCCCGTGTTTTTGGGGGTTGGAGCTTGGGGGTTGCCGATTAATTATTTTGTTGAACTCGGGTGCACAGGGTATTTAGGGCTTAGAGCAGTTTTTAAATAAAATTTCTGTCAGATGGAAAAAAACTAATTGGCTACCCCCCAAGCTCCAAGCTCACAAAACCCTACGTGCCCGAGTTAAACAAAATACTGATTGGCTACCCCCCAAGCTCTAACCCCCAAAACCCTGGCCGCCCGAGTTCAACAAAACAACTGACTAGCTACCCCCCAAGCTCTAACCCCCGAATACCCTGGGTGCCCGAGTTCAACTAAATACTGATTGGCTACTCTCCAAGCCCTAAGCCCCAAAACCTTGGGCGCCCGAGTTCAACAAAACAACTGTTAAGCTACCCCCCAAGCTCTAACCCCCGAATACCCTGGGCGCCCCGGGTTCAACAAAAAAAAAGATTGGCTACCCCTCCAGCTCCAAGCTCACAAAACCCTACGTGCCCCAGTTAAACGAAATACTGATTGGCTACCCCCCCAGCTCCAAGCTCACAAAACCCTACGTGCCCGAGTTAAACAAAATACTGATTGGCTACCCCCCAACCTCTAACCCCCAAAACCCTGGCCGCCCGAGTTCAACAAAAAAACTGATAAGCTACCCCCCAAGCTCTAACCCTTGAATACCCTGGGCACCCGGGTTCAACAAAAAAATTGATCGGCTACCCCGCCAGCTCAAGGCCACCAAAACCCTGGGCAACCCAATTAAAAAAAAATTCTGATTGGCTACCCCCCAAGCCCTAAGCCCTAAATACCCTGGGCGCCCGAGTTCTACTAAATACTGATTAGCTACCCCCCAAGCTCTAACACCCAAAACCCTGGGCACCTGTGTTCAACAAAACAACTGATAAGCTACCCCCCAAGCTCTAACCCCCGAATACCCTGGGCACCCGGGTTCAACAAAAAAATTGATCGGCTACCCCTCCAGCTCCAGGCCACCAAAACCCGAGGCAACCCAATTAAACAAAAATACTGATTGGCGACCCCCCAAGCTCCAAGCTCACAAAACCCTACGAGCCCGAGTTAAACAAAATACTGATTGGCTACCCCCCAAGCTCTAACCCCCAAAACCTTGGCCGCCCGAGTTCAACAAAACAACTGACTAGCTACCCCCCAAGCTCTAACCCCCGAATACCCTGGGCGCCCGAGTTCAACTAAATACTGATTGGCTACTCTCCAAGCCCTAAGCCCCAAATACCCTAGGCACCCGGATTCAACAAAAAAATTGATCGGCTACCCCCCCAGCTCCAAGCCACCAAAACCCTGGGCACCCAAGCTCAACAAAATACAGATTGGCTACCCCCCAAGCTTTAAGCCCCGAGTACCCTGGGCGCCCCGGGTTCAACAAAAAAAAAGATTGGCTACCCCTCCAGCTCCAAGCTCACAAAACCCTACGTGCCCGAGTTAAACGAAATACTGATTGGCTACCCCCCCAGCTCCAAGCTCACAAAACCCTACGTGCCCGAGTTCAACAAAACAACTGACTAGCTACCCCCCAAGCTCTAACCCCCGAATACCCTGGGCGCCCGAGTTCAACTAAATACTGATTGGCTACTCTCCAAGCCCTAAGCCCCAAAACCCTGGGCGCCCGAGTTCAACAAAACAACTGATGAGCTACCCCCCAAGCTCTAACCCCCGAATACCCTGGGCACCCAGGTTTAACAAAAAAATTGATCGGCTACCCCTCCAGCTCCAAGCCACCAAAACCCGAGGCAACCCAATTAAACAAAAATACTGATTGGCTACCCCCCAAGCTTTAAGCCCCAAATACCCTGGGCGCCCGGGTTCAACAAAAGACTGATTTGCTTCCCCTCAAGCTCCAAGCCTTCAAACACGCTTCACTTGGGGAATAGCCAATCATGATTTTGTTGAACTTGGGCGCCCAGGGTTTTGGGAACTTCGTGCTTAGAAGGTTGCCAATCAATTTTTTTGTTAAACTCGAGTGCCAAGGGTATTTGAAGGTTGAGAGCTTGGGGGATAGCCAATCAGTATTTCGTTAAACTCGGGCGCCCAGGGTATTTGGGAGTTTGGAGCTTGGGGGATAGCCGATCAGTATTTGGTTGAACTCGGGCGCCCATGTTTTTGGGGGTTGGAGCTTGGGGGTTGTCGATTAATTATTTTGTTGAACTCCGGTGCACAGGGTATTTAAGGCTTAGAGCAGTTTTTAAATAAAATTTCTGTCAGATGGCAAAAAAACTAATTGGCTACCCCCCAAGCTCCAAGCTCACAAAACCCTACGTGCCCGAGTTAAAAAAAATACTGATTGGCTACCCCACAAGCTCTAACCCCCGAATACCCTGGGCGCCCGGGTTTAACAAAACAACTGATAAGCTACCCCCCAAGCTCTAACCCCCGAATACCCTGGGCGCCCGGGTTCAACAAAAAAATTGATCGGCTACCCCTCCAGCTCCAAGCCACCAAAACCCTGGGAAACCCAATTTAACAAAATACTGATTGGCTACACCCCAAGCTTTAAGCCCCAAATACCCTAGGCACCCGGGTTCAACATAAAAATTGATTGGCAACCTCCTAAGCTCGAAGTCCCCAAAACCCTGGGCGCCCAAGTTCAACAAAATCATGATTAACTATTCCCCTAGTGAAGCATGTTTGAAGGCTTGGAGCTTGAGGGGTAGCAAATCAGTCTTTTGTTGAACCCGGGCGCCCAGGGTATTTGGGGCTTAAAGCTTGGGGGGTAGCCAATCGGTGTTTTGCTGAACCCGGGCGCCCAGGGTATTTGGGGCTTAAAGCTTGGGGGGTAGCCAATCAGTCTTTTGTTGAACCCAGGCACCCGGGGTATTTGGGGCTTAAAGCTTGGGGGGTAGCCAATCAGTATTTTGTCTAACTCGGGCGCGCAGGGTATTAGGGGGTTTGAGCTTGGGTGGTAGCCAATCAGTTTTTTTGTTGAACTCGGGCGCCCAGGGTTTTGGGGGTTCAGAACTTGGGGGATAGCTGATCAGTTTATTTATTGAACTCGGGCATCTAGGGGATTTGGATGATTACATCTTGTTGAATAGCTGATCAGATTATTTATTGAACTCGGGTGCCCAGGGTTTTGGAGGTTTAGACCTTGTGAGATAGCTGAACAGTTTTTTTGTTGAGCTCAGGTGCCCAGGGTATTTGGGGGTTTAGAGCTTGGGGGATAGCTCATCAGTCTTTATGTTGAACTTGGATGCCTAGTATTTTGGGGGTCTAGAAATTGGGGGCTAGTTGATCAGTTTTTTTGTTGAACTCGGACGCCCAGGGTTTTGGGAGTTTAGAGCTTGGGGGATAGCTGATCAGTCTTTTTGTTGAACTCGGACGCCCAGGGTATTTGGGGGTTAAGACCTTGTGAGATAGCTGATCAGTTTTTTTTTGAACTCGGGTGCCCAGAGTTTTGGGAGTTTAGAGCTTGGGGGATAGCTGATCAGTCTTTTTGTTGAACTCGGATCCCTAGTATTTTGGGGGTCTAGAGCTTGGGGGCTAGTTGATCAGTCTTTTTGTTGAACTCGGACGCTTAGGGTTTCAGGGGTTCAGAGCTTGGATGATAGCTGATCAGTTTATTTATTGAACCTGGGCGTCTAGGGGATTTGGATGATTACATCTTGTTGGATAGCTGATCACATTATTTATTGAACTCAGGTGCCCAGGGTTTCAGGGGTTAAGAGCTTGGGGGATAGCTGATCAGTCTTTTTATTGAACTCGGTTGCCCAGGGTTTTGGAGGTTTAGAGCTTGAGGGATAGCTGATCAGATTATTTATTGAACTCGGGCGCTCAGGGTATTTGGTGGTTTAGACCTTGGAGGATAGCTGATCAGTCTTTTTGTTTAACTCGGACGCCCAGGGTTTTGGGGGTTCAGAGCTTGGGGGATAGCTGATCAGTTTATTTATTGAACTCGGGCGTCTAGGGGATTTGGATGATTACATCTTGTTGGATAGCTGACCAGATTATTTATTGACCTCGGGCGCCCAGGGTTTTGAAGGTTTAGAGCTTGAGGGATAGCTGATCAGTCTTTTTGTTGAACTCGGATGCCTAGTATTTTGAGGGTCTAGAGCTTGGGGGCTAGTTGATCAGTTTTTTTGTTGAACTCGGACGCCCAGGGTTTTGGGAGTTTAGAGCTTGGGGGATAGCTGATCAGTCTTTTTGTTGAACTCGGACGCCCAGGGTTTTAGGGGTTTAGAGCTTGGGGGATAGCTGATCAGTCTTTTTGTTGAACTCGGACGCCCAGGGTTTTGGGGGTTCAGAGCTTGAGGGACAGCTGATCAGATTATTTATTGAACTCGGTCACCCAGGGTTTTGGGGGTCTGGAGCTTGGGGGCTAGTTGATCAGTTTTTTTGTTGAACTCGCGCGCCCAGGGTTTTGGAGGTTGAAAGCTTGAGGGATGGATGATAAGTTTTTTTTTTTACTCAGGCGCCCAGGGTTTTAGGGGTTTAGAGCTTGAGGGATAGCTGATCAGTCTTTTTGTTGAACTCGGGCGCCCAGGGTATTTGAGGGTTTAGACCTTGTGAGATAGCTGATCAGTTTTTTTGTTGAACTCAGGCGCCCAGGGTATTTGGGTGTTTAGAGCTTGGGGGATAGCTGATCAGTTTATTTATTGAACTCGGGTGCCCAGGGTATTTGGGGGTTTAGACCTTGGGGGATAGCTGATCAGTTTTTTTTTGAACTCGGACGCCCAGGGTTTTGGGGGTTCAGAGCTTGGGGGATAGCTGATCAGTTTATTTATTAAACTCGGGCGTCTAGGGGATTTGGATGATTACATCTTGATGGATAGCTGATCAGATTATTTATTGAACTTGGGTGCCCAGGGTTTTAGAGGTTTAGAGCTTGAGGGATAGCAGATCAGATTATTTATTGAACTCGGGCGCCCAGGGTTTTGGAGGTTTAGAGCTTGAGGGATAGCTGATCAGTTTTTTTGTTGAACTCGGACGCCTAGAGTTTTGGGGGTCTAGAGCTTGGGGGCTAACTGATCAGTTTTTTTGTTGAACTCGGGTGCCCAGGGTTTTGGAGGTTGAAAGCTTGAGGGATGGATGAAAAGTTTTTTTTTTACTCAGGCGCCCAGGGTTTTAGGGGTTTAGAGCTTAGGGGATAGCTGATCAAATTATTTATTGAACTCGAACGCCCAGGGTATTTGAGGGTTTAGACCTTGTGAGATAGCTGATCAGTTTTTTTGTTGAACTCAGGCACCCAGGGTATTTGGGGGTTTAGAGCTTGGGGTATAGCTGATCAGTTTATTTATTGAACTCGGGCGCCCAGGGTATTTTGGGGTTTAGACCTTGGGGGATAGCTGATCAGTTTATTTAATGAACTCGGGCGTCTAGGGGATTTGGATGATTACATCTTGTTGGATAGCTGATCAGATTATTTATTGAACTCGGGCGCCCAGGGTCTTGGAGGTTTAGAGCTTGAGGGATAGCTGATCAGTTTTTTTCTTGAACTCGGACGCCTAGAGTTTTGGAGGTTTAGAGCTTGAGCGATAGCTGATCAGATTATTTATTGAACTCGGAAGACCAGGGATTTGGAGGTTTAGAGCTTGAGGGATAGCTGATCAGTTTTTTTGTTGAACTCGGACGCCCAGGGTTTTGGGGGTTCAGAGCTTGAGGGACAGCTGATCAGATTATTTATTGAACTCGGGCACCCAGGGTTTTGGGGGTCTGGAGCTTGGGGGCTAGTTGATCAGTTTTTTTGTTGAACTCGCGCGCCCAGGGTTTTGGAGGTTGAAAGCTTGAGGGATGGATGATAAGTTTTTTTTTTTACTCAGGCGCCCAGGGTTTTAGGGGTTTAGAGCTTGAGGAATAGCTGATCAGTCTTTTTGTTGAACTTGGGCGCCCAGGGTATTTGAGGGTTTAGACCTTGTGAGATAGCTGATCAGTTTTTTTGTTGAACTCAGGCGCCCAGGGTATTTGGGTGTTTAGAGCTTGGGGGATAGCTGATCAGTTTATTTATTGAACTCGGGCGCCCAGGGTATTTGGGGGTTTAGACCTTGGGGGATAGCTGATCAGTTTTTTTTTTAACTCAGGCGCACAGGGTTTTGGGTGTTTAGAGCTTGGGGGATAGCTGATCAGTCTTTTTGTTGAACTCGGACGCCCAGGGTTTTGGGGGTTCAGAGCTTGGGGGATAGCTGATCAGTTTATTTATTAAACTCGGGCGTCCAGGGGATTTGGATGATTACATCTTGTTGTATAGCTGATCAGATTATTTATTGAACTTGGGTGCCCAGGGTTTTAGAGGTTTAGAGCTTGAGGGATAGCAGATCAGATTATTTATTGAACTCGGGCGCCCAGGGTATTTGGGGGTTTAGACCTTGGGGGATAGCTGATCAGTTTATTTATTGAACTCGGGCGCCCAGGGTATTTGGGGGTTTAGACCTTGGGGGATAGCTGATCAGTTTTTTTTTGAACTCAGGCGCACAGGGTCTTGGGTGTTTAGAGCTTGGGGGATAGCTGATCAGTCTTTTTGTTGAACTCGGATGCCTAGTATTTTGAGGGTCTAGAGCTTGGGGGATAGCTGATCAGTTTATTTATTGAACTCGGGCGCCCAGGGTATTTGGGGGTTTAGACCTTGGGGGATAGCTGATCAGTTTTTTTGTTGAACTCGGACGCCCAGGGTTTTGGGAGTTTAGAGCTTGGGGGATAGCTGATCAGTCTTTTTGTTGAACTCGGACGCCCAGGGTTTTAGGGGTTTAGAGCTTGGGGGATAGCTGATCAGTCTTTTTGTTGAACTCGGACGCCCAGGGTTTTGGGGGTTCAGAGCTTGAGGGACAGCTGATCAGATTATTTATTGAACTCGGTCACCCAGGGTTTTGGGGGTCTGGAGCTTGGGGGCTAGTTGATCAGTTTTTTTGTTGAACTCGCGCGCCCAGGGTTTTGGAGGTTGAAAGCTTGAGGGATGGATGATAAGTTTTTTTTTTTACTCAGGCGCCCAGGGTTTTAGGGGTTTAGAGCTTGAGGGATAGCTGATCAGTCTTTTTGTTGAACTCGGGCGCCCAGGGTATTTGAGGGTTTAGACCTTGTGAGATAGCTGATCAGTTTTTTTGTTGAACTCAGGCGCCCAGGGTATTTGGGTGTTTAGAGCTTGGGGGATAGCTGATCAGTTTATTTATTGAACTCGAGCGCCCAGGGTATTTGGGGGTTTAGACCTTGGGGGATAGCTGATCAGTTTTTTTTTTAACTCGGACGCCCAGGGTTTTGGGGGTTCAGAGCTTGGGGGATAGCTGATCAGTTTATTTATTAAACTCGGGCGTCTAGGGGATTTGGATGATTACATCTTGATGGATAGCTGATCAGATTATTTATTGAACTTGGGTGCCCAGGGTTTTAGAGGTTTAGAGCTTGAGGGATAGCAGATCAGATTATTTATTGAACTCGGGCGCCCAGGGTTTTGGAGGTTTAGAGCTTGAGGGATAGCTGATCAGTTTTTTTGTTGAACTCGGACGCCTAGAGTTTTGGGGGTCTAGAGCTTGGGGGCTAACTGATCAGTTTTTTTGTTGAACTCGGGTGCCCAGGGTTTTGGAGGTTGAAAGCTTGAGGGATGGATGATAAGTTTTTTTTTTACTCAGGCGCCCAGGGTTTTAGGGGTTTAGAGCTTAGGGGATAGCTGATCAGTTTATTTATTGAACTCGAACGCCCAGGGTATTTGAGGGTTTAGACCTTGTGAGATAGCTGATCAGTTTTTTTGTTGAACTCAGGCACCCAGGGTATTTGGGGGTTTAGAGCTTGGGGTATAGCTGATCAGTTTATTTATTGAACTCGGGCGCCCAGGGTATTTTGGGGTTTAGACCTTGGGGGATAGCTGATCAGTTTATTTAATGAACTCGGGCGTCTAGGGGATTTGGATGATTACATCTTGTTGGATAGCTGATCAGATTATTTATTGAACTCGGGCGCCCAGGGTCTTGGAGGTTTAGAGCTTGAGGGATAGCTGATCAGTTTTTTTCTTGAACTCGGACGCCTAGAGTTTTGGAGGTTTAGAGCTTGAGCGATAGCTGATCAGATTATTTATTGAACTCGGAAGACCAGGGATTTGGAGGTTTAGAGCTTGAGGGATAGCTGATCAGTTTTTTTGTTGAACTCGGACGCCCAGGGTTTTGGGGGTTCAGAGCTTGAGGGACAGCTGATCAGATTATTTATTGAACTCGGGCACCCAGGGTTTTGGGGGTCTGGAGCTTGGGGGCTAGTTGATCAGTTTTTTTGTTGAACTCGCGCGCCCAGGGTTTTGGAGGTTGAAAGCTTGAGGGATGGATGATAAGTTTTTTTTTTTACTCAGGCGCCCAGGGTTTTAGGGGTTTAGAGCTTGAGGAATAGCTGATCAGTCTTTTTGTTGAACTCGGGCGCCCAGGGTATTTGAGGGTTTAGACCTTGTGAGATAGCTGATCAGTTTTTTTGTTGAACTCAGGCGCCCAGGGTATTTGGGTGTTTAGAGCTTGGGGGATAGCTGATCAGTTTATTTATTGAACTCGGGCGCCCAGGGTATTTGGGGGTTTAGACCTTGGGGGATAGCTGATCAGTTTTTTTTTTAACTCAGGCGCACAGGGTTTTGGGTGTTTAGAGCTTGGGGGATAGCTGATCAGTCTTTTTGTTGAACTCGGACGCCCAGGGTTTTGGAGGTTCAGAGCTTGGGGGATAGCTGATCAGTTTATTTATTAAACTCGGGCGTCTAGGGGATTTGGATGATTACATCTTGTTGTATAGCTGATCAGATTATTTATTGAACTTGGGTGCCCAGTAGACTGTTCGTGAGTTCCCGAATTGAATTTTCGACTGATTCCACCCCCGCAAATGTTTATTTAGAGCATAAAAATAACTTTCCCCACAAAAAAAAAATTTTTTCCCCAATTTAAACCGTGCCTCTCGAGCCTTGAAAGTATTTAAAAACAGTTTAAAAGTTAAAAAAAAACAACACTTGTAAAACAGCCGCAATGAAAACTATTACACGGTGACTCCTACTTATTTTATACCGTTCGAAAGATATTGAAAAAAGGAAGCTTTCTGCGAAAACCGGAGATTTTTATCTTCAAAATTGTTCCCACGCGATACAAAAAACCAAACTTTTTACGGCTTTTTTTGCATTATTTTATAAATTTTTTATCTTTAACCCTAAGATTTGACGATTTAAAGTCATTTTTGAGCAAAAACTCCCTACAAATTATAACTTTGTTTTTTCTTAAAGTTTTCAAAAACATTTTACTTTTTGAGCATAACCTCGATATGTAGGTCTTAGGCTTGGATAATCGAAAATCTTTTACTTTATTTACAGTAAAAATCTGCTTTTGAAGCTCTTTAGTGACCACTAAATTTTTTTTACACATTTTTGAATTGCATCAAATTAAAGTTTGATTAAAGAGCTTTCCAACGATATATAATTTTATGCATAAATTGTTATTAGAAGTGAAGTTATGTATATTTGAATAAAAAAAAAGTGGTTTTTTCTATTAATCTAAAAATCCTTTTATTGTACCAAACACGTTTTCTTTATCCAAACCTTCATAACCAGAAGTAAAAAAAAAATTATGGATTTATTTTAAGATTAATATCAAAAAGACAGAGATGAACTTTGAAAAAAACATTTGCATGTAGTCTTTAAATGAAAAAATACATATAAAAAGTAACAAAGCTCATGTTAAAAAAATATATATATAAACAAAAAGCTCTTATAAGTATAAATGAAGCTGTTACTAAAAACCAATGATTTCGTGATCATCAAGGTAATTATTAACTTAAATTAAAGAATTATTTGAAAAATAACAATTGATGGATTGAAATTGAGGCCAAAAGTATTAAATCGCTAAATAAAAAAACATGTTAGTGAAAAATAATCGAAGATATTTTGTGTTTACATTTATCATTAAGACCATGCTAAAAAATCGATAATAAGCAGATTTAAATAAAAAATTCTGATTTTTTAAAAGTAAAATTCAATGTTTACGACTTGCCATTATTTCGAAAACGACATTTAAAAAAATTGTAAATTTTGAAAAATTAATACCTTATTTTAACACGTTCTAAGAAGTGGCGCGCTCTTGAGAAAAAGCGCTCTCTGCCGGAATTGATTGAGAGTACAAGGACTGATTTATGATTAATTCTTTAACTAAGCACTCGCAGTCGCAGTTTTAATTTTGATCAATTTGCATTGCCAATTAGATTATTGTGATCGCAATCTCTATATAGTGAGTGTTTGAGTGATTAATTATTATATTCTGGCAGTATTGTATCATCAAACAATTACTTACGTGGTTTTTTGAAAAATGCGTAAACGTTAAAATTAACTGTTGGGTTATTTTTGAGTAAAAAACCTGTTCCCAGCTTCTAATAAAGTCATCGAGCAATATTTATTATTGGTAAGTAATTAATGCAAGATTATAGCAGAGAAAAGCTATTATTTACAAAACAACTAGTTAATAATTAACGGGCGTTGAAGCTCTTCTCGAGGCTCTAATTTTTTTTCTCGACATCTTATTATTGCAGCCGCAGCTATATCTCGCGGTACTGTTCTACTCCTTTTCGTCTTTACTTATAAGTAACATAGATTATTTTACTGCCTTTTTCTTATCTTTTGAATAAATGTTTTATGTATTTATTTATTTTTTATTCAGTGCTTTCGTAGCGAACCATAAATGTTATAAGTTCCACTTAAAACGAGAATGTAAACTTAAAGCATTTATTGAAAAAATGATATATAATGAAGTTAAGTATCGTATAAAAATCAAAATTAGTCTTTTTTTATATTTTTTGATTAATAAAAAGATTGCATAAATTTATAAGCTACATTTTTGTCAAAAAGATGAAATTTTTGAGCTTCTTACTTAATTCTTTAGAATTAATTTGGTTGTTAAATTCATAGTTATTATATATTATTGGTTATTAAATCCTCTATTATAAATTTAAAATTTTTTAAAATTTACAACTGTTTTAATTTCCAGTACATACATCTAATTTTTTTTTTTGCTAATTATTTTATAGATCTAGTTATTAAAAAATGGCTTCCACATCAGCTGAAACCATTAATATTGAAGTAGAATTACAAGAACTGAATGAAGGCAGCTTACCAACAAACTTGCAAATTTTACAACATCTGTTTTATTACACGAGACATTTGGATACAAAACTAAGTATTAGGAATGCTTGCAAGTTAATTTCAGAAAAACTCGTAACTATTTGGCAAAAATCAGAAATAAAAACTCAAAATTATTATAGAATAGCAGAAAAAATTGAAAAACTTCACGAGCGGTACCGAAATTTTCATAAATCTAATAACTGCAATAAGACACAAACTGAGTTTTACAAAAACTTGAATTCAGTTTTCGATGTTTCTCATCAAGAATTTAATGCATTAATTTCGGTGACCGATAAGCTTTTATTACTGACTCTTCCAGTTAATGAAATCTCACGGCAATTGAGCAGCTTAAATCCTCAACCATCAGGTATAAATTAAGCTCTTATGAAACGTTTGTATCAAACATCAATTATTTTTTCATTGTTTAATTAAGTAATTTTTTAATTTTCATAGAAGAACCTAAAGAAAACCCGATCAAGAGTGATTGTACTCGATTAACTAACGTGATTCAGAATGATCCAAAAAATATCAATACCGAACAAATCATATCACATAGTAAGTTTTTTTTCTTAATTATGTATTTTTATAATTTTTATTTTAATTTAAAATAAAAAAAGTGAAATATTTTTAAAAATGTATAACAAAATTTTTACAACATAAATTTTGTATTTATACAAAACAACAGTCTAAAATAAATATTTATTGGCAATGATTATTAATATTAATAAAGAAATTCTGACAGTTTTCAAATTTTTTAATTTTATTTAGTTCCAGGACAGATTAAAAATTTATTTGCTTATAAAAAAAAATCATTTGATTCAAACCAAGAAAATTCTGAAGAAATTAATGAATCTTCTCAAGGTTCTTTATATAATCCGACTAAAGGACGTAATTATGATAAACTTGGCGTTGGCACCAAAGCCACTATTAATGTCCTGACTGAAAAAGTTGTGGAAGTGCTTGATAATTGTAGAATAAGTATGAGAGAATCTATTCAGATAATAGCTGTCATTGCTGATGCTTTGGGACACGATTTGGAAACTTTGATTTTAAATGTAGCTTCATTTCAGAAAATAAGAAATGAAGTGAGAAAAAAAAAAGCAGAAAATATTCAAAAATTATTTGATGTTGATGACATTGATTTTGCTACAGCGCATTGGGACGGTAAACTACTTCCAGATTCACCTTGTAAAAGAGAAAAGGTAGACAGAGTACCAGTTCTTGTCACTGCACCAAATGATCTTGTACAAATCATAGACGTTCCCAAATTAGATCAGGGCACAGGTGTACTTCAAGCCGATTCCATTTTTAAAGCTCTCGTAAAATGGAATTTAACAAGTAAAGTAGAAGCCGTGTGTTGTGACACGACAAATTCCAACTTGGGTTCTAAGGCTGGAGCTGCTGTCCTATTGGAAAAATTACTACAAAAAGATCTCTTATATCTTCCGTGTCGTCATCATATTATGGAGGTGGTTCTTCGAGCGTGTTTTACCTCACAAATTGGAGCTTCCACTGAACCAGATGTTCCGATTTTTAAAAATTTTCAAAAAGCATGGGACTCGATAGATCAAACTAATTTTAAGAGTGGATTGGCTGATCTTCATCCTGCGTTGCTTTTAGAAGTAGACAGCAAAGTTATATTTATTAACAATCATTTAGAAAAGAAAATGCCCAGAAATGATTATAAAGAGTTTTTAGAATTGAGTCTGGTATTTCTTGGGAAACAAAAAGAAATTAAATTCAAAAAACCTGGGGCATGCCATCATGCACGATGGATGTCAAAAGCTTTGTATTGTTTAAAAATGTATTTATTTCGAGCAGCGTATAGTTTAGGAGAAAAAGAATCTTCGTTTTTTCAAGTATGCCAATTTATTGTATTTATTTATCTGGAAGCTTGGTTCACGGTAACTAACGCTGCAGAAGCTCCATGTAACGATATTTTATTAATTCGGAAAGTTAATAACTATAAGTTAATTAACGAGAAAATTGCTACAGCTGCGATCGATAAAATATCAAACCACCTCTGGTATATTTCACCAGAATGCAGTGCATTATCTTTCTTCGACAAAAATGTTACAGTGGCAGTGAAAAAAAAAATGGTTGAAGCTCTAAGCAAAGATAATGTAATTCCAAATTCTTCTAAAAAAATTCCCAAAACCAAAATTAATATCGCACTGACTGAAGATATAGATTATTTTATAAACAGTGAATCATTGAATATTTTTGATAGATTTAAATTGAAAAAAGAGTTTCTCCAATTACACCCATCTTGCTGGTCTACAGATGCAGGTTATTTGGAAAATAAAAAAATAATCAATTCTTTAAGAATTGTCAATGACGTTGCTGAAAGATCAATAAAATTAGTCAGTGATTACAATAATATTTTAACAATGGATGAAAAGCAGAAGCAATTTTTGTGGATGAATGTATCTAACTACAAGCGGACAAATCCTGATTTCAAAAAAAGTACATTAGTCAGGAAGTACAAAAGATCAAAAAAAGAAACTTAGCGTACCTGCCAATTTTTTTACTTATTCAAAATTTTGAAGCAGTTTAGTAAAATGTCAAAAATTTAATTAAAATATCGAGTGTTCTTTAAAGTTTTGCACACACATAAGATAGAATGAGTAGCTTAATATTTAGTCAAAAATATGTTGGTTCAAAAGTAAAATTTCAAGTATCATATAATTTTTCTATTATCTAAATTTTAATTCTGATTTTCTTTTTTTTTTTTTTTTAATAAAAACTACTATTCAGTGAAATAAGAGCTTTGTTAATTTTTATATATGCTTACTTAAAAGACTTCATAAAAAATTTTTTTTCAAAGTTTATCTCTACTAGTACCACTCAGCGCGCTGCAAGCGCACATAGGAAAAAAACAATGATTGTAACCTCAAAAGGCACTTTTCGAATATTTTAAAAACTGCTCCACCAATTAGCTCACGAATAAATCTTACATTGAAAATCTTACAAAATGGCGCTAGCTCTCTTTTATAGATAGACCTTTTTGATATTAAACTTAAAATAAATCCATAATTTTTTTTTACTTCTGGTTATGAAGGTTTGGATAAAGAAAACGTGTTTGGTACAATAAAAGGATTTTTAGATTAATAGAAAAAACCACTTTTTTTTTATTCAAATATACATAACTTCACTTCTAATAACAATTTATGCATAAAATTATATATCGTTGGAAAGCTCTTTAATCAAACTTTAATTTGATGCAATTCAAAAATGTGTAAAAAAAATTTAGTGGTCACTAAAGAGCTTCAAAAGCAGATTTTTACTGTAAATAAAGTAAAAGATTTTCGATTATCCAAGCCTAAGACCTACATATCGAGGTTATGCTCAAAAAGTAAAATGTTTTTGAAAACTTTAAGAAAAAACAAAGTTATAATTTGTAGGGAGTTTTTACTCAAAAATGACTTTAAATAGTCAAATTTTAGGGTTAAAGATAAAAAATTTATAAAATAATGCAAAAAAAGCCGTAAAAAGTTTGGTTTTTTGTATCGCGTGGGAACAATTTTGAAGATAAAAATCTCCGGTTTTCGCAGAAAGCTTCCTTTTTTCAATATCTTTCGAACGATATAAAATAAGTAGGAGTCACCGTGTAATAGTTTTCATTGCGGCTGTTTTGCAAGTGTTGTTTTTTTTTAACTTTTAAACTGTTTTTAAATACTTTCAAGGCTCGAGAGGCACGGTTTAAATTGGGGAAAAATTTTTTTTTTTGTGGGGAAAGTTATTTTTATGCTCTAAATAAACATTTGCGGGGGTGGAATCAGTCGAAAATTCAATTCGGGAACTCACGAACAGTCTAGTGCCCAGGGTTTTAGAGGTTTAGAGCTTGAGGGATAGCAGATCAGATTATTTATTGAACTCGGGCGCCCAGAGTCTTGGAGGTTTAGAGCTTGAGGGATAGCTGATCAGTTTTTTTCTTGAACTCGGACGCCTAGAGTTTTGGAGGTTTAGAGCTTGAGCGATAGCTGATCAGATTATTTATTGAACTCGGGCGCCCAGGGATTTGGAGGTTTAGAGCTTGAGGGATAGCTGATCAGTTTTTTTGTGGAACTCGGACGCCCAGGGTTTTGGAGGTTGAAAGCTTGAGGGATGGATGATAAGTTTTTTTTTTTACTCAGGCGCCCAGGGTTTTAGGGGTTTAGAGCTTAAGGGATAGCTGGTCAGTTTATTTTTTGAACTCGGGCGCCCAGGGTATTTGAGGGTTTAGACCTTGTGAGATAGCTGATCTGTTTTTTTTTGAACTCAGGCGCACAGGGTTTTGGGTGTTTAGAGCTTGGGGGATAGCTGATCAGTCTTTTTGTTGAACTCGGACGCCCAGGGTTTTGGGGGTTCAGAGCTTGGGGGATAGCTGATCAGTTTATTTATTGAACTCGGGCGCCCAGGGTATTTGGGGGTTTAGACCTTGGGGGATAGCTGATCAGTTTTTTTTTGAACTCAGGCGCACAGGGTCTTGGGTGTTTAGAGCTTGGGGGATAGCTGATCAGTCTTTTTGTTGAACTCGGACGCCCAGGGTTTTGGGGGTTCAGAGCTTGGGGGATAGCTGATCAGTTTATTTATTAAACTCGGGCGTCTAGGGGATTTGGATGATTACATCTTGTTGGATAGCTGATCAGATTATTTATTGAACTTGGGTGCCCAGGGTTTTAGAGGTTTAGAGCTTGAGGGATAGCAGATCAGATTATTTATTGAACTCGGGCGCCCAGGGTTTTGGAGGTTTAGAGCTTGAGGGATAGCTGATCAGTTTTTTTGTTAAACTCGGACGCCTAGAGTTTTGGGGGTCTAGAGCTTGGGGGCTAACTGATCAGTTTTTTTGTTGAACTCGGGTGCCCAGGGTTTTGGAGGTTGAAAGCTTGAGGGATGGATGATAAGTTTTTTTTTTACTCAGGCGCCCAGGGTTTTAGGGGTTTAGAGCTTAGGGGATAGCTGATCAGTTTATTTATTGAACTCGAACGCCCAGGGTATTTGAGGGTTTAGACCTTGTGAGATAGCTGATCAGTTTTTTAGTTGAACTCAGGCACCCAGGGTATTTGGGGGCTTAGAGCTTGGGGGATAGCTGATTAGTTTATTTATTGAACTCGGGCGCCCAGGGTATTTTGGGGTTTAGACCTTGGGGGATAGCTGATCAGTTTATTTATTGAACTCGGGCGTCTAGGGGATTTGGATGATTACATCTTGTTGGATAGCTGATCAGATTATTTATTGAACTCGGGCGCCCAGGGTCTTGGAGGTTTAGAGCTTGAGGGATAGCAGATCAGATTATTTATTAAACTCGGGCGTCTAGGGGATTTGGATGATTACATCTTGATGGATAGCTGATCAGATTATTTATTGAACTTGGGTGCCCAGGGTTTTAGAGGTTTAGAGCTTGAGGGATAGCAGATCAGATTATTTATTGAACTCGGGCGCCCAGGGTTTTGGAGGTTTAGAGCTTGAGGGATAGCTGATCAGTTTTTTTGTTGAACTCGGACGCCTAGAGTTTTGGGGGTCTAGAGCTTGGGGGCTAACTGATCAGTTTTTTTGTTGAACTCGGGTGCCCAGGGTTTTGGAGGTTGAAAGCTTGAGGGATGGATGATAAGTTTTTTTTTTACTCAGGCGCCCAGGGTTTTAGGGGTTTAGAGCTTAGGGGATAGCTGATCAGTTTATTTATTGAACTCGAACGCCCAGGGTATTTGAGGGTTTAGACCTTGTGAGATAGCTGATCAGTTTTTTTGTTGAACTCAGGCACCCAGGGTATTTGGGGGTTTAGAGCTTGGGGTATAGCTGATCAGTTTATTTATCGAACTCGGGCGCCCAGGGTATTTTGGGGTTTAGACCTTGGGGGATAGCTGATCAGTTTATTTAATGAACTCGGACGCCTAGAGTTTTGGAGGTTTAGAGCTTGAGCGATAGCTGATCAGATTATTTATTGAACTCGGAAGACCAGGGATTTGGAGGTTTAGAGCTTGAGGGATAGCTGATCAGTTTTTTTGTTGAACTCGGACGCCCAGGGTTTTGGGGGTTCAGAGCTTGAGGGACAGCTGATCAGATTATTTATTGAACTCGGGCACCCAGGGTTTTGGGGGTCTGGAGCTTGGGGGCTAGTTGATCAGTTTTTTTGTTGAACTCGCGCGCCCAGGGTTTTGGAGGTTGAAAGCTTGAGGGATGGATGATAAGTTTTTTTTTCTACTCAGGCGCCCAGGGTTTTAGGGGTTTAGAGCTTGAGGAATAGCTGATCAGTCTTTTTGTTGAACTCGGGCGCCCAGGGTATTTGAGGGTTTAGACCTTGTGAGATAGCTGATCAGTTTTTTTGTTGAACTCAGGCGCCCAGGGTATTTGGGTGTTTAGAGCTTGGGGGATAGCTGATCAGTTTATTTATTGAACTCGGGCGCCCAGGGTATTTGGGGGTTTAGACCTTGGGGGATAGCTGATCAGTTTTTTTTTTAACTCAGGCGCACAGGGTTTTGGGTGTTTAGAGCTTGGGGGATAGCTGATCAGTCTTTTTGTTGAACTCGGACGCCCAGGGTTTTGGGGGTTCAGAGCTTGGGGGATAGCTGATCAGTTTATTTATTAGACTCGGGCGTCTAGGGGATTTGGATGATTACATCTTGTTGTATAGCTGATCAGATTATTTATTGAACTTGGGTGCCCAGGGTTTTAGAGGTTTAGAGCTTGAGGGATAGCAGATCAGATTATTTATTGAACTCGGGCGCCCAGGGTCTTGGAGGTTTAGAGCTTGAGGGATAGCTGATCAGTTTTTTTCTTGAACTCGGACGCCTAGAGTTTTGGAGGTTTAGAGCTTGAGCGATAGCTGATCAGATTATTTATTGAACTCGGGCGCCCAGGGATTTGGAGGTTTAGAGCTTGAGGGATAGCTGATCAGTTTTTTTGTGGAACTCGGACGCCCAGGGTTTTGGAGGTTGAAAGCTTGAGGGATGGATGATAAGTTTTTTTTTTTACTCAGGCGCCCAGGGTTTTAGGGGTTTAGAGCTTGGGGGATAGCTGATCAGTTTATTTATTGAACTCGGGCGCCCAGGGTATTTGGGGGTTTAGACCTTGGGGGATAGCTGATCAGTTTTTTTTTGAACTCAGGCGCACAGGGTCTTGGGTGTTTAGAGCTTGGGGGATAGCTGATCAGTCTTTTTGTTGAACTCGGATGCCTAGTATTTTGAGGGTCTAGAGCTTGGGGGCTAGTTGATCAGTTTATTTATTGAACTCGGGCGCCCAGGGTATTTGGGGGTTTAGACCTTGGGGGATAGCTGATCAGTTTATTTATTGAACTCGGGCGCCCAGGGTATTTGGGGGTTTAGACCTTGGGGGATAGCTGATCAGTTTTTTTTTGAACTCAGGCGCACAGGGTCTTGGGTGTTTAGAGCTTGGGGGATAGCTGATCAGTCTTTTTGTTGAACTCGGATGCCTAGTATTTTGAGGGTCTAGAGCTTGGGGGATAGCTGATCAGTTTATTTATTGAACTCGGGCGCCCAGGGTATTTGGGGGTTTAGACCTTGGGGGATAGCTGATCAGTTTTTTTGTTGAACTCGGACGCCCAGGGTTTTGGGAGTTTAGAGCTTGGGGGATAGCTGATCAGTCTTTTTGTTGAACTCGGACGCCCAGGGTTTTAGGGGTTTAGAGCTTGGGGGATAGCTGATCAGTCTTTTTGTTGAACTCGGACGCCCAGGGTTTTGGGGGTTCAGAGCTTGAGGGACAGCTGATCAGATTATTTATTGAACTCGGTCACCCAGGGTTTTGGGGGTCTGGAGCTTGGGGGCTAGTTGATCAGTTTTTTTGTTGAACTCGCGCGCCCAGGGTTTTGGAGGTTGAAAGCTTGAGGGATGGATGATAAGTTTTTTTTTTTACTCAGGCGCCCAGGGTTTTAGGGGTTTAGAGCTTGAGGGATAGCTGATCAGTCTTTTTGTTGAACTCGGGCGCCCAGAGTATTTGAGGGTTTAGACCTTGTGAGATAGCTGATCAGTTTTTTTGTTGAACTCAGGCGCCCAGGGTATTTGGGTGTTTAGAGCTTGGGGGATAGCTGATCAGTTTATTTATTGAACTCGGGCGCCCAGGGTATTTGGGGGTTTAGACCTTGGGGGATAGCTGATCAGTTTTTTTTTGAACTCGGACGCCCAGGGTTTTGGGGGTTCAGAGCTTGGGAGATAGCTGATCAGTTTATTTATTAAACTCGGGCGTCTAGGGTCTTGGAGGTTTAGAGCTTGAGGGATAGCTGATCAGTTTTTTTCTTGAACTCGGACGCCTAGAGTTTTGGAGGTTTAGAGCTTGAGCGATAGCTGATCAGATTATTTATTGAACTCGGTCACCCAGGGTTTTGGGGGTCTGGAGCTTGGGGGCTAGTTGATCAGTTTTTTTGTTGAACTCGCGCGCCCAGGGTTTTGGAGGTTGAAAGCTTGAGGGATGGATGATAAGTTTTTTTTTTTACTCAGGCGCCCAGGGTTTTAGGGGTTTAGAGCTTGAGGGATAGCTGATCAGTCTTTTTGTTGAACTCGGGCGCCCAGGGTATTTGAGGGTTTAGACCTTGTGAGATAGCTGATCAGTTTTTTTGTTGAACTCAGGCGCCCAGGGTATTTGGGTGTTTAGAGCTTGGGGGATAGCTGATCAGTTTATTTATTGAACTCGGGCGCCCAGGGTATTTGGGGGTTTAGACCTTGGGGGATAGCTGATCAGTTTTTTTTTGAACTCGGACGCCCAGGGTTTTGGGGCTTCAGAGCTTGGGGGATAGCTGATCAGTTTATTTATTAAACTCGGGCGTCTAGGGGATTTGGATGATTACATCTTGATGGATAGCTGATCAGATTATTTATTGAACTTGGGTGCCCAGGGTTTTAGAGGTTTAGAGCTTGAGGGATAGCAGATCAGATTATTTATTGAACTCGGGCGCCCAGGGTTTTGGAGGTTTAGAGCTTGAGGGATAGCTGATCAGTTTTTTTGTTGAACTCGGACGCCTAGAGTTTTGGGGGTCTAGAGCTTGGGGGCTAACTGATCAGTTTTTTTGTTGAACTCGGGTGCCCAGGGTTTTGGAGGTTGAAAGCTTGAGGGATGGATGATAAGTTTTTTTTTTACTCAGGCGCCCAGGGTTTTAGGGGTTTAGAGCTCAGGGGATAGCTGATCAGTTTATTTATTGAACTCGAACGCCCAGGGTATTTGAGGGTTTAGACCTTGTGAGATAGCTGATCAGTTTTTTTGTTGAACTCAGGCACCCAGGGTATTTGGGGGTTTAGAGCTTGGGGTATAGCTGATCAGTTTATTTATTGAACTCGGGCGCCCAGGGTATTTTGGGGTTTAGACCTTGGGGGATAGCTGATCAGTTTATTTAATGAACTCGGGCGTCTAGGGGATTTGGATGATTACATCTTGTTGGATAGCTGATCAGATTATTTATTGAACTCGGGCGCCCAGGGTCTTGGAGGTTTAGAGCTTGAGGGATAGCTGATCAGATTATTTATTGAACTCGGACGCCTAGAGTTTTGGAGGTTTAGAGCTTGAGCGATAGCTGATCAGATTATTTATTGAACTCGGAAGACCAGGGATTTGGAGGTTTAGAGCTTGAGGGATAGCTGATCAGTTTTTTTGTTGAACTCGGACGCCCAGGGTTTTGGGGGTTCAGAGCTTGGGGGATAGCTGATCAGTTTATTTATTAGACTCGGGCGTCTAGGGGATTTGGATGATTACATCTTGTTGTATAGCTGATCAGATTATTTATTGAACTTGGGTGCCCAGGGTTTTAGAGGTTTAGAGCTTGAGGGATAGCAGATCAGATTATTTATTGAACTCGGACGCCTAGAGTTTTGGAGGTTTAGAGCTTGAGCGATAGCTGATCAGATTATTTATTGAACTCGGGCGCCCAGGGATTTGGAGGTTTAGAGCTTGAGGGATAGCTGATCAGTTTTTTTGTGGAACTCGGACGCCCAGGGTTTTGGAGGTTGAAAGCTTGAGGGATGGATGATAAGTTTTTTTTTTTACTCAGGCGCCCAGGGTTTTAGGGGTTTAGAGCTTGGGGGATAGCTGATCAGTTTATTTATTGAACTCGGGCGCCCAGGGTATTTGGGGGTTTAGACCTTGGGGGATAGCTGATCAGTTTTTTTTTGAACTCAGGCGCACAGGGTCTTGGGTGTTTAGAGCTTGGGGGATAGCTGATCAGTCTTTTTGTTGAACTCGGATGCCTAGTATTTTGAGGGTCTAGAGCTTGGGGGCTAGTTGATCAGTTTATTTATTGAACTCGGGCGCCCAGGGTATTTGGGGGTTTAGACCTTGGGGGATAGCTGATCAGTTTATTTATTGAACTCGGGCGCCCAGGGTATTTGGGGGTTTAGACCTTGGGGGATAGCTGATCAGTTTTTTTTTGAACTCAGGCGCACAGGGTCTTGGGTGTTTAGAGCTTGGGGGATAGCTGATCAGTCTTTTTGTTGAACTCGGATGCCTAGTATTTTGAGGGTCTAGAGCTTGGGGGATAGCTGATCAGTTTATTTATTGAACTCGGGCGCCCAGGGTATTTGGGGGTTTAGACCTTGGGGGATAGCTGATCAGTTTTTTTGTTGAACTCGGACGCCCAGGGTTTTGGGAGTTTAGAGCTTGGGGGATAGCTGATCAGTCTTTTTGTTGAACTCGGACGCCCAGGGTTTTAGGGGTTTAGAGCTTGGGGGATAGCTGATCAGTCTTTTTGTTGAACTCGGACGCCCAGGGTTTTGGGGGTTCAGAGCTTGATGGACAGCTGATCAGATTATTTATTGAACTCGGTCACCCAGGGTTTTGGGGGTCTGGAGCTTGGGGGCTAGTTGATCAGTTTTTTTGTTGAACTCGCGCGCCCAGGGTTTTGGAGGTTGAAAGCTTGAGGGATGGATGATAAGTTTTTTTTTTTACTCAGGCGCCCAGGGTTTTAGGGGTTTAGAGCTTGAGGGATAGCTGATCAGTCTTTTTGTTGAACTCGGGCGCCCAGGGTATTTGAGGGTTTAGACCTTGTGAGATAGCTGATCAGTTTTTTTGTTGAACTCAGGCGCCCAGGGTATTTGGGTGTTTAGAGCTTGGGGGATAGCTGATCAGTTTATTTATTGAACTCGGGCGCCCAGGGTATTTGGGGGTTTAGACCTTGGGGGATAGCTGATCAGTTTTTTTTTGAACTCGGACGCCCAGGGTTTTGGGGGTTCAGAGCTTGGGGGATAGCTGATCAGTTTATACATTAAACTCGGGCGTCTAGGGGATTTGGATGATTACATCTTGATGGATAGCTGATCAGATTATTTATTGAACTTGGGTGCCCAGGGTTTTAGAGGTTTAGAGCTTGAGGGATAGCAGATCAGATTATTTATTGAACTCGGGCGCCCAGGGTCTTGGAGGTTTAGAGCTTGAGGGATAGCTGATCAGTTTTTTTCTTGAACTCGGACGCCTAGAGTTTTGGAGGTTTAGAGCTTGAGCGATAGCTGATCAGATTATTTATTGAACTCGGGCGCCCAGGGATTTGGAGGTTTAGAGCTTGAGGGATAGCTGATCAGTTTTTTTGTGGAACTCGGACGCCCAGGGTTTTGGAGGTTGAAAGCTTGAGGGATGGATGATAAGTTTTTTTTTTTACTCAGGCGCCCAGGGTTTTAGGGGTTTAGAGCTTGGGGGATAGCTGATCAGTTTATTTATTGAACTCGGGCGCCCAGGGTATTTGGGGGTTTAGACCTTGGGGGATAGCTGATCAGTTTTTTTTTGAACTCAGGCGCACAGGGTCTTGGGTGTTTAGAGCTTGGGGGATAGCTGATCAGTCTTTTTGTTGAACTCGGATGCCTAGTATTTTGAGGGTCTAGAGCTTGGGGGCTAGTTGATCAGTTTATTTATTGAACTCGGGCGCCCAGGGTATTTGGGGGTTTAGACCTTGGGGGATAGCTGATCAGTTTATTTATTGAACTCGGGCGCCCAGGGTCTTGGGTGTTTAGAGCTTGGGGGATAGCTGATCAGTCTTTTTGTTGAACTCGGATGCCTAGTATTTTGAGGGTCTAGAGCTTGGGGGATAGCTGATCAGTTTATTTATGGAACTCGGGCGCCCAGGGTATTTGGGGGTTTAGACCTTAGGGGATAGCTGATCAGTTTATTTATTGAACTCGGGCGTCTAGGGGATTTGTATGATTACATCTTGTTGGATAGCTGATCAGATTATTATTTGAACTCGGGCGCCCAGGGTCTTGGAGGTTTAGAGCTTGAGGGATAGCTGATCAGTTTTTTTCTTGAACTCGGACGCCTAGAGTTTTGGAGGTTTAGAGCTTGAGCGATAGCTGATCAGATTATTTATTGAACTCGGGCGCCTAGGGATTTGGAGGTTTAGAGCTTGAGGGATAAATGATCAGTTTTTTTGTTGAACTCGGACGCCCAGGGTTTTGGAGGTTGAAAGCTTGAGGGATGGATGATAAGATTTTTTTTTTACTCAGGCGCCCAGGGTCTTAGGGGTTTAGAGCTTAGGGGATAGCTGGTCAGTTTATTTTTTGAACTCGGGCGCCCAGGGTATTTGAGGGTTTAGACCTTGTGAGATAGCTGATCAGTTTTTTTGTTGAACTCAGGCGCCCAGGGTTTTGAGAGTTAAGAGCTTGGGGGATAGCTGATCAGTCTTTTTGTTGAACTCGGATGCCTAGTATTTTGAGGGTCTAGAGCTTGGGGGCTAGTTGATCAGTTTTTTTGTTGAACTCGGACGCCCAGGGTTTTGGGAGTTTAGAGCTTTGGGGATAGCTGATCAGTCTTTTTGTTGAACCCAGACGCCCAGGGTTTTGAGAGTTAAGAGCTTGGGGGATAGCTGATCAGTCTTTTTGTTGAACTCGGATGCCTAGTATTTTGAGGGTCTAGAGCTTGGGGGCTAGTTGATCAGTTTTTTTGTTGAACTCGGACGCCCAGGGTTTTGGGAGTTTAGAGCTTTGGAGATAGCTGATCAGTCTTTTTGTTGAACCCAGACGCCCAGGGTTTTGAGAGTTAAGAGCTTGGGGGATAGCTGATCAGTCTTTTTGTTGAACTCGGATGCCTAGTATTTTGAGGGTCTAGAGCTTGGGGGCTAGTTGATCAGTTTTTTTGTTGAACTCGGACGCCCAGGGTTTTGGGAGTTTAGAGCTTGGGGGATAGCTGATCAGTCTTTTTGTTGAACTCAGACGCCCAGGGTATTTGGGGGTTTAGAGCTTGGGGGATAGCTGATCAGTCTTTTTGTTGAACTCGGATGCCTAGTATTTTGAGGGTCTAGAGCTTGGGGGCTAGTTGATCAGTTTTTTTGTTGAACTCGGACGCCCAGGGTTTTGGGAGTTTAGAGCTTGGGGGATAGCTGATCAGTCTTTTTGTTGAACCCAGACGCCCAGGGTTTTGAGAGTTAAGAGCTTGGGGGATAGCTGATCAGTCTTTTTGTTGAACTCGGATGCCTAGTATTTTGAGGGTTTAGAGCTTAGGGGATAGCTGATCAGTTTATTTATTGAACTCGAGCGCCCAGGGTATTTGAGGGTTTAGACCTTGTGAGATAGCTGATCAGTTTTTTTGTTGGACTCAGGCACCCAGGGTATTTGGAGGTTTAGAGCTTGAGGGATAGCTGATCAGTTTTTTTCTTGAACTCGGACGCCTAGAGTTTTGGAGGTTTAGAGCTTGAGCGATAGCTGATCAGATTATTTATTGAACTCCGGCGCCCAGGGATTTGGAGGTTTAGAGCTTGAGGGATAGCTGATCAGTTTTTTTGTTGAACTCGGACGCCTAGAGTTTTGGGGGTTTAGAGCTTGGGGGCTAGTTGATCAGTTTATTTATTGAACTCGGGCGCCCAGGGTATTTTGGGGCTTAGAACTTGGGGGATAGCTGATCAGTTTATTTATTGAACTCGGGCGTCTAGGGGATTTGGATGATTACATCTTGTTGGATAGCTGATCAGATTATTTATTGAACTCGGGCGCCCAGGGTCTTGGAGGTTTAGAGCTTGAGGGATAGCTGATCAGTTTTTTTCTTGAACTCGGACGCCGAGAGTTTTGGAGGTTTAGAGCTTGAGCGATAGCTGATCAGATTATTTATTGAACTCGGGCACCCAGGGATTTGGAGGTTTAGAGCTTGAGGGATAGCTGATCAGTTTTTTTGTTGAACTCAGGCACCCAGGGTATTTGGGGGTTTAGAGCTTGGGGGATAGCTGATCAGTTTATTTATGGAACTCGGGCGCCCAGGGTATTTTGGGGTTTAGACCTTAGGGGATAGCTGATCAGTTTATTTATTGAACTCGGGCGTCTAGGGGATTTGGATGATTACATCTTGTTATATAGCTGATCAGATTATTTATTGAACTCGGGCGCCCAGGGTCTTGGAGGTTTAGAGCTTGAGGGATAGCTGATCAGTTTTTTTCTTGAACTCGGACGCCTAGAGTTTTGGAGGTTTAGAGCTCGAGCGATAGCTGATCAGATTATTTATTGAACTCGGGCGCCCAGGGATTTGGAGGTTTAGAGCTTGAGGGATAGCTGATCAGTTTTTTTGTTGAACTCGGACGCCCAGGGTTTTGGAGGTTGAAAGCTTGAGGGATGGAAGATAAGTTTTTTTTTTACTCAGGCGCCCTGGGTTTTGGGAGTTTAGAGCTTGGGGGATAGCTGATCAGTTTATTCATTGAACTCGGGCGTCTACGGGATTTGGATGATAAAATCTTGTTGGATAGCTGATCAGATTATTTATTGAACTCGGGCGCCCAGGGTCTTGGAGGTTTAGAGCTTGGGGGGTAGCTGATCAGTTTTTTTGTTGTACTCGGACGCCCAGGGTTTTGGAGGTTGAAAGCTTGAGGGATGGATGATAAGTTTTTTTTTTTACTCAGGCGCCCAGGGTTTTAGGGGTTTAGAGCTTGAGGGATAGCTGATCAGTCTTTTTGTTGAACTCGGGCGCCCAGGGTATTTGAGGGTTTAGAACTTGTGAGATAGCTGATCAGTTTTTTTGTTGAACTCAGGCGCCCAGGGTATTTGGGTGTTTAGAGCTTGGGGGATAGCTGATCAGTTTATTTATTGAACTCGGGCGCCCAGGGTATTTGGGGGTTTAGACCTTGGGGGATAGCTGATCAGTTTTTTTTTGAACTCAGGCGCACAGGGTTTTGGGTGTTTAGAGCTTGGGGGATAGCTGATCAGTCTTTTTGTTGAACTCGGACGCCCAGGGTTTTGGGGGTTCAGAGCTTGGGGGATAGCTGATCAGTTTATTTATTAAACTCGGGCGTCTAGGGGATTTGGATGATTACATCTTGTTGGATAGCTGATCAGATTATTTATTGAACTTGGGTGCCCAGGGTTTAAGAGGTTTAGAGCTTGAGGGATAGCAGATCAGATTATTTATTGAACTCGGGCGCCCAGGGTTTTGGGAGTTTAGAGCTTGGGGGATAGCTGATCAGTCTTTTTGTTGAACTCGGGTGCCCAGGGTTTTGGAGGTTGAAAGCTTGAGGGATGGAAGATAAGTTTTTTTTTTACTCAGGCGCCCAGGGTTTTAGGGGTTTAGAGCTTAGGGGATAGCTGATCAGTTTATTTATTGAACTCGAGCACCCAGGGTATTTGGGGGTTTAGAGCTTGGGGGATAGCTGATCAGTTTATTTATGGAACTCGGGCGCCCAGGGTATTTTGGGGTTTAGACCTTAGGGGATAGCTGATCAGTTTATTTATTGAACTCGGGCGTCTAGGGGATTTGGATGATTACATCTTGTTATATAGCTGATCAGATTATTTATTGAACTCGGGCGCCCAGGGTCTTGGAGGTTTAGAGCTTGAGGGATAGCTGATCAGTTTTTTTGTTGAACTCAGGCACCCAGGGTATTTGGGGGTTTAGAGCTTGGGGGATAGCTGATCAGTTTATTTATGGAACTCGGGCGCCCAGGGTATTTTAGGGTTTAGACCTTAGGGGATAGCTGATCAGTTTATTTATTGAACTCGGGCGTCTAGGGGATTTGGATGATTACATCTTGTTATATAGCTGATCAGATTATTTATTGAACTCGGGCGCCCAGGGTATTGGAGGTTTAGAGCTTGAGGGATAGCTGATCAGATTATTTATTGAACTCGGGCGCCCAGGGATTTGGAGGTTTAGAGCTTAAGGGATAGCTGATCAGTTTTTTTGTTGAACTCGGACGCCCAGGGTTTTAGAGGTTGAAAGCTTGAGGGATGGAAGATAAGTTTTTTTTTACTCAGGCGCCCAGGGTTTTAGGGGTTTAGAGCTTAGGGGATAGCTGGTCAGTTTATTTTTTGAACTCGGGCGCCCAGGGTATTTGAGGGTTTAGACCTTGTGAGATGGCTGATCAGTTTTTTTGTTGAACTCAGGCGCCCTAGGTTTTGGGAGTTTAGAGCTTAGGGGATAGCTGGTCAGTTTTTTTCTTGAACTCGGACGCCTAGAGTTTTGGAGGTTTAGAGCTTGAGCGATAGCTGATCAGATTATTTATTGAACTCGGGCGCCCAGGGATTTGGAGGTTTAGAGCTTGAGGGATAGCTGATCAGTTTTTTTGTTGAACTCGGACGCCCAGGGTTTTAGAGGTTGAAAGCTTGAGGGATGGAAGATAAGTTTTTTTTTACTCAGGCGCCCAGGGTTTTAGGGGTTTAGAGCTTAGGGGATAGCTGGTCAGTTTATTTTTTGAACTCGGGCGCCCAGGGTATTTGAGGGTTTAGACCTTGTGAGATGGCTGATCAGTTTTTTTGTTGAACTCAGGCGCCCTGGGTTTTGGGAGTTTAGAGCTTGGGGGATAGCTGATCAGTTTATTCATTGAACTCGGGCGTCTAGGGGATTTGGATGATAAAATCTTGTTGGATAGCTGATCAGATTATTTATTGAACTCGGGCGCCCAGGGTCTTGGAGGTTTAGAGCTTGAGGGATAGCTGATCAGTTTTATTGTTGAACTCGGACGCCTAGGGTTTTGGGGGTTTAGAGCTTGGGGGATAGCTGATCAGTTTATTCATTGAACTCGGGCGTCTAGGGGATTTGGATGATTACATCTTGTTGGATAGCTGATCAGATTATTTATTGAACTCGGGCGCCCAGGGTCTTGGAGGTTTATACCTTGGGGGATAGCTGATCAGTTTTTTTTTTGAACTCAGGCGCCCAGGGTTTTGGGGGTTTAGAGCTGAGGGATAGCTGATCAGTTTATTTATTGAACTCGGGGGCCCAGGGTATTTGGGGGTTTATACCTTGGGGGATAGCTGATCAGTTTTTTTTTTGAACTCAGGCGCCCAGGGTATTTGGGGGTTTAGAGCTTGGGGGATAGCTGATCAGTTTATTTATTGAACTCGGGGGCCCAGGGTATTTGGGGGTTTATACCTTGGGGGATAGCTGATCAGTTTTTTTTTTGAACTCAGGCGCCCAGGGTATTTGGGGGTTTAGAGCTTGGGGGATAGCTGATAAGTTTATTTATTGAACTCGGGCCCCCAGGGTATTTGGGGGTTTAGACCTTGGGGGATAGCTGATCAGTTTATTTATTGAACTCGGGCGTCTAGGGGATTTGGATGATTACATCTTGTTGGATAGCTGATCAGATTATTTATTGAACTCGGGCGCCCAGGGTCTTGGAGGTTTAGAGCTTGAGGGATAGCTGATCAGTTTTTTTCTTGAACTCGGACGCCTAGAGTTTTGGAGGTTTAGAGCTTGAGCGATAGCTGATCAGATTATTTATTGAACTCGGGCGCCCAGGGATTTGGAGGTTTAGAGCTTGAGGGATAGCTGATCAGTTTTTTTGTTGAACTCGGACGCCTAGAGTTTTGGGGAACTAGTGCTTGGGGGCTAGTTGATCAGTTTATTTATTTAATTCGGGCGTCTAGGGGATTTGGATGATTACATCTTGTTGGATAGCTGATCAGATTATTTATTGAACTCGGGCGCCCAGGGTCTTGGAGGTTTAGAGCTTGAGGGATAGCTGATCAGTTTTATTGTTGAACTCGGACGCCTAGGGTTTTCGAGGTTGAAAGCTTGAGGGATGGATGATAAGTTTTTTTTTTACTCAGGCGCCCAGGGTTTTAGGGGTTTAGAGCTTGAGGGATAGCTGATCAGTCTTTTTGTTGAACTCGGCGCCCAGGGTATTTGAGGGTTTAGACCTTGTGAGATAGCTGATCAGTTTTTTTGTTGAACTCAGGCGCCCAGGGTATTTGGGTGTTTAGAGCTGGGGGATAGCTGATCAGTTTATTTATTGAACTCGGGGGCCCAGGGTATTTGGGGGTTTATACCTTGGGGGATAGCTGATCAGTTTATTTTTTGAACTCAGGCGCCCAGGGTATTTGGGGGTTTAGAGCTTGGGGGATAGCTGATCAGTCCTTTTGTTGAACTCGGAGGCCTGATTGTCTAACTCGATACGCGTGAAACGCGCGTATCGAGTTAGACAATGAATTAATTAAAATTAATAACAATAAAATTAAGACAAATTTTTGATAAATCAGGCCTCAGCACATTAATTACCGGCGATTTTAAGATTCGAATGAAGGTGCTTTCGCAACTGATACCTTTGAAACAAACGATATACGCGCATTTCACGCGTATCGAGTTAGACAATGACTTCATTAAAATTAATAACAATAAAATTAAGACAAATTTTTGATGAATCAGGCCTCAGCACATTAATTACCGGCGATTTTAAGATTCGAATGAAGGTGCTTTCGCAACTGATACCTTTGAAACAAACGATATACGCGCATTTCACGCGTATCGAGTTAGACAATCAGGCCCCAGATGCCTAGTATTTTGGGGGTCTAGAATTTGGTGGCTAGTTGATCCGTTTTTTTGTGGAACTCGGGCGCCCAGGGTTTTGGAGGGTTCAGAGCTTGGATGATAGCTGATCAGTTTTTTTATTGAACTTGGGCGTCTAGGAGATTTGGATGATTACATCTTGTTGTATAGCTGATCACATTATTTATTGAACTCAGGCGCCCAGGGTTTTAGGGGTTTAGAGCTTAGGGGATAGCTGATCAGTTTATTTATTGAACTCGGGCGCCCAGGGTTTTGGGGGCTTAGAGCTTGGGGGATAGCTGATCAGTCTATTTATTGAACTCGGGCACCCAGGGTATTTGGGGGTTTAAAGCTTGGGGGGTAGCTGATCAGTTTTTTTGTTGTACTCGGACGCCCAGAGTTTTGGAAGTTTAGAGCTTTGGGGATAGCTGATCAGTTTTTTTTTTGAACTCAGGCGCCCAGGGTTTTGGGGGTTTAGAGCTGAGGGATAGCTGATCAGTTTATTTATTGCACTCGGGCGCCCAGGGTATTTGGGGGTTTATACCTTGGGGGATAGCTGATCAGTTTTTTTTTTGAACTCAGGCGCCCAGGGTATTTGGGGGTTTAGAGCTTGGGGGATAGCTGATAAGTTTATTTATTGAACTCGGGCCCCCAGGGTATTTTGGGGTTTAGACCTTAGGGGATAGCTGATCAGTTTATTTATTGAACTCGGGCGTCTAGGGGATTTGGATGATTACATCTTGTTATATAGCTGATCAGATTATTTATTGAACTCGGGCGCCCAGGGTCTTGGAGGTTTAGAGCTTGAGGGATAGCTGATCAGTTTTTTTGTTGAACTCAGGCACCCAGGGTATTTGGGGGTTTAGAGCTTGGGGGATAGCTGATCAGTTTATTTATGGAACTCGGGCGCCCAGGGTATTTTGGGGTTTAGACCTTAGGGGATAGCTGATCAGTTTATTTATTGAACTCGGGCGTCTAGGGGATTTGGATGATTACATCTTGTTATATAGCTGATCAGATTATTTATTGAACTCGGGCGCCCAGGGTCTTGGAGGTTTAGAGCTTGAGAGATAGCTGATCAGTTTTTTTCTTGAACTCGGACGCCTAGAGTTTTGGAGGTTTAGACCTTGAGCGATAGCTGATCAGATTATTTATTGAACTCGGGCGCCCAGGGATTTGGAGGTTTAGAGCTTGAGGGATAGCTGATCAGTTTTTTTGTTGAACTCGGACGCCCAGGGTTTTGGAGGTTGAAAGCTTGAGGGATGGAAGATAAGTTTTTTTTTTACTCAGGCGCCCAGGGTTTTAGGGGTTTAGAGCTTAGGGGATAGCTGGTCAGTTTATTTTTTGAACTCGGGCGCCCAGGGTATTTGAGGGTTTAGACCTTGTGAGATAGCTGATCAGTTTTTTTGTTGAACTCAGGCGCCCTGGGTTTTGGGAGTTTAGAGCTTGGGGGATAGCTGATCAGTTTATTCATTGAACTCGGGCGTCTAGGGGATTTGGATGATAAAATCTTGTTGGATAGCTGATCAGATTATTTATTGAACTCGGGCGCCCAGGGTCTTGGAGGTTTAGAGCTTGAGGGATAGCTGATCAGTTTTTTTTTTGAACTCAGGCGCCCAGGGTATTTGGGGGTTTAGAGCTTGGGGGATAGCTGATAAGTTTATTTATTGAACTCGGGCCCCCAGGGTATTTGGGGGTTTAGACCTTGGGGGATAGCTGATCAGTTTATTTATTGAACTCGGGCGTCTAGGGGATTTGGATGATTACATCTTGTTGGATAGCTGATCAGATTATTTATTGAACTCGGGCGCCCAGGGTCTTGGAGGTTTAGAGCTTGAGGGATAGCTGATCAGTTTTTTTCTTGAACTCGGACGCCTAGAGTTTTGGAGGTTTAGAGCTTGAGCGATAGCTGATCAGATTATTTATTGAACTCGGGCGCCCAGGGATTTGGAGATTTAGAGCTTGAGGGATAGCTGATCAGTTTTTTTGTTGAACTCGGACGCCTAGAGTTTTGGGGAACTAGTGCTTGGGGGCTAGTTGATCAGTTTATTTATTTAACTCGGGCGTCTAGGGGATTTGGATGATTACATCTTGTTGGATAGCTGATCAGATTATTTATTGAACTCGGGCGCCCAGGGTCTTGGAGGTTTAGAGCTTGAGGGATAGCTGATCAGTTTTATTGTTGAACTCGGACGCCTAGGGTTTTCGAGGTTGAAAGCTTGAGGGATGGATGATAAGTTTTTTTTTTACTCAGGCGCCCAGGGTTTTAGGGGTTTAGAGCTTGAGGGATAGCTGATCAGTCTTTTTGTTGAACTCGGCGCCCAGGGTATTTGAGGGTTTAGACCTTGTGAGATAGCTGATCAGTTTTTTTGTTGAACTCAGGCGCCCAGGGTATTTGGGTGTTTAGAGCTGGGGGATAGCTGATCAGTTTATTTATTGAACTCGGGGGCCCAGGGTATTTGGGGGTTTATACCTTGGGGGATAGCTGATCAGTTTATTTTTTGAACTCAGGCGCCCAGGGTATTTGGGGGTTTAGAGCTTGGGGGATAGCTGATCAGTCCTTTTGTTGAACTCGGAGGCCTGATTGTCTAACTCGATACGCGTGAAACGCGCGTATCGAGTTAGACAATGCATTAATTAAAATTAATAACAATAAAATTAAGACAAATTTTTGATAAATCAGGCCTCAGCACATTAATTACCGGCGATTTTAGGATTCGAATGAAGGTGCTTTCGCAACTGATACCTTTGAAACAAACGATATACGCGCATTTCACGCGTATCGAGTTAGACAATGACTTCATTAAAATTAATAACAATAAAATTAAGACAAATTTTTGATGAATCAGGCCTCAGCACATTAATTACCGGCGATTTTAAGATTCGAATGAAGGTGCTTTCGCAACTGATACCTTTGAAACAAACGATATACGCGCATTTCACGCGTATCGAGTTAGACAATCAGGCCCCAGATGCCTAGTATTTTGGGGGTCTAGAATTTGGGGGCTAGTTGATCAGTTTTTTTGTGGAACTCGGGCGCCCAGGGTTTTGGAGGGTTCAGAGCTTGGATGATAGCTGATCAGTTTTTTTATTGAACTTGGGCGTCTAGGAGATTTGGATGATTACATCTTGTTGTATAGCTGATCACATTATTTATTGAACTCAGGCGCCCAGGGTTTTAGGGGTTTAGAGCTTAGGGGATAGCTGATCAGTTTATTTATTGAACTCGGGCGCCCAGGGTTTTGGGGGCTTAGAGCTTGGGGGATAGCTGATCAGTCTATTTATTGAACTCGGGCACCCAGGGTATTTGGGGGTTTAAAGCTTGGGGGGTAGCTGATCAGTTTTTTTGTTGTACTCGGACGCCCAGAGTTTTGGAAGTTTAGAGCTTTGGGGATAGCTGATCAGTTTTTTTTTTGAACTCAGGCGCCCAGGGTTTTGAGAGTTAAGAGCTTGGGGGATAGCTGATCAGTCTTTTTGTTGAACTCGGATGCCTAGTATTTTGAGGGTCTAGAGCTTGGGGGCTAGTTGATCAGTTTTTTTGTTGAACTCGGACGCCCAGGGTTTTGGGAGTTTAGAGCTTGGGGGATAGCTGATCAGTCTTTTTGTTGAACTCGGACGCCCAGGGTTTTAGGGGTTTAGAGCTTGGGGGATAGCTGATCAGTCTTTTTGTTGAACTCGGACGCCCAGGGTTTTGGGGGTTCAGAGCTTGAGGGACAGCTGATCAGATTATTTATTGAACTCGGGCACCCAGGGTTTTGGGGGTCTGGAGCTTGGGGGCTAGTTGATCAGTTTTTTTGTTGAACTCGCGCGCCCAGGGTTTTGGAGGTTGAAAGCTTGAGGGATGGATGATAAGTTTTTTTTTTACTCAGGCGCCCAGGGTTTTAGGGGTTTAGAGCTTGAGGGATAGCTGATCAGTCTTTTTGTTGAACTCGGGTGCTTAGGGTATTTGAGGGTTTAGACCTTGTGAGATAGCTGATCAGTTTTTTTGTTGAACTCAGGCGCCCAGGGTATTTGGGTGTTTAGAGCTTGGGGGATAGCTGATCAGTTTATTTATTGAACTCGGGCGCCCAGGGTATTTGGGGGTTTAGACCTTGGGGGATAGCTGATCAGTTTTTTTTTGAACTCAGGCGCACAGGGATTGGGGTGTTTAGAGCTTGGGGGATAGCTGATCAGTCTTTTTGTTGAACTCGGACGCCCAGGGTTTTGGGGGTTCAGAGCTTGGGGGATAGCTGATCAGTTTATTTATTAAACTCGGGCGTCTAGGGGATTTGGATGATTACATCTTGTTGGATAGCTGATCAGATTATTTATTGAACTTGGGTGCCCAGGGTTTTAGAGGTTTAGAGCTTGAGGGATAGCAGATCAGATTATTTATTGAACTCGGGCGCCCAGGGTTTTTGAGGTTTAGAGCTTGAGGGATAGCTGATCAGTTTTTTTGTTGAACTCGGACGCCTAGAGTTTTGGGGGTCTAGAGCTTGGGGGCTAGTTGATCAGTTTATTTATTGAACTCGGGCGTCTAGGGGATTTGGATGATTCCATCTTGTTGGATAGCTGATCAGATTATTTATTGAACTCGGACGCCTAGAGTTTTTGGGGGTCTAGAGCTTGCGGGCTAGCTGATCAGTTTTTTTGTTGAATCAGTCTCCCAGGGTATTTGGGGGTTTAGAGCTTGGTGGATGGATGATAAGTTTTTTTTTTTACTCAGGCGCCCAGGGTTTTAGGGGTTTAGAGCTTAGGGGATAGCTGGTCAGTTTATTTTTTGAACTCGGGCGCCCAGGGTATTTGAGGGTTTAGAGCTGGGGGATAGCTGATCAGTTTATTTATTGAACTCGGGGGCCCAGGGTATTTGGGTGTTTAGAGGTTGGGGGATAGCTGATCAGTCTTTTTGTTGAACTCAGGCACCCAGGGTATTTGGGGGTTTAGAGCTTGGGGGATAGCTGATCAGTTTATTTATGGAACTCGGGCGCCCAGGGTATTTGGGGGTTTAGACCTTAGGGGATAGCTGATCAGTTTATTTATTGAACTCGGGCGTCTAGGGGATTTGGATGATTACATCTTGTTGGATAGCTGATCAGATTATTTATTGAACTCGGGCGCCATGGGTCTTGGAGGTTTAGAGCTTGAGGGATAGCTGATCAGTTTTTTTCTTGAACTCGGACGCCTAGAGTTTTGGAGGTTTAGAGCTTGAGCGATAGCTGATCAGATTATTTATTGAACTCGGGCGCCCAGGGTCTTGGAGGTTTAGAGCTTGAGGGATAGCTGATCAGTTTTTTTCTTGAACTCGGACGCCTAGAGTTTTGGAGGTTTAGAGCTTGAGCGATAGCTGATCAGATTATTTATTGAACTCGGGCGCCCAGGGATTTGGAGGTTTAGAGCTTGAGGGATAGCTGATCAGTTTTTTTGTTGAACTCGGACGCCCAGGGTTTTGGAGGTTGAAAGCTTGAGGGATGGATGATAAGTTTTTTTTTTTACTCAGGCGCCCAGGGTTTTAGGGGTTTAGAGCTTAGGGGATAGCTGGTCAGTTTATTTTTTGAACTCGGGTGCCCAGGGTATTTGAGGGTTTAGACCTTGTGAGATAGCTGATCAGTTTTTTTGTTGAACTCAGGCGCCCTGGGTTTTGGGAGTTTAGAGCTTGGGGGATCGCTGATCAGTTTATTCATTGAACTCGGGCGTCTAGGGGATTTGGATGATAAAATCTTGTTGGATAGCTGATCAGATTATTTATTGAACTCGGGCGCCCAGGGTCTTGGAAGTTTAGACCTTGAGGGATAGCTGATCAGTTTTATTGTTGAACTCGGACGCCTAGGGTTTTGGGGGTTTAGAGCTTGGGGGATAGCTGATCAGTTTATTCATTGAACTCGGGCGTCTAGGGGATTTGGATGATTACATCTTGTTGGATAGCTGATCAGATTATTTATTGAACTCGGGCGCCCAGGGATTTGGAGGTTTATACCTTGGGGGATAGCTGATCAGTTTTTTTGTTGAACTCGGACGCCCAGGGTTTTGGAGGTTGAAAGCTTGAGGGATGGATGATAAGTTTTTTTTTTTACTCAGGCGCCCAGGGTTTTAGGGGTTTAGAGCTTGAGGGATAGCTGATCAGTCTTTTTGTTGAACTCGGGCGCTTAGGGTATTTGAGGGTTTAGACCTTGTGAGATAGCTGATCAGTTTTTTTGTTGAACTCAGGCGCCCAGGGTATTTGGGTGTTTAGAGCTTGGGGGATAGCTGATCAGTTTATTTATTGAACTCGGGCGCCCAGGGTATTTGGGGGTTTAGACCTTGGGGGATAGCTGATCAGTTTTTTTTTGAACTCAGGCGCACAGGGTTTGGGGTGTTTAGAGCTTGGGGGATAGCTGATCAGTCTTTTTGTTGAACTCGGACGCCCAGGGTTTTGGGGGTTCAGAGCTTGGGGGATAGCTGATCAGTTTATTTATTAAACTCGGGCGTCTAGGGGATTTGGATGATTACATCTTGTTGGATAGCTGATCAGATTATTTATTGAACTTGGGTGCCCAGGGTTTTAGAGGTTTAGAGCTTGAGGGATAGCAGATCAGATTATTTATTGAACTCGGGCGCCCAGGGTTTTGGAGGTTTAGAGCTTGAGGGATAGCTGATCAGTTTTTTTGTTGAACTCGGACGCCTAGAGTTTTGGGGGTCTAGAGCTTGGGGGCTAACTGATCAGTTTTTTTGTTGAACTCGGGTGCCCAGGGTTTTGGAGGTTGAAAGCTTGAGGGATGGAAGATAAGTTTTTTTTTTACTCAGGCGCCCAGGGTTTTAGGGGTTTAGAGATTGAGGGATAGCTGATCAGTCTTTTTGTTGAACTCGGGCGCCCAGGGTTTTGGGAGTTTAGAGCTTGGGGGATAGCTGATCAGTCTTTTTGTTGAACTCAAACGCCCAGGGTTTTAGGGGTTTAGAGCTTGGGGGATAGCTGATCAGTTTTTTTGTTGAACTCGGGTGCCCAGGGTTTTGGAGGTTGAAAGCTTGAGGGATGGAAGATAAGTTTTTTTTTTACTCAGGCGCCCAGGGTTTTAGGGGTTTAGAGATTGAGGGATAGCTGATCAGTCTTTTTGTTGAACTCGGGCGCCCAGGGTTTTGGGAGTTTAGAGCTTGGGGGATAGCTGATCAGTCTTTTTGTTGAACTCGGACGCCCAGGGTTTTAGGGGTTTAGAGCTTGGGGGATAGCTGATCAGTTTATTTATTGAACTCGGGCGCCCAGGGTATTTTGGGGTTTAGACCTTGGGGGATAGCTGATCAGTTTATTTATTGAACTCGGGCGTCTAGGGGATTTGGATGATTACATCTTGTTGGATAGCTGATCAGATTATTTATTGAACTCGGGCGCCCAGGGTCTTGGAGGTTTAGAGCTTGAGGGATAGCTGATCAGTTTTTTTCTTGAACTCGGACGCCTAGAGTTTTGGAGGTTTAGAGCTTGAGCGATAGCTGATCAGATTATTTATTGAACTCGGGCACCCAGGGATTTGGAGGTTTAGAGCTTGAGGGATAGCTGATCAGTTTTTTTGTTGAACTCGGACGCCCTGGGTTTTGGGAGTTTAGAGCTTGGGGGATCGCTGATCAGTTTATTCATTGAACTCGGGCGTCTAGGGGATTTGGATGATAAAATCTTGTTGGATAGCTGATCAGATTATTTATTGAACTCGGGCGCCCAGGGTCTTGGAAGTTTAGAGCTTGCGGGCTAGCTGATCAGTTTTTTTGTTGAATCAGTCTCCCAGGGTATTTGGGGGTTTAGAGCTTGGTGGATGGATGATAAGTTTTTTTTTTTACTCAGGTGCCCAGGGTTTTAGGGGTTTAGAGCTTAGGGGATAGCTGGTCAGTTTATTTTTTGAACTCGGGCGCCCAGGGTATTTGAGGGTTTAGAGCTGGGGGATAGCTGATCAGTTTATTTATTGAACTCGGGGGCCCAGGGTATTTGGGTGTTTAGAGGTTGGGGGATAGCTGATCAGTCTTTTTGTTGAACTCAGGCACCCAGGGTATTTGGGGGTTTAGAGCTTGGGGGATAGCTGATCAGTTTATTTATGGAACTCGGGCGCCCAGGGTATTTGGGGGTTTAGACCTTAGGGGATAGCTGATCAGTTTATTTATTGAACTCGGGCGTCTAGGGGATTTGGATGATTACATCTTGTTGGATAGCTGATCAGATTATTTATTGAACTCGGGCGCCATGGGTCTTGGAGGTTTAGAGCTTGAGGGATAGCTGATCAGTTTTTTTCTTGAACTCGGACGCCTAGAGTTTTGGAGGTTTAGAGCTTGAGCGATAGCTGATCAGATTATTTATTGAACTCGGGCGCCCAGGGTCTTGGAGGTTTAGAGCTTGAGGGATAGCTGATCAGTTTTTTTCTTGAACTCGGACGCCTAGAGTTTTGGAGGTTTAGAGCTTGAGCGATAGCTGATCAGATTATTTATTGAACTCGGGCGCCCAGGGATTTGGAGGTTTAGAGCTTGAGGGATAGCTGATCAGTTTTTTTGTTGAACTCGGACGCCCAGGGTTTTGGAGGTTGAAAGCTTGAGGGATGGATGATAAGTTTTTTTTTTTACTCAGGCGCCCAGGGTTTTAGGGGTTTAGAGCTTAGGGGATAGCTGGTCAGTTTATTTTTTGAACTCGGGCGCCCAGGGTATTTGAGGGTTTAGACCTTGTGAGATAGCTGATCAGTTTTTTTGTTGAACTCAGGCGCCCTGGGTTTTGGGAGTTTAGAGCTTGGGGGATAGCTGATCAGTTTTTTCATTGAACTCGGGCGTCTAGGGGATTTGGATGATAAAATCTTGTTGGATAGCTGATCAGATTATTTATTGAACTCGGGCGCCCAGGGTCTTGGAGGTTTAGAGCTTGAGGGATAGCTGATCAGTTTTATTGTTGAACTCGGACGCCTAGGGTTTTGGGGGTTTAGAGCTTGGGGGATAGCTGATCAGTTCATTCATTGAACTCGGGCGTCTAGGGGATTTGGATGATTACATCTTGTTGGATAGCTGATCAGATTATTTATTGAACTCGGGCGCCCAGGGTCTTGGAGGTTTATACCTTGGGGGATAGCTGATCATTTTTTTTTTTGAACTCAGGCGCCCAGGGTTTTGGGGGTTTAGAGCTGGGGGATAGCTGATCAGTTTATTTATTGAACTCGGGGGCCCAGGGTATTTGGGGGTTTATACCTTGGGGGATAGCTGATCAGTTTTTTTTTTGAACTCAGGCGCCCAGGGTATTTGGGGGTTGAGAGCTTGGGGGATAGCTGATAAGTTTATTTATTGAACTCGGGCGCCCAGGGTATTTGGGGGTTTAGACCTTGGGCGATAGCTGATCAGTTTATTTATTGAACTCGGGCGTCTAGGGGATTTGGATGATTACATCTTGTTGGATAGCTGATCAGATTATTTATTGAACTCGGGCGCCCAGGGTCTTGGAGGTTTAGAGCTTGAGGGATAGCTGATCAGTTTTTTTCTTGAACTCGGACGCCTAGAGTTTTGAGGGTCTAGTGCTTGGGGGCTAGTTGATCAGTTTATTCATTGAACTCGGGCGTCTAGGGGATTTGGATGATTACATCTTGTTGGATAGCTGATCAGATTATTTATTGAACTCGGGCGCCCAGGGTCTTGGAGGTTTAGAGCTTGAGGAATAGCTGATCAGTTTAATTGTTGAACTTGGACGCCTAGGGTTTTGGAGGTTGAAAGCTTGAGGGATGGATGATAAGTTTTTTTTTTTACTCAGGCGCCCAGGGTTTTAGGGGTTTCGAGCTTGAGGGATAGCTGATCAGTCTTTTTGTTGAACTCGGGCGTCCAGGGTATTTGAGGGTTTAGACCTTGTGAGATAGCTGATCAGTTTTTTTGTTGAACTCAGGCGCCCAGGGTATTTGGGTGTTTAGAGCTGGGGGATAGCTGATCAGTTTATTTTTTGAACTCAGGCGCCCAGGGTATTTGGGGGTTTAGAGCTTGGGGGATAGCTGATCAGTCCTTTTGTTGAACTCGGGGGCCTGATTGTCTAACTCGATACGCGTGAAACGCGCGTATCGAGTTAGACAATGAATTAATTAAAATTAATTACAATAAAATTCAGACAAATTTTTGATAAATCAGGCCTCAGCACATTAATTACCGGCGATTTTAAGATTCGAATGAAGGTGCTTTCGCAACTGATACCTTTGAAACAAACGATATACGCGCATTTCACGCGTATCGAGTTAGACAATCAGGCCCCGGATGCATAGTATTTTAGGGGTCTAGAATTTGGGGGCTAGTTGATCAGTTTTTTTGTGGAACTCGGGCGCCCAGGGTTTTGGGGGTTCAGAGCTTGGATGATAGCTGATCAGTTTATTTATTGAACTTGGGCGTATAGGGGATTTGGAGGTTTAGAGCTTGAGGGATAGCTGATCAGTTTTTTTGTTGAACTCGGACGCCCAGGGTATTTGAGGGTTTAGACCTTGTGAGATAGCTGATCAGTTTTTTTGTTGAACTCAGGCACCCAGGGTATTTGGGGGTTTAGAGCTTGGGGGATAGCTGATCAGTTTATTTATTGAACTCGGGCGCCCAGGGTATTTTGGGGTTTAGACCTTGGGGGATAGCTGATCAGTTTATTTATTGAACTCGGGCGTCTAGGGGATTTGGATGATTACATCTTGTTGGATAGCTGATCAGATTATTTATTGAACTCGGGCGCCCAGGGTCTTGGAGGTTTAGAGCTTGAGGGATAGCTGATCAGTTTTTTTGTTGAACTCGGACGCCCAGAGTTTTGGGGGTTCAGAGCGTGAGGGACAGCTGATCAGATTATTTATTGAACTCGGGCACCCAGGGTTTTGGGGGTCTGGAGCTTGGGGGCTAGTTGATCAGTTTTTTTGTTGAACTCGCGCGCCCAGGGTTTTGGAGGTTGAAATCTTGAGGGATGGATGATAAGTTTTTTTTTTTACTCAGGCGCCCAGGGTTTTAGGGGTTTAGAGCTTGAGGGATAGCTGATCAGTCTTTTTGTTGAACTCGGGCGCCCAGGGTATTTGAGGGTTTAGACCTTGTGAGATAGCTGATCAGTTTTTTTGTTGAACTCAGGCACCCAGGGTATTTGGGGGTTAAGAGCTTGGGGGATAGCTGATCAGTTTATTAATTGAACACGGGCGCCCAGGGTATTTTGGGGTTTAGACCTTGGGGGATAGCTGATCAGTTTATTTATTGAACTCGGGCGTCTAGGGGATTTGGATGATTACATCTTGTTGGATAGCTGATCAGATTATTTATTGAACTCGGGCGCCCAGGGTCTTGGAGGTTTAGAGCTTGAGGGATAGCTGATCAGTTTTTTTCTTGAACTCGGACGCCTAGAGTTTTGGAGGTTTAGAGCTTGAGCGATAGCTGATCAGATTATTTATTGAACTCGGGCGCCCAGGGATTTGGAGGTTTAGAGCTTGAGGGATAGCTGATCAGTTTTTTTGTTGAACTCGGACGCCCAGGGTTTTGGGGGTTCAGAGCGTGAGGGACAGCTGATCAGATTATTTATTGAACTCGGGCACCCAGGGTTTTGGGGGTCTGGAGCTTGGGGGCTAGTTGATCAGTTTTTTTGTTGAACTCGCGCGCCCAGGGTTTTGGAGGTTGAAAGCTTGAGGGATGGATGATAAGTTTTTTTTTTTACTCAGGCGCCCAGGGTTTTAGGGGTTTAGAGCTTGAGGGATAGCTGATCAGTCTTTTTGTTGAACTCGGGCGCCCAGGGTATTTGATGGTTTAGACCTTGTGAGATAGCTGATCAGTTTTTTTGTTGAACTCAGGCGCCCAGGGTATTTGGGTGTTTAGAGCTTGGGGGATAGCTGATCAGTTTATTTATTGAACTCGGGCGCCCAGGGTATTTGGGGGTTTAGACCTTGGGGGATAGCTGATCAGTTTTTTTTTGAACTCAGGCGCACAGGGTTTTGGGTGTTTAGAGCTTGGGGGATAGCTGATCAGTTTATTTATTGAACTCGGGCGTCTAGGGGATTTGGATGATTACATCTTGTTGGATAGCTGATCAGATTATTTATTGAACTCGGGCGCCCAGGGTCTTGGAGGTTTAGAGCTTGAGGGATAGCTGATCAGTTTTTTTCTTGAACTCGGACGCCTAGAGTTTTGGAGGTTTAGAGCTTGAGCGATAGCTGATCAGATTATTTATTGAACTCGGGCGCCCAGGGATTTGGAGGTTTAGAGCTTGAGGGATAGCTGATCAGTTTTTTTGTTGAACTCGGACGCCTAGAGTTTTGGGGGTCTAGTGCTTGGGGGCTAGTTGATCAGTTTATTCATTGAACTCGGGCGTCTAGGGGATTTGGATGATTACATCTTGTTGGATAGCTGATCAGATTATTTATTGAACTCGGGCGCCCAGGGTCTTGGAGGTTTAGAGCTTGAGGAATAGCTGATCAGTTTTATTGTTGAACTCGGACGCCTAGGGTTTTGGAGGTTGAAAGCTTGAGAGATGGATGATAAGTTTTTTTTTCACTCAGGCGCCCAGGGTTTTAGGGGTTTCGAGCTTGAGGGATAGCTGATCAGTCTTTTTGTTGAACTCGGGAGGCCAGGGTATTTGAGGGTTTAGACCTTGTGAGATAGCTGATCAACTTTTTTGTTGAACTCAGGCGCCCAGGGTATTTGGGTGTTTAGAGCTGGGGGATAGCTGATCAGTTTATTTTTTGAACTCAGGCGCCCAGGGTATTTGGGGGTTTAGAGCTTGGGGGATAGCTGATCAGTCCTTTTGTTGAACTCGGGGGCCTGATTGTCTAACTCGATACGCGTGAAACGCGCGTATCGATTAGACAATGAATTAATTAAAATTAATTACAATAAAATTCAGACAAATTTTTGATAAATCAGGCCTCAGCACATTAATTACCGGCGATTTTAAGATTCGAATGAAGGTGCTTTCGCAACTGATACCTTTGAAACAAACGATATACGCGCATTTCACGCGTATCGAGTTAGACAATGACTTCATTAAAATTAATAACAATAAAATTAAGACAAATTTTTGATGAATCAGGCCTCAGCACATTAATTACCGGCGATTTTAAGATTCGAATGAAGGTGCTTTCGCAACTGATACCTTTGAAACAAACGATATACGCGCATTTCACGCGTATCGAGTTAGACAATCAGGCCCCGGATGCCTAGTATTTTGGGGGTCTAGAATTTGGGGGCTAGTTGATCAGTTTTTTTGTGGAACTCGGGCGCCCAGGGTTTTGGGGGTTCAGAGCTTGGATGATAGCTGATCAGTTTATTTATTGAACTTGGGCGTCTAGGGGATTTGGATGATTACATCTTGTTGTATAACTGATCACATTATTTATTGAACTCAGGCGCCCAGGGTTTTAGGGGTTTAGAGCTTAGGGGATAGCTGATCAGTTTATTTATTGAACTCGGGCGCCCAGGGTTTTGGGGGCTTAGAGCTTGGGGGATAGCTGATCAGTCTATTTATTGAACTCGGGCACCCAGGGTATTTGGGGGTTTAAAGCTTGGGGGGTAGCTGATCAGTTTTTTTGTTGTACTCGGACGCCCAGAGTTTTGGGAGTTTAGAGCTTTGGGGCTAGTTGATCAGTTTTTTTGTTGAACTCGGACGCCCAGGGTTTTGGGAGTTTAGAGCTTGGGGGATAGCTGATCAGTCTTTTTGTTGAACTCGGACGCCCAGGGTTTTAGGGGTTTAGAGCTTGGGGGATAGCTGATCAGTCTTTTTATTGAACTCGGACGCCCAGGGTTTTGGGGGTTCAGAGCTTGAGGGACAGCTGATCAGATTATTTATTGAACTCGGGCACCCAGGGTTTTGGGGGTCTGGAGCTTGGGGGCTAGTTGATCAGTTTTTTTGTTGAACTCGCGCGCCCAGGGTTTTGGAGGTTGAAAGCTTGAGGGATGGATGATAAGTTTTTTTTTTTACTCAGGCGCCCAGGGTTTTAGGGGTTTAAAGCTTGGGGGATGGAAGATAAGTTTTTTTTTTACTCAGGCGCCCAGGGTTTGAGGGGTTTAGAGCTTAGGGGATAGCTGATCAGTTTATTTATTGAACTCGAGCGCCCAGGGTATTTGAGGTTTTAGACCTTGTGAGATAGCTGATCAGTTTTTTTGTTGAACTCAGGCACCCAGGGTATTTGGGGGTTTAGAGCTTGGGGGATAGCTGATCAGTTTATTTATTGAACTCGGGCGCCCAGGGTATTTTGGGGTTTAGACCTTGGGGGATAGCTGATCAGTTTATTTATTGAACTCGGGCGTCTAGGGGATTTGGATGATTACATCTTGTTGGATAGCTGATCAGATTATTTATTGAACTCGGGCGCCCAGGGTCTTGGAGGTTTAGAGCTTGAGGGATAGCTGATCAGTTTTTTTGTTGAACTCGGACGCCCAGGGTTTTGGGGGTTCAGAGCGTGAGGGACAGCTGATCAGATTATTTATTGAACTCGGGCACCCAGGGTTTTGGGGGTCTGGAGCTTGGGGGCTAGTTGATCAGTTTTTTTGTTGAACTCGCGCGCCCAGGGTTTTGGAGGTTGAAAGCTTGAGGGATGGATGATAAGTTTTTTTTTTTACTCAGGCGCCCAGGGTTTTAGGGATTTAGAGCTTGAGGGATAGCTGATCAGTCTTTTTGTTGAACTCGGGCACCCAGGGTATTTGAGGGTTTAGACCTTGTGAGATAGCTGATCAGTTTTTTTGTTGAACTCAGGCACCCAGGGTATTTGGGGGTTTAGAGCTTGGGGGATAGCTGATCAGTTTATTTATTGAACTCGGGCGTCTAGGGGATTTGGATGATTACATCTTGTTGGATAGCTGATCAGATTATTTATTGAACTCGGGCGCCCAGGGTCTTGGAGGTTTAGAGCTTGAGGGATAGCTGATCAGTTTTTTTTCTTGAACTCGGACGCCTAGAGTTTTGGAGGTTTAGAGCTTGAGCGATAGCTGATCAGATTATTTATTGAACTCGGGTGCCCAGGGATTTGGAGGTTTAGAGCTTGAGGGATAGCTGATCAGTTTTTTTGTTGAACTCGGACGCCCAGGGTATTTGAGGGTTTAGACCTTGTGAGATAGCTGATCAGTTTTTTTGTTGAACACAGGCACCCAGGGTATTTGGGGGTTTAGAGCTTGGGGGATAGCTGATCAGTTTATTTATTGAACTCGGGCGCCCAGGGTATTTTGGGGTTTAGACCTTGGGGGATAGCTGATCAGTTTATTTATTGAACTCGGGCGTCTAGGAATTTGGATGATTACATCTTGTTGGATAGCTGATCAGATTATTTATTGAACTCGGGCGCCCAGGGTCTTGGAGGTTTAGAGCTTGAGGGATAGCTGATCAGTTTTTTTGTTGAACTCGGACGCCCAGGGTTTTGGGGGTTCAGAGCGTGAGGGACAGCTGATCAGATTATTTATTGAACTCGGGCACCCAGGGTTTTGGGGGTCTGGAGCTTGGGGGCTAGTTGATCAGTTTTTTTGTTGAACTCGCGCGCCCAGGGTTTTGGAGGTTGAAAGCTTGAGGGATGGATGATAAGTTTTTTTTTTTTACTCAGGCGCCCAGGGTTTTAGGGGTTTAGAGCTTGAGGGATAGCTGATCAGTCTTTTTGTTGAACTCGGGCGCCCAGGGTATTTGAGGGTTTAGACCTTGTGAGATAGCTGATCAGTTTTTTTGTTGAACTCAGGCACCCAGGGTATTTGGGGGTTTAGTGCTTGGGGGATAGCTGATCAGTTTATTTATTGAACTCGGGCGCCCAGGGTATTTTGGGGTTTAGACCTTGGGGGATAGCTGATCAGTTTATTTATTGAACTCGGGCGTCTAGGGGATTTGGATGATTACATCTTGTTGGATAGCTGATCAGATTATTTATTGAACTCGAGCGCCCAGGGTCTTGGAGGTTTAGAGCTTGAGGGATAGCTGATCAGTTTTTTTCTTGAACTCGGACGCCTAGAGTTTTGGAGGTTTAGAGCTTGAGCGATAGCTGATCAGATTATTTATTGAACTCGGGCGCCCAGGGATTTGGAGGTTTAGAGCTTGAGGGATAGCTGATCAGTTTTTTTGTTGAACTCGGACGCCCAGGGTTTTGGAGGTTGAAAGCTTGAGGGATGGATGATAAGTTTTTTTTTTTACTCAGGCGCCCAGGGTTTTAGGGGTTTAGAGCTTGAGGGATAGCTGATCAGTTTTTTTCTTGAACTAGGACGCCTAGAGTTTTGGAGGTTTAGAGCTTGAGCGATAGCTGATCAGATTATTTATTGAACTCGGGTGCCCAGGGATTTGGAGGTTTAGAGCTTAGGGGATAGCTGATCAGTTTATTTATTGGACTCGAGCGCCCAGGGTATTTGAGGGTTTAGACCTTGTGAGATAGCTGATCAGTTTTTTTGTTGAACACAGGCACCCAGGGTATTTGGGGGTTTAGAGCTTGGGGGATAGCTGATCAGTTTATTTATTGAACTCGGGCGCCCAGAGTATTTTGGGGTTTAGACCTTGGGGGATAGCTGATCAGTTTATTTATTGAACTCGGGCGTCTAGGAATTTGGATGATTACATCTTGTTGGATAGCTGATCAGATTATTTATTGAACTCGGGCGCCCAGGGTCTTGGAGGTTTAGAGCTTGAGGGATAGCTGATCAGTTTTTTTGTTGAACTCGGACGCCCAGGGTTTTGGGGGTTCAGAGCGTGAGGGACAGCTGATCAGATTATTTATTGAACTCGGGCACCCAGGGTTTTGGTGGTCTGGAGCTTGGGGGCTAGTTGATCAGTTTTTTTGTTGAACTCGCGCGCCCAGGGTTTTGGAGGTTGAAAGCTTGAGGGATGGATGATAAGTTTTTTTTTTTACTCAGGCGCCCAGGGTTTTAGGGGTTTAGAGCTTAAGGGATAGCTGATCAGTCTTTTTGTTGAACTCGGGCGCCCAGGGTATTTGAGGGTTTAGACCTTGTGAGATAGCTGATCAGTTTTTTTGTTGAACTCAGGCACCCAGGGTATTTGGGGGTTTAGTGCTTGGGGGATAGCTGATCAGTTTATTTATTGAACTCGGGCGCCCAGGGTATTTTGGGGTTTAGACCTTGGGGGATAGCTGATCAGTTTATTTATTGAACTCGGGCGTCTAGGGGATTTGGATGATTACATCTTGTTGGATAGCTGATCAGATTATTTATTGAACTCGGGCACCCAGGGTTTTGGTGGTCTGGAGCTTGGGGGCTAGTTGATCAGTTTTTTTGTTGAACTCGCGCGCCCAGGGTTTTGGAGGTTGAAAGCTTGAGGGATGGATGATAAGTTTTTTTTTTTGCTCAGGCGCCCAGGGTTTTAGGGGTTTAGAGCTTGAGGGATAGCTGATCAGTCTTTTTGTTGAACTCGGGCGCCCAGGGTATTTGAGGGTTTAGACCTTGTGAGATAGCTGATCAGTTTTTTTGTTGAACTCAGGCACCCAGGGTATTTGGGGGTTTAGTGCTTGGGGGATAGCTGATCAGTTTATTTATTGAACTCGGGCGCCCAGGGTATTTTGGGGTTTAGACCTTGGGGGATAGCTGATCAGTTTATTTATTGAACTCGGGCGTCTAGGGGATTTGGATGATAACATCTTGTTGGATAGCTGATCAGATTATTTATTGAACTCGGGCGCCCAGGGTCTTGGAGGTTTAGAGCTTGAGGGATAGCTGATCAGTTTTTTTCTTGAACTCGGACGCCTAGAGTTTTGGAGGTTTAGAGCTTGAGCGATAGCTGATCAGATTATTTATTGAACTCGGGCGCCCAGGGATTTGGAGGTTTAGAGCTTGAGGGATAGCTGATCAGTTTTTTTGTTGAACTCGGACGCCCAGGGTTTTGGGGGTTCAGAGCGTGAGGGACAGCTGATCAGATTATTTATTGAACTCGGGCACCCAGGGTTTTGGGGGTCTGGAGCTTGGGGGCTAGTTGATCAGTTTTTTTGTTGAACTCGCGCGCCCAGGGTTTTGGAGGTTGAAAGCTTGAGGGATGGATGATAAGTTTTTTTTTTTACTCAGGCGCCCAGGGTTTTAGGGGTTTAGAGCTTGAGGGATAGCTGATCAGTCTTTGTATTGAACTCGGGCGCCCAGGGTATTTGAGGGTTTAGACCTTGTGAGATCGCTGATCAGTTTTTTTGTTGAACTCAGGCGCCCAGGGTATTTGGGTGTTTAGAGCTTGGGGGATAGCTGATCAGTTTATTTATTGAACTCGGGCGCCCAGGGCATTTGGGGGTTAAGACCTTGGGGGATAGCTGACCAGTTTTTTTTTGAACTCAGGCGCACAGGGTTTTGGGTGTTTAGAGCTTGGGGGATAGCTGATCAGTCTTTTTGTTGAACTCGGACGCCCAGGGTTTTGGGGGTTCAGAGCTTGGGGGATAGCTGATCAGTTTTTTTGTTGAACTCGGACGCCTAGAGTTTTGGGGGTCTAGAGCTTGGGGGCTAACCGATCAGTTTTTTTGTTGAACTCGGGTGCCCAGGGTTTTGGAGGTTGAAAGCTTGAGGGATGGAAGATAAGTTTTTTTTTACTCAGGCGCCCAGGGTTTTAGGGGTTTAGAGCTTAGGGGATAGCTGATCAGTTTATTTATTGAACTCGAGCGCCCAGGGTATTTGAGGGTTTAGACCTTGTGAGATAGCTGATCAGTTTTTTTGTTGAACTCAGGCACCCAGGGTATTTGGGGGTTTAGAGCTTGGGGGATAGCTGATCAGTTTATTTATTGAACTCGGGCGCCCAGGGTATTTTGGGGTTTAGACCTTGGGGGATAGCTGATCAGTTTATTTATTGAACTCGGGAGTCTAGGGGATTTGGATGATTACATCTTGTTGGATAGCTGATCAGATTATTTATTGAACTCGGGCGCCCAGGGTCTTGGAGATTAAGAGCTTGAGGGATAGCTGATCAGTTTTTTTCTTGAACTCGGACGCCTAGAGTTTTGGAGGTTTAGAGCTTGAGCGATAGCTGATCAGATTATTTATTGAACTCGTGCGCCCAGGGATTTGGAGGTTTAGAGCTTGAGGGATAGCTGATCAGTTTTTTTGTTGAACTCGGACGCCTAGAGTTTTGGGGGGTCTAGAGCTTGGGGGCTAGTTGATCAGTTTATTTATTGAACTCGGGCGTCTAGGGGATTTGGATGATTACATCTTGTTGGATAGCTGATCAGATTATTTATTGAACTCGGACGCCTAGAGTTTTGGGGGTCTAGAGCTTGCGGGCTAGCTGATCAGTTTTTTTGTTGAATCAGGCTCCCAGGGTATTTGGGGGTTTAGAGCTTGGTGGATGGATGATAGGTTTTTTTTTTTACTCAGGCGCCCAGGGTTTTAGGGGTTTAGAGCTTAGGGGATAGCTGGTCAGTTTATTTTTTGAACTCGGGCGCCCAGGGTATTTGAGGGTTTAGAGCTGGGGGATAGCTGATCAGTTTATTTATTGAACTCGGGGGCCCAGGGTATTTGGGTGTTTAGAGGTTGGGGGATAGCTGATCAGTCTTTTTGTTGAACTCAGGCACCCAGGGTATTTGGGGGTTTAGAGCTTGGGGGATAGCTGATCAGTTTATTTATGGAACTCGGGCGCCCAGGGTATTTGGGGGTTTAGACCTTAGGGGATAGCTGATCAGTTTATTTATTGAACTCGGGCGTCTAGGGGATTTGGATGATTACATCTTGTTGGATAGCTGATCAGATTATTTATTGAACTCGGGCGCCATGGGTCTTGGAGGTTTAGAGCTTGAGGGATAGCTGATCAGTTTTTTTCTTGAACTCGGATGCCTAGAGTTTTGGAGGTTTAGAGCTTGAGCGATAGCTGATCAGATTATTCATTGAACTCGGGCGCCCAGGGTCTTGGAGGTTTAGAGCTTGAGGGATAGCTGATAAGTTTTTTTCTTGAACTCGGACGCCTAGAGTTTTGGGGGGTCTAGAGCTTGGGGGCTAGTTGATCAGTTTATTTATTGAACTCGGGCGTCTAGGGGATTTGGATGATTACATCTTGTTGGATAGCTGATCAGATTATTTATTGAACTCGGACGCCTAGAGTTTTGGGGGTCTAGAGCTTGCGGGCTAGCTGATCAGTTTTTTTGTTGAATCAGGCTCCCAGGGTATTTGGGGGTTTAGAGCTTGGTGGATGGATGATAGGTTTTTTTTTTTACTCAGGCGCCCAGGGTTTTAGGGGTTTAGAGCTTAGGGGATAGCTGGTCAGTTTATTTTTTGAACTCGGGCGCCCAGGGTATTTGAGGGTTTAGACCTTGGGGGATAGCTGATCAGTTTATTTATTGAACTCGGGAGTCTAGGGGATTTGGATGATTACATCTTGTTGGATAGCTGATCAGATTATTTATTGAACTCGGGCGCCCAGGGTCTTGGAGATTAAGAGCTTGAGGGATAGCTGATCAGTTTTTTTCTTGAACTCGGACGCCTAGAGTTTTGGAGGTTTATACCTTGGGGGATAGCTGATCATTTTTTTTTTGAACTCAGGCGCCCAGGGTTTTGGGGGTTTAGAGCTTGAGGGATAGCTGATCAGTTTTTTTGTTGAACTCGGACGCCTAGAGTTTTGGGGGGTCTAGAGCTTGGGGGCTAGTTGATCAGTTTATTTATTGAACTCGGGCGTCTAGGGGATTTGGATGATTACATCTTGTTGGATAGCTGATCAGATTATTTATTGAACTCGGACGCCTAGAGTTTTGGGGGTCTAGAGCTTGCGGGCTAGCTGATCAGTTTTTTTGTTGAATCAGGCTCCCAGGGTATTTGGGGGTTTAGAGCTTGGTGGATGGATGATAGGTTTTTTTTTTTACTCAGGCGCCCAGGGTTTTAGGGGTTTAGAGCTTAGGGGATAGCTGGTCAGTTTATTTTTTGAACTCGGGCGCCCAGGGTATTTGAGGGTTTAGAGCTGGGGGATAGCTGATCAGTTTATTTATTGAACTCGGGGGCCCAGGGTATTTGGGTGTTTAGAGGTTGGGGGATAGCTGATCAGTCTTTTTGTTGAACTCAGGCACCCAGGGTATTTGGGGGTTTAGAGCTTGGGGGATAGCTGATCAGTTTATTTATGGAACTCGGGCGCCCAGGGTATTTGGGGGTTTAGACCTTAGGGGATAGCTGATCAGTTTATTTATTGAACTCGGGCGTCTAGGGGATTTGGATGATTACATCTTGTTGGATAGCTGATCAGATTATTTATTGAACTCGGGCGCCATGGGTCTTGGAGGTTTAGAGCTTGAGGGATAGCTGATCAGTTTTTTTCTTGAACTCGGATGCCTAGAGTTTTGGAGGTTTAGAGCTTGAGCGATAGCTGATCAGATTATTCATTGAACTCGGGCGCCCAGGGTCTTGGAGGTTTAGAGCTTGAGGGATAGCTGATAAGTTTTTTTCTTGAACTCGGACGCCTAGAGTTTTGGAGGTTTAGAGCTTGAGCGATAGCTGATCAGATTATTTATTGAACTCGGGCGCCCAGGGATTTGGAGGTTTCGAGCTTGAGGGATAGCTGATCAGTTTTTTTGTTGAACTCGGACGCCCAGGGTTTTGGAGGTTGAAAGCTTGAGGGATAGCTGATAAGTTTTATTGTTGAACTCGGACGCCTAGGGTTTTGGGGGTTTAGAGCTTGGGGGATAGCTGATCAGTTTATTCATTGAACTCGGGCGTCTAGGGGATTTTGATGATTACATCTTGTTGGATAGCTGATCAGATTATTTATTGAACTCGGGCGCCCAGGGTCTTGGAGGTTTATACCTTGGGGGATAGCTGATCATTTTTTTTTTGAACTCAGGCGCCCAGGGTTTTGGGGGTTTAGAGCTTGAGAGATAGCTGATCAGTTTTATTGTTGAACTCGGACGCCTAGGGTTTTGGGGGTTTAGAGCTTGGGGGATAGCTGATAAGTTTATTCATTGAACTCGGGCGTCTAGGGGATTTTGATGATTACATCTTGTTGGATAGCTGATCAGATTATTTATTGAACTCGGGCGCCCAGGGTCTTGGAGGTTTATACCTTGGGGGATAGCTGATCATTTTTTTTTTTGAACTCAGGCGCCCAGGGTTTTGGGGGTTTAGAGCTGGGGGATAGCTGATCAGTTTATTTATTGAACTCGGGGGCCCAGGGTATTTGGGGGTTTATACCTTGGGGGATAGCTGATCAGTTTTTTTTTTGAACTCAGGCGCCCAGGGTATTTGGGGGTCTGGAGCTTGGGGGCTAGTTGATCAGTTTTTTTGTTGAACTCGCGCGCCCAGGGTTTTGGAGGTTGAAAGCTTGAGGGATGGATGATAAGTTTTTTTTTTTACTCAGGCGCCCAGGGTTTTAGGGGTTTAGAGCTTGAGGGATAGCTGATCAGTCTTTTTGTTGAACTCGGGCGCCCAGGGTATTTGAGGGTTTAGACCTTGTGAGATAGCTGATCAGTTTTTTTGTTGAACTCAGGCGCCCAGGGTATTTGGGTGTTTAGAGCTTGGGGGATAGCTGATCAGTTTATTTATTGAACTCGGGCGCCCAGGGTATTTGGGGGTTTAGACCTTGGGGGATAGCTGATCAGTTTTTTTTTGAACTCAGGCGCACAGGGTTTTGGGTGTTTAGAGCTTGGGGGATAGCTGATCAGTTTATTTATTGAACTCGGGCGTCTAGAGTTTTGGAGGTTTAGAGCTTGAGCGATAGCTGATCAGATTATTTATTGAACTCGGGCGCCCAGGGATTTGGAGGTTTAGAGCTTGAGGGATAGCTGATCAGTTTTTTTGTTGAACTCGGACGCCTAGAGTTTTGGGGGTCTAGTGCTTGGGGGCTAGTTGATCAGTTTATTCATTGAACTCGGGCGTCTAGGGGATTTGGATGATTACATCTTGTTGGATAGCTGATCAGATTATTTATTGAACTCGGGCGCCCAGGGTCTTGGAGGTTTAGAGCTTGAGGAATAGCTGATCAGTTTTATTGTTGAACTCGGACGCCTAGGGTTTTGGAGGTTGAAAGCTTGAGGGATGGATGATAAGTTTTTTTTTCACTCAGGCGCCCAGGGTTTTAGGGGTTTCGAGCTTGAGGGATAGCTGATCAGTCTTTTTGTTGAACTCGGGCGCCCAGGGTATTTGAGGGTTTAGACCTTGTGAGATAGCTGATCAGTTTTTTTGTTGAACTCAGGCGCCCAGGGTATTTGGGGGTTTAGAGCTTGGGGGCTAGTTGATCAGTTTTTTTGTTGAACTCGCGCGCCCAGGGTTTTGGAGGTTGAAAGCTTGAGGGATGGATGATAAGTTTTTTTTTTTACTCAGGCGCCCAGGGTTTTAGGAGTTTAGAGCTTGAGGGATAGCTGATCAGTTTTTTTGTTGAACTCAGGCGCCCAGGGTTTTAGGGGTTTAGAGCTTAGGGGATAGCTGGTCAGTTTATTTTTTGAACTCGGGCGCCCAGGGTATTTGAGGGTTTAGAGCTGGGGGATAGCTGATCAGTTTATTTATTGAACTCGGGGGCCCAGGGTATTTGGGTGTTTAGAGGTTGGGGGATAGCTGATCAGTCTTTTTGTTGAACTCAGGCACCCAGGGTATTTGGGGGTTTAGAGCTTGGGGGATAGCTGATCAGTTTATTTATGGAACTCGGGCGCCCAGGGTATTTGGGGGTTTAGACCTTAGGGGATAGCTGATCAGTTTATTTATTGAACTCGGGCGTCTAGGGGATTTGGATGATTACATCTTGTTGGATAGCTGATCAGATTATTTATTGAACTCGGGCGCCATGGGTCTTGGAGGTTTAGAGCTTGAGGGATAGCTGATCAGTTTTTTTCTTGAACTCGGATGCCTAGAGTTTTGGAGGTTTAGAGCTTGAGCGATAGCTGATCAGATTATTCATTGAACTCGGGCGCCCAGGGTCTTGGAGGTTTAGAGCTTGAGGGATAGCTGATAAGTTTTTTTCTTGAACTCGGACGCCTAGAGTTTTGGAGGTTTAGAGCTTGAGCGATAGCTGATCAGATTATTTATTGAACTCGGGCGCCCAGGGATTTGGAGGTTTCGAGCTTGAGGGATAGCTGATCAGTTTTTTTGTTGAACTCGGACGCCCAGGGTTTTGGAGGTTGAAAGCTTGAGGGATAGCTGATAAGTTTTATTGTTGAACTCGGACGCCTAGGGTTTTGGGGGTTTAGAGCTTGGGGGATAGCTGATCAGTTTATTCATTGAACTCGGGCGTCTAGGGGATTTTGATGATTACATCTTGTTGGATAGCTGATCAGATTATTTATTGAACTCGGGCGCCCAGGGTCTTGGAGGTTTATACCTTGGGGGATAGCTGATCATTTTTTTTTTGAACTCAGGCGCCCAGGGTTTTGGGGGTTTAGAGCTTGAGAGATAGCTGATCAGTTTTATTGTTGAACTCGGACGCCTAGGGTTTTGGGGGTTTAGAGCTTGGGGGATAGCTGATAAGTTTATTCATTGAACTCGGGCGTCTAGGGGATTTTGATGATTACATCTTGTTGGATAGCTGATCAGATTATTTATTGAACTCGGGCGCCCAGGGTCTTGGAGGTTTATACCTTGGGGGATAGCTGATCATTTTTTTTTTTGAACTCAGGCGCCCAGGGTTTTGGGGGTTTAGAGCTGGGGGATAGCTGATCAGTTTATTTATTGAACTCGGGGGCCCAGGGTATTTGGGGGTTTATACCTTGGGGGATAGCTGATCAGTTTTTTTTTTGAACTCAGGCGCCCAGGGTATTTGGGGGTCTGGAGCTTGGGGGCTAGTTGATCAGTTTTTTTGTTGAACTCGCGCGCCCAGGGTTTTGGAGGTTGAAAGCTTGAGGGATGGATGATAAGTTTTTTTTTTTACTCAGGCGCCCAGGGTTTTAGGGGTTTAGAGCTTGAGGGATAGCTGATCAGTCTTTTTGTTGAACTCGGGCGCCCAGGGTATTTGAGGGTTTAGACCTTGTGAGATAGCTGATCAGTTTTTTTGTTGAACTCAGGCGCCCAGGGTATTTGGGTGTTTAGAGCTTGGGGGATAGCTGATCAGTTTATTTATTGAACTCGGGCGCCCAGGGTATTTGGGGGTTTAGACCTTGGGGGATAGCTGATCAGTTTTTTTTTGAACTCAGGCGCACAGGGTTTTGGGTGTTTAGAGCTTGGGGGATAGCTGATCAGTTTATTTATTGAACTCGGGCGTCTAGAGTTTTGGAGGTTTAGAGCTTGAGCGATAGCTGATCAGATTATTTATTGAACTCGGGCGCCCAGGGATTTGGAGGTTTAGAGCTTGAGGGATAGCTGATCAGTTTTTTTGTTGAACTCGGACGCCTAGAGTTTTGGGGGTCTAGTGCTTGGGGGCTAGTTGATCAGTTTATTCATTGAACTCGGGCGTCTAGGGGATTTGGATGATTACATCTTGTTGGATAGCTGATCAGATTATTTATTGAACTCGGGCGCCCAGGGTCTTGGAGGTTTAGAGCTTGAGGAATAGCTGATCAGTTTTATTGTTGAACTCGGACGCCTAGGGTTTTGGAGGTTGAAAGCTTGAGGGATGGATGATAAGTTTTTTTTTCACTCAGGCGCCCAGGGTTTTAGGGGTTTCGAGCTTGAGGGATAGCTGATCAGTCTTTTTGTTGAACTCGGGCGCCCAGGGTATTTGAGGGTTTAGACCTTGTGAGATAGCTGATCAGTTTTTTTGTTGAACTCAGGCGCCCAGGGTATTTGGGGGTTTAGAGCTTGGGGGCTAGTTGATCAGTTTTTTTGTTGAACTCGCGCGCCCAGGGTTTTGGAGGTTGAAAGCTTGAGGGATGGATGATAAGTTTTTTTTTTTACTCAGGCGCCCAGGGTTTTAGGAGTTTAGAGCTTGAGGGATAGCTGATCAGTTTTTTTGTTGAACTCAGGCACCCAGGGTATTTGGGGGTTTAGAGCTTGGGGGATAGCTGATCAGTTTATTTATTGAACTCGGGCGCCCAGGGTATTTTGGGGTTTAGACCTTGGGGGATAGCTGATCAGTTTATTTATTGAACTCGGGCGTCTAGGGGATTTGGATGATTACATCTTGTTGGATAGCTGATCAGATTATTTATTGAACTCGGGCGCCCAGGGTCTTGGAGGTTTAGAGCTTGAGGGATAGCTGATCAGTTTTTTTGTTGAACTCGGACGCCCAGGGTTTTGGGGGTTCAGAGCGTGAGGGACAGCTGATCAGATTATTTATTGAACTCGGGCACCCCGGGTTTTGGGGGTCTGGAGCTTGGGGGCTAGTTGATCAGTTTTTTTGTTGAACTCGCGCGCCCAGGGTTTTGGAGGTTGAAAGCTTGAGGGATGGATGATAAGTTTTTTTTTTTACTCAGGCGCCCAGGGTTTTAGGGGTTTAGAGCTTGAGGGATAGCTGATCAGTCTTTTTGTTGAACTCGGGCGCCCAGGGTATTTGAGGGTTTAGACCTTGTGAGATAGCTGATCAGTTTTTTTGTTGAACTTAGGCACCCAGGGTATTTGGGGGTTTAGAGCTTGGGGGATAGCTGATCAGTTTATTTATTGAACTCGGGCGCCCAGGGTATTTTGGGGTTTAGACCTTGGGGGATAGCTGATCAGTTTATTTATTGAACTCGGGCGTCTAGGGGATTTGGATGATTACATCTTGTTGGATAGCTGATCAGTTTTTTTGTTGAACTCGGACGCCCAGGGTTTTGGGGGTTCAGAGCGTGAGGGACAGCTGATCAGATTATTTATTGAACTCGGGCACCCAGGGTTTTGGGGGTCTGGAGCTTGGGGGCTAGTTGATCAGTTTTTTTGTTGAACTCGCGCGCCCAGGGTTTTGGAGGTTGAAAGCTTGAGGGATGGATGATAAGTTTTTTTTTTTACTCAGGCGCCCAGTGTTTTAGGGGTTTAGAGCTTGAGGGATAGCTGATCAGTCTTTTTGTTGAACTCGGGCGCCCAGGGTATTTGAGGGCTTAGACCTTGTGAGATAGCTGATCAGTTTTTTTGTTGAACTCAGGCTCCCAGGGTATTTGGGTGTTTAGAGCTTGGGGGATAGCTGATCAGTTTATTTATTGAACTCGGGCGCACAGGGTTTTGGGTGTTTAGAGCTTGGGGGATAGCTGATCAGTTTTTTTTTGAACTCGGACGCCCAGGGTTTTGGGGGTTCAGAGCTTGGGGGATAGCTGATCAGTTTTTTTGTTGAACTCGGACGCCCAGGGTTTTGGGAGTTTAGAGCTTGGGGGATAGCTGATCAGTCTTTTTGTTGAACTCGGACGCCCAGGGTTTTGGGGGTTCAGAGCTTGAGGGATGGATGATAAGTTTTTTTTTTTACTCAGGCGCCCAGGGTTTTAGGAGTTTAGAGCTTGAGGGATAGCTGATCAGTTTTTTTATTGAACTCAGGCACCCAGGGTTTTTGGGGGTTTAGAGCTTGGGGGATAGCTGATCAGTTTATTTATTGAACTCGGGCGCCCAGGGTATTTTGGGGTTTAGACCTTGGGGGATAGCTGATCAGTTTATTTATTGAACTCGGGCGTCTAGGGGATTTGGATGATTACATCTTGTTGGATAGCTGATCAGATTATTTATTGAACTCGGGCGCCCAGGGTCTTGGAGGTTTAGAGCTTGAGGGATAGCTGATCAGTTTTTTTGTTGAACTCGGACGCCCAGGGTTTTGGGGGTTCAGAGCGTGAGGGACAGCTGATCAGATTATTTATTGAACTCGGGCACCCAGGGTTTTGGGGGTCTGGAGCTTGGGGGCTAGTTGATCAGTTTTTTTGTTGAACTCGCGCGCCCAGGGTTTTGGAGGTTGAAAGCTTGAGGGATGGATGATAAGTTTTTTTTTTTACTCAGGCGCCCAGGGTTTTAGGGGTTTAGAGCTTGAGGGATAGCTGATCAGTCTTTTTGTTGAACTCGGGCGCCCAGGGTATTTGAGGGTTTAGACCTTGTGAGATAGCTGATCAGTTTTTTTGTTGAACTTAGGCACCCAGGGTATTTGGGGGTTTAGAGCTTGGGGGATAGCTGATCAGTTTATTTATTGAACTCGGGCGCCCAGGGTATTTTGGGGTTTAGACCTTGGGGGATAGCTGATCAGTTTATTTATTGAACTCGGGCGTCTAGGGGATTTGGATGATTACATCTTGTTGGATAGCTGATCAGTTTTTTTGTTGAACTCGGACGCCCAGGGTTTTGGGGGTTCAGAGCGTGAGGGACAGCTGATCAGATCATTTATTGAACTCGGGCACCCAGGGTTTTGGGGGTCTGGAGCTTGGGGGCTAGTTGATCAGTTTTTTTGTTGAACTCGCGCGCCCAGGGTTTTGGAGGTTGAAAGCTTGAGGGATGGATGATAAGTTTTTTTTTTTACTCAGGCGCCCAGTGTTTTAGGGGTTTAGAGCTTGAGGGATAGCTGATCAGTCTTTTTGTTGAACTCGGGCGCCCAGGGTATTTGAGGGCTTAGACCTTGTGAGATAGCTGATCAGTTTTTTTGTTGAACTCAGGCTCCCAGGGTATTTGGGTGTTTAGAGCTTGGGGGATAGCTGATCAGTTTATTTATTGAACTCGGGCGCCCAGGGTATTTGGGGGTTTAGACCTTGGGGGATAGCTGATCAGTTTTTTTTTGAACTCAGGCGCACAGGGTTTTGGGTGTTTAGAGCTTGGGGGATAGCTGATCAGTCTTTTTGTTGAACTCGGACGCCCAGGGTTTTGGGGGTTCAGAGCTTGGGGGATAGCTGATCAGTTTTTTTGTTGAACTCGGACGCCCAGGGTTTTGGGAGTTTAGAGCTTGGGGGATAGCTGATCAGTCTTTTTGTTGAACTCGGACGCCCAGGGTTTTGGGGGTTCAGAGCTTGAGGGACAGCTGATCAGATTATTTATTGAACTCGGGCACCCAGGGTTTTGGGGGTCTGGAGCTTGGGGGCTAGTTGATCAGTTTTTTTGTTGAACTCGCGCGCCCAGGGTTTTGGAGGTTGAAAGCTTGAGGGATGGATGATAAGTTTTTTTTTTTACTCAGGCGCCCAGGGTTTTAGGGGTTTAGAGCTTGGGGAATGGAAGATAAGTTTTTTTTTTACTCAGGCGCCCAGGGTTTTAGGGGTTTAGAGCTTAGGGGATAGCTGATCAGTTTATTTATTGAACTCGAGCGCCCAGGGTATTTGAGGGTTTAGACCTTGTGAGATAGCTGATCAGTTTTTTTGTTGAACTCAGGCACCCAGGGTATTTGGGGGTTTAGAGCTTGGGGGATAGCTGATCAGTTTATTTATTGAACTCGGGCGCCCAGGGTATTTTGGGGTTTAGACCTTGGGGGATAGCTGATCAGTTTATTTATTGAACTCGGGCGTCTAGGGGATTTGGATGATTACATCTTGTTGGATAGCTGATCAGATTATTTATTGGACTCGGGCGCCCAGGGTCTTGGAGGTTTAGAGCTTGAGGGATAGCTGATCAGTTTTTTTGTTGAACTCGGACGCCCAGGGTTTTGGGGGTTCAGAGCGTGAGGGACAGCTGATCAGATTATTTATTGAACTCGGGCACCCAGGGTTTTGGGGGTCTGGAGCTTGGGGGCTAGTTGATCAGTTTTTTTGTTGAACTCGCGCGCCCAGGGTTTTGGAGGTTGAAAGCTTGAGGGATGGATGATAAGTTTTTTTTTTTACTCAGGCGCCCAGGGTTTTAGGGGTTTAGAGCTTGAGGGATAGCTGATCAGTCTTTTTGTTGAACTCGGGCGCCCAGGGTATTTGAGGGTTTAGACCTTGTGAGATAGCTGATCAGTTTTTTTGTTGAACTCAGGCGCCCAGGGTATTTGGGGGTTTAGAGCTTGGGGGATAGCTGATCAGTTTATTTATTGAACTCGGGCGCCCAGGGTATTTTGGGGTTTAGACCTTGGGGGATAGCTGATCAGTTTATTTATTGAACTCGGGCGTCTAGGGGATTTGGATGATTACATCTTGTTGGATAGCTGATCAGTTTTTTTGTTGAACTCGGACGCCCAGGGTTTTGGGGGTTCAGAGCGTGAGGGACAGCTGTTCAGATTATTTATTGAACTCGGGCACCCAGGGTTTTGGGGGTCTGGAGCTTGGGGGCTAGTTGATCAGTTTTTTTGTTGAACTCGCGCGCCCAGGGTTTTGGAGGTTGAAAGCTTGAGGGATGGATGATAAGTTTTTTTTTTTACTCAGGCTCCCAGGGTATTTGGGTGTTTAGAGCTTGGGGGATAGCTGATCAGTTTATTTATTGAACTCGGGCGCCCAGGGTATTTGGGGGTTTAGACCTTGGGGGATAGCTGATCAGTTTTTTTTTTAACTCAGGCGCACAGGGTTTTGGGTGTTTAGAGCTTGGGGGATAGCTGATCAGTCTTTTTGTTGAACTCGGACGCCCAGGGTTTTGGGGGTTCAGAGCTTGGGGGATAGCTGATCAGTTTTTTTGTTGAACTCAGGCACCCAGGGTATTTGGGGGTTTAGAGCTTGGGGGATAGCTGATCAGTTTATTTATTGAACTCGGGAGTCTAGGGGATTTGGGGGTCTGGAGCTTGGGGGCTAGTTGATCAGTTTTTTTGTTGAACTCGCGCGCCCAGGGTTTTGGAGGTTGAAAGCTTGAGGGATGGATGATAAGTTTTTTTTTTTACTCAGGCTCCCAGGGTATTTGGGTGTTTAGAGCTTGGGGGATAGCTGATCAGTTTATTTATTGAACTCGGGCGCCCAGGGTATTTGGGGGTTTAGACCTTGGGGGATAGCTGATCAGTTTTTTTTTTAACTCAGGCGCACAGGGTTTTGGGTGTTTAGAGCTTGGGGGATAGCTGATCAGTCTTTTTGTTGAACTCGGACGCCCAGGGTTTTGGGGGTTCAGAGCTTGGGGGATAGCTGATCAGTTTTTTTGTTGAACTCAGGCACCCAGGGTATTTGGGGGTTTAGAGCTTGGGGGATAGCTGATCAGTTTATTTATTGAACTCGGGAGTCTAGGGGATTTGGATGATTACATCTTGTTGGATAGCTGATCAGATTATTTATTGAACTCGGGCGCCCAGGGTCTTGGAGATTTAGAGCTTGAGGGATAGCTGATCAGTTTTTTTCTTGAACTCGGACGCCTAGAGTTTTGGAGGTTTAGAGCTTGAGTGATAGCTGATCAGATTATTTATTGAACTCAGGCGCCCAGGGATTTGGAGGTTTAGAGCTTGAGGGATAGCTGATCAGTTTTTTTGTTGAACTCGGACGCCTAGAGTTTTGGGGGGTCTAGAGCTTGGGGGCTAGTTGATCAGTTTATTTATCGAACTCAGGCGTCTAGGGGATTTGGATGATTACATCTTGTTGGATAGCTGATCAGATTATTTATTGAACTCGGACGCCTAGAGTTTTGGGGGTCTAGAGCTTGCGGGCTAGCTGATCAGTTTTTTTGTTGAATCAGGCTCCCAGGGTATTTGGGGGTTTAGAGCTTGGTGGATAGCTGATCAGTCTTTTTGTTGAACTCGCAAGCCCAGGGTTTTGGAGGTTGAAAGCTTGAGGGATGGATGATAAGTTTTTTTTTTTACTCAGGCGCCCAGGGTTTTAGGGGTTTAGACCTTGTGAGATAGCTGATCAGTTTTTTTGTTGAACTCAGGCGCCCAGGGTTTTGGGGGTTTAGAGCTTGGGGGATAGCTGATCAGTTTATTCATTGAACTCGGGCGTCTAGGGGATTTGGATGATTACATCTTGTTGGATAGCTGATCAGATTATATATTGAACTCGGGCGCCCAGGGTCTTGGAGGTTTAGAGCTTGAAGGATAGCTGATCAGTTTTATTGTTGAACTCGGACGCCTAGGGTTTTGGGGGTTTAGAGCTTGGGGGATAGCTGATCAGTTTATTCATTGAACTCGGGCGTCTAGGGGATTGGGATGATTACATCTTGTTGGATAGCTGATCAGATTATTTATTGAACTCGGGCGCCCAGGGTCTTGGAGGTTTATACCTTGGGGGATAGCTGATCAGTTTTTTTGTTGAACTCAGGCGCCCAGGGTTTTGGGGGTTTAGAGCTGGGGGATAGCTGATCAGATTATTTATTGAACTCGGGCACCCAGGGTTTTGGGGGTCTGGAGCTTGGGGGCTAGTTGATCAGTTTTTTTGTTGAACTCGCGCGCCCAGGGTTTTGGAGGTTGAAAGCTTGAGGGATGGATGATAAGTTTTTTTTTTTACTCAGGCGCCCAGGGTTTTAGGGGTTTAGAGCTTGAGGGATAGCTGATCAGTCTTTTTGTTGAACTCGGGCGCCCAGGGTATTTGAGGGTTTAGACCTTGTGAGATAGCTGATCAGTTTTTTTGTTGAACTCAGGCACCCAGGGTATTTGGGGGTTTATGCCTTGGGGGATAGCTCATCAGTTTTTTTTTTGAACTCAGGCGCCCAGGGTTTTGGGGGTTTAGAGCTTGGGGGATAGCTGATGAGTTTATTCATTGAACTCGGGCGTCTAGGGGATTTGGATGATTACATCTTGTTGGATAGCTGATCAGATTATTTATTGAACTCGGGCGCCCAGGGTCTTGGAGGTATATACCTTGGGGGATAGCTGATCAGTTTTTTTTTTGAACTCAGGCGCCCAGGGTTTTGGGGGTTTAGAGCTTGGGGGATAGCTGATCAGTTTATTTATTGAACTCGGGAGCCCAGGGTATTTGGGGGTTTATACCTTGGGGCATAGCTGATCAGTTTTTTGTTTGAACTCAAGCGCCCAGGGTTTTGGGGGTTTAGAGCTTGGGGGATAGCTGATCAGTTTATTCATTGAACTCGGGCGTCTAGGGGATTTGGATGATTACATCTTGTTGGATAGCTGATCAGATTATTTATTGAACTCGGGCGCCCAGGGTCTTGGAGGTTTAGAGCTTGAGGGATAGCTGATCAGTTTTATTGTTGAACTCGGACGCCTGGAGTCTTGGGGGTCTAGAGATTGGGGGCTAGTTGATCAGTATTTTTGTTGAACTTGGACGCCCAGGGTTTTGGGAGTTTAGAGCTTGGGGGATAGCTGATCAGTCTTTTTGTTGAACTCGGACGCCCATGGTTTTGGGGGTTCAGAGCTTGGGGGATAGCTGATCAGATTATTTATTGAACTCGGACGCCTAGAGTTTTAGGGGTCTAGAGCTTGGGGGCTAGCTGATCAGTTTTTTTGTTGAATCAGGCACCCAGGGTATTTGGGGGTTTAGAGCTTGGTGGATAGCTGACCAGTCTTTTTGTTGAACTCGCACGCCCAGGGTTTTGGAGGTTGAAAGCTTGAGGGATGGATGATAAGTTTTTTTTTTTACTCAGGCGCCCAGGGTTTTAGGGGTTTAGAGCTTAGGGGAGAGCTGATCAGTTTATTTTTTGAACTCGGGCACCCAGGGTATTTGAGGGTTTAGACCTTGTGAGATAGCTGATCAGTTTTTTTGTTGAACTCAGGCGCCCAGGGTATTTGGGGGTTTAGAGCTTGGGTGATAGCTGATCAGTTTATTTATTGAACTCGGGGGCCCAGGGTATTTGGGGGTTTAGACCTTGGGGGATAGCTGATCAGTCTTTTTGTTGAACTCGGACGCCCAGGGTTTTGGGGGTTCAGAGCTTGGGGGATAGCTGATCAGTTTTTTTGTTGAACTCGGACGCCCAGGGTTTTGGGAGTTTAGAGCTTGGGGGATAGCTGATCAGTCTTTTTGTTGAACTCGGACGCCCAGGGTTTTGGGGGTTCAGAGCTTGAGGGACAGCTGATCAGATTATTTATTGAACTCGGGCACCCAGGGTTTTGGGGGTCTGGAGCTTGGGGGCTAGTTGATCAGTTTTTTTGTTGAACTCGCGCGCCCAGGGTTTTGGAGGTTGAAAGCTTGAGGGATGGATGATAAGTTTTTTTTTTTACTCAGGCGCCCAGGGTTTTAGGGGTTTAGAGCTTGGGGAATGGAAGATAAGTTTTTTTTTTACTCAGGCGCCCAGGGTTTTAGGGGTTTAGAGCTTAGGGGATAGCTGATCAGTTTATTTATTGAACTCGAGCGCCCAGGGTATTTGAGGGTTTAGACCTTGTGAGATAGCTGATCAGTTTTTTTGTTGAACTCAGGCACCCAGGGTATTTGGGGGTTTAGAGCTTGGGGGATAGCTGATCAGTTTATTTATTGAACTCGGGCGCCCAGGGTATTTTGGGGTTTAGACCTTGGGGGATAGCTGATCAGTTTATTTATTGAACTCGGGCGTCTAGGGGATTTGGATGATTACATCTTGTTGGATAGCTGATCAGATTATTTATTGGACTCGGGCGCCCAGGGTCTTGGAGGTTTAGAGCTTGAGGGATAGCTGATCAGTTTTTTTGTTGAACTCGGACGCCCAGGGTTTTGGGGGTTCAGAGCGTGAGGGACAGCTGATCAGATTATTTATTGAACTCGGGCACCCAGGGTTTTGGGGGTCTGGAGCTTGGGGGCTAGTTGATCAGTTTTTTTGTTGAACTCGCGCGCCCAGGGTTTTGGAGGTTGAAAGCTTGAGGGATGGATGATAAGTTTTTTTTTTTACTCAGGCGCCCAGGGTTTTAGGGGTTTAGAGCTTGAGGGATAGCTGATCAGTCTTTTTGTTGAACTCGGGCGCCCAGGGTATTTGAGGGTTTAGACCTTGTGAGATAGCTGATCAGTTTTTTTGTTGAACTCAGGCGCCCAGGGTATTTGGGGGTTTAGAGCTTGGGGGATAGCTGATCAGTTTATTTATTGAACTCGGGCGCCCAGGGTATTTTGGGGTTTAGACCTTGGGGGATAGCTGATCAGTTTATTTATTGAACTCGGGCGTCTAGGGGATTTGGATGATTACATCTTGTTGGATAGCTGATCAGTTTTTTTGTTGAACTCGGACGCCCAGGGTTTTGGGGGTTCAGAGCGTGAGGGACAGCTGTTCAGATTATTTATTGAACTCGGGCACCCAGGGTTTTGGGGGTCTGGAGCTTGGGGGCTAGTTGATCAGTTTTTTTGTTGAACTCGCGCGCCCAGGGTTTTGGAGGTTGAAAGCTTGAGGGATGGATGATAAGTTTTTTTTTTTACTCAGGCTCCCAGGGTATTTGGGTGTTTAGAGCTTGGGGGATAGCTGATCAGTTTATTTATTGAACTCGGGCGCCCAGGGTATTTGGGGGTTTAGACCTTGGGGGATAGCTGATCAGTTTTTTTTTTAACTCAGGCGCACAGGGTTTTGGGTGTTTAGAGCTTGGGGGATAGCTGATCAGTCTTTTTGTTGAACTCGGACGCCCAGGGTTTTGGGGGTTCAGAGCTTGGGGGATAGCTGATCAGTTTTTTTGTTGAACTCAGGCACCCAGGGTATTTGGGGGTTTAGAGCTTGGGGGATAGCTGATCAGTTTATTTATTGAACTCGGGAGTCTAGGGGATTTGGGGGTCTGGAGCTTGGGGGCTAGTTGATCAGTTTTTTTGTTGAACTCGCGCGCCCAGGGTTTTGGAGGTTGAAAGCTTGAGGGATGGATGATAAGTTTTTTTTTTTACTCAGGCTCCCAGGGTATTTGGGTGTTTAGAGCTTGGGGGATAGCTGATCAGTTTATTTATTGAACTCGGGCGCCCAGGGTATTTGGGGGTTTAGACCTTGGGGGATAGCTGATCAGTTTTTTTTTTAACTCAGGCGCACAGGGTTTTGGGTGTTTAGAGCTTGGGGGATAGCTGATCAGTCTTTTTGTTGAACTCGGACGCCCAGGGTTTTGGGGGTTCAGAGCTTGGGGGATAGCTGATCAGTTTTTTTGTTGAACTCAGGCACCCAGGGTATTTGGGGGTTTAGAGCTTGGGGGATAGCTGATCAGTTTATTTATTGAACTCGGGAGTCTAGGGGATTTGGATGATTACATCTTGTTGGATAGCTGATCAGATTATTTATTGAACTCGGGCGCCCAGGGTCTTGGAGATTTAGAGCTTGAGGGATAGCTGATCAGTTTTTTTCTTGAACTCGGACGCCTAGAGTTTTGGAGGTTTAGAGCTTGAGTGATAGCTGATCAGATTATTTATTGAACTCAGGCGCCCAGGGATTTGGAGGTTTAGAGCTTGAGGGATAGCTGATCAGTTTTTTTGTTGAACTCGGACGCCTAGAGTTTTGGGGGGTCTAGAGCTTGGGGGCTAGTTGATCAGTTTATTTATCGAACTCAGGCGTCTAGGGGATTTGGATGATTACATCTTGTTGGATAGCTGATCAGATTATTTATTGAACTCGGACGCCTAGAGTTTTGGGGGTCTAGAGCTTGCGGGCTAGCTGATCAGTTTTTTTGTTGAATCAGGCTCCCAGGGTATTTGGGGGTTTAGAGCTTGGTGGATAGCTGATCAGTCTTTTTGTTGAACTCGCAAGCCCAGGGTTTTGGAGGTTGAAAGCTTGAGGGATGGATGATAAGTTTTTTTTTTTACTCAGGCGCCCAGGGTTTTAGGGGTTTAGACCTTGTGAGATAGCTGATCAGTTTTTTTGTTGAACTCAGGCGCCCAGGGTTTTGGGGGTTTAGAGCTTGGGGGATAGCTGATCAGTTTATTCATTGAACTCGGGCGTCTAGGGGATTTGGATGATTACATCTTGTTGGATAGCTGATCAGATTATATATTGAACTCGGGCGCCCAGGGTCTTGGAGGTTTAGAGCTTGAAGGATAGCTGATCAGTTTTATTGTTGAACTCGGACGCCTAGGGTTTTGGGGGTTTAGAGCTTGGGGGATAGCTGATCAGTTTATTCATTGAACTCGGGCGTCTAGGGGATTGGGATGATTACATCTTGTTGGATAGCTGATCAGATTATTTATTGAACTCGGGCGCCCAGGGTCTTGGAGGTTTATACCTTGGGGGATAGCTGATCAGTTTTTTTGTTGAACTCAGGCGCCCAGGGTTTTGGGGGTTTAGAGCTGGGGGATAGCTGATCAGATTATTTATTGAACTCGGGCACCCAGGGTTTTGGGGGTCTGGAGCTTGGGGGCTAGTTGATCAGTTTTTTTGTTGAACTCGCGCGCCCAGGGTTTTGGAGGTTGAAAGCTTGAGGGATGGATGATAAGTTTTTTTTTTTACTCAGGCGCCCAGGGTTTTAGGGGTTTAGAGCTTGAGGGATAGCTGATCAGTCTTTTTGTTGAACTCGGGCGCCCAGGGTATTTGAGGGTTTAGACCTTGTGAGATAGCTGATCAGTTTTTTTGTTGAACTCAGGCACCCAGGGTATTTGGGGGTTTATGCCTTGGGGGATAGCTCATCAGTTTTTTTTTTGAACTCAGGCGCCCAGGGTTTTGGGGGTTTAGAGCTTGGGGGATAGCTGATGAGTTTATTCATTGAACTCGGGCGTCTAGGGGATTTGGATGATTACATCTTGTTGGATAGCTGATCAGATTATTTATTGAACTCGGGCGCCCAGGGTCTTGGAGGTATATACCTTGGGGGATAGCTGATCAGTTTTTTTTTTGAACTCAGGCGCCCAGGGTTTTGGGGGTTTAGAGCTTGGGGGATAGCTGATCAGTTTATTTATTGAACTCGGGAGCCCAGGGTATTTGGGGGTTTATACCTTGGGGCATAGCTGATCAGTTTTTTGTTTGAACTCAAGCGCCCAGGGTTTTGGGGGTTTAGAGCTTGGGGGATAGCTGATCAGTTTATTCATTGAACTCGGGCGTCTAGGGGATTTGGATGATTACATCTTGTTGGATAGCTGATCAGATTATTTATTGAACTCGGGCGCCCAGGGTCTTGGAGGTTTAGAGCTTGAGGGATAGCTGATCAGTTTTATTGTTGAACTCGGACGCCTGGAGTCTTGGGGGTCTAGAGATTGGGGGCTAGTTGATCAGTATTTTTGTTGAACTTGGACGCCCAGGGTTTTGGGAGTTTAGAGCTTGGGGGATAGCTGATCAGTCTTTTTGTTGAACTCGGACGCCCATGGTTTTGGGGGTTCAGAGCTTGGGGGATAGCTGATCAGATTATTTATTGAACTCGGACGCCTAGAGTTTTAGGGGTCTAGAGCTTGGGGGCTAGCTGATCAGTTTTTTTGTTGAATCAGGCTCCCAGGGTATTTGGGGGTTTAGAGCTTGGTGGATAGCTGACCAGTCTTTTTGTTGAACTCGCACGCCCAGGGTTTTGGAGGTTGAAAGCTTGAGGGATGGATGATAAGTTTTTTTTTTTACTCAGGCGCCCAGGGTTTTAGGGGTTTAGAGCTTAGGGGAGAGCTGATCAGTTTATTTTTTGAACTCGGGCACCCAGGGTATTTGAGGGTTTAGACCTTGTGAGATAGCTGATCAGTTTTTTTGTTGAACTCAGGCGCCCAGGGTATTTGGGGGTTTAGAGCTTGGGTGATAGCTGATCAGTTTATTTATTGAACTCGGGGGCCCAGGGTATTTGGGGGTTTAGACCTTGGGGGATAGCTGATCAGTTTTTTTTTTGAACTCAGGCGCCCAGGGTTTTGGGGGTTTAGAGCTTGGGGGATAGCTGATCAGTTTATTTATTGAACTCGGGCGTCTAGGGGATTTGGATGATTACATCTTGTTTGATAGCTGATCAGATTATTTATTGAACTCGGGTTCCCAGGGTCTTGGAGGTTTAGAGCTTGAGGGATAGCTGATCAGTTTTATTGTTGAACTCGGACGCCTAGAGTCTTGGGGGTCTAGAGCTTGGGGGCTAGTTGATCAGTTTTTTTGTTGAACTCGGACGCCCAGGGTTTTGGGGGTTCAGAGCGTGAGGGACAGCTGATCAGATTATTTATTGAACTCGGGCACCCAGGGTTTTGGGGGTCTGGAGCTTGGGGGCTAGTTGATCAGTTTTTTTGTTGAACTCGCGCGCCCAGGGTTTTGGAGGTTGAAAGCTTGAGGGATGGATGATAAGTTTTTTTTTTTACTCAGGCGCCCAGGGTTTTAGGGGTTTAGAGATTGAGGGATAGCTGATCAGTCTTTTTGTTGAACTCGGGCGCCCAGGGTATTTGAGGGTTTAGACCTTGTGAGATAGCTGATCAGTTTTTTTGTTGAACTCAGGCACCCAGGGTATTTGGGGGTTTAGAGCTTGGGGGATAGCTGATCAGTTTATTTATTGAACTCGGGCGCCCAGGGTATTTTGGGGTTTAGACCTTGGGGGATAGCTGATCAGTTTATTTATTGAACTCGGGCGTCTAGGGGATTTGGATGATTACATCTTGTTGGATAGCTGATCAGTTTTTTTGTTGAACTCGGACGCCCAGGGTTTTGGGGGTTCAGAGCGTGAGGGACAGCTGTTCAGATTATTTATTGAACTCGGGCACCCAGGGTTTTGGGGGTCTGGAGCTTGGGGGCTAGTTGATCAGTTTTTTTGTTGAACTCGCGCGCCCAGGGTTTTGGAGGTTGAAAGCTTGAGGGATGGATGATAAGTTTTTTTTTTTACTCAGGCTCCCAGGGTATTTGGGTGTTTAGAGCTTGGGGGATAGCTGATCAGTTTATTTATTGAACTCGGGCGCTCAGGGTATTTGGGGGTTTAGACCTTGGGGGATAGCTGATCAGTTTTTTTTTTAACTCAGGCGCACAGGGTTTTGGGTGTTTAGAGCTTGGGGGATAGCTGATCAGTCTTTTTGTTGAACTCGGACGCCCAGGGTTTTGGGGGTTCAGAGCTTGGGGGATAGCTGATCAGTTTTTTTGTTGAACTCAGGCACCCAGGGTATTTGGGGGTTTAGAGCTTGGGGGATAGCTGATCAGTTTATTTATTGAACTCGGGAGTCTAGGGGATTTGGATGATTACATCTTGTTGGATAGCTGATCAGATTATTTATTGAACTCGGGCGCCCAGGGTCTTGGAGATTTAGAGCTTGAGGGATAGCTGATCAGTTTTTTTCTTGAACTCGGACGCCTAGAGTTTTGGAGGTTTAGAGCTTGAGTGATAGCTGATCAGATTATTTATTGAACTCGGGTGCCCAGGGATTTGGAGGTTTAGAGCTTGAGGGATAGCTGATCAGTTTTTTTGTTGAACTCGGACGCCTAGAGTTTTGGGGGGTCTAGAGCTTGGGGGCTAGTTGATCAGTTTATTTATTGAACTCGGGCGTCTAGGGGATTTGGATGATTACATCTTGTTGGATAGCTGATCAGATTATTTATTGAACTCGGACGCCTAGAGTTTTGGGGGTCTAGAGCTTGCGGGCTAGCTGATCAGTTTTTTTGTTGAATCAGGCTCCCAGGGTATTTGGGGGTTTAGAGCTTGGTGGATAGCTGATCAGTCTTTTTGTTGAACTCGCAAGCCCAGGGTTTTGGAGGTTGAAAGCTTGAGGGATGGATGATAAGTTTTTTTTTTTACTCAGGCGCCCAGGGTTTTAGGGGTTTAGACCTTGTGAGATAGCTGATCAGTTTTTTTGTTGAACTCAGGCGCCCAGGGTTTTGGGGGTTTAGAGCTTGGGGGATAGCTGATCAGTTTATTCATTGAACTCGGGCGTCTAGGGGATTTGGATGATTACATCTTGTTGGATAGCTGATCAGATTATATATTGAACTCGGGCGCCCAGGGTCTTGGAGGTTTAGAGCTTGAAGGATAGCTGATCAGTTTTATTGTTGAACTCGGACGCCTAGGGTTTTGGGGGTTTAGAGCTTGGGGGATAGCTGATCAGTTTATTCATTGAACTCGGGCGTCTAGGGGATTTGGATGATTACATCTTGTTGGATAGCTGATCAGATTATTTATTGAACTCGGGCGCCCAGGGTCTTGGAGGTTTATACCTTGGGGGATAGCTGATCAGTTTTTTTTTTTGAACTCAGGCGCCCAGGGTTTTGGGGGTTTAGAGCTGGGGGATAGCTGATCAGTTTATTTATTGAACTCGGGGGCCCAGGGTATTTGGGGGTTTATGCCTTGGGGGATAGCTCATCAGTTTTTTTTTTTAACTCAGGCGCCCAGGGTTTTGGGGGTTTAGAGCTTGGGGGATAGCTGATGAGTTTATTCATTGAACTCGGGCGTCTAGGGGATTTGGATGATTACATCTTGTTGGATAGCTGATCAGATTATTTATTGAACTCGGGCGCCCAGGGTCTTGGAGGTATATACCTTGGGGGATAGCTGATCAGTTTTTTTTTTGAACTCAGGCGCCCAGGGTTTTGGGGGTTTAGAGCTTGGGGGATAGCTGATCAGTTTATTTATTGAACTCGGGAGCCCAGGGTATTTGGGGGTTTATACCTTGGGGCATAGCTGATCAGTTTTTTGTTTGAACTCAGGCGCCCAGGGTTTTGGGGGTTTAGAGCTTGGGGGATAGCTGATCAGTTTATTCATTGAACTCGGGCGTCTAGGGGATTTGGATGATTACATCTTGTTGGATAGCTGATCAGATTATTTATTGAACTCGGGCGCCCAGGGTCTTGGAGGTTTAGAGCTTGAGGGATAGCTGATCAGTTTTATTGTTGAACTCGGACGCCTGGAGTCTTGGGGGTCTAGAGATTGGGGGCTAGTTGATCAGTATTTTTGTTGAACTTGGACGCCCAGGGTTTTGGGAGTTTAGAGCTTAGGGGATAGCTGATCAGTCTTTTTGTTGAACTCGGACGCCCATGGTTTTGGGGGTTCAGAGCTTGGGGGATAGCTGATCAGATTATTTATTGAACTCGGACGCCTAGAGTTTTAGGGGTCTAGAGCTTGGGGGCTAGCTGATCAGTTTTTTTGTTGAATCAGGCACCCAGGGTATTTGGGGGTTTAGAGCTTGGTGGATAGCTGACCAGTCTTTTTGTTGAACTCGCACGCCCAGGGTTTTGGAGGTTGAAAGCTTGAGGGATGGATGATAAGTTTTTTTTTTTACTCAGGCGCCCAGGGTTTTAGGGGTTTAGAGCTTAGGGGAGAGCTGATCAGTTTATTTTTTGAACTCGGGCACCCAGGGTATTTGAGGGTTTAGACCTTGTGAGATAGCTGATCAGTTTTTTTGTTGAACTCAGGCGCCCAGGGTATTTGGGGGTTTAGAGCTTGGGTGATAGCTGATCAGTTTATTTATTGAACTCGGGGGCCCAGGGTATTTGGGGGTTTAGACCTTGGGGGATAGCTGATCAGTTTTTTTTTTGAACTCAGGCGCCCAGGGTTTTGGGGGTTTAGAGCTTGGGGGATAGCTGATCAGTTTATTTATTGAACTCGGGCGTCTAGGGGATTTGGATGATTACATCTTGTTTGATAGCTGATCAGATTATTTATTGAACTCGGGTGCCCAGGGTCTTGGAGGTTTAGAGCTTGAGGGATAGCTGATCAGTTTTATTGTTGAACTCGGACGCCTAGAGTCTTGGGGGTCTAGAGCTTGGGGGCTAGTTGATCAGTTTTTTTGTTGAACTCGGACGCCCAGGGTTTTGGGAGTTTAGAGCTTGGGGGATAGCTGATCAGTCTTTTTGTTCAACTCGGAAGCCCAGGATTTTGGGGTCTTAGAGCTTGGGGGATAGCTGATCAGTCTTTTTGTTGAACTCGGACGCCCAGGGTTTTGGGGGCTTAGAGCTTGGGGGATAGCTGATCAGTTTATTCATTGAACTCGGGTGCCCAGGGTATTTGAGGGTTCAAAGCTTGGGGGGGTAGCTGATCAGTTTATTTATTGAACTCGGGCGCCCAGGGTTTTAGAGGTTTAAAGCTTGAGGGATAGATGCTTAGTTTTTTGTTTAACTTGGGCGCCCAGGGTTTTAGGGGCTTAGAGCTTAGGGGATAGCAGATCAGTTTATTTATTGATCTCGGGCGCCCAGGGTATTTGGGGGTTTAGACCTTGGGGGATAGCTGATCAGTTTCTTTGTTGAACTGAGGCGCCCAGGGTATTTGGGGGTTTAGAGCTTGGGGGATAGCTGATCAGTTTTTTTGTAGAACTCGGGTGCCCAGGGTATTTGGAGGATAAGCCAATAAGTTTTCTTGTTGATTTTCGACGCCCAGGGTATTACGGGGATAGCCGATAAGTGTTTTTGTTGAACTTGCATCTAAAATACCTTCCAAATAATTTTTTTGGGGGGGGGGGGCGATCGCTCCTGCTGCCCCCCCTTAGATCCGCCACTGTCCCGGACTTGATGCTATACCTTCGCCTTGCTTTGTGTATTGACATAATCCTTCAGGTGTAATAATTGTTAACGCGTTTTTAGATTCGTCATCTAATTCAATCTGCATAAACGCGTGTTTTAAGTCTATTTGCGACTATTTATTTCCGACTCTTAACGTGTTAAAAATTTTTTCTTTAAGAGGTATTGGATGCCTTTTAATTACTAATTGCGGGTTGACTGTTAGTTCAAAATTACCGCAAATACGCACTTCTCTGTTTTTCTTTAATACCGGAATAATGGGTGTTGCCCATTCACTGCATTCTACTGGCTCTAAGTTTTCCAAACTTATCAATCTTTGTATCTCGCTCGAAATTTTTGGCATCAGCGCGAATGGCGCGTGATGTAGTTTCAATTGTATTGATCTTACATTCTCCTTAAAGACCAAATGCACTTTTTTTCCCTTATAGCACCCTTGCGTGTTAGAGAATAATACTGGAAATTTTTTTAACATGTGCGAGGGAGTGAATCCCTCGTAAATTATTTTTCTTACCTGGCAGTGTCAGGTCACCTGGGAAACAATGAAATTATTTATTTGTTTGTTTACTTTCCCAGGTGATAACCATGCCACTTTCTCGCGCAGCAGAAGCCGACCACGTGGCGACGATCGCCGTCGGCTGGACGCTTCTGTTGCAGCAGCACGAGCACCCGGCGCGCGTACTACACACACACACACACACACACACGTTCACTACCTGGGAAGGCTCTCCCGGCCCAGGGCGCGCACGTACACACACATACACCACACACGGGTTCGATTTCTCTGTCGGGGAGTTTTCGGCGACGGAGGAGGTGCGCGGCGCGTGTCGGCAGACGATTGTCGGTGCGCGCACACTCACCACAGTAGACACGGGCGTGAGTGAGATTTAATTTTTTTTTATTGTGTACGTTGCGCGAACAATGGGTGCGTATGGGGGAGAGCGAGAGAGAGACTATGTGCGCGAGGGATAGGGTAACGCAGTGAGTGCCTCGTGTGCATTATTTTTTTTTTATTCTTTATTTTGGATTTTCGCGCGTATTATAGGTGGCGTGGCGATCGCCACCGGAAGATTGTAGACGGGAGCGTGATTGGGTATTGTCGCGTGAATGTGTCTGATTGGTGGACAAATGACTGTTCCTCGAGTATGAATGATGCTTAATTAGATTAATTTGTGTGGATTGGCGGAGAGTGTTTGGAGGGGATGGTGAAGAAGGAAGTCGAGTCAGAGAGACGCGGGGAGCGTTACGCTGTTCTCAGTAGCCATAGTGTGAGGTAGTGTTTTCGAGAGTGTGATTTAAAAATTTCTAAGTTCTTTCCGTAGACTTGTTTAAGAGTTTTACTTTTTTTTTCTTTTTGAGTTGTAGACATTTTTTTTATTTTATTTACAGCTAGGTTGATACCAGATTATAGAAATAAAGGAAACTTGGGTTAATCCACTGCACGTTGAGAGTTGGAAAAAAAAAAAAAAAAAGAGAGTAATTGAAGTGGTCATTTTGGAAATAGGAATTTTGGGTAAAAGTAAGGTTTTCTATATTATTTATTGGAAAGTTAAAAAGCATGTTTTTTTTTGTTGCGGTTCTTATAAATAAAATTTTATTCGCGTACACTTAAACAATAAATAAATGCAAATTTCCCTTTTCGTGGCATCCCGCCATTTTGTATACAAAATCTTCAATTATATTCCTTTGTTCTCAAATTAAATTTTGTTTGTAAATGTAGACAATGATTTTTCGTAGACAAGAATAAAATGAAAATAACCTAAATTTCATATTATAATTTATTTCTTCTCTCTCTAGCTCACCAACCATTCCCGGAGTTTTTCTCTCCGTGGAAACCCTGACCCCAGATTAAGGAGTTTTCCCCGAGAGGTTTTGTGAGAAATTTTCTTGTAACGGGAGGGCCCGGGAAACTCCGTTAATTATTTAAGGGAGGCCCTTTTCTTAAGAAATACCCCGTTACACATGTTATGTTTCATAGTTTCACTCTCTATTTTCAAAACATTACTTTCACGTTCATTTTTCATTAATTTTAACGGCCATAAATTAAAAGCTTTCAGCCATTGCCAACCTAACAATAAAGGTCCTGAGCCCGCTATAATGTACAAATCTAAGTTTTTCTCGCTTTCTAAGAAATTTACTTTTACTTTTAAAATTCCGATAGGATTCAGTGGTAATCCTCCGTAACACGTTATGTAAAATCACTTTTGCTTAATTTTTCGTTAGGAAAATATTTATTCTTATCTTTTTCCGACATAGCTGTTACATATGACCTGGTGTCAATTTCCATTTCAAATTGAATATTATTTATTATTTTCTCTACAAATTGAGGTTTTGCGTCTATTTTATTAATAATTATCATGATTTTTAAAGATAATATTTTTACCATGTTTTTTAATGCAAACTTTTTCTAAATGACCCGTTTTTTACAATAATTACAATTATAGTTTCTAAATTGACAATCTTTCGTAAGGTGATTATTTTTTATACCGCAACAATAACATACTTTTACATAATTACGCGAATTATCAGCGCTCGAATTGTAATTATTAATGTTACCGCTCCTGGAGTCGTTGCCGTTGTTGCTGTTGTACCTGCAGTCCTTGCTCGTTGCTCCGCCCTTGCGCTGGAATTGTTGAGAACTCATATGTTGAATTGGTGTAAAGTTTTGATTCTTTTCTGTTGAAGCTGCATTTTTCACTTCTGTTTCTCGAGTGGTAGCGATCACTATTGCTTTTTTCAATGTTAGTTCGCTTTTACTGAATAAAGCAATTTTCGTGTTGTAGTCTCGAACTCTGCATACTATTTGGTTACATTTATCCTCGTGCGAGTCTTTTAAATTGCAGTTCATAGCTAATTCTCTGAACCTAGCTACAAACTCGTTGATTGACTCACTTACATTTTGCTTTGTTTGTGCAAAAATGCATCGTTCCATCGCTGTGTTCTTTTTTGGTGTAAGGTGATCACTTTCTAGTTTTGTGATCTCATCGAACTTTTTATTTTTTGGTTTGCTTGGAGCACACAAATCGCGTATCAATTTGTATGTTTCTGCCCCGCACTTTGTAATTAGTGTAGCAACTTTTATATCGTCATCGTTAATTCTATTTGCAATACAGAAGAATTCGATGCGTTCAATCTATTCTTACCAGCTGTCTTTATTCTTGTGGAATTTGAAGTCAGTCATTTCAATGTATTGTGAAAAAATTTCTGTGAATTGTAATAAACTGTTTCTTGTATTAACAGTTTGAATTGTATCGTTTTTTGCTGACTCTTTTTTGTTGCGTTCAAGTCGCTTTCTTGTTCTTCTTCTTCTTCTATCGAACCTTTGTTTTTCTCAATGCGTTCATTTGCTGCTAACGTTTGATAATTTTTTATATTATTTTGCATACCCTTACAAGTTCTTCAATACTTTATAAATTCAGTAATTGTCGATCTTTTACCTTCGCCTTAAGCCATATATTGACTGTCGTTTGGTTAAAATACTTCCACTCAGCTAATAAATTTACTAAATTTGTTTTATCGATGTTTTTTGTTTTGAATTTAAATTCTTTTGCTACTTTTTTAAGATCTTCCCATGATATGGTCTTAAGTATTACCTTGATATCGAATTTATCCCATCCTCGTCGCCAATTGTGATAGTTTGAGGGAGGAGTATTTTGAATAAGCTTTTAGTGTAAGGTTAAATATATAAGTTTATTTCACTGACGTTACATTCTGACTGAGCTCTCGTAAGAGTGTCGCTCGCTGTATATATAATGCTCGCTTGGACAATGCCTAATGCTTGATCAGCGTGTCAATAACCTGCTTGCCATACTTTTCTGCTAACTACGCTTTAGCAGTTTTAACATTCTTTCTAGTTCATTCACTTACCTAAAGCGCATACATTACAATAAGATTCATAAAAATTTGTATGATTTCATAAAATTCTGTGATAAGGTTTGAGAATGATGCTGTGCTATTCATTTTTTTAATGTTTTTTAAACACAATAATAAAATAAAAACACACGAAAAATCGATGAAAAATTAAGTTTTTTTCCTGTTAATTGAAATATTTGCGCTCAAATTTTTTTTCTGACTTGAAATTAATATTCAGCCGTATAAAACCTTCCTGATGGAAAGGTCATTAAAAACCTTTGGTTTACTCAATTATTAGTTTTTTTTACCTCTTTGAATAAAAAAAAGAGCGAAATTGAAATAAACAAGATTTTTTTCATAAAACTCAAATTTCTCAATAACGGCTCGATGAACTGAAATTTTGCAAAAAGTTTTCTTTTTTTATGTAGAATCGAACCGCAAAACAAAATTTTTAGTACTTGACAGTCTTATTTAAATGGTTTTCAGGCCTACCGTGAGCTGATAGTGGTGACAATGAGGCGGTCGAGGAATTGGTAGCCGAGAAGCAGCCAACCAAGCTGCAGTTAGTCAAGTGGATCATCAAGAAATGATTTAGATAAGTGATAAGCATCAATCTTATCAATTCAGATGTAAGGAAGGGTTACCTTCCCAAGATTAGTCAGATCCCAGGGGTATTTATTGGCAATGCCCTCTTCAACAATGAGGCAGGAACATGAAAGGTTTTTGCCGTAAATACTACCAAAAATTAGATAAGCTTGAAAGTCAATCCATGTGAACTCATGCCTTGTGATTATCGAGTCAATGGTTTCGAGACTAAAAAAGATACTGGAGAGGATTGCGAGCAAGTGACTAAATCCAAGGAGCGTGTTAGATAGGTACCTCATAGACGTCACCCACCTCACAACGGAGGAGAAAGATCAAGTCCAACGAATTTCTGAAGAAGAATATGATGACGATTTCTTTCGTTTTCTCACAAATAGTCATGCACAGACAAGGTAAAGCACGAAATCATCACGAAAGATGATGCCCCAGTCCATGTTAAACAATACCGATATGCTCTAATACATCGGGAGGTAATGCGAGAAGATATCGCATGACATCATAGAGCCATCAACTTTCCCGCACTAAAGTCCTGTTTGAATTTTGCTAAAAAAAGAGTTAGTCAAAGATGCCCAAGATGGTGCACGGTAGTAGACTTCCGTAAGGTAAATAAAAAACAGTGGGCGATTCTTATTGACTGCCGAATATTGTGGACATTTTGAACGAACTGGGAGATGCCACTTACTTCTCGACCTTCGATCTGGCCTCAGATTTTTATCAGATACCTTTGAAAAAGAAGGACAGACTCTAAACGGGCTTCTCTACCCTAAACGGACACTAACAATTCAAGAAAATTCCATCGGGACTGAAAAATGCACCTGCCACATTTCGATGACTTATGTATTTGAACACATTAAGATGTTGGTATACCTGGACGACATAATCACATATGCAAAGAATCGATGAGGACGTGTTTGTCATCATAGTCTCGTCTGCTTGTGCCTTTGAGTATACACTCATTACTTTATTAAAAAAAAAAAAAAAAAAAAAAAAAATTATTATTATTTAGAAAGATAACATGTCGAGTCATCAGCTAAGATCAATTATATCTGTGAAAAAAAAAAAATTTTACCACAAAAAATTGTGTTTGGAAAAAAAAATGTTAAAAAAAAGTCAAAAAATAGCATTTTTTCTGCAATCCTTCCTCCATTATATTAAGAATTTTAGTTTCGTCGTCGACGTCATCAACTTCCTTTTTCAAAAAAAAGAGACTTAGACGTTTCAGATCAATTGAAAATTTGGTACTCGGGGGTTCTTGGGGCTGCTGATCACGAATCAAACATTAATTTTTAAATTTGACCTATGTCACATCTACTAATCAAACTTTCTTTTGAGTATCCGCGGAGATGTTTAAATTACATTTTTTTCAGCAGGGGTTCAATTTTTTAAATTTTCTTGCACTGATAAATTTACCTTTTGAAATTATGTAAGATTTTCCAGAATTTCTTTTCTTACTTTTTTTTGCGGCTTTCTTTTTATAACAAATCGATGTCACCTACAATAACAATACTTTATTTAAAAATTTCACGTAATTACCATATCCAAATGTTATTATAATAAATTTTTTTTTAATTTTACAAAGATGTAATTGTAAAATAAGGTTTTCCAAAAACTTATTGCAGTTATGTCTCAAAATTATTTTTCAGATAAAAAAAATTAAATAAAATGAAATTAAAATCCTAAAAACATATATTAGCTAAAAAACATTTCTGCTTACTTGTGCAGCTTTCAGTGGCATTAGAAGAATCGGATTCGTCACTGCTTACATATTCTTGGATCAAATCCATTATTAATTACAATTAATATTTCTTTTTTGTAGACTATAAAACATCACAATTGAAATACACATTTTTTACAGCCCACTTATACGTCTAAATTTTTTTTTTTCAAATTAAGGACACTTCTTTTCTGTACAAAGTTTGACGACACTCTCACTGAAATCATTATCAGTGGTTACAATAATCAAGCAGAGTATGTTTATTCCCTCCCTCTCCTCTCCCCTCTCAGCGAATTCCGTAGCCGAATGTAAACAAATGCTGTCTAAAACCGAAAATTTCTCCATGTAAATATTTGCAACTTAATTCTGTAAGTTAATTCGATAAAAGGAAATTATTAAAAATAATGAGTGGACTTACAACTTTTTTCCTGTACAATGGACTTATGACCTATTTCTTACTTATTTTAAATAGGGAAAAAAACTAAATTGTTAGCTAATTTCTCTTGCAATGCATTTCTTACATCCCAAATATCGAAAATATGAAAAAAAAACTTTTTCTTTTAAATGTGACTTGTGACCTTTTTCCTTGCTACCACAGATTTAGGGTTGCTGATTACTAATCCGACATTCATTTTTTAATTTGATCTATCTAAAGGCTATGAATAGTATGATATTTCTAATGAAAATTTTAAAACTAAATATATTCATGCATAAACTATTCTTAGTATGTATTTTATTTTCGTGTTTTAATTTAGATGATTTAAATATCTATACTTTGAACCTTTTTCTTTTGAAATTTTCAACCGAGCAAGCGTTAGCGCAGCGAGGTATAAAAGATAGTATATATTAATATAAAATGAAACTTTTGAGTGACCTAGACTGTTCTATCTTGTAGAGCTTACTCAAATATTGTTATTAACAGAATTTTTCGAAAGTTTTTCTTTTGATTTTCAAAAAAAAGTTTTTTGGTTGAAGTTGACTGTACAACATCATGTACACTTAAAATTTAGTAATTTTAAAATCATGAATCAGTTCAAATTGAAACTTACCACACATATGAAGTAGCATGTTCCGATTAAAATTGTAAAACTCCAATGCTGTGAAGCAGCAACAAATCGTTAAAATTTCAATCTTATGAACGTTTCTCAGTATGCTGGAACTAACAGCACAGAAAAATTTAAATATTGATTTTTCGTAATACAGATCAACGACTTCAATGGTACAATATTTTTTATTGATTTATACGACATTGAATCGTAATTTAAAATTTATATTTTAAGTTTAGTATGTTATATTAAATTGTTTAATTCAGTAAGTTATTTTTTTATTAAAAAATCAACATTCCTATGAATTAATTTTGATTTAATACTCCACTTGCTGAAATACGAATAAATGAACTAATCAATCGCGTTGAAAAATATATTAGTTTTTGTGGACTAGATTACCACCGTTTATTATTTAAGGTTGTGAGTCGCAGTTCGGTGAGTGTTTAGATCAGCACTAAGTACAGGCAGAAAAGATTAAGTACGCACCGTTGTGGGCCCAGAATAGTATACTCCTGTACAAGTAAGGGAAACGCGTCGTTTCTACGAGAGTTGAATGTTTCAGCACGAGACGAAGTCAAGTGCTGAAAAATTCAACTTCAGTGGGAACGACAAAATTTCCTTTACTTATATAGGACTGTGCTTTCTTAAATTTGATAGATCATTATTATTGAATAATTTGAAATATTTTCATATTCAATTGTGATGCTGCGTTTTTTGTTTCTCAATTTGTTGGTTATGAGTTTGAATGTTTTGGTCTGCTTCGCTTTGTTAGTTGATTAAATCGGAGTGTTTACTTTAATTATTACTTACACTTTAAACAGCATTACATTATGTATTATATAGTTAGTTTTTAATTGCATAAGAAAAAATCATTTAATCTTTTAGATATGAGTTGTGTTGAAAGTGATACCCCCTTGATACTTCACAATCATGTACCACCTAAATTTCTAACATTGCAGTTTCAGTGATTTTATTGCACATAAATTTTTAACAAACTATAGTTATTAAAATTTTTATTTCTTATCTCTTTTATTATGTATACGTAGCATGCAGTTTATTTTAATTTTGTGTGCCTAATTATTATTATTATGATATTGGTGTTTTTAACCTCACGCGCATTCGTAATAATTATTTAAATATGAATCTTTATCTCGTTCACGGAGCACAATAAATTTTTCGTCAACAATACATTGTTAATTTTTCCAAAATCCAAACTTCAAACTAAAATAATTAATTTTATTATTCAAAAACTTTTTACGATAAAAGTTTTTAACTATACCGTGTTATGTATTAATTTAACATAAATTCTTCATTCAATAAACGAAGAAATAGAAAACTTTTCTAATGACGATAAAATAAATACAAATGAAATCAACTTCATAATATAACAGGTATTAAAAAAGGGAAAATTTGAGTTGTAACTGTTTTGAAAGGAAAACAAGAAATTACCTTTGCGTAGCAGTTGTAGTAGTGTAAAGCCAAGGAATATAGCGGTTAACTGCACGATTTTCTCTACCATTATTTTTAGTGATTTCCAAAGCTACGTATTGAGCCAAACCACACTTTAGATTTCCGCAAAGTGTGTCTTCATTAAAACCTTTTCTTAGACCACATTTAAAACTCTGAAACAGATTCAAATTGTAAGAATTCATGTAAATTTTTAAATGTTTACAATAATAATTTTTTTTTCTGTTATAACTTAATCGGAATTTGTGAATAATATCAGTTAAATGTGTGTCGCATTGAGAAAAATGAATAAATAGCAGTCCTAGTCAGTGATGAGTCGGTGACCCTAGTAGCGTAATGGATTACCCGTCGACCGCGAAAGTAGGAGATCAAGCTTCGATTCCTGGTTGGGTAAACCAAAATTTTTTTACCTTTCACAATTCAACTATTGGGAGCTAGGAACTTATTATAATCAGATTAAATTCATTTGAATTTGAAATGTAATTGAGAACTTTCCTCGCATTTTGGAGGAGCTACGCTTCTAAAGTGGGAATATTTTACGTTACTAGCAATGCCTGTCAATACATTCAACTGATATTAATTATTTACGCTGGGAAATACAAAGTTGAAATAATAGAAAAGATGAAATCGGAATTAATGAAATTATAAAAAGTTTTCAGGAAAAAAAAAATTTTTTAAACATCATTTTTTATATGTATACAATATGCAGCATCGCTGACAAAATTGAAATTACTTTTCAAAGGTATTTTTTAGATCCTACAATATAGAGGTTCGTTGTCGATTGGAAGTGATTGTTGGCAGATTTTTGCACATGCATACAGGTATTTTTGAAAAAATATAAGTAAGATTTCGTTTTAAAATGTAATATAAGTTCACTTGTCATTGTCTAAATTTTGACAAAAATAAGAATATTGAAGACTTTGATAGAAAATCTAAAAAAATAAAATTACCATTTTTACGTTAAAAAAAGGAAAAAATTAGCTCTGAATTTGTGAGAACATAAATTTTTCTGAAAGTTTTAAAAAGAATTTTGGTTCTCGACCGAGTGGTAAATAAACCTAAATTTGTACAGAAAATAAAAATAACGAAAATGCCTAAAACCGAGGAGGTGAAAGTGCAAATTTTTGACGGTTGCGACTACAGCATTTGGAAAAAGCGACTCTAGCTGGCATTGAAAATTAAAAAATGTGATGAACCAGCAAAAAGAGATAGAGCCGTCACTGATGAACTAGAAGAGTGGCAAGAAAAAAATGACAAAGCCATGGGTTACATCTACAATAAAATTTCAGTGCAAAAATCTGCCAACAATCACTTCCAATCGACAACGAACCTCTATATTGTAGGATCTAAAAGATGTCTTTGAAAAGTAATTTCAATTTTGTCAGTGATGCTGCATATTGTATAAATATAAGAAATGGTGTTTGAAATAAAATTTTTTTTCTAAAAACTTTTTAAAATTTCATTAATTCCGATTTGATCTTTTCTATTATTTCAACTTTCTATTTCCCAGCGTAAATAATTAATATCAGTTGAATTTATTGACAGGCATTGCTAATAACGTAAAATATTCCCACTTTAGAAGCGTAGCTCCTCAATGGATTGATCGATAAAGAAAATAAAAGTCCGAAAATTGAAAGTAAGAAATCATTCCTGAATATTTTGAGAAGGTCTTCTAGGGACAGAAAGAGACCAGATTTTTACAGTGCGAATTTGGATGATACGAAAGTAATTTATGTAAATTAAGTTAACGCGGAAAGTCCATCAAGTTATTACGAGGCTATTGAATGCGATGAACGCGATTTGTGGTGGGAAGCGATGGAAACAGAGATGGATTGTTTGTTGAAAAATGAAACGTGGAAATTGGTAGAAAAACCAAAAAAAGCCAAAGTCTTGGACTTAAAATGGGTTTTCACAAATAAATCTGATAATCGGAAAAAGGCGAGATTAGCGGTGAGAGGTTTTCAGCAGAGAGAAGTGCTTGAGGACATATACTCACCAGAAGCTTGGGTGCAGACGTTGAAATTATTGTTGTCATTTTATTGCCAGAAAGGCTTATTTATTCACCAATTAGATGTTGAGACAGCTTTTCTAAATGGTGAGGTTAAGACAGAAGTATTTGTGAAACAACCATTAGGTTTTGATGATAATACAGGTAGGGTTGGAAAATTGATAAAGTCATTGTACGATCTGAGATAAAGTCCGAGAGATTGGTATGAATGTCTCGATGACTATTTAACAAAATTAGGATTCGAAAGAAGCGAGAGTGATTATTGTTAATACACTAAACGCGAAGGAAATTACCATATGTACATAATTTTGTTTGTAGATGATTTATTGATTTGTTGTCAAAATGTTTAAATGCTAGAGAAAATAAAAAATAAAATGTCTGATAAATTCAGTATGAAAGATATGGGTAAAGTGAATACATATTTAGGTATAAATATAAATTATAGTCGTAAAAACGGTAAGATGACATTAGATCAGACTGATTAAATAAATTCGTTAGCAAAAAAAAATACAATGTAAACAACGCGAAATTATTTCGAATGCCTATGGAGCTGAACTTGAGTTTACAACCCGCACAATCAGCTTCAACAGATTTGAGCTATAGAAGTTTAATTGGTGTTTTTTTATATATTAGTTCAAGTACTAGATTGGATATAAGCTATAGTGTGAATCACCTTAGTCGTTTTCAGAATTGTTATGATGAAACACACTATAAGTATGCGTTGAGAATTTTGAAATATTTATACTTGACTAAAGATTAGAAATTGACTTTTTGTAGAGATTTTAATGCTGATTTGATTGCTTGTTACGTTGATGCTGATTGGGCAGGTGATAAAGTAGATAGAAGATCTACAGCTGGATATGTTATAAGAATTTTTGGAAATGTTATTTATTGGAAATCGAGAATATGTAGCTTTATCTGATTCTATAAGTGAAGTGAAAGTGATTCTGAATTTGTTGAAAGATTTCGGAATTGAAGTGAAAAATTCAGTGAAAATTTACGAAGATAATTCGGGAGCTATTGCTATTGCGAGATATGGGAATATGACAAAAAACTCTAAGTACATTGAAGTACATTATCATTTTGTGAATGAATATTACAAAAAGGGAATAATTAAGATTATAATAGTAGAGTCAGATGAAAATATGGCCGATATATTAACGAAAGCGTTAGGTAGAATTAAGTTTGAAAAATTCTGTGAAAATTTGCGAATTGTTTAAAGTAAGAATGGAAAGAAAATTATTATTGTATATGAATAAAATATCACTATATGCAAACTGAGATAATTATTATAATGATACTGTGAATGAACGAATAAAATAACGAAATTGTTTAAAATTGTTGAAGCGAAAATTTAAGGAGGTGTGTTGAGAAATAAGGTAAATCTCCGGTTTAACGGGAGAGCGGCACGTACGTATGTGTGTGCGCGCGTGTGTGTGTGTGTGTGTGTGTGTGTGTGTGTGTGTGTGTGTGTGTGCAGTACGAGTATGCGTGAGTGACACATGCGTGAACGGCGCTGCTTGTAACAGTCGCAAAGAGTCGTCCGTAAGAGACACCACGTGCATCGGGACGCACGTTATTAACTTGTAAACTAAACTACAATGATATTTATTAATAAATAATAGTTAACATAACGATCTACGAATTATTAATCCTCTGATACGAAAATCCCAACAGTATTATTTGTAGTTTCTGTAATGTTTTTAATTTCTACTTCATAGTGTGAAACATTTTGCAAAAGTTTTATTGCTCAACTTATACTTAACCATACAGCCGTTGCGAGTTATAATGACTCAAACAAAGCAAGTTAGTGGCAGTCTTGCAACTAAAAGAAAAAATTCATATTTTGTGAAATTATTGCTGGATGTTGATGTGAATGATTAGTTTGAAGATAAAAAATGAAGATTGAAGATTGAAGATTAAAGATAAAAATCAAGATTGAAGATGAAGAATCAAGAATTGAAGAGTATACATCAAGAAACAAATTGGAAATCAGAAGTTAAAAGTAAAAAAAAAAGAAATAAGCTGATTTTGAAATATCAATCAAGGTATACCTTTGAAGTGTTATGAAGTGACGTATAGTTTTGAAGTGATCAATTAAGATATTAATTGAAGTGTATCTAGTTAAGATGCAAAGATTTTTGTGTTATCGGTTCAGTGTTCATCTATTATGTGTTACAAAAGAAAAATATTTTAAAGTTACAATGAATATATAGATCCACATAACACATTTTACTTATTCACTTGTTTTGAATTAAAAAAATTTTTTTTTTATTAATTACTTGTTTGTCATGGACATAAAGATTGAAGAGCAAGTATCAAAATCAAGAATGAAGATCAAGAGTGAAGACTCAAGAGTGAAGATCAAGAAATAGCTGCATACTCCTTTTACATCAGCTCCAGTGGGAGGTTTTAACTTTAATGCATAGTGTATGCGCTTTTACCCCTGCATTATACTCAAGCTAATAGTTTATTTTTGGAAAGTAACTTGAGATGAGTCTAAGAAGAATTGAAAATTATCGGTTCATGGTTCACTGTTAATCTACATGTGTTGAAAAAAAAAGATTTTAAATTTACAATTAATATGTAGATCCACACAACACAATCTACTTACTTACTTGTTTTGAATTAAAAAAAAGTTTGTTTTTTTTAAATACTTGTTTGTCATGGACATGAAGATTGAAGAGCGAGTATCAAAATCAAGAATGAAGATTAAAGATAAATAATTAAGAATGAAGTCTGAAGAGTGAAGATCAAAAAATAGCTGCATACGCCTTTTTCATCAGTTCCAGTGGGAAGTTTTCAGTTTAATGCATGGTGCATGCGCTTTAACCCTGCATTTTACTAAAGCTAATAGTTTATTATTGGAAAGTAACATGATATGAGTTGAAGAAGAATAGGATAGAATAAAAAGTCTGATTTTGAGCAATATGACTAATTTTATTGGACAAGTCTTTTTTTTAAGATAATTTGTGGGCAAATTAATTAAAAAAAAGAGTTTTCAAGAAACTTTAACTCTGGAACTCATATTAGTGACAATGAATCAAATTTTTTATGTCATGATTCGGACAGCTCAATATCTTTAGCTTATACACCTCAAATAATTAATCTAGTATGGCTTAATAAACTATCAGAAGAATAAGTTCATCATCTTTTCAGAAAAAATCTGTCCAGTCCCCTGATGCTAAGTGTTACTGTAAGTGTTTATTAATTTATCAATACATTAGATATATGTGAAATTTTTTAAATAAATAATAAATTTTAGTTGATATCCAAAAGTTTTATACGAATAAAAATTGTTTGTGATGTAGCAACTCAATTCATTTAATAAATAAAAAACAAATTATTATGATACTCTCACAGGATTTGTATGGATTCAAAAAACAAGAGTTGAAGACAATTATTATTTTGGATGAGGACAGTTGTGGAGATCATGAGCTGATTGGAAAAAATCTTCGAAGGAATTAGTATGCAGTTATTCATCGACTACAGGAGGAATCATGAAAATCTGCAAGCTAATTTTTATTTCCTAATTTATACTAAGACTTTTATTACTTTAAGCTGAAAATCATTTTTTAAAATACTTTTTTTTAACCTTCAATCTCTAGAGTGTAATTTCAAAAATTAATTAATAAAAAAAAAATGATTACAGCTTTACAATGAAATTTCAAAAAATAATTGTTACAGTGTTTTCACAGGGTTTATACCAACTCATGTCAATATTAAGGTACCTGTACCTAATATGGCCCCCCTAAGCGAGAATTGACGTTGTGGCCAATCAAATCAATATTTTTTGACGGGTAAGGTCTCATTTTAAAGGTTAATTCAAGACCTTTAAAATGAGACATTACACGTTCGATTTTGATCAATGAGCTTCAAATGCCAGAGGATTTACCAAAACACGGTTTTTTAAGACACCTAAAATTTGTGTCCTAATATGACCGCCCTTGAAGTAATTAATTAATTGCAATTTGTTCCTACTTTTTAAATCAATCAGGATATAAGATTTTAAAAACTTCAAAATTGTTATTATTTTAAAAATGATTTATTTAAAAACTAAGCCTTTTTTACAATGTTTTTGAAAGCTTTGCAACCAGTAGAAAAATTTCAACTATAAATTTTGGTCAAAGTTTTTTTTTTGAGCTAGAATGCTTTTTTAGTTATAAAATGAAAAAAAGCTTTGAAACAATTAAATTTATTTTTCTTGAATAACATTAGGATAGGATTTTCTAAAAAGTAAACATGAAACTAAAGACTCTTAATATCAGTATTTCTACTTATTCGTGGGGGGCCATATTAGGTACACTGCATAATAAAAAGTTATTGAAGAATAAAACCCGTTAGAAAACGAGTTGAACAAAAACTAAGGTTGCGTTTTAAAGCTGAAACAATAACGAATCGAAGCTACTTATTCAAATTTTGATCAGGTGCGTCTAAATATTTTGGCAGACCACTTAATTACAACGTAAAATAATAACGGAGGTATACGAAACGAGCTTTAGCTATTAGGCGTGCGCAAAAATAATTTTAAAATGTTCTAAACAACTGAAAACTTCATAATTCAGTGTTTTTGACTTCTTCCTACCTTGCAGAGATGCCGCATACCTAGCATATTCAAAATAACAGGGGGGGCCATATTAGGCACACTTACCTTATTATTATTATGGGTGAAGACAGTTCTGGAGATCATAATCATTCAAAACTACTACATTGGCTGATTGGAAATAATCTTCGAAGATAATGGTATGAAGTCATTCATTGAGTACATGGAGGCATCATGAAGATTTTTTAGCTTTATTATTATTATTTTTTTTTTTTTCCTAATTTACATTAAGGTTTTAATTATTGTAAACTGAAAATCATTTTTGAATTATTCTTTTATTTTTAAATTTAACGAATTAATTTCAAAAATAATTTATGTAATACAAATTGAAATTAAGCATCTGCTCTTGATGCAAATCAGGAATGATTTTCATTATTGAAAATAAGTATTTAAATTTTCAAACTGGCTGAATTTCAACCAAGTTTATAAAATCATTACGTTTGAACTGTACACTATTCATTGAAAATGACTTTCAGTAATTTTTATTTATTTGACAAATTTGTAAGGTATGATTTCCGCAATTGAAAAACTAATTTTTAATTACATAGAAGTTTCTAACTTTGTTCGGCCAATTTCGAGAAAACCTTAGTACAATTTTGTAGTTGCGTTAAAATTAGCGTTAAGTGTACATTGTGAATCGTTTTAGTATACGTCAATGGTTCCAGAGTGATCCGATCATGCTGGAAATGTTACTATTATTATGGGACGCGAAAACGAAACATGCGTTAAAATTAGCGTTTAATGTACATTGTCAATCATTTTTTTATGCGTTTTTCGTTCCAGTGTGATCCGATCATGCTTGAATTAGAACCATCATTATTCGACGTAAAAGCGGACATTTTCCCGTTCTCTCGGTGAAAATCGGTTCAGCCAATTTCAAGAAAACCTTCGTACAATTACGTAGTTTTTAGTAATAGCGTAAAATAGCGAAAGTGGGACATGCAAAATATCACCCAAAACGGCTATAAAACACATTATAAACCATTTTTTCGTAATCTAGGTTCAATTTTGAGAAGGTAACACTTTTTGCTCTCCCGAAAATATAAGGCCCTCCCAGCCTCTTCGGGGCCGGTCGTGCCTAAAGGTGAAAATTCATGGGGCGATTTCGGTCGCTGCGATCAGCGACAGCGATCTGGTGACGAGCTGTCCAATGCTGTCCAAGTCAGTCCAAGTCGCCACTGCAAAATCAAAATTGAATATTTTTTATTTTTAATTTTTTATTGAAAACTTTAAGAATGATATATGAATTATTGACATTGGCAGTGACTTAAAGAACTATAAAAAACCTTTCATTATAAACGTGAAATTGAATTAACAGCGTGTAGAGAAAAGGGATCAGATTTTGAGGTTGGAAGGAGCGCCGTTTAAAAAAAGTTCAACACGGTTGAACTTTTTTACATAGACTCGGCGACTTTGCAAAAAGTAGCAGTGCAAATTGAAGTTTTTTAATAATTAATACAAAAATCAACGTAAATTAGAATCATGGCCGACGACGAGAAAGAATCTGACGATGTAAGTATAAAAAATTGAAGTTATTAATACCAGTAATAAGTAAAAACAATCAGTATTTTTTTGTGAAATTTGTAGGTTATAAATGTAAACGAAATTTTTTTCTTTGCAATAAGCCATTCAAAATTCAAATTGTAAATATTACTTCTAGGAGGATTACTCATTGTTTACAATATATATATGCTGGAAATGCCAAGAGTTTGTTCATAGGCACAGCATTCTTGTACACAAATGCATGAAACCCTTTACAAACTTTATTATCAAAGAAGGAAATCAGTTTTTTCCTGTGAGAGGTAAAAATGTTTTTATATTGATATCACAATTTTTCAAATCTTGTTTGCAAAATTGTTCAATCACATAAATTTAAATAAAAATTTTTCAAAGTAATGATTGAGAAATTAATTTTTGTGTAGACATTGAAGATCAAGAAAATGAGACTTTTCATTCAGAAGTAATCACTCGAACTTATCCAACTATCAATTCAGGTACCATAGTATTAACACAAATTTTTTTCTTGTAATTTTTTATTAAATAGATGAATTAATTGTTGATAAATTTTTTTCCAAAGCTAACAAAGATAGCCTGGATGTTCCAGTATTTTCCCAAGGTAAAAAAATAGTAGTAATGATATTTTTTTAGTAAATAATGTTAATGTTTTAAATTGATCATTTTTTTTTCTTCAAGTGATTCCACTTCAACAGAATATAAACTGTGAAAATACAACCACTACCTTGGTGCAAGGGCCCGGTCAAAGTAAGATAAACATAATCTTGTTACTTTAATTGTGAGTTATTATTAAAAAAATTTATTTTATTTTTCAGATGTTATTTTCATTAACAATAACAGAAACAGTATTATTAAAGGTAATTTAAAATGAATTGAAAATGAATTTTGTCAACATTTTTATCTTTCTAATTATATTTTTACAGAGAAAACGTTAAGTGAATCAACTAAAGGCCAAAAAAGTATTAAAAACAAAAGTAAGAACATTTTTAAATGTAACTATTAAGAAAAAAAGACGAAACAGTTTTTCCTACATTATTTATATTATTGCAGCAACTCCAAAAAGCACCAGACAGAGCAAAGATAATCTTGAGCAAGGTGTGCATAATATACTTTCAACATCATACATAAATCTACAATTAATTAATTAATTTAATTTCACAGCTGCAACTCCAACAAGCACCATTTACAGTGACAACAGTCCCATGCAAGGTATGTTTGACAAACTTGGAAAAGTTTAAGAAAATATACAATCTTTATCTTATTTATTCATTTCATTTTCCAGCCTCAAAACCTAAGAAACGAAAAAAAAACCAGAGTACGGGAGCAACACAAGAAGAACGAGTTCGTCCACTGGATGACAGAGAGCAAGAATTGCTCATATTAGAAGTTGAAAAAAGGCAGCCTTTGTACAACTACCACTGCAATCACAAACAAAGATCAAAGGTCAAGATAGATGCTTTATGGGAAGAAGTTGCAGATGTAGATGGATTGAAAGGTTGGCAAAGTATTTTTTTTTAGGTAGTTCTTACAAAGATAATCATGAATAATAATAAATTTAATAACTATTTAAAAATTTTTTTGAACTTAAAACTGAGAATCTTGGACATTCTTGGTAAGCTTGAGTTAAAAAGAAAAAGATTGTTAAAGTTTATAAACTGTAAATATTGTAAGCTGATGTTAATGACTAAAAATTTGTAAAAGTTGAAACGTATTTCTTAAATATTAATTTTGTTTGACTTGCTTTTAAATTTGATAGTTACTCTTCAACCTTAAAAAAAATATTCACATTCTATTATTTTTAAATATTTTACTATTCATTCATGAAATAATGACGTAATTTAATCTAAATTTCAGGTAGAATTAGTGCTGAAAGCGCCAGAAAAAAATTCAAAAACTTGAAAGATACGTTCTGTAGAATTCACAAAAAGTACGTGAGCCATAGAAGTGGCTCGGCGAGAAAGGACCCTCCGGAATGGAAGTTTTATAAAAATTTGCTGTTTTTAAAAGATTTTATTCTTCTAAAAAAGTAAGATGTATAAATGTAATATATAAAATGTAATAACGGTTTTGCAGCAAAGAAAAAATTAATTAATAAATAATTTACATTTTATTTTAATTAAGATCTGTTGTTATTTTAGAACCGTTAGCAACGTTCAAGATGATGATGATGATGATGATAATAATGATGATGATTCCCAAAAATATGAAGATCATGAAAATGATGGTAACACTGATTCAAGACCTTGTAAGTATTTATAATATAATTTCGAATAGCTATTAAAAAATGTTTTTATTAAAGTTTGTTGCACAATAAAATGAAAAATTTTTAATATTGTAGTAAGTGAAACGGAGGAAGCTCAAGTAGCGGGAGATAAGAATACTGCAACCACACCTGCATATAATAATCATAATGTAGCAACTCATAGCACTTCTGAAGATTCTGATTCCGATGAATTCCCAGAGGATTCAATAACTCCACGTAACTATTATTTTCATTAATACAGATATGCCAATGTATTTTCTATTTTTTCTAATTTTTCTTTTTTTAAACCATTTTCCAGAAAAACGTAAATATTGTAAGAGCAAACAAAAAAACACACCTTTAACTCTTCCAGAAGCAGTGGTTACATTAGCACAATGTATGAAGCATGACAATAGTTCATTTCCCACACCACCAGTTATCGATGCAGATGATCACTGGGCATCAGCTTTAGTCTTGAAAATGAAACCCATACCAGTATTAGCCAGAGGAGATCTTCAAGTCGAAATTACTAGTATAGTCAATAGAGAGTTAAAAAAATATCTACCCCCAGTCCCGCCAAGTTATCCTTAAGATTGAGTTCTGAACAAAGTCAACAGCAGCAGCTTTAGTGATAATTAAATTTATTATATGAAGGAGCGAAGAGTTTAAAGATTAAAAAAGGGTAATTACTTATCGTTAAATATAAAAAAATGTATCATATTATAGTAGAGAACTTAAAAGATTAAAAGTTTATTCACTGATTTGGTGGAAATGCCACATTATTATTTAAAAATTATGTATTGTACTTTGTACCTAATAGTTATTCAACTCAGCAATCTTTAATAGATAGATAAATGTTTTATAGCTATACAAAGTTTTATATGTTTATATTTTTGAAGTAAGCGTAAGTGTTGTATGTTCAAGAAATATTTAAAAAAAAATATGAATTATTTTATCATTAAATTTTAATAATTAACTGAATGTGCTGTGTATTATGTTCTGAACCTACCTCTTTTTATCTCAAACTTATTTTTAAGAAATTCACTGCAACTGTTAAATAATGTTTTTGATAGTTAATTTAATGGTTGTTTATTAATGAAAAATGATAAATAATTTTTTTTAATTTTGGGCGAACATTTTTATGTTACTAGGAAATAAAGTACTAATATACTTCAATACAATTTAAAAACCGGTTTTATTTGTAATAGTTACATTTATTTTAAAAATCATTCAAAAACTTGTACAAGATAGAAAAAATTATTGAAAATTAATTAATAATAATCCAGATTGTACTGGAAGTCCACTGCTCCTTCACCATTTACATAAGAGCAGAACTCATCTCTGTTGTCCATTGCTGTTTTGGCGCTGAAATGGCTAGCATGGAGATTGGCATGTGTCAAAGCAGATTCTTTGAGCTCTTGTTTCAGTTTATCATTGTCAATTACCCGAGGCAAGTAATTTTCTTTGTCATTTGCTCGGACCCAATTGTGTAAAACAACACAAGCTTGTACAATTGACACTGTATTCTTCACACAACACTCCAAGGGTTTCTTAAGTACTCTCCATCTTTGCACCAAGATACCAAATGTGTTTTCGATGGTCCGACGAGCTCTGCTGAGCCTGTAGTTGAATACTCGGCGTTCAGGTGTCAAAACTCTTGCAGAGTATGGCCGGAGCAGATAGTGGGTTAGCTGAAAAGCCTCGTCACCCACCAGCACATATGGCATAGGGTTACCGTCTACCATCAGCTTCTTTGGAGGGGGAAGATTCATTTTGTTGCTCTCAAACTTCTGCCCAAGGAGTGAATTCTTAAACACACCTCCATCACTAGCACGTCCAGGTGCACCAATGTCAACAAACGTGAAATTATAATTCCAGTCACACATCCCCAGTAAATGAATACTGTGATAACTTTTATAGTTATAGTACTCCGATCCAGCATGCACAGGACACTGAAAAAAAATAAATAGATTGTAATGCATGTGAAAAATTAGATTGTAAATAGATATCAGGTTTAACTTTTTTTTTCTTACTTCTAACTCGATATGCTTGCCATCGATGGCACCTATGCATCTACAGAAATGCCACCATCTTTTGTACCCAGCAGCTATTCGTAGCCAATCTTTTTTTAGTAATTTACCAGGCAACACTTCTGGTTGTAACACTCTCCACAAAACTTTATTAGTCTCTGTGATAATATCGATTGCTGTAGTGTATCCAACAAGATATGAATAAGTAGTTGATGTTATGCAGTCTCCAGTGGCAAGATATCTGTATTTAAACAATCAATGTAACAAGTTAAAATTAATTTTTACAACATTTCTGGTCAGTTTTAAGAGAAAAAGGGGACACAAACCTTAGAGTCATTGCAAGCCTAGAAGCAGCAGAAATAGGGCAACGCACAACATATTTTCTTGTAATGATTGGCTCAACTTTATCCAGCAATTTTTGAAATAAAGAGAAACTCATTCTCATATAATCTTTGAACATAGCATCACAAGATGCTAGGGTGGGAAACAGTGCCTCATAAAATCCATGCTGCTCCCTTAACTGGAATAAGGGATGCACCCAAAACTTTTTTTTTGTGTAAGATCTTTTCTTGGAGTCTTCCCATTGTGATCCTATGATGATTATTGCAGCAGCAATTTGTTTCTTTTTCTCTTGCCTTAGCTTGTACTCCAGCATTTGACGCTCAAACCACCATTGCTTGTGTGCAGCTAGCATGATTATTTACTATAAATAATCATGCTATTTATTTTAATTCTAGACTCTTCATTTTGTTAATCACTTTAAGGTTTTAATCACAACAAATCACAAAAAGTTATTTTGAACTCTGTAATTGATTTAGCCAGACGTTCGAGAAAGTATACTTTAAAAATTACATGTATAATTTATGATTACAATAGTTAAATACTGAAACTCTCTTTATAAAAACCTTTTTTTTAAAAAACGCACCGCATACATATAAATATCCACAGCTGCCCTGCAGCAGACCGTTCAGATTAGAAGCAACGCTTTGGGGTTAGGTTTGGCTACTTAGATAGCTGCTCGTCGGCCGTCGCCAGATCGCTGTCGCTGATCGCAGCGACCGAAATCGCCCCATGAATTTTCACCTTAATTAATTTTTCGTTCATATTCAAATTACTGCGGTCAAAACCAAGATCATTAATTGTTAAAAATCGTAAAAAAGTCACTATTCAAAAATATTGATTTAAAACTGAGTTTTAAAGTATAATGATTTACAGCAAAGTGCATCGGGACTAAATTAAACTTATATTAAAACATCAGTTTTACTTAAACGCATGCCTTTACCTAATTGCAGTCAAAAAAAGATTTTTTGTAAGGAATAAATATTTTATAAAACTACTACTTAAACAATACATCAAAATAAAAAATACTTTATCCATGACCATTTTTATCCAAAATAAGACGGGAAAACGATTTTATTTTAATTTTAGATCAATTTCATTAATATTTTTTTCAAAAAACTAATAGTGATAAAATTTGAAGAAAGTTATGCTAAAATAACAAATAAAAAAAATTATTTTTGTGATTTTACGTATAAATATAGTTTAAACTGAGGCATGATCACGTAACGTATTATTTCAGTTGTATCCTATGCCAACTAATTTTGTCGGTCGTATCATGCCTACAAATTTTTTTGGTCGTATCCTTTAAGGATATTTTAACTATAACGTCACAAGAGCAGTTTGCATAGACTTAAGTGGTACGTCACGAGATCTGATTGCATGAAACAACTATAATAATAATAATAATAATAATAATAATAATAATAATAATAATATAGTAACTTATTATTTCAACTACTCATGGCTAAAATATCCCCACAGGATACGACAAAAATAATTTTTTAGCATAGGATACGACCGAAAAAAATTCGTATAGGCATAGGATACGACCGACATGATACGTTACGTGATCAGGCCTCTGATTTTTAAACTACTTAAAAAAATATAGATAAGTCAAATAATAAAAATTACTGACAAGTATACAGTTCAATCCTAATGATTTGAAAGCTTTCAATGAATTTATATCAGTATGAAAATTAATCTATTTATTTTAAATAATGAAAAACATTCTTGATTTACTTAAATAGTCAATTATTTAATTTAAATTATTTAACTTCAATTCAAAATCTAATAAATTAATTTTTAATATTCAATTGTAAAACTTGAAGATTAAAAAATATTTTTAAAAATGATTTTCAGCTTACAGTAATTAAAAACCTTACTTAAAATTATAATTAAAAAATATTGCAATTTTATCATGATCCCTCTGTATACTGGATGAACAACTTGGGAACATTTTTTCTAATCAGCTATAATGGATATTTTAAAAACTTAGAACCGCAAGAACTATCTTGAACCAAAATTGCCCAACTCTTATTCCGTACAAACTCTGTAAAAATATTGTTGCAATTAGTTTTTGTAGATTGATTGTAAAGCTATAATCATTATAATTATTAATTTTTTAAATTTAATTGCATAACTTTAAAATTAAAAAAATTTTTTTTAATAATTTTCAGCTTACAGTAATTAAAATTTTAGTAAAAATTAGAAAAAATAAAAAAATCTTGCAAATTATCATGATGCCTCCGTATACTGGATGAATAACCTTATACCATTTTCCTCTAAGTTCTTCTCAATCAGCTCAAGTTGATGTTTTCAAAGCTTATGATTTCAAGAATTGACATGAACCAAAATAATAATACTGGCCAGCTCTTCTTTCTTGAGCCGGTAATAACCCTACAAAAGTAGCATAATATTGAATTTAGTATTAACTCAATGATACAATTTGCTATATGTTGAACAAATAAAGATAGACTTACGCAATAACATCAAGGATGAAAAAGGCTAATGCAGCTGAATCTTCTTTCCACTGAACCGGATGAAAAAGGCAAATGCAGCTGAATCTTGATCTTCACTCTTTACTCTTGATTTTTTTTTCACTCTTGATTCTGAAGTTTTGATCTTTACTCTCCATTCTTGATTCTTGATATTCGCTCTTCAATTTTCATCTCCATGATGAATAAGTTTTTTGCTAAAAACACTTCTTTCTTTTATTCAAAACAGTTGAATTAAATCTTGTGGGTGCACATAACAGTAACTTCAAATTTTTTTCCTTCTCCAATGTGACAGTAGAGTTAGTGGAGTTAACCGGTACCAAGGAAATCTTTGGATGAACAAATTCACTACCACCAATTGAATACTTGACAAAAATCTATCTTCACTACTGAATATGCGATGTGCATCCACTAATATCCTTCACACTAGTACATTTACACTAATTTTAAGCAGTAATTTTCATGTATTTTAATTTTTTCTTCTGGTTGCAAGCTACAGTATACTCATGCACTGCTAGAATCTATATGACTAACAACAGATCCAGCAAAGAGTAAAAAAAATTTGCATCAAACTTTAGGATTAAATTGCATAATGCAATTATGTGTAATATTTACATGTAGAGTTGCATAACCTGATTAGAAAAAATACAATCAGTTTACTGAAAAAATTAGAACTTTTTATAATAATCACTTCAATTGAATTGAGAGTATATCTAATCACGTACACTTCCATCGCATAAAACGAAAAGTAACAATTATACACTCATACACTTCCATAGCACTCACTATATTTCTTCCATAGCACAAAACAAAAATTAGTGACTTCACAATTAGTATTACTGAAATCTTGTAAAACAATACTACATAAAACACATCTGTCAACAATAACAACCACTGTCCGATTTGAGGGTCGATACCTTGAAATCAAACTCGCAAGTCGAAACACTCTAGAACGCCCTCTACGCAGCAAAAAGCAGATTCAAATTTTTTCTCTTTATTATTATTATTATTATTATTATTATTATTATTATTGTTGTTGTTGTTGTTGTTGTTGATATTATTATTGTTGTTTTTATTATCATTAGTATTATTATTATTATTATTATTATTATTATTGTTGTTGTTGATATTATTATTGTTGTTTTTATAATTATTATTATTATTATTGTTGTTGTAATTGCTGTTGTTTTTAGTATAATCAATTAAGTCTAATTATTGACCAATTTATCTTGAATAATGTAATTACGAAAATTTAAGTTTACTTTTACTTTTAAAAAATATATTAGAGTTGGTTAAAATTTACGACTTCGATACAACTAATAAATAAAAAATAAAAAAATATTTATGTTATAAGATCATGTTAAAAAAACCTTTGAAGAAAATAATTCTTAATTAATATTAATTAAAACATAGTTAATTGTAAAGATAAAATTTATCAATACCAAACTACCAATATACCGTCGAGCGCGAAGCGAGAGTGTAGTCCGGTCGTGCCTTCTATGCATCGCGCGGAGCGGTAGCGGAGCGTAGCGATGCAAGGGTGGAGGTGTTTTTGCCCAAATATTTTTAAAGTATCGGACTTTGCGCAGCCTTGCTGCAAGCAAGCCGCCTGGGGCCTTATTCTGAGATTTAACGAATTCGATAGTTATTATTATTATTATTATTGTTATTGTTGTCGTTCTCGTTCTCGTTCTTGTTGTCGTTGTCGTTGTCGTTGTCGTTGTCGTCGTCGTCGTCGTCGTCGTTATCGTTATCGTTATCGTTATCAATATCGTTATCATTATCGTTATCGTTATCATTATCGTTATCGTTATCATTATCATTATCATTATCATTATCATTATCATTATCATTATTATTATTATTATTATTATTATTATTATTATTATTATTAGGTCGCCGATGACGGGTGTACTCGAGAGTTTGGTCGAATTCTCGGAGTATGACTTTGGATAGAGTTCGGGGGTGTTTTAGAGCATATGAGAAAGAAGTTTGGACCTGGACAGCCAGGTCGCCGATAACGGGTGTACTTGGGGAACCTGGAGGTCATCTTCGAGAGTTTGGGCCAGATTTTGCAAAGATGACTTGATGAGTTCTGCAAGGGTTCTAATTTGGTAGATATCAATATATTTGAATAAAAAAAATGTTTTCAAATATTTAAGTCATCTTTAGAGCCCCATGCTTTTTTTTAGAGTCATCACGAAATTTTGTTTGTTCTATTTATACTAAATCTTTTATAGTACTTTGAAAGAATTTAGCAGTATTAAAGTTTTATTTTCTACTTTATAGTACGTTTTTTTATAATTTCTCAAAACTTTTTAAAGACAAGCATGCTATTGCTTGGTGGTTAGATAATTTATTTATTTAAAAAAATTCGAACGCCCAGCGTTATGAGGCTGTATTGCTTGTTTTGAAGGAAATGGTAGCGGTACGTACGAATGGGTTTGAAAATGGGTATGACCTGCCAAAGAAATTATGGTTTGAACCCTGCAAATCTTCAAGTCACAAATCATTTGACAAATGAAGATACAGATAATAACAACAACGGTAACACTAATTATTTCAACCTTTAAGATTGAAATGAGAACTAGTTTAGTTGATGTTAAGTTTAAATTTTCCGTTTAAAGTAAAGTTTTTGTTTTGTATATGGGCAAAAGTAAAAAAGTCAGCCACTTCTAGGATAATATTAATAAAAAAAAAAGTTCTCTAAATTCATAAATCACAATTTATTTTGTTGATACGAATAATAAGGTTACTAAAAATTTATTTGGCCACGCAAAATAAACATTTGTATTGTTCATATTAGCTAAAAGAAGTTAAAAAATGAACACGTATAAGTTGCAGTAAAATTGTAAGTTACTCTATTTCTTCATTCTTTTTTTTGCTCATTGTTTATTAAAAAACAAAAACAGGCACAAAGAAAAATTTGTCACTGATAGATAACCACATCAAACCAAACAAATTCAACAGAGTAAATGCGTCGGGAAAAAAACTCGTACGTAAAATCACATATAGCAGATGACGTCCAATTCGCTTTATGCAGCTGCGGAATTACAGAACAAAAGTCTTCACAATTTTTTTTTTCAAATTGTTTGTTTATTCGGTGTTTAAAGACTAAAATGATTTTTAAAGTACAAAAGATTTAATTTTCAAGTCTCGGATGAATCTCTCTTGTTGCGTTGTAGCCGCTGCATGACTCAAAACGCAAATGAAAGCCTCCACAATGTCATTTGGAACAGATGTTCGATACAAAATTATACTGGTAAAGCGCGGGTAAAGATTGCAGCCTCATTGGGAGTTTGTGAGTACAATGTTGGTAGTTATCGAACTTTTTCGGAAGTCTTAAAAAATTTTGGATTATCGATCACTGAGAAATTATCAAAACTCAAAAGTATTGATGAATACAGACTTTGCAGAATCGTGAAAAAAAAATTGATACCTCGAAAAATGCCAGAGATATTATAAATGCAGCTAAAAAGAAACACGAAAAACAATTAGCACAAGAAGATGATGCATACAACCCAGGAATGTACCAAAAAAGTTTATTTTTTGTGTAAAAAATTTCACCCCTACTTAGATAAGTACTTTCTCTAGTTAAGGTCGAGATGAAAAATGGACGTGAAATTCGAGTTCAGCGCACGCAAAAACTTCGATTCACCGTACTTTATCGACAGTTGTGTAAGAAAATAATTTCAACCTCGTTAAACCGAACGAATATGTTTTTGACGGCTAGATTAAATTTTATTTCATGACATGCTCACCTTCAAATCGGATCTACTTTTTTTTTACATCCGATCTTTAAATTTTTTTTTTTAAATTGTTCGTACTGACAATAGCTAAATTCTCTCGCATAGATATAGCCCTATCTTTATCATAGCACTCTTTATCAAGGCTTAAGTGATACATTTTTGGTGAAAAAAACAAAAAAAAATCGGCCAAAATAGGTCAAAAATTATTTTTACCCAAATATCGATGCACGATCAATGGAGATATGCCAAAATACAATATCAAAAAAATTTTCAATTCTTATGACTTTTATTTCTATAGGCTGAAAACTCACCGAAGGTTCCCCTTAATGATGAAAAGCGGGAGCAAGTCCGTCGGATCGTCGAGCAGTATCACGTCGTGTACTTATTACCGGGGGACAAACTCTTGTGCACGGACAAAGTAGAGCACGAAATAGTTACAGAAGATAATATTCCGGCTCACGTGAAGCAATACCGTTATTCCCCAGTTCATCGAGAGGTAATGCACAAGGATATTGAGAAAGAGTTGAAAGATGAGATTATAGAGCCTTCTAATTTACCATACCAGTCTCCTGTGTGGATACTACCAAAGAAAAGAGACAGCCAAGGGCACCCAAGATGGTGGATGGTAGTAAACTTCAGAGAAGTGAATAAGAAGACAATTGGCGATTCCTATCCTTTTCCAAACATAGCAGACATTTTGGACCAACTGAGAGATGCCACTTACTTCTCCACCTTCGACCTAGCTTCTGGCTTCCATCAGATACCTGTGAAAAAGGAAGACAGACACAAAACAGCATTTTTGACCTTGAACGGGCACTGGCAATTCAAGAAAATGCTAATGGGACTCAAAAATACCCCTGCAACGTTCCAAAGAATGATGGATTTGATCCTAATGGGACTCCAAGATGTAGAGATGTTAGTATACCTGGACGATATCATAATATACGCCCGTAGTCTGATGGACCTTTTACGTAAAGTATAATTACTTCTTGAACAGCTCCGAGATGCAAAGCTAGTGCTTCAGCCAGACAAGGTACAATTCTTGAGGAGAGAAGTACCGTTCTTGAGGCACATTGTGTCGGAGCGGGGCTGCGAACCTAATCCTGACAAGATTGAAGCCATCCAGAAGTTCAGGAGACCGCGTATGGTAACGCATATACGGTCATTTACGGTTCTCGGTGGCTATTACCGAAGGTTCATCAAGGACTTCAGAAAGATTGCCAAGTCCCTATTTGACTTGACCAAGAAGGATGTAAAATTCGAGTGGGGACCGGCTCCAGAGAAGATTTTCGAAGCTCTTAAACAAAAACTTTGTGAGGCCCCAATACTGCAATTTCTGGACTTTAACAAGAAGTTCACGCTAACGACAGACGCCAGTGACTACGCTGTAGGTGTAGTTCTACGCCTGGAGAAGGATGGGTTTGGCCACTCAGTGGCTTATTTATCTCGCAGCCTAAACAAAAGCGAATTAAACTACTCTACCACTGAAAAGGAGTATGTCGCAGTATTGCATGAACTCAAGAAATTCCGTACGTATCAGTGGGGTTGGTGGCTCCAGCTGATCGGTGACCTTGAACCGCTCACTTGGATGCATAACCAGCAGGACCCAGGTAAAAAGATGCTTCGATGGATGCTTAAATTCATCGACTTTGAATATGATTTCAAATATAAGCCCGGGAAGCTAAACATCAACGATGACGTCTTAAAGAAATACAAGATCCTTTCATATTTGCGTTGAGAAAACAATGCATCGAAGTATTGGATCAATACTATATAATCATACTTTGACTCGAAGAAACAACACATAAATGTGTTCAAGCAAGACTTGATCCAATGACATTCGAGAATACAACGCATCCATGTATAGGATAAATAATCGATTCAGCCACAGTCACGACAAAGAAACAACACACCTCTGATTTCAAAAATCCAAAAGTAGTCCAGAATTAAAATTAATCAGGAATTAAAATTTGTGCAGTACCAAACATTTTTTAGGTTAATCAAGAAACACTTAAGTGGGCAGATTTGCGAAATCCCAAGCCAACTGGTTAGATAAGCGAAATACGTTAGTTTAGTGAGAGCTAATTATTTAAGTCGGTTCAGATTGGTAAGGTAGATGAGGTTCGTTAGGCGGAAGTTTTGGAGGAGGAGGGTAGGAGGATTTGTTATAGCACTTAAAAATTTTAATAGAGCTTTTTTAAAATTTAAAGTACTTCAACAAAACTTTAAAGTTAGTGATTGAGTTGATGAAAAAGGTGAGTAGGACTAATTGATAGATTGGGAGAGATAAGTTTGAGGGATAGAATACGGTATCCGAAGCAAATCAAATTAGTGAGGTCAGTTATGTGGCTAAGATTTAACTAGATCAGGTAGTTGAAGATAAAAAAGTAAATATAGTTAGTAGGGTTCTTAATATGGGTGAGAATATTAAGTCAGGTTAGATAAAGTGAGTATGTGTGGAAGGTAGAGTGAAGGTTAGATGGTTGTTGGCTGGTAGAATAGATATTAAAATTATAACTTTGGCTCTCACTAGAATTTTCATATAAAATCATGTATCATTTAAAAGGTCTTGAGCTCAGCTTTCTTATTATGTCATTCAAATTTTTATTAAATACTCTTTGTTGTCATGAGAAGGTGCTGAACAAAGTCGTTTATTATTTTAAATCCAACGCTCCCCCTTTAAAATCAAAAATCCGTTTAAACGCAATTTCGCGAGCTGTTACTATACGGGAAGTAAGTTCATCTCATGAAGAATCTGAAAAAAAATTTTGTTGAAAATCGAGGCTTGTAAGTACGAGATTGAAAAATTTGAAAATAATCGTGATTTTTTTACTATTTCGCTAATTACTAGAGTAGTTTTCAGGGTGAGCAGTTTAGCTAGAGATCTAAGATGAGTCAGGTTCAGAATGAATAGGGTGAGTAGGGTTTGTTGGTAGAGTGAGTGAGGGATGAGTTGGGCATTAAGTACGGTATTTGAAGTATGTGAAATCAGTAAAGTCAGTAATGTGCAGAGTTGACCAAGTTCCGAAGTTGAAATATCGGATACTTTCGGGTTTTCAAAAAATATCCGAAAAAAGTATCTTTGGGTACAAGATAAATTTCATGAAAGTATCTTTAGATAAAAGATACATTTCGAAAGTATCCGAAAAAGATTCTTTAAATACTATCTTCAGATACTTTAAAAGTAGCCGAAAAGGTATCTTCAGATTCTTTAAAAGTATCCGACAAAAGTATCTTCGGATACTTTCGATTTTTTGAAAAATCATCTCCGGATACTTTTTTTTTTTTGAAAAAGTATCTTTGGATACATTTCATCTTTTAAATTTTTAAAGTATCCGAAAAAAAATATTTTTGGATACTTTTCTTTTTTTGAAAGAGTATTTCAGGATACTTTTTAAATTTGAAAAGTATCCGAAAAAAGTATCTTTGGATACTTCTTAAATTTGTAAAGTATCCGAAAAAAGCAGTTTTGGATACTTTTATAATCGAAATATCTCTGAACATGCTTTTTGTCTATCACCGTGCTTCGCTACAATTAGCTTTCGACTAATACGTTTGAATATGATTGATTTCAAAAATTGGTTCAAAAAGTAATTTTTTTTTTTGTTTTGCAAAAAATTAGATGCATTGGAGTACTTTAAATTCTTTTATAATCCTTAGCATCCGTGCGAGCATCCCCAACAATTTCCAATCACGTTTTTAATAACTTTTTTTTTTTTTTTTTTAATTTCTCTTTTGCTTTGCACTTATTGGTAAAAAAGTTAAATTTTTTAACTGTACCAATTGATAACATTTTTATGACAAAAAGCATGTTCGGATACATTTTGATTATAAAAGTATCCAAAACTGCTTTTTTCGGATAATTTACAAATTTAAGAAGTATCCGAAGATACTTTTTTCGTATAATATTCAAATTTAAAAAGTATCCTGAAATACTTTTTCAAAAAAAGAAAAGTATCCAAAAATATTTTTTTCGGATACTTTAAAAATTTAAAAGATGAAATGTATCCGAAGATACTTTTTCAAAAAATTGAAAGTATCCGAAGATACTTTTTTCGGACCCAACTGTCATTATATTAAAAAAAAAAGTTAATATTTTTTTATAATCCAAATGACCCGTAATTTTTTAATAATTATTTCCAAAAAACATAGTTTTCAACAACTATTTAATTTGAAAAAAAAAAACAGCTTGTGTTCGGGAATTGAACCTAGTACCTCCCAAGTACCAGCCGCACACCTTAGCCATTACGCCATAATAAATTTGAAAATGAATGATTATTTTCTAGTATAAGTCATTCATTAACCGAACGCGCGTGGCAGCACTGTCGCGAGCGGAGAAAAAATACTGCACTGCCCGGACAATCCGGGCGATACTAACGTACGTCCTCGCCTCGATGCCTTAAGATGCTAGTTAGGCCCTCATTCGAAATTTGGCTTGACAGCTCGTACGAGTGTAACGGAGCGTGAATAAGGCCAACGTTAGGCGATCATTTGATTTTTTACATACATAAAAAATCGTAAGCATTTAAACTGTTATGCAAAGCGAATTGTTGTTTATAAATTAAGTGCTAGTATTTGTAACAAAACGAATAAAAATTAAGTTGATTTCAGTAACAAATAACCAAGAAGTCGTTATTTTGTAAAGTCAACTGTGAACATAACCTCTAATACCATGTGAATATATTTTCAGAAAAAAATAAATAAATATCGCTGTGGCGAAGAGGGGCCTAGCTTTCGCCCTGTTAGAGCCCAGTTACATGCTTAACAAGGTCCTCGGAAGGCTACCTTACGCGGGCCACATTCGCTCCTAAAGATCTTTCTGTTCGGGTCGTTGAGCATACTTTCATTTCTATCTTTAGTTAAACATATGTTTCTATTCTTTTTCCGACTTATTTTCGTCTTCTTATTTATTAACCTTCCCTGCTTCATAACCTTTCTACTATCCACGTCTCTTGAGTTTTTTGTCCCAACTCTCTTTACTACGTCTGTTGACTTTTCTTCTTCCTACATATGTTAATAATCTTGTGCTTACTACCTATTTTTTACTTTAGCTTCTAACGCTGAACCTTCTACACATGCATTTGTTTCTACATCTGTTTCTAACTCTAGTTCTTTATTTTTTCTTATTTAAATTTTTAACACTGAATTTAGCCTTGTACATAATCTTTTTTTATCCTCTTGTGCTTTTTACTGTAAACACCCTTATAACAAACCTTGTTCATAACATTGTTTCAAACTTGATAACTGCTCTTGTAACTACCTTGTACCTACTCCCGTACCTACAGTTGTCATTACGTTTGTAACTTTGAACCTACGCTTATATGTACACTTTTGCTTAATATTGTTCCTATGCTGATTGTGACAATTGTAAACAACAATCTTTTACCTAGTCTCCTTCACACGAATCTACTTGCCTCAATTTTGGTGTTTGCTGTTGTTTTTTTCTTTTTTTCATGCTTTGGTCTCTAACTCTAAATCTTTGTTCTCATCTTTGTGAAAACTATCGTTTCTATTGCTCTTCTCAAATCTCTTTGTAATTACAATCGTGAAACTAGTTTTCTTCATACACTTTTGCCCACACAGTTCTTTAACTTTTTTGACAAATATTTCTTACATCCTTTTACATTTGTTATCAATACTTTTTCTACCTAGGTTTCTCCCAATTAACCTATCCTGATTAATATCAAAGTTTACCTTACGACACCAGTTTACAGCCATGTGCAGCCTCTTTTACTTTGTTATTATTTTTATACTTCAATTTGTAACTTTGAACTATATTGTTCTTATTCTTATGCCTACTTTCGTTTCTACCATTCGTTCAGTTTTTCTTTTTTATCTTCCAAGAACTATTTTAAGCCTTGCAACTAATATCATTTCTACCCTTTGTTCTTACATAATAGATACGCAACCCTCTACCTACAATTGTGCCTACCCTTCTGCCTACTATTGTGCATTTTTGAATACTTTCTCTTCTTCATGAAATTATTTATACCTTTAAACATACTCTTGTGGATACCCTTTTATGGTGTCTCCCGACTACTCTTAGGGTTATATTTGTTTTTAACACTGTGATAACCTTGTAACTTTGAACCCATTCCTGGATCAATAATCGTGCCTATCATTGTTCATTTCTTAGTTCTTACTATTGTAAAAATTTTTTTTGTTCACTCGCCTCCTACTCATGCACCTACTCTAGTTTCTATTATAATACTTTTATATGCTATTGATCTCTGCCGTTACTTCACCTTTTAATTCCTTTTTTTAAGTACTGCTGACTAACCCTGTTTACTCCTAGTTACTTTTTACATTTCTATAGTTACATAGCCGATAAAATATATCAAAAATGGGGGATTAGAAAATTATAGGAAAAATTAAAACACATAGAAATATGCATATTTCAATACAATTTTACGGTTAGTTTTAGTTAGTTTTACGGGCGTGGGGGGGGGGGGGGCGGCGTGGGAGAAGAAAAACAACTACATAATGTAGTAAGGTATATACCTATGAATTCTTATATATAAGTCTATTAGTAAAAAAACATTCAAAACCTTTGCAATATAAATAATTAAAAGTCTGTTCTTCCGCAAAAATGTGAAATACTGCATTTCTATGGATTGAAATTCTGCTGGGAAAAGAAATCCAGCCAAATTTCACTCGTCTTTCAAAATTGTAGAAAATTTTACTCGCGGGGCAAGTTTGACAAAAAAATCACTCGTGCTTCGCGCTTGTGATTGGTAACCTGCCAAACCTGACCCCCTCGTTGCTGTGCAATAGAGCAGTCAGAAAATTATCGACAATTTTAAATCACTCGTGATAATACGACTGGAAAACTTTTTAACAAAAATATCCTTATTTTGGATAAAAAAATATAACTAGATAATTTGGTTCGCAAAATGTTGTTGACAAAAATTTATAAACGAAAATGCCTTTACTATGGTTCAAAAAGACCGTACTTGTTAATTTTGTCGGCAAAAATTTGTTAACCAAAACTTGTTGACAAAAATTTGTTAAAAAAAATATATTTATTTTGATAAATATTTAGTGACTTTGTATTGATAATCCGGGCAGAAATAATGTAGACAAGATGTTGTTAGTTTGTATTTGGTATTTATTGATTGCACATCATTTCGAAGGTACAACCTTCCTTAATTATTGTTTATTATTGTATATTTATTGTAATTAAAATTTTTTTATACTTATGCAAGAATGATCTCTACTTTTATTTTAGACACCCGATGAGGAAGGTTGTACATTCGAAACGTTGTGCAATTAATAAATATCAAATGCAAACTAACAACATCTTGTCTACATTATTTCTGCCCGGATTATCAATACAAAGTCACTAAATATTTATTAGATTCAACGCTGGGCAACACAAAGTCTTCATAGCAAGAATTGTATTACAACCCTGATTGAAAAGTAGGTTGACATGTCTAATAAAAATTAAGAAATTTCTTCTAATCATGGATCACGTTTACATAAAATACAAAACACATATAATCATGGTACGTACAGCAACTGTAAAAAAATTATTTCACTCAAGGAACATTTGGCCTTCAGTATTCAGCGAAGGAAATTTTTGACTTTGTGCAAATTGCATAACGTTTTTCCCAAACACATAGATCATCGTTCAAAAATATTTACTCTTTACATTTGCATAGCCCAGAACTGACTACTAAACTTAACCAAAAGATACTTGCATTTGAATACCAAATACTAAAATTAGAAATAACAGATATTTATAGCTTTATATATAAGTTAGACAAAGATATTTGTAAGCTAGAAAATCAAATTTATAACAATTTAAATCATGATGATAAGAACCTTTTTTATAAACTTCTTACAAATTTCTTTAAAAATAAAAGTAACTCCTGTCGACAAAAATTTAAAACTAAATTTGTTAATATTAACAGTCTTGAAAAAACCAACAGCATTAAGCTTATTAGTAATTTTGCACATGATAATGTTGACTATAAAAAAATGTTCAGGTAGATACACACTGTACTGTTAATAATGTTCATGCGAATACTGACCATTCTGTTAATAATTTATTCCTTGTCAACACTCATCAAAATCTTATTAATCTCACAAATATTGAGATTCCTACACATGTAGCTGACATACTGTCCTTGGGACCCAAATTCAACTGTCATAATTCTCAGTTATCACAGAAAGACATTATTAAACTGGTTAAGAATTTAGAAGCCAGCTTGATGTATACAAAAATACCTGTTGAATCCAAGAATCTTATTCGCTTTGTCAGTAACAATATTATTAGTAATAATATTAACAAAACACAAAGGATCACAATCCAACAAAAAAATTTTAAACAAAAAATAGCAGAAACTCAGCAGTTTATTAAAATTAATCCCAATCTCATGTTTGTCAGCTCCAATAAAAGCAATAAAACTGTTTGTATTGAGAGAAAATTTTATACCAATAAATGCTTAGAACTACTTAATGACAAAACTACACACATATCCAAAGAATTCTTTCCCAATAAAAAGAAATTTCCCATTAACATGATGAATGACAATGTTTCCACATATTTAAATAACGTAAACAAGCATGATTTACTTTACAAAAAATTCAAAAATAAAACTAAACCCAATTCCAACCCATTTACATTTACAGACAAAGAGTTGCCGAAAATGTATTGCCTTCCCAAGTTACACAAGGAAGGCATACCTTTTAGGCCTATTATATCTACTGTTAATTCTTCTATTCATTTCTTAGCCTAAATTTTACTTAATAAAATTAAAAAATGTAACTTTACTTCCAATACTGCAGTTATCAATGGTTTTGACTTGATCAACAAACTTCAGAATCTTATCATCCCCAATAACTATAAACTTATGTCATTATATGTAACCTCTCTTTTCACAAACATTCCATTTTATTTAGTTAAGAAAGCCTTAGATAAAAGACATGACACTATCAGTAAGTTCTGCAAAATACCTTATCAAGATTTGCTAGAGGGAGTAGAAATTTTATTTAATAATACCTTTTTCCAATTTAATCATTCTATTTATAAACAAATCAAGGGTACCCCTATGGATTCACCCTTTTCCCCGTTTTGTGCTGACATAGTCATGACTGATCTTATTGAGTCTTGTTTGCACGAATTAAATAGTATTAATGTTGATGTTTGGTTTTTTCATCATTATATGGACGATACATTCATATGTATACATGAAGACCACATACAAACTGTGCTTGATATTTATGCAAAGTATGATGACAATATAAAATTTATATATGAAATTCAGTCTGAACTTGGTCTCAACTTTTTAGATGTTAGATTCAAAATTGTCAATAATAGATTAGAATATATCTGGTACACTAAACCCAGCTCTTCTGGTCGTTTTTTAAATTTTAACTCTGCTCACCCTTTTAACCTCAAAATTAATATGATCTACAACTTAGTAGATCGGGCCATCACTTTATCGTCACCTAAATATCACTTCAGCAATCTAAACTTAGTCAAAAAATTTTTGGTACAGAATGAATATCCAGTTCACATCATTAATAAATACATTAGCCTCAAACTAAAACATCTTAACTTAAAATCCCGTCATCTTTTAGCTACTAATCAAGTAACTTTAGGCACTATTTCAGTACCATTTATTAATGAGGATTTTTTCTATAAATACAAAAGAATATTTTCCAATTTTAAAATTCGTGTTGTTCCTTTACTCAACAATTCTCTCAAAAAATGTATTACCCTTGGTAAAGATATAACACCAATTCTAAACAAAATAGGCGCAGTTTACATGATTTCTTGTAACGATTGTAAAGTAGATTATATAGGTGAGTCTAGTCGTGTTTTGCATAGTCGAATGTATGAACATCAGAATGACATTAATAAAAAATCCGAAGTCAGCGTACACAAAGTTCAATTCAAACATACTTTTAATTGCAATAAACCTAAAATCTTGGACATAGAAAATAACCATATTAAACGTAAAATTTCTGAATCCTTCTTTATAAATTCTAATAACAACAATATAAATATAAAAACTAATGCATACAAATTAATTGACTCTTATAGCTATGTTGTCCATCTATTTAACAAATACTGCATATCATATTAGAACATACACTTAGACTACGTTCACTCTGTTCATCGGTTTGAACCTTTATACTGCTTCTGTTTTCATTGCGCGTGTACCTTTATACTATAACATACTAGTACCTTTAACTAAATATTTATATTTACATGACTACATAGCTACTGCCGTCCTATACAACGGCTAGGTATAACTTAATTATTGTTTATTATTGTATATTTATTGTAAATTTTTGTATATTTATGTAAGAATGATCTCTACTTTTGTTTTAGACACCTGATGAGGAAGGTTGTACCTTCGAAACGTTGTGCAATTAATAAATATCAAATGCAAACTAACAACATCTTGTCTACATTATTTCTGCCCGGATTATCAATTCAAAGTCACTAAATATTTATAAGATTCTACGCTGGGCAACACAAAGTCCTCATACCAAGAATCATCTTTATTTTAGTTTCAAAAGACTGTACTTTGTTTAAAAAGACTGTAATTGACAAAAATTTGTTAAAGAAAATATCTTTATTTGGTTTAAAAAGACTACTTGATAATTTTGTTGGCAAAAATTTGCTAACAAAATTTTTTTGACAAAAACTTGTTACAGAAAATATATATATTTTGGTTCAAAGAGACTGTACTTGAAAATTTTAGTGACAAAAATTTGTTACAGAAAATATGTATATTTTGGTTCAAAAAGACTGTACTTGATAATTTTATTGACAAAAATTTGTTAAAGAAAATTTGTTGACAAAAATTTGTAAATTTTGTCGATTACCGTCATTTTTCATGAATCAGTTCTCACGACAGACCATTTTTACGACTGCCGTATTTCACGACTACATTTTTCATTAACAGCTTTACTCTCGACAAAAAAAGTATACCATGTCATTGTCAAACAAAATACTTAACCAGAATTAATTTTACAAAAGCAATAATAAGAAATAATTTAAAAAATAAATCATATAAAATATATTGTTATAATAGAATTGCATGGTTAAGTTTTGAATTTTAATTTGGTAATCAATCCATTTTTTTCGGTGCAGCTTTAATTCTACGACCCAGACACGATTCCGTGACCCCGATGTCAGATCTCCTTATTCTTTTTGAATTTCAGTCAAGAGTGAAAACAGATCAGGATGATTTTTTCCGACCATCAACGATTATGCAAGCAATATTATTCGTTTTATGGTCGCCAACGAGAGCTGCATCTCGTTGATTCCAAATTTTGGGAGGGATATATAGCAGTTGCAGCAGCTCTTCGGCCACGTGCAGTTACACCGATGTTAGTAGTTTCAAAGTATTGTAAAACAGGCTCAAGGCATTCTGTTGCGAACTGATTGAACTTTCGGAAAACGCGTAGAACTTCAGAGCTCGGGACAAATGCCAACACCAGCAAAATATGCACTTGGGTTCTCACTGTATTGTTATTTTGATCTTGGTAAGCCGTTTGCAACTGTTCATTTTGTACTCTCCGATAAACAAACTGACCCAAATGAAAGAAGCAACAACTTAAGGAGCAACCCTCAAAAACCTCACAGCCAGCAGCAATAATACCTGGTTCAAAGTCCGTCATAAGTTTTGTTAACCTGCACCCAGCTGTATGGTATTCTTCAGCAGCAGATGTACCTGCACGCATAACTGCCGAATATTGTGTTTTTTATTTAAAAGTGAGAAGTGCGTGGACTAAGCGTAGTGCAGTATAGACTTTGTTCCTTCTGACGATGCCAAGTTCTGTGAATAGTTGAGTAAATAACGCAGGACTGACCTAAGAATGACAATGATTAAATTCTATGAACAAGTAAAAAATAGAAGTAGAAAGGTAATGAGATGTACCTTGAAAGTCCCATCCAAATACCAAGTGTTACTTTCTTTGAGTAGTCTTAGGTTGCGCCTTGACGAGAAAACTATAACTTGGACAGGCATGATTTCATTTTTAGAATTATATATCAGAAACCTATCACCAGTTAATAGTATATTATTTCTAGAGGGACTAAAGTTTGCAGTGGAGGCCCGCTGTCATTGCAGCCCTCAACTTCGTCTCGTGGGCCTCCTCAGCAAACTTTAGTCTTGAGGGATATATGCACTTTTTTAAAGTCTGTTTATCACAAAAAATAACTTGATTTCCTCCGATTAAAGCCAAAAGAACGAAATCTACCTACTTCCGAGGCGCCAGCGGCCGACACGCAGCCAGCCGAGCGCTAGCGAGGGCATGCAGTAGGCCGGGTGCGCATTGGTCGATGGCGCAGGGAGTACATTTCGTTCTTTTGGCTTGCGTCGGAGGGACACAAGTTATTACTTGTGATCGACAAGGTTGAAAAATATTTTTAAATTTATCAGGAAGATCGCGGACATCGTTGAGAGTTTTAGGATTGGGAGGCAAGATTCAACAATTAGCCGTTCGAACCGATTGCTGTGAGTTCTTGCGCTCAGGTAATCGAGAAAAAACACTTGGAGGTCGTTCCAGGTGCAGTTCACCTTCTCGATTTACACGGTACTTGATAATTTCTGCAGAAGTCCGGATCAGGCGGATGTTTATGCCCAGTGTATTGAGGCCCTTTAAATAATTCAGGAGCAATATCATTTAGCGACAGTGAAGTGGTGGCTCGAGTATTGCACTCCTTGGGCCGCAACCTTAAGCAGTCCCAGTAAGTTTTAGCGTTCCGGTCTCTTAAGCGAGAATATAAGAAGCCGTCTATAATAAGCGGGTGATACGAAAAAATCTACGAACGAAAAAATCTACGCGAAAAAATCCACGAATAAAAATCTACTACGAAAAAATCTACAAATGCAAAAATCTATGATGAAAAAATCTACGATTATTACTATTATGATTGATTTGTTTACTTTTGTATATAATATTACTCAATTTTACTATTATGATTGATTTGTTTACATTTGTAGGTAAATAGTTGAGGGGATTTTTCCATTTAATAGTTATTATGAAGTTTCTTTCGATTTTGAACAGTGAATTAATACAAACGTGAGAAAAAGATTGATTTTTAATAAAACACTTACGGGTCATTTTTTAAAACAATGCGCACCGGGGGGCCCAAAGGGCCCCCGCAGAGGCACGCCATAATATTTAGTTCCAACCAAAATTTAGTCCTAATAAAAATTTTTTTTTTTTCTCTGTTATAAGAAATGTGAGAAATAGTTTGTTTATTATTAGTAGGCAATCAAACAAAGAGAATAATATACGCAAGTATGTAAAGAATGATGAGAGAGTCAGTGAAAAACAAATAAATATAAAAGTTAAAAAAGGTGCAGTGAAATCTGTAATGTATGTAAAGTGGGTAGTTGAAAGAAATGAATAAGTACTTTGTGAGATTTTATTTATTAATCAACCATCATTGAATACATGTTATTTGAGCACGACCGTAGTGCAACTGCCGCGTTCGCAGGCGCGCTGAGGCTCACACCCAAAAAGTGCTGACGCTCGCTCATCTCTACTTTCATACATTACAACTTTCCACCTCTTTTAAATATTGCTTCTCTAACAACTGCAAAGAGCGTCGCAATTTTACAATTTCACCATTACATTTAATTATCTGATCTATGTAGCGTTTTACTTGCACATTCTCATCATTTGTAACAACATACGTAGATGGTGACAATTGTTTCGCAATGGTCCCGCCTGACCTCTTATCGGATCTCACACCCTACTCGTCTATCATAACACGGTCTTCGGTTTACAATGCGACCTTGCACCTGCCTGGTCTCACTACAATTTGCTCACACTGCTTTTTCGCTACTTCCTCCACCACATTCGGTCTCAGTAAATCAAACCTTGTTCTCATTTTTCTCTTACTTATTAGATACGCGGGACTTCTTCGCGTTGAACAGTGCTCTATACTCCTATAATCATATAAAAACATGTTCACTGCATCATCCAGCGTCTCTCCCCCCTTTACAATTTTATCAACTTTATCTTTAAAAATTTGAACGAAATTTTCAGCAGCCCCGTTCGTAGCTGCATAAAATGGTGGAGGTAGCGTATGTTAAACCCCTTTTCTGGAGAGAAAATTATGAAATTCCCCGCTTTTAAACTGAGGTCCCCCATTAGTTACACAATGTAATGGCAATCCGTATCTTGCAAATATTTTTTTAATTCTATCATCAGCCTATACGCTTTTGTGTATGTATTAAAGTCTATTACTTCAGGCCACTTTGAGTGTGCATCTACAATTTTCAACCACATTTTACCATAAAATGGTCCTGCGAAATCACAATGTATGTGGCTCCATGCTTTGTCTGGCCAAGTCCATGTTGTTAACGGTGTTTTTGCAGGCTTTTTTCTCTCTATTAAACAGATTTTACAATAGCTAACTAAATTTTCTATATCACGATCGATGTTAAGCCACTAAATATGAGCGCGCAAACATTTTGATTTTTACAATTCCTAAGTGCATGCAATTCGCGTAAAATTACACTTCTCATTTTTTCTGGAATCACTGATCTTAATCCCCAGAAAAGACACCCTTTCTCTATCGATAATTCTAACCTTGTATTGTACAGGCTTTTTTCATCGCTAGTCAAATTTTTACTATTATGAGGCCATACCCTCAAAACTCGTTTGATCGTTGTGTTAATCGATTCATCTTTTTGGCTAAATTCAGCTAACATTTTATAATTAAAAGCAGTTATACCTTCCTCAAAAAAATTTACTGTGAAGAATCTGTCTCTACCGCTTCTGTATCGTCATCAATTGGTAACCTTGACAATGCATCACAATTCGCATTAGTCTCCGACTTTACATGTTCTGTTTCATTTTTAAATCTCGACAAGTAATATGCTCATCGTTGAAATCGGTTATCAGCTGTCAATGGAATCCCTTTTCTTGGACCTGAAATCAATCCTAGAGCTTTATTATCAGTTCTCAAAATAAATTCTCTCCCCAAAAGAAATTGATAGAAACGTTTAACTCCGAAAACTATTGCCATCGCTTCTTTATCTAATATTTTCCTATTCAATTCATTTTTTCCAATTTTTTTAGACGTGTATGCAATTGGTTTCTCTGAGCCGTCTTTATACTGGTGTGAAATATAGCTAACAGTCCGTAATCTGACGCGTCACATGCCAGTATTATTTTCTCCTTCGGGTCGTAATTTACTAAAACTTTCGGCGAAATTAATTCTCTTTTTAACCGTTCAAAAGATATCGTACAATTTCTGTCCCATTCAAAATTTTTCTTTCTCAATAAATCATATGATGGCTTTAACTTTTCCGACCTTTTTTCAAGAAATCGTGCATAAAAATTTATCAAAACTGAAAACGACTCTAACTCTTTAACATTTTTTGGCTGTGGCGCGTTAACCATTGCATTTACTTTTGATTTAGCTTTGTGTAATCCCTCTTTATCAATTACAAATCCTAACACCTCCAATTTTTTCTGCATAAATTTACATTTCCGTTTATTTAATCTCAATCCGCATTCTTGTAATCTTTCACATACTTCGTTGAAATTTTTCAAATGCTCTTCGTCCGTTTTGCCTGTAACATAAATGTTATTAAGATACGCTATAGTACCCTCAATCCCTCTTAAGCACTCATCCATTTTTTTCTGCACGTCTGATAGTGCAGGCGATACCCCTTCCGGTATTTTTGTATATCTCAATAAGCCTTTGTGAGTAATAATAGTCAATAATTTCGAACTTTATTCATCTACCGGAAATTGCATGTAAGCATGTGTTAATTCCAGTTCGGTAAAGGTGTTACCACCTTGCAGTTTTGCAAAAGTATCATCTATCGTATGCAAAAGATAATCATCAACAATAACATGCGGGTTTATAGTCATTTTAAAATCACTGCAGATTCGAATATTCCCGTTTTCTTTTAAGACTGGCATGATGGGTGTAACCCACTCGCTCACGTCTACTGGCTTCAAATGCCCTAAATTAATTAACCTCTCAATCTCTTTCTCAATTAATGGTCTCAAAGCATGCGCTACATTTCTACATTTTAATGCAACCAGTTTTGCATTTTCTTTCAAATATATTTTGGCTTTGCTTTTATTTTATTATTTATTTATTTTTTTTTTTTATTTATTTTTTTTCGTGCAGCACGTTTTTTCGTGCTGGACAGGTACTAGAAGACAGTTAGATAATTTTCTGAATTATATCAATAAATTACATGAGAATATCACTTTCACGATAGAATTTGAAGAGAATGATAGAATCAATTTCTTAGATTTGACTATTAAAAAACTCGATAACACCCTCGATTTCAGTATTTTTCATAAACCTACTCAGAGTGATTCTGTTATTAACCAACATTCTCTATACCCTTATTCACATAAATTTGCCGCGTTTCATAGTTATATTTATAGACTACTTTCAGTACCAATGTCTAAAGAAAACTAATAACTACCCCGAAAAATCAAATTATGCAAGCTTCAAATTACTCCATGCTTGCAACAAAGGAAAGAAATTGAATTTTCTGGAAGCATTGGAAATTAATAGAGTAAAGAAAGACACTCCTGAATTACTTTTAAATAACCAGACAGATTTGAATAATTCACCGTTACTTAATTTGTTTTGAATTCCTAGAGATAGTTAAGCGTCATGAACACTCTCTTCATTTGTAGTTAGATAGATTATTAATGACGATATACTATATATGTAAACTATGTGCCCAACCTTAAATGTAACTTAGTTTGAAACTCACCGCCGTCTGATGATGACGCAGTGTGTCGAAACGGCCGTAACAAAATTAAAAACTTAATTTAATTTATTTAAAAAAGTGAAGATTCCTCAACTCTATATATACGAGTTTGAATTTTATTTACCATTCCAACATGTTTGCTTTTATTGTAATTACCCACTGAGTCACTAAACAACTATTAAAATTTTTTTTTCATATTAACCGCCACATTTTCAACATTCAATTTATTAATTTCATTCTTGTTTTTAACGTCAAATTTTAACGGCCATAATTCAAAAGTTGCTAACCATTGTCTACCCATTAATAACGGTCCTCTCCCTGTCAACACAAAACACTCCGATACGCAAGTTTTTCCCCGAAACTCTACCGTTAAATTACATAATTTTCCCATTGATTGCAAAATACTATTATCATACGTTTTTAATTTTCGCTCTGTTTTAACAATTTTAAATTTTTTAAAATTTTCATCCTGAAATTTTTCAGATATTACAGTAGCATAAGTACCCGTATGGATTTCCATTTTCACCGTAGAACTAATTATTTTTGACTTTTCAAACATTACATTTCTTTCCAAATCCTTATCATTTATTGCCTTGCCTATGAAATTTTTCTCATCTCCACCCTTCATGTAAAGAAACTCACTTTTCGCTGACCACTCCTGCGCTTGTCCAGCGCTTCCGCCGTTGACCTCGCTGATACCGCTACCGCTGCTGCTCGCTGCCTCCCCGTCATAATCGTACTACATCAGCTGCACTTGTTGTTGCCTACCCGTTGGTTCCTTGCGGTTTCGGCAAACCCTTTTTAAATGTCCATTTTTATGAAAAAATCACACTCAAAATCGATATACTTGAACCTGTTGGCTAGATGGTAAGGGGAGGCGCAACGAAAATATACTCTTCCTCGTTGATCTCTTACTTGAAAATTATTACTACCAGTAGCTTGCATGTTTTGTTCTGGCTTTGATTTCATAGTCCTCTTTTCACCTGACCGCGTAGGACTATTTGAAATTCCAATTGCAAATACTTCACTTTTCGTCTCTTTATTTTGTTGAATTTTTTGCATACCGAGTGCATCTTTTTACGCTGATTCTTGAGGGACCGCTTCTTTGTAAACCGTTTCAAATGTCAATTTTTCATTTTTAAAAAACGCTATTCTTATATCATTTTTTTGAAGTCTACACACAAACTGATCTCGTAATGCAGAATTTAAATTTGTCTCAAAATTGCAGTTTAGCGCTAATTTTTTCAGTTCAGCTGCAAACTAAGCTACTGTTTCAGATGCCTCCTGTTTGCCTTATTAAATTTGCATCTTTCCATAACTTCTGAAGGTTTAGGATTTAAATGTTCACTCATCACTTTTACAATGTCCTCGTACGATTTTGCACTTATTTTGGATGGTGATAACAGTTGTTTTATTAATTTAAACCCTTCTGTATCTACTTGTACCAATTATTGTGCTTTCTTCTTTTCTGGTTTTATGTCTTTTGCTTCAAAAAACATCTCCATTTGCTCGACAAACGTTTCCCAGTCATCTTTATGCAGCACATATTCTACTCTGGATCCCATTTCACCGTCGTTTTCAGGCTCTGAATCAGCTAAATCGGTTGCGCTTACTTCACTCAACTTGGCTCCTTCAATTTCCCCTACTAACGTGTCAACTCCTTTTTCGGTGGGTGCTACGCCCTGACTTGTATCAATTATATCTTCAGGTGTAGTGCTTATGCTCTTACTTTCTTCAAAAGTTTCAGTATTTTTGTCTTGCAAATTTTGTTGCTCTTGCAGTCTTTTTACTATTTTTTTTACTTCTTTTCTAGATTCATGACTGTACATCCACATCAGTAGTGTTTGCGCCTTTACCTGGAAGTATTACTTACTTATTCATGCACTATTAGAAATTCTTCTGTCATTACTTTTTTCCTTCTTGAGTAGCGCTCTTCTTAGTGTAGCAATTTACTCTACTTTCCTTTCAACTAGATCCGGTAATCCTCGTCGCCATTGTAATGTATGTAAAGTGGGTAGTTGAAAGAAATGAATAAGTACTTTGTTAAATTATATTTATTAATCAACCATCATTGAATACATGTTACTTTGAGCACGGCCATAGTGCAACTGCCGCGTTTGGAGGTGCGCTGAGTCTCACACCCGAAAAGTGCTGACGCTCGCACATCTCTACTTTCATACATTACAAAATCTAAGAAATTAAAAGTGAAAAGTGAAAATTTTTCCAGAAGATCCGAAAGGATAAGAAAACTAAAAAGGGGGGAATTGTAGTGTATGCAGAAATAAAAAGTATGTAGAATTTATGCTAACGCAGCAGATACGCGGCACTAAGCTAAGAGTGTCGAGCCACGACACTGCTTAGTTGTAACGCGCCTCTAAAAGAATAAACTTCTTCTTTAGGTTAACTTATAGTCTTATTAATTCCCTAAATACAACTTATTTCTACACCTTACAAACCTATTACGAATACATTAAAACGAAAATATATTTTTCATTGATTTGATGGTGATCAACTGCCGTCGAGTGTCAATAATACAACATGTTCAGAAGAAGCTAATTACTTTACAAATAATCAGAAATTAATTAAATTCTAACAAAATTATAATTTTACAACTTGATTATGTTCTGTAGAAGTAAAATTATTATACAGTTGTATAAGTTTTTAATTAGAATTTGATTGTATCTTGTTTTAATTTATATTTGCAGTATTTTAAACTAACAACATTGATTTAAATTAAATTTAATACTTCTAGATACTTATGATAAAGACGGAGAAGAAGAAGAAGAAACTGAAGATGATAAAGATTTAAGAGTCGAATTGATGAAAATTCAGATGATCAATCAGATAAGAGTGAATCTGATGATGATAGTCTACTTAGTTTTACAGAGCAACAATTTTTTATGGTCTAATATTTTTGAAATAATTATTACTTGTATATTCTTAATAATAATATTTCTTCAATTTTTTGTTATTTAAATCTTATAATCAAAACTGCATTACTCGTACTTTATCACTTTGTTAGATACTTAGCTTTTATAAAGTTTCAAAGACGCTTGTGTGTACTTGTCAAGTAATATATGAATACACTATATGAACGAACGACACAAGCACATTCACACTCCACAGTATGGTAGAATAGAGAACAACCTGCAATGATACTCGCATGGACATATAATTTCGTTCTTTACAATACTAGAGTTCGTTGCGGATTTAAACCGTCTAGTTAAATCTTTAAATTTTTATCAGTGCAAGTTCTTGAATCCAGACTTAGCTTTTGAATAAATGATTATTTTTTATGAAGTTTGTGTTATTGTTTTTCAATTTTCTTCAGAATTAAAATGGGCTATATAAGATTAGTCAAAAAAATTTACAGACTTGAAAGATTTTATATAACTTGAATCTGAAAAATGTATTTTTTTTATTTAATTTTGAATAACTATTGAACAAATGATTAATTTCTTTGCGCTTTGCGTTACTTTTTTCATTTTTTTGTTTTCTTTTTTAAAGAGTTAAAAGAAACTACAATGTTGGGAAAAAAATTTAACATATTAAAAAATTTCAAAAACTCGAATTTTATAACTTTGATTTTAATTGAGTTTGTATAACTTTGGAACAAAAAATTTTTTTGAATCCACACATACAAATGTATACTAGCTTTTTGAAAGTTTGCTCAAAAATATAATAAATTACGTTGGGAAAATTCAAAACACGTTAGCGAAACAATAAAAATAAATTATACCACGTTGACCGTGACATGACATGAAAGGAGTGCCTCAAAAATTCCATACAGAAACCAGCCACGATCAGCAGATCCAGATAATTCACTCGACTCACTGGTCGTGAACTGGTCTAGCTCTGGCTTTTCAATAATAAAGTCTACCAAATAAGGTGGAATACCAATGTCAAAGATCTTATAGAGTATGCAGGCCGCCGAGTAATCTCTGCAGCCTTATACTCAAAACCATCTAAGTTCACGTCTGTGAGCTATAACGAGATCATCTTTCCTGATCCCAAAGACGTACCTGAATCCTCAATTGAGCACGATCTGAAGTTTAAGGTCCTTCAAAGCCCTTACTTAAAGTTTAACGGTGCAAAAAATTTTAATAGAATCAATGACTCTGAATAATATTGTAAAAAGAAACTCTTCGCTTATGGGTTTTTGCATTTTGAAGAATTAATGAAAATTAAAAATATACAAACCTTTAGTTTATTCGAAGAGTGTGTATCCATTAAAAAATCTATAATATCCCCTACTTGACTCTTTAGTGATTCGGATAAATTTGTACTACTGTGAAGTGATACATTTGTATTCGAAATTTTCGAATCAAGAGCTATCAGTAAAAATCCTCCAACATCCTGAAAAAAAAAAAAAAAAACTAATCTAAATAGGTTCTATTTGTGAAGTAATAAAAAGTGACTATAAGAATTTTAGTCCTTTTTTCATATAAAAACTTTTGTAGTACACAAATAATTTGAAATATTACTCCAAAGAAAAAAAAAAAAAAAAACATTAAACTGTTTCGGAATTTTTCTTTTTGAATTTATTGTCATAGATTTATAATCCTTGACGTAATTATTTTTAAGGAATGAGATCTCGTCTTTTTGGAACAACTACTTACGTAGTTGTCCTATCTCCTTGTTATCTGACTCTTAATGGGTGAATAAAATGAAGTAGAGTAAAAGATAATAGAATTATTTTAGAAGTATTGTTTATTAGAAATGTAAGAAGTGAAAGTTTACAATTTAATGATGAGTTTAATGTCCTCCGACAAAGTTAAAGATTACAATAAAATACCTTATAAATTACCGGAGTGTCCGGGTGGTTCGATGTTTGCGGAAGGTTCTCTAGGCCTTCCGGGTCCTTATCCTATTTTGGTGTCGAAGGCAATATTGCACTGACGGATCCTTGCCTGCTCTGGCTCTACTGGTCCAGGTGTGCTTCACGTGGTCTTAGATCACTTGGCTAGCTCGCGATCAAACCACTCGAGTGTCGGGGATGAGAGTGGTTTAGGAGCGCGGCTAAGCAGCGGAAGGAAGCTACTTCGCCCCACCTGTTCCAGCAGAGCAGAGGTGTCAGCTAACAAAGTGCTTAATTGCAATTCGCGCAGCCCCTTCCCTAACTCCTTTTAGGCTGATTATAAGTAAGTCTGTTGCAACTTGGGAACGTGGGATTGTTATGGAGATCGATACATGATATACCTCCCCTCTTAGTCCATTGTTGCCCTCGACAATGCAGGGCTGGACGACTGTAGGAGAACAGTCCTTGTATCGAAGACAGAAAATGTATCGATCAGTTTTTCGATCGTGTGAATCTTGGTAGATGATGGTGGGCAAGCGCCTAAGTAAAAGTTTTTCTTTTTTTTGAATAACCATTATTTAAGAATAGTTAGTTCAAGTGGTAGTGTCTTGGATGTAATTTCTACCCGATGTTCGGAGAGATCGGTAGTTTTTGAGTTGTTATAATTGTTGTATAACAATGCTCTCAGGGTGGGAAATGGTTGTTTGAAGGTAGCTAAGAATATTGTAATTTTTGAGTTAAAAGCCTGAAATTTTTGAAATTTTTAAATGAAATTTTCAAATAGCTAGTTGTTTTAGCTAAGTGCTTAGTAGAAGTTTTTGTGTGTCTTGTGAAAGCCAAGTAACAGGGATTCAGGCATAATAAAATAATTATTGCTCTATATTGCGCGGTTATTGGGCGCTGGAGCAGAAAATTCTGTATGGATTGGTTAATATTCGGAGTGGGAAGTTGCATCGACTTATATATTTATTCATTAATTGCCAGGAGTGAGGGAAGTTCACAGTTTTCGCCGTGATTTTAAGTTCGCTAATAAGTTTAGTCAAAAGTATTTATAACGTTCGATGAAAATTCTGTAATGTATATGATAGTATTGAGCGCAACGGTTTTGAAGATACAATTTAAATCTTAGTTTTGACTTTCGCAGTCACAGTCAAAATAAAAAAAAAGTAAAATTACATAATATTATCAATAAAAAAAAATTATTCTTTATGTTCCTAAACGATTTGAGTTTTAATTTGTCGTTGTTTGGTTCGCTATGAAACTTCAAATTCAATATAAGTATTTTGTCTTAGTGTTTTAAAATTTTTAATAAGTTTAAATTTTTGCGCTAAAAAAATTTTATAAATAACAGGAAGCTTCGGTGAAATCAGTGCTTACAACACTCCGTTTGACTGATTTAGACTGAGTTTTGCCTTAAGGACGTTCCAAACCTCCAGTGACTCTCATTCACTTTTGAGGCGCTACGCACCGAAAACAGCTGACGCGCTGCTTGCTCTATCTCTCTCGCTCTCGTGGCACTGGAAAGCCCAAAGAATAAAAAAATCAACTTTACTACTCAACCACTCAAAAACTAGGCCCGGTTGCCATATTTTAAAAAATCTTAAAAAATTTCTCATTCCAAGCCCTGCAACATAAGTCGTTTACCAAAATCTTGTAGTGATTAGTTTTTTTTTGTTTCATTAAATAGAGCACAAAAAATCAATCACTATGGCAAGTTTCAAAATTTTTTAGCGTTACTCAAAAATTCTCGGAACGTCCTTAATTGGTCGAAAATAGTTAAATAAGTTTCCAAATTTATTTGATAAAATTTTTGAGTTTAGTGTATAGAATTAAATTATTCATTAATTGACGTTACTCAGATTTTCGCAATAAGTATTTTACATTATGCGTGTTACGGAGAAATTTACAAATAAAGCCTACGTTCCCGATCATTCCTCCGACGCATCAAACTCCCACGTAAATATTCCCCTGACAATCATTCCCTGGAGCTTATTTATTCCCTGACAGTCATTCCCCCGGGACTGAAAAAATAAAATTTTTTGAAATTCATTTAATAGAAACAATAAGTATAAAATATTACAAAAATGTACAAACAGTGCAACAGCAACCTCTAAACAATAGAAATAGATACTGTCGTGTCGGCCCCAGCTCCCCTTTTTAAAATTAAAATAGTTTTCAGCTAATTCTTAAGTTATTTACAAATTATTCAATTATTAGTTAAATAAGATAAATTAATAAGTATAAGTAAGAGAGAGAGAGAAAAAAAAAGAAGAAAACAGAGAGAGAGGAAAAGCGAACAGGAGCTGGGAAAAAGAAGAGAGGGAGAGGACAAAAAAAACGCGTCAGCACAGGACGCCTGGCTGAGTGAAGGAAAAGCCAGCAGCGGACCCCAACAATAGAGCGTCATGGCAAGGAGGCGGGAGGCCATAAACAATCCCCCGCGACCGCCGGTCAGTGACATTGACCCAATGAGGCCTCAAGGAATCGGGTCCCATAATAGTTTAGGCGGACTTTACTTGTAGGAGAGGGAGTCCACACATGAGGAATATTATAATAAATTAGGCCAAGGCCAAGCCCTTGTGGAAAAGAGGCCAAATCATTGGTTTTTCCCCCAGATTCGGGCACACATGGGAGGGTCCATGATCCCCTCTACGGGGGTGGGTCCTCATGCGTAGGGGTATAAATAGGGCCGCGAACGCGAGCCCGTGAGCTTGGTTAATTCAGTCGCGTACCAGAACTCGTCCCGCGCACATCGTTCCGCGAGGAAGATCTCCATGACCGGTCTCACGAGAGTTAGAGATTTCAAGGTCTCGATACTTTTAATAAAATAGATCAAGATCAACCTGAGTGACTATTTATAGTCTCGTTTTAAGGGCAATTCTGAGAGTACTAATCAGTGCACCTTATTCGCGAGTTTCGGATAAGTGCGAGTTTAAACAAAATTAGAGCTTCGGTAGCGACGAATATATTTTGAAAGACTTTTAAAGAAACAACAGCCCCTGTGACCGACTAGAGAAAAGTGTCGGGAAGTTCCTTCAGGACTGTGCAGAACCACCGATTCACCACCTCAAGCAGCCCAGCGGGAGTCTTCTGCCTACAACAACGTCACTCTCTCTCTCTCTCTCTCTCTCTCTCTCTCTCTCTCTCTCTCTGTGAAGTGACTAGAACATTTATAGAAGTAAGACTATATTAAGGAAGTAGCGTGTAACGTTTTGTGATAGTTTGTTTTTTTTTAATAAATAGAATTTCAAAGTAGTCTTTCGGGTTTGTAGTTTTGTCAATTAACCCCTTCTCTCAGTTATTTCGATTCACCTACCCGTTAATTAAAAAAAGGGTGAAGTAGATTCAAATTAATTAAATGGATCCGTCCCGATTTTGGGACATGACCATACATATAAAAATAGAACAATATAAAAGGAATGTTTAAAATGCACTTTATGTTGAATATGCCACTGCTTTCAAATAATCAGCCATTGCTGTATTCTCATAATTAAAAACGATGCCACGTGAGTGAGACAGATTTAATTTAGATGAGGTGATGATTTTTGAGAGTGAAAAGGTTTTCAGTAAAATTTTTTCAGACGGTCTTTATGGACTAAAATTTTTTTTCTTGTTTTGGCTTTACAAGAGGGCAGTGTTATTTTCGCGTACTTCTAGGACGACGAAAACTCCATTGTAGAATTTATCTAGTTTGTTTTTACGCGGTAGTTTGTTGACGTAGACTTTGTCTCCGGGTTTTATATCGAGGAGATGAGTAGATTTGTCGTAATTTCTTTTGTTAATTTGTTTGAATGATTTTAAAATTTTCAATGCCATGTCTCGAATTTCAGCAATTCTCGTTGCTAAATCGTAAATGTAACCATTATATGAGTCGTTATCGAAGTCGTCTAGGCATCCTGAAGGGGTTCTAGGATTTCGTCCCATGGCTATTTCGTAGGGAGTAAAACCTATGGAAGAGTGGACTGAGAAATTGTATTCCATCATGGCAAAGGGAACTAGCTCGTCCCAGTCTTGATACTTAGGGGTGTTAGTCCTCAAGTAGTCTTTGAAGACAGCATGAATTCTTTCCAGCGATGCGTTCGACTGGGGGTGGAAATATGTCATCGTTTTTAGACGACAGTCAAACATGCTTTCGAGATTTTTGAGGAGTCTATTCCTAAAGCCTTTACCTTGATCGTTCAAGATAATTTTAGGTACTCCATGAGCGGCTATAAGATTTTTAGTTAGGACTTGTGCCACAGTTAGCGCTTTAAGATTAGGTACGGGTACCGCTATACAAAATTTTGAAAATAAACATTGCATAGTGATTATGTAAGTATTGCCACTCACAGTTCGAGGCATAGGTCCAACAGCGTCGATAGCCATTTTAAAGAATGGTTCTGCAGGCGTATCGGTAATTACCATGGGTTCTTTAGTGCGATCACCTATGAGCTTAAACTCTTGGCATATTCGACATCGATGAATGTAATCAACTATATCTTTACGCAAACCGGGCTAAGTAAATTTTTCCCTCACTCTTCTGTAAGTTTTCTCTACTCCACGATGTCCTCCGAAAAAGGTTATCGTGGCATTCTTTCAGGATGGTGTAGTGGGATTCGGGTGGGGGTGTTATGCAGGCACCTAGACAGATCGTTAGCGTCATGGGTATGTCTTTGAGAGCGTCTCGGACTTCTCGATATAGAGTTCCACGTGGTAGTGCGTCTGTGAGTTCGCCCTTTCATGACATACGGACCGATGTTATTTCTTTTTCGAGCAGGAGATTATAAAGATTGTATAAGCATTCATTCAAAGAACTTTGCTTAATTGGATTTCTTTCGGTTTCTGTAACTACCAAAGAGAGGATAGTTTGGCCTCGGGTTCTGATCTTTGAGTTTGCTTTTTGAAATTAGCTCTAACCCGGCAAGAAGTTGATTGTTAGATGTGTTTAGGTTTGAATTCGCAGAGATAAAATGTATTATGTTATCTTTATGTCCCGCGAGGGCGTCTCGGGCGAGTCTCACTGCCAGTCGTTCAGGGGGTTTGATCGGGGTGCTAAAAGGATTTAGGATTGGGGGTATAATTGGTGGAATGGTTTCAACGCTTGTGAAAATATCATTGTTAATATTTGTCGTAGTAGTTTTAGAACTCTGAGATATCAAATTTGAATTTTGTTGTTTTGTAGGAAATTCTAGCTGCGAGGATTCAAGGGTCGTTTTGGCGATATCTCGAGGGCGAGTAACTTTCTTTTGATCTAGTGTTATAGTCTTTGCGGAATTCGATAGACATGATTTTGGTGTTTTCAAGATTAAAAGTGTCATCAAATGTTGTTGGGGGTATTTTAGGTGTGATGAGAGTGGACGATAAGGGAGGATTTTTAAATTCTGAGTCATCGGTCAGTTGCCATTTATCTAAGTTTAACAAAGATTGTGTATTGTTCAAAATTTGTCTATTGTCTGCTTTAATAAGATCATTTTCCAAATAGCCTGGATCACTATCTACAGAGTGATCCGCTTCGTAATAGTTAGCTCCTATGTCAAAATTTTCGAGGAGTTTTTCCCATTTTCCAGAGTCCCACCACAAAGAATTAAATCCTTCGATAAACTCTTCTTTCTCCTTAGAGTTGAAGATGGAAGGTTTGAGCTGAGCTTGGAGTTCCAAATTTGATTTTTCAGGGGTAGTCTCGTAGAGCTCGTCTTCATCAGAAGATGAGGAGTCATCATCATTTGCTGGAGGTTTCACTCTTTTTGATGGAGAATCAAAGAATGCCTTTCTTGATGCGGGTTTTGGGAAATGGGCGACTACATCTTCAAAACTATCTGATGTTACCATGGTTTCATCGAACTCGCTTATGCCAGAAATCTCATCTTCTTCTTGGTTGCTGACTTCAGACTCGGAGGCAGGCGATGTGATTGCTGTGTTGAGTGGTTCTACCAAACTAGGTATCAAGGATCAGCTTTGCAAGGGTATAGGCGTGTCGGAGGCGCTTTCGGTTTCGTCTGAAGTTTCTATCTCTGAGGTAGAGCTTTCGGCGTTTGCTTGATCGTTGGGTGTAGTATTTTTCAGCTTTACCTGTTGATTTCGTCTGAGTCTTAGACGAGAGGCGATGGTATTACCTGGAAGATTTCCCTGACCAGATACGTTCAGCGATACATGAGTTTTATTTTTGGACCCTTTTGGTCTACCTCTTCGCGAAGGGCCGACTTGCGGGGCGTCAGAGAAGTTTTATTCTTTGCTTTTATTGTGGGCTTGTCGAGCGAGGGATGTTTTTGTTGGTTTTGGTTTCTGAATAGGTGGTATGGTTTTTGTTTTGATTTTTTTCAAAGATTGAGAGGCTATGTTTGCCGACTTTTCGTTTTCTACCTCTTTCTGGTCTATCGGATTTTTTGAAAGCCAATCGGCATTAGTGTTAAACCTTCCAGGCTTGTAACGGAATATGTATCTGTCACCACGCAGTCGGGCTCTCTAGCGATTTACTCTTGACATTGAATCTTTGATTGAATCAATCCATTGTAAAGGTTCATGGTCGGCGTGTACATAGAAAGTGCAACCGTAAAGGTAGTGGTTGAAGTGCATGATGCCTAGGACTACAGCTAAACACTCTCGCTCAGTGACAGAGTAGTTTCTTTGATGTTTATTGAGCGTTTTTGACATACATGCAATAGGTTGATCATTATTTGGTTAGCCTTGACTCAAAACTGCCCCGACTGCTTGTGAACTAGCATCTGTTGTTAGGATGAAAAGTTTAGAGAAGTCCGGGCAAATTAGAACTGGTGCCGTGCATAGAGCTGTCTTTAGTTTTTCAAAACTGGTTTTTTGGCTCTCTTCCCAGCGGAATTTACAATTTTTCTTCAGAAGGTCGCTTAGAGGTTTTGCAATTTCAGAGAAATGGTGGATGAATCGGCGATAATCAGAGCAGAGCCCAAGAAAAGAACGGACGTCCGAAGTACTCTTTAAGTACTCCGGATCGATATGATAGCCAAGGTATTTTACTTCGGAGGTTAGATGGAGAAGATAATTAAGTCATCTAGGTAAATGAACAATTCAATTCCTTGTAATCCGGTCATGACGGCGTCCATCAATCTTTGGAATGTTGGGGGAGCACAGCAAAGTCCAAAAGGCATGGCTGTGAATCCAAAATGCCCGTAAGGCGTTGAGAAAGCGGTTTTAGCTCTGTCATCCGGGTGCATAGGTATTTGATGGAATCCGTTAACAAGATCAAAAACTGAAAAGTATTTGGACTTACCTAGGGACTCTAGTATTTCTTGAACGTTGGGAAGTGGTGTCTGGAATTGATAATTCGTTGAGCTTTCTGTAATCAATAACAAGACAATGTTGATTTTTCCCGTCGGGGCCAGGCCGTTTTTGAACTCTCCATAGAGGCGAGTTCCAAGGGCTGGAGGAGGGTTGGATGATTCCTTTCATAAGCAAGACGTTTACTTGCCTTCTCATTTCTTCGTGCAATTTTGGAAGATAACGGTATTGACGTGTATATATTGGTTTGTCACTGGTTAACGGAATGGTATGTTGTACTAGATGTGTGCGAGGAGGTTCGTCGCCAGGTAACATGAAGAGATATGGAAAGCGTTCAACCACTCTCTTCAATTGAGCTAGGGATGCTTTGTCGTGATGTTTTCTTTTCAGAAGGTCAAATATCCGAGGTACTCTCTGTTCCGGAGAACAAGGCGTTCCCTCGCTCTCAGAATCGAAGAAAACGTCGGAACTATCGAGTTCAAAGAGATACTGATCTTGCACCGGTATTTTGACTTCTTGAGGTTCGTTTTTCGTGTTAATGGCTAACACGTAACATGAACCTTTTTCATGGGTAACGGCTGACTCGCCGATGAATATTCTGGTAGGGGTTGTATTCGGGAAAGATACGCCTCCCCTCTTGGAGAGCTTTCCAACACAGGAATTTCTATCGCAACTTTACAACATGCTGGCAACGTGTATCTTGTGGACTGAGCTTTGCCTTGTTTTCGACGAGCTTTATAATGGAAAATAGTCGAAGGTATTTTGCTGGACGTAGGTTGAGGGTCGGGAATGTCGTTTTGACTTTGATGTGTTCGTTGAGAGTCAGAAAATTCTGTAGGGGATTAGGATGATTCAGAATCGCTGTTGTCTGTAGTGCTGGAGAAACAAATGTCTTGAGTGCCATTCTGAGTGATCAATTGATTATTGGCCAAGTCAATTTGACCCTCTTCAATTTGAAGATAACGAGAGCCGAGAATGGCATCTTCTTTCAGCGAAAAACTTTCAAAGAGGACGTGCATGTGATGTTTTCTACCGTCCCTTTCTTTGAAAGTAACAGTACCAAGAGTGTAGACAGGTTCTGCTCCAATCCCGCTCAGTTGAAGAATACGATTTTTATTGATTTTATACGTTGGATTTAGAGATTGAATTTTAATTACACTCGTGTCTGCGGCGGTGTCAATTAAAATGCGCCCTTTTCCTGCTTTAAATATGTCATTAATAATTTCTATCTAAGGTGAGCCGTACGAAATTTTCTTTCTTTCTCTATGGTTTCTAGGATTGTAAATTTGAGGTGAATACGTGTCGAAATCGTTAGAAGGTTTGTCTATATTAGGGGTGTCACTTCTCTGGGCAGTTGAATTTCCGGAAAAGATTTCTGAACCAGAGGATTCTGATTCAGAGCAATCTGAGTCTGAGGATAGGCCTTCAAGAAAAGAATCGGGAAGATTTTTCATCTTCCTGGCTTGCTTAAGTCTTCGGAGTTTCTTCAAAGTTCTTTTGCTGATAACACAATCTTGTAAAAAAGGGGCATCGTCGTGAATTAGATGGAATATATGTTTTTGTTTACAAATACGAATCGTTATTTTACCATGAGCGTCGACTTGATTATTATCTTCTTTCTGGATTGTAATGGGAGGGTGAGGATAGTAGAAAACCGAGTCTTTAAAAACAGAAGCTTTGATGAAATTCACTTCATTGGTTTGTGCAGTGGAACATGTTACGACGCCCTTTTTGAATAGGTAATTTTTAATTTTTATGGTTGGTGCGGTTTTCTCGCCACAGACTTTCCGTACTCCCTTGTTTTGAATGTTTTCACCGATCGGCGCTCGGGGCTCTGAGAGCGCGGGAAGCTCGCGGGCGCGCCGTCCGGACGAGCTTGTCTCCAGTTTAAATTCTCGCTAGGGGAGATATTTGTGGGAATATTCGTTGGAGTCGGTGCTCGTGGAGTAGGGTTGTAAGGACCTGGGGATCCGGGTCTACCAAGCTGCTTTTCGTAATAGTTGTTAGGGAAGTAAGCTGGTGTTGCGGAATTAGGATAGGGCGAGTGAAAAACGGGCATAGGCGTGGGGGGAGGGGGGTTGTAGTAGGGCACAGGAGGATAATAGAGCATATAAGGGTGAAAATTTGGATAAGGAAAGGGAGAGGAAAAGGGGCTTATCGACCTATTAGGGTATCGACCTCTAGAGCTCTCAGACCTACAGTGGGAGTAACGATCTGATGATCCGGATTGATTGGATCGGCTCTGTCTTTCTGGGTTTTTCAGGATACTCGAAGGTTTTTCGTAACGCAGAGAAAGGGTGAGTATCCAGTTTACCTTCTGCTGTGAAGGTCATTGTTCTAGGCATTTTAATATCGTTATGGTCATAAGAATATGAGATGTTTCTATCGAAGTTTCGGGGGTCGTTAAAATTAGAGAATTTAACATTATGGCAGTCGTGAGATGATTCTCTTTCAGATGTCCCAGCTCGTCCATAAAGGCTAGGAGATCGCGATCACGGAGGCGGTTTTTGGGTGGAGGAATACTCTACGTCGGCACGGTTAGGTGCTCCGATGTTAACCTATTCCTACGCATTCAGAGCTGCGTTTAAGGCTTCGGAAAAATTACCAGGATTATGGTTAGTTATTTGATTACGGATAACAGAAGGTAATCCGAGAATGAAATATTCAGTAGCAAGGTCTTCGAAAAGGGCATTATTATGTCTCTTGATAACATTGTGATCTACTCCCTCGTTTTTAAGTTTCATGGCAGCGCGGACTATAGCTGAGAGTCTATCGTGAAAATTTAAAACAGATTTGTTCTGTCTCATCTAAGAGTCTGAAATAATAAGGATCGTTTTTGAGCAAAACGGTCCTGAAGATGTTTCCAGAGCTGGTCTAAAGTGTCAGAAACTTTTCCGTCAAGACTTGTTTTAGCCTTGCTGGTCAAGCGAGAAATAACTCTTTGAAGGAAAAGTTCTTTTAGGGTTGCGTCTGTAATTCGTTTGTCGTAACTTTGCACATCCTGCAACCATGGGTGCAGGGGTGTGGAACCAGTGTAAAAAGGGATTGCAGCAAGAGTATTTTGCATCAATGCTGATGCTTGAACGTTCGCGAACGTGGTTTGTGACTCGTTTAATGTAGCTGCCATTGTAGACATATCTTCGGCCATCCGGCGGACGTGATGTAATTCAGCCGCCTTCTTTTGGTCTTTGTCTGCAAGGGCTTCAATCTCGCCCAAAGTAAGATTCGCGAGATTAGCCATATTGAATACTTATAAATTAAAGGAATAACGTCGTTGAATAGAAGTAAAAATTTTTATACTGGAAGAAGAGAAAAAAAATCTAACGTCGCGATTATTCGCAAAACTCCAGGTAATAAAACGTGAAATGTATGATCTATAAGTGGGTCAAATTCAGCGCGATGAGCGGGTCGGATTCTAAAAGCATTTGTGTGTGTAAGTGTGTCGTTAAATTAGCCAAAAATGTTGAGGTCGGCAAAGAAACAGTGTCACAATTTGTCTTAAAAAAGAATTTTTCTTTCAACCATTCGTCAAAAGTGACCAGTATCAGATAATAAAAGCTTTTTCCTTTCTTTTTTTTTATATTAATTTTTGGTATTATAAATTTTGAAAGGAAAGATAATTAATTAATTTTTGTTTTTAAGAAATATATTAACAATTTTAACTAGGTTTTTTGTTTTTTTTTTTTTTTAAATTTTAATTATTAACGTTAAAACAAAAAAAAAAGAAACAGAGAACCAATTAAGATAGTTAGGCAACAAGGTTTAAGATCTCCACAAGGGATGCCATTTATGTCATGGATTTATAATCCTTGACGTAATTATTTTTAAGGAATGAGATCTTCGTCTGTTTGGAACAACTACTTACGTAGTTGTCCCATCTCCTTGTTTTCTGACTCTTAATGGGTGAATAGAATAAAGTAGAGTAAAAGATAATAGAATGATTTTAGAAGTATTGTTTATTAGAAATGTAAGAAGTGAAAGCTTACAATTTAATGATGAGTTTAATGTCCTCCGACAGAGTTGAAGATTACAATAAAATACCTTATAGAAAACAGTTGGTATGCCTTGTCAATTGCATAGTTAGCCTCAAGTCGCTTTTACATTCGCAGTTATCAAACCAGTATTCCGTGACAATTAAATAAAAGGGCCTTTTTGTTAAAACTCATTGTGTCAGTGCATCCTGAGCTAATACACCAACAAACAAACTGCACTCCTTCCTTTTTGAGGTTAGCTGGTGGCGTCTTCTTTTTCATTCAACGATTGGCAGCCCTACGTAGCTTGTCGAGCGGGAACATTCAATCGCGCCACAATGTGCTGCATCACGCGCTAGGAGCTATACAGCGGCGCCAACTCCGGCCACGCTAGAACTGCCATAGTCGGTAATGTCTGAATCTGATAGAGAGCAATACACTGTTGATAAACAAACGCTCTGCGCCGCCTGCCTGCAAGCCATCGCTAGAGGTAAGTCACCTGAGTACTGTACTGCGTGCTTCTCGTCTGATATTACTTCGTTCCCCAAAACTCCAATCGGTCCTCACCAGTCTAGAGAAAACACCGTTGGGCTGCTCAAGGCGAAAAATAAATTCGTTCGTAAGTTAAAACCCCCGGCACCTCTCTACCCGACGCTAGATAGCGCCACACTTGTGGAGCCATCGTCCACCCCTGAGATTATTGACCAAATGCCCGCTACATCTGTAACCACGCCCCCCACAGTCACAACCACAGGCACCCAATTACGACCCGTCTTTCACTGTAGATAGGAAACGGCCTGCGGAATCACCACCGCTCCACGAGCGTGTGACACGTAAGGCAGCCTTACAGGGGCCGCAGGCTACTGAATCTCCGGGATCAAGCCCGTCGTCCAACTCCTTCACGTCTACCTGTAGTAACATGGCAGACGAGAATCAAACTCGCATAGGTGAATTCATGGCTTCTGAAGATCACGGAGCGAGCCTAAAACAGATGCTGAAACTTCTGACTCCCGAGATCCTGAAAGTTGGCTCTAAGACCGACCATAACGCGGTCAGACCTGAGGCCAAGATCGACACTCTTGCTACTGAGATCTCTACTGTCAAATCACACTTAGTCGAGAAAGACCCATGTGAGATAGCATTCAAGGGAGTCCCAGTTCCCCTGGAAGACACTCATGAGGGACGCGTGGCTATCATCCCCAAAGTCCTTGAGTATATGGATCGTAAACCGTGCACCTCCGGTATCATTCACACTCAAGTCTTTCAATACCCATAAGCCAATCAACCCTTAACCTTGTCGAGAGATTTGGAGCACCACATACCAGGGATTTTGTTCTCTCTGGGAAAAAGCTCATTCGCAGCACTGTGGCAGATCAGATCTTCCAAAATGGAGATCAACGGCAGGTGTACATCAATTCTCTCATGACCACAACTGCTTTTGCGCTCTGGCGTAAAGCTAGAGATTTTACAGCAGCTGGAGGGATGATTCAATGCCTAGGCAAGCAGCAGGAACCTCGTTCGCAGTTAGGGCTGACAGCAACGCACCATGGACAAACCAACTCAGGAGTATCAACGTCCACCAGCTTCCTCAGCTCTACCTTAATGGCACTCACGTACCATACTCCCACTCAATCAAGCTACTTGGAGTTCACCTAGATGAGACCCTTGACTGGGATAGAAAGGTGAATAATATCACAAGGAAAGTGCATTACTCGCTGTATACACTAAGGCATTTTTATAAATCGCTTGCTCGAAATCTCAGAGTCAGACTCACGAAAATCTTGGTGTTATCGATCTTTGACTACAGTGCCCCTCTCCTTACCACACTCACACAAAGACAAAAGTACTAGACAATGCTTGTGTCAGGCTTGCACACGGGAGCATCCCTAGGATGTCTCCAGTAACGCCCGCGCCCTACAGACTGGCATTAGGATGGCTTGCTCCAGAAACACGTAGTGAGTATCTTACCACTAACCTGGCTTCGAATGTCTTGAGGACCGAACTTCCAACCTATTTATATCACAAATTTATATTGGACCCTGGTGCTGAAATGCTCAGGCGTTCACCTAGGTTCCCAAGACCACCCCAGGTCTGTCCTCCCTTCAGTAAGCCCATCTACGAGAATGCGTTCATTGTTCAGACCACACAGGCTATAAACAAATTTGTTCACATTTTCTTGGAAAGCAACACTCCAGATACGTTCAAATCCGCTCTCAAAAATGCTCTTTTTTCGCGGGACTGCGACGAATGGATTGCTAGAGCGTACATACAGGGCCTCGATCTCATGCCACCACCCACGTACGAAATTCTCAGCCAACTTCTTCATACTTAATCATCTCACGCCGACTACAACATGTTTTACTCTTCACTCATTGCACACCTCATGAAGTTGAGAATTAGCGTACTCAGAGAAGCACACATACTCGGTGACCTGTTTAATTCAACCGTTAGAGAATAACTAGCCGTCAACATATCTGGAGATACAGTCAAGAACACGATTAGCCAGCTTTATAACCTGCTACACCTAATAAGATCAATGTACATACTTGTTAATAATTATTATGAAATTTTTCAATACTATTGCAATATGTTAACTATTATATTGTTATATATATTATTATCCACGTTGTAACTACTTTGTTACCTGACGAGTATGGTAGGACTTGCCCTATACTCAATATTTATTAATAAACTAAACTAAACTATAAATTACCGGAGTGTCCGGGCGGTTCAATGTTCGCGGAAGGTTCTCTAGGCCTTCCGGGTCCTTATCCTACTGTGGTGACGAAGGCGATATTGCACTGACGGATCCTTGCCTGCTCCGGCTCTACTGGTCCAGGTGTGCTTCACGTGGTCTTAGATCACTTGGGTAGCTCGCGATCAAACCACTCGAGTGTCGGGGACGAGCGTGGTTTGGGAGCGCGGCTAAGCAGCGGAAGGAAGCTACTTCACCCCACCTGTTCCAGCAGAGCGGAGGTGTCAGCTAACAGAGTGCTTGATTGCAATTTGCGCGGCCTCTTCCTTAACTCCTTTTAGGCGGATTATAAGTAAGTCTGTTGCAACTTGGAAACGTGGGATTGTTAAAGAGATCGATGCATGACATTTATAATTTCGAGATATTCTCGAATTACTCTTCAATACCTGCACTTTAATAAAATATTGTGATGAGAATATGAGTGTTCTAGCACGCAAAGTACACTTTATAATTCACATGACATTATGTAGTAAAAAAAGTTGAGTTTATCAAGTAAGAGCTGGACGATTTCTCGTTGACAACTGATAAGGCATTTATTTCAGAAGTGAATTATATTATGAGGTTAAAACTTAGGGCAGTAAATTTGATTACATACAATTATGATGAATGTTTTATATTGCAATAAAATATCTTTTCCAGTACTGACCTGACCGTCGCGCGAGTCAGACGTGTGTTAACATACCAGCTATAGTTTCGATCTTAGGTTAGCTTGCACGTTGGCCTTGCCACTCAGTGCATTTGCATAAAAATTTAAGTGATTTTGACACCTACCGTGATTCGAAACCTACTGTTTTGATCAAATGGCTCTTAAAAACAGCCAATCTACTGTCTCAAAATTCTTGAGCGTGGTCGAAAGAAGCACACTTCTGACGAAAAATCAACTGGTCGTTTGAGACGTGGTTGACGGCCTCAGAGCGGAAGAATATACAGGGTGGGCAAAGGGTATAGCCAGGTAAGATAGTCGAATCGGCCCCCAGCGCGAACCCCTACAATATATATATCATTCGAGAAGGCATAAAAAAAAGAAAAATTTTGGCGCCAACCAGAATTTTTTATACCCACTATTGCGCATGCGTGGTCCAAAATAGTGATTTATAAACTTTGATTTTTATCTTAAAATATAAGATTAAATAATTATTATTATATAATATTATTTATACTATTATAAACGTGGTTTGTGGCAAAATTTAGTTTTGTTTACAAAAAATGTAGTTCAATCATATTTTTTACAATCATTTTTGGCGCCAAATTCAAATTGTTCAGGCTGTTTTTTGAATTTTTTTCCTAAAAAATGCGATTAAAAAAAAAAACAGTGATACATACCTCTCTGGAAAAAAATATGTCATGTATTTTAAGAAAAAATAGCTTAACAAATTTTTTTGAAATTTTTGAAGTGGTGGAAGACACTTTTTAGGCCAAATTATTGAAATTTTTTATCTAAATCGCCACCTAGTTGCTGAATACTGCAAGTAGTATAGTAACACTATGGCGAATGTAAACAAAGATGATTCACAGCTGCGAGCAGCCTCGCGCGGTCGAGGCAGTGGCTCGCGGTTGCTGCGGGAGGGGTCGCTCGGGGCCGCTCGGGAAGGAGGAGGGCTTCCTGGCACTGCCAGCAACCTCGCGCGGTGGTGGTGGTGGCAGGTGACGCGGTCGAGGCAGTGGCTCGCGGGAGCTGCGGGAGGGGGTGCTCGGGGCCGCTCGGGAAGGAGGAGGGCTTCCTGGCACTGCCAGCAACCTCGCGCGGTGGTGGTGGTGGCAGGTGACGCGGTCGAGGCAGCGGCTCGCGGGTGCAGCGGGAGTTGGTGCTCGAGGCCGCTTGGGACGGAGGAGGAGGGCTTCCTGGCGACGGCGACGAGGCTGACGCCGCGGAAGCCAAGGTCGCTGAGGTGGCTGCGCTCGGACGTCGCGGCTGCTGCTGACTCTGCAGGAGCTGCCGCTGCTGCAGCATCTGTATCTTGTTCTATTCTTAAAGAGATTATTCAATTCAGGGTCGGTCATTTTTAAATTAATAAAATAGTTCAAGAAATAAAAAAAAATTATAAATTAATAATAATAATTTTTAATCCATTGAAAAAATACTTTGAATATTATACTTTGATACTAATTGCTTTTACTTTTTTAATAATTATTAATCCTGATAAAAATGATTCAAGTCCGGAGAAGTGTACTCATTGGAATTTAATTAAACACGGTAGCGTTAGAATAGATGTTAGATTTGACGATCCTCTCACCGAAACAGTAAATTGTATAGTTTATTCGGAATATGAAAATATTTTAAAATTGACGCGTCGAGGCAGGTTCTTGTAGACTTTTTAAGTATATAAAGTTAGTCTCGTTAAAAAATGAGTTAGTTAACGAAATAGAGTCCTACAATGGAGCTAATTGCAGATGTGCAATTTTTTAAAGATAAAAGTAACAAGTTGGTACCAAAAGAAATAGCTTTGTTATCTTTAAAAAATGAATTTGTCGCGCATTGGATTGTTAGCGCTGTGCATCGAGTAGATTCGCTACCTTGTGAAGTTCGTAAAGAGAATAATTGGTTGACAAGGAATCAATACGGCATAGATTATTTAGAAGGGAGTGTGACTTTGAAAATGCTCAATCGTACGCTCAGCGATATTTTTAAAAGTATCGATAAAACTTATGTTAGGGGTAAAGAAAAGTGGTTAATGTTTCATAAAATGACTACTAGAGAAGTTATTATTTTAGAGTACGATACGAACTGTCCGTCATTTAATAACCTACCGTGGAGCGACTTTGTAGAAAATAATTATTTAAAATTTGCTTGTGCTTTAAATCACGTCTACCGAATTAAAACATACTTGCTATCTAAATCTCAAAGCTTAAATTACGATTTCCCTTTAAGTTCGGCTGTAATATTTTACAATGAACAGCCTGCAGATTCTAAACAAGTTATCGCTGGTGCCCTCACATACTATCGGTGTGTTTCCTGCGGATCGGATTTCATGGGTGTGGATGAAACCGACGGCCTTTGTATTTAACACTGATAATCACACTCAGCCTGGTATGCATTGAGTTGCTGTACATGTAGATTCACATGGATTTGGGCATTATCTAGATAGCTACGGTATACCCCCGTTCATACCCGATCATATTAAAAATTGCGCAAAAATTGTAAGCATTTAAGATGGAACGTTAAACAACTCCAGAGTGAGACATCCGACGTATGTGGTCAATATTGTTTAATGTTTTTACATTATATGACTAACGAATTGGGTTTCGAAGCTTTTCTAAATAATTTTTCTGATGACTTGAAAAAAAATGATTGTATTGCAAGATCTTTTGTTAAACACAAATCACGTGATAATTATCAATTTACGGATAACGGCGGCTGTGTCATACATTGTTTACAAAGTAGTAGTGCGAAAATGTCTTTATTGTAAAATCACGTTGTCAGGGCTTTGTAAAACGCCAATGCTGCATTTGCGGGGCTTGCAATATTTATTTTAAAAAATTTATACTTATAAATTGCACGACGAAAGTCAGTCTTTCCATCAGTCACAAAGTGTACAGCCCTCGACTTAACTGATCACCTACTCTTTACCAGCCGACCAAAAGCCAATAAACAAGCTCTTGGATTTTTGAAAGTGATCATCCTGAAAATACTTGTAAGTAGATTTGTGGACCTCTATTATTTTTACACTTTATTTATTAATTTTCTTAAATTAATCAAAAAAAATTTGTTCCAGGCTTAAAAATATGGCTGCAGAAGAAGTGGGCATCGACTGGCTTAACGGTATATCTCAAGCACCTGATTTACCCCGTAAAAACTTCAAGCAGTTGGACATAAATCACAAATACAAAGCGACATCTGTAAACAAGACGACAACAAAATATGGACGCAAAGTTTTGGCTACCTTTGATAACGAATTTGCTTTTTATCTGCCTCAAAAAATTTCGGATGCTCTGACCAAGCACAATTTCTTTTGGGAAAAAGTGCAAGATAATGTAGAAAAGGAAAAATTTTATGCCACCTACATGGGCAATTTTCAGTTCGATTTTACTTTCAATGACTAAGTGTGAAAAAGTAAAAGTTTTGTAATGAAATGTAAATGTAATAAAATAATGTAAACATTCAATAAATGGAAAAAAAGTTAACAAATATATACTTCACTTGTTTTTAAATATCCTTCTCCGGACTAGAATCATTTAAATCAGGATTAAAAGTTGTAATAAAAGTAAGATTGATTAGTATTAAAGTAAAATCAAAGTTTTTCTCAAAGGAATAATAATTTATTAAAAAGTAAAATTAATTAGTATCAAAGTATATCCAAAGTATTTTTTCAATGGTTTCAAAATGATTATTATTAATTTCTAATTTTTTTAGATTTCTTAAACTATTTTATTAATTTAAAAATGACCGATCCAGAATTAAATAATCTCTTGAAGAATAGAACAAGATACAGATGCCGCAGCTGCAGCAGCTCCTACAGAGTCAGCAACAGTCGCGACGTCCGAGCGCAGCCGTCTAAGCGACCTTCGTTTCCGTGGCGTCAGCATCGTCACCGTCGCTGGGATGCCCTCCTCCTCCTTCCCGAGCGACTCCGAGCACCACCTCCCGCAGCACCCGTGAGCCGCCACCTCGACCGCGTCACCAGCCAGCGACACCGCGGCAGGAAGCCCTCCTCCTCCTTCCAGAGCGGCCCCGAGCACCCCCTCCCGCAGCTCCCGTGAGCCACCGCCTCGACCGCGTCACCTGTCACCACCATCACCGCGCGAGGTTGCTCGCAGCGCCAGCAAGCCATCCTCCTCCTTCCAGAGCGGCCCCGAGCACCATCTCCGGCAGCAACCACGAGCCGCCGCCTCGACCGCGCGAGGCTGCTCGCAGCTGTGAATCATCTTTGTTTACATTCGCCATAGTGTTACTATACTACTACTGCATTAAAATATAACAATATTTATATCGCTGAACTACATTTTTTTGTAAACAAAATTAGCCGCAAATCGCGTTTTTCTAGCTCTCTTAGATTTCGAGATAAAAATTATAGTTGAAAAATCACTACTTCGCCCCACGCATGCGCAGTTTAGGGAATAAGAAATAGCGGTTCGCGCCAAAAGCTTCCTTTTTCGAGACCTTTTTTCGAATGATACATATATTGTGAGGGCTTCTGCATAAAAAAAATTTGACCTACCTGACCTAGATTGAAAATAACTAATTTATACAATTTTTTATTCATGAACATGGTTGAACAGGTCTTGTAAGAAGTATTAACAATTTTTTTTGCAGAAACCCCTACAATATATACAGGGTGTATAAAAAGTAGCGGAACCCCTGATTTACTCGAAAACAGTGTATTTTTTGTATATCACATGTAACGTAAAAGGTTTCTAAAAAAAAATTTGCAATTTGATTGGCCCTATGAAAAAGGGCCCAGGCCCTTATTTTGGGCCCTACGGACCCTAACTTCGATTTTTCAAATGGGAACTCCCATTTTTGACCCCGGATTCGAAAAGAACGAAAAATTTTACGACTTTTAGGTATTTTTTGAAAAATTTTTTTGGCCCTTTTTAGGGCCTACAGGGCCCTTTTCCATTTAGCCCCTATTATCTCCGCAAAAACGCATTTTTTGTATAGCACATGTAATGTGAAAGTTTTCTAAAAAAAAATTTTCAATTTGATAGGCCCTATGAAAAAGGGCCCGGGCCCTACGGACCCCAACTTCGATTTTTCAAATGGGAACCCCTATTTTTGACCCTGGATTCGAAAAGAACGGAAAATTTTACGATTTTTAGGTATTTTTATTAGGGCCTACAGGGCCCTTTTCCATTTAGCTCCGCAATTTTTATTCAGATTGTTTTGGAGTAACACACATTGGAGCAATCGATTAGAGTCATGAAATTTATAAAAAGTGCACGTTAGGTTTTAGGTTCATTAAGCATCCCGGAACAAGTTGCGGTGGTGCGTGTTTCTTTGAACGTGTACGGCTCTTTAGACTAAAGCAGAAAATTCAAGCATTCATCGCTGATTTATTCCAAGCACGTGTTTCTTCGATTTATTTGAGTTTATAAAAAAATAGTTACTTATTTTATCTTAATTTTTGAACATCGTAGCCCATCGTCAAATTTATGAGCAATCTCTAAATAAATTGATCAAAGTTTATGCAGAAACTGTTAATAATTCAAGTGCTTTTATTTTAAAAGGTGAGCACATGTTTTCGAATTTGATGTCAAAATTTATTTTTCTAAATAAAACATGTTTCGATAAAGATTTTCTACTAATTATTTAATTTAAAAAATAAGACTACTAACAATTCAATTACAATTATTGCCACGAAGCTAAATAAACAAACTCTACTAATAGCAGTCTTATTTTTTTTTTTTATTTCACGTAGGATCTCATTTTAACATTCATGAAATAAATTTTAAATTTATAAAAAAATGAACATGTGTTTCTTAAAAGTACGTATCAAATATCTTTCAGAATTTTGTAAAATTATTCTTCAAAAACTACATGTTAGAAAAAAAAATATTGGAAAAATCTCAAAATTATGTCAGTTTTTTTGTGTTTTTTAATAAAGCTGTCCAATTTAATGTAAAATTATATGTATCAAAAGAAGTTAATAATCATTACAACTACCTGGGGATGCTATTTTTTGGTTTGACACTCGAAAATTTTTTATCAATAACAACAATAGTAATGTTGTATCTCATCTTTTTTACAAAAAGCACAAGTTCATAATTGATTTTAAATTCGGACCAACAAAAACTTGATACGCGTTAACAATTTTAAACTCCAAGGATACTTTTATCTTCCTCTCCAGGTGAAATATTGTTAAGATGGCTAAGTTGAATGAACAGGATAGGATAAGAATCTTGATGATGAAAGGTTGGGATCCTATCGAAAGATCTCATCAAGTAGTTGCAGACCTTTTCAATCTCACTTTTCGGCAAGATTTGCCGCAAATTTCTAAATCTACAGTTTCTAGAGTTCGTCAAAAATTTCAACAACATGGGACTGTAAAAGACCTACCGAAAACGGGTCGACCTACTAGAGCTGCAACTGCAGATAATCAACTAACAGTTGCATTAGGATTCATAGAAAATCCTCATCTTTCGCTTCGCCGGTCAGCTCTTATTAATGATATTAATCCTATGACTGTCAGTAAAATTATGAAAAAAATACTCAAATTTCACCCTTACAAGAATCACTTTGTCCAAGAGCTACAAGAAGATGATCCTCAGCGGCGACTGTTATTTTGCTAAAATTTAGTGGAAATGGTTGACGATAATCAAAATTTTTTACAGAACATACTTTTTACCGATGAAGCAACTTTCATGTTGCATGGTAAGGTAAACCATCAAAATTTCCGTTATTGGTCAGATGTTAACCCCAATGAAATGCACGAAAACCACACGCAGTATCCTCAAAAGTTAAATGTGTGGGCTGGGATCTTAAACAACCAAATAATTGGACCTTTTTTTATCGAGGGAACTTGACCGCTGCGAAATATCTGGAAATATTGACAGATCATATCATTCCGGCACTTCAAGCAGCTACTAATGGACAAATAAATGAGCTATGGTATCAACGAGACGGCGCCCCACCACATTGGGGGGTGGATATTCGTCATTTTCTAGACCAAACTTTTCCTCAGAGGTGGATAGGGCGGGGTGGACCAACTGAATGGCCCCCGCGATCCCCATACTTGACGCCTCTTGACTTTTTTCTGTGGGGTTACTTAAAAAGTAAAGTCTACAGCACTCCCGTACAAAATCTGCAGGAATTGCGTGCCCGTATAGAAGAACAATGCGCATTAATTGATGAAGAAATGATAATTAAAGCAGTAAATAACGTGTACCAGCGACTTGCTTACTGTCAAGAAGTAAATGGAAGACATTTTGAACATTTATTATGAAAAAACGAGATAATAAAATAGTTTAAATTTAAATTAAACTTAATCCGTCATTTAAATTTCATTTATTTTTTTTTAACTTTTTCCAATTACCTTCCTGAAAAAATTTTCGGTTGTATGGCCCGTTAAATTGCAATTTTTTTTTAGAAAACTTTCACATTACATCTGCTATACAAAAAATGCGTTTTTTTGGAGATAATAGGGGCTTAATGGAAAAGGGCCCTGTAGGCCCTAAAAAGGGTCAAAAAAATTTTTCAAAAAATACCTAAAAATCGTAAAATTTTCCGTTTTTTTCGAATCCGGGGTCAAAAATAGGGGTTCCCATTTGAAAAATCGAAGTTAGGGTCCGTGGTGCCCAAAATAAGGGCCCGGGCCCTTTTTCATAGGGCCGATCAAATTGCAAATTTTTTTTTAAGAAAACTTTCACATTACATGTGCTATACAAAAAATGCGTTTTTGCGGAGATAATAGGGGCTAAATGGAAAAGGGCCCTGTAGGCCCTAAAAAGGGCCAAAAAAATTTTTCAAAAAATACCTAAAAATCGAAAAATTTTCCGTTCTTTTCGAATCCGGGGTCAAAAATAGGGGTTCCCATTTGAAAAATCGAAGTTAGGGTCCGTGGTGCCCAAAATAAGGGCCCAGGCCCTTTTTCATAGGGCCAATCAAATTGCAAATTTTTTTTTAGAAAACTTTCACATTACATGTGCTATACAAAAAATGCGTTTTTGCGGAGATAATAGGGGCTAAATGGAAAAGGGCCCTGTAGGCCCTAAAAAGGGCCAAAAAATTTTTTCAAAAAATACCTAAAAATCGAAAAATTTTCCGTTCTTTTCGAATCCGGGGTCAAAAATAGGGGTTCCCATTTGAAAAATCGAAGTTAGGGTCCGTAGGGCCCAAAATAAGGGCCTGGGCCCTTTTTCATAGGGCCAATCAAATTGCAAATTTTTTTTTAGAAAATTTTCACATTACATGTGCTATACAAAAAATGCATTGTTTTCGAGTAAATCAGGGGTTCCGCTACTTTTTATACACCCTGTATATATCATTCGAAAGGTCTTAAAAAAAGGAAGCTTTTGGTGCAAACCGCTATTTTTTATTCCCTAAACTGCGCATGCGCGGGGTGAAATAATGATTTTTCAACTATAATTTTTATCTCAAAATCTAAGAGGGCTAGAAAAACGCTGTTTGCAGCAAAATTTTATTTACAAAAAATGTAGTTCAGCGATATAAATGTTGTTTTTTTGAATACAGTATGGCCGCTAGGTGACGATTAAGATAAAAAATTTCAATAATTTGGCCTAATGCGTCTTCTACCACTTCAAAAAATTTAAAAAAATTTGTCAAGCTATTTTTTCTTAAAATAAATGACATCTTTTTTTTCCAGAGAGTCATGTATCACCGCTTTTTTTTTTAATCGCATTTTTTAGGGAAAAAAATTCGAAAAATAGCTTTAACAATTTGAATTTGGCGCCAAAAATGATTTTAAAAAGTATGGTTGAACTAAATTTTTTGTAAACAAAATTTTGCCGCAAACCGCATTTTTCTAGTCCTCTTAGATTTGGAGATAAAAATCAAAGTTGAAAAATCACTATTTTGGACCGCGCATGTGCAAAAGTCGGTATAAAAAATTCTGGTTGGCTCCAAAAATTTTCTTTTTTTATGCCCTTTCGAATGATATGTATATTGTAGGGGTTCGCGCTGGGGGCCGATTCGACTATCTTACCCGGCTATACCCTTTAATTGATCCACTCAAATAACTCCCTAGAGAATTCCCAAATCGAAAAAACTGCAGTGATCAAAGTTTTCTTATATCCTGGGGCTAATTGAATAGGCCTATTAAAATTGGGCCCAGGGCCTTATGTAGGGCCCAAAGTCCGTTTTTTCTAATCGGAACCCCTATTTTTGACCCCGGATTCAGATAGTATGGGAGAATTGAGGATTTGTAAGTATTTTTTGGGAATTTGTTTTGGGCCTTACCGAGGCCCTGCAGGGCCCGTTTAATAATAACTTCTTGTAACAGAATGTCACAGCCTAATAACTAGGTTGGGAAGGCCCAAATCGAAAAAAATGTAGTGACCAAAGTTTTCTTTTTTTTTGGGCTAATTAAATGGGCCTATTAAAATTGAACCCGGGGCCTTATGTTGGACCCTACGGACCCAAAGTTGTTTCTTCTCATGGGCACCCCTACTTTTGGCCCCAAATTCGGAAACATTTTACGATTTTAGGTATTTTTTTAAAGTTTCATGGGCTCCTCTGGAACGGTGAGGCCCAAACGATAAGAAAACTAGCAACCCCATGACCCTAAATAGTGAGGCCCAATCGAGAATCTAATCAACAATCCAATGACCATAACTAGCAACCCCATGACTCCATGACCCTAAGCGGTTAGGCCCAATCGAAAATCCAATGAACAACCCCCAACTGTTCCCTTGCCACTCACAATGGGGTGCTTGTTTAGCGTGAGTCCCCTTGCCACTCGCGATTATCAAACTCATTCGTCTTAACCATGACGCCAGTGTTCAAAATTTCCACCATTAGAATCTAGACATGAATTTAAACGTCTTTGAAAATTTTGTACCGCACTAAGCAACGGTTCTCTAGAAATTGCGTTGCAAATTTGACGAATACGCTACATGTCCGCTCTTGTTGTAGGAGGTTGGGTGAATACTGTGATCTTTAGATACCCCATAAGAAAAAATCCGGTGATGTCAAATCTGGTGAGCGAGCAAGCAAACTGAAGGGACCTCTTTGTTCAATCTATCAATCTTCCTTATTATCTCATTAGCTAGATAATCAGTCATTTTTTGAATCAAAATTAGTACAAAAACGATAACAACCACTAAAATAAGAGAAATTTTAGTAGAGTAAGATTCACTCACTCACTCTTTTTTATTTAAATATGCAAAAAATGCGATACTATTAAAAAAAATTGAATTCGTATGTATGAAAAGTAGAGGGCGCAAAGCTCGCTCATAGAAAAATTGCTGCCTCAAGATCGGTATTTTGAATGAACAGTTATTAACAATTAACAATCATTAAGGAATAAATTATAAGTAGATTCAAACAAAATTCTAAGATAGTAACATTTTTACAAAACCGTTCAGCATACTCATTTAAAGTACAGCAGATACCGAGCAATGATGTTACAATTGAGAATCTTGAGTGGCAAGGGGACTCCCGCTAAACAAGTGTACCATCGTAAGTGGTAGATAAATGGGCCCTGTAAGGCCTCAGAGGGGCCAAAAAATCCCAATAAATACCTAAAAATTGTAAAATTTTCCGCTCTATCTGAATCCGGGGTGAAAAATGAGGGTTCCCATGAGAAAAAAACAACTTTGGGTCCGTAGGGCCCAACATAAGGCCCCGGGTTCAATTTTAATAGGCCCATTTAATTAGCCCCAAAAAAAAGAAAACTTTGGTCACTACATTTTTTTCGATTTGGGCCTTCCCAACCTAGTTATTAGGGTGTGACATTCTGTTACAAGAGGTCATTATTAAACGAGCCCTGCAGGGCCTCCGTAAGGCCCAAAAAAAATTCCCAAAATATACTTAAAAATCCTCAATTTCCCCCTCTATCTTAATACAGGGTCAAAAATAGGGGTTCCCATTAGAAAAAACGGACTTTGGGCCCTACATAAGGCCCTGGGCCCAATTTTACTTTGGTCACTACATTTTTTCGATTTGGGCCTTCCCAACCTAGTTATTTGAGTGGATCAATCAAAATTTCTCGACCTATATACACACATGCAGTCTGATCATTAAATAAGGCCTGACACAGCCCAAACTCAGCAGATGGCGCTAGGGTGTTCGCAATCGTCTGTGAGACACAGATAGTCTACGTACACTCATAAACATAAGTCAGTAGTAGTACTCAAAAAATATATAGTTATACCGTCCCAGAAAAAACTACTTCTTGGCTCTGTCAGGCTTCATTATACGTGCATAAATTATAATTGAAAAATGATGCTATTTCGGCATAATGAGCTTGTGATAGAAAAATTATTTTTCAATAGGAGCATGTATTAGGATACTTTTCGATTGAGAAAACGATGAGACAAGTTGTACAATGCAGTTGAGTTTTTCAGCTCGACGGCCTTGTATATTTTTCTCCACGCAAGATGGGAAAGTAAAAATAATGTAGGCCTTGCATTCTGAGAATCCTCTATTTTTCTCAAAGTACCCTAATACATGCCCTATTGAAAAAAGTATGGTACCTAACGTGAGTCAGAAGTTCTACTGGCCGCTCGGCTACGCTGCGCTCCGCCTCGTGCAGCACATCAAACTCTCGACGGCCATGTAGAACTTCTCACTCATGTTGGGTAATATACCATTACATCCATTACCTTTCATACAAATTTTGGCTGTACTTGTTGTTGTTTTAAGTGTTTATTTCATTTATTTATTTCTTATTTTTTGAGCTATATTCAAGTAGCTTATAAATCTATGACTTTTTAATTAATAAATTATAGTTAATAAAATAAAACCTATTTATTTATTTTTTTTTAATCTTTATTAATATTTTTAGGTTTTAAGTTAATTGATGTTGTTAAGAACAGCTCAATATGTATTTAATTATTACAGATAAAATTATTATTACAGGTTTTTCCTGAAAATACAAGACGATTGGTTATAATTAATTATTTTGGTTGAAATTAATTCTCATGATTATGAATTTTGGAACTCCTCTACTCTTGGTGATTGGTGAAATCTTGAAGAACAGGTCACATAATCATCAGTTATGTGGATACCATGTAAAAATTTTCCATTAATTATTTATTTTTAAGTGCACCGCTGGCCAACAAGATACCCGTTTCGCAATTTTTACGAGACTTGTTTTAAATTAGTGTTGGTTCCTGAAGGATCGCGGAGTTATCAAACTCAAACCGTATCAGTTCAGGAGTCATTGTTTAGACTACGCCAAGAGCAAAGTTCCACCATAAAGCACATTCTCAGGTCGATGGCCAGTGCCCCGACCACGTCCACGACGTCCTACGGGGCCACTATCCTCTGAAAAATAAACCAGTAGGACAACAATGTTTATTGGTTTAACGTGTAGTACCTGCGTGAGCTTACCCGCACGGGCCACTCAGCCAATGGGTCTCGGACAGCGTCCTCCTGCACGGTTTATCTCTTCGGAAGACCCAAAGGCCGTCTGTTCGGCTCGCCTATAAATTTCCGATCAAAAGTAAGTGAGTACAGTTGAACGGACCCTTTGTTGGGGTATTCACATGTCACACCATTCGAATGCTCTTTCATCCTGGCTAAGACAGGCCAGGAACCCGGTTGATCTGGGCGACGACGGGTCTGCCCCAGGCTAGACGCAACCTTCATGCGCAATTTTACTCAAAACCGTGAACGCCGAGCCGTAGCCCAATTGTGACGCCACTCACTGGGCGCCTTGCTAGCTGTCAATACGACAGAAGTACCACTGCCACCAAGAGTCCATACCCATTCAAACGATCAGGAAAAACAAGCCCAACGAGGCAGAATGGGAGAAGCATAATTCGGCCGAAGCCACCCCCACGCTACGACCACCTCTATGTACTCGTTAATCCCGGCTTGGAAATTGGTAAGCCCTTGGTAGATTTCATCCTCTCTTGCGAGCACCGCTAGAGTAACTCTCCTTACTATGGTAGCGGCCACCGTGAATTCGAATTAGGAGTTTTGGAATATGAGACATAGTCTAAGTTTAAGAAACATACAGTTACAGTGAGTCATCCCCACAGCAATACCCACAGGCCTCGACCACCAGTAGGAAGTCGAAAAACGTTAGAAAAGCGTCACTAATAAGATGACGAGTCAAATTGCTACCTTGCGTTCGAACAGCACACGCCGAGAGAAGGTTATCTCAGGGCAAAATGCCATGCCACAGCTGTCTTACTTAGCCGCGATCGCCATTTATATTTGGCGTCACGTTGCCACCGAAGGACGGTCGTGTGTGCCGTAGCTCACACGCACTCTTTGAAGTGCACAGTTGGCCCTTAACAGAGACATCCGTACCAATTACCTTAGCGTTCAACGGCAATTCTGGCACCTTCTCTGCCTTGGTTTACCATTCGGAAACCAGTGAGACAGGAGGACAAGAACGACAACTGAAGAGTGTCGCCAGGTTATTACATCAACGGCTCGCACTGGCCCCAGAGTGCTAATTTTGACGCCACTATGCATATTAACTACTATTTCAATCAACCACCCAGCAACGGGTTCTCATGCAACTCACCCACATACCTCGGCAATCACCACCAGGTAAGTGGCATCCCTAAACACTATCACAATGATCAGGGTGTCAAGTCCAAGCCAGCCAGCGAGAGTTTCACCACGAACTACGATCTTCGGCGCTCGTTCTTCAGCTTCACTGCAGTCGGCTTCACGCCAACAATCATCCTGAAATAGGGAAAAAAGTCCATCCGTGATAATAAATCCCTACATGATTTATCTCACCTTGGAGTGCGCGACTGCTCAATAATTTCGGTAGCGGGCACGAGCTAGAGGATCGAGCGTAGGAACACTTTTAACTGAATAAAAATGCCTTAGGCTTTACTTTAGTAATTAAATTTAAGAAAACAATTCCTAAAAAAAAACTTATACAAAATCAATAAGTAACGCGATGATTTAACATACCTTTGAACGGCTATGATCCAAAATCAATAACACAACAAAGAATTGATTTTCTCCGGTTCAAGTTGCGCGTGCACACAACGCTCATCTGCTACTGGTAGCTTGCGCGCGCGAGAAAAACAAAGATTATGACAAAAACAGTGTACTAAATACACTCACACGCATCCACACTCACTTGCACATATACAATTAACTTACAGAATCGCTAAGGTGCACCTCATACCAAGCCGTCAGGCTTAACAAAATGCCAGGCTACGATGCCTACCAGCCGCAATAGCTACCACACTCGAGTCCCCGTGTAGCCATCATGAAGCGGTCCCGGCGTTGACGTGAAATGACAACTTCAAAAGTAAACACCACACTTTACCACTACGAATCTATAACAACGCACGACGCGAATGACAATAATTGCTTCGGTTTCCGTTAACGAGTAAGTTTCATCGAGATCTGCTAGAAATGGATCTTTGCGAGTCTGTCAGAAATCTGTCTACTTCCCCGTCGTCCTCCGTAATGAGATTTTTTGTGGGAAATTGAAGTCCAATGTTCTTTGATTCAGTTTCAAGCATCAACAGAAGTTCTATTAGGTCGATTAAAATGCTTGCCTCGATTTTCTGACGCTTTTAGTTTCATTTCTTTACGAAACCGAGGCACCGTTTCCATTCTTTTTGCCGAGATTTAAAATAACGCCAATAAATTTTTTTTTTTTAAGTTTTCTTCTTAACTGAGCTATTAATTACACTATTAATCCATAAAAATTCTCTATTTTTTGAAAGAGGATGTTGAAATGAGAGCAAATTTATGCGTGTACGGAATGTGTTGAGATGCTGACATGCGATGAACTAAATAATTAAGTATGGGGGTGAGGCGTTTTTGGGTCATTTTCGAATATCGACTTCTAATAGCGATAGAAGTTTCACTTTATACCTAACTTGAAAGTTTGCGAAGTCCGGACGCGCTTGGTTATATTTTCTGTTGTATCAAGCGACATATATGTGATTTTTGTCGTATTTTTTGCTATTTTAATGTTTTTTTTAAAAATCTGCTTGATTTTCATAAAAATTAATTATTTAGAGGCCCATAACTCATCATTTTACTAAATATGCATCTAATAAACACCTTTTTACGATTACAGAGTCCAATAGTGTCGTTAAAAATTTTGTTCATGCCTAGAAAGTCGATTTTTTCACTCATTTTAGATGTTTTTTAACAATTTTTGATGAATTTTTAAAAATTGAAGAAACTGTTTAAGTAAGCAGGATTTTCTTTTTCAAACATCATATTTTCGAAAAAAAAAAAATTCGCACAGCTCCATTAAATTCTGAAAAAAATTGGTGGGCCTAAATAATAAGAGTGTTTTGCGATAATACAATTACTTGACAAGTATTTAATTACTTATACTTGCCCCTCCCGAGTGAACGAGAACATTTTTTTTTTACATTTTTTACTATACAAATACCATAGATGAACTTAAAAACTTTCAAACAAACAAAAATTTTACATTACATTAATTAATACAATTAATACAATTTTACATTAATTTCCAATAATAATACAGTTACAAGGCTTCAATGATTTAAAAAAGTAGCTAACCTATAAAATAGAGATTTTTTAAAGAACTTTTCGACTATCGAAGAGAGTAGTTTTTTAGTTCCTAAACTACTCTCTTCGATAGTCCAAAAGCTCTGTAAAAAGTCTCTATTTTATAGGTCAGAAACTTTTTTAAATCATGGAACGCTTGTAACTGTATTACTAATGGAAATTGGGAGGTAAAATTTTTGTTTGTTTAAAAGTTTTTAAGTTCATCTATTACTTCGTATGGTAAAAAATGCAAAAAAAAATTTTCTCGTTCACTTGAGAGCGCCAAGTATAAGTAATTAAATACTTGTTAAGTAATTGTATTATCGCAAAATACTCTTATTTTTTAGGCCCGCTAATTTTTTTTAGGGCTCAATAGAGCTGTGTTCCATGTTTTCCTATTTTTTCAAAAATATAATGTTTGAGAAAGAAAATCCCGCTTACTAGACTCTGAAAGACTGTTCCTTCAATTTTTAAAAATTCATCAAAAATTGTTAAAAAACGGCCAAAATGAGTGAAAAAATCAACTTTCTAGGAATGTACAAAATTTGTAAATACACTTTTGGACTCTGTAATCGTAAAAAGGTGTTGATAAGATGCATATTTATTAAAATGATGAGTTATGGGCCTCAAAATATTTAATTTTCATGAAAATTAAGCAGATTTTTAAAAAAATCATTAAAATAGGAAAAAATTCGTCAAAAATCACATATATGTCGCTTGGTACAGCAGAAAATTTAAACCAAGCGCGTTCGGACTTCGCAAACTTTCAAGTTAGGTATAAAGTGAAACTTCTATCGCTATTAGAAGTCGATATTCGAAAACGACCCAAAAATGCCTCACCCTATTAAGTATGCGAGTGCAGAATTGTACTTTTACAGTACAGATAAATAAGCATTGTCAGGTATAATCCGAACGCCACTTGTAAGACGAGAGTGAGTCGTCACTATGTCGGGAGTTTTCTTAATGTATTGAAATGTACTTTATTTAATAAATTTATATTCTAAAACCAGAATATTCCATATGGTTGCAAGAGCACGTAGTTTTTGAAAACGGAAAAGTGACTATTTTAAAGTGTTCCAAAGTGAAACTGACATACCACGTTACTTCAAACGTGAAGAGGCTTGGAAAGAATTTTAAATGAGCCTATTAGAAAAAGAAAATCAGTGCTTGAATGAACTAAGCTTAACAGGTATCAAGTTAGTGCCAAAAGAAGATTTGATAAAAGCTTTATGTAATTTGCCACCCAGAATAATCTTGGAATGTTTTATCATAGATGAACTAAAAAGACATTGTAAAGGCACAAAGGAAGAAAATACTTTTTGGCAAATAGATTTTGGCTTTGCTTTTATTGTAATTACCAACTGAGTCACTAAACAACTCTTTAAATTTTTCTTTAATATTTACTGCCACATTTTCAACATTCAATTTATTAATTTCATTCTCGTTTTTAACGTCAAATTTTAACGGCCATAATTCAAAAGCTGCTAACCATTGTCTACCCATTAACAACGGTCCTCTTCCCGGCAATACAAAACACTCCAATACGCAAGTTTTCCCCCGAAACTCTACAGTTAAATTGCATAATTTTCCCATCGGTTGCAAAACACTATTATCATACGTTTTCAATTTTCGCTCTGTTTTAACAATTCTAAATTTTTTAAAATTTTCATCGTAACATTTCTCCGATATTACAGTCGCATAAGTACCCGTATCAATCTCCATTTTAACCGTAGAATCGTTTATTTTCACATTTTCAAACATTGGATTTCCTTCCATATCCTTATCATTAATTACCTTACCTATGAACTTTCTCTCATCACCGCCGTTCATGTACAGAAACTCAATTTTTGCTGCCCACTCCTGCGTTTGTCCAGCGCTTCCACCGTTGACCTCGCTGATACCGCTGCCGCTGCTGCTCGTTGCCTCCCCGTCATAATCGTACTGCATCCGCTGCACTTGTTGCTGTCCACCCGTTGGTTCCTTGCGGTTTCGGCAAACTCTTTTTAAATGTCCTTTTTTATGACAAAAATCACACTCAAAATCGATATACCTGCACCTGTTGGCTAAATGATAGGGGGATGCGCAACGAAAGCATACTCTTCCTTGTTGATTTTTGACTTGAAAATTATTACCATTAGTAGCTTGCACGTTTTGTTCTAGCTTTGATTTCATAGTCCTCCTTTCGCCTGGCCTCGTAGAGCTATTTGAAATTCCAATTGCAAATACTTCACTTTTTGTCTCTTTATTTTGCAGAATTTTTTGCGTACCGAGTGCATCCTTCTCCGCTGATTCTTGAGCGACTGCTTCTTTATAAGCCGTCTCAAATGTCAACTTTTCATTTTTAAAAAGTGCTATTCTTGTATCATTATTTTGAAGTCCACATACAAACTGATCTCGTAATGCCGAGCTCAAATTAGTCTCAAAATTGCAGTTTAGCGCTAATTTTTTCAGTTTAGCTGCAAACTCTGCAACTGTTTCAGATGCTTCCTGTTTTGCCTTATTAAATTTGCATCTTTCCATAACTTCTGAAGGTTTAGGGTTTAAATGTTCACGCATCACTTTGACAATGTTCTCGTACGATTTTTCACTTATTTTGGATGGTGATAACAGTTTTTTTATTAATTTAAACCCTTCTGTATCTACTTGTACCAATAATTGTGCTTTCTTCTTTTCTGGTTTTATGTCTTTTGCTTCAAAAAACATCTCCATTTGCTCGACAAACGTTTCCCAGTCATCTTTATGCAGCACATATTCTACTCTGGATCCCATTTCACCGTCGTTTTCAGGCTCTGAATCAGCTAAATCGGTTGCGCTTACTTCACTCAACTTGGCTCCTTCAATTTCACCTACTAACGTGTCCACTTCTTTTTCGGTGGGTGCTACGCCCTGACTTGTATCAATTATATCTTCAGTTTGAGTGCTTATGCTCTTACTTTCTTCAAAAGTTTCAGTATTTTTGTCTTGCAAATTTTGTTGCTCTTGCAGTCTTTTTACTATTTTTTTTACTTCTTTTCTAGATTCATGACTGTATATCCACATCAGTAGTGTTTGCGCCTTTACCTGGAAGTATTCGCACAAGAATTCTACCAACTCTGTTTTTTTTTGCCTTACTTATTCATGCACTATAAGTAATTCTTGGGTCAGTCACTAACATTTCCTACTTGAGTTGCGCTCCCGTAGCAATTTACTCCTCTTTCCTTTCAACTAGATCCGATAATCCTCGTCGCCATTGTAATATTTCTAAGTGGGTAGTTTAAGGAAATGAATAAGTACCTTTTAAAATTATATTTATTAATCAAACATCATTGAATACATGTTACTTTGAGCGTGGTCGTAGTGCGACTGCCGCGTCCGCAGTTGCGCCGAGGCTCACACCCGAAAAGTGCTAACGCTTGCACATCTCTACTTTCATACATTACAGTCAGCATTTTATTCGTGATATGATTGGTTGAAGAACAAAATTTAAAATTTTAATTTTTATTTTTAGTTTTTATATTACAATTCAATTAAAACATCTAGAGAATAGATTTAATAAAAAAATAATTATGTCATCAAGTGTTCGAAATTATCCGATTAAAATCATTAAAATAATAATTATTAGTATACAAACTGAACAATGGTTCGCTTAGAGAGCTTCAAGGTTTGGCAAGAGGGTAGGTACATGGGTAGATTCAAAAGTGGGTAAGTGTTTACCTACAAAGGTTTGTACAAGATCGAAAACAATAGTTTAAAAGATGATAGTTTTAGGGTTAGATGTTGAGAAAAAAAAAAAAAGAACAACATACGTTCAAAGTTACAAATTGAAGTATGAAAATAATAACAAAGTAAAAGAGGCTGCACATGGCTGGAAACTGGTGTCGTAAGGTAAACTTCGATATTTATCAGGATAGGTTAATTGGGAGGAACCTAGGTAGAAAAAGCGTTGATGACAAATGTAAAAGGATGTAGGAAATATTTGTCAAAAAAGTTAAAGAACTGCATGGGCAAAATTGTATGAAGAGGATTAGTTTCACGATTGTAATTCAAAAAAAATTTGAGAAGAACAATAGGAAAGATAGTTTTCACAAAGATGAAAACAAAGATTCAGAGTTAAAGACCAATGCATGAAAAAAAGAAAAAACAACAGCGAACACCAAAATTAAAGCAAGTAGATTCATGTGAAAGAGATGGGAATAATATTAAGCAAAAATGTACATATAAGCGTAGGTTCAAAGTTACAAACGTAATGACAAGTCCAGGTACGCCAGTAGGTACAATGAAGTTACCACAGTAGTTATCAAGTTTAAAACAATGCTATGAACAAGGTTTGTTATAGGGTTATTTAGAATAGTAAGTACAAGAGGATAAAAAAGATTATACACAAGGCTAGATTCAGTGTAGAAAATTAAAAAAAATAAATAAAGAACCAGAGTTAGCATGGGAGTAGAAACAGATGTAGAAACAAATGCATGTGTAGAAGGTTCGACGTTAGAAGCTTGAGTAAAAAATAGGTAGTAAGCACAAGATTATTGACATATGTAGGAAGTAAAAAAAATCAACAGACGTAGTAAAGAGAGTCGGAAAAAAATACTCAACAGACGTGGATAGTAGCGAGGTTATAAAGCAGGAAAGGTTAATAAGTAAAAAGACGAAAATAAGTCGGTTAAAGCATAGAAACAGATGTTTAACAAAGGATTGAAATGAAAGTATGATCAAAGATTAGAACAAAGTAGTCTTGGAATTAGAAATAAAAGCATGAAAAAAATTCAAACTACAGTTATCACCATGATAGAAAAATATATATAAATATGAGCATATTCCTGGGTAAGAGCTTAGTTATAAGAAGCAGTAAGTGCAATGGTAAGAACAAGGGAAGTTACAAGGGTTTGGAGTAAGATGAAAGGTGAGAACAAAGGTAGGCACGAAATAAGGTGCAGTTGTAGTCACAAGCTATAAAAGTAGAAACAATGGTATGTATCAGAGTAGGTACAGAGGTAGACACAAGGGTATGTGTATTAATGCAGGTACAAGTGTAGATTCAAGCATAAAATTCTGGGGGGTTAGCGCGCGAAGCGAGCAGGGGGGTACCCCCTAGTGTATATATATACAGGGTGAGTCATTTTAATCTATAGGCTCCAAAATCTCGAAACTGAAGCCCCAGACCAAAAAATTTTTCGTATAGGTACAAGTGTAGATTTAAGCATTAAATTCTGGGGAGTTGGCAAGTGAAGCGAGCAGGGGGGTACCCCCTAGTAAATATATATATATATCTTACTATATTATATAGTTGTTTTTCCTCTCTCACGCCCCCCTACGCCCCCCACAGGCCTCTCAAAAAAGTGCTTAACTAACCGTAAAAGTGTACCGAAATATGCTTATTTCTATGAGTTTTGAATTATCCTATGATTTTCCAATCACGCCCCCCACCCGCCCTTCCCACGCCCCCCATTTTTAATATTTTGTTACAAGTTTTGTATATTTTCTTAATTTAATAATTCTTTTTTAATGGTATAATTAAACTATATAAAATTTTAAAATTTGAATTCATTAATATTAAAAAATTTCATTATAAGATTAATTAGAAAAATCCAAGTTTTTAATTTAAAAAAATGAAAAAAAGATTTTATTTTCAGAAAAATTGAATTTATAATGGAGTAATTTTTTCTTTTTAGTAAATTGTAAAATTTTATTTAAAAAATTCTTGTTAAACTTTAAATCCTTATTTATTTATTTTTTATTTTTTTATTCTGTAATTATCATCCAAATATATTCATGTATGTATTCATGTATGTACGCGTGCACGTACGCGGAGGAGTCTTCGCGTAGGCGCAAACTTACCCTTTCAAACAAAAGTTTGCGCGTACGCGCAACTTAGGTGTTTCGCGTACGCGCAAACTAAATTATCCCGCGTGCGCGCAAACTTAGGTATCCCGCGTGTGCGCAAAAACTTTAGATCTCCGCGTGCGCGCAAAACTCTAGATCTCCGCGTGCGCGCAAAAACTTTGATTACGTTGCGATAAATGCATCAGTTCATGTCCTTCTAAACATTAAAATAAAACATTAAAATTGTGATTAAAAAAAGCTTTGAAAATTAACTAAAAACCCAAAGAAGTGACCCAAATGTCTAGTCCTAGCGGATCCTCCTCTCAGGGTTGGATAAGTTTTTTTGGATCATCGATTGCAGAAACTTTGGAAATCGCTTTATGGTACCGAATGATGAGCAAAATCATCAATAATTTTTCTAAATGGTCCTTTTTTTCGATTATCCACACAAAATTTTTGAATTATTTTTGTTTTTTAAATAATTTTCAAACAATTTGTGTTCAAAGCCCATTGCACTCCTAGACATATGTATCTTCGCATGTTTTTGTCTCTTTATGAACTTTAAAAGAAAAATATTTTCAAATTTTAACTCAAAAAGTATGAATCTGAACAATTTATATTTCAAACCTCAGAAAATGCTAAAAAGTACTTTTAGAAACAAATTATTCCTGTTCAATTTTTTGAGTTAATACTTGAATTTAAATTGGTTGAGATCTTCTTTATATTGAATATTGAATCAATTGGAATGTGTCTTGACCGAACAAATTATAGTATAGATTTGTAAAAGTATCTTTGATGGACTTTTGGAAAAACCTCGGCCAGGATTATTTTGGTCAATGTCCTCATTGCAGGCATCACGATTACTGTTACTGCTTCAATAAGGTATGTTCAACAACGAATATTAATGTACAACGATTTCCATATTTTCCTCATTGATCTAAATGTAGTACACAGTAAATTTTGTTTAAAATTTTTATCTTATTTTTTTCAACTATCCACTTTGTTATAAGGTAGGGTCCCTGTACCTAAAATGGGCTCCCCTGTTATTTTGAATATACTCAAGGTAAATTCACAATAAAATACCTCAAGTGGTTTTGAATTTAGTCGTTTCGTAGACACTATTGTGTCAGCTTGAAAGTTAAAAAAATAACTTTTGAGCGTTTTTTAAATAAATTTTTTCAAAATACATATTATAAAATTAGCCAAAATTACCTTTGCAGTACGTTAAGCCTCATATTTTTTTAATTTTTCGTAAGTTTTAGCTACCATAAACTTCAAATTTCATGAATTTTAAATAAATATAAATGCCGATGAAAAGCATAATAAAGGTGGGGGTCTACATTGTATGGTCAAATGAGAAAAAAAATTGTGCTTTTTAAGGAAATTGTTGAATTTTAAATATTTGCGTGAATCAAGCGATTAAAAAACAAAAATTTACGCACACTAATAATAAAAACCGATCACCGACCGACGCAGATAATTATGAAGTACTTTTCAATTTTTATAAATTTAAAAATGGCGTAAAACTCAAGTTTGAGTTTAAATTTAATTTTTTAATCCAATATTGATAATTTTAATTCACTGTTTGGGAAAGCTTCCTGAATGGTGTACTGAAACTCAGTACACCATGTTAAAAGTAATTATTTTGGACGGTCTTTTTTGTCTGCTGAATAAAGCATTATAAAAAGAAATAGTTTGACTCAGTATTTCCGTACGTTCTTTTAACTTTTAGCAAATCAGTTTCGTTAGTATGTACGAAAAATAAGCAAGGTAGATGTACCTAATATGGCTCCCTAAGCGAGAATCGACGTTGTGGCGAATCAAATCAATATTTTTTGACGTGTAAGGTTAATTCAAGGTCTTTAAAATGAGACCTTACGCGTTCGATTTTGATCAATGAGCTTGAAATGCCAGAGGATTTAAGAAAACACGTTTTTTTAAGATACCAAAAATTTGTGTACCTAATATGGCCCCTTTGAAGTAATCTATTAATTGCGAATATATTGTGTTTACTTCAGCTTCTTTTAAAATTTTACACACTAAATTAAAACGATATTCCAAATACTACTTTATACAATTTTTATACCACGCAAAATGAAAGCAAATCTATGAAATATCGGTATTTCCACTAATTCGTGGGGGGCCATATTAGGTACACTGCAGAATAGAAAGTTATTTAAGAATAAAAGCCGTTAGAAAACGAGTTGAACAAAAACTAAAATCACGTTTAAAAGCTAAAACAATAACGAATCGAATCTACTTATGAAAATTTCGGTCAGGTGAGTCTAAATCTTTTGGCAGACCATTTAATTACAACGTAAAATAATAACGGAGGTATACGAAACTAGTTTTAGCTATAGGGCGTGCGCAAAAATAATTTTCAAATGTTCAAAACAACTCAAAACTTCATAAATCAGTGTTTTTGACTTCTTCCTACCTAATTGTAGAAATGCCGTATATCGAGCATATTCAAAATAACAGGGGGGGGGGGGCATATTAGGTACAGGGGCCCTACCTAATAACAAAGTGGATTGTTGAAAAAAAATAAGATAAAAATTTTAAACGAAATTTACTGTGTACTACATTTAGATCAATGAGATAAACATTGACTACGTTGTGCATTAATATTCGTTGTTGAACATGCCTTATTGAAGCAGTAACAGTATCGTGATGCCTGTAAAAAGAACATTGACCAAAATAATCGTGGCCAAGGTTTTTCCAAAAATACTTTTAAAAATCTATAATATAATTTGTTCGGTCGAAAATATCTTTCCTAGTCGACAGGTTAGAACAATAAGGTATATCCGTATATTATTGCACAGCATAGACGAGATTTATCTTATTGATCTAACCTGTCGACTTATCGTTTCTTCAAAAGTTCTTTGTTAAAATAAAAAAAATAAATAAAACTCAAGACACATCCCAATTGATTCAATATTCAATATAAAGAAGATCTCAACCAATTTAAATTCAAGTCTTAACTCAAAAAATTGAACAGGAATAATTTGTTTCTAAAAGTACTTTTTAGCATTTTCTGAGGTTTGAAATATAAATTGTTCAGATTTATCCTTTTTGAGTTAAAATTTGAAAATATTTTTCTTTTAAAGTTCATAAAGAGACAAAAATATGCGAGGATACACATGTCTAGGAGTGCAATGGGCTTTGAACACAAATTGTTTGAAAATTATTTAAAAAACAAAAATAATTCAAACATTTTGTGTGGATAATCGAAAAAAAGACCATTTAGAAAAATTATTGATGATTTTGCTCATCATTCGGTACCAGAAAGCAATTTCCAAAGTTTCTGCAATCGATGATCCAAAAAAACTTATCCAACCCTGACTGACTGACTGTATAAGGTTTTTATTTCGGCCTTCAGGTATAACCCTATTTGGTCGCTTGACAAGTACATCGAGTGATACAAATATATGGTAACACGTTCGCATAAATAGATAATTAAATGCACTTAAAATTAGATTACAACGAAGTAAATAACAAAGATATAATATATAATAGCACGTTCTCATAGGTAGAATAATAAATGCACTTAAAATAGTATATGATAGTACAGGTGCAGGATCGTCACCGGGGCGGTTTTAAGGACCCAAGTACGTAGCGAAGCACAGCACGAGGTTCTTAATAAGCCCTGTTGACGTACTGCACTCGTACTATATACTATTTTATAGTACGAGTCACCGAAAACACGCATCAAAGATTTTATTTTGTGGTTAGAGTGACCAGGGGTACTATAAATTAACTTACAACAAAGTGACTTATAGGGCAGGAAACAAAATTTATTAACTGGGTAAGTGTGGCAGGTGCAATAGTAGATCGAATCAAATCGTGGGATAATCCATTCACTAGAAAATATATGACGTTTTCCCGTGCGAGATCAATTCTATTGCTGTTTAATACATTTTTTCCCGCGCAATGTTAATTCTACTCCCATTCATTATATTTTTTTTCCCGTTTAATACATTTAACTTCCGCTCAAGTATTTTTTTCCCGTGCATTTATTTTCTTTCCCGTTTAATTACTTATTTTTCCGTGCAAATGTCTTTTTTCCCGTGAATTTGACCTAAAATTTCCCGTGCGTTTGATTTTTTTTTCGTGCTAATAAATTAGACCCTTTTCGAATCACCCACCCATGCCTTTTTTTTTACTTACGCCCCCCATTTTTGATATATGTCATCAGTTTCTACCCACATCGCCAATTTTTGATACAAGTTATCAGCTATGTATCTATAGAAGAAATTTAAAAAGTAACTACGAAGCATTAAAAAAATTAACTAATATTCAAAGATTAAAGAGAGAACCCAAAAAGAATGTCAGCATTTTATTCGTTATGTGATTGGTTGAAGAACAAAATTGAAAATTTGAATTTTTATTTTTAATTTTTATATTACAATTCAATTAAAACATCTAGAGAAAAGATTTGATGAAAATATAATTATGTAATCAAGTGTTCGAAATTATCCGATTATAATCATGAAAATAATGATTATTAGTATACAAACTGAAACAAAACCAATGAATCTATAACCACAAAAGTTTAAGTGAATATGAACTCTGAACGTAGCGCAAAGGTAAAGGGTATATATAACTTATTGTCGATTAATTTAGATGAAGCTTCGACAAAACTTGTTTAAGTTAATATAATACAATTGTGCGTGCGCTTCGCTTAGAGAGCTTCAAGGTTTGGCAAGAGGGTAGGTACATCAGTAGATTCAAAACTAGGTAAGTGTTTACCTACAAAGGTTTGTACGGAATCGAAAACAATAGTATAAAAGATGTTAGTTTCAGGGTTGGATGTTGAGAAAAAAAAAAAAAAAAAGTACAACATACGTTCAAAGTTACAAATTGAAGTTTAAAAATAATAACAAAATAAAAGAGGCTACACATGGCTGGAAACTTGTGTCGTAAGATAAACTTCGATATTCATCAAGATAGGTTGATCGGGACAGACCTACGTAGAAAAAGCGTTGATAACAAATGTAAAAGGATGTAGGAAATATTTGTCAAAAAAGTTAAAGAACTGCGTGGGCAAAATTGTATGAAGAGGATTAGTTTCACGATTGTAATTCAAAAAAAATTTGAGAAGAACAATAGAAAAGATAGTTTTCACAAAGATGAAAACAAAGATTCAGAGTTAAAGACCAATGCATGAAAAAAAGAAAAAACAACAGCGAACACCAAAATTAAAGCAAGTAGATTCATGTGAAAGAGATGGGAATAATATTAAGCAAAAATGTACATATAAGCGTAGGTTCAAAGTTACAAACGTAATGACAAGTCCAGGTACGCCAGTAGGTACAATGAAGTTACCACAGTAGTTATCAAGTTTAAAACAATGCTATGAACAAGGTTTGTTATAGGGTTATTTAGAATAGTAAGTACAAGAGGATAAAAAAGATTATACACAAGGCTAGATTCAGTGTAGAAAATTAAAAAAAATAAATAAAGAACCAGAGTTAGCATGGGAGTAGAAACAGATGTAGAAACAAATGCATGTGTAGAAGGTTCGGCGTTAGAAGCTTGAGTAAAAAATAGGTAGTAAGCACAAGATTATTGACATATGTAGGAAGTAAAAAAAATCAAAAGACGTAGTAAAGAGAGTCGGAAAAAAATACTCAACAGACGTGGATAGTAGCAAGGTTATAAAGCAGGAAAGGTTAATAAGTAAAAAGACGAAAATAAGTCGGTTAAAGCATAGAAACAGATGTTTAACAAAGGATTGAAATGAAAGTATGATCAAAGATTAGAACAAAGTAGTCTTGGAATTAGAAATAAAAGCATGAAAAAAATTCAAAATACAGTTATCACCATGATAGAAATATATATATAAATATGAGCATATTCCTGGGTAAGAGCTTAGTTATAAGAAGCAGTAAGTGCAATGGTAAGAACAAGGGTAGTTACAAGGGTTTGGAGTAAGATGAAAGGTGAGAACAAAGGTAGGCACGAAATAAGGTGCAGTTGTAGTCACAAGCTATAAAAGTAGAAACAATGGTATGTATCAGAGTAGGTACAGAGGTAGACACTAGGGTATGTGTATTAATGTAGGTACAAGTGTAGATTCAAGCATAAAATTCTGGGGGGTTAGCGCGCGAAGCGAGCAGGGGAGTACCTCCCCTAGTGTATATATATACAAGGTGAGTCCTTTTAATCTATAGGCTCCAAAATCTCGAAACTGAAGCCCCAGACCAAAAAATTTTTCGTATAAAAATTTTATGATTTGGTGGAGGAAAGAAAATGGTTACCTTGGATTTGGGCCCGGGGCCTTATTTTGGGCCCTAGGGACCCAAAGTCCGTTTTTTTAAACAGGAACCCCTGTTTTTGACCCCCGATTCTGAAAGAGCAGAAAATTTTACGATTTTTAAGTATTTTTTGAAAATTTTTTTAGGCCCCCTGAGGCCCTGCAGGGGCTTGTAAAGCTTTTATAAGGTCCATTTCTTTTTAACTCGAATCAACTCTGAAATAACGCATTTTTTGTATAGCACATGCATAGGAAAAGTTTTTTGGTTGGAAATTTCTAACAAAATGGGCCAGAAAAATTGGGCCCGGGGCCTTATTTTCGGCCCTACGGACCCAAAGTCCGTTTTTTAAAATGGGAACCCCTGTTTTTGACCCCGGATTCGGAAAGAGCAGAAAATTTCACGATTTTTAAGTATTTTTCGAAAAATTTTTTGGGCCCCCTGAGGCCCTGCAGGGGCTTGTAAAGCTTTTATAAAGCCCATTTCTTTTTAACTCGAATTAACTCTGAAATAACGCATTTTTTGTATAGCACATGCATAGGAAAAGTTTTTTGGTTGGAAATTTCTAACAAAATGGGCCAGAAAAAATTGGGCCCGGGGCCTTATTTTCGGCCCTACGGACCCAAAGTCCGTTTTTTAAAATGGGAACCCCTATTTTTGACCCCGGATTCGGAAAGAGCAGAAAATTTTATGATTTTTAAGTATTTTTCGACAAATGTTTTATTTTGGTTATTTGTAAAAAGATATTTAGTATTAACTTTTTTTGGTGATACAGAGTATTTAAGACTTTTTAAATTTGACAGCCTCAATTTTTTTTTAACTATCCATTCAGATTTGGCTCGAACTGTCCTCCATTAGCTGTGATACACAAATTTATTCTTTTTTGAAAGTTAACTATAGTTTTTAGTAGTACTTCACGTGGAATACCATCACACGCTCTTTGGATACGATTAATCATATCTTGCCGAGTCATTGGAACTGTTGCGTAGACAATATTTTTCAAAAAACCCCACAGATAAAAGTCCGGCGAAGTCAAATCTGGTGAGCGTGGTGGCCATGCAACAGGTCCACCACGTCCAATCCATTTGAATGAATGAATGAATGAATGAACGAACGAACGAACGAACGAACGAACGAACGAACGAACGAACGAAGGAACGAACGAAGGAACGAACGAACGAACGAACGAACGAACGAACGAACGAACAAATGAATGAATGAATAATAAATAAATAAATAAATAAATAAAAAAGAAGACCTTAAACTTTTCCAATGCATGTGCTATACAAAAAATGCGTTGTTTCAGAGTTGATTCGAGTTAAAAAGAAATGGACCTTATAAAAGCTTTATAAGCCCCTGCAGGGCCTGAGGGGGCCCACAAAAATTTTCAGAAAATACTCAAAAATCGTAAAATTTTCTGCTCTTTCCGAATCCGGGGTCAAAAATAGGGGTTCCCATTTAAAAAACGGACTCTTGGGTCCCTAGGGCCCAAAATAAGGCCCCAGGACAAAATCCAAGGTAACTATTTTCTTTCCCTCTCCAAATCATAAAACTTTTATATGAAAAATTTTTTGGTCCGGGGCTTCAGTTTCGAGATTTTGGAGCCTATAGATTAAAATGACTCACCCTGTATATACTATATTATATAGTTGTTTTTCTTTTTCCACGCGCCCCCCCTCCCCCAAAAGTGCTTAACTAACCGTAAAAGTGTATCAAAATATGCTTATTTCTATGTGTTTTGAATTATCCTATAATTTTCCAATCACGCCCCCCCCCACGCTCCCCCGCGCCCTTTTTTTTACCCAGCCCCCCATTTTTGATGTATGTTATCACTTTTACCTACACTTCAGTACTGAGATATACATAAGATCAGAAAAGAGAGTAGGTACAAGGGTATGCGCAGGAGTAGACATATAATAAGCACGTGGGTGTGTTCAGGATTAGAACTTTAAGGTAGTTTTCAAGTTACAGTCACTCTCAAAAGTTAGTTCGTCGCACACTAACGCAATTTACGTATCCATATACGCACATGCATGCAGCAGCGTGCTCCAAACTCGCACACGGACGAAGATTTTTTGCCTCTTGTCTACCTAAATTTTACGTCATCTTATTCTTTGTTTCAGGAGGAACATTTTATTATTAATCATAAAAAAACTGGGACAAACTGGGTTTACTTGACAACTTCCTTAAGTAGAAAAAAAGTTGAGAACAGAGTAAGATCATAAAATTTACCGCCTTTTCAGAATTTGGGGTCAAAAATATAGGGTCTCATTTAAAAAAACCAAGTTTGGGTCCATAACGGGTCCGCACACGGGTTGATACAAGTTTAGGCAAGAGGGTAAGCACAGGAGTGCACACGAGAGAAGGTACGGATTTGGTACAAGATCTTATATGGTAGATTTTCTTCACTCCTGCAGTAGGCACAATAATACGTACAAAGGTATGCACTAATGTAAGTACATGGATACGCACACGGGTTGATACAAGTTTAGGCAAGAGAGTAAGAACAGGAGTGGACATGAGAGTAAGTAGGGATCCGGTACAAGAGAGGTAGAGATAGTACTTACAAGATCAGGCACAGCAGTAGAAATAAGGCTAGGTACATAGATATATACAAGGGCGGGGAAGAAAGTAGGTACAAGGGTATGCGCAGCAGTAGACACAAAATTAAGCACGTTGGTAGGTTCAGGTTTAGAACTTTAAGTAGAAAAAAAGTTAAGAACAGAGTAAGCACAAAAAATATATGAACAATAAAAAATTAATCAGTGGAAAATTAAGTAGAAAAAAGGGAAGTTATAAGGAAAGAAACCAGTGCATCTATAGAAGGTTCAACAGTATAAACAAGTATAAGGTAGGCACAAGTATAAGAACAATAGTTATTGTACCAGAATTTCTACATCTCTGTTTTCTCATTCTCCCATTCAAAGTTTTATAAAAATTGGTGCATTAGTTTTAACGCCAACCTCTTGATGAAATTCGCAAAAAATTGCTGAAAATCTGCTGAAAAAGGTTTTGTACTACTAGGCTAAGTACAAAGGTATGAGCAATATATACAGGGTGAGCAATTTTAATCAATCCAGCTGAATAACTTGCTTGGAAAGGCCCAAATCGAAAAAAATGTAGAGACCAAAGTTTCATGATTTTTTGGGGCTAATAAAATGGCCTAGCCGAAATAGGGCCTTTACCTTTATTTTAGGCCCTACGAGCCTCAACTTCGTTTTTTTAAATAGTAACCCTATTTAACCCCAGATTCGGAAAGAGCGGAAAATGTTACGATTTTTAGGTACTTTTCAAAATTTTTTTTGGGCCTATCTGAGCCGAGATAGGGCCTTTATCTTTATTTTGGGCCTTACGGACTCTATACCCGAGTTTTCAGTGGGAAAACCCTACTGTTGGCCCGAGATTCGGAAAGAGCGGAAAATTTTACGATTTTTAGGTATTTTTCGAAATTTTTTTGGGCCTATCTGAGCCGAGATAGGTCCTTTATCTTTATTTCGGGCCTTACGGAATCTATCCCCGAGTTTTCAGTGGGAAAACCCTACTTTTGGCCCCAGATTCGGAAAGAGCGGGAAATTTTACGAATTTTAGGTATTTTTTGAAATTTTTCACAAGGCCTTGTTGAAGTGCTTGTTTAGCGTGAGTCCCCTTGCCACTCACGATGGGGTGCTTGCTTAACGTGAGTCCCCTTGCCACTCACGATGGGGTGCTTCCTTATCGTGAGTCCACTTGCCACTCACGATGGGGTGCTTGTTTAGCGTGAGTCCCCTTGCCACTCACGATGGGGTGCTTGCTTAACATGAGTCCCCTTGCCACTCACGATGGGGTGCCTGCTTAACGTGAGTCCCCTTGCCACTCACGATGGGGTGCTTGTTTAGCGTGAGTCTCCTTGCCTCTCACGATTGAGAGATTTTCTGTTTCATTAACCACGACGCAAGTGGTCAAAATTTCCACCTTGCGCTTGAAGGCATAAATTTATTCGCCTTTGAAAATTTTGAACAGTCTTTAGCAATGTTGCTCTTAGACTGGCGTTACATGCTTGACGTATGCGCTGTATCATATCCTCTCTTGTAGTCGGACGTTGAGCGTATACTACGTTTTTTACGTAACCCCACAAATAAAAGTCAGGTGACGTCAAATCAGGTGAGCGAGCAGGCCAGTTGAAGGGACCTCCCCGTCCAATCCATCTCCCGTGGTAGTTTTGATTCAAAAACTGCCTTACAATTTGTGAATAATGGGGTGGGGCCCCATCTTGTTGTATCACAATTCTTTGTCTGGTAGCAAGATCAACATCTTCTAACATCTCTGGTAATCGATCTCTCAGTAGTTCTAAATACGTGTGTCTGTTGACATTCGCATCAAAAAAATACGGACCTACTAAATAATTATTTACTATGCCACACCAAACCACGACGCTCCAACGATTTTGTCTATTCACAGTCCTTTACCAGTGGGGGTTTTCATTGGACCAGTAGTGGCAGTTATGTCTATTCAATGTTCCGTCATTTTTAAATGTTGATTCATCGGAGAAAAGCACGTACTTAAAAAAGTCAGCATCTTGTGCAGTTGTAGCTAAAGCCCAGTTGCAGAACTAAACTCTCATTTGAAGATGCACTGGCTGCAACTCATGAACCAATGTTATATGGTACGCATGATATTTAAGTTTCTTCAAAATGTGTAACACAGTTCGTCGTGGAATCCCAGTTTCACGTTCAATTTGACGACTACTAACCTGAGGGTCGAGATGAGTAGCAGCTAAGATTGTTAGAACAAGAACGTCATTTTCGTTGTACTCACGACGTCTGCGTTGACGAGTAAGATGTCCACCACGAGCTCTGTTAGTTAAGGTGCGTATTGTCCCATGATTTGGGTGACGCCTGTGAGGAAAACGTTCAGCATATCGACGTGCTGCTGCTCGAAAGTTATTTTGACACTCACCAAGGATAAGTAGTAAATCAGCAATCTCGTTAGCTGAATAATCAGCCATTTTTCGGTTGAAATTCATACAAACACGAAAACAGTTAGTGAATTGGAAGAAATCTTAGTGAGGTAAGCTAAGCACATGGACATTCTGTTTGTTATTTAAGTTTACAAAAAAGCATGAATATTAAAAAAAATTCGTGAATAGACAAAATCGTTGGAACGTCATGGTTTGGTGTGGCATAGTAAATGGCTATTTAGCAGGTCCGTATTTTTTTGATGCGAATGTCAACAGACACACGTATTTAGAACTACTGAGAGATCGATTACCAGAGATGATAGAAGATGTTGATCTTGCTACCAGACAAAGAATGTGGATACAACAAGATGGGGCCCCACCCCATTATTCACAAATTGTAAGGCAGTTTTTGAATCAAAACTACTACGGGAGATCGATTGGAGGGGGAGGTTCCTTCAACTGGCCTGCTCGCTCACCTGATTTGACGTCACCTGACTTTTATTTGTGGGGTTACGTAAAAAACGTAGTATACGCTCAACGTCCGACTACAAGAGAGGATATGATACAGCGCATACGTCAAGCATGTAATGCCATTCCAAGAGCACCATTGCTAAAGACTGTTCAAAATTTTCAAAGGCGAATAAATTTATGCCTTCAACCGCAAGGTGGAAATTTTGAACACTTGCGTCGTGGTTAATGAAACAGAAAATCTCTCAATCGTGAGAGGCAAGGGGACTCACGCTTAACAAGCACCCCATCGTGAGTGGCAAGGGGACTCACGTTAAGCAAGCACCCCATCGTGAGTGGCAAGGGGACTCACGCTAAACAAGCACCCCAACAAGGCCCATGAAAAATTTCAAAAAATACCTAATATTCGTAAAATTTCCCTCTCTTTCCGAATCTCGGGCCAACAGTAGGGTTTTCCCACTGAAAACTCGGGGATAGAGTCCGTAAGGCCCAAAATAAAGATAAAGGCCCTATCTCGGCTCAGATAGGCCCAAAAAAAATTTTGAAAAGTACCTAAAAATCATAAAATTTCCCGCTCTTTCCGAATCTGGGGTCAAAAACAGGAGTTCCCATTTAAAAAAACGGACTTTAATTCCGTAGGGCCCAACCTGAGGCCCTAGGTGTGAGCGTTACCAGAGGTTCTTAATAAACGGGTCCTGCAGGGCCTCAATAAAGCCCATAAAAAATTCCAAAAATACCTAAAAATCGTAAAATTTCCCGCTCTTTCCGAATCTGGGGCCTTAAGTAGGGTTTTCCCACTGAAAACTCAGGGATAGAGTCCGTAAGGCCCAAAATAAAGATAAAAGCCCTATCTCGGCTCAGATAGGCCAAAAAAATTTCGAAAAATACCTAAAAATCGTAAAATTTCCCGCTCTTTCCGAATCTGGGGCCAACAGTAGGGTTTTCCTACTGAAAACTCGGGGATAGAGTCCGTAAGGCCCAAAATAAAGATAAAAGCCCTATCTCGGCTCAGATAGACCCAAAAAAAATTTCAAAAAATACCTAAAAATCGTAAAATTTTCCGCTCTTTCCGAATCTGGGGTCAAAAATAGTGGTTCCTATTAAAAAAAACGAAGTTGAGGCTCGTAGGGCCTAAAATAAAGGTAAAAGCCCTATTTCGGCTGGGCCATTTTATCGGCCCTAAAAAATCATGAAACTTTGGTCTCCACATTTTTTTCGATTTGGGCCTTTCCAAGCGAGTTATTCAGCTGGATTGATTAAAATTGCCCACCCTGTATATATATACTAGCGGGGCTACCCCCTTGCACGCTTCTTTCGCCAACCCCCCAGAATTTTATGCTAGTGCTTACCATCACGTCTACAATTTTGGCTACTCTCATAGTCGTACTCCCATAACACATAGAAATAAGCATATTTTGGTACACTTTTACGGTTAGTTAAGCACTTTTTTGGGGGCCGTGGGAAGAGCGTAGGAGAATAGAAGAGGGGTGGGGGTTCCCCCCCTGCTCGCTTCTCTTGCCAACCCCCCCCCCTCCCCCAGATTTTTATGCTAGTGCTTACCATTGTGTCTACAGTTGTGGCTAGCCTCGTAGCTACTATTGTTTTGTGCTTTTGTAGTTATCCTTGTATTGACTCTTGTGCATATCTTTGTTTTTATGTTTGTTAAACTCGTGTACGTACCCTCGTAACTCTATGACTACCACTGTACCTACTCACGTGCATACAATTACTCATATCCTTGTACTTAGCCTAGTAGTACAAAACCTTTTTCGGCAGATTTTCAGCAATTTTTCGCGAGTTTCGTCAAGAGGTTGGCGTTAAACAATGTATATATATATACATATAACTTACTTCATTGTTTGTACTACAAACTTTGTAGTGAGTGGGGAGACTTAATTCACACGCACGGATAGGAATCAATCGACTACTACGCAATTCAAAAGCGTACGGTGGAGAGAAAAAATAAAAAAAAAAAACAAAAAAGACGTACGTGGAAAAAAAAGAGTCTGAGATTCATAACTCTAAAGGATCTTGTTAGATCTCCCACTCGATGTGGATTGGCACGACCAGGTCCGTTATGTGAGGTGTTGTAGACTCTCACACTGAGAAAATCTTGTATCTCGCATGAATTTAACTTAAACCTTTTTTTTCTTACCCGCAGCTACTTCAAAGAGGAATCGTCCGTGAAGATTTCCAGGTTAGTCAGCAACACCGCCGTCAGCGACATCTTATTCTTTTTTTTTTCGGATTTTCTTTATCCCGGGTGTAGCGTGAATAATTATACGAACCCAGAAATTTTTGTTTAGCAAAGTTTGGAGCTTGCGCGGCAAACTTTAGATTAACCGTTGACGTTTCTACGAAAGTCTAAATTTTTAGAAGATGTAGTAATTCTTTAAACAAGGAAAAACGATTGCCTAGACCATCTAACCGAACTCGGCAGAATACCTCGGTCAGGCTACCGGCTGCATGACATTTATGTTTTCAGCACGCGAAAAGAGATCGTGCGCTGCCTAGAGGTGGGGAGTCAGTAGTTGCATATTTGCGACAATTCAAAATGACTATTTACTCGGCCCACTGCTCTTACATTTCCCCCTTTTCCTTTTAGCAATCCTACAAATGTAAAGTAAAACAAATAATAAAAAAAAAGATTATGAAAATTTTAACTTAATTTAGAACAATATTTTTGACTCTCTGCAAGTCAGGTACCTTGCAATCCTCAATCTTTTGATCAATGAAACATCGATTTTTGCAAAAAGGGGTTAAGCGCCTGGAATTAAATTTATTTATTTAAACAACTTTTTTTTTATATTGAATTTTTTTTTATTATATTTTTTATAGTCAAATGTAATACTGATTAGTTATAATACCTTATTAGATTAAAGGACTGCACGATATTTGCTTGTATCACCAAAGTTTAAAGTATTCATACAATTCTCTGTGTGAATGCGTTATGCGTGGTAGCTGGCTAGGTTGCTGGCCGAGCGGCTTTTTCGGCTGAGAAGCATGGGAGAAGCTGAACGTCAGACTCATTATTGCTGCTGTTTAAGTAGCATCGTATCATAGTTTATAATAATTTCAAGGGATTATCCCGAGATCTCGGCGGCGTAAAATCAGGATCGTTGTTCCGTAACGAACAACAGATTGTACTTCGTGCGAGCGGTGATAAGTAAGTTAATTGTTATTGTAAAACGCGTAGTGTAGTTGGTTAAACTACCCTTGACATAAACTGTCTTTTCTCTCAATTATTTTTAAGTTCGAAAACTTTTTTCTTTCATTGTTGTGGGTTGACAGTAGTAAGCGTACTCTGACTCCCAAACTGTTGTTATCTGTTTATTTAACTGAAGTAAATTTTAGTTGTTAATATAACTCTTTTATTTAAACAACCTTTTGTTCCTCTGTTACTCCCTATTCGCACGATTTATATATTTGTACTTGCTGGTTAGGCCAGGCGTTAATGATTAATTAATTATTGCATGATTAATAGGGTTGGCAACCAGTACTTAAAAAAAATATTTTTTTAAAAGTACTTGATTTTTAATGAATTTTAACATTTTTTTTAGAATTTTTAAATCAAAATTAAGTTAGAAAAAAATTAAGAAAAGTTTTTGAAACTACGGGTTAATGACGTCATTGACCCAAAATCCCATTAGAAGTATATCTATACATATTGAAATTAAAAAAATTTAAACACTTGTAGTTCCTTTAATTTTAGTTTTTTTTTTAAAAAGATAAATTTAAGTTTAATTTAAGTAAATTTAAGAAGTTTTTAAAAAGATAAATACGCGTCGATTATTTTTCGGTATTTTAACTAAACAATCAAAAAAACAAAAAGTTGCCAACTCTATTGTTTATTTAACGCGTACGTGTCCGATCTACCTGAATCATCGAGGCACAAGAAAGTGTACGAAAGGTATTCGTACACACCCGAGCAGGAAGGTATAGTAAGTATTTGGGAGGACTTGCTGTAGGCTATCTAGCTAATTATTCATCTAATTCGTTTCCCTGTTACACTTGAAATCAAAGAAATTAATGAATTGAATATTAATCTGTTTTTCTCAATTCGACACAATTATGGGTTTACTCGTTATTGCTTTCAACACCTCATATATTAAAGTTTCGGTATTTGTACACTGAAAAAAACTTGTCAAGATAAGTATATTTTATATGTAAATTATTAAAAAAAATTTAATTTATTTATAAAATTTTTTTTGTCACGGTCGGTGAAAATATTCATCCACACGATCTATATTTTTCGTGTGGACGCGGGCCAGCAGCCGACGATCAGCTGCTGGCGGGCTATTCCGGAACGGACCGACCGTTAGCGGTTGGACCAGCGAGAATGAAACTGGCTCGCCAGTCGTTTGTAGAACGCTAGAGTAGACACTCGGTTTTTCGGTTTCTTTGTTGTTCGAAGATCAAAAGTAAGAAAGAAAGAAAAAGCCTGTTAACGCGGATCGCGACCTGTGTCTGTGAGAATACGGCGTCGCAAACTGTGTAAGCTGTGAGTGTGTGAGTGCGTAGTCACGGAAGACCATCCCCACGTTCGCTTCCTGGAGATCTCCACATTCGCGCGAGAAAGGTTTGTACCCCCTGCGATAGTGTATTAGCCAGGGCAAAGGAGTGTGGTGTGAAAAAGGAGAAATTTTCTCTCCCTGTCTGGATTTATTTCAGAAAGATTCTACGTGTCAATTCTCGACAGAATTCACGCGTAGAAACTTGCAAGCTGGTGAGAATATTCGTCTGGCAGTATTTGTTTACACTTGATTTTCTTTGCTCGGCCGCTTGCGCGATCGGCCGAACTTGAACCTTACCAAGGAACGCAATAGTTAATTTGATTGTATTTGTTTTGTTATTTTTTTTATTAATAAATAGAGAACTAAGATTAACTTTTCTTCGTATTCGATTGAAGCCTGAATTACTCTTTTCCTCCACTCGTTATCCTCGATTAGGATTATTCGAGAGAATTGTATTTCTCTGTGTTAATTTTCTTTTGTTTACGCTTGGCTTGGGGAATTTCACCCCGCCCACTACCAGCATTTGAAAACTAGCTCGCGTGCGCCTCTTCCCAAGCATGACAGTTTTTCTTTTCAGGTACAAACTAAACTGAGAGTACTCAGGACGGAGTACTCCAGGAAGTTATTGTAAACAGTGAGGAACTCGTCAAATACCTCGGACGAGCACTGTTACATTTTAAGTGAAATTTAAATAAATTAGAAATTACTCAGCGCGCATGGACCCTTATTTATTGCTTTTGCAAAAAGAATTTTTGTTAAATAAAATAAAAAATTCCAACTTCATCAGCTTTTGGATTGTTTAACCTTACATAGCCCCTCTAAGCGCGCATAGGAAAAAACTAAATTAGTAACCTCAAATGCACTTTTCGAATACTTTAAAAACTTCTTCACCAATCAGCTCACGAATAAAAAGTTTACGCAAGATGGTGACAAGCTCTCTTTTATAAAGGGAATTGGAATTGCATGATATACTCAAGTTTCAGAATTTGTATACTGCAAAAATCTTGTCAATATAAGTATATTTCATATGTTTCAAATTATAAAGAAAATTAAATTTATTTATGAAATAAGTTCGAAAAGAATTTAAAGTTCAGTTAATTTCAAAATCAAATTAAATTTGAAATTAATTTTTTTGTAATTATAATTGCATAATATAGTCAAGTTTTAGAATTCGTATATTGAGCAAAACCTGGATTGTCATCTGGACTTTAAGCTGGATTTCCATCTGGACTAATCCAGCTGGAAAATTCTGAAAAAAATCAAGTTGATTTTTTTCAAAATCATTGAAAAATGAGTAATAACTTGATTTTAAGCAATATTAACAAAAAATTTTTTTTTTGAAATCCAGTAAGAATTTCAACTAGATATCCAGCTGGAAATCCAACCGTCAAATTGGTACCGAAATACAGCTTGAATTCCAGTCGGGTTTTTAGCTGGATTTTAGGGGTAGAGATTTATTTATTCACTTATAGTACTCCAGGTCACTCCAACCACTAAATCAAATCTTTGATGCGTGTTTTCGGTTACTCGTACCATAAAATAGTATATGGTACAAGTGCAACACGTCACCAGGGCACTGTAAAATGAATAACAATAAAAATGGTGTAAGAAATAGTTCCTAGCAAAATGCAATTTAATGAATACAATATGTAAAAATGATACTATATTTAATTTATGAATTAGATAAGACGCTCGAATCAAATATTTGATTGACTCCTGCATCTTAATAAATATATAAATTACACACAGCATAATATTTTTGATTAGTGCTCATGAAATTGCATGTTATTAGATACCAATTTTGACATTTTATTCATTTCAGTTAATTTTATAGAGGTGTGAAGCTTACAATGTAACGTCAGTAACAGATATGATTGCTCATTTATCCTGTGAACCATTAAAAAAAAAAAACATTTTTTTCAAACTAGCTCAAAATTCAAGCGTCTAAATAACGCTCATCTCTACCCTAGTTAACATGTGTAAAGACTTTTTTCCTGAAGTAATAATTTTACAATTAAACTCTACTTACGCGTAATAAAAATTGTATAATAAGGAGAAGATTAACGTCTGGTAATATTGTTTTAAATTTCAATGCTTGCATCAATTCAAACGTAACTGTTCGAGATAAATAATATTTATCTCGATCTTTGGTAAAAACACGACTGCAGACTGAACAAAGTTCTTCAAGAGCTGTGTAACATATGACTGAATTCTGTAAGCAATGACTCAAAAATTTTGAGAAAGGATCTAGCAAAGCCTGAAAAAGATATAAAATATGATTACTCAAAGATAAACTAAACATTTTTTTTTTTTAACTTAATTCATTTGATATATTTGATTTATTCGAAATATTATTAACATAATCTCCCTATATTATAATCCAGTTTTTTCTTAAGATCCTCAAAGTTGAGTCCTAAAAAATTGAGCCCCCAAAATTAAAAATTGAAAATTCGTAAAAACACGGTCAAAACACAAGTAAAAACTATACTTATGAATCCTCAAAGTTGAGTCTACGACGTGAAAGTTGAGTCCTCAAAGTTGAGTCCTTATTTAAGTCTCAAAACGTTGGTTTTCCTCAATACAATTTTTATAAAATATAAAAAACATTAACTGAAAATTCATTTATAAAAAAATATCTATAAAATACTTAACATTAAAGTTTTTTTTAAACAACAATTTTTTATAAATTCATGGATTATTATTGAAAATAATCGAATGAATTGGTTTCAATTAAATCAAAAGTCCCTTAGAATTGAATGTTATCAAAGTTTGTTAGATCATGTAAGTAATTGTCCATCGAATGATTCAAATAAACTATTAATTCAAATACAAAATTAAAATTATATTAATGAATCTCAAAATTCTGAAAAAGAAAGATTAGGAAATATTTATGTTTTACCATCTACTTAAATTGGAAGTCCAAGCTATATGCAACAGCATTATCAAGATGCTATGGCAGTAGTACAGTATCTACTCTGGCGAGACGGATGAGTCACCCCCCGATGTACAATTCCTTATATCTTATCTTAATGGTTTGTTTACATAAACAAGTGTCTGGTTACAGATGACGTCACCAGACGGTGCACAATTTCTTGTCTGTTATCTCAATGGTTTGTTTACATAAACAAGGTGTCTGGTTACAGACGACGGGTGTATTTCCTTATCTTTTATAATTTTAATTTGATCAGGTGATACTTGATGCAGATCCATAGCAATTATTAAATGGTTAATAAAAATAAAACAACGTTTTAATTTTATGTGATCTACACAATTTATTTAAAATGGTAACATGTTTCGACGACTAAGCGTCTTTATCAAACCAAGTAGAATATAATACTGATATTATATTGTACTATTATATTGTACTCTGTATTATATTGTACTCTTGTAATATATTGTACTCGGTTTGATAAAGACGCTTAGTCGTCGAAACATGTTACCATTTTAAATAAATTGTGTAGATCACATAAAATTAAAACGTTGTTTTATTTTTATTAACCATTTAATAACTTATCTTTTATCTCAATGGTTTGTTTACATAAACAAGGTGTCGGAAGTTCGCTCAATGGTTTGCATACATCTTAATAGCTTGTTTATACAAACAAAGACAATATTTATTTAAATAAACAAAAATATCATAACTTTTTGATTATGTTTAAAAAGCGCGAATACATTTTTCTAAAATAAAAAAATCCTCGCAGTCTTGATGGCGTCAGCTTAATAGAGGGATTTGAACCCACAACCAATTATTCACAAGTCTGACGTTTTATCCACCAGGCTACGAGGATTTTTCAACAAAAAGTCAAAGAAAGGTAAGACGCGTATTCGTCGGTTAGACTGCGTCAATAAATTGAACAAAAAAAATCCTCGGGCGGTAACACTATAGCCATTTTGTTTGCGCCAAGGTAAAAACGGTCCGCACCTGAATAGGATTTGAACTCGCAACCTTGTGCTTACCAGGCTGGATATGTATCCATCTGACCACGAGGTGTGCGTGCACAACTCGGATAAAAATAAAGTGTGTATAAAATCATGGTATTTATAACTCGTAAGTATCAGTTTCAAAAATGGATACGAGGTGGTTACATCCGTTTACCGCTATCATTGCGGGTCCTAGTAAAAGTGGAAAATCTTACTTCGTTAGAAAATTTTTAAAGCATCTGAATAATATGTGTACAGTTAAATTTGATCGTATATTATTTACTATACCGAGTGGCAGGAATTTTACAACGATTTTTTCAGGCCCAATAGAGTTTCATAAGAGGCTGCCGCAGAAACAGGATTATTCTTGCGATAGCAATAAAACCAAGTTACTTATTCTCGTCGATCTCATGCGTGAGAGCAATGGTGATGTTGTATTGGATTTATTCACACGTGGAAGTCATCATAAAAACCTTTTCGTTGTCTTCATTACGCAGAATCTGTTTCATCAAGGAAAATCGCAGCGAGACATCAGTTTGAACACTACATATATGGTGATTTTTCAGAATCCGAGAGATCGTACTCAAATAAAACATATTGCCCGTCAGGTATACCCGCAAGTTACAAAATTCTTATGGGAGGCGTACCTGAATGCAACGAGACCTGCCCATTCTTACATATTTTTAGATATTTTGCAAGAAGCTCTCGAAGAATACAGAGTGCGTACATGTATCTTTCCGGATAACGAAAAAAATTACGTATACGTACCAAAAAATTAAAAAATCAAATAATAATACATCGTTGGTAAATAATTTAGTGTATCTTTGACTATGGCGGCGTCAACATCGAATCAACCTAAATTTACGAAAAAACAAGTAGCTATTTTACACGCTCTCTGTCACGTCGATAATAATCAAAGAAGAGATCGTACTCCGTGCGATAGATAAATCAGCTATGAGTTGTATTTGTGAAAAAGCGTTAAAAGTATTAAAAGGTAACGTTGCTATAAAAGATTCGACGAAAAAACGTTTAAAAAAACATAAAAAAGTGCTGCGAAGGTTAATCAATGTTAAGAAAAATAAAAACAAAAACGTTTGGAAACATAAAAAAAAAGAAATCATTCAACACGATGGTGGTGCGTTTTTACCGATACTATTAGCACCTATAATCAACGCACTGGCATGAAAAATTTTCTCGAGTATAATTCAAGATTAATAAAACAAATAAAAATGGAGAAGGCACGTAAAATGGTTCTTGTTCCAGAGACTACATTCGATCGTTTTACAACTCTCACTGAATCAATTTCGCAAGGATCGATTGAAAAATCTACACTCACACCTGGTGATAACTTATCACAACTCGATTCTAAGATGTATGAAATACTTAGATCGAAGCGTTTCAAAGACGACGATGAAAAATGTAAAAATTATTTACAGATTTTACGCCGTTATCTCTTTTTTAAAAACAAAGAACTTCAAACCAATCCACATTATGATAACGATCAATCCGATTTTATAAGTTTTAATGTGCGAAACACTAGAACCAAATGAAAAACCCGAGTTGAACGACACGATTGAAACCGTTGAGGCAGCTGGTAATGTGCTCGATATATCTTCCAGAGACGACCTACCTCTAAGCGACGACACGGTTTTAGATAGCATACCCTTATTTTATAGAGAAAAAGCGAATGATTTGTTAAATCTCTTACACGAAAAGAGTACTCGTAGACTGAGTTGGGATGGCTGGGGTACCATAAAAATTGATAGTCAAGAGATAAGAGACTCAAACATCATCGTCTGCTCGCAACTGGTAAGTGCGCAACGTTCATACATCGCTCTTCACCTTTAGCATTCCTCTCACCTCCACACATCCGCCACGTGCGAGTTTTTTTTGTTTCAGATTTTCCGGCGACCTTTCTGGCTCTTGCGCTTCACAGGAATTTTCGCCACGCTCCGTAATTATTGAGCTGGAGGTCTCGGAAAATCTGGCCTGGAAGTTTTGAGGTTAAGTAGTCGCCGGTGGAATCATACGGTTTTCGTGCCCACGCAGTTGGCACCGCCTGCCGCTCAGCACCTTTGCCGCTCCACAGTTGCCAGCCTGCCGCCCGCCAAAAACTTCACACCGCCGTGCGGCTGCGCACCACAACAATAGCACCTACAGCTGCAGTTGGCACTGCCTGCCGCCTTGGACCTTCATCGCTCCGCAGTTGCCAGCCCACCCGCCCGCTAAAAGCTTCTTACCACCACGCGGCTGCGCACCGCAACCAGCCCAGCCACCTCACCGCTACAGCGCCCGCCAAGGTATTCCAGGTACACCACGCGGCTGCACGCCTCGCCCAGCAGCGCACACACAGAACTGTGCTCCTTCTACAACTACTCACCGCCACGGACTCTCAGTAGCACAGGCGCCCCTGCACACATCTACCCGGCCACCACGCCAACACAGCTGCCAACTGGTCATCACCGATTAGGGGCCAAAATGTTCGTCGGCCACTCCACCATCTGCCCGTCCTGCTCTCGTATTGTTCAGCGTGGTAAGCCCACTAGACAGTGCACTAACTGCTACTCCCTCTCCCATTCAACCTGTATTCCCTTATCCTTTCCTGATAACATACCATTCCTTTGTTTAAACTGCGACACTCATAACCTTGACTTTGACCCCAACCAGGCCGCATACAACCAACATTCTCAGCCCTCTGCACAGCGCCAAAGCTCCTCCCGTCCACCCTCCAGCACCCACCAAAACAACTCCTCTTCTCTTACCCCCCATCACCCCGGCCCCACCCCCATACCCCCCCTTCTTTCCAACGTCATATTCCCCCGACCTACCCCTTCAAACCCCCGTAAGCGTCTTCCTGAATCCTCGCCAGAGCACCAACCCCAAACCCGTCGTCCCACCGTCCCCCGTCCTCAAAACCAAAGTCCTTCTCATGACACCAACTTCGCCTCAAACGTAAAAGCTTTCATGGATAATCCCAACAACCCTCAACCTATGAAAGACCTCGTATCCCTCTTCGCCCCCCCCTCCAAAAGTTAGCTTCACTTGAGTCCACCGTCGCAAACACCACATCCGAAGTCGCTGACCTCAGGGCGGAAGTTGCGACCCTCAAGCACCGCTTCCTGGAATCCGACCCTTGCGAAATCCGTATCAGCGGCATCCCCACAGCTCCACCCATCGAACCCCTAAAAGCTGCCACTGCAATCCTCAACTATATCGATCGCCCCACCGCAATTCAACATATCCTCAATGCCCGCCCCTGGATTTTTAAACCACCCCAATCCCTAGAAAACCCTGCCCGGCCCACAACTAACCCCCACTCCATCATGGTAAAATTTGCCAGCCCTGAAGCCCGTGATTTCGTCATTATGAACAAATCCAAACTTCGCGACGTCACTGATGTCCAGATTTTCGGGTACGGTACCGCCCGCCCAATCTACATGAATTCTTTCTGCAAACCCTCCCTCCACGCCCTCGCCAAAAGAGCCCGCGAGATCACCAAACACTTCAAACTCCCTGGTGTTGTCACCCACACAAATAAACTCCTGCTGCGAAAAACCCAAAATGGCAAGCCCTTCGAGATTTTCACCGAACAAGATCTCGACCTTTTTAAACAATCACTTGCACCTAACCAATCCCCCAACACCTCACTTCTCGATTTGGATACCGAGATTCCCCCGCTCCAACCCCCCCTAGCCAACAACGACAGCAACAACCATGAAAACCCTGTCACTCAACCTTCAACCTGAAATACAAGCAATTCGCCATGCACCCCCCCCCCCCCCCCGCCAATATCGCCAATATCGCCAATATCGCCCGCACATCTCAGCTAACCCTCACCCATGAAGTTTCTCCACCCCCTCCCCCCGCCTCCCACTACACGCACTTTTTACATTGCTCACATCAATATCAACCGCCTCTCAACTCACTTTCATGAATTACGACACAAAAACTCCATCGAAAACTATGACATAATAGCATTAACTGAAACCTACCCATATGTACGACCTACCTGGCTACACTTTGCTCCACCACGACCGTGTTGGAAAGCCAGGAGGTGGCGTTGCCATTTACATCCGCAACCACTTCTCACCCTCAATCGTCTCCGTATCACTTACACCTCCAACATACCAGGCGCACCCTGAATTCATGACCCTAGATATCGACCTTAAACACACCAAATTACTCCTTTCCGTCGTTTACCGTCCACCCAACACCGCCCTCCACTCTCACTTTTTTTCCACGCTCACCCCTATTCTCCCACAATATGAAAACGTCGTTCTAACTGGCGATTTCAACGTTGACATGTCCATCCCCTCCTTCTCATCTCACTCCCTATTCAACCTAATCACTGAACACTGCCTCACCCTAGTCAGCAACAAGCCAACCCATCATTCACTATGGCATGATGGTTCTACCCATCATACATGCCTCGACCTGTTCATCACTCGCACGTTAGACAAGATTAAATCCTTCTCCCAATCAACAACCCCCTTCACTCCTGGCCACGATCTCATTTCAGTCAAACTCAACATCAACCCCCCACCTCCCATCGCTGAAACAATAACTGTCCGTAAACTAAAATCCATAGACCCACCTGTACTTCATAACCTACTGATTGCAAAACTTTCAACCATCTTTCCCCCACCTCCACGCCTCGCGAATTGCTCGTACAACCCACCCCCCCTGCAAACCCTGATTTACTTGACCTCAACATCTCAAAAATCACTGACATCACTCTCGAAGTTTTTGACTCCCTCGCGCCCCAGAAAACTATTAAAAGAAAACCCCTGGTGAAACCCTACATCACACCCGCCATACAAGATAAGATGAGCCGTCGCGACAACCTCTACAGACGAGCCACAAGATCCCACTCTGCCCGCCTCCTGTCCGAATATAAAGCTCTCCGGAACCAGGTCATAACTGACCTTGATAGGTTGGAAAATGACCACATCAAGACCATTGTGGAAGACGGAAAGAGCGATCATGCCGCGAAGTGGCGCGCCATCCGCAAAACCGGAGTACTCGAGCCCAGCCGACCCTCTCCCCTTACAATCTTCGACAGCCCCACACTCAACACACACTACGCTGCAGTATCACAATCATCGCCCCCCCCTTTCACCACGCGACCTCTTAGACATCCTTTCCATCCCGCTACCCATCCCCCCTCTCCCCCTTTTTGAATTCACACAGGTGAACGAAACCATAGTTTGGCAAACGTTCAGCCAGCACAATCCAAAGGGAATGGGTCCTGACCACATCACCTCCTCAATGCTCAAGCTGGCCCTTCCCTCCCTTCTTCCATCCATTACAAACATCATAAATACATCCCTCTCACTCGGTCACTTCCCTACCTCATGGAAAAAATCGTCCATCATCCCCCTAGCCAAAACCCCTCACCCTCGCACCCCCTCTGATACACGCCCCATAGCCCTACTCTCACAATTATCGAAACTCCTAGAAAGAATCATCGCATCACAACTCACCACCTTTGTAACCCGTCACAACCTCCTTGACCCCTCCCAGTACGCCTACAAAAAACACCACTCCGCCCAAACCGCCCTCCTCAGTATCCTCGAAGATGCACGTTCTGCCATAGAACATGGCGAAGTCACCATCCTAATCTCATTCGACTTTACCAAAGCATTCGATACCATCCCCCATCGTATCCTCCTTTCCAAGCTACGTCAACTAGGTTGCTCGGACACCGTGGTGCGCTGGTTCTACTCGTACCTTACGGGTAGAACCCAAGCCGTCCGGTCGCAAGACGGTCTTCACGCTCCATGGCTCCCAGCAACCTCTGGCGTACCCCAAGGCAGCGTCCTTGGCCCTCTCCTCTTCATCCTCTTTATAAATGACCTCTGCCTCTTCATACTCTACTCCCTTCATGTATTTTATGCCGACGACTCCACCCTCTACATACGTGCCCCTTTTTTCCAACTTCTTCATTTTCTCTCCCTCATTTTCTCCGACGCCCAGTCTGTTGCCGCCTGGGCTGCAGCAAATCACCTTCACCTCAACCCCAGCAAGTCCACCCTCATCATCATCGCCAGTGAACACTACCTATCGAAGATCGACTTCAATTCCCTCCCCCCCCCCCTTATCATAAATGGTCACACCATTCCCTACTCCAAATCCATAAAATTACTCGGTACGCACATCTCCTCCTCCCTAAATTGGAACCGCCAGATTAATGAAACTTCCAAGCGCGTAAATTACTCCCTCTATTCCCTCCGCCACTTCCGCAAAGCACTATCCCTCCCCACACGCATTCTTCTCGCAAACTCACTCATCCTCCCTCTTTTCGACTTCTCCGCACCCTTTTTAACCCATCTCACCCACAAGCAAGACCTAAAGCTCCACACCCTTCACAATGCCTGTACTCGTTTTGCTTTTGGATCCATCCCCCGCGCCGCGCATGTTACCCCCTACCGCCTCTCCATCAACTGGCTCTCTGCAGCCTCCCGTCGCGAGTACCTAAATACCTCCCTTGCCTACTCCATTATAGCCTCCCAAACACCATCACACCTGTACGCAAACTACAGGCTGGACCCTGGCAGGGAGTTCATCAGACGCTCAAACCGACGGCCTAGACCACCCCTAATCTACTCCACACCTCGCACATCCATATACAACTTCTCTTTCACCATTCAAACCTCATGCACTATCAACAAACACCGGTCCATTTTCTACAATAGCAACTCGCTCCAAACCTACAAAACCTCCCTCAAAACCGCCCTTTTTATGATTGACTGTGCAGATTGGGTCCAAAGAGCAAATGCGGAAAACCTCACCATCATCCCCCCTCACCTCTCCCGCCTCTTAACACCTGTACTCCATCCTCCTTTAGCCCGACTCTAACACCCCTCCATTAGTGCACTGTTAAACAGCTCGTCAGCGCATACCTTCTACTGGAAATTATACAGTGCAAGAATGAAAATTAAATCACCTTTACTGTACCTTATCTTATGTCAAAACTTTATGCAAACTCTTTTATTTAATTCATATATAAATCACATCCAATGTACACCAATGTAAAACCTGAACGAGCAGGACAGGGTGCAACCCTCTGCTTGGAATAATAAACTTAAATCAAAAATCAAATCAAATCATCGAGCTACTGACTGATGCGGTCAAAAATAATAATACGCAGTCTCAAGAAAAAAAAAAAAAAAAAAAATACAATCCGCAGGCAAAAAAGAGTTTGCGAATTTACTGTCAACTTTATCGACACTCCTCAACTTAAAAGCAGGTTTAAAAAATTTACCCAAAAAAAAAAGCACGAGCTCGAAAATAAAAAACCCAATGTATCACAAGGCTCGAGAAAAAGAAAAAACAATAATCTAGATAATTCGTACGAGATTACGAACAAAAAAAAAAAAAATTTTGTACGAGGGTCTCCTATAGTTACTAGAAATACTGCTAAAACTAAGTGGTTGAAGATTAAGCTTTAAAATGACTTATGAAAAAAATATTCCAACTTGAACAGTCCAACAGCTTTTACAGGAGCTCGAAATCTATTGACAGTAAACAAAAATGGCAAGTCTTTGAATGACAAAGAAAAGCAAAAAATCTACGAATGGCTCTCCCAGCAAGATGCTTATACGCTTCACAAACCAGCTATAAGAAGATTCCCGAGATTACATTACAACGTGACAAGCATCGACGATTTATGAGATGCAGATTTAATGCAAATGACAAGTATTAAAGAATTTAACGATGGTTTCAATTATTTACTGGTTATTATCGACGCATTGTCAAAATACGTATGGATCTAAAAGAAAAAACAGCCCTGACTGTTAGTAACGCGTTTCAAAAAATCATCAAACGCTCTTCACCTCGCGTACCCAAATGTCTACAGACTGATAAAAGCCGCGAGTTTAAGGGAAAACAATTTCAAAATGTTTAAAAAAAACACGATATTGAGTTGAGATTAGCACGCAATCCCGATATAAAATGTAGTATCGCTGAAAGAGTTATTCGAACGTTGAAGGCACGTATATGGAGATATTTCACGTATAAAAATACTAAACGTTACATAGACGTCGGGCAAAAAATTGTAAAAGGATACAACGAAAGTATACACAGTGGTACAAAAATGAGACCATGCGATGTTAATATTTTCAACTTATTAACTGCTCGTAAAAATTTATTAAAACGCTCTCTGTCTCAAAGCGTTAATAAAAATAAGTCGAAGAAATCATTAATATCGAGAGCCAATTTCAAACCAGGTCAGTATGTCTGAATCAGCAGAACGAAAAACACCTTCGAACCCAGTTTCGAGAAGAATTTCAGCGAGGAAGTGTTTATAGTTAAGCGTGTATCGAATCGTCAAGGACTGTACACCTATATTTTGAAGGATTTAAAAGACGAAGAAATCGATGGTTTCTTTTATACCGAAGAGCTTGTTTTAGTTGATGTAAAAAGTATAAATCAGGAAAAAGAATTTAAAATTGAATATATTGTAGAGACTAAAGGAAAAGGTTCAAAAAAACAACACCTCGTCAAGTGAGTCGGATATCCCAAGTAGTTTAACTCGTGGGTCAAAGCAAGTGATATGATCGATATACAGGGTGTATAAAAAGTAGCGGAACCCCTGATTTACTCGAAAACAATGCATTTTTTGTATAGCACATGAAATGTGAAAGTTTTCTAAAAAAAAATTTGCAATTTGATGGGCCCTACGGACCCTAACTTCGATTTTTCAAATGGGAACCCCTATTTTTGACCCCGGATTCGAAAAGAACGGAAAATTTTACGATTTTTAGGTATTTTTTGGCCCTTTTTAGGGCCTACAGGGCCCTTTTCCATTTAGCCCTTATTATCTCCGCAAAAACGCATTTTTTTTATAGCACATGTAATGTGAAAGTTTTCTAAAAAAAAATTGCAATTTAACGGGCCATACGACCGAAAATTTTTTCAGGAAGGTAATTGGAAAAAGTTAAAAAAAAATAAATGAAATTTGAATGACGGATTAAGTTTAATTTAAATTTAAACTATTTTAATATCTCATTTTTTCATAATAAATGTTAAAAATGTCTTCCAGTTACTTCTTGACAGTAAGCAAGTCAATGGTACACGTTATTTATTGCTTTAATTATCATTTCTTCATCAATTAATGCGCATTGTTCTTCTATACGGGCACGCAATTCCTGCAGATTTTGTACGGGAGTGCTGTAGACTTTACTTTTTAAGTAACCCCACAGAAAAAAGTCAAGAGGCGTCAAGTATGGGGATCGCGGGAGCCATTCAGTTGGTCCACCCCGCCCTATCCACCTCTGAGGAAAAGTTTGGTCTAGAAAATGACGAACATCCACCCCCCAATGTGGCGGGACGCCGTCTTGTTGAAACCATAGCTCATTTATTTGTCCGTAAGTAGCTGCTTGAAGTGCCGGAATGATCTGATCTGTCAATATTTCCAGATATTTCGCAGCGGTCAAGTTCCCTTCGATAAAAAAGGTCCAATTATTTGGTTGTTTAAGATCCCAGCCCACACATTTAACTTTTGAGGATACTGCGTGTGGTTTTCGTGCATTTCATGGGGGTTAACATCTGACCAATAACGGAAATTTTGATGTTTTACCTTACCATGCAACATGAAAGTTGCTTCATCGGTAAAAACTATGTTCTGTAAAAAATTTTGATTATTGTCAACCATTTCCATTAAATTTTCACAAAATAACAGTCGTCGCTGAGGATCATCTTCTTGTAGCTCTTGGACAAAGTGATTCTTGTAAGGGTGAAATTTGAGTATTTTTTTCATAATTTTACTGACAGTCATAGGATTAATATCATTAATAAGAGCTGACCGGCGAAGCGAAAGATGAGGATTTTCTATGAATCCTAATGCAACTGTCAGTTGATTATCTGCAGTTGCAGCTCTAGTAGGTCGACCCGTTTTCGGTAGGTCTTTTACAGTCCCATGTTGTTGAAATTTTTGACAAACTCTAGAAACTGTAGATTTAGAAATTTGCAACTACTTGATGAGATCTTTCGATAGGACCCCAACCTTTCATCATCAAGATTCTTATCTTATCCTGTTCATTCAACTTAGCCATCTTAACAATATTTCACCTGCAGAGGAAGATAAAAGTATCCTTGGAATTTAAAATTGTCAACGCGTATCAAGTTGTTGTTAGTCTGAATTTAAAATCAATTATGAACTTGTGCTTTTTGTAAAAAAGATGAGATACAACATTACTATTGTTGTTATTAATAAAAAATTTTTGAGTGTCAAACCGAAAAATAGCATCCTCAGGTAGTTGTAATGATAATTAACTTCTTTTGATACAGATAATTTTACATTAAATTGGACAGCTTTATTAAAAAACACACAAAAAACTGACATAATTTTGAGATTTTTCTAATATTTTTTTTTCTAACATGTAGTTTTTGAAGAATAATTTTACAAAATTCCGAAAGATATTTGATATGTACTTTTAAGAAACACATGTTCATTTTTTTATAAACATTAAAATTTATTTCATGAATGTTAAAATGAGATCCTACGTGAAATAAAAAAAAAAAATAAGAGTGCTATTAGTAGAGTTTGTTTATGTAGCTTCGTGGCAATAATTGTAATTGAATTGTTAGTAATGTTATTTTTTTAAATTAAATAATTAGTAGAAAATCATTATCGAAACATGTTTTATTTAGAAAAATAAATGTTGACATCAAATTCGAAAACATGTGCTCACCTTTTAAAATAAAAGCACTTTAATTATTAACAGTTTCTGCATAAACTTTGATCAATTTATTTAGAGATTGCTCATAAATTTGACCATGGGCTACGATGTTCAAAAATTAAGATAAAATAAGTAACTATTTTTTTATAAACTCAAATAAATCGAAGAAACACGTGCTTGGAATAAATCAGCGATGAATGCTTGTATTTTATGCTTTAGTCTAAAGGGCCGTACACGTTCAAAGAAACACGCACCGCCGCAACTTGTTCCGGGATGCTTAATGAACCTAAAACCTAACGCACACTTTTTATAAATTTCATGACTCTAATCGATTGCTCCAATGTGTGTTACTCCAAAACAATCTGAATAAAAATTGCGGAGCTAAATGGAAAAGGGCCCTGTAGGCCCTAATAAGAGCCAAAAGAATCTGGGGTCAAAAATAGGGGTTCCCATTTGAAAAATCGAAGTTAGGGTCCGTAGGGCCCAAAATAAGGGCCCGGGCCCTTTTTCATAGGGCCAATCAAATTGCAAATTTTTTTTTAGAAACCTTTTACATAACATGTTCTATACAAAAAATGCACTGTTTTCGAGTAAATCAGGGGTTCCGCTACTTTTTATACGCCCTGCATGCTTAATCAGTAGGATCAAAAATAAATACCATAACTGGAAATTCATCGATTAAACGAACTTACCTGTAGGTGAAGTTCAATCGGAATTGTATGAAGGGCCTCTTTCGAAGAGATCACTATGTAGTTCGTACAGTTCCATGCCAGTGTATCCACAATTTTTTAAAGACCTAAAAGAAACTATAAGTAAACCCGCGCATGCGCGAGTCCCCTAGCGTGCCGCGCGCTTTCCTCCCCAGGTCATGTTTCAAAGCCCGTCGAAACGTATTGGGGGCTGTCATGAGCCACGGGAATATTGGGTGGGACTGATCTCTTCGAAAGAGGCCCTTCATACAATTCCGATTGAACTTCACCTACAGGTAAGTTCGTTTAATCGATGAATTGTATTTCGGGCCTCTTTCTCGAGTTCACTATGTAGACTTTAAAGTTACGTTGAGACGATAACAACATTCTCGAAAACAGAATTATCGGAGATTCCAACAAATCTTGGTGATGACAAGTTAACAAGTCAATATCAAGTTAATAATCATAATCAAGTCAATAATAAATACATGTACAAATAGATTTCTCTCTTTTTTTTTTTTTTTTTTTTATTTATTCATTATTTTTCTTTCCTTCCTATAATTTTAAGATAGCAGTTGCAAAAGCGTTTTGATCAGCTCTAACTCTGAGGTCGTAAAATTGCGCGAAGACCTGAGATTCCTCAGTCCATCCAACGGTAGATCGAATAGTGTCTATGCTAAGGCCTGATCTTTTTGCTGCTGAATTTGAAGCGTGTCTGGCACTGTAAGCTGTAAACGTTGTTGTATCAACGCCGCTAGCTTCCAACATGTGCTTTATCCATTTACTAAGAGTTTGCGAAGTGACGGTTTTGTGAGGCTGCACGAAGGAAATGAAGAGTGTCTCCGCGGATCTCAAATTCTTTGTCCTTTCCAAGTACTCGATCAGAGTGCTGGCCACGCAAATTTTTTCCTCCTCGAAGAAAGGTAAGTATAATACCGGCTGCTTGCGATTATGTTTAGAAGTTTTCGGGCGTTCGGATATTCTAATGTTGATTTCCTTCTCAAGTACTTGTATTTTGCTGATTTTTATGACTGACAAGGTCTGGATTCTTTGACCTGTCACCAGCATCAGGAGGAGAGCTAATTTATATGAAAGCTTCTTGAGGTTGAGCACGCTATTCAGTGGCTACGTTTTCAGGAAGTCGAGCACAATCTTCGGATTCCAAGTACAGTTGTATTTCGGCTATGACGGACGTATATTTCTTGCTCCCTTGCAAATGCGTTTAATACCAAAATCGTCTGCGATTTCTCCGCTGAAAACCAAGGATAATGCCGAACGATAAGTGTTGGTTGAGCCACCTGATGCGCCCTTCTTGGTCTCGTCTGCCAAGAAATTCTGAATTTCAATAATGTTCTTGTGAAATGGATTAATGTTTCTGTTGTGGCAGAAAATTTGCCATTTTTTCAACGGAGCGTTATATTGTTGAAGTGTTGTTTTTGTAACTGATGCCAATACTATCTCGATCACGTCCTCTGACATGCCTTTCATCTGGAAAGCTTTCCGCACAAAACTCCTGCCATCAATAAAAGTTGTCGGTGAAGTGGATGAGGTTCCCTGCTAGGAGATAAGATGAGATTAGTATTTGGTTTGAAAGTAACTAACTCCGAGATCAACAGATCCATGTATAGAGGATACCAGGGTTGTGATGGCCATACCGGTACAACGACAATTCCCTTCGAGCGCTCCCGTCTGATTTTTATTAACACCTTTAAAATCATCGAAAACGGGGGAAAAGCGTAGAAGAAGAAATCGCTCCAACCCACCGTGAAGGCATCAACCGTGACTGAGCCGGAGTCCCTCCTCCACGACACGTACTTATTGCATTTCGCGTTTTCGCGACTAGCAAATAGATCGATTTTCGGGTGGCCTAGCTTGACGCAGATCTTTCTGAAGGCTTCGTTCTGCAATTCGTATTCTGTTTCGGGTTCTAGGCGTCTAGATTCGAAGTCTGCGATCGCGTTGTCTTTACTCCTGACGTAAGACGCGAAGATCCATAAATTTTTATCCTCGCACCACCTCCAAATATCTTTCGCGACTTTGCATAATTCCTGGCTGTGCGTACCACCCATTCGGTTTATGTATGCGATTGCTGTAGAGTTATCGATACGAAGTAATATACTGCAGTTGTGTAGACTTTCCGCGAAACATTTTAATCCAAAAAATGCTGCTTGTAACTCTAAATAGTTAATATGACAAGCACTTTCATCAGATTTCCAAAAACCATGGGTCTTTTCACCCCCACAGCACGCTCCCCAACCGGTCTTCGACGCGTCCGAGAAAATTTCCAAAGAAAACGGTTCGTTACGAATGGGTTTATGCAGACTATAAATATTCGACTCCCACCAATCAAGGTCTTCCTTCAAGCCATTTTTAATGTGCATAGGGGCATCAAAACAATTGTCCTCGGCCTCTAAGGCTTCGTTCTTAGATTGTTCAAGTTCCCTCAAATAAACTCGACCGTAAGTAGCTGCGTTACAGCAAAATCCTAGCGTACCGATCAAAGCGGACCATTCTCGGATTGAGCAAATCTTTCGTTCTCGAAATTTTTTCAGTGCTTGCATCGTGTTGACTCTTTTTTCATGTGGGAGCTCGATCTGCATTTTCTCAGAATTATAAGTCAGGCCTAAAAAGGTGCAAATTTTTGATGGAGACAAAATACTTTTCTCAAAGTTAATTTCAAACCCCAGGTTTTGTAGAAGAGATAACGTTTCTCTCACATTTCTTTCACAAATCATCTTCGTACTCCCCAATAGAAAAAAGTCGTCGATATATACTACCGAAAGTAAACGAGCATTTCGTAATCTGGCAACAACGACTTTAATGATTTTTGTAAATATAAGGGGCGCACAGTTGAGTCCAAATGGGAGAACCGTGAACTCTAAGAGTTCGCCTTTGAAATAAAATCTAAGAAAACGACGATGTTTTTTGGCAATCGGTATTAGGTAGTAGGCGTCCTTCAGGTCTATCTTCGCCATAAACCAATCTCTTTCTATCAAACTTTGAGCGTTTCTGTGGTCTTCCATCTTAAAATGAGTTGCCTCCACAAATTCATTGAGGTTTTTTAAATTCAAGATGAACCTGAAGGAGCCGTTCGGTTTTGGAGTCAAAAAATAAGTAGAAATATATTGATTTTTTATCGGTTGGCACTTACACACCACATCATTTTTAATCAGCTTAGTTATATGCTCAGACAAAAAGGCCATCTCCTTAGGAGAGAATTCGATCTGCTTCGGAACGGTTGTTTGATGTGGTGCTGATTTAAATGGCAATTCAAGCCCCTGTATCCATCCCAGGATCGTTTTATCGGATGTTAGTTTTTTCCAATTATTCAAGAAAAAACGTAGTCTTCCCGCTTGTCTACTTACTTCTATTGTTGACGCTTCTGCTGTGTGCGGAAGGGCAAGGGCTTGTGATACGATTGCTGGTGGATTTGCCTTTTTCGCCCGTTCCACGACTGCCTCTGACGGTGATGATCTTGTCTGCGAGGACCTGCATATCGTGGCGGGCGCTTGAAGTTTTTTGGAACACCTTTCGGGGTTTTGTTTACTTCCGTGAATAGCCCTTTCATGGAATTTTCCCTCTCTTTGGCTATCTTCAAGATTTCATCGAGGTTTGTTCCAAAGAGCCATTCGTCGATCTTGGTTTCCTTCTCAATCAATGATCTCCAGTTAGGATTAATATTTGGCAAGATTAAAGCTCTCCTTGTCAGAGACTCCTCACGTTGTAGGTCTGTCAAAACTCTGCACGTGTCGCTGATCACGCTTATTAATTGTAGCTGTGTAACTTCTTCTTTATGGGAGAGTTTCGTCAGAGTTGTGGTCAATGCAGCTAGACACACAGCTATCTTGCTTTGTTTTATGATCAATCTCTCGTCCCTGCTTATAACCGGATTTTTATTTTTTGTGTCGTTCTTTGAGCCGTTCTTTTCTAACCACGCCTTAATAGGTTGATTCAATCTTGGAGCTTCTAAAAACAAACAATTAGATGGTGGAGGGTATTTCTCAAAAGATTCGTCTTTTTCTTCCTTTGGAAGGCCGGTCTCAAGAATATCTTGTAGTCTGACTCGGCTTTCTTCTGGAATTGGAGGAGCTTTTGCCTTCTCCACGTTCACTCGCTGACCGATAGCTTTGATTATTTCCTCTCCAAGTTTAACTTCTTCTTCTTTATTCTTTTCGCTGGGGTCGATTCCTTTCGTTTGTTTGTGTTGGGTTTCTGCGTTTTCCGAGGAAATATTCGGAGCACCGTTTTCGGTCTCACATTCTTTTCGAGTGATACTTTGTCTGAGCTCCGAACGTTCAATTGAGCGGGAGCGTGATTCTCGGTGCGATCGGGAGCTTCGAGAGGCTCGCGATTTGCTTGAACTAGAGTGGCGAGAGTATGAACGGCGCCGGCTCCCTGAGCGTTAATGACGTTTCTCTCGAGCATCAGAACGGTGCGAGTAAGACCACTGCGAGCGAGATCGGTAAGAGCGGGAGCGATGCGAGCGAGAGCGGTACGAGCGAGAGCGATGTGACCGAGAAAGATGCCGGCCGTGTGAACGTGAGCGGTGCGGCCTGCGTGAGCGAGAGCGATTTGTATCGTAATACCGCTTGTAATTCAGCTGTGGTGAAGATTTTGTGCGAGAGCCAGATCTTCTTGAGTGAGGGTTGTCTCGGTCGACGTGGTCCCCCGATGATCGCCCGTTGGTTGAGTCTTCGGGATGGCCGCTTGTATGTCGCCGGTCTACTGCGTCTCTTGATCGGCTTTTGCTTAGTCGTGCTGCATCTATGTCCTTGTGTTTTGCCCGCTCATGGTGTTTGTCCCTACGGCGGGTCCTTGAAGAGTGACCTACAACAGGGATAAATCTTGAGACACAGAAAAATGTGCGATCGAGCTGTTGCGTATATGTCTCTACAAGCCACCTTTTGGTGGAGGATCAGCAGGCCTAATCTAAAGATCCCTTTTTTGGCACTTGGTCTTTTTTAACAGCCCTTGGCTGTGGACTAATAGGTCTTACCTAAAAATTCCAAGACCGATCGATCATGAGGCAACTCTTGGTTGCTGGATTCTTAGGCCTAACCTAGAACCCGCGTGCTCGACAGAACTCGTTAATGCTCGGGGTTTATAAGCCTGATTGGACATATCTGTAACAGTTAAAATATTGAGAAATATATCTTACGCTTTTTGTGTTTCTTCGATGTTCGGTGATGGTCGTGGTGATCCTTCCGACCCATTTTTTATTCGAGAATGTTTTTTGTGTGGTGTGGATTTCACTAGCACAAAAAAGACAATGACCTGGGGAGGAAAGCGCGCGGCACGCTAGGGGACTCGCGCATGCGCGGGTTTACTTATAGTTTCTTTTAGGTCTTTAAAAAATTGTGGATACACTGGCATGGAACTGTACGAACTACATAGTGATCTCGAGAAAGAGGCCCGAAATACAATTCTTTATTATTGCACAGATATATCGTGAGTTCGTCGTGTACTATAAGGTACAAAACGTCTGAGACATTAATTGAAATACAAAAGAATTAAATTATTTACTAAAAATTATTCCAGAATTCGAATAACTCATTAAATTTTTATCATTAAACATTTAAGTGTATTTTTTAAAGTAATTTGTTCAAAATTCATTTTCTTATTTAGAAAATTACGTCCGAACTGAAATAATGAAAAAACCCTTGTAAAAAATACATGAACCTTTAAATTAAGAACTAAAAGTATATATTCGGCCAAAGGAGCGGTAAAAATGATTATTTTATAAAAAACTGGTAACAGACAAAAAATGAAAATATTTGAAATTTTTTGAAACCAATCAATAGTAAGTCAATTATGACAAAAATAATAATTATAATAATCATAATAATAATAATAATAATAATAATAATTTTTTAACATGCTTTTATTCAAAAAGTACTATATTTTGACGTACTTATTAAAAATTCACATCCAAAAATCACATCTAAAGAATTAGACCCGATTGCTCGGAGAAGACCCCCAGGTACCCCTGGCATCGGTAATCTGGATGTCCAAGACTGCACATTAACGTATCGACATTCAAACTTATACCGTCTGTAAAATTTTAGACCTCTAAGTCTCGTAGGCTCAAAACTATAGTTCTATTGGCAGATTTGGACATACGACGTTGATGACGTGATCGAAACTTTGTGAGTTAAAGGAAATCATGAGAATGAATATAATTAATGATAAAAAGTTCAAATCAATTTATCAAAAAAGAAATAAGTTGGTTTTATTTGTTTTAATTTCTGACAAAAATAAATAAAAAAATGAATTTATATGAAAAACACCCGAATTTTGGGTGTTAACACTGAAATTTTTATTTTAATAATTATTAATATAGTTTTTATAAACAAGTTAAAAGTAATGTTTTTTAATCATATACAAACTAAATAATCAAAAAAAGTTTGTTTCAATGTTTATACAGTTATACATAATAGTTGAGTGTAAACACTTAACTTTGGTGTTAACACTGAACCTATTGTGTGTAAACTCCCAATTGTGGGTCTCAACACCCAACAGTTCAGTGTCAACACTTAACTTTGGTGTTAACACTGAACCTATTGGGTGTAAACTCCCAATTGTAGGTGTCAACACCCAACAGTTGAGTGTCAATACCGAACTTTCGGTGTTAACACTCAAAATCTAGTGTTTACACCGAAAAATCAGTGTTAACACTGAAAATTCGGTGTTTTCACCGGTTTTTTCCATAAAGGTAGTGAGGTCATTTTAAAATCTAAGGATTCTGTAGGTCGATTATTAGGTTTTACTCAAAGAAACCTTCCTGCTAATATCAAACACAACTCTGATCTACCAGTTAAAATTCTCAAAGTTAACTCTTTAAGAATTGAATGTAATTTAACAACTGGTGCGTACATAAACAATCAAAGCGTTCACACGATTCATCAATTTTTTCCTGCAGTTCCTCCGGGATATAAAATTAGCGAAGCTCCTTCTCAAGTAATTTATTTACCAGTTTCAAACAAGTGCATGAATTACTTTCAAATAGGTATAGTTGATCAGGACGGTAACTTGGTTAATTTTCGCGGAGAAACTATTACTAAGAGATTACACATTAAATCAATCAAGTGATGGGGGTCGTTTTTTACGGGCGAGGATATAAAAGCCCTGCACTATGTCATTCGACCATCAGTCGTCAACGAACTCTGAAAGCGTTAACACGACAAAACATAAAATTTCTAAAAAGTCTCGGCTTCCGAGTAAAGCCTGGTGGAAAATAACTTGCATATTCTTCTGCTGCTACAAGAAAAATGGACGAAGTTCTGAGTATTCAGACACCTGTAGTGTTCGATGATAGTATTTCACATTACAAAATATACGCTCATCAACCATACACAGGTGCTCATCTCAACAACAGTGATGAAATCCGTATATCAATTCAACATCAAGACTTGTGTTTACTACCATCTTAAAGTTCGCTACATATTTGCAAAAAATTAGTAAAAGAAGACAATACTGTATTAACTCATACTAATCTTGTCAACAATGGAATTTGTCACTTGTTTGATGAAATCAGATACGAGATTAATGCAATCAAGATCGACCGTTGCAAAAACGTTGGACTTACATCACTCATGAAAGGCTGTTTATCATTCAATCCCAGACAAACCTTAGAAAATGCTGAATGGGTTGATGTAGATGAAAAAATCAAGATCACTGATAAAGGTCATTTCGATATATTTATCCCTCTCAGCATGCTTCTAGGTTTTGCAGAGCATTATCGAAAGATTGTAGTCAATACAAAACATTAATTTATTCTTAGTAGATCTAATACAGATGTCAATCCAATAAAATCATCATCTTATAAAGAGGGAGAGAAGATAAATGGGAAAATTGGAAAATTATATTATCTAAAATCGAATGGCTCATGCCATATGTGTTTCTCTCCAACGAAAATAAAATTAGCATGTTGAATCATCTACAAAGGGGTAAACCTGTGGTCATGAGTTTTCGATCTTGGGAACTATTTGAGTATCCTATACTTCCTACTACCTCCAAACACGTGTGGACCATGAAAACATCCAATCAATTAGAAAAACCACGTTTGTTCTTGCATTTCAGACCGATCGCAAAAATCAAAAAGATAAAAGCTTGAGTCAATTTGATCATTGCAATATCAGGAATGCCAAACTGTTTCTCAATTCTCAGTATTATCCTTACAGTAATCTGAATTTAGATATTATGGAATATCTATCAGTTCATATCTATCACATGGAATACTTATCAGTTGCAAAAAAATTTATGTAAGAGGTGAAATGAAAAAAAATTGGTTAGAAAAATTTAACTTACCTGTTTGCGAAGTGACGTTCATTGATTATTCCGAGAAATCAACTAAAGTTGCCACGATTTGCTTAAATCATAAATTTCTCAGAAAAACTACTTGCGCACTGCAAAATGCTAGAATCATGATAAAAGTAATTCTAGAAAATTTAGAGTGGCAAGATATGGAGTGGGAAGAGATTCGGTCTTAATCGAACCTTCGAACGAGCAAAATGGGTCAAAAACAGAGCTCCTCTGGCTATGAAAGAATGAAAGATGAAGAATCTTCAGGTTTTAAAAGTTATTCTGAGGAAAAAAAGCGTCAAGATGAGCAATATAAAAGCAAAAGTACTGTAATCGTGATTTATTATTGCTGAACCCATTCTATATGATAAATATCTAAAAAACTTATTTTGAACAGATTCTAGTATTTTGATAGAGTTTTCATAGTGTGGAGACCAAACCTGAGAATTATAGAGCAAAATCGTGCTCACTAATGTCTTATAGAGTTAAATCACAGTGCGAATCTTAAACTTTTGTGAGGATCTAATAACAAAACCTAGCACCTTAAAAGCCTTATTGACTGTGCTTTGTACTTGTTTATCAAATTGAAAATTATCTTGATATACAATTCCCAAATCTTTCTGTTCGGTAACTCTCCTTAAGTTTTTACGATCGATTAAGTAATTAGTATCAAAGAAATAATTTCCCCAGTGAAAAGTAATAAAAGAACTTTTATCAATATAAATACAAAGGTCATTAGCAACAGACCAATCTATGATAGAATTTAAGTCTTTCTGAAGCCTTGACTGATCAAGTGGTGATTTTACAGTACAAAATAACTTTACATCATCAGCAAAAATGAGGATCTTAGAAAATTTTAATTTTTCACCTAAATCATTAATAAAAACGATAAATAACAGTGGTCCCAAGTTTGAACCCTGAGGAACACCAGAGGAAAACAAAATTGGATCAGACTTATTTCCTCTAATTCTCACAATCTGTTCTCGATTGCTTGGATATGACTTAAACCAACTTAATAGACTACCCTTGATTCTCAGATTAAACAATTTTCTAATAAGAATGGAATGATTAACACAGTCAAAGGCTTTTTTAAAATCTAAATATATAGAATAAACTTGATAAGACTCATTTAAGGCTTCGGCAATATAATCATTGTAATAAACTAAATTTGTCAAAGTAGACTTACCCTGTACAAAACCATGCTGCTCTGTGACAATTTTACCAATAAATAGATTACATAATTTAGAGTAGACAATTGCATCAAACAACTTGGCAAAAGTACCAAGTATAGAGATTGGTCTATAATTCTCAACATTTTTCTTCAGCTTTAAAAATAGGAATAATGAATGACTTCTTCCATATCATAGGAAATATACCATATTTTAATGAATTATTGAATCAAACAATTAATGGTTTAATCAAATTAGAGGAACACTTATTTACAAAAACTTCTGGTATATCATCAGTGCCAAGGGCAACACTATCACCTAACTTTTTAAGAGCTAAAACTAAATCATTATTAGTTATCACAATGTTTGAACTATCACAACATTGTTCTGGATAAAATCAGTGAGTTTGGAGCTACCCCGAAATCCGCCATTACCTGTTTTCGAGTTGGAGCTGATGCACCCGAGTGTGCGCACATAATGAGTTTTCAGTGACAGGACGTCCACTCTGACGACATTACTAAAGTACCAGAGGATTTTACAATTTATTTCGAAGACACTTCTTATCATGTGTATGCGACTACAGATGAGATTATGTGTTTTGTGTGCAAGAAGGACGGACACATATCTAAAAACTGCCCTGTAATAAAACAGCAAAAAACTCTTCAAAAAAAAAAAAAAAAAAAAAAAATTAAATAGAAATACAGATGTCTCACAGGCTTCAAGAGCACGGGAAAGTACATAATGATGTCGGTAATCAGATACCACTCACGGCATCCACGCCGACTGACGGTAACGATACTGTCTCCTCATCGCATAAAGCACAGAAGCTTTCTCAGCTGGAGTTCAACAGTCAGATTCTATGCAAAGCCTAGTGCCCCACTTGATAATACGGTATCCACGGACAACACCGAGCAGGGTGATGACGCTGAAAAAAAGCTGATGTTAACGCTGTTATCAAAAAGATTAAGAAAAAGAAGGTACAATCAGTAACTCCTACTATGATTAAGGAGGAAATAGACGACTCAAAAATAAACGTACATAGCTCTACTTCTGCTACATTCCCAATCAACTACACCGAAAAAAAAATATGCTTGGAGCTACGCAGTAGTACTGCGTAGAATCTACGCCTGGTGCCAGTGCGTGAATCTACGCCTGACTCGCTTGCGCAGAACTGCGCGAGCGATCCAGCCGTAGAATTCCCGCTGCGGTGTATACCTATATACAATAGCTGTATATATAGTGTACTTAACTCGGTCGGCCCGTGCGAGACACACATGGCCAAAGGTTTTTTTGTTTATACGTTTTGTGTTGTTAATTCTGTTTAAATTAAAGTAAGTATAAAAGTAAGTAAATAGTGTGTGCTTGTTGTTCATAACCTAAAAAGCACGAACATGAATTTCATCACTGATCCCACAAATCATGGTTTGTTTTTTTTTTTCCTATTGCTTAAATTTGTATTAACATTTGTTTCAAAAATAACAAATTTTCAATGAATACAGTTTTTCGAAAAAAAAGGATGTATTTTTAATAACCTACTAAACAAATTTATTATACAAATAAAAAAAAATTCGTAAAATTGGCTTTTATAAGAAAACCCTAAACTTCATTTCATAATTATATAGTTTATTGAAAAATTAATTTTTTTTTGCATCCTAGTTTTCTTACGCCGGTTAACTTAAACTTAATTTAATTTTACTATTTCATTACTCTGTTTGGACCTAAAATACTTACTAAGAATGAATAAAAACTATAAATAAATAAACAAAAACATTCTCGACGATTATTCATTATTCTCTTCCTTATTTAGTGTCGCTAGAGCAAACGGCGATTATATATAGGTATACACTGCAGAGGGAATTCTACGGCTGGATCGCTTGCGCAGTTCTGCGCAAGCGAGTCGGGCGATGATTCAGCACTGGCACTAGGCGTAGATTCTACGCAGTAAATTAGTGCGCAGCTCCACGCATATTATTTTTTCAGTGTACGAGCAGCTGACCATTTTTGTTTGTGGAACTCTTAACTCGATTGCAGAACTCTTAATTCTCTCGGATATGAGAAATGCCCGAAGCTTGCAACTTGTCACACCACGAACATCGACGGTCTGATAATAATGATCCAAGCTGTATATGGGGTGATTAATGATCGTTCGCTAAAAATACGTCTGACTAAAATAACTAAAGCACTTGATGCTGCGGGATGAGATTTTTAGTCTTAGTCCACCATGTAATCCTGTATGAAAGCGTTAGTTCAAAAATCTTGCCAATACATGACGTTAAGGCCAGTGTTCTGGGACCTTTATCGTTCGGTTTCTCTACAAAATGAATGTACGTGGTTCTTCAACTGTCCAGGTAGACGTTTCTTGAGTACACAAGGTTGACGATGTCCAAGAGTAAGAGGTTATACTTGATTAGAATGCATACGAGATATTATCATCAAAAAAGGGCTTTCTTGGATTGGAGACAGCCATTCAGGATCAATGGGAGCAGTCACCTCACAAATTGTTTTCAGAGCATCTTGAATCTGGACAGTGTATTGAATGTGTTCTTTTTGGCTGGAGCTCTTCGTTTTTACCCATTTATTTTTAAATATTTATGCCTTGTTCCACGTGTACATGGCATGCTCATTAAAATCAATAGTTTCCGCAAAATCACGGAAACATTTTCTCTTTTGTTCCCTGAATACTCTTCTTGCCTCAGTCCTTGCCTTCTTAAATGCAGTTTTATCCTCTTCAGCTTCAGTGAATTCCTACCTCTTGACAGCTGTCTGTCGAAGTCTCTTGTACCGATCACACTCAGCGTCCCACCATGGGACCGGATTTCGATGCTTATCAGGGCTAATCGTTTTTTTTTTCTTAGGAGTAGAACTTACTACAGCATCTGAGATCTTGCTCGTAAAAAATTCATAACGCTCAAGTGGACTGAGCTGTTCGTATTTGTAAGTAAGAGAATCACAGTATTCTCTGTCAAGTATTTCGGAAACCTGGGTCCAGTTAGTGCGCTTAGACTGCAGTCGAAATGATTTTTTTCGGTAAATATGTTTCTGCACGTCGACAGTAGCCACAATCGGATAGTGATCTGATCCCATGAGCTCGTCGAGAACAGTGAAATACGTATAATGGGTGATCTGGTAAAGGAGAAAAAGGCTATGTTTGACTTGCTACCACTTGACTCACTGTAATGCGTGTATGTGTCAGTGTTATGTAGATTTAGCTCATATTTATCAGAACAGTTAAGTAGATATACTCCATCTGCGTCCGTGTGATTGCAATTCCATGCTTGGTTGTGTGAGTTGAAATCCCCGACAAACAAACAGTGGCCTCTGTTTGCCATATTACCAATGATCACATCTCATTGATAAGCTAAAAGACTTCCGTGTTCATGTGGTCTGTAACACGCCAATATAGTCAGCGGGGTGGCCTAGTTCTGTATTTTAACACCACAGATTTCAGTGATGTCACTTGGATTGTTTATGTCCAACACTGCTTTAAAAAGAAGGGTACTACGAACCAGGATTGCTATTCCACCACCTCAACTACGATGTCTGACGTGCCTGTATACATTAAAAGAGCTGCAGTCGAACTGAAAATCAGAGTCTGCAGCAAGCCAAGTCTCAGCAAAAATCAAAACGTCGCAGTCTTCTGCAATCTTTTGAATTTTTTCTCTATTACGCTGCAAGTGTTCCAGTATACGACACGTAGTACTTGAGCTGGAGCTGATGATAATTTAGTTGGAGTGTGGGACGAGGATTTCGACTGCATTTATGTACGAAAATAAAAATGAACTTTCTTAATTGACGTCTGAGTCGCTAGTATCGTCCCCTGCAGAGGAGACAACATTGACATCAGTGCCTTTAACCGCAGCATCAAGTGCTTTAGTTATTTTAGTCAGACGTATTTTTAGCGAACGATCATTAATCGTCCCATATACAGCTTGGATCATTATTATCAGACCGTCGATGTTCGTGGTGTGACGAGTTGCAAGCTTCGGGCATTTCTCATATCCGAGAGAATTAAGAGTTCTGCAATCGAGTTAAGAGTTCCGCAAACAAAAATGGTCAGCTGCTCGTAGTTGATTGGGAATGTAGCAGAAGTAGAGCTAGGTATGTTTCTTTTTGATTCGTCTATTTCCTCCTTAATCATAGTAGGAGTGACTGATTGAACCTTCTTTTTCTTAATCTTTTTGATAACAGCGTTAACATCAGCTTTTTTTCAGCGTCATCACCCTGCTCGGTGTTGTCCGTGGATACCGTATTATCAAGTGGGGCACTAGGCTTTACAAATAGAATCTGACTGTTGAACTCCAGCTGAGAAAGCTTCTGTGCTTTATGCGATGAGGAGACAGTATCGTTACCGTCAGTCGGCGTGGATGCCGTGAGTGGTATCTGATTACCAACATCATTTTTTACTTTCCTGTGCTCTTGAAGCCTGTGAGACATCTGTATTTCTATTTAATTTTTTTTTTTTTTTTTTGAAGAGTTTTTTGCTGTTTTATTACAGGGCAGGTTTTAGATATGTGTCCGTCCTTCTTGCACACAAAACACATAATCTTATCTGTAGTCGCATACACATGATAAGAAGTGTCTTCGAAATAAATTGTAAAATCCTCTGGTACTTTAGTAATGTCGTCAGAGTGGACGTCCTGTCACTGAAAACTCATTATGTGCGCACACTCGGGTGCATCAGCTCCAACTCGAAAACAGGTAATGGCGGATTTCGGGGTAGCTCAAAACTCACTGATTTTATCCAGAACAATGTTGTGGGGAATACACGGGAGTGCATTAGAGAGAATTATTCTTTTGAGTTTAGCGATGTAGGATCGCATAGTCCTTTTGATTACGTTTTTACCATCCTCTGTAAGTTTGTCAACGAGCTTGATGCTCTTGAGATAGAAACTATCTAATATTAAGGCCACTTTTAGCGCAACACACTCGTAGACGGAAAAAAAAACACGGAGCAGCGACGACCATCCTTCCATGCTACTACGCAGCAGGAAGCTTAACCTCAAAGATAACCGCAGATAAAAACACGTCTGGCTCGTACGACTGCCAAGGCAACACTGAACCTTGATACTATTAGCTCAAATGCTAATGAGTTAAATGAGGAATGAATTTGCTTATCCACTCAGGTGCTTGTAATGAATGTAAAATTAAAAATTAAGTATTGTCAGTTGCATTCATATAATTTTATTTCAGCTATAACTTACCAAATAGGTAGGTTAAATGTTGTTACATAAATTTTGTTGGTCAGATAAAAGCACATTATATGAAATGTTAAGGGGGGGGGGGGGTAGGGTCTGAGCGGTCAAAAAATGATGATTTTTCGATGATTTATAGTGAAGCTCCTGTTTATTATAATTTAATAAGAATTTTATACATATCATACAACATTCAAAGAACATTATGTCAAAATTTCAGATCAAAATATTAAAAATTGAGGCAATGGGAGCCAACCAAACAAGGCGCTTCGAAAAAAAGATGAGTTGCGGTGAAGGCTGTAACTCGCGAACGGTTCATCTGAAATCAAAAAATAAAGTAGATTTAGTTAATATATTAGTTTTTCTCGCCCCCTAGTAGGATCAATTTCATTTTTTTTCAATTTTGAAGTTTTGGCGACGTTTTGAAGCCAAAACACTGTTTTTTGGTCACCAAAACCGGCCATTTTATGGCTAAAACTCGGCCAAAAAAAAAAAAAAAAAAAAAGTAACTCACTAGGGGGCGGGTTTTTTATGCATTAAAGACGTATGTTTAATTCTAGAAAGATCGGTGCAGTAGTTTTCAAATGAGAACTTTCACCGACTTTGAAAAATAGTGTTTCGAGAAAAACGCGTTTGAAGTTTTCGGTACGAAAAAAGTGAAGAAAAACTATTTGATTTACAACTTACACTGAATCATCTATTCCAGCTCCATAAAGTAAGTCACCAGCAGCTTCAGCAATGTCCAGGGCATCTTTTTGTCCTTGTCTTCGCCGAATTCTACCTTCTTTGGTTTGAGCGGCACTTTCGGAGTCGGCTTTCATTATGCGAGTTTCGTCCACCAGCCTCGCGTACTCATGGGCGCTGCATCCAGTACCAACTCCTGCTGATTGAAGAATCATTAATAAAGCTGTATTTCCTTCATTAAAAGTACATGCAGCTATATTTGCTGCAATCTCTACTATGTTGCAGCCAGCAGACGATGTTTTGGGAGCAATTTTCCAAATAAGTTGATTTAAACTCTCGTTGTTATTTTGCGTAAATCCACCAATGCATCTTTCTAAAAGCTCGTCTTTGCTCAGAACTTCGTATATTGGTTTCATTGCATCCAAAACATCAACTGGTAAGGCCTCGTTAAAGTGAGAAAAGTTTTCTAAGGTGTTCAATGCCACAGCTTTCTGGTATTCGCACCAAGAGTCCGCGCCGCTCGGACAATCGTAGTGCTGCGGATCTTCGTCTGTGGATGAGTTATGGGCGTACGTTGCCCAGATAGCCTTTTTCATTTTATTTACAGCGTCTTCTTCTCGACAGTTTCTTCTAATCGCCAAACCGTAGTACACAGTAAACTTGTCGATAAGTGCCCCTGTCAATTTTCCTTGCCCTGACAGCGTTTTACTTTTGGTTGTTTTTCCGACGTTTTTACCGGACTTTATAATTTTTTCTTCAACCGTGTTCTTAACAAGGTCTCGGAGCCTTTCACCCATACGTTTTTGTACGTGGCCAACGCACTCTTTTTTTGTTATTTGGAAGTTGTCTCCGTACGGTTTCAAGTTTACTACTCCGCTGTAAGTCTTGCTATCCCCGTCACCGACATAATTTTTATAGCGAACACCGTGTTTTTCTTGAGATCGCTGAAACATCTGCTCTACTGCGTCAACTTCCATGTTTCCCGAGGGTCCGGAATGATTTGCTTTGCACGCACCTTCAGCAACATGCTTTTCATGCCACGTTTCAAACTCAGCAGTATTCAAGCGATGTTCCCAAGTTTTGCATACTTGACAGTGTGCACTTTTTACAATAATATCAAGAACCTTACCTGTGTAAAAGCCAATCAACGAAGCAACACCAAACAAGGAGGCAAAACCACGTTTCATCCAAGTTCCATCTCCGGAAACTGTCAAATCTGAATATGACGTCGCTTGCTTTTCTTCTTCAGCGGCAGAAGCCATAATTTTATCCGTAACTGATTGGACTGCGGAGCATATGCTGTTAATGCAATTATTATAAGTAGTTTTGCACAAAAAACTGCTTTATAAGTCCATTAAACCGCAGAACTTATTGCATCCTGCAAGTCCTAAACCCAGAATCCTCATCACGAGGGCAAACCGAGAATTTATTTCAAATCTGCTTCCGTTTTTTTTGCTTGACGGAATGTATCGATTTTCGCAGCGTTCACACTTGACTTGAAGATCGAAAGCTAAACCTACTGGCTTACACGACTTGAACTCAACATTACCGTTGCACACTTTACAATTTACCAACGTTGAAAGTGTTGTAAATACTTGCAGAAAGTCAACTATACGATAATGTATTTCGGTATCCACTGGCACAGACGGTTGAGAACTTAGCCGAATTTTTTTAGCTGACGCACTTTTTGTCTGCACGTCATTATTTTTAAACGGATTGGGTCTTTTTTTTGGTTTTCCAAGTATTTTTCCTTCAGTTTTACGCGTTTCTCTCGACACTTTACTTGTTCTAACCATTTTAAAACCAAAAAAACCAAATCGGAAATATAAGAAGAAAAATAATTGGACCGCTCTGGTGAACGAACACCGTCAAACTGACACGTCTTTTTTTCCACACAGACCTTTAGAACCGCCTTATACTCTACCTGGGTTCACTGCCCCTCCCTTTTTACAAAAGGGTCTTAGGGGATTACAAAGACCGACTTAGCAGGGGCCTTCAGCGTAGAGCATGCGGGGAGGGGCAGCTGCCTCGACCTGTTCCGCTCGAAGGCCCCAGACTTAAAACTCTGTAACTTTGTGAGTTTTGCTCCAAACCCTTAGAAATTTTAACACAGCATTCTTGAAATGTTTTACTATAAGAAAAAAAAAATTCGATTTTTCAAAAATTGCCAGACCCTACCCCCTCCCCCTTAAAGTACAATTGTGTTTCCACCAGATCTAACTAGACTGTAGTTTAAAATTCCAAAAAAAATTTGTTTGAATCATTTAATAAAAAAAAAAAAAAAAATTTCAAAGTAATCTCGTTTTTTATGCATTTATTTTCCACCAAATTTTACGGAGGTCAGAATTTTTTTTTTACGGTGAAAAAGTTGATAACTTAGGGAGGTGACGGATAAAGTTTCAAACTTCTTTGACATTGTTGTTACGATTTTTAAACAAAATTTTAAGTTAATTAAATAATGGTTGACAACTCATATTATTTAAAGTTATTGCACTTCAAAAAATATTGAGGCAAAAACACAGGATTGGCAAAGTTACCAGGCCTCCTGAGTGATGCTAAATGGCAGTAAGATTTGCTAGTCATGTCTTAAGGTTTCAAGTCTTCGTATAAAAATGAAGCAAAACTATATCAGCTTATTTAATTAGTGTAAATAATCTTACCTTTGATATTTGAATTCCTGGTATTTTAAGAATAAAAACCATGATTTTGTATATAGGTTTAAAATCGTTGATGAACGGTAAAAATATCACTAGCCGGCGAAATAAGCATTCAAACTGAGTAACTATAACATTCCAAGTAATTAATCCTGAACTTAGCCCAGTGTCCAGAGGTAAAGATTCCAAATATGATGCGATATTGTACAAAATTATAATTAGGTATTCTGCTTGTAGAAATTTCTTTGCATTTAAATTCTAAAAAAATAAACATTTAATGAGTTGGAATCAATTGAGTTAATTTTTTTTAAAAGAAAATTTTTTTTTTCCTCTAATTTCAAAATCGGGTTTTTGCCCCCCTTTATGTTTAGTTCTTAGACGAAAAAAAAATTGCCAAACTTGGTCAAGAGAGGTTCATTAGCCTCCTCGTTGCAAAAGCCTTTGGAGGATAAATAAATCCATGCCCGATCAGGCTGACAATTAACTGTTACGTTTCATCTATTGATTCAAGAGCTTTACAGCTATACCATACATGTCCAGTTATGACTGACAGTTTTGAAATGTCAGTTTATTTACTAAAACGTAGTTTTTTGAGACACCAAAAATTTGTGTACCTAATATGGCCACATCCTTCGCTAAGATTTTTATTATGATAAATTGATTCGTTTCAGACTCTAAAATAATGTTTTCTTAAAATTAATGAAAGAATTCCTAAATTCTGTGACTTAATACTTTTTTTTTACTCCCTTTTACCCCACCACATTTGTGAGGGGAATTAGGCCGATCCTACAACCTCACTATTTCCTCTGTATTCTATCATTTCCTCTTCCTATCATCTCTACTCTCGCATCTGACCAGGGTACTGCCTGTGGGTTCGGAAAACTCCTCGGAGAGAAATTCTTACAAGTAAAGCATCACCTGAGAGAGGGTGGTGTATCATGCTATTCTTATTAGATATTATGTTACTTTTTGTACGCATAAATACCGAAATTGAGTTTTTTACACCTCCCGTTTATCATGTTGAAACAGAAAAAACCACCTAATCGATCCCCGAAGCCCTCCGTTACTCCATAACGTCGGTGACTTAATACTTTCTTGTGACTTGTCCCAAGTAATAAAAAACTTTTTTTTAGTAAAATCAATTGAAAAAACGTAATAAATGGACGTTATGAAATAAAGTTTGCCAAGCATGGCCAAAAAATATGCTCCCGACCATTATTTTTTGTTAAATCGAAATACCCCGATTATTTCGTATCATAATACTGATTATACAGTTCAAATTAAAGAGGCTGGCCACACTAGTATTGACGTACAGTAAAATTATTTTTCTGTAATGTGAAATTTGATCAAAAATACGTTTGCTGAAAAGTAAACACGAGTTTGAAAGATGGAGATGTTAAGAATCGATCCTTTTAATTACTATTCTGATCGGATGAATACTGTTTTATTGAATGTAAAACATTTAATGTATTAATTTTCACCAAGAAAAACAAAAATAAAGGTGACACGTTCCAAGTCAAGTCAAACACGATTTGCAATAATATCTCCGATTTGGCTGAAAATTGAAAAAAAGTTAGTATCTGGCACATAAATGAATGTGGTGAAATGATTTTTCATAATTCCGAAAATTTTCAAAATAGCGGTCATATAAAAATTTGACTATAAAAAAAGCTTATTTTTTAAAGTTCTGTAACTTTTCTCGGTTAGAATGGATTTGAATGAAATTTTAGGAGTAGTTGTAAAAAAAATTCTAAACTTTTGTGACAGTCAGTGATCGTAATTAAATCGTCGGCAACGATCTAGGATTTGGCGTGAGTCACGTGACTGTCGAACGCAGATCAGAGCGGACCTCTGAGGTGGTAGAGCGGGAATCGGGAAGCCACTCGTAATTTTCGTGTCCGTGCGTGAAGACGTACATGAAATTCAACTCGTCTCGGTTCGACGTATGATTGTACTTTTCGGGAGCAACACGCCGTCGAAGAGTGTGTTGTAAGTGACAGAAGGTACGGGATCGATTGTCATCACCCGGGAAACATTCTTTTGTCAAGGCGAGTCAACCGGCTTTTGGAAGCCGAGGACGACGAGGAGCCAGACCGACGTCCGGCAGACGCGCAAAGATCTGGAGATCAATTTATGGCAGGTCTTGAAGAAGCTACTCGTGAACGGGAATCGAAGCATTATTGTCATTCGCGTCACGCGTTGTTGTAGAGCCGTAGTGTGAGAGTGTGGTGTTTATTCGTGAAGTTGCCATTTCACGTCAACTCCTGGACCGCTTTACGACGGCTGTACGGCGACTCGAGTGTGGTACCTATTGCGGCTGGTAGGCATCATAGCATGGCATTTTGTTTAGCCTGACGGCTTGGTATGAGGTGCACCTTAGCGATTCCGTAAGTTCATTGTATACAGGGTGAGCAATTTTAATTAATCCAGCTGAATAACTTACTTGGAAAGGCCCCAATCGAAAAAAATGTAGAGAACAAAGTATCATGATTTTTTGGGACTAATAAAATGGACCAGCCGAAATAGGGCCTTTACCTTTATTTTAAGCCCTACGAGCCTCAACTTCGTTTTTTTAAATAGGAACTCCTATTTTTGACCCCAGATTCGGAAAGAGCGGAAAATTTTACGATATTTAGGTACTTTTTGAAATTTTTTTTGGGCCTATCTGAGCCGAGATAGGGCCTTTATCTTTATTTTGGGCCTTACGGACTCTATCCCCGAGTTTTCAGTGGGAAAACCCTACTGTTGGCCCCAGATTCGGAAAGAACAGGATATTTTACGATTTTTAGGTATTTTCAAAATTTTTTTGGGCCTATCTGAGCCAAGATAGGGCCTTTATCTTTATTTCGGGCCTTACGGACTCTATCCCCGAGTTTCCAGTGGGAAAACCCTACTGTTGGCCCCAGATTCGGAAAAAACAGGATATTTTACGATTTTTAGGTACATTTCGAAATTTTTTTTGGGCCTATCTGAGCCGAGATAGGGCCTTTATCTTTATTTTGGGCCTTACGGACTCTATCCCCGAGTTTTCAGTGTGAAAACCCTACTTTTGGCTCCAGATTCGGAAAGAGCGGGAAATTTTACGATTTTTAGGTATTTTTTGGAATTTTTTATGGGCCTTATTGAGGCCCTGCAGGACCCGTTTATTAAAAACCTCTGGTAACGCTCACACCTAGGGCCTCAGGTTGGGCCCTACGGAATTAAAGTCTGTTTTTTTAAATGGGAACCCCTATTTTTGACCCTAGATTCGGAAAGAGAGTAAAATTTGACGAATTTAAGGTATTTTTTGAAATTTTTTATGGGCCTATCTGAGCCGAGATAGGGCTTCTATCTTTATTTTGAGCCTTACGGACTCTATCTCCGGTTTTCAGTGGGAAAACCCTACTGTTGGCCCCAGATTCGGGAAGAGCGGGAAGTTTTACGATTTTTAAGTATTTTTCGAAATTTTTTTTGGGCCTATCTGAGCCGAAATAGGGCTTTGATCTTTATTTTGGGCCTTACGGACTCTATCCCCGAGTTTTCAGTTGGAAAACCCTACTTTTGGCCCTGGATTCAGAAAGAGAGGGAAATTTTACGAATTGCCACTCACGATGGGCTGCTTGCTTAACGTGAGTCCCCTTGCCACTCACGATAGGGTGCTTGCTTAACGTGAGTCCCCTTGCCACTTACGATGGGGAGCTTGCTTAACGTGAGTCCCCTTGCCACTCACGATGGGGTGCTTGCTTAACGTGAGTCCCCTTGCCACTCACGATGGGGTGCTTGTTTAGCGTGAGTCCCCTTGCCTCTCACGATTGAGAGATTTTCTGTTTCATTAACCACGACGCAAGTGTTCAAAATTTCCACCTTGCGCTTGAAGGAATAAATTTATTCGCCTTCGAAAATTTTGAACAGTCTTTAGCAATGTTGCTCTTGGAATAGCGTTACATGCTTGACGTATGCACTGTATCATATCCTCTCTTGTAGTTGGACGTTGAGCGTATACTACGTTTTTTACGTAACCATACAAATAAAAGTCAGGTGACGTCAGATCAGGTGAGCGAGCAGGCCAGTTGAAGGGACCTCCCCGTCCAATCCATCTCCCGTGGCAGTTTTGATTCAAAAACTGCCTTACAATTTGTGAATAATGGGGTGGGGGTCCATATTGTTGTATCCACATTCTTTGTCTGGTAGCTAGATCAACATCTTCTAACATCTCTGGTAATCGATCTCTCAGTATTTCTAAATATGTGTGTCTGTTGACATTCGCATCAAAAAAATACGGACCTACTAAATAGCCATTTACTATGCCACACCAAGTTATGACGCTCCAACGATTTTGTCTATTCACAGTCCTGTACCAGTGGGGGTTTTCATTGGAACAGTAGTGGCAGTTATGTCTATTCAATGTTCCGTCATTTTTAAATGTAGCTTCATCGGAGAAAAGAACGTACTTAAAAAAGTCAGCATCTTGTGCGATTCTAGCTACTACGTCTGCGTTGACGAGTAAGATGTCCACCACGAGCTCTGTTAGTTAAGGTGCGTATTGTCTCATGATTTGGGTGACACCTGTGAGGAAAACGTTCAGCATATCGACGTGCTGCTGCTCGAAAGTTATTTTGACACTCACCAAGGATAAGGGAACGTTCATAAACCACGTGGTCATTTTTTCGAAGATTTTGAAGGGCCCTCCCTCCCATGAAGATCAACGTAGTATTTGTATCAAATTTTCAACCTCCCCTCCCCTTAAGGTCACGTGGATTTTTTACCTTTTTAAATTGTAAATATGTATACTATTAGTTTTTCAAAAACATTATTTTTTGAGTTATAATTTAATGATTTAATACCGGGGCGTAACAACCCCTTTCAGCTAGGAGGTGTTCTGAGGTCTACTCCCCCCCCCCCCCGACCCCAATAAAACTGACGTCTAAAAAAAAAAAAAACAAAAAAAACGTTGAGTTCAATAAATAGACTGGTTAATTATCCCCCAACCTCTAAACCTCCAAAACACTGGGCGTAGAGTTCAATGAATAATCTGATCAGCTGTCCCCCAAGCTCTAAACCCCCAAAACCCTGGGCGCCCGAGGTCAACGAAAAAACTGATCAGCTATTCCCCAAGCTCTAAACCCCCAAAACCCTGGGCGCCCAAGGTCAACGAAAAAACTGATCAGCTATCCCCCAAGCTCTAAACCACCAAAACCCTGGGCGTCGAGTTCAATAAATAAACCGATTAGCTACCCCCCAAGCTTTAAACCCCTAAAAGCCTGGGCGCCTGAGTTCAACCAAAAAACTGATCAGATTATTTATTTCGTTAATTAAAATACACTCATATTTTTGGAATAATTTAACTCGGGCACCCAGGGTTTTCAGAGTTTAGAGCTTGGGGGATAGCCGATCTGGTTTTTTGTTGAACTCGGGCTCTCAGGGTCTTGAAGGTTTAGAGCTTGGGGGATAGCCGACCAGTTTTTTTGTTGACCTCGGGCGCCCAGGGTTTTGGGGGTTCAAAGCTTGGGAGAGAGCCGATCACAAAACAGCGGCAGACTGTAGAGAACCATGAACTACGGAAGCTACCTACACGCGGTGATAATGAAGCACGTACGGGCCAGTCAAAACAAAACTTTGACGAGTTTTTACTTGCACACGGCCACGCAGACGCAAATCTGATGACAGGCACGGATTCGGTTTTAACGTTCAACAGTAAAATATTATCACTTTAAAAACCACGTGCCTTTCTGACACAACAGCCCTACCCCCCACGTAACCTTTCGTAGCCTTTTAATCGCCCCCCCCCTCCCCCCTGTTTGGGCCACGTGGTTTGTGAACGTTCCCTTACCAAGGCCCCGTAGGTCCCATTTATTCATAAAGTACATTGGATATAAAGTTCGAAGCAAAATCTGAAATGCCTGAATCTTGTAAAAAGTAAATTATAAACTAGTTTTTTAGAAATGTTAGCAACGGAAATCGATTCCTCATAAATTCTTAAAAATTCTTGAAATTCAATAAACTTTTCTATTTTTTTATGAGCGAGTTTAGCGCCCTCTGAATTTCGTAGATACAAATTTAATTTTTTTTTACTTTTTAATTTTTGCATGTTTTTAAAAATTTTTATGCCTCGCCAAGAGAGTCGATCCCATTTATTCATAAAGTACATTGGATATAAAGTTCGAAGCAAAATCTGAAATGCCTGAATCTTGTAAAAAGTAAATAATAAACTAGTTTTTTAGAAATGTTAGCGATGGAAATCGATTCCTCATAAATTCTTAAAAATTCTTGAAATTCAATAAACTTTTCTATTTTTTCATGTTTTTATGAGTTTAGCGCCCTCTGAATTTCGTAGATAAAAATTTAATTTTTTTTAATATTCATGCTTTTTTGTACAATTAAATAACAAACAGAGCGTGCATGCGCTTAGTTTACCTCACTAAGATTTCTTTCAATTCACTAATTGATTTCGTGTTTGTATAAATTTCAACCAAAAAATGGCTGATTATCCAGCTAACGAGATCGTTGATTTACTACTTATCCTTGGTGAGTGTCAAAATAACTTTCGAGCAGCAGCACGTCAATATGCTGAACGTTTTCCTCACAGGCGTCACCCAAATCATGGGACAATACGCACCTTAACTAACAGAGCTCGTGGTGGACATCTTACTCATCAACGCAGACGTCGTGAGTACGACGAAAATGACGTTCGCGTTCTAACAATCTTAGCTGTTACTCATCTCGACCCTCAGGTTAGTGTCGTCAAATTGAACGTGAAACTGGGGTTCCACGACGAACTGTGTTACACATTTTGAAGAAACTTAAATATCATGCGTACCATATAACATTGGTTCATGAGTTGCAGCCAGTGCATCTTCAAATGAGAGTTCAGTTCTGCAACTGGGCTTTAGCTAGAATTGCACAAGATGCTGACTTTTTTAAGAACGTGCTTTTCTCCGATGAAGCTAAATTTAAAAATGACGGAACATTGAATAGACATAACTGCCACTACTGGTCCAATGAAAACCACCACTGGTACAGGACTGTGAATAGACAAAATCGTTGGAGCGACATGGTTTGGTGTGGCATAGTAAATGGCTATTTAGTAGGTCCGTATTTTTTTGATGCGAATGTCAACAGACACACGTATTTAGAACTACTGAGAGATCGATTACCAGAGATGTTAGAAGATGTTGATCTTGCTATCAGACAAAGAATGTGGATACAACAAGATGGACCCCCACCCCATTATTCACAAATTGTAAGGCAGTTTTTGAATCAAAACTACCACGGGAGATGGATTGGACGGGGAGGTCCCTTCAACTGGCCTGCTCGCTCACCTGATTTGACGTCACCTGACTTTTATTTGTGGGGTTACGTAAAAAACGTAGTAGACGCTCAACGTCCGACTACAAGAGAGGATATGATACAGCTCATACGTCAAGCATGTAACGCCATTCCAAGAGCAACATTGCTAAAGACTGTTCAAAATTTTCAAAGGCGAATAAATTTATGCCTTCAAGCGCAAGGTGGAAATTTTGAACACTTGCATCGTGGTTAATGAAACAGAAAATCTCTCAATCGTGAGAGGCAAGGGGACTCACGCTAAACAAGCACCCCATCGTGAGTGGCAAGGGGACTCACGTTAAGCAAGCACCTCATCGTGAGTGGCAAGGGGACTCACGTTAAGCAAACACCCCATCGTGAGTGGCAAGGGGACTCACGTTAAGCAAGCACCCCATCGTGAGTGGCAAGGAAACTCAGGCTAAACAAGCACCCCATCGTGAGTGGCAAGGGGACTTTCGTTAAGCAAGAACCCCATCGTGAGGGGCAAGGAAACTCACGTTAAACAAGCACCCCATCGTGAGTGGCAAGGGGACTCACGTTAAGCAAGCACCCCATCGTGAGTGGCAAGGGGACTCACGTTAAGCAAGCACCCCATCGTGAGTGGCAAGGGGACTCACGTTAAGCAAGCACCCCATCGTGAGTGGCAAGGAAACTCACGTTAAGCAAACACCCCATCGTGAGTGGCAAGGGGACTCACGTTAAGCAAGCACCCCATCGTGAGTGGCAAGGAAACTCACGTTAAGCAAACACCCCATCGTGAGTGGCAAGGGGACTCACGTTAAGCAAGCACCCCATCGTGAGTGGCAAGGAAACTCAGGCTAAACAAGCACCCCATCGTGAGTGGCGAGGGGACTTTCGTTAAGCAAGAACCCCATTGTGAGTGGCAAGGGGACTCCCGTTAAGCAAGCACCCCATTGTGACTGGCAAGGGGACTCACGTTAAGCAAGCACCCCATCGTGAGTGGCAAGGGGACCTACGTTAAGCAAGCACCCCATCGTGAGTGGCAAGGGGACTCACGTTAAGCAAGCACCCCATCGTGAGTGGCGAGGGGACTTTCGTTAAGCAAGAACCCCATTGTGAGTGGCAAGGGGACTCCCGTCAAGCAAGCACCCCATTGTGACTGGCAAGGGGACTCACGTTAAGCAAGCACCCCATCGTGAGTGGCAAGGAGACCTACGTTAAGCAAGCACCCCATCGTGAGTGGCAAGGGGACTCACGTTAAGCAAGCACCCCATCGTGAGTGGCAAGGGGACTCCCGTTAAGCAAGCACCCCATCACGAGTGGCAAGGGGACCTACGTTAAGCAAGCACCCCATCGTGAGTGGCAAGGGGACTCACGTTAAGCAAGCACCCCATCGTGAGTGGCAAGGGGACTTACGCTAAACAAGCACCCCATCGTGAGTGGCAAGGGGACCCACGTCAAGCAAGCACCTCATCGTGAGTGGCAAGGGGACTCACGCTAAACAAGCACCTCATCGTGAGTGGCAAGGGGACCCACGTCAAGCAAGCACCTCATCGTGAGTGGCAAGGGGACTCACGCTAAACAAGCACCTCATCGTGAGTGGCAAGGGGACTCACGCTAAACAAGCACCCCAACAAGGCCCATGAAAAATTTCAAAAAATACCTAAAATTCGTAAAATTTCTCTCTTCCCGAATCCAGGGCCAAAAGTAGGGTTTTCCCACTGAAAACTCTGGGATAGAGTCCGTTAGGCTCAAAATAAAGATAGAAGCCCTATCTCGGCTCAGATAGGCCCATGAAAAATTTCAAAAAATACCTAAAAATCGTAAAATTTCCCGCTCTTTCACGAATCTGGGGCCAAAAGTAGGGTTTTCCCACTGAAAATTTGGGGATAGAGTCCGTAAGGCCCGAAATAAAGATAAAGGCCCTATCTCGGCTCAGATAGGCCCATGAAAAATTTCAAAAAATACCTGAAATTCGTAAACTTTTCCTCTCTTTCTGAATCCGGGGTCAAAAATAGGGGTTCCCATTTTAAAAAACGGACTTTAATTCCGTAGGGCCCAACCTGAGGCCCTAGGTGTGAGCGTTACCAGAGGTTCCCAATAAACGGGTCCCGCAGGGCCTCAATAAGGCCCATAAAAAATTCTCAAAAATACCTAAAAATCGTAAAATTTCCCGCTCTTTCCGAATCTGGGGCCAAAAGTAGGGTTTTTCCACTGAAAACTCGGGGATAGAGTCCGTAAGGCCCGAAATAAAGATAAAATCCCTATCTTGGCTCAGATAGGCCCAAAAAAATTTCGAAAAATACCTAAAAATCGTAAAATTCCCCGCTCTTTCCGAATCTGGGGCCAACAGTATGGTTTTCCCACTGAAAACTCGGGGATAGAGTCCGTAAGGCCCAAAATAAAGATAAAAGCCCTATCTTGGCTCAGATAGGCCCAAAAAAAATTTCAAAAAATACTTAAAAATCGTAAAATTTTCCGCTCTTTCCGAATATGGGGTCAAAAATAGGGGTTCCTGTTTAAGAAAACGAAGTTGAGGCTCGTAGGGCCTAAAATAAAGGTAAAGGCCCTATTTCGGCTGGGCCATTTTATTAGCCCTAAAAAATAATGAAACTTTGGTCTGCACATTTTTTTCGATTTGGGCCTTTCCAAGCAAGTTAATCAGCTGGATTGATTAAAATTGCCCACCCTGTATGTGCGAGTGAGTATGAACGCGTGTGAGTGTATTGAGTACACTGTTATTGTAATAATCTTTGTTTTTCTCACGCACGCGTAAGCTGCCGATAGCAGCAGGTTGTTGTGTACGCGCGCAGTCTGATTTAGAGAACATCGACTATTTTGTTTGTTATTAATTTAAATGCTCGGTTGCAAGCAATTGATAATTCGTTACCGTGTTAATTAATAATATTGTATTGGTTTTTAAGTTAATTTCTTTTTTTATTAAATATTGAAAATTAACTTTTCTAAACCAGTGTTCCTCGTACTCGATCCCATAGCCCGCGCTCACCTACCGAAATAACGAGCTGTCGCGCCCTCCCCATTTTAATAAATCGTGTAGGGATTTATAAACGTGGACCGGTATTTTTCCCTGTTTCAGGAAGTTTGTCGGCACGGAGCCGACTGTGACAGGAGATAATAGTCACTGGCATCAAGGACAACGGGCCTTCGAGGGTTGTATTCCCGAGTCCACTTTTGAATTGCAGCACTATAACACTTTATGAAAAAATAATTTAAACAAATTATGACAATTTACCCATTCAAAATACTTTTTTTTTCAAGCTTAAATTTAGACCTCCGGGACATATTTTTTTTTCCTCTAAAACTATATTTTATAACGAATTTTTTGCTACCTTAAAAAATCTTGAGACTCATTTCGTTTCTGAATTATGATTTTTTGAAGTGTTCGGAGCACCTACGGCTTGGCGTGGCGTGAGCGCTCATACTCGCATGAACCCTGCTCTTCTGAAACTCTTTTTGTTCATTTTCCATTATTTTCATCCGTTAATGAGCATTACGATCAATTTTTTGTCACTTAATCAGTACACCGAAAATAGTTTAGCTTAGCGAGCGCAGCAGATAGAATGGTAGCCGAACTAAACGAGGCTCTCGCGTGGGACTGCAGGTTAGAACGAGCATTGGCCTAGAGTAGGCCGATATTTGGCCTACGCTGTCAAAATATTCCCTCCGCGGCGGACAGAAAAAACGATATTTTTTTAATTTACCAGTACCTTGGACTTAAACAACGTATCACTTTGAAATTATGACATAATATTTCTTGAGACTAGTACGTTTATATAGTGCTAATCAGAGTCTTGAAATTGCTGACAAAAAAAATGCAAAAATCAATAAAAACTTGGGTAATTGTTTACAATTTTTCCTAATATTTTGATTGTTCTTAAATTATACCGTTTGAAACTACTATACTTCAGAAGTACTGAGTCAAAATTATGAAACGATTCGTTTACTCAGTCCAGAATTCAGATAAGTTGAAAAAAATAAATTTTTCTGACCACCGCAGCGAGTGAAGATTTTTTCGGCGTAGGCCGCATATTACCTATTCTAGGCCGATGAACATCCTAACCCTGTAAGACGACTGTAGCGCCACCTTTTTTCTGCGGCCAGCCTAGACTTTTTTCTGTGCAGTAAAGTGTATTCTTTTTAATTTTGAGTATGTTCAAGAAAATTGAAGTACAATTTTTTAATTTTTAAGAAATAATTTTCCAGACTAAATTTGAATTAAATAATATTTAACAATGTTTTTTATTAATTAAGCTCTACTGTTTTTAGGAACTGTTTTTTTGCTGCTTTTTTCTTCTTTTTTTTACTTCAAAAACTTAACTTATTTTTAATTTAGATATGATTTTACAATTAACTTCATCGACTGGAATTAAACAATGAAACCTTCTAGATCCAGTTAATGGTTTTGCTTTTTAAAATCTTTATTTTAAAAATTTAGCATGTTCTTTGTATTCAGCCGAGTATACCTGGGGATCGTCCTCGAGGAACTTTTGAAAATTGGTTGAAGATGCCATGATTCTTCGGAGATTTCGAACGCGTGCAGTATCCTGTCGACTAGGGAGTCGATGACGGGTATACCTGGGGATCATCCCCGACAACTCGACTCAAATTTGCTTTGACGTGACTTCGGTGATCTTTTGCAATTGCTGAGGCACGAAGCTAGACCTAGTCAACCAGGTCGCCGATCACGGGTATAACCAGAGATCATCTTCTGAAGTTCGAGTGCAGAACCACATAAAAACGACCATCAGAGTCATCTCAAAGAAAATTTAATTCAACTTCTCGGAGATGACCCCAGTTATACCCATCGTCGGTGATCTGGTTGACCTAGGTAGAGTCTCCAAGTATACATGCCATCAGCGATATGCTAATCCGAGTCTGGAAGATTATTTTTTAGTTCCTACATCTTCACGATAACCATCTTCGAAAATTCTAACCTAGTCAGAAGGGATAAATTTTAAACTGATACCCGTCGGGTAATTCTCAAAAAAAATAGGAGAAACTCCTATTTTTGGTGGGTGATTCTACCATCGGATACGGCACATACCGTCTCCTTTTAGATTGGAGAGACTCCTATCTCTTTGGAGTCACATTTTTTCTGTTCTCGATTTTTTCGATTTTATTTGTCTTTTGTGTCTCTTGGAGACTTAATTTTCTCCATGCACGAAACACAAACTCATTTCTATCATTAAAAACTGCTTTTAATGAGAAGTACCTGTGTGGTTTCTTATGAACCTTATACTTATGTATCCTGTCAAGAATCTGTGTGAATTACCATATATATTTTATAATAAAGTTTACATTTTGCTCTGTGAAGTGAAAACCATGCTCCTGAAATTTCCATACTTAAAGAAAGCTCTTTTTTCATCCAAAATCAAACTTCTGTAGCGTTATGAGGTTTGAAAATTTGAATCATTGCAAACTTAATTTTAGACCACGTTTTCCGTTTTTTTTTTTTTCAAAAAATTCTCCTGCAAAATCTATGATAGGTAGAGATGTCTTAACACAAAAATACCAGTTAATTATAACTCAATCTGTATCTACTCTAAAAATTGTATTTTATCTGTATTTCTTGAAAATGCTCTTTACACCTTGGCCACACATACTATAACCTCAAATGGTTACATTTTTACAGTTTTTCTTTATACGGAATTCAGTTAGCTTCCATTTGCGGCCAACCCCATCTGTCTACCTTATTTAGTTCTTTTGATTTTTGATTTTGAAACCTTTTTTTCAAATATTCCCTCTGTGAGGCGTCTCAGAGATAAGCACAACTTAGCAATGATCCAGATGGAGAAATCAAATCAACGTGTAAATCTACTACTGCGTTACCTCTGAAATATCAAAGAAGTCATTTCATTGCTTTGTTAACTCACTAAGCTTCTTAATGTTCACTAGCTTCCATACGTTGCTGCACTAACGCTTCCTCGGTTGATAATTTAATTATTTTTGTTTCATTTTTCAATTAAAACAAAAAAATTAAAAATATTATTATTAAAAGTATCTAAAATAAGACACGTAAACAAAACACATATAAAAAATAGTTCATACCGAAATATATTAAATTTTAAAATTTTTATAAGAAATGTATTGTTTTTATGGCCCTTACATAAGTCAATTTTAAAAATGAAGGTCGGATTGATTTGTAATCAGCAGCCCCAACAACCTCTGGACACCAAATTTCTTATTGATTAGAGACGTCTAAGTTACTTCTTTTTGAAAAAGAAAGTTGACGACGACAACGACGAAAATAAAATTCTTCATATATAAAAAGGATTTTGTCGTTTCGTTGATAATTAAAACATTCAACAGGTCATCTCAAGATAGTTGTGATGGTCATGATTTTCCGTTTTAGCAATTTTGATGTTCACATGAGCTGTATATCTGAAACACTTTTCTGTGCAGCTTTTTCAAACGTCTTCTTGGCTATCTCATTAAATGAATGCTCATCTGTTCGATACAATGTTGCAGTGTCCTATCTAGAATATCATCTAAACCTCCGAAAAAATTTCGAATAAATTTTATCAAAACCTTACAAAAATTTTTCGACAAATCACCAAAGATTTCAACTTAACATTTGAAATGGGTGAACATTTTTTTTGATATTTATGTGATCTTCTCAAGGTATCGACACTTCTTTTGGCTTTGAAATAATTTTATTTTTGCTTTTTTTCAAGGTTTAATTAAATTTGAACCATTAATTAGATGCATAAACTATGACTTAAATATCTCAACGAGCGTCTCGGTAGTTCCATAAGTTACTGCATAGTAAAAGTTACAGTTTTGTCTCGTCTTTTGATGTTGAATGGTTTACGCAAGTTTTTGATTGTCAGGAAGACTTCTTAATGGTTGTAAACGAATGGTCTTGGACATCAACCTAAGAATCTGAATGATTACTTAAAGATTTTTAGATATATTTACACTTATCAGTGTTTATTCTAACACCAAGACAGGTAACTCTATCTGCTTCATGGTATCGTGACGATTATAAACGCATCGGTTTCAAGGATTTCAAAGTACCTCTTCAGTCTCAATTAGTACAAATATCTTGGAAATTTCAATCTTGACATATTTGTAGATTCTTTTACATTAACAATGACTGTAAGTCACCATAGAAACTATTAATTAATGTTTAGATCATTGATATTAAAAACTGCTTGGCCATTAAACAATTTTAGTGACTGAATATAGGAGATAACTATATTCAGATAAAGATGTGAAACAGTTGATCGTAATTTAATTCTTTTGTGTCTGTCTAATTTTGTAACTGAATCATTAAAATTCTATAGGTACATCTAGCTCAGTAAATAAGTATTGAGATAGTTCTTCATTTTTTTTATAATCATCTTTACATTACGTCACTTTTTGTTGTTGTTATTGCTATTGCTACTATTGTTTACTGTTATTTTTTTTTTAATTCAAAGATTAAAAAGAAATTATCATCATTGAAATAATCAGTAATAAAATTTGGTTATTTAGTTTCCAGTTATGACGGTTGAAAAATAGTTTTACCAACTAATTGACACTGTTTATCTTCTGATAACATAATTTTTTTATTGCAAGAACAAATCGCTTGTTTTGTTGCTACTTGAAATTTTTTCTCATACAATGTATTCGTATGAACTCGTTAGTTCATTTAAACTTGAGTTGATAATCTCAATGATGAGACTTAAAAATATCTGATTAACAAAAATCTGACAAAATGATTATCCCAATCTTGCCAAAGGTCTCTAGAAGACAAACTTAAAGAAAACCCTGAACATTCATTAGTCACCAAAATATCAAGACTGTTTTTGCTTCAATTACCAGCTGTCAGTTCATTTTAGTTTGATAAATAGTTATGTTGAATCTAAAAATAATTTTAATATACCATTGCATCAGTTGCTTGTTCAAAAAATTTCATAACCTGATAAACGATTAATCACCGTTCTGATGAACTCTTATTTTAATTTAGTCTGATCATCCAGACATTCAGTTTAAATCTAAACACTGGATAGATCACCAAGTAGAAATTGATATGAAAAAGTGGCGAATTACGCACTGCAATACTGTTCGATACTACATAGTCATTGCGAATCATTTTATGTTTAACGGTATAACATAAAATAAAGATAATCTATAATCTATAAGGTAAAGACCCTTAATTATGATCATAAACAGCCCAGTTCATGGAACGGATATGAAAAAAATGGTTTTTTGTTTATTTGATTGGATGAAAAATTATTTTAGTAATGAGGCGTTCTTCGTGAGATCGAAAGCGATCTGACGTGACATCTCCGATCTTGATGAAAATTAGCATAAAGTTATTGTTTGGCATATACATGAACGTGGTAAAATGATTTTTCATAAATCCGCTTATTTTCAAAATGGCGGCCATTTGAAAATTTGGCAAAGAAAAAAAAGCTTGTTTTTTGAAATCTCATAACTTCTCGGGGTTTTAATCGATTTTGATGAAATTTGGTGGGTGATCGGAAAAAAACCTAAAGTTTCTGGAAAAATTATAAAAAAAAAAAAATTCCCATTATGTATGCCAAAAAAAAGGAATTTTTTTTTTTCAGCCAAAATTTGACCGCCGGGCACCCTTTTTATTTTTTTAAAAATATTTTTAATTAAAAGTAAATTTAATTAAGAAAATTTAAAGACCTTCCAAATGATGGTAGGTCTTTTAGTTTCTGAGATATAATTTTTTGAAGTTGAGGTTACCGAGAATGGAGCTCGCGCGCGCTGCTGCTGCCAAGAGCACTATACTACTAAAGCCTTTCCGGCATAGAGTTTAACCATGGTATCTCAAAAAATATTAATTTTTGTGTTTTAAAATTGTTTAAATATACGACTTTGTTAATTCGACGCTCGAGTTCTAAAAGCTGACAACTCAAAATTTTTTTTAATAACATGACATCTCAGAGCTTTCCTTTAGAGAGATGTCATGTTTTTAAAAAAAATTTTGAGTTGTCAGCTTTTAGAACTCGAGCGTCGAATTAAACAGTTCAAATTTACAGTATTTTGAACATTTTTAGTTTCTGCAGTTTTTATACAAAGTGAAATGAAAAATCTGTTGCTAAAGTAAGTTTTTTATAATTTATGTCAAATTTTGTTTACAGAGTTCATTCGTCAGGCTTCCATCAACATTTATAATACAAAAATGGCTTCACATGTTAAATAAAATTAGGGTTAAGTGCGTCTTGATCGTTTTTTTTCCGTTGCCTGCTGCGGTTTTTTGTGATGCGGCGGATTTTCGCCCACGTTTTTCATTAAAAGCTTTTGTTTTCAATCGAGGGGTCACCTTTTTTTTCTTTTTTTTCTGAATTTCAAATTCTTGAGATTGATCTGAGATTGAAACAGATTTACAAGAAATTCTCGTTTCATTCATAGGAATAAAGCAGTGGAAACTTCTTGATCCAGGCAAAGGTTTGGCTTTGTCAAAACGTGGTTTCAAATATTTTGTGTGATTTTCATACTCGGCTTCAGTACCATAGATAAAAGTCATATTAGGTAGCGCTTCTTTGGCCCATTCGTAAAGAGATAACGGAGTAGTTAACTGATCACCAACAGGACGTTGTAGGCTAGCTTTGGTAGCTGATCTCTTAACTGTACCACCGATTCCGTCACATGGACTTTTGCCATGTGAAGTTGCAAAAAAATGCCACTTAGCTTTAATTTTGAAGTCTTTATAATGATGAGTAAGATTAATGAAATTTGATTTGTTCTTATACTGTGAACCCGCTCCATCACTAAAATATTTAATTTTGTTAATGAGTGTATGTTTTAACTTGAGCTGTTCAATAAATTTTTTTATAAATAAATTTACAGTGATAGCATCATGTTGCAAGCAATCAGAAATCACGACGTATGATTCGTGAAGTAACTGGTCATCTTTTTTATAATAAACCACTATGGGATGAAGCGTTGCTTGAGCATTATTCCAATGATAACTTTGGATTGCATCTTGAATAACAAATGTAAAGTTTTCCGCAAAATCACCAAGTACTAAGAATTCTCCTGGTTCCAAATTCGCTTTAAGTTTTCCCAAGTATTGGCTTTGTGACTTTGCAACGAAGTCGTGTAGTAAAAGTTTTAATAATTCAACACAAAATTTTTCAATAAATTCATCAATACTATCTATTTGCGTTTCTAAATTAGAATGGTCTGTTGACGTCCACTTTTTGTAGGTCACAGTGTCAATAAAATTTTTATCAAATAACTCCCTTAAAACATTTTTTATGCAAGTTACTCCGGGGCAATTTGAACACTCATTTGAGTAACAAGAAAGAGTGGCAGGATTGCATACAATTTTTGGAAGAATTGATTTATAATCTTGTAAAAAAGAGATTTCATCATCGTTTTTTGTTAATTCTTTGAACTGAGCTCCAGCAATCATAAGTTTCACATTTTGGTGAATTTTGCAAACGCAAACAGAATGAGTGCCTTTGCCTCCAGCTAAAATACATTCCGATTGTCGAAGTTCAGCAAATTTAGAAAAACTTATTTTAATATCAGAGTTATTTCGTTTAAAAGCATAACACAGTTCTTTCAAATTTCCTAATAATAAACGCTTCTGCAAGTGCACTCGAACTCCATCTTTTTTTACCGGCACATAATCTTTCTGACCAGGCATCACACGGCTGTAGTCATCATTATAATAAAATTGCTTTATCAAATTATCAGTAGCAGTGTCGAGCTTTTTACCGGGTCTCGGATTTGAAGTGGTACCAATGCCCTCTTCTTCATGTAATTTTTTTGCTTTTACCGCCATGTGATCGCTTACTGAGAAGCGTGATTTTAACTCAGAAGGACTCCAAGTAATTGGTGCCATAGTCAAATATTTAATTTTTTCTGATGATTTATTTGTTTGACTAATTTTAGATTCGATTTCATTAACAAGTGATTGTAAATCTTATGGATCATCAGTTTGAAATTCAAAAATTTCTTTCAATTTTTCGTTTAATGCATTTTGAATTTCACGCACTTTACACAGTTGATTTTTTTTTGTTTTACGATCATTTGCGCAAATTGGAGTAACTTTCAAAAGCTCAAGAATCTTATTTATTCCTAAAATTAAAGTTTCAGACACCATTTCTTATTCAAAAAGCTCATCATCCGTGACTGGTTCAGCAACTTCATTTTCGTTTTCTAAATCATACTGAGTCGTTTGCATTTCTAAATTTTCGTCAGGGTTTGGTAAGTTCGTCAAACTTGAAACACTTAAAGAAACACCACGCTTGCCGTTCGTGAGATTTATTCTACAAGTATTACAAACTAAAATATTATTCACACCATTTTTAACCAATCGAAGAGTAACGCCATATTTTTTATGATTCTTCATGTTAAAAGGGTTACTACAGCACGTACGACTTTTTTTACAAGCTTGCGAACTCATTTCAAAAACTGAAAAATTCACTTTTAAACTTAAAATTCAAAGATTTGCACGCGCAAACGTTTTAGTACTCAAGGTTAATCGCAAGGTTTTGTTTATCATCACCTATTTTAGTAAAGGCCCCCTATTGGTTGCATAATAAAGAAGAAATAAATATAAACAAAACACGAAACCGAGTATGGTGATCTTGGCAGCAGCAGCGCGCGCGAGCTCCATTCTCGGTAACCTCAACTTCAAAAAATTATATCTCAGAAACTAAAAGACATACCATCATTTGGAAGGTCTTTAAATTTTCTTAATTAAATTTACTTTTAATTAAAAATATTTCAAAAAAAATAAAAAGGGTGCTCGGCGGTCAAACTTTGGCTGAAAAAAAAAATTCCTTTTTTTTGGCATACATAATGGGAATTTTTTTTTTTCATAATTTTTTCAAAAACTTTAGGTTTTTTTCCGATCACCCACCAAATTTCATCAAAATCGATTAAAACCCCGAGAAGTTATGAGATCTCAAAAAACAAGCTTTTTTTTTCTTTGCCAAATTTTCAAATGGCCGCCATTTTGAAAATAAGCGGATTTATGAAAAATCATTTTACCACGTTCATGTATATGCCAAACAATAACTTTATGCTAATTTTCATCAAGATCGGAGATGTCACGTCAGATCGCTTTCGATCTCACGAAGAACGCCTCTAATAAGAATTTCATTTTTAATCTTACGAAAAGCTAAATTTGAGGGTTCTAACAAATAATTGCTTTTTTTCCAATATTTATTAAGTGATACAGTAATTAAACTGTGAATTTCGCTCGCAAAAGAGGCATCAACTGTCAGGAGGGCGCACTTTGAAGCTTTTTGTGTGACTATTTTTATTTGTTTTGTAACGGGCGCATAGGAAAATTAAGCTGAATTCAAAATTATAATTTGAATTGCAGCGCGCGACCGTTAGAAATGCGCGGACGCAGGGTCGGTAACCAAGGCGACAGCGCCACCAGTCAAGCTGCGTCACTCTAGTCTTGACCGTGGAATAAAACGCACGCGAGTATTAGTTAAAATTGTTTATAAACTTACGTTTACTTAGCGAGATCGACGTCACAATTGTTGCCAGTAGTGCAGTGAGTGAATTTGTAAATTTTTACGTAATCGAGCTGTCACTCGATCAGGATGTGAGAATAATCGGTAGAAAAACCTCGCAAGAACCGGCGTTCGGCCTTCAAAGGCATTCTCGGCCTCAGCGAGGCATACAGGGAGAGTGTGATTTTTCCCCGAGCGAAGGTGCCCCTGAACTGTTGAGTAAGTCCGCGTAGCGGATTAATTGTTTAAACGATTTTGTATTGAATGCGAGAGTGTGATGTGTGTTTTATAGAAGTACTGAAGTACTTAATAAAATCTTCGCCTTTGCTCCTTTTCGGCGCGCTGCAGCTAGCAACCAAGCTCGCGAGAGTGTATGTGTGTATTGGTGTGTTCGCTAACCGCCGCGACACCGAATGACGATACGTTGTTGTTATTGAATTCCTTTTCAGTGAAGTAAGAGTAAGAGTCATCTGTATTTATTTGCTCGTAAACAATCGGGTAAAATTAGTTTGAATTAGTTTGTAACATTTTTATTTTTATTTTATTAAAGTTGATTAAATTTATAAATGTTATTTAATTCAGTTAACGTATGTTCCTGCGTTCGGTCCTAAAAAAACTCACGCCACTACCAACGAAAGAGAGCAGCCGCGCGGCGCAGCAAATACATTAGTTTGCATGCGCGTCTTTCGCCCCGAATTTCAGGTATTGGAAAAATTGACAAATTGTCGTTTGCACTGCATGTGCATTTTGTCTACAGGACAGAGGAAGCCAGACGATTCATCGCCGTGGGTATTCGTGAATAATCACGATCCTTTGTGAAATAAATCTTTTAATTACAGCTCTGTGACAATTGGCGCCCAACAACGTGTGTAGGTAGTTAACCAAAACAAAGGTTATTTGTGTGTGTGAGAGATCGTAGGTGTGCGCTGTCCGGCGGGGGATTCAAGGCCGGTCAGTAGAATAAATATTGAGATGAAGACAAAGGCGAAGAGCTTGCTGCTGCTATAGTTTATAGCATAGCAAGTTAAGATTTTTTTTCGTTCTTGTTAATCGCTCGGTGGAGTGCTTGCTGGATTTAAAATAATAGATAGGTAGAAAATATGTTTGATTAAAATCGTTAATTTTTTTTTTTTTTTTCGGGTTTGAAAATTTAAGCAACTCGAAGTTAAATTCACATCGGAGTTGTTTTGATTAGACCGTGTTGTCATACGGTAGGGTGTTTATTTTTCTTTGAGGCATAGCCTGTTAATTTAACTCCAATGCGGATATTTCGAGCTGCGTTATTCGATTTAGAATTTAGTTTTTTTTTGCTTTTTTTTGTTTTTGAGAGCAAGATCAGTTCTTTGAAGAAACTCCACCAAGCAAAACCTATACGTGACAGTAGCGAGAGTTAAGCGCTGAATACGATTAATTTATTGTATTATTATTGTGAAATATGATTCTATTTTACATATAGGCTGTTATCGACTAACGTTCGATAACAACTGTAATTTATATTTCTAAGTAAGATAAATTGAGTTTTGACACGGGTTTAAAGGATTGATTTTTTGTTGTTGTTGATTCTATCGTGGTTACAAAAGGTGATTCTTTTTTTTTAGCCAATCGGGAGTTTTTGTCAAAACCAAGCGTGGTTGGTAGACTTTTTCGTCATTTCAGATTATTACTGTTAGAATCTTTGAATTGATTTTGTTTTTTTTTCTACATAACTCAGAAATATAATTAAAATTTTGTCGTCTATTTCAGGATTGCGAGATATAAATTTTGTGTAAAATATTAATAAATTAGAGTGTGCTGACACTGTCACGTGGGTTAGATTTTCGTTTTCTTTTGTCAGATGGATAACATCGAACACAGTTAGGATGGAGGGACTTACGAAGGAAGACTTAGTCTTTTCGTGGATTATGGCCGAAGGGGCAGATGTCGTTTCCGAGGCTTTGAATGCGCTTGAGCTCAAGCCCGAAGGTACGCTGAACGAAAAAAGCAGTAGGCTGCTGAAATGGCTGCTAGGCAATTATTCAGCGGAAGACTTTCTCGCAACCTTTAGTTATGAGACAGGACAGAGCACAGAAGTTGGAAGAACAGATAAAGGCCTTGCAGGCCGAGCTCGAACAATTGAAAAGCCATGGGCAGATGGCTGATTTAGCTACTCAGGTATCAATCCAGGCTCAAGGCAATCCGATGAAGCCAATCGACGTTGGCATAATTGTTCGAAGATGGAATATTAGATTCAACGGTGATAGTGAATCCAGTATTGAACAATTTTTATAGCAAATAGTAGAATACAATAAACTTGCTGGTTTGACCGGTTCTCAGTTGTTGGATGCCTTACCAATGATGTTGACCGGTATGGCAGCCACGTGGTTCCATAACGTGCGGGGCACGATCAACTCATGGGAGACCTTTTGTCGAGAAACCGGTGAGTGGTACGGTGTTGGAGACTACCAGCAGACCGCAAGGATGGAAGCAACTGCCCGGACTCAAGGTGAAAACGAGTCAGTGCGGAACTACTTGACAAACTTGCAGTCGTATTTGCTAAAAATTAGTCCCTTACCGACTGAGAAGGAACAAATTGACTTTATGTTAACCAACATGCTGCCTCGATTACGCAGGCAGATCAGACGTGAAAAGGTTAAGTCAATTAAAGGCTTATTAAGTCAGGCAGTCGAGATCGAAAGAATTACTAACATGGAGTTAACGTATAAACCACCACCGTCACCCTCTACGTCAGCTTGGCCACATCTGGCATATAAGTGTCGTGTCGGCACCAGCTCCCCTTTTTAATATTAACCCTTAAAGGCCACACGGGGTCCAAAAGACCCCACATAACTGTCAGTGTGGCAGTTCTGGATTTGGGTGTGGCCTTTAAGGGTTAAAATAGTTTTCAGCTAATTTTTAAGTTATTTACAAATGATTCAATTATTAGTTAAATAAGATAAATTAGTAAGTATAAGTAAGAGAGAGAGAGAATAAAAAGAAGAAAAAAGAGAGAGAGAGGAAAAGCGAACAGGAGCTGGGAAAAAGAAGAGAGGGAGAGGACAAAAGAAACGCGTCAGCACGGGACGCCTGGCTGAGTAAAGGAAAAGCCAGCAGCGGACCCCAACAATAGAGCGTCACGGCAAGGAGGCGGGAGGCCATAAACAATCCCCCGCGACCACCGGTCAGTGACATTGACCCAATGAGGCCTCAAGGAATCGGGTCCCATAATATTTTAGGCGGACTTTACTTGTAGGAGAGGGAGTCCACACATGGGGAATATTATAATAAATTAGGCCAAGGCCAAGCCCTCGTGGAAAAGAGGCCAAATCATTGGTTTTTCCCCCAGATTCGGGCACACATGGGAGGGTCCGTGATCCCCTCTACGGGGGTGGGTCCTCATGCGTAGGGGTATAAATAGGGCCGCGAACGCGAGCCCGGGAGCTTGGTTTTTTTAGTCGCGATCCAGAACTCGACCCGTGCACATCGCTCCGCGAGGAAGATCTTCCCGACTTGACTCACGGGAGTTAAAGATTTTCAAAGTCTCGATATTTTTAAAAACATATCGAGATCAACCTGAGTGACTATTTATAGTCTTATTTTTAAGGGCATTTCTGAGTTTTCGAATCAGTGCACCTAATTCGCGAGTTTTCGAATAAGTGCGAGGGTTAACACAAATTAGAGTTCCGGTAGTGACGAATATATTTTTAAAGACTTTAAAGAAACAGCATTGTGTCCGACTAAAGAAAAGAGCCTGGAATTTCCTTCAGGACGGCGTAGAACCACCGATTCACCACCTCAAGCAGCCCAGCGGGAATCTTTGGCTTTCAACACTCTCTCTCTCTCTGTGTGCAGTGTCCAGAACTTTAATAGAAGTAAGATTATTTTTAAGGAAGTAGATCGTGTAACGTTTGTAATGGTTTGGTTTTGATAATAAATAGATTTTCTTAGTAGTCTTTCGGGTTCTGTAGTTTTATTAATTATCCTCCTCTCAGTTATTCGATTCACCTACCCGGTTAATAAAAAAGGGTGAAGTAAATTCAAATTAAGTAATAGATCTGTCCCGATTTTGGGACATCACATAAGGAAGAGAAGACTAATAAAAAACCAAAGGTTAACATAGCCGCGACGGCTATGACAGGCAGGTCTGCCGACTCTTCGGTTATTAGCCTTCTTGAAACAATAGCAAGCAAGATCGAAGCTAAAAGTAAGAATTATGGGAAGCCTCAGGGCCCGAGGTCCCAGAATTCATACAAAGCCAGACCTACCAAGCAACGACGTCAGTTTGAGGACGACGACAAAGCGAGAAGCCTATCTCCGAAGCAAAACAAGAGTGATGATAAAAACAAAAAGGCTGATAAACAAGAACTGCTTCGGTGTTTCCATTGTAAGAAGTTGGGACACATTAGACCGAAATGTCTCAAACGTCCGGGAAACGCCAAATCGGCGGAGTAAGGGAAATTGACAACCACTCCGCCATGGTCCCGGCCGAGTCATCACTCGGACATGGCAATCAGGCATGCTCGGTGGATCAGGAAGATTCCGAGCAGACGGGTGATCTGAACGAGCTAGCTGAAGATAACCTCGATGTAGAAGGTAGATGGTGGATGCCAGTTAATATAGGCGACTTCTGCATCAGAGCGTTATATGATCCTGGTGCATCGCGCACGATGATGGGATCAACTTGATCATCAACAGCAATACAAATTGCTTCAGCATGCAACAGGAAAATCGAGGCATACTGCGGTAAAGGAACCAAAGTGGCAGATGGCCGCAGGTGTCCAATTGCTGGACATGTTGTTTTACCTTTTGAGGTTGCCGGGGTAGCTTGGGATATAAAGGTAGCTATTCTGACACAACTCGACGTGGATTGTTATTTAGGTACCAATTTCATCTGTACATTCGATGCTGTGCTGGATCCAGCAATGAACAGGCTGGGTATAAGAATGGCTGGGAAGGCAATTGACCTCGAAGTTGCAGCTGTGTCTGAAACCGAATTGACAAGTTTGGCATCAATCGGGTTAGCTGACGTTCTTTCGGAAGAATTGGTAAGGGTTAACGAAGTGCTAGATCGAGCCATTCCGGAGGCTGATGGGCCATTTGGTTGGACAACGTGGATAGAACACGAAATCGACGTTGGCGATGCTAAGCCTATCAAACAACAGTACTACCCAGTCTCACCAGCTGTGAAACTGGAAATGTACGAGCATGTTCTACAGATACTAGACGACGACATAATTGAGCCAGCACCAAAAAGTGGCTGGTCGTCACCTGTAGTGATGGTAAAGAAAGAAAACGGTAAGCGACGTTTTTGTATTAACCTTAAAAAAGTTAATTCTGTCAGTAAAAAGACAGAAGCTTACCCTTTAGCTGTACATGGACGACATTTTAAGCAAGCTGAAGAAAGCCAAGTATATTTCGACCATTGATTTGCCATCGGCTTATCATCAGGTTCCCTTGAAAAAGAAATCGAGGCTGATAACGGCATTTACAGTACCTGATTTAGGCACCTTCCAGTTTAAAAGGATGCCATTCGGGTTAGACCAGGCTGGCGCCACTTTTCAACACCTGATCGAAATGATAATAAGAGAATTTGGACCTTATGCTTATGCATATTTGGACGACATTATTATCGTAACTGAGGATTTCGAAACACATCTGCGAATCCTTGAAGCCATCCTGGAAAAGCTCAGAGAGACAGATCTTACTGTGAATAGAGAAAAGAGTAAGTTATGTCAATCTGAAGCGAAGTACTTAGAAGTTGTCGTTAGTCGTGACGGAATTCGACCTTGCCCTGAAAAAGTTGACGCCGTTTTGAAATTCAGAGTACCGAAAAACCGTAAACAATTAAAAAGGTTTTTAGGCATGGCCTCGTGGTACAGGAAATTTATTAAAAATTTCGTCACGATTGCAGAGCCACTGACACGGTTAATAAGCACTAGAGTGTGCTACAAATGGGGCACAGAACAACAACACGCCTTCGAGAAGGTTTTAGTCTTGTTGGCATACACCCCAGTGTTGGCTAGACCCAACTTTACCAAGCCGTTAACCGTTCAAATGGACGCCTCGAACACTGGTATTGGAGGCTGTTTGACTCAAACCATCGATGGTGAGGGACGAGTCATCGAGTACTTCATTCGAGTCTTAAATCTGGCACAACGAAATTACAGCGTGACGGAACGAGAATGCCTAGCCGTAGTTGAGGCAATTTGAAAATTCCGCTGCTACGTTGAAGGATTTCAATTTCACGTAGTAACGGATCACGATTCACTTTGAAGGATAGATAGGTTGAAGAACGTAATGGGCAGATTAGCGAGATGGTCGCTAGAGCTGCAAGGCTGCACCTTTACGACAGAGTACCGTAATGGGTCTCTAAATGTCGTGCCCGATGCATTGTCACGCATTTATGAGGAAGAAGATGAGCCAACCGTCGCAGCCGTAAGCTATCCTGTCGGAGAGCCTGACGACTGGTACTTTAACAAGATAAAAGCTGTTCAGAGAAATCCTGGCAAGTTCCTCAAGTGGAAAGTCGTAGCAAACAGGCTATATTATTATAAGTCTGACGACTTGATTTAACAGACGGTAGGCGATGATGATGCCTGGAAATTGGTCGTACCATTGTATTTGCGTCAAACAGTAATACAAGAATAGACGAGCCGTTGGCAGGGCACTTGGGCCGGGATAAAACCTTCAAAAGGGTGACTCCAGAATTTATTTGGCCTGGCATGTATAAAGACATTGAGGCATACGTCAAGTCATGCCAAATACAAAAGGTCGAACAACGGCTACCGGGAGGCTTTATGGGCAAACGGGCAATCATAAGACCATGGCAAGTCGTGTCGGGTGACATATTAGGTCCATACACCAGAAGCAGAAATGGACACAAATATGTGTTAGTTTTTACGGATCTGTTTACATGATGGGCAGAAGTAACACCGTTAAAACGGGCTGACGGTGAAGCCATCTGGGATCACATCTGGCAAGACGTGATTTTAAGATGGGGTCAGCCAGAAAAGTTTTTATCGGATCAAGGTTCGGAGTTTAAAAACCATACGATCGACGACAGATTAGTCAAACTTGGTATTGAGCATGAAAACTTTCCGACGAACAATCCCGAGTCTACCAGCCAAGTAGAACGGCTGAATCGGACTTTAAAGACTATGATTCGATGCTTTATTGCAGAAAACCAGCAGAGATGGGATAAATTGTTACCCAAACTAGTCTGTGAGTACAACAGGGCAGAACACTCAGCCATCAAAATGAGTCATGCTATGTTAAACATGTTACGACAGCCGAGTGACTGCAGCGTAGTCAATAAAGGACTTGCAGATGAGTCGTTACGGAAATATGAAGAGTTAGCTCTGGAAGAATGGAAGAAGAAAGAAGAGGGAGCAGAGATTCTTCGTAGTAAGACTAGTGAAAATTCTCGCATACAGCAAGACAGGGCAGCAGAGCATTATGACAAACGGCACCGTGAGGTTGTCTTTGAACCAGGAGACATGGTTCTAAGGAAAAATAAAGTCCTGCCAAATAAAGCCAAAGGCTTCACAGCCAGTCTGGCACCCAAATACTTTGGTCCGTATATAATTATAAAGAGGCTAGGTAGTAATACGTATGCGATGAAAGACAACTTCAGCAACGAAATTCAGCCAGTAGCGGTTCAACAATTGAAGAGGTGGGTCGGTAGAGAAGAACCAGAAACTTCTGTCGAAGAAAGTCAGACACCGAGGGATGCGTGCAAAAACCCTGAAGCTAGCGAGCATCAAGTATTGTGCGAGAGCGAGCGAGATACGAGCAATCGGAATGGGCCTGATCGTCAAGCCATAACGGACGATCAAGCCAACCTGGTTTAATTGGCTCCCACGAAAAGGGGCCAAGGTAAGCCAAAAGGTCCACGGAAAAGGGAGACCATCGTATCGGTTTCACCATCACCGCGGAGAACTCGCGCACGACCGAAAGCAATCTGATTTTCCTGTTCTTATCCTTTCCTTTCCTACTCTGTTTCAGCAATGGCCGATTAGTACTCGAGAGAGGGCTTTGTCCGGATAATGGAAGAGGAAGTTAGGAGGGGGGTAGTACCACCACCTCCCACCGAAGTAGAAGAAGGTCAGTCAACCACTCCTTCTACAAGTGCAATTTGGGCACTGCAACGAAACCCCAGCAGTGAAGCAGAGGCACTGGCAACCAACCGACCTCTACTTCCCAGGTGGCACCGTCGGAAAGCTCAACAACAACTCCCACCTTGGACGATTGGAGTAAGATGGTGGAGGAGCTTCAAGAGTGCCGTGACTGGTCTGTACAACAAGAGGCCTACGAGCACGAGACGTTCAAGAGGTTTTACCAGCTGAAGGAAGGCTAGCAATGACCATTGCCTGAGGGAATGGCGTTTTGGAGCCAACTAGTTTCAGACAGGGAGTCTGATCTGGTGGCTATTCAACAGCGATGAGTAGTTCGCAAGCAACTGCGAGAGAAAGAGGCCAAAGCAAAGGCCGAACAAGCTCGGTTGGAAGCCTTCATGGAATCGACAGCCGAGCAAAGAAGGAAGACGAGGAAAGAGGCCCAGAGAGCTCAGCGGGACCTTTTCTTTGTGTCGATAGAAGCCCAGACGGCAGCGGCACACATCGAGAACCGTAAGCCGAAGGAGCAACCATGGCAATGCTCGAATTGTGGCTACCCCAGAGTTGCTGATCCACGACATTGCCCAGGAAGAGCAAACCATCGCCGTGGTGGCTAGTGGCCAACAGTATGACTTGGTAGTTTTTCGGGTTGGCTAAGCAGTCATTCAGGGTGATTAGTTACACTCACTGTAGAGAGAAGGGTGAATACGAGTATTAGTTACTTAATCACAGTACCTTATTCATTTAATTCCTATCTTATCCTCGTAACATCCCAACTCGCTTAGGTCGCGTTTCGGGCGAATATCGATACGACGAGTCCAGGGATATGTCGAATCTGGTCCGGGGAATCTTGCCAGTCGTGCAGTGAGTGAATTTGTAAATTCTCAAGTAATCGAGTTGTCACTCGATCGGGACGTGAGAATACTCGGTAGAAAAACCTCGCAAGAACCGGCGTTTGGCTTTCGAAGGCATTCTCGGCCTCAGCGAGGCATACAGGGAGAGTGTGATTTTTCCCCGAGCGAAGGTGCCCCTGAACTGTTGAGTAAGTCCGCATAGCACTTAATTGTTTAAACGATTTTGTATTGAATGCGAGAGTGTGATGTGTGTTTTATAAAAGTACTGAAGTACTTAATAAAATCTTCGCCATTGTTCCTTTTCGGCGCGCTGCAGCTAGCAGCCAAGCTCGCGAGAGTGTATGTGTGTATTGGTGTGTTCGCTAACCGCCGCGACACCGAACGACGATACGTTGTTGTTATTGAATTCATTTTCAGTGAAGTAAGACTAAGAGTCATCTGTATTTGTTTGCTAGTAAGCAATCGGGTAAAATTAGTTTGAATTAGTTTGTAACTTTTCTATTTTCATTTCATTAAAGTTAATTAAATTTATAAATGGTATTTAGTTTACTCAACCCGTGTTCCTGCGTTCGGTCCTAATTAAACTTACGCCACTACCGACGAAAGAGAGCAGCCGCGCCGCGCAGCAAATATATTAGTTTGCGTGCGAGTCTTTCCCCCCGAATTTCAGGTATTGGAAAAATCGACAAATTGTCGTATGCACTGCATGTGCATTTTGTCTACAGGACAGAGGAAGCCAGATGATTCATCACCGTGGGTATTCGTGAATAATCACGATCCTTTGTGGAATAAGTCTTTTAATTCCAGCCCTTCGACAGTTTAGATTATTGTAGTATAATAATATATACATATTTTTAAAGTTTAAAGCTCAAATATTCAAATAATCACTTGAAAATACATGTATTCTTGGTAATTATTGCTGTTTTATAATTGGGGTCCTATTTTTTGATAACCCTAAATAATGATGACACACAAGTCTGTAATCTTAAATTGGGTACTATTGTCATATTTAGCTTGGGACGAGTTTATGAAACACTCATTTTTGGTGAAATTGAACGAAAAGAAAATATTTTGAACAATAAATATTGATCCATTTTAATTTATTGTTTATTTCGATTATTTTTTGGAACTGTAGTGTGTCAAGAGCTTAAGGCACCACCATAAACTTAACTTCACTTATCCGATGCAGCTCCTCTCGTATGTTTCTCGGCATGTTTTCTATCGGGGTGTTTCATGAACTGGGGTCTCGAAAGACTCTTATGAGATTTAGCATGTAAAAATGTTATAATAATTGGGTACTCTAAATTTAGTCGTTCCATAAAGTGGTTCCATATAACATTGACTTTTAAGCTTCATAAATAACTAAATAAACAATTATTTGAAAAAATAAACACATTTTTGGATTCACAATGAAAATCATTTATGTTTCAAAGTAAATGCGAAAATCTCGCACACTTGATGAAAATTGTTATCATAACTGGAGTATTTACCTTAGCTGACGAGATAATCAAATATTGATGAAATAACGAGGATTTGCAAGTTTAAAAAGCCAGGATTATAAATTTTTCTTTTTTCATCCTTTTAAAGTTATATCCAGCAAAAAATTTAGGCTCTCATTATATTCTTCACGTATAATCAAGAATTTTCGCAAAGTTGCGTGTAAATTGATTGTAAATCACAGTTTTTATGACTAAACCTTTGGTACAAGTTTAAGTTTTAGTTCTTTTAGTTTATTTTTCATAGACAGTTATGTAAATGTATAAATGTCAATTATCAATAATACAGCTCTTTAGAATCAAATTCATTTCAGATATATTTTTTCTTAGAAAATTTTGTGGTTACCTGCTAGAAAAAAGGTATTTTTAATACCAATTTGTTGACCGATACTAAATAAAACAATTCGATATAGTACATTCAAGAAAACAATCAGATCGTTAACGCATAGGTAACTGAAAGGATTCCGAGACAGCAATATGATTATTTAGTTCTTTAGTAACCTCTATTTTTGATTCTGTGGCAAAACGTCAACGATAAAATATTAAAAACAGAAGAATGAAACAACAAAACATCTAAATTTAAAAATTAAAACATTATTGTGATAAAAAATTCTAATAATACATAAGATAAAATATAAAATAAATTAAAAATAATATTAACTAGAAATTTAGATGTTGATAATTATTTTTGAATTAAAAAAGAATTGAATTACAAGAAATAATCAAATAACTGTCTATTTAAAAAATAATAAAACAAAATTCATTATATATATTGTTTAAATAATGCATGTATTTTAATTGATTCATCATCATATATGTTTTGACTAGAATGCACATAAGCAATAAATATAAATATTAAAAAACAATATATTTATATATAAATTTATTACAATTCATTTACGATATTTGATAACTGAATTCCAAAGAACGTAAACACATCATTATTGACTAAAAACATTTCATAATCTGACACAACTTCAAAAATGTAAATTTAAAACCAAACTTCGTAAATATTCTAATTTTTCAACATCAACATTATCATAATCAGACATGATATTAAAAATTCGTGTATTTAATTCGGCATACTTTTTTGTGGATGAAATTTTCAAAGCAGAATGTTTACACTACGCTACATAATTGACTCTTTGTCTCTCGTGCTCTCCTTCTATAGAATACTGAATTCGGGAATTCCGTCTTATTTGGCGAATTTTTTTATTGAAAAGCACAGCTCGCGTCCGAAGAGGGTGGTGAATCAGCACGCTTGGGATGCGCTGATTATTCCCTCCTGCCGCACAGAGTGCTTGAAACGCTCCTTTCATGTATCATCTGCCTACATCTGGAATAGTTTACCCCTTCATATTCGCCAGGCATCATCATTTTCAACCTTTAAACATCTCATTAAATCACGCATCTTTACTACCGAGGGAGAAGGTTGAGTACTCTGTGCCGCTGAACAACCTGTGCTTAAACTGTGTGAGGATTTGTTGTGCTACTAATGGCTGATTTGCAAAGACATTTTGCAGGCACTGATTTAGATTGAGTTGAATTAAATTTTGTTAAAGTATATTACCAAATATTGTTATATCTTGATGTATACCGTTATTTTTATTTTTATTATTTTTCATTATTTTATTATTATGTTTATTTTATTTCATTTTATTATTTTATTATTTATTATTTACTATTGTTAACCTTTGATGGTTTACTTGTTGATCAACTATGTATTTTGTACAACATAATGTACAATCAATAAATTTATCAAAATCAAAAAAAATCTTATAGGGACCTATAAAAATGAACGGCACTGGAGGGCGCTATTGACAATAGCCTCCTCTCTAAGCAGTTTGGCATGGTGCAGACGTTTGTTTGTGTGCACATGAGTTAGATGACACACATACTTAAACATTTGCTCCATGCCAAATTGCTAGTAGAGGAGGCTATTTCTAGTGGTGCCCCTAGTGCCGTTCATTTCAGGTCCCCATATCAATCAGGTATTCTTAACAATTCAATAAATATTTCCTAGAATTAAATTTTTTTTTTTCGAAGAATATTAAACTAGAGTGACGGTTTTTACGAAAAATGCCGTGACTTTGTTTTTTTACTATGACACTTCTATATTCCATCCAGATTTTACTATTAAGAAGTTTCACTTCTGCCAGGGGTTTTAAGACCCACACTCGTGGTATAAGTTCGGGGCTAGGATTTTTCCAACAGTAAATGGAAGAATTATTGAAGGGTATTAAAGGGGTAGCAGTCGTAGTCGATGATATAGTTATAACGGGTCTGACCGATGAAGAACATTTAGAAAATTTGTACAAAGTCTTAGCGAAAATTAAAGAAAGTGGGTTGAGAGTACGCTTGGATAAAGGTAAATTTTTTCAGAAACAAATATCGTTTTTAGGATTTAAAATTAACGAGCACGAAATTAGCGTAGACGAGGGGAAATTTCAAGCTGTGAATGAAATGAAAGCTCCGGAAAATAAAAAATAGTTAGAATTGTTTATCGGGAAAATTAATTATTATTGTAGAATGTTTAAAGATCGAGCAAAAATGTGAGCACCATTATATAATTGTAATAAGGCAAAAAATTTTGTATGGACGAATGAATGTAAACAGGCTTTCAAGAATGCGAAGAAAACTATAAAACAAATTGTTGTAAATTACAATCGGGCAAAACCATTAATTTTGACTTGTGACGCTAGATCAAAAGGCTTGAGCGCTTATTTGAGCCAACCGTATGAGGACGGTGAAAAACATGTAGCGTTTGGATCGAAAAGATTGAGTAAAGCGCAAGAAAGTTACTCACAAATTAATAAAGAAGCTGCGGCGATAATATTCGGGGTAACTAAATTTTATGATTATGTGTACGTGAGACATTTTATTTTGAGAACTGATAATAAACCACTTTATAGAATCTTCGGACCTGAAAAAGGTATTCCGAAGATGGCAACGAGTAGATTGAAAATTTGTGCATATTTTTTAACAGCTTTTGATTACGAAATTGAATGTATTCGAACTGAAGAAAATATCGTGGCAGATACTTTATCAAGATTACCAACAGAAAGCGAGGATGGTAATGAAATCTAGATCAGTTTGATGATTATACTTATTTACATTATGTTATGCAAAATTGTAATACGTGTTTAGATTATAAAGTAGTAGTAGATAAACAAAGTCGGTTTTGGAACACCCCTCCCCCCTGTAAAACAATAACAAAAACAAAAACAAAAATACCCCCCCCCCCAAAACAATAATAAAAACAATAAACAAAATAATAATAATAAACAAAAACAAAAACAAAAACATCCCCTCTAGAATACCCAAACAAAAAACATAAACAAAAACATAAACAAAAACACCCCCTCTGGAACACCCAAACAAAAAACATAAACAAAAGCACCCCTCTGGAACACACAAACAAAAACATAAACATAAACAAAAACATCCCCTCTGGAACACCCAAACAAAAACATAAACAAACCCCCCCCCAACAAAACAAAAACAAAAATAATCCCCCCCCCGAAACACCCCCTCTAAAACAATAATAATAAACAAAAACAAAAATATCCCCCCCTGGAACAATAATAATAACAATAACAATGATAATAATAATAATAATAATAATAATAATAACAACAACAACAATAACAATAATAATAATAATAGTAATAATAGAATATGGAACACCCCCTCTAAAACAATAATAAAAACAATAATAATAATAATAATAATAATAATAATAGAATCTGGAACACCCCCCCCCCCTCTGGAACAATAATAAAAACAATAATAATAATAATAATAATAATAATAATAGAATCTGGAACAACACCCCTTCCCCTTAGAACAAACAAAAATAAAAACAAAAACATAAATAAAAAGATATAATTTTTTATTTGATGTTGGATAGAGAAAGTGGAAAGAGCTCCAACCAACGCTCTCCCCTGTGAGATACATCCGCTTTTGTTTATCTCCCCAATAATTTATTCTCTATTTAAGAATCTTTAAATTTACTTATATATGTTTTCGATACATAACCGTCACTGGTACTTGCTGAAAATCTATCATATTTCATTTTTTCATATTTATATTCATACTTTTTTGGGGGTTCATCTTTTTTCTTAGATTGAGTTTGATAATCATATATTTTAGAACATTTTTTAGAATCACCGGAAAGCAGTGACGTCTTTTCATGAGGCTCCATGATAATCAAATGAATTTTTAATGAAAGTAGTTAACGTATATATACGTTTTAAATAAGTTTACGAACATCACCCGACATTGGGTTGTATTGAACTATGCGATCGTGGAGAATAAGACAATAGGCTGCAGTATTAGCAGGAAAATTTGTTTTTGTTTCAAATTCTAATCTTATGTCAACTGGGGCATTTTTTAAAGATTCATCTTGTTTAGAACAATCTATAACAATAAGGGGCATGTATATTTTAAAGCCTTCTTTTGTCATTAGAGGGTCAGAATTTTTGTTATAATAAGAATTTTGAAACTTTACATACATATCATACAATATAGCATATTGATTTTGATTTATATCATGATTCAAATTACCATATGGATAATATTGTGAGTTAAGATAAAGTTTAACATTACGAATATCACAGTGATCAAAAAGACTTGCATTTACACCTTCATTATCTTTACGATTCGTTCGAGCTTAAAATGATAAATCGAGGTTTTTCTAACTGATTGGATGTTTTAACCGTCCACACATGACGATTAGTAGTTGGAAGTTGTGGGTACTCATACAGTTCCCAAGCTCGAAAACTCATATCGATTGATCGACCTTTACCAATGAAATTTAAAAGATTAATTTTAAATTTATCGGACACAGTAACGTATGGCATTAACCACTCTATCCTATTTATTACTATTTTAAAATCTTCATATGCAGCTGCTGCTCCTTGAGCTGCTGTATTTGCTTGTAAAACAGCATTCATATCGTTTCTTGATCGAATGAGAACGAGTTCATGTTTCATGTAGACAACAATTTTATCATAATCTTCAGCGAATCCAAAGATCATATTCAGAGGAATGGAAACATCGAAGTTACCAGCATCATCGGTAAGCGATTCATTTGTTGATACTAACCAACCCATATTTAATAATGTGTTATATTGACCATGAGTGAACGATAACCATCCTTTCATAGTAGAAGTTATACCTGGATTCTTACATTTATCAATTTCTACACCATTCATTTCATAACGAAACTCTTCAAATAAATGGCAGATGGCACTATTTACGAATTCTGTATGCGCTAATGCAGTACCATTTAATTTAGTAATTTTACCATTAATATGCAATGAACTTCGCGATGGTAAAACACACAAGTCTTGATGTTGAATAGAAATACGAATTTCATCAGTATTTTTATATTCCGATTGAAAAAGAATCTTTGTATAATGACTTGTTATGAACGAAATTATTTAAAATAAGAATTTGTTGTTATATTAATAAATTAATACTTATAAGAAAATAATTCATAGAAAATAATAAATGAATAAATAAGTTGAATATCTACTCAATACTATGAAATCAAAGAAATAAATCAATTAAGCTGAATTAAATTATTAAAAAAAAGTGTTAAAAATTTAGTATTGAAAATTTTATTATATTTTAGACTCAGTATTGAAAAAAATTAATGGAATTCATAAGCAGAATATTATTTTTGAATTTATAAGTAAAATTTTATTTATTGAACTCATAATGAGATTAAAATTGAAAAAAAAAAAAAAAAAAATAAAAAAATAATAAAAATTACCAATCATTAAACAAACTAGGACTTTTAAAATAAAAAAGAATATTGATTATGAATTAAATATTGGAAAAATCGATAATATTTTAGATTGAAAAATTAAAACAATTGAATAAACTTTATTATTAAATAATTGATTGTAGTACTGAAAATTTTTTAAAGTTTAATCAAATATTAAAAACTAACTTTAGCAAGATATGATAATTTATAAAAAAATTGATTTAATTTGATTATTAAAATAACAGTAGAACAAATAGGAATTAAAAAATAAAAAATAAAATAAAAAACAAAGAAAAGAAAAACATAGTGTAAGGTAAAATTAGTTTATTATCAAATTCAATGTATATGTACATACTCTATTGTTTTTTTTTTAAATTTATAAAAAAGAAAACTGTCTGGAAAACGGGGTAGAAAAAACAAAAGATTGATCAAAGGCACAATCTCCTTGATCTTGGTCTTGCTGAAGATTTTCAGATATCCACGACCTCAAGTTGATGACGTTTCTTGCAGCACAGGTCCAGCTCCGGTAAGTATCTATACTATGATTAGTACACAGCACCTCCTCCTCACATGAGAGTTTTTTCAGTCTTTGACAGCCATGATTTTCCAAGTTAATGATAAACCTATAAACAAACAAAAAAAATTCATGAAAATTAATAAAAATAATAGTAATAATAAGCAATAATAATAATAATAAACAATAAAAAAAAAAATAATAATAATAATGATGATAAACAATAATAATAATAATAATAATAATAAACAGTAATAAACAATAATAATAATAATAAACAATAATAAACAATAATAATAATAATAATAAACAATAATAAACAATAATAATAATAATAAATACTTACGCGTTAGGTAACAGTCTTTGAAGAAAATTCTTTTTCTGTAGGCCCTTTACGTAGATTTTCTCAGCGTTTTTCAAGTACTTTTCCAAAATATTTACTCACTGATCGTATGGAATTTTTCCGGAACTCCATGGGATGCCGTAAAAATTGTGTTCCAACCAACGTGTGGTACACTGCTCATCTACTGTCAAGTTTGACCACAGCGTAGGTGGCTTGAATGTGAACACCAAGGGCATGAAAGTTTCTCCAACTCCCAAAATTGCTAGTTCCTTGGCTATGAAGTCGTTTTTTGTCCTCAAAAATCCTTGAATATCTACTATCAGCTCCATGATTTATACTGCTCGATGAACTAAACAAAAGTGATGACTACGTGAATCCATCCCTCAATTTATAGCGATCCCCTCACCCTTACCAATCGAAGCTCTTTTGTTTTTAAAGAGTTTGTTATGGTGTTTTGTTTTACCCCCTCCCTTTTGAATTGAGTGTATAAAAGTCAGTGACACACACGCAGCAGACACAGTTCCAATCTAGACTCGACACCAAGCAGTAATAAAACTAAACAATTCAGATTATAAATAAACAATTCAGATTATAAATAAACAATTCAGATTATAAATAAACAATACGATCAACAAGGTAGGTTTTATTATGAACTTAATTTTTTTCATACATCTTTTGTTTTTACTCCCCCTCCCTTTCAGAATAATTGTATAAAGGACTGAAACTCGTGAGCTGTGGTTACAGTTCCAGTCTAGTCTCAGCAGATATAAGATCTTGCTAGTATCTCAGTATTGCTTTTGTTTATCGTTATAGACATCATGGAATCTCAAGGTGACAGCTCACAAGGTCCATCAAGTGGCTTATTAGACGGTGTCCAGGAGGCTGCTGATGGGTTGTTTGAAATGATTACCCACATCGAGGACGTTGATGATTTAGAGAAATGGATTGGAATGATAAATGATGAGATTGATTTCTTAGTGGAATCAATGCCTAAGCTTCCTAGAAATGAGAAGAAAAAGTGCGAGACTTTCATAACCAAGTTTATCTTCATCAAGCATAAATTTGAGAATGCATTGAAAGTGGGTGGTGATCTGCAGGCTCAAACTCCGAAATCGAAAGACAAAGTCAAATACGATGATTTTGACTCTGCTTTTGACTGTAGAATCAAGTCAGGTAAGGGTTGCTATTTAATTATAATCTCAATTTACCATACAGTTCTTTTATTTATAATTTTTATGTCAGGAGTCATTAGCAACCTCAAGCATAAGGATCTTGGTTCGTTTTTAAATGAATCGTATGGACACTTTGAAAAGAAAATAAAAGAATCTCTGCGAGAGTTCAATTCGGTCAAGTCCAACGCAATGTTGTCGGCTGAGTTTATCTATCAGAAGAGCGATTCTTCAAATTTGGAGGTTAAGTACTTCTCGACTGAGAATGACGTCATCTACGGCTTGACGAATCTGGAACGCTTCTTCGAAGACAAGATCTGTCAACCGCTGCTGCGAGAGGTGGAAGATTTTCAAGCTCGTGACTCAGGATGGTCTCTTCGTCAAATCCTCAGCCTCACGATCAACATCAACAAGCATCAACCGATGAGAGGGAGTTCATACATTGAGCTTCCCAAGTCAATACAAAACAAGCATGCTTGTATCAATGTTCAAAATATGGATAAGGAGTGTTTCAAATGGGCCGTATTGTCAGCGCTATACCCAAAGAGCGATAATCCACATCGTGTTGCGCCATACAAGAGAGATGAAGCTTTAGGTGAGGTTAATTTCGAAGGCTTAACCTTTCTGACACCACCCAAACAAATCGAGGTTTTTGAAAAAAATAACCAGAATATCTCGATTAATCTCTATACCCTGAAAAAGAAAGATGGTAAATTTAAAGTTTACCCTTGCTATCTTACTCCCATGAAGAAAGATAAGCATATTCATTTGCTTTACATTCATGAAGAATCATACTATGTAGATGAAGATGATGATGATCAGCTCACAGATGATGATGATGAGATAAACATTCCACCAAAAAATCACTATGTATGGATAAAGAATCTAAGCAGGCTCGTTCGAAAACAGTATTTGAATAGACAATATAAGGCTTATATTTGTGTTAACTGTTTACATTTTTTCTGGTCGCAAGAAAAACTAGATAACCATGAAAAAATATGTTCTGTAACAAATAAATGTAAGATAACATTGCCTACAGAAAGAAACAAGAAACTTTCTTTCAAGAATTTTAATCACAAAGAACAAGTTCCTTTCATTATTTATGCAGACTTTGAATGTTTATTAAAGCCCTTGAATTCTAAAGCTCCTGAAGGTAAAACTCAAAGCTTTCAGCAACATGAAGCTTACAGCATAGGTTTTTACCTCAAAAACAGCTTTAGCGATGAGCTAACTGGTTATCGAAGCTATCAGCAAGAAAATCAAGATCAAGAGTCACCAGCCCAGTGGTTCGTCAGGCAGCTTGCAGAACTTACACCGGAAATTCAAAGAATCGTGTCCACCAACGAGGACATGAAGTTTACAGCCAAGGACAAATTGGCTTTTGAAAAAGCCAAAAAATGTCACATCTGTCGAAAGCTCTTTGCTTCTGGTGACATTATAGTTCGCGATCACTGTCACTTTACTTCAGTGTAAGTAATTATTCATGAATTTCAACTTTTTTAACGTTTTAAAACTTTTTTAAAAACTTTTTTACGCTTATTTTTATAGCTACTGCGGCGCTGCGCATCAAATTTGCAACGTAAACTATAAAAACGCTAGATATGTTCCCGTGGCATTTCACAACCTTACTGGTTATGACTCTCACTTTATCATCAAGGAGATAGCGTCAGCCAAGAACCTTAAGGGCAGGGTTAGTTTGATCGCGCAAAACAACGAAAGGTACATCTCCTTCACCAAGTATGTCAAAGGCACAAACATAAGCTTCAGATTTATTGACTCATTCAAGTTCATGAGCTCATCCTTGGACAAGTTGGCATCGTAGCTGGAGAACTTTGAGATCGTCGACTCAGAATTTGCCAAGGACGGATATGAGGACATCTCTCTTCTGAAGCAGAAGGGAGTCTTCCCGTATGATTATGTCTCAGGTCTTGAAAAGTTGAAAGTTGAACAATTGCCAACCCAGGATGAGTTTTTCAGCAAGTTGACTGACAGTGGAATCGATGATTCGGCCTACGCCCACGCCCAGAAAGTTTGGAGTACTTTCAATAGTGGTGGAACTCTCGGAACATACTCTGATCTCTATCTGAAAACAGATGTACTACTTTTGGCGGAGGTCTTTGAGAATTTCAGATCAACGTGTAGAAATGCATATGGGCTAGACCCCGCTCATTATTACACAACGCCAGGGCTGACGTGGGATGCGATGCTAAAAACCACTGAGGTTGAGTTGGAGCTTCTCACCGACATCGACATGCTCATGTTCGTGGAAAAGGGTAAGTAAAGGTTACTTTTTATTTAAAAAAAACAAAACTTACGAGTTGATTTCATTACAGGAATACGCGGAGGAGTCAGTCAGTGTTCCAATAGATATGCCAAGGCCAATAACGAATACATGGGTGATGGTTATGATCCAGAGGAAGATGACAAGTACCTCGTGTACCTGGACATAAATAATCTCTACGGTAGTTTTAGCTCGATATTTACCACGATGAACATTTTTACTAACATCAGTACTAAGGTTTTTTTTTATTTTTAGGTTGGGCTATGACACAGTCGCTTCCGTATGCAGGATTCGAGTGGGTTTCAAGTCCTAAGGAAATCAACGTCCTGGAGGTTGATGATGACGATCCTTATGGATACTTTCTTGAGGTTGACCTTGCCTATCCAGAGAGTTTACACGATGAACATAAAGATCTGCCTTTATGCCCTGAGCATGCCTCTGCACCAAACTCCAAACAAGAGAGGTTGATGACTAGGCTTACCGACAAGACGAATTACGTTATCCATTATAGAGCTTTAAAACAAGCTCTAAATAATGGATTGAAGCTGACAAAGATTCACAAGGCTCTACGCTTTCAGCAAAAGGCTTGGCTTGCTCCGTACGTGGAGTATAACACCTTGAATAGGATGCAAGCTACCAACGAGTTCGAGAAGAACTACTTCAAGCTCATGATTAACAGCGTCTATGGAAAAACGATGGAAAACCAGCGGAATAGGTCGGATATACGATTGGTAAATCATTGGGATGGACGCTATGGAGCTGAAGCCCTGATCGCCAGTCCATACTTCAAAAATTGTATCATTTTAGACGAGGACTTGGTGACAATACAAATGAAACCCCTCGAAGTCAGCATTATGAAACCTATATACATTGGCCTTGCAGTTCTAGACCTATCCAAAACCAAGGTCTATGATTTCCATTACGAATTCATGAAAAAAACAGTCGGGGAGGCGTCTAAGCTTCTCTATACAGATACCGACAGCCTCATCTATGAAATCACGAACGTCGACATCTACAAAGTCATCAAAAACAACTTATCCGAATTCGATACTTCCGACTATGCCGAGGATAATCCATTTGGTATACCCCAGGTAGACAAAAAAGTTCTAGGGGTCATGAAAGACGAATGCTCTGGAAATGTCTTGCTTGAGTTCATTGGGATTAGGAGTAAGCTCTATAACATCGAAGTACAAGGGCAACAAAAACCCATCATGAAAGCTAAGGGTGTAAAGGGTTGCGTTCTCAAGACCGTCATTACACCTGAGGACTTTAGAAAATGCCTGTTTGAAAAACAAGTAAAGAGGGTGTTTCAGTGTAATATAAGGTCTAAAGCTCATGTTGTCAAAACCGAGAGAGGTTCCAAGGTCGCTTTAAGCCCTTACGACGAGAAGCGATACCTCATCCCAGAAAGTACCGATACCCTGCCTTGGGGACACTACGCTATTCCTGAGGAGGAGCTGGTTGAAACAAACGACGACGACGAAACAGTCGAAGTGGAGGGGGGGTGAGCTACTTAATGAGGAGCAGCAGCCCGTAGAGCTCTTCAGTCAGATCAGCTTGAGCAAGAGCACCTTAAGAGACATCTCACCGTTGAAGACAAACTATCTGCTAAAAGAGTCAAAGGTATAACCCTATACAGATTTTATTGTTTACATTTTTTAAATTATTTACATAAAACTTACCTTTTTGGTTTCTATTTTTGTTTCAGATGGATCTTACAAGCTTGAACCAGATTGGTAACCCAGCAGCCTAACCGTTGATCAACACAATCTTGTCATTAGATTCAGAATCGTCAACACAAAATATGGTCAAAAGATTATAGCTCATTTAGATAACAATGGCCACATATTTCTCCCAACCAGGATGAGTAATTATCTACTCAAAGAGGAACAGCATTTTCCTTCCCTCGAAGATGCTGCAAACAAGCTCAAACTTGTCATTATTCCACGTGGTGGAAATAAAATAGAATTTGAAATTGTATAAGAAAAAAAAAAAACTCGATCTGTGATTATAGAATGTAATTTTAGGTGGTTAATCCAAAATAAACGATTAAATGAATCTTTCTTTCTTTTTATTCATTGACCTTCTTTTCCAAAAAAAAAAAAAAATAATAATAATAATAATAATGCTAATAAATAAAAACTTTGAAATATAAAAAGAAAAAAGAAATAGAAGTAGTAGTAGTAAATGTAAATTAAAAAAAAAAAAAATAATAATAATAATGACTTTGTTTGATTAAAATTAAAAAAAAAAAAATTAACTTTATAAATGTTACTACAAATAATTTGAAAAGGAGCAATAAATAATAACTAATAATTTTTTTATATAATAAAAATATTTATTAACAACTTTATTTTTTACAAATTAATTAAATTTTTATAAATTAGAATCATTCACTTTTTGATATAAATGAAAAATGTTTTTCTAAAACAGGATTAAGAATTTCTCCAATGCGTTCTATTCGAAAACGAAATCTTTCTCTGTCACGTGCAGCTTGCTCCCATTTTCCTCGACGCGCCATCTTGTGAGCAAAAGACCAAACATACATTGAGTGTATGCACACGTTGTCATCGAAACGAACTTTCTTGATTTTTTCTTTTGATTCTGTTTGATTCATGACTTAAAAGCTCTATTTTCAAATCCTCTTTTCTGTGGATCAATATAACTCTTGAAGGTTTCTTGTTTTGGAGCTGAAAACTTCTTTTTATTCTCCTTTCCCTCGCAGGAAGATTTATTATCTGTACGACTTTGACAAGACCCCATTGTCAAATGATGAATCAAAAACTATATTGCATCGGTATTTATAGATTTTCTTTGTTGGTCCAGCTATTGTGAGAACTATCAAATCCAAGCCATTTGACATATATTTGATCACCACGAGTTTTTAGAACTTTTTAAATTAGATATACATCTGGATACTTTGCTTTTTGTAACTCAAATTCATAGAAACCACCTGCGATTGGTTCATATCGATAATCTTTAAGGTAGTACATTACTGGATCGGTAGGAGCTACTCGAACTATTGTAAATATCTCAGTTGACCAGTTTGGTGTATAACCTTTCTCAAAAATGAGTTTAACTTTACTCACTCTAGCTTTATCACCTACTTTGAATTTTGGTTTTTGTTTTTTAGTTTTACATTGTTGTGAAAACTTTTTTAAGACTTCTACTTCATTTTTCTTATTGACATCTGCAGGCTTCATTCCAATTGTTCGATGTTTTCTATTATTGTAATCCTTAACCAAGCCAGGTAACATATCCAACCATTTATAGTTTCCATTTAAGCTGAATTGAACCCACATTCTATTCTTAAGCGTACGATTGAATCGTTCTACTATAGATGCTTTGAGATTCGAGTATGTTGAATACAGATGAATATTATATTTCTTCATAAGTGTTTCAAAGTTTGAATTATAAAATTCTTTACCCTGATCGGTATGAAGATTTTTAGGTACTTGGCTTTGTTTCAACATCGATTCCATTGCTTCGGTAACGTCTTGTCCATTTTTACGCTTCACTGGAACGGCCCATGCAAACTTTGAAAATACATCAACAATAGTTAGCATGTACCTGAAACCTTTGTTATCTCTAGCATAAGGTATCATTTCAACAAGATCAGCTTGCCATGTTTCATCAAGACCACGAACTTCAAATTTCCGACGTTGATAGTTTCGTCGAGCAGGCTTATGAAGTTCTTCTACAACTCTACGTCGCTCCATTGTAAATGATATTTGTATGAAAAAGTTACTGCTTTTATATACTGTCATTTGTCGATAACGAAATTTTATTTATTAAGGTCTGAAGGTCATTTTGAATCTGAGCTATATGTTTATAAACAGTATCTCTAAAATCATCCACTATAGTTAATGTTAAATTAGTATCAGTATCAAATTTTTGTGAAAGCTTATCAATTTCAGCTTTCAAATCATTTCCGGATATTAAATTTTCACTCATTTTTTCCACAGTAATTTTTCTTGATTCAACGATTTTTTCATCCAGCTGCTGGAAAAGGTTTTCAATCAAAGACTCAAAATTTTTCGTTACATCTTCTTTGATTTTTCTTTGACTGTTAGTCATTCACTTTTTCAGGATATGCAGACTGACTGCATCATCATTATTTATCGGATCAGCAAGGTTACAGAGTCTTTTTTTATTAACATCATATTGTCCATCCTGGGTTAGTTTATAACCCACTCCTGGAGGTCCTCGAGTATGAGCTGTTATTGCTGATTTTGTATCAGCCCGACCAAACACGTCAACACTCATTTTGAAACTGATTGAAATTTTTGTATGTAAATCTAATATATACACCCCGCCTCTCTAAGTTCTTCGATGATGGCTAAAATCTCGTTCTCATGATTGTTATTTCCAGCATCTCTTTCTGCGAAAAGTAAACGAAGCCGATCTACCAGTTCATTAGGATCATCCCAGTATTTATAGTCTGTTAACGCGTTACGTTGAACAATCTTGAATTTTGGTAAGTTGTTCCGTTTGAAGCGAGATAAAACTCCTTTACCTTTATATTTAAACATAGGAGCGATTACATCATTGAATTTAGAACTGCTAGGGTGAACTCTTAATTCACCATTTTTTGTCAAATGTGCTCTTGATATTTCCAATATTTCCTTATAGATTGTTTCATCTTCTTTTTTTACAGAATTTGATGGACGCTTAAGAATGAGTAACTCGGTTAATCCAATTGTTCTTGGATATTTTTTATTACCAACAGTGATCTCAGCTTGTGAAAATGTAATAGGTAAATTACCGATTTCAAATTCATTATCTTTTTTTCTTCGTACTCCATAAATTTGATCTACTGTAGTGTCTTTGTTCTTGATGAGTTGAATATACTCATCATCAATACTAGTTAAAGGAGTATATTTTGATTCAACAGGATGTTCAAAAATAGTTTGATCAAAGTCTGATTTGGAAAAATTCATTGGTTCTCTGTCACCAAACTTATGCGAACTCTTTGTGGGGGTACTATGATGAAATGAAGGAAGCTTCACTTGCGATAGCCCAGGATTAAATTTAGGTGTACTAAAATTCAATATTCGGTTTTCAGGTAAATTTTGTGATTGATCGAATTTATGAGTCTGAATTTCAGTTTTAAGTAAAAGACCGGCATCACTTTCATTCGAAGGCTTTTTAACCATATCAGTAGCAATTTTTTGAAGGGGTTCAACTATTGGTTGAAACGTTTCTTTTAAAGCTTGTTCTGTACTAGCTTTGTTATATTTAATCAGTTTATACTTCCGTTTGATCGAGTCTCTCGCTTGAACGAGTTTATGAAGAATATCTTTCTGTTTTTGAAAATCCATCATGTTGGCACTTCAATGATGAAAAGATAAATGAATAAACATACTAGAAATTCGTTGTATTTAATGCAAAACAATCAAATCCCTTTCTATATCTACCATTATCAATTGGATCATCTTTAATTATAACCAAGAATCCATGTTTGTTATCATTCCAACATGCTGAGCATAAATCTTTAAACTGATTATAGTACATGTCAGTGTTTACGTGATCGTCATAAATATGTTTCAAATTTATTTCATCTTGACGAAACACAACCAGTAGGTTAACATTATCTCGAACTAGATGTTTGGGAGTGCGAGCATACGATTGACACAAGTAAAAACAATCGACATTTTTGTGTCTGTCCATGCAGAAGAAAGCTCTGACGTTATCTTGCTTTTCTGTGGCAATATCATCGAAGATCATCATTGAATTTGGTAGCGTATCGTTCGGAGCAACGACTTCCTCATGTTCACTGAAAGAAAAAAATTGCATCCCATCCAGAGGGCGCAACAGCTCTTTCAAATACAAGTACTTTGGTTGGTTGAGATTTTGAATAGAGATAAATATTTTCAAAGCGAACACCATTTGGTTCAGTGATGAGAGAAAGTAAAGCGTTTGTTTTTCCGCAATTTGAAGGTCCGCAGAAAACAGCGCGTATACTATCTGGAAGTAAATTACCATGTCGTTTGACTCTCTTCTTTTTTTCCATTACAGAATCAAAGTTGTCAATAGGCAACTTGATATTCTGCTCCTTAAAATTCATGTTGACTTGATGAAATTTGATTAACAAATGACGAGCGAAGTATAAATAGAACGCTTTTTATACCTTTAAGTTCATTCGAACACAGACTTTTAAAGAGTGATGACCACTTATGGGAGCGGATTGCTAAATAATTTAATCAATAAACTACCAATCGAAGCTCATATACCTGGATATCAGTATTGCGGTCCTGGTACAAACTTAGAAAAATGTCTCTCTAGAGGGGATACAGGTATAAATCCTTTAGACGCTTCTTGTAAAGAACACGACATATCTTATTCGCAAGATCGTAATAACATCGAACTTCGAAACACAGCCGATCGCGTACTTGCAGATAAAGCTTGGCAACGAGTTTTAGCTAAAGACGCTAGTATTGGTGAAAAATCAGCTGCTTACGCTGTAACTAACATCATGAAGCTAAAAAATAAACTAGGTATGGGAATTTCTTTCCAAAAAATAGTAAAAGCTGCTTCCATTTCAAAGCTTAAAAATAAAAAAGCTGCAGCTGCGATTCGTACAGCTTTGAAAAAAGCACGAACCTCTGTCAAAGCTGGTGGAGGGAAAACAAGGGTTAAGATGCCTAAAGTTCTTCCAGTTCCCAAAAACAGAATGGGAGGATTTCTTGTACCATTATTTGCCGGTTTGAGTGCTACTGGTGCGCTTGCAGGTGGAGCAGCTGGTATAGCAAAAGCTGTTAATGATTACCATACTGCTAAAAAACAGTTGGATGAATCGCAAAGACATAACAAAACAATGGAAGCTATTGCTATTGGAAAAGGATTGTATTTGAAAAATTATAGAAAAGGGTATGGTTTATATCTTAAACATCAATTACCAGGTTATGGCTTGAATAAAAAAAAATGTTTAAAAAAAAAGAGACCTTCAGGTAAAGGATTAAAACATTAAAATTTAAAAAAAAAAATCTTCAAAATGCCGCAAAGGGCATTAACAAACGTCGATATTATTAAATATGCTAAAAAACTTAAAATTCCGAATTTTAGAGGAGTATTCATAAGAGATAAATTACAAAAATCGGGGCCATTGATTAATGAATCCGCCGTAATAAATCTTGACAATGCAAGTGGTTCTGGAACTCACTGGGTAGCTTATAAAAAACAAGGTGATGAGTTTGTATATTTTGATAGCTTTGGAGACTTACAACCTCCGATAGATCTTTTATTATACCTTGGAACATCAAACGTTAAGTATAACTACGATAGATTTCAAGATTTTGGTTCCTACAATTGCGGTCATTTATGTTTAAAGTTTCTTTCAGAAACTGTATAAGAAATAAATGAGAGTAAATTATCTCATTCATATTTCAACTGTCATGGATGAAACACTATCATTAATATTGAGCGGTAACTCTTCAGTTCTTGCATCTGGTTATTTTCCGCCTATCGAATTATCTCCGAATAAAAATTACGTTCTTGGATTAGTTGAATTTTTAACGTATCATTCTATTCCAAATATTGATTCAGATAAAAACAAATTTTATGTAGGTGATACAGTAGTTAGTATACCCACAGGTGCTTACGATATCACTGACATAGAAACACTTTTGTTAAAAGAACTTACTCCAAAAGGTATAACCTTAAGTTAAAACCAAATAATAATACGTTACGAAGTATTATTAAGTCAAGTGAACCGATTGATTTCACAAAAAGTGACTCTATTGGTACTTGGTTAGGATTCTCATCGAAAATTCTTGATAAAAATATTGAACACGAATCTGACTTACCTGTTAGTGTACTCAAAGTTCAATCTGTTAGAATTGAGTGTAACATAGTTGGTGGTTCATATCTAAACGACAAAAGAGTTCATACTATTCATCAATTTTTCCCGAAAGTAAACCCTGGCTTTAAAATTATTGAAGTGCCAGCAAACGTTATATACCTTCCTATTACTGTACAAAGCATAGATTTTTTAGAGCTTCGAATAATTGATCAAGACAGAGATCTGATCAATTTTCAAGGTGAAGAAATAACGGTGAGAATTCATATTAAAACTTTATAATAGGTATCATTTATAACTCAAGAAAGTATATAAACGAGCCAATATGGAGACCTCCCATCAGTCGTCAACGAACAGTCAATGCGTTAACGCAACGAAACATTCAGTTTCTCAAAAAAATAGGTCTAAAAGTCGTCCATGGTGGTGCTGCTTAATTTTCTGCTGCAATGGCCGGAATTCTCAATATTCAATCTCCGATTGTCTTCGACGATTCCATAAAAAATTATGAAATCCATTCTCATCAACCATACACAATCTCTGAATATAAAAATACTGATGAAATTCGTATTTCTATTCAACATCAAGACTTGTGTGTTTTACCATCGCGAAGTTCATTGCATATTAATGGTAAAATTACTAAATTAAATGGTACTGCATTAGCGCATACAGAATTCGTAAATAGTGCCATCTGCCATTTATTTGAAGAGTTTCGTTATGAAATGAATGGTGTAGAAATTGATAAATGTAAAAATCCAGGTATAACTTCTACTATGAAAGGATGGTTATCGTTCACTCATGGGCAATATAACACGTTATTAAATACAGGTTGGCTAGTATCAGCAAATGAATCGCTTACCGATGATACTGGTAACTTCGATGTTTCCATTCCTCTGAATATGATCTTTGGATTCGCTGAAGATTATGATAAAATTGTTGTCAACATGAAACATGAACTCGTTCTCATTCGATCAAGAAACGATATGAATGCTGTTTTACAAGCAAATACAGCAGCTCAAGGAGCAGCAGCTGCATATGAAGATTTTAAAATAGTAATCAATAGGATAGAGTGGTTAATGCCATACGTTACTGTGTCCGATAAATTTAAAATTAATCTTTTAAATTTCATTGGTAAAGGTTGATCAATCGATATGAGTTTTCAAGCTTGGGAACTGTATGAGTACCCACAACTTCCAACTACTAATCGTCATGTGTGGACGGTTAAAACATCCAATCAGTTAGAAAAACCTCGATTTATCATTTTAAGCTTTCAAACGAATCACAAAGATAATAAAAGTGAAAATGCTAGTCTTTTTGATCATTGTGATATTCGTAATGTTAAACTTTATCTTAACTCACAATATTATCCATATGGTATTTTGAATCTTAATATAAATCAAAATCAATATGCTATATTGTATGATATGTATGTAAAGTTTCAAAATTCTTATTATAACAAAAATTCTGACCCTCTAATGACAAAAGAAGGCTTTAAAATATACATGCCCCTTATTGTTATAGATTGTTCTAAACAAGATGAATCTTTAAAAAATGCCCCAGTTGATATTAGATTAGAATTTGAAACAAAAACAAATTTTCCTGCTAATACTGCAGCCTATTGTCTTATCCTCCACGATCGCATAGTTCAATACAACCCATTATTTTTATTTGGGGAATTATTTTTGTTTTTGTTTTGTTGGGGGGGGGTTTGTTTATGTTTTTGTTTGGGTGTTCCAGAGGGGATGTTTTTGTTTATGTTTTTGTTTTTGTTTGGGTGTTCCAGATGGGTGTTTTTGTTTTTGTTTTTGTTTATGTTTTTTGTTTGGGTGTTCCAGAGGGGGTGTTTTTGTTTATGTTTTTGTTTATGTTTTTTGTTTGGGTGTTCTAGAGGGGATGTTTTTGTTTTTGTTTTTGTTTATTATTATTGTTTTTATTATTGTTTGGGGGGGGGTATTTTTGTTTATGTTTATTATTATTGTTTTTATGATTGTTATTATTATTGTCCCAGAGGGGGTGTTCCAGAGGAGGAATTATTTTTGTTTATCATTATTATTATTGTTTTTATTATTGTTTTAGAGGGGGTGTTCCATATTCTATTATTATTATTATTATTATTATTGTTGATGTTATTATTATCATTGTTATTATTATTATTATTGTTCCAGGGGGGGATATTTTTGTTTTTGTTTATTATTATTGTTTTAGAGGGGGGTGGGCCAAAACCAACTTTGTTTATCTACTAGTAGTAGCGCGAGAAACGGTGAAACATAAAGTACTCGAATTAGTAAAGTGAATGGTAATCCACGGATGGCCAGACCGGAGACAAAAAAATTTTCCGGATGAAATAAAACCGTATTCTATACGTAAAGATGAATTATCGTTAGAAAAAGGTTATATTGTATGGGGTCAACGTGTTGTGATACCGAGTAAATTACGAGCGAAAATTTTGGAAAAATTGCATGAAAATCATTTTGGGATTGTAAAAATGAAAAGTTTGGCAAGATCGATTGTTTGGTGGCCGGGTATAGATAAGCAGCTTGAAGATAAAGCAAAATATTATAAGTATTGTGCTGACTTGAGAGACGTTTGTTGTATGTGTTCATCTATCACTATGCAACTTGAGTAAGAGATCAAAATGCTCTCATGTTTCACTCAACGTAGCCACTCGACTTTCATTCTCTGACACTTGGAATATATTATTTTGCTGCTTTTCCCGGAATATCTGCATCATGCAACGGTCTCCAAGTTTTCACTTAAATTTAAACAAATTAGAAAAATAAATGCGTTGATTTTTTTTTAAGGCAAAAGAGAGGCAGCATCGCGACGAGCCAGCAAAGAACGCCAGCACGAGCATCAAGCAGCGGCTAGGTGGGGGTACGCGCAACCGGCGCGAGACGACTTACATAAAATAAAATTTTCCCCCTCTCCCGCATTGTTAGAGCGCGGTGGGAGTCGTCCGAGCCATAAGCCTGGTTCGAGTCGCGGACGATCAAGCCGCAGCATTACGTCGCGTTTGGGATTCGGCTGCTGATTGGTCCACGTGCCTTATCAGATGTTGTTATCGTCGGCTACGAAATCATCGAGCCAGGCAAAATCGGTAGCGACGACACTCGTTCGCCGCATTTTGAAGCGGCAACAGCTCCTCGGAGCAAAATCCTATGGTCGACTATTACGTCGACGGTTACCCTCCTTTTCGCTTATTCAAAAGCAATTTACGCTTTGATTTAAATACGCAAATTAAATAAATTCTGTAAGTTGATTGAATCGTTTATATTGTGTTTAAATATTTCTTTCTGGATATTTAAGATTTCGATATGATAAAAATAAAAAACAAATCGCAGTGATTTATTATTCAAAATAAGCGTTGTTTATTTTTACCTGTTTCGTTCACCTTACTCCTCCCCCCCAGCATCCTCGCAATTATAATTTATACGAACAAAATAAATTAAATTTTTTCTTTCTTCTAAATTTTTATTGTATTTTGAAATGCCGTGCAAATAATATAGAATAATTCAATTAAAGACGTTCATAGTTCATGTACTTAGATATGATTCATAAACATAAACATGGTTATTTAAATTTTCTATAATCAATAAGTATAAAAAATTTGAATTGATGTATTTTTTATATTTTTTATATTTTATCCATTTTACCCACATTATAAAATTCATTTAATATTATTCATCATAATATTGAAGGACCGAGGACAAGTACCTGGTAAGTGCCATAATAGGCTGTTTCAATCATTTGCTAAGATTCTCTCGTTATACGATCAGACGTTTTACCCAGACCCAACTCTTCATTTAAAACATGTGGCTAAACTTTGCCTTACGGTGTCTTGTCGAGCATGTTGTTGCTATCTACGGTGAATTCCTCCTTGACTTTTATTCTCAGCGTTTCATGAATCGAAACAAAATTTTTCGTAGATGGCACCTTAGTCACAATCTCGGATTGTTTAGCCATTTCCATCTGTCCTTTTGTTGCATTCTCGTTTGACTGTACAACCTTTATTTTACTATAAAACGAATTTGGGTTAGTAATTTTTGGTTTGATTGATTTATTGCTGTCTAGTAAAGGCAAAACTCTCATCAAAAGAGTATTTACGTGAGAGTCGCTCCTGTCTAGATCAAAACCGTTTTTACTCTCAATCTTCGAAACAACAGAACCTCTTCTCTGCACAAGATCATGTAACTGCCCCTCGTTGCTTCTTGAGAATCAGTCACTGCTTGAAACTATTGCTTTAGTTGCTGCGATGCACGCAGAAATTTTTGAATTTCAATTAATTCAACTTTTTTTGCCTTCTGGTTTCTCTTTGGGTTCATCAACAGTATTTTTAATAAGGATTAACTTCTGACTTTCACTCATGCTCTCAAACCCGGAGCTCCTTCGCGAGTTTTTACTCTTCTCATCAGCCATTCTCACAGTAATTGAATGGAAAATGAAAGTAAATTTAGGAATCAATTAATGTACAAGTATATTGCTGCATGCACAAGTTTAAAATTTTTCATTGAATCCATCAACAATTATTATTGTGGTCATACAAATATAATCATCGACTCATGTATCTTCGCTGCTAACATGCTGCCACTTAAACCTGCTAGAACTCAAACCACTCCCAGGTCTTGGTGATTGATGAAGGCCACTCTAGACCAACTATGATATGTTTCACCCGTACTGTGATGATTTTTCAAATTTACAAATTACACTAAAAAATTATAATGTTGAACTCTAGATTTCATACAGTATTACAAAATTTATTTCAATTATAAATTTTATTATTAATATTTATCACTTATTGTTGATCAGTTTAATTATGATCTCAAATCATCTCTGTCGTAGACGCTTAGTTTATGATTTATTTTTATTTAACTATTTTTCTTTTTTATAACTGTTGTATTACTCATTTTTTTTTTTTATACAACATAATGCACAACAAATAAACTTATTCAAAATAAAATAAAATCAAACCAAATCTCTCATACATTCAACACATAGACAAAAACTCTTACATACAATTACACGAGCCTTTCTCCTTCCATTCCTCATACATTCACATCGATAGACAGTCCTACATACAACCGAAAGAGAATTTCTCAGTATTTTTCCCTCTCTCTTTCTCTATATCTCTTGTTTTTGTACAACATAATGTACAATTAATAAACATATCAATTCAATTCAATTCAATTCTCTCTCTCTATCTGGTAGGCCTGGTCATCCTGAGTATCTTCTCGCTGAAGTCTCTCTTGGAAGCACTGACCCCATATTTGTAGTTGTGGTGTATGGGCCCCCGCATACCTCATTTGTCCTTGGGTCTGACTTTGTGTCTGACCTGCGTGATAATACGCATGATTATGGCACATAGGTCATCCTTGGTGATTTTATTGCAGACCAGCTCTCAGACTCGCCTAATATGCTTTTGTGCGTAATTTATTGAGGAGAATTCTCTGTTCTCAGTGCCATTTGGGTCTACACATCACACCTCCTACTCGGATACTTGGCTTGACCTGGTTCTCGTTGACGCACTTGACACTGTGACTAGCTACTACTGGAAGACAGAGACACTTTTTATTGCGGGACATAACCTGATGACCGTTACCCTTGACATTCAAACCCCGCAAATTTTGGCAAATGACTTTACTTTCAGGGACTTCAAATCTGCTGATGCTGGGGCTTTGAATGAATTGTTGCTTGGAGATGATTGGTCAGTATTCATGGATGAAACGCATTCACTTAGTGAGAGGATAGATTGCTTATACTCTAACCTCAATTTATTAATTGTTCTTATTAGAAGTTAAAGAATTTTTAAAGACAAAAAAATGAGACCTCAAGCGCTCATAATATTTATTAGTTTCCGAGTTACAGCCATTTGTTTATCCGAAGAAACTTTTTTTAACAAAAAATTGCAGACGTTCTGATAAACTTTTAATATTTTTTAAAGTTTTGATGGATAGTTAAGAACTAGTAGAAGCTATTTATATTAAGTAGCAACAAATTTTTTAAAAAATTCATAAATTTTTTTTATGTTAAAAAATGGCGTTTTTTCAGCTTATAAACAAATGAGCTGGCTCCTTGGAAAAATTTTTCTTGAACTTCTGGTTTTGACAGTTTGGAAGCTGCTATTTTTCCGTTATTTTTATGCTATTTAGAACTCTCCTACGACTGATAGGTGCTGAGATACGTTTTTTTTTTAAATAAAAATTATATTGTTGAGGTTTATTAATTTTAACAAATCAGGCAGGTGCCATTTGATGGTTAAAAACTTGAACTTTTTGAAAAAAATTGAGCCATTGAGAAAAAACAATAACTACCAATACTTTGGCCAGGTAAAAAAGTTGAGCGGTCAGTTAGCCGTGAGTCGAGTAGTGGGGAGAGGGAGTAGCTCCGAAGTGGCACATGTGCGCTTCAAAAATTTCAAACTGGCCGGCTGGAAAAAAAAGCATTATCTCCGCGAAATCTTTATCATTTTCGATGTTTTTTTTTTTTTTAAACAGGGGTACGGCAAAATTTTATGTACATCTGTGATGATTTCAGTTAAATTGTTATTGTTCAAACAATTTAATAACAATAGCAAGTGACTTTTTTTTTTCTTTGCTACGTTTACTACTGTGTACTGTTCAATTTTTATGTTAATTTTTTAGTACATATTGATCAATTCTACAGTATAATAATTTATCATTCATTTTAAATCTTATTCATCATTTATAAACGTAAAAATTATATCATAATAATTATAAAAATTATATTATAAAAATTTTTACGACTCGTATAAATTATATTATAAAATTTTGTACGATTCGTATAAATTATATTAAAATACAATTTTTATCTAACATATCATTTCGAGATGTTAGCATTCGAATGCTGACATTTAGGTATAAATTTGGGCAGGTCTGTTTCGTCGAAGAGAAGAAGGATGGTTTTGGCGCGTAGCTGTAACTTAGCGTAGTATTGGTGCTCACAGATTTGTGGCAGCTGCTCTTATGGAGCAGAGTTTACCTACGCTCTCTTGATTTCCCTCCATTTAGGAGAGCATCGTTGTCGAATGTGGTTTGCGTTCTCAAGTTTAAAGATGAATTTTGTTTAAAGTCAAAGTGCAGAAATGGATGTTGACGTTGAAGAAACTGCAGGGACTACAGAAACATTTGATTATAATAAAACCTGCATAATTGATTTCAAGGACCTTACACCTCAGCAAACTTGGCAACAACGCCTGGTAAGGCGCTAAGATTTAAAATTTTTGAAAATTTAATTTTAATTTGGAAAAAAAAATTTCCATTTCAGCTAAGAGTCCAGCACCACCCCCAAACTACGCGCAGAGGGGACAAACGGGACAGTGAAGCGACCAAACCGCAGGTCACGAATACCCAACCGTTAAAGGCATTGACATAGGGTGGGGTCCCAAAAATCATAACTTTAGTCTAACCAGCATTCAACATCAGCTGAATCGTGGCAGCCCCGTCAGCAATATGTTCAGCAACCCGGATGAGTCTTCCCAGAGTGGCATAAATGTCCTCAAGTCGGACCCGCATGTAATTATGCAGATACATGAGAGAATTAGCTCTGCGACAGACATACCGAACATGATCTTTCCATGTCAGCTTGGAATCCAGCACCACCCCCAGACTACGTGTAGACGAAACAAACAGGACAGCGCACTCCCCAAATTGCAGGGTGTGAATACCCAATCTGTCAAAGTCATTGACATAAGACGCGGTACCGAAAATTATGGCCTTATTCTTGCCAGCATTGAAAATCAGCCCATTCGCGACAGCCTAGTCCGCAACATGCTCAGCACCTTGGCTCAGTCTGTTTAGAATGGTACGTATGTCCTCAACTCAGCCACGCACGTAAATCTGAAGGTCATCCGCATAAATTATATGACAAATACCAGGGCCGAGACCCAGGGCAATGTCAGCAACAAATAGAGTAAAAAGCAGGGGACTCAATACAGAGCCCTGGGGCAGACCCTTATTGAGGGGACGAAAAGAGGTGAAACTGGGATCCTCAGCTTTCACCGCCTGCGAGCAGCCTGACAAATAGGAAGCAATCCATTGCAAAACCCTGCGCGAAAAGCCAAGGGATTGTAGTTTCTCGAGTAGCAACACGTGAGAGACCGATTTGAAGGATTTGCTGAAATCAAAGAGCAGCAGTGCAGTCACCTGCCTCCTGTCCATGCCCTCTCGGATGTCGTCTGTAAGTTTCAGTAGTGCAGTCTGTGTAACGTGCCCTGCTCTAAAACCTGCTTGGTGCCCACCCATCAGTCCCTGCGATTCAACAAAAGAAGCAATCTGGTCATGGACCAACCTCTCAAGTACTTTCGACAAAAAACAAAGCAGGGAGATCGGACGGAAATCATTCAGGCAAGATGGAGAGGGAACTTTGTTGAGAACAATAACAATAGACTCTTTCCACCGCTCAGGGAATGTTGATGTGGATAAGGAAGTATTGAAAATATTGTGGATAATAGGGCCTATGGATGGGAATGCTGTTTGATGAAAGCTCTGTGGAAGAGACTCAACACCCACCGCTTGAGATGTCGACTGGCTAACAGCAGTAGCGATTGCGACCATTGTCACAGCAGAAAAATCAAAGACACCATCATCTATCTCATTTTCCAAGTTGTTTAGAAAATGAGAGAGATCTGGTGCTGAGGAGTCAAACGAAACAGAGGCAAAGTGAGCGTTGAAGTCCTCCACAGAGAAACCACCCAAGTTGGAACCAGGACTAGGGGAGATGCCAAGGTGTCTAAGTTCCTTCCAGAGCTGTTGAGGGTCAGAGATGTCTTTTTATAATAATAGAGAATTTAGAGAATAATTTTATGAGTTAAGGGTTCTTTATATTTGAATATCAAGTCCATGAAAAACTGTTTTTTTTTTTTTTTTTTTTTGTTCCACAAAAAGGTTGTGCTGTACTTTTATTTACATCACTTGAAAATATTACAAAACGATAAAAAAAAAAAAAAAAAACAATATAAAATAAAAATAATCAATAACCAATAAACAAACAAAAATTTTGACACTTTTCTCGAAATGTGTTTCATTCGTAGAAGCATTAAATTTATAGTTAAAAAAATTTTTGTCTGTAATGTTAAAAACAAAGAGTTAAACAGTAAGTAAAAAAATATAGCGTTTTCCTAGTCAACCAAGCCAACTTTTAACTCCACATTTTGGAGTTAAAAGTTTTAGATTTACAACTTTATGATGTAATTGCACCAGTGGAGCGTAATTACGTATCGTAACAAAATTATTTGCTTCATGCTTAAGTTAACTAGAATGTACTTATATTTTTGGAATGATTTTACTCGGGCGCCAAGGGTTTTAGGGGTCTAGAGCTTGGGGTATAGCTTATCAGTTTATTTATTGAACTCGATGCCCAGAGTTTTAGGTGTTCAAGGCTTGGGGGATAGCTGATCAGTTTATTCATTGAACTCTACGCCCAGAGTTTTCGTAGTCTAGAGCCTGGGGGATGATTGATCATTTTTTTTTTTTTTTTTATTTCGGGCACTTAGACTATTTGGGGGCTTGATGTCGTCTCAGCTCGACTACTAATTAGCAAGTCTGCTGCAATGGAAGCCCCAGTCGGTACAAACTCAGTTGCTCAGCGTGACCCTTCAGAGGTATTTCAATCAACCTCAACTGGTGAACCGCCACCCCCACTTCGACCTCCTTCAATAATAGCCACACTTAGCTCTCATGCACTACTTTTGGAGATTATAAATAGTAAAATTCAACTGGGCAAACTACACACCGCGGCTCTTACACCAAATCTGTCGACTGGTTTAGTACCTTCAAATGTTGTGCCATCTCTCATCAACATTAACGAATTTTTGCCAAGGGCTATTTTTGATCTTCATCGCACTGTATATCGCAAATCTCAGCAGCAGAACTCCGGCTTCATTTCTTTCGTCTGCAATGGTCACATCTACGTGAGAAGAAAGAAAGGAGATGTTCCTACGCCGATTACCACTACGCACTGGATGGTTATGTCATCCTTAGGCGGGACCGCAATACTCAGGGGAGGTGGGGTTTCTCTCTTTGTGCATGAATCGCTTTCGGTCAAGCACCTCTGCTCGTCAACTACGGAATGGGACGGTAAGCCGGGTCTTCCTGAGTATTTGTTTGCTGAGGTTTCCACTAGAGGGAGTGACCCTGTGTTTGCTGGTGTGGTGTATAGACCCCCTAAGGCCCCTTTTGTTGCTGGTATCAATTTTGTGTTTGATCTGCATGATACTATGCACGAGTATGGCTCCAAAGTTATCCTCGGTGACTTTAATGCTGACCAGCTGTCAGACTCAGATGCAGATACGGTTTTTGTGCGTAAATTTATTGAGGAAAACTCATTATTCTCTGTGCCATATGGGGCTACACACCACACCTCTCACTCGGATACCTGGGTTGACCTATGTCTTGTCGATGCTCTTGATACTGTGACTGAATACTGGAAGACTGATACTCTATTTATTGCTGGGCATGACTTACTGACTGCTTCTCTTGACATTCAAACGCCACAACTGATGACTAATGATTTCACCTACTACGACTTTAAATCCGTGAATGCTGAGGCTTCGAATGATTACTTGCTTAAATGTGATTGGTCGGTTATCACGGATGGGAAGAGCTCTCTTAGAGCGAGGTTGGATTGTTTGTATGCTTATATGTATGCTGCTCTTGAAGTATTTGCTCCACTAAAAACTCTCAAACATAGGAAGAATCGCCATCCATGGTTCACCACCTACCATCGCTCTTTAATATCTGAGAGAGATAGACTCTACAGACGCAACAGACGCTCGATACTTGATATTGAAATACTCTTATATAGACAGGCACGTTATTTTGCTCATGAGCAGATTGAGTCTGCAAGACTCAACTTTTACTACCACAGACTCAAGGACATCTCTGACCCTCAACAGCTCTGGAAGGAACTTAGACACCTTGGCATCTCCCCTAGTCCTGGTTCCAACTTGGGTGATTTCTCTGTGGAGGACTTCAACGCTCACTTTGCCTCTGTTTCGTTTGACTCCTCAGCACCAGATCTCTCTCATTTTCTAAACAACTTGGAAAATGAGATAGATGATGGTGTCTTTGATTTTTCTGCTGTGACAATGGTCGCAATCGCTACTGCTGTTAGCCAGTCGGCATCTCAAGCGGTGGGTGTTGAGTCTCTTCCACAGAGCTTTCATCAAACAGCATTCCCATCCATAGGCCCTATTATTCAGAATATTTTCAATACTTCCTTATCCACATCAACATTCCCTGAGCGGTGGAAAGAGTCTATTGTTATTGCTCTCAACAAAGTTCCCTCTCCATCTTGCCTGAATGATTTCCGTCCGATCTCCCTGCTTTGTTTTTTGTCGAAAGTACTTGAGAGGTTGGTCCATGACCAGATTGCTTCTTTTGTTGAATCGCAGGGACTGATGGATGGGCACCAAGCAGGTTTTAGAGCAGGGCACGGTACACAGACTGCACTACTAAAACTTACAGACGACATCCGAGAGGGCATGGACAGGAGGCAGGTGACTGCATTGCTGCTCTTTGATCTCAGCAAATCCTTCAACTCAGTCTCTCACGTGTTGCTGCTCGAGAAACTACAACTCCTTGGCTTTTCGCGCAGGGTGTTGCGATGGATTGCTTCCTATTTGTCAGGCCGCTCGCAGGCGGTGAAAGCTGAGGACCGAAGTTTCACCTCTTTTCGTCCCCTCAATAATGGTCTGCCCCAGGGCTCTGTATTGAGTCCCCTGCTTTTTACTCTATTTGTTGCTGACATTGCCCTAGGTCTCGGCCCTGGTGTTTGTCACATAATTTATGCGGACGACCTTCAGATTTACGTGCGTGGCTGAGTCGAGGACATACGTACCATTCTGGACAGACTGAGCCGAGGTGCTGAGCATGTTGCGGACTGGGCGGCCGCGAAAGGGCTGATTTTGAATGCTGGCAAGACTAAGGCCATGATTTTGGATACCGCGTCTTATGTCAATGACTTTGACAGATTGGGTATTCGCACCCTGCAATTTGGGGAGTGCGCTGTCCCGTTTGTTTCGTCTACACGTAGTCTGGGGGTGGTGCTGGATTCCAAGCTGACCTGGAAAGATCATGTTCGGTATGTCTGTCGCAGAGCTAATTCTCTCATGTACCGTCTTAACCACTTCAGACGCAGCACCACCTTTGAACTGCGGAAGCACCTAATACAAACCCTCTTTTTTCCTATCGTTGACTATTGCTGTCGTAGAGACTACTTTGCGGCCTTTTTGCTCTATAGGATACTGAATTCAGGAATTCCGTCTTATTTGGTGAATTTTTTTATTGAAAAGCACAGCTTGCGTCCGAAAAGGGTGGTGAATCAGCAGGCTTGGAATGCATTGATTATTCCCTCCTGCCGCACAGAGTGCTTGAAACGCTCCTTTCATGTATCATCTGCCTACATTTGGAATAGTTTACCCCTTCATATTTGCCAGGCATCATCATTTGCAACTTTTAAACATCTCATTAAATCACGCATCTTTACTTCTGAGGGAGAAGATTGAGTACTCTGTGTCGCTGAACAACTTGTGCTTAAACTGTGTGAGGATTTGTAGTGCTACAAGTGGCTGATTTGCAATGATTTTTTTGCAGGCACTGATAAGATTAAATTTAATTAAATTAAATTAGATTACCAAATATTGTTATATCTTGATGTACACCAGCCGGACACCATATCGTTCCGAGGTTTAAATTAGGCGCTCGAAATTTTACCGTCAACCCAAAGTTTTTGCTAAAGTGCCAACCTTTGGGACGGGTAAAAAATTATTTTTCATAAAGTAGGGTTAGAGAGTCGATGTCAATGATCAACATTGATTTATTTCAGACTTGTTAAGCTTTTTATTGAAAAAATTAATGATTGATCGCTGCGGTCTACTTGTTTTGAATGTGTGCTGTATTTAAAAAATCTAATATAAATTATTTTTAAAATTTTATCCATTTACAAAAACCTTCTCTCGAAATGAAAGTGAAATATTAAAAACAATTATGTAATTACGTAATAATAGTTATTCAACAAAAAAGTATGGTTAGGTAGTTGATGTCAATGATCAACATTGATTTATTTCTGACTTATCAAGCTTTTTTATTGAAAAGTTAATGATTGATTGCTGGTAGATTGTTTTATTTGTTTTTTTACCAAAGTATTTTCAGTAAAATTAATAATTTCGTAAAAAAAATTAAAATGATAAGAAATAGAAAGACGTAAATTTTACAATCAAATACATTTTATACTTCAAACTTCATATTTGAAAATTATAGTCTTCGTGTTACGCGCAGAATTTATACAAAACTTTATATTTAAACAAATTTTCAATTTCACAGCTTCAAACGCTCTGATCAATTAATAAAAAACACAATCAATCGGTGATTAAATTTTTCGTTAAAAAATTATACTCGTTAAAAACAGGGGTTAGATTGTGATTATTTATATATATCGGATACCTAACATCACTTTAAAAATCATATAATAAGTGCCGTACTCTTGCCGAAAGTTTTAATTAGTTTATTTTTATCTTCATTCCTCATTCAAATTCCTTAAATTTTTTTTTAGGTAAATCTCAAATGTATCAATAGAAAAGAAGCAATAAAAAGTCATAAAAACATTTTTTGTTGAATAATTATCGATACTAATTACATAATTGTTTTTAATATTTTACTTTCATTAAGAGAGAAGATTTTTGTAAATAGATACAATTTTTTAAATAATTTATATTCGATTTTTTAAATACGGCACACATTCAAAACTATTGGACCCAGCGATCAATCATTAATTTTTTCAATAAAAAAACTTGACAAGTCTGAAATAAATGAATATTGATCATTGACATCGACTCTCTAACCCTACTTTATGAAAAATAAATTTTTACCCCTCCCAAGGTGGATGGGCCGTCCCAAAGATTGAAACTTTTGCAAAAACTTTGGGATGACGGTCATATTTCGAGCGCCTAATTCAAACCTGGGAACGATATGGTGTCCGGCTGGTGTACACCTTTATTTTTTTATTTTTATTTTCATGATTTTATTATTATGTTTATTCTATTACATTATTTTATTTGATTATTTATTATTTACTATTTTTAACCTTTAATGGATTACTTGTTGATCAACTTATGTATTTTGTACAACATAATGTACAATCAATAAACTTATCAAAATCAAAAAAATCAAAACTCTTCCATATGCGAGTTGAGCGGTGCATCGTGTTCCCAAAAGGCAGCCCGGAAATCCTCCAATCCTGAAGGTGCACGGCGCCAAGTGTCACGTGCAAGATGCAATGTGCTTCCAAAAATTAGTACGAAAATCTTATACTCCTGAAGGTACATGGTGCAAAGTGTCCCGTGAAAGGTACGCTGTGCACATAAAGGATTCTAGAAAATATTTCTCTTTGTTAAGGTGCAGATACACCATGCGCCGTGCATCTTCAAGTTTCAAAGAAGTGATTTATGCGGATGACCTGCAGATTTACGTGCGGGGCCGACTTGAGGACATTCATGCCACTCTTGGAAGACTGAGCCGGGGTGCTGAACACATTGCTGACTGGGCTGCCACTAATCAGCTGGTGTTGAATGCTGGTAAGACCAAGGCAATGATTTTTGGGACCCCGTCCTATGTCAATGCCTTTAACGATTTGTGTATTCGAGACCTGCGGTTTGGTGGCTGCACAGTCCCGTTTGTCCCCTCTGCGCGTAGTTTGGGGGTCGTACTGGACTCTAAGCTGAACTGGAAAGACCATGTTCGGTATGTTTGTCGTAGAGCCAACTCTCTTTTGTACCGTCTTAACCATTTCAGATGCAGCACAACCTTTGAACTGCGTAAACACCTCGTGCAGACCTTGCTTTTTCCTATTATTGACTATTGTTCACTGGTGTACTGTGATGACTCGGGTGGGCAGGATCTCATACTACAGCGTTTGCTCAATCGTGGGATCAGGTACATCTTTGGGATTAGAAAGAGTGATCACGTTACACCCTACCGACGTGAGCTTGGCTGGCTTCGAGTAGCGGGCCGCAGGGATTATTTTGCTGCCTGCTTGCTCTATAGAATCCTTCTCACAGGTACTCCCTCCTTTTTGGCGAATTTGTTTGTTGAGAAGCTCAGCTCACGTCCCTTAAGAATGACGAACCCGCATGCACTAGATTCGTTGATTGTCCCCTTTGCTCGCACGGACTGTCTGAAACAATCTTTTCATATACTGGCTACTTACTCATGGAACACGCTACCCCCTCATATACGCCAATCATCATCCCTGTCCAGTTTCAAACATCTCGTCAAATCACATAGCTTTACTGCTGAGGGAGAAGACTGAGTCTGGTACGCCGTGGTTAAATTGTTTATCTGTTGCAATTTATATAGTGATTTAGTGAATCTGTGAACTGATCTATTCCTTCATATTCATCTTACTGTTACTATTGCTATTAATATTGTGATTATTGTTGTTATTACTGTTATTGTTATTTTATACTATCTATATTTACATACCTTTTATATACCTTTATTTTATTTATTTTATTTTATTTTATTTTATTTTATTTTGTAATTTAATCTTATGTATGACTTTTTCACCTAATGTATTTTGTACAACATAATGTACAATTCATAAACTCATCAAAATCAAATCAAATCAAAATCACATCTTATTCATTCATATTTACCTACTTTTAAATCTCATCTACGCTCTTCCTCCTTTGCTTCGCAAAAAGTGGTGGGTAACAACCTTCGAGTTTGCCATGTTAATGCTAACTCTTTAAGTGGGCAATTGGGGCAGATTGAGCATTTCTTGACGACGCAGCCCCTTATTCATGTGCTTGCCATCACCAAAAGCTGGTTTGGTCCTCTTGTTGACGACTCTATTGTGGCACTTAGGGACTTTGTCCTGCTTAGACAAGACCACAATACTCAGGGGGGGGGGGGGCACTCTACGTTCACAAGTCACTCTCGGTAAAGCGGCTCTGCTCATCCTCAACAACATGTGACGGTAAACCTGGTATTCTGGAATACCTGTTTTGTGAGGTGGGAGTGAGGGGAAGTGATCCCATTTTTGTTGGTGTGGTTTACAGACCATCACATACTCCATTTGTTAAGGATTCGGATTTCATTGATTCTCTTAGAGACACCTTAGAGGACTATGGTACTAAGTTGATTCTGGGAGACTTACATGCGGATCAACTCTCAGACTCTGAAGATGCGGAATTTATCCGTTAGCTTATCGCTGAGAACTCGCTGTTCTCGGTACCATTTGGGGTTACTCATCACACCTCTCACTCTGATACCTGGCTTGATCTGTGTCTTGTCGATGCCCTTGATAATGTGACGTATTACTGGAAAACGGACACGCCATTTATAGCTAGACATGACCTTTTGATTGCTGAACTTTACCTTAACATACCTGAAAGGAAAACTTAATCTGTAGAGACTTCAAGTCGATTGACCAGACTGTACTAAATGATTACTTGGCTAAATAAGGTTGGTCTGTGATCATGGATGCTCAGACATCCTAGAGGGTAAACTCGATTGCCTGTATTTCAACCTTCAATCTGCTCTTAACTCAGTTGCTCTTCTTAGAACCTTTATCCGCAAAAAGAATCAATATCCTTGGTTTACTGCCCACCATCGCTCCCTCATCACTGAGTGAAACCGGCTGTACAGACGCTACAAATGATCTAAACTTGACCTTGAGCTCTACTCATACAGAAAAGAGCGTGATTTTGCTCACGAGCAGATTGAAACAGCGAGGTTAGATTTCTATTGGCACCGTTTGAAAGGACTGACTGAACCTCAGAAAATCTGGAAGGAACTTAGACACCTCGGCATCTCAGCTCGACCTGACACTAACCTTGCTGGATTTTCTACGGAGGAGCTCAATGCCCACTTCACCTCAATTTCATTTGATGCTGCTGCACCAGAGCTCTCTCTTTTTCTAGATTCTCTAGAAGAGGATGAGGGTGATGCTGGATTTACTTTTGCTCATGTTAAATTGGAGGATATTGTCAGGGCTGTTGAGAAATCCACATCTCAGGCGGTAGGCATTGACCTACTTCCGCAGAGCTTTATCAAATCCTCACTCCATACTATCACTCCCTACATCCAGACCATCTTTAATGAATTACTCGTGACTGACACCTTTCCAAACCTTTGAAAGCAATCACTTGTGATTGCTCTTAATAAGATACCAACACCAACGTGTCTGGGTGACTTTCGTTCTATCTCCCTCCTTTGTTTCTTGTCTGAGATCCTTGAGAGATTGGTCTTTGACCAGATATCATCTATCGAATCCTGGAGAAGGAGAGACCGTCTCCAGGATTCGGCTTTCGTACCTTGCGAACTTCTTCTTGATGCAGCATAGCTCTCGCCTTGAGAGGAGCACTGCTACTTGTGAAGCCTTGGTTGTCCTCCGCCACACTACCAAAAGCCTTGAACTCTCCTTTCACGTATCAACCACCTACTCTTGGAATTCATTACCCCCACATATACGCAATGCTACTTAATTTTTCACATTCAAGAATCTCATTAAATCTCATATTTTTGCCACAGAAGAAGGTGATGCATAAATACCTTGGTTATGTGTTATAATTATTATCATCATTAGGGCGGAGAGTAGCTATCTGGTCTCAACACTAGTTATACAGTCGGGAACTTGGTAAATGATAAGAGCCAGTCAAGGCCAACTGTGATATGTTCCTTCCCGTACTAAGTGAAGTGAAATGTGATGAACTCTCAAATTTTTCAAGCTACACTGAAGAATTTATAATGACGAACTCTAAGTTGTATACCTGTTATTACAAATAGTTTTTGTTATCGCAAATTATCCTTATTTTCATCTTTACTCGTATTCTTAATTTTATTATTAATTACTTATATTTCTTCCTATATTACATAGTTATATCCGGGAGGAGCACTATTTTTTTACGGGTTTTTGAAGACATTTGGCTCCTCCTTCCTTAACGGAGCATAATTATAAAGAAATTCCGTCTAGTTATTGAGTTCAAGGGCGCTTCTCCTGTGCTCCTCCCAAATTATTCATTGCTCCTCCTGGAGGAGCAAATTTTCTTGCTCTTCCGAGAGGAGCACCTAAAAACGTTTAAAAAACCTTATATTTAACATAGTTAAATCGTGCTCCTCCCATTCAGCTCAGCTCCTCTGGCTGCTCCTCCCTGTTTCAAAAATATATTAATTTCTTGGTTAAAAAAAATTTGCTCCTCCGAAAGGAGCTGGGAGCAGCACCTTATAATTATGTGAAATATAAAGTTTTTTAAACGTTTTGAGGTGCTCCTCCCGGAGGAGCTTTAGAAATTATTTCTGGAGAAATTTATTAATTATTTTTGGGAGGAGCACCTCAAAACGTTTAAAAAAATTTATATTTCACATAATTTTAAGGTGCTCCTCCCGGAGGAGCTACAAATAGTATTAAATATAAGCTTTTCGACTGTTTTGAGGTGCTCATTCCTCATTTTCAAAAAATCTACCTAGAAAAGTACTTTTTCCTTTAGTTATGTCTCAAGCCCTTTAAACAACGAGAAAAAATGGTACATAGTTTTTTTTTTTTTTTTAATTTTGTTTATTTTTTCTTATTTTTATATTTTTAAAATTTTTCTGGGGGTTGGCGAGCAAAGCAAGCGGGGGAGTACCAACTATTATACACATATAGCTTACTATATTATAAAGTCACTTTTTTCATTAATTCCCCACCCTATCCCACCACCTCCCCATTTCTCCCCTCCCTTAATTCTTTACTTTTTAACCGTAAAACATGTCAATTTTATCTTTTTTTTTAGTCAATACCTCCCCACCCCCTCCCCACCCGTACCCACCCCTCCCCTTTTTTGGCTGATCGATTTTCGCCCTAACCCTCCCCACCCTCTTAATATTGTTCATTATTCCCATTTCACTAAACTATTCAAATATTTTTAAATTTTCATCTTCTTCTTATTCTTATTCTTATTCTTTTATTTTAAAAATCATTTAACATTTGTTGTCAAGTAAAACAAAACAAAAATCTTAAACATAACCATTTAATTTAATATTATAAAATTGAATTGAAGAAGAAAAGTTTATAATTAAATAAAATCGTATTCTTAATTTAAAAAAATGTGTCGATTATGCACTGAAGATTACTATAACAAAATTTGTGAAAATTGTAAACTTATTGTTGAGTCAGGTAACAATTTTTTTAACATATATTAATTTAATTTAATTTTAAAAATAAGAAATTAATATAAAAATTTACTTTCTTTAAAAAAAAAAAAAATTACTTATTTTTATATTTTACTTTAAAATTATTTATTTTTAGTTCTGATAATGCTGGTTCCTCAAAAATTTGTCAAAATCATTTTAATGAATTGGTTCATACTGGTATTGTTCAATATTTAAAATTTTTTATAAACAATAATGAATTTCATTTAAAAATTTTTTGTTTTAATTTGAAATAAACTTTTTTTAATCCATACCTAATCTTTATACCAATGTTTACTTTTTGATAAAAAAAATTTACTTAGGAACTAAAATTTGTGCGGTACGAGAAATTTTTACGGGTAATCAAGGGACACTTAACTGGGTGGATTTGCGCAATTCCAAGCCAGCTGGTTAGATAAGCGAAATAGCTTAGTTTAGTGAGAGCTAATCATTTAAGTTGGTTTAGGTTAGTAAGGTAGATGAGGTTGGTTTGGCGGAGGTTATACGCGAGGAGGGTGAAAGGCGAGATGAGGTGAGGAAGAGTTTGTTATTTTACTTAAAAATATTAATAGAGCTTTTTCAAAATTTAATGTACTTCATCAAAACATTAAAGTTAGTGACTGAATTGATGAATAAGGTGAGTAGTATTCGTTGTTAGATTGGATGAGATAAGTTTGGGAAATAAAATACGGTATTTGAAGTAAATCAAATTAGTGAGGTCAGTAATGTGGCTAAGATTAAGGTAGTTACCGCAAAAATCGACTTTCTTAAAAAATCTCTAAAACTTCGCCCAGAAGGAGTTTTTGTGTCCTCTACCTGCTGAAATTGTTCCTATACCCCCAAGCCATACTTAATTTTGAGATATTGAGCTCAGAAGTTTCAATATTTTACATGAGATTCCTATGCTGAGCGTAAAAATTCGTAAAAATTTGAAGGTTATTCTCAGATAGCAAACTTAATTTTCTTAAAATATTTAATAAAAAAAACAGGTTTTCTTGTAGGCCAAGATCTGAGAAATCGTGAGGTACAAAGATAAACATAGCAAGTGACATTAACTTCTGAGATAATCAATCGAAAAAAAATGAAATATGCGTGATTTCAGCATGATTTGGAGCAGCGGTGGCCGCGGCAGCGTTTGGCGTTGGAGTAGGGCAACGTCTGTAACTACATTTTAGGTTAGCTATACAGTACTGCTCAAAACTTTAGCGCACCCCCAAATTTCATATTATACATATATGAAATTTGAGTTTACGCTCAACCGTAGCAACGATTTGAGTTGCGTCAAGGTCTTAAACTTTTTTTTTCACTCAAATAACACATTAATTTGAAAGAAAAAATTTTATTACCCTTATATTTTATTTAAAATGAATGCTCATTCATATTTTTGTTAGAAAAGCTATTTTTTGAAAACAGCAAACTTCAGCCATTTTTTTTATTTTAGGGACTGTTTTGAAATTTATTATAAACATCCTACCACATAAATTATTTTTTTTCATATTTTTTCAATGTTCAAGTTGAACGAAAAAAAATTTCAAATTTATATGTTTAAAATTATTCAAACTACAGAGAAAAAATGTAAATTTTTAGTCACTTATAAATAACTCTTTTTGAGTAATTTTGCTGAGTTTTGAACTGAAATCTGTTATTTTTTTTAAATATCAGGGACAAGTAATTATATAATAACACATATTTATTGTATTTGTGCTTGGTGCACTCTGTACCCAAGCACTTGTAAAGTAAAGTGCCCCGGGCTTGGTGCACCGTGTACCGAATTGTATGTAACGTAAAGTGTCCCCGTGCTTGGTGCACCGTGTACCCTAGCACTTGTAAAGCAAAGTGTCCCGTGCTCAGTGCACCGTGTACCGAATTACTTATTAAGTAAAGTGTCCCCGTGCTCGGTGCACCGTGTACCGAATTGCATGTAAAGTAAAGTGTCCCCGTGCTCAGTGAACCGTGTACCGAATTACTTGTAAAGTAATGAGTCACCATGCTCGGTGCACCAAGTACCCAAGCACTTGTAAAGCAAAGTGTCCCGTGCTCAGTGCACCGTGTACCGAATTACATGTTAAGTAAAGTGTCCCTGTGCTCAGTGAACCGTGTACCGAATTACATGTAAAGTAATGAGTCACCGTGCTCGGTGCACGCAAAAGCTCATTTGGTGTACGGTTCACCGTGCACGCAAAAGTTGTCACGAAGTTTTGAATAGATACCTTGTGCCCCATGTACCGTGTACCGTGCACTATGATCGTGACATGGCCCTGGTCCCTATACACTTCCTAAAAATAATATTATAAGTTATAAAAAAAATGCTTAAGTTGTGTATACAATCACCAATGTTAGTTTTGTCTTTGAGTTGAAATAGTTTAACAAAAAAATTTACGTCTTATTTTTTCTTTTTAAAAACTATTGTTATTAGTATAAAAATTGCAACTGTTTACAAAATCTTGTAAGTTTTTTATGTAATTTCATAGTATATTATTCACCGAGGGACTAAAGTGTGCCGGGGAGGCCCACTGCGGTTGCAGCCCGAGACGAAGGCGAGGGCTGCAATTAGCGGGCCTCCCCGGCACATTATTAGTTCCGAGTGATATATACACTTTTTTAATCTCGTATCGCAAGATTTAACTTGATTTCCTCCGATCAAAGCCAAAAAAACGGCGAGGTTGCTCCCTGCGCATAGCGACCAGCGCGCATCTCACAGCAGATCAGTGTGTGTCTCTCCGAGCCGCAGGCGAGGGGAGACAGCTGATCTGCTATGCGCGCTGGTCGATTGCGCACGGAGCCCCCGCCGTTCTTTTGGCTCTCATCGGAGGGACTCAAGTTATTACTTGCGATGCACGAGGTTAAAAAATAATATAATTGAAAATACAATAAATATGTGTTATTATATAATTACTTGTCCCTGATATTTAAAAAAAATAACAGATTCCAGCATAAAACTCAGCAAAATTACTCAAAAAGAGTTATTTGTAAGTGACTAAAAATTTACATTTTTTCTCTATGGTTTGAATGATTTTGAACATAAAAATTTTTTTTTTCGTTCAACTTGAACATTGAAAAAACATGAAAAAAAATAATTTATGTAGTAGGATGTTTATAATGAATTTCAAAACAGTCCCTAAAATAAAAAAATGGCTCAAATTTGCTGTTTTCAAAAAATAGCTTTTCTAACAAAAATATGAATGAGCATTCATTTTTAAATAAAATATTAGGGTAATAAAATTTTTCTTTCAAATTAATGTGTTCCTTGAGTGATAAAAAAGTTTAAGACCTTGACGCAACGATTTGAGTTGCTACGGTTGAGCGTAAACTCAAATTTCATATATGTATGATATGAAATTTGGGGGTGCGCTAAACTTTTGAGCAGTACTGTATACATAAGTTGTAACTACCTTAAACTAGGTTAGGTAGTTGAAGATAAAAAGTATGTATAGTTAGAAGGGTTCTTAATATGGGTGAGAATAGTAAAGTGGCTTAGATATGGTGAGTGATGGTTGTGGGCTTGTAGAGATATTAAAATTATAACTTTGGCTCTAATTAGAATTTTTGAATAAAATAAAAAGGTCTTGAGCTCAGCTTGCTAATTATGTCATTCAAATTTTTATTAAATACTTTTTGTTGTCACGATAGGGTGCTGAACAAAGCCGTTTATCATTTTTAATTGAACCCTACCCCTAAAAACTCATTCATCGGTTTAAACGCAACAAAGCAAGCTGTTACTATATAGGAAATAAGTTCATCTCATGAAGAATCTGTAAAAAAATTTTGAAGAAAATCAAGGTTTGTTTGTACAAGTTTGCGAAATTTGAAAAAAATCGTATTTTTTATTACTATTTGGCGGATTAATAGAGTAGTTTTCAGGGTGGGCAGTTTAAGCTAGAGATCTAAGATGAGTCAAATCGAGAATGGATAAGGTGAGTAGGATTTGTTGTTAGAGTGAATTTGAATTGAATGGATATGTTTATCAATTGTACATTATGTTGTACAAAAACAATAATTTTTACAATCGAAATATCAGCAGAAATTAACAAAAATAAATAATTAGTAATATAAAAGTATAAAAAATAAAGTAAAAAATAAAGTTAATGAGGCGTTTGAAAGTAGAGAGTGTGGGGGCTGAACGGATATTGTGTGGTAGGTTATTCCATAGGTAAGTCGTTGAGGCGTGAAAGGAATTTAGGAGGTGCGGCAGCTGGGCACAATCAGAACTCTACGGGCTTTCCTATCTGGGCGTGAGCTGACTCGAGCAATGAAGAAGTTGGCCAAGTATGAAGGGATTCCCGAGTGCAGTAGCTTATGTAGAAGGCAAGTGGAAAAATCGGCTCTCTGACCTTCTACTTGCAGTCAACCCAGTTTGCGTCTGAAAGGGGTAACATGATCACTTCTCTTGATCCCAGAGATGTATCTTATTCCATGGTTCATGATGCGCTGAACTTGAAGATTCAGTTCACCCGAAATATCACAGTAAACGAGGGAGCAATAGTCCACAATAGGAAAGAGAAATGATTTGATAAGATGTTTTGAAGGTTGAGTGTGTAGTGCTGCATCTGAAGTGGAAGTGTCTGTACATGAGGGAGTGAGCTCGCTTGCTAATATACTTCACATGTTCCTTCCAATCAAGTTTGGAGTCAAGAATTACGACAAGGCTTCGTGCAGTTGAGACGAAGGGAACACATGACCCCTGGAAGTGTAGACAATCTATGCCCTGCCTGATGAACTCATTTACATTATACGCGGTGCCAAAGATCATGACCTTCGTCTTACTGACATTCAGATCCAGACTGCTCTTGGTAGCCCAGTCAGCCACCCGCTCTGCTGCTCTACTCAGCTTCCATAGGGTCTCACGAATATCCTCAAGCCGGCCTTGGACATAGATTTGAAGGTCATCAGTATAGATAATGTGGCGTACTGCAGGACCAAGGTCAAGGGCAATGTCTACGACAAATAGTAGGAACAGTGGTGGCCCTAGTACAGAGCCTTGGGGAACACTCCGATTCAGAGGATGAAAAGAAGACTCACCTGCCGACTCTGTTCTCACAGCATGCGAGCGACCAGAAAGGTACGAGGCAATCCATTTAATAACACCAGTTGAAAAGCCAAGCAACTTGAGCTTTGAGAGCAGAGTTACATGGCAGACCGAGTCGAAGGCTTTACTAAAATCAAAAAGTAGCAATGCAGTCATTTGTCTTTTGTCCATGCCCGTACGGATGTCATCTGTCAGTTTGAGAAGTGCTGTCTGGGTGCTATGGCCTGACCTGAAGCCTTCCTGAAAACTGTCCATCAGACCCTTAGTCTCCGTGAAAGCAGAGATTTGGTCAAAAACGAGTCTTTCAAGAATTTTAGACATAAAGCATAGAACAGAGATAGGTCGAAAATCACCCAGACCAGTCGGAGTTGGAATTTTGTTGAGTGGTAGCACAAGAGACTTCTTCCATTAGTCCGGAAAACAGGATATAGAGAGAGATTGGTTATAAATAGAGCGGATAAAGGGAGCTATGGATGGCAGCGATAACTTAACAAAACTCTGCGGCAGGCAGTCACAGCCCACCGCCTGCAAAGTCGATCGATTGACTGCATTCACAACATCTCGGATGGTTACGGCAGAAAAAGCGAAACGACCATCATACTCCTCACACTCAAGGCCCAGGAAAAACCCTGCAAGATCAGGAGCAGTCGGATCAAAGCATACTGACACAAAGTGAGCATTGAGCTCCTCTGCAGAGAAGCCTGTCAGATTGGTCACGGATTTCGGGGAAATGCCGAGATGACGGAGATCTTTCCAGATCTGTTGAGGATTACTCAGGACCTTGATCCGGTTCCAATAGAAGTCAAGCCTCGCTGTTTCAATCTGCTCGTGAGCAAAATCATTGGCCAGTCTGTACAAGTATTGCTTAACATCAAGTTTGGAGCGCTTATAGCATATGTAGAGCCGGTCTCTCTCAGTTAGAAGGGAGCGAATATTTGGGTAAACCATGGATGCTTAAGTCTTAAGAGGGGCAGCCACATTGAGAGCAGTATTTAAATTTACAAGTAGACAATCCAACTTATCGCTCAGAGAAGACGTAGTACTCGAAAAAAAAAAAGAATGAGTGAGAGATGAGTTGGGAATTATTTACGGCATTTGAAGTAAATCAAATTAGTAAGGTCAGTAATGTGGCTAAGATTAAAATAGGCAAGGTGGTTAAAGATGAAAAATTAAGTAAGGTTAGTAGGGTTCTCAAAATGGGTGAGATAGTGATTTGATTTTTGATTTTGATAAGTTTATTCATTGTACATTACGTTGTACAAAATACATAATTTAACAATAAGTGAATTACAATAGATTATGTTTATAAAATTAGATAACAATAATAAAAATTAACATAATAATCTCAGTAAAATGACAATAAGAATGAGAAAAAAAACGCAAATGCAAATATAATAAAATACAAATAAGAATAAAAATAAACAAAAAATAAATAAATAAAAATGTAAGTAAAGGTATACATCAGAAATATTACGATATCAGTGAGTACTTAATCTTCTCCCTCGGTAGTAAAAATATGTGATTTAATGCGATGTTTAAAGATGGAAAGGGATGGTGATAGGCAAATAAGAAGCGGTATACTGTTCCAGAGAGAGGTGGTTGACACATGAAAGTAACGTTTCAGAGACTGCGTACGGCAGGAGGGGACGATCAACGGTGCATGAGGATTCACCACCCTCTCCGGTCGAAAGCCGAGCCTCTCAATGAAAAAGTTCGCCAAGTAAGACGGAACACCCGTGTCAAGAATCCTGTAGAGCAAACAGGCCGCAAAGTAGTCCCTGCGACCTGATACTCGGAGCCAGCCAAGTGAAGCAGGTTAGATATTTAAGGTGAAAAGGTGAGTAACGATTGTGGGCCAGCAAATATAATAAAGTTTGTAATATCGATATGAAATGAATACATCCAATGTTCCCACCATAAGCAAAAGGAGCTCTAAAAAATATTTGTGCGTATGTAAGATCTAATGAAATGGTTTGAAATACGAGTGAGCTTACTAAAATTTTCTTCATCAGTCACAAAAATTTATGTTTGCACCTTACATGAACAATCTAACTATTTTAAAATTAATTCATATCTTCATTTGTCCATTTTAGGTCTATTTTAGCCCTGGATAGATTTTGACTGAAAATTATTAAAAAATAAATAAAATTGTATACCTCATGAGTTTGCCTAAATAATTAAAAACTTTTCTATATGAGTCTGATTTTATGAATCAAGTTATGATGAGCAGTCTTTTGATTATTTAACCAAACATAGAGCTTACGTATTGTTTCGATTGATTTTTATTATCATCAATTATAGTTAGGGAGTTGGCGAACGGAGCGATCAGGGGGGTACCCCCCTAGTATATATGGGTGATTCTCTGTCAAGACGACCGACCAAAAAATAAATTTCAAAAATAATTTTTCTACATGATCTAGACTATTATTTGGACTCCCTGGTAAATTTTGAGATTTTTTGAATGCTTATTATTTGAATGGCAATGGTCTAAAGTTGACAATAACTGGGATTTTTTCATTTTTAGGCTATTTTTAGGCTATTTTAAAGCTCAAATAACTATAAGGGGAAGCTTTTTTTCTACATACACATAAATGTAAAACTTTTTGGAAATTTTATAAATTTTCAGAGAAAAATTTTTTTAGGGTCATTTGATAACTTTTTATTTTCATCCTCACTGATTAAGAGCTTGAAAAACCTTAAAATTGAGTTATCTTGATGTTCGCCATCTGGGAAAAAATTTCGAAAATCCCTAAAAGTTGTATTTTTTATCCACAAAAATAGTCCTGGTATTTTTAGAGTGGGCCTGATAGGTAGTAAACCACTACAAATCATTTTATCATTAAAAATAAGCCAAAAATGCTCTTTTTTTTGACTATTTATGAGCATTGTACGCTCTAACATTGTTAAAAGAAAAACCATTTGTTTGTATGAATTTATGGTACATGTAAAAAATGACAGCCCTGAATTTATAGAGTTAGCTTGATAGAATTTAAACCACTTGAGATGATTTGATTAAGAAAAACAAGACAAAAATGCTTTATTTTGATTAAATATGAGCATTGTACGCTCTAAAGACAGCTCTTATGCTAAAGAGAGCGCTTTAGTCAATCACTTGAAATTTCGGGTGCTGCTGTCTGCTACACTAGAAGCCACGATCAAAACAAACCTGCAGATTTTTTTCATAGTGATTGGTAATAATTTTTTTTGTAATTTGTTTTTTATTCACAAGCTGTTTGAATTCTTTAGACAAGCTAAATAAAGTAATTTTCAAATAATAAAGATTGATAACAAATCTTATTAGTTATTTATTAAACAAAATTGTGAAAAATCAAATAATTTTTTTTATCAAGGTGTTGTTTTGTGTTGTTTTGTATTGTTTTGTGTTGTGTTGTGGTACATGATAAAATAGTATGTGTGTAAAAAAAGCTGACATAAAGCGATGAAGCCCAGTTTTTTTCAAAACATAAAATCTGTAAGTATTTATGGATATAATTTTTTGTCTTTTCAAACACATCAGATTTTTAAAATTTTACCTTGACATAAATTCATACAAACAAATGGTTTTTCTTTTAACAATGTTAGAGCGTACAATGCTCATAAATAGTCAAAAAAAGAGCATTTTTGGCTTATTTTTAATGATAAAATGATTTGTAGTGGTTTACTATCTATCAGGCCCACTCTAAAAATACCAGGACTATTTTTCTGGATAAAAAATACAACTTTTAGGGATTCTTAAAATTTTTTCCAAGATGGTGACAATCAAGATAACTCAATTTTAAGGTTTTTCAAGCTCTTAATCAGTGAGGATGAAAATAAAAAGTTATCAAATGACCCTAAAAAATATTTTTCTGAAAATTTATAAAATTTCCAAAAAGTTTTACATTTATGTGTATGTAGAAAAAATGCTTCCCCTTTTAGTTATTTGAGCTCTAAAATAGCCTAAAAATAGCCTTAAAATGAAAAAATCCCAGTTAATGTCAACTTTAGATCATTACCATTCAAATAATAAGCATTCAAAAAATCTAAAAATTTACCAGGGAGTCCAAATAATAGTCTAGATCATGTAGAAAAATTATTTTTGAAATTTATTTTTTGGTCGGTCGTCTTGACAGAGAATCACCCATATATATCACTTATAATTATGATCTCAAATCATCTCTGTATAGACAGCTTACTTGTTGATTTATTTTTATTTACTATTGTATTACTTACTTGTTTTTTTTTTGTACAACATAATGTACAATAAAAAACTTATTCAATTCAATTAAATTCTCTGTTTCTCTCTCTCTCTCAATCTTTTTTTTTTTTTTTTTTGTACAACATAATGTACAATTAATAAATTCATCAAAATCAAAAAATCAAAACCTCACTCTCGTACATTCAGGTGGACAGAAACTCCTATTTGCTATGTGCATGACACCATCAGCACACGAAGTGGTGGTTTTTTAAGTATCGAACTTGAAAACTTTCGTCTGATTTGCATGGTAGGCTGAGCGCACATAACCATAATCACCTCACATACTATATTTCGATTGCAAACCGCACACGGTGCTCTTGAACTGTCAATAGGATTTTAAAAAATAGCCCCACGAGAAATTTGAAGGGGGGATTTTAACACTGCTAGTCGAAAAAATAATATTTTCTTATGCTTTATGTATGATTTTAAAGCTTAAAGCAAGAGCTATAAATGAGACCTTACCAGGGATGTTAAAGTAGGTTAGGGGTTAGCTTAGGAACCTAACTCGGCCTAACACCCAACTCAAATTATTCGGAAAAAAAATTTCTTCTGCTCGGTGTTCTCGCCGCTTCGGCAATAAATGAATTATTTTTGATAAACAATTAATTAAACCGACAAGCTCTAAACCCCCATAACGCTGGGGAGAGCGATAAATAAATTATTTTTTATAAACAATTAAATAAACAGCCGAGCTCCAAGCCCACATAACGCTAGGGAGAGAAAAAAAATAAATTATTTTCTATGAAGAATTAAATAAACCGACAAGCTCTAAGCCCCCTTTACCCCCTTTAGATAAATTGTTTATAAAATATTACTTATCGATTAAATAAACAGCCGAGCTCTAAGCCCCCATAACGCTAGGGGGAGAGAATAAATAAATTTTTTTCTATAAACAATTAAATAAACCACCTAGATCGAAACCCCCAGAACGCTGGAAAGAGCGATAAATAAGTAATTTTTTATAAACAATTAACTAAACTGACAAGCTCCAAACCCCCATAACGCTGGGAAGAGCGATAAACAAGTAATTTTATATAAACAATTAAATAAACCACCTAGCTTGGAACTCCCATAACAATGGGGAGGGCGATAAAATAAATTATTTTTTATAAAGAATTAAATAAACTGACTAAGAGCTCGGCTGTTGATTCAATTGTTAATAAAAAATAATTCATTTATCGCTCTTCCCAGCGTTATGGGGGTTTCGAGCTAGGTGGTCTATTTAATTGTTTATAAAAAATAATTTATTTATCGCTCTCCCCAGTGTTATGGGGGTTTCGAGCGAGGTGGTTTATTTAATTGTTTATAAAAAATAATTTATTTATCGCTCCCCTCAGCGTTATAGGAGTTTGGAGATTGGCGGTTTAATGAATTGTTATAAAAAATAACTTATTTATCGCTCTTCCCAGCGTTATGGGGGCTTGGAGCTTGTCGGTTTGATTAATTGTTTATAAAAAATTACTTATTTATCGCTCTTTCCAGCGTTATGGGTGTTTCGATCTAGGTGGTTAGATAAATTGTTTATAAAATATTACTTATCGATTAAATAAACAGCCGAGCTCTAATTCTCCATAACGCTAGGGGGAGAGAATAAATAAATTTTTTTCTATAAACAATTAAATAAACCACCTAGATTGAAACCCCCAGAACGCTGGAAAGAGCGATAAATAAGTAATTTTTTATAAACAATTAACTAAACTGACAAGCTCCAAACCCCCATAACGCTGGGAAGAGCGATAAATAAGTAGTTTTTTTTAAACAATTAAATAAACCACCTAGCTTGAAACTCCCATAACGCTGGGGAGAGCGATAAAATAAATTTTTTTTTATAAAGAATTAAATAAACCGACTTAGAGCTCGGCTGTTGATTCAATTGTTTATAAAAAATAATTCATTTATCGCTCTCCCCAGCGTTATGGGGGTTTCGAGCTAGGTGGTTTTTTTAATTGTTTATAAAAAATAATTTATTTATCGCTCTCCCCATCGTTATGGGGGTTTCGAGCTAGGTGGTTTTTTTAATTGTTTATAAAAAATAATTTATTTATCACTCCCCCAAGCGTTATGGGGGTTTGGAGCTTGTCGGTTTAATTAATTGTTTATAAAAAATTACTTATTTATCGCTCTTTCCAGCGTTATAGGAGTTTCGATCTAGGTGGTTAGATAAATTGTTTATAAAAAATTACTTATCGATTAAATAAACAGCCGAGCTCTAAGCCCCCATAACACGAGGGGGAGAGAATAAATAAATTTTTTTCTATAAACAATTAAATAAACCACCTAGATCGAAACCCCCAGAATGCTGGAAAGAGCGATAAATAAGTAATTTTTTATAAACAATTAACTAAACTGACAAGCTCCAAACCCCCATAACGCTGAAAAGAGCGATAAACAAGTAATTTTATATAAACATTTAAATAAACCACCTAGCTTGAAACTCCCATAACGCTGGGGAGAGCGATAAAATAAATTTTTTTTATAAAGAATTAAATAAACTGACTAAGAGCTCGGCTGTTGATTCAATTGTTAATAAAAAATAATTCATTTATCGCTCTTCCCAGCGTTATGGGGGTTTCGAGCTAGGTGGTCTATTTAATTGTTTATAAAAAATAATTTATTTATCGCTCTCCCCAGTGTTATGGGGGTTTCGAGCGAGGTGGTTTATTTAATCGTTTATAAAAAATAATTTATTTATCGCTCCCCTCAGCGTTATAGGAGTTTGGAGATTGGCGGTTTAATGAATTGTTATAAAAAATAACTTATTTATCGCTCTTCCCAGCGTTATGGGGGCTTGGAGCTTGTCGGTTTAATTAATTGTTTATAAAAAATTACTTATTTATCGCTCTTTCCAGCGTTATGGGTGTTTCGATCTAGGTGGTTAGATAAATTGTTTATAAAATATTACTTATCGATTAAATAAACAGCCGAGCTCTAATTCTCCATAACGCTAGGGGGAGAGAATAAATAAATTTTTTTTTATAAAGAATTAAATAAACCGACTTAGAGCTCGGCTGTTGATTCAATTGTTTATAAAAAATAATTCATTTATCGCTCTCCCCAGCGTTATGGGGGCTTCGAGCTAGGTGGTTTTTTTAATTGTTTATAAAAAATAATTTATTTATCGCTCTCCCCATCGTTATGGGGGTTTCGAGCTAGGTGGTTTTTTTAATTGTTTATAAAAAATAATTTATTTATCACTCCCCCAAGCGTTATGGGGGTTTGGAGCTTGTCGGTTTAATTTATTGTTTATAAAAAATTACTTATTTATCGCTCTTTCCAGCGTTATAGGAGTTTCGATCTAGGTGGTTAGATAAATTGTTTATAAAAAATTACTTATCGATTAAATAAACAGCCGAGCTCTAAGCCCCCATAACGCGAGGGGGAGAGAATAAATAAATTTTTTTCTATAAACAATTAAATAAACCACCTAGATCGAAACCCCCAGAATGCTGGAAAGAGCGATAAATAAGTAATTTTTTATAAACAATGAACTAAACTGACAAGCTCCAAACCCCCATAACGCTGAGAAGAGCGATAAACAAGTAATTTTATATAAACAATTAAATAAACCACCTAGCTTGAAACTCCCATAACGCTGGGGAGAGCGATAAAATAAATTTTTTTTATAAAGAATTAAATAAACCGACTTAGAGCTCGGCTGTTGATTCAATTGTTTATAAAAAATAATTCATTTATCGCTCTTCCCAGCGTTATGGGGGTTTCGAGCTAGGTGGTTTATTTAATTGTTTATAAAAAATATTTTATTTGTCGCTCTCCCCAGTGTTATGGGGGTTTAGAGCTTGTCGGCTTATTTAATTGTTTATAGAAAATTACTTAATTATCGCTCTTCCCAGCGTTATGGGGGTTTCGAGCTAGGTGGTTTATTTAATTGTTTATAAAAAATAATTTATTTATCGCTCTCCCCAGCGTTATGGGGGTTTGGAGCTTGTCGGTTTATTTAATTGTTTATTTTATTTATTTATTTATTTATTTATTTCTATATACGGGCATGTGCCCTTTAAATACATAATTAATAACATTATATTACTAGGTTTATGTTATAATAAATATTTAAAATTATAGTGACTTAGTATTTCATTTCATTGCTTGACTAATAGCTAATTCAGATATAATTAAATAAAAAGTTTGCATTATAAATAAGGTAACTTAATAATTTAGTATAACAACTAGGTAATAGATTTCTATCTTGAATATTTGGTTGGATGACAAGATTACTCAGATTGGAATATTAGGTTTGTTTCCCTATTGACTCTAATAAAGTTGTTGAGGCTTAGACCCAATAAGTTCGGAATCCTGTTGTTCAGATCATTCAGGCCAAGGGATGCACGATCAATTATCGAGCGATGGTTTAGGTCAGTAGGTTTGAGATTAACTTTAAAAATGTTTTGATTGTTTCGGAGTGTTCTGACTGGGTTAAAAAAATTGAGCTTTTTTGAAAGATAAGGGGCATCAGTGTAGTTTGTGGCAATCTTAAATAGAAATAGAGTATTCTGGCAATGGCGGTAAGATTTAAGAGAGGGAATTTGAAATTTCGAATAGAGATCATCGTAGTCATGGTCTATGTATGCCATTGGAGAATTTGATTTGAGGGCTAGAAAGCGAAGGAAACGATGTTGTAATTTTTCAAGTAAAATTGATTTATAGTTTGTTTGTGGTGACCAGATAACTGAAGCATAGCAGAGAGAGGGACGAACTAATGAAAAATACAATGTTTTTAAAGTGTCAATATCAGTAAACGATTTGGCAGATCTAAGAACCGAATATAAAGATTTTGAAGCCTTATTTTTTATAAGTTTAATGTGAGAATCAAAGGTTAATTTACTGTCGAAGATAACACCAAGGTCTTTTATTTCATCACAACATAATAAAGACCAGCCATCAAGAATATATTCATATTTACTATATGGAGTTCGAGAAAAGGAAACATAGGAACATTTGTAAATGTTTAAGGGTAAATCGTTTAAAATTGTCCACTGGTATAGTGAATCAAGGTCTTGTTGAAGCTCAATACAATCTTGTAGAGATCTGATGATTTTATATAATTTAGAATCATCCGCAAATAGAAGAAGAGAGGAAAATTTTATAACAGCTTTCAAATCATTTATAAAGATAAGAAAGAGTAGTGGTCCAAGATGTGAGCCCTGAGGTACACCAGAAGATGCTGTAAATTCACTAGATGTGGTTCCTTTTATTTTAACTTTATAAGAGCGATCACAAAGGTAAGAGTTTAACCATTTGAGTAAAGGACCTGAAATCCCAAGAGATTGTAGCTTGTTAAGAAGACGAGAATGATTAACCGAATCGAATGCTTTTTGAAAGTCCAGATAAATGCAGTCTAGATGTGTTTTGTTATGAAATGAATTTACAATATCTTCAGTTAGTGATGCAAGATTAGTTTCAGTTGAACGATATGGCATAGAGCCATATTGTTCGGTAATAATGTGGGGACGAAGAAGAGTAGAGAGATATTGTTCGACTAGCATATCGAAGATCTTGGCAAAAATACACATCTTAGGAATGGGACGATAATTTAATATATCATTTTTTGGACCCTTTTTATGAACCGGTGTTAAGAACACATTTTTCCATTTATCAGGGAAAATACCACAGCTAAGTGATTTATTATAAAGGATGCTGAGAGGCTTAGCTAATTCAGAGGCACAATTTATAGATAAAAGAGGATGTATACCATCAGGTCCTGGACTAAAAGTTTTTTTTGTATTTCGGAGAGCAGCTGTAACTTGGGTAAGAGAAAGTTGAAGAATTTGAAGAGAATTTGTTAGACCAGTATTTAAATCAGTGTTTAGTGTATGGGTATTATTTTGAGATCTACGAAAAACTGAGGAAAAATTTTGGGCAAAAAAAGAAACTGTGTCATCTATATTGGAGGATTTATTTTCATGGTAGAACATGACATCAGGGTATGAATGAGAGTTTTTACCTTCATTTACGAAGCTCCAGAATTTACGTGGATTTGTTTTCAGATCTTTAGAAGTTTGATTAATAAATTTTTGTTTATCATGAGCAAGTAAATTTTTACAAGATGATCTTAGTGCTTTGAACTTGAGGTAGAGTTTTAGATCATTTTGTTCTTTATGCTTCTTGTGGAGATGTTTTTTTAATTTGATAGCTTTAATTAGATTTGAGCTAAACCAAGAGGGAAAAGTGCTGGTTCTAAAACGAGTTTTTGGAACAAATTTGTCAATTATTTCGAAAAGAATATTATAAAAATTTTGAACACAAGTATTTATGTTATAATCAAAGAAAGTTTCCGACCAGTCTACCACTGATAAATTATTGTTTATAGCAGTAAAATCAGCAAGTTTAAAATTGTAATAAACTTCTTCCAGTTGAGTATAAGACATGCAGGGGAAAGTAAATGAAATATCTAGAGGAGGATGAAATGAATCTACAAGACTAATTGGATCAGGAGCATGGGCAATATTAAACTTATTAATATTGGTCAACACCAGATCTAGTGTATTGCCATTTCGGTTTACTAGATTAGATATTTGTTTAAGTGAAAGATAATTTATCATATCTTCAAGTTTAGATGCTGCAAGAGAAACAAATTTCGATGGGTGAGAGCAGGTTACATTGCTGGTGTTATGTTTGAAGTTCCATGTTGTTTTAGAGAGATTGAAGTCTCCACAAATGATCAGGTTATCTAATTCAGAGGCTGGTAATGAAGAAAGGAAATCAGTAAAGTTATTTGTAGTATTAAGGAAATCAATGTGTTCTAAGAAAGAAGTAAAAGGTGGAAGGTAGACAGCAAAGAAATTGATAGTTTGTTTTTAACTGAATAATTTAAGGAATATGTACTCGAGGTCAGAGCGACTATATGAAATAAACTCACAACGAATGTGTTCCTTAATATAGATTAAAAGACCACCACCTTTTGATTTTCCAGTCAGTACAAAATCCCTGTCTGATCTGAACACCTTGAACCCCAGTATGTTTATAAAAAATAATTTATTTATCGCTCCCCCCAGCCTTATGGGGGTTTGGAGCTTGGCGGTTTAATTAATTGTTTATAAAAAATAACTTATTTATCGCTCTTCCCAGCGTTATGGGGGTTTCGAGCTAGGTGGTTTATTTAATTTTTCATAAAAAATAATTTATAAATCGCTCCCCCCAGCGTTATGGGGGTTTGGAGCTTGGCGGTTTAATTAATTGTTTATAAAAAATAACTTATTTATCGCTCTTCCCAGCGTTATGGGGGTTTCGAGCTAGGTGGTTTATTTAGTTTTTAAAAAAAAATAATTTATTTATCGCTCTCCCCAGCGTTATGGGGGTTTAGAGCTTGTCGATTTATTGAATTGTTTATAAAAAATAATTTATTTATCGCTCTCCCCAGTGTTATGGGGGCTTAGAGCTTGTCGGCTTATTTAATTGTTTATAGAAAATTACTTAATTATCGCTCTTCCCAGCGTTATGGGGGTTTCAAGCTAGGTGGTTTATTTAATTGTTTATAAAAAATAATTTATTTATCGCTCTCCCCAGCGTTATGGGGGTTTGGAGCTTGTCGGTTTATTTAATTGTTTATAGAAAATATTTTATTTATTCTCTCCCCCTAGCGTTATGGGGGCTTAGAGCTCGGCTGTTTATTTAATTGTTTATAAAAAATTACTTATTTATTGCTCTCCCCAGCGTTATGTGGGTTTAGAGCTTGTCGGTTTAATTAATTGTTTATCAAAAATAATTTATTTATTGCCGAATCAGCGAGAACACCGAGCAGAAGAAATTTTTTTTCCGAATAATTTGAGTTAGGTGTTAGGCCGAGTTAGGTACATAACCTGACTCCTAACCTACTTTAACATCCCTGGTCGGCAGGCGCGTGCGCGCACACTCAACACAGTAGACGCGGGTGTGAGTGTGGCTTTATTTTTTGTTGTTGTAGTTTGCACCTGGCGTGGACAATGTGTGCGTGTAGGGAAGAACGAGAGAGAGAGTATGTGCGCGAGGGATAGAGTTAGAGCTCTGAGTGCCTCGTGTGCGTTATTTTTTTTAATTTTTTTTTTATTTTCTTTTGAATGTTCGCGCGTGGTATAGGTGGCGTGGTGATCGCCACCGGAACTTTGTAGACGTGAGTATGATCGAATTGTGTAGTGTGAATGAGTGTGATTGGTGGACACATTGCTGTTCCTCAAGTGTGAATGAAACTTCATGGAATAGATTAGTGTTGATTGGTTGAGAGTATTGGGAAGGGATGGTGAGGAAGGAAGTTGAGTCAGAGAGACGCGGGGAAGCGTCATTCTGTTCTCAGTAGCCGAAGTAGAAGGTTGTGTTTTTTTTTTGAGAGATTGATATTTTCATTGTTCTAAGTTTCTAATTGGTAGACTTTCTTTTTTTTTTAAGTTCATCTTTCCAGTAGTTTTTTTTGAGTGCTGTAGACATTTTTTTTGTTTCTTTACAGCTAGGTGGTCAACCAAATCAGAATAAACTTGGGTTATATTTGTTTCCGGTTACTGAGAGTTGGAAACCCAATTTCCAGAAATAAAGTATTTCAAACGGTAGCCATTTTTTAGACCTGGGAATTTTTCTTTGGTAAACGTAAGATTTTTTTTTTTATTTAATGAAATGTTATGAAGCATGTTTTTTTTCTTGTTATTTTCTTCGGTTATAGTACGCGAAAAATAAAATTTTGTTTGCATAACATTAAAGGTGTAATTATGTAAATTCGATCGAGATTTTCTTGGCGAGGCGTCGTTACCCGCCATTTTGTAGACTACTTTATAGTTTTTGTTTATTTCCTTTGTTCTCAAATTAAAATTAATTTTTTTGTAATTGTAGACTTGGTTTTCGTAGACAAGAATAAAAATCAAATTCAATCAAGATTTTTGCTATAATTTATTTCTTCTTTCTCTAGCTCACCGACCAGTCCCGGAGGTTTTCTTTTTGCGGGAACCCTACCCCGGAGTTTAAGGAGTTTTTCCTGATTTTTCTGGATTGAATTTTTCCTTGTAATGGGAGGGCCCAGGAAACTCCGTTAATTATTTAAGGGAGGCCCTTTTCTCTAGAAATACCCCATTACAACTTTATTGTGTAAAAATTTTGAAGTGATTGTAACATTTTTACTGCCAAATAAAAATCTTAAAAAAAAAAAAACAACAAAAATTATTTCTCAGGAATGGCCTCTTAAGTCAACAACGATTTTTTTTCATTTGACTCGGGTTTCATTGCTGCTGTGTTAGCTATTACTTTAGGCATTACCGAAGTAGAAACTATCTCACTTTTAAACTTAGACCTTTCCTCGTTCGCAAAAGCACGATCACTTCGTCGTTTCATTCTTCTTTTTGTTTTAAGACGCTCTTTTTCTTTCTCAGATTTTTTAAACGCCATGGTTTTGCAGCCACGCACACACAAAAATTGAAAAAAGATCTAAATAAAGTAAAAAAGAAATGTTTTCTGACCAATAAACTGTTACGTAAACCTCGAAAAAAAAAAACAAAAACAAAAGAGCTGCCTGCTAAACACTGACGCAACGAAGCTAGTAAGCTCGAAACCGATACCTGCTCAGAAGCTGATTTCGACAATGCCGAGCTGAAAAACAAAACGAAGCTTGCGATAAACTAACGGTGATTGAGATTCTCAAAGAGTTGCACAATTTATTTATTGCCGCTGATACAGTTGCGCAGAAATATGAACGATCGGTCAGGCCGTCGCTTGCCCCTACCCTCGTGCGACGCCGCGTCGCCACCACTTGAACTTTTGACTGGGCCACCGCGCTGTGGCTGCTGCTGATCCTCCCCCCACCATCACCGCCGCTTCTGCACACTTTGCACACTATTCCGAAATATTTCCCGTCTTGACTGTTTCTCGAGCGCGGACCTCAAAGAGAAAACCGGGGAATCCCCTTGAGAGGTCAATTTTCAATAAACTTTTTATAAACAATATTAATTGTATTTGTTAATGAAAATAGTACTAAAACCATTCTTGAGTAATAAGTTTCTTTGTGCAAAATTTCAGAACAATTGGTTTAGTAGTTTTTGCAGTTAAGCGTAACAATCAATTCACCTTAAATTGTTTTATAAATAGGAGAGATGACAATTGATTTTTATACCCGAGACTGGTTAATTTTTGCAACAAAGTATTTTTTCTAAAAATTGTTGCAAAAAAACTGAAATTCTGCAATTTAACTTTTACCTAGAATCCCTTTCAAGTAGTGATAATGAAGTGGAATAATTTTTCATTTTAAATATTAATTTTAACTTACTTCTAATAAAATTTGTAATGGAGCTATTGGGTTTAATTCATTGAAATCCAGTAAAGCTTGAGATATACTTTTGAAATACTTTTTGCACCATAAACCTGTAATTATTTGCATAAGTACATTAAAATAGAAGATATTGATAAAACTATCATTTTACAAAAAAGGAAGTTTACATTTGAAAGAATAAGTTCTATTTTCAAACTAAAAATTGTATTTTTTTTTATATTAATGAATATATACTACCTGTGTCATATTTAATAAGACTTTTAAGTAAAGCAATTCCATAAATAAATAGATTTAATTCTAATTTATCTGTAAGTACAATATTTAAAGATACTTTAGTTATTCAGAATAGAATAACATTTTAATGCATTCTTTGTTAAACTTGATTTGTAAGTGGCTGCTAAGACTATTATTTTATAAAGTCACCCACCTGACTCCACATAAGAGGTTTGAATATCATATTACTAAAATGAATTTTTGAATCTTTACCTAAAAGTTAACACGACTTTGAAAAAATATCAGACCGAATGCCAATCAAATCGTTCAGATACTTTACCGACCCATCTCCAATTTTTTTGGAAACTATAGGATATTTTTTTAACTAAAATAAGGAGACTGTAACCGTCGTTAGGCCCGTACCACTATCCTGGAGCTTTAGTTACTTAAAATACTTTTTATTCGATGAATATCTGTCCCATTTATATATACTCCGAACGGAAAAAAAAGTTGCGGGCAACAGCCGTGCTAGTAAGTGCAAGGAGCCCGTGCAAAGTGCCACAGGTTTGGTCAGCTCACACAGGCGATCATCCGGTGCGACGGGCGGAGCGTTAGGCTCAAACGTATGACGTCATTCGTGCGAGTTTACACGCACTGGTTTATTGTTACTCTAAAATAAAAATTTGATTTGATTTCCATCTGGTAAACTATTAACTCTGTGTTTTTATTTAGAATTATTTTAAATTTAATATACTAAAGAAACATTCATTTATTTATACAAAAATGTATATTATTCATTTATTAAAGTGTAAAGTATGTGAATTGTTTACACAAAAGTAAATTAAATTATTATAAAAATTCAACATCGTCTGCTAGACGCAGTAACAGGTGCTGGACTTTAGCTCTGATAATTTTATCTTATTGTTTAGGCTATATTAATAATTATTCTGTGAACTAACAATTATTACATATTCACTTGATTTTTTTGATTTTTCATTACAAAAGTGTAATTAAAGATTTAATGTGCTTTTATAGATCATGAAATAAGGTGTGATTTGCTCAGTTTTTGAGGTTATGTGGCAGAGTTAGTGTTTACATTTTGAACTGGAATTATTATTTGAACTCTTGTACTGGAATTATTATTTGAAAAATGTCTTTCGGTTACTTTTGTGAAAAATCTTTTGGTGATTCGTTGTAGAGCTTGTCAAGAGCCTTATTATGCAACTATTGATTGCACAAATCTAGCAGCTACAGAACTTAAAGTTATCCATACAAGATCTGCAAAGTATTTGATTTTCAAATGTAAAACTTGTTTAAAGAATAACAATGCTGCAGACATTACAGATCTAAAAAACATTATTTGTGACTTAAAAGAAAAAGTAAACAATATATCGATGGATAATTCAGTTTCAAAGTTAGATACTATTATACAAAATATTAGTAAATTAAGAGAGTAACTACATAAAGCAATTATTGAGCAAAATGCTAATAATACTAGAATTTTTTCAACCAAGGTTGAAGTTCAAAAAGTTAAGAAAGAAATGAGTGATAATTTATTTAATATTCAAAATCAATTTAAAGAAAATATTATACAAATGCAGGAAGATTTTAAAACTAAAATTGATAAATTACAAGCTAGTTTTGATTTTTTGGAAGATGATATTGATGACAAAATCAAAAATTTATGCAACAACAACAATAATAATAATAATTCTAGTTTATTAACAGATAATTCAACTGAAAACAATACACATTCAGCTAATAATTCTGATTCATTGAATACATCAAAACTTGAAAATTTTCATCAAATTTACAAGGAATTGGAACTTAGACAGCTTCTTAAAAATAATTTAACTATTCATAATATTCTGGAGACAGATGGTCCTGATGAAGCTACAGCTGATAGGCAAAGTATAATTGATGTGTTGAGTAAAATTGAAATTGAAACAAAATTGGATTCTGCTAAATTTTTCAGGTTAGGTACTAAAACTCCCGGAAAAAACAGGAGTATAAAATGGATACTTGACAGTAGATCTGATGTATCAAAAATACTCAGAAATTAGAGAAAACTACCAGTTAATGTCAAGGTAAACGAGGATCATACGAAAATTCAGAGAGATCAATTTAAAAAGTGCAAAATAGAAGCTGAAGTGTATAATAGAACACACCCAGAGGAAGCCCAAAAAACTGCTATTTTTCAAAATGGTATCCCAACTATTGTGTTAAAAAAAAAAAAAAAAAAAAATAGTAAATAGTGATATAAATAAAGGAAATTGAAGTTTTTTATCATCAACGGAATTAATTTTTTATCATCAAAATGTAAATGGTTTACGCACAAAGTTTAATGAGTTTAATTTAAATTTACCTTTATTATCACCAAAACCGAGTGTTATTCTACTGACTGAAACCAAATTATCTTGTGATTTTAATAGTAAATTGTTGGGTTTAAAAAATTATAATATTTATAGAAAAGATAGGTATTCTTATGCTGATGCTACTGCTGGTGGTGGAATTTAAATTGTTGCTGAAAAATCATTTTTCACAAGAAAAATTGATACATCTTCAATATCTGATGAGTCGGTAGAACAATTATTTGTAGAATTAATATCAGATAGTAAAAATTACATTATTGGAACAGTATATATATCCCCAAAATCTGATAACAAATTATATAAAAACCATAAGAAAGTGATTAAATATCTAAAAAATGAATACTCTTAACATGAATTTATAATTTCTGGTGATTTTAATTTATCAAAAACAAATTGGAATCATTGTGAATCTTTAAGTGCAACTTATTTTGGTAATGATTCAGTTATTTTGGAAAATTTGAATACTACTTTGAATTGCTATACAAATCTGGATTTTTTTCAATATTATCCTGAACTGGAGCAGAAAGGATATTGTCATGTCCCAAAATCGAGACAGATCTATTTACTTAATTTGAATCTACTTCACCCTTTTTTTATTACCGGGTAGGTGATTCGAATAACTGAGAGGAGGATAATTAATAAAAGTACAGAACCTGAAAGACTACTAAGAAAATCTATTTATTATCAAACCAAACCATTACAAACGTTACACGATCTACTTCTTTAAAAAAAATCTTACTTCTATTAAAGTTCTGGACACTGCACAGAGAGAGAGAGAGAGAGTGTTGAAAGCCGAAGATTCCCGCTGGGCTGCTTGAGGTGGTGAATCGGTGGTTCTACGCCGTCCTGAAGGAAATTCCAGGCTCTTTTCTTTAGTCGGACACAATGCTGTTTCTTTAAAGTCTTTTAAAACCAAACTAGTCACTGCCGGAACTCTAATTTGTGTTAACCCTCGCACTTATTCGAAAACTCGCGAATTAGGTGCACTGATTCGAAAACTCAGAAATGCCCTTAAAAATAAGACTATAAATAGTCACTCAGGTTGATCTCGATATGTTTTTTTTTTAAATATCGAGACTTTGAAAATCTCTAACTCCCGTGAGTCAAGTCGGGGAGATCTTCCTCGCGGAACGATGTGCACGGGTCGGGTTCTGGATCGCGACTGAAAAACAAAGCTGCCGGGCTCGCGTTCGCGGCCCTATTTATACCCCTGCGCATGAGGACCCACCCCCGTAGAGGGGATCATGGACCCTCCCATGTGTGCCCGAATCTGGGTGAAAAACCAATGATTTGGCCTCTTTTCCACGAGGGCTTGGCCTTGGCCTAATTTATTATAATATTCCTCAAGTGTGGACTCCCTCTCCTACAAGTAAAATCCGCCTAAAATATTATGGGACCCGATTCCTTTAGGCCTCATTGGGTCAATGTCACTGACGGGCGGTCGCGGGGGATTGTTTATGGCCTTCCGCCTCCTTGCCGTGACGCTCTATTGTTGGGGTCCGGTGCTGGCTTTTCCTTCACTCAGCCAGGCGTCCCGTGCTCACGCGTTTCTTTTGCCCTCTCCCTCTCTTCTTTTTCCCAGCTCCTGTTCGCTTTTCCTCTCTCTCTCTCTTTTTCTTCTTTTTATTCTCTCTCTCTCTTATTTATACTTACTAATTTATCTTATTTAACTAATAATTGAATAATTTGTAAATAACTTAAGAATTAGCTTAAAATTATTTTAATTTTAAAAAGAGGAGCTGGTGCCGACACGACATCTCTCCTTCCCCTTCGAGATTGGAGGTTGCTTAGACAACTCCAATCGTTTACTATAGTAAGAACTCCTTAGTATCAAAAAAAATTTGTTTAATTACTTTTATACCCCTTTTTTTTTTTATTCTTAACTTTTACTAGAATCTAGGACGCCAAACAAGTTTATTTTATTATTATTATTTTTGTTTGAATAATGAATAATTCGATTAATTTATGATATAGACTTATTTCGTAGTACTTAAGTAGTATTAAAAATAAAAATATTATTCTATTCAAAATTTCTCTAAATTTATTTTAAAATAAGTCGTCTCGCTTAATATTTTTTTTTCGTTTCTATTTGTTTTTAGAAATTTCTCACTTATTAGGTGTTTTCTTATGTTGTAAAAAAAATTTTTGAAATACATGATATAACTCTTTTCTTTTGTTTTATGCTATAGGTTTTTTTTGTAAAATTTTAATTCTCTACTAAAACAGTATTACTTATCTGTTCTTTTATTCATTCATTAATATAAAAGACTCGAAATTGATCAAACTCAAATTAAATTCATAATTTACTGTACCTTTTTCCAAATGGCTTACTTCAAATATTCTGTGAAAAAATTGTGATTAGTATTTTTTTTTAATATAGGTAGTTGTAAAAGAAATCCCTTAAAATTATGTTCGTACTTTACTCAAGGATTACTTTTCCCTCCCTTTCTCACTAAAGCGACAAGGTCGCACCTACAATTTCCCTTCTTTTTTTCTTTCTACAGACTCCTATGCTGGTTTGGTTTTTTTTTTCTTTTTAGTTTTTTTTGAAGTTATATCTTCCTGGTTATTATTATTCCCTTTTTTACAGGGAAAGACAACCCCACTCTTTTCGTTTTTCTATTATTTAACATTAGAAGCTAGAAAATTTTTGAGGACGAGAATCCTTCTTGTGACGGAGACGATTCAGTCTCCCTTGAAAAGCAGAAATCATCAATTTCAAATTATCCAGATGTTCTATCATCAATCTATATGCTTCTCTCGCTGCTTGAGCTAAGTGATAATATTCATCAAGTTATAGACGAGCTATATTAGATTCCCCCATATTGCTTAGTTTTAATAATGCCTTAGTCTTATCAATAACTGCCGAAGTCTCCCACCAAACGTCACTCTCGCTTTCAAAAACAACCCTTCTTATTTTCTTTTGCGTTTCTTCTCTCCCTAGACGCCTCCTAGTTTCTTCCCTGGTAATAGTTACCTTTGATTTGTTAAAGTAATTAATTACGGTTTCATGTTTACTCAAAATATCATCGTAATTTCTTACAATTTCGTCGAATTTTTCAAAAACAGTCCTATTTTGGTCATTGCTAATAGGTGGTATGCAAGTTTTTAACTTAATTAAATCTTCACGCGCCTCTTTAATATAATATTGTCCTATATCAAAATAAAAAACTAATCTTATAACAAAAAAATCTTCCGCGAAGCGAATTTCAGGTAACTCTGTAAATATTAATCCAGGATTATCTAAGGCTTCGATTTCTATTAACTTGTCAGCTTTAATATAACTCGCCCAAAGAACAAGGAGCAATAGCGACGTTTTCTGCATTCTCCTTTTTTTTTCTGTAATTTAAAAATTACTCTAATTTAATTTAGACTTAATCGTATTTTTCCCTTCAACCTTCTACCCTACTTCATGCATTAACTACTCTAATTTTTTTTGTCCTTTTTTTTTTTTTTTTTTTTTTTTTTTATGTGTCAATTATAAACTACCTTGTAAGTTATTAACTTTCTTGCTCAACATACGAAACTCTCAGTCTATTCGCGTGCACCGTTTTTACTTTATTGTTTCTCATTCTTATAGTCACATTTCCCTTTTTATTTGGAATATCAACAACCGTGAAAGGGCCAGTATACTGGTCTTCGAATTTATGTATCTCCTTACCTTTTAACAAATACACGGACATGCCGATTCTGAACTCTTGTGGGTTGATTTTTTTATCATAGTATTATTTAGCACGAATTTTGGAATTTATCAATTTTTCCCTAGCTATTCCTTGTACGCTATTCAATCGTTTGCAGAGACCTTCAATGTATTGGTCGTAGGTCAATACCTTTTTCCTAAGGTCGCCACGGGGATTCTCTGCGGGAGTTGTCGCTACCCGACCAAAAACAAGTTCGCGCGGCGAAAAAGAATGTGACGAGTGGTACGTCGTGTTGTACGAGAAACAAGCTAATTCTAACATATCGCTCCAAGAATTATTTTTGTCAACGATTGTTTTAATGTATTCGCATAAACTGTGATGCATTTCCTCTATACTGCCATTCGAGCTTGGCCTATACGGCGTAGTAAATTTTTGATTAAACCGAAATATTTTAGCGACTTCTTTCATCAATTTGCTGCAAAAATTTGTTCCTAGGTCCGATTATATAACCGAGGGTGCTCCAAATACACAGATAAACCTTTTTACTAGCGTTTCTGCTACTGTTGCGGCGGTCACGTCGCGTAGAGGCAGTGCTAAACTATATTTAGTGAAAGTACATTGAATCGTTAATATATTATTATAATTATCCGGCGTAGGCTTAAAAGGTCCTACTATATCTATCGCGGTACAAAAAAAAGGTTCGGGAACTGACGGTGTAAGAACTAGTTCCTGTTTTGTTTTTACTCTTCTTAATTTTTTTAAATTACACGTTAAACAACCTCGTATAAACTCTTGTACAGACTCCTTCAAATTTTCCCAGTAATAATTTTGTTTTAATTTTTGAACACTTTTGTACACCTTGGTGTCCCGACGTAACCGTACCATGATTTTCGCGCAATATTCGCTCTCTTTCGCTTACCGGGACGTATTCTATCAGCCCTTTACATATAATAAATTTTGTTGAACACTCTTTGAAGATATCTGTAAAAATATTAAGTACCTCTCCCCACAATACATTCTCAATTTCGCTACTTTCTGCTAAACTAACTGAAGCTATTTCGTACTTCGTTAATAAATCTTTCAACACATTAAGTGCATTCTTTAAATTATTTTTAATCTCTTCTGTACTCAAGAGTTCCTTTCCTCGTACTACTACCGCGAAACTGTATCTGTGTTTGCGTAAGCACGACTGTGCTCTTACTTCATGAACTTTTATTTGGCCTACATTTAAATCTTTGAAATAAGGTAACTTCTTACATTCAAATAATTGTTTAGAGCCTTCGTCACATGGTTTACCTTCCATGGTAATGAAATATAAATAATTATCTTTTCGCATAAACAATTTTTCTCTACACTTTGCAAATAATTCCTCTTGCGCTTGGTCGCACTCGCTGTTATTAGTCGCTGGTAAGGTCTCATTTAGTCCTTCCCCAATATCTCCCGCTGTGGGACTTTCCGTTCGGAGGGGTTCTATTGTTAGGTCGTTTTCCTCGTTTCTACTGACGCGCTCTTTAGTATCTATTATGGGTTTTGTTACCACAGCAGGCTTTCTCGATTTATTCACCCGCCTTTCGTACGGTTTCCTACCGCGTGTTGTTTTGTAATTTTTCCTCTGAATTTTTCCTGTGGCAGATCTTGTTATTATACTTATATCCCTCATCTCCGTTTCTTTAGCATCTACAGGGTAACGACTAAGGCAATCCGCCTGTACATTTGATCTCCCTGGGAGATAAACAACTTTATAATCATAACAACTTAATTTTATCAACCATTTGCTAATTCTTGCCGTCGGATCATCAGATTTGGTAAGATACGTTAACGGAAGGTGGTCCGTATAGACCGTAAACGTTCTGCCGAGTAAATAGCATTTAAAACTGGTAACTGTATACACAATTGCCAAAAATTCTTGCTCATATGTTGAATATCCTAATTCACTGCCGCGTAATACTCTGCTTACATACCCGATTGGTCTCTCGTATCCTTGAGCACCCTGCGCAAGCAATCCCCCAATCGATGCTTGAGCCGCTTCGCAATAAACGTGTAAGGGCAAGTTCTCATCAAAAAACTGCAAAACCGGTTTTTCACATAATTTATTTTTAAGTGTTTCAAAAGCTTCATTAGCTATGTCTGTCCATTCGAATTTCTTATCTTTCTTTAACAGGTCGGTAAGTGGTTTTGCGATTTTAGAAAAATTTGGAATAAATCTACGGTAATAATTACACAACCCAAGAAAACTGCGAGTTGAGCAAATGTTATTTAGTTTCGGAAAATTTCGGACCGCTATTAATTTTGAACTGTCTGGTTGTATTCCGATTTCACTTAAATGATGACCCAAAAATATTATTTTGGTTTTTAAAAATTCACATTTTTCTGGTTTTAACTTTAAGCCCACCTCTCGGACTCTTTGTAGAAATTTTTCAATTTTTAAAATATGTTCTTCAATTGAATCAGAATAAATAATGCAGTCATCAATATATATAAAAATTGTTTTTTTCTGCATATCGAAAAAGGCTTTATCCATAATTCTTTGAAAAGTTGCTGGTGCGTTTGATAACCCGAAAGGAGTTCTACACCACTGGAAAAATCCCGCAGAAGTCGCAAAAGCCGTTTTGTGTCTATCGTCGGGGTGTAAAGGCACCTGCCAAAAACCCTGTGCTAAATCAAATTTACTATAATATTTTGCGCCCTTCATTGCATCAAAACAGTCTAATATCGAGGGGAGTCTATATTGGTCCTTCAAAGTGACCTTGTTTAACAATCTATAATCAGATACACAGCGATAAGCTTTCTTACTAGTCCCGTCTGATGGCTTAGCCACAAGAAAAATATTATTTAAATAGTTACTATTACTTGGTTCAATAATTCCATCATCTAGCATTTCTTGAACTTGGCGTTCAATTTCGCCCTTCAACGCGTGTGGTAAACGAAAAGGTTTTGAAACAATAGGTCTGTCATCTGTAGTATTAATACGATGACTCAATATTTCAATAGCGCTTAATTTTTCATCTTTCAAGTGAAAACAATCAGAATATTTTTCGATCATCCCCTCCATTTTTATTTTCTCCGGCTCATTTAAGTGATCTAATTTTATTAAATTTTTAATTTTGACTCCCCGTTCATTTTCGTCTGAAATAAAGGTACTTGCGTTTTCTTCTTCCCTCCGAGAATTTTCGAAAGTGAACAAATTTTTGATTTGATGATTGATAAACGGATTTTTGCTTTCATTTTTAAAATTTCAAACGTGTTTATTTCTTCTAGACCTTCAAAATCGTCAAAAATTTCTGACTCGCTTTTTTCCCAGAGATCAATCTGCCCCACTCGTAAATTTATCAGATCAACGCGCCGTGGTTGTTCTTCGAACTCTTTTTGTCTACGGGGTCGTCTTTAAAAACCCCCTGCTTGGCCTTTTCATTTAGTTCTAAAGGTAACTCGCATTCTACTCGGTTATTGCAAGCCATCACCGGGCTTTCTGCGTTGCGTAAGAAAAATTTTGCTTTTCCCATGATCAGGCTCCCATTGTTACAGGATTTTTGTGGCCCTTCACTACCCTGAACGTCTTCCCTTTTTTCTTCATCATCGTTTTCTCTTTTTTCTTTGGTCGTCTCGCTTTCGACCGCATTGGTTTTCAAGTTAAACGATAAATTTTCGTCTAAATTGCACTTATTATAACTGACACCAGTACCTAGATTCTTTACAAAATTTTTTTGCTGCGTACTTTTCTCGTTTTTGAATTTATTCTCGAAATAGCTTTTTATCTTACCACTGAATCCGTTTTCTCATTCCTGCCTTCACAGACTTTACTAATTGGTGTAAATGATTTTTCATTCTTTAAATCGATCTCATTTAGATAATTATTATTCATAAAGTTTTTATTTCACACATATCTATTTTTTGAATTAAATTCTTGATCAAATTGTCTTTCATTTTTAGACTGGATTTGATTCTCGAAAAATAATATTTTCCCATCGCAGTTTAAACAATTCTTTCCGTAATCAATTTTTGCAGAGCTTTCTCTAAAAAAATCTGTCCCCAAAACTCCTACCGCAAGATTAAAATCATCATCAACTAAATGTAATTCAATTTTTCTACCATTAAAATAAAAAGTTATTTTTCCTAGTGTTTGCACTAGCTGAGATGTTATCCCCTTTAAATAAATTATATGTGTAAAATCAATTTCAACATTCTCATTGATTTCGCTTTTCTTTACTATGCTTACCGATGCCCCCGTATCTAACAGAAAAATAATTGGATTTTTAAACTCTTCTGCGAATAATTTAACTGTGGGGCTTGTAAGAGCTTGCGTTATGTTTATAGTCTCGATTTTGGTATTTTGCCAGTCTCTCGCCATGGAGCTGGGTTCTGGTTGGTATTTTCGCGCGTCCCCGCCTGTTCGGCGGGGGAGTGCAGGTTTTTTGAAAAGTTTTGAGCGCTTCCGCTACCTGCGTTTGTCTGATTAGTATCGCGTAGCCATTTCATACAGGTTTTAATTCCTTGGCCTTGTTTATTACAGTAAAAACATGTCATTGAGTTTGAGTTAGTGTTATAATAGGATGCCCCCCTATTTTGTGTTTGATCAAATCTTTGATTATTGTTTTCACGATTAAAATATTCTGATCTATTAAAATCTTGATTGCTTGAGGTGTTACGCCCATCTCTATTATAATTATTTTGATTATTTCGCCAGGCTGATGAGTGGTTATTATAATAATTGTTTGAATACCGGTTCCTAGGTCTTTCATTGGGAGTTCCCCTTGAAGTAAAATACTGCGGGTGGTCTCGCCTGCTGTATTTTCTTTCATATACCTCGTCTCGCTTCCAAGTACCGAAAGATTCTGGGTCGAGTTCAGCCAATTTACGCTTTAAATTAATCACTAGTTTATCTCTTAAGTTCGTATTTTCAAACATAAATTTTGCGTATCGCCAGCAGTTCATTAAATAGTGATTCATTCCGTTACAAAAACTACAAGTAGCATTATTTGTTTCTTTCTCCATAGTATGTACTCTTCTTATTTCACGAGGGTTTTCGCTCCTACTTCTATTTGTATCATCAAACTGATCTAGTTCTACTAATGTTCCCGCGATTTCGCGTTCCGCTTGCAGCGCTTGCTCTCGCGCTTCTTCCCAATTTTTGGGACTATTTAATCGTGATCGTAACTCCCATGAAAGGTTTTTAACAAAATACCGCAAACAGTCAGTTCTAATTTCGATTTCTGCTAAATCTTCCCCCAAATCTTTCCTTTCGCGACAAATCGCTTTTGTCAACTTTCTTTTTAATGCTCTAATTTTGTTTAAAAATTGCATAACCGGTTCCCCCCTTTTGTGTTTCATATTTGCCAATTCCCCTGCAAGTTCAAAATACGTTCTAGTGTTCCCGTAGATCGGCATGAAAAAGTCCTCAATTTCGCGAACTGTCTTAAAATTATGATCACGCGCACATCTGAGTGCGTCGCCAAATAATCTTATGCGTATTAATTTAGCTAATTCACCTTCAGCTTCAGGGGCAACTAAATTTCTTGCTTCCTAACATCCCTCTAAAAATTGTTCAATCTGAACATTTGACCCTGACCAACGCGGTACTAGCTCTATAATATCCCGCAAGGATAGACCCCTCATTTGTATTATTACTGATTCCATTCCGACGGAGGTCTTATTTTCGACCTTAACTTTTTCGTTGCTTATATTTGATAAATTTTCAATGCAACTATTAAATTCAATTGACGAAGTTGAATCAAGCTCTTCAATTTGGCTATTACTATTGTTTTTATTTAATTTCTCACTAAAAGCTATTATTTTATCTTTCAAAAACTGCAGTACGTTTGGGAATTTAAAATCTTTGACTAAAGATTTTTCAAGTTCGTTCAACCCTTCCTTTTCCTTGAAGAACGAATTTATTACCATGGGTGGTAATTCTTCTGACAGATTTTCTTTAATAATTTGAACAATTAATTTTTCAGGTAAAGCCTCTTCCTCTACCTGTATTGTTTGAAAATTTAAGTTTAGTTCGAACTTCTTTAATAGTATATCGCTTGAATTTTCCGTATAGGGTGTGCTTGCGGCTATATTTCTTATTACGGGGCTTGTCTCTATTTCTAAAAGCTCGCTAATTATTTCAGAATTATCTAATTTTTCTGTCAAATTTAATACAGCTGGCTTAAGGATAGGCCTCTTGGGTGTTATTTGGCGCTCGAAAACAGTGTTCGGTTCAGATTTATCTGAAATTTCACAAAGTGTTGAAACCGACTCGACTACTTTCTCACGGTACTGTAAAAATTTATCTTTATTGTCTAAATTATCCTTTCGATTTTGGGGGTGTAAAAATGAATTTACCGGAATGTCAATATTGTATTTATCCACGGATTTAGTTAATAGCTTTTTTAAATTTTTAATTTCTCTACGTAATTGTAATATTTTAATGTCTTCCTGACCTTTCAAACTTTCTTGCTTTAATTCTTTATATTTTTGGGCTATAATCTCTTAAAGTTTATTTTTATTATTTTGTATAGTACTCCCGGACTTACTTAGACTACAGTCATTAGAAGCTGCATCCATAATTCGTCATTTTCATCAAGAAATTAAATTGTTTAATCAGTTTATATAAAATTATATATATATATATATATATTATTTATAACTTATACTGCTTTAAAAATTTCACCGAATCACAGATTATAAATCTCTGTATTTTCTGGACTCATCAGACAAAATTTTTTTTTTTTTTTTTTATCGCCTCGACTGTATGTAGGTTAGACCCTGTCAGCGCTTTGGCATATAGGTCTGAACCTCAGTCAAGTTGCAAGAGTGTTGTGCCCTTCAGAATTATTTCTCTAGCTCTTTGTGCATCGATACTTTTAATTCGTCGTAAGGGTTTCTCTCTATCAGCGGACTGAAACCAAAAATTGTACAGAGTATACTAGTTACCTTTTTTTTTTAAAGAAAAATTCGACCTCTCACTTTGAAAATTTCTATACTAATATCTGTGATTTCTTACAGAAAAATTTGATCTCTCACTTCAAAAATTTCTATACTAAAATCTTTACAAATTTGTTTATTATTATTATTTAAACACAATTTAATTTCTCGTAATGACCCCTTTTTTTGTATATTTATAATTATTTATTTTTTATTTATTATTAAACTTGGAAAAACTTTTTCTACTTTTCTCTATTTTAGTACCGGGAAACCTTTTTTTTTTTTTTTTTTTTTTTTACTTCAACGAAAATCGGACCAACTGAAAAAAAACCCTCGTCTCTCTATTTTTTTTTTTTAACTATTACCTCTCTTATTTTTTTAATCTCTCAGTTATTTAAATAAAACGGCCGATGCACCAGTGTCATGTCCCAAAATCGGGACAGATCTATTTACTTAATTTGAATCTACTTCACCCTTTTTTTTTTAACCGGTTAGGTGATTCGAATAACTGAGAGGAGGATAATTAATAAAGCTACAAAACCCGAAAGACTACTAAGAAAATCTATTTATTATCAAAACCAAACCATTACAAACGTTACACGATCTACTTCCTTAAAAAAAATCTTACTTCTATTAAAGTTCTGGACACTGCACAGAGAGAGAGAGAGAGAGAGTTGAAAGCCGAAGATTCCCGCTGGGCTGCTTGAGGTGGTGAATCGGTGGTTCTACGCCGTCCTGAAGGAAATTCCAGGCTCTTTTCTTTAGTCGGACACAATGCTGTTTCTTTAAAGTCTTTTAAAACCAAACTAGTCACTGCCGGAACTCTAATTTGTGTTAACCCTCGCACTTATTCGAAAACTCGCGAATTAGGTGCACTGATTCGAAAACTCAGAAATGCCCTTAAAAATAAGACTATAAATAGTCACTCAGGTTGATCTCGATATGTTTTTTTTTTTAAATATCGAGACTTTAAAAATCTCTAACTCCCGTGAGTCAAGTCGGGGAGATCTTCCTCGCGGAACGATGTGCACGGGTAGAGTTCTGGATCGCGACTGAAAAACCAAGCTGCCGGGCTCGTGTTCGCGGCCCCATTTATACCCCTACGCATGAGGACCCACCCCCGTAGAGGGGATCATGGACCCTTCCATGTGTGCCCGAATCTGGGGGAAAAACCAATGATTTGGCCTCTTTTCCACGAGGGCTTAGCCTTGGCCTAATTTATTATAATATTCCTCATGTGTGGACTCCCTCTCATACAAGTAAAATCCGCCTAAAATATTATGGGACCCGATTCCTTGAGGCCTCATTGGGTCAATGTCACTGACCGGCGGTCGCGGGGGATTGTTTATGGCCTCCCGCCTCCTTGCCGTGACACTCTATTGTTGGGGTCCGATGCTGGCTTTTCCTTCACTCAGCCAGGCGTCCCGTGCTGACGCGTTTCTTTTGTCCTCTCCCTCTCTTCTTTTTCCCAGCTCCTGTTCGCTTTTCCTCTCTCTCTCTCTTTTTCTTCTTTTTATTCTCTCTCTCTCTTATTTATACTTACTAATTTATCTTATTTAACTAATAATTGAATAATTTGTAAATAACTTAAGAATTAGCTTAAAATTATTTTAATTTTAAAAAGGGTAGCTGGTGCCGACACGACAATATACTCTGGATTTAGTATTTTCTTCATTAAAAGATGGTGATATAGAAATTATACAATCAACGGATCATCTGGTAAAAATTGAAAAGCGTAATCATTATCCGTTATTTTTTAAATTAATTAATAATATTACTGATATTTTATCTCGTAAGCAATGTAAATTTGATTTTTGTGAATCTAATTATTCTGAATTAAACCATGAATTTAATCAGATAGATTGGAATACTAGTTTTGATGATTTGGATATAGATGGGGCTGTCGATTTATTTTATGAAAATGTAAATAAAAATTGTGAAAAATTTGTTCCTCTCTCCGTTGAGATAAATTTTACTTACCCCAAATGGTACTCGGATAAACTAATTAGTCTGATTATAAACAAAAAGAAAAGTCATAAGATTTGGTTACAAACTGATATTTTAGATGATTAAATTATTTTTTTTCAATTTAAAAATGCAGTCTAGAATTGATCATGATAAATATATGGAAAACGTGGAGATAAAATCTTGTAAAAATATAAAGAAATTTTGGAATTATATTAATGATTTGAATAAATCAAATGAATTGCCAGGTGAAATGTATTTTGAAGATTGAAACGCAAGAATCCGAGAGGAATAAGTAATTTATTTGCGGAAAATTTCAAATCTGTATATTCTTCAGATTGTGATATAAACGATTATAGTTCGGTTAGTAATAATCTTGGATTATATAATGATATTGATATTGATTATTGTGATTCATTCTCAGCATTAGAGAGTATGAATTCTAGTCATACCATAACATCGGACAATTTACCAACAGTATTTCTGAAGAATTGTGCAAACTCCTTGATGAAGCCACTGCTTATTCTTTTTAGAAAGTCGTTGAGAAGCGGTATTTTTCCTGATAGATTGAAATCATCATTTGTGGCTCCTGGGTTCAAAAATGGCGATAGGAGGGATGTTGCAAATAACAGGCCCATTTCTATTCTGGGTTCTGTTGCTAAATTGTTCGATGCAGTGGTTACAAATAAATTATCAGTCGTAATACCCCTCATGCTTCAAAATTGTCGATAATTTTCCGACTGTGTTTTGCTGCACAGCAACGAAGGGGCCAGTTTGGCAGCTTAAAAATCACGAGCGCGAAGCGCGAGTGATTTTTTGTCAAACTTGCCCCGCAAGTTGCTGTGCAAAAAAACTGGAGGAAAATTATCTAAAATTTTGAAGCACGAGGGGTATTCGGCTGGATTATTTTCCCCAGCTGAATTTTAACCCATAGAAATTCTGTATTTTACATTTTGGTGGTTATAGTTCTATAACTCTTTGTTTACTATGAATATACCTATGAATACTCATGTACAGGTATACACCGCAGTGACTCGGGTCTAACCCAAAAGTTGAATTGAGCAAGTTTAACAATTCGAGTTGCCATGCGACTCTAAACTTTCGAATTGGAAATAACCGAAAAATTATCGAAATCATTTTACCCACACCCCTCCGCCAAATGTCTAATGCGGCGTTCCTATTGGTTGAAATTCAGCTCGGGAAAATAATCATCTTTACTTTCACATAAGGTAGTTAAGGAGCAGCATGGATTTATGAAGGATCGATCTACGTTGACTAATTTAATAATATATAATGATTATATAATTAATGCATTATCTGAAAATGTTGGTTGATTCTTTATATTTAGATATCCCGGTACTGAAAAATGTCTATCTTGATTTTTTCATAATATTGGATCCAAATGGAGGCCTCCGAGTCAAAAAAATCATTTGTAAATAAAATAGTAAAAATTTCAGTTGATCTCCAACACTCAACCTATCTCAGGTTAGGTATTCCGGGCTCAAATGAGATCTAACTTTTTTTCCCGAAATTCTTGCTCAATTAGAAGGCATTTGAATCAACAAAATCATTTGTCATTTGATAAGCATCTCTCAGAGTTGAAATTGAACAGCTCACCACGGCCTTAACCTGTGTCAGGTCGGGTATTCCGGGCTCAAAAGAGACCTAGCTTTTTTTTCTTAAATTCTTGCTTCATTAGAAGACATTTGAATCAAAAAAATCATTTGTCATTTGATAAGCATTCCTCTGGATTGAAATTGAACAGCTCGCCACGGCCTTAACCTGTCTCAGGTTAGGTATTCCAGGTTCAAATGAGATCTAACTTTTTTTCAAGAGTTTTTGCTTGATTGAATTTTATTTTAATCAAAAAAACATTTGTCAATTACTTAGCACCTATATCAAGACATATATTTTGAGTCCAAATGGAGGTCTCTGAGTCTAAAAAATCATTTGTGAATAAAATAGTAAAAATTTCAGTCGATCTCCAACAGTCAACTAGTCTCAGGTTAGGTATTCTGGGCTCAAATGAGATCTGACTATTTTTCAAGAATGCTTGCTTGATTAAAAGGCATATGAATCAAAAAAATCATTTGTCATTTAATTAGCATCTCGTAGAGTCCAAAATCAACTGCTCGGCCCGACCTGAAAAAGTTGGATCCTGTTCGTGCCCGCAATACCTAACCACCGATGAGTTGACTGCTGAAGATCGACCCAAATATTTTCTATTTCATTAACAGATGTTTTTTTTTCGACTCAGAGGGCTCTATTCGAAGTCAAAATTATGAAAAAATCAAGATAGATATTTTTCAGTACCGGGATATCTATTTCAGGTCAGGCCGAGCAGTTGGATTCCGAGAGGAGCTATTCAAATGATTTTCTTAATTCAAATGCCTTTTAATCAAGCACGATATCTTGAAAAAAAAGTTAGATCTTATTTGAGCCCGTAATACCTAGCCTGAGACAGGTTAAGGTCGGGGCGAGCTGTTCAATTTTAACTCTGAGAGGTGCTAATCAAATGACAAATGATTTTTTTGGTTCAAATGCCTTTTAATCAAGCAAGATATCTTGAAAAAAAAGGCAGATCTAATTTGAGCCCGGGAGACCCAACCTGAGACAGGTTAAGGTCGGGGCGAGCTGTTCAATTTCAACTCTGAGAGGTGCTAATCAAATGACAAATGATTTTTTTGATTCATATGCCTTTTAAACACGCAAGAATTCTTGAAAAAAAAGGCAGATCTAATTTGAGCCCGGAAGACCCAACCTGATACAGGTTAAGGTCGGGCGAGCTGTTCAATTTCAACTCTGAGAGGTGCTAATCAAATGACAAATGATATTTTTTATTCATATGCCTTTTGAACACGCAAGAATTCTTGAAAAAAAAGGCAGATCTAATTTGAGCCCGGAAGACCCAACCTGAGACAGGTTAAGGTCGGGGCGAGCTGTTCAATTTCAACTCTGAGAGGTGCTAATCAAATGACAAATGATTTTTTTGATTCATATATGCCTTTTAAACACGCCAGAATTCTTGAAAAAAAAGGCAGATCTAATTTGAGCCCGGAAGACCCAACCTGAGACAGGTTAAGGTCGGGGCGAGCTGTTCAATTACAACTCTGAGAGGTGCTAATCAAATGACAAATGATTATTTTTATTCATATGCCTTTTAATCAAGCGAGAGTTCTTGAAAAAAAGTTAGATCTCAATTGAGCCCGGAATACCTAACCTGAGACAGGTTAAGGTCGGGGCAAGTTGTTCAATTTCAACTCTGAGAGGTGCTAATCAAATGACAAATGATATTTTTTATTCATATGCCTTTTGAACACGCAAGAATTCTTGAAAAAAAAGGCCGATCTAATTTGAGCCTGGAAGACCCAACCTGAGACAGGTTAAGGTCGGGGCGAGCTGTTCAATTACAACTCTGAGAGGTGCTAATCAAATGACAAATGATTTTTTTTATTCATATGCCTTTTAATCAAGCGAGAGTTCTTGAAAAAAAGTTAGATCTCAATTGAGCCCGGAATACCTAACCTGAGACAGGTTAAGGTCGGGGCAAGTTGTTTAATTTTGACTCTGAGAGGTGCTAATCAAATGACAAATGATTTTTTTGATTCAAATGCCTTTTAATCAAGCGAGAGATCTTGAAAAAAAAGTCAGTTCTCATTTGAGCCCGGAATACCTAACCTGAGACAGTTTAAGGTCGAGTTGAGCTGTTCAATTTCAACTCTGAGAGGTGCTAATCATATGACAAATGATTTTTTTGATTCATATGCCTTTTAAACACGCAAGATTTCTTGAAATAAAAGGCAGATCTATTTCGAGCCTGGAAGACTTAACCTGAGACAGGTTGACTGTTGGAGATTGACTGAAATTTTTACTATTTTATTCACAAATGTTTTTATTGACTCGGAGGCCTCTATTTGGATACAAAATTATGAAAAAATCAAGCTTAATTTTTTCGATATCGGATCACCTATTTCAGGTAGGGCCAAGCAGTTGAATTTGAATTCCGAGAGGTGCTTATCAAATGACAAATGATTTTTTTTTATTCATATGCCTTTTAATCAAGTGAGAGTTCTTGAAACAAAAGTTAGATCTTATTTGAGCCCGGAATACCTAACCTGAGACTGGTTGACTGTTGCTATTTTATTGACAGATGATTTTTTTGACTCGGAGGCCTCTCACTGGATTTAAAATTATGACAAAATCGAGCTAGATTTTTTTTGGTATTGCCTCACCTATATCAAGTCGGGCTGAGCAGTTGAAATTGGACTCTGAGAGATGCTGAGCAATTGACAAATGATTTTTTTGATTAAAATGACCTTTAATCAAGCGAGTATTCTTGAAAAGAAAGTTAGATCTTATTTGAGCCCGGAACACTGAACCTGAGACAAGTTGACTTTTGGGGATAAACTTAAATATTTGATTTTTTATTCACAAATGATTTTTTCGACTCAGAGGCCTCCATTTGGATTCAAAATTATAAAAAAATCAAGCTAAATTCTTTTTGGTATTGGATGACCTATTTCTGGTCGGGCCTAGCAGTGGAATCTTGACTCTGAGAGATGATTTTTTTCTGGCTGTGGCTCCATAATTTAGGGACAGTGTATTGAAAACTATAATCAACTGTTTTGAACACGGAACCTCTTACCTAGGCAGAGTATGAATAAAAAAGAATTAGTCAAGCTATGCCTAGTCAAATGACAGTTGATTTTTCCATAAAAGTGAAAAACAAAATTCGAATCTAAAAAATTGTTGCATTGTTAGTTTATTATTTAGATATTATTTCATGTTGGTACAGCTTTTTAAATAATTTTTAAGTTTTTACAAATTTATTAAGTATTTTTCAATTTTTAAACTTGAAATTAAAGTATAAATGAAAAAAAAAAATTGTATTGTTAAAAAACAGCTACTGGTAATTGTTCCTTAACTCGACCAACGTCAATAACCCTTAATTTTTCGCTGCTTGCTGAAAAATCATTTGAAGAAAAGTCTGTCGTTGAAGGTCATCAGTAGAGGCTGATCCAGTTGGATTTAATGTGTCTCACTGAAATAAAATAAAAATTAATTAGTAAAGATGCAGCATATTCTGTGTTAACAACAAGCACTACAGTTGCCAAGTAAGCAATCTAAGAAAATTTAATTTAAATATTAAAAAAAAAAAAAAATTATTAAAATTAAAATAACTTGACTTAAGTTTGTAAATAAAAAAATTACAGTTAAACAAATTAAATTTATAATGCACCACATTCTTTCAAAATTTTACCTTAATAAATTAATTAATTCTCGCCAAGAATAACTTTATATTGCCTAGTAGATGTATAAAACTTATTAATTAATTCTAGTTAACTATTTGAAGGTAAAGTAGTCTTTAAGAATCCAAAGTTTAAAGATGACAAGATTAATTAAAGTAATTTTAATAAATAACGATTGGTTTGTTAAATTTTCACTTTATAAAGTGGTAATTTTGAACAAAAATAAATCAATTGCTGTTTATTGAAATTATTTTAATTTGAACATACAAATTCATCAAGTAGACAAAAACTCAATTTATTTGTTAAGAGAGTAATGATTAGTGTACTTAGTGGGGTACTGCCTACGTACCCTAGGCTCTTTGATTGAGCCGTGGTCTAGCACGGTGTTCAGCTTTGGTTAAGCTCGTTGACTGAGCCGCAATCCGGTCAAGCGCGTAGCTTCTGTCGAGCTCGTTGAGGGATCTGTAGTCCGGCCAACCTGCCAACTTTGGTCGATCTTTTTTCTCAACCCGTAGTCTGGCGAGTTTGGCAGATTCGGTCGGAAAAATTAAATAATAATGTAAATAATTTTAAATTTAATCATTTTAAAAAATAAAAATTTCAGAGTACATACTTAATTTTTTTCAACAAAAACAGAGATTGAAAAATAAATTTCACGGTCCACTGCAGTACGATGACCAAACTTTACTTGAGTTTTTGCACACTTTAAGTATAATTATCTTTCTTTTTTCACTTTTATTATTATTTCATGCGTATTGTAGATAAACAATCACACAACTTCGAACACGTGTACCGGTATGACTTTTAGTTATGTTTATGTTCACGATTCACAATCCTAAAGTGCGGTAGCACTTTGACGGCGAGTAGGTTTTTTTAACCGACTGCCGTTAAAGCGTACGCTTTATATACATTGAAATTCGGTTTTAGGTTAGGTCGTTCATGAAAAAAACACTATTAGGATGATTATTTTTCCTTGACCATATATTCTACGCGTAGCCTAAGATCCCCTAAGAAGATTAAAAAAAAAATCATCCTGAAAAATTTCTGCGTTAAGAAGTTATGACCGTCTCAAAATTCGAAACGGTGATTTCCTTTAGAAATTTTTTCGTTTCCAGTCCCTGAGCATCCGGTTTCTCTACATGCGCTGCATGTGGCTTAAACCGGATCTTACGTAACGCTGTCTCACTCTTGCAGCCTGCAGCAAGGCATGCGAGCAGGCTGCGCAGGTGATGTGCGCGCACGCAAGAGGCCGAGCCGCCGAGACCCGAGCAGCTGAGCAAAAGACAGCGGTCATAATTATTATTATTTTATTACATGATTTAGAAATAATTAAGTAATTAAAAAAGTAGTATATAATAAAATATACAGCGGCATCACGCTAAATTCACTATTAACATAATTTAATTGATAAATATTATGACCGTTAACCATCAATAATTATAGAAAAATATTTGGCTATAATTTTTCAAAACAAAATATCTAAAGTCTCCCTATGATAATCATCTATGAGTTAGAGTGAGTTGAACTTGTGAAACCTTCTGCTGGTGCTGTAGAGATTTATTTATCCAGTGAAAATTGCTGCAACAAATGTCAATGACCAAGTTGAGGTAGTTTAAATGTGAATGGTGATCAATGTCTCATGGGGTTATTCAAATTGTCAGACAAGTAAATACATTTAAATCATCATTGGAATTTATAAATTCTGAGTCAATACACCAACATGGATAAGGTTTAATGCTCTCAGTTTATTTTCCAAGATGAATTTGTCTGACTATCAAGTTTAATTTTAGTTTTATCCGCTATATACCAACTACCTTAACTTGCTGCAGCAAATGTCAATGACCAAGTTGAGGTAGTTTAAGTGTGATCAATGTCTCATGGAATTATTCAAATTGTCAGGCAAGTAAATACATTTAAATCATTACTGGAACTTATAAATTCTGAATCAATACACCAACACGGATAAGGTTTATTGTTCTCAGTTTATTTTCCAAAATAAATTTGTCTGACTATCATGACCAAGTTAAGGTAGTTTAAATGTGATCAATGTCTCATAGAACTATTCAAATTGTCAGACAAGTAAATACATTTAAATCATTACTGGAACTTATAAATTCTGAATCAATACACCAACATGGATAAGGTTTATTGTTCTCAGTTTATTTTCCAAGATGAATTTGTCTGACTATCAAGTTTAATTTTAGTTTTATCCGATATATACCAACTACCTTAACTTGCTGCAGCAAATGTCAATGACCAAGTTGAGGTAGTTTAAGTGTGATCAATGTCTCATGGAACTATTCAAATTGTCAGGCAAGTAAATACATTTAAATCATCACTGGAATTTATAAATTCTGAATCAATACACCAACACGGATAAGGTTTATTGTTCTCAGTTTATTTTCCAAGATGAATTTGTCTGACTATCATGACCAAGTTGAGGTAGTTTAAATGTGATCAATGTCTCATGGAATTATTCAAATTGTCAGACAAGTAAATACATTTAAATCATCACTGAAATTTATAAATTCTGAGTCAATACACCAACACGGATAAGGTTTATTGTTCTCAGTTTATTTTCCAAGATGAATTTGTCTGACTATCAAGTTTAATTTTAGTTTTATCCGCTATATACCAACTACCTTAACTTGCTGCAGCAAATGTCAATGACCAAGTTGAGGTAGTTTAAGTGTGATAATGTCTCATGGAATTATTCAAATTGTCAGGCAAGTAAATACATTTAAATCATCACTGGAATTTATAAATTCTGAGTCAATACACCAACACGGATAAGGTTTATTGTTCTCAGTTTATTTTCCAAGATGAATTTGTCTGACTATCAAGTTTAATTTCAGTTTTATCCGCTGTCTACCAACTACCTCAACTTGGTCATTGACATTTGCTGCATTCAAATGTGATGGTGATCAATGTTTCATGGGGTTATTCAAATTGTCAGACAAGTAAATACATTTAAATCATCACTGGAACTTATAAATTCTGAGTCAATACACCAACACGGATAAGGTTTATTGTTCTCAGTTTATTTTCCAAGATGAATTTGTCTGACTATCATGACCAAGTTGAGGTAGTTTAAATGTGATCAATGTCTCATGGAATTATTCAAATTGTCAGACAAGTAAATACATTTAAATCATCACTGAAATTTATAAATTCTGAGTCAATACACCAACACGGATAAGGTTTATTGTTCTCAGTTTATTTTCCAAGATGAATTTGTCTGACTATCAAGTTTAATTTTAGTTTTATCCGCTATATACCAACTACCTTAACTTGCTGCAGCAAATGTCAATGACCAAGTTGAGGTAGTTTAAGTGTGATAATGTCTCATGGAATTATTCAAATTGTCAGGCAAGTAAATACATTTAAATCATCACTGGAATTTATAAATTCTGAGTCAATACACCAACACGGATAAGGTTTATTGTTCTCAGTTTATTTTCCAAGATGAATTTGTCTGACTATCAAGTTTAATTTCAGTTTTATCCGCTGTCTACCAACTACCTCAACTTGGTCATTGACATTTGCTGCATTCAAATGTGATGGTGATCAATGTTTCATGGGGTTATTCAAATTGTCAGACAAGTAAATACATTTAAATCATCACTGGAACTTATAAATTCTGAGTCAATACACCAACACGGATAAGGTTTATTGTTCTCAGTTTATTTTCCAAGATGAATTTGTCTGACTATCATGACCAAGTTGAGGTAGTTTAAATGTGATCAATGTCTCATGGAATTATTCAAATTGTCAGACAAGTAAATACATTTAAATCATCACTGAAATTTATAAATTCTGAGTCAATACACCAACACGGATAAGGTTTATTGTTCTCAGTTTATTTTCCAAGATGAATTTGTCTGACTATCAAGTTTAATTTTAGTTTTATCCGCTATATACCAACTACCTTAACTTGCTGCAGCAAATGTCAATGACCAAGTTGAGGTAGTTTAAGTGTGATAATGTCTCATGGAATTATTCAAATTGTCAGGCAAGTAAATACATTTAAATCATCACTGGAATTTATAAATTCTGAGTCAATACACCAACACGGATAAGGTTTATTGTTCTCAGTTTATTTTCCAAGATGAATTTGTCTGACTATCAAGTTTAATTTCAGTTTTATCCGCTGTCTACCAACTACCTCAACTTGGTCATTGACATTTGCTGCATTCAAATGTGATGGTGATCAATGTTTCATGGGGTTATTCAAATTGTCAGACAAGTAAATACATTTAAATCATCACTGGAACTTATAAATTCTGAGTCAATACACCAACACGGATAAGGTTTATTGTTCTCAGTTTATTTTCCAAGATGAATTTGTCTGACTATCAAGTTTAATTTCAGTTTTATCCGCTGTCTACCAACTACCTCAACTTGGTCATTGACATTTGCTGCATTCAAATGTGATGGTGATCATAAGTTGTTTGTTCTAGTCAGGAATCAATTGGTAAATTTTACCAATTTTTTTAGTTTCACCTTATACCTAGTTATTAAATAGTTTGAAAAATAAAAAAATAATAGTTATTAAAATATCATTTTTTTTTTTAAAGCCTGGAGATAAATAAAATTAAAAAAAAAAAAAAACATTTAAAAATGTAAGATACCAACGGCAACTGAGGTTTTTACTGCTATAGTTGCTATAACAGAATTATCAAAATAAAAATTTTTTTTTATACTTGATGTTTAAAAATCAGTAAAAAAAGTTTACAATAAAATCAATTAATTTTAATTGTCCTTCAATATCGATAAAATCATTCATCTCAATGGAGTCATAAGTTGTTTGTTCTACTCAGGTATCAATTGGTAAATTTTACCATTTTTTTTTAGTTTCACCTTATACCTAGCGAAAGAAATGAAATATTTAAAAAGAAAGACCTTTAAAAAGGTAAGAATTTACGGCGAGTGGTTTTTTTTTGGACAGAACTAAAACAAAAGTATATATGTTGTTACTTTCAGATCTATGTTAATATTAATCAATTTATCCCGAAAGATACGAACAGATGAATAAAATAAAAAAATAAAATAAAAAACCATCTTTCAGTAGAGTTACAGTGAATTCTGTTCATTTTTTTAAACTTTAATTATAAATTAATTCGAGTATCTACTCTGATTTTGATATTATGTTTTCGGGGATACGAACAGATGAATGAAATGAAATCAAAAATCATTTTCCGGACGAGTTTTTAATAAATTTTTTTCAGTTTTATTTCTTTAATTAATTTTTACTCAAATTATTTAAAATTCCTACTCTGATTCTGTTGATATTTTTTTGGAATATGAACAGATGAAGGAGATGAAATCAAAGAATCATCTTCCGGACGAGTTTTAAGTAAATTTTTCTTTTCTTTTTTACGCATCTTTTTTCTTTTTTTTTTTTTAAACTTGAATTCAATTATTTTTTAGTAAAAGTTTACTATCAATTTATTCAATTTAGGTGTCGTTCAATATCGTTAAAATCATTCGGACTCGACGGAGCCGCAGATTTATTAATTAGAATAATATTACTTTTCAAAGAATCAATTAAAAAAAAAAGCTCTTAGATTTTTAAGTCTTTTTATTTTTAGTTACCCTAATACAGTTTCTGCTTTTCGGTGATGCATGAATATCTTTGGTCGACTGTTAATCGTTAATCTGCGGCTCCTTCGAGTTCGAATGATTTTAACGATATTGAACGACACCTAAATTGAATAAATTGATAGTAAATTTTTACTAAAAAATAATTGAATTCAAGTTTAAAAAAAAAAAAAGAAAAAAGATGCGTAAAAAAGAAAAGAAAAATTTACTTAAAACTCGTCCGGAAGATGATTCTTTGATTTCATCTCCTTCATCTGTTCATATTCCAAAAAAATATCAACAGAATCAGAGTAGGAATTTTAAATAATTTGAGTAAAAATTAATTAAAGAAATAAAACTGAAAAAAATTTATTAAAAACTCGTCCGGAAAATGATTTTTGATTTCATTTCATTCATCTGTTCGTATCCCCGAAAACATAATATCAAAATCAGAGTAGATACTCGAATTAATTTATAATTAAAGTTTAAAAAAATGAACAGAATTCACTGTAACTCTACTGAAAGATGGTTTTTTATTTTATTTTTTTATTTTATTCATCTGTTCGTATCTTTCGTAATATATACATTGAAATTTTCCATTCTATTTTCCGTTCCTTTATTTATGAACATTTTTATTATTTTGAATCGACGATCATACAAAATATAAATATTTTAGAACCATAGTGTTATAATAATTAGGAATCAGCGAAAAATAATTAATCTGAACCTTCTCTGCTGTCAAATAGGGATGAATCACCGTGTATCTAAGTGAACATGAACCAATCATTGAAAATTTTTATTTTTTAAAAATCATTTTAAGGTTACAAATGAGTATTTGCTACATTTCAATGTAAATTTACATTAAAATAAAGTTATGCAATGGACGTTTAAAAAATAGGTAAATACTAAATTGAATTTTTTTTTTACATATAAAATTGATTTACCTAGGACTTTTATAGGTTCTGGTTTATGTCATGGTTCTACATCAGAATAATTGAATATATCTTAGTTATTGTTAAATTATTTAGAACTTGTTAAGATCGTCAAATCATTTATTAAGAAATATTTCAAAAATATTAATGATTTATTTATGGAGTTTGGTTTTTTTGAACTTGTGGACAAAATGGAAATATATTTAAATGTTTACCGAATTAACGCAATAAAATCTTTAAAAAATACTTTTAAAAAAGTAATATTTACGGTGATTGGTTTTTTAAAAAGGAATCTAGATAAATAATTATACGCTAAGTATGATCTTTAAAAAATACTTTTAAAAAAGTAATATTTACGGCGATTGGTTTTTTTAAAAGGAGTCTAAATAAAAATTTATACGACTTGAGACCGAATTACTTATTATTTAGAAATAATTTTCTCTTCTAAAAGATGATCATATTATGTTGAATCACCTTCAATGTACGTAAAGTTAACAATTTTTCAATTATAGCACATACATGGGAAAACACATGCAAATTGCACACAACTCAAACACTTTGTGAAATTAAAAATTAAAATATGTTGTTAAGGCGAGGTCAAAGCTGATTGATGGTAGAAATATTAAAAATGCTTAAAAAAAAAAATCATAACTAAAATTAAAAAAAAGGCTATTTAGCGTTGTAATAAATACACTCAAGTATCTTTAGAGCACATAAAGAAGTGATTCGGATGAAATATGACTTCAAAAAACGTGAAAATCTATCAAAACGAAATCTATAGCTTGGCAGCCGATCAACGCACGGACTATTTATATGGTATATACATGTACCTAATGGAGTCATCGTCTGCTGCAGGCTGCTCTTTGTTTGGTTTTGAATTCACACCAATGTTAGAAGTTATTCACACGAAGGGGTGTTATTTATTTATTACTTAAAGTACTGCTATTCTGATTACAAGGACCACAAAACATTTTTCAAGTAAAAACAAAATTTGGTCTCGAATTTCTAATATTTTTAAACCTAGGGACTTGAAAATAATAGTAATCATAAATACAAACAATTTATTTTCACTTAGAACATTCAGTGCATGTACCTTCTAGTGTTCAAAAATTAATAAAGCAAAAAGTGTTTCAAAATCCATAATGATTTTCTATGATTAGTTTGAAACCTGTAAATATTTGAATAAACTTTGAAGATAAATATTCAAGAGTCCAACATAGCAAATGTTATAAATTGATGCTGTGCTATTGCTACTCTAAGTGTTACACAGATAGCTAAGGAACGTGTTTTTATAAAAGAAATCATATGTTAAAAGCCATTTAAAAAAATAATAAATAGGAAAAGACAAAAATTTCATGTTTTTTTTTTCTCATATTGCATTTATGAGATACAATTTTTTTTAATTTCTTAGTGTGAACTGCAAAAAACAATTAATAGTTAATAAATTATAAAAAATTATTTTAAAATTGTACATGTTCTTGTTCGCATTTGATAATTGGGTTACATAAATAAATGAAAATGAAACTAATCAGCAGCATAAAGTGATTATTGACAGAAAGAATTGTTTTAGATGTGTATATATACAAAAAAATTAATAAAAACTTTTAAAAATGAATGGAGTCCATTAGAATTAATATTTTTATTTGTATTTAAAAAATTTTAGTATGAAAAAATAAAACAGATTTTTTCATTGAGAAAACTTCTTTTTAATAAACTTTACAAGTCAATTAACCATACATATTAATATGACAACAAAAAAATAGTATTGAACATGATACAATCTACTTTTATAAATTAATTTAAGTTTTTTAACCAACAGTTTTTAAATAATCTAAGATTTAAACTAGTAATTGTGGTGATTTGATACAAGTAGGGTGTCCATTTGCATCTTGTTGCAGTAAATTTTTTGTTTCTTTGGAGCCCTTGTTTTTATAAGTATTGGGGAGAGAAGAATAGCTAATTTCAAAACTGGCTAACTTTGAGCAAGCGTTTGTACTAATTGCAGGGTCATAGGCTTAAAAGTAGGCAGAAACTCTTTTTTTCATTCATTGAATTTTATCTCATTCATAACCTGCTCTGTCGAATGTGCAATTGGAATAAAATCTGTTAGTTCCAAATACTTATTAAATTTTATCAGGATCTTAAGTAGTTCTACATCTACCTTAGCATCATGTGCATTTTCACAAGAAGGCGCAAGCAAGTCTTTGCTAAAATTGTTAATTTGAAAGCATTCTTTACTCTGTCTGTAAATTTTAATTTGAGCTGGCCTAGTGAGTCAGAGAAGCCATGTATTAATTCTGAAAACTCTTCTATTAGAGATAATTTCTCAATTTTATTTACAAAGTGTCTTCTATCCATTGACCTGAGAAGTTCCAGGAGTAACAGAACGAGTTGGTGTTATGCAGCAGTTGAACCAGTATTTCCTGCATTTCATTGATACTTGTAATATCTCATAACTAATATCAGTAGCTCCTGTTTCCAAATCAAATAGTACAACCGCAAATTCTTTTGCTTCATAGTTTGGAATGTCATCCGACAAAATTTGTATGCAGTCATTAATATTTGAAGGAACTTCATCTAGGAGACCCACGTTACTTTTATAGGTCACCTTTCTTCAATTCTTTTGCGTACCTTAGCTGAGCTCTTGCTATTTTGTTGTCTTTCCTTCAAATTTTGTAAGCTGGTTGCCTAATCATAATTCTATTTTTTTTTTTAATTTTTTCAGCTGTCTCAGAATTAATTTCTAATCTGTCACTCAAAGGGATTTTAAGAGTTTTGAGGCATCTTGGCCTCTTTTGAGCTTGGCCCCAAATTTTTTTCTCCAAGTGTCCAAGCTCCAAATCTATAATCAGCAGACTCACTTAAGCTTTGACATACTTTTGGTAGATTTCAGTAGACCCCATTTAGAATTAGTACAATCGAAAAATTATAAATTAGAATGAGTTCATAGGAAATTATAAATAAGTTATTATATTAATTTTAATTCGTGCAGTAATAATACTGGTTTATTATCATCAGTCATTTTTTTTTTATGTTTAAAAAATTAAAATAATAGTTTAAAACAAGTATGCAATTCTTTTCGATTGTAAAATATTTTAAACATACTAAAATATACTTTTCGTTTTCAGATGTTTTTTATAAAATAAAACAATAATCACAATTTCACTACAAGCTATATGCTTTTAGTTTTTTATTTCAATTTTTTATTATTACAAAAGCTGTATACATATAAAGCAGTATTTATTTGAAATGAAATTAAAGCATCGACTAAGACTAATTAAATGTATAAACTACGTATTTAACTTATACCACTCTCATATTTATAAGTTTGAAAATAAGTAATCTACACAATAGTCACCATAAGGGTGACTATATTGTGTCATTCGTGGAAGGATTTTTGGAGCTGCTCCAAAAATATTTGAATGAGCAGGTAATATATTTGCTCCAGGAACTCCTGACAACGATTGCATTGGGTTGTAATTTCTTATTGGTGCAATCGACGGAGCTATAAATGGATGTCCTGTGTGCGCAGGAGGCAGTGCGACTGGCAAGACATTGACTGCCGGTAGATTAGGCTGTGCAGAAAACTTCTCAAAATAGCTTTGAGAATTAGCTGCATTTGTTTGAGAAGTTCCAAAGGACACAAGCAGGTTTTCATATATTTCCAATTTCTAAAAATAAAAAATTTCTCATTTTATACACATTCAACATCAATGTTAACAATTTTTATTTAAAAATTTAAAATTACCTGTTTCAAATTTGCAACTTCTACTTGGTTTTTCGAAGTGCTTTCATCCGACTGTGATTCTATACTTTTATTCTTATAGGTTTCGGTATTCTCAGGCCTTTCGTGCTGGTTAACAAGAGCAGAAACATTTGCACGTCCGCTATCCTGATTTTTGTAATTAACATGACTTACATGCCAAAGGTATCTTTAACTTTGATATTTAATTTTACCACTGACATTGTTTTTTGTAAATTTCTCATTAAAAACGTAATGGTTACCATTACGCGAGGCCATATCACTACGGCTGCTGCTTTCATGATCTTTATTCACTCGTATACGATGATCATCACGGCTGCTGTTACGGTTCCTCTGCTGGGCACGGTTACTGTAATCAGGGACGCAGTTTCGATTGCCGTGCGAAAAATACTGACTATTTCGTTCACGACTACGGTATCGATTCTTTTGGTCGACGCCATCGGGGCTGCAGTCTCGATTCCTACGCAACAAATCACGATTTGGGCTTTTGCATCGATTCTGATGTGTTGAACCATGACCACGATCGGGGGTTCGATACCGATCCCTTTGTTAATAACGGTTACTGCGACAAAGGCTGCGTTCTCGATGCTCCCGGTTGTAGCTGTCCTGATGACCGTACTTTGAGCCGTGACCACGATCTGGGCTAAGAAACCGAACTCTCTGTTCTGACTGTCTACCACGACCGGGCTTGCGATCTTGATTATCACGGTCGCGGCTGTCTTGATTACCATACTTTGAATCATGAGTACGGTCTAAGCTGCGGTATCTACTTTGGTGAGTTGAATAATCACGTACATGATCATGAGTGGAGCTGCGGTATGGTTTCGTTTGCCCTGAACAGTTACCACGGCCGAGATCAAGGTCTTGATGGCTTTTTTGAATTTTGTTCGGTGATCTGGCAGGACTAAGGATCTTGTGTTGATTGTATAGTACGGACTCCTTCATGTTTAGACTAGGATTTTCCCCATCATTTTTTTCGTGAACTGTTGAGTTAAAATCGGAGCACGCTTTCTCCTTCGGTTTTGAGGATGTTTGATTTTCGTCATTTTTGGATAGTTGCACAGTATCAGTTTCTCCCATCTGACCATTCTCAAGACTCTAAAATTTTAAATAGTAATTTTTTATTAATTAGGAAACTCAGTAATACTCAGAAATTAGGAAAAAAAAAAAAAACAAACAAACTACAAATCATACCTTAGTTAGTGATAGAAATTCTTCACGGACTTTTTGAAGAATGATTTTTTCCTCCTCAGCCTGGGCCTCTGCTTCAATAACTCGTATCTGTAGCAATTCCAGTTCTTCTTACCTTTTCTCAATTCTATTCTTTTCAATTCTTGCTTCTTGAAGCTTTACGTCTTGGCCTCGACAAAGTTTTTCTTGAAGTTCCAATTTCGCTCTATCCAAGTCCGCCTTCTCGGCCCGTACTTTCAGTGATTCAATTTCTTCATCGAGTGTGTCGATTTCATCTTGCAAATCTTTCATTTTAGTCATGTTCGTTAGAAATGAAGAAAACTGAAAAAATTAATCATTATTATAGATTTTATAATATGCGCTTTTAATTACAGTATTTTTTTTTTAACAATTGTAAATAACCTGTTATTTTAATTAATCCATATAATTCTACTAAACTGTATGCATTAATAATATTAATTAAGTATGTTTATAATAGTCTGATAGATACAAATCAATTAAAGTTTTTTGAAATTTTTTTCAATTATATAGTTCAAATTTTTGAGTGACAGTCATTACACCTTTGTACTACTGTATTTTTAAATTTTTTGCTTGAAATTTCTAAACCAATCAACTTAATTATATGTTTGTTTCAATTACTAAAATACAAAAAACTTTTTCTGTGCAACTGCAACTAATTTTTAAAAATTTATGATCATGACACATCTCTAAAAATGTTCATTGATGTAAGAGACAGTAAACATCTTGGACTTAAACAAATTAAGCCCATAAGTTACGACTCTCAGTTTATACATATTAGTAAATGATAGAAAAACTTTGTTTTTTATACAAATGTTATCAATAACCAATACGTTATTAAGACTTGGTTTTTTCTATTCTTCTTAGAAAGAAATGGTAATTAATTTTTATATAAATATGTTTGTTTTTAGTAGATCAGTACAAGAAATAAAGTTTATGTCGTATAAGATTAGTTTTTTCCCTCGAGTATTCACACTTGTGTTTTTTATTACATTCTACTGATCCATCTAAATCCAAGATTTCTGTTGAACTATACAAAAGGTGGCTTTAACAACATTCTCATAAAATAATTTATCTGTCAAAATGTAAAAGAAGAAGCGCAACATTAACCACACTCAACAAACTTTAATCAGAATAAAAAATATTTACTTATCATTTAATGAACATAAAATTCAGTTCTAATCTATACACTACTTTTATCCCTACAGTCTGTAAATATAAAAATATATGAAAAATTCATAGAAAATTTAAGTGGTTAAGCTTGTGGTATAGGTTGTGTATAAATATACGAAAGATCCTTCTGTACTTGTAAAAAAGTTTATGACCCAAATTAATTATTTGTTTATGACTTCATTGAACTTATCAAATGAGAAATATCTGTTTACATTTTATTTTGTCTTCAAAAGTAAGTGTTTAAAATTCAACAGCTAACGTTACCAATTATAAATTTATGAATAAAAAGAATAAAACAGGTGCTACAATTTTTATTCTGATCTTTATAGAGGATTCTGTCATGAAAAAAACTAGAGAAAAATTTTAGTTCTCAGTCCTAGAAGCTTGCGAACTGAATGGTGTTATAGGTTAGAAAATTTGTAATACCTCCAAAAAAAAAAAACTGCTACTATCAAAGTTTAAACTAAAGAAAAGTTTTTCATGAGTTGATGTGAAAACTATAATACATGCATATGTTAGTGCAGCAGCTCTTTAAGCTTGCAAATTAGAAACTCGATTAGAACCAACTGAATCTGTGTGAGTGCATGTACATAAATACTACTGCACCTATATGTACCGAAAACAATACTAAAATTTTTTGTACTTACAAATTTGACTAAGACTTTAAAATATTTTCCAACACAGCTATACACTATTGACCCAGAAATATTATGTTTAAGTTGCTCTACGTTTGTTTATCGCTAACGGTCTTGACGACGGTTGTAGAGTATGTGAGACTTATCTTAGGTGGTACTAACAAGTTATCTTAGTTGTTGCGGTAAATTTTACTGTTCGGGGCGACACGCAACTCAACTCTCTTTTGCAACGGTCAAGCTTGTGAAGACTTACCTATCCATGATAGAATTTGTGTAGTTGTATTTTTTTGCATAATGCCATCCAATTCGAAGTTTGATAACAAGCAGGCTTATGCAGGCCGAAAAAAATCAAAGAATTTGAAATCTGCTCGCATGTTAGTGTGCTCATACTAGCCTACAAAATATGAAGTCATATTTTAAGTTATGTTAATTTTTTCGTAAAAATTTCATTTTTTACTAAGATATTAGGTATATAACCATGATAGTGTATTGTCCTCCAGATAAATGCATTATAATAATAAACTCATAGTTACAACTTAAAAATAACAATATATAATTCACTTATTTTTCTAATTTTTTTCAATATTACTGAATTTTTTTCACCTACATTCTTTCTTCATCTGTAAAATATGAATATAAATTAAAGTTAGTAAATTTTATCTCTTGAAAAAAACTAAGAAAACTTAAAAAAATTTTTGAAGAAAATTCATTTTTATGAATATAAGATTAATTTTTTTTTATTTATTTTAAGTTTAATATGCATGTTCAGACAAATCCTGGTCTGTAATTAATTCTTTGTGGCAGAAAAAGGAATTTTCTTTCAAAATTAATTGCAACTTTAAGAGGAGGATATAGGGTGTCAATCAGCGCCACCTGGTGTACAATTCGTATTTTTCAAATAACTTTTTTTTTACAATATAAAAGTTTATAAAATTTTATACACGTGTTTAAAATATGTTTTTTTATGGTGCTTACTTATTTTTATGCCGGAATTCAAAAAAAAATTATTTATTAAAAATTCATTCATTATAGCAGAAGTCACCAAACGCTCATCAACGATTAAATTTCTATCGCAAAAAAAAATTTCAACATGAAACGTAAAAACAAATAGTAAGCACCATGGCTGCTGTTATAGAGAATATATTTCTGCAAATACTTTTAAATTTAGTGATAATATAAAGATTTGAGATGAAAAGTACGATCGCAGGAGTAAGGAGGTAAAGCAGATTCATGAAAAGTTGCCTTGTACCATGAACCATAGCATTTAGATGGTGAACTCGCTCGTCCTTATTTTTTGATAAATTGGTGCATAAAATTTTTTTCCAATTCAGTTAAAAAAAAAGTTATAACAATGAAAAAATATATTTTATTTAATAATTTGAAATTTTTTTAAATTCTGTACAGTAAAAAAAAAGTTATCTGAAAATTAGGTGAATTAGGTGTAAGTCGGGTTATGTTGACGTTTCGAGCTCTACACGCTGCTGCCTGCTAGCTGGGTAGTCGTCAGAGCAGTTGGATTAACTCATATTTTATCAGTTGATTGTGTTTATGAAAGTATAAAAGTGCAAGTGTTTTGAAGAAATATTCATTTTTTTTTAATTTGAAAGTTTGTTCCTAGTTTTTCTTTCATCTCAAGTTCACAAAAAAGCAAACGAAAAAGTAATTTTCAACAACAATAAAAGAGGCAAAAGAAAGAACCAAAGAAGAGGAAGAAGATGCTTTAGAATTTTGAGATAACCTTAAAATATTCAGTCGCATGAAACAATATGTCTAAGTACTTAAGAAAACCAAAAAATTTGTGTATTTGTACAAAATACCCAAGTATGCAATACATGTTGATGTATTCAAGCTCAAGATCTAATTCACAATATTGGACCTCTATATTTAAACAATAATCAATAAACAATTTTAAATTAAGTTTATGATTAAAATTCATAATGCTGATGCTTTGCTAATCTTTTTATTTAAATGAAATAGAAACTGTACTGGCTTGCTCTGATGCGGATAAAAAAAGTAGCAGGTGATTGTCCAGGTTTTCAAGTTTTTATATAATTACTATAATCTATTGTACTTCATGGCATGAAAAGGAAATCAACACAAATGAAATTTTTTTGGATTAAATACAATCTGACTGCTAAACCTGTGATTAGTGCAAAAAAGAATTGTTGTTATAAATGGAATAAGTTGAAATTCTTGAGTTTTTTAAACTGTTTTTTAGAGATGATCTATAAAATACCTGAGAAAATCTTTTGCCGCTTACTGTTGTACTAAGTAATCCAACCAGTTTCATCAGTAATGTTCAGATGAGTATTTTGATGCAACTTTTGTTGCTCCTGCAGCCACCAGTGCCACAACTGCTGTCTGCAGCTCAACCTTCAAGGATCAATGATATTGATAACCAGACACAGAATTTGAACTTCTTTTTTTTACAAGATGAAGAAATATAACTAGAAGTTTCAGCTACTTAGTCATCGCTTGTAGTCTTACATGCTTTAGTTGTAGCATCTGCAATCGCAAGTAGTGTTTGCAAACCGACTCAAACATTTACACATCAGACTTTTATAGCTCCTCTACATATATCTCAGGTATTGTCACATAATTTTTAACAAAAAAATTCTCAGTTGATTATTAAGCCGGTACACATTAATCTAGTTCTTTAATTCTAGCAGTTGAAAAATTATAGTCTTTCAATATTTTTGAGGTTTAATCAAAGTTGTTACTAAAAACTCTTTTTTTTATTATTATTTATTATTTACTTTTCTACTCAGGTATTCACATGCAACACCAAAATTATCAGCTCAGTTGATAAGGTTTGGAACTACTAATTCACATCCATCAGTTCAAATTCCACGATCTCATCAGAATAATATGCAATTTCGTCGACTCAATCCTGCAAATTATCAACAAAATATAACTTTTGAACAAACTTTGCAAACCAAATCTATAATTCAAAGAGAGAGAATGCAAGGTACTTTTATTTGTTTTTGATATATAAAAAAAATAAAAAATCCATAAAAATCAAAATGAAATTTTAATGTATATTTATTTTAGGAGTTAAACAAAAATGAAAGTAACGACCCAGCAAACAAAGCTAATTTTCCTGGACTTACAAATTTGCATTAGACAAATTCAGTTGATACTAATGGAAAATTGAATCAAATGGAGTCACCTCTTAGACTTAGATTCACACTTACAAAATTTACAAACTTGGGAAAGAAATATAATAATCAACCAATGAATTTTTTTGGTTTTTACCCAACAATTCAATTAATTATTGCAAGTTTACAGCAACCACTTGTCAATTGGATTGGTTCTGTGTATTTGTTACCCAGCTCACCAAAAATTTATTAAGAAATAAATTTTATATTCTTGGTGGAGAAAAGGGGTTTGTAAAAACAGCTTTTTTCTGATTTATTAAGGTCTTCATAATTATTAATCGCTCCAAATAGAATCACTTAATGTTACGAAATTTAAAAAAATTTGCAGGGAGTTCAAAGAATTTTTGGAATTTTACTCAAAAACTAGAATGAAAAATATAATGTCTTGAATGTATTTTTTTTTTTTTTTAATGTATATTCTTCATAGTTTTTTAGTTTTTAATAATAGTATGCAAATCTTTCTTTGATATATTGATTCAAAGACTTGATTTCCTGTTTCAATAGAAAATGTTGCATGCAGCTTTTCATAGAAACCAGAACTTTTTCACAAAATTTTCTGTAGGAAAACTTCAAATTTATAATCCAAGTAAAATAATATTGATAATAATAATTGTCATAAAAAGTTTTTTTCAGAGATTAAAAAATTTTGTAATCATGACCTAAAGCAAATCAATATTATTTAAAAGAAAGAAAACTTTATTGTACTCTTTCAAATCATTTTTTGAAATCAAATTTTTTCTCATAAAGAGAAATTTTTTTTTTTTTTATTATAATTATAAACATTAATTCTTTATCATGAGACAAAATGTATTTAATTCTTTTATTTTAATAGTACATACTATTATAATAAACTATAGCTAAGAAAATTAAAATCCATGTTAAATATATAAATTGTAAATACTGGATTTTGAATTATGAGCTTGTTCCATCCAGTATGTCAGTAATTAATAAATCTTAGCTCGCAACATTAAAATACACTTTGAAAACAAAGTAAAGGGTCCACTGCAAAGATGATTTTCTGAATCATTGAAGACCTAATGATCAAACAAATACAAAATTGCAAATATATAATATTCTGCTACAGAATAATTTATAGAAATTTAATTGTTGCATTATATTTTTCTCTATAAAAAAGTGACATTGAAATAACGTAAAATAATTGATCTAAAATCAATAAGAATTGAAGTTTTTAAATAATTATGATCAGACAAAATTTTTAATTTTTAAATGATGAAATGAAGAAAAAAATAAACTAAAATGATTGAATGTTATATAGGATATGATTATTGATAAATGATAAATGATAAATTTATATGATTTGTAAAAATCGTATTACAGTCATACAGTAAAATAACGATATAAAAAAAAGTATATTATTGATCACACTGAAGTTTATGAAAATTTGAAAAAAAATAAGTGATCCAATTCAATTAATTGAGTTAATCATTGATTAAAAGAAAATTCTTGATAATAAGAAATTATTAAATGAACTATCAATAAAGATAATTAAAAAAAAAAAGTATGCAATTACGCTTCAAAAAATTAAAAAAAATTTTTTTATAACATTAATTATGAAATGAATAGATTTGAAATATAATATTGCCATGAATAAAAAAATGAAAAAAAAAATTCATTAATCAAAGAAAATCATATATTCTGAGAAAAAAAGTAAAGATTGGATTAGTTCTAATCAAATTTTCAATACAAAATGAATGAGGTGAAAAATGATAAAAATGAAAACATTTGTACCAATTACAGTGCTGAAATTTGAAAAAATAATTTTTTATAACAATTAATATAAAATGAAAAAATCTGAAATGAATGAAATAAAGAGAAAAGGCTTAGTATTCAAATTATGGCAAAAACAAAAAATAATACGATTCAAGAAAAATTGAAAAAACGAAAAAAAATTTCAAATCATTGTAATGTTACCATTATGAATAAAAATAAAGGCAATTAATGAAATGAAAAAATACCTAAAATACTTTGAAAAAAAAAAAAAAAAAAGAAAAAGAAAAAAAATTAACTAATGAAAAAAAAAACAGTTGAGAACATATTCTAAAAAAAAAAAATTGCATTACCAATTATGAAATTTTTATTTTGATTTTTATCCAAAAACGAGTGTGATGAAAAATAATAATAATGCAAATGAACAAAATTTAAAGTAATTACACTCCTGAAGTTCGAAAAAACAATTTTTTAAAACAAAAGTTAAAAAAAACGGATTTGAAAGGAATAAAAACAAAGTAAAAAAGCATAATGGTGCAAAAATCACAAAATGATATGATGACAATCGAAGAAATAATTTTTTTTTAAATTCATCAAAAATTCACAATAAAAATTATTTAAAAAATTGAATTGAACAAAAAAAAAAAAAAAAAAATTCTTGAGTGACTGAAATAATAAATAATTGACGATAAAATAATTATCAAATTGATTGCGAAAAAAAAAAACAAACAAACAAACAAAACAAAACAGTAATATAAAAAAAAATAATAAAATAATATTTATGACAATAATTTCTACAATTATCAAAAAAATTTAATAAATTCATTTTTGAATTTGCCGCTGGTTTCGGCTTGTGGCCGCGAGGTGGCGCATACACAACCGCGCGATTGAGTATGGGAGGCTATCTAGATTTATGTTTTTATGTCGAAACTGCAATCGGAGTTACCGGCATACCCAAACGAGCCATATATCCTCCTCTTAATGTTATACTATAGCAGTCTAAATAAATAAAGTTGAACTAAAAAGTCTAATACCAATGTTTATTAATCTCAATTGACAGAGTAATCTTGTTTTTCTGTTTTAATAAGTAAAAAATTACTTTCAATAAAGTAATATTAGTTTCTTAAGTTTTTTATAACATTTGAATGAAATATTAGATAGAAACTTAAAAAGCACTTACAACTTATAAAGAACTTTTTTATCAGGTAATGCAAATTTTAACAATTAAAAATTAATACTTACTGTTTAATATTGTTGAGCTTGATGATTTGAAAAAAAAAAACTTTGTAAAATCCATTCTATAAATAATCAAAACGTTACTTTCTAAACTTTAATACTTATTGTTTATTTCTTGGGATGAAAAATGTTTGGAACTGTAACGATTGTGGGTATTACTACAAAAGCTTTAAAGTATACTACAATGTAACGATAGCAATCTTTCAAAATTACATGAAATAATAATATAAAAATAAAAATATGTTCGTTTTGGTTATGTACTATCAAATAGAAGCTAAATTCGAATCTCTTATGAAAAATCATTATTTTTAATAATTTCACTTATTAGATGAAGTTACAAACAAATTAATGAAACTATGTAAGATACACATGTATCTTACGTTGAGAATTATCTCAATTTTAAATTGTTCAATTCAATTTTTTTACTTATTATGATTGCTGTATTGATAAATTATGTCAGAGTTTTATGGTAGAATATTTTATTTTTCATAACATTATAATAAAATTATTTCAATATTATGTATGAACACGTTTGAAAGGTCTGGTGTACTGACTGTATTTTCAATGTTTTCGATTAAATTAATTTGGAATGCACAGTTTTGGCAACGATAAACAATCTTGAGCTGTAATAAATTCTTAAAACCCAACGATGCTTCAATAATAAAAACTATTGGAAAAGAAAACTTCCTACTTATGTAATGTAAAAACAATTGTTAAAAGCATGTTTTCCTATAAGGTACAAGGTCATTTCAAAAATTTTGTTTATGTAGTTTTTTTCAACTGAAACAACACACACACAACATTTTTTTTTTCATAAATTTTACGAAGATAAAAAAGTTTTTAAATTTATTTTGTAAAATTCAATTTTACTTTTGAAATTGTACCAACCATAGAATAAATGCAATTTTTATTCGCGAATTGCTTTATATTCATAAATTTTTAAATCAATATCAAAATAGGCAATATGAGATTTTTGATAGGCGATTCGGTAAAAAATATAATAGTAAATATAATTTATTTTAAAATATTAATTTTCTTTCTTTAACTTTTAGCAACTCTGACAGTTTCTTGAAAAAAAAGTTATCTTATTACAAATTAAATTGACTAAGACCAAATATAAGGCACTACTGTTTATGTTCATAAAGTTATTAGAATAAATTTATAGGAAATTAGCAGCAGTAGCTCTGCTACTTGTTATATTGATTTTTTTGCATTACCTTATAATTCTTGCCTGAAGTAAAGGAAGTTTAAAGGACCCCGCAATAATCAAATGGAAATTGGGTTTCCGTCAAATCTTCTGAATTTTTGATATGATGTAGCCCTCACCATCCTGAACAAAAGTTCCCATGGGCACAAGTCCCCAAATTGAAAATTTTGGCCGCTAGAGGCCTCCGCGTCTACGTAAATCGCGCATGTAACGTAATAGAAAACTAAAAAAAAAAACTTAGTCTCACTAACATTATATAATTTTTTTTACCTTTTATGAGATGCTGCTTTTTAAAAACGAGTTATCATCAGGTTATCACCTTGAGGTGCGGTCTAACCTCAAAAAATTGCAAAGAATTAAAAAAAAAAAACGTCCGTATTGAAGAATTAGGTGTTGGAAGTTGACTTGTTTTAATAATTTTCGATACTTTTTTAAATAATTCAATCAAATGAATCACGGGTTTTTTCTGAGTTAGTTTTGTACTATCCCTAACCTAAAAAAAATGACGAAAATATTTTTAAAAATAGTTTTTTTACGTCAGGTTTTTTGATATTTTTTTACATATTATATGCACTAGCTTTAATATAAACAGATTTTTATCCATAATTTTTCTATTACCTATAAATAGTTGCCTGTGTTCTCAGAAAAAATAAATCAATAAGCAATTTATATAAATAAATCGTATGTAATTAAATATATGTAGTAAGATAAAATAAAGTGAAATACAGTACAATATTAACATTAAAAAAAAACCGAAAAGAGTTTTTAATACTCTATTACATCATATTTTAACATTTAACAGTTCAAGATGAGAATTATTGACGCAGATGATTTTTTCACTTAAAGAAAACTGCCTTCGTCACAAAAATAGTTTTTTCTAATATGTACATCACTAGTTTGTTGAAAAAAAATTTGACAATTTTGTTGTTTTTTCTGAAAATAAGGATCACAGTGTTTTTGAGAGCTATATGACATTCTTTGTGCTTGAAAATTAGAAGCCTTTTGAACTTCTAAGTAACTGCCGTCACAAAAAATTATTGCTTTTGGATTCTGTGGTTCAGGGTTATATAACTGATTTGCAAAGGCTGTAACATGTCTCTCAATGAAATTCTGACGAGTTATAGAGTTAATGCCAACATTTTCAGGTGCAAATCTTTGCATTAAACTTTTTCTAACTGTTGCAATACTCATACTTGTAGATTGTCTCGTCTTGTATCCGAACATAAAAGTCAAAAATTCGTCCGATAAATCTTGACGCATTTTACACAGAAAAGTTAACAAATGCCTTTTTGTTACATATAGTAATCCATTTGCCTGTTCAACTGGATCACAATAATTAAAAAGATCACGAAACTGCTCTTTGTTAATAGGGCTCAATGAACTAAATTCTTCATCAGTAAAATTATTCTCGTTTTCATACTTCGAATGACAAACAGTATTAGCCACATTGCGGAGTTCTTCTAAGATTCTCTTAAGTTCATTCCCTTTTAGTAAGATTGGTCTATTTACAAAGCGTAGTAAATCTAAAAATTGATGGGAAAGATTACCAGAGTCATCCAAATGACCAGGGCAGGATTTAACGTTATTATTGATGTATATATTTTTTTTAAGGTAAATCTGAGTGCGGCACTTGATATCAAGCCTAACTAAGTCATGGTTATTATTACAAACGAGACAAGAATGGGAACTAGTTTGTGTAAGAACATTTAGCCTCAAACAAGCAGGGTCTTGCTGCATAACCTCAATTTCATGAATTATAGATATATGACAATTAGTACAAATCCGAGTTGCTTCTGTGACTTGCAGAGGTTCTCTGTTAGCATTATCACGACGTAGAATAGCTATTTCCCTTATTTCTTGATCTTCTAGCCTATCAATACGCCGCATCTGTCGCGGTGGTGCGGCTGTGTAACAAACAAAACAAGGTAACCGTCCTCCGTGAGCCATAACTTTTTTTAATAAACTCTAAGACAGCCACGTATCATTCGAACTTATTATATCAGATAAACTTAAAAATAAGACTCTTTATTTTTATTTATTTTTATTATCAATAATTTATCACTTTCATACAACAATTACTTCATTCCGTAAGTCGTCTGTCATCAGCATACTATGATCACAATGAACATAGCAAGATTTATGATAAAAGCCTTAACATAGTGAATTTGTTTCATGTTCTCATTTAAAACTCAAATTGTTTGTTGCAGTGCACCTTTTTTAAAACCTTGGTGGTTTCTTTTTGATTTTTGTATTTTAGCTTTATTTATATTATTTTTTCTGATAACACAGGCAACTATTTATAGGTAATAGAAAAATTATGGATAAAAATCTGTTTATATTAAAGCTAGTGCATATAATATGTAAAAAAATATCAAAAAACCTGACGTAAAAAAACTATTTTTAAAAATATTTTCGTCATTTTTTTTAGGTTAGGGATAGTACAAAACTAACTCAGAAAAAACCCGTGATTCATTTGATTGAATTATTTAAAAAAGTATCGAAAATTATTAAAACAAGTCAACTTCCAACACCTAATTCTTCAATACGGACGTTTTTTTTTTTTAATTCTTTGCAATTTTTTGAGGTTAGACCGCACCTCAAGGTGATAACCTGATGATAACTCGTTTTTAAAAAGCAGCATCTCATAAAAGGTAAAAAAAATTATATAATGTTAGTGAGACTAAGTTTTTTTTTTTAGTTTTCTATTACGTTACATGCGTGATTTACGTAGACGCGGAGGCCTCTAGCGGCCAAAATTTTCAATTTGGGGACTTGTGCCCATGGGAACTTTTGTTCAGGATGGTGAGGGCTACATCATATCAAAAATTCAGAAGATTTGACGGAAACCCAATTTCCATTTGATTATTGCGGGGTCCTTTAAACTTCCTTTACTTCAGGCAAGAATTATAAGGTAATGCAAAAAAATCAATTTAACAAGTAGCAGAGCTACTGCTGTTAATTTCCTATAAATTTATTCTAATAACTTTATGAACATAAACAGTAGTGCCTTATATTTGGTCTTAGTCAATTTAATTTGTAATAAGATAACTTTTTTTTCAAGAAACTATATACATGTTAAAAACATACTTAGTTTTTAGCTCTTAATAATAATTTTAATTTTTAGCTAGTAATAAATTGACGATAGTAAAGATAAAAAATTAAAAAAAAAGGGAGGTTAAATTTTTTTTTTCATGAAAATGTAAACTAAAAAATTTTTAAATATTCATAAATAAATAAACAAATAAATATGTGAAAATATTTGTTTAAGTTTATTATAGTTAAATAAAAGAAATTTTATAATCAAGCCCCGAAGGGGCACAACTTAAATATTAGTTCTAATCCATCATCTCTAACGTTAATGTGTGGTTTGGGTGGCTAGAGTCACCGCTCTCTATTTTGCCGTCTCAAGTTCGATTCTATGTGCTTTTTTTTTTTTTTTTAATAAATTATACGCTCTTTAGGTGTTTTAAAGGACATTTTCTAACTTTTAAAAATTTTTATTAATAAATGCATTGGTACACTTATTTTTAAAATTTTTAATTTTTTAATAACTTTATGGAGGATAAATGAATGAAAAAAATAATTTTTTCAGGGGAATATTTTTATTTTGGTAATAAATTTTAATAAATATAAGAAAATATCTGATCAAGTTTATTATAGTTAAATAAATGGAATTTCATAATCAAGCCCCGAAGGGGCACAACTTAAATATTAGTTCTAATCCATTATCTCTAACGATAATGTGTGGTTTGGTGGCTAAAGTCACCGCTCTCTATTTTGCCGTCACAGGTTCGAATCTTTGTGCTTTTTTTTTTAACAAATCATATTCATACGCTCTTTAGGTGTTTTTAAGGATATTTTCTGACTATTAAAATTGTTATTAATAAATGCATCGGTACACTCATTTTTAAAAATTTTAATTTTTTAATAACCTTGTGGAGGATAAATGAATGAAAAAAAATAATTTTTTCAGGGGCATTTTTTTAATTCGATAATCAATTTTCCTAACAATAAATGAACAGATTCATTATGATTCTTCATAAAGATCAACAAATAACATTTCTAATCAAGCAATTAGTAATCCATTTTCATTGGAATAAAAGAAAATGTTTATTCAAAAATAAAGATACTGTACTTAAAATGACCCCCTCTTCTTGGTATCTTGAATGTATCGACTCTATGACCAGTGTGTCCGATCCCGGCCCAGGGGGTATCGAGAAATTTAAAAATCTTCCGGCGAAGATCAGGCAAACAAAAAGCACACAAAACCTTGGGCAGCTGGGTTCAATAAATAAATAAATGAATAAAAAAGTAAATAAATAATTCCCCAAACTTAACAACCCAAAAACCCTGGGCATTGAGATTAAAATAATCAATAATTAAATGAATAAAAGAACCCCAAGCAAGACAACCCAACAACGCTGGTCATTCGTGTTTTTGTTTTTTTTTTATTTTTTATTTATTTTTTTTTTATTTCTAAATAAATAAATAAATAAACCAAAAAAAAACCAAATCAATAACGCAGGGTGTTAAAGTTTTTTATGAACAATCAAAAATTAAATAATCAAACAAACAAAGCTAGACGACCCAACAGCGCTGGGCGTACTGGTTTTATTGTGAAAAAATGAATAAATAAATAAATAAATAATCCCTAAAGCATCTACAACCTAATAACGCTGGGCGTCCGGGTATTTTAAAATAAATAAATTAATGAACCGCCAAGCGCTTCAACCTCATTACGCTCGGCGTCCGAGTTTTTTTTTATTACATAATTTAATAAATAAATTAATGAACCACCAAGCTCTACAACCACATAATGCTAGGCATCCGAGTTTTTTTAATAAATGAACTAATCAATAAATTAACAGAACGCCAAGCACTACAACCCCATAACGCTGGGCGTCTGGATTTTTCTAATAAATAAATTAAAAAAAAAATCGACAAAATGCCAAGCTCTACAACCACATAACGCTAGGCATCCAAGTTTTTTAAATAAATGAACTCATAAATAAATTTACAAAACGCCAAGCACTACAACTTCATAACGCTGGGCGTCCGATTTTTTGAAAATTAATGAACAAATATGACAATGAACCACCGAACAATACAACCCCCTACTCTGGGCATCCGAATTTTTCTAATAAATAAATTAATCAATCGCCAAGCACTGAAACCCCATAACGCTGGACGTCCGAGTTTTTTTTTTTTTTTAATAAAGTAACCAACCGCCAAGCAATAAAACCTCATAACGCTGAGCATCTGAGTTTTTCAAATAAATAAATTGATAAACCACCAAGCGCTACAACCCCATAAAGCTGGATGTCTGAGCTTTTTTTTTTATAAATTAACTATCCATCAAGCAATAAAACCCCATAACGCTGGAAGTCCGAGTTTTTCTAATAAAGTAATTAATAAATAAACTCATGAACCACATGGCATATCAACCCCATAACACCGGGCGTCCGAGTTTTTCTAATAGATAAATTAATAAATAAATTAACAAACTGCCAAGCGCTACAACCCCATAACTCTGGACGTCCGAGTTGTTTTGTTTAAAATAAATTAACTAACCGTCATGCCCAAAAACTCCATGACGCTAGAGGTCTAAGTTTTTTTTTTTTAAATAAATAAATAACTAAATGAGCCACTAATCAGTACAACCCCATAACGCTGGGCGTTCTGGTTTTTTTTTTTTTTTTTAAATAAATTTACTAATCACAAAGCACTAAAACTCCATATAGCTGTGCGTCCAAGTTTTTTTTAATAAATAAAATCATATATAAATGATCTACCTAACATTACAACCCCATAACACTGGGCATCCGAGTTTTACTAATAAATAAATTAATAAGCCGTCAAGCGTTGTAACCTCATAACAACGGACGTCCGGTTTCTTTTTTTTAAATAAATTATCTAACCGTCAAGCACTGAAACTCCATAACGCTTGACGTCCGAGTTTTTTTTTGATGAATAAATCAATAAATAAATTAACAAACTGTCAAGCAGTACGACTCCATAGCGCAGGGCGTTCAAGTGTTTTTTTAATGAATAAATTAATAAATAAATTAACAAACTGTCAAGCGCCACAACCCCATAACGCTGGGTGTCCGAGTTTTTTTTTTTTAATAAATTAGCTAACCACCAAGCACTAAAACCCCATGAAGCTGGGCGTCCGAGTTTTTTTGAATAAGTAAATAAATATATGAATGAACCGCCAAATAATACGACCCCATAACGCAGGACGTTCGAGTTTTTTATTTGTCTTTTTTTTTAAATAAATTACTTATCCACCAAGCACTTAAACCCCATAACGCTGTGCTTCCAAATTTTTCTAATAAATAAAATAATAAACCACCAAGCGCTACAACTCCAAAACGCTGGACGTCAGATTTTTTTAAATATTTTAAATAATAAATAAACTAACAAACTGCCAGGCACTGCAACCCCATAACGCTGGACGTCCGAGTTTTTTTTAATGAATCAATTAATATTTATTTATTAGAAAAATTCGGACGCACAATGTTATGGGATTTTAGTGCTTGGCGGTTAGTTAATTAATTTAAAAAAAAAAACTCGGACGTCCAACGTTATGGGGTAGTAGCGCTTGGCGGTTTATCTATTTATTTATTTGAAAAACTTGGACGCACAGCGTTATGGGGTTTTAGTGCTTGTCGGTTAGTTAATTTTTTTAAAAAAAAAACTCGGATGTCCAACGTTATGGGGTTGTAGCGCTTGGCGGTTTATCAATTTATTTATTTGAAAAACTCGGACGCTCAGTGTTATGGGGTTGTAGGGCATAGCAGTTTGTTAATTTATTTATTGAATTATGTAATAAAAAAATACTCGGACGCTGAGCGTAATGGGATTTTAGGGCACGGCAGTTTGTTAATTTATTTATTAATTTTTTTTTTTAGAAAACTCGGACGTCCAGCGTTATAGGGTTTTAGTCCTTGGCAGTTAGTTAATTAATTAAAAAAAAATAACTCGGATATCCAACGTTATGGGGCTGAAGCGCTTGGCGGTTTATCAATTTATTTAATTGAAAAACTCGGACGCCCAGTGTTATGGGGTTGTAGCGCATGGCAGTTTATTAATTAATTTATTAGTAAAACTTGGATGCCCAGTGTTATGGGGTTGTATTATTTGGTGGTTCATTTATACATTTATTTATTTATTTAAAAAAACTCAGACGCCCAGTTTCATGGGGTTTTAGTGCTTGGTGGTTAGTTAATTTATTTAAAAAAAAAACTCAGACGTCCAGCGTTATGAGGTTGTAGCGGTTGGCAGTTTATTAATTTATTTATTTAATTATGTAATAAAAAAAACTCGGACACTGAGCGTAATGGGATTGTAGGGCATGGATGTTTGTTAATTTATTTACTTCTTTTTTTTTTTTAGAAAACTCGGACGTCCAACGTTATGGGGCTGTAGCGGTTGGTGGTTTATCAATTAATTGATTAAAAAAACTTGGTCGCCCAGCGTTATGGGGTTGTAGTGCTTGGCGGTTTGTTAATTTATTTATTAATTTATTTATAAGAAAAACTCGGATGCCCAGTGTTATGGGGTTAATATGCCCTACGGTTCGTTAGTTTATTTATTAATTTATTCATTAGAAAAACTCGGACATCCCGCGTTATGGGGTTTTATTGCTTGGTGGTTAGTTAATTTATACAAAAAAAAAAAAAAAAAAACGTACTTCCAGCGTTATGGGGTTGCAACGCTTGGCGATTGATTAATTTATTTATTAGAAAAATTCAGATGCCCAGTGTACGGGGTTGTATTGTTCAATGGTTCATTGATATATTTGTTCATTTATTTGAAAAAAATTGGACGCCCAGCGTTATGGGATTGTAGTGCTTGGCGTTTTGTTAATTTATTTATGAGTTCATTTATTTACAAAACTTGGATGCCTAGCCTTATGTGGTTGTAGAGCTTGGTAGTTTGTTAATTTTTTTTTTAATTAACTTACTAGAAAAACTTGAACGCCCAGCGTTATGGGGTTGTAGTGCTTGGTAGTTTGTTAATTTTTTTTCTAATTTATTTACTAGAAAAACTCGAACGCCCAGCGTTATGGAGTTGTAGTGCTTGGCGTTCTGTTAATTTATTTATTAGTTCATTTATTTAAAAAACTCGGATGCCTAGCATTATGTGGTTGTAGAGCTTGGTGGTTTATTAATTTATTGATTAAATTATGTAATAAAAAAAACTCAGACGCCGAGCGTAATGGGGTTGAAGCGCTTGGCAGTCCATTAATTTATTTATTTTAAAAAACCCGGATGCCCAGCGTTATTAGGTCGTCTAGCTTTGTTTGTTTGTTTATTTAATTTTTGATTGTTCATAAAAACTTTAACGCCCTGCGTTATTGATTTGTTTTTTTGTGGGTCTATTTATTGATTTATTTAAAAATAAAAATAAATAAATAAAAAATAAAAAAAAACGAAAACACGAATGACCAGCATTGTTGGGTTGTCTTGCTTGGGGTTTATTTATTCATTTAATTATTGATTATGTTAATCTCAATGCCCAGGGTTTTTGGGTTGTTAAGTTTGGGGGATTATTTATTTACTTATTTATTCATTTATTTATTTATTGAACCCAGCCGCCCAAGGTTTTGTGTGCTTTTTGTTTGCCTGATCTTCGCCGGAAGATTTTTAAATTTCTCGATACCCCCTGGGCCGGGATCGGACACACTGGTCATAGAGTCGATACATTCAAGATACCAAGAAGAGGGGGTCATTTTAAGTACAGTATCTTTATTTTTGAATAAACATTTTCTTTTATTCCAATGAAAATGGATTACTAATTGCTTGATTAGAAATGTTATTTGTTGATCTTTATGAAGAATCATAATGAATCTGTTCATTTATTGCTAGGAAAATTTATTACCAAAATAAAAAAATGGCCCTGAAAAAATTATTTTTTTTCATTCATTTATCCTCCACACGGTTATTAAAAAATTAAAATTTTTAAAAGTAAGAGTACCGATGCATTTATTAATAACAATTTTAATAGTTAGAAAATGTCCTTAAAAACACCTAAAGAGCGTATGACTATGATTTGTTAAAAAAAAAAAAAAGCACAAAGATTTGAACCTGTGATGGCAAAATAGAGAGCGGTGACTCTAGCTACCGAACCACACATTATCGTTAGAGATAATGGATTAGAACTAATATTTAAGTTGTGCCCCTTCGGGGCTTGATTATAAAATTTCTTTTATTTAAGTATAATAAACTTAAACAAATATTTTCACATATTTATTTGTTTATTTATTTATTTATGAATATTTAAAAATTTTTTAGTTTACATTTTCATGAAAATAAAAAATTTAACCTCCCTTTTTTTAAATTTTTTATTTTTACTATCGTCAATTTATTACTAGCTAAAAATTAAAATTATAATTAAGAGCTAAAAACTAAGTATGTTTTTAACATGTATATTTAAATACTTTAAATGCTTTTTAAGACCTAACGACTGCTAACGCGAAATGAGTAGTTTTGGGTCCCATCCGCTAGGTGGCTTACCGTTAGAACTGAGCTCTCAGCAAAGTAACAAGCTATGGATATATAAACCACCAAATTTTGTTTCTCCGGCCGAGCGACTGAAAGTCGTTTCAATAATTTTTGAATGATTTGACTAGTCTGAGAGCTGTTCTTACCAATTTTGGTCGAATTATTTACAAAAAAAATTAAAAACATAAAATTTTTCTACCTCAAATTCATAGGTATTTTTAATTAAATCACTCAAACTTGAGGTTCTCGCTAAAACGTTTTAAATTCAAATCGGTAATTTGGAACCTTGTCAACACTCTGTAGCAACTTTGAAGGAACGTTTTACCATAAGGTTCTCGAAACGTTGCCAGAACAATTTGTGGTAACCTTTTGAAAAAATATGGTTGACAAACTTCGTTGCCATAACGTTGATTGAAGGTTTTCTTTGTTTTGAAAACTTTTTGTGCTATCTGGGAATATTTTAGGCGGACTTTACTTGTAGGAGAGGGAGTCCACACATGAGGAATATTATAATAAATTAGGCCAAGGCCAAGCCCTCGTGGAAAAGAGGCCAAATCATTGGTTTTCCCCCAGATTCGGGCACACAAGGGAGGGTCCATGATCCCCTCTACGGGGGTGGGTCCTCATGCGTAGGCGTATAAATAGGGCCGCGAACGCGAGCCCGGGAGCTTGGTTAATTCAGTCGCGTACCAGAACTCGTCCCGCGCACATCGTTCCGCGAAGAAGATCTCCACGACCGGACTCACGAGAGTTAGAGATTTCAAGGTCTCGATACTTTTATAAAAATAGATCGAGATCAACCTGAGTGACTATTTATAGTCTCGTTTTAAGGGCAATTCTGAGAGTACTAATCAGAGCACCTAATTCGCGAGTTTCGGATAAATGCGAGTTAAAATAAAAATTAGAGCTCTGGTAGTGACGATTATATTTTGAAAGACTTTTAAGGAAACAACAGCCTTTGTGACCGACTAGAGAAAATTACCGGGAAGTTCCTTCAGGACTGTGCAGAACCACCGATTCACCACCTCAAGCAGCCCAGCGGGAGTCTTCAGTCTACAACAACGTCACACTCTCTCTCTCTCTGTGAAGTGACCTGAACTTTTATAGAAGTAAGATTATATTAAGGAAGTAGCTTGTAATGTTTTGTAATGGTTTAGTTTTTTTAAATAAATAGAATTTCAAAGTAGTCTTTCGGGTTTGTAGTTTTGTCAGTTAACCCCTCCTCTCAGTTATCCGATTCACCTACCCGGTAATTAAAAAAGGGTGAAGTAGATTTAAATTAATTAAATAGATCTGTCCCGATTTTGGGACATGACACTAAGAACAATTCAATGCAATTTTTACAAATAATTAAGAGGTCAACTTAATGACAGCATTAGATTCCATGATTCGTATTTTTTATAACACGAAAACTTACTTCTGAGATTTTTAACCACTTACATTCTGAGAGTTTCATAAAGTGTTATTTTATAATACTCTAGTAATGATTTTTTTTTTAATAATCCTTTTTTAAAAAGTAATGGAAAATTCTGATGAATTAATCTACATTACATTTTCACTGAAAAATACCAATTCCAAAGTAATACTTTTACAAACTTGATATAAATTTCCGAAAAAATAACATCTTCATTGTAAGAATCTATCATTTCAGAGTTAGTCAAAAAAAAACTGTTTCCTTATAAGGTGATTTACCTTTGTTAGTTTAAAAATAATTAAAAAATTACAACCCGAGGTGTCTTCCAAATATGCGAAATTAGTAAATCCAATCATTTGAAAGTCTGTTTACTTTGCAATACTATTAGTATACAAAAACAAAATAATAATAAATTTCATTTATTTTTTCTTCGCTAAAAATCTCTTGAAATAGTACATTTCGAAACTAGTGCCACGTCATCGGTTGATTTGAAGGCACCGAGGGTGAAGCGAAGTTGAGCCCGACTGCAGCGTTGGTATCGATAGTCTGCTCAGGGTAATAAGCTTTATGTTCAGGGCATACTTTTCGACCAAGCATTAGGTTCAGGTTATTCGGCGGGCTAGTACAGGAATCCCACAAGCTTTACAACCCAATAACGCTGGGTACATCGATAAATGAATTATTTTTTATAAACAAATAATTAACCAGTAAGCTTCAAACCTCCGTAACGCTGGAAAAAAGGATAAATAAATAATATCTTATAAACAATTAATTAAACCACCATGCTCTAAACCCCCATAACGCTGGGGAGAGCCATAAATAAATAATTTTTTATAAACAATTAAATAAACCGACAAGCTCTAAACCCCAATAACGCTGGGGAGAGCGATAAATATATTATTTTTAATAAACAATTGAATAAATCGACAAGCTCTAAGCCTCCATAACGCTGGGGAGAGCGATAAATATATTATTTTTAATAAACAATCGAATAAATCGACAAGCTCTAAGCCTCCATAACGCTGGGGAGAGCGATAAATAAATTATTTTTTAAAAACAATTAAATAAAGCGACAAGCTCCAAACACTCATAACGCTGGGCGCCCGAGTTCAACAAAAAAGCTGATTGGCTACCCCCTAAGCTCTAAGTTGATTATGTTGCAAACAAAGAGTTAAACAATAAGTATAAGAGTTATAGTGTTTTCCTAATCAACCACACCATTTTGGAGTTAAAAATTTTAGATTTACAACTTTTTGATACAATTGCACCAGTGCAGCGTTATTAGGTATCGTTACAAAATGATTTATTTCGTCAACTAAAATGCAGTCATATTTTTGGATTAGTTTAACTCGGACTCCCAAGGTTTTGGGGGTTTAAGGCTTGGGGGGTAGCTGATCAGCTTTTTTGCTGAACTCGAGCGCCCAGGGTTTTGGGGGCTGAGAGCTTGGGGGGTAGCCTATCAGCTTTTTGTTGAACTCGGGCGCCCAGGCTTTTGGGGTCTTAGAGCTTGGGGGGTAGCCAATCAGCTTTTTTGTTGAACTTGGGCGCTCCAGGTTTTGGGGGTTTAAAGCTTGGGGCATGGCTGATTAGTTTTTTTGTTAAACTCGGGCGGCCAGCGTTGAGAGGGTTCAGAGCTTGTCAGTTTATTTAATTGTTTATAAAAATTAATTTATTCATCGCTCTTCCCAGCTTTATGGGGGTTTAGAGCTTGTCGGTTTATTTAATTATTTACAAAAATTATTTATTTATCGCTCTCCTCAGCATTATGGGAGCTTAGAGCTTGTCGGTTCATTTAATTGTTTATAAAAAATTATTTATTTACCACTCTCCCCAGCGTTATGGAGGCTTAGAGCTTGGTGGTTTAATTAATTGTTTATAAGAAATTATTTATTTATCCTTTTTTCCAGCGTTACGGGGGTTTGAAGCTTGCTGGTTATTTATTTGTTTATAAAAAATAATTCATTTATCAATATACCCAGCGTTATTGGGTTGTCAGGCTTGTGGGATTTCTGTACTAGCCCGCCGAACAACCTGAACCTAATGCTTGGTCGAAAAGTATGCCCTGAACACAAAGCTTACACGGGAAAAAAAAATGTGAGTTTCTCCAAAAGTTCAGGGAGTTTTCACAAAAAAAAATTGAAGATTCTCCAATCTTCAAAAATTGGAGTTTCGCCTATTTTTTTTGGTAAATCTACAATTTAAAATTGTATATTTTGTTGAATAGGTTAAGATTCTCAGAGATGATTCACGTGCTGGTATAGAATCTTTAAATTAATATCCTGGACCCTGGTTAGTGGATCGCTGACGGTAGCATAGCCTGAAGAGCATACTCGGGGACCATTGCACCCGGTGGCCCCTGACCGGTACAACTGGGGACCATCTCCGAGAGCTTGCTTGAATTTTTTTAGAAGTGACTTTGATGATCATCTGTGAGCTCCCAGGCATGAATTTCGACCTGGACAACCAGGTCGCCGATGATGGGTACACCTGGGATCATCTCCGAGATCTTGGTTTGAATTTTCGTCGAGGTGACTTTGATGATCGTCTGTGAGTTCCTAGGAATGAATTTCGACCTGTACAACCAAGTCACCGATGACGGGCATACCCGGAGATCATCTCCGAGAGCTTGGTTCGAATTTTCTTCGAGGTGACTTTGGTGATCGTCTGTGAGCTACCAGGCATGAATTTAGACCTGGACAACCAGGTCGCCAATGTCGGGTATACCCGGGGATCACCTCCGAGAAGTTGACTTGAGTTTTCTTCTTGGTGACTCTAGTGATCAATATCATGATTCTTACCTAGAGAGCTCGATTGCTTGAAGATGATGCCCGGGTATACCCGACATCGGCGACCTGGTGTCAGGGTATACATTCGTGTCTGAGAGCTCTCAGGCAATCACCAAAGTCACCTTGAGGAAAATTCAAACCAAGCTCTCGGAGATGATCTCCGGGTATACCCGTCATCGGCGACCTGGTTGTCCAGATCGAAATTCATTCCTGGGAGCTCGCAGACGATCATCAAAGTCACCGCGACGAAAATTCAAACCAAGCTCTCGGAGATGATCCCAGGTGTACCCGTCATCGGCGACCTGGTTGTCCAGGTCGAAATTCACGCCTGGGAGCTCACAGATGATCACCAAAGTCATTTCTAACAAAATTCAAGCAAGCTCTCGGAGATGGTCCCCAGTTGTACTGGTCAGGGGCGACCTGGTGCAATGGTCCCCGAGTATGCTCTTTAGGGTATACTACCGTCAGCGATCCACTAACCCGGGTCCAAGAGATTAATTTAAAGTTTCTATACTAGCTCGTGAATCATCTCTGATAATCTTAACCTATTCGACAAAATATACAATTTTAAATTGTAGATTTACCAAAAAAAATAGGAGAAACTCCAATTTTTGAAGATTGGAGAATCTCCAATTTTTTTTTTTGTGAAAACTCCCTGAACTTTTGGAGAAACTCCCATTTTTTTTTCGTGTGAACAGAATATCGATACCAACGTTGAGCCCGAGATTCTTCAAACAGCGGTGGTGAAGATGCGCACTAGTTTCGAAATATAAATATATAATATTTTTTACGCACTTGTGACGAAAATGTTCTATATATCATTACAAACTAATTTATTTTTTTTCGACCTTCTAAAACTATCTATATATGTATTTAATTTTATTTAAAATTTTTTACAATATTTTTATAAAAATCTCTTTCGATCTTTTTAATAATCTAAATTTATTTTTTTAAGGCGTGCTGCAAAAAGAAAGGCAGCATCTGTACACGATAGCGTTGAAGTCATTGACAAGCTTATACCAACCGAAAATGAAACTTCGAACAGATTTAAATCTTCACCCTTTACCAAGTCTAAGCATTCCAGCCCTGTTAAAGTACCACCAAATAAAAAATTCAAAAAAACTTATCCAAACAGCCGTAATAATGTGTCTATGAGCTCTCTTGAAAAGTCAAATTCTTGTTTTAATTTAGTAAGTATCGTTTCAAAAGAGATAAAGGAAAAAATAGGATTCCTATCGTTTAATTTATTCTTCTTTTTTTGGACATTTTCTTGTATAATATTTGGTTTTGTAGTTGGTTTATCTGTTAATGTAGCTGAAAAATTAAAATTTCGCAATCGTTGCAACTGTTGTAAATCAAATTGCACAAATATAAGTAAGATACGGAAAAATGCTCGCATAGAACACAACAAACTGGTTCGCCGGATTAAAAGAAGTAATGTTCAAAGTTTACAAAAATCACCCAAAAAATCGGAAAACAAAATATTATGTCAAACTAAAGTATCTTCAAAGCAGTCAAATAATAATGTTTTTTCGCAAAATGATAGTAACATTCAGCTCAGTGGCAGGAGAGTAGTTAAGATTGATTATTTTTGGAAGGAATTGCAGAAAAACTTAGGTGAACATTTATCGAAAGAGTGTCAGTTGTCTGCTTGGGTTTTGGTAGGAAAAAGTAAGTGCGTCGGAGGTTTGCGGTCACTTTTTAAGTTTAAATGTAGTAAGTGTAAACGAAAATGTCAAGTCTGGTCAGAAGGTAAAGATAATTATGACATGGATATTGTATTAGCAAGTGTTTTAGGTGATTTGGCTGAAGGTCTAGGTCATACAAATATGCTTGGTAAGTTTGCTGTGATGGGCATTAAGTACATGTCTCAACCAACTTTCAAAAAAAATGAACAAAAACTTCTTTTTCACTTGCGAAATTTATCGGTGAGAAGTACGATAGAAGCTGCTAAAGAAGAAGCAGCTGTAGCAAGAACAAATGGCGAAGTTATTGATGACGTACCTTATATAACTGTAATTGTAGATGGAAGTTGGCTGAAGCGGAGTTTCGGTAAGCAATTTAATTCTTTATCTGGACTCGGAGTTATCGTAGGTTTGAGAACGGGAAAAATTTTGCATATTGGAATAAAAAGCAATTATTGTACAAACTGTCTTCGTAGAGAAAGTAAGGGACTAGAGCGCTCTGATCATGGATGCTCAAAAAACTTTCCGCGCGATTGGTCATCTACATTAATAGAATCTATTGCCCTGGAAGAAGGTTTCAAAACAAGCGTTGAAAAACGGGGTTTGATTTACAATACTTTCATCGGCGACGGAGACAGCAATTTTTACAAAAGGCTTCTCGACATTGATCCTTATAAAAAATATAATGTTAGGGTTACAAATATAGAATGTACGAACCGTCTACTTCGAAATTAATGCAAAAGGTTAAAAGTCATTGGTAAGACTCCACAAGATAAAAGTAAAAAACAGAAAGGTTATTATGAGGTAAGAAAAAAAATTCAAAATAAAGATAAAATGGTTAGAGGTTTAATAGAATCTGAAGTTAAAAAAATATGTTCAAATTCAAAACAAACAGAGCAAGAAAAAACAAAATATCTTCAATCATATTTATTAAACTTACCTTATCATATTTTTGGAGTTCATAAAAATTGTGCCACATTTGAAATGTCTTGTGAGGATATAGAAGAATCGAATGTTGAGTTTTTGAAGCAGTTCGACGTATTCCAAAATACAGTAAGTACTTTCACAAGTTTTAGCGCTAACGCTAAAAGTATTATACAACAAAAAACAAATAATGTTGTAGAAGGTTTTAATAGCGAAGTATGTAAGTATGTTGGAGGTAAACGTATAAATTTTGCTTGCAGTAGTCAGTACGAGACTAGAAAACTAATTTCTTTACTTAATTTTAATTCTAGAAAAGGCGTCGTAGAAATAATTGAATCTCTTAATAAAGAAGTACCAGAAGCTGTGTCCGAAGATTTAGAACGAAGAAAATGTAAAACTGCATGGGTCCGAGAGTATCGAAAAAATAATGGCCATCAACGAAACTGGGCACCTAGTGCTGGTAAAAAAGATGAAAATTATGGAAAAAACTGTGAACAACTAGACATAGACGAAACAAATCCTGAGGCTTATAAGGTTTTGGTAGAAAGTCATATGGAAGAATTACAAGAGTTACGTCAGAATCGTGTTCAGATTGAAGGGCTTACGATTGATCAAAGTGGATCAGATTTATGGCATAGAATTAGAAAAAGCAGTGTGGTTACAGCGTCACATTTTGGACCATTATGCCGTAGGTTACCTCATACACCTTGCGAAAGTCATGTTAAAGCAATTCTTTACAATGAAATAGCAGAACCAACGGAACCAATGAAATACGGTTTGAAAGAGGAAGAAAATTCGATTGATGAACTTTCAAAAGAATTGAATTTTCAAATTGAAAGAAATGGATTGTTTATTTACGAAGAGGATCCTAGATTTGGTGCAACTCCAGACGGGCTCATAGGAGAGGATGGAATAGTTGAAGTGAAAAATCCTCACAGAGCCAGATATATGAATATTCCAACAGCCATGAACACTTTTAGTGATTTGAATTGTGTCGATCCTTTTACTGGGAGTATGAAAAAACTCACCGTTGGTACTATTAAATCCAAGGCCAGCTACAAATAACGAAACGAAGTTATTGCATTTTTCTTATGAGAACGCAACTTGGCAAGTTAATTCTTCGTATTGAGAGAGATGACAATTTTTGGAAAACAGAGATGTTTCCAAAACTATCAGAATTTTACGAGTGTGTTCTTCTCGAAAAGTTCAATAAAAGATATGAGCAACGCAGGCCTTTCAAAGATTCTCCATCTATAATTGAAGCTCGGAGGCAGAACAACTTGAAAAAAGAAGAAAATTCTAAAAAAGGTAATAAAAGAAGTGCTAGAAAATATCTGGTCAAGCAGCATCTATTCTTCAAGTTCCTAATCATATAGCTCATTCAAATCAAGGGTTACAGCCGAATGATAAAAAATTCAGGGCAAAACTCTCTGTGACCGAGCACTCTACTAATAATTTCGATGATATTTTAAATAATGACTATCAAAATGAAGATGATTTTAATTATGGTTGCGAGTATTATAATGAATTATATCAATGTTGGTATAATTTAGATGATAGTGCAGAAGATGATGAATATGATGTTTTTAAAACTGACGAGCCTTCAGATGTAAATTGTTTAATAGTCCAAAATCTCAAGAATGATGCTGATGGAGATAACAGCAAGGCAGTTAAAAAATGTAAAAACGATCCAGGTAATTTTAGTGATAATAGCGAAGACTATCTTGTTAAATATGACTGGGGAGGAATCACAGAGGAGACTCAAGGAGAGGAATGGACACCGGAACAAATCGATAGTATTCGAAGAGGTTTATCTGAAATTCATTTTGATGGATTAAATTTTAACTTACTAAAAAGTACAATTTTGAATGTAAAGTCAACGCTTACATCAGACTGCTTAGACGCGCTCGTTTATTTAGTTCAAAAAAAAAGGATTGAAATAGCTAGTGTTGCTTACAATGGACATTGCAATGCCACGACAGGGCTCAGCGAGTTTGTTCCACCTGCAACGACGAATAACAGCTTTGCTATTCTTGGAAATTCGACAACTTTTCATTGGATATTAGCTAGATATGATGGAAAATCATTACATATCTACGATACTTTAAGTAAATCACAAAACTTGCACCCTGATGAGCTCGAATTCATAAAAGGGCGCTTTCCAACAGTAGAAAAGAACGATATCAAGTTTCCAAGAATAAAAAGCAAACAACCAGATGTAATATCTTGTGGAGTATACGGAGAGGCATTGTTAGTGCATGGAGCTTTAGGAGATGATGTAGCTAATGTCAATTGTCCAGAAACGTGAAAGAATTGAGAAAACATTACTGGAAAATAGTGGAAACACAAGAGCTAAGTCGCTTTCCAACTTGTTGAGCTCTAAAAGTCTTCGTCATTATTCTTATGATAAATCAGGATTACTACGAAGAACTTCATCATTTATTTGCATGATTTTACTTTAAATTAAAAACATTTTTTCAGTAGTTATACAATTACAAATATTTAAAAAAAATAAATTTGTTATATTTGTTAGTTATTAATGTGTACGTTTTAATCCTTCATGTTTTTTGTTGTGTTTCTTGATTTTAGAAATATTTTTCTGCATCCATTAATAGTATTTCAGTACTGCATGCTTGAAACTAGTTGAGTTAACATTTTAGTTGCATGATATTTTTAACAAAACCAGTTTCAAAAATTAATGTACATTTTTTTAGAAAAAAAAATGTTGTTTTTGAATAGAGAACCCCACTAATAATAAACCATACTTTGAAAAATGAGCCAAGAAAGCAATGATCAGCAATCAATAACTATTTATTGAAAACATCGAAAAAGACTTGAAGAATAAATGAAAAATTAAAATGATTTATGAAGAATAATTTGCCAAGAAAAAAAGAATAACCAGTCTAAGAAAGTACCAGCTTAAAAAATTTTATCGTGAAACAATTTAAATTATTAATCTATTTTAATGCATGATTAATTAATATATTATTGGAGCTGGTGTAATTTTGCATGTTTTATAATTAATCACAAATCAATAATTATTTATAAAGAAGAGCTAAAACAAATCAAATCACGTAAGAATAATAATAAAAAAACTGTATGAAGAAAGCTGCGTATGAATCTCCTCAAAGTAATAATTATCTATTTGTTTTGCATAATTGAATAAATCAGTCTTCATGGATGTTGGTGTTGTTAATATGCTTCATAATTTGATAGGAAAATAAGGAGAAAAACAAAATAAATAACAAGGATCGGCTGCAAGAATTCCTGCATTATTAAAAAAAGGTAATGTTAGCTATTTTATTTAGAAACCTCGGTAGTATTTTGAATAAAGGTAGTATTTTGTACTTTGCTAACAGGGATGAATGTAGAGTAAGCACTATGGTGATGGTGATAGCAAATTTTTTTGTATGAATGAAAACCGCGTGGTGATAATGTGAACAAACACGGACGTCCTCGCGAGAGGAGGCCGGACACGCCACCCAGTCAAGCTGTAATGGTTAAGTCCGGGCTGGGCGGGGGTAAAAGGAGACGGGTGTTTAGTGGGTATCAAGGTCGGAGTCCCACACACGGGGTGTCATTGACACCTGACAGTGCGTAAGTGCATTCACCAACTCCAAAAAAAAAAAAAAAAAAAAGGTTAAGATGTATTTTTATTGTTTAATGAATAATTTCTTTTGTTTCAGAAAAATTTAAAAAACATTGACTATTTTAAGCCTCATTTGCAGAGATCATTTTCAGAGATTGAAAACAGTTTTGGAGGAATTTAACAATGGTTTGAACCTCTAAATAAGATTGCCAGAACGTTCAAGAGATAAATTTTTATTACCTACTTATTTAATATCAGTTAAATTTGTTTTTATGATAATGTAAGTAATACTAATGAAAAAAAAAAAAAATTAACACCGAATGATTTTGTATTTCTTAAAGTAGTCAGAAAACACCTCAAATTAAATTTTCATCAGTATATACATTCTTCAAAACTGAACGAACTAAATTGTTAAAATAAGAATATTCCAAAATCTTAGTACTTTCAATTATTTAAAAATTATTATGTGTAAAATATGTTAAAAAAATATTTTGGAAAAATGAATAAAAATTCATGCTTTTATATTTTTGTAGGACTTGTGTAATTAACAAAAAATTTTGTAATTTTATTTTTTCGACTAGCTGCTTTTTTTCTATCGTTAATTTTTCAAGATTTTCCGTAAGCATTATTTCTATAAAAGAGTATCAGTATAAAATTGATACATTAATTAATACATGTGATATTTTATACATTTTTCATTACAATTATTTTTATTTTGTTAAAAAACGAATGAAATTCAAGTAAATTTTATCGAAAATATACACTAAAATTTTGCGCAAATATCATACAAATTAAAGTAAGGTTTTGTAAATTGTAATTGTTAAATAGACAGTCTCATACAAGTATTACTACCATTTTTACATAAATTTTCTCCAAAATTTAAGCAAAATATATCTATCTATCTATACATTATTATACGCAGCATCCTTATTTTTTGTCCGTCCGTCCGGGATCAACTGTAAAGATTTGATTACCACGCTCGTAATCATCGGATTCGAATTTGTTTGTTTTACTGTTCGGGGAATTTTTTCAATTCAAATTATTTTCGGAATTTGTTAAATTATTAAATGAACTATTCAAAACTAAACTACATTCAACGATACAAGGAATAAAAATTTTTATTTCTTAGAACTTTTTTTTTAATATCTTCAAAGTTTGCAATTCGGAAAATTTCAATACAATTAAATAAAACTATAATCAGAAATTGTATTTCGCGCGCAAGTATTAATCTGTACTATTGCAATTTAAATTAATTAATAAGAAACCTCTTAAATAAATATTACTGAAAATTGAGAGTTTCATTCAAAAAGTTTTTTGATTTTGCAGCAATTTCAATAGCGGACCGACTGCGTAGAAACTAAATCTTGAAATTCGTTGCCCATGGCGCACGTATCACTAATATTGCTATAAAAAACTTCCTCGAGACTGGCGACTTTGAAGAAACAACTTTGTACTGGTAGCCGGTAGGACGGTAATTAGGTAAAATCCGCAGCATCTATTGACCGACGACAAAAGTCTTTTATTCAGTAAAGTGCAGAAAAGCTACCATAAAGTTTATATATACGATTTCGTTCTATATTTTTTATTTCAATAAAAAGTCAGATCATAAGTAACATTTAATTGATTAAAACTTGCTCATACCAGTCTTAAATTTGTGCAACAAAAGGTTTGTTTCTTTCGTTTCGATAATGTGCTCAGGCTTACTTCAAAGTACAAAAAAAAATTAATCATGATCTTATTTTATTATGTTACTGAAAAATCTAGAACGTAAATCTAGGTATAACCTCAATTACAACAACAAAAAAAAGTTCTATAACTAACAAAACACCAAAAGTTTAAGTCCTTTCAAAAAATTAATAAAATCCTTAATTATTCTGTCAGACTTTTTTTTTTTTTTAATTAACTATTTTGGTTTTGTCTTCATTAACATAATTTAGTTTCAAGCATAGTCTACTTTCTAAAAGACTGTTCATTTACTGTAGCAAAACCTATTTTTGTTAGTTATTTTATTTTCAGTATTTTTTACAGTAAGTTTATTATTAACATAAAAACCAAACAAAAATGAAACTTGTCTTGCAATGATTAAAAGTTCATTGTCTATACATTTAGGATGTTTAAAAAGTTTAGTCTTGATAAAATAATACTAATTTGATAAAACTTACATTATTATCTTGTTACACTTCACGAGTAAAATTAAATCTTATAATACAATCATTTTCAATGATTTATGGGACTCAAATAGCAAAAAATAATAATATTAAATCTGCAGAAAAATTTGTCGAGTTGAATTACTAATAAAATAATTTTATTATTCATTATTATCATGGAATCTATATTTAATAATAACTCATAAAATATCAAATCATAGTAAAAATTGATCTTTACAAAATATTTCTTTCCAATTGTTACAGATACGTCTCATAATGTCCAATAAAAGAGTGGCCAAGTTGCAAATTTTGTTGTATAAAAAAAAAGCACAAGTTGAATTATATAAAGAGCGCATACAAGGGATCAAATCGATTAGAAACCAAAATGAAAAATTCAAAGCTCAAATTGTTGAAAACCGTAAACTTCTTGCAGAAGCTGAAATTTCCATCCAGAATCTGAAGACTAAAGTTTCAACATTGGAGGCAAATTTGCCAGACCGTATGTCTGCTGCTGAAAAATCAATAGCAGAGTCCAGATTGGAAGCAGAGCAGTGGTTAAAAAAAATAAATACAACAAAAAATATTGATAGCACAAGTATTCAAAATCAATATCAGAATGAGAATACTTCAAAAGATGTAGATGACAATAATGAAGAGATGGTACATTTCCAATTTTTAATTTATTCAGAAACAAAATCATTACACTTTTATAAAGAAAAAATAATTTGAACTATTACTTTGCAGATTCATTCTAAAACAATATAGTCTTTTGATGTTACTGAAAAGCAGCAGTTTTATAAATTTTTAAAAAACCTCATAAAACTTTATTATTAAATGTGATATTATTTTATGAAATGCTAATATAGAGGTAAAAGAAATAAAAATTTTGTTTGTTGTTTCATTTCAAAGGTGTTCTCAGCACTAAGTTATTTTGAAGATATAAACTTCAACTATAATAATATACCAAATTGATTTCTTGTTACACATTACAAATCTTTGTTTACATTTAAAAACAAGTGAACCTTTACAAAAAAAGAAAATCAAATTAATTTCTTGTTAAATATTATAAACCTTTCTTTAAATTTAAAAGCAGGCAGAACTTCAAAAAAAAAGTCAGTGTGCTTGATTGATCTAAAAATTAAAATTAAATACCAAAATTACAAATTAACAAGGTACATTTTTTTTTTTAATTTGCATTCAAAGCTTTAAAATTTTTTTATTATCATGAAACTATTACTACAAACAGTGTTTGAACTTAATCGATACCAAATTTTTCAAATGGTTCACTACTTTTTGTTTTCACTACAATTTATTAAATATGTAAAAAATGATCCTCAATTGAAAAGTATTATTTTACAGTGTAATAATTTCTGAAAAAGAAAAATGAAGTTTTCAAAATCAAAAGAGACTTTCGTTTACCTACTCCGGCGCAGCGCTAGCGAAAGTACAATTTAGAATCAGCTGATCAGTGATCACAGCTGATGACGAGGTAACGTGTACCGTACGACGTCGGTGCGAATAAGTTATTTTCGCATTTTGTCTACATCGTTAAATTATTTAATTGTTGAACGTTATTGCACACACCTGTGAGCTTGGAAAAAGTGTTTCAACAACAATAAAGTTTCTTTCGAGGGGCTAAGAATCAGGATTTCCCAACAATGAATTTTTAGTGAAAACCTAAAAGTTGAATAATTTTTTACAAGGTTCGAGGAGAGCGATCACAACAATTTATATGATTTCAATATCGGTAGTGTTCTATTAAAATAATTTTACTTTATACATTTTAAGCTGCACTTAGTTTGATTGTTTTTTTCCCTTTGAAGAGTCAAGTAGAAAGCAATTTCAAATTACTTGGATAAAATGCATAAAACAAGAATTGATGTGTCATTACAGGCCAAGTTTTCTTTTAATCTTAATTTAAAGAAAATCATAAGTACTGCATGTTTTTTGTTTATAGAATAAAAACATCCCATTGTTCAATATGTTTTTAGCTCTACAAAGGATTTTTGACAGTGCATTTTTTTTTATCATGTGAAGTAAGTTGGATTACTATTATAGTAGTTATAATAAATTTCATCATAATAATTCACCTAATCTAAATACATTTATAACTTTTAATTGTCCAGAATTAAAAAATAATCGTTTAAGTTTGGATTAATAATACTCAAACGTATAAAAAATATTTTTTACAAAAAAAGATATTTCTAAAATACGAATAAGATAGAATAAATTTTCATATAATTTTTGCAAATAACAAAATAAAACTTGGAATTTTTCAAAGCTTATAAACGACTGCTGTTGGTTCTGTAAACATTTGTTTTGGTGATGGTTATGTGTGCATGTCAATACATTTGTATAATTTTAATATTTTTACTGCATGAATATTTGAAAAAAATTATATTTAAACATTGAAGATTAATTCAAGAAGCATCCACAAGACTTAATACTTCTAATTTCAAGATTTTGAACTGGGTGGTAGAATGAAAAAGATTGTAAAACAATGATGATGGAAAAAGAAGAGAATAATGTTTAGAATCTTTCATCAGGAAAACAACAATGGAAGACTACAAGATTAATTTTCATGAAAAAAAACACCAGCTCATTTATTATTTTTTTACTGTGCATGATTAGGATAAAATAAAACTCAATAAATTATATTATTTATAAACCACTGATGTTGGTTCTGTAAACATTTGTTTTGGTGATGGTTATATGTGCATGTCAATACATTTTTATAATTTCAATATTTTTATCACATGAATATTTGAGAAAAAATTATATTAATAAATTGAAGATTAATTCAAGAAGCATCTACAAGAGTGAATACTTCAAATTTCAAGATTTTAAACTGCGTACAAGAATAAAAAAGGTTGTTAAACTATGATGATAAAAAAAGAAAAAATGTTTAGAATCTTTCATTAGGAAAACAACAATGGAAAACTACAAGATTCATCTTTATGAAAAAAAACACCAGCTCATTAATTATTTTATTACTTTGCATGATTAGGATAAAATAAAACTCAATAAATTATATTATTTATAAACCACTGGTGTTGGTTCTGTAAACATTTGTTTTGGTGATGGTTGTATGTGCATGTCAATACATTTTTATAATTTCAATATTTTTTTCGCATGAGTATTTGAGAAAAAATTATATTAATAAATTGAAGATCAATTCAAGAATCATCTACAAGAGTGAATACTTCAAATTTCAAGATTTTGAACTGCGTACAAGAATAAAAAAGGTTGTAAAACTATAATGATGAAAAAAGAAAAAAATGTTTAGAATCTTTCATTAGGAAAAGAACAATGGAAAACTATAAGATTCATCTTTATGAAAAAAAAACGCCAGCTCATTAATTATTTTATTACTTTTCATGATTATAGGGTAAAATAAAACTCAATACATTTTTCAAAGGTGAAGATATTTAGGTTAGCCTTTGAATGATACTTTAGAAACCAGCCCGATGGATTTAAATTATTAAATAATGATAGCAATAGTTCCATAATTCATCAAGGAAACAAATTTTTATCAAAAATGTTGCAGCTACCTCCAGCAATGGTCTTTCATATGGTGGGGCAGGGGCGATCGACTGTGGTGGGGTCTTTCAGACGTCGCGTCGTCTGCTTCATGCGATATTATTTCATCGATTCAACATCGAAAAGTTTTTCATATTTTTTGAAGCCGATATTTAACTGATTTTAATCTAGTTACGCTAAAATGATAGTTTAGGAAAGCACTTTCAACGCTAAATAGCCCTTTTTTAATTTTCTTTATAATTTTTTGATGAATCTACATAGTTCATTTCTTCTTCAGCTTTGACTTCGCCTTAATAGTACAGATTATGTAACAAAAACTTTACAATTTTTGAATAACAAAAATTCAGTATCATTAATATTGATCCGAAAGCTAAATTTCAAATATCAATAAAGGAATTTTTAAATAAGTCAAAAATTTTTGAAAATTATAGAGATAGGGAGTTATTAGCAATGAACGCACAAATTCCTAAATTGTATTCATTGATCAAATTACATAAACCTGATAAACCGATTAGACCAGGAGTATCATGTGTAAATTCTCCTTCTGAGAAGATTTCTAAGAAATTAATCAATTTAATAAAAACACATTGTAATTTTGAACCGTTGTTCAGTATTAAAAACTCATTACAATTGATAGATAAAATTAAAAATATAAAATTAGAGAATAATTCTAAATTATTATCATTCGACGTAGTTAATTTATTTCCAAGTATTCCTATTAAGAAAGTACTAAACATTATTTCGAATATGTTAGAAAGGCAGAATGTTGAAGATAATATAAAGTCAGAAATATTAAAAATTTTAGATGTATGTATGATGCAAAATTATTTCGAATTTGATGGGAATGTTTACTTGGTAAATGATGGTTTGATCATGGGTAATCCTTTAAGCCCTGTATTGGCAGAAATATTTTTGACTGAGTTAGAAAGATCTATCAAATTAAATAAATATTTTAAACTTTTCAAATGTTGGTATCGATATGTGGATGATATTTTTGCTGCTTTTGTTGGAACCGATAGACAATTAACACAATTTTTTAAAGACTTAAATGAGATGGATGAAAATATGAAATTCACTATGGAGAGAGCAGAGAATGATAGTATACCATTTTTGGATTTATTAATCACGAAGAATGTGAACAAGTTTGAATTTGATATCTTTCATAAACCATCTCATACAGATACAGTAATAAATAATAAGTCTTCACATCCATTCCAACAAAAAATGGCGGCATTTCATTGTTATATTCATCGATTATTGAATGTTCCTTTGTCAGAGAATAATTTTGATAAACAACTGAATATTATTAGACAGATAGCTTATGATAATAATTTTAATGTTGGATTGATCGATAAAATATTGAATAAAAAGTTGAAAGTGAAATTAATAAATCAAATATATCCAAGTATAGTAAATAAAACAAATAATAATTATTTCCCATTTACATATAACGGTGAACAAAGCAGAAAAGTTTTAGATAATTTTAATATTTTGAATGATAATTTTAATTGTAAAATAAAATTTGCATATAAAACAAATAATACGATAGCAAAAAATATCAAAAATAATAAAAGTAAAACAAATCAAGTACTCAAGTCAGGAGTTTACAAATTAAATTGTTTAGATTGTGATAAAGTCTATGTTGGACAGACAGGAAGAACTTTTGATAAAAGAATCAAAGAACACATTAGCCATTACAATAATAAAAATGTAGAAAAATCTAATTACGCTAAACATTTGATAGAAGAAAACCATAAATTTGATGAGAATTTTGAAATTTTACACTTTATGAATAAGTCAGAAAAATTAAATTTGTTAGAATCTCTAGAGATTGACCGATATAGAAACACGAATAGATTACTAAACGATCAGGTAGACATAAATAACTCCCCACTTTTAAATTTGTATACTTTGTAAATAAGGATAACTCTTTAAGTGAATAGATGTTTGTAATTAAGTTTAGTATTGTATATACTCATCTGAAGATGACATTGTATGTCGAAACGGCTGTCATGAGGCTAATGTATTAACTAATGTTAATAAATAAATTGTGAAAATCGAAAACATTTTGTTTTTTATTATTCTCGAATTGATAATGGATTTTCACCTTGCTGATTAACATTCACACTTCCATCCCGTAAATCTCTATCTCTTACGATCTTCAACAACCCTACCCGTTTCTTTCTACCAAACTCACCTACTCCTTCCACCCGGTTGCAGCTCTAACCTTCTTATTTACGATCTGACATAGACCCCTACTTACTTGTTTTAGAGTACCCCTTTACTAGAAGATTTTTTTTAGTTATGTTTGATTTTTTCCACAAAATCATGTTTTTAAGACTGATTTAGCCACACTTAAATGAAATAATTTTGAGTGTACTGAAGAGCATTTGAAAAAAAAATTTACAACTTCAGGAGGGGCACAAAAATAACGTAAATATAAAATTAAATCTAATAATTTAAAAAAAGTGTAAAAAAAAATTGTGCTATCATAACTGTTGATGAAAAGAGATTCGGAAATAAGACTTTTTTTCAAAAATCCAAAGTTTAAAAAAATTGAATTCATATTTCTCACCACGTGCATGTTGGAAGACAAGAGAGTCATCTTTCGTTTTATGTTCATAAATCCTCTTTCTTATTTCTCTCTTCGTCTCACTAATGTAAGTTACAGAATAGGAAATGTAGTTAAGTTTATAAACAACACTAATTCAGCGTGTATGATCAATAAGATCTTTGCCTAATTTAACAACACAATCAAATTTCTTATTGCAATGAGAAAAGGGGTTAATATTGTAGTTTTTAAGAGTTCTGGAAAGTATATATCCCCCTTTGTGACATATCACTAAGTTATTCAAGACAATGGTTATGGTTTATTCAATAGTTATGGTTAAAACATGATACTGATTGAATACGACTTATTCTAGTTTTTTTTGTTGATGTAAAAGAAATCTACTTTGTACAATTGTTTTTATTACAAGAAAAAAATTAATAATAGTAAATGATAAAAAGGTTAAAAATAACAGTGCTAATTTGAAAATTTGTTATGAATAAGTATTTTTTACTCCAGGATACGAGGTGTAAAATTATCAGAATTTTGAAGCTAACTTGATCATCGACTATTTACTAATGATTAAATTTTTTTTTTTGTGCATTTGTAATTTATCCTCAATTCAGAAGTGAGTTACTTATTTTTTAGTGAAATGGCTCAATCAGCAAAATCTTATGATTCCAGTAATTTTATTATTTTTCGTAGATTGAATAAGTTAATTTTATCATTATGTCCAAGCGGGATGCCCAAAGTTTACTTTAAGATGTGTATTACATACAGTCTTCAAAAATTATACCGTCTAAAATCTTTTTATTACCATTTTTTGACGCGTTGATCAGTCGATTTTTTACTTCGAATAGCTGCCGGTCGCTCGTAAAGGGTAAAAAAGTAGCTGCAACTCAATAGGATATTTACCCATAAATTCAAAAGGTTAGTCCAACAGTTGAAAGGCTCTTTTTATATAAAAAAATAAATAAATAAATTTATTGCCATTTTCAGAGAAAAAAACAACCATGTTTTATATTTACTATATTTACTCGTCGCACGGTTGATTTTTCATTTCGAACAGGTTCCGCTCGCAAGAAAGGGGTGTATAGTAGCTTGAATTCAACGGGTTACTACTACGAAAATAATAATTTACAACGATCATTATCATTTTTTCGGTTTACAAAGTCACTCTTTTTGAATTTTTCGCTTGCTCGCGAACTTTTTGAAGTAAAAAATAATTTCTCCAAATTTTGTTCATATCTTATTGAGCAAATAGGTATTTTATTATACCTGTTTGCATGAAAAAAATTAAATATAATCTCGAGTCCATTTTGATAATACTCAAAATGTTCAAAAGTAAGTGAGCCACCAGCTACTATTCAAGTATTTCACTGACCCGCAATCTAGAGCTTCGCCACCCGATACTAGTGTCACCATCTTTTTATATGACTAAATTTGGTTTCATTATGCACTCAAGTACTATGTTACATTCAAACAAGGTGATAGAAACCATTTATAAAGATTATTTCTATAATCAATAAAAAAATGAGGACTCGCAAACTCTATAGTCGGTATCCATGACTCTACTCAAATTTAGGCTGTAATATTTAATTTTATGAAAAAAAATACAGTTATCGGAGCTGAAATTCTTAAAAAACAAGTCTTTGTGATCATAAAAACATCAAAACATTAAAGGTTTTCAATAATATTACTTGTATTCAGAGTAAAAAACCAATCGACTATAAAATGGTCGCCTAGGAATTAAAGGGTTAAAGAGCCAGTAAAAAATAATAATAATACAAATACAACTGCAAATTCGTGATTCACTTTCGTAAGAGAATTTTCGACAAATTGCTGAGGCCAGTTTCTGCTATAATTAGTTTATAACTTCTACAGTGGCACATCATTATATAATTTTTATCGATGAAAGACACATCAAAACTCTTTCTTATACCTTTTTCAGATTTAGATAGTTCTTAAGCTTGTTTAATTATTTAAAGAAGTAGTTTACAATCTTTTATTAATTTCAAGCCAAATTTTTAAGAATGCAAACCACGTTGGTAATTGAATCATGTTTTCGTCGATCAAGGGATGTTACAATTTTTATTAATTTTATTGATGAAAAAAAAAGGTAAGAAAAATACATGAAAGAATGTGTTTAAAAAAATAAGGAATAAATACCTTTTATTTTTGTTTGAAAAATTTGGGTAAAAATTCCATTTGGTGCCATTTGGTGCAGAACACACCTTAAAAACTGATGAGCAACGCTTACTGTACCACCTGGTAAATGAATGCTTAAGTGACTTTGCCAAGAATACGATAAATTCAACGATATACTGAAAAAAATTTTTAAAGTCAGTACAGTTTACTTGTCTTGAAAACCATGACTTTTCATTGATATATTATATGTAATACTTTGGGAATCGGGGTAATAATCAAGATACTTTATGGTTAAAATGCTTATTTATTATAAAATACAACTGCTCCTAGGGCTAGCGACGTCGTCACGTTGCGGTCTACCCAATGACTGACGCTTTTAGGACCTCGCAGGACCCTCCTACTACACTTCAGCGTACTACGACTCACTCATTCTTCTATCTCGCTCTCACTAACGGATACATTATTACCAACTCACTCACTCGTGCACTCTCGTACCTGCATACCTTAAGCCTACACTTACAGCACTACACGTATGCACTACACTTCCCACAATACTTCTATTTTATTTGATTATATTTTATACTTTTATAAAATAATGCTAAAATCGTTTTAAAAAATTGAAAAAGAAAAGCATGTTTGTTTTTGCAAATGAAAACTTAAAAGACAGCTTGAACGCTAGAAATGGATATCCGCAGCATTTTTTCCTTATTTTACCTTTTTTAAAAAGTTTTGCGAAATTATAAAAAAAACGTACTAAAAAGTAGAAAATAAAATTTTAATACTGCTAAATTCTTTCAATGTACTTTAAAAGATTTCATAAATTGAACAAACAAAATTTCGTGAGGACTCTAAATAAAAGCATAGGGCTCTTGGTGAAACACAGTCATACGTCTTGGATTTAAGTCATCTATAGTGCCCCATGCTTTTATTTAGAGTCCTCACGAAATTTTGTATGTTCAATTTATTCAATCTTTTAAAGTACATTGAAAGAATTTAGCAGTATTAAAATTTTATTTTCTACTTTTTAGTACGTTTTTTTTATAATTTCTCAAAACTTTTTAAAGAAAAGCATGTTTTTTAAAAACTTTTTTTTTAATTTATTTTTTATTTTTTACTTTTTAGTCTTAGCTCAATTTATGTAATTTATATGAATTAACAGAAAAATGAAAAGAGTATTTTTAGCATAAAATTTTAAATCTAAGTATAGTATAAAATTTGGTTATTATTGAAATTTACATAATTCTTTTTACAATTATAATAATTGAAATATTTTTTTTTATTCAAATATATTGAAAACTACAAAATTAGAACCCCTGCTGAACTCTGAAGTAATCCCCTCAGATTTTGGCCCAACACTCTCGAAGATGACATCTAGGTTCCCCAGGTACACCCGTCATTGGCGACCTTGGTATATAGGCTCAAATTGTTTCGATAAATATTCTAGAACACCCCACCAAGTCATCCCAGTAGAATTCGGCCCAAAACTCTCGAAGATGACCTCCAGGTTCCCCAGGTACACCCGTCATCGGTGACCTGGGTACCTAGGTTCAAATTGACTCGATAAATATTTTAGAACACCTCTCAAAGTCATCTCCACAGAATTTCGCCCAAACTGCCGAAGATGACCTCCAGGTTCCCCAGGTACACGCGTCATCGGCGACCTAGCTGTGCAGGTCAAAACTTCTTTCTCATATACGAACTCTATCCGAAGTCTTACCCCGAACATTCACCCTGAACTCTCAGAGATGACCTCCAGGTGCCCCAGGTACCCCCATAATCGGCCACCTGGCTGTCCAGATCCAAGGTTCCTCCTCGTACACTTTAAGACAACCCCGAAAGTCATTCTCGAAAAATTCGATCAAATTTCTCGAAGATGACCCCCAGGTACCCCCGTCATCCAGGTCAAGAAATGACTACGGATTCATGTATTGTCATCCGAACCTAGACCCTCTGCAAAATTTCAGACCTCTAGGTCTTATAGGCTCAAAGTTATAGAGCTTGGCAGTTTTGAACGGACGACGACGACGACGACGAAACATAGTGAGTTAAAAATCATGTAAAAAGCAGCTTATCTAACGCAGAAAGGGCTTACATGAGTATTAGTAAAAAAGAAGCCTGATTTCAGGATAGTTGCTGAAAAAAAGAAAAGTAATTCAAATTTTGTAATTTTTTTTTGTCTTCAGTTAGTATGTATCAATTATTATTAAAGGATCCAGTGACCATACAAAATAAACACCAACTTAATATTATAATTGACAATTGTAATTTGATTATATTAAATTTATCCAGACTGAAAATGTTAATATTGAAAAATAATTTAAATTCAATCAGTTTATCTAAAAGTGATAAGATCGAAAATGTTCTTCGAGGGGAAGTAGTGCAGATTTTGGAAGAAGCTTTCGAGCACGAGTTAAATTTATAATATCTTTAGGATTAATTAAATACGTGGATTTGACAGATCACATCAGAATACTATTGCCCAATGCCACAGTGCAAACAGTAGCGAGTGCGCTGGTCAAACGGTGTATATATTTGTTAGAAACAAATTACTTCCAAAACGTTATGAGAGAGGTCGCAAAAATTTTTTGATTTAATATAATTTTCAAAAATTGCAAAGATGAGCGCAGCTGTGTGTCCTTATGAGAATATAGTTGGACCGTAATTGATTGAAATACCAAATGGTACGAGGTTCTCGAGCTTGTAAGCTTCAGTAATAGCAATTCAGCTTTAGTCATAATTTTAGCTCTAAGAAGTTAGTATTTGCAAACAGCAGTAGTATCATAGTTTGAGCTACCAAAAAGTACTGATCAATAACAGACTAACGATCATTACATAGAGAAGTTAATAAAAGAAAAATTAAGATGATACCATCATCTGGGAGTTCAATTAAAAAAATCTAAAAAGTAATTTCACAGAGAGAGAAATTTTGAAAGCTCAAAAAAAGTTTGAAAAGAATGTTGTTTATTCTGATTTTGAAATAGTCAAATCATCTAAACTGAGCTACTAAAAATGAAACCTTTGAATTTTATATATATTTTTGTTTAGGTTCTCAAAGGTTTACATCTCAAAATTAACGTCCTAAAATATTTTTTTGAAAATTTAAAATTTTGAGTTATAAACAAATGACATTCTGCGTATTGAGCCTTATATTTGGGATCACTGTGTACTATAGTTCGTCTGACATCTGATTGATAGCTGCACCAGTCAGATCCTGACCCAGGCAAATTGCAAGAAGATAGTCTCGTGAAATGTTTTTTGCAGTGTTGAAAATAGTCAGCGATAGTTCTGAAGTTTTGTCCTTACGTATTTCCTTCTAAATAATACTGCCAACATATCTCTAATCATTTTACTGTGCGAGTTGGTTGGGAATTTTGACGTTTTGATTCTTGTTAAAGCATTGGGGCTGGGTGTTTCGAAATTGACCATCGTATTTTCTTCTTCAGGTTAGGTCCATCTCAAAAATCCATGTTCCAAATCTCAAGTTTTTCTTCCTTTTCTGGCTATTTGTTCGTTTATTCATTTTTATCTTTTGTTTTGTTTTGGTTTCTTTCTTTGTTTTCGGTCTTTTTTTTTTTTTTTGGTTTTGGTTTTAGGATAGGAGCCTAGAAGTTTGAAGGTATGGGTGTAAATTCTCGGTCCGATAAGTGCCGTGGAAGGGTTGGATGTTAATGCCTTTCCTATATCAAAGTTCTATTTCTGTTCCGCACTTCATGGTATTAAAATTCTGGTGTTTTCAACGTCAGTGCTTGGGAGATTTGTGGCTCTCACCCCTTCATAGTCCAGACACGGTTTGTCTAAGTCTGGTTTCGGTCTTAATCCATCCTAAATTCCAATATGATATACTTTAATTCCCACATTACCTGTAATCATACAAAAAAGATATGAGTAATTTTTTTGGTTCTTGCGGGGTCTAACGGTACGGTCATGAGTTCTGTCCATGTGATTTTGGAAGTCTGTTACCATATGCATGGCTCGCACAACTCATTTGTATTCGTTCGGCTTACCACAGAATGTTTTGGTCCTAGGTCCTTGGTCACTACTTTCATAGCAGTTTCTCTCTAACCATTATGGGGAAAGGTCTTGTATAAATTAAAGATTTTTGGAGTTTCTGGGTTAAATTTTATCGTTTCCGACGATATTCAAGCCCTCGGTACTTGGCCTTCCAATTCGTCAAAGCTCTTCTAGTGGCCAGATCCTTTTCCACCAGTTAAAACTGATTTCGCTCTAGGTGTGTTTGATCCAATCTTCGGTTCGTCCTTGATTTTTGAAAGTTTTGCAATATTTTTTGGACTCTGAGATTGGCGCTGCCCCTATTGCACTTTGGTTGAGTCACTCTATACAGTCAGGTCGAGCAACGCTGATTACGACGGCTTTTCTGAGAAAGCCATTCTGAAGTTAATGAAGAGTTTTTACGTTGATGATTGTGTTCCGAGCGAGAACTCTAGCAATGAATAGCATGATTTTATATTTCAGGCTAAGCCGGCGATGGAGTCAGCTGGTTTCGATCTTCAAGGGTGGGAGCTCAGCCTAGATGGCTCTCGCGAAAGCCATGGTTTTGGGGATTAATTGGGATGAAACGTTGGATACTTTATCATTGAATGTCCTGGATTTTGAAGGTTTTGACGTAAGTAAAATAACCAACCGTAATATTCTTTCTGCCGTGAATAGCATTTTCGATCCTTTAGGTTTTATTCGTCCCATAACTTTGACGTTGCGACTCTTATCGCAAGAAGTGCTCAAAAGGGGCAGGTTGGGATGAAGAAGTCGGGAAAGATATTTGCGAAAATTTTTTAGAATGGCTGAGAGAGTTAGAAAAATTTCATCAGATTCGGATTCTACGGTGTTTTTTGGACGAAGATAATGGTGACGTAAGTATTCACACGTTCTGTGACGCGACTAAGCAAGCGTATGCAGTGGTAATTTTTATTTGTGTTAAGAGGAATAATTCCATGGCGTATTTCTTGTGCAGGCCAAATCTTGGGTTGCACCAGCTAAGTTGAAAGTTTCGCGACACAGTTTTTCACGATTAGAGCTACTGGCGGCCACGATTGGGGCGCGATTGCTAGAATCTATCATGATCACCGATGATCCGAATTTTTTTCTTTCTCTTTTTTTAATTCTTGGGGGGTTAGAGAATTATTTAATTTACTTAATTTACTTATTTTTCAAAAAAATCTCTCTTTTTGCTTATGGGAAGCCTTTGCTTCTAAGTGGAAATGAAAGGGATATAATTATAGTTGGACAGTTATACCCGTTAAATTCATTATTCTGATTTTGATATGTAACTGTTGGTAGAGTCTTGATATTAATAGAATCTATTATGAGCAATTTAGCGCTGGGTAATGTGGATGTCCATAACCGGTCGGACTTGTCTACCGTGATTGCGTGGATTCGACAATTTAAAAATTAGGGCACTTTTGTTTATAATAGTGTGAGAGAGATACGGGAATTGTCGGAGGTGGGACAATGGAGACTATTTCCCGGGAAAATGAATCCTGCAGATAGCCCTCATCATTCAAAGCTTGTTAAAGTATTTGCATGGGTCAACATATTTATCAAAAGTCTTAGAGCAGTCAACAGGGTTTGCCAGAGCATTTACGCGGCTGTTAGTAAGATCGAGAAATTGACCCGTGATGAAATTGAGGTGGCAGAGTTCGACTTACAAGAAGAGGACCAGACATTTGGGTCATGGATTTGGCTAAAACTTGGTATATGGGCTCCAAATATGCCAAAAAGAAACCTCCAAGTGTCAGTTTCTCTGAATGGGCCTTTTAAAGTCATATTCCCTCTACACCCCATGTTAAAAAATCAGCATTTTTTTGACCTAACTTTCAAAAAAATATTTTTTTTGTATTAGACCATGTAAAATTGAGATATTTAAAATTAAAAAATGACGAAAAACATCTTAGCATCGAAGTATTTAGCAACAGAACCTATAATAGAAATCGGTCTATAATTTGCAACGTCCCTCCTATCGCCAATCTTGAACACAGGAGTCACAAATGATAATTTCCATCTATCAGGAAAAATACGACTATTCAAAGACTTCCTAAAAATTATAAAAAGTGGCTTCACTAAGGAGTTTGCACAATTCTTCAAAAATACTGTTGATAAATATTCCGATGTTATGGTATGATTAGAATTCATACTCTCTAATGCTGATAGTTTATCACAGTAATCAGTATCAAAAATATTTTAAAATCTAAGATTCTCACTAACCAAGTTATAATCGTTAATATCACAATCTGAAGAATATATAGATTTGAAATTTTCCTCAAATAAATTACTTATTACTCTCGGATTACTGCTTTTACAACCTTCAAAGTACATTTCACCTGGCAATTCATTTGATTTAATCAAATCATAAAAATCATCCCAAAATTTTTTTATATTTTTACAAGATCTTATCTCCATGATTTCTATATTTTTATTATATCAATTAGATCAATTTAAGACTTCCTAATTATACACTGAGCTCTCAGTTAAAAAAAAAACTTTTATGATCAAAAATACTAGTTTTTTACCAAATTTTATGACTTTTCTTTATTTTTATAATCAGATTGATAAGTTTATCCGAGTACCATTTGAGATAGGTACAAAATCTCAAAAGATACAAATTTTCAAGACTAGTATCCCAATCTATCTGGATAATTTCATGATTAATCTCAGAATAATTAGCCTTATAGTAATCAAATTTACATTGCTTATGAGATAAAATATTAGTTATTCTATTATTTAATTTAAAAAATAAAATGATTGAATTTAAAAAATAATGTTTACGCTTTTCAATATTCACCAGATGATCCTCTGATTGCATAGTTTCACTTTAATTAAGAGATTTGTGAATCCAGAGTATATCCTTTCTGCTCAAGCTCAGGATGATATTGGAAAAGATCCAGAAATTCTAAAGCTGTTCAAAGTTATATTTAAATTTTCCAAAATAACTGAACCCTTTCCAAAATAAGTTGCATTGAAAGATTCACGATTCATCTAATTTTTTTTATGAATTAAAATCACCAGAAATTATAAATTCGTTTTCAGGGTATTCGTTTTTTAGATTTGCGAAGGAGTGAATCCCTCGTAAATTATTTTTCTTACCTGGCAGTGTCAGGTCACCTGGGAAACAGTGAAATAATTAATTTGTTTGTTTACTTTCCCAGGTGATAACCATGCCGCTTTCTCGCGCAGCAGAAGCCGACCACGTGGCGACGGTCGCCGTCGGCTGAACGCTGCTGTAGCAACACGAGCACACGACGCGCGCACGACACATACAAACACACATATGTTCACCACCCGGGAAGGCTCTCCCGGCCTAGGTCGCGCATGTACACACACATACACCACACACGAGTTCCGATTCTCCGTCGGGGAGTTTTCGGCGACGGAGGAGGTGCGCGGCGCGTGTCGGCAGACGACGCAACTGCGTCGACAGGCGCGTGCGCGCATACTCAACACAGTATACGCGGGCGTGAGTGTAGTTTATTTTTTTTTGTTTTTGTGCGTTGCGCGGACAATGTGTGCGTGTAGGGGAGAGAGAGAGAGAGAGTATGTGCGCGAGGAATAAGGTTAGAGTAGTGAATGCCTCGTGTGCGTTACTTTAATTTTTTTTGGATTTTCGCGCGTAGTATAGGTGGCGTGGCGATCGCCACCGGAAGATTGTAGACGGGAGCGTGATTGGGTGTTGTGGCGTGAATGTGTCTGATTGGTGGACATATGACTGTTCCTCGAGTGTGAATGAGGCTTGGTTAGATTAATTTGTGTTGATTGGCTGAGAGTGTTTGGAGGGGATGGTGAAGAAGGAAGTCGAGTCAGAGAGACGCGGGGAGCGTCACTCTGTTCTCAGTAGCCATAGTGTGAGGTAGTGTTTTCGAGAGTGTGATTTAAAAATTTCCAAGTTCTTTCCGTAGACTTGTTTAAGAGTTTTTCTTTTTTTTTTCTTTTTGAGTTGTAGACATTTTTTTTATTTTATTATTGATTAATTTGGTCGGGGGTTGTATTTACAATCAATTAAATATCTCCTCAGCCGCTCACATGAGGCGTTAGAAGAGGAGAAGGGAGATACTTCCCGGGAAAATAAGACGGGGGAAACGATCGACATTTTCATTAGGTCGCTGTGTAGGGTTATTAGGTCCTATCCGCTTTACAATTATACTTTGATCGCGAACTATTACTTAAAATCAACCTGATATAAAGACGCCTATATATATCATCCAATCGCATACACATTCTTTTATCATTCGTCCATCAATACGTTCTCACAATCTACCTTTCACTTTTCTATACTGTCATTCACTTAAAATTAACACTTTTTTTTTTTTTTTTTTTTTTTTTTTTTTTACAAGATTTCAACATTTCTCAAGGAATTTGGTCATCCATTCATTCTTTATACAAACTGGTAAGCAATTGAATAGGTCAAGGAGGATCGGAAATTTTGATCGGGGATATATGGGATTTATTCGAATGAGGATGGTGGCGGAATTATGTCATCATTCAGTAATTCCTCAAGATCTCCGAGGAAGGCGTATGACGACATGGAGAAAACGCTGGACGTCTCGTCTTTATCGGTTGGTTCGTTGTTGTCGTCGTATATCTCATTACCTCTGTTTATTTCTTCAATTTCCCAAATCACCTCCTTTGCGTTACCCGAAGGCAGATTTTGTGTCCTACTGTGAAATTCCCAATACTCTCGTTTTTCTATGGTGTAAAGTAACTCTTTACACGTTTCGCATCTGTAGGTCAAGGTACTTTCCTTCATTTTGCTTAGCGGTCGTCGAAGCAACCGAGGGTAGAGGAACCTGGCACCATAAATCTTCGGCAACCTGTTCACGGCAAACGAGGCTGTGAATCGGTCTTTATATTTAGCGAAGGCCAGATATAAATCATCATTTAATTTCTGTCTGTATAGTCTCATAGAGAGCAACTGTTCATGTGTCGACAATTCTTCATAGACTTCTCTCCATGTGTATTTCCTTGGTATTTTTATAATTATTCGTTGTGTGGCTTCGTCCGCCCACAGTTGACGGTTTTGCCATTCTTTAATTTTCTTCACACCTCATTGCGTTTTGTCTAGACTTGCGAAAACAATTTCTATAGTCATTATCTGGTCGGTCAGGTCATCTGTTATTTCTTCCATTCTTATTTCTACAGGGCAGTCTTGTACCAGCTCCGTGTGGAGGTCGATTAAGTTGAAAGGTACATTTAGGTATAATTTTATTCGGCAATCTCGATCCTCAACTGCTTTCCTCATTACGAATCTGTTTCTTTGCGAATCCAGAAAGGGTCCCGGCGGGCACGTAAGTAGCTCTTCTTTATTGATCACTTGCGTGTCTTCTTGTTTGAGTAGGTTTTGATGTGATTCTTCGTTCACAGGCGACCGTGTTGGCCTCGATCTTTCATTTGTCGTTTGTCTGGTGATGGGTCGTGATCTATTAATTCCTGCTTGTTCAGTTTTCCATACTGCATTGTCCTTTATTGAAGGTTTGTTAACATTCTGCTCTTCTTTATTTCTACCTATTACTCCAGTGTTCACGTACTGGGCATAAACTGTTGGTATGTTGGAAGCGGGGTACAATTCTTAAAGGAAAAGTTGTATTGCTTGCTCTCTTTCCTTTACTTCATAAAATTCCAACCATATTAAACAGCGACTAGGCGTTCTGAAGTTGTATTTTCCTGTCCGATTATGCCACAAGTAAACCGGCACTTGCCTTTCCAGCCATTCTCCCAGAGTCGAGGCTAGAAAAGGCTGTTTTAACTCTAGGACTAATTCCTTTGACCCATTTTTCTCCAGATGCATGAGTTGCAGCTTCCTTCCTTCAGGATCCCTTAGATTCTGGAGTGACATGTCTCCTTTTCTGAAAACTAATTCAAATATAAATTTTGGGGGTATATATAACTAGGATGTGGGGGGGGGGGTAAAGGATCCTAAAGGAATCATTGTATATATGTAAATATTTTGAATTGGATAGGGATGAGGGGTGTTGTCTGGGGGGCCATACACACTGAACATACAATGGTTGTCTCAACTGGACCTACTTGTATTTCTACCCGACTGGATTTTTTACGTTTTTTTTTTTTTTTTTTTTTTTTTTTTTTTTTTTTTTTTTTTGAATTTTCTCCCGTCTCGGCACACTCACACACTCTCACTATTACACTAAGGTCTCTAACGGTCAGAGGTTCTTCGTCGACTCCAATGATGCTGATGGATCCGGCACCCTTTCCATGAGGCTTTTGGTCAAATTTTGGTCAAATCTACCTCATGGGGGTCCTTTCTTGACTCGGTTTTTTCTTCTGTGTTTACTTGTGTTGTATCTGAAGCATGTCCTCCACTTTCTGCGACGCTTAGTTCTTTTTGGTCAACTGTTTTGATTAATGGGCTCGGCAGTTGTGGCGGCGATTTATAGGGGATTAAAGGAATTGTCCCAGGGATTTGGTCCATCTCGAAGTCCATTAATTCATTTTCTGATTGGGGTTCCCTTCGCCCTCGGATCAATTGTTTTACATAATTGATTTGTCGGGTGCAAATTTGGTCGTGATATTTATATGTTTTCTTCCCAATCCATGCCCCGCAACTATGGCGTATGGTCTCCGTGGTAGTGCTCGATTTTTTGTGGACAGACGCATGCCTGGGCTTATATTTTTGATCGCTTTGGACCAACGCGCGTCCGGCGTCTTCTTGATGGAGGTAACGTACATATCCCCACACAAGTTTACCTTGTCGATTACAAACCGTATGACAATATTCCAAGGGTCCAAATTTTGCGTACTCTTTGAAAAAGAGTTCCTCTTGATATTCCCTTGGAATTGAATTTGGTAGTAGACAGAATAGGATTGTAATCTCGCCTCTCGGGTTCGGTTCGTTTAGGGATGGCTCCTGCTGTCTCGGAGTTTTTTTTGTATTTATTTTCCCAATAGGACGTCTCGGGAATTGCAGTCGTGGGTTGTGATTTTCCGAACCCGGATGGGGGTGCTTCGGCCCTTGTCTTCGGGCTCTCCCTTTTCTCGACAGGAACTTTGTACACCACGGATTTCCTCGATCGTTGGCCCGACGCTTGCAACGGCTGGGCAACGCCTGGTTAAGATAGGGTCCTTTCTTCATCGTATCTTCTTTGATTTGCTCGCACTTGGTCCGCGTCTGCTACATGCTTGAAGGTTATTCGACTGATACATTCCGTCGGTCCCATTGTCTCCAGATGCCCACCTTGAATCGGGCCATAACGCCGTAATCCTTTTAATACCTCCCACAGTTCAACTTGGTGAGGGTGTTTCACTCGGATTACGTGAGGGTCCTGACCCGGTTCTTCTTTCAGGATTCGCCAAGCACTCTCCATTATTGCTATTCTCTTCTTTGTTTTCTGTTCCTGTAATCAGAACGTATATTGAACTATATTTATTATAAATAACTTCTCTTTTTTTTTTTTTTTTTTTTTAGATCTATCTCTAGGAGGTTTGGAACTAGGTATTAACGATGGGTTCCTGTATGCCACATTTGGTCTTCGGAGGGGTTACAAGTGGGGATCTTCCCGTCTCCTCCTCTCTGGCTTCGGTCGAAACTGTTGGTGCATTAAGGCTTGCCATATCCGGTGTTCTCCGAGGTCGTATAACCTTGACGTAGATGATTAGCCCCAATTTGGCTATGGCCAACACTTGGATTCCAAGGTTACCCAAGTTTAGGCCCGTGTTCACAAATTTGTCGCTTTGTTGTTGTTCTAGGGTTTTCAGCTGAGTCAGCATTTCCTTCAGGGGCAGTCCCCGCCGGGCTTGCCATCCATCGTCTTGTGTCACCTCTCTTCTCCAATTGATTTGTTGAAGATTTACTGGTTGGTCCGCCAATTCGGGGTATAGTCGGGAGAGGGTTAAATTGATCGCGGGTCGATAGAAATGTAGACCCTCTTGCACATGAGTTTCTGGATTCGGTAGCGTCACTCCTATAGTCTTTCCTACATACTGATGAGCAATGTGTAGTATTCCTAATCCCGTAATGGCGAGGGTGGTTGCTTTTTGGGGATACAGGAGTTGCACGGTTTTTTCTTCGGCGATGGAGAACAACCATGATCCCGATGTTTTTAAGTAACTCCATTGGTCCAGGAATTGTGGGTGAAACCTTACGTCGCACAACTTCAATGTATCTGGCGTTGGTCTGAGGAAGAGGGTGATTTCACAGTTCGGTATATACGAACTCTTCCAGATTCCCATCTCAGGGTTACAGAGAGACCCGTCATATAGGTTTTGACATTTCCCAAGGTAGTCTTGGTTAAATTTGAAGTATTGAAGTTGATCTTCACTAACTCCAAGATATCGATGAGACGGTTCAATATATGCAGTCCCGTTGACTCCCGTGCTGATGAGTTGTGGCACCGCTAGAGAATGTATCTGGTATAGTTCATAAGTAGTTTGGTCTACTAGTGGTAGGTGAACATATACCAGCAGTCTTCCTCGACTGTTGACGATATCGACCTTGGAGATCCTTGCTACTTCGTCCAAACACCAACGTTTCTCAGGTATGGGGAGGGCGAGGTTCTTAGTGGCTTTGGCGATCTCGTTACGAATTTGATTCATAAATTCCGTTGAAATCAGTCCAGGGGCGAGTTCTCCTTTGTGGCCCATGGTCAATATTTGCAACAACTTTCGACGAGCCTCGATCAATTGCTGTAGATGACGGCCTAAATTCTGACACTGAGCGTGTATTCCCATAAGAAATTGCGACGAGTTCAGGTTTGCCAGGATAGCCTCTACTTTTTGGATCTTTGCCCTTTGTGCCAGAGTTTCGTTGTGAAGTTCAGTCAAAGCGCCGGTCACAATGTGTACTTGCTCCTTTTGTAGAGCTATCAGTTGCTTTTGGCCTTGCTGGACTTGATCAATTTCACGATGGGCTAGCTCTACCCCATCGACGGTGGCAAGTCCAAACAGGCTTTCGCCGAGGGTGCCAACAATTCCAAACGGGGCCATCCGTTTATTCCGTTGAGACGGAACTGCTTTGGGTTCTGTCATGGTTTCTATCTTCAGGTCGTTCATTCGGTCGTCGATCTCTTGGTCTAAACTTTCCAGAGTTTGGTAAGCATTGGTCAGAGATTCTAGGTCAACCACTCCCTCACAAAGTTGGTTTTCCACGTGATTGTGGCACCTTAGTGTGAGAGCGGCTATTCGGTCCCATACTTCATGGTCTTTCAGTAGTTTTTCGGTCTCCACGGCAACGATCAGCTTCCAATCGGCTCTTCGAAGGTGAACGTTCCCCACCTTCTCATAGTAGAGACCTGGGTTGGTTTGGAATTCGGTCAAATTATAGGTCTCTTCTCCCTTTACAAGGGGTACTCCACCTATGAATAAGAAGAGTAGTCCTATCATCTGTAATCATACAAAAGAAATATTAATCATTTTTTTCTGACTCTTCGGAATCGGACGGGGCGCCTATGAGCTTGTCCATGTGCTTATGGATTCTTTTGCCGTTAGGCAATTCTAGAATCACATTGTTTCTGCCCACTATCTCCACAATTTTCAACGGCTTCTTATAGTAGCTATCGAACTTGGAGATGCGGGGTTCCAACAAAACCCAGGCGTACCCGCCCGGTTTCCCACAAAACTTTTTGGTCTTTCGGTCATATCTTTCCTTGGTCTTCAATTTTCCTGCGATTTCCTTTTCTCCCGCAATGAATCTCATTTCGTCCAACCGTACGATCAGATCGCGCAGGTATAAGTTATAGGTCCGTAACTTCTCCTCATTAGGAATTCTAATGGGGAATCGCGCTACCCTACCGTACACCAGCTCGAAGGGTGTGAAGTTGGTGGCGGTATGCACACTGGTGTTATACGTGAAGGTGGCAAAAGAGATTAATCGATCCCAGTCATTATTATATTTCTCTGAATATGATCTGATGAAATCCATGAGAGGAGCGTGACTTCTTTCTAAACTTCCGTTCGTCTGTGGTCTATAACCGGAAGTAGTAAGACGATGCACTTTAAATAACCTTAAAAGTTCGTCAATTAACGTGGAGAGAAAACTTTTACCTCGGTCCGACAAGATCGCTTTCGGCGCTCCAAACTGGCATATCAACTGTCTAACTAACGCATCGGCAATTGTACTGGCGCGCAGGTCGGGAATTGGAACGGCGATGACATACTTCGTGAGGTTACACTGCATGGTCAATACGTGTTGATTGCCTGACGGGGTTGTTCTCAACTTCCCGACTGTATCTAAAGAGACCTTGTCGAAGGCTTCGATGGGTGTGTCTGTGAGCACTAGTTCCTCTCTAGTTTTACACCGGTTTATTTTTCTTTCCCGGCAGGTTCCACACCGTCTGATATAATCGAGCACATCATTTCTCATGCCCTTCCAATAATACCTTTCACGGATCTTCTGATACGTCTGATTGACGCCTTTATGTCCTCCGGAAAGACTATTGTGCAAAAGTTTGATGATTTCTGGGCGTTGAGCTTCCTCCGGCATCGTTACGGTACCAAAACAGAGAGTTATGTCGAACGGCCTTTGAGTGAAGATATCTCGTAAAAGCTCCTCTAAGACTCCCGGTTCCAATTGGTCGGATAAATCGCCTTTCCGGGCTATTCGGAACCCACTGAGGTTTCGTTTTTGTAACACACTTCTCAGACCCTCCAGGCATTTTCGGACGGTGGCTATGTCCAACGGGTCATAATAATGGTTCTTCACGATCAGGGACAGAATATTATGATTCTTGTAAGGAGTAATCATAATCTGTCCTCTCCGAGGGCGTTTCTGTCGGAGTGCTGCTTGGTTGATTGCGTCCAGGTCTATGAGCAGCCTACTAATCGGTCCATTTGGGACACAATCTTTTGACATAAAATGTACGAGATTGTCCCGTTTATAGGTCAGGCAATTCCTGCTTCTCATGATTTTCCCAGTAGGCTGTTCACGGAAATTAGGCGATGGGGTCGAAGAGCTGTCACTGAAAGATGAATTCTGACTATCGGAGTCCCAGCAGTTACCATGATCCGGGGGGTCTCTTTGTGTCCACGTTATTTCTGGAAGGAAAAGGGGTGGACTCTCTCTTGTAGCCCTGTTGAACTCCAGCTCCACAGGATTGTCCGTCTTTTCCTCCAGTATGGTATCCAGATCTGGAGGTGTGGACCATCGCACCTTCAACGCGGACGGTTGAGGGGTGCTACAACCCTTCGGGGTTTCCGGTTTGTAACCTACTGAAACTCCCTTCCGATTCGGCCATTTCTCGGGGGAATCGGTAGTCCCTTCCTCGTTGTCAGCCGTTTCGTCAGCCTCATCATCGGTGTCTACATCGGAAGGGGCAGAGGTGCGTCTCTTCAGCTCGCGGTCGGTAGTCGCTTGGGCGCTGGCTATGAGTTTCTGAACTCTCTCGTGCATGACACTGTCATCTAGGTTCTCGTCATCATAGGGGTCGGCCTGGTTGAGGATGTCTCGGAGTCCTTCGTCTACCTCTTCCCCTTCCGAGAGGCGGGTTTTGTTGACCTCCTCATTAGATTTTACCTTTTCGTCTCCGTCGGAGAAGTGTGCTGGCCATTGGTCATCTTCGCGACTAGGTAGCCCGTACCAGTTATTGGTACGCTCGTAATGTTCGAGCAGGCTTTGGTTGAGCTTGTCACTGCTTTCTTGAAAATCTTGCAAGCTGACCGATGCTCGTGAGGCCTCGAAGGTCTCTTCCGGCGTGTCGGTCGCATCAACGGTCTCGGTTTCACTAGGAGTGACTGCACTCACCTTCGTAACGGCGCACTCACTGCTTGACCCTTTACTATCGTGGCGTTCCTCCTCTCCCGAGGAGGGTTCAGTGGTTTCATCTCGTAGACCACTATTTTTGAGATCGATAATTGGTGTTCCTCCATCCGACGATTCGCTAAAAGAATCCATGGTCTGGCTTCCCGAAGCTGATTCATGTTTTCTTACTTGACCGACTTCATGGTCGTCCTTTTCTTCGGATTTGGATGTCTCGGATTTTCTGGAATCGAAACAATCCTTCAGGTGTGGGGGTGTTCGTATTAGTTTCGGGGGTGGTGGTAACGAGCTAGCCCTCCCTGATGGACGAGCTTGTTTGGATCTGGTGCGTTGGGCCACCCCACTGTGGTCCAACACAGGCGGGTTCTTATTGGTCTTGGATCCAGGTGGTCTACCACGACGGGGCTTTACTCCTTCATCCACTGACTTCGCCCGAACTTGTCGCGGTGGGGGGGACTTTGACCCGGTACTTGGGATTCGGGTTGTGCCGGCTTCGTTCCTGAAGTGCTAGGGTGAGCGTTCGTGACGACTCGACCGCTTGGTGTTCTTTTACCTACCTGTTTTAACTTTTGAGCTTCTGCCCGTTCTTGCTCGCTCTAATCCTCTATGACCAGGATCTTGATCATGGGTAGGGTGGTGTTGATCTCATCTTCAGGTAGAGGTCAGTCTGCCGAATTCCGGGATAGCGCGTCCGCATTGCTGTTGAGCTTACCCGGCTTGTACTTAAAATCGTACTCAAAATCAGTGAACTTCAACATCCACCGGAGCATTCTTTTTCCAGGGTCTTTCTGATTGTGCATCTAACTCAAAGGTTCGTGATCACTAATCAGTAGGAACCGTCTACCTAGCAAATAAGTTCTAAACTTACGAAATGCATGTAACACCGCTACACATTCTTTCTCCGTGGTGCTGTAGTTGAGTTCGGCTCCGGTTAGACTTCGGGACAAGTAAGCAACTGGGTGGTCAAATCCGTCCTTTTCTTGACTAAGGACAGTTCCCACAGCATATTCACAAGCATCAGTGGTAAGGGTGAATTTTTTATTAAAATCTGGGAATTGCAAGATCGGGGTCTCGCAAAGTTTCTGTTTTAGCAAGTTGAAACTTTTCTCTTGAGCTTCGGTCCAGACGATCTTCGTATCTTTCTTCGTCAGGTCATACAAAGGTTTTGCAATTTTACTGAAATCTTTGATGAATCGTCTGTAATATCCAACCAAGGCGGTGAATGAACGGATATTGGTCACATTGCGTGGTCGAGGGAAATTGTTCATCGCACTGACCTTCTCAGGATTCGGTTCACATCCCTTTTCGGACACTATATGTCCCAAAAATGCGACTTCTCTCCGGAGGAATAGAACTTTATCCGGTTGTAACACTAATTTCGCGCCTCTCAATCGGTTAAACAATAAATACACCTTGCGAAGGTGGTCGAGGAGGCTACTTGTCCAGATAGACTAGCATCTCGACGTTCTGGAGGCCTAGCAATATTCGGTCCATGAGACATTGGAATGTAGCAGGGGCATTCTTAAGACCCATAGGCATTTTCTTGAACTGCCAATGTCCCGTGATGGTCGAGAACGCCGTCTTGGGTTTATCACTGGGTTTCATGGGAATCTGGTGGAATCCACTGGCTAGATCGAACGTAGAAAAGTACACTGAGTCACCTAACTGGTCCAAGATGTCCGCAATGCAGGGGAGAGGATAGGCGTCCCCTATTGTCTTGGAATTAAGGGTCCTGAAGTCTACAACCATCCGCCATCTTGGGTGTCCTTGGCTGTCTCTTTTCTTGGGTAAAATCCAAACAGGTGACTGGTACGGAGACGTCGAGGGTTCGATGATGTCGTGAAGTTTCTTCGCGATGTCTTCCTGCATCGCCTCTCGATGGACAGGAGGGTGATGGTATTGTTTGGTGTGCACGGGGATGTTGTCCTCAGTAAGGATCTCATGCTCTACCATATCGGTACAGGACAACTTGTCCCCGGGTATCAGGAACACATCATGGTATTCTCGAACTATCTGATGAACTTGGTCCCGTTCTTCTTCGTTCAGCTGTTCGGTGTCCAATGCTTCTAATACGCGACGTATTCTCTCCCTCTCGTCCGTTATTTTCTCACACTCGGGCTCCGTTTCCGAATCTGGATCAAACGGTGACGCACCATACTCACAGGGAATGAGCTCATGGGGATTTACTTCAATCGTCACATCTTCTTCCGTGGTATTCACAGCCAAGACCTTGCAGCATCCATCCTCGTTGGTGACAAGTGCATTTCCAATAAACACTCCTGGTGTGTTGCTAAGGGCAGGTAGGTACCCTACCCTCACGTTTGGGTTGATCAGGTTGACCTGGATAACTTGTCGACATCTCTTCTTCAGTGTCCATCTGCTGGGCGGAATCTCGGCCTCCTGAGTGGGGGTGATCTCGGATTTTCTAGGAGAAAGGTTCGTCGCCGCAGGGGGCGTTGGTCCGGCGGGTGGGGATGCAAGCGTTCTCGTCTCTACCTTATGAACTTCCTCTTGTGTGGCTTCTCTAGGCCTTAGTCCTCTCTCTTGGTCAACTATTCCATAACCTTCGGAGTCGAGGAAAGGTATTGGGTTCATAACATCCCCACTGATCATTATCTTATTTTTGTAGTAAGATATTACCGCTTCATTCTGTTTGAGGAATACCCGACCTAATATACCGTCATACCGGATGGGAAATTGGTCTGGCACTACATGGAAAAGTGTCTCTTGGTCCCCAATAGGTATCCAGGTTATTCCTAGGGTCATCACTTCCTGAGCTGCGATTCCCACCAAAGGAATGGCAGCTGCGGTCTCTACCTGGGCATCTGGATGTAGGGTCTGAAGTTTGATCAAGTTGACCGCGGAACCAGTATCCAGCATGAGTACAAGATGCCTCCGTTCTTGAGGGAGGTATACCCTAATGTGCGTACCGGGATCGGGATCTATCCCAAGTTCTGTAGAGTCCGAGCCGACAGCAAAGTGGATCGCGGGGGTCCGCGGGCTTGAATTTTCAAGGTCTGGGCGTTCTGTGTCGGCCCGGGATGGTTCATCATTGGTCCAGAAATTCCTTGAGGCTGGCTCGCTACCATGTCCGGGCGAGCCACAGTCCAGTTTAAATTCTGCTGGTACTGGGGTGTAGGTCGCAGATTTATTTCCTCCATGTGAACTGGCTGACACTGCACCGGAGGTATCATCGGGGTACGGTTCATCGGCACTGGGTTCATGAACCTGGGTTGGCCTCCCGGGCCCTGCATACGAGGCCCTTGCGGCGGTCCTCCGTATCGAGGGCCCGCGTTCATTGGCGTTTTATACGTCTGACTTCTGTCAGGGTCATACGTTTGGGGCCGCGGCGGCGCGGCTGGTGAATAGTTCATTCTAGGGGGTCCATAACCGTAACTGTGCGGCATCGACCAATACCCTTGCGGTATCTGCATGTGGGGCACCGGAGGTCGCAAATACGGTTGTTGGTGTGGAGGGGGTCCGGTCTCTGCTGGGTTTTGTCCGGCCCGTGCGTAATTTGGCTGCGGAGGTCCATACGTCGGTGGAGGTTGTTGATAGTAGACTTCACATGGCTGTTCTATCATTGGCGGGAACTTTTCTTGCCACTGTTCGGTAGGGTCTTGTGACTCTCCTTGATCAGGCCACGCATACCACCCGCTCGCCTCATCCCCCTCTTGCACCCAACCAACGTAGGTTGCTCTTTCATCCATTCCAGGATGGGGTCCTTCTCGCCGACCTTCAGGCTGTTGATACATTGATCTTCGTCGGCTGTCTGGAATGATGCGGGCGTCCATCCTGGACTCCAATCTCATTGCCTCTTCATAGGCCTCCTCTAATGTAGTAGGTTGGATATTGTCCACCCACTGGCTAAGGTCTGCCGGGAGCCCTTTGATAAAAATGTCTACCGCTGCCCATGTCAGTGGGACCATCATCTTGTCGTGGTATTCTGCCTTTTTTTCTTCTTTTAGCGCTGTCCGTGCGCATCTGAGGAGGATATGGATCTGGTCCCTAAATCCTCCTATCGTTTCGCCTTGCTTCATATTTAAGGTATGGAGCTTGTTATTGTAATAGGCGAATCCTTTGCCAGGAGCAAACCGTTTTTTAAGTGACTACAAGTTTCTTCGACATCAGCCAACTCCTGCCCATAGGTACAATCCTTAGCCGCGCCTCTTAATTTTCCCAACACAGCCCTTTTGTATCCCTCTTACTGCTCCTGCGAAACACTTTCCGCACCGTTGCGGACATCTTGCAGGAAGTCCTTGAGTGGGATGTTGCTGCCATCATAGGTACTTAGACCAGCTATGGCATTTTGCAAGCACAAGCTGTCAGCCAAGGCTGTCAGTGTGGTACCCATTGCTTGTGTCAGGTCATTTTGACCTTGGTTATTCACAATGTTTCCGCCCGTCATTTTTCCGGGTTCCAGGAGACACCACGCTAATTCCCACTCCACACTTTGTCGATTTCGCGTCGGATTTTGTTATCTTTCTTTCTATCTTTATTTTATTTTCTTCCTCTTCCTTATCAGAATTTTCTCGGCACTAGTTATGTGCTGTCGAGGAAAAATTCAACGAGTGCGGGGGATTCACTGTACAGATGTACTGCACCGGTCGGTATTTGGTCTTAACCTCAAAGGGCTCTGGTCACAATTGTAGGTCTCGGTCAAATGCAGGTGAAAGAAATAATATAGGTCCTTGGGAGTATGCTGTCCGCTTATTTGGTCAACCTAGCGCTCGGAACGAGAGAATGAAGTGAAACGCCGATAAGCAGACAGCAGCACAAAGAAGAAGACCGATAGGAGCTGCCGCGGCTCCCCACACACCGTGCAACGACTCTAGCGGGGACTGCGCGGCGAGGAGGGGGTACGAACGAGAGAATGGAGTGAAACGGCGCTTATTAGCGCGCTCCTCTTCTTCGCGACTACTCTAGCTACTCACTATTTCTTAATGATTATTAACTATTTACTAGGGATAAAAATTTAATCTTAATAATCAAAAATTTATGATTTTATTATTAAAATTATTTTTTTTATTATTTTTTTTCTTTTATTTTATAATTTTATTGCTAAAATTAATTTAGTAGAGAAAAACTTTATGAACTTAAGGTATGAATCAAACTTATTATTTAAATTTATTTTAGTAAATTAAATAATTTATAAAAAAAATAAAAATTACTTCAAAAATATTCACGACAACGCGAATAAATTTTTTTCTTTTTCAAACTGCTACAACGACTGCACGTGGATCATCGTCAGCAGAATAAAAATACTCTCCGTCACCGGATGGTAATCGGAGCCTTTTTCGCGCACGAAATTATTACTTTTATCCTACTTTATATTTTTTTTCAATTAAACTGTCTATCAGTACAAAGATTTTATATTATTTAACTATATTATTAAAATTATTTCTATCTGACTTAACCTAAGCTTATTCTACAGAACAGTAGCCTACGCACTGTCCTGGCAACAGAAAAATTTAAACTTCGAAGAAAATCAAAATTTTAACCCTAAACTATTCTAAAACTTTATTTCAACGGGGGGCCTGAACTACGCGTTCTGCTACCATTTGTTAGATGTCCCCGTGGACATCTACGCCTACTCCTAATTCTTGCAGACCCGGGTAGGAGTGCAGGAAACCGGGGGCAGAAGGCTCCCCTCGTGTGGGGACGGGAAATTAACTATATTACGATTGGTTGCCCGAAGAGGAAAAAAAACAAGGGAGAGATCTTAGGACTAACTTGAGAAACCTTACCTTGTTTCGTGCTCTCTTTCTCTCTCTCCTCTCTCTCCTGAAAATGATAGGGTGACTGGTAATGAACGTGCACGAGTTTATTTAGGTCACTTTGGTTTATTCACTTGGTCACACTTTAAAATACAATACAAATGATGTTAATTTAAATTAAAACCGACGCACTGTTATATAATAACTAGAATATAAAATTATATTATATTAAAATTAAAACGACGCGCTATTACTTCCTAACTATAATATAAAAAAAATATTAGACTAAATTAAAACACGACGCGGTATTGGTTCAACTTCGTACGGAACTGTTCCTCCAGCATACGTCTCCCAAAAGCCCGGCTGTCCCCTCCTCACCTCAATCCAAAGGTGCTGATTAGACAGCTTAGACTCCCTGGGAACGTATGCTGATTTAACACTTTTTCTTTGGTCGTTTCAACTATATTAATGTTTGACTATATTAATAATGTTGCGTCACGTAACAAATACTGTTATGTGACAGTTATAATTTTTTTTTTTTTTTTCATTTATTTAATGCCTACCTGAACCTTACGGTCCATACAGCAAAGAAAAATGACAGTTATAATGCACATGACGGTATATAGAAAGCAAAGTACTTTTTTTTATTAAGCTAATTTTGATTATTTTAAGCAGAAAGGCTGGGAAAAAATCGCGCGGGCGAGGGAAGCTACCGGCCGGCCGGTGCTGGAGCTGTAGCAAATGAGTAGTTCTAATTGTAATATAATTAAGATAGGGCGCATCTCCCTTTGCCAGAAGATCGCACTTGCTTTAGTTTTAGTCACGCGCGTGCGAGGTTTACTCTATGTCGGGTGTCTCGTTTCGTAGTTCTATTAGTTTTTATATTCGTCTTTAGAATCGAAGTGTCGCGAATAGCCTTTGTCGGGCAAGCGCGTCATTGTGACTAATTAATTAATTCGTTTAAGTTAATAGTGTCGTGAAAACCCTTTGTCAGGAAGGCACGTTAATTTTGTGTAATCTAACTGCGTTAAGCCTCGTTACGGGACTGATCAGGCCGGCGATAGAAGAAAACCAGATAAGTAACTTATCCCTGAGGCGTTCTTCGTGAGATCGAAAGCGATCTGACGTGACATCTCCGATCTTGATGAAAATTAGCATAAAGTTATTGTTTGGCATATACATGAACGTGGTAAAATGATTTTTCATAAATCCGCTTATTTTCAAAATGGCGGCCATTTGAAAATTTGGCAAAGAAAAAAAAGCTTGTTTTTTGAAATCTCATAACTTCTCGGGGTTTTAATCGATTTTGATGAAATTTGGTGGGTGATCGGAAAAAAACCTAAAGTTTCTGAAAAAATTATAAAAAAAAAAAAATTCCCATCATGTATGCCAAAGAAAAGGAATTTTTTTTTTTCAGCCAAAATTTGACCACCGGGCACCCTTTTTATTTTTTTTGAAATATTATTAATTAAAAGTAAATTTAATTAAGAAAATTTAAAGACCTTCCAAATGATGGTATGTCTTTTAGTTTCTGAGATATAATTTTTTGAAGTTGAGGTTACCGAGAATGGAGCTCGCGCGCGCTGCTGCTGCCAAGAGCACTATACTACTAAAGCCTTTCCGGCATAGAGTTTAACCATTGTATCTCAAAAAATATTAATTTTTGTGTTTTAAAATTGTTTAAATATACGACTTTGTTAATTAAATAGTTCAAATTTACAGTATTTTGAACATTTTTAGTTTCTGCAGTTTTTATACAAAGTGAAATGAAAAATCTGTTGCTAAAGTAAGTTTTTTATAATTTATGTCAAATTTTGTTTACAGAGTTCATTCGTCAGGCTTCCATCAACATTTATAATACAAAAATGGCTTCACATGTTAAATAAAATTAGGGTTAAGTGCGTCTTGATCGTTTTTTTTTCCGTTACCTGCTGCGGTTTTTTGAGATGCGGCGGATTTTCGCCCACGTTTTTCATTAAAAGCTTTTGTTTTCAATCGAGGGGTCACCTTTTTTTTCTTTTTTTTCTGAATTTCAAATTCTTGAGATTGATCTGAGATTGAAACAGATTTACAAGAAATTCTCGTTTCATTCATAGGAATAAAGCAGTGGAAACTTCTTGATCCAGGCAAAGGTTTGGCTTTGTCAAAACGTGGTTTCAAATATTTTGTGTGATTTTCATACTCGGCTTCAGTACCATAGATAAAAGTCATATTAGGTAGCGCTTCTTTGGCCCATTCGTAAAGAGATAACGGAGTAGTTAACTGATCACCAACAGGAAGTTGTAGGCTAGCTTTGGTAGCTGATCTCTTAACTGTACCACCGATTCCGTCACATGGACTTTTGCCATGTGAAGTTGCAAAAAAATGCCACTTAGCTTTAATTTTGAAGTCTTTATAATGATGAGTAAGATTAATGAAATTTGATTTGTTCTTATACTGTGAACCCGCTCCATCACTAAAATATTTAATTTTGTTAATGAGTGTATGTTTTAACTTGAGCTGTTCAATAAACTTTTTTATAAATAAATTTACAGTGATAGCATCATGTTGCAAGCAATCAGAAATCACGACGTATGATTCGTGAAGTAACTGGTCATCTTTTTTATAATAAACCACTATGGGATGAAGCGTTGCTTGAGCATTATTCCAATGATAACTTTGGATTGCATCTTGAATAACAAATGTAAAGTTTTCCGCAAAATCACCAAGTACTAAGAATTCTCCTGGTTCCAAATTCGCTTTAAGTTTACCCAAGTAATGGCTTTGTGACTTTGCAACGAAGTCGTGTAGTAAAAGTTTTAATAATTCAACACAAAATTTTTCAATAAATTCATCAATACTATCTATTTGCGTTTCTAAATTAGAACGGTCTGTTGACGTCCACTTTTTGTAGGTCACAGTGTCAATAAAATTTTTATCAAATAACTCCCTTAAAACATTTTTTATGCAAGTTACTCCGGGGCGATTTGAACACTCATTTGAGTAACAAGAAAGAGTGGCAGGATTGCATACAATTTTTGGAAGAATTGATTTATAATCCTGTAAAAAAGAGATTTCATCATCGTTTTTTGTTAATTCTTTGAACTGAGCTCCAGCAATCATAAGTTTCACATTTTGGTGAATTTTGCAAACGCAAACAGAATGAGTGCCTTTGCCTCCAGCTAAAATACATTCCGATTGTCGAAGTTCAGCAAATTTAGAAAAACTTATTTTAATATCAGAGTTATTTCGTTTAAAAGCATAACACAGTTCTTTCAAATTTCCTAATAATAAACGCTTCTGCAAGTGCACTCGAACTCCATCTTTTTTTACCGGCACATAATCTTTCTGACCAGGCATCACACGGCTGTAGTCATCATTATAATAAAATTGCTTTATCAAATTATCAGTAGCAGTGTCGAGCTTTTTACCGGGTCTCGGATTTGAAGTGGTACCAATGCCCTCTTCTTCATGTAATTTTTTTGCTTTTACCGCCATGTGATCGCTTACTGAGAAGCGTGATTTTAACTCAGAAGGACTCCAAGTAATTGGTGCCATAGTCAAATATTTAATTTTTTCTGATGATTTATTTGTTTGACTAATTTTAGATTCGATTTCATTAACAAGTGATTGTAAATCTTATGGATCATCAGTTTGAAATTCAAAAATTTCTTTCAATTTTTCGTTTAATGCATTTTGAATTTCACGCACTTTACACAGTTGATTTTTTTTTGTTTTACGATCATTTGCGCAAATTGGAGTAACTTTCAAAAGCTCAAGAATCTTATTTATTCCTAAAATTAAAGTTTCAGACACCATTTCTTTTTCAAAAAGCTCATCATCCGTGACTGGTTCAGCAACTTCATTTTCGTTTTCTAAATCATACTGAGTCGTTTGCATTTCTAAATTTTCGCTATTGTCAGGGTTTGGTAAGTTCGTCAAACTTGAAACACTTAAAGAAACACCACGCTTGCCGTTCGTGAGATATATTCTACAAGTATTACAAACTAAAATATTATTCACACCATTTTTAACCAATCGAAGAGTAACGCCATATTTTTTATGATTCTTCATGTTAAAAGGGTTACTACAGCACGTACGACTTTTATTACAAGCTTGCAAACTCATTTCAAAAACTGAAAAATTCACTGTTAAACTTAAAATTCAAAGATTTGCACGCGCAAACGTTTTAGTACTCAAGGTTAATCGCAAGGTTTTGTTTATCATCACCTATTTTAGTAAAGGCCCCCTATTGATTGCATAATAAAGAAGAAATAAATATAAACAAAACACGAAACTGAGTATGGTGATCTTGGCAGCAGCAGCGCGCGCGAGCTCCATTCTCGGTAACCTCAACTTCAAAAAATTATATCTCAGAAACTAAAAGACATACCATCATTTGGAAGGTCTTTAAATTTTCTTAATTAAATTTACTTTTAATTAAAAATATTTCAAAAAAAATAAAAAGGGTGCCCGGCGGTCAAATTTTGGCTGAAAAAAAAAATTCCTTTTTTTTGGCATACATAATGGGAATTTTTTTTTTTTTATAATTTTTTCAGAAACTTTAGGTTTTTTTCCGATCACCCACCAAATTTCATCAAAATCGATTAAAACCCCGAGAAGTTGTGAGATTTCAAAAAACAAGCTTTTTTTTCTTTGCCAAATTTTCAAATGGCCGCCATTTTGAAAATAAGCGGATTTATGAAAAATCATTTTACCACGTTCATGTATATGCCAAACAATAACTTTATGCTAATTTTCATCAAGATCGGAGATGTCACGTCAGATCGCTTTCGATCTCACGAAGAACGCCTCCCCTATGTAAGGTATTAAGTAATAGTTCTCGTAGATTAATAAATAAAGTACTTTTACAACGTCCACATATGCGTGTGGAATGCGATCCCTTATTTGTTTCCCTCCCAGGTCTGCTAGAATAGGAAAAAGTTAAGTGTCCTCGCCAACACTTAACAAAATGGTAGCAGAGCGTGGTTTGAGTCCCCCGAGGGAAGGTTTAAGTTTGTTTTGCTTGGACTTTGTTTGTTTGCCCTAACAGTCTTGTAGTTATAGAAATTTTAGAGTAGAAATAATAAGCAATATATCTTGATTAAAATTAAAATCTTTGCCAAGACTTTGTTAGTTTGCCCTAACCATCTTGTGGTTGTAGAATTCTTAGAGTAGGAAAAAGAAGTAAAATATATTAATTAGAATTAAAATCCGTTTTGCAGGACTTTGTTAGTTTGCCCTAGCAGTCTTGTAGTTGTAAAAATTGTAGAGTAGATAAATAAGATAGAGTGATAATTGATTAAATTAAGACGTTTTCATTTAACTCTAAATTATAAGATTTTTTGTCTATATTAGGTAAAGAAAGAGAAAAATTAGCATTGAAAGTGCGGGAAGACAAAAAATATCGGGTTGTATCCGGTGTGTGACTCGATATTTTGCAGCCTGTTATGCATCGGATAATAATGTAGCCCTGAAAAGGGCTGATGTGTTATAACTCTGTTTACGAGGCTCTGAGATGCCTCTCTTTCTGAGACCGAAAGTTTTGCCGATGATTTGAAGGGTAGATCGGTCTTAACGCCCGCCTGGCCCAAACGGGGGACCGGTGTCGCTTCCTCCGAGTTGATCTTTAGAGAGAAGAACGGCGTTCAGATTAACGGTCTTCGCGGGGGGCGTCGTTTGTGACGTAGTACCGAGCAGTGCGGGGGTACGTCTCTTCGGGTGCTCGCTTAGTCCACCAAGGCCGGTTTGCAGTGTGCTCAGGTTCTAGGCGCTGGAATACTCCTAGCCGAGTTGCCGAGGAGGGTGGGGATTCTGGAGCTTTTTCCGGGGAGTTCTCGATGTCAGACGCGTCGAGGTCAAGGACGTTTTATCCCGGAAACTCGTCCTGGTGAGCTTGCGAGTCCTGAACTACTTAGGAGCTCTTCGTCGGGTTGTGCCCAACCGGAGGCAAATCCCGCCTGCCACGGATGCACCTTTTGCTGTCCTCCTCCAATCCACAGTCGAGAGTAGGTCCGTCTTCTGCAACAGCCATGTAACCCAGGAGGTAGATGATTCTTCTAACCACCACAGCAGGAGCACGGACAATGGAGTTCCACCAATAGGCGAGTGGTTTTTTAGCCAACAAGCCGGAACAGTTGTCTTGGCCTCATGCGCACCTAAAGTTCGGTCTCCGGAAGGGGGGGCATTCAATGATAAAGTATCCAACGTTTCATCCCAATTAATCCCCAAAACCATGGCCTGGCTTTCACGGGAGCCATCTAGGCTGAGCTCCCACCCTTGAAGATCGAAACCAGCTGACTCCATCGCCGGCTTAGCCTGAAATATAAAATCATGCTATTCATTGCTAGAGTTCTCGCTCGTAACACAATTATCAACGTAAAAATTCTTCATTAACATCAGAATGGCTTTCTCAGAAAAGCCGTCGTAATCAGTGTTGCTCGACCTGACTGCATCTAAAAGTTGCTGCAAATGACTTGAAATTATTGCACCTAAAATGAACGGACTACTACGCAAACTGAATACAAGTCGTCCAATGATGCAATACAATCACATTTCTTCTCTCATCAATATCGTCTCAATAATCATCTCTCATCAAAAATACACTGATTAACTTTTGACTTCTCGTTCGTAGCGAGCAAGTCCGTTGCACTCGGGATGTCTTTATTTGCCGGGTGCTTTTATACGGGCCTAAAGTTCGGTCTCCGGGAGGGGGGGGGCTGCGAGGACGCACTCTTCAACTTAAAAGGGACCTCGGGACTGGTGGGGTCATCCGAAGAAACGTTGCCTTGGCAGGAATGGTGAGGGGAGCTCAAGGATAGCTGTGATGCTTGTCTCTTCTTCTCGCTGGCTCGTGCTCTCTGCTCCTTCCGCGTGAGTCACTGACAATCCTGGTAGCGCTCTTTCTGTCTAGACCTTTCGTGGTCGCCGTTGATGTGGTACACACTTCAAGAGTGGCCGCCCTCCTAATTGAGAAGGTAAGGGATCGGAAAAAATATTAACGCTACTGGAGTTAAATTAAATGACTTTATTGGGTTTCCCTAGCTGACTGCCTAGGAGGGGTCAAGTCACTGCCTGCTAGAGCAGCTGGCTCCGACTGGTGTCACGCGGCACCGTTTTGATATCTTTATCCGCGCTTCCGGCGCAGCCAATCACGGCTTTGGCTGTGCCACTGAGAGGGGGGAATGAACTGTGAGCGAGTGTTTTTACTCCACAGGTATAACAAGGTGGCTTCAAGGCTTCACTTGGTACACCTTTCCATTCTTTACATGATGATGAACTAACGCACCTAAATATTCAGATTTAAATCTCTAACGTCCCTAATATTTGATTGATTCAAAAATCGCTTGCTAAATTCACACTTCTCAATCCGATCAAGATCTAACACGCCTATCTCCCTAATTTCTTGCAAAAAGTGCGCTGGAGTCAGTGGTTCGATCTCGTTCGAATTGTCCGCCATAAAAGTAAGAGGTCGCGAGTTCACGATGGCCTCACAGTCAATCAAAATCGTCAACATTCTCCATAATCAAGACACGTTTTACGAAGCGTGCGGCGTGATAATTTTTTCAAAACCTCAATCAGTCGCTCCCAAAATCCACCCCACCAAGACGCGGACGGCGGATTAAACTTCCACTTTATGCTCCTAGTCACGACTATTTTAGAAATTTTATCGTAATCAAAACCCTTCAACAGACCCTTCGTCCCTCTCAGGTTTGACCGATTATCGCTAAAAACAACTCGTGGTCGGCCACGCCTTGCGATCATTCGTCGAAGCGCCATCATAAAAGACGGAAGAGACAAAGAAATTACTATCTTAAAATGAACTGCCCTATAAACCGTGCAAGTAAAATTCACAATATACGACTTTTTACTTCCCTTTAGATAAATCGGCCCGCCAAGTCTACACCCAAAACCTCAAACACAGCCGCGTTTCTTACCCTGTCAAGTGGCTGCGGCGCCGGAGGTGCAGTCAATGCCTTCACTTCCTCCCGCTTGCAATCCGTGCACGCTCTAACTACCGATTGTATGGTTCGCCTACCACCCAAAATCCAAAATTTCTCCTGTAAAGTAGACAACGTTATGTGAACTCAAGCATGATTAATTTTCCGATGATAGTCTAAAATAATCACACCAACGAGATGATTCTTTGCCGGTAAAACAATCAGATATTTAAAATTAAAGGTGTCATCCCTCAATAAAATCTTAATTGGGGCACTTTTGTTTATAATAGTGTGAGAGAGATACGGGAATTGTCGGAGGTAGGACAATGGAGACATATTCCCGGGAAGATGAATCCTGCAGATTTTCCCTCGAGAGGTTGTTCTGTCGGACAATTAGTGTCCTCCAGATGGAGGGAGAGGCCGTCATGGTTGAAAGGGCACCCCACTGAGTAGCCGAGGGAGGATTTAGAGTATGATGAGACCAAGGTAGACAGGGAGTTGAAAAAGTCTGCGTCAAGGATGATCGAGAGTATTTATTGGTATTGGTTATTGGTTATTGGTAATAAAACTTGACCGGGGTGCCTTTCGGCTCAGGGACACTGAGCTTTCGCCATTTTATCCCTATTCCCCCGGTTAAGTGGCCATTCTTCTAGAGCCTTTTAATTTTTGCTCCAGAAGGGACCTCTTCCTCCCTATAATCCCAGTCTCCTTTACATAGCACGGAAGCCGGTACGTGCAATGCTAAGCGTGCTATGGGTATAGTAAAAACCCACATCGTAGGGAAAATAACCTATACCTGGATGACCAAGGCTGTAAGTACGGAGCCTCAATGCATGAACTTCCGTTGGTATCGGTTCGCCCGTCCCTGTGGTACGTTACTTTGCATCGGACTCCCATTTTCCGGCCTCTGTGGGGATCACGCTTCAATCGAGAGAGCATTTATAGGTCTCCGACCAAGCTGTAGTCCCCCATTCAGAGCTGTGGTAATAGGCACATGAAAAATTATTTTCAGAGGTGCCGGCAGCGGGAATCGATCCCGGGCCCACAGCGTGAGAGTCCGGTATACAACCCGCCGAGCCACCACCGCTCATAAGATCGAGAGTAATTTGACGGCAATTTTGCTCGGTATTAATGCTGAGATCATTTATTGAGAATTTTTCGGATTATTCGAAGCTAATTAAAGTATTTGCGTGGGTCAATGGATTTATTCAAAATTTAAGGGCGGTCAACAGGGCTCGCAGGAGGGCCTACGTGACCATTTGCGAGATCGAGAAATTGACCTCTGATGAAGTGGAGGCGGCAGAGCTCGACTTAGTTGGAATCATGCAAAGGGAACATTTTGGGGATTTTGATAAATCCATTAAGCATTTAGAGCCGTTTATTGATGGGAAAGGTATTTTGAGGATTAAGACTAAGATTTTATTGAGGGATGACACCTTTAATTTTAAATATCCGATTGTTTTACCGGCAAAGAATCATCTCGTTGGTGTGATTATTTTAGACTATCATCGGAAAATTGATCATGCTTGAGTTCACATAACGTTGTCTACTTTACAGGAGAAATTTTTGATTTGGGGTGGTAGGCGAACCATCCGATCGGTAGTTAGAGATTAGATAGTAATTTCTTTGTCTCTTCCGTCTTTTATGATGGCGCTTCAACGAATGATCGAAAGACGCGGTCGACCAAGAGTAGTTTTTAGCGATAATCGGACAAAACTGAGAGGGACGGAGGGTCTGTTGAAGGGTTTTGATTACGATAAAATTTCTAAAATAGTCGTGACTAGGAGCATAAAGTGGAAGTTTAATCCGCCGTCCGCGTCTTGGTGGGGTGGATTTTGGGAGCAACTGATTGAGGTTTTGAAAAAATTATCACGCCACACGCTTCGTAAAACGTGTCTTGATTATGAAGCAATGTTGACGATTTTGATTGACTGTGAGGCCATCGTGAACTCGCGACCTCTTACTTTTATGGCGGACAATTCGAACGAGATCGAACCACTGACTCCAGCGCACTTTTTGCAAGAAATTAGGGAGATAGGCGTGTTAGATCTTGATCGGATTGAGAAGTGTGAATTTAGCAAGCGATTTTTGAATCAATCAAATATTAGGGACGTTAGAGATTTAAATCTGAATATTTAGGTGCGTTAGTTCATCATCATGTAAAGAATGGAAAGGTATACCAAGTGAACGTAGGCGATGTTATACTGATTGGCAGTGATAATAAAAACGGATCGCTTGGCCGTTGGCTAGAGTGAAAAGTATGACTGTTAATGAGGATGGCAGTGTGCGTTAAGTGCGATTAATCACAGCGTCTGGAGAACTTACGCGACCGATCCAAAGAATCTATCCGTTGGAAAGAAGACTTCGTAGTTTAGAATCTTGTGATGGCGAGAATTTATTTGAAGAAACATTGTTCAATGCGTGTGATGATAGGATTGGCAGAGCATGTGATCCGAGTGACAAAGATTCTGTTGATGATGTAAAACGCGTAGTTACTCGATCTGGTCGAGAGTCAAGAAAACCTGCACGATAAATGTATTCTTAAATAATGTATTTTTTTGTATGCTGTAGAATTTATAATTTTTTGTAATCACATTGTAATTTTATAATTTTAAAATTTTTATGTAATTATTTTTGTATCGATATAATTTGAATATATTATGTATCCGTCAATTGAGATATAAAATTATTTAAATCTCAATGGTGGGAGAATGTTGGATTAACGGGTGGATTTATATATATATTATATTTAAAATATATTAAGTTACGTGGCATTAGTAAATAGAAAGCAGGAAGGAACTGCAGAGGATCTTTTTTATTGATTAAGTACCTTTATACCTCGATAAATTACCTAATAAACCTATTTTTCGTTTTTCTTCGTTCAACAACACCTAATCTCATAAAGTAGCTATTAGAAACAAAGCTGAACGATCGTTTTTCAGCTAACTAGCCATGAAACTATATTTATTACTCATATTCATTGAATTTGTTGACCTTAAAATTGTAAGTAATTAAGATAATTGCTCACTTGAGTTTCAAAATTCTCGTTGACCAAAGCCAGCTCAACAGAAGAGCTCGCCGGCATACGAGCAGCTCTAGCAAAGCTCAACGCGTCCAATGACCTGATACTAAGCGCCATCCGTGAGTTTCAACCAGGGCTAACTCAAGGTGCCCATCAGTCGCATCGCCGAAGCAGGAGTAGGCCACACTCAGCTACACCAGGTGGGTTCTGTTATTTTCACCACCAATTTGGCACCAACGCTCCCAAATGTGAGCAACCCTGCAGCCTCAGACCATCAGCCAACCGTCCTCATCTCTAACCGGAACACTGGTCCACGCTTCCTGGTCGACTCCGGTTCGGTCGTGTGCTTACTGCCACTCTCAGCTGTGAAAGGAAAACCTTCTGTGCAGGAGCTGCAACTGGCAGCAGCCAACAAAACCGTCATTAAGACGAACGGCCCACGAATGGTGACACTCAACCAGGGGCTTCGTCGCGATTTCACTTGGCTCTTCATCATCGCTGACGTCCACAACCCCATTCTAGGCGCAGACTTTCTGGTCAGCACTGGCCTCCTGGTAGACCTCCAGCATCGTGGCCTGGCCAATCCCACCACTACCCTCAGTGTCGAAGCGACGCTCCACACCGCAGAAGTCTTTGGCATTGGCATCCAGAGCTGCTCCACTGAGGACAAACACCGCATAGCCTACGATCAGCTATTGGTGGAGTTTGCTGACATCACTAAGCCCCGGCAGGGAAAGGCAAACCTCAGTGGTATTATAGTTGTGCACCACATTTTCACCAAGGGCCCTCTGGCCTTCGAGCATCCACGGCGGCTCCATGGCGAGCGTCTTGAGGCGGCCAAGCGGGAGATTGACGAACTCCTAAAAAGTGGCATTATCAGGCCCTCGTCCAGCCAGTGGGCGATCCCAAATGGTGCCTAAAAAGTCTGGTGGATACAGAATGACAGGTGATTACCGCCGTGTAAACGCCTGCACACGTCTGGACCGCTACCCAATTCATGTCATTGAGCATATTCTACGTGACTGTCATGGCTGCAACGTTTTCACCACTTTGGATCTGGAGAAAGGATTCTACCAAATCCCCATGGCAGAGGAACACAACAGCAAGACGGCCATCATAACACCCTATGGGCTCTACGAATTCTTGTACCTCTCCATAGGTCTTGCTGAAGCGGCCAAACGGCAGGCGTCGTTGAACGACATGCTGTGCGGCCTTCCCAGAGGATGCAAAGTCAAGGTCAGCTGGACCCCTGAAACCGAGGCAGCTTTCCAGAATTGCAAGGAGGACTCGAAAAGGGCCACAACCAACACCTTCCTGTTGCCTGACGACAGACGCCTTTAACAAGGGCATCGGCGCCGCCCTAGAGCGAGAAATCGACAACGTCTGGCATCCAGTCGGTTTTGTTCTCCAGCAAGCTGTCACCCACGCGACAGAAGTACAGCACCTACGACCAAGAGCTGTTGGCCATTTTCGAGGCCATTGGCGTTTTTCCTAAGCCACTAAGAGGGGCGGAACTTTAAAGTGCTTACAGACCATAAGCCTTTAATTCAATGTCACCTAGGAGCAGGTGAAGGGTGAAGACACTGTAGTGACTGATACTCTCTCCAGAGTCAACACAATCGCCATACCATCTGCTCTGCTTGCTTGGGACATTGAGGCAACACAGTTGTAACATCTGCTGGACAGTAGCATCTTGGACCTGCAGGTACTCCATGTCGATGGCTCTTCTATAGCCTGCAACATCGCGGATGGCATCTTCAGGCCCTATTTTCCAGCCAACCTGCGGCGTCGTGCCTCCAACGTCCTGCATTCACTGGCACACCCCAGTCCACACACGACTACAAGGATCGTAACCTCTAAGTTTGTCTAGCCTAGCATCAAGAAAGACGTCGACCATTGGGCTCGATCTTGTCTACCATACCAACGGTCCAAGGTCAGTCGCCATAAATGAGCTGCACTTGACACCTTTCACGTGCCCAGCAACCGCTTCGAGCACGTCCATCTGGACATTTTCATCATGCCACCGGTAGGCAACCTGCTTTACTGCCTTACGATGATTGACAGGTTCTCGATGTGGCCAATAGCAGTTTTGCTGTCGGACATCAATGCAGATACCGTTGTGGCGAGTTCCTACTAGCCCTGGGTCTCAAACTTTGGTCGCCCAATCGAGATCACCACTGATCAGGGCAAACAATTCGAGTCGTCACCCTAGGTTTACTACTATAAATACCCGTATAACTTACCTTGTTCAAAACATTGTTTCAAACTTGATGACTATTCTTGTTACTACATTGCACCTACTCCCGTACCCAGACTTGTCATTACGTTTGTAACTTTGAACGTACGCTTTTATGTATACTTTTGCTTAATATTGTTCCTATGCTGATTGTGACAATTGTAAACAACAATTTTCTACCTAGTCTCCTTCACATGAATCTAATTGCTTCAATTTTGGTGTTTACATTGTTTTTTCTTTTTTTCATGCTTTGGTTTCTAACTCTGAACCTTTGTTCTCATCTTTGTGAATACTATTTTTTCTATCGATCTTCTTAAATAAATTAGTTATTACAATCGTGAAACTAGTCTTCTTCATTTACTTTTGCCCACACAGTTCTTTAACTTTTTTGACAAATATTTCCTACATCCGTTTACATTTGTTATCAACATTTTTTTTACCTAGATCTCTCCCAAATAATCAACCTTGATTGATATCGAAGTTGACCTTACAACACCAGCTTCCAGCACTGTGCAGCCTCTTTTACTTTGTTATTATTTTTATACTTCAATTTGTAACTTTGGAAGTATGTTGTTCTTATTCTTGCGCCTACTTTCGTTTCCACCATTAGTTCAGTTTTTTTCTTTTTAATATTCCCAGACCTGTTTAAAGCCTTGGAACTAACACCATTTCTACCCTTTGTTCTTACATAATAGATACGCAACCCTCTACCTACAATTGTGCCTACCCTTCTGCCTACTATTGTGCATTTTTAAATACTTTCTCTTGTTCATAAAATTATTTATATCTTTACACATACTCTTGTGGATACCCTTTTATGGTGTCTCTTGACTACTTTTAGGGCTATATTTGTTTCTAACACTGTGATAATCTTGTAACTTTGAACCCGTCCCTGTAAAAATAATTGTACCTATCATTGTGCATGTCTTAGTTCTTACCCTTGTTAAAATCTTTTTCGTTAAATAGCCTCCTATTCATGCACCTACTCTAGCTTCTATTAAAATATTTTTTATATGCTATTGACCTCTGCCGTTACTTCACCTTTTAATTTCTATTTTTAAGTACAGCTGACTAACCTTGTTTACTCCTAGTTACTAGTTAAAAAAAGGGCGTCGGGGGGGGGGGGCGTGATTTGAAAATGATAGGAAAATTTAAACACATAGAAATAAGCATATTTCGGTACACTTTTACGGCTAGTTAAGCACTTTTTTGGGGGGCTCGTGTGTGTGGGGGGGGGGGGCGTGGGAGAAGAAAAACAACTATATCATGTAGTAAGATATACAGGCATCCCTTGCTATTCGCAGTACTCGGTATTCACGGTTTCGCTTATTGGTGGTTACTGAAATGCGATCATCCCTTGATATTCAGGGGTTGAACTCACATATTTCCGGATTCAGTAGCTAGTTTCACTTTATTTTTTTGTTCAAATTTTTGGTTCAATTTTTATTTTTGATGTTGTTTTTACATGCTTTTTTATTAAAATGGCTCTTCGTGGCAATAATCAGAAAAAAAAAAAAAAAAAATACCAAACAAGATAAAAAAGTTATGTTTTTATCAGAAAAATAACAAATCTTGGATTTATCACAAAAAGGTGAAAAAATAGTACAAGTAGCCAGAAAATTTAAGGTTAATGAATCTACATCTTACTACATAATATCGTTGTTTTTCGTACATACTTCCAACATACTTCCAAAGTTACAAATTGAAGTATAGAAATAATAACAAAGTAAAAGAGGCGGCACAAGGTTGGAAGCTGGTGTTGTAAGGTCAACTTCGATATCAATCAAGGTTGATTAATTGGGAGAAATCTAGGTAAAAAAAATGTTGATAACAAATGTAACGGATGTAGGAAATACTTGTCAAAAAAGTTAAAGAACTGTGAGGGCAAAAGTGTCTGAAGAAGACTAGTTTCACAATTGTAATTACAGAAGATTAACGAAAAACAATAGAAACGATAGTATTCACAAAGATGAGAACAAAGGTTCAGAGTTAGAAACCAAATTATGAAAAAAAGAAAAAACAACAGTGAACACCAAAATTGAAGCAATTAGATTCATGTGAAGGAGACTAGGTAGAAAATTGTTGTTTACAATTGTCACAATCAGCATAGGAACAATATTAAGCAAAAGTATACATAAAAGCGTACGTTCAAAGTTACAAACGTAATGACAAGTCTGGGTACGGGAGTAGGTGCAATGTAGTAACAAGAATAGTCATCAAGTTTGAAACAATGTTTTGAACAAGGTAAGTTATACGGGTATTTATAGTAGTAAACCTAGGGTGACGACTCGAATTGTTTGCCCTGATCAGTGGTGATCTCGATTGGGCGACCAAAGTTTGAGACCCAGGGCTAGTAGGAACTCGCCACAACGGTATCTGCATTGATGTCCGACAGCAAAACTGCTATTGGCCACATCAAGAACCTGTCAATCATCGTAAGGCAGTAAAGCAGGTTGCCTACCGGTGGCATGATGAAAATGTCCAGATGGACGTGCTCGAAGCGGTTGCTGGGCACGTGAAAGGTGTCAAGTGCAGCTCATTTATGGCGACTGACCTTGGACCGTTGGTATGGTAGAAAAGATCGAGCCCAATGGTCGACGTCTTTCTTGATGCTAGGCTAGACAAACTTAGAGGTTACGATCCTTGTAGCCGTGTGTGGACTGGGGTGTGCCAGTGAATGCAGGACGTTGGAGGCACGACGCCGCAGGTTGGCTGGAAAATAGGGCCTGAAGATGCCATCCGCGATGTTGCAGGCTATAGAAGAGCCATCGACATGGAGTACCTGCAGGTCCAAGATGCTACTGTCCAGCAGATGTTCCAGCTCGTCGTCCTCGAGCTGTTCTGCCTCAATGTCCCGAGCAAGCAGAGCGGATGGTATGGTGATTGTGTTGAATCTGGAGAGAGTATCAGCCACTACAGTGTCCTCACCCTTCACCTGCTCCTGGGTGACATTGAATTAAAGGCTTATGGTTGGTAAGCACTTTGAAGCTCCACCCCTCTATTCCTCCCCTTCTATTGCGTGGGTGACAGCTTGCTGGAGAAAAAACCAACTGGATGCCAGACGTTGTCGATTTCTTGCTCTAGGGTGGTGCCGATGCCCTTGTCGGAGGCGTCTGTCGTCAGGTGACATAAATGCGTTGGTTGTGACTTTTTCTGGAAAGCTGCCTCTGCTTCGGGAGTTCAGCTTTTGCATCCTCTGGGAAGGCCGCACAGCATGTCGTTCTACGACGCCTGCCGTTTGGCCGCTCTAGTAAGACAGCGTTGGTAGTTGTTTCGCATCCTCAGGAAGCTGCGGAGCTGTGGGGCCAGCTCAGGCTTGGGGATCTCCATGATGGCACCTTGCGAACTAGTGGCCAGAAACCCTCGGGCAAGATGGTGTAGCCCAGGAACTGGACCTTGGACTGACCCACCTTGCACTTCCGGAGATTGATGGTGAGTCCTGTTTCTCGCGGTCGCTGGAAGACGAGAAGAAGATGTTCCAGGTGCTCTTTGTGGTTTCGGGACTTGATACGCACATCATCGATGTAGGACCTAACGAAGGGCATGTTTCGAAACAGCGCGTCCATGAAGCGCTGAAACGTTTGCGAGGCGTTGCGCAAACCCATGGAGAGGTACAAGAGTTCGTAGAGCTCATAGGGTGTTATGACGGCCGTCTTGCTGATGTGTTCCTCTGCCATGAGGATTTGGTACAATCCTTTCTGCAGATCGAGGATGGTAAAAACGTTGCAGCCATTACAATCATGTAGAATATGCTTAATGACATGAATTGGGTAGCGGTCTGGACGTGTGCAGGCGTTCACACGGTGGTAATCGCCTGTCATTCTGTATCCACCAGACTTTTTAGGCACCATTTGGGATCGCCCACTGGCTGGACAAGGGCCAGATAATGCCCTTCTTTAAGAGTTCGTCAATCTCCTGATTGGCTGCCTCAAGACGCTCTCTATTGAGCCACCGTGGACGCTCGAAGGCCAAAGGGCCCATGGTGAGAATGTGGTGCACAACTAGAGTACCACTGATGTTTGCCTTTCCCTGCCGAGGCTTAGTGATGTCAGCAAACTCCACCAATAGCTGATCATAGGCTATGCGGTGTTTGCCCTCAGTGGAGCAGCTCTGGATGCCAACACCAAAGACTTCTGCGGTGTGGAGCGTCGCTTCGACACTGAGGCTAGTGGTGGGATTGGCCAAGCCACGATGCTGGAGGTCTACCAGGAGGCCAGTGAAGACCAGAAAGTCTGCGCCTAGAATGGGGTTGTGGACGTCGGCGATGATGAAGAGCCAAGTGAAATCGCGACGAAGCCCCTGGTTGAGTGTCACCATTCGTGGGCCGTACGTCTTAATGACGGTTTTGTTGGCTGCTGCCAGTTGCAGCTCCTGCACAGAAGGTTTTCCTTTCACAGCCGAGAGTGGCAGTAAGCACACGACCGAACCGGAGTCGACCAGGAAGTGTAGACCAGTGTTCTGGTCCGAGATGAGGAGGCGATTTTCACGGAGCTGATTTTTGCTGCCAGCAACCACCTCAACTGACAGCAGTGATTTTAGTTTCCCTGGTTGGCTGATGGTCTGAGGCTGCAGGGTTGCTCACATTTGGGAGCGTTGGTGCCAAATTGGTGGTGAAAATAACAGAACCCACCTGGTGTAGCTGAGCGTGGCCTACTCCTGCTTCGGCGATGTGACTGATGGGCATCATCAGTTGGCCTTAATTTAAACCCACGGACGTCGCTTAGTATCAGGTTGTTTGATGTGTATCTTAAATTTATCAATATCTTAAATTTATTTAAGCTTCATTCATTAAACATCTACCAATACCCATTGCAGATCTATTGTACTTTTCCGCTACTCCATTTAATTCGTGGACGTAGGGTTGACAAGTTATTACTTTAATCTCCTTATACTTAATAAAAATTAACAATTTCTCTATTTAAATATATTTTGTCATCATCACATTTAATTTTCTTAATCTTTTTATTCTGTTGATTTTCAACAAGATTGGCATATTCTATGAAGCAATGAATAGTTTCCGACTTACTTGTTATGCAAAAAATTTTGGTACATTTACTGTAATCATCAACAAATGTCAAAAAATATTTCTCCCGATTATAACCTAAAGTTTTATGGATTCCATTCAAATCTGTATGGATTAATTCAAGAATCTCAGAAGAAGTTGTTGCATCATTTTCGAAAGGAACATTTGCCATTTTACTTTTTATGCAATTAGCACATTTCATATCAATTTTTTCCAAATTTTCTGGTAACCCATCTAATAATTTAAAATTTACTAATGTATTTAAATAATTGAAATTTACATGCCTAAAGGCTCTATGCCATTTTTCCTTTTCAGTTAATTTTACTGCATTAGTGTAAATGCCTTCATTAATAAATTTATTTTCTATAAAACTTTCTAAACAATAAAGATCATTAATAGCATATGCAACTGTAATTAATTGTTGTTTTTTAGTATATATTTCAATATAATCATCACTAGAATAAAGAATAGAATTTTTAGCAATATGATGATAACTTAACAAATTTCTTTTAATACCTTTCACAGAAGATATATTTTTAAATTCAATTAATTTTTTACCATAACAGCTTTCAAAATAAACTTTCATGTTACCTTTCTTTGTTGCTTTAATACAATCACCATTTGGCAAGTTTACTTGGATCGGGTTATCTAAATTGACAGATTAATTAAAATATTTATTAGAATTTACAACATGATGTGTACAACTACTATCTAACAACCAATTTAATTTATTATAATTATCATTTAGATTATCACAATAGTCTACCTTTACCTCTTTTATCTTGTTTATATTGAATTCTGTAAACCATGCTGCAAAAGAGTTGTCGTCGCTCTGGTTATCCGTTGACTCAGCTGTATGTTGATTGTTGCCTCTGCCTCTGCTTTGGCCTCTGAAGTTGCCTCTGTATTGGCCTCGTTGAGAACCACTTTGTCCTCTGTAGTGCTGTTGCTGATAAGCACCTTTGCCTCGTTCACTACCATGTTGACCAAATTGTCCATATTTATTTTGTTTGCAATGTTTTTGCAAATGTCAAGGTTTGTTGCAGTTGTAACAGACTCCTTTTACCTTTGTATTAAAGGTACTCACATTTGTTTTATTTTCACTCTGTTCACTTGATTTTAAACTTTTTTCTTTTCTTTTGATTTTACATAGTCCACAGTTCTTTGTTGTTTCTGGTAATAAATCCAGATAATCACCAATATAGCTATAATTACTTGGTAAAGCATTTAGCATGTGTCTAAATTTTTCTGATTCTGATAAAGCTCCACTAGCGGCTGTATAATGATTGCACGCTGTTTCAAATTTTACAAAAAATTCTTCCACTGTATTGCACTTTTTAAATTTTATGGATTCGATTTTATTTCTATTTATTATTTGTAGTGCAGTAGATTTTGTTTCATACATTGATTTTAATTCGTTCATTATCGCAAGACTTGATTTGCTTTCTTTTATATAGTCTAATTGTTTATTAGAAATTTTACTTATTATAAATGTTCTTCCTAACTTTTCTTTTTTATACCAAGCATCTTCATCATAATTTAAAGTTATTTGTCGTTCTGCTTGTTCTAAACAATTTTTGCAATCTAGCATCATTAAAACTCCAAATTTCCAATTCTCAAACTCTTGACCATCAAACATGTCAATTCCATCATTAAAATCATTAGATTTGTTTCTAGCCTTTTTTATTTTTAAATTTGTTTTATTTTCTTGTTTATCCACTATATTTTTTAAAATAAAAACTTCCTTTCAATTTTTTAAAAATATATTTCTTTAATAATTTTTTTTTTATCTTTGCTTAATTTAAAATTTGGATCATTTATTTCTTTCAGAAGATTATTTATTTCTTCTTCTTTATTTTGTTTTTTTAAATTAAACCTATTAAACATTTAGTTAACCTTACTTTTTATTTTTTATTTTAACAAAGTTTATCATTAGTCATGTCCTTCACTTTTCAAAAACTCTCAAAATAATTAATCATTCAATTGCTCGTTGTTCATTTAATTCGAAACTTGATTTTACAAATCTCAACATGTGCTTAACCTCAATTTTCTCCATGCGCTCGCTTAGCCTCGCGACGTGCCATGCGGTTTCACAAAATTAAATCCTTGTGCATCAATCTTTTACTCGGATTTTTTTTTACAGGCTTTTCACGCCCATCAATTATTTAGCTTCTAAGCTAATCATTATTAAAAATATTTTTCATGCTCCTTAAAAAGGTGGCATAGAAAAGAAGAAATTTTCGGAGCACATTTTTTTACTATCCAAACCTTTTCTTACTCTTGAGCCATTTTATTGTTCACTAAACTACACTCTCTGCTACCGTGTTGGAATTATTATAGAGGTAGATCAAATAAGTGATGCACTTTATATTCAATTAAGGTGAAGACGTAACCAGCGCTGGAAGTAAAAAGTGGCTATAAAAAAAAATTAAAGGGAAAATGTAAAAAAACGCTCTGTAGCGCGCTAGATAATAATTTTAGCTATTTTTTAAGCCTTGTTTGATGAAAATCGGTTAAAAAATAACTTCAGGAAACTTGGAAAATCGTTTTCCTCCCGTTAACCATATGTAGCAGATCCTTGCATCGTCTGCTACCGCACGCGTAGTAAATGCACGAACCGCACATGCACGATGCACCCGTTCTCATAACCTTTAAAATTTATTTCCCTCAATGAAATTCTAAATTTTTTAAATTATTTATTTCATGCAGCACATGCAAAGAAAAAAAAATTTTTAGTAAGCAATCATACAAGCAGCAGGCAGTGATAAATAATTCTTCTTTCTTCAATATTAATAAATTATTTCCCCAACTGTCTGAAATTTCTTGAATAATTATCTTGATATGGGTACTTTATTAGATCCTGTTCTTGTAGCAACCGTGTCGATTACTTTTCTTCTTATAATCATCTTCCTTTTTTTACCAACACTGAAAGCTTCTCTCTTGCCGTCACCCAGTAAGATAATTAATTATCAATAAAAGAAAAATTACATGCTTAGACTGATGAATATATTTTAAAAAATAGTAGTTTTCATGCATTTTAGTCAAGTATTAATAAAAAGCAGAAGAATATATCAAAATTAAATGAACCAAAGTAATCACAGAACTTAACGTTTACACTTGGTTTACACCTGTGTGCAGTGTGCATTGCACCCGTCTGCACCAGAGTGACCGATCCCGGCCCAGGTGGTACCGCGAAATTTGAAAATCTTCCGGCACAGATCAGGCAAACAAAAAACTCAATAACGCTGGGCGCCCAGCTTTTTTTATAAACTAATAATTCAATAAATAAAATACTCCCTAATTTTACAACCCAATAACGCTGGGGTTACGAGTTTTTAGTAAGTAAAAAAAAATAATAAACAAATTAACCCCAAAGCTATACAACCCAATAACGCTGGGCGTCCGAGTTTTTTATAATTAAAAAAAATAATAAACAAATTATCCCCCAAGTTGAACAACCCAATAACGCTGGGCGTCCGAGTTTTTTATAATTAAAAAAAATAATAAACAAATTATCCCCCAAGTTGAACAACCCAATAACGCTGGGCGTCCGAGTTTTTTATAAGCAAAAAAATTTATAAACAAATTATCCCCCAAGCTTTACAACCCAATAACGCTGGGCGTCCTGGTTTTTCTATCAATAAAAAAACTAATAAACAAATTATTCCCTAAACTATACAACCCAATAACGCTGGGCGTCCGAGTTTTTTATAATTAAAAAAATTAATAAAAAAATTATCCCCCAAACTATACAACCCAATAACGCTGGGCATCCTCCTTTTTTTATCGATAAAAAAATTAATAAACAAATTATCCCCCAAGTTAAACGACCCAATATCGCTGGGCGTATGAGTTTTTGATAAACAAAAAAATTAATAAACAAATTAACCCCCAAACTATACAACCCAATAAAGTTGGGCATTCTAGTTTTTTTATGGATAAAAAAACTAATTATAAGAGTATCCCCCAACCTATACAACCCAATAACGCTGATGGTCCGAATTTTTTACGAAAAAAAAAATTAACTAACTATAAGTTAAACAACCCAATAACGCTGGGCATCTTAGTTATTTAAACAATAAAAAAATCTAATAAACAAATTATATCCAAGCTATACAACCATAACGCTGGGCGTCTGTTTTTTTGTTGTTGTCAACGGTAATTTAATCCTGGATATATCAACTGCAGTTTTTCCGAATATCAAAGATAAGTGCCTCGTGATAGTCTATTAAATCATTTATTTGTTTATTAAGAGCCCCAAATTTTTCACTAGGTTTAACGATTAAGCCTGTTCATTTATTGAATTGTTAAATTAATTTTAAAAAGTCCCGTACTCCCAACGTTATTGGCTTGTAAAGCTTGAGGGATAATTTGTTTATTAGTATTTTTATTTATTTATTTATTTATTTATTTATTATGTACAGGCCGAGGCCCAAAAATACATTTTATTATAACAACTTAAATTTAAGGTGGTGTACGGGTAGCTCTCGCACATCATAGAGTTCTATAGACTCAACTACGATCATTTATAGTAGATAGTATCTCAATGTATAACGAATAGATTTTCAACAAAATATAATCCATAAATCGTAACTTATCAGTACTTAAAAAACAACTCTCTCGCTTTTGGTTTAAAACTAGATATAGAATAACTAACAAAGTCGTATATGCTTAATTCAGAGTTATTTAGGGTACGAACTGCTCTATCAAGGACTGACCTGTTCGAAATGGTAACCCGATTCAGCCTGGCGACTGCCGAAATTCCTGAAGGTCTCAGAACTCTCGGTGGCACCTTAAAACGTACCAAGGCAAGGAGATCAGGAGAATCAATATAACCCCTCGTAACTTTAAAAAGATACAAGATGTCCTGATAATCATAAAACGACATCAGAGTACAGATATCGAATCTACGTGAAATCGTCTCAAAATCATGATCATAAATACTCATCGGGTTACCAGCACGAAAGGCCAAAACACGCAACAATTTATGTTGGACACTCTCGAGCATGGAACGAGAGTTTACATTCAGAGGTGCCCATATAACAGACGCATAAAGTAACACTGGTCTTACCAGAGTAAGATACAGAGTCCGCAGAGTGTTTACATTTCTAAAATTACGAGATTGTCGAAGAATATAAGATAGTAATCTCATTGACTTATTTCGAGTAAATTTAACATGATATGCAAAAGACATTCGCTCATCAAAATAAACTCCCAAATCCTTCACTATTGCTTGTCTTTGCAAATATTGATTGCACAGTAAATAATTATAATATATCGGACTAGATGAATAGAATGAGATCACCGAACATTTTGGAATACTAAATTCAAGACAATTTTTGGCACACCAGAGCTCAATCGCATGTAGATCTTCCTGTAACAAGAAAGAGTCATACGCTGTGATTTTATTCATAAAATAACTAGGACGCCTAGAGTTATTGGGTTGTATAGTTTAGGGGATGATTTGTTTATTAGTTTTGTTATCTAGATAAAAAAGTTAAGATGCCCAGCGTTATTGAGTTTTACAGATAAGGAGTAACTTGTTTAATAATTTTTTATTTACAAAAAACTCGGACGCCTAGCATTTTTGGGTTGTACAGCTTGGAAGATAATTTGTTTATTAATTTTTTTATTTATAAAAAATTAGGATGCCCAGCGTTATTTAATTTTACTGCGAAGGGGTTTATTGTTTATTAATTTTTTTGCTTATAAAAAACTCGGATACCCAGCGTTATTAGGTTGCATAGCTTGGGGAATAATTTTTTTATTAATTTTTTTAATTATAAAAAACTCGGACGCCCAGCGTTATTGGGTTGTATAGTTTAGGGAATAATTTGTTTATTAGTTTTTTTATTGATAGAAAAACCAGGACGCCCAGCGTTATTGGGTTGTAAAGCTTGGGGGATAATTTGTTTATAAATTTTTTTGCTTATAAAAAACTCGGATGCCTAGCGTTATTGGGTTGTATAGTTTGATAGATAATTTTTTCATTGGTTTTTTTATTGATAAAAAACCCAGGACGCCCAGATAAGGTCAAAACTTAAAATCTGATAAAACCAAGTATCGTTGTTTTTTTGAGGGTATAATTTTTATGAAAAAACCAATGGACCTATTGACTTGAAACTCTGGACCTTGCTTTCTTGTTATTTTAAATAAATTTAGAAATTTTTATTTACACTTCTAATCAATTACTAAAGCAGATAAGGTCAAAACTTAAAATCTGATAAAACCAAGTATCGTTGTTTTTTTGAGGGTATAATTTTTATGAAAAAACCAATGGACCTATTGACTTGAAACTCTGGACCTTGCTTTCTTGTTATTTTAAATAAATTTAGAAATTTTTATTTACACTTCTAATCAATTACTAAAGCAGATAAGGTCAAAACTTAAAATCTGATAAAACCAAGTATCGTTGTTTTTTTGAGGGTATAATTTTTATGAAAAAACCAATGGACCTATTGACTTGAAACTCTGGACCCTGCTTTCTTGTTGTTGGTTTCCACAAATCTTCATCAAATTCAAAAAGCCACACTCAAATTTGAGAAAACAACAAAAATTTATATTAGCAAAATTTATTTAAAAACAGCCGTTATACATTTACACCTATGATTCATGAACACAAGAGAGTTCACCATAAAAATGAGTTTTTTTCTTTTTTAGATATCTGGTAGTTATGAATTTCCACTTTCTATTCAAAAGTAATGTTTGATTAAAAATCTTTTACTAAATAAAAGTGAGTGAACAATTTTAGTTTTGATAAACTGTAATAGTTGTTAAAATTTAGTTTGATTTCTCTTATTGCACCCCAAGTATTAAAGAGAACGCAGCAACAGTCAAATTGGATGGAGGAGTCAACAAAAACATATTTAAGATAAATTTATTTAAAAGCATTAGTTTATTTACATCTTCTATAGTTATGAACACTAGATAGCTCACAAGAAAATGATTGATTTTTTTACTATTTTTATTTATCCTATTGTCATGAATTAACACTTTATATTAAAAAGTAGTTTTTGTTTTTAGTTTTCACTAATAATTGTTGCTTGATGCATATAAAATTATTGGTTATATTTGGCAGTACTGCATCCTTCGCTCACTAGCAGCAACTACCAGACGACATACACTACTACAATTTTGCTGAATAAGAAGAAAACCGATTTCCCAACTTTCCTCAAGTTATTTGTTAACCGATTTTTGTCAAATAAGGCTCAAAAAATAGCTAAAAATATTATCTAGCGCGCTACAGAGCGTTTTTTTACATTTTCTCTTTTATTTTTTTTTAAAATGCAATCGACAAATTTTATGAAAACGCGGTTACGTCTTCACCTTAATAGTATTTAATTATTAGTTAATTGCAAGGTTACAAATCGTCCGCATGCGAGCATCGCGCTCCACACCAGTTAGCAGCTAGATACAGAGAGTGCAAGTCTGATCGCGTCGCGTAGCGTCGCGTAGTTGCGTGTAGCGTCCTTACTCACACATACACATATTCCCTTCGTGTTCACTGTCGGCCGTCAAGACAATAGATGGTAACACGATTTTAATATTATAATATTAAGCTATATTTCAACAATCAAAGGTAGCCCCTTTGAAGCTCATTAGATTACCGTGGCTAGAGCTAAATGGGGCCCTGTTACTCCCAAGATTGACACTCTACGTAACATCAAACCTCGAAAGGCAACCCAATCAGATGTTTTGCTGGTTAGACTCAAAGATTGTACTCGCTTAGCTGCAAGGTCATCGCAGCTGCTGGAAAACCTTTGTCACTAACTAGGTAAGTGAAATTTCGACTTCATTAACCCAAGTTATTTGGCATCATGTCATTTGGCCGACAACTCAGCAGACTTGACTTCCTGAGGTGTCTCTCCAGACCAAATGCAAAATTCAACCATCTGGTGGTTGGGACCCGAATGGTTAACACTTCCATCATCAGAATGGCCTGTGACCAAGGAGCAGGTGTATACTACAGATCTAGATATGAGAAGGTGGGATATTAGTCTTTTGGTTATTCAGCAGCCGTTGTAACTGCAATGGACACGTACGATCTCATCGATCGAAAAAATGAATCGAAGTTTGGCTTTCGTTCACCGATGGCGCACCAACGCTCAGTTACCTAAAGGACAACGCAAATGTAACTATTTAGACGTAACTGAACTCCAAGCTGGTTGGGCCTACTTGTTCAAGGCTATTCAACAGCTACACTTCGACAGTGAAATTACAGCACTAAATCTCGGAAATAAACTACCATCATCCAGTATAATCCGTCGCCTGTCACCCTTTTTGAACAAATATGGTTTAATGAGAGTGGGAGGACGACTCATGAGTGCCCATCTATCAGAAGATGAGAAGCACCTCATCATCCTGCCAATCAAAGAGTATGTTGTCGAGCTTCTGATATCCTAAGCCCACGTTATCACGCTTCATGGAGGTACTACACTGGTCCAGAGCCACTTGTCACGACGTTACTGGTTAGTCCGAGGCAGAAATTAAATTCGATAGGTCATTCATAGATGTCTGGTTTGTTCTCGTCATAAAGGCAAAATGATGAAACAGCAAATGCGACACTTACCTGTAGTTCAAACAAGACCAACTCTCTTCGCATTCACTGGGCTCGACTATGTGAGAACATTTTGATCGAAGTTGTACTATATGTGGGACAGGAGAAGATTGGGATAAGTGACAACTACCGTGGTTCCATTACGACTTATTCTTTATTCGTTATAATATACCTGCGATGCAGTATTCTGCACACTCAGCGCTATGCGCTCACACACATACATCCTCCCCGGCTCATTTACTTCGCACACTCATGCTTCATACCGTACAATCTTTGTCTTCTTCCGTTCCGATTTTCTTAACAATTTTTCTTCGTTTACATTACATTTTTCACCATGACTTTCGTCATCACATTTATTTTTCACTTTCCAATGCTGTAATTGATTAGGGTGTCGGTTATGTAGCTGTTCCCCGTCAAACTTCACAAGCACACTTCGCGGTGACACTCTCTTAACTACCTTGCCCTCGCTCACAGATGGATAATTTTTTCAAAAATCTTTCGTGATTACACTATCACCCTGTTTGAATGACTCTACACGATTGCTTTTATAATTTTTCATTTGATTTTCAAAATTGACGTTTTTATATTAGGACGTAATAGTTGTAAAGTTGTCCTTAACTCACGACCATACATCATTTTCGCTGGTGTTTCGCCCGTCGTACTATGTTCAGTTGTTCGGTACGCAAACAAAAATCTTTGCAACGCTGTTTGTACATTCACGCCATCGCTTCCTATAATTGCTTTCATTTTACGCTTAAACGCTTTTACGAATTTTTCTGCCGCACCATTGGTTGCTGGATGTTTAGTAGCTGTATACGTATGCCAAATTCCTAACATTTTAAAATATTCTTAGCACTCTTCGCTTTTAAATTGAGCACCCGAATCTGTGACCATATGTATTGGCAACCCGTGTTTTGCAAAAATTCTCTTAAATAACTCAATTGTTGCTGTCGCAGACATATTTTTTACAATGTAACCTTCTAGCCACTTCGAATGCGCGTCTACGAGTAATAAAAATACATGACTCAAAAATGGTCCCGCAAAATCCGCATGTACCCGTTGCCATGGTCTCTCTGGCCATCTAGTCATTGTGATAAGACGAGTTTTCTCGGTGCGTCTCTCACCACAGCACAATACTTAAAATATTTTGCTTTATCTTCAAGCTGCTTATCTATACCCGGCCACCAAACAATCGAACTTGCCAAACTTTTCATTTTTACAATCCCTGAATGATTTTCATGCAATTTTTCTAAAATTTTCGCTCGTAATTTACTCGATATCATAACACATTGACCCTATACAATGCAACTTTTTTCTAACGATAATTCATCTTTACGTATCGAATACGGTTTTATTTCATCCAGAAAATTTTTCTGTCTCCGGTCTGGCCATCCGTGGATTATCATTTGCTTTACTAATTCAAGTACTATATCTTTCACGGTTTCTCATGCTACAACTTTATAATCTAAACACGTATTACAATTTTGCATAACATAATTTAAATAAGTATAATCATCAAACTGATCTAAAATTTCATTACTATCCTCGCTTTCGGTTGGTAATCTTTCTCCTGGACGCAGTCAAAAATCAGTCCAATCCTACGTGGCTATTTTTGTCTGTATTGTGGTGCGAGCCGTAAATATAGAAATAGTCTCCGATCTCACCTCAATGGCTTTTTTGGCAGCTTTTAAACGTTTTGCTGCTCGTCGAGGACTTCCAAGCAAGATGTACTCTGACAACGGTACTACTTTCAACAGAGCAGAAGACGAACTCCACCGGCTGTTTGAAGAAACCTTGGCTTTCAGTCAGGAAGTTGCTGCGAGCCTGACAAGGGACCAGGTAGAATGGTTGTACATACCCCCTGGAGATCCAAATTTTGGCGGACTCTGAAAAGCCAACGTCCGATCCTTTAAAAGTCATCTCTATAAGGTTATCGGTGAAGTCAAGCTTACCTTTGAAAAATTATCAACCGTGGCTGCCACAATAGAAGCCTGCCTTAATTCTCGTCCGTTAATCCCGATGAGTACTGATGAAGGCAACTTGTCAGCTCTTACAGCGGGTCATTTAATTGGTTCAGCGCTTACGTTACCTCCTAAGCCATTCATCGAGACCAATGAATCGCCAACTGCCTGCTTGCGATGGCATCAACTTATCTTGATGCACATTCATTTTTGGAAACGCTGAAAGCACGAATTCTTATCTCAGATGCAACAAAGACACAAATGGCTTTATTCAAATTATGAAGCTTCAATTGGAGATCTGTTGCTCTTCAAGGATAATCTACTTGCACTCATTAAGTAGCCTCTTTGGCGCATACAGTTGCCAAGGACGGACTTACTCGTGTAGCTCAGATCAAGTCTGCAAATGGCAAGGAATATACACAAATTTTGAGTAAACTGGTGAGACTACCCATTATCGAGGCTGCGAAGGTTCATCTGGATTCAAAGGATATCGTCATGGCTGGTGGTCCCTCATCGGATCAAGCGCTGAGTGGTTCCTGAATTTTCAAAGACAGTGAGTTACTTTGTATTGTGAAGTGTTGTGAAAATTATATTCTGTGAAAATTCAAGTGTGAATTTATATAATGAACTGTTTATCTAATAAAACTTGAGTTTCCCGAGTAGCTCTTAAGTCGGAAAGTTTTCGTTAGATATTTGCAAGAATTCTTGAAAATTGATCGACTTGTAAATGGACGAGTCCATAATTCTTAAATGAGTTTTTTAACTCGCAGATTGTTTATCATATTGATTGGTAGTCAGGGCGCCTTAGGGGTTTTCGTGACCCTATAGCGGTCAGCGATCCACCTGGGCTTAAAGGTTGTATTTTGACCTCCTAATTAAGAATTTCGAGGGTGGACGTTCGAAAAATTTGTTTACAATTGTTTAAACAAATAACAAAGTATAAAAGTCATTTTTTCGATGAAAAAAATTTTTTTTAATATTTTTCAGCTAAAAATAAGTCGAAAATATACTGTGACAGTCAGCGATCGTAATTAAATCGTCGGTAACGATTTAGGATTTGGCGCGAATCACGTGACTGTCGAACGCAGCTCAGAGCGGACCTCTGAGGTGGTAGAGCGGGAATCGGGAAGCCACTCGTAGTTTTCGTGTCCAAGTGTTCGCACGTACATGGAACTTAACTCGTCTCGGTTCGACGGCTAACCGGACTCCTCGGGAGTGGAATGTCGTCGAAGAGAGAGTTGGCAGAGACAGAAGGTGCGGGATCGATGGTCATCGCCCGGGAAGCATTCTTCTGTCTAGACGAGTCAACCGGCTTTTGGAAGCCGTGGACGTCGGGGAACCTGACCGACGTCCGGCAGACACGCAAAGATCTGGAGATCGATTCATGGCAGATCTTGAAGCAGCTTACTCGTTACGGAAGTCAAGGCAATTATTGACATTCGCGTCGTGCGTTGTGGTAGAGCCGTAGTGTGAGAGTGTGGTGTTATTTGTGAAGTTGTCATTTCACATCATCGCCTGGACCGCTTTCCGACGGCTACACGGCGACTCGAGTATGGTAGATATTGCGGCTGGTCGGCATCGTAGCCTGGCATTTTGTTTAGCCTGACGGCTTGGTATGAGGTGCACCTTAGCGACTCCGTAAGTTAATTGTAAATGTGCAAGTGAGTGTGAATGCGTGTGAGTGTCCTTAGTACACTGTTATTGTCATAATCTTTGTTTTTCTCTCGCGCGCGTTAGCTGCCGATAGCAGCAGGAATTTGTGTGCGCGCGCAACGATTTAGAGAGCATTGAAGATTCTTTTGTTTACTGGTTTGAACGACACCGAGTCGTAATTCGAAATTTGTATTTTAGGTTTAGATTTGTTTTAATAAATTATTAAATTGTTAATTTAATTTTTATTGACTAAACCTAGTGTTCCTGCGAATCGATCCTGTTTTAATACCCGCACCCACTGCCGATAAACGAACTAGCCGACCGCGTCGCGAGATATAGTAATATTCGCGGACGCGATTTCCTCATTTTATTATTTCAGGTCGACGAGTTGCAGTTCGACGAGTGCTTGGATCAGCACTAAGTACAGGTAATAAGGATTTAGTACGCACCGTGGGTATTTGTATCGGCTCATACAAACCCTTAAATCCACCCCTGTTACAATACATAGACTTTTTTTCGTAAAGTGAGTAGTTTTCGAGAAAAAAATCATCAAAGTTTCAAAAACTTATACTCCGGCCGGTTTGGTTGGTATACGTAATAACTCGACTGATTTTCTACAGATGCTCAGTTTCCGATCTATACAGCTCAATGTAATATTATTCGACTTTCATAATCAGAACTTTTAGAGTGAAAATTTGAAAAATTATTGTTTAAATAATTTATTTATTTAAAAAATTTTTAAAATTTGGACTAAAAAAAAATTTGTTGGTTTTTTAAGCTCAATATATAAATCAAAAATGCTCTCGGATTTTTCTCGTTCAGTTAACAATTTTTGTTTAAAAAATATTCTGTTAACGGATATTTAAGAAAATAACGTGGCATTGTTTAAATAATTTTTTTTTTTAATTAAATAAAAAATTTCTCGTTTTCTTACATTAAAATTTGTTTACAAAAAAAATTTCAATGTAATGTAAAATGTATAGTCATGAACTTTTTTTTTATCTTTTCAGCTCGCTTTTCAGTTAATAATTTTTTAAACAAAAATTTTAACCAGGGAAAGTACTTTTTTTTTTTCGTTTTTTAGATTTTATTGAAAATTGGTATGCAGGGGTTCTCACGTGCTCTGAACTCGAATTTCTCATCCGTTTTTCAGCTTGACCTTTACTAAGGGAAGTGCTTACCTAAGTAAGGGTGAAATTTTTTTTTTCGCTTTTCAGCTCTAGATCAAAATTGGTATGCAGGGGTTTTTGCGTGCGCTGAACACGTATTCGACGTCTGTTTATCAGCTTGACTCTTACTAAGGGAAGTACTTACCTAAGTAAGGGCGATTTTATTCAAGTATGTAGGGAATGAATCCAATATTGACTTTTATAGTAGTTATCCTACTATATTACTAATTTTTTACCCTTGCACACTAATTCATTGTCAACTTTTTTCATTTACAAAATGATTTTTATCAAGATACAGTCAAAAAAATTTGCTTTCATACAGGCAATCAACTTTTTTACATACTTTTTACAAGAATAAAATAATAATTATCTAATAAAAAAATATTTTTTTCAAGAACAGTAATGTATTTTAAAAATATCAGTTTCTCGTTATTTATTCTGTTATTGTTTATCGGTTACCATAGCACTGCATAGGAAATTGTAAACGATTGTTTTGTTTGTCTACTTATCATAAATTTTATTATCATAATTTTTGTCGTTCAAGATTGAAAATGTTAGAGTTGAGGTAAAAGTATATAAAAATTCAATGCTTATGCCAAAAGTTTCAAAAAAAAAAGATCGAAGGATTTTAGTAATCTTGCGATAAAAAAGAGGGTAATTGTAAAAAAACCAAATTTGATTTATGAGCACAATTTGCGTGTGAAAATAAAATAATCAAAATCGAAAGTGATAATAATTCATTGAACTTGAAACCACCCTAGGAATTGTTCGATAATGTAGTTTCTCATGAAAGTGCAGGAAATCTTGAACAGTGCGTAATCGAATCTGAGTCTGAATCTGAACAGGATCGAAACATCGATTTAATAAAAGATCAAAGTTCAAAATGGGATGAAAACACCAGCTCAAATAACACTGATTCATCAGATCAAATTAATAAAATCAGGCCCGAAAACGTTGAAAGTTCTAATTATATCTATTTACAAGTCGCTCAATTGAAACATCTACTGGATAAATTAAAATGTGCTGAGTGTGGTGGAAATTCGTTGGAAATTGTGCTGGACGATCAAAATTTTGGATTTGCTCGAAGTTTAATTCTAAAGTGTTATAACTATGGTGAAAATGGTTCAATGACGAAAAAAGTAGAGTGTGGAACTCACCAAAAATAAAATATTCGTGGCGTAAAGATAAAAAATACGAAAATCACCGATTCGACATAAATTTGCGTGTAACTCTTGGATTTTTGAATATAGGTAGAGGGCACAACTCATTCGAACAATTTTGTGCGATTACGAGTAAAGATTCAATGTCTGTCTCAACTTTTCGCGATCACAGTGAAATCGTGGAAAAAGCCATAGATATTTCCACAAATGCTATACTTAGTGAGTGCAGAACATTGGCGAAAAAATCGTACGAATACTTGGAGCTTGAAGTAACTGATGAAAGTGTTGAAAAACAAAACGATGGTTCAAAAAATAATGCAACGGATGTTGATTGTACCTATGATGGTTCTTGGCCCACACCAGGATTCAAATCTAAAACTGGTTTTGGTAGTGTAATCGATTTGCTCACAGGATACGTGTTAGATTTCAACATCGTTTGCAAGTTTTGCCAAGAATGCTCTACCACCGCAGCAACTCTCGGAGCAGATTCACCCGAATTCGATGCATGGTATCAAGGGCATGCCGATAAGTGTCCAAACGACTACTCAGGATCATCTGGAGGTATGGAAATTTCAATCGCCGAGATAGTATGGAAACGTTCCGAAAAACTAGGTTTTCGTTACGTCACTGTTCTTTTGGATGGAGATTCTAAAGCTTATAATCATTTAGTTTCATTGAATGTTTATGGTCCATCGATAGAAATCAAAAACGAAGAATGCGTCAACCACGTTTCCAAGACGTAATTAAAAACAGTACTCACTTTTCCTACCAAAAAATGATGACATTATTAGTTTATTCAATTATAATATGTAGAGTCTACGCTGGCATTACCAAAATTGTCAAGGAGGAAAAAAGTCGTAATATTACTCTTGGTGGCAAAAAATTTGGACACTTGACTGATAAAACAATAAAAAAACTTTCTCGTTACTACTCAAACGCTATCCTCAAAAATAAAAACAATGTCCAAGTTTAAAATTAAAAATATTACTGATTCTTTGTTAATAATCTGACAAATAAATAAATCAAAATATTCTCAATATTTGGAAATATTGAACAGGCAATATATTATTGTTTTTATGCTATGAAAAATGATATTTTTGCATCGATTTATCATTTAGCTTCAACTGACGAAGAACTTCAGCATTAGTACTGCCCTAAAGGATCAGGTTCGTGGTGTTTCTATCAGAGAGCATTAGCTTTGAAACAAACTCCTGATTGGCATAAAACAAATATTCAAACGCCTATAAACAAACTTTGTTTCGAAAAAATTTTTACTTTATATGAAAGACTCTCCGATGAATCTCTCTTGTTGCGTTGTAGCCGCTGCGCGACTCAAACGCAAATGAAAGCCTCCACAGTGTCATTTGGAACAGATGTTCGAAAAAAAATTATACTGGTAAAGCGCGGGTGAAGATTGCAGCCTCATTGGGAGTTTGTGAGTACAATGTTGGTAGTTATCGAACTTTTTCGATATATATATTGATGAATACAGACTTTGCAGAAGCGTGAAAAAAAAAATTGATACTTCGAAAAATGCCAGAGGTATTATAAATGCAGCAAAAAAGAAACACGAAAAAAAATTAGCACAATAAGATGATGCATACAACCCAAGAATGTACTAAAAAAGTTTATTTTTTGTGTAAAAAAGTTAGATGATTATTATTTTATTTTTGTAACAAGTATGTAAAAAAGTTGATTGCCTGTACGACAACGAATTTTTTGACTGTATCTTGATAAATATTATTTTGTAAATAAAAAAAATTTGGATTAGTAGTTATTGGTAAAAAAATTGTAATATAGTCAAGATCACTTCTATGATAGTAAATATTGAATTCATTTCCTACATACTTGAATAAATTCGCCCTTCCTTAGGTAAGTAGTTACCTTAGTATGGGTCGAGCTGATAAACAGACGTCGGATACGTGTTCAGCACACGCGAAAACCCCCGCATACCAATTTTCATCTAGAGCTAAAAAAAAATTCACCCTTACTTAGGTAGTACTTCCCTTAGTCAAGGTTGAGCTGAAAAACTAACGTCGAATTCATGTTCAGCGCACGCAAAAACCCCTGCATACCAATTTTCATCTTGAGCTGAAAAGCGAAAAAAAAAATCACCTTTACTTATTTAAGCACTTTCCTTAGTTTAGGTCAAGCTGAAAGACAAACGTCGAATTCGTGTTCAGCGCACGCAAAACCCCCACATACCAACTTTCATCTATAGCTTACAAAAAAAATTTCGCCCTTACTTAGATAAGTACTTTCCCTAGTTAAGGTCGAGATGAAAAATGGATGTGAAATTCGAGTTAGCGCATGCAAAAACTTTGGTTCACCGTATTTTACCGACAGTTGTGTAAGCAAATAATTTCAACCTCATTAAACCGAACGAATATGTTTTTGACGGCTGGATTAAATTTTATTTCATGACATGCTCACCTTCAAATCGGATTTACTTTTTTGTTTTATATCCGATCTAAAAATTTTTTTTTTTAAATAGTTCGTACTGACAATAGCTAAATTATCTCGCATGGATATGGCCCTGTCTTTATCAAAATGTAAAATACAGCATATCTATGGGTTGAAATTCAGCTGGGGAAAATAATCCAGCCGAATACCCCTCGTACTTCAAAATTTTAGATAATTTTCCTCCAGTTTTTTTGCACAGCAACAAAACACAGTCGGAAAATTATCGACAATTTTGAAGCACTAGGGGTATTACGACTGAATATAATTAAATCCTTTCCATGATAAGAAATCCCAAGAATACAGTTTTTTTTAATCCAAAAAATCAAAGTACCTCCTTGAACGAGTTCTTTTGTGAAAATTTTCATAAAACTAATTTTCCTTAGTAAGACTCATAGAACTGGACCTCGAAATATCCCCGCTTAATGGAAATAAATAGAAGCAGCCATGCATGGTTGACACAGACAAAGTCTAGTTAGCATTTTAGCTCGCTTACGTAATTTTCCTTACTCAAGGTAAAAAATGGACCAGTTGTAGAAGAAAGCTGCGGCTAGCTGATTTGAAATTTTTATCGAAATCGTTAGTATTTTTAGGAAATCAGCTATGATTGATATATGATTCTGACCCTGTTTCAGTTTATTTGAGAGCGTTGAAAGAAGTTATTAATAAAAAAATGTATAAAATTCATATACAAACTGTGTGATTGTATTAAGAATTTCTGGAAGCATTGGAGCTGCCAAAGCTGGTTCTCTGTGTATCAATGCACCAAGAATAGTCATACATAGGCCTATCTCCTCATCAGTATATTCTTCTAATGGAATTCCACATTCAGAACACCTGTAAAATAAAATCATCAAAGATCATTGAAAAGCAATGCTGAAAAAAGACACTTTAACTTTCTTTAAAAGAAAACTCTGTGTCGAAAATGTCTTTTAGGGAGACTCTCATTACATGTATGTTATTTAACATGTTTCTAAACAGTATTTGCATGAGATGCATAAGCTATTTTACTAACGAAAGTGCATGCAAAAAAAATATCACAAACCAGGTTTTCACTTTGCTAGTTTACACTTAATTTTTTCGAAGGTATTAAACAGACCTATTTTAAGGCCGTTATTAAAAGAAATTGAGCTAATGCAAGTTAACTTATTATCCTGTAACAAGTGCAAAAAAATCCATTAAAAGTGGTAAGAATTTAGATTCAACAAAAACAATAACTTGAACAAGAGATTCTACAATTCAACTTATGCAACGCTCAGCGCTCAATTCACTGTCAAAAATTTATACTCAGAAAAAACTAGAAATAAACAAATTATTATTATAGATAAGCAAATAACCAAAAGAATAAAGTCACACAGACCCCTTAGACTCATTAAAGGGTATTCATATCTAGGGTCTCTGATCAGCTTCCTTATTTGTGACGTATGCAGTGTTGCAGAGGTGCAAGAGAAATCATCATTTCGGAGTACCAGGGATCGTCCGCCCACTACGTCGCTACCATCCGCATCCTAAACACGTTGCATTCAATTTGGATTTAGAAAATCCATACTCTGAGGACCCTAAGACAACGACACCTAGTTTTCCGAAACCGACGTTTCCTCCTCGGAAGTCTCCTCTGCCTCCTCCTTAATTTCTATATTGTTTACACCCACCCACATAGGCGTTGTGAGAAAAATTTCTGCGGTTCGCTATCTGATTCGACGTAAGTGAATTATTAATCGACTGGTTGTAGTTAAAAGTGTTATTATTATTATTACGTGGATTCGACATGACCGATAAGGGAAGGTGGGGCATGGGGACCAGCGTTAAATTTTTTACTTGATAAAAGGTAAAATATAATCGTAAACTAATCGCTTATTCGCCTCACGATTATTATTCACTGAGTGGTTAATCGGAAGCAAGGTTTTATCGATCAGGTCATCACTACTTTGTGATGTGTCGTTTAAGAAGCTACTGCTTGTTACAAAACGAATAGCCAGCAGGTTCGAATTCAACGCCGGTTCAGTTACATTTCTTTTTTGATACGCGGCATAGATTATGGGATTTGTCTCGTGACCCATTTCCCGACACATTTGGTAGAGATTCCATAAAGTTACGTATCAACTCCGCATCGCTCATCTGCGACGTACCAGGCCGTGCCTGTAGCCCAGGTAGACCAGCGTTGAACAACGCGCGCAATTTATCGTTGAACTCGCGTTTGGTATCATCTACGTGCTGCTGTGGCACGCTACCTTGCCCCACCCCCTACATCGCTATCATGGCACTCCATGTTACCTTGACGTAGTCTCTGACTGTCTCGTCGGCTGCCTCGAACAGATATTTTAAACCAGCTTTTTGTCTCTCTTACCTTTGTTTTGCTACATTTTGTAGTATTATTCAATAACTATTGATGAAATGAAAATTTATCTTGCTTCAATTCAGATAACACATTCAAATATAGTTCAAACTGTAAAAATTCAAAAATCAAATAACGCAGAAAACTTGTAAAATATGTGATCAATCATCAATATAGTTTGAACAAAAAGATTGTTTAAAAAATCAGTTCAAGGCAGCTGACGAGACAGTCAGAGACTACGTCAAGGTAACATGGAGCGCCATAATAGTGATGGAGGGGGTGGGGAAAAGCTAGCGTGCCACAGCAGCATGTAGATGTGACCAAGCGCAAGTTCAACGATAAATTGTGCGCGTTGTTCAACGCTGGTCTACCTGGGCTACAGGCATGGCTCGGTACGTCGCAGATGAGCGATGCGGATTTGATACGTAACTTCACGGAATCCCTGCCATATGTATCGGGAAGTGGGTCACGAGACAAATCCCATAATCTACGCCGCGGATCAAGAAAGAAATGTAACTGAACTAGCGTTGAATTCGAACATGCTGGCTATTCGTTTTGAGACAAGCAGTGGCTTCTTGAACGACACATCACAAAGTAGTGATGACCTGATCGATAAAACCTCGCTTCAGATTAACCACTCAGTGAATAATAATCGCGAGACGAATAAGCGATTAGTTTACGATTATATTTTACCTTTTATCAAGCAAAAACTAAAACGCTCGTCCCCATGCCCCACCTTCACCTATCGGTTGTGCTGAATCCACGTAATAATAATAATAACACTTTTAACTACAATCAGTCGATTCATAATTCACTTACGTCGAATCAGACAGCTAACCGCAGCAATTTTTCTCCCAACGCAAGTTCTATGTGGGTGGGTGTAAACAATATAGAAATCAAGAAGGAGACAGAGAAGGCTTCCGAGGAGGAAACATCGGTTTCGGAAGACTAGGTTTCGTTGCCTCAGGATCCTCGGAGTATGGATTTTCTAAATCCAAATTGAGTGCAACGTGTTTAGGATGCGGATGGTAACGACGTAGTGGGCGGACAATCCCCGGTACTCCGAAATGATGATTTCTCTTGCACCTCTGCAACGCTGCATAAGTCACAAACAAGGAAGTTGATCAGAAACCCTAGACATGAATACCCTTTGATGAGTCTAAGGGGTCTGTGTGACTTTATTCTTTTGGTTATTTGCTTATCTATAATAATAATAATTTATTTATTTCTAGTTTTTTCTGAGTATCATTTTTTGACAGTGAATTGAGCGCTGAGCACTGCATAAGTTGAATTGTTAAATCTCTTGTTGAAGTTATTGTTTTTGTTGAATCTAAATTTTTACCACTTTTAATAGATTTTTTTGCACTTGTTACAACATAATAAGTTAACTTGCATTAGCTCAATTTCTCATAAAGGTAAGGGAGACAAAAAGCCGGTTTAAAATATTAGTTCGAGGCAGCCGACAAGACAGTTGGAGACTACGTCAAGGTAACATGGAGCGCCATGATAGTGATGTAGGGGGTGAGGGCAAGGTAGCGTGCCACAGCAGCACGTAGCAAGCGCGAGTTCAACGATGAATTGTGCGCGTTGTTCAACGCTGGTCCACCTGGGCTACAGGCACGGCCTGGTACGTCGCAGATGAGCGATGCGGATTTGATACGTAACTTCACGGAATCCCTACCAAATGTGTCGAGAAATGAGTCATGAGACAAATCCCATAATCAACGCTGAGTATCAAGAAAGAAATGTAACTGAACTGGCGTCGAATTCGAACATGCCGGTTATTCGTTTTGATACAAGCAGTGACTTCTTGAAAGACACATCACAAAATAGTGATGACCTGATCGATAAAACCTTGCTTTATTAACCACTTAGTGAATAATGATCGCGAGACGAATAAGGATTGTGAGGCGTGTAGTGATAGTTTAAACGGGTTGGGTGACGAATGGGTTGCAAAATTAAGGGAGACGACTGATATTATAAAAGAAATCCTTCACCAGCAGAAACAGATGGATACGTGTTTGAAAGGCCTTCCTCAAGCATTCGAGAAAGTTGACGAAATGAGTTGGGCTAATTATCGACAAGCGCGTCGGGTAACCGAGAACATGATGGAGGTCATCGGTATCCTAGTCGCACATACCAGAGAGATTGAGTACTTGGCTAATGAGAGAGTAAAAACTCAGATCAACTTAAGTGACCATGACCAATGTCTGTGCAGGGCGGAGCAACAATTGAGTTTTCATGTAAGACGCTGCGTCGGATCATCGATTCTAATCATGATTTCGTTGAACAAGTTAAGCAAGATAGAGCTGACCTGACGAGCTGCTTGTCTAAGCTCTCCTTGGGTAATAATTAAGGTGGCAGTAGTAACGGTGGTAATCCACGGGTTAATATGGATCTATAGATCAGCATACTGACATTTAGTAGCGCCGCAGGCGAGAGACCCACACGTTTCCTGAATAATCTTGAGAATTACTTGAAGATAATGGGAATTCCGATCTCTGAATATCACGCCATTTTATCACAATCGTTGGGGAACATTAGCCGTGATTAGTTAGAATTCTCAGTATCTAGTTTTAATGATTTCTTTGATTTTAAATGTAAGTACATAAATCGATTTTGGTCGGAAGCCGTGCAAAATCAAGCGCGCGCGAAACTCGCAGAGGGACGGTACGATGTGAAGCATAACCTTTCACATTTCGAGTACGTTATCCGACTGAATGATGATGAAAAATTTGTGACATACCATATTCCGGAGGCACACGTAGTGCAATGTTTCTCGAGACAATTTAACTCGTAAGTACAAATAGCAGTTGCAACGCAACAAATACGGAAGATCGCGGAACAGATCGATTTATTGGATGATCTTGACACGATGGGCAAGCTCAACCCAGATGTTTCGGGTAGTCGCGTGGACTTTTCTCGCGTATCGGTCATGTCAAATCCACGTCATAATAATAATAACACTTTAAACTACAATCGGTCAATTAATAATTCACCTAATCGAATCAGAAAGTTAACCGCAGCAATTTTTCTCCCATCGCAAATTCTACGTGGGTTGGTGTAAACAATATAGAAATTAAGGAGGAGACAGAGGAGGCTTCCGAGGAGAAAACACCAGTTTCGGAAAACTAGGCGTCGTTGCCTCAGGGTCCTCGGAATATGGATTTTCTAAATCCAAATTGAGTGCAACATGTTTTAGGATGTGGATGGTATATGCATAAGTCATAAACATGGAAGCTGATCGGAGACCCGAGACATGAATATTCTTTAATGAGTCTAAGGGATTAGTGTGATTGTTTTCTTTTGGAAAGCATCTCATCCATATGTGATTGTCCACGTGGTTATTTAGTCAGGAAGATCCTGGAAGTACATCGGTGGTCAAAAAGATAACGTGTCCAGGGGGGTCATCATTAAAGCAAAAGAAGACACGGGTAGTAATATAACGCGTATTTCTAAAGGTGTATTCGATCAACACGCTGAATGGTTTGAACCATGTCCCAAATTTCTGGTCTTTGGGTTAAAAGCAATCGGATTTTCGGGAGATAAGTCGGTGAAAATCAGTACTCAATTTTTTGCAGAGATTCAGATCGGTAAAGTTACTGCAAAAGTCGGGGCTATGGTTATACCACGTCATGTTAAGGACTTTATTTTGAGAATTGACGCACTGACCGCGTTTCAGATAAGCGTCATTACGTATAGCGAGTCATTGTTTGTTAATTCCACGGAGGAAACAGTACCTTGGTCAAAGAAAAAAACGGGAGTTATGCTTATGAATAATGACACGCAAGTCCTTAAGGAAGCAGTGAGTGATAAAGGCGGCGTGAATATCACTGATGTTCAATTGTTAATAAATTATCAACTATTGAAGGGGTAACGGTAAAGACAAAAATGCTCTGCGTGACTTAATCTGGGAATTTGAGCACGTGTTTAATGATAGATCGAGTCGGTATAAGAATTTCGAGTATAACTTTAAAGTCACCGACGACAGTCCGTTTTTTACCAAGCCCAATCCAGTACCGTTTTGGCATAGGGAAGCAGTTGATCGGCAAATTCAGCGCATGCTCGATTTGGGAATTATCGAGAAATTGGATACACCGTATATAAATCCTTTTGTGATTGTAGAGAAAAAATTCAATTCCATGAGAATTCGTCTCGATTTTCGGGAGTTAAATAAACGTTTGCAAAGCGATCACGCAGGTCCAGAGATCATGGATACATTTTTCAAAAGATTTGCCAATAGTGGTGTACTGTCATCTATAGATTTAACTGTATCCTTTTGACAAGTTCCTCTCGTGAAAAATAGCCGCAAATACATCAGTTTCATGCATTGCAGAAAAATTTATCAGTTTTGTGTGGTTCTGTTCGGTACGAGCATAAATACGGGTGCATTGACGCGAGCCTTGGAGAGGATTTTAGATGGCATGAAGGAGTACGTGATCGATTTCTTCGACGACGGTCCCGCGACAACTCGTCAAGCGACATTTCGTCAACGACAATTCGTCAACGCGACAACTCGTCAAACGACAATTTATCAACGCGACAACTCGTCAAACGACAATTCGTCAACGCGACAACTTGTCAAAATATATTATTTTATGCGTTCCTATGATTATGGCTAAGATCAGGGTTAATAAAATAAAAATCACTAAGGGTTATTTGAAAAAAAATGCGCATTGTGGGGCCCAAAGGGTCCCCGAAGAGGCGTGCCATAAAATTTAGTTCCAAGCAAAAGCTAGTTCTATTTTGGTTATGTATTTATTGAGTATTTCAAAAGTTTTTAGAAATGTTTATAGAATAAATACCTAAATATGTTACTTTATAATTTGATGCTTTAGGAATTTTCATTTGACGATCTGTCGCGTTGATGAATTGTCGTTTGACGAGTTGTCGCGTTGACGAATTGTCGTTGACGAATTGTCGTTTTGAAGAGTTGTTGGGGAATCGTCGACGACTGGACGAGAATGTCTGAAAGCGAGCAGTTCACTTGGAACATTTTTGTGAGCTGTTTAATCGATTGCAAAATGAGGGAGTGACAGTTATCTTATTCTCACCCCAGACGGCATCAAAACCGATGAATCAAAGGTCAACGCGATTTGAAAGTATCCCGTACTGAAAAATAGGACGCAACTTAAAGGGTTCTTGGAGTTAATGAACTTTTTCTCCATCCGATGGTCGAAAGTACGCACCTTCTGATTTGATTTCTCAGTCGAAAGTTCAACTTTGCTGCATCGACGCTCTCTTTTATACTGACACAAAACCACGGTACAGAAAGAAATCTCACGGCTAACCTCATGCAGCAGCGCGTGCCACGTGGGCTACAGAGCAAAGCAGCTGTGCTGTAGCGTTTAACTTTTTATAGATATTTAAAGATAAAATTGATAATTTTATAGAAAGGATATATTCAGAGACCATCAAAATGAAGTTTCCGCAGTATATGACGAGAAATGTGTGTGTGTGCGTGTACGTGATCGCTGCCGATACTGATGATTTGACTTTTGTTGCCCGTATCTTCGGACCTTAGCAAAATCCAAAATAATTTTGATGCAACAAATCAAAACAAGATCTGGGGTCGATAGAAAGATATGCGTGATCACGAACCTATGTCTGTACTATAAATACGTGCGTGTTAAATGGTACCGATGCTGATGCTTTGATTCCAAACCCGCCCGAACCTCATGCCTCGGCAAGTAGTTGAGGTTATAAGCAACAAATCGAAGTCAGCTATCTTGGCGTTCAATTCCTTTCATACGTGCATGCGTGTATCATAGGACTCGTAATACTTATAATTTTTGTATCATGTTTTAGTCATCAAACTATGAAAATAAACAAAAGCATCAGCTCTCAAGCGATGCAGAAAGAAAAACATGGCCACGTCTATCTCGATCAGCTGAAGTTTAGTGAAACTGTTCATTTTAATGAATTAACGTACTTTCGACCTCAAATGGAGAAAAATAGTATGCAACACACGGACAGAAAGTTGAACACTGCTGTATTGCGCGATTAAATGCGCTCGGCTTTGCCTCAGGCATATATCGCACAGTGCAGCAATGTTCAACTTTCTGCCCTTGTATTGCAATATACTATTGTTTAAAGTACACAGATAGACTCGCGCATGATTAGGTTCCTTTGAACGAGTCGCTAAAAAAGGTGTGAAATTTGCCCGGACTCATGTACACGATAGTGCATTCCAAGCGCTAAAGGAGTTGCTTATTGAAAACGCCTTTCTCTAGCTTCCAATGTGCACACTACCCTTTTACCTTAACTCTGACACGTTAGATACAGCTCTTGGAGCGATATTATCTCAGATTAAAAAGACTGGAAAATGAAAGAATCATTTTTTCAGCTAGCCGAGTTTCGATGGAGCAGGAAGTTCATTATTGCACATCCGAGCTCGAATTATTAGCTATTGTATGGGCGTTAAATAAATTTTGTTCTTTTGTGATCGGCTCCGATCTTAATATTTGTTCGGACAATCAAGCTTTAGAATATCTCTTTACATGTCGGTTTCTGAGCAAATGTATGTCGCGATGGAAAATTTGTATTGCTGATACAACCCGAAGATAAAACACATTCCAGGTAAGAAAAATGTCATTGCCGATAAGTTCTCTAGAATTTGTTGGGATAAGAGTGAGAGTAAAAGTGAAGAAACTGCAGTACAGTCATATGATCGAGCGCACCAATAGTGAGTTAGCACGTATGATGTGAACCTGTAACTCAAAGGAACCACAGTTGATTTGTATACCCTAGAGAGATCAATAAATTACTGCTTACTCTAGAGAGACAGGAGACCAAGCATAATCATGGTACTGCGAAGTCCTAAGATTTGGCAACGTCGACTGATAGGCTCAAGGGATAAGTTGAAATTACTCTTACACTTGCGAACAGAGATCTTGCTCAGCTAGCAGGGTGAATCAGTTTTGTTGGACTCAATCCAGGTTGCGTTGGTGATTCACCCTTGGGCCCAGACTCATTTTCATTTTTCCATTTGAAGTGAGCGTGGGCATCTCCAGGGTTTTTCTATTGGCTTTTCCTCCAAATTCTTTCCACCCTTTCACATCCAAGTTTGGGGGTTGATTTCAAGGCTCTACTTACTGATGAAGTTACTTGTATTTATTCAAGGTTAAAAGACTAAATCAAAACATACCTCTTTTTATAATTCGATTTAAACTCTACATAATTTCAAATATCTGTTAAAATTAATGTGATTAAGTTGATAGAATAGGGAAGTTGCAAAAAAATAAAATTACATTTAAAAAATGAAAAATGCGCAGCTTCTTTATTCAGTGTTACGTGATTTGTAATAACCTTTATTTAATTCATATGAAGAAATGAAAAAGGCAAATATTAAGTATCACTTTATGAAAAACTAGTTATTTGTAGAAAAAAAGGTTCAGTTGTACATGAAAATTTTGCTTTGTTAAATTAAATTTGACGAGTGTTTATACGTAAGGTTTCATTTTTGAAACATTATAAAATTTTCACACCAACTTATAGTAATAGTATTAATGATAGTAAAAATAATTAAAATCAATTGTAAAAATAAAATAAAAAAAAGGAAATAGCGACTCTTCCTGAGAACATTGCGTAGGAAGTTTGATTTCTGCTAATGGATAAATTTTCTTTCTGTCAATTAAATAAATGAAATACCAAAATCAGTTTTATTCTTGCAGACAAAATGAAATTGTTGAATTTTTTCTATTAAACCAGCGCAGGAATTTTGAATAAGAAAATAAATATTAAGAACGAAAAACAAAGTCGTAAATGTCAATGAGAAAAACTTTCCGAGAAGCGTACCCTAAACGGCCTCTTTGCTTTTCCGAACTTTTGTGATTCCATCTTGGTGATCGCCGCGTAATAATGGGATGCAGCCAGACGGTCGTAAAAGGTCGCGCCGGGTCCATTCTCGGTATAAAACTTACTCAAAAAAAAAATTTCCTGGGTCGGTTCTTGCGTGACTTCCTGCTCACTTTAAACGGCATATTTTCAAAGAAAAACATTATGTATTAACAAGAAAAATAAAGAAATAGAAAAAATAAATAAAAAATAGTTTTGGTGGGCCACGTACGTCACACGTCCTTCCCAAAGAAAAGATTTCTGGTTTAAGAAAACGGGAATCATTTTACCTTACGTGTTTCTATTAAAGCTATCTATACTTATTTATATTGAAATTTAATTTGTCACTATCTCTTCCGCTATCGGTACCTAGGAATTTGGCCCCACTGTGAGGGGGGCCTTGGTTATAATCAAAACATCCTTAATGCGGGGCTTCCTCCTCTGTGTTGGATTTGTCGATGAAATTGTAAGGTTTTCCAAATCACCAAAGAAGTTCCTTGGTGTTTCTGGCCTATCGGCGCGTTGATAAACTACTGCTGATTTCTGCTCATTTCTTACAGCTTTGAGATCGCTATTTTTAAATTTTATCTTAAGTACTTTTACCGTGATGGAGCGTAATGATTTCGCAAGCTCCACAAGCGTCACCACTACTGTGTCGGTCGATTTATCGAGTGAATTCTTCAGCTTGGTCGGTATGCTTGTACAGTGTTGTAATGAGAGTTCTATATTTTCATATAAAATTATATGTATATCGTTGAAAAGGTCTCCAGCTGTTGGGTGACGTTACTGAAAATTATATATAGAGTTTTCCACAACGAAAAAATGGCATCAATGTACTTAAGCTACTAGAAGCAAAAAAAAAAAAAATTCCTACAACTGCCACAGGTTTAAAGCACCAACCAGACCTTAGGAAAATATTGCTTATGACTTCACCAATCAACAAAAAAAAGTTTTTGTGCAAAAAAATTATGCTTTTGAGAAAATCAAGTTTCTTGGTTTTTTGAAAAATGGTCACCATTTTTTTAATTTTCAAAATTTTTCAAAAATCCAAACAGGGTTTTAAAGGACAACAACTTTGCTATCAAACTCAAAAAACTGCCAGAAATAGTAACAATATTTGACAAAATATCGGGGCTTTGAAAAAAATATTTCTATTTTTCTAAAAATTGATCTTTTTACCTCAAATTTAGATACACGCGTTTTGATGACGGATACAGGTAGCCCTGGTGGTCTCTTTGGTACTGCCTGTCTTATCTTCTGGTATGCTTTCTTCCAAAAGGTCTTCCTCGATGACATTCCTCGAGGAGTTATCTGTAGTTGGTGCCATTAATACTTCCACAAAAGCACAATAGGACTCGACTCCCTCTACAGGTAGGACCCCAGGGAATGATGAGTCGATGGAGGAGATTGTAAGATCTTTACGGTTAAGTGACTTGGTAAAGAGGGATCAAAGGGCGGTGAGTACGATCGTTCTGGTTTCTCCTCTTTTATTGGAAATTTCCTATAGAAGGGGTTGATGGTTGAGATATGAGGCTCTGACGATTGCGCTTTTGAGTAGGAGTCATTGAGAGGAAGTCTGACTTTAACCTCAGACAGTTCTGTCTTTCGCAGTTTCTCCGAATGACAGAAAGTTATAAGGCCTTGTGTTTAAATGATTCTTTTTTTGTGGAGATCAACTTCTTCTCCTGGCGTTTTCTCGCGACGGCTTGTCAAGTTCTTCAGAAGTCTTAGGTCTCTAGGCTCTTAACACTTTGGTGGATGTTGGTTTCGGTATTTTGTGCCTTAGTCTGGTTTCTTGCACCCATTTTTTAATGTTCTAGGATTCTTAGATAACTCATTCTCCTTCTCACATCTCAATAACAAGGTTGTAGGTTCACGAGTTTCGTCTGATGTTTTATTCATCATCGTTGTTGTTTCTCTTATTGATTTTAAGAAAGGTGATTGAACTATTATCATGCTTCTGATAATAGAGTTTTTGGAATAACGATGTCATGTTCTTGATACTTTTTAAAGGCCTGCTGCGTCGATTTGGAATAGATTGCTGGGGTGGGGGCTATATGGATTGGGGCGAGTTTGTACTTGAGGGGTCATTCATTTTTTCGTAAGAGCCTCGAGGAGGACAGGGGTTTTAATAACCTCTACATGACTTTACTTGGGGGAGGGGCGGGGGTCAATCAATCATACGTAATATTTTACTACTTGCGTATATAGACAAAATCACATATATATGTATACATATAGATTTTTTTAAGTTTTTGGATCGAAAAATTTTATTTTAACTGTTTTCTGTGCTCTCTCAAATGTGGCGCTTTTGTTGCGGTTAGGACGCAGGCACAGGCTTGTAAAAACAGCTGATTAAGTCAGCATTGTATGCAGCAACTGATAGTATGCGCCTACGCTGGTGCTTGTTTTTCTCTTGTTTTAAAAATAAGTAACTGCATAGGGTATAATAAGTACAATCAGGTACCTTAATTCTGCAAGGATCTCAATTCTGCGGTTTTTAAAGTTGACGATTAAATGATGTTTAAAGCATAAGATAACTCTGAATCGTTTTTAAAACTTAATTATTATGTCTGAAGAAGATTATTTTTGGTAAAAACATATCATTGATTATAATAATTTTTCTCTTAATATTTTTACTCACACAATCAGAGATCAAGCAAATCCAATGTATATTGGCCTTATTCTATGAAAACGTAGCCTAAAAATCCCAGCCATGCGTCCACAGAGTTGGGGCCACAGAATTAGGGAACAAACGGAGAATGAGGGCACACTTATTTTTATTTTTCAATTATTATAAATTGACACTAAACATTTAAAATTTCTGCGGAGGCTTTAATTTACTTCTGCCGATCAAAAAATCCGCAGGATTAGGGTACCTTATTCTAACAAACTCGATAATGTCATGTTACAGAAACTTTTACGATGCATTTTTATAATGGTATTGTAGTGAATTGAGCAGACAGTGCATACAGTATCAATGCAACGAGTTTAAATCTTATGTCAGAAGGGGGTGGAGGGTGAAAGAAATCTTGCTTGGCCTTACATGGGGGCAAGGGGAGTCAAAAATTGACAAAATCGTCCTTACGTAATTAATGAATAGCCGCTTATCTCATTAGGATTTTCCAAAATCTTTTTGATTTTATCTGTCACTTCCCTTAGTACATTTATTTCAATCTTTAGAAACAGAAAGTTCGGGGGTTGATCAAGCTTGATAACTTTTAGTGTGGGGATGTATTCTGCGAAAGGTAATGTTTCGAAATGATTCATAACAGGAGGTAGAAGTATGGTGATGTTGAATAGGGGGCTAAGCGGGAGTTGTCCCAGTGATTGAGGTACTTGGTGGTGGTTGTGTATAATTGTTAAGGTACACCGAATTTTGAGTGACTTGGGGAGGGGAGTACGGGTGGTGGTTGTGAAATATTTCCTGGCTGAGTTGGGAAATTTTTTCAGGGCATCCATTTCAAAATTGAAGTCAATTGTGTCGACTTCCCTACCCAGGGTAAGTTGATTCCTTATCCACTCTTTCATAGCTTTCTTAAATGCAACGCCTTGTCCGCTTCGCTTTCCGTTCTTTTCAACAAGGGTTCTATTGAAGTTGTTTGAGCGGAGGCCCACTTCAGGCACCTTTTGACAAATTGAATAACGCATTATTGTAAAACAAACACAAACTTGTGGGGTTAAAATAAAATAATATAAAATAAAGTAATTATTCTTAAAGGACAATAATGAGTGTTCAAACTGGAGTATTATAACTAAGGGGTTACAATCGTACTTGATATATAATATTTTATTGTCTATCTTGTCTTAACATTACTTAGCCTACAAATGGTTTAAAAGAGAGATATTGGGGTAACAATTTCGTTAGATAGAGGAATTCATTAAATCGCGCATACTAGGCGAAAGCTTAGTTGTTAGTTCTGTCTTTGGAGTTCGATCATTTTATTTAGTAAAGGTACACACTCCTGTGGTGTTGGCTAGGGGTCTTGCACAGGTTCACCGGCCGGATAGTGTAGAAGTCGATCCATCCATAATTACGATGAAGAGCGTAACCCTTTAGTAAGGTATCTATCAATCCTTTTACAATTTTCAAAATCAATAGTAGGCCGATAAGTTTGGCTACTGCCGTTCGTAAAATCAATCAACATTCGGTAGAAAGATTCTTCAGAGAAAAAATGTTCAACCGAAACACCTTGTGTGTCTCTGGATTGACCCGTGGCGCCACGTGTTATAACATTCACAACGTAGGGCTGTCCCATAGAAAACAAGATCTTCTGTTGTAGCCTTTCTAGTTCTTTAATGGCATTCAGCCCATTGTTGGCTAGGGAACCTGGGTTTTCGTATCGCCACATATTGGTGATTGCGGGCTTGAAAACCTTGATTTTCTGCACCTTGAAAGGTTTTGGAGAAATTTCATACTAATTGTTGTTAATTCGATATGCCGATGGTATTGTTTCATCACAGGGAACTTCAGTTCTTTTACAAACAATAACATGAGTTTCTGAGGTCAAAAATACGAGTGTTTTCTCATTGTTCAGAGAGTTCAACAAAATATGTCAGTCCAAATTGCGATCACTACTGCTGGAACAAACTTTATCGTCCTAATCAGTTAGCCCATTACTATGGCCATATGATCAGTGCATACTATGAGATTGTTGGTGAATTCATCCGGTTTTATAGATGCGATTGAAAGTAGATTTAGTAACACATTTCTTTTCAAACGACATTTTCTCATAATGACGTCGTAGTAAAGGTCATCCATCAGCTTGCGGATGTGTCTCTCTACATAAACAATTTTTGAGTTAATATAGGTGATAAAATCAATATATTCCACCGAAGGTTTTCAACGGGGCAACTGCCTCGACCTCCTTTAACTCTTTGATAAAAATTCTGGGCAACTCGGTGGCGTAGATTTGATATCCACAGATGACTTTTTCCCCTGTCGTAAGTAGGGAGAAGGTTGACTGCCCAGATTTCACTGTGCACAGGTCTGTTACTGCTTTAACTTATATAGATCTTGTCTGCGAGTTCTTCAAAGAATACCTTGTAGGTATCACTCAGGTTGCAGATATTTATGGGCACGTCCTCCCAAAACGTGTATTCTTGCTGTGGTCAGCCAGAACAATATAGCTGCTTAAGGTGATATGTAATTTTTTCAACTATGACATTGGTGTACGTACTTTGGCTGGTAGTGAAGGTTGTGCCCTTGCAAGAGGCATCCGACGTCCGGCTACCAGCGACTACAACGGTGGCAAACCTTGTTCCGTTTGGTTTCAGGTCGGAAATGACTATGTTGGGTTGGTGTTTGAAAGAACCGTAAACATGCATCGTATTGTATTCTTTCCAAGTCAAGCTCCGAAAACGGTAAGTATCATTCCTTCCTCCTCCCAAAAACAGAGTTACAGAGTTAACATGACTCCCGAAACCGTATTGTTTTCTTTTCGGGTACTAAAACTTTACAGTGTTTCATTTCGATAGCATCAAACTTCTGTAACTGATAAAATCGAATTACCTTTAACGAGTATTCAACTTTCTCGTCAAGCATTTCACAGTCTTGAACGTCCAATAAGGACATTGAAGTTATATGAACCCCTTTTCCACAATTATAGCCAATCAGCGATTATTCTACAGCTATCTGCATCACGATGGAAAAGGCCAACAAGGAGGCTAGCATGATGAAATTCCTAGAGCTGCTCTGTAACCATTATTACCAATTCATAACTGGCATAATGTAACCAAAGGAGTAATTTTAGGAAAACACATACCTCCAAATCTGAGAAATGTAAGGATGTTAATAAAATCATATACGTGCGAATTTAGATCGTATCCATTATTTTTGCATAATTCTGAACAATATTTTTTAATCTTTAATTATATTCCTTAAATTTTTTTCGCTAAGGAACAGCTATTGACCTTCCTGATTTGAACTGTTCAATCAAAACTTCAGTAATATTTTGCTCCAATTTCAAACTATTAATCAACTCATTTATTTCGGCATGGCATTTATCAACAATATTTGAAAAACAATGGTGCCACCCTTCTGCAACGTTGTTTGTTTTGGATAAGTTATCACTTACATAATCAAAACAATTCCATAACTCAATCTTAAATAATGTCTCCTTACGAGTAGAATTCCTTCCTTTTTCACCAATCCAAGTAAGTTCATAATAATTTCAAAATTCATTTAATAAATTCTCATTTTCAACAAAGTATTCTGTAGAAACCAGAGATTCATATGCATAAATGACATCATGAACGGGCACAAACGACACAGCAGCGAGCATTTTGATAGCAGTCATGAATTCTATATTTTCAGAGTATAACGTTTCTATCAACGTTACCATGCACTGTGTATAATTGTTTAAATATCAATGGTACAACTTTAATAGTACCATCAAAAGCCATAATTTGCATATTTTTAAAAAATTTTAGATTCTTATTTGTGGTAAACATCAGAAATCGATTAGAATTATCTTCACTGTCATACATAAGAAACTGTTTACCTTTGTTTGTTATGTACTTTAAATTCTTCAGGTACAACTAAATCACATAAGCCAGAATACACAGGAAATTTGTCAATTTTTTTAGCACGTACATTTTGTACAGTACGACTTAAAGAGCTAATACTTGGTAACTGAGCACGAGCCTCATCAGATATATTAATAAGATTGTTGGTAATTACTTTACAAGTTTTGTCATTGTGTTATGTGACACTTATAATGCACATACAGTGTTATAATAAGTAGAGTAGTTCAACCAAAGAATGACGATTCTGCTAGTGTACGCACTGCATTCTTGCCAGCATGACGCCCCGGCGGGGCCGGGGCAAGGCTGGAGCAGCGCGAGGCAGTCTTGCTTAGAATACAGTTGCGTACGGACGATTTAATCCTTTGCCGGGTCAATCGTCTCGTAATTATAAGTACTTATTAACGTATAATTAAGTGCGCACCAATGTACTCCCTTGCCGGAGAAATTGTGTGATATTTAAACCCTAAGAGTATTTTAGTTTATTCGTGTGTAGTGTATTCCGTAGTTTAATGTGTCTTAATTGGTGTATAATCTAAACCACGAAGGAACCCGATAAGTAACGCCTTAAAAGTGAACCTTTGTGTTATTACTCCACCCTCTACCTTGCCAGTACGACGTGGAGCCGGGACCGCAGTAACATACAGGAGCACCAGCAGACAAGGTACAGTTTAGCGAGTAATTTTAGAAATTATAAATAACGTAGGTGACAGTCGGTAATAATTACTTCTCGTTCGTCGTCACACGCGTGGGGACCACGATCCCCCGGTAAAGTTTCCCTCCAGGCTGCAAAAATTAGGGAAACGTTAGGTGTTCGTACACACCTAACAAAATGGTAGCAGATAGCGTGGTTCAGGTCTCCCGAAGAGAATAGGTAAATTAGATTAGATAAGTTTAGGAATTTTCGCCAGGACTTGTCGGTTGCACGGCAATCCTGTACAGTAGGTACCTTGACTATAGTAAGCATAAAGTAATTTAAAAATTAATACGTTTTATTATTTTACGTTTATCCAAATAATTAATTAATTTTGATTTCATATTTCAACATAATTTTAATTTTATCAATTTTATCTAAATGGATTAATGAATTTTAGAATTATATTTCAGGGTAGGATTTTATTTTTCATTTTATTTAATTTAGTTAGTAAGAGCTAATTCTAAATTTATAATACACGAATAATTAATTCTATTGAGTTTTCGCGATTTATTAGTATTAATTAATTTTACGAATTAACAACTGCGATTCAATGACCTGGGTAATTTCATATATTTAGGACTAATAAAATCGATGACAATAAAATTTCCCTTCCTTTCCTTGCAAGAAAATTTCTGATTAAGCTGCGCTGTGTCAGCAGTGGTTCCCTCCGATTTAGCACACACGGGCCTCAAAACGCGGTATCTGCGGCCTTGACGTCACCTGAATATTGAAGGATCGACCTTTTTGAGAATTGGAATTTCGAAAGATTGATATTGAAGAATCAAAACCTTGGAAAATTCAAAAAAAGGTTATTTAACTTTAATCTTCAAAGAAAAAAAAAAAAAAAAAAGTCAAGCCACGAAGAGAGCAGCACTTCCTGGGAGTGACGGAGAGACAGCGGTCCAGTGAGAGGCGGGCGTAGGTGCGTCCATGGAGGAGGCCCCTACTGCGCGCTCATTGGTCGGAAGTAGCCAATGACGACCCTGCAGGCCGACAACTAATTAGCGAGTTAATGGCCGTCTAATTATTGCCTGTGATTGCCGTAGAGACGTTTTAAGTTGAATAACAGCTAAAGGCCGGCAAAATCTTACGATAGCAATTGCTATAAAATAACTTCAATATATTAATATATTAAAATTAATTTTAAATAAATTTTGATTCTTAAATATTGTAATTCTTTGAAGGAAAATTTTAATTAGGACGCATTTAGGTTTTACAAAGTGAGTTTAGTTTCAGAGTTTCCATTCTTAGTTCAATTTTTCAAGAGTTTCAATTTTAACTTGTATCTTTCAAGAACATTTTAATTTGCAAAACTTCACTTTTCCAAATTTTAATTTTCAAGGTTTCAAATTTTCTAAATTTAGAAATTTTCAACCATTTCAATTTTTCAAAATTTTCGTTTTTCCAATTTTAATTTTTCAATTTTGTCAATTTCCCTAAATTTCCATTTTTCAAGTTCAATACTGCGAGGTTGTCAATTTTCAATTTTTCCATAAAATTTTAATTTTCCAGAGAAGGTTCATTTACATAAATTTCCATTTGTAAAATTTCATTCTAATTTTCAAAGTTGTCAATTTTTGCACACTATAATTTTCTTGGAATTTCAACGTTTCAAAAGATTTCAATACTTTTAATTCTTTCCATGGTTTCAGTTTTCGAATTTCTATTTCAATTTTTATTTCAAATTTTTATTTCAATTTCCTCGGAATTTGCAACTTTCAAGGTCAAAACGTCGATTTTTAGAGTTTTAGTTTTTATCGATTTTTCAAATTCAACTTCAGTTTTCAAATTTGTCAGTTTTTCAAATCTGGAATTTTTAAGATTAGAATTTTTCAAAGTTTCAATTTTGAATTTTGGAAATTAAATAGCTGAAATTGGGGAGAGTCAAAAGACCACAGAGACACAAGCGAGTGCGAAGCTAATAAGCGTTTTCTCCTTTTGAGCTACTATACACTTACCGGCGTTTCACTTCATTATCTTTCTTCCAAGCGCCAAGTTGACCAAAGGAGTGAAAGGCGTATGCCAGTGGACCTATTTTGTTTATTTAAATTCATTCAAGTTTATTGAAAAATATTTGTGGCTATTTCCCGGGTAAGGAAACTGTAGTACCAGTAGGCGATGCGAGTGGTTCCCCAGACGAAATACGGGCCGGCCGTACTTAAAATTAGCCTAATTTTGTGGGCTCAGAAGGGCTTTTTGGAATTTTTGAGATCATCCTTTTGATGTTCGGCGACGACATAGTTATTTCCGGCAGTAGGTAAGCGTAGGACATTAAGGCTAGCAGCTCGGAGAGCGGATAAAACCCTGTTATTTATTACGCCCAGTCCCTGAAATTTGTATGTATATATATATCCCTATATTATACAGTTATATCCTGAGGCGCAGTCAATTTTCAATGAAAAATTGCGTTTTTTGCTCCTCAAACTGCTCCTCACTTCCTTTTAGAAACCGAATTATAAAGAAATTCCTTTTAGTTTTCGAGATACGAAGTCCTCCTCACGTGCTCCTCTGTTTGTGTTTTTTTAGTTGCGAGGGAGTGAATCACTCGTAAATTATTTTTTTTACCTGGTAGTGTCAAGTCACCTGGGAAACAGTGAAATAATTAAGTTGTTTTGTTTACTTTTCCCAGGTGATAACCATGCCGCGTTAACTGGCAGCAGCAGCCAACCACGTGGCGACGGTCGCCGTCGGCTGTACGCTGCTGCGGCAGCTTGAACACACGACGCGCTCACGGAACATACACTCACACATGTTCACCGTCCGGGATGGCTCTCCCGACCCAGGGCGTGCACGTACACACACACACACACACACACACAACACACGAGTCCCAATTCTCCGTCCGGGAGTTTCCGACGACGGAGGAGGTGCGCGGCGCGTGTTGGCAGACGACGCAACTGCGTCGGCAGGCGCGTGCGCGCACACTCAACAGTAGGCGCGGGCGTGAGTGTAGCTTAATTTTTTTTTGTAGTTTGCACGTGGCGTGGACAATGTGTGCGTGTAGGAAAGAACGAGAGAGAGTATGTGCGCGAGAGTCAGAGTTAGAGCTGTGAGTGTCTCGTATGCTTTATTTTTTTTTTCTTTTCTTTTGAATGTTTGCGCGTAGTATAGGTGGCGTGGCGATCGCCACCAGAACTTTGTATACGTGAGTGTGATTGGATATTATGGCGTGAATGTATTTGATTGGTGGACACATTACTGTTCCTCAAGTGTGAATGAAACTTGATGGAATAAATTAGTGTTGATTGGCTGTGAGTGTTGGGAAGGGATGATGAGGAAGGAAGTTGAGTCAGAGAGACGCGGGGAAGCGTCACTCTGTTCTCAGTAGCCAAGGTGTGAGGTTGTATTTTTGAGAATGTGATTTTTTTTTTAGTTTCTCTTTAGTAGACTTTTTCTTAGTTTCTTTTCCTATTTTTCTTTCGTCGAGTTTGTAGACATTTTTTTTTGTTTTTCTTTTATTTACAGCTAGGTAGTAGAAGAAATCGAAGACTTGGGTTAGTTCTTTTTTTTCAATACCGAAAGTTGGAAAGCAAATCCAAGAAGCAAAAAATAAAAGAGGGAAAAGTGGCCATTTTGGGTGAACAAATTGTTGAATTTTTTGTAAACGTAAGGTTTTTTGTATTATTCTACTGAAAATTTTATAAAGCATGTTTTCTGGAAATTTTGGGTATTGGTACGCTGAATGAAAATTTTGTTTGTATATTATTGAAAGTGTCTTATATAAATTCGATCGAGATTTTCTTGGCGTGGCGTCCTTACCCGCCATTTTGTAGACTACATTATAGTTTTGTTTATTTCCTTTGTTCTCAAATTAAAATTTATTTTTTTGTAATTGTAGACTTGATTTTTTTGTAGACAAAAATAAAATCAAATTCAACCAAGATTTTTGTAATAATTTATTTCTTCTCTCTCTATCTCACCGACCAGTCCCGGAGGTTTTCTTTTCACGGGAACCTTACCCCAGAGTTTAAGGAGTTTTCCCCGAGTTTTTGTGTGTGAATTTTTCTTGTAATGGGAGGGCCTGGGAAACTCCGTTAATTATTTAAGGGAGGCCCTTTTCTTAAGAAATACCCGGTTACCTAGTGTTCACTTGGATTAGTATTGCTCCTCACTGAGGAGCAGTCAAATTATTAGATTTTATCTTATTTTTACGTTATTTTTGTCTTACTCCTCATTTTAAAAATTTTCTTTTTATATACCCCTCATATCATTACATTCAAAATTACATCCTTTTGCTACAACATTGCTAATTTTTTACCTTGCTCCTCACGAATTTTTCATGAAAATCTATATTTTCATTAATGTTCATGAATTTTAACCTATTTGTAATATTTATATTTTCTTTATTTAAAATTTTTTTGTTTGGACATTATTTAATTTAAAATGTCGGGTACGAGGGTTTTATTGTAAATAACAAGGCGAGGAAGTTCACTTGAACTGATAATAACTTTATTATATAAATAACAACGACCAGATTTAAGTAAACTCTAAGTAATAGATTAACACAAACACCGCATGTACCGGGAGAGCGAGAGCGTCCGATCGCCATGACAGCACGTACCAGAATTGCAAGGCCCCGCGAGAGCAGCAGCGCGCGACGCGCGCGACGCGCGCATCTCGGGGGCAGCGGGACGAGTCAGCTGAGAGTGAAGCACACAACACATATTCCCAACACTCCCTCCTGTTGAAGATTCACTCTTTGTATTTTGTCAAAAAAAAAGGACAACTGCTCGTCTCTCCCATTCGCAGATAAACTGTGTAAATAGTCATCATTCCAAAATGTTGAGTAGGTTGATTTCACCGCATGACTTCTTTCCGGTAAGGTCTTAAATAAGTCCGAGATCTGTAACATTAAAAATAAGTATAGATGACTATTACTATGACTATTACTATGAAATAATATAGATGACTCGATAATTAAATAAATAATCATCCAGTTAATCACAGAAATCAAAATCACGAACCTGCAATTGTCGAATACTATTCACACACAGTCACGACGTGGTCAAACATGCAAAATTCATGCACACGGCGCTTCAACTTCAAACGGTCGACCACACGGCAAGCACAAGCCCTGTTTTTCAGTCACAAGTTTCAGTCAAGTTATACTGTCAAACTTGAACATAAACACATTCACCACCCGAAAGTATTATTCACACCCAGTTTATCCTGACACATTCAATTTCATCTAACTAAATGATCAAATCACTACCTGAGAATAATTATCATTACCCTAAGCAAACATTCCAATTTAAAAGGACTTAATCACTCCCCGAAATTCTTCACCCTGAGATCTTGCTAAAAAATCAGAAGCCGTTGAAGCGAGTGTCACGACTCGAGTTTTCAATTTCATAAAGTCCGAGGTAAACGAACATCACCATACTTCAGCTTCATGAAAAGAAACTTTTCCTGTCTTAAATTTCATAGAGTCTGAAGTCAACGAACATCGCCATACTTCAGCTCCATGAGAAGAAACTTTTCCTGTGCCTTCCGATGTCTCACAATCCTCAAATTTTACTCCCTCAGCTGATCAACGAGCTTATCACTTCATCACTTCCTGAAAAATCACTTGACTGTATTAGAAATTCTCACGTTAACGATTCAACCAAATATTTTATTTCTGTATGTGCACCGGTGCCGCCCTGTATCCCATTTTCACTACCTGAGCTCTTTTATCAAACTACCTGAATTATTTAAAACGCCCAGCTTCCGACTTTGATTTTTAAATTCAACCTAATTTTTCACTCAAGTGCCTGTTTAAAATTTTAAAATTGCCCAACAGCAAGCGCACTTCCAGGGATTTTTCCTCGATCAAAAATCTGTCATCAGGTTGTTCAATCACTTCCGGTTAACGAACATCGGAGGCTAAGACAGTAGCCAGCTGTCCAGGATTGGTTGGTATTCGTACCGCAGTTATGTTCTGCTAAGCACATTCACAGCCTGTAGTCACCTGACATTCGACTGAAGATTTATAAATTAGCTGACATTTCACCCACGCACCTGATTTAAAAACAGTCGATCCAACCTCTCGTTTCTTCCCTCTGGGAGAGCCTTTTCCTTGCTTTCCTGTTAATTTATTCCACACCTGTACTGTTTTTCTTGCCCTGGAGTTTGAATCAAAGGAAACTGAAATTATTCACCATGCACAGAAAAAGGTCCCAGAGTGTGAGTAAGAATGTAACCGAACGCAAGCTACACTCTTTTCACAACCAATGCATGCAAAGATTCATGCGCACGGCGCTTTAATCCAACATGCATGGTTATACGGCATATTAGCGTGGTCAAAGTCAGGCACTCAAAACACCACAAGTGAGAATAAACGCCCACGCGCAGACGACCATGAACATCGCAAGCCACCCACGCGCCAACGATACTCTCACTATGCTTGGGTATTTTCAGAGCTAGGCTTGCATTAACCTAGTTTAAGCACTCCTGTCTAGAATTTTAAGGTGTGCCCTTAACCTCGAGACTATGCAATTTTAATGAGCCACACGACCTGTAAGCACACACCACCTGAAACAACCGGAGTCACTTGTAATATCTTCATCTAATTAACCATGCATGGATTTATTTCACAATTCATGAATATATACTTTACTATCAATATTCACTTATCCATGCGCATTCTCACCCTGTAAAATACATGCCCGAATTAACCTTCCATTGCAGTCTAGCTAGACGTAGTAAAAATCTCCACAACGACGGCAGGAGATTGGCGTGTACCAAGGCCCTGCTTGGTACAGCGTTTTCATTCTCCATGGACGCCGTCAAATATATTCAAGCCGTAATAAATCCGTATAAATATACACAGCCCACGCAGCTGATCGGCCCGCAAAAACAGAATACGGTCAATATTTTCTCAAAAAATATTTTCACACCTACAACGACTCGTCCTGATTTTATTTAACTTTTCCGGAAAAGAATAAGAATAAATCCTAACAGAAGTTGGGTACCCATTAGAAAAAGAAAGACAAGAAAGCACTATAAACTCTCACTACAGAGTCTATCGCAAGAATAAATTTAATCATCACCCCGAGCTAAATGCAAAGCCTTAAACTCGTACAGCTGATTGTCACCAGCGGCACGAGCCCATCGGCTGCAACACATCATGCCCCGGCAGAAGAAAGAAGCACGCGATGAGAAGTGGGAGTATCTCCGCCGCTGGCCACATGCCAGCAGAATGGTGTGCGCGCGCATCACCTGCGAACGCTTGGAGTGCGCCGCCAGTGCTCGCCGAACGTTAGAGGGAATAACGACGAGAGCGAGAGAGACAGAGCACTATAACCGCCGCTCACTTCCCGGAATTCTAAATCCTGTCACAACACGCTCCCCGGCGTCTCTCTCCTCGCCGATATCACAACCAGAATTTTCCAAGCTCACCTGCAAACCGGTGATTTGAAATCGCAAATGACACTCCCAACCTCGACCCCTTCTCACGCGCCCCTCCCAGGCCAGGATTATCACCGACGTTCCCGGCCCCGATCGTCACATGTCACACATTCTCGTGCCGCACCCTGAACAAAAAAAAAGCCATCCCGCACCGGCTTTATGAAAAACTTCACTCCGTTTTTCAAACATACATTCAAACATGCAAACACGAGGCCAAACGAACGCGATAGATAAAGCATGATTTTTACCTTCGTGCACAAAGCCGCTCTCGACTTTCTCCCTGTCACGTAGCGTCATCTCCTGGAACACTACAATCAAAGTTGCTTCTTGACTAGATTCTCCGATTGGCATTCTCTCCGACTTTCCAAAGCACTAATACACACTGAATAATCACGACCAATTTCACAAATTAAAAGCACGGCCAGATTCACAAACGAAGAACACAAACGAATGCACAATGCAAAAACTCCCGGTCTTCCTCTTCGCGCCCTGGAAGCATGCCTGGCTCATAACCTGTCGGGTACGAGGGTTTTATTGTAAATAACAAGGCGAGGAAGTTCACTTGAACTGATAATAACTTTATTATATAAATAACAACGACCAGATTTAAGTAAACTCTAAGTAATAGATTAACACAAACACCGCATGTACCGGGAGAGCGAGAGCGTCCGATCGCCATGACAGCACGTACCAGAATTGCAAGGCCGCGCGAGAGCAGCAGCGCGCGACGCGCGCATCTCGGGGGCAGCGGGACGAGTCACCTGAGAGTGAAGCGCACAACACATATTCTTAACATAAAAATTAACTTTTCAAAAAATATTTAGATGTTAAAAATTATTTAAATAGTTTCAACTTTGCATTTTTTAAAATAAACAACAACCCTTTATTTCTTTATGCATATACTTATACTTAAATCTTTGTTTACAATGCAAATTTTTTAACTAATTTTATTTATATATAATAACCTTGATTATTAGGATAGGAATTTGACAACAACATAAACTGTTTGGTTGCTCTGTAAACAAAGTTTTTAAGATTTATTATTTACACTATTTACAATTTTTACAATATCATCCTACCTGTAAACAAAGAAACGACAATTAAAGTTTATTATTCACTATTGTCAATTCCTAATTTACACTAATACTATTTCTTTCAATAATTAGTGATAGCACGTGTTTTTATAATTTTTACTATTCTGCTGTCTCTCTCTCTCTCTCTCTCTTATAGTAAAGCCCTCTCTATCGGTCCAGACGGGATCTACCTTAGCCACGGTCGTAAGAGCGTGGGAAATTTGAATTAGGGAATATATTACCCTTACATATATACGCTAAAATACTACCTTTTTTGTAAATTTTTTTTGTGAATGTTTTGATGGTGTGTGTAATTTAGATATATTTTGATATTTTAATTTATCAACATTCATTTTCAAATTTTTTGGTTAACATAATTTGTGTGAGTATTTTTAAAATTTTAATAATTCATACAATTATTATTTTTTTTATATTGAAATTAAAATTTAATATAATTTAATTAATATCTTCTACTCAGATTATCTCTAATTCAACGAGACTATCATTTTTATGAAATTAACCTTTGAAAACTGCAAGTTTTTTAATTAATTTGTATTCTATTTTACCTTGAATTCCATTTAGAGAAACAAAGTGTATCTCAAAGGTAAAATTATTTTGTTTTATGTAGTTCAATTTGAAAGAATATTCAGTTTTAACTGATCTTGGAAATTTTCAAGAATTTGAACCAAACTTTATCAATTTTTTAGAAGTACCAAATAATAGGGGATGTATAAGTTAAAAAAAAATTGTTTTTTATTATAAATATACATTATAAACACTAACCGGACAGTTCATATACACGTTCGGTATTAACCGGACATTTCGACACTATCTGGACAGTCAGGATAGTGATTGGTCTCATTTATTCCGAGAATAAATAAAAATGAGTTCCAGGAATTGGGTGATTGGTTATTTAGGAAGGGTTATTTTTGATGACTTATTTTAGTTGGACTGCGCAAACCTAGAAAAAATTTTTATTGATGGGTTATTTTGGAAAAAAAAAAAAGATGAGTTATTTTGTTTTTTTTTAAATACGTGGGTGGATTGCACGTAATTTGCCATTAAAGAGGATGTATTATTACTTTAGAAATTTTTCATGCGGTAAGTACAGTGGTCACCATCCGGCCAAAGGCCAGAAAAAAATAAAAAATTAAAAGTAAAAAATATTGAAGCAGAAAAGATAACTTAACTAGGCACAAAAATTTATGCCATTAATTAATTTTGAAAATAAATTAAATCATTGTATTAATGATTCTGTTTCAAATAAAATTACATTTAAAAACATTTGTTTAAGTTTTTATATTAATATTTCATAATTGAATAAACATATATTTTTAAATAAATCTTTATAAATCATGTTTGATTGGGGGGTTGGCGAGCGGAGCGAGCAGGGGGGGGGTACCCCCTAGTATATATATATATATATATATATACATTTGTATTCGGGAGAGTGAATAGTTGATTGTTTGGATTATTTATTATATTGTGGTTGATTTAACCAACAGGATTATTGCTTGATTTTATTCATTGGCCCCTGATAATTTTGACAGCTGTCATATATTATTAAATCAATTAATCACCCAGATATCGATATATATAAAACCTGTGGGGTCTAAAAATCACCCAACGGTAACTATTTCTATATATAAATATTTATTTGTGCATACATACCTATACTTATAAGCATTAATCTAAATATTAAAATTATTAAGAAGACCTAATTCACCCGACCAAACTCCACTACCTAGGACCTATCAGACTTAGAGTGTGGCTGCCCATTATAGACAGTAAGTGGCGAGACATCAAATGGTGGGTGGTGGAAACGGGACCAACGGTACTCCGTCATGACCAAGGAATTCTGGAACAATGGAGGCAGCTGTGAGCACCACTCTGCTCAGCTTAGCCTCTAACCTCAGCTCACAGAACTCGATCACGGGTCTTAGTACCTATGATGGCAGCAACATCCCGTTGAAGGACTCCCTACAAGATGTAAAAAACGGCGAGGCTAGTGTCAGAGATGACCAGAAGAATAAATTGCTTGAGGGCAGTCTTTTGCCGGCTAAGAGGGCCAGCGAAGGATTGCACTTACGGCAAGACATTCGCCACAGTAAAGGAACTTTGCACCCATCTAAAGCAAAGATTTGCCCCAGGGAGGGGATTCGCATATTATAACGCTAGGCTGCAGTCCTTGTGAATGAAACAAGAAGATTCCATTGTCAGCTTCCAAGATCAGATTAATATTCTCTTAAACTGCGCCCGGTCAGCGCTGCAAGAGGAGAAGGGCGAGAGTTATGAAGAGGCCATGATGACGCCGCTAGTCGAGGCGGTGGTAGACGTAGTCATTCGGAGTCTCCCAGGAGATTGAGGAAAGTCGGTAGACCAGACGCAGCCAGGCACATTAGAAGCGGCCTACAAGGAAGCCGTACGCTAGGTGTCTCGTATAGAGGCCCATATAATTCCTGATGGACGGATTCGTGGTGGACCCAAGAACTACCGGCCGGACGCGCGAACAAGGCAGGAGGAAAGAAAAGCCTACGTAGGTTGGGTCCAGGAAGGACCTGACTTTGGCCAATGGGGTGAAAACAATTATGAGCTGGACGCGCCTGAAATGCAAGCGTGCGAGGTATATTACCTATACCCAACAAATGCACATCAAATGCAACAACTAGCGTATAACTGGCCAAGACGACCACAACCTGCTTAGTACGGGGCTCCTTACCCCGTCCAGCCCTTTATGCAATGGCCACCAAACCCAAATGGACCAGGGCTGCAAGGGTGAATTGGATACAGTTATGAAAATGTACGACCAAACGGGGGCGCGGGATACCCTGCTAAGCCCAAAACTTTCGACCTGGATCGAGTCCCGCAAGGCCGTGCACCAGGGCCACAAGCTGACTGGACAAGGCCAGCTGGGCCACCCAGTTGAACCCAGGTTGGCCAAGGTTTGCAAACCAATCACAAGGACCACATTTAGGTTGGGTCCGAGCTCCAGTTCCGCTTTAAGGGCCAAGACAATTATCCAGTCCCACCCCAAGGACCAAAACCTAACGATTATTCGGTCTCGTCACAAGGGCAGGGACTGCTACCAATAATGCTGGCACAGTGTAACACAGTTTGTACGGAGGAACCTGACCTGCGGCCGACCCCGTTATATCAGCAATTTTTAAACTATCAGATGGCTCGCCCCATCCCGGAGGCGAGCCAGCAGCCAGGAATGCCAGGAATGAGCTACAGTCATCAAAGAAGCCTATTACCCGCGCAAACGATGAAAATCCAAGTCAGCGCGATACGGTCGTCAACCTTACGAACGGCAAGGGACTTGCTGAACTCGGAATGGACCCGGACCCAGGCACCTATGTTAGAATTTACCTTCCCGATGACCAGTGACATGGTGCTAATGTTGGATACTGGCTCAGCCGTCAATTTAATTAAACTAACAGCCATAGACCTCAACGCTGAAATCGAGACGGCAGCGGCCATCCCACTAATGGGAATAGCAGCTCAAGAGGTCATGACACTTGGAATTACCTGGATGAAAATAGGAAACCAAGACAAACTATTTCATGTTGTGTCAGAAAGATTCCCTATCCGCTATGATGGCATTTTAGTCCGATCGTTCCTTAAACAAAACGAAGCTGTTACATCTTATTATAAGAATAAGGTTGTGTTAAGCCAAGATGTGATGAACCCCTTATCATTCGTGGATAATGAGGGGTATGAACTACTGGACCAGCAAAGGGGATTGGCCCCTCGTCATCAAAGCAGTAAGTAAGTGTATCAAACAGAGCCAACCGTGGAGAAGACTGAAGAAAATGCAGTGACCCAGAATTCGGAGTTTACACCGACCACCGTGGAAATTGACACGGACCTGACAGCAACCAATTCGGAAGCGGTGGGTACAAAAGGGGAGTCATCGAAGACAGAGACGTCAGCGGATGTACCCCCGGTTAAATGGACAATTAAAAAGCGAAATCGGCAGGTGATTAGCGTTAATATAGTCAACAGTGCCATTCGCACTAGGTATCTCCCAGCATTAAGCAGCATGCCCAGCGTATTTTTGGGGAATGCGTTGGTAACCAACGAAGGGGGTACTTGCAAAGTTTTTGCTGTCAATACCACCGAGCAAGATGTGACTATTGAAGTGAACCGTTGTGAATTAATACCTTGTGAGTATCAACCCCCAGGATTCGAAACGAAATCCAGCTCCGAGGAGGAATGCCCACCAATGACAGACCCCAATCAACGAGTTAAGGAAGTTCTGGAACTACTGGACTAAACTGCTTAATGATGAAGAGCGGGAGCAAGTCCGCTGGATCGTTGAGCAGTATCACGACGTGTTCTTATTACCGGGGGACAAATTTTCGTTCACCAACAAGGTAGAGCATGAGATAGTTACTGAAGATAATATTACAGTTCACGTGAAGCAATACCGTCATCCCCCGGTTCATCAAGAGGTAATGCGCAAGGATATCGAGAAAAAGTTGAAAGACGACATTATAGAGCCTTCTAATTCCCTGTACCAGTCTCCTGTGTGAATGGAAAAAAAAAGAGACAGCCAAGGGCGCCCAAGATGGCGGATGGTGGTGGACTTCAGAGAAGTAAATAAGAAGACAAATGGCGATTCCTATCCTCTCCCGAATATAGCAGACATTTTGGACCAACTAGGAGATGCCACATACTTCTCCACCTTCGACCTAGCCTCTGGCTTCCACCAGATACCTGTGAAAAAGGAAGAGAGACATAAAACGGCATTTTCGACCTTAAACGAGCACTGGCAATTCAAGAAAATGCCTATGGGACTCAAAAATGCCCATGCAAAGTTCCAAAGAATGATCGATTTGATCCTGATGGGACTCCAAGATGTCGAAATCTGAGTCTACCTGGACGATATCATAATATACGCCCGTAGTTTGATGGACCATCTACGTAAAGTACAACTACTCTTTGACCGACTCAGAGACGCAAAACTAGTGCTCCAGCTAGACAAGGTACAATTTTTTAGGAGAAAAGTACCATTCTTGGGGCACATTGTATCGGAGCGAGGCTGCGAGCCAAATCCCAACAAGATCGAAGCAATTCAGAAGTTCAGGAGACCACGTACAGTAACGCATATACGGTCATTTACAGCTCTCGTGGGCTATTATCGAAGATTCATCAAGGACTTCAGCAAGATAGCTAGGCCGCTATTTGACTTGACCAAGAAGGATGTGAAATTTGAGTGGGGACCAGCTCAAGAGGAGAGTTTCGAAGCTCTCAAGCAAAAACTTTGTGAAGCCCCTTTACTGCAATTTCCGAATTTTAACAAGAAGTTTACGCTCACGACATAGGCCAGTGAACTACGCTGTAGGTGCGGTTCTAAACCAGGAGAAGGATGGGTTTGGTCACCCAGTGGCTTATTCATCTCGCAGTATAAACAAAAGCGAATTTAACTACTTTGCCACGGAAAAAGAGTGCGTCGCAGTATTGCATGCACTCGAGAAATTCCTTACGTATCTGTTGGGTCGGCGGTTTCAGCTGATCAGCGACCATGAACCGCTCAGTTGGATGCATAACCAGCGGGACCCAGGTAAAAAAATGCTTCGATGGATGCTAAAATTCATTGACTTTGAATATTATTTTAAATATAAGCCCGGAAAACTAAATATCAACGCTGATGTTTTGTCTCGAAACCCAACGGATGCCCCGATCCCGGAAGATGAAATCAATTTTACCTTGCCCATAATTAAAGTGCTTGTCTTAGAAAAGAGCCAACATTAACGCAATAAGACTCCGGCGCAGACAAACAAACGAGGGTAGAAACCGGCGAAGCCTGGAACTGCCAGAACCAAAGTGAGAGGACCTGACCAAGAACAACCGGAACTTTCGACTAGTAGCGAAGCTTTAGCCCCTATGAGACGGCAACGGGCCCAATCTGATAATGACGTTAATCTTCCTAAAAAGGGGTAGACCCATAGGGGCCAAGACGAACAAACAGGCCCCTGAGTTAGATCATAGCGTACTGTAAAAACTGGGCTCCGCCCAGGTCTTTTGGCCATATCTCCCAAGTTGAAAGAGCTTGTTTACCCATGGCAAAAGAAACCGCAGGACTACACCTCTCTGGACTCGCAACCCGAAAGAATTACATCAGAATTGGAAACTCTAAGCGCTAGAGAGACCGAGTCAGGGAGAATCAGTGAGATTACTGACGGCATACCTATCCCTGATCTGAAAGATAGTGGATTGAGAGACGAGACAACCGAGGATGATTCCATGGAAGAAGAGGAAATTAACGGTCATTACGACTCCATGGTAGCATCATCAGAAATGGAAGTCAGTTCCATCACTCCGAGTGAAACTGAAACGATTGAGCACTTCGAGGATGAAGATGACCAAGTTGAATCCGAACCGCCTCAATTGACGCTTCAAGAAGGAAGCGACCGCTAAGACAAAAGTCTGCAGGAGCATTATGATCGGAGCGGATTGCCAGCAATCAGACCTGAGGAAGCCCCCACTCATTTTTCGGATGGTGATGTCAAATACGAAGTCAGGGAGCCTGAAGCTAGGGGACGTTACTCCGAAGGAGAGGAAGTGGACTCGGAGATGAGAGAAATGCTCCAACAGGCCAAATCTTACAACGAGGATAATCTGGATGACAGCGTTATGAATCAACGAGTTCAGGAATTAGTAAGCAAAGCCAACGTCAGCACCGAACAAGAAATAGATCGTCGTTCCGCTGAGAAAACCGACACAAGCACGGGGCTAGAAGAGGCAGAAGAAGATGGTGAGCAAGAGCCTGAACCATCCATTCTAAGTTGCCCAAACGAGCTGAGATCTCTATAAACCCCCGAATCTTATCAGGAAGGCAGCTGATCAGCTGCACACCGGAAAGCCGACCAAGCCAACCACGACGATCCAAACCTCCGGATCTAGAAACAATAGAAGAAAGTAAGAATAATACACCCATAATTTTGGAACTCAGCCGACCCACCCAGGAAAATTTTCCTTTCTTTTTGCCAGAATTGACGTGGCGGCAGGACGAGCCACCTGACTATGGAAAATGCTGGGACCCCAATGCAGAGGATGCCACTGCGTCAGAAGTGAAGTACCCTCTCAAGGTAAAGTCTTGCAAAGCAGAAATCGTTTGACCTATAAGCGAGATAATTTTGCGCATTTTATGGCTCGAGATTGTATACCCGACGGTCCTGTAAGTAGATTGTCGACTTATCTAAATGCCATTGATCCAAGTTAGCTCAAAAGAAAATGTCCTTGAAAGAGACAAGTGCTAATTACCCCGTACAAGAATCATAACATACTCACCTTAATAGTGAAAGGCCATTACCACGACGGACACACCGATCGAAGCATTTGATAAAATATCGATAGACACTGTGGGTAAACAACGAACGACCCCGTCAAGTAACCAACATGTGCATACTATGCAGTGCAATTTGACAAAATACTTGATAACGATCCCGCTTCCAGACATATGAGCCAGTACCATCGCGGACGCGATAGTACGATATCTGATTTGTCAATTCGGGCACCGAGAGCACTGCTGTCAGACCGAGGAAAAAGCTTTTTGTCAGAATTAATTGATGAACTACTGCGACTATTTAAGATACGCCGGTTATATACTTCCGGGTTCCGACCGTAAACGAATGGGTCACTTGAACGAAGCCATGCTCTTTTGATAAATTTCGTTCGGGTGTACTCAGAAAAATACAATGATTGGGATCGTCTTGTCCCCTTCGCAGCATTCACGTATAACACAAGCGTGCATTTCGCAACTAACTTCACGCCCTTTGAGTTAGTTTACGGACGAGTTGCCAAATTCCCGATCAGAATCCCCCCTGAGGAAAAATACAATCTCTATCTTCAAGATCTGATTCATCGATTGGATGAAATGCAAGTACAGGCTGGAGAACAGGAAATTGCAACGAAGATAAAGACCAAAGACCGATATGACCAAAAGACCAAACCATTTTGGGGCAAACCAAATGGATACGCATGGGTATTGGCAAACCCCGGTATTTTAAAGTTTGATAGTTACTATAAAAAATCATTGAAAATTGTCGAAATACTGGGGCGAAACAATGTGATTCTGGAATCGCCCAATGGCAAGAAAACTAGAAAACATGCTGATAAACTCATGAGTGTCCTGACCGACCCCGAAAGAACCGACAAAAATAACTAATATCTAAATTCTATTTTTCAGGAAATGTGGAAGCTGATTCTCATCCTATCAACAGTGGGTATGATCTCGGGAGAGAAGACATACAAAATAACACAGATACAGACCAATCCGGGCCTGTACTACGAAAGGGTGGGGGTAGTACACCTCCAACGGGCCGACTGGAAGATATTTGTATCAGTAGAAACTGGAAAACTGCTCAACAGCCACGAAATAGAAGACCAAATTAATGCCCTGACCCTTAGATGTCTACAACAAGAGCCTTCCTGCGAAGGAGTGGTTGATATAAATACCCTTCACGAAGCTGCGCTTGATCTAAGAAAATCAAGACAAGAAATTAATGATCGATTAAAAGACCTAGAAATTGAACGACCTATCCGGACCAAAAAAATGGCAAAGATACGCCGCGAAAGAATGGCGCCATTTTGCATTATAGGAACTCTTGGTGAAAGCCTGTTTGGTCCTGCGACGACGGAAGCCGTAGATCGGGCACAAAAACAAATCAATCAGGTGCAGCACGACCAAAAGAAATTGATCAGCAAGAAAACCATGCGTCTATAAATGCCATGGGATTACACGTACAATATCATAATATTAAACAACGTCTGGAGCGATTGACGGAATTGCACGAGAGATTAAGAAAAATCATTATGACAGGACAAATGGGAGAATTGGCACCAGAACTAATTCCCCCTGATTTTTGACGCATATCCACAACGAGATAAGACAAACGGTGAAGAACCTTGAATTACCAATAAGTGAAAAACACTGGCGATTGAATGAAATATCGAAAATTGCTAGTCATCACTGTACTAATGGTCGTGTTAGGCCTATGTATGTATGGATATACGTAGTACCCGTTGGAATGGATCGGAGAAGAAAAGTAAAAATCTAACGAGACAAGAAAATGAAGCTCCAAGACGACGACAAAAAAGAGATGACACAATGAAGAGTCAAGAAGAAAAAGATAATGAAGGAGAATCTTTTTTGGCCGAAACTGTGCCCCAACATCCTGAGCCCAACCAATAAAAAAAAAATAATAATAATAATAATAATAATAATAATAATAATAAGAAAATAAAATTGTAATAATTAATTAATTAAAAAAAAAAAAAAAACGAAATAAAAATAATAATTATAATAATTAAATAAAAAAATAAAATAGAATAGAATGAAATAAAATAAAATAAAATAAAATAAAATAATATAATAAGAGCACCGCGTTCCAGAATCTGCAAACGGAACCACATCAACGGAAGATTCAGCGAGTACACTGACCACAAGACTCCAACCGAAAAAGACGTTAAGTGTTAAGACTTTAATCTAAGTTTTTCAATAGTATTCGCCTTGTCCAGACCAGCATCAGCGCCAATTTTCTCATGTATTTTAGTCCTGGTGGTCAAAATGTGAACTCTCGAGTCGTGGGTAAACGCGTGCATTTGTATATCTATATTGATCAGCTGTGATTCTGGTCTGGACAAGACGAATGGATTTTATTAATAAGCCAGTGAGTGTGTAGTGAAGTGCAATCATGAGCGAAAAGTAAGTGTGAATTGAGTATATGGATGCAAAACAGAATGGATGTATGTAACTCTGTGTTAACTGATAAGATATTAAGTAACGTGTTAGACTCCGCAGCTACGGCTGTGTTGCGTATTTAAATTTATATTTTTGTCATCTGAATAGAAGGGATGTTCCCTCGAAACATAATGTAAATAAGCTAAAATATTAACTACAACATCTTGTTTATTTCAATGCCTGGATAATCAATACAAGGTCAACATAATATCTTTATAATTTTCAAGTACCAGGCAATACAAGGTTTAATTTTAATTTTATTTAAGACATTAATTGTTAAGACTCAAATCTAAGTTTTTGCAACATTAGGGATTTAAGTAATAAGCCAACGAGTGTGTAGTGAACTGCAATTATGAGCGAAAAGTAAGTGTGAATTGAATATATGGATACAAAACAGAATGGATGTATGTAACTCTGTGTTAACTGATACGAGCGAACAACCTTTTACCGACGGGCGACGACTTAGTCAGTCCCGAGTGTACTAGTAGAATAAGAGTAAAAGGTATGCATTTGTATGAAAAAAAAAAAAAAACTTTAATGAAGGAATATATATATATATATATATATATATACTTGGGGGTACCCCCTGCTCCGCTCGCCAATCCCCCTATATATATACATGGAGAGAAGGTCCACTCTTCTTTCGTAGCGCCCCCTGCACGAGAAAAGACAGTGCAGCACGCGCACTCGTTTTTGAGGTGCGTGGTGCACTGTAAAATCCAGTGCACCCGTTCCACTCAAAACGAGCTGGTGAAGCTGATTTGAGCACGATGCCGTCTCTTAAAAAATCGCTGGCATTTTCCATCTGATACGAATATTGTCCTGCAACTTTAGTAAAACATTCTTTGAAACCTAATGAAAAACTCCCTCGCTTGAAGTTTTTTCAACTCTTAATTTTTATACCTACTTTTTTAATCCAAAGTTTGAGTTTGAAAACTATTAATTTTCGATTTTTAATAGTTAATTACTTGGCATTAAAACCCTTTAAAAATATCCGTACCATTTCATTAGCAGCGGAAAAAGTTCAAGAATATGTTGCTAAAATTTCAATAAAAAATATTTAACGGTTTTCGAGTTCTTGTGAGTTAAACGTAAAATTCATAAATCCAAAGAAAATCAAGTTTTGTGTTTAACTCGCAACAACTCGGAAACTAGTAAATATTTTTTAATGAAACTTAAGGTAGTAGTTCCGCCTGAGTGCATAACTCAAACTAACTCTGAAATTAAAATATGTTGTAAAAAAACACTTGATCTTTCTAAATATCACTTAAAAAATACAGGTACACATGCTTTTTTCCGAGATAACTGAGTTAGAAATTTACCAAATCATAATATATAGTAATACCTAACCTGTAAAATTTACAATTTTTTGAACTCAATTATCTCGAAAAAAAGCATGGATACTTGTATTTTTTAAGTGATATTTTGAAAGATCAGATGTTTATTTACAAAATATTAAAAATTCAGATAGTGTTTGAGTTGTTTGCATTTTGTATGTGTTTTCCCATGTATGTGCTATATATCGCGGAACTACTACCTTAAGCAGAATATTCTTAAACTCTTTCCGATGCCTATAGAATGATCTAGGTATATTTAAAAGTGTTTCAAAGCCGAGTAATTAAAATCAAAAATTCACTGCTTCTAACCTCAAAATTTGGATTTAAAAAGTAGGTATAAAAATTAAGAGTTGAAAAAACTTCAAGCGAGGAAGTTTTTCATTAGGTTTCAAAGGATGTTTTACTAAAGTTACATTACAATATTCGTATTAGATAAAAAATTCCAGCGATTTTTTAAGAGACCGCATCGGGACCAAATCGAAACGGCACCAGCTCATTTTGAGTTGAACGGGTGCACAGGATTTTACAGTGCACCACGCACTGACGCACCTCAAAAACGAGTGCACATGCGCACCGTATTTTCTAATGCAGGGGCATGCTACGAAAGAAAAGTGGACCTTCTCTCCGTGAACAAAATATATACTATGTATTTACTTGAGGTACAAATGAATTATTTATAAAATATTTATAAATCAAGTAAATTAAAGTATGATAAGAAATAAATTATTATTTTTACTTTAATTATGCAGATTTCCACACCACCCAGGAGGTACTTACATGGCGCGTTGGGTTTTTTTAACAATTTTTAAAACAATATTCAACTAATAATATTTAAATAAACAATTTAACACGGCCAGAAAATACGGAATTTTCATTTATCTAAATAAAGTTTAACATTTTAAAATACAAATTTAAAATTAAATTTAAAGGGTCCTGCCAAACAAACAGTTATAAACACGGAAGATTTTTATGAAAAATTGTTGAATTATTCAAACAGAAGATTATTTGATATTGAAGATATTATTGAAAAAACAATTTTCACGGAAGATCATTGTGAATATTTATACTTTTTAAGAAAATAGACTTGCAGATGATTTTCCCAGGAAGATTTAACTCCATAGGAGTGTATACCTGTTGCACTTAATAATAGTAACGCCTTGGAGAATGATTTCCCCAGGATGTTTTAAGTCCAGAGGGTTCAGGACAGACAACTTGTGCACTTAGTAGAAGTAACGCCTTGAAGATAATTTCCCTAAGAAGTTTTGACTTCAGAGGGGTCAAGGTGTATACCTGGTGCACTTGGTAGTAGTAACGCCTTGGAGATGATTTTCCCAGTAAAATTTGACTCCCTAGGAGTCAGGGTGTATACCTGGTGCACTTGGTAATAGTAACGCCTCAGAGATGATTTCCCCAGGAAGTTTTGAGTCCATAGGAGTCAGCGTGTATACCTGGTGCACTGGGTAATAGTAACGCCTTGGAGATGATTACCCCAGGATGTTTTAACTCCAGAGGGGTCAGGACAGACAACTTGTGCATTTGGAAATAGTAACGGCTTGGAGATGATTTTCCCAGGAAGTTTTGACTCCATAGGAGTCAGGGTGCATACCTGGTGCACTTGAAAACAGTTACGCCTTGGGAATGATTTTCCCAGGAAGATTTGACTCTGGAGAAGTCAGAATAGACAACTGGAGCCTTTGTTAATAGTAACGCCTTGGAGATGCTTTCCCCAGAATGTTTTGACTCCAGAAGTGTCAGGACAGACACAGGTGCACTTGGTAGTAGTAACGCCTTGGAGATAATTACCCTAGTAAGTGTCGACTCCAGAGGGGTCAGGACAGACACCTGGTGCACTTGGTAAAAGTAACGCCTTGTAGATGACTTTCCCAGGATATTTTGATTCAATAGGACCCGAAGTGTATACCTGGTGCACTTGGTGACAGTAACGCCTCGAAGATGATTTTCTCAGGATGTTTTGACTCCAGAGAGGTCAGGACAGACACCTGGTGCACTTGGTAAAAGTAATGCCTTAGAGATGATTCATCTAGGATGTTTTATCCCCAGATGGGTCAAGACAGACAACTGTTGCTCTTGGTAATTATTGCGCCTTGGAGACTATTTTCAAGGAAGGTTTGGCTCCATAGGAGTCAGGGTGTATACCTGGTGCACTTGGTGACAGTTACGCCTTGAAGATGATTTTCCCAGTTTCTGCCTCCAGAGAGGTCAGGATAGACACCTGGTGCACTTGGTAGTAGTTAAACCTTGCAGATGATTTCCTTAGGAAAGTTTGACTCCAGAGGGGTCAGGACAGAAACTTGGCGCACTTACAAGGAGAGGTCACACCCTCCGGGTCACCGATCTTGACGAAACTTTGGGGATCGTTTTCTTATACCAAAAGATGAAGAAATCTACCAATCATCCCGTCTAATGGGCCTTTTATACCTAGTTCCTACATAGCTTATATCGTATTTTTAGCTCTTTTTGGGTTTTTTTGCGAATTTTCAAAAAATTCCTGTTCGTAGCCTATTGCACTTACAAAATTCTGCAACCCCGCATTTTTTTTGTTTTTTCATCTTCTTTTGAGAAAAAATATTTTTAAATCTAATTTTGAAGAAATAGTCCATGTAAAATTAAGGTAATCAAAAGCATTTTTTTACTGTTTTTTTGGTTTTATAAACTTAAATTGTACGTCGTCAGCCTTATCAAAATTATGTCTCAAAATATTTTTTCTAAAAAAGTCATAAAAAAACAAAGAAAATGCGGGGTTGCAGAATTCTGTAAGTGCAATAGGCTTTGAGCAGGAATTTTTTGAAAATTGGCACAAATAACCACAAAAGTCGCCCTAAAGTGTTAAAAGTGTCAAAACAAGCTGATTTTCAAAAAATTCCTGCTCAAAGCCTATTGCACTTACAGAATTCTGCAACCCCGCATTTACTTTGTTTTTTTATGAATTTTTTAGAAAAAATATTTTGAGACATAATTTTGATAAGGCTGACGACGTACAGTTTAAGTTTATAAAACCAAAAAAACAGTAAAAAAATGCTTTTGATTACCTTAATTTTACATGGACTATTTCTTCAAAATTAGATTTAAAAATATTTTTTCTCAAAAGAAGATGAAAAAAAAAAAAAATGCGGGGTTGCAGAATTTTGTAAGTGCAATAGGCTACGAACAGGAATTTTTTGAAAATTCGCAAAAAAACCCAAAAAGAGCTAAAAATACGATATAAGCTATGTAGGAACTAGGTATAAAAGGCCCATTAGACGGGATGATTGGTAGATTTCTTCATCTTTTGGTATAAGAAAACGATCCCCAAAGTTTCGTCAAGATCGGTGACCCGGAGGGTGTGACCTCTCCTTGTTAGTAAAAGCAAAGCCTTGGAGATGATTTCCCACGATGTTTTGAGTCCAGAAGAGTCAGGACAGACACCTGGTGCACTTGCTAGTAGTTACGCCTTGGGGATGATTTTCCTAGGAAAGTTTGACTACAGAGGGGTCCAGACAGGCACCTGATGCACTTGGTAGAAGTTACGCCTTGGAGAAAATTTCTCTAGTAAGTTTTGACTTAAGAGGGGTCAGGGCAGTCACCTGGCGCACTTAGTCAAAGTAAAGCCTTGAAGATGATTTTCCCAGAATGTCTTGATTCCAGGGAGGTCAGGACTGACATCAGGCGCACCTCGTTAAAGTAACGCCTTGGAGATGTTTTTCCCAGGATGTTTTGAGTCCAGAGGGGTCCGGACAGACATTTGGTGCACTTAGTGGTAGTAACGCCATGAAGATGATTTCCCTAGAAAGGTTTGACTCCAGAAAGAACAGGACAGACACCTGGCGCCCTTGGTAAAAGTAACGCATTGAAGATGATTTTCCCAGAATGTTTTGACTCCGGAGGGGTCAGAACAGATACCTGGTGCACTTGGTAATGGTAACGCCTTGGAAATGATTTACCCAGGATGTTTTGACTCCATCAGAGTCGGGGTGTATACATGGTGCACTTGGTAATAGTTAGGTCTTGGAGATGATTTCCCCAGGATGTTTTAACTCCAGAAGAGTCAGGACCGACACAAGTGTACTTGGTAGTAGTCACGCCTTGGAGATAATCTCCCTGATAAATTTTGACTCCAAAGGAGTCAGGACAGACGACTGAAGCACTTGGTAAAAGTAACGCCTTGGAGATAATTTTCCCAGGATATTATGACTCCAGAGGGGTCAGAATAGACACCTGGTGAACTTGGTAATAGTAACGCCTTGGAGATGATTTTCTCAGGATGTTTTGACTCCATAAGTGTCAAGGTGTAAACTTGGTGCACTTAATAATATTGAGCCCTTGGAGATGATTTTCCCAGGGAGTCTTGACTCCATAGGAGTCAGGGTGTAAACCGGGTGAACTTGGTGACAGTTACGCCATGGAGATCATTTCCCTCAGGAAGTTTTGACCCCAGAGAAGTCAAAATAGTCAACTGGAGCCCTTGTTAATAGTAACGCCTTGGAGATGATTTCCCCAGAATGTTTTGACTCCAAAGGTGTCAGGACAGACACAGGTGCACGTGGTAGTAATAACGCCTTGGAGATTATTTCCCTAGTATGTTTTTACTCCAGCGGGATAGACAACTGGAGCCCTTGTTAATAGTGACGCCTTTGAGATGATTTCCCCAGGATGTTTTGACTCCATAAGAGTCGAGGTGTATTCTTGGTGCACTTGGTAATGGTAAGCCCTTGGAGATGATTTTCCCAGGATGTTTAAACTCTACAAGGGCCAGGACAGACAACTGGTGCACTTGGTAATTGTTACGCCTTGGAGATGATTTTCCAAGGATGTTTTGACTCCATAGGAGTCAAGGTAAATACCTGGTGCACATGGTGACAGTTACGCCTTGAAGATGATTTCCCCAGGATGTTTTGACTCCAGAGGTGTCAGGACAGAAACAAGTGCACTTGGTAGTAGTTACGCCTTAGAAATAATTTTCCTAATGAGTTTTCAGTCCAGAGGGGTCAGGACAGACACCTGGTGCTCTTGGTAATACTAACGCCTTTGAGATGATTTTCCCAGGAAGTTTTGACTCCATAGGAGTCAGGCTGTATACCTGGTGCCCTTGGTGGACAGTTACGCCTTGGAAATGATTTTCCCAGGAAGTTTTGACTCCGGAGAAGTCAAAATAAACAACTGAAGCCCTTGTTAACAGTAACGCCTTCGAGATGATTTCCCCAGGATGTTTTGACTCCAGAGGGGGCAGAACATTCAACTGGTTCACTTGGTAATTGTTACGCCTTGGAGATGATTTTCCAAGGATGTTTTGACTCCATAGGAGTCAAGGTGAATACCTGGTGCAGTTGGTGACATTCACGCATTGAAGATGATTCTCTTAGGAAGTTTCAGCTCCAGAGAGGTCAGGACAGACACCTGATGCACTTGGTAACAGTAACGCCTTGGAGATGATTCCCCCAGGATGTTTTGACTCCAGAGGTGATAGGACAGACACAAGTGCACTTGGTAGTAGTTACGCCTCGGAGATTATTTCCCTAGTAAGTTTTGAGTCCAGAGAAGTCAGGACAGACACAAGTGCACTTGGTAAAAGTAACGCCTTGGAGATGATTTTCCCAGGATGTTTTGATTCGAGAGGGGTCCGGACAGACATTTGGTGCCTTTAGTATTGTTAGGTTGATTTTTCTATAAAATGAGTGCCAGCTTATTTTCAAGAATTTCCCTTTTAATCAAAAAGAGAGTTGCTGTACCTAGTACAAATCTGTCCGTACAAAAGAAAAACCAATATTACTCTCGCTACTACTGGATTGATTTTGGAAGTGTCAATCTTCACGATATACTCCCGAAATTTAGTATCGTCAGTAGTTCCACTTGAGTAAGGTTTTTATTCATAAAAACAATTCACACTCACGGGGTCCTAATCCGTGGTACAGCAAAAATCAACTAACTTACAACGCATAATTTATTTGAGTGAGGTTAAGAAATTAAGTAAATATCTAGGAGTTGTATTTTTAATTATGAGTAGATAAAAAAATGATTTTTATTCTAAGTCTTATCAAGACAACAAGATTAACTCAAAGAGAAATTAAATAAATGAAACAAAGTCAGAAATAAATTAAATCAATTATTTTACACTATAATTTGCGACGCGTTGAGTACGTCGATTCTTTATTAATCAATATAATAATGTCTCAGCTAATGCTCATACAGTACTCAATTGAATTCATCAACAACCCAACGACACTCACAATCCATCACAAGATTTAAAATTCAAGTAGTCGATTGGAAATCAGCAAACAATCAGTGTTACAATATTATAAGAAATCTTTAATCTCGAACAGAATAAATTAATTCATTAATCGAAGAGAGAAAAATTATTCTTACTTTCTCTCTTCCAGCCAGATAGCAAAAAAGAAATTTAAAAAATTCTAAATAAAAAAAAAACTCCTTTCTGTTTTCTTTTACAGGAAATTTATTTCCTAGGATTATTACCAAATGTTTTTAAACTTACGTATGGCTCTCACGAGGAATCGCTCTGGTAGTTGACGCCGTAGTTCTCGAAAGTTATTGATAATAAAAAAAATGTACTTATTTAGAATATTTCGAAATTTAAAAAATTCTATATAAAAAAAAAGAATAATATTAAAGTAACTAAAAAAAAAAAATAATTCTCAAATAAGAATTAGTTTCACAACTTATATGTGAAATTTGTAGAATTCTAACGATACGCGTAAGCACAAAAAAAAATTTTGTAAATTGCGTGACGCGACAGAGCTAGAAGCAGGGATCAAGAAAAAGTGAGTCTCGACTCTTCGTCAGCCTGCCAGCGCGCGACGATCAGCTGCTGAGGCGGATGGTGGGGTGACTCGGTACCCCCACTCCTATCAGCCATCTCGTTGGTCGGCGCAGCTTACCGATCCTCGCTATGTTTACTTATTTGTTTCTTTCCTCCTCACACACATTTGTACGCGGCATATTTTCAAAGTGTTTAACAATATTCAGTAGCACATACAATATAATTAATAATTTTCTCATTCAAGTGAAATACTACCGTACAGAGTCCCCTGAACGTTTAAGATTAGAAAAGAACAATTATCAATGGTTATTTTCTAAGTTAAAGTTTCACGCACGTCTCTACAATATTATAAAAGAAATGAAAGATAAAAAAAAATAAACTTATGGTAAAAAAAAACCATTTCGATTCATGAATCATGAGATCACCGAATGTCAGACAAAAATCACTCATAGAAGAATTTTCTTCACACGAAGGGCTGTCGTCCAGGACGCTTTGTGACGCCATCGTTCTTTCCACGTTCCGGAACTCGCCCAGCTCATGCACCACCGGAATCAGAACAGCTGGGTGTATGACGCTCGCGCTGAGCGCGTGGCCCTGAGCCTTAGTTGTTTTGGTGCTCAGCTGACTGAGCAGCTGTGACGCTTCCAGCCTGTTGCTTTGTGCTCGCTCCTCGAGGTGTGCGGCTTCTGTGAGTAGACGATGGCTCCGCTGGAAAACTTTTTTTTTCTGCTTCTGTATCTCTTTCCTTCTCCGGTTTTTTGCTGTCTTCCTGCTCGTGGATGGACTCATTGTAGGGCCTGAGGGAACGTATACTATAATAATATAAGTACCTTTCAAATTCTTGCGTCCTGCGAGATCGGAGAGTACAAAGGTACATCCGTTTGTGACAGAGACGACTAAGAATGGCCCGTGATACAGAGGCATGAATTTCGAGGTGAACGCCTCGGCAGCTTTTGAGATATTAAGAGATTTCAGCAAAACTTTATCACCGACCTTATAATTGACAGGTGGATGCAAAGTTAGCTGTTTTTTGATTCTTTTTGCCCCATCCTTTACTAACTTATCATATACCTTGCTAATTTTCTCACCCAACGGTACCTTTGATTTATCGATATTTACTACCCTATCCCAGAATCTTTCCGGTTGTTTCCCGAAATGGAGTTCCAAAGGGGTATAACCAGTACTCGCGTGGGTTGTTTTGTTGTAGATTTTTTCAATCATCGGTATGTAATACGCCCAACCTTTGTGATTTTCGGCAGTTAAAACTCTTAGCATCCGGGCTAGCTCCCAGTTAGTTCTTTCCACGATGTTAGATCGCGGATTTTGCACCGATGAGAATACTAACCTGATACCGTGATGATTTAAGATATCCTCCCACTGTTTTACGGTGAACTGGGTTCCCCGGTCAGACTGAATACTTCGAGGTTTCCCCATTAGAGGTATGTAGTCATTTACGACAAGATTGATGACGGCACGCGTGGTGGCTTTCTTCAATGCATAAAATTTAATATATTTCGAGAATACATCCAACATGGATAAAATATACGTGACTCCCGCTCTCGACATTGGTAAGGGTCCAAAAAAATCGATCGACACGAGCTCCCGCGGACCTTTACGAATAATGTTAAAAGTCGTACCATGGTTAGGTTGCGTGTATATTTTGTTCTTTTGGCATTTTTCACATGTCCGCGAAATATCTCTAGCAATCTTAACGGCCTTACGACAATGAAATGATTCAAAAAATATGCTGATTAATTTAAAATACCCGATGTGCACATATATCTCGTGCAAATTTTTCAAGAGTAACCGCGTTAGCCAAACAGGAAGAATTGATTTATCCAAACGCGTTCTAGACGTAAAGTACAAAATATCATCTACGATCTTTACGTTCGGTGTGATTTTTCCGGCCGATATACTCGCGAAAATTTTCGACAGTTTGGCGTCTTCTCGCTGCACTTCTCGCATGTTTCTCAAGGATTGTAAAATTAAAGGATCAGGCCTGTGCAAAGAGATCGATGCGATCAGGGCCTCCTCATCTTTCTCCCCACCATTCCAACAAATGCGAGATAAAATATCTGCTATTATATTTTTCCGACCTGGAATATGCCTGATTTTAGGAGAGTAATCGGCAATACTTAATTTCCACCTAGTCATCCTTTTATTCAAAAAACGACAAGTAAACAGATACTCTAGTGCTTGATTGTCTGAATAAATAGTCAAATCTGACCCGATTAAAAAGGTACGAAATTTGTCTAATGCCCAAACAATAGCAAGCAATTCATGCTCAGAGATACAATAATTAATTTCACTATTGCGAAGGATACGACTGGCCAGACAAATTATTCTTTCGTTCCCCTCATGATCAATCTGTGTTAAGACCACGCCTAATGCCTGATCTGACGCATCTGTGTTGAGATAGAAGGGTAAAGTGCGTACGGGGTGATACATAAAAGCGTTCTCTACAAAGAGTTCTTTGAGATCGTTAAAAGCTTGCTCGTGTATTGGTGTCCATACGTACTTTACTCCTTTCTTGAGTAGCTCCATCAAAGGTAGTGATTCATGAGCCAGCCTATTAGTATACTTAGAGCAGAAATTTATGAGACCAAGAAAACCTTTCAATTGAGTAATGTTACGTGGACGTGGATACTCCCAAATGCCATTGACTTTCGTCTTATCAATCATAATCCCTTCAGGAGTTAGGATGTGGCCTAAAAATCTGATTTCCTTGCAGAAAAATTTGACTTTATTAAATTTGATGGTGACCCCCTCCTTGCTCAATAAAGAAAACAATTTACGTAAGTGTTGCAGATGGTCTAACTCACTCTTTGACATAATCGTCCAGTCGTCAACAAAATCAATCACACGGTCACCCATGGCATCCAGAATCGGACGTTAAGCTCTCACCAACGCACCTGTACTCACGTTCGTGCCGAACGGAATCACGCAAAATTGCAAAATTCTACCACGATAGATAAAACCCGTGTACTTTCGACTCTCCCTGGCCAATGGCACCTGCCAAAATGAAGCAGTTAAATCGACAGAAGACAAGACACCTCCCTCTGAAAATCTTTTAAATACCTCATCAATCGGTTCGGGACCCTCATGGTCCTCTTGCAGCCTGCGATTTAGTTCACGTGCGTCGAGACAGATACGTACCGACCCATCTTTTTTTACTACGATTACTAAAGGGTTAATATAAGGAGTGTACGAAGGTTCTATAATTCCTAATTCTAACATTCGTTGAATTTCGCGATCGACAGCTTCTCTATGCTGGAACGGTATAGGATAGGGTTTTGTGAAAAAAGTGCTATGATCAAGTACTGTGAATTTGTATTCAAAGTTCCTGAAACGACCTGGCTTATCATCAAAGATATCCTTAAACTCTAAGATCAAATCGCCGAGACTTTCTTTCGTTCGCACAGTCACACCTTCAACCAAATTCAATTTATTTTGAACATCCACATCAGTAATGTTTATTGAACAATTATTTTCAGGAGTGACATGAACAAATTTCGGATCTGACAAAAAATCTACGTGCCCATAGCAGAGGAGTTTTTCTCCCGATATTCCAACATGTATTGATTCTCCGAACGTATTCACGCTTACTTGAAATTTTCTTAATGCGTCGATACTGATTATAAAATCTTTCACTAAACGCGGTTCTACCATTATGCTAACGTCGAGTTCGGCATTACCGAGTTTGCAGCGTGCTAAAAATTGCGTTTTTAGCTGAACTGATTTGTCTCCCGAAAAACCGATTGCTTTCAATCCAACAACTGGAAACTTAGCACATGGCTCAAAATCTTCCGAATATCTCTCAAACACCTCGCTGGCAATACAAGTGATCTTACTCCCGGTATCGATCAATGCGCGAAAAATCTTGCCCTGAACCGTAATGTCAATTTCGGGACAATTAATTTTTTCTCTGACCGGAACAATCGCATTTTCATCATGCATTAATTCATCCCGGGGACAGTCAAAAATAGAGGATATGCACATCATTCTTGCTCTTGAGTCAGGGGATTTGAAATTATTTTCTCTCACATGTCGTTCGATCAGACCCTCCTCGTTCTCATCTACAATAGATGTAATCCGAGGAACGTTATCATCATCTCGAGCGTCGCATGTTAGTCCCCGACTTACGTCACAGAAGAGCAAACCATCTATCTTTGCGGTGCTGTGTCCCTCACTACACGTTGCATCCGAAATAGGTAATTTACCTATCTGATCCAAGGTCTTCGGAGCAACGTTTTTTAGTTTTCCGAAACCAAGGTCGCGTCACCCGTTTCCTCCACGACTTCCTCAATTTCGATATTATTCACGCTGAGTTTAGTCGAATTAGTCTTGGGATTAAAATTATTCAAACCGTTACGGTAATTCTGATCCCGACGCGTTGAAAAATTTCCGTTGTAATTGTTATTATGACCGTGGCGATTATTAGGCATGACAGAAATCTTAGAAAAATCAATGCGGTTTCCAGAGAATTCTGGGTTCAAAGGACCAATAGCATCTAGGTTATCAAGCAGCTCAATCAACCCATTTATAGTACGAATACCACCTGTTGCAACAGCAACCTGGACCTGTGAATCAAAATGTCTCGCTAAGCATTGAACTACGTGTGCTTCCGGAATTGTGTACGTCAAGAACTTCACGTCATTATTTAAACGAATTACGTATTCACTTCGCGATAAATTGTGCTCAGCTTCGTAGCGACCTCTCTCAAGTTTCACACGCACTTGGTTTTGAATAGACTCACTCCGAATACGAATTAAAAATTTCTGTCTGAAATCAGAGAAGTCTTTCAAACTATGTTCCGAAAATTCCAACCAATCACGTGCAATAATAGACAACGACTGGGAAAGTACAATCTTATACTCCATCAGAGAAAGACCCATCACCTTCATATAATTCTCAAAAATCACTAAAAATCTAGTAGGTCGTTCGCCAGCTGCGCCACTAAAAGTTAGTAGCTCTATTTTGACTCTCGCACTGCCTGCATTTGAATTTTGAAGCGATACGTTTGACATTTGGTGCCTTTAGTAGTAGTTACGCCTTGGATACAATTTTCAAGGAAGGTTTGGCTCCATAGGAGTCAGGGTGTATACCTGGTGCACTTGGTGACAGTTACGCCTTGAAGATGATTTTCCCAGGATTTTTTGATTCGATAGGAGTCGGGGTGTATACTTGGTGCACTTGGTAATAGTAAGGCCTTGGAAATGATTTTCCAAGGAATGTTTTACTCCATAGGTGTCAGGGTGTATACCTGGTGCACTTGGTGACAGTTACGCCTTGAAGATGATTTTCCAAGTTTCTGCCTCCAATGAGGTCAGGACAGACACCTGGTGTACTTAGTTATAGTAACGCCTTTGAGATGATTTATCTAGGATGTTATATTTCCAGATGGGTCAAGACAGACAACTGTTGCTCTTGGTAATTGTTACGCCTTGGAGATAATTTTCCAAAGAAGTTTTGATTCCATAGGAGTCAGGGTGTAAACCTGGTGCACTTGGTGACAGTTACGCCTTGAAGATGATTTTCCAAGTTTCTGCCTCCAATGAGGTCAGGACAGACACCTGGTGTACTTAGTTATAGTAACGCCTTTGAGATGATTTATCTAGGATGTTATATTTCCAGATGGGTCAAGACAGACAACTGTTGCTCTTGGTAATTGTTACGCCTTGGAGATAATTTTCCAAAGAAGTTTTGATTCCATAGGAGTCGGGGTGTATACTTGGTGCACTTGGTAATAGTAAGGCCTTGGAAATGATTTTCCAAGGAATGTTTTACTCCATAGGTGTCAGGGTGTATACCTGGTGCACTTGGTGACAGTTACGCCTTGAAGATGATTTTCCAAGTTTCTGCCTCCAATGAGGTCAGGACAGACACCTGGTGTACTTAGTTATAGTAACGCCTTTGAGATGATTTATCTAGGATGTTATATTTCCAGATGGGTCAAGACAGACAACTGTTGCTCTTGGTAATTGTTACGCCTTGGAGATAATTTTCCAAAGAAGTTTTGATTCCATAGGAGTCAGGGTGTAAACCTGGTGCACTTGGTGACAGTTACGCCTTGAAGATGATTTTCCCAGGATTTTTTGACTCGATAGGAGTCGGGGTGTATACTTGGTGCAGTTGGTAATAGTAAGGCCTTGGAAATGATTTTCCAAGGAATGTTTTACTCCATAGGTGTCAGGGTGTATACCTGGTGCACTTGGTGACAGTTACGCCTTGAAGATGATTTTCCAAGTTTCTGCCTCCAATGAGGTCAGGACAGACACCTGGTGTACTTAGTTATAGTAACGCCTTTGAGATGATTTATCTAGGATGTTATATTTCCAGATGGGTCAAGACAGACAACTGTTGCTCTTGGTAATTGTTACGCCTTGGAGATAATTTTCCAAAGAAGTTTTGATTCCATAGGAGTCAGGGTGTAAACCTGGTGCACTTGGTGACAGTTACGCCTTGAAGATGATTTTCCAAGTTTCTGCCTCCAATGAGGTCAGGACAGACACCTGGTGTACTTAGTTATAGTAACGCCTTTGAGATGATTTATCTAGGATGTTATATTTCCAGATGGGTCAAGACAGACAACTGTTGCTCTTGGTAATTGTTACGCCTTGGAGATAATTTTCCAAAGAAGTTTTGATTCCATAGGAGTCGGGGTGTATACTTGGTGCACTTGGTAATAGTAAGGCCTTGGAAATGATTTTCCAAGGAATGTTTTACTCCATAGGTGTCAGGGTGTATACCTGGTGCACTTGGTGACAGTTACGCCTTGAAGATGATTTTCCAAGTTTCTGCCTCCAATGAGGTCAGGACAGACACCTGGTGTACTTAGTTATAGTAACGCCTTTGAGATGATTTATCTAGGATGTTATATTTCCAGATGGGTCAAGACAGACAACTGTTGCTCTTGGTAATTGTTACGCCTTGGAGATAATTTTCCAAAGAAGTTTTGATTCCATAGGAGTCGGGGTGTATACTTGGTGCACTTGGTAATAGTAAGGCCTTGGAAATGATTTTCCAAGGAATGTTTTACTCCATAGGTGTCAGGGTGTATACCTGGTGCACTTGGTGACAGTTACGCCTTGAAGATGATTTTCCAAGTTTCTGCCTCCAATGAGGTCAGGACAGACACCTGGTGTACTTAGTTATAGTAACGCCTTTGAGATGATTTATCTAGGATGTTATATTTCCAGATGGGTCAAGACAGACAACTGTTGCTCTTGGTAATTGTTACGCCTTGGAGATAATTTTCCAAAGAAGTTTTGATTCCATAGGAGTCAGGGTGTAAACCTGGTGCACTTGGTGACAGTTACGCCTTGAAGATGATTTTCCCAGGATTTTTTGACTCGATAGGAGTCGGGGTGTATACTTGGTGCAGTTGGTAATAGTAAGGCCTTGGAAATGATTTTCCAAGGAATGTTTTACTCCATAGGTGTCAGGGTGTATACCTGGCGCACTTGGTTACAGTTGCGCCTTGAAGATGATTTTCCCAGGATCTTTTATTTCCAGAGGGGTCAGGACAGACAACTGGTGCACTTGGTAATTGTTACGCTTTGGAGATGATTTTTCAAGGAAGGTTTGGCTCCATAGGAGTCAGGGTGTATACCTGGTGCACTTGGTGACAGTTACGCCTTGAAGATGATTTTCCAAGTTTCTGCCTCCAGAGAGATCAGGACAGACAACTGGTGCACTTGGTTATAGTAACGTCTTGGAGATGATTTTCCCAGGATGTTTTAAGTCAAGAGGAATCAGGACAGTTAACTGATGCACTTGGTAATAGTAAATCCTTGGAGTCGACTTTCCCAGGATGTTTTGACTCCATAGGAGCCGGGTAGTATACATGGTGCACTTGTTAATTGTAACGCCTCCGAGATGATTTTCCTAGGATGTTTTGAGTCCAGAGGGGTCAGGACAGACGCCTGGTGCACTTGGTAGTAGTTACTTTTTGAAGATGATTTCCCTAAGAAGTTTTGAGTCCGGAGGATTTGATATTGTTACTTTTCAACTTTTACCAATGTAGAGTAAATTTTTACAAATGAGGAGAGTACAAAAAAGAGCGGGGTCGAGAGCGGGTTGGGAGTGGAATAGAAGTGCAATTTTTGACCTATTTTACGGTATAAAATGAAGAATTAAGGGTGTGAGCGGAATGGGAGCAAGGTGGGAGTGGAGTGGGGTGCGAAAAAAAGGGCGAGAAAGGGTGGGGGTGGGAGTGGGGTAGGATCGGAATAAAAGTGCAATTTTTGACCTACTTTAAGGTATAAAATGAAGAATTAAGGATGGAAGCGGAATGGGAGCGGGTTGGGAGCAGGCTAGGAGCGAAGAGCAAATTACAACTATATAATATAGTGAGATACTAGAGGGTTCCCACCTGCTCGGTCCGCTCGCCAACTCCCCGCAATTAAATGATAAAAATATAATATGAATGTTAAATTATAAAAATTCATGTTATATTATTTATATAAATATACGTATATAATATAAATGTATAATTATAAATATATGGAACTCATTTTTATTTATACTTGGAATAAATTGGCCCAAACATAATCCTGACTGTCGGGATAGTACCGAACGTGTATATGAAATGTCCGGATCTTGGCGTGACGAGGGATTGGGTGATAGGTTCTTTTGGTTGGACCGTGCAAAATTAGAAAAAGTTTTTATTAATGGGTTATTTTGGAAAAAAAAATTAAAAAAAGATGGGGTATTTTGGTTTTTTTTAAATACGTAGGTGAATTGCGCATAATTAGCGCTTAAAGAGGGTGTATTATTACTTCAGGAATTTTTCATGTGGTAAGGCCGAAGGCCGGATAGTGACACCACTGTACATATTTATATATAAAATGATTAAAATAATTAAAACTTCGATTTCCAAATTTTGCAGAATGATTCATTTTATGTTAATCAAGCGCAAGAAACTTTGCTGGAACCAAATTTTTTTTTCATTGTTTTTGTATTGATAAAGATGATGTCCGGACGTTTTGGCATACGTGTCGCTCGAATGAAAAAAAGTTCCGGGGAATGAAAGGTCTTCGCATTTCACGACCCATTGTTCTCATGCCGTGGATTCCCACGCTCGGAATTGGCGTGATTTCATTATTATAATTTAATCGATAATTATGTTTCATAGAAAATTTCCCTGGTCAGTTTTAATACTATTTGATTTTTCGGTAAAAATAATTTATTTTTTTTCAAATTTGTTTATAAAAAATATTAAATTATTTATGGAATAAAATGTGGACATAACACGAGAAAACAAGTTCGTGCACAAGCACATGAACTGCGGCGCATGCGCATTGGATGTTTCAGTACTCGGCTGTCGTCTTTACCTTAAAAACAACAGCCTTGTACCGAAACATCCAACGTGGACGGAAAAGCCTCATTTCTTATACTTGTGCAAAAATATACTATTGTCGGGTAATTTGTCTTAATTCAAATTTTTAGCCCATAGTTTTTAAATTTCCAATCACCTTTTTCTAACTCGATCACGTAATCGGAGTGGGTTTCAAGCGTCTTTTCTTCAGGAAAAGCGCTTGATATTCTAGCTTTACGCCCAAAAACCATTTCGTATAGTATTAAATTTGTCAACTCATGTGTTGTGATGCTGTACGAGAACATGGCAAAGTTCACCATCTTGTCTCAATTGTCAAAAGAGGCAATTGAATGCTTCAGGTACTCTTCTAGTACAATGTGGCTTCGTTCCAAGCTTCCGTTCGATGAAGACGTGTACTTTGAAGAAGTGATGTGCCTCACTCTGAAAATGTGGGTCAAATCCCGAAAACTTTATTCATGGAACTTTGTCGGACAAAAAGATTTTTGGAACACCGTAAATTGCGATGAATTTATTCGCGAACGCGTAGGCTATTGTTGTTGCCTTAATGAGTGGTATCACAGTGGCATGGCAGCTCGTAAAATTTTAAAAATAAGGGCCATGCCCACTGTAACAAATTGGATGCCATAACATTATTAAAAGTAGCAATCGATAAGAAAATAAGACAAATGTTAAAATGTCAAAAAGTTGCATAATACAAAAACAACTAAAGAAAAAAAATCTTTTACTTTTCAAAAAGGACTGTCCCAAGGTAGGCGCAATCCCTTTATTAAGGGATCAGAACAAATTGCCGACTTTCAGCTGATCGTCGGAACAGGAATTTGATTTCTGATTGGATTATAGTAGGCGTTACGGTAAAAAATCCTTTGCTTTATAAAAAAGTTCGTCCCAAGACATGTTCTACCCCTTTACTTAAGGATAAAAATGATTTTATTTACTTTATTCGGAGTCAGAAAAATTTGCTGACTTGCAGCTGGTTCTCGCAAGAAGCATTTTACTTATTATTTAAGGCCAGCTAGTTTTACGGTAAAAAATCTTTTTCTACTTATTTATTTTTTTAATTTTGTTGTTTTTAATTTAAACCATATTATTACAATTAATCTTTTTAATTTACGTTTAGAGTGAGTGAGTCAATGGCAGTCCACGATAAAGCCACCTCGCCGCCCGTCTTCGTTAAAAAATTTACGGTTATGTTTATGTTCGCTCGGTTCAATACTTTCATATATATGCACTGTAGTTTTCCCATTCTATTTTTCCCAACCTATATTTTTAAATATTGTTCATGCTTTCAATCGTCAATTACATAAAATATAATTTTTTTAGAACCATACTATCAGAATAATTAGGAATCAGCGAAAAATAATGAATCTGAAATTTTTTGGCTGGCCTATTCTGATGAATCACGGTGTAGACTCTACCGGTTACATTAATTGGAACTAGTAGCCTCAATTACTGAATAATTTTATCAGAAAGTCGTTAATGCAAAAGTACTTATAATCTTGGTACTCCATTTTTTAGGTTCTTTAAATATCTTAATACCTCATTGCTACAATACTTGAAAGTTTTTTTTTTTAGGTATTTTAAATATTGATACACAGCCGGTGTTTATCTCAGATTTGTCTTTTATTTCTTTTGCTACTGGGGGTGAAGGGGGGAGGGGGGCTTACGTTCCCTCTCCGACCCCTTGTTATTTTCCAGTTGAAAGTTAATTAATTTAATACGAATCCGATCCGATCCTAATCCAATCCAATCCAATGCGATCCGATGCGATCCGATCCCAATGCAATTCAATCCGATGCGATCCGATCCCAATCCAATTCGATTCAATGCGATCTGATGCGATCCAATGCGATTCAATCCGATCCAATCTGATCGAATGCGATGCGATCCAATCCAATGCGACCCGATCCGATCGGATGCGATGCGATCCAATGCGATTCAATCCGGTCCAATCCGATTGAATGCGATGCGATCCAATCCAATGCGACCCGATCCGATCGGATGCGATTCAATGCAATCCGATCCGATGCGATCAAATGCGATTCAGTCCGATCCAAAGCCAACATTCAGTCAAATACAATAAAAAAAAGTGATTCTCTCAAGCTCAATGCGATCCAAGTACATCGAATCCAACGCAATAAATAAAAAGTGATGAACTGAAGTCCAATCCCATTTAACAGTATTCATGTAATCCAATTCAATCTAAAATAATAATACAACGCAGTCAAATTCGATACATCATGATCCAAAGTGATCCACTACAATGTAATTTATAAAATATTATACTCTGCGATTAAGTCAGATATATTTTCAAGCAATGCAATAAAAAAATAATTCTACGGTGTTAAATGCGATCAACTGTAATCTTCTGCAACTTGATTTTTGCAATCTAAATCCATATGACGCATTGACAATCACGATGAATCATGCATTCAGATGCATTTCATATCAAGATATTTCCTGTGGAGATGCATGATATACAACTGCACATCTTAGAAACATACAAACAAATTTATATTCTCTTTTTATAATTCACCATACTTTTTTTTCTTCTTAGATATTTTTCCTCGAGGCTGCCTACACACTTATTTGAGCATATTCTTCTTCTTCGTATCAGACTTTTATGGTGAAATCGTCATCATGCGTCTGTACGATGCAACAATGAATTTTAATTCTGTCATATATAATTTTTTAATCGAATCTTTTGACACCCTATAGTCTGTGCTCAACTCATACATAAGTGTGAGTCATCCTGTAGAAGTTCCTCAACACAATGTGCAATGTGAAAAAAATTTAGCGCATGCTTAATTTCCACAACCAATACATCTTTTTTATCAAATTTAATTTTTTTTTTCGAGTTTTTTTTGTATTATGCAACTTTTTGACATTCTATCATTCGTCTTATTTTCTTATCGATTGCTACTTTTAATAATGTTATGGCATCTTATTCGTTACAGTGGGCCTGGCACTAATTTTTAAAATTTTACTAGCTGCCATGCCACTGTGATACTACTAAATGTTGAGCGCTGGGATGGCAGCACAATATTTAGTCAATGAAGACTGTATGGTCAGAATACGTTTATTCCTGTACCTTATCCAGACTAAACGCTATATGCCTATAGTTTCAAGGAAATAACAAGCTTAATGGCTTACTGGTCTAGGTATAAGACTCTCATGCCAAGGGTCATGGGTTCAATCCTCGGAATCAAAATTTTTTTTTTTTTCCGTTATTTTACATGTATATTAGATAGATTTTTAAAAAAATATCTCATAATTATTCGGTCTTTTTTATTTTAAATAATATAAACAGAGTTAAAATTATAAATGGAATGGGTTATTTGGTTTCTTAAATAATAAAAAGAAAGTTTAAAAGTGAAATAGAAATGGGTTATTTGGTTTTTTAATTATAATTAGAGAGTTACAAATCAAAATATAATTGGATTATTTGGTTTATTTGAATAAAAAAAGAGACATGGGTTATTTGGTTTTTCAAGCAATAAAAAGAAAGTTTAAAAGTAAATAGAAATGGGTTATTTGGTTTATTTAAATAATAATAATAATAATAAAATTGAGTTATTTTAAGGTATGCAAGTATGTACGCACGCACGCACTCGATTGCCTCCGCAGTCCGCTGACCGCTCCCTCCGCACTTTTTTCTAGGCATATAGCGTTTAGTCTATATCCAGTAATGGGTAAAGGGCCAACGGTGTCGATCGCGCCTTTTTCGAATAACTTTAAAGGAGTATCGGTAATGACCATTGGCATGCGGGTCTTTATGCGTGTAAGCTTGCGTGTTTGACGCCTTAGGCGTGCCCTAACGTATTCGGTCACATCGTTCTTCATGCAGGGCCAATAAAATCGTTTGCGAATTGTTTTAAGCGTTTTTGTAAGACCCTTGTGTCCAGACACAATTCTATAACGAGCCACGCATATAATTTCTGCGCATAAATCTTCGCCCGGTATTGTATTTAATACATAGCAAAGTAAGACCTTTATAAGGCTGTTTTAAAATTTTCCCTCAGTAGGTTAAGGAGTTTCCCCTCGGCTATTCTTCAGTGTTATCTTCCACTCTAGAGAGCCTTATGTTTTCTATCTCATGGTCTAGGATAGCATCGTGTAGAGAGGATTTACATGAGACCATGTCTCCCATCTTCAATTCTGCTTAATAGTTTTCCTTACAAAAAGCATAGGAAACTTTATGTTTTCCATTTGTTGTTATCAATATCTACCCAACTACAGGATTTTGAGTTTTCAACTCCTGGAGTTTGAACATTTGAAGATCGTGCAGTAGTTTTTTTACTGGTTTTATGAGTTCACAGTCAGTGCTTCAGAAATGGACGTAATTGTCGCTCCTATCGGTCAGTGGTTTCATGCCTTCGATATTCTCCTCTGGCTGTTCAAACTCAGGAAGGGGTATCACATAAGATGGTCTCGGGCGAAGGTAACTTTACAGCTTCCAGAGCTTCCTTACCAGAGTTGATTTAACCAGAACTATCGCCATCCTCTCCCTCAAAAAGGATGGGTTGATCAAAACTAAAAGAATTTTCCCTTATTCAAGATGTAGGCGTCAATATTGCAACTGGTTATAAGTTGCCATCAAATTCTTCATTCTGGCAAAAAAAGAAAGAATTTTCTGAAAATATAAAGAGTCCATAGCCTCCTTGATTTTCTTATTCTTCCTCTTTAACTCTTCAGTAGGAGCTTTCAAAATCTCTGTACCTTCTTCCAGCTTGACAAATCTCGATTCAAGGTCTTCAAGGCCCAGAAGGTACTTTTCATCATCCTCTTCGTTATCAAAGCTTTCAAGGGTTTACTCAGAAAGCTGTACAGGTCCCAACTTGTCAGGAGCAGCTTTGGGTGGCTGTTGTTTCTGGACTTCCATTGATGTAGCGAAAATGGAAGGTCAAGCGTAGATGGCAGTTGGCTACCCTTTCTAATTGGTATTGAGGGCTGTTCTAGCCCTTCCTTGCTTTCATCCGTCTCCTCGCTATCTACCTTGCCTCCTCGAGAAATTCCTCCACCAAATCGAGCTGGTTTGGAGGTTTTATCGCCAGGTCTCAAGTGACTAACATAAAGTTGCGGTTCTGAATTAACTTGCTCCTTTCTCCTCCTTCTGGGGCTCTTAGGCTTGCACTTTGGGGGAGGGTTCTATACTGCCGATTTTTTATTAATTGGGTAAAATTTGACTTCGGACTTAAATAAATTTCTCGAAAAAGCATTGGCATTCAAATTTGTCTTCCCAGATTTGTAAACAACTTGGTACTGGTATTCTGTCATTTGTAAACTGGGATCTTTCACGCTGTGAAACTGTACCAATGATCGGTGATCCCTGACGAGAACAAACTCCCTCCCAAATAAGTATGTTTGGGAATGGTTAATCGCATAAGCCACGGCAAACCACTCTTTTTCAGTCGTTGAATAATTCATCTCAGCTTTACTCAAGACTTCAGTAGTATAGGCTATGAGGAAATCACAACCAATGAGGCTTTGACTCAGGACTGCACCAATCCCATTATTCGAAGAAGCGTCCATAGTCACTAAAAAAGGTTTGGTAAGATCTTGGTAATGTATGATTGATTCTGAGCACAAAGAGTCTCGCAAATCTTCAAAACTATTTTGTTGTTCCGAGCCCCAGATGAAATCTACCTTTTGTTTCAATAAGACACTGAGTGTTTTTGTGCGATTTGACATGAGTCGCTGATAATAACTTCGCGGTTTTCAATATAATCTAGATTGGGTTTGACTCCCTTGTTTGACATTATGTGTTCCAGATAACAAACCTCATGACGTAAGAAAGAGTGGAATTTCTGTTTTCGGTGATACCCTAGATGTTCACAGTTCCGAATCTATCAAACTAGTCGGGTTAAAGCAAGGCATTGATGCTTATCAGATCTTAATCAGATCCGGAATCAATTAAAAAGTTCTCGGCCCTCTTATTTAATCCCTGGAGTGTCAATTTCACTATCTGAGCGGAAGGTCGTGAGCATGAAACTGTTACTCTTTTGTCGAGTTGTCTAATTTGATTGAGCGCTCTGATTTGCGGGTTTGGCTCGACATTTCGTAGTCTTGACGAGCCTCCTTTAGGAGTTTAAATGGACTGAGGGAGAATTTGGTCTTGGCTGAGATGTGTTACCTGTTGAAATGAGCTCTTTCCGTCGATAAAAATCATTTGGTCTCTCGCTCCCGTAACGACCTGGAGATTGTTATCGGAGACAATATCCAGGGAAGAGTGGTCTAAGAGGAGTTTCGACCTAGAGATCTTGTAGCGAGGGATCGGACAAAAGCATCTATCTCTCTCTTATTCTATTTTTGTCTCTCTTGCACAGTTGTTTTTACATCTATAACTGTACTTGTATCTATAGCTATAAATATATACCAGCGATAAGTGTATACTTTGTTGGATGTTATATCAATCATATGGCCTACTAGAAAAGTTAAAATTAAATTTTTTTTTTCAAATGAATAGTGCACTTTAATGATGATGGTAATAGTATATTATGCAATGGGTGCAGTATCATCGCCAGGGTGGTTTTAAAGGCACCGAGTGCAAAGCGAAGCGTAACGTGACATATTGCACGCGTTGCATATACTATTTGATAGCAATGTTCCATAGTGCGAGTTTTAAAATTTCGAGACCCGCGTGAAATTGAGTACCTACGCACTAGTGGTATAAAATTATTGTTTATTTATGTACGAATTTTAGTTCTCGACTAAACTCAAAATTAGAGTTAAACAATTAATCAAAAATATGAGTATTAAAATTAATTCAAACATATCGATACTTGCAAAGGATATATTTAAATAATAAATAAAAACACATTAATTTTTATTTTGAAAAAATTATTCGTTACTTGTAAATTTTGTGAAACTATTTAGAAACCTTATGATATTTTAATTTTTTGACATTATGGCTAAAAAATATTTTCAAAAGAAAAGTTACATGCTAAATAAAATAAAAAGATAATTATTGTGAAACTTACAAATTTAGCGTTTACATTTGAGGTAAAAATCATATAACTGTAAAAAATTTCTTGAAATATTTTTAAAGACGATTAAAAGTTCATTTAAGTCATAAAATCTTCTCACAATATGTGTACAAACCAAGTATAACAAAATAAACAGTGCAAAAACATAGTAACATATGTATTGTATGCCTTACAAAAATTTTGTAAGTTAACAATAAAAGATAAAAATTTAAAATCTTAAAAAGTGTTGTTAAAATATAAACTTTATAAACTTTTTTCTTTAATTTTCACACTGAGTGTGATAAATTATAAGGTAACTTCTAATAATCACAGTAAAAATTGATTCAATTGGAAAAATATTTATTTACTAAGAAAAATTTTATTCTTCTTTTGATAATTTCAAAAAAATATAATTTTTACAAAAAAATAAAATTGTATAAATGGCCACAATAAAAATTATATAAAAAAAAAATGTTAATTGTAAGATCAAAATTAAAATTTCGAATACATGATTCACGCTTTTCTACGACTATAAGTTTAAATTTAAGTTTTAATATGTGTACCCTCACGCTTATTTGGGACAATTCAAAACTTGAGTTTGTATAGTCAAAATTTTTTTCTTCTTTTTAGAGCAAGATTTTATTTAATTTGAAACATTTTTTTTTCAATTTTTTTTAGTCTATTTTTTAGAAAAGCATGTTACAAAAAAACTTTTTTTTTTACATTTTTTTATTTTTTAGATGCTTTACTTTAACTCTTCATCTTTTTTTTTTTTGGTATGTTGGATTCTTTCAGGCTTTATCAAACTGAGCACATTCGACCAAGAGGTCTGTACAGACCTCAGAATCGGACGAAATATAATTCGTGGTCAGTTTCAGACCTGAACATCCAGATCGCCAATAATGAAACCTGGGAACCATCTCCAAGGAGTAAAAAATGAAATTTTCCAAAAATGAATGACCGTAATAATAATAATAATGGTAACAAATTTTATCAAGTATCAGTCAGAATTTTGAACTGGAAAAATTCGGATCAGATCGTCATTGATGGGGGACACTCAAGGGATAATTTTTTCAAGTCTAAAAAATTAAAAAAGAAGTTAAACAAAAGTGTTTTTCAGTATGCATTTCTTATAAAAAATAGACTAAAAAAAATTGAAATAAAAAATGTTGAAACTTCAAATTTCAATTAATAGTCGTAGAAAATTGTGGATCATGTTAATTGTAAGATCAAAATTAAAAATTTGAGCACATAATCCATGATTTTCTACGACTATAAATTGAAATTTGAAGTTATATTATATGTACCCTTACGCTTATTTAAGACAGCTCCAAACTTAAGTTTGTATAATCGAAATTATTTTCTTCTTTTTAGAGCAAGATTTTTATTTAATTTTTAATATTTTTATTTCAATTTTTTTAGAAAAGCATGTTTTCAAAAAAAAAATTTTTCCTTTTTTTTTATTTATTACTTTTTAGACTTGAATTTTATTTTAGAAATGATTTTGAATATAAATTAATTTGTCATTTAAAGAGTCAACACATATTTTAATTATAATGTAGAATCCACTTTGTATTGCCTAGTGTAGAATAATAATGTATGGTGACTTTATTTTGATGATCCAGGCAGCTGCCTGGAAAAAAATGCTTAACTAACCGTAAAACTGTCCCAAAATATGCTTATTCTCTTGTTTTTTTTTTTTTTTTTTTCTTATAATAATCTTCCCATGCTCCTCTCATGCCCTTTTTGTCATCCATGTCAACCCCTCATTTTTCATATTTTTATTTCAAAAATTGTCTTAAAAATTAAATTTTTAAATTACTATGATCATTTTAAAATAAATGTTTATTTTAATTTAATTATTAATTCTTTTCTATATTTTATACGAGATAAATTACAGGTGTCACTACAAAATTATTCCATGCTATAAGTTAAATAATAAGGGTAAGCACATGGGTCGGCGCGAGAGTATTCACAAAGGTTCGTATGAGAGTATATAAAGGGGTAGCTACAAATTAGGTATAAAGGTAGAAACAAGGTTACGAATAAGAGTAGGCACAACGATACGTACAAAGACATGCACGAATGTAGGTACACGCATATGAACAGGAGTAGATACAAATACAGATACAAGTTTAGACAAGAGGGAAGGCATGGGAGTGGATACGAGAGTAGGTACGGATTTAGAACAAGGGAGGATAAGATTAGTTATGAGAATAGGCACAACAGTAGAAATAAAAGCAGGTACAGGGATATACACAAGGGTGGGGCAAAGAGTAGATTCAAGAGTATGCGAAGCAGTAAATTCAAAATTAAGCACTTGAGTAGGTTGAGGGTTAGAATTTTAAGTAGAAAAAAAGTTTAGAACAGAGTAAGTACATTAGTACGAAAAAATTTAAGAACAATAAAAAGTGAATCAATAGAAACCTAACTAAAAGAAGGGTAAGTTATAAGGAAAGAAACCAGTGCATCAGGTTAAAGAGTACGAACAAGTATAAGGTAGGCACAAGTATAGGAACAATAGTTATGGTACCAGTATATATATATATATATATTACTATATTACATAGTTGTTTTTCCTCTCTCACGCCCCCCCAGGCCCTCAACCCGCCCCCCACAGGCCTCTCAAAAAAGTGCTTAACTAACCGTAAAAGTGTACCGATATATGCTTATTTCTATAAGTTTGGAATTATCCTATGATTTTCCAATCACGCCCCTCGCCCGCCCTTCCCACGCCCCCCCCCCGCCCTTTTTTTTCCTGCCCCCATTTTTAATGTTTTGTTACAAGTTTTGTATATTTTCTTAACTTAATAATTCTTTTTAATAGTATCATTAAACTGTATAAAATTTTAAAATTTGAATTCATTAATTTTAAAAAATTTCATTAAAAGATTAATTAGAAAAATCCAAGTTTTTAATTTCAAAAAATGAAAAAAAGATTTTATTCTCAGAAAAATTAAATTTATAATGGAGTAATTTTTTCTTTTTAATAAATTGTAAAATTTTATTTAAAAAATTCTTGTTAAACTTTAAATCCTTATTTATTTATTTATTTTTTTTTTATTCTGTAATTATCATCCAAACATATTCATGTATGTATTCATGTATGTACGCGTGCGCGTACGCGGAGGAGTCTCCACGTAGGCACAAACTTACCCTTTCAAACAAAAATTTGCGCGTACGCGCAACTTAGGTGTACCGCGAGTGCGCAAAAACTTTAGATCTCCGCGTGCGCGCAAAACTCTAGATCTCCGCGTGCGCGCAAAAACTTTGATTATGTTGCGATAAATGCATCAATTATTGTCCTTCTAAACATTAAAATGTGATTAAAAAAACTTCCTAACTCTATAAAATTTATTTTTCACACACGGTGCAGAAAGTTCAAACTTTCTGATTTTTCCAAAACAGGAAGTTTGAACTCCTTGATTTGAGTTGAAAAAAACATTACACTCGACGCTGGAAAAGTATGAGCTAACCCTTAGCAAACCCTTGACACTCTCGCCTTTGGCTCAGGTTTTGAACACAAATTGTTTGAAAATTAGCTAAAAACCCAAAGAAGTGACCCAAATGTCTAGTCCTAGCGGGTCCTCCTCTCAGGGTTGGATAACTTTTTTTGAATCATCGATTGCAGAAACTTTGGAAATCGCTTTCTGGTACCGAATGATGAGCAAAATCATCAATAATCTTTCCAAATGGTCCTTTTTTCGATTATCCACACAAAATTTTTGAATTATTTTTGTTTTTTAAATAATTTTCAAACAATTTGTGTTCAAAGCCCATTGCACTCCTAGACATGTGTATCCTCGCATGTTTTTTTTCTCTTTATGAACTTGAATGAAAATATGAAGAGAAAAATATTTTCAAATCTTAACTCAAAAATTGTAAATCTGAAAAATTTATATTTCAAACCTCGGAAAATGCTAAAAAGTACTTTTTGTAACAAATTATTCCTGTTCAAATTTTTCGAGTTAAGACTTGAATTTAAATTGGTTGAGATCTTCTTTATATTGAATATTAAATCAATTGGGATGTGTCTTGACCGAACAAATTATAGTATAGATTTGTAAAAGTGTCTTTGATGGATTTTTGGAAAAACCTCGGCCAGGATTATTTTGGTCAATGTCCTCATTACAGGCATCACGATTACTGTTACTGCTTTAATAAGGTATGTTCAACAACGAATATTAATGCACAACGATTTCCATATTTTACTCATTGATCTAGATGTAGTACACCGTAAATTTTGTTTAAAATTTGTATCTTATTTTTTTTCAACAATCCACTTTGTTATAAGGTAGGGTCCCTGTACCTAATATGGGCTCCCCTGTTATTTTGAATATACTCAAGGTAAATTCACAATAAAATACCTCAAGTGATTTTGAATTTAGTCGTTTCGTAGACACTATTGTGTCAGCTTGAAAGTAAACAAAATTAACTTTTAAGCGTTTCTTAAATAAATTTTTTCAAAATACATATTATAAAATTAGCCAAAAATTACCTTTGCAGTACGTTAAACCTCATATTTTTTTAATTTTTCGTAAGTTTTAGCTACCATAAACTTCAAATTTCATGAATTTTAAAAAAATATAAATGCCGATGAAAAGCATAATAAAGGTTAGGGTCTACATTGTATGGTCCAATGAGAAAAAAAATTGTGCTTTTTAAGGAAATTGTTAAATTTTAAATATTTGCGTGAATCAAGCGATTAAAAAACAAAAATTTACGCACACTAATAATAAAAACCGATCACCGACCGACGCAGATAATTATGAAGTACTTTTCAATTTTTATAAATTTAAAAATGGCGTGAAACTCAAGTTTGTATTTAAATTTAATTTTTTAATCTAATATTGATAATTTTAATTCACTGTTTGGGAAAACTTCCTGAATGGTGTACTGAAATTCAGTACACCATGTTAAAAGTAATTATTTTGGACGGTCTTTTTTGTCTGCTGAATAAAGCATTATAAAAAGAAATAGTTTGACTCAGTATTTCCGTACGTTCTTTTAACTTTTAGCAAATCAGTTTCGTTAGTATGTACGAAAAATAAGCAAGGTAGATGTACCTAATATGGCTCCCTAAGCGAGAATCGACGTTGTGGCGAATCAAATCAATATTTTTTGACGTGTAAGGTTAATTCAAGGTCTTTAAAATGAGACCTTACGCGTTCGATTTTGATCAATGAGCTTGAAATGCCAGAGGATTTAAGAAAACACGTTTTTTTAAGACACCAAAAATTTGTGTACCTAATATGGCCCCTTTGAAGTAATCTATTAATTGCGAATATATTGTGTTTACTTCAGCTTCTTTTAAAATTTTACACACTAAATTAAAACGATATTCCAAATACTACTTTATACAATTTTTATACCACGCAAAATGAAAGCAAATCTATGAAATATCGGTATTTCCACTAATTCGTGGGGGGCCATATTAGGTACACTGCAGAATAGAAAGTTATTTAAGAATAAAAGCCGTTAGAAAACGAGTTGAACAAAAACTAAAATCACGTTTAAAAGCTAAAACAATAACGAATCGAATCTACTTATGAAAATTTCGGTCAGGTGAGTCTAAATCTTTTGGCAGACCATTTAATTACAACGTTAAATAATAACGAAGGTATACGAAACTAGTTTTAGCTATAAGGCGTGCGCAAAAATCATTTTCAAATGTTTAAAACAACTCAAAACTTCATAAATCAGTGTTTTCGACTTCTTCCTACCTAATTGTAGAAATGCCGTATATCGAGCATATTAAAAATAACAGGGGGGGGGGGCATATTAGGTACAGGACCATACCTAATAACAAAGTGGATTAATGAAAAAAAATAAGATAAAAATTCTAAACGAAATTTACTGTGTACTACATTTAGATCAATGAGATAAACATTGACTACGTTGTGCATTAATATTCGTTGTTGAACATGCCTTATTGAAGCAGTAACAGTATCGTAATGCCTGTAAAAAGAACATTGACCAAAATAATCGTGGCTGAGGTTTTTCCAAAAATACTTTTGAAAATCTATAATATAATTTGTTCGGTCGAAAATATCTTTCCTAGTCGACAGGTTAGATCAATAAGGTTTATCCGTACATTTGCAAGGTTCCAGTATAATCAGTATACTGGAGTCTTGAGAGCTCTGGCCTTAAAATTTAAATTTTGAATTGTCACGGTGTATCTGTGCGACGCCCGAGCGTATGCTAAACGCCGTACGCCGCACAGATCGCAATATAATCGGCGCAAGGGTTAACGAAACCCAGGAGGCGAGGAGAGAGTAGCAGCGCGCTACCACCACCACGCGGTCAAGGTAGTGGCTGGATGCACGTACCCTCTCCCCGCATCCCAAATCTAGGCGCGTTGCAGGGCTAAGCGGCTACCGGGCGCGCGAAGTGGGAGAGAGATGATCTGCCCCACAGGTAGATCATCCCCACCCTCTCATGTCATCCTAAAGACAATGCAATTGTAAATGAGTGATTGGTCAAGGGGCCAGTTTGGCCCGGACTATAAATAGACCTCCCCGGGGCGCAGGAGCTCACTTTTTCTTTCCAGTACTCTAAAATTTAAAATTTCAAAAAAACTACGTATACTATCTTATTCGAGATTAACTAATTCTTTTGTTCATCGAGATTCATTCTCTGTGCCACGGTGTGCTCCGGGATTTATTTTCTCGTGCCGCGTTTCTTTTTTTTTCCTTTGTAAAACTTCGAGGTTTTTCGTGGTGAAATTTCCTGGTGTTGCCACCCTGGTGAATACCCGTAAGTACCCTTGATTATCGGTGAGCGACAATAAATTTCAACTAGGACCAACGCATCAGTTTCAAATAGCGGTGGACATCCTTCCCACGCCAGCGAAAGAACGAGTTCCTAGTGAACTTAATGCTGCCAGGTCCGAGTTGGGCAAAAATAGGAAAAACCCGCAAATAGCGGTTTAAACATTTTCTTGTTTAAACGACAGCCAACACGTGCGGTTCTTCGGGACCTCCCATTGCCCAGCGCCCTTATTGATTTTTTTTTTTTGTCGAGAAAATTAAATGAAAAACCAAAGAGTTTTTCTTCTCGTATAAATTTAAATTCAGTTTATTTTCTCTTCTAGTGCATATTATACTATACCCCGCTATCACTGCCTTGTCTAAACTTTGTTACGGGCCTAATCTACTTAGATTGCATTTTTTATCTCAGGGAAGAGAAATAACAATTAGTGGGGGAGAAAAAAAAATAGGAATAGCTCACTGTCCGTTCATTTGTAGTTAATTAAAATATTTTGATGAAGTAAAACTATTATTTTGGATATGTGATTAAGGCACAAAGCGCCTGAATGAACTGTAGTTAAGACTTTTTATTTAATTTCATTAAATATTGATTAATAAACAAATCAGACTTCTTCTCAATGACTACACCTATATCTTCCAGTAAAATCCCTTATATATTTTGTCACCCATAATTATAAAAAAACTTTTTTTGAATTAAAGTAAAATATAATTTATTTAAAAATTTTTTCTACAAAGAGTAATAACTAAAAAATCTAAATATAAATATCAACAAATTTTCTTTTATATAACCAAATATTAAAAGAGAGAAGAAAGAGAGAAATCGAATTTTGTGTCAAATTACGACACACAAATTCGCACGAAAGACTCCGGCTGAAAAACAGGAAAACCAGGAGCCTTCCACATTATTGCACAGCATAGACGAGGTTTATCTTATTGATCTAACCTGTTGACTTATCGTTTCTTCAAAAATTCTTTGTTAAAATAAAAAAAAAAAAAAAATAAAACTCAAGACACATCCCAATTGATTCAATATTCAATATAAAGAAAATCTCAAGCAACTTAAATTCAAATCCAAACTCAAAAAATTGAACAGGAATAATTTGTTACAAGAAGTACTTTTTAGCATTTTCTGAGGTTTGAAATATAAATTGTTCAGATTTATACTTTTTGAGTTAAGATTTGAAAATATTTTTCTCTTAAAGTTCATAAAGAGACAAAAACATGCGAGGATACACATGTCTAGGAGTGCAATGGGCTTTGAACACAAATTGTTTGAAAATTATTTAAAAAACAAAAATAATTCAAACATTTTGTGTGGATAATCGAAAAAAGGACCATTTAGAAAAATTATTGATGATTTTGCTCATCATTCGGTGCCAGAAAGCAATTTTCAAAGTTTCTGCAATCGATGATCCAAAAAAACTTATCCAACCCTGACTGACTGACTGACTGTATAAGGTTTTCATTTAGGCCTTGGGGTATAACCCTATTTGGTCGCTTGACAAGTACACCGAGTGATACAAATATATGGTAATACGTTCGCATAAATAGATGATTAAATGCACTTAAAATTAGATTACAATGAAGTAAATAACAAAGATATAATATATAATAGCACGTTCCCGTAGGTAGAATAATAAATGCACTTAAAATAGTATATTATAGTACAGGTGCAGGATCGTCACTGGGGCGGTTTTAAGGACCCATGTACGTAGCGGAGCACAGCACGAGGTTCTTAATAAGCCCTGTTGACGTACTGCACTCGTACTATATACTATTTTATAGTACGAGTCACCGAAAATACGCATCAAAGATTTGATTTTGTGGTTAGAGTGACCAGGGGTCCTATGAATTAACTTACAACAAAGTGACTTATAGGGCAGGAAACAAAATTTATTAACTAGGTAAGTGTGGCAGGTGCAAAAGTAAATCGAATCGAATCGTGGGATAATCCATTCACTAGAAAATATATGACGTTTTCCCGTGCGAGATCAATTCTATTGCCGTTTAATACATTTTTCCCCGCGCTATGTTAATTCTACTCCCATTCAATATATTTTTTTCCCGTTTAATACATTTGACTTCCGCTTAAGTATTTTTTTCCCATGCATTTATTTGCTTTCTCGTTTAATCACTTATTTTTCCGTGCAAATGTCTTTTTTCCCGTGAATTTGACCTAAAATTTCCCGTGCGTTTGCTTTTTTTTCCCGTGCTAATAAATTAGACCCTTTTCTAATCACCCACCCATGGCCTTTTTTTTACTTACGCCCCCCATTTTTGATATATGTTATCAGTTTCTACCCACATCGCCAATTTTTGATACAAGTTATCAGCTATGTATCTATAGAAGAAATTTAAAAAGTAACTACGAAGCATTAAAAAAATTAACTAATATCCAAAGATAAAAGAGAGAACCCAAAAAAAAGTCAGCATTTTATTCGTGATGTGATTGGTTGAAGAACAAAATTTAAAATTTGAATTTTTATTTTTAATTTTTATATAACTATTCAATTAAAACATCTAGAGAATAGATTTGATGAAAAAATAATTATGTAATCAAGTGTTCGAAATTATCCGATTATAATCATGAAAATAATAATTATTAGTATACAAACTGAAACAAAACCAATGAATCTATAACCACAAAAGTTTAAATGAATATGAACTCTGAACGTAGCACAAAGGTAAAGGGTATATATAACTTATTGTCGATTAATTTAGATGAAGCTTCGACAAAACTTGTTTTAGATAATATAATACAATTGTGCGTGCGCTTCGCTTAGAGAGCTTCAAGGTTTGGCAAGAGGGTAGGTAGATTCAAAAGTGGGTAAGTGTTGACCTACAAAGGTTTGTACAGGATCGAAAACAATAGTATAAAAGATGTTAGTTTCAGGGTTAGATGTTGAGAAAAAAAAAAAAAAAAAGTACAACATACGTTTAAAGTTACAAATTGAAGTATGAAAATAATAACAAAGTGAAAGAGGCTACACATGGCTGGAAACTGGTGTCGTAAGATAAACTTCGATATTAATCAAGATAGGTTGATTGGGACAGACCTACGTAGAAAAAGCGTTGATAACAAATGTAAAAGGATGTAGGAAATATTTGTCAAAAAAGTTAAAGAGCTGTGTAGGCAAAATTGTATGAAGATGATGAGTTTCACGATTGCAATTACAAAAAAATTTGAGAAGAACTAGAAAGAAACGTAATAGAAAGAACCAAGAAAAGTAATAGAAAAGATAGTTTTCACAAAGATGAGAACAATAATTCAAAGTTAGAGACCAAAGCATGAAAAAAAGAAAGAACAACAGCAAACACCAAAATTTAAGCAAGTAGATTCATGTGAAAGAGATAGAAACAATATTAAGCAAAAATGTACATATAAACGTAGGTTCAAAGTTACAAACGTAATGACAAGTCCAGGTACGGTAGTAGGTACAATGAAGCTGATAACCACAGTAGTTATCAAGTTTGAAACAATGTTATGAACAAGGTTTGTTATAGGGTTATTTAGAATAGTAAGTACAAGAGGATAAAAAAGATTATACACAAGGCTAGATTCAGTGTAGAAAATTAAAAAAAAATAAATAAATAAAGAACCAGAGTTAGTATGGGAGTAGAAACAGATGTAAAAACAAATGCATGTGTAGAAGGTTCGGCGTTAGAAGCTTGAGTAAAAAATAGGTAGTAAGCACAAGATTATTAACATATGTAGGAAGTTAAAAAAATCAACAGACGTAGTAAAGAGAGTCGGAAAAAAGTACTCAACAGACGTGGATAGTAGCAAGGTTATAAAGCAGGGAAGGTTAATAAATAAAAAGACGAAAATAAGTCGGTAAAAGCATAGAAACAGATGTTTAACAAAGGATTGAAATGAAAGTATGATCAAAGATTAGAACAAAGTAGTCTTGGAATTAGAAATAAAAGCATGAAAAAATTTCAAACTACAGTTATCACCATGATAGAAATATATATATAAACATGAGCATATTCCTGGGTAAGAGCTTAGTTATAAAAAGCAGTAAGTGCAACGGTAAGAACAAGGGTAGTTACAAGGGTTTGGAGTTAGATGAAAGGTGAGAACAAAGGTAGGCATGAAATAAGGTGCAGGTGTAGTCAAAAGCTATAAAAGTAGAAACAATGGTATGTATCAGAGTAGGTACAGAGGTAGACACAAGAGTATGTGTATAAGCGTAGGTACAAGTGTAGATTCAAGCATAAAATTCTGGGGGGTTGGCGAGCGGAGCGAGCAGGGGGTACTCCCTGCCCCCAGTATATTTTACTATATTATATAGCTGTAATTTGCTCTTCGCTCTCACCCCGCTTCCACCCCACTCCCACCCTTAATTCTTCATTTTATACCGTAAAATAGGTCTAAGACTGCACTTTTATTCCGTTCCTACCCCGCTCCCACCTGCACTCTTTTTTACACCCTCCTCATTAGACTTTTCTGCAGTTAATGCTTCTTGGGAAAATCATCTCCAAGTCAATTATTTCATTATTTGTTTATGCTTACTCCTCCTGAGTCAAAACATTTTGGGAAGTTGTCTTCTGAGGTGGAATCGCCGGGGAAGGCCTCTCTAAGGCTTTACTACACAGAGAGAAAAAAATTGTAGTATCTACCTATAAATGCGTGGTTATAACTTAAAAAAAAATTGTAGATTCTACAATCTCGAATTGGAGTTCCGGAATTGGAGTTTCTACAATTTTTTTTGTTAGATCTCCAATCATGAATTGGAATTTTTTTAAACAATTCAATTTTAATTTATATTTCAGAAATTACATATTACATTAAAATCAAAACATTAGATGAATTAAAACAAATAAATGAAAATGAATTTATGAAATTAGAAGATTTGATGAAAGGATATAGATTAATAAAAAAAAAAAAAGTGATATAGTATTAAACAATATAGTTTGAACTAATTTATATTTTTCTCTAAATTAAATTGTTTACAACTAACTTAAAAGATAAGTAATTTTTTTTTCTTTTAATATTAAATGTTATAACAAGTAATACAATCATAAAATTATCATTTAAAATAATTTTATTTAATATATTCATTATTATTTATAAAAATTATTTATTTCAGATACAGAATGAGTGATTCAGTTGATGAAAAAACCATTTTCTTTTGTAAAATATGTAAAAAAAATATAATTGACAGTGATTATGATGTGAAATTACATGATGAAAAACATTCTATAACCAAACATTCATGTACAATATGTGGAAGAATTTTTAAAAATAGTGATCATTTATCAACTCATTTGAAAGAATAAAATAATTCAGATAGACTCCACAAATGCACCGTACCAAAATGTAATAAACGTTTTAAAAGAAAAGCTCATTTAACAAGACATAAAAAAATTCACAAGGATAAAAAAACTAAAATGAAATGTAAATTTTGTTCAAAAATACTTTCTTCAAAACATCACTTAAAAAGACATTTGAAAAAATTTTGCAAGAATATAAATAAATAAAATATTAAATTATTAAAACCAAAAAAAAAAAACCAACAATTATAAACATGGAAGATTTGTATGAAAAATTCTAAATTTTCAAACGGAAGATTATTTGCTATTGAAAATATGAATGAGAATTTTCATGGAAGAATATAATTGTTAATATTTATTTTTTTCAGGAAAATAGAATTATGAAAAAAAGTTTTTTAAAATGAATTATATGTGGTTTATACGGCTACTGGCAAAGGGTTTTACATATAGTTTCTTTTTGTTATTACATTAAATTAAATATAAAAAAAATTTTTAAATTGTTAAAAAAACCCAACGCGCCGTGCAAGTACCTCCTGGGTGGTGTGGAAATCTGCATAATTAATGTAAAATTATAGTTTAAAATTAATAAAGTATTAGTAATATTAGTAATAGTATATGTAGGAGGGTTGGCGAGCGAAGCGAGCAGGGGGTACCCCTTAGTATATATATATTGTCACAGGGCTCGAATTTAATTCCTCGGAGGATCGTGATTGATCACGAGAACCCGCGGCGATCGTCGTCTGCACTCCTCCGACCTGCTGACAAAATGCACTTTCTGTGCACACGACAATCCGTCGATTTTTCTTCAATCCTGAAAACTGGGGGGAAGACGCGTACGCGAACTAATGTTATTATTACGCGGCGTGGCGGCTCTCCTTCGTTGGTAGTGGCGTGAGCTTACGTGGACCGATCGCAGGAACACGGGTTGATTAAATTAATGATCAAACGTAAATTTGAATAATTTTAATTAACAATAAAAATAAAAAAAATCAAAAGTTACATGATATCTCAAATTAATTCTACTCGATTGTTTACAAACAAGTAAACCCGAATTACTCAAAGTCTTAAGTCGACGAAAATTGATTTTACAAAAATAAAGTTCGTCGTCTGTGTTGTGGTCGCTACTAACACACCGACGCACACACACTCTCTCGCGCTCGTCTGCTTGCTGCAGCGCGCCAAAAGAACAAAGGCGTGGACTAACTACGATACAAAATCTAAGTACTTACTGTACTTCACACACACACTCCGACTCTAACTATCACACGAACAAATACTCAATGATTAACCACTACGCGGACTTACTTTTCTAGCAGGTGCACCTTCGCTCGATTAAACAATAATAATGATAATTACTACTAGCCCGATTGGCTTCACACAAGACAATGCCTTCCAAGGCCGCACGCTGACATTCCGTGAGATGTTCGTCTTCCCCGCTCCAATCCAATGACAACTGGATCGCAGGAAAATCTACACAACTTCTCACTGATAACTTTATCTAACACAACCTCGATAAAGTTATCTAACAACACAAAAAAGTAAATAAGTATATTCGCTCTCTGACACACGTGTGATCGCACCAAGCGCCAAAATTAGAGTAATGCTGATCGGTAGATCTCGTCATCACCTGACTTACAGATCCGCATCTGCGTCCTATAACAGTTAGCGCCGAATTAGAATTTAATCAACGCGCTAGCTGTTACAATATATACGTTTTCTTTTCTTTTTATTATATGAGAGAAGGTACATGTGCTGGTACAAAATTATTAAATAAGTAGCTATAAGTTTATTAAGATGGGTATTCACAAGGGTCAGCGCGAGGGTATCCTCAAAGATTTGTATGAGGGTATAGAAAGTGGTAGCTACAAATTAGGTATAAAGGTAGAAACAAGTTTACGAACAAGAGTAGGCACAATGATACTTACAAAGGTTGCTCAAATATGTCGGAAATCGACACTGATTTTACTTATTTTTTGATAAATTTATTTTGTTGATTTTTTATTTTATTATTTTTAATAATTTAAATTGATTATTCTTAGCCTTAATTTCAATTTCTATAATATTCGTGCGTGGATTGACTGACCGTGGCACTGCGTCGCCGTGTGTTATACGCACGGTCAGTTCACCTCCAGTCGCTGCGATAACACCTCGCTTACCATATGCCCCGAGCAACAATTAAAAGCAAAAGATTAATGGTTGCATTGCTATTTCTAAAAATGCACCCAATCCTTGCTCCTCGTCCTACTTAATTTATTTCATGGTCCTTCGAGCCGGATCTTAAAGACCCAGATGCAGGGGTGAGTAGAAGATTGAAATTTAAAATTTTTCGTTGTTTTTGGAGCACGTGGTGATGCGCCATAACCTTCGTGGCGCTGTAGCTTGGTGTGCCGCGCGCGATGTTGCAAGTATTCACATGCAGTTTTAACAGTGAATGTTTTTGAAGTTGAAATTTCTGTTATAAAAGTGCTTGGTGAAAACTGAGGTGAACATCTACATTACCTTCTTCAGAATTCAATTGGGCCATGGAATTGGCATTCACTTTTCTTCCTCTTTGATAAGCAAATACAATAAAATTAGAGATTAAAGTAATATTGTGTTCTAGGTGAGGAGAAGGCAGCAGCTGGAGTAAAAGAGCAGAAGTATTTTTTTGGGAGCTTGGAATGCTTATGATTCTATGGCTGGTAACACTCTCACAACTTTTATTGTTTACATTCAGTGATGATACAGTTTATGGCTAAAAGTAGTGTCCAAGCGTGAGGCTTTCTAGAACTTTCACTATGTCTCCTTGGCTACAATAAATTCACATCTTTCTCTTAGAACCTTTGGTAATCTATACTTCAATTATCTGTGATATTTAGATTTGAATCCCTTAGTTGCAACTTTTCATTCGAAAGGGACTTCTACAGAATTGGAGCAACAACTTTACTTGGTCGATTCAACTTATAGCTTCACTCGCTTGGGTTACTGAGCACTACCTTGTATATAATCATTGTAAATATTGCTTAGCTATTAGATTTTCTACTTATTAGGTATTGTAATGAATACATTTTATGAAAGTGAATGAACCAGAAAGAATGTAAAAAGTGCTAAAGCGTAGTTAGCACTAAGTAAAGCCAGCGGGTTATTGACACGCTGATCGAGCGTTATACATACAGAGAGCGACACTCTTTCAGAGCTCAGTCACAATGTAACGTCAGTGAAATAAACTCATATATTTACCTTTACACTAACAAGTTATTTAAAATACTCCTCCCTCAAACTATTATAATTGGCGATGAGGATAAAAGCAAAGTAACCAACGAAGTTGAAAAACAGTGATAAAAGTTCAAGACAAATCCGAAGAGGATTAAAAATAATAAAACGTGAAAAAGTTCAATTACAGTGAAAAAATGTATACAAAAAAGGGGCGTGACGAGCGCTAAAGTGTTTAACAAATAAAGTGGTTTTTTGGTCACCAATCAATTATCGGTGCTTTTTTCGTGCTGTTTTCTGACCAAATAACAGGTGAATATATGGTCTATTTTTCAGACCAAATATTTTCCGTTATTTGGTCTGTTTTCCGATACAGTCTGTTTTGCAGTCGCCACCTATCAGATCGTCAAAAAACTTACTCAAAGATGAAAACGACCATGGTGCCAGGCTTTGAGGTTAGAACGCGGTAGCACAGTTTATGACTGAACTTGCTGTCATTTGTTCAGAAAACAACACTTTAAATAACCTCACAAATCGGTCAATCTGATATACACTATTTTCTATTTTTTCAATTTAAAAAAAAAATAAATTTACACTTTTTTGAAGAGGAAAAAAAACTTTTTTTATTTCTATATTACAATTGTCATTAGTTTCATACATTCTTTACAAAAATTAAATTACAGTTATACATGACGAATAGGTATGTACTACAATTTTAATTACTAACAAATTTGAACAGACACAGGTTTACATTGTTTTTAGGACCGGAAATTGCTTTTTAGTATAAAATTTTTGAAAACTCTTTAGAGAAATCAAAGTTGCTGCTACATGGCTATCCCTACCTTCTATACCAAATGCTTTAGTCGAAGCTTCTGTAATCAATTTGACTGATCGCTCAACAGCCACAGTATGACATGGGTATTCGCAAAAACTCCAATCAAAGAATACGTCATTGCTTGAAAGTTTGTTTATAAGCTCTTGATTACGAACATTGTTCAAAACGGGTGGCGATATGTATGCAGTGGTCACCCAATCAATCATTTCATAATAATTTTTAGCTTTAAAGTTGATTATTTGAAGTTAGCAGTCTCCTTTGCGACTGTGATTATTATAAGCTGCTTCTCTAGCAGCGAGAATTTTTTTCAACGCAAATTTACGAATATTTACATCTGTATCTGTAACCATACTAAGTAATATATTCTCTGGTAATGCAAAAAAAGCATTTCTTGATATGGCTTCATCAACAATTTTCAAATATTCTACTGGAAGGTATCTAGAAAGACGAATCATTTCAAATAGATGACGAGAACCTTCGGTGATAGATTTATTAAATCTAATTGAAAACCACTGGGGGACGTAAATTTTTAGCAAGTAGGTTACTAAAATCTTTAACGTGGCACTGGGATTAGGCGTTGATATATATATAACCGAAGAATTCGGTTTGCACAAGTTAGCCAACGAGAATGATTCAGAGTTCCGGGGTGATTTTAACTGAGATCTTGTGAGCAAGTACCAGATTGAACAGCTTTTGAAATTTCAATTAAATATTTTTGATCGTTACTTAGATCTTTTGCGTTGACATTAGGGATGTCACATTCAATTTTTTTGAATGCAATCACAGGTAAGTTTTCACAAGAATCCAGCTGTCTCCCAATAGGACCAGTAAAGGACTTAGGACCTGACGTTTTTCCGTCAATGTATTGAAAAAGAGCTCAAAAGGTAACTCGTTAAAGTGCAATAAACATATAATCCATTGAAGAGATCTCTTGATTTTTTTTTCTAAACTTCTGATGATACCACCTTTATAACCTGTGTTTACGACTGTTCCATCACAGCCGATTAAAATTAATTCTTCAAATCCTCCTTTGCTAGAAAGAAAATTCAAAATGTCGGTCGAAATATCTTCAGCATTTCCAGACGCAGGTACAACATGACCAACGTCAACTGATCCAGGTTCAGATAGAATCGAAATATGCTCTTCTTTTATTATAGCTTTACGAAACTTGGTGCTTTCTTTTTTTTGAACTAGTGTATCATCTTTTCGACCATCAAAATACAAAGCTCGTATTGGATCAATTTTTTTACTGGTTAAAACTTTATTAACCTGAAGTTTGTTTCTTCTAACTTTGTTTGGATCTATAACTGAAGAACTGTCATTTTCATTTATAATGCCATGGTACTTTAACACAGCTGAAGTCGTAGCTGCAAGAACTCTATTACTAATACCAAATCTTTGAGCAACAATAACAGTTTCTGTTAATTTTACTTTCACATTTTGTTCTGGTTTTCTGGACGGGTTCTGAGATTAGAAAATCAGGACTATTGTTTTGACCAGGTACTGAATTTGAAAAATTTTGACTGCACGGAGAGAAGAGTCGGAGATCCGTTTACGAAATTGGAACATAACCTGCTTGTGTTTGGTTAAGCGCGATCGGGCTTCGAACGAGTTCGCAATCAGATTGCGAACTCGGGCGAGAGGCCCGATGTCGAACTGAGATCGTAAACGAAGCGGCGCCCTCTTGGGGCGACATTCCCAGATTACGTTTGCCTGTTCGATATCGTGCTTCGCGCAGTTCGCAATCTGATTGCGAACTAGTTCGAAGCCCGATTGCGCTTAACAAAGACAACCTGGTTAGGTCCCGATTTCGTAAACGGATCTCTGACTCTTCTCTCCGTGTGGAATTGTTTGAAGTTCGGCTTGAATGATTTGAATTTTGACTGTGAGGATAAGAATCTTCTTTTTTATTTGAATCTGGTTTACTTGTGAGCTTGGAAGAAATTTGCTTTTTTTTTCATTTCTTTGATCTTGAAAAAAAACTGAAGACATTAACAGGAATTTTTTTTTCTGTACAATTACAAATTTCTATGTCTTTACGTTTACAAAAAGCAATATCAAAAATATTTGATAAATTGAGTTTAAAATCATCAATTTTGTCTTTCATTCCTTTAGTTCCTTCATCTCTTTTGAAATTTCTTTTAATGTTTCTATACTTTTTGTGAATTTCAGTAATTAATTGTATAACACGAGTAGAAGTTACAGTAGGAATTGATAAGCCACAGAACAGCTTGATTAATTTTTCAGTGACAATGTTTGCTATCGTAGAAAACTCTGGCTCTTTATCACTATTAGATAATTTACCTAAGCGCATTCTTTCAAAGTTACAACAGCGGAGAACATCTTTGTACGTAGGTAAAATACTTGACTTTAGATCTTTAGGATGTTCCAACAGTTTACAGGTGCAGTATTTTCTTGTGAACTTAGATGAAGACATGGTTAGAGATCTAAAAAAAATATTAGACAGTTATTTCACGATGAGTTCAATTGAGAACTTGTAAGCTTAATTATGATAAAATACTTAAAAAAAAAAATATTAAAATTTAAATTTTAGAACAGTATGTTGTAATTATTACTGCACTTCAAAATAGATAAAACTAATCACCAATACATTTCTTAATGTTGTAGGCCAAAGAAAGAATTACAGTAGATTGAACACATATATTATGTTATATGTTATTTGATATATTTTCACCAAACTTATGTAGACCTTATGAAAATTTATAATTTTTTTTAAAGCTATCACCAGCAAAAATATTTGTATGTCTTCATTCTCCACAAAAAGAGAGGACTGAGTTTTTCATAATCTAAAAACATCAAATATGTACGTAAACATAAAATGATAAAAAATCTTACTTCATAATCTCAACATAAAAAATTTACCAGCTAATATTTATAATTTTTCAACTTAAAACAAATTTAAGAAATTCGATTTCACTGAAAGCTTTGTTTATACACTTGTACAGACGTCGTTGAGATGAAACATTTCTTTTACAACAAAAAGCTCAAATAATATTTGAGAAGCACAAACGATAACGCGACTTAATAATAAAAAAACAATTACACAAAAAAAGCAAAATTTGTGAGCAAAAAACAAATGTGCATACTGTTGCCACAAAAAAGCCAAACAACATAGTCAACAAAGTGACTTCGGCCGTAACCAAGCTTTGGTCACATGATGCGACTGAAGTTGGCTGCGAGTATAAAATAAGAAATTCAAAAAATTTATAGAAGAAAATAAATAAAAAAGTTTTTTTTCCTCTTCAAAAAAGTATAAATTTATTTATTTTTTTTAATTGAAAAAATAGAAAATAGTGTATTTCAGGTTCACCGATTTGGGAGGTTATTTACTTACATTTTTTAATTGTAAATGTGTTAGGTTAAATCGAAATACCTAAGTAAAATTATTATATATCTTTAAAAATCTTTTGAATTAAACTTTTTTCACGTTATTTTTAGTTTAAAATTAAATTTTTCAACCACTCTACCATGCGAGTTTAATAGGTAAAGTATTAATTATTATAAAAAAACTGTAAAAACGTAAAATCGTAAAAGGCTCTTCAAAATCGACCGCGCCAAATTTTTTCTCGAAAATACTATGTTTAAGAAAGAAAACCTCGCCTACTAGAGTCTTCAAGACCTTTTCTTCGATTTTTAAAAGTTCAATGAAAATTGACTAAAAAAGGGTTAATCAAGCAAAAAAATCAACTTTCTGGGTATGAATAAAGTTTTTATCGCCTTTTTTGATGTACTAAATAGTAGAAAAGTGTTTATTATACTTATATTTGACGGTTGCATCGGTCTGGATACTCAAGATATCAAATTTTTACACGTATCTATCAGATTGAATGAAAAAAGGCGAAAATCGTGAAAATACACCTAAAAATGGACGTTTGCGGTTTGAGGCGACAGAAAACTTTATCGCTGTGCACCCAGACTCCGGGAACTTTCAAATTTAGTGTAAAGCTAATCGTTTTTTGCGTCGGACAGGTTATAGCAGTATTTAAATATTACTGCAGCGGCAAAGAAAGAAACTTGAAATTACTGAATTTGTGAAAATTCTGATTTGAAGGTGAGCACGTCATAAAATAAAATTTAATCCAGCCATCAAAAACATATTCGTTCGGTTTAATGAGGCTGAAATTTTTTTCTTACACAACTGTCGATAAAATATGGTGAACCGAAGTTTTTGCGTGCGCTGAACTCAAATTTCACGTCCATTTTTCAGTTCGACGTTAACTAGGGAAAGTACTTATCTAAATAAGGGTAAAATTTTTATTTTAGTTTTTAAGATTTTATTGAAAACTGGTATGCAGGGATAATCACGCGCTCTGAACTCGAATTTCACATCAGTTTTTCAGCTCGACCTTTACTAAGGGAAGTGCTTACTTAAGTAAGGGTGAAATTTTTTTTTTTCGCTTTTCAGCTCTAGATGAAATTGGTATGCAGGGGTTTTTGCGTGCGCTGAACACGAATTCGACGTCTGTTTATCAGCTAGACCATTACAAAGGGAAGTACTTACCTAAGTAAGAGCGAATTTTTTTTTTTTTCAGCTCTAGATGAAAATTGGTATGTGGGGGTTTTCGCGTGTGCTGAACACATATTCGACGTCTGTTTATCAGCTCGACTATTACTAAGGGAAGTACTTACCTAAGGGATCGTCCATAAACCTCATAGCCACTTTTTCAAAAATTTTAACCCCCCCCCCCCATTCCCCTTGTGGGAACGTAGTTTTTATACAAAAAATTATTTTGTATTAATGACAAAGTTTTACATTTAATTTATTAATTATTATCGTTTTATTGCAAATATTAATTAATATAAAACATTAATTATTTCTTTGAAGGTACATTTATTGTACTATTTTTGATTAAACAAAAAACTTAATCAAAAACATAATTGAATATATATATAACAAAAATACACTGAGCATTTGATAAACAGGATGCAATGTCTCGTTTTTCATTCAAAAGTTTATCCCTAAATTTTTGGCGATTTTTTTCAAGAGCTTCTTTGCATTTGAATCTTTGATTTAAAACTGTTTTTTTTAATAAAACGACCATTATGTGTCGATTATGAATACATAATTATACAACAGTTAATTAACACAAAAACTACTTAAACATAACCTTTGAAAATATTTAAGAAAAATTTTTAAACGAAATACGAAGTACGAATTACGAATGTAAACATCGACGTTGCCAAATTTTTAATAACAAAAACCAATTCAAAAATACTCGGTGTTTCAAAGCAGAGTCAGGAGAAAACTACCTTAAACCAATTAATTAATTAATTAAAATGAGTTATATACTCGGAGCTCCCACAATTTTACCTCACTGTGGTTTTTCAAACGATAACTATATGCACTGCACTATTAGTTATCAAAAAATAAAAATAAAAAAATAATTAATTGCAAGCGTACTAAAAACTTTATGAAAAAAGGAACGTTCCTGAGTCTTCAACACCCCCCCATCCTACCCCCCTAAGGTCAAATGAAGCATATTGCTTACCCCCCCCCCCCCCCACATCTCTGAGAGGAACGAAGTTTATGGACGATCCCTAAGTAAGGGCAAATTTATTCAAGTATGTAGGAAATGAATCCAATATTACTTTTATAGCAGTAATCTCTACTATATTACTAATTTTTTACCCTTGCACACTAATTCATTGTCAACTTTTTTCATTTATAAAATGATTTTTATCAAGATACAGTCAAAAAAATTTGCTGTCATACAAGCAATCAACTTTTTTACATACTTTTTACAAGTATAAAATAATAATTATCTAATAAAAAAATATTTTTTTCAAGAACTGTAATGTATTTTCAAAATAACAGTTTCTCGTTATTTATTCTGTTATTGTTTATCGGTTACCATAGGACTGCATAGGAAATTGTAAACGATTGTGTTGTTTCTCTGATTATCATAAATTTTATTATCATAATTTTTGTCGTTTGAGATTGAAAATGTTAGAGTTGAGGTAAAAGTATATAATAATATAATGCTCATGCCAAAAGTTTAAAAAAAAAAAGATCGAAGCATTTAAGTAATCTTGCGATAAAAAAGTGGGTAATTGTAAAAAACGAAATTTGATTTATGTGCACAATGTGCGTGTTCAAAATAAAATAATCAATATCGAAAGTGATAATAATTTATTGAACTTGAAACAACCCTCGGAATTGTTCGAAAATGTAGTTTCTCATGAAAGTGCAGGAAATCTTGAACAGTGCGTAATCGAATCTGACCAGGTCAAATAACACTGATTCATTAGATCAAAATAATAAAATTAGGCCCGAAAACGTCGAAAGTTCTAATTATATCTATTTACAAGTCGCTCAATTGAAACATCTACTGGCTAAATTAAAATGTGCTGAGTGCGGTGGAAATTCGTTGGAAATTGTGCTGGACGATCAAAATTTTGGATTTGCTCGAAGTTTAATTCTAAAGTGTTATAACTATGGTGAAAATGGTTCAATGACGAAAAAAGTAGAGTGTGGAACTCACCAAAAATAAAATATTCGTGGCGTAAAGATAAAAAATACGAAAATCACCGATTCGACATAAATTTGCGTGTAACTCTTGGATTTTTGAATATGGGTGGAGGGCACAACTCATTAGAACAATTTTGTGCGATTACGAGTACAGATTGAATGTCTGTCTCAACTTTTCGCGATCACAGTGAAATCGTTAAAAAAGCCATAGATATTTCCACAAATGCTATACTTAGTGAGTGCAGAACATTGGCGAAAAAATCGTACGAATACTTGGAGCTTGAAGTAACTGATGAAAGTGTTGAAAAACAAAACGATGGTTCAAAAAATAATGCAACGGATGTTGATTGTACCTATGATGGTTCTGGGTCCACACCAGGATTCAAATCTTAAACTGGTTTTGGCAGTGTAATAGATTTGCTCACAAGATACGTGTTAGATTTCTACATCGTTTGCAAGTTTGGCCAAGAATGCTGTACCACCGCAGCAACCCTCGGAGCAGATTCACCCGAATTCGATGCATGGTATCAAGGTCATGCCGATAAGTGTCGAAACGACTACTCAGGATCATCTGGAGGTATGAAAGTTTCAATCACCGAGATACTATGAAAACGTTCTGAAAAACTAGGTTTTCGTTACGTCTCTTTCGGGTGGAGATTCTAAAGCTTATAATCATTTAGTTTGTCAAAAATAATGTCCAGGTTAAAGATTAAAAATATTTGTAAATAATCTGACAAATAAATAAATTAAAATATTCTCCATTTTTGGAAATATTGAACAGGCAATATATTATTGTTTTTAGGCTATGAAAAATGATATTTTTGCATCGATTTATCATTTAGCTTCAACTGACGAAGAACCTCAGCATCAGTACTGCCCTAAAGGATCAGGTTCGTGGTGTTTCTATCAGAGAGCATTAGCTTTGAAACAAACTCCTGATTGTCATAAAACAAATATTCAAACACCTATAAGCAAACTTTGTTTCGAAAAAATTTTGCCTTTATATGAAAGACTCTCGGATGAATCTCTCTTGTTGCGTTGTAGCCGCTGCTCGACCCAAAACGCAAATAAAAGCCTCCACAGTGTCATTTGGAACAGATGTTAGAAAAAAAATTATACTGGTCAAACTCGGGTTAAGATTGTAGCCTCATTGGGAGTTTGTGAATACAATGTTGGTAGTTATCGAACTTTTTCGGAAGTCCTAAAAAATTTGGGATTACTGATCACTGAGAAATTATCAAAACTCAAAAGTATTGATGAATACAGACTTTGCAGAAGCGTGAAAAAAAAATTGATACCTCGAAAAATGCCAGAGGTATTATAAATGCAGCTAAAAAGAAACACGAAAAACAATTAGCATAAGAAGATGATGCATACAACCCAGGAATGTACTGAAAAAGTTTATTTTTTGTGTAAAAAAGTTAGATGATTATTATTTTATTCCTGTAACAAGCATGTAAAAAAGTTGATTGCCTGTAACACGATTTTTTGACTGTATCTTGATAAATATTATTTCGTAAATAAAAAAAAGTTTACAATGGATTAGTAGATTATTGGTAAAAAAATTGTAATATAGTCGAGATAACTTCGATAAAAGTAAATATTGAATTCATTTTCTACATACTTGAATAAATTTGCCCTTATTTAGGTAAGCACTTCCCTTAGTAAAGGTCGAGCTGAAAAACGGACGTGAAATTCGAGTTCAGTGCACTCAAAAACTTCGGTTAACCGTATTTTATCGACAGTTGTGTTAGAAAATAATTTCAACCTCATGAAACCAAACGAATATATTTTTGACGGCTGGATTAAATTTTATTTCATGACATGCTCACCTTCAAATCGGATCTACTTTTTTGTTTTACATCTGATCTTTAAATTTTTTTTTTTTTAATTGTTCGTACTGACAATAGCTACATTCTCTTGCATGGATATGTCCCTTTCTTTATCATAGCGCTCTTTATCAAGGTTTAAGTGATAAGTTTTTGGTGAAAAAAACAAAAAAACTGCCTACAATAGGTCAAAAAATTATTTTTATGCCAAAAGACAATATCAAAAAAACTTTCAAAGTCTTATGACTTTTATTTTTATAGGCTTAAAAATCACCGAAGGTTCCCCTTAAACGCCACAATAATAAATTCAAGCTTAGAAAATAAAGAAGAAAAAATTGTGCAAACTGAAACTGAAGCAGCAAACTCAGCAGAAAATGAAGAAATTATATTAGATCTTGAAATGGCAGATCTAGAATTTCAGTCGAGAGGATAGAGTTATACTGCACAGCTAATAAAATCACAGAGAATAAAGCACAAGTAGCTACGTTGTTCACAAAATGTGGTTCAGAAACATATAAAATAGTTAGAGATTTATGTTCTCCAGCAAAACCTAAAGATAAGATGTTTGAAGATGTTATCAAACTTATGAAAGAGCATTTAACACCAAAGAAGAACACGGCAATGGAAAGGTGTACTTTAGTCAAGCTAAGCAAAATAATGGAGAAACAATCAAAGAATACATGGCAAGATTAAGAGAACTTGCAGGGACTTGCAATTTTACAGAGTTGGACGAGGCTCTGTGTAACCAATTAGTGTGCGGTGTAAAAGATATTGATACAAAAATCGCATTATTTAGAGAAAAAGCTCTAACGATAGAAACAGCAACAGAAATAGCTACAACTAGAGAGGCAGCAGTTAAAAGTGCGATGAGCACTGAAAAGAAAACAAACTTAGAACAAATTCAACTCGAAAACAGCTCACAAATATTTCAGAGGAAGAGCGGAGCACCGAACAACGGCGGCTGCAACAAACGCAACAGCAGTAGCAGCAACTACAACGGCAACTACAAGAGCGGTAACGTAAATAATAAGTATGGCGCAAGTAATTCGCGTGATTTTAAATACAATTGTTATCGGTGCGGCATGAATAATCATTTAACGAAAGATTGTAAATTCATAAATTATAATTGTAACTTTTGCAAAAAAGTAGGTCATTTAGAAAAAGTATGCATAAAAAAACACGGAAAAATATAATTTTTAAAAATGCTGACGGTAACGTGAGAAGTAACAGTAGCAATCAGTGCAATCACGTGCAGCCAGAAGAGCGCGAATCAAACGACGAGTTCGAAAATTCCGACGAATTTTATTCTATTAAAGAAAACAAAGTGAAAATTAATAAAATAGACGCAAAACCTCAATTTGCTGAGGAAATAATAAATAATATTCAATTTGAAATGGAAATTGACACCGGGTCATATGTAACAACCATGTTGGAAAAAGATAAGAATAAATATTTTCCAAACGAAAAATTAAGCAAAAGTGATCTTGCATTAACGTGTCACGGAGGATTACCACTGAATCCTATCGGAATTTTAAAAGTAAAAGTAAATTTTTTAGAAAGCGAGAAAAACTTAGATTTGTACATTATAGCTGGCTCAGGACCTCTATTGTTAGATCGGCAATGGCTAAAAGCTTTTAATGTATGGCCGTTAAAATTAATGAAAAATTAACGTGAAAGTAATGTTTTAAAAATAGAGAGCAAAGTTATAAAACATAACATGTAAAAAAAATTTCCGGTTTTATTCTCAGACACGCAAGGGTGTTATGTTTCATTAATAATACACACGCACACGCACACGCACTCACACACACACACACACACATACACACACACACACACACACACACACACACACACACACACGCGCGCGCACACGCACACGCACACATAAAGGTAGAAAAGTACACTTAGTTTTTAAAGATAATGTAAAATCAATACAACTAAAGCCACATTATGCGCCTTTTGCGCTTATGCCAAAAATTTCAAGCGAAATTCAAAGATTAATCAAATTGGGAAATTGAGAACCGGTTGAGTGTAGTGAATGGGCCACACCCATTATTCTGGTATGAAAGAAAAACGGAGAAGTGCGTATTTGCGGTAATTTTAAACTGACAGTCAACCCGCAATTATTAATTAAAAGGCATCCAATACCTCTTCAAGAAAAAAGTTTTAACACGTTAAGAGTCGGTAGTAAATGGTTGCAAATAGACTTAAAACACGCGTTTATGCAATTTGAATTAGACGACGAATCTAAAAACGCACTTACAATTATAACACTTAAAGGTTCATATCGATTTACAAAGCTGGGCGAAAGTATAACATCAAGTCCGGGAGAATGTCAGAATATTCTTAAAGAAATTTTAAAAGGTATAAAGCATACGGAAATTTACATTGATAATATTTATATTATGGGTCAAACGGACTAAGAACATATTGAAATTTTAACAGATATTTTTGCGAGACTAGATAAAGCAGATCTACGCGTAGATTTAGATAAATGTGATTTTTTTAAAGAAAGTATTGAAATCTTAGGGTTTGTTATAAGCGAGAACGGGTTAAACCCAAGTCCACCTAAGATAAAAGCAATTAAAGAAGCGCCATCGCTAAAAAACCATAAAGAATTAGAAATTTTTTTAGGCCTAGTAAATTTTTACGAAAAATTTTTAAAAGACAGGGCACAACACGTTTGCCCACTGTACGCGTTACTTAATGAGAAAAAATGAGTATGGTCAGATCAGTGTAAAAAAGAATTCAACTGGATAAAAAGTCAAATTACGTCCGAAAATGTGTTAGCATTATTTGATCCAAACATACGGCTAGTTTTAGCATGTGACACGAGTGACATAGGCATGTCAGCAATTTTATCGCAAAGGTACGATGACGGTACGGAAAGGCCAATAGCATTTGCTTCAAAAGTAATTCCGAAAAGCGAAAGACATCGCGCTATAATTGACAAAGAAGCAGGAGCAATTATTTTCGGTTCTAAAAAATTTTACTAGTACATTATTGGTAATCATATAATTTTGAAAGCAGATCATGAACCGTTAAAGTTTATTTTCAGTAGTAAAAATATTTCAACAATGTTACACAGTAGATTACAAAGATGGGCGTATTTTTTATCAGGGTACACGTACACAATCGAAGTTGTAAAATCAAAAGCAAACGGGAATTGCGACGCGTTATCACTTCTCCCGATAGACGACAAAACACCTGTCTTTCCTTCAGAGTACAATCATTCAAATTATATTAAAAACGGTTGGTACATAATAGATTTTAAACAAGAAGCCAAGGAAACGTCAAAAGATTTAAAGCTTGTAACGGGCGCATAGGAAATTAGGCTGAATTCAAATCTATAATTTAAATTACAGCGCGCGACCATTAGAAACGCGCGGACGCAGGGTCGGTAACCGAGGCGACAGCGCCACCGGCCAAGCTGCGTCACTCTAGTCTTGACCTCGAGATAATACACACGCGAGCGTGAGTTATAATTTGTTGTAATCGTACAATTAATTAATAAGATTGACATCGCGATCGTTAACAGTGGTGCTGTGTGTGAAGTTGTGAATTCTCACGTAATCAAGTTGTCACTCGATCGGGACGTGAGAATAATCGTAAAGAAAACCTCACAGAGACTGGCGTTCGGCCTTTGAAGGCATTCTCGGCCTCAGCGATGCATACTGGTGAGTTTGATTGTTCCCCGAGCGCAGGTGCATCTGAATTGTTAAAGTAAGTCCACGAAGCGGTTAATTGTTGAAACTTATTGTTACGTATGCAAGAGTGTGAGTGTGCGTATTATCGAAGTACAGAAGTAATTGATAGAATCCTCGCCTTTGTCCTTTTTGGCGCGCTGCAGCTCGCAGCCGAGCTCGCTAGAGCGTGTGTGTGTGTTGGTGTGTTTACTCGCCGCGACACCGAATGACGAACGTTGTTATTGACGAATTAATTTTCAGCGAAGTAAGACTAAGAGTCATTGTGTTTATTTGTTTATAAACAATCGGGTAGATTTAGTTTGAATAATTTTGTAGCATTCTTATTTTTATTTCTAATTAAAGTCATTAAAATTTATGAATGTTTATTAATTCAAGTAGCCCGTGTTCCTGCGATCGGTCCTCGTTAAACTCACACCACTCCGTGTTCGGCTGGCTCCCGCGCTAACACAGCTACGCAACTGCATCAGGACTTTTGAAGATTGAATCGGTGTTTTAAGCTGCTAACTGTTGCTGAATTGTGGTGTGCCGGATCTGATAGACTTTCTGCTATTGTTTGTGACTTTTGTGCAGTGGCGTTACTTTGTTTATTCACAGTTTGTGTGAAATTTTAGTGTGGTTTGTGACTATGAGGTTAGCTTAAATGCTTTGTTGTGGTAACGTCGCTGCGCTCCGTAATTAAAATTTCACCGCTAGGTGCCAGCACTGTTGGCCTTATTGACTGAGTGAAGTCTGACCTAAAGTTGATTAATCTATTTATCTCTTGCCGCGAAAATTCAAATTTGAAGTACCTGCCGCACTTGTTCTTGACTTTACAACTAGTCTGCCTGAATTTTTTGACATCTCTTTCTGCTGGTCTTTTTGAACTGTACTCGTTCCATGATGCTCAGTAGGGCGTTTCATCGAAAATTTTTTTTTCGAATTTCAAAACGCCCATGGTGGCATAACCTTTATGAAGGTAAAAAAATGAGCCATGAATTTTTTCAAATTTTTTCAAGGTCATTTAGAGGTCGCTAAACTGTTGGAATGCGCCTAGACACATGCACACTTATGCACACACACACACACACACACGCGCGCGCACGCACGCGCACGCACGCGCACGCACACACACACAAACACACACACACACACACACGCGCGCGAACACACACACACACACACACACACGCGCGCGCGCGCGCACACACACACGCACACACACACACACACACACACGCACGTGCAGCTGCATGCGAATGTTTCGGTTACAGGACAATGCTGTTGCAGCTACTACACACACGTTAATACACTTTAAGAACAGCACAATTTTACTTTAAGCACACGTCTGCAAACTGCAAAGTTCACTGCATATTTAACGCTTTTTCAAAATTATTTAAGGATTTAAAATGGACGCACAATGAAGGTCTAATGTATACTTTGTTAGTAGTAACAGCAAAGCATGCCTACCATAGACACTATAGCTACAGCTGCAGAAAAAAGATCCACCCGCGTCCCATTGCCTCTCCTCTCCTGCTCTCTACACAGCAGTAGTAAGGAGGATGCGCGCGCAGCTCCCCAGTCTAGCATACTTGCAGCTGCCCGCTTCCCTCCTTTGCTTCTTGAGTGAGACACGCGTTCGGTGAGAGCGTTCGTAAAACTTTTTTTAAACAGACATACCCAGGTGAGCACGCAACAGAACGTGACATTAGAATTCGTAAACGAATTCAATAAAATGAAACTTATCAGTGCTAGTGTATTGACTCAGAATCTATAAATTGCAATAATGATTTAAATGCATGTATGTATTCAATATTAGCTGAATTACGGTTATTGAGATCTCCTAAACTTAAACTTGCTGTAAGTTGGATGAATTATAATAGCTAACATGATAAAAAAAAACTTAGTATGATTTAATGCAACATTTTAAAATTTCTATTTAACTCAAAAAGTTTTTTTTACTTGAAATCTTCAAAAGGTAATCAAAATTTCATCTTTATGAGTGTATAAGATTAGAGTCAGCATATGGAAATCTTTTTAACAACCACAAATTGAAGTAGTTTTGAATTTACATTGAAATGCATTGGCTCTGAGTACTTGCATAAATAAATTTTTATTATCACAACCACATTTCCAATATGAACTAACAATCAAGTTGAATCAACCGAGTTGGAATGTTTGTATATGAATTATTAACTACATATGGTGATTAAAAATAATTTCTTTCATTTTAATTGTTAGTTATCAATAAAAAAAAATACAAATAAAATAATCTGAAACCTTTGAAGAATTTTTTTAAAGTTATAGATAATTTCGATAATAATTGAATTTAAGTAAGTAATTTAAATTAAAAATGATTAAAGTATCTAAAATAAATTCCAATTTTTTTTCAAAATTTAGGTCGACAAAAATTTTGTTTCATTTAACCGATGGTTTCTAGGATCTAGACTTCTCACCAAAACTAATATCGTCGGTTTAGAGTAAAAACCTGCTCTGCTATCCCAGCGGGCCAGAGCAAGAACTTACTATCTCAGCGGCCGGAGTTAAAAGCTACTATCTCACGGTCCCATTTAAACAATGGCATTAAAATTTTTTTTTTTTTCTTTTTTGAAGCAAAGCTTCTATACTTACATTATAACTCTGCACCTTAGATATATAGCTATACTAATTAGTGTTCACCAAGGCCACAGTAAAATGAAAAAACTTACCATGAGATGGAATAGTCATTTGCTACAATAGAGTTACACACACACACACACACACACACACACACACACGCACGCACACACAAACACGCACACACACACGCGCGCGCACACGCACACAGGCACACGCACACACACACACACATACACGCGCTCGCACACACGCACACACACACACACACACTCACACGCACGCACACGCACGCACACGCACACGCACACACATACACACACGCACGCACGCACACGCACACGCACACTCACACACCCACACGCACACACGCACACGCACACTCACACGCAGAGAGAGAGAGAGAGAGATGAAGTCCCAAACTTCCTGCAGCCTTTTGGAAGCAAAAAGAGAAAACGTCCTTCAGTCCCAAAAAAGCTCATGCTGAAGAAGGATGGTCTGTAGGATATAGTAAACAAAGATGTTCCAACAAATCCGGACGCAGCATGGATAAAGAACGATGAAGCCGCGCAGGTACTGATTGGCTTATCGGTTGAAAATAGCCAATTGCGTTTCATCAAAGACAAAACTACAGCTAATGCAGCATGGAAAGCATTGAAAGCTCATCACGAAAAGGCGACTACTTCAAATAAAGTTTACATCTTGAAGCGTCTAAGTCGAACCTTGCTCGAAGAAGGTGGTAACATGGACGACCACATTGGCGTGTTAAGTGAGTGTTTTGAAAAACTGACAAATCTTGGTATGAATTTGCCAGATGACGTCATTGCAGCGTTCTACCTTTCAAGCTTACCCTCGTCATATCGTCGCCCCAATTCAGAAAGATACTAACTCAGAAAGCGCGCGTGAAAGGTGCTAACTCAAAGCTGGTTCAGAAAAGTGCTAACTCAGAAACGGTACAGAAAAGTGCTAACTCAGCTTCCGTTTAGAAAAGTGCTATCTCAGACTAAATTTCTTTTTTCAAGCTTAAGTCGGTGAAACATTTTTTTTTTTTTTTTATAAGTGTATAATTTATAAATTTGAACACTGCTTTAGCTGTAAAATTTTCTTTCCTAAAGTTTTCCATCCTTATTGATTCTTTCAAAGTATCTCATTTTCCACCTTTTGACGGATTTACTTAATAAAAATAAAATTGTGATTTTAATCACGAATTTTACAGCTGAATAAACTTTTTTCCCGATCGTTAAAGTTGCAACACGGTAAAAAATCAAAGTTTTTACAAAAAATGAATTTTTAATAAAAAAAAAAAATAAAATAATTAATGTAAAGTAGTGTTCAAATTTATAAATTATACACTTATAAAAAAAAAAAAAAAATGTTTCACCGACTTAAGCTTGAAAAAAGAAATTTAGTCTGAGATAGCACTTTTCTAAATGGAAGCTGAGTTAGCAATTTTCTGAACCGTTTCTGAGTTAGCACTTTTCTGAACCGGCTCTTAGTTAGCACCTTTCACGCGCGCTTTCTTAGTTAGTATCTTTCTGAATTGGGGCGACGATATGATACTCTCGTGACGGCTTTGGAGAGTCGGACAGAAGCGGACATCACGTCTGATTTCATAAGGAGCAGGCTTATCGATGAATATCATAAGCGCAAGGCCGATAAAGAGACGAGGGAGAGCAGCGAAGATAAATTATTGAAAGTACATCAAAAGCCAAGCACAAATTCAAAAAAAAGGTAACGGTTTTTTCTGCAAGAAACCTGGTCACATTAAGAGTGAGTGTACCAAGTATAAATCCAGGAAAGCAAGACAGGAATCAAGTAATAAAGTCGCAGAAAATACAGAAAATAAAGATGTGTGCTTTTTTACATAGTGCAAGCAAAATACTAATGATGAGGCATGTCTTAGCATTAATAGCGAAAAAAGTAGCTGGATTTTAGACTCTGGGGCTTCAAGTCATATGGTTCAATCCAGGGAATTTTTCGATCAGTTAAATAAAGTGAGAGACAGATTTGTTTATCTGGCAGACGGTGCACCTACGGAAGTCAAAGGCATTGGATCAGGAGCCATAAAGTGTGACACCGGTGAAGGTAATTCCTCTAAGCTGATCATAAAGGACGTACTCTATATTCCTCAATAAAGTTCTAATTTGTTGTCGGTGAGGAAGTTGACCAAGGAAGGGTACGAAGTTATCTTCAAGGATAACAGCTGCAAAATATTTTTCGAAGGAAAAGTGAAAGCGGTAGCTTCCGCTCCCACGCACTCGGATTTGTACAGGATGAGCACCGGAGAGCAAGCCTACGCTGCAGTAAGTAAAGTCGTAAAAACTACAGGGGACTGCAACGATCATTTAGAAAACTGCCAGCACGTGTGGCACAGACTTTTCGGGCATCGGCACCCGGGGGCTATTAAAGAGCTATTGGATAATGACATGGCTGACGGCCTTCAAGTGTCGGACTGTGGAAGGAGAAAGATCTGTGAATATTGTTTACGGGGAAAAATGGCTTGGCAGCCTTTTCCGAAGGAATCGAAGATAAAATCTAAAGCCGTTCTCGATCTTCTCAATACAGATCTATGCGGTCCGATGCAAACAGTAACGCCTAGCGGAAAAAAGTATGTTTTGACACTCATCGATGATTATTCACGGTACTGCATCGTAAATTTTCTGGCAACGAAAGATGAGGTCACTCAATACATGAAGCGGTCAATAGCTGAGTTGACTACAAAGTTCGAAAAAACTCCAAAATGTGTACGTTCCGATCGAGGAAGGGAATACGTAAATAAAGGACTTAAGGAGTATCTTCGAAATAAAGGTATAAAGTTTCAGTACACGGCTCCGTATTCAGCACCTCAGAATGGAGTTGCTGAAAGAAAAAACAGATCACTGATGGAGATGGCCCGCTGCATGCTTGCGGATGCAAATATGGAAAAGAAGTTTTGGGCAGAAGCGGTCAGCACGGCGAATTTTTTACAGAATCGACTACCTACCAGAGCAAGGAAAACATTAAGAAAAACACCATTCGAGCTGTGGAACTCCCAGAAGCCGAACGTGAAGGACTTGCATATTTTTGGCTGCGATGCTTATGTGCATGTTCCTAAGGAGAAGCGCCGAAAGTTGGATGAAAAATCCATAAAGTTAACTTTTGTTGGCTACTCACAAGAATCGAAAGCATACAGATTTCTGGATAAGGCCACAGGAAAAATCACAATCAGCCGAGACGCAGTTTTCTTGGATCAAGTGACTGATAAACAAATTAGAGTGAATGGTACAGAAAATCCAGAACTTGAAATAAATTTTTCGAAAAATAATCCGAGAAATGAAATCTTGGAGATAAGCAGTGAAAGTGATGATGAATCAGTTGATGATTATCACTCTGCAGGTGAATCCAGCAGCAGCAGCAGCAGCAGCAGTGGTGGTGAGGACAATGCAAGTGAGAGCGATTTAGGACAACAACCCCCCGCAGAGGTCGACGGGGAAGCAGTAAGGCGCTCGAGCAGGTCAAACAGAGGCGTGCCACCAGACAGGTATTTAGCAGCTGCAAAGTGCGCTCGGGAAGAAATGGACCCGTGCAGCGTGAAAGAGGCTTTATCAAGACCAGACTCTTTCAAATGGCAGGAGGCTATGGATGAGGAAATCAAGTCGCTTCAAGAGAACGGTACATGGGAAATCGTTCAGCGACCAGCCCATAAAAATGTTGTCACCTGCAAATGGGTATTTAAAATAAAGCGCAACTCAAAAGGAGAGCCAGAGAGATATAAGGCTCGTCTCGTGGCTCGGGGATTTTCACAAAAGTATGGCATTGATTACGACGAAGTGTTCGCTCCTGTCGTGAAGCAGACAACTTTTCGTGTTCTTCTCAGCGTTGCAGGCTACAAAGGTATGAAAATCAAACATTTTGATGCAAAAACAGCCTTTTTGAACGGAGACTTAAATGAAGAAGTCTACATGAGCCAGCCGGAAGGCTATCAAGTTGGAAACAATGTCTGCAAATTACTGAAAGGAATTTATGGTCTAAAACAGTCAGCCAGGCTATGGTATGAAAAAGTAGACCAGATCCTTAAAAGTTTTGGTTTTGTGCAGAGTGAAGCTAACCCTTGTCTTTACGTAAAAAGAACAAAAAGTGGATATATTTACATAATTTTTCATGTCGATGATATTTTGATTGTCGCAAAGGATGAAGAAATTATTAATCAAGTTGGCAATTTACTAAAGAAGCAGTTTAATTTCGTAGATTTGGGTATACTTAAAAAATACTTAGGCGTTGAAGTTTCAGTGAATAAATATGGATTTTATTGTATCAGTCAGACTCAATACATTGACGATATTTTAAATAAATTTCAACTTCAAGACGCCAAAATTTCATCAATTCCTCTAAATCAAGGTTACTATAAAGCTAGAGAAAACAGCAGCCCCATGCCAGACAATGAAAAGTACCAGCAGTTGATCAGGGCATTATTATACTTGGCGGTCAACACGAGGCCTGATATTGCAGCAAGTGTTAATATTTTGAGCGAGCACAACAAACAGCCGACTTTAATTGATTGGAATGAGGTAAAAAGAGTTTGCCGTCACCTGAAAGGAACAAAAAATCAAGAATTGGTTCTCGGTGATTCAAGTCAAAAGCCCTTTTTAATTGGTTATGCGGATGCAGACTTTGCCGAAGACCGCGGTGACAGAAAATCCAACAGTGGTTATATTTTCAAATATAACGGTGCAACAGTCAGTTGGGCGTGTCGTAAACAGACATGTGTTGCACTATCATCTACAGAAGCTGAGTATGTGGCCTTGGCAGAATCAAGTCAAGAATGCTTATGGCTACGTCAACTCATCCAGGATTTTACCAGCGAAGAGCAGAAGACGACAACGATTTTTGAAGATAACCAAAGTTGTCTGAAACTCACCATCAATAAGCGAGGCAGTCGAAGGACAAAGCACATCGACACAAAATTTCATTTTGTAAGAAATTTAAAACAGCAAGGTATTTTAAATTTCGAGTACTGTCCGACCGAAAGCATGTTAGCCGATATGCTTACAAAGCCCTTGGGCAAGATAAAATTAAAAACTTTGGCTCAAGAGTCAGGATTAAATGCTCGCTAAATTGCATGTATCAGTCGAGGAAGGGTGTTGGAACAGGCCTCTCGAAAGTGTCAGAATTCCGAATGGCGGGAATGGAACAAAAATTTGAAATTTCGGGGCAGTAGTGGCACACAAAAATTAAATTAAAAAAACCCACTAGTCTAAAACGGTTTTAGTAAAACTCCATAACGCTGAGCATAAATATTAATAAAATAATTTATAAATAAACAAACAAGCCTATACAACCACATAACCTTAAGCGTGTAAATATTAATAAATAAATTTACAAATACACAAGTAAACCAACAAGCCTACAACCCCATAACACTGGGCAAAAAAATTAATAAATAAATTTATAAATAAACAAATAAACAAACAAGCCTACAACCCCATAACGCTGAGCATAAATATTAATAAAATAATTTATAAATAAACAAACAAGCCTATACAACCACATAACCTTAAGCGTGTAAATATTAATAAATAAATTTACAAATACACAAATAAACCAACAAGCGTACAACCCTATAACGCTGGGCAAAAAAATTAATAAATAAATTTATAAATAAACAAATAAACAAACAAGCCTACAACCCGATAACACAGGGCGAAAAAATAAATAATTAAATTTATAAATAAATAAGCAAATAAACAAACAAGCCTACAACCTCATAACACTAGGCGAAAAAATTAATAAATAAATTTATAAATAAACAAATAAACAAACAAGCCAACAACCCTATGACGCTGGGCGTAAATATGAATAAAATAATTTATAAATAAACAAATAAACCAACAAGCCTACAACCCCATAACGCTGGGCGTGGATACTAAGAAACTAGTTTTTAACTATCCTCCAAGTTCTAGACCCCCAAAAATCTGGGCGTAGAGTTCAATAAAGAAACTGATGAGCTACCTCCAAAAACCGTTGGCATCGAGTTCAATAAATGAGCTGATCAGCTATCCCCCAAAACCCTGGGTACCCGAGTTCTACGAAAAAACTGGTCAGCTACCCCCCAAGCTTTAAACCCTCAAAACCCTGGGTGCCTGAGTTCAACAAAGAAGCTGATAGACCACCCCCAAAGCTTTAAACCCTCAAAACCCTGGGCGCCCGAGTTCAACAAAGAAGCTGATTGGCTACCCCCCAAGCTTTAAACCCTCAAAACCCTGGGGGCACGAGTTCAACAAAGAAGCTGATTGGCTACCACCCAAGCTCTAAACCCCCGAAACCCTGGGTGCCTGAGTTTAAGGAATAACTGATCAGCTACCCCCCAAGCTCTCAACCTCCAAATACCCGAGCTTAACAAAAAAACTAGTCGGCTATCACCCAAGCTCACAACCCCCAAAACCCTGGGTGCCCGAGTTCAACAAAGAAGCTGATTGGCTACCCCCCAAGCTTTAAACCCTCAAAACCCTGGGGGCACGAGTTCAACAAAGAAGCTGATTGGCTACCACCCAAGCTCTAAACCCCCGAGACCCTGGGTGCCTGAGTTTAAGGAATAACTGATCAGCTACCCCCCAAGCTCTCAACCTCCAAATACCCGAGTTTAACAAAAAAACTAGTCGGCTATCACCCAAGCTCACAACCCCCAAAACCCTGGGTGCCCGAGTTCCACAAAAAAAAAAAATTATCGGCTTTCCCCCAAGCTCTCAACCTCCAAATACCCTGGGCTTCCGATTTTAATATAAAAACTGGTCGGCTATTCCCCAAGCCTTGAGCTCCCATAACCCTGGGTGCCTGAGTTTAACAAAAAAACGGGTCAGCTCTCCCCCAAGCTCTAAACCCCCAAATACCCTAGGCGCCCGAGTTCAACAAAAAAACCGGTCGGCTATCCCCCGAGCTCTAAATTGCCCAAAACTCTGATTACCGAGTGGAATAATTTTACAAGTTAAGCTTACTTTATACTCGTATATTTTTTTTGATAATGTTGCAAACAAAGAGTTAAACATAAAGTAAAAATTTATAGCGGTATCCTAATCGACCACGCCATTTTAGAGTTAAAAATTTCATATTTACAACTTTGTGATATAATTGCAACAGTGCAGCGTAATTAGGTATCGTTACAAAATTATTTATTTCGTTAACTAAAATTCACTCATATTTTTGGAATATTTTAACTCAGGCTCCCAAGATTTTTGGGGGCTTAGAGCTTGGGGGATAGTCGATAAGTTTTTTTGTGGAACTCGGGCACCCGGGGTTTTAGGGGTTTGGAGCTTAGGGGATAGCCGACCAGTTTTTTTGTTGAACTTGGGCGCTCAGGGTTCTAGGGGTTTAGAGCTAGGGGGATAGCTGATCAGTTATTTGTTAAACTCGGGCACCCAGGGTTATGGGGGGATCAAGGCTTGAGGAATAGCCCACCAGTTTTTTCTTGAACTCGTGCGCCCAGGGTTCTAGGGGTTAAGGGCTTGGGGAATAGCTGATCAGTTATTTGTTGAACTTAGGCAGCCAGGGTTTTGGGGGTTTAGAGCTTGGGGAATAGCCAACCAGTTTTTTTGTTAAACTCGGGCACCCAGGGTTATGGGGGGTCAAGGCTTGGGGAATAGCCGACCAGTTTTTATGTTGAACTCGGGTGCCCAGGGTATTTGGAGGTTGAGAGCTTGGGGTTTAGCTGATCAGTTATTTGTTCAACTCGGGCACCCAGGGTTTCGGGGGCTTAAAGCTTGGGGGGTAGCCAATCATCTTCTTTGTTGAACTCGGATGCCCAGGGTTTTGATGGTTTAAAGCTTGGGGGATAGCTGATCAGTTTATTTATTGAACTCGACGCCCAGGGTTTTGGGGGGGTAGCTCATCAGTTTCTTTATTGAACTCTACGCCCAGACTTTTAGGGGTCTATAGAGCTTAGAGGATAGTTAAAAACTATTTTAGTTAAAAACTTGTTTATTAGTATTCACGCCCAGTGTTATGGGGTTGTAGGCTTGTTGGTTCAATTGTTTATTTATTAATTATTTTATTCATATTTACACCCAGCGTTATAGGATTGTAGGCTTGTTAGTTTATTTGTTTATTAATAAATTTATTTATTAATTTTTTCGCCCAGCGTTATGGGGTTGTAGGGTTGTTGGTCTATTTGTTTATTTATAAATTTATTTATTAATTTTTTCGCCCAGCGTTATGGGGTTGTAGGCTTGTTGATTTATTTGTTTATTTATAAATTTATTTATTAATTTCTTCGCCTAGTGTTATGGGGTCGTAGTCTTGTTAGTTTATTTGTTTATTTATAAATTAATTTATTAATTTTTTCCGCCCAGCGTTATGGGGTTGTAGGCTTGTTGGTTTATTTGTTTGTTTATAAATTGTAACAGCTACCGCGTCAATTAAATTCGAATTCGGCGCTAACTGTTATGGAACGCAGATGCGGATCGGTAAGTCAGGTGATGACGAGATTTACCGATCAGCATTACTCTAAGTTTAGCGCTTGGCGCGATCACACGTGTATCCGAGAGCAAATATAGAATTTATTTTTTTGTGTTGTTAGATAACTTTATTGGAGTGTGTTAGATAAAGTTATCAGTGAGAAGTTGTGTAGATTTTCCTGTGATCCAGTTGTCATTGGATCGGAGCGGGGAAGGCGAACATCTCACGGAAAGTCAGCGTGCGGCCTTGGAAGGCATTGTCGTCTTGTGTGAAGCCATTCGGGCTAGTTGTAATTATTATAATTATTGTTACATCAAGCGAAGGTGCACCTGCTAGAAAAGTAAGTCCGCGTAGCGGTTAGACATTGTATGTTTGCTTGTGTGATGGTTAGAGTCAGAGTGTGTGCGAAGTACAGGAAGTACTTAGATTTTTGTATCGGAGTTAGTCCAAGCCTTTGTTCTTTTGGCGCGCTGCAGCAAGCAGACGAGCGCGAGTGAGTGTGTGTGTGTGTCGGTGTGTTGATAGCGACCACAACACAGACGACGAACTTTATTTTTGTAGAATCAATTTTCGTCGACTTAAGATTTCGAGTCATTCGGGTTGGATTGTTTGTAAACAATCAGATAGAATTAATTTGAAATATTATGTAAATTTTTGATTCATTTATTTTTCTTGTTAATTAAAATTATTAAAATTTACATTTTATCATTAATTTAATTAACCCGTGTTCCTGCGATCGGTCCACGTAAACTCACGCCACTACCGACGAAGGAGAGCAGCCGCGCCGCGTAATAAAAACATTAGTTCGCGTACGCGTCTTCCCCCCTCTTTTCAGGTATTGAAGAAAAATCGACGGATTGTCGTGTGCACAGAAAGTGCATTTTGTCATCAGGCCGGAGGAGTGCGGACGACGATCGCCGCGGGTTCTCGTGTTCAATCACGATCCTCCGAGGAATTAAATTCCTTAATTCGAGCCCTGTGACAAAATTTATTTATTAATTTTTACACGCCTAAAATTATGTGGTTGTATAGGCTTGTTGGTTTATTTGTTTATTTATAAATTTATTCATTAATTTTTTTGCTTAGTGTTATGGGGTTGTAGGCTTGTTTGTTTATTTGTTTATTTATAAATTTATTTATTAATTTTTTTGCCCAGCGTTATGGGGCTGTACGCTTGTTGGTTTATTTGTGTATTTGTAAATTTATTTATTAATATTTACACGCTTAAGGTTATGTGGTTGTATAGGCTTGTTTGTTTATTTATAAATTATTTTATTAATATTTATGCTCAGCGTAATGGGGTTGTAGGCTTGTTTGTTTATTTGTTTATTTATAAATTTATTTATTAATTTTTTTTGCCCAGTGTTATGGGGTTGTAGGCCTGTTGGTTTTTTTTTTTTTTTTTTTTTTTTTTTTTTTTTTTTTTTTTTTTTTTTTTTTTAATACTTATTTATAGTCGCGACTTTTAATGCTCCGTTTGGGCTTATTGACGACTTTGTCCCTACACTGCTTCGCATTAGCCCATGGCCCATATGGACCTTGTGGAGTACGGGAAAGCCAGGGTATGTGCCTCATTCAAGTTAATCGTAAGACCAGCGCCGAACCGGCAGGCTCATTAGGACTTTTGATCCCACATATCGCCCCCAATCAGATAGTCTTGGATTAGACCAGTGCCGAAGCGAGATTAGCTCATTGGGAAGGTATGCCCCAAATATTGCCCCCGGTCGAGATAAACTTACGACCAGCGCTGAAATGATGGCCCCCAGTAAAACCGACTCCAAAGCAGTCGGGGTGAACGTAGGGATCGACATAACCGACGCAACGAACTAAGAAAATAATTCCAAGCTAGTTGCGCGGAGAATTGAACCCAAGACCCCTCGAACGACGTTGTTTCAGAAGCGAGCACGCTAACCACTGACCCAACGACCGCTCATGGCTTGTTGGTTTACTTGTGTATTTGTAAATTTATTTATTAATATTTACACGCTTAAGGTTATGTGGTTGTATAGGCTTGTTTGTTTATTTATAAATTATTTTATTAATATTTATGCTCAGCGTTATGGGGTTTTAGACTAGTGGGTTTTTTTAATTTAATTTTTGTGTGCCACTACTGCCCCGAAATTTCAAATTTTTGTTCCATTCCCGCCATTCGGAGTTCTGACACTTTCGAGAGGCCTGTGTTGGAATGCGCCTAGACACATGCACACTTATGCACACACACACACACACACACACACACACACACACACACACACACACACACACACACACACACACACACACACACACACACACACACACACACACGCACACACGCACACACACACACACACACACACACACACGCACACACACACACACACACACACACACACACACACACAAATGAAGTCCCACACTTCCTGCAGCCTTTTGGAAGCAAAAAGAGAAAACGTCCTTCAGTCCCAAAAATTTTTCAGACCCCAGCAGTGCGCGCTCGCTCACGCAGCAGTAGTTTCAGTTCAGATGCAGCCGCTCGGTAGTTCACATCCAGTTTGAATTCAGTGTACAAATAAAGTGTTTAAATAAAGACTGTTCCAGTTATTTTATTAAGACTCTAATTTTATCATTCTTAAAGCAGTGTCATTTTGATTGAATATTAGTTACTCTGTGTGAATATTGTGTTTATGTAATTTTAATAAAGTTTCCTAAAATTATATCGACTAGATATTTATTTACAACAACATAAACTTGTTTTAAGGTCAAGTTTTTACGTAAAGTTATTAAAATAAATGATTATGAGGTTTTATCGTTACTTTCGAGTGATATAAGCTACGAAAATGACTAGAAAATTTTTTTTATTGACACAAAAGTTAGAAAAAAATTTTTTGAAAATTTTTAAAGGTCATTTAAAGGTCATGCAGGCTTAAAATAATTGATTTTTTTACAAAAAAAGGGATTTTTATTACTTTTTTGCCATGAAAAAGCTATTAAGAACGATTTAAACTCTTTTAATTGATGGAAATGATAGTTCTTGATTAGAAAACATCAGAAAAAAATTTTTGAAAATTTTTAAAACTCATTTAAAGGTCAAGTGAGCTTAAAATAATTTATTTTTTTACAAAAAAATGCGATTTTTATTACTTTTTTGCCATGAAAAAGCTATTAAGAACGATTTAAACTCTTTTAATTGATGGAAATGATAGTTCTTGATCAGAAAATATCAGAAAAAAATTTTTGAAAATTTTTTAAGGTCATTTAAAAGTCATGTGAGCTTAAAATAATTGATTTTTTTTCAAAAAAATGCGATTTTTATTACTTTTTTGCCATGAAAAAGCTATTAAGAATAATTTAAACTCTTTTAATTGATAGAAATGATAGTTCTCAATTCAAAAATATCAGAAATAATTTTTTGAAAATTTTTAAAACTCATTTAAAGGTCAAGTGAGCTTAAAATAAGTGATTTTTTACAAAAAAATGCGATTTTTCTTACTTTTTTGCCATGAAAAAGCTATTAAGAACAATTTAAATTCTTTTAATTGATAGAAATGATAGTTCTCAATTCAAAAATATCGGAAAAAAATTTTTGAAAATTTTTAAAGGCCATTTAATGGTCAAGCGAGCTTAAAATAATTGATTTTTTTTACATAAAAATGCGTTTTTTATTACTTTTTTGACATTTTAATTTCTCGTAACTGATGGAAATAATAGTTTTTAATAAAAACAGTATGAGATAAAGTTTTTTACTAATTACAAATCAGAAATTATCGATTTAATAAAAAAAAAAAACTTTTTTAACAACTTACCATTAATTGGTAACTGTAAATAACATTTAAATCCAATTGAAAATTCACGTTTTGTCAGCATGTATGACGTAGTAAGTTGATTATATCATATATTTAATTACTTCATGATCCAAAAAACTCATCTACAGCAGTGACATGCTGTAAAATAAGGAATATTTTACAGCATGTCACCCCAGGAGTGCGTATAAATCCAAAAGCAATATTTTGATTTTTTCTTTACTCAGTTCCGAAGTAGGAAATCGTGCTACCATATTTTTGTTTATTTTTCCAAGAAATTTGTTAGTGAACTGATTGTTTATTTTTTTCCATTGTGAGGTTTGGTGAGCCCGCCTTCTCCCCCCTCCTTTACCTGGTCAGAGCTTATCACGTGCAGTTCTTAACACTAAGTCGGTGCTTGCAGTAAGCTTATATTTCGGTGCGTTTTAAGCCGTAGTTTAATTGAGTTTATTTTAAACAGTGAGATTACGGTGCTTGCAGAAAGTGTCTGGCTGTAATCATAATATCATAGATTTATGGATTAAGTTAAATGAGTGATTTTTTTTTCCTTTTTTTTATTTAAAATGTTTACAAGTAAGGATGAAAAGTTTTGGCTGCTCGGGAAGTCAAGTTCTGAACTACTTTCTAATAAAGGTGAGTTTAAATTATCATCTTGATAACTTTTTTAGTTTTTCAACTCAAATGCCAATATTTTTGCAGCTCAGCCATAATTATGTGTATTTATTTATTTTCTTTGTTTGTGCTTTTAAAAAATAACATGTTTTTTTGCTGCTGCTCTTTGAATAACAAATTAGTTGCTGCTGCTCTTTGAATTATTATTTTTTAATGCGATTCAGCTTATTTTAAAGCCTTAAGTCAGAGCTTTAAAATATTTTAAAGTGAAGAAAAGGTTTACTGGCGCGTTTTTCGAAGTTTTTTAGCTTATTTTCGATTCTTTAGGTGTAAAATGAAAAAAAAAAGTAAATATGACTAATTTCATTGTGTAGAGTATCAAATTTTACGTGGAAAACCACGTTACTAATTTTTTTTACGAGTCTGGGGATGAAAAAATATAAAGTATAACGATTAAAATTACGCCAATTTAAAAAATTCTTAAATTACTCAGGAACCCAGTGTGAAAAATAAGGAACGAAATTTTTAATTTGTGCTAAATTCTACATTTGATATGTTGAATAAGAGGAGTAAGTTTTTTTATTACCTTTAAAATTTAGACCATAAAGTGTCTCAACTGGGGGTGAAACGTCCCGTATATTTTGAGTCAGTTAGACTGTTCCTTAAAATTTTTTTTTTTAATTTTTCGAGAGCTTAAACTTTTTATTTGTATCTTTTATTATTCTAATTTAATTTTAATAAAATTTATTATTTAAATTCTAATTTTATGTTTTTTTTTGGTTTTTTTTTTTAGAGTTAACTAATGGAACTGCAGTTTTGCGGCGCTTATTATTTTTTCACTGTATAATGAAAGAAACAATTACAGTCAGTGCAAATTAGTATTTTCTGAAATACAATTAATCTACGACACACTTAAAATTCCGTGCATTAAACAGCAGCATATTATTGCAAAAATAAAAAAACTTCATTTGAGTTGGACTAGCTTAAAAAAAAATAAAAATTCAAAATCTACTACTGAAATTGAAAAAAGAATCGGTTTTATTGATCAAACTAGCGATTTCTTCGATGTTTCTTTAAAAAATATTGTTAAAAAAACAGAAGATATATCTTTTTTAAACTATTCAGGATCAAAAAGAAAAAGAAAAACAAAAGTTGTTCTTAAAAATCAAGAATTTTCGACAACTGCGACTGCAATTATTGTATCCAATGAAAAAACATCAGTGAATAAAAACATTCGAAAAAAGAAAAAACAAGCAGTCGTTAAACCCAATTTATTAGATGATGTTTTTAAATCTTTCAGTGAATCGGAATCATCTAATTCAACTGATTTATCAGACGACGAGTATATATCTGAAAAAAAATTAAAAACTGAACCAAAAAAATTAATTAGTCAAAATCTGTGTTCTGCATTGGATTGCACTGCGACTAGTAACGGAAGTGCTACGTACATTTAAGGAACTCTTCTTCATTCGTCAGATAAGAATATAAGCTTTTCAAAAAGCACTCTTTGGAGACATCGTAAAAAAGAGAGAGAATCCGTTGCAATAGATCAAAAAAATTTATTCAAACCTGAAGGTTTTGTGACCGTTCACTGGGACGGGAAAATGGTTGAAGATTTGAATTCAAAAGAAAAAATTGATCGAGTTTCCATCAACGTTACACACATTGGGGGAGAAAAGTTACTTGCAATTCCAGCACTAACATCATCTACAGGAGAAGCTCAAGCTCATGCAGTATTTAAATTACTAAGTGATTGGAATTTATTGGAAAATGCTGCGTCTATGTGTGCAGATATGACTGCTAGTAACACTGGCCAAGAAAAAGAAGCTTGCATTTCACTACGTCGAAAAGTTGGTAAAAAACTTTTTTTGCCTGCAGACATCATATGCTAGAGCTTTGTGCAGGTGCCGTTTTTGATGAACTGTTTGAAAAATCAACTGGACCTAACCTAGTTTTATTTCAAAATTTTCAGAAAGCTTGGAATTTTATTGACAAAACTAAATTTAAAAATTGTTTAACTGATAAAGCTATTTCATCATACATAAATAGCTCCAAAACTTCAATCATTAAAAACTTTATCTTGGACCAGCTTGAAAAATATCATCCTCGTAAAGATTATTTGGAGTTGCTTCAACTCAGCCTACTTTTTTTAGGTGGAAAAAGTGTAAAAAAAATTAATATTAAAGTTCCAGGCGCTTATCACAGAGCCAGATGGATGGGCAAAATAATTTACACCCTAAAAATATATCTTTTTAGAGATCAATTCACATTAGAAAAAAAAGAACTCGAAGCTTTGCAAAAGTTTAATTCTTTTATTGTCAAAACCTATTTAAAGTACTGGTTCATGTGTCAATCATCGATGACAGCACCTCTCAATGACATTCTTTTACTCAAAGATCTTGTAAGCTGTCAAAAAAAAATTTCATCAGTTAATAAAGCTACAACAAAATTTTTGAATCATTTGTGGTATCTGAGTGAAACTACTGTTGGTTTAGGATTTTTCGATTCAAGAATTTCACAAAAACAAAAAAAATTAATGGTAGAATCTTTAAAAAAAATGGCTTAATTGATCATCCAATGAAAATAAAAATTCAGGAATCCGATATTCCTAAATTAAAATTAGAAAATCTTATTACAAAAAACAGCTTGGATTTATTTCATCTGCACAATATGCCAACATCATTTTTTTTTAAAAGATCCAAAGTACTGGGAAGAAGATGAAGACTATAAATGAGCGAATGAGATATGCAAGAGTTTAAAAGTAGTCAACGATGTCGCCGAACGTGGTGTCGCTTTAGGTGATAAATTTAATAAAAAATTAACCACCACAGAAGATGATTAACAAAATTTGTATCAAAATGTTGAGTATCATAGAAAAAAATTTTCAGACTATCGTAAAAGTACAATTATAAATAACTTAAACAGTGCTAAGTTTGAGTAATAAATTTGTCAATGAATTAAAATTAAAAAAAGACATTCTATATTAAAAATTTAATCATTTTACACAACCTTATAAACTCCCAAAAATTTTTTACGATATTTTCTAATCAAGAACTAATATTTCCATTAATTACAAGAGTTTAAATTGTTCTTATTAGCTTTTTTATGACAAAAAAATTATAAAAATCGTATTTTTTTGTAAAAAAATCAATTATTTTAAGCTCACTTGACCTTTAAATGAGTTTTAAAAATTTTCAAAAAATTTTTTCTGATATTTTCGAACTGATAGCTATCATTTCTATCAATTTAAATAGTTTAACTTATTCTTAATAGGTTTTTCATGGCAAAAATCCAACAAAAATCGCATTTTTTTGTAAAAAAATCACTTATTTTAAGCTCGCATGACCTTTAAATGACCTTGAAAAATTTTCAAAAAATTTTTTCTGATATTTTCTAATCAACAACTATCATTTCCATCAATTAAAATAGTTTAAATCGTTCTTTATAGCTTTTACATGGCAAAAAAGTAATAAAAATCGCATTTTTTTGTAAAAAAATTAATTATTTTAAGCTCACATGACCTTTAAATGACCTTAAAAAATTTTCAAAAAATTTTTTCTAATATTTTCTAATTAAGAACTATCATTTCCATCAATTAAAAGAGTTTAAATCGTTCTTAATAGCTTTTTCATGGCAAAAATGTAACGAAAATCGCATTTTTTGTAAAAAAATCAATTATTTTAAGCCTGCATGACCTTTAAATGACCTTTAAAAATTTTCAAAAAAATTTTTTCTAACTTTTGTGTCAATAAATAAAATTTTTTAGTCATTTTCGTAGCTTATATCACTTGAAAGTAACGATAAAACCTCATAATCATTTATTTTAATAACTTTACGTAAAAACTTGACCTTGAAACAAGTTTAGCGACCTCTAAATGACCTTGAAAAAATTTGAAAAAATTCATGGCTCATTTTTTTACCTTCATAAAGGTTATGCCACCATGAGCGTTTTGAAATTCGAAAAAAAAATTTTCGATGTAACGCCCTAATGCTCAGTGAAGATATTTGTTTGGTCTGTAAACTACCAAAGCGTAGAAGAAACCTGATTCATCCGTGCTCAGAGTGTAAACTATTGTTTCACACACTCTGTACTAAATTCTCAATTTGCGACAAAAGTGGTATTCCCACGAAAATCTGTCAGACATGTGCCACGGCGAACGTCACCGAGTGTGCTGAATCAACATCTGCTACGGCTGGTATGCCTAATTCGGAAGTGCCTGCTACCTCCACTGAAAACACTCTTCAGTTACTCCTGCAAGAGATGGGGGACCTTAAATCCTCAGTTAATGGACGTCTTGATGGGATAGACGAGAAGCTTCAGGGGCTCGACGTTATACCTGGCCTGGTCACGAGAGTTGACAATGCTGAGGCTCAGCTCGATGAACTTAAACGCGAGCTCGATGAAATTAAGCAAAGACTCGAGCTGCCACAGGTTCAACCAGATTCAGATTCGAATGGCAATCCAGAGCTTCTAAACAAAGTCCTTGGGCTCAAGCGGAAAAATGCAGAGCTGTCTACGCGCCTCGCACAGGTCTCTTACTCCAGACCAGTGAAATCCACCGAGATGGTAATTGGTGGTTTGTCTGTTCCAGATGGTGCATCCCTGAAATGCTTGGTTCTCACTGCACTAAAATCTGTCTATGCAGATATTGAAGCACGCGACATCATCTCGACTCGCTTGCTTATCAGCAAAGCTGCTGTCAATTCAGCCCTTGACAAGGCAGTTACAAATGAGCCGGGCAGTTGCCCCCTGCAGCCGCCTTCTACCTCTACCTCTTCCTCTGCTGGACCTGCAAGATCTCCACGCCAGTCACGACCACCCTCGATTGTAGTTACTCTGAGCTCCCGTGCACTGCTTTTGGAGGTCGTCAGAAGTAAAATTAAACTGGGTAAGCTGCATACTTCTGCGCTTAAACCCAACCTTCCTGCAGGCATCGCAGCTACGTCCCCCGTACCTGCTCTCATTAACATCAATGAGTTTTTACCTAAGGAAATCTTTGATCCTCGCCGTACTGTGTACCAAAAATCACATGCTCCGAACTCTGGCTTCGTTACTTTCGTACGCAATGGTCAAGTCTTTGTCAGGAGAAAAAAGGGAGATGTCCCTCACACTCATCACTTCTGAAGAGGATCTCATGAGGTTTTTAGCATAACAGGTATACTGATACATCTTCTCTCTCGCGGTAATATCACATTCTCATCATATCATTATAATTTTATTCATCCTTCACCCTTTTATCCCTCAAAAAGCTTCTCAGTACCCTGTTTACCTTCAAACATACCTCACACCTCTCAGAATTCTGCGCGGAAGCAGGGGGATAAACTTCGTGTCTGTTATTTTAATGCGAACTCTCTACGCAGCCATATTGAGCAGGTCAGGCTTTTTCTTTTGACGCAACCCTTGATACATTTGATAGCTGTTGGTGAGACCTAGCTGAGCCTTTCGATTGAGGACACGCTTGTTGCACTCGATGGTTGTGTCATCCTTAGGCGGGACCGCAATACTCAGGGGGGTGTGGTTGCACTCTTTGTGCATGAGACTCTTTCGGTAAAGCACCTCTGCTTGTCAACTACGGAATGGGACGGTAAGCCGGGTCATCCTGAATATTTGTTTGCTGAGGTTTCCACTAAGGGGAGTGACCCTGTGTTTGCTGCTGTGGTGTATAGACCCTCTAAGGCCCCCTTTGTTGCTGGTATCAATTTTGTGTCTGATCTGCGTGATACTATGCACGAGTATGGCTCCAAAGTTATCTTCGGTGACTTTAATGCTGACCAGCTGTCAGACTCAGATGCAGATGCGGTTTTTGTGCGTAAATTTATTGAGGAGAACTCATTATTCTCTGTGTCATATGGGGCTACACACCACATCTCTCACTCGGATACCTGGCTTGACCTGTGTCTTGTCGATGCTCTTGATACTGTGACTGAATACTGGAAGACCGATACTCCATTTATTGCGGGGCATGACTTACTGACTGCTTCTCTTGACATTCAAACGCCACAACTGAAGACTAATGATTTCACCTACCGTGACTTTAAATCCGTGAATGCTGAGGCTTTGAACGATTATTTGCTTAAATGTGATTGGTCAGCTGTCACGGATGGGACGAGCTCTCTTAGTGCAAGGTTGGATTGTTTGTATGCTAATCTGTATGCTGCTCTTGACGTATTTGCTCCACTGAAAACACTCAAACATAGGAAGAATCGCCATCCGTGGTTCACCACCTATCATTGCTCACTGATATCCGAGAGAGATAGACTCTTCAGACGCTACAGATGCTCAAGACTTGATATTGAAAAACTCTTATATAGACAGGCACGTGATTTTGCTCATGAGCAGATTGAGTCTGCAAGACTCAACTTTTACTACCACAGACTCAAGGACATCTCTGACCCTCAACAGCTCTGGAAGGAACTTAGACACCTTGGCATCTCTCCTAGTCCTGATTCCAACTTGGGTGGCTTATCTGTGGAGGACCTCAACGCTCACTTTGCCTCTGTTTCATTTGACGCCTCAGCACTGGATCTCTCTCATTTTCTAAACAACTTGGGAAATGCGAGAGATGATGGTGTCTTTGATTTCTCTGCTGTGACAATGGACGCAATCGCTACTGCTGACTAGCCAGTCAGCATCTCAAGCGGTAGGTGTTGACTCTCTTCCGCAGAGCTTCATTCAAACAGCATTCCCATCCATTGGCCCTATTATCCACAATATTTTCAATACTTCCTTATCCACATCAACATTCCCTGAGTGGTGGAAAGAGTCTATTGTTATAGCTCTCAACAAAGTTCCTTCTCCATCTTGCCTGAATGATTTCCGTCCGATCTCCCTGCTTTATTTTTTGTCGAAAGTACTTGAGAGGCTGGTCCATGACCAGATTTCTTCTTTTGTTGAATCGCAGAGACTGATGGATGGACATCAAGCAGGTTTTAGAGCAGGGCACAGTAATCAGACTGCACTATTGAAACTTACAGAAGACATCCGAGAGGGCATGGACAGGAGACAGGTGACTGCACTGCTGCTGTTTGATTTCAGCAAAGCCTTCGACTCGGTCTCTCACGTATTGCTACTTGAGAAACTACAGTCACTTGGATTTTCGCGCAGGGTTTTGCAATGGATTGCTTCCTATTTATCAGGCCACTCGCAAGCGATGAAGGCTGAGGACCGGAGTTTCACCTCTTTTCGTCCCCTCAATAAGGGTCTGCCCCAGGGCTCTGTGTTGGGTCCCCTGCTTTTTGCTCTGTTTGTCACTGACATTGCCCTGGGTCTTGGTCCTGGTGTTTTTCATATAATTTATGCGGACGACCTTCAGATTTACGTACGAGGCTGAGTCGAGGACATACGTGCCATCCTGGACAGACTGAGCCGAGGTGCTGTGCATGTTGCGGACTGGGCTGCTGCGAATGGGCTGATTTTGAATGCTGGCAAGACTAAGGCCATGATTTTGGGTACCGTGTCCTATGTCAATGACTTCGACAGATTGGGTATTCACACCCTGCAATTTGGGGAGTGCACTGTCCCGTTTGTCTCGTCTACACGTAGTCTGGGGGTGGTGCTGGATTCCAAGCTGACCTGGAATGATCATGTTCGGTATGTCTGTCGCAGAGCTAATTCTTTCATGTACCGTCTTAACCACTTCAGATGCAGCGCCACCTTTGAACTGCGGAAGCACCTCATACAAACCCTCCTTTCACTTTTAATACTGTGACTTACGGCCGGCCTTAGATGTCCCTCCTTTCTAGCCATTAGAATCTTGCGTTAACTAGCTGAAGATGAAGATGCCTGTTTTAGCTTGTCCATGATACTTATTCTGTACGAGAGCTATGTTGATGATATATTGTCGGGACCTTCTCCATCGCAGAATGCTTGCGTAAGATGCAAGAGCTAGTCTCGCTGTTAAGGTAAGGAGGGTTCAAATTGGGGAAGTGGGTAGCCAATTCCCCTGAATTAATTTAGTGGGTGGCTCCATATGAAAGGACCACTGAGATTTCCGCCTTTAGTGAATTTGAATCAACCTCGGTACTAGGGCTCGCTTGGTATCCTGTGGACGACTGCTTTCACTTCAAGATCTCTCTTGACACTTACTATGTCAATAAACTCACCAAGCGTTCCGCGCTCTCCATGATTGCTAAGCTTTTTGACCCCTTACGTTTTTTGTCTCCAGTAACCATGAATTCGAAAGTTTTCATCAAGTCACTCTGGCTGCTTAAATGTAGTTGGGATAGTCCTCTTCCTCCGTGTTATTGCCTCCGTTGGAATAGCTTCTACTCCCAGTTAGCTGTTCTGTCAGAGATCAAAATACCCCGTTGGATAGGCTATATGCTGAGGGCCTATGGCGCTGGGCTTTATGTGAGAGTATTACAGAATTCAGGCGTCACCACTTCCCTTCTGTGTGCGAAAACCAAGATATCCCCAAATATCACCGTACCTAGATGAGAACTGTGTGCTGCTCATTCACTTACTAAACTGACTCATCAATATTTGTCTTTCTCCTCCCTAGACGAACTAAAGGTACACCTTTGGTTGGACTCTAAGGACGTGCTCTACTGGATCCAGGACCACCCTTCACGATGGCAAACTTTTGTGGCCAACCACTGCCACGAAATTCAAACCTTCCTACCTGAGGCATGCTGGCATTATATCAAGGGGTCTGAGAACCCTGCTGACCTTATCTCCAGAGGTGTGAACCTAGCAGAACTCAAGGACCTTAAACTTTGGTGGTCAGGCCCGCAATTCTTGCTTACCTCAAATCAAGAGTTGCCAGGGCTAGCTGAAATGGTCCAAATTTCACCTAAAGAAGAAAGACTAGCCAAACCTGTTGTGCTCACAGTAGGACTTTACACTAATGACCTGTTATCCAGGTTTTCTTCACTCAACCAACTTCTCGGAGTCACAGGGTGCTGCCTGCGCTATATCAGAGCCTTGCTGGACAGGGTCAACTGCAACCTCAAACGGAGGCTCACTTCTTCGCTTCGATTGTCTGACAGCGCTACCAACTCACCTGAACTGACTTCTCAGGAACTCCTAAGCGTCGAACTGCTGTGGATCTCCATTGTCCAAAGACACCACTTTGTTCACGAGATGGCACGACTGGACGAGCATCAACCACTCAAGCAGAGCCCGTTACTCAAACTCAGCCCTTTCATGGTGGATGGGTTGCTCCGTGTTGGTGGGAGACTCAAGCACTCAACGCTAGAGTATGAAGAGAAGTATCTATTGATATCATTAACCACACTCATCTCACAAGACTTTTGGTGTGGGACGCTCATCATCGGTCACTCCATGGTGACACCCAGCTGACCTTGGCCACACTTCGCTTTCACTACAGATAGTGAGAGGTAGGCAAAAGGTCAAAAGTCTCATTGGAATATGTCTGGTTTGTCGTCGTTATTCTGTAAAGACTTCAAACCCTTTTATGGCCTCCTTGCCAAGCGATAGGGTAAGTCCTAACTTTCCATTTGAGCACTCGGGCGTGGACTTCGCTGGCCCTTTCAAATTAAAACTCACTAAGTCCCGTGGCAAGGGCACCTTGAAAGCATACCTGTACATCCTCACCTGTTTGGCTACCAGAGCTACTCACCTTGAGTTGGTACAAGACTACACCACGGAAGCCTTCTTGGCGGCTTTCACTCGGTTCACCTGCAGACGTGGACATTGTTCGCAACTGAGAAGCGACCATGGAACTAACTTCATCGGCGCGGATGAAAAACTGCGAAAGATGTTCGACGAGGCATCGACACAGATGTCCACCATCATTCCTTCATTGGCTACTCTGGGCACTCAATGGATTTTCAACCCCCCTTCAGCTCCCTACTTTGGTAGCATGTGGGAGTTGATGGTCAAGTCCACCAAGTTTCACCTTAAAAGGATGATCGGTGAGCATGTCCTCAATTTTGCAGAATTCAATACTCTGCTTTGAAGGATTGAGTCCTGCCTCAATTCAAGGTGCTTGGGCAGAATCTCGGACGATGCAGAGGACTGGGTCCTAACTCCTGCGCACTTTTTAATACAGAGGCCTTCTTTCATCGTGCCCGAAACCTTTAACCTATTAGAGAAGGTGCCTGTGGGCAAAAGATGTAAGCGGATCACCCAGCTGAGCCAAGAATTCCTGAGCAAGTGGACCAAAAGCTACTTAAAAACTTTGCAAGAGAGGCAATTGTGGTTTAAGCCTTCTTGGCATCTTCAGTCAGGTGATCTTGTCCTGATCAAAGATGAACTCTTGACTTCCTCAAATTGGGCACTTTGCAGAGTGGAGACAGTACACCTGGGTGCCGATGGTCAGTTACGAGTTGCTGATGTTAAAACTGCAGACTCTACCTACACTCTCCTGACAGTTAAATTAATTTTACTTCTGCCATGCAACCAGCTCAAAAGTGATGAACTTTAAGTGAAGGTTTGTAGTGATTTGTGAACCTAAAAGGGCATTTTTGTGAATTTATAAATTAAAAGTGCTGATCAATTTATTTTCTTACTTAAAATTACTTATAACTAATCTTGTTGAATAATTCTTAGGGATCTAGATTTATATCGAGTCATTTTATTGTTCCTACTTTAATGGCCCTTTGATGGAAAAGATCTTATTTACTTAGTCAAGTACTTGAATTTTGAAGAATTTGAATTAACTACCGGCTTAATACGCTGCAACGTATTAATGTGGGCGGTATGTCGGAAATCGACACTGGTTTTACTTAGTCTTTGATGAATTTATTTTGTTGATTTTTTAATTGATTATTTTTAGTAATTTAATTTGATTATTCTTAGCCTTTATTTGAATTTCTATAATATTCGCGCGTTGAATGATTGACCGTAGCGCTGCCGTCTGCTATACGCGTGGTCAGTTCAGGCCAACTAACGGATAGCGGTGCATGTGGCAGACGACACGGCACTCCCAATACTAAGTTTTGAAAAATACATACTGATAAAAGATTTAGGCAACGATAAACTTATTACCATTAGGCCTCACAGAATGGGAGATTTCCATTTTTATAAATACATACTCAAAAATCAATCGTATTTTTAAGTAATTTCAAATTTTATGCTCCGCCCCAAAAGTCACTAGGCAAAGTTACTAAGCGAATTGATGGCATTTTTGTTTATTGATCATAATTGATTATTTATTAGGTAAATCGATAAGAAAAAAATACTGGAATTTCTTGCAGAATGGGAGAAATCCAATGACTACTTGAAAAGTTCATTTACGGTGTTTTTTAAGCAGTTAAAAAAAATAAAATTCGACCTACCGCCCGAGGATTTTGTTTATTGAATTACAGTAATAATAAGGTCTCGCAGAATGTGATTTTTGCGGAGAATATTTTCGCAGAATAGGAAAAATCGAGTGGTCCCAAAAAAATTAATTTTCTAAAATATTTAATTTTTGCGAGCGTCAGTTTCACAAGTCTGGTAGCCATGAAGTTTCGTACAACGTATTCAGAGGATTAGCTACAAAAGTAGAAACTAGGTTAAGAACAATAGTAAGCATGATGATACGAATTAAGGTTTGTACTAAAACAGGTTTATTAAATACAAGTATAGCCACAAGAGCAGATAAAATGGTAGTTACGAGGGTAGCCGCAAATGCAGAGATAAGATTAAGCACAAGCATTAAATTCTGGGGGCGAACTTCAAAGTCATATGCAAAGAGAGATTTTAGAGCTTGCCTTACATGTAGGTCGTTATAAAGATGGAGAAAAGCACTAGACCAAGAGTGCTGCCTTGCGGCACACCAGAGAAAATATTAAGCCAGCCCTCGAAGGTGCCGTCTTGCCTCCTAACAGATTGCTTCCTAGATCTAAGATAACTCACGAATCAGTGAATAACTCTGTCTGAACATCCAAACTGACGTAGTTTCCGTAGTAATTAAGCGTGAGAAATGCTATCGAACGCCATGCTAAAATCAAAGGAGATAATAACCATCAGTTGATCTTTGTCTCTGGCTTCCTTGAAGTCGTCAAGAAGACGAAGCAGTGTGGTTTGTGTGGAATGGTTCTTACGGTATGCTGACTAGAAGGGACTCAAGAGATTATGCCGGTCGATAAAACAGCGGAGCTGCTCAAGAAAAGTAGTTTTGAGAACTGCGGCAATTGGGCTATAGGCCTGGTGACCGATGGTAACTGGGGGGTTGCTAACTTTGGATAGTGGTGTTATCGATGCGCATTTCCAAGGAGATGGAAACATTCCAGAGCAGAGCGAGAAGTTGAATAAGTCGGTGAGGTGGGGTGAAAGGGCGTCGAAAGAAAGTTTCATCATAGTAAAAGAAACATTATTATACCACATGACTTTGAAGTTTGGCCTGAAGTGGCGAACTAAAGTAGCTTGAGTAATTGGTATAAAGTCAAACACAGGTTGAACGAGGTCAAACGGAATGTTCCTGACGCTCAGAATGCAGTCTTGTGTCAGGGGAGGAGTGTTTTGAGTCACAGCAGCAAAGTGATCGTTGAGTACACTGGCCGAGAAGGTGGAGAGTGGAGACGATGTCCTAATAGCAATAATCCCCGCTTGGTGGATCGCGCGCCACATTGATGACTGGCAAGGCTGGCTCTCTATGTTGATTTCAGCAAAATAATCCTCAGTCTGTCTGAGCTCAAACGTCAAGCTGTTGCGATAAGACCAGTAATGATTCCAAATTCTAGGGGTTTTGAGTCTCGAGGCGCGCTGATATAGCTTGTCACGTTCTTTGAACTTAACCCTGAGCTCTCCGGTGAGCCAAGGTAAGGATTTGCCAGTGAATTTGATTGCTTTAAGAGGGGCAAGCTGATAAAAAAACATCAATGGTCATGGTCGTGGTGTCTATAAGTCAACGAGACAAGGTGTCAAGTGTAAATCATAGGAAAAAGGTATAAAATTGCAACTTAATGTTACTGACGCAAAGTCAGGTTGCTGTAGTACACAACGAAGGTTCGTGGAAAGGGGTGTAAGCTGTGACTAGTGATTGGTAATGAGAGCGGCAAGTTCCGACACATTGATATATTTTAGTTTTCTGTCCATGACAAATTTCAATCGGGTTGGACGGCATGGAGATGTTATAAGTAACGGAGATGAGATTATGGCCATAAGTAAACGGTGAAGATGATTGAAAGAAATTATTGATGATAGTCAACTGACATGTGATGAACAGATCTAAGCAAGAGTGGTGAAGGCCGTTAGGCCTAGCAAGATGAAACATTGAGGCTCTGTTTATTACCTTCAGGCAGTGGGCTTCAATAGTATGAATGAAAGAAGTGGAGCGATCATTGTCCTCTAAAAGATCGAAGTTGAAGTCTCCCGTTAGAAAAAGATATCCTTGGCTTTGTCCCTCAACCAAACCACTGGCATGCCCGAATTTTCAATCTTGAGTATCTAGGTAGGCAATATCAAAATCCTTCTCGGAGTTGTCTATCTACTACCTAACAGGCCTTTCCCTACTGAGCTTTTCGTAGCACTCGCTCTTCTATTACCTCAGTATGAGAATATTTTTCTAACGGGAGACTTCAACTTCGATCTTTTAGAGGACAATGATCGCTCCACTTCTTTCATTCATACTATTGAAGCCCACTGCCTGAAAGTAGTAAGCAGAGCTCCAATGCTTCATCTTGTTACGTCTAACGGCCTTCACCACTCTTGCTTAGATCTGTTCATCACATGTCAGTTGACTTTCATCAATAATTTCTTTCAATCATCTTCACTGTTTACTTGTGGCCATAACCTCATCTCCGTTACTCATAACATCTCCACGCCGTCCAACCCAGTGAGATTTGTCATGGACAGAAAACTCAAATATATCAATGTGTCGGAACTTGCCGCTCTCATTACCAATCACTAGTCACAGCTTACACCCCTTTCCATGAACCTTCGTTGTGTACTACAGCAACCTGAATTTGCGTCAGTAACATCAAGTTGCAATTTTATACCTTTTTCCCACGATTTAAACTTGACACCTTGTCTCGTCAACTTACAGATATCACGAACATTACCATTGATGCTTTTTATCAGCTTGTCCCTCTTAAAGCAATCAAATTCACTGGCAATCCCTTACCTTGACTCACCGAAGAGCTCAGGGTTAAGTTGAAAGAACGTGACAAGCTATATCAGCCTGCCTTGAGACTCAAAACCCCTAGACTTTGGAATCAATACTAGTCTTGTCGCAACAGCCTAACGTTCAAGCTCAGACAGGCTGAGGATTATTTTACTGAAATCAACATGATAAGCCAGCCTTGCCACTCATCAATGTGGCGCGCGATCCGCCAAGCGGGTGTCATGTCCCAAAATCGGGATGGATGTATTTAATTAAATTGGCTCTAGTTCACCCTTTTATGTGACCGGGTAGGTGATTCGAATAACTGAGAGGAGGTTGGTTAATAAAACTATTAAACCCGAAAGATTACTATGAAAACTTATTTATTTTAAAAACCAAACCATTACAAAACGTTACACGATCTACTTCCTTAAAAATAATCTTACTTCTAAAGTTCTGGACACTGCACAGAGAGAGAGAGAGAGTGTTGAAAGCCGAAGATTTCCGCTGGGCTGCTTGAGGTGGTGAATCGGTGGTTCTACGCAGTCCTGAAGGAAATTCCAGGCTCTTTTCTTTAGTCGGACACAATGATGTTTCTTCAAAGTCTTTTAAAACCAAACTAGTCACTGCTGAAACTCTAATTTGTGTTAGCCCTAGCACTTATTCGAAAACTCGCGAATTAGGTGCACTGATTCGAAAACTCAGAAATGCTCTTAAAATAAGACTATAAATAGTCACTCAGGTTGATTTAGATATGTTTTTAAAAATATCGAGACTTTGAAAATCTCTTACTCCCGTGAGTCAAGTCGGGGAGATCTTCCTCGCGGAACGATGTGCATGGGTTGAGCTCTGGATCGCGACTGAAAAACCAAGCTGCTCGGCCCGCGTTCGCGGCCCTATTTATACCCCAATGCATGAGGACCCACCCCCGTAGAAGGGATCATGGACCCTCCCATGTACGTCCGAGTCTGGGGGAAAAACCAATGATTTGGCCCCTTTTCCAAGAGGGCTTGGCCTTGGCCTAATTTATTATAATACTCATCATGTGTGAAAACCCTCTCCTACAGCTATGGTCCGCCTAAACTAACATAGGACCCGTTTCTTTGATGCCTCATTGGGTCAATGTCACTGACCGGTGATCATGAGGGTTTGTTTATGGTCTCCAACCTCCCTGCCGTGACACTCTATTGTTTGGGTCCACTGCTGGCTTTTCCCTCACTCAGCCAGGCGTCCCGTGCTGACGCAATTCTTTTGTCCCCTCCCTCTCTTCCTTCCCCATCTGGCGCGCACGACTATTTCATCGGAGGATGAGAATCCCCGTTAACGTAAGTTTTTTTTTTTTGTTAAAAATATCTTCATTCATGTTTTTTTTGTAATCTTATATTAATAGTTTTCCCCCTTTTTTTTTTCAGTCTGAGCAGTGGCATGCCGTTCGCGAGTGGCGGAAGTGTGAGCGGTTGACCAATCTACATTATTGGTGTGGCCGCTACTCGGAGGATCTACTTGGAGATAAAGATTTTCTAAAATTAATTTGTAATTTTGGTGTAAAAATATGTACCATTTTTCCTTTCCTTTTTATAATAAAAATTCAATTTCTTATGTATTTATTTTCAAAAACCTTATCTCCAAAATTTTTTTATAAATATCTTACGTAAATACTACTAGTACTTATTTAGTCAAAACATTTTTTTTTATTTTAAAAGAAACTGTAACGGTCGAGTTAATTAATCGCGACGACATAAAATTAATTTCATGTTCGCCGCGCGACCGTTAGAACGCAGCACGAGTGGGAATGGAACGCGCGGGAATCGGTAGAATATCGGGCCGGTGAGAAGGAGGACAGGAGTCATTCTAATCACCGCACGCGTTCGAGTACAGATCGTACCGATTCGAAGCTTCGCAAAATTATAAAAAGTACGAGTGAAAGGTCAGTTTTATTGTGTCGCGCGTGCTCGGGAGTTATCGTCGCGACGAAAACAAGTCTTCGACAGGATTGTCATCCTTGGACAACTTGTTAACCTGCGACAACGAGACGACGACACTGGACCGTACGCCGGCATCGAGACACGGCAGTCTACGATTTGGGTATCTAGCTTGGAGGCTAGAGTTTCAGCCTTACGGCTTGTAACAGGTGCACCTGCGGCGTCCTCGTGAGTTATTGTTTGTTAAGCGACCATAATCGTTATCGTGTGAGAGTGTGAGTGATTAAAATCAGTTGTAAAATACTTTGTTTTTCTCGCGCGCGTAAGCTGCCGATAGCAGCAGGTTGTTGTATGCGCGCGCAAATCAACTTAGAGAGCACCGATAACTCTTTGTTGTTGATTGGAATACTCAACCATATGAGTATTTGTTTATAAACTATCACCGTGTCAAGCATAGATTTTTGTATTAGTTTTTAAGTTAATTTTTTGTTATTAAATATTCAAAATTAACTTTCTGAGTAACAATTATTTTTCTGACCGGTGTTCCCCGCGCTCGAATCCTCTAGCCCGCGCCCACCTACCGAAATCAACGAGCTGTCGCGCCCTCCCCGATTAATAAACCGTTTAGGGATATATAATCGCGGACGGAATTTTCTCCTTTTGCAGGAAACTCGTCGACGTGTAGTCGACTGCGGCAGAGCTTATAGAGGCTGTATGACAAACTCGGCAGATCTACGTGGGTTGTACTCCTGAGTCTGCTCGTTTAAATAACGCCCTATAACAAAACAACTTTAATATTTTGAGTGTTATAGCTTGAAACTTCATTGTATAATAATAAAAACTATCATTTAATTTTACAGAATTTTACACAAAAATTATTATTTTTTTTTATATAAACAAAACATTTAGTTATTTAAAACATTCTTGCAAATTTTTTTTTTTTTTTTTTTTTTTTCATTTTAAATATTCCACATTTAAATCTAAATTTTGAATTAAATGTTCTTGATCAATCACATCAATTATAAATCGAGGACATTCGATCATCGTTCATCATTATACAAAGGGTTAATAATAAAGATTTTCGCTGTATAATAAAGATTGTACAGAATTTTTCACAGAAGATCTTTTCTTTTTTTTTTGTAAACCAAATTTCCAATCGTTCAAAAATTATTTTATCGAAATTTTTTTTTATTAAAAAAAAACAAGGTATTCGTCTATTTATTCTTTGTTAACATAAAGTTATTTCAACTCTCGCTATTTTCTTTCTTAGTTAATAAGGGATTAACAATTTCTTTTTATTTGCTTTTTGTAAAAAGGAAAACCTGTGGTGACTTACTATTTCCATATTTTCATGAAATTTTAAATAATTTTAAAGCAAATTCTATATAACAACGTTATCTACATTTTATTTATTTAATTTTTTTTTTATTTTGATTTAATGTTTAATAATTCTGAATTTTACGTTCTCTATCAATCATATTCCTTTTTTTTTGTTAAAATGTTGACAATTATTCTGACCTCACTCATTTGTGAAAGGATATCTCACCTAGACACTATAAAAAAATTTTTTTTTGTCAAGATCTCAATTTTTCACGTATAGTTTACAATTATAGTTTGAATTAGCATTAAATTAAATTTTAAGATTGAGATATAAATTCTATATTCTTGCTTAAAAATATCTTACTATTACCATTATCTCTTTATTTATTTATTTAATTTTATATTTTTTTTTGTAACACTATTTTACGCGATGAAAGCTATTGTATAATTTGTTATTTTAGTTCTACAAATCTGTTTGAGCCTGATGCTCTGTCCAAGGAAAATTCCTGGGTCGAAAACTCAATAGTTAAATAATGATACAGCCAGGGTCTGAAGTTGAGTTACTTCAAGTGGCTGAAAGCTTGAGATCGTGATTGGGGCCTGAACATGGAGTGGTTCAGGTGGCTTTATTTTTGAGAGTATAGCCGGTGCCTGAAGCTGGATTAGTTCAGGTGGCTGTACTTTTGTCATGGTAGCCAGCGTCTGGACTTTAATTAATTTAATTGTCGCAGGTGGCTGAGCTTTAAGACACGTTGCCGGTGTCAGAATTTTGGAGTGTATAACCGAAGCCTGGACTAAGTGTGTCGCAGGGGGCTGAATTTTGAAAGGTGCAGCCGAAGCCTGAACTCTAAGTAATTCAGGTGGCTGTTTCTCGAAAGCGATAGCCGGTGCCTGAGCCAGGACAGCCGCAGGTGGCTTGCGCTTGGAGAGGTTCGTTGGACCCTGGACTTGAGATGTCTCAGGTGATTCCATTTCGAAGGGGGTCGCCGGAGCCCGAACTTGAGGTGGTTCAAGTGGCTGTGCCTTAATCAAGGACTTGAATTCGTAGATTGGTGCCAGAGTCTGAACATGGATTAGATCAGGAGGCTGGACTTCGACATGAGTAGCCGAGGCCTGGACTTGAGGTGTCGCAGGTAGCTGAATTTTAAAATGATTAGCCAGGTCCTGAAACTCAAGCGGTTCAGGTGGCTCGTTCTCAATGGGTGATATCAAGACCTGGACTAAGGGAGTCACAGGTGGCTCAATTTTAAGAAATTGGATGTAGTCACACCACACGTCATCAAAGGTGTCCTGCGTATGGTAGAACATGTCTTTGACGAAGTAGTCGTGGCCACGGTCTACATCCCGGCAGTTTCTTAAACTTTGATCATTTTGGATAAACTCTTGCCAGAGTTGTTCGAGACGCAGGATGCGCTTCTCTGCTAACTCGTGAATCATCAAGGCTCCTTTTTGCTTAAATATTTCGAAATGAGTGACGATTCAATTTCGGATTATAGCTTGCCTGCTAAGGATTCGCGCAAATGAATTTGGTTTTTTCATTTTGCAAGGTAGGGCGGTATTTGAAATAATAAATCAATAGGTAAAAGTTAAAACTATCTTTTGGCTTGGGAAGATTTAAATTGAAACACAATTTAAATTTGTTTTCTAAACTTGAGGCGATTTGGACAAGGCAAAAAAACATGAGTGGTGAAAATGTAAATTGAAACACAATTATTCTTTAAATGAAAGAATGGAAAAATATTCAAACTTATGAATGTCACTGGTGGAACAATCTTTAATTGAAATACAATTAAGATGAGGCAATTATTCTTTAAACAAAAGAATGGAAAAAATATTCAAACTTATGAATATCACTGGTGAAACAATCTTTAATTGAAATACAATTAAGATGAGGCAATTATTCTTTAAATAAAAGAAACTGAAAAAATATTTAAACACATGAATATTATTGGTGGAATAGAATTTAAACTGAAATACAATTTAAGATGAGGCAATTATTCTTTAAATAAAGGAAACTGAAAAAATATTCAAACATATGAATATTATTGGTGGAATAGAATTTAAACTGAAATACAATTTAAGATGAGGCAATTATTCTTTAAACAAAAGAATGGAAAAAATATTCAAACTTATGAATATCAGTGGTAGGACAATCTTTAATTGAAATACAATTAATATGAGGCAATTATTCTTTAAATAAAAGAATGCTGAAAAATATTCAGACTTATGAATATCAGTGGTGGAACAATCTTTAATTGAAATACAATTAAGATGAGGCAATTATTCTTTAAATAAAAGAAACTAAAAAAATATTCAAACATATGAATATTATTGGTGGAACAATCTTTAATTGAAATACAATTAAGATGAGGCAATTATTCCTTAAATAAAGGAATAAAAAGAAAAACTTAAACTTATGAATCGTTCATGAAGAAATAATTTTAAATTGAAATACAATCTCAAATGAAGGAAAACTAATGAACTAGGGACAGAAAAGGAATGAAAGATTGAGTGACTAAGTGTAAATAAAAAATAGAAAACTGAGCAACTAAAGTAGGTAAAGAAGGGTTGTCAATAGGTTAGTAGTGTGCAGTCACCTGACTGCCAGGCCAAACTTTTTAAATAAAAAAGCTTGAAACCATCCAAACAAGCTGGATATCCTTCGTCGATGACTGACAAACCAGGTTATTCAAGAGAACAAACTATGATTGAGTAGGTGGTTTATGGTATTTGATTTTTTAATCTTGACAAGTCCCTAAAAATGAAAAAAATGCAATTGGAATTTTTGAAAATATAAACTTGAAAAAAAAATATCAACAGATTGGCTACTAGAAATAATTTGATTATACTATACTAAGGAGATTGGCAAAAAATTGATTCCAACGCTGACTCTAACAACCATAAGAAACAGTACATTTGAACCCAAGGTTATCGAAGAACTCTGGGAGTGCTGCTGCAGCTGTACGAGGGCTCGAGGACTACCAGTTGGTGAAGAAAGTCCCTTCGCTTGCTCCCACAGGTGCCAAAGGTTGCTCAGATGTGGTTGGACAGTAAGCGTGGACCTCAGTTTAACAGGTAGTTTCACCTGCAAATTCAATAATGTCAGATAAGGTGGAACAAAATAAAATGAAATTAAGTTTTCAGGTGAGCTCAATATTAACAAAGTAAACATTGAAAAAATTATTCCTAATTTTATTGGTCACTTGACCCTAAAATAATCAATTGTTTACCAAAATAGTAACAGCTGTACTCAATTATTGAGGAATTGGGTCAACTGACTGTTTGTTTTGGAAGGATAAAAATAAATTAATTTAAGAAAAAGGCAAAATAGAATGGAGAACAATGCAGCTAACTTTACCCACACAGTTCCAAGGCTAAACAAATACAAGAAAAAATTGAAATTATTAAATTGCGCAACACAAGTTTGCGACTTGGAGCGGACCCACCGTATTAGCGGAGTCAGCTGGTCGAGGTGCCTTCTCTCTCTCTCCCACTGCAGAGGGGCTGCAGTGCGGCAGGGATGTAGCAGGCCGATGGTCTTCAGCTGATGGCAAGCGGTGTTGCCGAGTCGCCTTCCGATCCACCGTCGTCTTAGTTTTTGGTCGGGCCGTTGGGCGTCTTTATTGCTCCGTGGCTCGTGCTGTAGGCGAGACTCCTTCCCTTTTCCAATATGGCCGCGAAGCTTCACGTGGCTCTCCGGCGAGGCGTCTCCGTTTGCCGTTTGCGGTTATGAAACTGGCGGCGTCGATGCACTTCTCTTCTATTTTCACTTGCGACGCGCTTTTTCCGGAGAACTTTTCCCCACAAGGGATGCCAAATGTTTGAAGAAATAAATTAACGCGAGCGAAAGGGGACGAGGAGAAGGCAGGAAATCACTGGGCTTCGAATAAGTAACACTGGCATTTAATTATGAACTTTAACTTTTGGTAAATTTATTTATCGGTATCTAAGTTTACAATGGAGGAGAGTGGTCACGCCGTTTTGACCGGGTGGCACTCTACCTCTGGGAAACTAGGTGGAATCGTCGTCGATAAGCGGTCGATCTACGACGATGGCGCTGAGTCCCGTGATGCGTGGTCGCGGCATCACGGTCGCAGCAAGACTGGCGAGGGCGGAAACTGGTCACTCTGGACAGCTCTGGCGTGGGTCGCTCGCATGACCAATCACGTGGCAATAAAAGGCAGTAAATCTCAAACAAAATCGGACATGTTTCTGACATTGAAGCACATCTTTTACAACAAGCTACGTGATTACAAGGTCGGAATATCGTTTTTAATTCTCTGGTCAGGCATACTTTACACGCTAATTCTGTTCGAATATCCTCATTGTCACTCTCACCGTCTTCCTCAGCGGGGTTTTCTTTTTCTTTTAAAACTTCTTTCTCTTCTTCTTCTTCTTCCAGCTCCAGCTGATCAATGACCCCTTGAACATCTATGTTGTGGTCGAGGACTGGCCATTCTGTTGCTTCAAAAGTATTTACTAGCTATTGTTCCAGAATATTTATTCGCGTATCATCCGACATACCGTTGAGAAGTGTATTTATTCTATCGGTGTTGGCTATCACGAAGGCGCACCTACTACTCCAAAACATGTGTGTTATTGAAGGGTATGAATCGTAACTCCACCATTCTTGTCGTAATCCACAAAAAGGGCATACGGTTTGATCACGAATTCCCGTGTAAATGAACCCAGCCGCGCTTAGCCTTTCAGAATGATAAAGTGCGTTTGGCCAATTAATAAAAGTCTGTAATCTTATGTTGTTGATGTTGTAATCTATCGCGACTACGTCCACTATTTCTTCTACTGCTGGTTCTGTAACCCTTGCGTGGACGTCTGTCTCTTCGTTTGTAGGCTCAGTGTAACTCAGAGCGCTCCTGATTAGATCATCTATATAAAAAAAAAAGGTAATGCTATAAAAGGTGCTAATTCCTCCTCTAATTCCATTTGTCTTTCCGGACTGTTGTTGGCACTTTCTTCTTCAAGGATACTGGCTTGAGGTGATTGAGGTTCTTCTGAAGGATTCCCCTCTAAAGTTATTTTATATTTTATCTCAATCACTGTGTCTGGTGATCTCATTATGCCCGCTGAGTGTAAAAATGCCCCTATTTCTAATCTGTCGTTACCTCTGAACCAAATTGTTTCGAGTGCGTTAAGGCAACCTTGGCAAACTATTAATTCACCATCGTCCTCCTTTATTTTCGTAACTCGTTCGAATTCTCCCGTGCGTTGCGTAACGCAGCTAGTACATAGGATCTCCTCGTTTGCTGACTTAAAGTAGATTTTTTTAGCGAATGATCTCATGTTTAATATCTCGTTTTACTATAACATCCTTTGTCGTTTAGGAGTATCTTTTATTTGGATTGTTATGTAAATTTTAATTTTTGCTCAAGGGTTTTATTTATTTAATTTTATTTTATTTTTATTTTATTATTATTATTATTATTATTATTATTATTATTATCTAATTTTTTTTCTGCACTTAACAATAGTCTAAATTATAAACTACCTTAAAATTAAAATGTTTCTTGTCTCTTTCTGCTGCGTTCATTTCTTCTCAAGGAGTGTTTGCCTCAGGATATCTTTCTGCAAGTCTCTGTGTTTAAAAAAAAAAATTTTCTTATTCCTTTAAAGATTTTTTTTTTTTCTTTCTTACATGCTTTTCTCGAAATTTCCACTTTGCATAATGTTTCACATGCTTAACCTTTAACCTTACATATCAACTTTGAATAATACACTTTTTTAACTATAATATTATAATTACTAATTTTTTACTATAATTGCATTCTCCTACGAGCCAATCACCAAAACAAACATTAATTTATATTTGTTAAAATTCTATTCCTATTTCTGTTGCATAATATCTAATTTCTGTCGTTGAGTTAAGGCGTAAGCTATTCCCTTGTATTATCGCTTTTCTTCGGACTTCCTGCTGAGTCTTTTTATACATCTTTCTCCTTCCCCTGTTCTTTCATATTTCTTCCCATGTAAACGAAAAGTTGAGTCACCGAGTTAAACAAGGCGCGTAACAGTTTAAAGCTCACTCCGAAAATTGAAAATAATGTATGTCCTCTTATGATGGTGTCAACCATCATTTTAATAAGTTTAATAATCATAAAACATGCAATAAAAATAGAAGAAACATTTCCCAGTGTTAAAAGATGGCTACACATTTTATTCCAAGTCTTTTCTACTAATGATTCTAGTGTATCATTGTCGAAAAACCCCTCAATTGATAAACCCTGATCTATCACCTTAGCCCCCGAAAAACCTCTAAGGACGTTTGACATAATTGCCTTTTTTTCTAAACTCATCATTATGTGGTTCCTTAAACGTTTTGTGTCTTTCTGGTTGTAAATACCTCCCGTTGCGATTGTTTTCGCGTCCGTATAATTCCAAAAAGGTTTTGTTATGGCTTGAAGGACCTTCGACTCACCGGTGAACGGACTCGACTTGTCTAATCTTACTCACGTATCTCCTACCCTATACATAGGTGGTAACTTCTGATTACAGTCAATTTTGGTTCCTTTTTCTAATAGTATTTTTGTTCGCGGTGCTAAAAAGAATTCATCTTTTCCCCGAAAAACAGGTAATTGCTCGTAACATTGATCTATAGTAGGTCTCAACTCGACCTCGACCTTTGCACATTTCATGGTATAAATAATTTCCCCCACCGTCAAACTTAAAATTCCTGGCTTTTTCATTAGTTTATAACCAAAATCGTCTGGTGAGATTGATGCGATCGATAAAGCGTTATTCAGTACTTTTCTTTCAAGCTCACATTCCCGTTTCAAAATGTCGTAATACAAATTATTAATTTGGGTTTTTAAGTGTTTTTCTACGTACACAAATTTTGAATTTATATACGCAAAAAGATCTAGATTTGAGGTTGCTATACCGGTATTAAACATGTTTTCCTCGTCTACCTGTTCTTGTAAGAACAACAGTCTCGGATGTTCAGTGCGTATTAATTTATAATCACACGTGTTTAGGTAACCTGTCTTCCAGAAAGCGAAAGTATAATCTTCCGATCCTACACTGTACAAAACTTTGTTTTCTCCCGCCTCGTGTGCGATTTGCACTTTTCCGTCATATAGCACTGAATATTTTTTTAATCCGCACGTGTCTAGTGGTATCGTATCCCAAAAAGCAATGCTACCGTCGGAGTATACGCAAGTCGTCATAGTTACAGGACAAGTTAAGTCCGATTGTAATCTGATTTTATTAGTTTCGATATGGACATCCGCATAATAGTCTTTCAAAATTATTTCTGCCCAACCTCGAACCACGACGTCCTCCCAAGATCCCCATTTATTTTTACTGCCCCCTTTATTATATTTCCGCACTTCAAACTTAGTTTATTTTCATCCCCTGTCCCCACGATTGTTTTATAGAAAGGTTTTAGCCTCAACATGTAATTCGTAAAATTATTCGCAATTCTTATGTCGCACTCATGGAAATTTATGTTACGTAGTTTCGTTAGCAAGGTCTTTTCACAGCTGTTTGTTTTTAAGTACTCGAACGATCTTTTCGGGCATAGATAAAACCCCTTTTCCACCAGACATTTATTTAGTTCGTTGTAACTAAAAAATTCATGTCCCTCATTTTTGACAGTAATAAATTTATCCGTTGGATTGATAAAAGCTGTACACGTGAAATCCTTTAAAATATTTTGCGGCAATAGTATAGGAATTCGCTATAAATTTTAGCTGCATCATCAAATTTCATAGGTATAAAATATTCCGTTAAGCCCTGTGTTCCGTTCATACCTCTTTTTATTTCAAGCAAAGTCTCAAATTTTAATAATTCTAGCAAGCTTTCAGGAGTGTTAAAGATTCTATTAGCAATACGCATATCATATTCTAAACGTCATAAGGCGTTTCCGCACAATTTATTCTCTAGGAGGGTAGACAATTCAGTACCCTTTTGAAAAGCAGAAATCATCAATTTCAAATTTTCTAGATGTTCTATCATCAACCTATGTGCTTCACTCGCTGCCCTAGCTAAGTGGTAATATTCATCAAGGTATAGACGGGCTACATCCGATTCCCCCATATTGCTTAGTCTTAATGATCCCTTAGTTCTATCAATAACTGCCGAATTTTCCCACCAAACGTCACTCTCGCTTTCAAAAATCACCCTTTTTATTTCTTTTTCCGTTTCCTTTCTCTCTAGAAGTCTCCTCGTTTCTTCCCTGGTAATAGTTACCTTTGACTTATTAAAGTATTTAATTACGGTTTAATGTTAACTCAAAATATCATCGTAATTTCTTATAATTTCGTCGAATTTTTCAAAAACAGTTTTATTTTGGTCATTGCTCATAGGTGTTATGCAAGTCTTTAACTTAATTAAATTTTCACGCGCCTCCTTAATATTATATTGTCCTATATAAAAATTAAAAATTAATCCATAACACAAAAATCTTCCGCGAAGCGAATTTCAGGTAACTCTGTAAATATTAATCCAGAATTATCTAAGGCTTCGATTTCGATTAACTTGTCCGCCTTAATATAACTCGCCCAAAGAACAAGGAGCAATAGCGACGTTTTCTGCATTCTCCTTTCTCCTTTTTTTTCTGTAATTTAGAAACTACGCTTATTTAATTTAGATTTAATCGTATATTATTTATTTATTTATTTATTTATTATTATTTTTTTTCAACCTTCCACCTTATTTCATGCATTAATTACCCTAAAAAAAATTTTGTCTTTCTCTCTCTCTTTTTTTTTTTTTTTTTTTTATTTCTTTTTTATTTTATTTGCGTGTTAATTATAAACTATCATTAGAGTTAGTGTAAGCTATCAACTTTCTTGTTCAACATACGAAACTCTCAGTCTATTCGCGTGCACCGTTTTTACTTTATTATTTCTCATTCGTATGGTCACATTTCCCTTTTTATTGGGAATATCAACAACCGTGAAAGGGCCTGTATACTGGTCTTCGAATTTATGTATCTCCCCACCTTTTAACAAATACACGGACATGCCGATTCTGAACTCTTTTGGGTTGATTTTTTTATCATAGTAATATTTAGCACGAATTTTAGAATTTATCAATTTTTCCCTAGCTATTCCTTGCACGCTATTTAATCGTTTGCAAAGACCTTCAATGTACTGATCGTAGGTCAATATCTTTTTTCTAAGGTCGCCACGGGGATTCTCTGCGGGAGTTGTCGCTACCCGACCAAAAAACGAGTTCGTGCGGCGAAAAAGAATATGACGAGTGGTACGTCGTATTGTACGAGAAGCAAGCTAATTCTAACATATTGCTCTAAGAATTATTTTTATCAACGATCGTTTTGATGTATTCACATAAACTATGATGCATTTTCTCTATACTGCCATTCGAGCTTAGCCTATACGGTGTAGCAAATTTTTGATTAAACCGAAATATTTTAGCGACTTCTTTCATCAATTTGCTGCAAAAATTTGTTCCTAAATCCGATAAGATAACTGAGGGTGCTCCAAATACACAGATAAACCTTTTTACTAGCGTTTCTGCTACTGTTGCGGTGGTCACGTCGCGTAGTGGCAGTGCTAAACTATATTTAGTGAAAGTACATTGAATCGTTAATATATTATTATAATTATCCGGTGTAGGCTTAAAAGGTCCTACTATATCTATCGCAGTACAAAAAAAAGGTTCAGGAACTGACGGTGTAAGAACTAGTTTCTGTTTAGTTTTTACTCTTCTCAATTTTTGTAAATTACACGTTAAACAACCTCGTATAAACTCTTGTACAGACTCCTTCAAATTTTCCCAGTAATAATTTTGTTTTAATTTTTGATAACACTCTTGTACTCCTCGGTGTCCGGACATAACTGTACCATGATTTTCGCGCAATATTCGCTCTCTTTCGCTTACCGGGACGTATTCTATCAACCCTTTACATAGAATAAATTTTGTTGAACACTCTTTGAAAGTATCTGTAAAAATATTAAGTACCTCTCCCCACGATACATTTTCAATTTCGCTACTTTCTGCTAAACTAACTGAAACTATCTCGTCCTTCGTTAATAAATCCTTCAACACATTAAGTGCTTCCTTTATATCAATCTTAATCTCTTCTGTACTCAAAAGTTCCTTCCTTCGTAATACTACCGCGAAACTGTATCTGTGTTTGCGTAAGCACGACTGAGCTCTTACTTTATGAACTTTTATTTCGCCTACATTTCAATCTTTGAAATAAGGTAATTTTTTACATTAAAATAATTGTTTAGAGCCTTCGTCACATGGTTTCACTTCCGTGGTAATGGAATATAAATAATTATCTTTTCGCAAAAACAATTTTTTTCTACACTTTGCAAATAATTCCCCCTGCGGTTGGTCGCAGTCGCTGGTATTAGTCGCTGGCAAGGTCTCGCTCAATTCTTCCCCAAGATCTCCCGCTGTGGGACTTTCTGTTCGGGGGCCTGATTATCTAACTCGATACGCGTGAAACGCGCGTTTAGTTACCACAGCAGGTTTTCACAATTTATTCACCCGCCTTTCGTTAGGTTTCCTACCGCGTGTTGTTTTGTAATTTTTCCTCTGAATTTTTCCTGTGGCAGATCTTGTTATTATACTTATATCCCGGATCTCCGTTTCTTTAGCATCTACGGGGTAACGACTAAGGCAATCCGCTTGTACATTTGATCTCCCTGGGAGATAAACAACTTTATAATCATAACAACTTAATTTTATTAACCATTTACTGATTCTGGCCGTCGGATTTGGTAAGATATGTTAACGGAAGGTGGTCCGTATAGGCCGTAAACGTTCTGCCGAGTAAATAGCATTTAAAACTGGTGACTGTATAAACAATTGCTAAAAATTCTCGTTCATATGTTTAATATCCTAATTCACTGCCGCGTAATACCCTGCTTACATACCCGATAAGTCTCTCGTATCCTTGAGCACCCTGCGCAAGCAATCCTCCAATGGATGCTTGAGCCGCATCACAATAAACGTGTAAGGGTAAGGTCTCATCGAAAAACTGAAAAACCGGTTTTTCACATAACTTATTTTTAAGTGTTTCAAAAGCTTCATTAGCTGTGTCTGTTCATTCGCGTTTCTTTTCTTTCTTTAAAAGGTCGGTAAGTGGCTTTGCGATTTTAGACAAATTTGGAATAAATCTACGGTAGTAATTACACAACCCAAGAAAACTGCGAGTCGAGCGAATGTTATTTAGTTTTGGAAAGTTACGGACCGCTATTAATTTTGAACTATCTGGTGGAATCCCGATTTCACCTAAATGATGTCCTAAAAATATTATTTCGGTTTCTGAAAATTCACATTTTTCCGGTTTTAACTTTAAGCCCACCTCTCGGACTCTTTGTAGAAATTTTTCAATTTTTAAAATATGTTCTTCAATTGAATCAGAATAAATAATGCAGTCATCAATATATATAAAAATGGTTTTTTTCTGCATATCGAAAAAGGCTTTATCCATAATTCTTTGAAAAGTTGCTGGTGCGTTTGATAACCCGAAAGGAGTTCGACACCACTGAAAAAATCCCGCAGAAGTCGCAAAAGCAAAATTTTGTGTCTATCGTCGGGGTGTAAAGGCACTTGCCAGAAACCCTGCACTAAATCAAATTTACTATAGTATTTTGCGCCATTCATAGCATCAAAACAATCCAATATCGAGGGGAGTTGATATTGGTCCCTCACTGAGACCCTGTTCAACGCTCTATAATCAGATACACAGCGATAAGCTCTCTTATTAGTCCGGTCTGGTGGCTTAGCCACAAGAAAAATATTATTTAAATAGTTACTATTACTTGGTTCAATAATTCTGTCATCTAGCATTTCTTGAACTTGGCGTTTAATTTCGCCCTTCAACGCGTGTGGTAATCGAAAAGGTTTTGAAACAATAGGTCTGTCATCTGTAGTATTAACACGATGACTCAATATTTCCATAGCGCTTAATTTTTCATCTTTCAAGTGAAAACAATCAGAATATTTTTCGATCATACCCTCCATTTTTATTTTCTCCGACTCATTCAAGTGATCTAATTTTATTAAATTTTTAATTTCAACTGCCCGTTCATTTTCGTCTGAAATAAAGGTACTTGCGTTTCCCTCTTCCCTCCGCGAGTTTTCGAAAGTGAACAAATTTTCGATCTGATGATTGATAAACGGATTTTTGCTTCCATTTTAAAAAATTTCAAACGTGTTCATTTCTTCCAAACCTTCAAAATCGTCAAAAGTTTCTGACTCGTTTTTTTCCCAGGGATCAATCTGCCCCGCTCGTAAATCTGTCAGATCGAGCCGCGGTCGTTCTTCGAACTCGGCCGTTTTCTTGTCTACGGGGACGTCTTTAAAAACCCCCTGCTCGGCCTTTTCATTTAGTTCTAAAGGTAACTCAAATTCTACTCGGTTATTGCAAGCCATTACCGGCCTTTCCGCGTTGCGTAAGAAAAATTTTGCTTTTCCCATGATCAGGCTCCCATTGTTACATGATTTTTGTGGCCCTTCACCACCCTGAACGTCTTCCCTTTTTTCTTCATCATCGTTTTTTCTTTTTTCTTCGGTCGTCTCGCTTTCAACCGCATTGGTTTTCAAGTTAAACGATAAATTTTCGACTAAATTGCATCTATTATAACCGACACCAGTACCTAGATTCTTTACAAAATTTTCTTGTTACGTACCTTTTTCATTTTTGAATTTATTCTCGAAGTAGCTTTTTACCTTACCACTGAATTTTACCGATTCCTCGTTATTACTTTCACAAACTTTTCTAATTGGTGTAAATGATTTTTCATTCCTTAAATCGATCTCATTTAGATAGTTATTATTCATAAAATATTTATTTCGCGCATAATTATTTTTTGATTTAATTTCTTGATAAATATGTCTTTCATTTTTAAATTGGATTTGATTCTCGAAGAATTATATTCCCCCATCACAGTTCAAACAATTATTTCCATAATCAATCTTTGCAGAGCTTTTTCTAAAAAAATCTGTCCCTAACACTCCTACCGGAAGATTAAAATCGTCATCGACTAAATGTAATTCAATTTTTCTACCATTAAAATAAAAAGTGATTTTTCCTAGTTTTTGCACTAGCTGAGAAGTTATCCCCTATAAATAAATTATATTTGTAAAATCAATTTCAATATTCTCACTAATCTCGCTTTTTTTTACTATGCTTACTGATGCCCCCATGTCTAACAGAAAAATAATCGGATTTTTAAATTCTTCTGCGCATAATTGAACTGTGGGTCTTGTAAGAGCTTGTGTTATGTTTACAGTCTCGATTTTGGTATTGTGCCAGTCTCTCGCCATGGAGCTGGGTTCTGGTTGGTATTTTCGTGCGTCCCCGCCTGTTCGGCGGGGGAGTGCAGGTTTTTTGAAAAGTTTTGAGCGCTTCCGCTACCTGCGTTTGTCTGATTAGTATCGCGTAGCTATTTCATATAGGTTTTTATTCCGTGACCTTGTTCATTACATTAAAAACACGTCATTGTGTTTGAATTAGTGTTATAATAGGATGCCCCCCTATTTTGTGTTTGATCAAATCTTTGATTATTGTTTTCACGATTAAAATACTCCGATCTATTAAAATTTTGAATATTTGAAGTGTCACGTCTATCTCTGTTATAATTATTTTGATTATTTTGACAGGCTGCTAAGTGGTTAGTATAATAATTGTTTGAATTTCGATCTCTAGGTCTTTCATTGGGAGTTCCCTTTGAAGTAAAATACCACGGGTGGTCTTGGACGCTTTCATATACCTCGTCTCGTTTCCAATTTCCAAAAGATTCTGGATCGAGCTCCGCTAATTTATGCTTTAAGTTAATAACTAGAATTTATCTCTCAAATTCGTATTTTCATACATAAATTTTGCGTATCGCCAGCAGTTCATCAAATAGTGATTCATTCCGTTACAAAAGCTTCATGTAACATTATTCGTCTCTTTTTCCATAAAATGTACTCTTCTTATTTCGCGAGGGTTTTCGCTCCTATTTCTATTTGTATTATCGAATTGATCTAATTCTACTAACGTTCCCGTGATTGCGCGTTCCGCTTGCAGTGCTTGCTCTCGCGCTTCTTCCCAATTTTTGGGAATATTTAATCGTGATTGTAACTCCCATATAGGTTTTTAACAAAATATCGCAAACAGTTAGTTCTGATTTCAATCTCTGCTAAATCTTCCCCCAAATCTTTCCTTTCGTGACAAATTGCTTTTACCAACTCCCTTTCTAATGCTCTAATTTTGTTTAAAAATTGCATAACTGGTTCTCCCCTTTTGTGTTTTGTATTTACTAATTCTCCTGCAAGTTCAAAATAAGTTCTAGTGTTGCCGTAGATTGGCATGAAAAAGTCCTCAATTTCGCGAACTGTTTTAAAATTATGATCACGTGCACATCTGAGTGCGTCGCCAAATAATCTTATGCGTATTACTTTAGCTAATTCTCCTTCGGCTTCAGGGACAACTAAATTTCTCGCTTCATAACATCCCTCTAAGAATTGTTCAATCTGAACATTTGACCCTGACCAACGCGGCACTAGCTCAATATTATCCCGCAAGGATAATCCTCTCATCTGCATAATTACTGAATCCATTCCTACGGAGGTTTTGTTTTCAACTTTAACTTTTTTGCTGGTCATATTTGGTAAATTTTCTATGCAACTATTAAATTCAACTGACGAAGTTGAATCAATCTCTTCAATATGGCTTGTACTATTATTTTTATTTAATTTTTCACTAAAAGCTATTATTTTATCTTTCAAAAACTGAAGTACGTTTGGAAATTTAAAATCTTTGACCAATGATTTTTCAAGTTCGTTTAACCCTTGTTCTCTTTGAAAAATGAGCTTATTACCGCGGGTTATTATTCCTCTTCAAGGCTGTCTTTCACGATTTGAAATATTAATTTTTCAGGTATAGTCTCTTCCTCTACCTGTATTGTTTGAAAATTGAAGTTTAGTTCCGAATAGGGTGTGCTTGTGGCAATATCTACATCTACATTATAATACGCAGCATCCGTTTTTTCTGTCCATCCGTCCGTCCGTCCGGGATCAACTTTAAAAATTTGATTACAACGCTCCTAATCATCGGATTCAATTCAAATTTGGTATACGGATATTTTCGAAGATGAATATTATGAATCTAACTTCCGTTTTTTTGTTTCAATTTTTTTTTTTTTTTTAATACAAGTATTTCTATTTTATCGATTTTTTTCATCAATTTTATTTTAAAAATTTAACATGGCTCTCCAAGGTAGGTTTTGAAGGGTACTGATACAAATATCACTTTGAATTTTTAATTTGTCTTAAATAAAGTGCACTTAAATAAGGTGAAATTATAATTCTCTCCCAATGTATTGGATTTATACGAAAATTTGTTTTCGATGTCTTTTGAGGGTCAAGATTACGAATCTGATTTTCAATTTTAAATTTGATGACTCTAATAAGATCTATACTCAAATAAAGTTAATTTGAAATTTTTGCCCCATACATCTGACTCGTAATAAGTTTTGTGTATTGGGATCTCTAATGCTCTTCATTATGAATATGATCGTAGATTTTTATTTTACCGTGGATGAAGTTTACTTATATAAGGTAAAATTTTCCTTTGTTCTCAATCTATATTAGAACAATCAGAAATTTCGTATACACCTGTTTTCATGTTTTCAAGGGTGCTGATTACAATTCTCACTTTGAACTTTTAATTTGCCTCAAATATTTTTAATTTTCCTCAATATTTAAGTACACTTAAATAAGGTGAAATTATAATTCGCGCCTAATACATTGGATTTCTTCGAAAATTTAGATTCTTTGGCTTTTGAGAGTCCAGATTATGAATCTGAATTTCAATTCGTCGGTTTAGTTTTGAAAAGTGACATCTCAAAAATACCGTTTTGAAAAGTGACATCTCAAAATTGCAGTTTTGAAAGGTGACATCTCAAAATGTTTTTTTTTTAAAGTGACATCTCGGAGCAAAATTTATTTTTGGTAAATTTAGATTTCATAAATAATATTGAAAGACATTTTTTTTTTATGACACTGATCAAATACATGAGTGTTCGGTTATTACCGCAACTACTACTAAACTTATTACCGCAAAACATAAAAATTCAATAAAATGTGCAATAATAAAATTGGTTTTTTCGAAATTTATGATTATAACGAATTCACACACCATTCGAATTTTCAAATTCAATATCGGTCGGCCGTCGCGCTGCAAATTAAAATCTGGTTCGACTCCGGGGTAATAAAAAAACCAACCGATAAGTTTTAAGCCCCAATAACCCTGGGCTCAGCGATCCATAATATTTTTAATAAACAAACAACTAACCAACAAGCTTAACACCCTAAACTCATCGAGCACGCGAGTTTTTTTTAATAAATAAATAAATAAAAAATCCCTCAAGCTGCTACAACCCCATAACGCCGAACTCGCGAGATTATTTACAAATAAATAAAAAAATATATATTCCGAGCTCCTAGAACCCTATCGGGACCCTAGGGGGTAATCACTTACAAGGAGATGCTTTGTCCTATGGGACCTGGATTTTCATGAAACTTTGCACACAGTTTTTATTTATCATAAAAAAAAGCCCTTCGGTGTTCTTTCTCTAGAACGGGCCTTTTTTCACCTACTTCCCATATAACCCCTGCGTTAAAAAGTAGGCTGTTTCCTATCAAAAAATTCCTCCTTGGATCGTATTGCACTTAGAAATATCTGGAACCTCGCATTTTTTTGGTTTTTCAAGTACTTTTGAAAAAAAAATATTAAAAAAATTTTTAGAATGTTTTTATCTATGAAAAATTGAGGTTTCTAAAGCCAATTTTTAGTCGATTCGGGTTACAATATACATGGATGAAATCATTCAAAAAATTTTTTTAATATTTTTTTTTCAAAAGTACTTGGAAAACCAAAAAAATGCGAGGTTCCAGATATTTCTAAGTGCAATATGGTCCAAGGAGGAATTTTTTGAAAATGAGGCCAAAAACGGCTTTTTATAGGAAACAGCCTACTTTTTAACACAGGGGTTATATGGGAAGTAGGTGAAAAAAGGCCCATTCTGGAAAAAGAACACCGAAGGGCTTTTTTTATGATAAATAAAAACTGTGTGCAAAGTTTCATGAAAATCCAGGTTCCAAAGGACAAAGCCTCTCCTTGTTAGTCCTCTTTGAAAAAGGACCAAGAGGACTGAAAAAGGACTAAGAGGACCTAAAGAGGACCTAAAGAGGTCCATGAGGACCTAGAGGATCTAAAGAGGAGTGAGAGGACTGGGAGGATTGAGAGAATATTTAAACAATTATGACGATAAAACAACTAGAATTTTTATTAGATAACAAAATCTGCAATTAATTGCATATTACAGTTACTTTTTTACTTATTTTCTTGCATATAATTTTTTTCTTTAGCTTTAAAATTTTTTAAACTTATAAAGAAATCTTTTAAAGTAAAATCAAAATAATACTTTGTAAATATTGATTCAAGAAACAGATTAGTGCAGATTTACCAGAAAAAATTAATACAGTAAATTTTTTTAAATTTTGTCTTGAGAATGAAAAAAGATTACACGAATAAATAGTATAGCGGGTAGTGGTTATAACTGAAATAGAAAAAAATTAAAAATACTTTTGTTGAACAAATTTATTCCCAGCTGAAAAAATCCATATGGAAATCCATATGGAAATCCATGCAGTACCCCATACGGAAATCCATATCGAAATCCATATGGAATTCCGTATGGAAAATTGAAACAGATTTCCATATGGATTTTCAAAAGTAATGAATTTTTTTTTTTTATAATTTTTTTTTTCTAAATGTTTTTTATTATTTAATAATAGTTTTAAAAAATTGATTAGCATAATCATTTTTATGCCTTTTTCCAAAATAATATTTATTGTATTTATCTTTTCTCCTTATCCAAAATTTTTTTTTTTAATTCAATTCTTTTCATTTTGATTTTATTAATATTTTAAAAATTAATATTTTACAATCTTCATATTTTATTTTGATTATTGATAACTATTTATAGTTAAATAATTTAATGTAACCAAACAGTATAATTAATTGTGACTTTTTTCAATTTGATTAATTATTTTTTGAAGTGTAATATACTAAAAAAACTAATAATTTTCACAAGTTTTTCAAGTAAAAAAATTTATTTTTTTTTGTAACATGTGATTTCTCATATGTGATATAGTAATTTTATCAATGGATGACAAAAAGATTTTACTACATTAGTATATACGTATACAGTTAGTCGCAGAAAGTTTCTAACAAAACAATAGTTGCTTTTTTCTGTTTTTAGTGAATCCAGAGTAACCAAATTTATTCTATTAATTTTTGAAGTGGTTTATTAAGCTATTGCTACTATTTATTTTACTAATGAACACAACTTTTGACTAAATAAACATAATATCATTTTTTATATAATCAACAACACTACATAATAATAATGTAAATATGGATGTCAGGACATGCTGAGAAAATTCTGAAAAGTTACGAACAGTTACATATGAACTTAAAAATACTCTGTTAAAATTCTGAAATGATTCAGAGTCTAATGGCTGAGAAATTAATTTTTTTTTTTTGGCTCTTTTGTAGCTTTTAAATATTGTCCTGACATCTATATTTACAATATTATTATGTAGTGTTGTTGATTATCTAAAATATTATATTTTGTTTATTTAGTCAAAAGTTGTGTTCATTAGTAAAATAAATAGTAGCAGTAGCTTAATAAACCACTTCAAAAATTAATAGAATAAATTTGGTTACTCTGGATTCACTAAAAACAGAAAAAAGCAACTATTGTTTTGTCAGAAACTTTCTGCGACTAACTGTATACGTATATACTCATGTAGTAAAATCTTTTTGTCATACATTGATAAAATTACTATATCACATATGAGAAATCACATGTTACAAAAAAAAATAAATTTTTTTACTTGAAAAACTTGTGTAAATTATTAATTTTTTTAGTATATTACACTTCAAAAATAATTAATCAAATTGAAAAAAGTCACAATTAATTATACTGTTTGGTTACATTAAATTATTTAACTATAAATAGTTATCAATAATCAAAATAAAATATGAAGATTGTAAAATATTAATTTTTAAAATATTAATAAAATCAAAATGAAAAGAATTGAATTAAAAAAAAAAATTTTGGATAAGGAGTAAAGATAAATACAATAAATATTATTTTGGAAAAAGGCATAAAAATAATTATGCTAATCAATTTTTTAAAACTTTTATTAAATAATAAAAAACGTTTAGAAAAAAAAAATTATTAAAAAAAAAATTCATTGCTTTTGAAAATCCATATGGAAATCTGTTTTAATTTTCCATACGGAATTCCATATGGATTTCGATATTGATTTCCGTATGGGGTACTGCATCGATTTCCATATGGATTTCCATATGGATTTTTTCAGCTGGGTCGATATATAAAAGTCGCACAACAACTAGGGTAAAGTCAACAAGGATTACAAATTAAATTCAAATAAATCATGAGAAACATATATTTTTTTATTTTTTTTTTTTTAATAAGAAACAACGAGATAAACAAAGAAGAAAAAAATTCAAATCTCAGTAACTTTTTTGGTTTAATTTTTGGAAATAAGGTACCGTACCTAGTATGGCCCCCCTAAGCGAGAATTGACGTTGTGGCGAATCAAATCAATATTTTTTGCCGTGTAAGGATTCATTTTGAAGCTCAATTCAAGAGCTTTAAAATGAGACCTTACGCGCTAGACTTTGATCAATGAGCTTGTAATGCCTGAGGATTTACCAAAACAGGTTCTTTTAAGACACCAAAAATTTGTATACCTAATATGGCCCCCTTGAAGTAAAATATTAATTGCGATTTGTTTCTATTTTTTAGATCAATATGGATAGGACAGGATATAGATTAAAAAAACTTTAAATTATCATTATATCAAAAATTGTTTATTTAAAAATTGAGCCTTTTTTATAATTTTTTTGAAAGCTTTGCAACCAGTAGAAAAATTTCAACTTTAAATTTTTATCAAAGTTTGTTTTTTGAGCTAGAATGTTTTTTTAGTTATAAAATAAAAAAAAGCTATGAAACAATTAAATTTCACCTCACAGTTAGTTTTTGATTTTTCGGTTGGTGGATTTACTGCGCATATGCAGAGACTTTTGTGTCTCATTCAAAATACATGGGAAACCACAAGTTCAGGTAGTTTTCCGTTTATTTCTCGAATATCCGACTTGGTCCAGGTCTGAAATTTTAGTATGTTATGAAGAAATTAAAAAAATCAACTTTTCAGGGTGATTCCGTGAAGGGGCAAAGTGGGCCACCCATTTTTTAAGGCCTCTGATAGAAACGAAATTTTTTTTTCTTTCACAATTCATAACTCGGTCTCTAATTATTGGATCGGAACCGGGTTTGGCGCAAAATTTTTGTCTTTAGTTGTACCTTTTAGAAAAATTTTTGTCTCTACAATTTTAGGAAGTTTTACTGCACATAAATCATCCATAATCTTACAATTTTCAAAAAAATGTGGTTTTTTAGACATTTCAATGCCGTTTTAGCTTGAAAGTATAACAAAGTATACATTTTCTGAAAGAATCAAAAAGAACTTTGAAGGTGAAAAATTGAGACAGTTCGTTAAAAAACCATTCAAAACTTGAAAATTTGGCGCGTAAACCCCCATTTTTTTTTATAAAAAGATGCCTTTTTTGCTCTCGTTTAGGTTGATATATATTTTCATATACTTTTATTCAATATTTATTGTAAAAAATTCTTAAAACGTAGAAAAAATACAAAAAATGCCCCTTTTTTACTCAAAGAATATAGCCGGGTAAAATAGTCGAATCGGCCCCCATTGAAAACCTATACAGTATATATATCATTCGAAAGGGCATAAAAAAAGAAAATTTTCGGCGCAGCTCTCGGTTACCTCTCTAGGGACCCTAGGGTCTAAAATAGTGATTTTTCCACTTTAATTCATATCTAAAACCTATTAGAGCCAGACACATGCGGTTTGCGGCAAAATTATTTTTAACAAAAATTAATCAACAATTAAGGGTCTGTCCGTATGTGACGGGTGTTACATCGTACACAGTTTTTCAAATATTTATGAACATAGAATACTAAAAAAAAAAAAAAATTGATACTAAAGGGAAGTACTTTTTTTTTTAGAAAATTTTCATGTCATTCAAAAATTTTTCACATCTTTCATTTTTCTAAAAATTTAATGCAAAGTCCGTTCCGGGCGTTACTGAAAACAGAAGTGGTTCTGATGTTACCGGTAAGAATACAAGAACTCAGTGAATTATGAAATGATGCAGTTCTGAAAAAAATTCATGTTAAAGTTAAGTCTTGAAACTTTTACGCTCATATAAAAGTTTTTGTATTTTTCATTTTTTTTACTTAATAAAAATTTATCTTTATGTTCCGGGTGTTACACGAATTTGTTCCGGGTGTTACGCGTACGAATAAATTTCTTGTAGAACACTGAAAAAATGATTTCTGATACATATTTGATACTATTAAATTAAAAATCATCTATTGAAAAACTCTGAAGCAGTTTATTTAAGAAAAAATATTTTTTGAAGATTTTACATTTTTAACGGGTGTATAATATAAACATTGTTATATAATACTACTTAAATTAAAATCTTTGATAATATAAGAGTAGACATATGGCAGTATGGCCAGACAGAAGGGGCGTGGCCTAAGACGTCACCACTAGCCCCAGCGCCAGTCCTGGCGGGAGTCCCCACTGCCCTACAAGGGTAGCATAGCGTGGCGGAGGTTGCGTGACGTCATCGGCTGTAGGGCCCTGCGCGCATTATGCAAATTATATGCAAATTTTATGCAAATTTTTGGAATTGATGCAAATTTTTTTTTTTTTTTTTTTTACAGAGTTAAAAGTGTATGCTAGTTGTATTCAAATTTTTGAAGATTTCAGATTTTATGCAACTTTGAAAATTTTTTAAGAGTATAATGGTAATTGTATTCAAATTTTTACAAATTTCTAAAATTTAGTTTTCTACAAATATTTAATTTTGAAAAGAGTAAATTATGTTTATTAAAAAAGTGGGAAAAATTTAGGAACATAGGTGTGTGAAATAAAAAAGAGTAAATTTATTTACAGAGCCTTTATTCAAAACGTATTTTACAAATTATTTGAATTTTTTGTAACCATCTTTTTTTGGGTCGGCTGAAGAGTTTTTTTGAAAGCCAGGGTTATCGTTTCCTTTTTTTTTATCTTCTTTTTCTTTGGAAATGAGAGGTTTGGTTAGCTCGGGATCCTGTATCCTGTCGAGCTTGGTGTAGCCGGAGTTAGAACTTTTGCCGATTCCCATTTTTGTTACATTTGTCTCAACGTTTTTGAACTTGCTGAAGACCTGGCCCATGTTAATAGTAACGGGACTAGAATAGTACTGAAGGGGTTGCTTGAAAAACCTTTATTAAGTAATTGTGAGATTTTTTCATTCTGCGTGTAAATTTTGAGAAACATCTCTTGAAATGAAGGGTAAATAGCAGGCCTGTAGTTCAGCTAACACCAAGTCTATAATTTGTGTGTCTTGTCGTTGAGATTCATCGAGATATTCGCGTACATAGTTCTCAATACTTTCTTTTACAAGTACGTAATACTGATTAAAATAATCGGCAATACGTAAACAATTATTTACTTTGGTGAGATCTTCTTTTTTGAAATGTTCAATCAAGAAGTTTACAATACCTTCGTAAATTTTGTTCACTAAATTCTGCTTCTCGCTCAAATTTTTGAATCTACTTAAAATGCACGGAATCATCTCTTTGAAACCCTCGTATGTAGGTTGTTGCAGTACGACGCAATTCGGATTTTCAATTTTTTTCTTTATTTTGGCGGTTTCGAGTAGCGTTTCCAGAGAAGATTTTTGTTTGGCAGCTTCTTCCTGTTCACCAGTTGTCTCAGTCTCCAGATTTTCAAGCACTCGTTCGTTTATAATAACTGCTCTTTTTTCAAACGATTCTCCAAAAACGATATTGTGAGAAGGTAACTGAATCATTTTTGGGAGTAAGCACGCTCTGTAATGGTCTTGCAAGTACGTTTCCATCTCACCTGATAATTGTATGAACTGATCCAATGAATCTTTATCCAAAGTTATGTATTTGCTTGGTGGTCCAGAAGAACAAAACTTTACGACCGGTGCAAAAAAAGTTCCATTAAAATCCAACCCCACACTGATACGCTTCGCATTGGAGCGATTTATAGCATACGTTGTTGATAAAACCATATTGGGTAAACCCATGGTTACTTTATTTTTTTTTTCGGAAGACATCTCGTCTCTTGAAACGTTTTTTATCTACTGACAGTGTTGGGGGGCGACGACAGACTTGTAACGCGTAGGGTCGAACCTTTGTCTCCTTCAGCTACAAAAGAATTTTTAGAAAAACCGATTAAGAGGGGAGACAGAGAAGCCGTAAATTATGCAGAAGCCTGTCCTGACCTGCATGAGCGAAGGAATTTTTTTTTGAAAAACCGGTCAAGAGGGGTGCCGGAGAAGTCGTAAATTATGTCTAAACCTGTTCAGACCTGCGTCAGCAAAGGAATTTTCTTGGGAAAACGGGTAAGAGGGGAGACAGAGAAGGCGTAAATTATGCCGAAGCCTGTCCAGACCTGCAAATACAAAAGAATTTTTTAGAAAAACCGGTCAAGAGGGGCGACAGAGAAGTCGTAAATTACGTCTAAGCCTGTCCACACCTGCATCAACAAAGGAATTTTCTTGGAAAAACGGGTAAGAGGGGCGACAGAAAAGTCATAAATTATGTTTAGTCCTGTCTGGACCTGCAAATACAAAAGAATTTTTTAGAAAAACCGATTAAGAGGGGCGACAGAGAAGTCGTAAATTATGTCCAAGCATGTCCAGACCTGCATCAGCTAAGGAATTTTTTTTTTTTTTTGAAAAACAGTGTGCTAGGGAAGGCGTAATTTATGTTTAGAGCTACAAAAGAATTTTTTAGAAAAACAGGTGGGTCGTGAAATAAAAAGAAAACAAAAATAAGGTTAAAATATATATAATATAATTTATTAGTCTCTCTCTCATACAATCTTAAAAATAATAATATATGTATATTTCATGCCCTTTAATGTATAAACAATTTTAATTCACAAATTTTCAGGAAAAAGATCTATTAATGTCAATTCTCGTCGCGCTGGTCCTCACTTAACTTAATTATTTAATTTTTGCACCTTATAATGAGTATAATATATAGTTAATTCTTGATACGTATGATTGATTACTGAAACCTCCTCCAAATGAACTACCTCGTGGTAACACATTGTTTTTATTTTTATTTTTGAAAGAATTAGAATTGTATTTTTTGAAGAATTTTGAAACTTTTTTGTCGTTGTAAGGCGTGTTTGATGTAAACTGATCCAATAACGACTGGAAATTGTTGGTTTCACTCATGTGATGTAAAAAATGTACGCAATACTCGCCGCATACTGAACTATCGAAGCTTTGCAGTTGTTTTTTGTTATAACGCCATGAAGTGCAGTTTTTTTTAATCGCATTGCAGATATGTCTCGATTGTGGTGCTCGTGCGTAGCTGTCGAAAAATGTACCTTTTCCCTTTTTATCGATAAACAAAGCTGTCCAATGACTTCCAGGCTTATCGGACGCATCGGTATTGACGACGATTGCAGCAGGCAAAGTCAAACGTCTTGGGACTTGATCAGCAGCAAAAACTCCGATAGTTTTGATTTTTTTAGGCAGTGTCAGAATTGCCTGTATTATCTCCCGGGTGTTCATTTTGTTCCCACGATTTAGGTGTATCGTAGTCTCCGTTTATCGATGATGTTGCAACGGGTGTGGCACTCGGACTGATGCTAAGTACAGTAGATGCTGTGGTTATACTTCCGACCTCGTCTTCACCTTCATGTTTTACAGATTTACCAAGTCTCATTTTTGTGTCATGTTCCAGGAGAGCACAGTAATATGTTCTGGATGACAAATCGTATGTTTAAATTCATTAAAAATTTCAGGCTTGAGTATACTACGTAAAAACAATCTGCTTAAAAAACACTTGTTTAATGCACAAAAATCAACAGCAACAGGGGTATCGATTAACCCATGCATGGTGATGTTGACCATTCCATGAGTGACACACATTGTATTTTCTTTTTTAAACAATTTACGGAGATTCCCATATGTGGGTCCAGAGAAATCTTCAAAATTAATTACACGACGGCAAATTAATGACTCGAAGAAGATTTTTTTTTCATTACCTCGGGTATAAACTTCTTTAGCTTTTCTGGTGAGTTCGTAGAGATGGTGTTTCAATTGAGATAAAGTAATGTCACCGTCAAACCATTCCAATCCATGAATATCGCGTGTATAAAAATTGTTTGTAATTTTCAAGTCAGATGATTAACTTTCAAAATTATTGGGAGATTTTAAGATCCAATGACCAATCACATTATGCTGCACTGAAACAACTGCTACTTCTTTAGGATAAAACTTTTTATTTTCATCTCTTATAGCTTGACAGTCTATTATTAAGTCTATGGTGGAAAGGCGAAGTTGAGAGAACGACGAACGAAAAGAAACTGAGAGTAGCGATGAGGAATGTAGCAACCTCTCTATCCCCTCCCTTTTTTTTTTTTTCAGGCGCTAAAGTCTACCAACACCTGGCGTTCTGAGTCGATTTCTAATAAATTATCGAACTCGGCATAAACAATACAATTGATTGTTGTTGCTAGAGCCTCTTCAAATTTCACCTCTAACCGAACAGAGCCAGATCGAATCAGTGACCAATGAGACCCGCAATGTGCAGACGAATTAGGTGTGAGATCAAAAGCAGTCAAAAAATTTCCCTTGTCGTAATTTTCTCTGTTGATCTCTATACCCTCGTTCAAAAAATGAATGCCTGTACCGGTAAAAAGTGTTTGAAAGCACTCGATAAATGATTTATTATTGCCTTGAAATCGTGGAGTCAGTGGTTTACTGGGTACTTGCACACCATCAATGTACAAAGAGAGATAGTTTATATTGAAATGTTGAAAATTAAACGGGTTAAGTTGACGGTTACCGTTGAATGCTCTGTTATCTACAAATCCAATGATCAATCTTTTAGGTAGCTGACCCAAAAAAACATTATCTAGAGTCTCGGATAAAAGACCAGGATGCATCGTGAATGATTTTATATCCACGCGTGTAATCGGATACTTTGCAGAAGCCTTGGATAAACCATTAGCGTGTGCTAGCAAAACGGGAGGACTTATTTTTACACGGCGTACAATGAGCGTTGCTGCTTTGATTTGAACCTTGTACTTTCCATCCTCCGAAGCATCCATCAAATAAAACGAATCCTTGTTTCTTACAAAACGAATACGCAACTCTACACCGTTGATCAGCATTTTATCTTGATTGAAAACATCACTGTGAATATGCCCGATCAAATCAAACGTTTGTCCAGGAGTTGCAAATTTTTGTCTCTTTGTAAGACCAGCGTTTTTATTTCCAGCATTTGGTAGAGCATCAAACTTTGAGGCTTCGTCCTCGTACCACAAGCTTGCGGTTAAATGCGAACTTTTAGCGGCAGGGCCGTAATTCAAGAGAGTTTCAATGTATGCTCTATACGCGTACATATTACTAGTCGGAGTGACAAGTTTATTGTTGAAAAAAACATCAACCTGATTAAAAATCGAGTGAAGAAAGTTATTCACCGGTCCGACTTTGATATTTTCAGGGGCTGAATGATTCGGCATTATAACCACTTGTAAACTAAGCATTGTGTGAGCTAAGTCCATGTAGTATTCACTCGTTGCAGGGACAACAAATTCGATAGGTGCATCCGAATCGTCTGTTGGAGAAGAGACAGGTTTGAATTGACAAAAATTACAGCTTTCGATGGATGTCTGGGTTGGTGGTACGGTGAAAAGATCAAGCTCGGAAGCCATACACTCCGAACTATGTGAGTGTAGGAACGTCATTTTTACCGGGGTCCGAATATATCAGTTATACTTCTCAAAGTTTTTTTTTTCTTTTTCGTCACACTCTTCTTCTTCTTCTTTTGTCCTTGAACCTTTTTTTTCTTCTTTTTCGTTGAAGAGGTACGAACGCGACGATTCCCTTTTGATGACTGACGTTTACGTTTCGATGCTTTTGTTTTATATCCTTCACCTTTCATTAAATCAACCATTTTAGTTGCAGCCTTTCTTTTCAAAGTATTTCCAGATTCTCGAACCCTTTTTTTGAGTGATTCTTTTATATTGACGTCATTGTTAACTACGTCATCGAAAACATTCACGCCTGCACGAACAGCCTCTTTTCCTACAGCTCTTACACCACGCGTGATGTAGGGTAAAATATGTCGTGCTAGCCCACCGAGGAATGCACCAATACCATGACCTCGTTGGTAAGTCGAGCCGGAAAAAACGTTTTTCACTCTTGAACCACCTCCAATTTGTTGGTCGTAATAATGTAAATACAGCGTCATTTTTAAACTCGATTACGGGTAAATCTTAATGTCACAATCAAAGTATCAAAACTGAATGCAAGCGGTTGGCCAAAAACGTCCCTTATATCGATGGTTATACTTTGGAAAGTGTGTTGGAGTAGGGGTAAGTAATGAGGCGGTGAATATTGCTTGACAATGTTGCTACCAAAAGTATATTTGGAAGTATCGATTGAAACTATACGTAATAAACTAGCTTGAGTATCACCGACCATACACGGCATGCAAATATATGTATACACAAACAACTGATCAGGAATAGCGCGTCCAATAACCGCTGGTCTCGAAGCAACTACAACAGGACTCTCGGGCGATGTTTCGAGAGTAAAATTTTTTCTCTGTGACTCATTTCAAATCCAAAAATACGGCAAACTTTTTCATTAAACATTGTTTTGTGTTGAGTGTTACCCTTTGAGATCCATGGAGGGTTGAAACATTTGATGTTCATAAATTTCACGGGTTTGATTAATTTCATTAGCTAGTTGCAACACCGATTCGTACCGACCTTGAGGAAAATCGTGTGGTTCGGGTGGATAATCTCTCATGGAAAAAAAAAATCTCGACTCATGCTGTTCAATGTGTTTTATTGTACACGGTACATGAATCTCAACTAATCCCACGTACCAATCCCCCGTGAGTTTTATTTCACGAGATAAATGAGTGGTAAAACAAGTGGTTGTATTATCGGGATAGTAAATCATACTTGAGTTACTGGGAAGAATCAAGTAAAATTCATCAGGGTTATTCATTTTTAAATATCTTCAAGCTCAGATGCTTTTAACCACGTATCAAACTTAGAATTGTCTCCTGCCCAGCGTACGAGAACTTTTTTATTGGAACCACGACCTTTAGTAGCAACAATGTGGTCGATTTTGAATATTTTATCTTCTTTCAAACGATTTTTTCCAACCAACGCTAATTCTTCCGTGTAAAAAAAACCGTCAATTTCCTCGTCGTTCAAGTCACTGATGATATACGTATACAACCCTTGACGACGCAATATACGGATGATTTTGAATATTTCTTCACTAAAATTTTTCTCGTAACCTTTTTCAAAGGTGTTTTTAGTTCGACTGATCCTTACGTAGTCTCCGACGCTGTATTTAAGTTTCAATCCTGGTGCTCTTTTTGATTTTATACTTTTATTTATACTTTGAGATCGAGCTCTTTTTTCTAAATTTTCACGTGCCTTTTTAGCGTTGTAATGATTGACCTCGACAGGTCTCATTTTTATACCGCTGTGTATTGTATGATTGTATGCGTGAATAATTTTTTGCACGACATCGATGTAACGCTTGGTATTTTTATAAGTAAAATAACGCCACATGCGTTCTCGTATCGTACGATTCAGACGCCCCACTATTGCACATTTAATATCAGGATTTCTAGCAACTCGAAATTTGATGTCAAGACTTTTTAGGTAATTTTGAAAAACTGAATTTTTAAACTCCGAACCAGAATCAGTCTGAACTAAAAAAGGTTGACGAGGTGCGGCTCGTTTAAGAATTTTTTTAAAAGCAGCCGTCACACTGGGTCCGGATTTATCTTTAATAGCTTCGACGAATGCATATTTTGACAAGGCATCCACTGCGACAAGTAAAAAAGTGAAGTTGTCGTTGTATTCTTTTATACCAGACGTTTGCAAGAGGTCAAGCTCCCACAAGTCATCAACGTTTGACACGTTATAATGTAGCCTTGGAAATTTTCGTTTCACAGGTCGGTGGAGGGTGTAAGCGTCCTGGTGTGATAACCAATTGTAGATTCTCTTTTTTTCAACTTCATCGGTCAACTTTTTACCTTTTGCATTAACACGTAATAAATTTGTGGCCCCGGCAAAGCCAGCCTCGTGAGATAAATCATAATACTGATTTTCGTACTTTAAATTTCCATCTTCAGCCATTTCGTCGTACTTCTTGTTTTTTTCGGTGAAAAATCAGTTTTTACTTTTTTTCGCGAACCATCGGCTTTAATAATTCGTTTTTTTCCACGTGTAATCTCTTGTGTAGTTTCATAAACTTTTTTATCAGCACCACGTTTAGCCTTGGCTCTTGGTCGATCGTATATTCAAATAAATATAGTGTTTTTCAATTAATTTTTGAACACAGATGTTGTGCTTGCAAATGAATTTTATTTTTAAAATTACAATTTTTAAGCAGATCGAGAATTACAAATACATTTTTAAATACTACAATTTTTATACAACTTACAAATATTCAAATACGACAATTTTTTGTACAATTTTTATACAGCTTACAAATATATTTTAAATACTACAATTTTTATACAGCTTACAAATATATTTTAAATACTACAATTTTTATACAGCTTACAAATATATTTTTACACATTTATACAACCATCAGGTAGCGGTTTAAATAGATTTTCAGTCATTTTTTTTTTTTGAACCCGTACGGATGAGATAACTTGGCATTAATAAAACGCCTTTTTTTCAAAATTACAGAGCATGTTTTGCGCTCATCGCGAGTAACAACCTCGTGCGTTGGTAGTCGACGTATGGCTTTAAAATCAATTTCAATTTTATCATCCGGTGCATTAAACGCGTTTTTAATTAATTCATGAATGCTTTCAAAGTTAATTTTCTCACTATTTCTATAATTTAAAGTTATTCCCTTGATTTTAACACACTCACTTGTAGTCTCACTATCCGGTGATACGACGCGATAACCGTAAAACTTTGGCCCCCCGCTTATAAACTCTTGAATAAAAGCGTTGGAACCGTAATCACTCAGTTCGTCGCTCATATCACCTAACAGCGTTCCGAAAGGAGGTTGATACTCATTAGGATTATCAGTTTTAGATACAAATACGCAGGAATCGGTGTCGCAGTACAAGGCTCTTTTATTTAGTTTTTCTAAGTAACTGTACAGTTTGAGACGAGCCTGTGCCGTCATGAAAGCGGCAACTACAACATTTGTGTATCCCGTTGCGGTCACAGCATCGTCTCTGTACCGCCAGTTCACGTAAATTACAGTTGAATTGGGGGCGAGAATATTCAATACTTCAATTTTAGGATCTGTCAAACGTTTTAACAACCCTTCCCGCGTCTTAACTATGTCAGTACGCGGTAAGGATTCGCGCTGGCATAATTTGCCCCAGAGTGAGTTCAATGATAATTTTGCTACAGCGCGTAAACCAGGATTTTTGGCTACTTTCTCGTACTCGAGCTCGACCCCCTCAGCCTCTTTAAACTCGCTCAAGTACCGCTGTTTGCTAGCCTCATCCGTGCATGTAGCAGGCCACCCACTAGCCTCTTGTTTGATTCTTAAAAAGGTATTTATATAATCTGTAAATAAACCACCAGTACCGTTAGATTTATCGTATACGGTGGTTTCAAAATTCCAGATTACATAAATCTCCTTTATAATATACCCCAATTCAACTGCTTTTTTTAACTCTAAGCTCACCCAAGTACCTAAAAACTCGCGGTCTTTTTCACTCTCATGCATACAATCGCCTTCATTCATACTCTCGCAGCAGGAACAACACAGAGCAAACATTAATTTATTGTGCATCTTGACCGGGAGTAGAGGCAAGTGTAAGTCTCGTGGGGGTAAAACCTTGCACTTGACTAATCCCTCGATGCGCGATAAACTATTTTTATCACCCTCAACTAGGACCTCCTCACACTCCGAACCTTTGTAAATTTGGGGATGAAGTAAGGGAAAAACGCCGCTTTTTAACACGCTGGGATACAGACTAATTATATCTATGTACGAGATCTTCTCGTTATCAGCGGCTTTGTAAGAGGTTACAAAATTCTCTGTCCTACCCCCGAAAAAAGCGTCGCGTGGATTCAGTCTTACGGTCTTCATTATAGGATGATTGTTTAAGTAGTCGCACAAGTTTAAATCGTTTTTTTTTAACTCATCAAACTCGTGCTCCCACATCTCTATAACTTTGAACCCCCACGATATTAAAGTTTCGGTTTTTTCGCGAGTTTTTTCATACAGAGTATCGAAAGCCTCATGCGAATGAATTTTTTTATGCCGATCATTCGGAAAACATTCCGGACACCCATGATAGTAACACCCGTGGAACTCGTAAATAGTTCCTTTTTCCGAAGGTGCATCAGGTGGTAAAAAACCATCAACCAAATATTTCCCGTTTACTCTATACTCGCGCGATCTTCCCGCGTGGATAATATTTTTTCCGAGATTTTTTTCTATAAAAAGCAGCCATTCGATGGCTTTTTCCGATTGTCTATTCGCCCGATTATATCCGTTGGGTGGTAAAATACCGATTGTATTTTTTTTCAAAAAATTTTGTCTAAAAACATTTGAGCAAGTAGACACGATCGTAGTTGCCGAGATAAATGGATCCACGTCCCCAACGTTTAAAAAAATACGACGAAAAGCCAAACACGAGTCACGCAATATTTCTACATCCATTCGGCAGTACTCTACTATTTCCTTTTGGAGATCAAATTTCGCGTTTTTAGATTTTTGATCGTTATACCAAAGATAAAATTGAGTGCGGTCGTTTTCAGACATCGAATCAGGATCGTAATACTTAGCGTCCGGTAAAACATCATTATAATTTTTGTTTTTCAAAGTATTAAATAGATGCGGGAAATAGCCTTTTTTTTGGTTTTCCGGTAAACCAAAAGTCTTTGGTAAAGCACTGAGCTTCATGTGAAAATAATTCAAACTATCTATGAATTTTATTTTTCTATTGACGGTCATTAAAACTATTTTGGTTCCGTTTAAAATAATGTTAGGTGTTATAGGGTCTTCGCGTTCTGTCATTTCGGACAGCAAAAATTGACCGTCGAACCCAGATAAATTGTGCGCGATGCAAACGATCGATTTAAAAATTGAATTGCTCCTAAGGCACGTAAAATCTACAAGGTTTTTTACCGGGTCCTCACGGAAAATTAACTCGCGAACCCCACAACTATTACACCTAACAATATCGGGTTTATCGATGCAATCGGTGCATCGTTGCTGCAGGAGACAAAGGTTCGGGACGTGTTTGACGGTCGAAGTTTCGTTCATACGCTCGTCTTGACGCGTTTCTAAATCGAAAAAAATAAAAAGAAATTTATCGTCTTCTTTTATTTTTTTTTCCAATGGTTGCATACTGCAAAGATCATTCAGTAAGTGTACCGACTTACAATCTTTACAATAAGCCACACCGCATCTGTGCTTTGGAGTGCATTGTTTTTTACACTTGCCGCATAAACGTTCGGACTCGCAAATCGATTTTTTTCTCTCATCGGGTTTTTCTACATGATTTTGAAAACATGATTCACCGTAAAACCACCTATTACACGACTCACAAGTTTTTTTCTTATTTTTTGTATCGCAAGCGGGTGATTTAAAACAACAAGAACAAATAAATTGGCACTTGTGAGATTTTCGTGCTGCATACTTTTTGTTGCAGTCTTTGCAAAAAAAATTTGCCCCTACGCAAACTGTTAAACTAGTGATGGTATCAAAATGTTTATTTTTCGTGTCAAATAGAACATTGATGATACCATCAATTTTTTCCAATTTTTTTCGACCGTCGAAAAAATGTGCACCCTTTTTACCGATTGTGTCTTTCTCGTAGACTATAATAGCTATATTTAATGTTTTATAATAGTCTTGAAATTTTATTATTTCAAACATACCTGAACCGTTTTCAGGTATTTCAACTCGAGCCTTTTTCAAAATACTTTTCACCATTTTATTTTGTACTAAACCAGCCTTACGCACGCTATCGTAATCCGATTTGTCCCTACTTTTTAAATAACCTAAATGAGCTTCCCCTACAACCAACGCTCTTGGTAAACAAAGATTATCGTTGTTATTAATCCTAACAATCGATTTCTTATTTACCGTGTCGTTGGTTAAGGGTACTCTCCGACCTAAACCTCTCGGAACCTCGACGTAAGTAGCATGAATTTGAAAGCTATTATCTATAAAAAAATTGTTATTCGATTGAATAACTTTAGTAATAATTTCCCAAACGTCTAAAAATGTTATCGAATCGACAGGTTTTAAGGGTAAAAATGCCGCGCCGTTTAAAAATTGATCGCTATCGATCCGTAACCCCAACCAATCGTCCACTGACTTGCTCTCGTCGATGAGAATTTTGAAAATTTCGCGAAAAGTTAACTCCAAGTAATCAATTAAATTTTCATCGCCCTGCGGTGGATTTATTTTTACGGTAAAGACAATTCCGTTTATCCCGAATCTTCTGACGTAATTTTCGCGTCTACCCGTGACTGAAAATCTACTATTTAAACCACCACCTACCTGGTTTAGCGGTTGTAAATCATCCTGTTGCTGTGCCTGGTCCTCTTCTATCCACTCCAGATCAGGTTGTTGTGGTGACCGGTGAACTCGCTGTTGTGAGTAGTGCTGATCGGGAACCACATGCTGCTTGCTTAACGCTGGTTTCAATTTAAAAATTTGTTTAACTTTTATTGAAACAAAGTATTGAGTTATTCAAAAAATTATCGCGAAAAAATTCATAATAAAAAAGTAACTGTGTCGGAGTTTTTATTTTTACGAAAACGGTCGTTCTATAAAGTTAATTTTTCACCATCCATATTTTTTAAAAAACAATATTTTAAAAAAATGTTTAAAAAAATTTTTTATTTGAATATATCTTATTTATCAGATATTCTTGAAATTGACTAAATTGAAAATATTGATTTTAAGTAAAAATTTAATTTTGATTTAAATTTAAAACAGAGTTAAATCAGGGGATATCGGTAAAAAAAAAATTATGGTGTTTGTTTTTAATAATTATATATTAGAAAACAAAATATAAAATTATTAATTACATTTCATTTTTTCTTGTAGCCGCTCCGACGCTGGTGACTCCTCCTCCTGTCCATACTGCTGGGTCAGCTGTACTGTTTGCTGTTGCAAAGCTCTGCTACCCTCTGAAAAAGAAAAAAGTTTATTAATATATATTTTGTCAATAATTTACAAAAATTTTTTTTTTTTAAAGTTACCTTGCTGTTCGTCACTCTGATGAACCTCTGCAATGGTCACCAGCGTCTGATTTCCACCGTGCTGCGACTCCTGCGTTGCTTGCGACTGCGAGCCTGAGGAGTCAGTTCCTAAAAAAAAAGTTTTAATGAATATTTTTCAATGAATTATTTAAAATTATTTTTTTTTTTTAAAGTTACCTTGGTGTTCGTCACTCTGATGAACCTCTGCAATGGTCACCAGCGTTTGATTTTCAATGTGCTGCGACTCCTGCGTAGCTTGCGACTGCAAGTCTGAGGAGGCAGTTCCTAAAAAAAAAAGTTTTAATGAATATTTTTCAATGAATTATTTAAAATTATTATTTTTTTAAAAAGTTACCTTGGTGTTCGTCACTCTGATGAACCTCTGCAATGGTCGCCAGCGTTTGATTTTCACTGTGCTGCGACTCCTGCGTAGCTTGCGACTGCAAGTATGAGGGGTCAGTTCCTAAAAAAAAAAAAAAAAGTTTTAATGAATATTTTTCAATTAATATATTTAAAATTTTAAAAATTACTCTTTACCATCATTTGACTGCATGGCAGTCCTCGCCACTGGTTTTGATCTGAAATCATCAGCAAACTCTCCTGAAAATTGAAAAATTAAAAACTTTATTTTCAAAAATTCTTAATTTTCTTCTAAAAATAAGTTAAAAATTTACCTTCAGAGTCGGTATCGTCTGATTTTGGTAATGTCGACTGTGATCTAGCAGGAACCGTTGGAGATTCAGCTTCTGCTACCTGCAGTGTCTTTGAACCTGACACCTGCCGCGGGGGGCATAAACGTGACGGGCCAGGCTCTACATGAGCGATGTCGAACTCATCTGAAAATTAAAAAAATTCACTTGAAATATTCATTCATGTAATAACTAAATTATAAAAAAATCTACAATAGAATATAGTTACCCTCAAAATCTGAATCATTTATATGAACAATATCCGTTGCCTTCCTGTAATTTCGAACAACCAAGTCAATAAAACTCGGAGCATTGGTGACAACGGTGTACTCTATAAAAAAAATTACAAATTTATAAAAAACTTTTAATTAATTTTTTATTTTTTAAAATAACATACCTTCATTTAACGTTTGTTTTGTTTTGGGCCTTTTTGCAAGTGGCTCAGGAAATGTTGGTGATCTTCGCTTCCTCCAGTTTTCATAATTCTCCTGGTACTTCTCAACTTTTTTCCTGAAGCTCCTTTCACGATCCTTGCTGAAGAGAACCTGATCTCTGAAAACACTCAGTCTTTTTGACTCCTTCTCAGCCTGCACTCGCGCAAACTGAACTATGAAAAAAGGCAAAAAAAATTAGTAGGAAAAATAAAAATAATAAAAATAAAATTAAAAAGTACTCACTTTTGATTTCGTGCCACTGCTCCATGATTTCAGGGCATTGATCTTGCAACCCTCGCTGAATAATATGGTCTCCCATAATCGTCACCATACGCACAATGTTCTCAGAATTTTTAATAAATTTGTTATAAATTATTAAAATTTCACTAGTGGCACACCTTTCCAATAACTCCACAAACACATTGTACGGTTCGTCGGTTGAGTTTTCATACAGTCTACGCAATAGAGCTGTATAAAACTCCCCACCCGCATTGCCAAGGTGTAAGAAGTCACGTAAATAAAACATCACCTCTATCACTGTCACGAACAATAACTCATTCACAACAGGTTCAGGCATCTTTAAAATATCTTGATTTGACAAATCCATTGCGAATGAAAAAAAAACTCGCGAAAATTAAGCTCAAGTTCACGAACACTAAAAAATACTCAAGAGAGCTGCGAACCTAAGCACGATGATGACTCTAAAATGTTCAAGATAGCCCGTACGGAAAAAACTCTCAAAAATATCCCCAAAAAAACCCCCAAAACCACTCTCAACTGGTAACCCTCAATTGAGTCTATATTCGGACATCCCTCAACTCAATTGAGGGATTTTATTGGGAGTAAATTTTGAGGGTCACCCTGAAATTTTTTTGAGAGTAACACTCAATAAAATCCCTCAACTGAGTTGAGGGATGTCCGAAAACAGACTCAATTGAGCGTTACTTTCAAACGTATTGAGAGTAACGCTCTCAACAAAATTAGAAGAATTTTCATGAAACATGTATGGGTTCATACAAAAATAATTATTAAAGACATGGATTTTTTTTATTTCAACAAATACTTAAAAGCATCTTATCTCGTTTTTTACAGTATCTTAGAATAAATAAATATAATTGAATTTTTGTGTACATACTTTAGCTTACACATTGGTCATATTATCAAAAACAGCTCGAAAAACAGTCAATATAAATTGTCTAATTAAGTAGTATAAAAAAAGTATAATTATAATTATAACTTTATTTATTATAAAAACAGTAATATTTTTACTTTACAATAAATTGTATTGAAGCTTATTAGGTTGATTATATCTTATATGTTTTAAAACTTTCTTTTTTTTTGGAAAAAATGAAATAATATTTAACAAGTATAGATTAAAAAAAAATTAATTGAGAAGAGCAAGGAGTAGAAAATTAAGTATCAACTTTTTCCAATAGTCAGTATAATTTTTTTAAAACAACTTAAAATACATTCTCAATCAATCTTTATTTAATATTATTTTAATATTTAAACTTACAATCACTATAATTCAATATAAAATTTAAATAAAGTTTTTTTGTTTATCAAATTATTCAATTTAGCCTTTGCTTGATGAAAATTAAAATATTTTTTGTATGGAAAATAAAACCAAGACTTGGTTTTTTTAATGGTTTTTAAAATTAAGTGAACCTTAAAGATTTGATTACTTGACAAATTGTTTAAAAATATTATTTATTGAAAATGATCATAGTTATTTCAATGATCTTTTTTGAAATCAAAATATTAAAAACCATAGTAATTTATTTAAAATTAATAAACTGACTACTTCTTACTATTGATGAATTAACGAATAAAAAAATTTCAAATACACACAATAAATTTGGCAATTTCATCAAATTATTGAATTTAGACTTTAGAAAAAAATTGAATAAATTTATGTAAATCAATTTCTTATAAATGCATTGTTTAATAAATAAATTTGTTAGGAGAGAAAATTTTACTTACAAAATAGATTTTATTCCATTGACTAGAAATAACTAGAAAGGGTCCAAGAACTAGAAATTTTTTCCAATATTGACTTACTCAGTAATAATTTAAATTCTGACTTGTCGTTAGACAAATCTATCCTTTATTAATATTGATCAATACTAAACTCACACTATTCTCTTTGATAACTTCACACTCACTTTAGCATTTAGCTTTATACAGCTAGGTAAAACAGTATTAATCACTGTATACACTATTAAAAAAACACAATTTCAAAACAATTTGATTTTTTTTTCTAAAACCTTGGTATCCTGCACTAACTTATACATTATGTATATTTCTTGTAACTATTGCTGTTTAACACACATCACAGAACTCTTTATTGAATTAAATACTTATGAAATTTTGAATACTAATTTCATTTTCTAAATTTATTGCATTAATTTTTTGTATTCCAATGCGATGAACTAATTGCATCTTTGTATGAATTGAATTCAATAAAAAACACCTCTTTGTTCAAGTGTGAAATTGTCATCTGAAACATTAATTTTTACCAAAGGATCAATTTTCTATAGATTTGTATAGTAAAAAAACTTATAAAGAATAAAGTTATACTTATCTGATTGCAAAAACATAACCTTTTAGAAACTTTTAGTTTCTGAGCTTTCAGCTCCAATCAAGCTTTAATTGATAAATAATTAAGTTTAAAAAAAAAAAAAAACAAATTCATTTTTCTAAAAAATAACACTTAAATCCTAGTAAACGAGACTCTTTTTAGTTAACTACTTAACTATTCTTGGTGCAACGCGTGTGCAACCGTGGTGCAAGCGGTCAACTTTTGAGAGTTGTGAACCACGTGGTGAACTTAACCTACAATAATACTTGGCGCGCGGAAACTTCATAAGATTGAAAACGAAAAATATTTTGTGAGATAATTTTTTCAAGTTATTTTTTCATTCATTAAGTACTTATAAGCATCGTAAATATAATTTTAGAAATTATTAATGACTAAATATAGTTATAAAAACGCTAAAATGAAAAAAAAACTTGCTTTTTTTTTATAATTCAATTTTTTTACTTTAAAATTTGCAGCTCTTGTTCGTACAAGCTTAATTAAAAATAACTAAATATAACAGCTTTAATCATAATTAAAAAACTACAGTGAGAATGATCCAAAATTTTTTTATTTTGAGTTATTTTAAAAGTACTTTAGGATGTAAAAATTTAGAAGGGCTATAAAAATGACATATTTTTAATTTTAATTTAATTTTTTTCATATGACGTAAAATAATTACAACTAATTAACTAAATTATTGCCTGGTTGTAAAATATTATACTTCTGAAAAAGAAATTTTTTAACTGTTGCACTTTTTCTGAGAAAAATGAAAAATATCGATTTAGTAAATAAATAAGTTATCGATTTTTATTATAAATCGAGTCCAAAAAATTAAAGGTTTTGTTAAAATTTTTCCTCTGACTATTAAGTATAAGTAATTATAAATAACGCATTGAAAACAAATTTTTTGGAACCGTAAAAAAATTTTTGATCTTTTTTAGTTAATAATTATAAAATATTCAAGTATATTTTTATTGACGTTTCAGTTTGAAATATGCGTTAATTGCTTAACTAATCTTAACCAAATAAAAATTTTTCTACTCCTCTAAAATAAAAAAAAAAATTTTGTAAAGGATTCAGCGCTTTATTACATTTTCCATTTAGAAACAGAAAAATTTGTTTATCAGCTAGCTGTAGAGTAATAAAAGTTGACTTAGTTTTAAGCTAAAAAAAAAAAAAAAAAAAACAAATAAATGTAAATAAGTTGAATAATCTTTTTTAAATATTTAGTAATTTACTTCAAAGTCACTCACAAAAATTGAGAGTAAGTCTAAAATTTGAGAACTCTCAAGAGTTAGAAAAAAATACTTCAAGATCAACGTTTACTCTGAAATTATTGAGAGTCACCCTAGGGTTGAGCTCAAAAGTTGGGAGTACAGTCCCAAATTTAAGAGTCACGCTCAAAAGTTGAGAGTACAGTTTTAAATTTGCGAGATACCCTCAAAAGTTGAGAGTACAGTCCCAAATTGGAGAGTGTACCCTCAAATTTTGGGAGTTGCCCTCAAAATTTGAGAGTACAGTCTCAAATTTGAGAGTGAACTCTCAAGAATTGAAAGTAAAGACTCAACTTTGAGAGCATACTCTCGAATTTCGAGAGTTTACTCTCAAAATTGATAGTTTACTCTGAATATTGAGTCTTTACCCCCAAAATTGGGAGTTTACGCCCAAATTTTCAGGGTTTTTTTCGTACGGGAGGACTGTTGAGTCAAACCAGAGAAAAGTCCTCGCAAACATGAGTTCACCCCCACTTTCCTCGGAGAAAACAGTCAGGTTGGGAAAATTTCACCCTGCGAAAGGTATCGGTGGAGAGATTTTTTACGAGTCGAAACTCGCCATAGGATGATAAAAACAGACCCCAGGGACATAAACACGAGAAAAAAGACACTTGGGAGGGAGAGAGCATCGACACCGATGCCGAAAGGTCATTAGCCAGGTAACGCCCAAAGACGTTCCAATCAGTTAAGGAACGGTCATCGAGATACCTATCGGCAGTGTTATGAACCCTGCTGTTCGGAGAGAGTCGGTGCATACCTGACTCGGGCCTCCCGCGCCCGATTGTAAAACAGCGTGATACTTATCGTTTGGCGCGACTGTAAAAGGGACGTCGTACACGTCTATGCCTGCCTCAAGGAAGCTGCAATTTCTCCGCTGTTCAAAAATCTCCCTAAACACCGAAAAGCGAGCCGTGTAATAAAACGAAAATTTCCTCTTTTCGAAAAATAAAATCCCGATACCATCTCGACCACCTATCGAGTGACGACTTGCTCGTCTTAATTTGGAAAAATTAAATTTTATAGAACTAACGTTTTCGTAAAAATAAAAGTTCTGATACCATCTCGACTACCTATCGAGTGTCTCGTCTTAATTTGAAGAAAATACAATTTTACAGCACTACCTATCGTTTTCGAAAAACGCGCGACAAAATAAAAAATTCGGATACCATCTCGACTACCTATTAAGTTACAACATCCTGTAAATAAATTTTTCATATACCCAAAACCTGTAAATTTGAAAAAAAAATTCCGGAGCAAAATCGGATAGCATCTCAACGACCCGAAAACTTTCGAGTTACGACTTGCCTAGTAAGCCGTGTAAATTTGTAGAAAATTAAATTTTACAGAACAGACATTTTCGAAAACCATCTTGCGAAAAATCATCCTGTAAATAAATTTTTCATATACCCAAAACCTGTAAATTTGAAAAAAAAATTCCGGAGCAAAATCGGATAGCATCTCAACGACCCGAAAACTTTCGAGTTACGACTTGCCTAGTAAGCCGTGTAAATTTGTAGAAAATTAAATTTTACAGAACAGACATTTTCGAAAACCATCTTGCGAAAAATAAAAATTCTGATATTATCTCGAGAACCATAGAGTTACAGCACCCTGTAAATTTGTAGGAATTTTTTTTGGGACTGCTTAAATCTTAATTTCCAAAAATTAAACCTGAAATCTTCAAAAATTTGAATACAACTAGCATACACTTTTAACTCTGTAAAAAAAAAAAAAAAAAAAAAAATTTGCATAAATTCCAAAAATTTGCATAAAATTTGCATATAATTTGCATAATGCGCGCAGGGCCCTACAGCCGATGACGTCACGCCACCTCCGCCACGCTATGCTACCCTGGTAGGGCAGTGGGGACTCCCGCCAGGACTGGCGCTGGGGCTAGTGGTGACGTCATTAGGCCACGCCCCTTCTGTCTGGCCATACTGCCATATGTCTACTTATAAGATCTAATAGTCAAATTGTTCACCATGAATATATTTTTTAATATTTTATCTCATTTAATTCAACGGAATCTTTTTTTAAAAGTAATTTTTTCTTTTTTCGTCTTTTTTTATCTCTGATTCGTTCTTTATAGTCTGGGCGCCGTAGGGGTTTTCGTGATCCGATAGCGGTCAGCGATCCTCCCAGGCTTAAAAGATGTATTTTGACTTCCTAATGAAGAATTTCAAGGGTGGACGGAAAAATTTGTTTACAATTATTTAAACAAATAACAAAGTAAAAAAGTCATTTTTTCGATGAAAAAATTTTTTTTTTTTTTGTTAGCTAAAAATGAGTTAAAAATGTAAGCGGACTTTTATTTGTAAAGTCTATAATATAATAGTTTTCGAGAAAAAAATCACCCAAGTTTAAAAAAACCGTGCATCTGTAGAAAATCAGTCGAGCCTACCATGGCGGCCGGAGTATAAGTTTTTTAAAACTTTGATGATTTTTTTCTCCAAAACTATTGACTTTACAAAAAAAAGTCCACTTACATTTTCGACTTATTTTTAGCTGAAAAATATTAAAAAAAAATTTTTTTCATCGAAAACATGAGTCCAAAAGATTGAACGGAGGCAAAAAGACCAATGCTCTAAAATACGTTTAAAAGTGAAAAAAAAAAAAAAAAAGATATCTGTATTGTTTCTTTTTAATGCTTTAGTAATATTATACTTTTTTCTGCTTAAATAATGTATTAATTCTGAAAGATTCAAGTGCACTTTAACAGCGACGTCCGTGACATGTAACACCCGGAACACATTTTTTCGGAAAGAGGAGTCTCAAAAATTTTTTCTACAGTAGGGGGGAATTAGTTATCTTAAGATAGCTTTGTAAACAAGAAGCTGAGTAAAAATATTAAAAACTCAAGTCACTATACAAACAATACCCTTTTTTAGTGTTCCGGGTGTTACAGAGAAATAAGAATCTTTACCACAGCACAAAATTTTCTGTAATTACCGAAACAAATTGAAACTTTGCTGAGAGCTCAATCACACTGCATTCTAAAGAGTGAAACATAAGTTACAAATCTTTGTTGATATCGAACGATTTACAATGCTATCAACTTTGCACTAGAATCACACAAGTCAGGCCGGTGGTGTTCATAGATTCATCAACAGGCTAAAAAATTTTAAATTAAAAAAAAAAGTGGTAGAACCAGTATAGTTCCAGAAACTACATATAATTTCTGACCAGAAAAAACGGTTCATATATTTTTTTTTCATAATTTAATTTTTTACTCTGAGGTTCGTTTTTATACGGACTGACCCTTAAGTAAAAATTGTTGATTAATCGGTCAGAAAAATGTCTTCCACTCTTTTTAAAATTCTAAAAAAAAAAGAGCAGCTAATTTTTGTTAAAATACGTCTTATATTTATTTTTTCGGCGAGGCGTTTGTCTTGGATTTTTTTTAATCGCAAATTTGAAGGGGGGGGGGGGCTTATTCGCCGAGTATACGAAAATTCGGAATTCTCGATAACGAAATCAGGGGGGGGGGCATAGGCTGGACAATACGGTAATATAATTTTTGGCTCCAAATTTAAACCGTTTTGTACCATTTTTTAAGCTTACATTTGCGATTAAAAAAAAATCTAAGACAAACGCCTCGCCGAAAAAAAAAAAAAAAGAGGTATTTTGACAAAAATTAGCCGCTCTATTTTTTTTTAGAATTTTAAAAAGAGTGGAAGAAATTTTTCTGACCGATTAATCAACAATTTTTACTTAATTGTTGATGAATTTTTGTTAAAAATAATTTTGCCGCAAACTGCATGTGTCTGGCTCTAATAGGTTCTGAGATATGAATTAAAGTGGAAAAATCACTATTTTAGACCCTAGAGTCCCTAGAAAAGGAATAAGAAGCTGCGCTTTGCGCCAAAAATTTTCTTTTTTTATGCCCTTTCAAATGATACATATATTGTATGGGTTTTCAATGGGGGCCGATTCGACTATCTGACCCGGCTATATTCTTTGAGTAAAAAAGGGGCGTTTTTCTGTTTTTTTTCTATGTTTCATGAATTTTCTACAATGAATATTGAATAAAAGTATATAAAAATATATCTCAACGTTAACTAGAGCAAAAAGGCATCTTTATAAAAAAAAAATGTTTACGCGCCAAATTTTCAAGTTTTGAACGGTTTTTTAACGAACTGTCTCAATTTTTTACCTTTAAAGTGAATTAAATCGACTTTAAACGTAGAAATCGAATATAGACCATAAGAAATAAAAGATGCATTTTTTGAGTTCTTTCATAAAATATATATTTTGTTATACTTTTAAGCTAAAATGGCATTGAAAAGTCAAAAAAATCACGTTTTCTTCAAAATTTTGAGGTTATGGATGATTTACGTGCAGTAAAACTTCTTAAAATTGTAGAGACAAAATTTTTTCTAAAAGTTACAACTAAAAACAAAAATTTAGTACTAAATCTGGTTCCGATTGAATGATTAGAGACCAAGTTATGAATTTTTGAAAAAAAAAAAAAAAAAAAAAATTTCGGGTCTTTCAGAGGCCTTAAAAATGGGTGGCCCACCTTGTCCCTTCACGGAACCACCCTGAAAAATTGAGTTTTCCATTTCTTCATATTAATACTAAAATTTCAGACCTGGACCAAGTCGGATATTCGAGAAATAAACGAAAAACTACCTGCAATTGTGGTTTTCCATGTATTTTAAATGGGACACAAAAGTCTCTGCGCGTGCGCGGTAAATCTGCCAACCAAAAAACTAACTGTGAAGTGTTTTTGTAGGCCCCAAAAGGCATCTTAATCTAAAATTTCAGCCAATTTGGTGAGGATCAGATTTATGCGAGTATGCAAGAGGTCCTTTACTACAGTTTTTACAACTCAGGGTAACCAAAGCTTTCGAAAATCTTCTATTTGTTGGACTTAAGCCAACAATTTGAGCAGTGATACGCTGGTTCGTGTGCGTGAAAACGAAGCTACCAAGAAGATACCAAGAAATCATACTTTTCTACCTGTTATAAAAGATCCTCAAGTTGAAAAAATGATATTTATGGTGATTACGTCCTGTTCAAGAACAAGCTAACTAAAAAATGTTCCGTTGGTTTGGTTTTATAATTTTCCTATTACAAAGAAGTTTACTGGAAGGACATTGAATATTCGTTAGATTATGCTCAGGTGGAAAATAATACAAAAGGGATAGGGGCGTTGTGTACTTGGTTTACAGTTGAAAAAATAAATCATTAAAAAATATATATAGATTTGCCCCAGGTTTCATCACAATTGATAAATATTAAATAACTTGGCCAAAACCTGATTTTGATGGCAAAAAAAATGGTTTTATAAACAATATAACTTATCAAAAAATAAAAAATTATTTGTAAATTGGCGTTATCGAGTTGTAGCAGCTTTGGGGATTGTGTATTAATTCATCTATTCATAAAAAAAACTCGCGAGCTTGGGGTTATGGGGCTGTAGCAGCTTGGGAGATTGCGTATTTATTCATTTATTTATAAAAAAAACTCGTGAGATCGGCGTTATGGGGTTGTAGGAGCTTAAGGGATTTTGTATTTATTCATTTATTTATTTTAAAATCTTGCGAGGTCGGTGTTATGGGGTTGTAGCAGCTTGGGGGATTGTGTATTGAATCATTTATTTATAAAAAAACTCGCGAGCTCAGCGTGATGGGGTTGTAGGAGCTTAAGGGATTTTGTATTTATTCATTTATTTATTTTAAAACCTTGCGAGCTCGGCGTTATGGGGTTGTAGCAGCTTGGGGGATTGTGTATTTATTCATTTATTCATAAAAAAAAAACTCGCGAGCTCGGTGTTATGGGGTTGTAGCAGCTTGGGGGATTATGTATTGAGTCATTTATTAATAAAAAAAAAAAAATTCGCGAGCTCGGCGTGTTTAGGGTGTAAAGCTTGTTGGTTAGTTGTTTGTTTATTTAAAATATTATGGATCGCTGAGCCCAGGGTTATTGGGGCTTAAAACTTATCGGTTGGTTTTTTTTATTACCCTGGAGTCGAACCAGATTTTAAATTGCAGCGCGACGGACGACCGATACTGAATTTGAAAATTCGAATGTTGTGTGAATTCTTTGTAATCAAAAAACTCGAAAAAACCAATTTTATTATTGCATATTTCATTCAATTTTTATGTTTTGCGGTAATAAGTTTAGTAGTAGTTGTGGTAATAACCGAACAATCATGTATTTGATTAGTGTAATCGAAAAAAACGTCTTTCAATATAATTTATTAAAATTAAATTTTGCTCCGAGATGTCACTTTTTTAAAAAGCATTTTGAGATATCACCTTTCAAAACTGCAATTTAGAGATGTCACTTTTCAAAACTGCAATTTTGAGATGTCACTTTTCAAAACTGTATTTTTGAGATGTCACTTTTCAAAACTAAACCGACGAATTTGAATCTAACGACTCTTCTAAGGTCTATACTCAAATAAAGTTAATTTGAAATTTTTGCTCCATAAATCGAACCGTAATAAGTTTTTTGTACTGGGATGTCTAAGGTTTCTCATTTTAGGTATGTATGTATCTACATTTGAATAAGCCCAGACATTTGGAACCCTTTTTTTTTTTTATCAGTAATATGGTTGTAGATTTTTGTTTGAAAATATTTTTGATTAAAGTTACACTTTAAATAAAATTTAATCATTTACGTAATATCATAATATCATAATATATGATATTATTGAATATATTTGTCTATGCGCGAGCGAGCGAAGCGAGCGAGCGTTTTATGCTAGTTTCTTACTACGGGGCTTGTCTCTATTTCTAAAAGCTCGCCAATTATTTCCGAATCATCTAATTTTTCTGTCAAATTTAATACCGCTGGCTTGAGAATAGGCCTTTTTGGTATTATTTTGCGCTTGGAAACAGTGTTCGGCTCTGACTTTTATGAAATTTCACTAAGCGTTGAAACCGACTCGTTTACTTTCTCACGGTACTGTAAAAATTTATCTTTGTTGTCTAAATTATCCTTCCGATTTTGTGGGTGTGAAAATGAATTTACTGGAATGTCAATATTGTATTTATCCACGGATTTAATTAATAGTTTTTCTAAATTTTTAATTTCTCTACGTAATTGTAATATTTTAATGTCTTCTTGACCTTTTAAGCTTTCTTGCTTTAATTCTTTATATTTCTGAGCTATAATCTCTCCAAGTTTGTTTTTGTTATTTTGTATAGTTCTCTCGGCCTTACATAGACTACAGACATTTGAAGCTGCATCCATAATTCGTCATTTTCATCAAGAAATTAAATTGTTTAATCGGCTTACTATAAAAAAATTTTTTTTTTCTAATTTATAACTCATTCTGTTTTAAAACTTTTATTGAATCACAGATTATAAAACTCTTTATTTTCTAGACTCAGCAGACAAAATATCTTTTTTTATCGCCTTGACTGTATGTAGGTTAGACCCTGTCAGCGCTTTGGCATATAGATCTGAACCTCAGTCAAGTTGCAAGAGTGTTGTGCCCTTCAGAATTATTTCTCTAGCTCTTTGTGCATCGATACTTTCAATTCGTCGTAAGGGTAACTCTCTATCAGCGGACTGAAATCAAAAATTGTACAGAGTATACTAGATACTTCTTCAAAAGAAAAATTCGATCTCTTACTTCGAAAATTTCTATATTAAAATCTGTGACTTTTTTTTTATTTCGACTATCTTTAATACAATTTAATTTCTCGCATTGACCCCCTTTTTTGTATATATTATATTTATTTTTATTTTATTTATTATTGAACTTGGAAATTCTTTCTACTTTCCTCTATTTTAGTACCGGGGAACTCTTTTTTTCAAAATCTCAATGAAAATCAGACCAACTGAAGAAAAATTCTCGTCTCTCTACCTTTCTTTTTTTTTTTCTTTAAAATATTACCTCTCTTATTAATTTTAGTCTCAGTTATTTGAATAAAACGGTCGATGCACCAGTGTCATGTCCCAAAATCGGGACAGATCTATTGAATTTAATTGGCTCTAGTTCACCCTTTTATGTGACCGAGTAGGTGATTCGAATAACTGAGAGGAGGTTAATTAATAAAACTACAGAACCCGAAAGACTACTATAAAAATCTATTTATTATAAAAACCAAACCATTACAAAACGTTACACGATCTACTTCCTTAAAAATAATCTAAATTCTATTAGAGTTCTGGACACTGCACAGAGAGAAAGAGAGAGAGATTTTCAACACTCATTGAAAACCGAAGGTTCCCGCTGGACTGCTTGAGGTGGTGAATCGATGGTTCTACGCAGTCCTGAAGGAAATTCCAGGCTCTTTTCTTTAGTTGGACACAATGATGTTTCTTTAAAGTCTTTTAAAACCAAACTAGTCACTGCCGGAACTCTAATTTATGTTAACCCTCGCACTTATTCGAAAACTCGCGAATTAGGTGCACTGATTCGAAAACCCTTAAAATAAGACTATAAACAGTCACTCAGGTTGATTTAGATATGTTTTTAAAAATATCGAGACTTTGAAAATCTCTCACTCCCGTCAGTCAATTCGGGGAGATCTTCCTCGCGGAACGATGTGCACGGATTGAGTTCTGGATCGCGACTGAAAAACCAAGCTGCTGGGCCCGCGTTCGTGGCCCTATTTATACCCCAATGCATGAGGACCCACCCCCGTAGAAGGGATCATGGACCCTCCCATGTACGTCCGAATCTGGGGGAAAAACCAATGATTTGGCCCCTTTTCCAAGAGGGCTTGGCCTTAGCCTAATTTATTATAATACTCCTCATGTGTGAAAACTCTCTCCTACAGCTATGGTCCGCCTAAACTAACATGGGACTCGTTTCTTTGATGCCTCATTGGGTCAATGTCACTGACCGGTGATCATGGGGGTTTGTTTATGGTCTCCAACCTCCCTGCCGTGACACTCTTTTGTTTGGGTCCGCTGCTGGCCTTTCCTTCACTCAGCCAGGCGTCCCGCGCTGACGCGTTTCTTTTGTCCTCTCCCTCTCTTCCTTTTCCCAGCTCCTGTTCGCTTTTCCTCTCCCTCTCTGTTTTTCTTCTATTTATTCTCTCTCTCTCCTACTTATACTTATTAATTTATCTTATCTAACTAATAATTGAATAATTTGTAAATAATTTAAGAATTATCTGAAAACTATTTTATTATTAAAAAGGGGAGCTGATGGAGTGGTTAGTAAGCGGAAAGCTGAATCCCACGGAGGCTATCTCAATAACGATGACAACGTAGTTGGGGAAGACACGGAGCCCCCTCGAAAGCGATCTCGAGACAATACTTACCCTGGTGACCTTTCGCAAAGTGTACCGGCACAGGTTGACCCCAATTTTCCGACTATGAAGATCATGCAGGTAAACTGCCAGAGATCTTCAACCACTGTCTGCGACTTAATGCAGAAAGCTCTTGAAGCAGAAGTACAAGTCTGTCTTCTGCAGGAGACCCACATGGCCTTTGGTCGTCCAGTCGGCCTTCCATCTGGTCTGACTGTTTTTGCAACTGCAAATGGTAAAGCGGCCGTAGTTGTATTACAGGAAGAGATTTCTGCCATCCTTGTGTAACTAAGTTCCTTCGAAAATGGTGTATGTGTTAACACTAAGGGCCCCTTCGAGGAGCTCTTATTAGTATCTCTGTATTGCCCTCCGGGCCAAGATGTCCATCAGAGTCTGAATTATCTCTATGATGTAGTTGCACACGCTGCAGGACGTAGGATTTTGGTCGGAATGGATTCGAATGCGATCTCTGACCTATGGCATATCAAGGACAGTCTTGGGAAAAAGGCTGAACACAACGCTGCTATAAGGGGAGAAAACATATCCGATTGGATTCTTGCGTCCAAGCTAAAGATTTTGAATGAACCTAGTGAGGGCTATACTTTTGTAGGGCCGAAAAGTATTTCACACATTGATGTGACTCTGGTCGGGGGTGATTGGGGGGGGCCAAAACAAGGCGGAAAAATTTTTCTGGCAAATTCTGGAGGGATGGGGGCTGAGTGATCACAATCCAATTGAAATTGAAATTGATGGTACCCCAGACTTAAATACTGCTGAGCTCTTACCGTCCAAAAAGAGATGGAACTCTAAGGATGCGGATTGGTTGACTTATACATGTTATGTTAAGCTTTGTGCTAATGATTACGGCATTGAGCCGCTTAATCAACTTGAGGCTGAGGATAAAGTCAATATGCTATGTGTTTGGATCACTGAGGCTAATGACAGATTCCTCCAAAGAACTTCGCGCTTGAAATGGCCACAGAGTCTCAAGTGGTGGAGCTTTAAGTTATTCAAGCATAGAGCTCAGACCAGAAGAATTAGAAAGGAATGCCTTAAAACTGCAAATGGCCAGTCTCGAACATTGGTTGTAAGCGCTGAAACTCTGTTGAAGGAATTCTTTCCTCCGGGTAACAACGAGCCTCAAAAAGGTGATAACGGCGATAACGATGACGTCCCGGTCGATTTTACAGTTGACGAATTGATCTACTCCATCAAGCGAATGTCAGTAGGAAAAACCCCAGGCCCGGACGGAATCTCTAATGAAGTCTTGAAGAAGGTCTGTTCAAGACTTCATCTTTCTTCATTTTCTGTTCAAGGGTGGTTATTCCTGAGTTTATGCGGAGCGTTTAAAACTCTTGTATTCGTTCTGGATAACTGTGGCTAAGCTACTTTAGCGACCGAATGATATACATGAGAAGCGCTACTGATAAGGTAGAAAGGAAAGCCAAGCGCGGGTGTCCACAAGGTTCCATTAGCGGGCCTACCATCTGGAGGTTATGTATGGATGAGCTATTGAATCTTTTAACTAGACTTGGTATAAAGTTCATTGCCTATGCTGATGACTTGGTCCCCATAATTGAAGCCTGCACCAGGGCAGGTCCTTACTGCAGCCACAGCTGAGATTATGCGCCTAGTTTATAGCTGGGGGCAAAAATTCGGCGTGGAGATCTCCGAAACCAAGACAGTTGCCACGGACCTCGTGGAAAATGGAAATCTCACCAAGACAAAAGCGGTCGAGGTCAAGAACGAGAATGGCGATACTGTGGTTAGGGTCAGCTTTAAGAGCGAAGTAAAGTATCTTGGCATAAACTTCACTGCTGGTTTGGGCTTGGATTTTCGTATCAAGAAATTGGAGAAAAAAGTCCTTGCCTCGGTTGGTAAGTTTAGAAGGGTCCTAGAAGGATTGGGGATTAAACACCAAGACTTTCCCTCTTCATCTTTAGGGGGACTCTGCTACCTGTAGTAATGTACGGAGCGAGTGCCTGGTATAGAAGATAGTGTGACAGCAAAAAGCTAGCTGAGAGCAACGGTATCAAAGGAAAGTGCTTTAAGCAAACCTAAATACCTGCAGAAGCGTCTCTACTGAAGCTTTACAAGTTCACGCGGGAAGCCGCCCATGGGATCTTGATTGTATAAGATACGCTTATCTATAGAAAGCCCGGAAAAACATGCCGATGCAAAGAGGCGATTTCGTCATGACAGCTGAAATTTCTGGACTCACCTCCAGTGCTCAAAAAAGGCTAATTGATGACAGGGCAGATCTCAGATCGCAGCAAAGGTGGGATGCTTCGTCCAAAGGTAGAGTAACTTACGAGTGGCTGAAGGGAGTAAGATCCTCGCACTTTCGAACGGGCTTCAAGTTGAATCTTGAACTGAGTTACCTACTGATGGGACATGGAAGCTGGAATGCTTTTCGATTTGAACGTAAGTTTTCCGATACCTCAGCTTGCCCATGTGGGTTCATTCGTGAAGATTGGATTCATGTGCTCTGTGACTGCGAACTCTATTCAAGTGAAAGGGACCTTGAGAGCATGGGGATTACAAGGTATCCGAACCCTGAACACAGATGGGAAGTGAGCGGTGCCCTTCAGAGCAAACAGACGTATGAAAAATTATAAGAGTTTGCCAGATTCATTTTTAAGAACAGACCCCGGCAGGTGGTTTCTACTAATCTTGCCTGATCTGTGGCCTCATTAGGTCATGACGGAAATGATCCTGCCCTTGATCCCAGCAACGGGGGTGGACATCACGGTACCCACCCTCCGGAGCGGATACGAACCACGGTCTCGCCAGATCAAAGCGTGCCTAACCATAGTCATCGAAAGTGGGGACTCTCCAGGATGCAGCTGCGGTCAAGCATGAAAGGGGTTCAATGAACGAGAGCCTCAACCACGCGAAGTCCTATTTACCAATAAGCCCTTTCGGGTGGGAGGTTGTAGCAAATACTCTCTTGGGACTAGGGAGTAATTTACTCGCCTAAGTTCAGCTCAACTCGAAACCGACTCTAGTCGACAAAACTTACGGAATTTGGGCAAGTTGCCTGTGGGTATGCTTGATAGGATGAACTCACTGTGAAAGTATCTCGTAATGTAAGAAAAAAAAGCTAGACAATGTCTCATATTTTAAGAACTCTTAATCAAATTCGAACGCATGGTAGCCACTGCCATGGTAAGGTGATGTTACCCCAGTGGTGTTCGCAAGGGAGGATAAACCCAACAAGAGCGTACCGATTCCAAGCTGGGGACTCAGCGGGTGCGCTGATTCCTTATCGGTCGAATGGGTCTGGACTCTTGGAGGCAGTGGTTTCACATCTAGCATATTGACAGCTAGCAAGGGGCCCAGCAAGTGGCGTCACATATGGGCTGCAGCTCGGCGTTCATGGTTCTGGATGAAATTGCGTGTGAAGGTTGCATCTAGCTTGAGTTTGACTCGTCATCGCTTGGGTCAACCGGGTTCCTGGCCTGTCTTAGCCAGGATGGAAGAGCACTCAAATGGTGTGACATGAGAACACCCCCGCAAAGGGTCCGGTCATGAGATGCTCACTCGCATATGATCGGAAATTTGTAGGCGAGTCGAACGGATGGTCTTCAGGTTGTCCGAAGAGGTAAGCTCCGCTCGAGCACGTAATCCGACCCTTTGACCAAGGCCGCCCATGCGGGTTGAGCTACTGCAGGTACCGCACGTCAAACTAATGATCAATACAGATCAATCAATTCTGTGGTCCCTTTCTTTTTAATTTGTTTTCTAAAAGATAAAGTGCTAATTATTAAATTTAGTTGGTTCTTATTCTTTTGCAGATGATTTTAAATTGTATTTTGCTATTAAGTCAGCGTATGTTTCATTTTTGCTCAAGACAGATTTGCGTGTGATTGAGAGTTGGTGTAATATTAATTGTCTTGAATTTAGTATTACAAAATGTAACATCAGTAATCTCTTTCTACACAAAAAACCCTGTATACTATGTATTTGTGCTCTACGATCTCTATCTGTAAAGACAAGTTATCATCAATGATTTGGGTGTGTATTTTGGTGAACGTGTTTTACATAATGTAAATATTATTGTTAGAAAAATCAACTGGATTGGTATCTTACATATTTGGTCATTCACGTGAATTTAAACAAAGGAAAAACATTACGTACATTAAATCTTACCTTTGTTCGCCCAATCCCTACTATTGTAAATGTTGCGAATTTACTGCTTCATTAATTTTATTTTTATTTGCCGGATTAAAAGCTGGCAATTCTCAATTCAACATATTCTCATATCTCAGTTTCTCTCTTTAATCAATTATTATTCTCCTCTCAACGCTCAACTGGTCTACTCTCAAAAGGATCTACTCATCTTTAACAATCACCCAAGGACTCTGCTCAACAACAAAGAGGTTTTATCATAACTGCAAGCTCATTCATCAAGGTGTACATCAACTCAACTGAGTTGATTGCAACTCTTTATTATTGTAAATATTCAAGTAAGGTGTACACTATTGTTTAACTCAACCCAGAAGGTCTGTAAATACTGTAAATAAATAATCAAAATTGTATATAATGGTAACTAATGGTCTACTCAATTTATTTGACAACCCTCCCCTACCAGCTTTTAATCCGGCAAATAAAAATAAAATTAATGAAGCAGTAAATTCGCAACATTTGGTCCTTCGAGCCGGATTGCTGGTAGATGGCTGGGTTTTTCTTGTCTTCTCTGCGCTTCTTTGCTCTTCTCTGTATTTTCTCTTGGTCAGCTCTGGATGAAAAGAGTCACTTTGCTCATTTATTCGGTGCATCTTCAGGTACTCTCAACTTTCCTGCTAATTTGGTGCTCGCTGGTGGTTCAACATGGATGAGAAGCAGAGTGCAGACACCAAGAAGTCCTCCAGGAGCAACTCACCAAGTCTCAGCAAGGAACCAGGTGATGCTGGCACTACTCCACAGGTCAAGGTTATTACACTGGTTAACTCAGATTCGCTCATTCTATTTTATATTAGTGCTTAACTAATTTTCTGGCTGATTATCTCTCAGTTCTGCAGCCTTAATCATTGTACAGCTCGTCAGTTCGTCACATCTCCAGTTACTCTCAACATCTACGGCTGAATTTGTCATGGACCGCTCACTGCAGGATAGGATGGAGGACGCTGGCTCTATGCTGGCTTTCAGGCATACCGCAACGTCAAACCTCACTCAGAAGCAATTGGTGAACCCTCTGGTGAGAGATGATACCCCGGACAATTCAACTGGCGCTGCAGAACACACTCACTTCTCTGGGCCTACAGTCCAGGATAATGGACTTGAGTACACTCAGGACAACTCTACAAGCTTAGGCAGTGACTCTTAACCCGTACCTTGTTTCCTGGTAACGGGCCCTGCGAACAACTCTGGCCAACTAAACTCAACGTCGTCGGTGGTAATACACGATGACTACGGTCAATCTCTGGTGGACAACCTCAATGCTCAACTCAATTCATGGTCAAGGCTGCAACGGCACATGTTGGTTCTACTGGAACCTACTCTGCCACCGTGACCAGACAAACTCAACATACAAGAATAGCTCATTACTCTCGTTCCTTTGTGACGGCGTATAACACATTGCCTTCTGCCTTGGACTTGGGACCTCTCATCAGCAACACACAGGCGCTTGGTGTGGAGTAAGCGCTCTGTTTCAGTTCATTGGGAAATTACTCAGCTAGGAATCGCCAGTTCCAAACACTGTGTAAGCTGGTTCGTTTCATCAAATGCTCGGCTCACTTCTAGCTACTGCTGTAGCATTTCTCATCACCATGTTCGCATCTCACTTGGTGCAAATTCTCATCGTTCAAAGCATGGAATTGCCATTTTTCTCATCTGTCATCGGAGAAACATTCCAGTTTCTCACTCACTCATCGTCATCCAGTATTGGTACTGGTGAATTACAGTCTGCTCACGAAGGTCGTCGTTACACTTCACTTTATCCATCGCATCGCTCAACATGCAACTTGCTGCGTAATCTCTGTTACAAACTGAACATTAAAATCTTTCAACAGAGTTCTCTCCTCTTTATTTCACTCTCTGTCTTTGATAAAGCTATATACACAGCAGCAGTAATTTCAAAAATAACATTTCCGAATAATCTAAGCATACATTCAGTAGTAGGCTTTTTTCCTATTTTATTACTAGCCCAGTCAGCATCGACTAAGCAATCTTACATGTTAGTGATTAAATTTCTTTTGTTCGTGGCTTAAAATTTTTTTTCAAAAATTAAGATATTTCTAAATTCTTAAAACACTAGTTTATAATTATTTTAGCTATTTCGACATCAACTAGAGTAATCAATAGATATTTGTTACGGAATGACCGGTCTTTAATTTTATTTTTATTTGCCGAATTAAGCTGGTGGGGAAGAGTTGTTGAAAAAATTAAAAGAGAACACACTAAATCAAAACAATAACAATTTTATTAATAAAACACAATATTTAATTTACAATAAATTGGAATAGTTATAAGTAATAGTTAGTGAGCTTAGGGAATAATTAATGCATTACATTTTCAAGAACAAAAAATAAAATGTGAAAATATTACAGGTTAAGCACTGAGAGTTTTTAAGCATTAATTTTAGCGTAAATGAAATGAATGAATTTAAGAAACACCAATCTAGGCACAACTCCTTACAATTTTGATTATATGAATTCAAAAGGTAAATATGAGTTAGCTAGAAAATTAATGAGACAAACAAAAACAAAGAATAGCCTTGAACGGAGAGAGCGATGGCTGAGAGAACTGCTAACAGCAGCAGAGAATGGTCTTGAGAAAGAGAGAAAGAAAATGGCCGCGTGCATGTAGGCACATTTAAGAGAAAGGAGAATGTACAGTAAATTAATTATGGTGTGTTAACAAAAACAAGTGGCTCAAGTGAATTATTGTTACTTGTCCTGTGGGGAGGGTGTTCTGCACTATGAACTCTTTCGTCCACCAAAAATGAGGTTGCCGGTTTGTGCACACCAACTAGGAAATTTAAGAAGTAGCTACAATATTATTGATTACTGTCACTGAGATGAGCTGGATCACGGGTACACTTCAACAGGAACACTGACAATAAATTAAAATAAAAATGAGATAAGCTTGAGAATACGATGAGAAAGAAAAAAGACTTAACGACTAGAAAAAATTCTCTGCTCCATGCTATGAATAGCGCCAAAAAAGAAGTGAAATTGAAACGAAAAATACCTTCTTCCACTGTTTTACTGACTTTCTACTACTTAGCAAATCCAAGTTATTTTTTAGGTTGACCCACATTTTCTCGAAATCTTCTTTACCATATATGCCCAGTGCAGTTATTTGACCTTGAGCAAAATAAGGATGACATTCCATGTAATGTATCAAATAAGTTATTTGTTCACTATTTCGTCTCCCGACCATTATAAACAAATTTTTATTACTCGCGTATAGTAAAAAGACAGCTTTTTTTCGTATTCTTGCTTCTGGTAAGAATGCCGAGCTTCACTAACCCACGAGCCACCGAGAACTAAACAACTGTAACACTAAACCACTCGATTTGCGCAGTGCTTCATAGTCACTTCAAAGTGTTCACGGAAAAATAAAATGTTTACAAGATTTTAGATTGATTTTTTCCAAACCGAGTCTATAGTAGAAAAAATGTTCGCGATAGCTGTAATTGGAACAGGTGCTATGCTGATTGAAGAGGAATCAGAAGAAGAAAAAAAGAAGCTCATTATTTACACCGAAATATAACAAAAATTTACGGGATATGTCAAATCCTTTCTCGATGGAAGTCGAACAATTCAGAAAATATTACAGGTTAGTTTTAAAATAAAATTGTAAAATAGTAACATTTTTAATCGTGTTAAAATTAAAAATTTTTTTTGAGTATTCATTTAGGAAAATTTATAAATTTTAACATAGGTTTTTCAATTTTTCAATTTAACTTAAATAAAAATTCAACCCCCTGCTTATTTGAATGCATTCAGTTAAATAATTATTTAAATGATGAAAAAAATTGAATAAAATTTTAAGTTTTTAATTTTTACTCAATCATATGCTAGTGCTTGCCGAGACCAAGACAAGACCAAGATTTGGCAAAGTCATGTCTTGGTCTTGAAAAAGGTAAAAATTCAAGTTTTGTCTTTCTCATTTTGCTTAACAGTAAATTAAAAGAAGTTTTTCCAATGTATTCTTGGTTTTTCGTTGTTTTCTTGTTCAAGATTTTTAAAGATTGGAACTTCAACTTCTCCTTCGTTATATGATTCACTTCTTTTTCGTTTATTATAATTAGACGACATTTTCACAAAACTTATAAAAAACTTTTTTTTTATTTCTGTAATTAAATTAACTATGCCAATGGAAGAGCGTTTCATACAACTTCTGTCTGAAGACTGACGGCCACTAATTTTCATGATGAGCCATGGACATGGTTTTCTTTGAGTAGCATTTGATTTTTACCGCGAGCCAAAACAACGGTGCTTTGACAGCCGAACAGGTTTGCAGCATCGCCTGCCTTAAATTATACAGTACTGAGAATTAACTTTTATCTTTTGTAAAAAGATTTCACTCTAATCTTTTTGATTTCAAGACAAGACCAAGAAAAAATCTTGAACAAAAAATTGAAGGGAAAGTAAAATTTTTTGGCCATTTTTAGCTTGTTGGTTTAGTATTGAAGGTTCATACTCGACGCTTTTGATTAAATAAGTTGACAACTCAAAGTTTTAGTTTAAAAATGTGACAACTTAAAATTTCATTTAAAAAATTTAATTTTTGAATAAACAAATAAATAATCCAACCACCCCATCGACACTAAAACCATAAAACCCTAGTCATCCAAATTTAATTTTGTTGAAAAACAACTTAATAAATAAATTATACCCAAAGGTATAGAACCACAAAACCCTAAGGTCAGAATTTGATTTTTTATAAACTAATAAACAAACTGATTATCACCCAAGTTCCGAAACCCGAAGACTCTAGGCATCCAAGTGTACTATTCTAAAAACCAAATAAATGAACTAAGCTCCAAAACCATGTGATTCTTGGATTCTGGGATTACTTTTTTAATCAACAAATAAATAAACTTACTATCCACCCAGCCTTAAAAGCACAAAACACTGGTGACTCGAGGTGCAAAATGAAATTACGCAAGCTTCAAAACCACAAAATTCTAACCATCCAAGTTTGATATTTTTATAAATAAATGAATAAACTAATTATCTTCCGAGCTCCAAAACCACGAAACCCTGAGCACCTAAGTTATAATCCAAATTTACTCTGAGCTCCGAGATCATAACATTTTAGGAGTCCGAGTCTCATTTATTGTTGGGTAAAAAAACAAAAAATATCCTCGGACTCCCATTGTAGGTTAGAAATTTCGGTAAAGTAGAATCCAGAGCGTGGACCTCAAAGAAAGACAACCGGTGTCTCCAAAGCCTGAATTTTGAATTAATTTTTCATAAACAATAGAAATGGTTTTTGTTAATTAACTTAGTACATTAACCATCTTTGGGGAATCGATTCACTGTAAAAAATTTTAAAACAAGGAGTCCAGTAGTTTTCGTGGTTAGCGCGCCAAATGAAATATGACTTTGCTTTACTGTTGCGAATTTACTGCTTCATTAATTTTATTTTTATTTGCCGGATTAAAAGCTGGTAGGGGAGGGTTGTCAAATAAATTGAGTAGACCATTAGTTACCATTATATACAATTTTGATTATTTATTTACAGTATTTACAGACCTTCTGGGTTGAGTTAAACAATAGTGTACACCTTACTTAATCTTGAACAAAAAAATAACGAAAAACGAAGAATACATTGGAAAAACTTCTTTTAATTTACTGTTAAGCAAAACGAGAAAGACAAAACTTGAATTTTTACCTTTTTCAAGACCAAGACATGACTTTGCCAAATCTTGGTCTTGTCTTGGTCTCGGCAAGCACTAGCATATGATTGAGTAAAAATTAAAAACTTAAAATTTTATTCAATTTTTTTCATCATTTAAATAATTATTTAACTGAATGCATTCAAATAAGCAGGGGGTTGAATTTTTATTTAAGTTCAATTGAAAAATTGAAAAACCTATGTTAAAATTTATAAATTTTCCTAAATGAATACTCAAAAAAAATTTTTAATTTTAACACGATTAAAAATGTTACTATTTTACAATTTTATTTTAAAACTAACCTGTAATATTTTCTGAATTGTTCGACTTCCATCGAGAAAGGATTTGACATATCCCGTAAATTTTTGTTATATTTCGGTGTAAATAATGAGCTTCTTTTTTTCTTCTTCTGATTCCTCTTCAATCAGCATAGCACCTGTTCCAATTACAGCTATCGCGAACATTTTTTCTACTATAGACTCGGTTTGGAAAAAATCAATCTAAAATCTTGTAAACATTTTATTTTTCCGTGAACACTTTGAAGTGACTATGAAGCACTGCGCAAATCGAGTGGTTTAGTGTTACAGTTGTTTAGTTCTCGGTGGCTCGTGGGTTAGTGAAGCTCGGCATTCTTGCCAGAAGCAAGAATAAGAAAAAAAGCTGACTTTTTACTATACGCGAGTAATAAAAATTTGTTTATAATGGTTGGGAGACGAAATAGTGAACAAATAGCTTATTTGATACATTACATGGAATGTCATCCTTATTTTGCTCAAGGTCAAATAACTGCACTGGGCATATATGGTAAAGAAGATTTCGAGAAAATGTGGGTCAACCTAAAAAATAACTTGGATTTGCTAGGTAGTAGAAAGTCAGTAAAACAGTGGAAGAAGGTAATTTTTCGTTTCAATTTCACTTCTTTTTTGGCGCTATTCATAGCATGGAGCAGAGAATTTTTTCTAGTCGTTAAGTCTTTTTTCTTTCTCATCGTGTTCTCAAGCTTATCTCATTTTTATTTTAATTTATTGTCAGTGTTCCCGTTGAAGTGTACCCGTGATCCAGCTCATCTCAGTGACAGTAATCAATAATATTGTAGCTACTTCTTAAATTTCCTAGTTGGTGTGCACAAACCGGTAACCTCATTTTTGGTGGACGAAAGAGTTCATAGTGCAGAACACCCTCCCCACAGGACAAGTAACAATAATTCACTTGAGCCACTTGTTTTTGTTAACACACCATAATTAATTTACTGTACATTCTCCTTTCTCTTAAATGTGCCTACATGCACGCGGCCATTTTCTTTCTCTCTTTCTCAAGACCGTTCTCTGCTGCTGTTAGCAGTTCTCTCAGCCATCGCTCTCTCCGTTCAAGGCTATTATTTGTTATTGTTTGTCTCATTAATTTTCTAGCTAACTCATATTTACCTTTTGAATTCATATAATCAAAATTGTAAGGAGTTGTGCCTAGATTGGTGTTTCTTAAATTCATTCATTTCATTTACGCTGAAATTAATGCTTAAAAACTCTCAGTGCTTAACCTGTAATATTTTCACATTTTATTTTTTGTTCTTGAAAATGTAATGCATTAATTTTTCCCTAAGCTCACTAACTATTACTTATAACTATTCCAATTTATTGTAAATTAAATATTGTGTTTTATTAATAAAATTGTTATTGTTTTGATTTAGTGTGTTCTCTTTTAATTTTTTCAACAACTCTTCGCCACCAGCTTAATTCGGCAAATAAAAATAAAATTAAAGACCGGTCATTCCGTAACAAATATCTATTGATTACTCTAGTTGATGTCGAAATAGCTAAAATAATTATAAACTAGTGTTTTAAGAATTTAGAAATATCTTAATTTTTGAAAAAAAATTTTAAGCCACGAACAAAAGAAATTTAATCACTAACATGTTAGATTGCTTAGTCGATGCTGACTGGGCTAGTAATAAAATAGGAAAAAAGCCTACTACTGAATGTATGCTTAGATTATTCGGAAATGTTATTTTTGAAATTACTGCTGCTGTGTATATAGCTTTATCAAAGACAGAGAGTGAAATAAAGAGGAGAGAACTCTGTTGAAAGATTTTAATGTTCAGTTTGTAACAGAGATTACCATATCTAGAGATAACTCCGGAACAATCACAATTGCCAAATTTGATGATCAAACGAAAAATTTAAAATACATACGAATACATTATCCCTTAATTAAAGAGTCTTGTGTCAAAGTTGTGATTAATAAAGTAAAGATATAGGATCGAAAAATAGAATTGCGGATATATTGACTAAAGCTCTGAGTCGAAATGAATTGAGAAAATTAGACATGCATTGAAGATACATTGACATTGTTTAAGGTATAAAGATCATAATATTAAAAATGTGTGATTAAGTAAAAGAAATTTTAGTCAGTGTTGAGATGCTGAAATTGTATACAGCTCATTCTGCATTGCGATTAACTGCACTTTCTAAATATGCATACGCTTAGTTTTGTCACGCAGTTAAGTACCCGCTAAATAAAAAATTTTGTTTACTTCAACAAGCTCTTACTGTAGTCGTAAATAAGAATAATTTGTAGTGTAGTAAAAGTTATGATAGATATTCTTGCATACCCTTTTTTATCTAATCTTCGAGTGGTACTCAAATTTGAATGAAAGTGTGTAGCAAAATAACAATCTTCTTTTTTTTCTAAATTTTCATCGTTCTTTAATACTTGATCTGGAAAGTAAGAAAATTCAGATCGATAATCGAAGCAGTATGAAAGAGATTCTGTGGCCATTTGTTTTTTTAATTTTCTTAAGCTTTTTCTTGAAATTTCTTTGAGCCTTGTACTTTCATCTGTTTCTGAAAAAACCTGAAAAAATTATAACTTAGTGCAAATAAAGCAAAATCAATGATATTGTTGTGTCACGAAAGACACATTTTGCAAACTAAGCATTTTTATGCTATACAAGTAATGAGGCCAGCTTCAGTCTTTCTTGGTCAGTCGTTAGCTGCCGGACTCCGAAGCTGGCCCCTTCGTAAGTTGAGTTATATCTCTTTTGAAATTCCGTAAATCGGTTTGGAGTTATATCTCATTATATCTTTCTTAATTAATGTAATTGATAAATTATGTATAAGATTAAGTTATATATTATTTAATATTATGCTATTTAAATTATAATAAATCATATTAAAACTAGACTATATTTCGTTAATAACAACTAGATACATACCAAATGGTTCCAATACAATTGAATTTAGAGTGCAATAAATAAGAATTAATCGTGTGAGAGATGGTAAAATCTGTGAAAAATCTAAAGTAATAATTAATCGTGTGAGAGACGATTAAATCTGTGAAAAATCTAAAGTTATAATTAATTCAATTTAGTATTAACCTATTTTTCAAATGTACATTGCATAACTTTATTTTAATGTAAATTTACATTGAAATGTAGCAAATACTCATTTGTAACCTTAAAATGATTAAAAAAAAGATAAAAATTTTCAATGATTGGTTCATATTAACTTAGATATATCTAGTTCTTCTGTTTAACATTACTTTCATATAATTTTATCATTATCCAGAACCCATAAAAATCATAGACATAATTTATTGTTATGAACTACTTTTGAATTCGTTTTGCATACACAATAGATAGACAAACTAAATCCACTTTAAAAATAATGGAGCAAATGCTCATCCGTAATTTAAAAATCCATTCCAAATAGAATTCATAATTTTTGGTCCACTGGATATCAAGACCCAAAACTATCTATTTCTATTGTACTTCTTAATGAACCAATTTTAAAATGTAAAATCACTTTGGCCGCATAACTTAAGCTTGCATACAGACAACAAAAAAGATAAAAATTTTTAATAATTGATCCATGTTGACTTAAATATACTTATCATTAACACCCTGAGTGAGTGTAACAGTTATAATCAAAATTAAAATTCATTGTCAGACATCAAGTTTATTTTTGAAAAAGGGTAGGATGACAAAACTTTAACAGTTCAAGTGTATTGGCTCAGAGCATATACATTTCTATGATGATTAAAATTAAGCGATAATGCGTATGACAATGACATTATGTGCTGCAATTGCACCTTTTGCAATTTGCAAGTTGGGTGGATTATAAAAACGTAATTTGCAAGTTCAACCTGACACACACACACGAACATACTCATTCAGAAAAAACTTTATTTTTAATATTGTCAATATGCACGTCCAGCCATCAGGTCCCCAACACAACCACAGCACAATTGAGCCGTTCTCTGCAATAACGACCTAAGTGACAAAACATCGTTTCGAGAAAACAAGGTTTAAAGTTTTTGAAGTGTACTATTTTAAAGCACTCGTTGAGAATTAAAAAACTAATTTTTTGAAAAGGAAGTTACCCTATCTCGTAATGAATATTCATGATGAAATTAATAAAATCATAATAATTTATTAGAAAAAAATTGTTATCAACGGTTTTTCACTTAGGTCGTTTTTCGGGTGAACTACTCAATTATATAAATATTATTGAAAAATTGATATAAAAATGATTGTTTTCAATTTATTATTACGTTTTTAACCAAAAACAATTTACAATACAATGCGCTCAAAGCAATCAGCTATAGCACGGGAACTTATGTGCGGTTGCAGCGAGTTGGCGCGGCCACGGTGCGTCTCCACTCAGGGCTCTAGTGGCGCACGTTTTGCCTCTACTTAAAAATTCACAAAAGCTTCAATTTTCAATATTTTTTTAAGATATTTGGTGGGAGTACTTTTGAATAGTTTGTCTACCCATTTTTAAGATCTCCGGAAAAACGACCTAAGGCGCCTTAGGTCGTTATTGCAGAGAACGGCTCAATTATTATCATCTCACAGGGCACACCACAATAATTGAAAAATCTTTGATGATGATGATCATAGAAAGACTGTACAGATTATTTATTTTATACTCTTTTATTGAAATTAAACAAATTAATAATTATAAATTCTACCACTTATTTAATATATATGATAATAAGGGTCTTCAGTACTGTTTTTTCTACGACAATCAATTATTTATAAAAAAGTTATTGCCCATAACACATTACACGCTGCTCTGCTCAGCGGCTCCGCACTCCGCAGTCAGCTGTAGTCAGCTGTAGGGAGCTGCTAATTGATACAGCGCCACAAGTCGCCTCATGGCTACAGGCCCGGGCCTACATGCCCCCGTCTGCCGCTGTAGGTAAGCAGTAAGAGTGAGACAGCCAAAATAGACACGCTCACCGCATACGTCACGTCCGGTTAAGTCTACAGAGAGCGCAAGCAGAGAGACCGGATGCTCGAAACTGAAATCGAATTCCCCTGACTACCGTGAGCCAAAGGAAAGTCAGCGTTTCGAAAAATGAAACGTTCATAAATTTTCAATGCGGGCTTTGTTCAGGATAATTTTTTTTTAAATTACTCAGGGGATCATCAGCTACGCGCGGGATGTATAATATGAATGAAATAATTATCCTAAAACAGTTTTTCTTTGAAGCGTCCTAACCTAAAACCAAAAATCGAAGTATATAAAGCCCTGCAGGCTTTCACGGCAGTCGGTTTAAAAAAAACCAAATCGCCGTTAAAGCCCGATTGGGCTTAAGGATCGTGTGAGAGACGGTTAAATCTAAAGTGATAGTTAATGGTGTAAAACACGGTCATCGATGAAAAATTTTAATAATAATAAAACATAGTAAAATAATAATATTTAGTCATCGTGTGAAAGACGGAGAAAGGATAAATTTATATTTTGAAAATTGTAACCAAATATGAAAATAAATGTATTCCGTACATCGTACGCCAGAAAAAAAGCTGCGAATAATACAACCGAGGCTAAGACAATAACTAGAAGCGCGGTAAAAAATAACCCGGAATTACTTGAGAAGATCTTACCGGGATTAAACAACGTAAGTAAAAAATGAGACCAATCCAAACATTTAAATAAGTATACCGATGAAAACGCCTCGAGTACATCAATAGATCTAGTGTCAGGGGATTCATCGAAAATTTCCCTGCGTGTAAATCTAAATACTTCGGGTCTTTATGAACAAAAATCAGATTCGGAAAAAAACGAGATAGAATTTAATATATTAAACCAAGAGAAGGAGTATTTTGTGAATTCTAAAGATTCAATACAAAATATAGAAAATCTTATACCAGATAAAACGAATCAAATATCAAACGTTAATGATACACAAAAAATAACGTCGGAAAATAATTTGCTAATAGATCTCGAAGACAGCTTCGAAGAAAATGTCTAAATTTAAAATCACGGATCTTGTCAATGAAAGTCCATTTTTTAACGGTTCGCAAAAATCGGTGGAAGAGATAATTAAATACGTGACAGAAGTAGAATCATTAATTGCAAACGATGACATCGCAAACTTTTTAAAATATCTAATTTTAAGAAAATGTGTTAAATCTGCGGAAGAATGGTTTACGGATAAAAAACTAACAACAATTAGAGAATTCATAACAAGTATTAAAAATTCATTCCCAACAACAGAAAACTACTATTCTTATTATAACGTTTATTAACAATAGTGCAGAAAGAAGACGAAGATGTACGTAACTATACAACGCGGTTGAAAAAATTAGTAAAAAAAATTAAAGAACTAAAAAAATTGACTCCAAACTTAGAGAATACAGAGTATCAAACTTTTGAAACTAAATTAGAAGCTGACGCGCTGAAAAGTTTTGCTGATGGTTTCAAATTTAAAATTAATGTTCAGTTAGACAAGACGGGAGATTTTTCAGCAATATTAAATAACGCTCTAATCTTAGAGAAGAAACTAAATTTAACTGAAAATCAAAATAACATACAAATAAATCATTGTGCTAATAATATAATAAAGAAAAATATACCAATCCGTCAAATTTGTACAGAACGCAATCACGAAGCTTTATATTCTCCATCCGCGGCGTGTGTATACTGCAAGTCACAGAATCATAGATCTTTTGATTGTAATGGAGCAACAAAAAAAATTAAACTACAGTGTAATTTTTGCAGTAATTACGGTCATTCAATTAGCGCATGTGAATTTAATTAAATCGGAAGTAAAAATTGTCAATTTTGTCAAATAGCAGGTCACCAAGTAGAGCAATGCGATAACATAAAAGAATTTGAACTTTGTTCGAAATGTTTTGAACACGGACACACTCCGTATTTGTGCCCAAATAAGGAATAAAATCGCTAAAACTGCGAAAATTGCAAAAAACGGGTCATATGGTTAATGAATGCCCCGAAGTTATTTGTCAAAAATGTAACAAGAAAGGTCATACAGTGAAAAATTGCAATATTCAAGAAAATAAAAACAGATATCATTTCTGTACTTATTGCGAAAATATTGATCATGAATTAAATGACTGCATTCAAGTGAAAACTTTATTAACGCAGCAGAAAAATAAAAACTCAGTAATTTGTCAAATTTGCGATAAATTGGGTCACAACACTAAAGATTGCTTTAAATTCTTAAATATTACTAAAAAAAAACAGCAAAACACTCAAACTAATACCTATTATAATGAACGGGATCAAAATAGAAATAACGTATCACAAAAAATATGCGAATATTGCAATAATAGAGGTCATGATATCGATACGTGAACTGAATATAAAGCCTTAAAAAATTACACAAGTAACAATCCTGAAATTTGCCGACACTGTAACTCTCCGGGATATTCGTTGCAAAATTGCTTTGACCTGCAAAATTTACAAAAATTAACCAAAAATTTTTGCTCAAATTTTAAAAATATCGGGCATATTGTTGAAAATTGTAGACGTGCACAATATTCGGTGGGAGCAAATTATTTTTCTGCAGACGTAGAATCTAGTGAGAAGATGAACCAATTATTAAACGTTAACGCTGATAATTCCTTAAAGGATACTTGTGAAAATTAAGATGGCAAATTAAGATTAGACGAGGGCTATTGAGAAAAAAATAATGTAAAATTCGAGCTGCCAATGAATAAGAAAAGGCTGGTCAACGAAAGACAAAATAAAAATTCCACAAACAATACGCAAAACTCGTTCAATGATTCGCTTAGCTTGCAAGTCACTACATCGCATGATCGCGAAAAAATTTTTGAAAATGAAAACGATGAGTTAATGAATGTTTTGAAACTTGATTTTAATACAGACGAAGATAAACACGGAAAAAGACACTTTTTTCACGGAAGAGATAAAAAAATTACTGAACACCGTAGCAGAAATCAGCTAAAAAATAACGAAACAGAGACCAATAATAGTAAACCAAATTCACGCAGAGTGATAAAAACGGAAAATAATATGCAAACATTTGTAGCTCAAATAAATTGTGCCTGAGAAAGTGAAATATGTCAAGACAATGTCGAAAATCAAGTATTAGACTACCCTTGCTTTTTGAAATTACTTGATAGCAATGTAGAATTCAACCCAAATGAAAATGATAGAAAACATCTTAAACACAACAGTTGAACTCGGCCACCAAGAGTTTTGGGAGCTTAGAGCTTGGGTGGTAGTTAATCAGCTTCTTCGATGAAGTCGGCTACCCAGGGTTTTGGGGGCTTAGAGCTTGGGGGGTATTTAATCACCTTTTTTGTTGAACTCGGCCACCCGGGGTTGAAGGGGCTTAGAGCTTGGGGGTAGTTAATCACCTTTTTTGTTGAACTCGGACACCCTGGCTTGAACGGGCTGAGACTTTCGGGGGTAGCCAGTCAGCTTTTCTGTTGAACTCGGCCACCCATTGTTTAGGGGGCTTATAGCTTGGAGGGTAGCCAGTCAGCTTTTTTGTTGAACTTGGCCACCCAGAATTTGGGGGGCTTAAAGTTTGGGGGGTAGCCAATCAGCTTCTTCGTTGCATTCGGGTGTCCAGGGTTTAGGGGGCCTAGAGCTTGGAGGGTAGCCGATCAGCTTTTATGTTGAACTCGGCTACCCAGGATTTTAAGATCTTAGAGACGTACGGTCCACCAGTGAAAGTACGTGCACTTTCTTTTGTGTAACGTACGTTCCGAAGCTGAACGTACCTGCACTTTCTTTGCTCAAATGTAAGTTTTAAATGGGAAAACTGAACGTATGTCCTGTTGCTGCACGTACGTTTTGAGTACAGAAAGTGAACGTACGTCCATAGACCTGCACGTACGTTTTGAGTACAGAAAGTACACGTACGTCCATAGACCTGCACGTACGTTTTGAGTTCAGAAAGTGCACGTACGTCCGTAGACCTGCACGCACGTTTTTAGAATAGAAAGTGCAAGTTGGAAAGTACAAAAATTATTCTAAGAATAAAATGTGTTTAAATAAGCGCGCTCCTGAAGGGTATAAAGTAAATTATCTCTTGGTGTCAGTAGAGGGCTGAGAGTCTGGGGAGAGTTGTTGTATGTATTGAGAATCTGTGTGCCTGACCGCCGGCCGCTTCGGGCTCGGCTTACTGTCCTGTTCGGTGTTTACCTCCCTCGCATAAACATCTCAGTCTCATGCTTAATAAAGTATTATAATAACTGTGCTCTTCAATCAATTATTTTTATTTTATACCCACTATTTCCTATAGTTTATGGGCCCAGTCACCTACGTGTGTGATTGAATGAATAATTAATTAATGGACGTTAAACTTTAACTTTCATGTAGTGATTACAAGTGCAGTGTATGTGTTGATTTTCTTCATTTGAGGAAGAAAGAAAAAAAAAAATTCATGTCTGTGTAAGTGTAAATCAGTGCCTGTATTGAGAGAAAAATATAAGTTGATAGACATTTAATTATAGACATAAACAACAAACTAAACTCGAAAATTTTTGGTACGGCTGCAGGTTTGAACGCGTTTTTAGTTTTTCGTGCGGTGAATCCAACAGCTTTTTCGGTGCTTTCTCTTTTTCTTTCATTTGCTTCTTCCTTTTTTTCGTCTTTACGCACGTACAGTACAACCGTCCTCCCACATCTGGAACTTAGTTTTGCTTCGAAAACTTAAGTTTTTTTTTTTTTGAACGCGCGCACGCTTGGACTTAGTGTTTGTGATCGATTTTTTTTCTTTGAAAAAAAAAAAAAAAAGGGGATGAATAACTTGCGCATTAAAAGAAATATTGAACTCTTTGATGGTTCGCACTATTTAGTTTGGAAAAGATGAATACGTGCTTATCTGAAGGAGCTGCAGTTGTCAGCAGTGATTGACGATGACGCTCCTGCTAATCCCAATGCACAGTGGATAAAAAATAATGATAGGGCTGTGAATGAAATCATGGATTACCTGGCAAACTCGCACATATCATTCATTGAAGGAGACAACCCCCGCGCTAAAGACATTTTCAGAAAGCTTGACGATACCTACGCCCGTAAAAACCAGGCCACGCAGATGCTTATGATAAATAAATTATTGAAATTCAAATTAGAAGGCGACACATCACTGCAAGAGCATTTTAAAACCTTTCAAAAATTGCTCTCCGATCTTACGTCAGCTGGAGGAACTTTGGACGAAAACGACAAAATTACGTATCTCGTTCACAGCAAGCCGAAAGAATATTACCTAGTGTTAGATGCAATTAGGACACTGTCGGAAGAAGATTTAAATTGACAATTCGTTAAGAGCAGGCTGCTGAATAAAGAGACGTCATTAAAAGACTTAAGCAGAGACACTAGCTCAAAGGTCCTGCTTATCAACGCCGACAACGCAGATAGCAGCCAGCAGTTCAACAGAGCCCGAGGATCATTTCGAGGGTCATTAAGAAGCCATGGGTCCTTCAGGGGGCGTGGTTCTTTCAGAGGCCGAAGTTCTTTTAGAAGCCGAGGGTCATTTCGAGGAGGACGGGGACGGCCCAACTTTAAGCACCATAAACAATCATTCGATTTTAATTATGCATGAGACCAAGCTCAATCACGACGGATAGTATGCCTATTTTGTGGTAATCCAGGACACAAATTAATAGAATGCAGAATAGCCAAAAGACAAAGTCACGAGTACGAAAATAACAAAAATCGTGACGGTAAATCATCTGCTCACTTGGCCACTGAACCAACAGACACTGAATTCGAAGATTTTTCTTCGAGTTACTTCGCTGCAATGGCTGGGAATTCAAATCCCGTAAAAATCAACCAAGTCGAGTTTATCATCGATTCAGGAGCCAGTCACCATATCATTAACAATCAACTGCACTTCGAGAACTTCGTGGAACTGGACAAAATTAAAATCCAAACAACAAAAAGAGGAGTATACTTAACGGTGACCAAGCAGGGGACAATCAGGATAACAACGAACACCGGCACACCAGGAATATTGGAAGGAGTTCTGTTCTGTCAAGATGCACCAGCAAATCTACTTTCTGTCAGGCAATTCCAGATTGCAGGATTGGAGACTATTTTCCACGTGGATGGATCAATTAGTATTAAAGGTAAAAATAACATTATAATGAGAGGAATATCTATAAATAATTTGCCAAATTTGAAATTGAAATTAAATTTCCAACTTATAAAAACTTGTGCAAACGTTTGCAATTCAAAATGTAATTATAATTTATGGCATAAACGGTTAGGTAGTAAATTTAATGAGTTGAAAAACAAAAACATGATTTTTGAAAAAGATTTAATTCAATCTATAAAATCTAACGATAGTCATTGTGAATCATGTATATTTGGCAAACAAGCAAGATTACCATCAAATGATATTAAAGATAAATCCCATATTGATAGGCCATTCTTGAATGTTCACTCTGATATATGTGGTCCAATCACTCCTCCTACGATAGATAATAAAAATTATTTTATGATTTTCTTGGAGGAATTTACTCACTATTGTATAACATATTTGGCAACTTATAAATCAGATTTACCTCACATATTAAAAGATTTTGTTAAGAAAAGTCAAATTAATTTTAATCCAAAGATTGTTCATTTGTACATTGATAATGGTCGAGAGTACTTGTCGAAAGAAATGAAAGAATTCTGCGTTAACAATGGTATTACTTATCATTTAAGTATCCCACGCACCCCTCGTCAGAATGGCGTCTCAGAGCGCGTGATTCAAACAATAACTGAGAAAGCATGCACTTTGTTAATTGAAGCAAAATTAAGTGAGAAGTTCTGGGGTGAGGTGGTTTTGACTGCAACTTATTTATTAAATAGAGTGCCAACGCGCGCATTGAAAGTTTCAAAAACTCCGTATGAACTTTGGCATGGCAAGAAACTGGAACTAAAATTTTTAAGAGTTTTCAGATCTACAGTTTATATACATAATAAAACTAAAGTAACTAAATTTGAACCAAAGTCGAGTAAGGGCATATTAGTTGGATATGTTCCGAATGGATATAAAATTTGGGTACCAGAAACTAATACCTTTGTTAACGCACGAGATGTAGTTGTTGATGAAATATCATATTTAATAACCAGGCCAGGTCAAGATGCGAAAATGAATGAACGAACACCTAAAGTTTCTGACTGGCTAGATCATTTGACAAATAATAAAAATAATGATAAAGATAAAATGAAAAATCCTGACAAGAAAAAGTCAGATGAATTAAGAAATCGGGACAAATATAAGTCAGATGAAGTCAGAAATCCTGATAGAGAAAAATCAGATGAATTGAGAAATCCTAACGAAAATAAGTTAGATGATTCAAGTTATCCTGACAAAGTTACGTCAGAAGAAATGAGAAACCCTGACAGTCAGTCAGATGAATCAAATGAAATTACAAAAAATAAAAATAAAAGAAAGAAAAGACCAAATGAACAAATCTTGAATGAATTGAATTTAAATTTTAAAATAAGTAAGAAACGAGAGATGGATGAAAAACAATTTAAAAACAATAATGACTTAAGGAGAAGTGATAGATTTAAAAATAAACCACAATTTTGATATAATGATGATGATGATGATGATGATAATATAAATTATAACTATGTATTATACCAAGCAGAGTCTGTTGCCAGTGAAATTCCGAATTGTCTTCAGGAAATCAAGTCCAGTCCAGACAGAAGTTAGTGGGAACAAGCCGTAAAACACGAACTTGATTCACTCCAGACTAACCAAACTTGGGCGCTTGTGGAAAGACCGAAAGACAGAAATATAGTCGACTGCAGATGGGTGTTTACAATAAAACCCGATGAATTCGGAGATCCTCTTAGATTTAAGGCTAGATTGGTAGCTGGAGGTTTTTGTCAGCAATATTTGGTCGATTACAATGAAACCTTCGCACCAGTGGCGAGAGTTTCTAGTTTTCGTTTTTTGTTAGCATTTGCAAATCAACATGATTTATTAGTGCATCACATGGACAGCTTTTTTGAATAGTGAACTGAAGGAAGATATTTATATGAAGGTTCCGGAAGGTATTAAACGTGATGAAAATTTAGTATGCAAATTAAATAAGTCTTTGTACGGATTAAAACAGTCGGCCAGATGTTGGTTTAAAACTTTTGAAGAAATTTTACTTAAGTTAGGATTTAAAAATTCACCTGTAGACAGATGTGTTTATGTTTTAGATGGAGGAAGCGTACTTAAAAATATATATGTAATATTGTATGTCGACGACTTAGTTATTGTTACTAAAAATATTAATGAAATGAATAAATTTAAGATGTATTTGAAGAATAAGTTTGAAATGTCAGATTTGAAAGAAATAAAATTGTTTTTAGGAATAAGAATTTTAAGGAAAGATGGCGTAGTAAGTTCAGGTCAGACCCATTATATAAATACCATTTTATGTAAATTTAGAATGTATGATCGTTAGGGCTACTGTCAGACCCATTATATAAACACCATTTGACGTAAATTTAGAATGTATGATGGTTAGAGCTACTGTCAGACCCATTATATAAACACCATTTTACGTAAATTTAGAATGTTTGATAGTAGCCCTAACACCACACCTCTCGAAGGAATGTTAATATTGATGAGTTAGATTCAGATGAATATTATAGATCTCCGTGTCAGAATTTGTTAGGATGTTTGATGTATTTGATGGTCTGCACGAGACCAGATTTAAGTTTCGTAACAAATATTTTAAGTCGCTTTGTAAATAAAAATAATAAACAGGTGTGGGAATATTTAAAGGGCGTGTTAAGATCTTTAAAGAGTACTTCTGATTTAAAATTAGTTTAAAGGAAAAACACAAATCAAGATTTTGAGATCCTTACAGGTTACGTGGGGCGGCGATAAAATTACTAGAAGAAATACGACAGGTTTTTTATTTATGCTTGATGATAAGTGTACTATTTGTTGGAATACAAAAAGACAACGTTCAGTGGCAGACTCTTCGACTGCTGCTGAGTATATAGCGTTATTCGAGGCTGGGAAGGAGGCTCTGTGGCTCAAGTCTCTCGATAATTCTATGAATATTAATACGAATGGTGGATTTTTGATTCATGTAGATAATAATGGTTGTATCGCAACAGCAAAAAACCGAGGCTGTCATAAATTGGCAAAGCATATAGATGTTAAGTATCATTATTCTAGAGAGCAGGTCGAAGCGAGTAATGTAAGAATACAGTACATTGAAAGTGAAGGCGATGGCACGAACTCGCGGGATGCGGGAAATCCTGCGTCCCGCGTCCTGCGTCCTGCGTCTTAAGTCTTGCGTCTTTGGTATGAAAGCAAAACGCGGGACACGGGACGCAGGATTTCCCGCATCCCGCAAGTTCGTGCCATCGCCTTAAGAGACAGATGGCAGACATACTTACTAAGCCTTTAGGGCCAACAAAATTTACTGAATTCCGAAAACAGTTAGGTCTAGAATGTTTGTAATTAAATTTAATTTTGTTTATTGATGTGTTTATTGTAATCCATACTGTGTGTAGCTATTAAATGTGTGTTTATTAATTAATTATTAATGTTGGATATAATTTTTGAAGGGGCGTGTTGGAAAGTACAAAAATTATACTAAGAATTAGATGTGTTTAAATAAGCGCGCTCCTGAAGGGTATAAAGTAAATTATCTCTTGGGGCCAGTAGAGGGCTGAGAGTCTGGGGAGAGTTGTTGTATGTATTGAGAAACTGTGTGACTGACCGCCGGCTGCTTCGGGTCCGGCTTACTGTCCAGTTCGGTGCTTACCTCCCTCGCATAAACATCTCAGTCTCGTGCTAAATGCACGTCCGTCCATTGACCTAGACTTATGTTTTGAGAATAGAAAGTGCACGTACGTTTTGAGTACAGAAAGTGCACGTACGTTTTGAGTACAGGAAGTGCACGTACGTCCGTAGATCTGCACGTTCGTTTTGAGTACAGAAAGTGTACGTACGTCTGTAGACCTGCACTTACGTCCGGGGAAACTGCAGGTACGTTCGTGAATTTTCCGTGTGAAATTTTTTCACTGAACGTACGTGCACTGCACGAACGTTCAGTGAACGAGAACAGCCACTGTGTGGTTAAAGTAGTGTGAGTGCTAGAGTTTATTAAATTAACTCTAAATTTTAAATTAATTATTCCAATTTACTCACATCAAGGAATACACTTAAGAAGAATTTTCTTCTTTTCTTTTGTTTATTTTGAAATTAGAGTCTAAATGACTTTCAGTGTCTTAGCATACTCTTTATAAGCTTCGGCTTTCAGAGTTTCATTTTAGTTTAACTTTTACTCCAGTCTGATGAGCTGCAAAAACAGCGAAACCGGTCACTGGATATTGTTATTAAAAAATTTTATTTTTTTTTTTAGATAGTGAATATGCTGTGCATTATTCCTATCGAGAACATCCACTGTGTGGTTAAAGTAGTGTGAGTGCTAGAGTTTATTAAATTAACTCTAAATTTTAAATTAATTATTCCAATTTACTCACATCAAGGAATACACTTAAGAAGAATTTTCTTCTTTTCTTTTGTTTATTTTGAAATTAGAGTCTAAATGACTTTCAGTGTCTTAGCATACTCTTTATAAGCTTCGGCTTTCAGAGTTTCATTTTAGTTTAACTTTTACTCCAGTCTGATGAGCTGCAAAAACAGCGAAACCGGTCACTGGATATTGTTATTAAAAAATTTTATTTTTTTTTTTTAGATAGTGAATATGCTGTGCATTATTCCTATCGAGAACAGCCACTGTGTGGTTAAAGTAGTGTGAGTGCTAGAGTTTATTAAATTAACTCTAAATTTTAAATTAATTATTCCAATTTACTCACATCAAGGAATACACTTAAGAAGAATTTTCTTCTTTTCTTTTGTTTATTTTGAAATTAGAGTCTAAATGACTTTCAGTGTCTTAGCATACTCTTTATAAGCTTCGGCTTTCAGAGTTTCATTTTAGTTTAACTTTTACTCCAGTCTGATGAGCTGCAAAAACAGTGAAACCGGTCACTGGATATTGTTATTAAAAAATTTTATTTTTTTTTTAGATAGTGAATATGCTGTGCATTATTCCTATCGAGAACAGCCACTGTGTGGTTAAAGTAGTGTGAGTGCTAGAGTTTATCAAATTAACTCTTAAAGAGTCTTAAAATTTATTAAGTATCGACAATTCTGCGTACGAAAGGCCGATAAAACTTTAAATAATCGCGTGTCACGAATCGAAATTGAATTATAGCTTAGCTATTGAAAAATGGATATACCATCGAGAAGGAAAAGTGAATAATTAAGAATGCCCAAGACGCTCGAGTCGCTGGTTTTTATACCCGTGGGATCGAGGTGAACCCCAATGTCGATTTTGCACCTCAAAATAGAAAATCTAATATCTTATAAAATTGAAAGTGTTTGTCCTGGAAAGTTCAGTTTTTATTCATTTGCATTTGAGATCGTCGAACCAAGATAACGATGAAATACTGCTCACTGGATAGATAGCGACTTAACCTTGTAATGGGGTTAATTCGCAAAAGTGCCTCCCTTAATTAAGTATTTAAGAGAGTTTCCCGGGCCCTCCCATTACAATAAAATTCTCTCAACAATTCAGGGGAAAACTCTTTAAATTTTCTGGGGGTGCAGGTTGCCGCGGAAAGAAAACCATCCGGGGCTGGCGGTTGAAACAAGGAAAGAAGTATATAAACAAAGTCTCCTTCGTTAAGAAATTAGTTTGAACAATTTATTCTTGTCTACAGAAGAAAAAAAAAATATTAATTTTAAACAAGTCTACAATTTACAAAAAGATTATAAAAAAAATAAAAAATGATATAATTTTTTCTCAGTAACCGAACGGAAATATCTCACAAAGGAAAACAAAATGGTAGGAAACGACGCCACGCGAATCAAAATTTTCCTTCCTCTCTTTATTATATAAACAAACTTAACCTATCCATCCGTCACACATAAAAGAATAAATAATAATAAAAAAACATGCCTAAATAAAAATGGATTAGAATATTACTCTATCGAAAAACTTATGTCTCGACTTTGATCCCCGTGGCCACGTCACTCAAGCTCTCTTTTTTGTTTTATTTAAATTTTTCCAAACTCTCCAGAGAAAATAACCCAAGCTCAAAAAAAATTTCCTTTTTTTTGTTGGCTAGCTGAAAAAAAAAAAAAAACTTAGAAAAAAAACTACAGCACTCTCAACACACTACCTCTCACTACGGCTACTCAAGATGGAGTGACGCTCCTCGCGTCGGGCCATCCTCACTTCCTTCTTCTTCGTTTTCTCCCATCTCCCTCGGCCAATCACAACAGCTTATAACCGAAAAGTCCATTCACACCGGTAGTAGACTAACATTTCTACCAATCACACTCACTCAATTAATTTCATCCAATCACTTCTCTCCAATTAACCTTCTGGTGACGAACGGCACGCCACCTATGCTAAGCGCGAAATTACAACAACAAAAAAATACAATCACCGCACACGAGGTACTCACGTATTAATTCCTCGCTCACATACTCTATCTCCCTCTCTCTTCCCATACGCACACTAATCCGCGCAACTCAGAAGCAAATTAAAACTACACTCACACCCGTGTCTATTGTATTGAGTGTACGCGCACGCGCCTGCCGACGCTGTTCAGTCGCGTCGTCTGCCGAAAATGTATCGCGCACCTCCTCCGTCAATGGAAACTCCTGGACGGAGAGTTGTAGTAGCTGTGTATAGTGTACGTGTGTTTCCCGGGGCCAGGAGGGCGCTCCCGGGTGTTGATCATGTGTGTGGGTGTGTGTGTGCAGTGCGCGCGCCGTGTGTCCGCGCTGCTGCAGCAGCATTCAGCCGACGGTGGCCGTCACCTCGTGGTCAGCCTCAGCTGCGAGAGGGATGCGGCGTGGTTATCACCTGGGAAAAGTAAATAAAACAAATTAACTAATTTGTTGTCCTCCCCCAGGTGACTCGACATTGTCAGATAGGCGAAATCACATTACGAGGGATTCACTCCCTTGCAACCTCAAAAAACAAAATTTTGATCCTTGCAACTTTTCAGTGTTTTGCGTGATGAAATTAATCTTTCAAGACGTTTACATGAAAATACGCCGACCAGAGATAGTGATGAAAGACTGCTCACTGGAGAGAAAGCAACTTAACCTCAAAATACGAAATTTTAATTTTTGCAAATTTTCAGTGTCCAGCTGATTTTTATGCAAACGTCTGAAAAGTTAAATTTGATCTCGCAAAACACTGAAAACTTTCGAGGATAAGAATTTCGCACTTTGAGGTTCGATTGCTATCTGTCCAGTAAGTAATCTTTAGTAGTTATCTCGGTTTGACAAACTCGAATGCAAACGAAATATAATCTGAACTTTCCAGGAAAAACAATTTTAATTTCATAAGATATTAGATTTTCTATCTTGAGTTTAGGTTTCTTAATTTAGTGACATTCACCGTTCCTTTTGGCTACGATGCGAAGATTTCGCAAGTGAACGATTTGAAATTCGGAAATTCGGTCTTTCACAAATTAAACTCTGAATTTGACAAGATTTCAGAAATATGTGTTTTGAGGTTACGCTTCCATTTGTAGCATAAGCCATCTCGTATTGTCCTTGGATTAACGAATTGCCATTCCAACGAAGCAAAAGGTGAATTCTACTCTAAAATAATTGTAAAACTTGCGTGTATGAGGATTTTCTATTTTGAGGTTAGGTTTCTTTTTTGCATGTGCTATCCTCACAAATGCTTCGCCTTATATGCTTTTGAGTCAGTTGTATATAGAATTGTTTAAATATAATTTAAGGGTAAATCAACTCCTAATTTTATTATGTGTTCTTCTGACGCGAAAAAAAAAGATAGTCAAAAAAAAAAAAAAGTCGACTGAATCGGTCAATTGTCCAGTCAGTACTTCTATACGATTTTAGCCCCCTGTCATATGTTAGTCAAGGGTAGCTCCCGATGATAAATCAACTTGTAATTTTTCGTGAGTTCTATTGACGCTAACAAAAAGATACTTCAAGACAATAAATTGGCTGAATCAGTCAAATGGCCGGTCAGGATTTCAATTAGATTTTAACCGCCTGTCACCTCATAGTTAAGGATGGGTTTCGATTATGAATCGAGTTGTAATTTTTTGTGTGTTCTATTGACGCTAAAAAAGGATACTTCAAGAAAATAAACTGGCAAAATCGGTCAACTGGCGAGTCAGGATTTCAATGAGAGTTTCACTACCTGTCACATTATATTTAAGGTTGGTTCCGGATGATAAACAAATTGTAATGTGTTGCATTGACGTTTGAAAAAAGATATTTCAAGAAAAAGAACTGTCTGAGTCGGTCGACTGGCTGGTCAGGATTTCTTTCTGATAATCAACCCCATTACATGTTAGTAAAGGGTAGTTCCCAACGATAAATGGATTTGAAATTTTTATGTGTTGTACTGACGCTAGAAAAAAGATACTTCAAGAAAAAAAACTAGTCAAGTCGGTCAATTTTCCGGTCAGAATTTCTTTCCGATGTTTACCCCCGTCACATGTTAGTTAAGGGTAGTTTGAGATGATAAATTGACTTGTCATTTTTTGTGTTTTTTTGATGCTAAAGAAAGGATACTTAAAGAAAAAAAAAACTAGCCGAGTTGGTCAATTCGATAAGCAGGATTTCTTTCCAATGTTCAACCCAATGACATGTTAGTCAAGGGTAGTTCCCGATGATAAATCGATTTGTAATTTTAAATGTGTTATATTTACGCTAGAAAAAAGATACTTCAAGGAAAAACTGGCTGAATCGTTCAACTGGCCAGTCAGTATTTCTATCCGAATTTCACCCTTACACACATCATAGTTATGGGTAGTTTCCGATGATGAATCAACTTGTATAAGTCTCTGGTGAAGAGATTTAATAAAATGAGAGGATTGGGTGTATTTATGAAAATCCAACACGTGTTGTTGCAGCAGGAAAAACTGTAATTAAAAGCAACATTAAGTATTTACATTACTTACATTATCTTACAAAGCCAATCTATTCAGGAATTTACCTGAATCAACACAAATTGTCGGTTATTCACTGATAATTTGTTAAATTAATGTTTCATAACTCTATGGTTGAGAGAGCGCGACTTTGATGCAGCATAGCTATATCTGTGGCTGACTCTCCTCGAGACATGTTGTACTCAGCGAGTGGTTCAGCTGTTGTGCTGCTGCCAGTCCGGTGACAGCCGTGCTGCGCGGCCTCCCGTGCATGGCCAGCAGCGCTCAGCAGGTGAGTTTGGAGATAACAAAACTTACATCCCTACCCTTTTGATAATGGAGCAAGTGTGGAGGATAGGGAATATGGGATTAGCTTGCTAACGAGAAAAAATTGATTTTTTCTTTTTTAATCCACTATCACTTAAAAATGTTATCTGAAATTTTTATTTTTATTTTAAACGGTCCGATTCGTATCGGATCTAATTTATCTCGATTTATTTAATCACCGATTTGTATGTATACTAGATCTCCTTCGTTATAGTTTATTCTAACAGAGTTTTTGTCTTAGTATTTTTTGTTCTGCTCATGGACTTTCTGTGATTTTGCAAAAGCAATTTTATTATTTTTCTCTAAGTTCTCTTTATCATTTCCTCGAGATTCACTAGCAATATTGAATTGTCCACTCCCATAAATGGATATTTTGGGGTAAATCCCGTTGAACTATGTATTGTGTTGTTGTATTCATCAACACACTCTTGTGCCAACTTCAACCAAGGTCTATTTTCTCTCCATAAATTTTACATCTTATGCGGCTTACCAGCATTTGGTTTGTTCTCTCATTCTAACCGTTGGAGAAAGCACTAATATTTTATTCACTGACTTTTATTACAGGTCATATTTACTACCGTAAATATTAGCTGTATCCCTTCAGACTTAAAATATTGTTTAAGGGGGGGGGGGGGGGTAAAAGGAATTTTTTGTTTTTTCACTTTTTGACGATTTGGCGGCTGTTTGAAGTCAAAGGTCGTTTTTTCGACTAAAAATTTCACTTGCCAAAACGTCAAAAAGTGAAAAAAAAAAAAACCCTTGTGTTATTGCCAGGAAAAACTTATCTTCTAACAGAATCTTCCTGAAATTTTTGTTTCAGATGTTTATGGACAAAATGGCATTTACCACGGGAAAAAATCATCGAGCGAAGGCGTCTCCGAAAAAGCACTGGCATCGGCTTGTTTTTTAAATATTTTTATTCAAAAAAATTACAGAAAGTTGTTTAAATGTTACTTTATTATGTACACTATTAATAAATTAAATAACCTTTGCTGTTTGCTCGAGAAAAATCATGAAAAATTTGCTTTTTTTTTGCCCTGTAGGGTTTACCCCACCCTTAAATTCAGTAGAATTTATGTCACCGTATTGATCGGACAGCAAGTTTTTTATGTCGTATTTCTTTCTAATTAATTTTATTAAATCAATTGACGTCGCTTTGAACGCGAATCTCGTAAAATGTTTGACGACAAGATACAGATACTTTTTCTGACTTTTATCTCCCGCAAACCCCCAATGGTCTCTAGTGAAATAATCTCAAAAAATTCTGGAGCTGGACTCAGCTGTGAGAGTGTAGCTTTGAAGTTTGCAATCCACGATTTATTTTTTATGCATGTTTCGCAAGTACGGCAGAAAACTTTAATATGTTTATGCATATTTTGAAAATAAAACTTTCTAGCTATTGCCAAAGTTAACTGTTTTATTCCCTTATACCTTGCTTTTCGTGCACAGTTTTTATTAATTTGATTTCAAAATCCTCGCACACGTAAATTTTCCTTCTTTAATTCAACGTTTTATAAATAATATCATTCTCCCTGTCACAGTTTTTATCTAATGATAATTTTTTTTTATCTTCGACAATCTCGGTTTTTCCAATAAAACTCACTATTTTGACGATTGATTGTTCGTCATCGCTATCTTTTTCCGTGAGAACCGGATTTGTAGACAAGCAATCCGCCTCTAAATTCTTCATACCTGGATTGTAAATCATGTCAATTTCGAACTGTGATACGTAATTTTAAGTTAGCCGTAACTCTACATCATTACAATTTGTAATCATAAAAATGTAAATTTTTTTAAATGTAATTTGTTTCATTGTAAATAAAAAAAAACTACTTTAGTTTACTAAATAAAAAAAAATAATATAAATTACCTCTTCGGGAAAGCAAAAACTCCTTGTCAGACTCATTCGTGATCTTAGAAAGTGCATTTGCGGAGGCAATATCGAACATGCATTTAAACTTTTTTCAAATTCTCTTTCATTTTTTATTTGAGTTTCGGATTTACGACTGGCACTCTTACGCAATTTTTCCCATTTTTTGTATTCGTTTAAAAGTTTAGAAACACATTTATGATTTTCCTGCGTCGGAATTCGAGCTTTTTTCCAAAAAATCAGACACTCTTCAATAGCCAGTTTTGAACTCTCCCTGGAACAATTTGATAGCCTCCGCAAATTGTAAAAAAAAATAGCTAAAACTTGTCTAATTGTGGGTAATCTGTTAGCAACCACGATTTGATTACTTATGTACCCAACATACGGAATTTTTTCGCGTAAATCATACGACATGTTTGACCCTTGTTTTTATCTTTGGATAATAATTATAAAATTATAAAAGTTGCCTTCATGATTCACAAAAAAAAAAAAAATTAATAAGAAAAAGAATAGTACCTTTTACAAGTTAAAATTATAAATTAAAGTTATTATACATTATTTGCATTTTCATACAATGATAAAATCAACTTATATAAAAAAACAGTATACAGCTTGCTTATTTTTACTACCAATTACATCTGAAAAAGGTAGAACACGTCTCTTATGCTTCTTATTTTTCTTTGCTAAAACAGCGCTATCTATTGTTTAAAGATAGAAAGCTTTTTTTTTACAAACTGCACGGGAGCGTGGCCTATGAGGGCGCTTCTACACGAAGTTGAATGCGAATAAAATTCCATACTATCTGCGGTGGTGACCTCTCGAACTAAAATAGTTCTGTAAGTTGTAAAATGGAAAAAAGGTGTTTTTCGAGGGCGCCACCGTTGCGTTGGTGCATTAGGCCAATGGTTTAAAATATAATTTCTATTTTTAGTGAATGTTTGCAATGTTTTATAAAAAAAATTTTTATATTTTATTTTTTTAATCAAAAATTGATGTAAAAATTATCTTTGAAACACCATTGATACTCAAAAAATCGTTTTTATTTTACGATTTTTAGACTTTTTTTGGCAGCTTTTCGCTTGTATTCATTATTCAATCAAAAAATTTGTAAAATCTAATGGTTCCATCGGATTTAGTGGGAAAATTTACACCGAAACATGTAGTCAAAAAATTTATTTTAATGATTTTAATCGTTTTTATCTGGAAAACACGCGATTTTTCACCAATTTTTCGTCGAATTTTCGTATTTTTGACTTGAAATAATTTTTTGTCATCGAATAGACAAAAACTAATGGTTCCATCGGATTCAGCGGGAAAATTTACATAGAAAAATGTAGTCAAAAATTTGTTCTTAATGATTTTAATCGTTTTTATCTGGAAAACACGCGATTTTTTACCAATTTTTTGACTTAAAATAATTTTTCGTCATCGAATAGACAAAAGGTAATGGTTTTGTGGGGATCGCTCCCCAGAACGTTCCACGCGGACACAGGCGCAAGCGGCAACTTCAGCCACGACTGTGGACCGGTGTCGTAAACAATCGAGCCACGCATAGCCAGGCAACGCCTTCAGTCTCTTGTCAACCTCGACACGAGCGTCAGCTAACCTTTAACACACACAAGCTTAATCTCGGCCCTAGAGCCATTGTAACTTTGAAAATTTAATTAAAAATATTATTAATAATTGGACTGTCTTTCATTATTTATACCCGCACCCTATACAGTCCATAGTGGTGACCCCGACTAAGTGACCCTTCGTGTCGCGCTGCCGCGTCGCGTTTAGAAAAACGGAGGAAACACCCATATTGACAAGGCAGGTTGAGTTCGCCCGCTCCCTTGCCGCAAATTTTGCAAGAAACCTTCTTCAAGGAAATTCCGCGATGGTGAATGGAAATGACGACGGAGGGGCCGATGGTCAACAACTGCCAGTTCAACAAAATGGCGCCCCAGTGAAGGTTGTCACGCAGTGTAAGCTTCCGAATTTCTGGAAACATTCCCCGGAAGCATGGTTCATGCAGATCGAGGCCTTATTCGGCACGAATAACGTCCGCTCGGATTTGACGAAATATAACCTCGTCGTCGCCTCCCTCGACCAGGACTCCATCCAGGACCTTCTGGATGTCCTGCGCACTGCTCCAGCAAACGGGAAGTACGAGCATCTGAAGGCGCAAGTGCTGTCCCGGTTCTTGGACTCAGCAGACCAGTGGCTCACCAAACTCCTCACCAAGGTGGAGCTGGATGGGCGCACGCCCTCGCAGCTGCTTCGCCACATGCGCAACCTGGCCGCCGGCACGCAGGTCGCCGATGACGTGCTCAAGGTTAAATGGCTCAACCTCCTGCCCGCGTCACACGCACTCTCCGAGTCCTGCGGAACAACACCTTAGACGAGTTGGCCGAGGCAGCCGACGAGATGCACGACGTGCCTCCAGGACTCCAGGCGGTGAGTAGTAGCAGTCAACGCAGCCCGTCCCCTCATCATCGTGGTGGTGCCCAAAGCACCAGCTCTCACAGGTCCAGCCTAACAGATGAGCTCGCTGGCATACGAGCAGCGCTAGCGAAGCTCAACGCATCCAACGACCTGATTCTAAGGGCCGTCCGTGGGTCTCAACCGAGGCCAACTGAAGGTGCCCATCAACCGCGTCGCCGAAGCAGGAGTAGGCCACGCTCATCTACTCCAGGTGGGTTCTGTTATTTTCACCACCAGTTTGGAGCCGACGCACGAAAATGCGAGCAACCCTGCAGCTTCAGATCATCAGCCAACCAGGGAAACTAACTTCGCTGCCATCAGTTGAGGCGACTGCTGGCAGCAAAGATCAGCTCCATGAAAATCGCCTCCTCATCATGGACCGGAACACTGGCCTACGTTTCCTGGTCGACTCCGGGTCGGTCGTGTCCTTATTGCCACTCTCGGCTGTGGAAGGAAAACCTCCTGTGCAGGACCTGCAGCTGGCAGCAGCCAACAAAAGCGTCATTAAGACGTACGGCCGACGAATGGTGACCCTCAACCTGGGGCTTCGTCAAAACTTCTCTTGGCCCTTCATCATCGCAGACGTACACAATCCGATTCTCGGCGCAGACTTCCTGGCCAGCACTGGTCTCCTGGTGGACCTCCAGCATCGTCGCCTGGCCGATCCCACCACCAGCCTTAGTGTCGAAGCTACGCTCCACACCGCAGAAGTCTTTGGCATTGGCATCCAGAGCTGCTCCACTGAGGACAAACACCGCATGGCCTACGATCAGCTCTTGGTGGAGTTTGCTGACATCACCAAGCCCCGACAGGGAAAGGCAAACCTCAGCGGTACTCCAGTTTTGCACCACATCTTCACAAAGGGCCCTCCGGTCTTCGAGCGCCCACGGCGGCTCCATGGCGAGCGTCTTGAGGCGGCCAAGCAAGAGATCGACGAGCTCCTAAAGAGGGGCATTATCAGGCCCTCATCCAGCCAGTGGGCGAGCCCAAATGGTGCCTAAAAAGTCTGGTGGATACAGAATGACAGGTGATTACCGCCGTGTAAACGCCTGCACACGTCTGGACCGCTACCCAATTCATGTCATTGAGCATATTCTACGTGACTGTCATGGCTGCAACGTTTTCACCACTTTGGATCTGGAGAAAGGATTCTACCAAATCCCCATGGCAGAGGAGCACATCAGCAAGACGGCCGTCACAACACCCTATGGGCTCTACGAGTTCCTGTACCTCTCCATGCGTTTGCGCAACGCCACGCAAACGCTTCAGCGCTTCATGGACACGCTGTTCCGAGACATGCCCTTCGTTAGGTCCTATATTGACAATGTGCGCATCAAGTCCCGAAACCATAAGGAGCACCTGGAACATCTTCGTCTCGTCTTCCAGCGACTGCGAGAGGCAGGACTTACCATCAATCTTCAGAAGTGCCAGGTGGGTCAGTCCAAGGTCCAGTTCCTGGGCTACACCATCTTGCCCGAGGGTTTCCGGCCACTAGTTCGCAAGGTGCCATCATGGAGATCCCCAAGCCTGAGCTGGCCCCACAGCTCCGCAGCTTCCTGAGGATGCGAAACAACTACCAACGCTGTCTTACTGGAGCGGCCAAACGACAGGCGTCGCTGAACGACATGCTGTGCGGCCTTCCCAGAGGACGCAAAGTCAAAGTCATTTGGACTCCTGAAGCGGAGGCAGATTTCCAGAGATGCAAGGAGGACTTGAAAAAGGCCACAACCAACACATTCCTGTCGCCATCGACGCCACTGCGCCTGACGACAGACGCCTCCGACAAGGGCATCGGTGCCGCCTTAGAGCAGGAAATCGACAACGTCTGGCATCCGGTCGGTTTTTTCTCCAGCAAGCTATTACCCACGCAACAGAAGTACAGCACCTACGATCGAGAGCTACTGGCTATTTTCGAGGCCATCAAGTTTTTCCAGAGGTACTTGGAGGGTCGGAGCTTCAAAGTGCTCACCGACCATAAGCCTTTAACCTTTGCGGCCCAGCAGCGGTCGGACAAGGCCTCCCCAAGGCAGCAGCGCCAGCTAGACTACATCCTCCAATTCAATGTCACCCTGGAGCACGTGAAAGGTGAGAACAATGTAGTGGCTGATACTCTGTCCAGAGTCAACGCAATCGCCATGCCATCCGCTCTGCTTGCTCGGGACATTGAGGCAGCACAGCTCGAAGACGACGAGCTGGAACATCTGCTGGACAAAGGCATTTTGGACCTGCAGGTACTCCATGTCGATGGCTCTTCAATCGCTTGCAACATCGAGGATGGCATCATCAGGCCGTACCTTCCAGCCAACCTGCGCCGTCGTGCCTTCGACGTCCTGCATTCGCTAGCGCACCCCAGTCCACGCACGACTACAAGAATCGTCACCTCCAAGTTTGTCTGGCCTGACATCAAGAAAGACGTTGACCATTGGGCTCGATCTTGTGAACCATGCCAACGATACAAGGTCAGTCGCCATAACCGAGCCGCACTTGACACCTTCCACGTGCCCAGCAACCGCTTCGAGCACGTCCATCTGGACATTATCATCATGCCGCAGGTAGGCAACCTGCGTTACTGCCTCACAATGATTGACAGGTTCTCGAGGTGGCCTACTGCAGTTCCACTGTCGGACATCACAGCGGAGACCGTTGTGGCGAGTTTCTACCAGCACTGGGTCTCGAACTTTGGTTGCCCAATCGAGATCACCACTGATCAGGGCAAACAATTCGAGTCGTCACTCCAGGCGGCTCTTGCACGCATGATTGGGGCTAAGCCCATCCACACCACACCCTGGCATTCGAAGTCCAACGGAATGGTGGAGCGTGTCCACCGCACATTGAAGGCAGCTCTCATGTGCGAGGGTCAGATTCCTTGGCCACAACGCATACCCCTTGTCCTGCTTGGCCTGCGCAACTGCTTCAAGGAAGATCTACAAGCATCACCAGCTGAAATGATCTTCGGTACAACCCTACGCATTCCAGGAGAATTTTTCACCCATACTACGAAAGAAGTTAACCCCAGAAGCTTCTTGGAGAAGCTGCGGACCCTCATGCGGGAAATCAAGCCTGTGCCAGCCTCAGACCATGCCAAACATGGACCGTTCACCTTCAAAGACCTCAAAACCTGCTCGCACGTCTTCCTGAAGGTGAACACCGTCAAGAAGCCTCTAGAACCTCGGTACACTGGCCCTCACGAGGTAACGAAACGTGTCAACGAGAAGGTTTTTGTTATCAAGGTCAACGGCAAAGAGAGGGTTGTGTCCACCGACCACCTAAAGCCAGCGTACCTGGCCACCGCCGATTTGGAAAATCCTCATCTACCGGAACAAGCTGCAGAGCCGACGACTCCAACAACTCCGGCCCCAGCTGCATCGACGCCATCCTCTCCTCGGAGAATGAAGCGGGTATCGTTCCCTTCGCTGCTTCAACCTGCGAAGGTCTCTGGAGGGGGAGTAGCTGTGGGGATCGCTCCCCAGAACGTTCCGCGCGGACACAGGCGCAAGCGGCAACTTCAGCCACGACTGTGGACCGATGTCGTAAACAATCGAGCCACGCATAGCCAGGCAACGTCTTCAGTCTCTTGTCAACCTCGACACGAGCGTCAGCTAACCTTTAACACACACAAGCTTAATCTCGGCCCTAGAGCCATTGTAACTTTGAAAATTTAATTAAAAATATTATTAATAATTGGACTGTCTTTTATTATTTATACCCGCACCCTATACAGTCCATAGTTTCATCGGATTTAACGGGAAAATTTACATAGAAAAATGTAGTCAAAAAATTTTTTTTCATGATTTTAATCGGTTTACTAGAAAAACAACGCGATTTTTCACCAATTTTTCGTCGAATTTTCGTATTTTCGGCTTAAAATAATTTTTCGTCATCGAATAGACAAAAACGAATAGTTCCATTGGATTTAGCGGGAAAATTCACATAGAAAAATGTAATCGTAAAAAAAATTTTTATAATATTCACCCTGGTAAGCTGAAATAAACATTTTGACCACTTTTTTACATGCAAATCCTATGGAAAAGTTCAAGTGCCTTGCGGGTCGGGAAAAATTGGTCAAAATGCTTATGTCAATGTTCGCGCATGCTTTTTTTGGTACAAAGAACAAAAATTTGCCCGGCGAAAGTGAAAAAAAAGAAAAAAAAAATTAACGTCCAGGCTAATGACAACTCATTTAAACCAGAGAAAGGAGATTTTTCCGAGGAAAACGTAACGTTAAAACTTTTTGTCGGGTAAACTGTGATGTTAAAGTTATGGACGATTAAATTTATATATTTTTAAGTCAAAAATTACAATAGCAATTCTAACTAATTTAGACCAGACCAGAGAACTTTTCCCGAGGAAATCGTAACGTTGTCAACTTTTTTCCGGGTAAACTGTAATGTTGAAGTTACCGACGATAAAGGTTTTATTTTCCAAGTTAGAATTTACAATATCTATGTCAATTTATTTGAAGCAGGTTGAAGAGCTTTTTCCGAGGTAATCGTAAAGTTGACAACTTTTTTCCGGGTGATATGTAACGTTTCAGAAATCATCAAATATAAAGATATTTTTTAAAAGAAAATTTACAATATCCATGCCAACTTACTTAAACCAGAGAAAGGAGATTTTTCCGAGGAAAACTTAACGTTAAAACTTTTTTCCGAGTAAACTGTAATGTTGAAGTTATCAACGATTGAAGTATTATTTTTTCAAGTTACAATTTACAATATCCATGCCAACTTATTCAATTTAGATTTGGGAGCTTTTTCCGAGGAAAACGTAACGTTAAAACTTTATTCCGGGTAAACTGTAATGTTGAAGTTATCAACGATTAAAGTATTATTTTTTCAAGTTAGAATTTACAATATCCATGCCAACTTATTCAAACCAGATTTGGGAGCTTTTTCCGAGGAAATCGTAACGTTGAAACTTTTTTCCGGGTAAACTGTAATGTTGAAGTTATCAACGATTAAGGTATTATTTTTCCAAGTTAGAATTTACAATATCTATGCCAACTTATTCCAACCAGATTTGTGAGCTTTTTCCGAGGAAAACGTAACATTAAAACTTTTTTCCTGGTAAACTGTAATGTTGAAGTTGTCAACGATTAAGGTATAATTTTTCCAAGTAGAATTTACAATATCTTTGCTAACTTATTCAAACCAGACTTGGGAGCTTTTTCTGAAGTGATCGTAATGTTGAGACTTTTTTCCAGGTAAAATGTAACAATGGGGCAATTTTCGAGTATGGTAATATATTTTTTGGTCCAAACTTACAGTAGCAATCCCCAATTAATTAAATTATACAAGGAAGCTTTCCCAAAGTAAATCGTAATGTTGATGTTTTTTCCGAGTAAATTCTAACATTGAGTCAATAAAAAATTAAAATAAAATTTTTCTAAATAAAAATTTTCAATCTCCATGTCAACTGGTTAAAGGCGGACCTGAGAGTTTTTCTCAAGGAAATCGTAACGATGAGATGTTTTTCTGGGCTAACTCTAACTATAATCAAACGCTTCTTGCGGGGTTTGAGTAAATTATTTGTGGTCATAACTTTAAAATAAGCCCGAGAAAATTTGACCTATGAAAATTGTAAGAATTTTGCTATTCATAAAATCAGTTTCTCTACGTTAGAAAATTTTGAAATATAACAAAAATTGATAAATTTTATGAAAGAAAAAATTGATTATGGTAGAAACAAAAAATCTGTAGGGAAAAAAAAAATTAAGTAGAAGACATTTTGATTATGAATGAAACTCTGACTTGAAAAGATATAACTTTATTATTGATCAACTCAACGTTACATTTTACCCGGAAAAAAGTCTTAACATGACGATTTCCTCGGGAAAAGCTCTCTGGTCTGGTCTAAATAAGTTGGAATTGCTATTGTAAGTTTAAACTTAAAAATTTATAAATTTAATCGTTTATCACTTCAATCTTACAATTTACACGGAAAAAAGTCTCAACGTTACGATTTCCTCGGGAAAAGCTCTCTGGTCTGGTTGAAGTAAGTTGAAATTACTATTGTCACTTTTTGCTTGGAAAAATATTACTTTTTATTATTGATAATCTCAACGTTACACTTTACCTAGAAAAAAGTCCTCACGTTACGATTACCTCGGGAAAAGCTCCCTGGCCTGCTTTAAATAAGTTAGCATTGATATTGTAGATTCTCAAATAGAAAAATATTATTTTAATCGTTAATCACCTAAACGTTACATTTCACCCAGAAAAAGTTTTAACGTTACGTTTTCCTTGGAAAAAGCTCCCAAATCTGGTCTAAGTAAGTTGGCATAGATGTTGTCAATTCTTACTTGGAAAAAAAATACCTTAATCGTTGATAACTTCAACATTACAGTTTACCCGGAAAAAAGTTTTAACGTTACGTTTTCCTCGGAAAAAGCTCCCAAATCTGATTTAAATAAGTTGGCATGGATATTGTATATTTTAACTTGGAAAAAAAATACCTTAATCGTTGATAACTTCAACATTACAGTTTACCCGGAAAAAATTTTTAACGTTAGGTTTTCCTCGGAAAAAGCTCCCAAATCTGATTTAAGTAAGTTGGCATGGATATTGTAAATTTTAACTTGGAAAAGTAATACCTTAATCGTTGATAACTTCAACATTACAGTTTAGCCAGAAAAAAGTTTTAACGTTACGTTTTCCTCGGGAAAAGCTCCCAAATCTGGTTTAAGTAAGTTGGCATAGATATTGTAAATTCTAACTTGGAAAAAAAATACCTTAATCATTGATAACTTCAACATTACAGTTTACCCGGAAAAAAGTTTTAACGTTACGTTTTCCTCGGGAAAAGTTCCCTTAGTCTGTTTCAAATAAGTTAGCAATGGTCTTGTTACTTTTTACCTAGAAAAACAATATCTTAATCGTCAATTACCCCAATGTTACACTTTACCCGTAAAAAGTGCACCCGTTACTTTACTCTCGGAAATTTCCCCTTTTTATTGATCGTTATTATTATCACGGAAAAAATATACTAATTACTCTTTTCTCGGAAAAATGTGGGTCATATATTGGCCAATTTTGTTGTTGTTACAGTTATCTTGGAAAATTATTAACTTGTTACAGTTTCCTTGTAAAAAAAAAACTTGTTACGTTTTTCTTGAAAAACTGGTACTGTTACTGTTTTACCGGATTTTCTGGCAGGTGTTTTTTTTCGTACGGGCAAACGATATATTGCTTTCTTAGTCTTTTATCTTTCAGAAATTTTCCTTGAGAAATAAAAAACAGGTTTTTTGGTTCCATCAGCTTGTGTCTGTTTGGAGGGGATAGTATGGTCAAACGAGCGAAAAAAATGCTTTTTTTGACGATTTTTAAAATGAAATCAAGCAAACCAAGTTTATTGTAAGACATAGTATCTTATTAAATAACATCTAAAGAAGCTTTTGTCCAATTTTGAGGTAAAAATATTAAGATTTGAGTCTCTGGCAGGCAATTTTCGGCGAGACCTTTCGAAAAAAGTTTTTTGCGGTTGCCACTCGTACTTGGCACTGGCTTATCTGAAACACAATTTGAAAGAAGATTTAGAAGGACAAGTTTTTCTAGGTACTGTCGAGCCACTTTTTTCAATTTTTTATTTTTAACAAAATGGCGGCCCTAAAATGGCGTCATTTTGAGGTAAAAATTTTCAAACTACTGGTAAAAATGTAAAAATTAAAAAAAAAAAAAAAAACACCCCGACAGTACCTAGAAAAACTTATCCTTTAACTAAATCTTCTTTCAAATTATGTTTCAGATAAGCCAGTGCCATGTACGAGTGGACACCGCAAAAAACTTTTTTCGAAAGGTCTCGCCGAAAATTGCTTGCCAGAGACTCAAATCTTAATATTTTTACCTCAAAATTGGACAAAAGCTTCTTTAAATGTTACTTAATAAAGTACTACATTTTACAATAAACTTGGTTTGCTTGATTTCATGTTAAAAATCGTCAAAAAAAGCATTTTTTTTCGCTCGTTTGACCATACTATCCCCTTAAGACCACGCCTACCCCTTCCAGGGATGCGTCAGTGTAGTTGTAGATTGGACTACATGGATCAAAAATGGCCAAAATTGGTTCGGAACACAAGTAAATTTTAATTTTTCCAAAATTCTCGTCACATGTTTTTGACCATTTAAGTTCAATATTTTTTCTTAACAAATTGTGCAACGGGTCCAAAACCATAGTAGATAGCTCTCGGAATATATTGCACATAAAAATTTATATTTCATAAAAATTTCTGCACGTTTTTTCTTGTTTTTGGTGTTGGAAAGTTTTCTATTGCAATAACATTGTCATTCAATGGTTTTATGTAGTTGAAACCTATTTCGTGACCTAAAAATACCGTTTTGTTCTGTGTGAACCGACATTCAGGTAAATTTAATTTAAAACCAACCTCCAGCAGCTTCTGCAGAACTAGCTCTATATGCTTTAGATGCTGTTCGAACGTCAACGAAAAAATCAAAATATCGTCGATGTAGTTCAAAGCAAGTTTACTTAAACCATATTTTCTAATCAAAGAGGCCAAGAGTCTTTGAAAGATCGCCGGTGACATTTTGAATCCAAACGGTCAACGCTTCCACTGCCAATGCCCGTGGTATGTCACAAACACCGTTTTGTATTTATCTTTAGCACGGAGCAGAACCGACCAAAACGCCGAGTTCACGTCCAATTTTTTAAAGTATTTACAATTTCTTACTGGTAATATCGAGTCGTTAATACGCTGGAATGGCTGCCTTTCTGGCACAACAAATTTATTCATATCCCGAAAATCAATACATAATTTTTAAAAACTAACGTCACGGGCGCGAGCGCCGCATTCGGACTGTTTGATTCTTCGATCAAATCTGCCTTCAGAAAATCGTCGATCTGCCATTCTATTTCAGCTTCATCCTGCATTAAACATTTATATGGCTTTCTTGCCACATATTCATTTTCAGTGAGCTTTATCGTAGCCTCAAAATCCTTGACCGTACCGACATCAAATTTTCCTTTTGCAAACATCTTATCGTACTTCTTTCTCAATCTCATTATTGGATCACTTGATATTGGTACATTCTTAATCAGGTTCACATATGTCTGCACCTGAGTCGTCAATTGCAATGGCAGGCTTATCATTAACAAGAATTTCGACTGTAAAAAGTGGGGTAACTTCTAGTTTTTTGCCACTTCATTCGAAGCAATAATGTCTTGCAACTCGGAGTGATTCACCAATCTCAATTTCTCATTCTACGTTTTATAATTAATTTTTAGTTTAGTTCGGCACACATTTTCTGCATGGTACCTACCTCGATAACCCACACTCTCGCAATTTATTGTGCCACCCCTCAACAGCATTATTTGTTCTAGGTAGATCGTTTAAAACATATAGATAACTATTCCATAGATTCATAGAGAATAGTGGTTTTTTGCGAGTATTATTTCTTTTTTTTTACCAATCCAAGTTTATTCGATAATCTAGTAAATCATTTAGCATTTCTTTATTGTCAATGAAATATGGAGATGAAATTAAAGATTCATAAGCATGTACAACATCTTCTTTTGGTACAAATACGATTGAAATTAACATTTTGACAGCAGTCGTAAACTCTAAATCTTCAGCATGCATTGTTTGAAAACCTAATGTTTGTATATGTCGATACACACACTGTCCAAAATGAAAATGACATCCTTTTATGTGCGTTTTAGGATAGATTTTAAAAAAGCTTTCATGAATGCATTTTCATAATAAATTATAAGTTCTTCAGGACTATAATCTTTGATTATATTTTTTCAAACATTCAATGCAGTATCATAAATTTTCATGATTTTATTAGGTAGTCACAAATAAATTAAAGGAACGGCTTTTGTACCACTTAGTCCGTGAATTGAATATAATTGACAAAATATTTTTTCTCCATCCGATGGTCGAAAGTAAGCATCCTGTGCACCGATTTCTCAGTCGAAAGTTCAACATTGCTGCATTCAGGCGCTCTACTATACCGACGTATAGCAGCAGTGCAGAAATAAACGTCAAACTTCTAACCTCTTGCGAGAGCAGCGCGTCGACTGCAGCTGACAAGCTGTGCTGACTGCTGGATAAGCTGCCATTTAATAAGCTAATGAAAAACAAGTTCTCAGCTGATAAAGTGAGAATATTTCTTGAAATGATTGATAATAGTAAAAAATAAAAAAAATGTAGTGTATTTTTTTTAATTGTTAGGATTTACAATTATTTTAATTTCATGATGCAAGTAAGCGTACTGCAATCTCTTTAGATTTACATTGTGCAAACTACTATGGAGAAAATACATTGAACAAGTCTGGGATACAATTTTAGATTAAAAAAGTTATTTATGACCATGCTCCTTATTAGGTATATTTATAATCAAGAGATGCATTAGAAAAATAAAAATTATAACTATATTTCCATGTGTGCAACTGGAATATATGTCATGATTATAAATGAAATTAAATTTTTAATAAGTAAAATATTAAAAATAAAATAAATAAGTATCAACTACTTATACTAAAAAAAAAAAAAGAATAATATAGTATTTCAAATTGAAAGTAATAAGTCTTTTCAACTTAAAAATATACGCCATGCATCTACTTAACTAACTATTATTATTATCAGATGAAGGATTAGAATAATAAAAATTATTAACAATATTGTTTTATTTCCATTGAAAGTGCCACTAAAATATCTAACAGCTGGATTAGATTTTTGATCATAATGAACTATATTATTTTCTGCATTATCGGATTGACTGGCTGAAGAAGTTTGGTAAGTAGTAGTATTAGTCAAGTCATTTTGAACATTATTTTTTCTTTTTTTTGCATGTGGCATCTCTTGTAAATCTTGATTTGTTAAACTGGAGTTTTATTCATGATTGTTGTTGTTATATTCATGTTTTGATGACACTGTGTCAAGATTGCTGTTAGACTTGTCACAAAGGTTATTTTTATTTTTTTAAATATCTGATTCATTAAGATTTTTTGATTTTTTAAAAAGAAGTTGAACTGGTTGTCTTGACTCAAAATGATTAGAAATGGATGTGTCTTTGCTCGAATCATTTTCTTTACCATCAGAATCTAAATGATTACACCTCTCATTTGAATTTTCATCTAATAAATGTAAAAAAGCTTCATTGGAATTGGTACTTCTTTCAATGAGATCACTCTGATTATTTTCAGCTAGTTTTCTTTAGCATTAACCACACACTCCAAATTGTTGTTGGCTTAAAATTTTTGATTTCCTTTAATTCTCGAAAATATACAATCAAATTGTTTTCTTCAGATTTTGATAAAGAATGATGGTGATTTTCCTGCCATTTTTTATAACCGTGATAATTTAATAGATATCTATCACCAGATTTAGCTGGTAAGGTTTCATCAAGGATGATTAAATGAGACTCTTCATCAAAATTCCTAAAAACTTCCTCTTCATCACCAGACTCAATATCCGACTCACTCATTTTGATCGGATAAAACTACTATGAAAATAATAAACTGAATTTTCATTGCTATCTTTCACTTAGTTTGCTTTCGTTTTGATGCCTGCCTTGGCTTACAGTCACTCGCTCCGCTCGTGCCTGCAAATGCCGCAGGCATCAAACGAAAAATCAATACAAGCTCCCCATGTCACCGCTAGAGGCGCCCAAGCTGATCAGAAAGAAAAACATGGTGGTGCCCAGCTCACTCAGCCGCAGTTTGGTGAAACTGTTTATTTAACTAAATAGGCGTACTTTTGACTTCAAATGGAGAAAAAAAGTATGCAATACATGAACAGAAAGTTGAGCATTGCTACGATATATGCCCGAGGCGAAGCCGAGGGCAGATATCGCGCAGTGTAGCAATGTTCAACTTTCTGTTCTTGTATTGCAATATACTATTGGAACACAGTTAAAAGTGCCATCAGCCGCCCACATTTTACATTTTTTTAAGTATTTGAATACTTCTCCGTAGTATATACAAAAAATCTATCACTACCATCATCACTATCATGAAAAAGGAACTTTTTTTCTCATAAGTAACAGTATAAATATCCGGAATAATTAAATTTTCTAAATCACAATGAACTTGGAATGATTTTTTATTGTCAGCACGAATATTCTGAACTATGCGACTTAATTTTGAATGAGATGGCAAATTAGCTTTAGCATAACCAGATAAATTACTCAAATTGCTGCATATAACTTTATTTGTCTTGTCATTATTATTTTTTGCATCTTCTTTAATTTTGTTCACTGCATTGTGAATTTCAAGATTAATTAAATCGGGAGCGTGACCAACGTGCTGGTTGTCTTTGATTACTATTCCATCTTTATTTTCATTCGAAGCATGCACGTTACCAGGACAGTCTAGTTCCGTATACTTTGTGCACTTCCATACTACACTTTTTTTGTTAACGTATTGGAGAGAATGTAAAAAACCACGATGATTCAATAGTCTTTTGCCTTTTTGGCTAATAACGAAATTCAAAGGCATTTTTCCAACCGTGACCGCTCTTACAAACGTCATGGACACAACTGACCTAATCATATTACACAATTTTGGTCATCTAGTATTTATCGAATGTCAACAAACAAATTCATTGATTACACGAAAACATTACGTAAAATCTCCAAATTGAAAATTTCGGATATTTTTAAATTGGATTTATTTACTTTTGGATATATTTTCATCGGATGAATATGTTTGGACATTTTTTCGTCGCATATTTTTGTTCGGATATTTTAACGTGTCACTCTCTCCTCAAGACGTGTCGAACTCAGCGAGTGGTTCAGCTGTTGTGCTGCTGCCAGATGCGACCACAACTTCCTTTTCTTTGGACTTCGCGTCGCGCAGAATCTCTTGCAAGATGAAATTATGTTCATAGCGTCCCTCATACGATAGGAAGCTTTTCTGGGAGGCGCTTATTTGTTCTTGTTAGCCTAGGCCCAGCAGGTGAGGCGGTCAGCGACAAGTGAGGAGAGGAGTTTAGGGGTAGTATCCCCCACCGCAATAGGCCACTAGTTTCCGGTTTGGTCCCTCTCACCTTTCTTAAAAAGCAACACAGTGTCGGAGTTTTTCCAGCACTGTGGTTCTGCGCCCGATCTAAGGCAAGCATTGGAAAGAGCCGTTAGCAAGTGACAGCCTGGGTCAGCTTTCCTTAGATCCGCGTACGTAACGCCGTTGGGCCCCGGGGATGAATTGCTCATACTTCGGAGCATTTTTGTCGGATCTGAATCGGCGACACAGGCTGGCACAGCTTTTGGCACTGGGCTCGTCAGCGTTGAACAGAGGGGGCAATTCGATGCCAGGCTCTCTCACGGAATGTATCCGCTGGAAGTGCTCTTCAACTTCCTGCACTGGTATTTCACAGTGCCAAGATCACCTAGCACTTCCTGGACCGCTTTCATGCGGTTGGAATGATAGAGAGCCTGGATGCACTTAGATCCCACCAGCCACGCCATCCTGACATGACCTGGGATCTCCTTGGGAGCCAGCTAGCCTTGTGTGGCTGGCGTTACATCGTACCCATCGTCATAGTATCCGGATCTCCTTAGCCCTCGTCGACGACCGTTACGACTGCGGACGAGGCGCCTCTGGTGGCGGGTATGTCACCCTTTCTGACTCGTCATCCTGGACAGAAATATAGCAGCTTGAAGGGCAGCCTCCTCTAGCTGAAGGGCATCCCGCACTAGATTTTCCAGTTCAACGAACGGTCCCTGATCCTCTGATGAACCACGATTACGACCCCTGCGCTGGATACGTTGGCGAGGGGCATTCTGGGTCTGAATTGGGCGTTCAACTGGGTCCTCCAGAACTAATGCGGTGAGAGAGTCAGAAGGATCGGGGCTCCTGCCCCGCGGGGTATGGGAAAAAAAGTTGGTGGTGGAACTCCGTCCACAGGGAGTTCTGGTCCAAGAGCAGCACCCGGTGCAGAAGCCGATTCTCTTCCGGCGCCACTCTCAGCGTCAGGAGACTCAGTAGGGGGGTCTCCCGGAACATCAACGCTGGATGGTGACACGTCCCTGAAATCGTAAGAAATGTCAGTGTCACGGTCGCAGACTCCGAGACAGTCGAAAATATTATGCGACAAAAAATTGGGAGATACGGCGTTGCTGATGTTATTGCTGCTACCTCCTCCCCTGCTAGAGCACCTCGACGTTGTGCTCCACTTTGGTGATGATGGTGGGCTACAAGGAGTATTCCTTCTTGTGCCCCCAGCCACCGGTTTGCCCTCAGGTGTTGCCGCCTGTGAAGGTGGTGGTAGCTTGGTGGCGAACTGTGGTGTCGGTGGCGAATAGAGGGTCGCTGACATCACCGGACTTGTGTTAGTCGTCGTCGTCGTCGTCGTGCACGTCATGACCATGTTGGTGGAGGCCGTCGATGGCAGTGTGAGACACCAAAGGGATGGCGATGAAGTGTGGCCGGTCTGAGTGTCCGCCACCACCCCCACGGGTGTTGTGGGGAGTCTCAAGGTGGCGCTGGCTGGGCTGGTGGTTACAGGCGTCGATTGCGACGACCTTAGCAGCGTTGGTGGTGGTAGTCGCCGCTTCCCGGTGACGTGTGTCCCCATGTCCTGGAGCATTGTCCTCCACGCCCTCTGCTGACCCCTAGATAGTGGTGTAGCCTCCTTATGGGCTGATGAGACCTTTGATCTGGTGGCCTCTTGTCTGAGACGCTAAGCCCTCATCAGCCATACCAGTGGAGTTGGTAGTTTGGCAGAGGACGAAGTCCGGGCGGCGAAGCTGGTCTCGCTGCTACTGAGGCTGCTGTCGATGACGGGGACTCCTCTGCGACCAACTGGTCTGGGCCTTGGCGTTGACGTTGTTGCTGCTGCCTATTAATTAATTCCACACCAATAAAAAGTTGTTTGCGTTGAGAACAGTGCCCTCTATTCATCGCTAGTCACCCCCCAAAAGTCGCTTGAAAATATTTAAAAAAACTACATGTGATTATTCATTAACTCTTCAAATCTATTCAAATCAAATAAATCACTTTCAATTATTTTACTTAAAACTTGAATTAATTGTTGTGAAGTTTTCTTTTATTTATTAGATTTATGTACAGTGAAACCCCTATAATTTGATCCTCCGTAGTTCGAAATCCTCCATGATTCGATATTACACGTCAGACTTTTTAATTCACTATTCTCGCTAATGTAAAATTACCTGCGTAAGCCGAAATTCCAATAATTCGAAACCTATAATTCGAAGTAGATTTTTGCCCGCTGAATGGCATTTTCATGCAATTTGACCTCTACAATTTAAAGTAACTGGAGATGCCCATTATTGTGGGCCAGTCTGTTTTAGACTATTAAGAATTGACTTTAGAGGAGCTAATTCAGTGTAGAAGTCAATTTGAAACAAACTGCATGTCAGATAAAAAATATCGATCGCTTACGCTTAAAGAAAAAGTTGAAATGATACGAGAAGTAGAACTTACAATTAGTGAAAAATCAAAAACTCAGATAGCCAAAAAAAAAGCATTCCTTTAAGTACATTGTCAGCTTTTTTGAAAAATAAAGCTAAGACTGTCAAAGACTTCTCTGAAATTTTCGTTGGTGAAAAGCGTAAACATACAAAAATTTTAGGATTTCCTTGAGTAGATAAAACTCTCACACGTTGGTTTTTCGAAGTAATCAGAAACAGTAAAAAAATGTCTATGGATGGCCCTTTGCTTTAAGCAATAGAATTGTCTCTAGAATTTTTAAAATGAGTCGATGAAAATGAGTTTATAGCAAGTAACGGTTAGTTTTGAAAATTGAAAGAGAGGAACAAAATTGAATTTTCGAACTTGAAAGGTGAAAGTGCTGAAGTTGATTTTGAGTCTGCTGCTGAATAGATGAGTTCTCTTGATCCTACTTTAAAAGAATACAACTCGAAATGCAACAAAACTTTCATAAAAATCGATCTGGGCTACAATATAAGTTAATCAATCTTATTTAAAATCTATGACTTTGCGTAATCATGTCTAACAAAAAAGCTAATGAGAAAAAATAAGGTAGAATAAACTCTTTATCTGAGTTTTTCACATAATATAGCGGACCGATGTAACGTCATAACTCTGGACACGTTAAAAAACAACTGTTGAAACACCCCGAGTAGCAGCAAGACCAGCTTTGTCACCCGGACTCCATCCTCTGCCAAAATGCCAACTCCACTGGTACGGCTGACAAAGGCCGAACGTCTCAGACAAGAGGCCGCCAGATCCAAGGTCTCCTCAGTCCATCAGGAGGCTACACCACCATCCAGGGGTCAGCAGAGGGCGTGGAGGACAATGCTCCAGGACATGGGGACACGCGTCTCCGGGAAGTGGCAACTACCACCACCACCGCTGCAGAAGTCGTCACCATCGACGTCCGCAACCACCAGCCCAGCCAGCGCCACCTTGAGACTCCCCACAACACCTGCGGGGGTGGGGCAAGACACTCAGACTGGCCACACTGCATCGCCATCCCCTTGTGTCTCACTCTGTCGTCGATCAACACGAGCCCGGTGATGTCAGTGACCCTCTACTTGCCACCGTCACCACAGTTCGCCACCAAGCTACCATCACCATCACAGGCGGCGACACCTGAGGGCATATCGGTATCCATGGGCACAAGAAGGAATACTCCTGGTAGCCCACCATCATCACCAAAGTGGAGCACAACGCCGAGGTGCTCTAGCAGGGGAGGAGGTAGCAGAAATAACATCAGCAACGCCGTATCTCCCAATTTTTTGTCGCATAATATTTTCGACTGTCTCGGAGTCTGCGACCGTGACACTGACATTTCTTACGATTTCAGGGACGTGTCACAATCCAGCGTTGATGTTCCGGGAGACCCCACTACTGGCTCTCCTGACGTGGAGGGTGGCGCTGGAAGAGAATTGGTTTCTGCACTGGGTGCTGCTCTTGGACCAGAACTCCCTGTGGACGGAGTCGCACCACCAACTTTTTTTTCCCATACCCCGCGGGGCTGGAGCCCCGATCCTCCTGACTCTCTCACCGCATTAGTTCTGGAGGACCCAGTTGAACGCCCAATTCAGACCCAAAATGCCCCTCGCCAACGTATCAACCGCAGGGGTCGTAATCGTGGTCCATCAGAGGATCAGGGAGTGTTCGTTGAACTGGAAAATCTAGTGCGGGATGCCCTTCAGCTAGAGGAGGCTGCCCTTCAAGCTGCTATATTTTTCTATCCAGGATGACGAGTCAGAAAGGGTGACGTACCCGCCACAAGAGACGCCTCGTCTGCAATCGTGGTGGTCGTTGACGGGGGCTAAGGAGATCCGGATACCATGACGATGGGTACGATGTAACGCCAGCCACATAAGGCCAGCTGGCTCCTAAGGAGATCTCAGGTCATGTCAGGATGGCGTGAGTGGAGGAATCTAAGTGCATCCAGGCTGTCTACCATTCCAACCGCATGAAAGCGGTCCAGGAAGTGCTAGGCGCTCTTGGCACTGTGAAATACCAGTGCAGGAAGTTGAAGAGCACTTCCAGCGGATACATTCTGCGAGAGAGCCTGGTGGCGAAGTGCCCCCTCTGTTCAACGCTGAAGAGCCCAGTGCCAAAAGCTGTGCCAGCCTGTGTCGCCCATTCAGATCCGACAAAAATGCTCCGAGGTATGAGCAACTCATCCCCGGGGCCCAATGGCGTTACGTACGCGGATCTAAGGAAAGCTGACCTGGGCTGTCACGTGCGAATGGCTCTTTCCAATGCTTGCCTTAGATCGGGCGCAGAACCACAGTGCTGGAAAAACTCCGACACTGTGTTGTTTTTTAAGAAAGGCGAGAGGGACCAAAGCGGGAACTAGCGGCCTATTGCGGTGGGGGATACTACCCCCAAGTTCCTCTCCTCACTTGTCGCCGACCGCCTCACCTGCTGGACCATGGCTAACAAGAGAATAAGCGCGTCCCAGAAAGGCTTCCTCCCGTTTGAGGGATGCCATGAACACAATTTTATCTTGCAAGAAATTCTGTGCGACGCGAAGTCCAAAGGGAGGGAAGTTGTGGTCGCGTTGCTGGACTTCACCAATGCATTTGGCTCGGTCCCCCACGCTTATATCTTCAGTGCCCTCGAACAGCATCGGGTCCCGGAGCTGGTCAGGAAGCTGATCGCATCAGCGTATGATGGCGTGACCACCTGCGTCACGACAGCGGACGGCATCACCAAGCCCATCTCCATTGACTCGGGCGTGAAGCAAGGATGTCCCATGAGCCCGATAGTCTTTAACCTCACTCTGGAGCCTGTTATTAGGGCAGTTGCGGCTTCAGGTGGGGGCTACGAATTTGAGGGAGAGGTTTTCACAGACCTCAACTATGCAAATGACATCGGTCTCATTGCGGACTCGCCCGAAGTGATGAAAATCCTCCTGAAATCTGCATACAACGCTGCTGTGGCTGTTGGCCTCAACTTCAACCCTGCAAAATCTGCCACCCTACACCTGAAAGGCAGGGGTGTTGATGCGGTCAGAAGAACGCAGTTCAGCATACAGGGTGAGATGATGCGCGCCCTAGACCGTGGCGAAGCTTACGAACATTTAGGCACCCCAACGGGATTTCAAGTCAAGCAGACGCCGTACACCACCATAGAAGAGCTGTCAGTGGACATCTGTGCGGTCAACGTTTCACTGCTGGCCCCTTGGCTGAAACTTGAGACCGTGGCTACCTTTATCCTGCCACGAATGGACTTTTGTTTGAGGTGGTCAGATGTGAGAAAAGGTCTTCTCGGGGAGGCCGACAGGGAGTTGAAAAGGATTTCCAAGAGATGGATGAATCTCCCCCGACGTGCGAGCTCCGAATTGGTTTTCCTCCCTCTAAACATGGGGGGCGGAGGGCTTTTGCCTCTCGCAGACATGGCCGACATTCTTACCATCGTTTATGCCTTTAAGCTCTTGAGCTCTAAGGACACAAGCGTGGCTAATATGGCCATGTCTACGTTGGGAGAGACCGTTTCTAAACGAGTGGGCCACCCCGCTGACGAGCATGACATGGCAAACTTTCTGTTGGGCTCCCAAGAGGGGGAATTCGCTCGACCATCAAGAGGTTCCTCACTTTGGTCGAGAGCCAGAAACGCGATCAGACGGATGTCCTCTGCCTTGAATCTGAATTGGAGGTGGACTGCCGAGCGTGCTGAACTCTCATTGGTGTGCCATTGCCCAGGCAACAGGGACGACAATGACATCATCATCATCCAACCCATGGCCCATGAACAGGTCGTACGGAGGCTGAGGGCCGCACTGGTGGGGCACTACGAGGAAAGAGTTCTTGCCAAACCAGATCAAGGCAAGGTGCTCGAGTTAACCGGCCGGAGTGCGGTGAGCAATCACTTCCTCCGCAACCGCTTCGCTGACTGGCGTTTTGTCCATCGAGCTCGCCTAAGGGTTGTGTATTTAAACGCCAACATGCGATGGAAAGCTCCTGGGGTGGGCTGTCAATGCAGGAAATGCGGTGACCTTGGGATACTGCTTCATGTGCTCCAGCACTGCGGCGTACTCTCTGACGATCGCATCAAATGCCACGACGCCATCCTGGAAAGGCTCGTCAAGGCAAGTCATGTCCCTTGGGGAATCAGAGTGAATCGAGCTATCAGAGGTATCGACGAGGAGTTCGCCAGACTGTGGCCCGATCTGGTGATCCGAAATGAGATCAAGAGGAAGATCACGATTGTTGATGTGGCCGTGCCGTTCGAGAACCGGATGGAGGGGTTCTGTGAAACAAGAACAGGGAAGCTTACCAAGTACCGCTCGTTTGCTGAGAACCTACAACGGCAGGGCTACACGGTCGTAGTGGAAGCGTTCGTCGTTGGCGCCCTTGGCGGCTGGGATCCAGTCAACGAGCGGGTGATGGGACTCCTCAACATTAGCCCGTTTTATGCGCGGATGGTGAGGAGACTCATGATCAGCGACGCGATTAAATGGTCCCGGAACATCTACGTGGAGCACCTCTGGGAGTCAGACAGTATGAGTCCGCTTTCTTTTTACTTTTTTTGTATTTTATCTTGTATATGTCCGTTAGTTGTGATTTTTACTTATTGATTTATTTTATTTTGATATATTTTATTTCATTTTTTTATTATTACTCTTTTTTTGTGTAAAATGACTTAGCACTTACCGAAAACTGACTGTGATCACTAATGAATTGTAAATCACTGAAATATGTATATGACTGTGTATCTTAGAAACTGTTAAGATAATAATGTTCTCCGTTGACGTAATCACGCGAGAAACTAATATTTATGACTGGAGTAAATCAACGACGAAGCAATATTGTGATAAAGAATTAAACATATGACAAGATAAAGTGATATAAATTAAGTGATCTATTGAACTCAAGCTAGTGTTGTATGATTTTAACTAAAGTATATATTGTCACACCCATTATTATACCCATCATACCTTCCCCCCCCCCCCTTTGGGGGGAAGTTATTTAATAAAACGATTTTTTTATTAATTGCGCGTCGTGATTGGTAGACGAAATGTCAAAACTAGTTGAAATTATGAGTGAGATTATCAAAGGTTATGTTTGTGTAAGGTTATTGTTAACGTCTGAATGAATGATTTAACATACAAATTGTAATAAAAATAATTAGTAAACTTAAAGCATCTTTTGTACGCTATTTTGTATACAGTATTGTCAACGTGATTTTCTTGAATTTCATTTTTCTACCTTTCCCACCTGAATCGTAATTTTCACGATGATTCTCCCGTGAGAATGATCGTGAAAATGATTTTTCCTTAAAGCGGATGGACCCAGAACTTGGCATAGTTGTTGTACATAGGAACCCTCATAAGCGGAACCTCAGGCAACTAAATTCAAGCACTATTAAGCTACTTAGATACTCTAAAATTGCTTAATGTGGTAAAAATTTTGATAGTTTTTATCATTTTAGTCAATTTATGGTGTGCCATCAGCTTAATAATGCTTAGATTTGGTTGCTTAGACAAGTATGCTAAGTCCTGGGTCCATCCGCTGTCTGGAAAAATTTTGGCTTTACGAACAATGCTCTCATTTTCTCAAAAATCACATATTTGAGCTTTTGAAGTTCTGAACAAATTTTGATGAATAAAATGTAACACACAAACACATAAACATTTATATCTTGAAAATATCTTGTCACAGGACTCTTGCTTGATGTAAATACTCTCTTGCACATAGCTGGATACTTTCTTTTTTTGCTTCTGCTCCCAAAGTGACCCAATTAGCTTTTTTATCAAAAACACAGATTACACACTATTAGGCACCAAGACCAAGTTAAGACTTTGGGTCAGCAGAGTCCTCATATGCAATTATCTTAAAATTATCTTTAACTTTAAATCACAGAATTACTTTTTCACTTCACATTTGTACATAATAAACACCTTTTTTTTCAACAACTAAAAAACTTAATAAGTTTAACTGGTTAGAATTGGTCATTTATTCTTAAATTTTTTTTTTTTTTTGAATAAAACTAACTTATTTACTTGAGATTAAAATAATAACAAAAACAAAACCAAGTAAAGTAAAATTTCACTAGGAAGATGACTCAAAAAACAAAAAAGTCTTCATGAACTTGCAACGCTGCGGAAATAATTTGATATCGATAGATCGATTTCGATACTAATTGATGTCATATACTAAAGTAGACTCGTAAAGGTAATATATGACATATATTATGTCATAAAGGTTATAAATTTTTTTATGCGATTGATTCTAACTCAATAAATTGTTTTTAGCATTAGACTTGAAATGAAAGTTAATCTTTCTTTCTTAATTTTCATTATTGAGATATTATGTCACGGAAAAAATCTAATCACAGATAAAAAAAATTTCTGTTTTTTCATCGCTTTTATTAGACGAAAATGATATAAATACTTACAGTTCTGTTCAGGGATAAAAAAAAAAAAATTTTATCTACATTGCGAAAATCAAAAAGGAAAAAATACATTGAAAAAGCATTTGTACCTATAGTATCGTAGAAAGTATTTCTGCTACTAGAACTGATTTGAAATTCTTGAATTTCAAAAAAAGCCATTTCAACGTTAATTTAATAAATTGAATGTCTTTATTAAATTAACCGAAACTTTTTTTCTTAACAAATTTAGAAACGCGGTTTGCGACATTTGAAAGCTGATGTAAAAGTACATAAAAAAACACAAAAACCTGAAAATTGATATTTTGAAAAATTTTAGGTATATGTACCCCCTTAAGAAAGAATTAAAATTAATGTAACTTAGGTTAATCTAAAGAATAACAAATTTATAATTTTTTATATTCAAAAAGAAAGTGAATTATTTATTTTTAAAAATTGCCTTATTACAAATGGCGCCGGACAACGTGGGGCAAGGCAAAGGAAAATCTTAGTTACGCTAAGAAATCATAAACGAGGGGAGAGAGAGAGGACAAAGTAGCGCTACACGTGTTCGGCTGCTGGAGAAAACAAGACGCACGTGCGCCGTTTTCTGATCAACGTGTTGTGTTCCTGGAAGTCGTAAGATTTTTAGTGTGATTATAATTTTTTTTTATTTGTGTGATCGAATAAAAAAAAAAACGGGTAGCACTTGTACTTGGATTTTATATCTTTGTGACTGTTGTGCACTGACCCGGAAAATAAGGAATTGACGTGTGCCAGTTACACGAAAAAAATTAAGTAGCGTTTGAGGTTGATTTGACAGTTCAAAAATTTGTTTAATTTTTTTATTACAGGTTGAGTTTAGAAAAAAAAAAATAACTGGAAGGGTTGGATTAAAATTTTAAATTTTAAGTTTGAATTGAATATTTTTGAGTCAGAAATTGTAAATTGAAAAAAAAAAAAGAAAGAAAGTTGAATCCAGAATTTTTAATTTTGATTAAATTTTGAGGAAAGTTAGATTAAAATTTTTTTTTTTTTAATTAAAAGAAAATCAGATTTAAATTAATTGAATTTGAAAGCAAATTAAAAATTCAACTAAAATTAAATTGAATTTAAAAAATTAAACTTTGATTAAAATTAAAATAACACTTTAATTAAAATTAAAATGGATAATCACGAGAAAATAATGACTAAAGTGAATAAAACTAGAGAGGATCGGACAGTTAATAGGGAAGTGAATAAATTAAAGTTACCTGAAATTTTAATGGAATTAAGAGATTTTGGACTTAGTGTTGTCGGAGATGAAAATATTTTAAGAGATAGGTTGGTTAGGGCTATTATCAAAGAAAATCATGCTGACTCCTGTTCTTATATTCCATGGTACGTGGATGATATGGCTGAGGACTTCGACGAGCGACGAGCGACGAGAGAGGAAGCAAAACGGCTAGCGGAGCAGTTGGCACTTCGTGGACGGGCTCGCAAAAAGTCAACAAAGGCGGATGAAACTTCAAAAGGTGGCCAACCCTCAACTTTGTCAACTTCTACACCAGATGACGAGATTATCCCAGGTGTACTCGCAGTTCAGACGAGTGCAGAGACATATGCACAGATGCAGGAAGATATACCGGAACCTCCAGCGAGCAGTTTGCATGTGGTACCTCTTCCAAATTCTGTAACAGCTATTACTACGGTAAAGTCACGACAGCGACAATGAATGTAGTCCACACAACCATGGCAAGTCCAACAACAATATTTTCAATGATGACAGCAACCAGTGAAGTGGCTAATAGATTTTCAAATTAGAGAGGATTAAGGTAGTTCCGAAGCGTATATATAGCTAACCTAAAATATAGTTATAGACGCTCGTTGCCCCCACTCTAACGCCACGCGCCGCTGTCGCCACCGCTGCTCCAAATCATACTAAAATCATGCATTTTCCATTCTTTTTGATTGTATATCTCATAAGTTAATATCGCTTGCTATGTTTATTTTTGTACGATACGATTTCTAAGATCTTGCCCTTCAAGAAAACCTGTTTTTAAAAAATATTTTAAGAAAATTGAGTTTGCAATCGGAGAATAACCTTCAAAATAAATATGAATTAACGCACTCAGCATAGGAATCCCATGTAAAAAATTGAAACTTCTGAGCCCAATATTTCAAAATTAAGTATGGCTTAGGGGTATAAGCAAAATACCAGCGTGTACAGGACTCAAAAATCTACCTCTGTGCAAAGTTTTAGAGATTTTTTAAGAAACTCAATATTTTTGGGAACTACCTTAACTACGCAAGTCACTTTTTCAAATGCGCCACAAATCACGCTTCCAAACATGTTAAGGTTCAGTAAAGTTGAATTTGAGCGAGCTCAATTAATCAGATCAAGGAGAAGACAGGGCAATTTTTCACATAAAACACCTTTATCCAGAAATATGCCTATGACGAGTGACGGGAAAGAAAAATGGTTTACTCCAGTACAAAATGTTGATGATTTACAACAAGAAACTTCAACATCTGAGAACGAGTCTGAAGAAAAAGCATTTGGAAATACTGAAGAATTTAACATGCAAAGAGTAAGATTTACAATGGATCCAAATGTAAATCTAAAGAAGCCAATGGTTGATTTAAATTCACAACAACAAAGACAGATTGATGATGGTGATTATTTTATTGAAGATGACGACGAGAGTGATTTATCAGAATTTGGAAGTACTACATTAAGTAAAATATCACCAACTAAACTAAGACAGACAGAGCTGAAGAAAAATTTGTGAACGAAAAGCTGTGAAGTTCCTGAGAATTATTATGAAAACACCACAGAGGCATCGAGATGGTGTGTCAAAAATTCAACAACTTGCGAGAAAAATAACACAAAAACAAGAATCTTTACCTCAACAGTTGCCAGAAGAAGTTGTACCTGGAAAGAGAAATTATGGGAAAAATCAAGATTTTAAAAGACAAGAGACAGAAAATGATTTCAGAAAAATGCAAGCAGTAAAAATGTAAAGAAATTGGGGTTTAAAATTTAATGGCCAAGAAGACGAAGATGCTGAAGAATTTTTGGATGAATTTGAAGATTGTAGAGCAACAGCTGGAGTTAATGATTTAGATTTAATCCAAGCTTTACCCTGTATTTTGAAGAAAAATACAAGTATTTGGTTTAGAACTGTACGACAAGATTTGAAGACTTGAACGGATTTTAAAACAGTTTTTTGCAATCATTATGTGGCTGTCTACGACAGAGAAGACTTGTTGGACGAACCGAGACGACGAACTCAAGGAAAAGGAGAGCAAATTTCTGAGTATTTGACTCGTTTCAAATTTATAATCTCAAAAATTGATGATCCCCAGCTCGTCGTTATCAAGTCGAAATTGCTTATAGAAATTTGTTGCTGTCGTATAGAAAAGCGATGTCACATATTTTGGTTACCTCTTTTGACGATATTGATGAATTTGGTTCAAGTTGGATAGTCGTTATACAGCTCCACCGACAGTTGAGAAGATGATAATAAAAGGAGCAGCTTTTGAAGCAAAAATGACAAATCAACAAGCTAGAGGTCAAGTAGCAGCAATAGACGGAAATGAGATTCAAGCTAAAAATGTGGATTTAAGTAAAAAGAAGAGTGGTAAGAAAAATAAATTAAAGAAAAATCAAGATCAACAGACAGAACCAGTGACAGATGCAATGGAGGCAGTTTCAAGTTTTTTAAAGAATCAACCAACAATCAATCAACAATCATCAACTAAAGTATCACCTGCCTATCTTAATATTGGTTGTCACACAACACCTGTAAAAAGTTTGAGAAGAGAAGTTGAAATTGGACGTGAAATTATACCTATTTCACCTGAAGACTGGATGGACAGATTAAAAAGATTAGATGCTTTGAGAGATTTAGTTTGTCAATTAATAGACGAGGCCGGAGACAAGCAAGAGAAGTACTACAACAAAGGACGCAGACATGTGGAATTTAACGTGGGTGACAAAGTGCTCAGAAAAGTTCAAGTTTTGTCTGATGGAGCCAAGAGATTTTCAGCTCGATTAGCTCCTAAATTTGAAGGTTTTTTTGAAATTATAGAGAAAAAGTCAGCAACAGTGTATGTTTTAGGACAAGGAGAGTGTAGGAGCAAAAGATCTAAAAAAATACCTACCTCCACGTTGAATTTACAAGCAAATTATTATTACATTTATTTATAATTATTATAATTTTTTTTTTTTAATTTTAAGAGCAAAAAACTCCTCAAAATTTTTTTATTTTTTAGAGACGGAGACATGGACAGGAATGAATTGACAAGGATACCTAAAATTACCTGAAATTTTTCAAAAAATCAATTTTCAGGTTTTTGAGTTTTTCGATGTACTTTTACATCAGCGTTCAAATGCCGCAAACCACGTTTCTTAATTCATTTAGGAAAAAAAGTTAGAGTTAATTTAATGAAAACATTCAATTTATTAAATTAACGTTAAAATGGCTTTTTTTGAAATTTAAGAATTTCAAGTCGGTTCTAGTAGCAGAAATATTTTCTACAATACTAGGTGCAAATGCTTTTTCGATGTATTTTTTCCTTATTTAATTTTCGAAATGTAGGTATAATTTTTTTTTTATCCACGAACAGAACTGTATTTTATCGTTTTCGTCTAATAAAAGCGATGAAAAAACAGAAATTTTTTTTATCTGTGGTTGGATTTTTTCCGTGACATAATATCTTAATAAAGAAAATTAAGAATGACAGATGAACTTTCATTTCAAGTCTAATGCTAAAAACAATTTATTAAGTTAGAATCGATCGCATAAAAAAATTTATACCCTTTATGACATAATATATGACATATATTACCTCTACGAGTCTACTTTAGTATATGACATCAATTAGTATCGAATATCGATCTATCGATATCAAATTATTTCCGCAGACTTTTTTGTTTTTTGAGTCATCTTTCTAGTGAAATTTTACTTTACTTGGTTTTGTTTTTGTTATTATTTTAATCTCAACTAAATAAGTTAGTTTTATTCAAAAAAAAAAATTTAAGAGTAAATGACCAATTCTAACCAGTTAAACTTATTAAGTTTTTTAGTTGTTGAAAAAAAAGGTGTTTATTATGTACAAATGTGAAGTGAAAAAATAATTCTGAAATTTAAAGTTAAAGATAATTTTTAGATAATTGCATATGAAGACTCCGCTGACTCAAAGTCTTAACTTGGTCTTGGTGCCTTATAGTGTGTAATCTGTGTTTTTGATAAAAAAGCTAATTGGGTCCCTTTAGGAGCAGGAGAAAAAAATAAAGTATCAGGCTATGTGCAAGAGAGTATTTACATCAAGCAAGAATCCTGTGATAAGATATTTTCAAGATATAAATGTTTATGTGTTGGTGTGTTACATCTTATTCATCAAAATCTGTTCAGAACTTTAAAAGCCATTTTCTCAAATATGTGATTTTTGAGAAAATGAGGGCATTGTTCGTAAAGCCAAAATTTTTCCAGACAGTGGATGGACCCAGGACCTTGCAAACTTGTTCTGGAGGATTCAAAAAGATGTTATGACGAGCGATAGAAAAACCTAGAAAGAGACGAGAGCCAGAGTACTTTTACATCAGTGAAAAGGAGAGGAAGATTTTTCAAGGTTAGAGAAATTCAAACTGACAGGACTATAGAGAAATTCAAACTGACAGACTGACAGGACCCACCACCATACCATTGTTTTAATTGCTGGAGGAAAGGGCATCAAGAAAAATACTGCGAAGAAGAAAAATCAAATTACTGTACCAATTGTGGAAGACGTGGCAGAACAATGAGTGATTGTGAAAGATGTGGAGTTCAAGCAAAAACAAATAAAGATGAGAGAAAAAAGGTTTGGGACAGGCTAGGTAGTACATCAAATGAAGATCAAAAGAAGAAATCTCAGCCAATTTTCTAACTAACACTAAAATTAAGACCAGAGACAACAAAACAACATGCAATGCCACAAACATCACAATCACAATCAGAACCGACAAGAAAAGAAGAATCACAAAATGCAGAAACATGTTTCACATTAGAACAGAAACTAGCACAAAAGCAGATTGACAGGGCAAGAGTAGATATAAAAATATCAACAAAACAAAAACAGGAAGACGGATCAGTTCAAAAACTATTGTTAATAACAAAGCTAGCAGAAGAAATGGAGAATTACAGAAAAGAAGAGAGAAAAATATGTATGAAACTATTGGAGGATGATCAAGAAGAGGAAGAAGAAGATGAGAAAAAAAAAAAAAAAGAAGATACTGACACAGACAGAAAAAAAAGCTGAGGTCCACTGGGACCAATGTAAGTAATTTTTTTTATTTATAAAAAAGAGGCCTGAAAGGAAAGAGTTTTTGTTAGTTAATTGAGTTAAGTTAATTTGATTTGAAAGTATAATTAAAGTTAACTAAAGAAGTATAAGTTATATTGAAGTATTTATTATTGAAAATAAATTTTTTTATTCATTTATTGTGATTTAAAGTTAATTAAATTTTAAAGGGTATTTTCGTAATCAAAACATCCAAGGTATGTTTCGGTCTGGCGGGGGGGGGGGGGGGGATTTGTAACGAAGTTTCCTTCGTTACTTATTCGACTCTTCCTAAAGGGCATTTTTAAAGTTATCTAGGAATGTTTATTTATAATTTGAATTAATATTTCATGTACGCAGGGTGAATCAAGTGATAAGAAAATAAAAATGTCTAGACAGAGACGTGAGCCAGAACTACACAACAACAGCAACATTAGCAGTTACAGTCGCCGCAGTGCTGGTCCAGCCTAACGAGAAACAAGGAGTAGAAGAAGAGTAAGAGAGAGAACCGAGGGAGCAAGGCGAACAAGAGCGAGAGAGAGGAAGCGCGTGCGCCTGCAACCAGCTGTTCGAGAGAGAAAAGAAGATCGTCTTGCCGGCAACCAAATGAACGCTGCCGCTGCTGCCGCTGCTAGGAGACTAGTTAGTTGACGCCGTGCTGCACTAATTTGACGCATCGTTCATTACCAAATTTTGGAAGATTGGTATTTTTATTGTGTTCTCAACGACTGGATTTCTTTTGATACTTCTTGGCGCTTTGAAGATTATCGACAGGAGTTTTTACGGGTTTTCATCAGCCGCTGGACAAGTTCGAGCCTGCATCAAAAACCAGGAATCCTGCAGCCAAGAATCACTGGAGAGTCGACCGAGAAACAACGAGAAAAGCGAAATAATAAAGGTAATGAGAGGTTTACAGTGACGAGTGACAGTGCGGTGAAAAAAATAAAAAAACTAAGATTTTCCCTTGTGCTGCCTCCTTTGAGATATTTGAACTCATTGTGATATTGAGAAAGAATTAAAATGAATGTTACTTAGGTTAATTTAAAGAATAATAAATTTATAATTATTTGTATTTAAAAAGAAAGTGAGTTATTTATTTTTGAAAATTGCCTTATTACAACTTTGGTCCTAAATGAGGGATCCTGCAATGCGTATGATCATCCTCGCTTCTCTCGGGGACTTAATTCAACCCCGTAATCTCTAATAAAGGCCATTTGTATCGAAAAGTACTATTTCAAGCTTAGAAAAAGCTCACACGCACTTGTGCAATTCATTAATAATCAATTATGTAGCGTTCAAAATTTTTAGTTTACTCAAAACCTGATTTCTCTTAATGGTTGAAACATACTTTAAATTAGGGATGAACAATAAAAAAAAAAAAAACTTACTTTACTCATCGCCGTTAAATTAATTTGACCAGATTCTATTTCGTCCCTCCAATTTTCTTTGAAAGATTTTGAAGTGGAAGCTGAAAGGAATAAAAATCATAAGCAAACTATAAAATAGCTTTTTAGTAAATTAATTAATCTGTCAAAAAAGCAATTATTTAATCCTATTGTTACTTAAAATTAATATGATTATTTTTCCGAGCTGCATTTCAATCAATAGAAATCCTGTATATTTGACATTTGGCGGAGGAGTGTGTGTAAAATCATTTCTCTAATTTTTCGGTTATTTAGAATTAGTCGCATAGCAACTCAAATTGTTAGAAATATTCGATTCAATTTTTGAGTTAGACCCGAGTCACTACGGTCTATACCTTTATATTTCTATGAATACTCACATATAGGTATACAGTAAGGTGAGGCATTTCGGGGTCATTTTCAAATATCGACTTCTATTAGCGATAGAAGTTTGACTTCATACCTAACTTGAAAGTACGCGAAGTCTGGACGCGCTAGGCTAAAATTTTCTGTTGTTCCAAGCGACATATATGTGATTTTTGTCGTATTTTTTGATATTTTAATGATTTTTTTTTCTCTGCTTGATTTTCATAAAAATTAATTATTTTGAGGCCCATAACTCATCATTTTAATAAATATGCATCTAAAAAACACTTTTTTATGACTACAGAGTCCAATAGAGTCGTTACAAATTTTGTACATCCCTAAAAAGTCGATTTTTTCACTCATTTTGGCAGTTTTTTGAACAATGTTTGATGAATTTTTAAAAATTGAAGAAACGGTCTTTCAGAGTCTAGCAAGCGGGATTTTTTTTCTCAAACATTTTATATTTAAAAAAAAATTTTGCACAGGTATATTAACTCTTGAAAAAATTTGGCGGGCCTAAATAATAAGAGTAATTTGCGATAATACAATTACTTAACAAGTATTTAATTACTTATACTTGGCGCTCTCGAATGAAGAAGAAAATTTTTTTTTTTTTGCAATTTTTACTTTACTAAATAATAGATAAACTTTGCATTATTCATTTATAAAAGTAATGCTATAATACTTTATTTACAAAAAAAAAAATTATAATTAAATTAAAATTTGTTTTACCACGTTTGAATAAAATTAAAAAAAAAAAAAAAACCAAGCAATTTTAAGTAACTAAGAATAATGAAAAAATTAAATTACTTAAAAAATTAATAATTTGAATAATAAGAAACATTTTTATCGATTTCTAAGAAAACTGTCAACTTCAAATTTGATCACCTTTTTGGTACAAAAACATGGTTTGAGGTGCACCGCATGCAGCAGCCATATGCATCAGGGCTCGGCGGCCGGTGCGACTTTTTTTATAGATCGCTCGCACCTTAGAAAGTCTTGCACAAAAAAGTATGCATACGATTTCGTGGTGCACGCACGACAAATTACAGATCACGGCACACTGAGATATAAGAGTCGTAGCCTGCGCCACGATCAACTAACCGTAAACCTACAAAACATGTGCACGCACCAAAAATAATGGTGCGTCCTAAAGGTGGCGCTCTGATTTAAGGTTAATACTTCTATCCGCGTTTAAAGTTTTTGGAAGGTAAATCAGTCAAAATAATCATTTCAAACGCGGGCTACGGCATTATAAACTCCACTCTTAAAAAGTTTCTTACTGCCAAATGCAAAATGAGGACAGCGTCCAGCGCGTCTGAATTGAAAGCAAACGTCGATCCAGATGATCTCGAATTCGAAAGAGTACGTAGCTTTCAAAGTGTTGTGTACATACATCTCGATGACATGGAAAAGTTACCTAAAGGCCCGGTGAAATTCTCAACATCTATCATCGGTTTTAATGTTTTTTTTTTATATTGACATGCCTAAATGCTTTCTCTGCCACTCTACTGATCACTTTAGAATGAACTGCCCTAGAAATGTCTAAACTTTTAGTCAGAATCTAGGTCAGAGTTATAATCTTCAAAACTCTACTCAGAATAAGGTTGGCAACTTTTTGAAAACTAAAATTTTTTTTTGCTTATTTAGTTAAAATATCGAAAAATAATCGACACGTATTTTTTACTTTTTAAAAAAAACTAAAATTAAAAGAATTACAAGTGTCAAAAGACGTCAACCTCAAACACTTTCAAGTTATTGGCATCGTACGTAGATACAGAACGGCTGGGGGACGTTCTCATTACGGCAAACACGTTGAAACTCCTGGATCGACCGTCAAGAGAGGCTTGGGAGACCTCGGTCACATCATCTTCGGAGTTTCCCTCCTTCAAAGAATTGGAAAAGTTTCTAATGGCCAGGGTGCGCGCCTTAGAAAACATAGAGAGCACCCACCGACCTGTGGCATCCCAACTTGGTAAATCTCAACAACCTGGGCACCCTTTCCAAAAGAGTGTAAAAGCTCACGTGGGTATCTCATCTGGGTCACAAGGGTCATCTGGGCAAAGGCCCAACACTCAGCAACAGCAGCACACCTGCTCTCATTGTGGACAGGGTCACTTCATTGTTTCCTGTTCTGGATTCAGGGAAATCTCACCAGCAGATCGCAGACGGGTAGTCACACAAAAGTCATTGTGTTATAATTGTTTGGGTAGGCATTCATTTAAAAATTACCAATCGAAGACGAGATGCAAGACTTGCGATAAAATGCATCACACCATGATTCACGTAGACCCATCCATCGCTTCAACTGCAGTTGGTACTCCCTCATTACCCTTGGCTCCATCTCAACAACAATAGGAGGCAGGCGCAATCACTCTTGGTTTTTCTCACGCCCTGGATACCTCTCTTTTGGCTACAGCGGTAGCTGTTCTCATCACTGGGTCAGCATCTCACATGGTTAGAATTCTCATCGACCCTGGTTCAGAATTATCATTCATCTCATCTGCATTGGTGGACTTGCTCAAAATCCCTCGAACTCATTCATCATTCTCAATACTTGGCATTGGCGCTTCAAAAGCTGGTCAAACTCACGGAAAGGCAGCGGTTATTCTCAAATCTGCATATCGAAATACTCAAGTGAAACTTCACGTTCATATTCTAAATTGTCTCACTTCGACCTTACCTTCTCAACCATGCGATGAAGGGACTTGGCCTCACATCAATAATCTATGTCTGGCCGATTCTCAATTTGGACATCTTCGAAAAATCGATATTATTCTTGGATCTGATCATTACGGCTTGATCATAAAACCCAATATTATTAAAGGAGCTCCACACGAACCTATTGCTCAACTCTCAATCTTTGGTTGGTTGGTACTTGGTCCTTGCTCCTTGGAATCTGGCTCAATAAAACAATCATTTTCAATAGTACCTCTCAATCTGGACGCTTTACATGAAGCTATCTCAAAATTCTGGACATTGGAGGAAACCCCAAATTCTCAACTGGCAGCCTTGACGGCTGGTGAAAAGGAATGTGAAGAACACTTTTCAACCACACACTCACGAACTCAACAGGGAAGGTACGTTGTCCGGCTTCCTCTCATCCAAGATCCTTCCGTGCTGGGTCATTCTCTTGGTCGTGCTCAAGCTTGTGTTCGAGGAATCATGAGACGATTCTCAAAGGACGAAGATTACAAAAAATTGTATTTTGAGTTCATGGAGGAATATCTCAAATTGGGACACATGGTTCAAGTGCCAGCCGATTCAATCAACGTTACCCCTTGTTACTACCTACCTCATCATGGTGTTCTCAAACTGGATAGCCTCACTACAAAACTGAGGGTAGTATTCAATGGTTCGGCTGCTACTTCATCTGGTTACTCTCTCAACGACATCATGCATACTGGACAAAATTTGCTTCTCAACATATTGGACGTTACCCATTGGCTCAGGGTCTACAAATTTTTGTTCGTTACTGATGTCACAAAGATGTACAGGCAGATCTTGGTCCACCAAGATGATCAAGATTTACAAAGAATCATTTGGGTCGACAAACTTTTCAGGGAAATTCATTACAAATTGACAACAGTGACGTATAGTACTCGAGCAGCTCAATTCTTGGCTATCCGAGTGTTGTTACAACTCATAAAGGACGAAGGTGCCCGTTTTCCATTGGCAATCGACTCTCTCACATTTGGAAGGTATGCGGATGACATCTTTGGTGGCGCTGACTCTTTATCTCTTCTGAATGAAAAGGCTGCTCAATTAGAAGGATTGTGCATGGCGGGCGGGTTTCCACTAGCCAAATGGAATTCAAACAATCGGAAATTCTCAAAATTGGACCGCTCGACTCCACAATCAAATAGCTCAATCTCATTTAGTGATTGCACTGCCAAAATCCTCGGATTAACTTGGTCTCCTCAACAGGATATTATCATTGTGAAGCTCTGCTTACCAGAGGTGAGTAAAGTTATCTTGAAAAGAAACATCTTGTCGGAGGTGGCTCAAATCTTCGACCCAATTGGGATGGTCTCACCAGTCGTTATCAAGGCCAAAATTCTACTGCAGGAATTGTGGTTAGAGAAATTGAATTGGGATGAAGCAGTGCCAGCTTCAACCCAGAAAAAGTGGTTAGAAATCAGAGAAGATTTCAAAAATTTGGAAAAAATCTCACTACCCCGTTGGCTTGGAACACTTTCAAACTCAGTGGTCGATATTCATGGTTTCTCGGATGCTTCTCAATTCGCTATGGCTGCAGTTATCTACACGAGAGTTCAATCAACTAAGGGCATAACAGTTTCTTGGTTATGCTCAAAAACAAAGGTGGCCCCTCTCAAACCAGTTTCAATTCCAAGATTGGAATTAGTAGCTGCCCACATTCTCAGCAAACTGGTGCATCATTTCTTATCGACCACGAAATTGGACATAAACTCTGTGATTCTTTGGACTGACTCCAAGACTGCTCTCGCATGGATTAGCTCTCACCCATCACGCTGGAAAGAGTTCGTGCGCAACAGGGTACACTCAATTCAAGAGTTGGTCCTTCAAGCGCACTGGAGGCATGTACCTGGTCACTGTAATCCAGCTGACTGTGCCTCTCGTGGTACTCTCACCTCTCAACTTGTTGGTCATCAGCTTTGGTGAAATGGACCACCGTGGCTTTCTCAACCAGAGGAATATTGGCCAGCTCCCGCTGCTCCCCTGGATCTACGCGCTCTTCCAGAACAAAGAAACTCTACACCAGTAGTGGCTGTTGCTCTTGCCAAGGAACAGTGGAATCTCATACTCAGGTATTCATCTCTCACCAAATTATTAAGAATCACAGCTCTCTGTATGGTTGCAGTACAACGATTCAAGAGAAATTTCCAGAAAACGTCAGTCATCTCGTCTGAGTTGCTTAACAAAGCAAAACAATTTTGGATTGGCTTCTCTCAACAACAAGATCTCTCTGATGAGATAAAACTGGTTTCGAGCTCAACGCTTCCAAAATCTCACCCTCTCAATAAATTGACACCATTTGTGGATGCTTACGGTATTTTGAGGCTTGGTGGTCGGTTAAATCAAACGAATTTGGGTTATTCGACCAAGCATCCAGCAATTCTCACTAGAAACGCACCTCTCACAGCACTCATCATTGGTCAAGCTCACCTGGATACTTTGCATCGAGGCACTCAACTTACCCTGTCGAAAGTTCGTCAGGAATATTGGATCATTGGTGGCCGAGCTACTGTCAAGTCTCACATAGTGCACTGTGTGGTTTGCGCAAGACAGAGGGGTTCTCTAGCTCGGCAACTCATGGGACAACTACCCTTGGCCAGGGTAACTCCCTCTCGTCCTTTTTCCCACTCTGGTGTAGATTACGCTGGCCCTCTCAACATCACTTCTTGGAAAGGACGAGGTTCAAAAGTTTACAAAGGTTGGCTGTGCGTGTTTATTTGCTTTTCATCATCGGCTGTACACTTGGAGACAGTCAGTGATTACTCAACAGACGGTTTTCTCGCTGCCTATAGAAGGTTTACATCAAGGAGGGGCTTGCCTTCTCACATGTACTCGGATTGTGGTACCAATTTTCAGGGTGCGGACAAAGAGTTGAGGACTCTATTCAGGCAAGCTCAATCTCAAGACTCAACTTTGGCTAGGGTTTTGGCTCAAGATGGGACGAAATGGAATTTCAATCCACCTGCTGCCCCTCACATGGGTGGAAAATGGGAATCAGTTGTGAAATTAATAAAATTTCACCTGAAAAGGACAATTGGCGATACCGTACTTACCTTTGAGGAACTCACCACACTGCTCACTCAAATAGAAGGTATTCTCAACTCGCGTCCATTGGAACCTCTCAGTGATGACCCTGAAGATCTTCAGTTTATCACCCCTGGACACTTTCTCATTGGAACAGCTCTCAATGCGGTCCCAGAACCAAGTCTTCTGGATCTCAACTCGTCCAGGCTCTCTCGATGGCGACTTATACAGCAAAAAATTCAACAGTTTTGGAAGCAATGGTCTTCTCAATACATTCATCACTTGCAAACTGTGTCTAAGTGGAAACATCCATTTTTTAACATCAATGTTGGTTCGATGGTCTTACTCACCAATGAGAACTCACCGCCTAGTAAGTGGCCCATGGCACGGGTCATTCAACTTCACCCTGGTAATGATGGACTTACTCGAGTGGTGACTCTCAAGACATCCTGTGCAACTCTCAAAAGACCGGTGACAGAATTGGTGGTTCTTCCAGTTTATTCGACTGATGGTGATCAACACATTGGTTGATGGCGGGCGGAATGTTGCGGAATTTATCAAATTTAAATATTCGCGCCCATGTCCGCAGTTGATGTCGTCACCACGGCGTCTCTCGAAAATTAGCGCTGCTAATCGTTAGCGGTTCAAAACCACTGACTCACCTGCGCAGAGTATTGATTTTTCGCTCTGTCTCTCTCTCTCACGTGCCTTCAAGCTACGCGCTGTTGCTGCTGTCGCTGACGCTGCTGGGCCTGCGGCGTCTCTCCAGTTCTCTTCTCGGCAACGCTCGTGAATAGACGTTTCTTTCGCCAATTTGTGTTATCTCTTGGGTTCTTTTCACTTGGCATTTCTCTCGACTCTTTCTCATCATCAACGCAGTGGTCTCATCTGCACAGTCATCTCAACAAATAATTCACCTGGTGGTAGTCAACTCTGGAGACATCTCATCTTGAATTCGATCGGCTTGATTCACTTCAATTCTTGGGTTAGCAGCTCAGCAAGGAGATCATCCTAGGCATCCTCAGGTATTTTTGCTCAGCACCGGTAACAATAATTTACCGGTGCTTCTCATTGTCATTTCGCAGCCAGAAAATCAATAAAATTTACATTCTCTTGCTCTCTCTCTCCTTTCTTTGTGCTGTCTTACAAGCAGCCATTTTCTTTTCTATTCTGTTCAAGGTCATTCTCTGCTGCTGCTTTAATTTCTCTTGGGCATCTCTCTCTCTCTCTCTTTTCAAGGCCATTTCTGTTGCCTTGTTTATCTCAACTATACTCAAACAAAACTTGTGTTTATGGCTTGAATCAATATAATCAAGTCCATAAAGAGTTTTGACTAGGTGTTTCTCAAATTAATTAATTAATTTTCTTTACATGAAAATTAAGAGTGGAAATTCTCCACTCAAACTATAATATTCTCACCTCTCAGTTTTTTTGCATCAAAATAATTTTTATTAACCTGTATAAACTCACTTATTGTAATTTTTGAATTATTTGAATATTGTTGTAAATAGAGTGCTGTGTTAAAATAAACAAATTAACACTCTTTGTATTAAATTAAGTCTGTCTCAACATTTATTTGACAACCCTCCCCTACCAGCTTTTAATCCAGCAACAAAATAAAATTAATAAAGCAGTAAATCTGCAACAGTCTTCCTCTGCTGGCCCAAGAGTCTCTTTTGTGGTTAACACGGAAAAGAATTGTATGAATTACAGCAGCACATTATTTCAAGAAAAAAGAGCACATTCCTTCTCTTCTAGCGACAGGACTTCTTTGGGAAAAAAATCCTTTTTGAAGATTTTGTTGTTCCGGATGGCACTCTAAACAAACCTCTGCCGTTAAGACCCTCAAAAACCCAGAATGGTTCCAAAAAGCTGTGCACAGACACTAGTAATAACCCAGTTCACATGTAGTCCGATGTTAAAACTCTTCTCTAGCCAGCTAGAAATCACATTGAAGCCACTCAGCATGCTCATCTACTGGACTTTGATAAAACCGCAGAGCTTCTTATCCACTCCCACTCGAAACCAGATGCAGAAAAGGTGAGAATTGCGCATTTCCTTACTAGCAATAGGCCTGAGTTGATTGAGCTCCTTCAAACCATCCATGGAAAAGTTGAAATCCAAGGAATAAAATCTAGGATTACTAGGATGAGGAAAGGGAACTTGGGTTGAATCCATCACCTGAGAAGTCCGTCTTTATTCGTTTTAATTGTAAAGGACGATACACTGTTAAACCTGGAGAAACTAGTATAACTATCGATGATATCGTTATTCTCTCGTCAGCGAGCACTCGTTTCCTGGGCATCATCTTTGATCATAAAAGGAGCAAGTACATGCAAGATGTATGAAAGCTATGAACATCTTTAGATTTCTCAGAGGGACGTGGTGGGGAGCTAACCCTGGTTCTCTGATTACCCTATACAAGTCTTACGTTAGGTCCATAATTGATTATGGCCGTTTTGTCTACTTACCTCAACAAAAAAACGCTGATTAATAAGTTAGAAAGTATCTTACTTAAGTAGATTAGACTAGCTTAAGGTTTTCGTACCAGCACCCCTATTGACATCCTTCTCGCCGAGTCTAAATTACACACTATTCAAGATCGAGCGACCTATCTGTGCCACAGCTACTTAGCCAAGACAAGTCCAAATTCTAGCCTTCTTAACTACTCTATTATAAAAAGGTATCGTACTGAATTCCAACGAACCACCTCAGACAACCTCCTAAATAGCTCTTTCTTTTTTAAAAGTATCAAAACCTTTTTTTCCTTGGCAGATCAAATTATAGTGAAAGAAAATTATGGAGTCTTTTTTAGTGGCTCCAACTTAATCTTTGTCCCCATACAGGTTGATACATAGTTCAGATTAAATCTCAGGAATGCAAAGAACCCTAAGTTACTTGTTAAAAGGAAAATTTCTGAAGAAATAGCTATGCCACTCTTCACGGGAGGTAGCAAGACTAGACATGGTGTAGGCCTTGCTCTCGTATGCCCTACCTCTGGAGATTTAGTCATGAAGAAGCTCAATAATAACTCTTTGGTTTATACTGCAGAATGTTTAGCTCTTCTCTACGCTGTAACGAAAGCTGTCAGTTATCCTTCCGGTAGGCATATTATTTTCTCTGACTCACTCAGTGCATTGACTGCCCTTGAAAAAGCGAAGATCGACATCAGATGTAATCCATACATTCTGGAAATCAAGAAGATCATTAACACTGAATCAATCTTGACAAAAATAAAGTTTATTTGGATTCCCTCTCATATCGGTATCAATGGTAATGAATGTGCTGACACTGCTGCGGAAGAGGCAACCTCTAGACCTAGTGTTGGTGTTGTCAAAATACCATTTACAGATCTCAAGGAACCTTTGAAAAAAAAGCCTCTGAACGTACTCGTGCCAAGATAGAGATAGAGGGTACTTTCAAAGGCAACGACTACTTCCTGAATTGTTACTCTGAGGAGTCCATACTTTGGTATTATGGTCTTAATCTACCCAGAAAGCACGTTGCCACCATTAACAGATACAGATCTGGCCATAATAGTCTACGATGTTCTTTATTCAAAATCAGCGTTGTCACTGACCCTAGCTGCGAGTGCGGACACCCCTTTCAACATCTCCATCACATTGTCTGTGAGTACCCTAATTACGAGACACAGAGAATTGGACTTGAAAATGGTCTTACAAAGTCAAGATACCAATTACTTGTGAAGCCATCTTACAAAAGCCGGCAAGTACTGCTTGCTTGCTTTTGTTCCCTTTCTTCAAGAAGTGCGGCCTTAACATCTGATTAATGACTATTAAGTGAATTATTTGTAATAATGATTATTGTACTTGAAATTTTTAGTCTTATATACTACTGTATGCTTATTTGTTTGAAATTCCTTTAGTAAGCATAATGGTCCTTAACCCTTTAAGGGCCATGCGACCATTTTATAGTCGATTAATTTTTTAATCGGGAAACTAGTAACTTTTATGAAAACCTTTCATGTTTTGGTGTTTTTATGAGTGAGAGGACTTATTTTTTCAGAATCTCAAGGCAGTTCACTGTAATTTTGAGCTAGAAATTAAATATAACAGCTGTAAGTTGACTTGAGTCGTGGTGCCAGCTATAATGAAGTTGGAAAATTGTACCTTTCTGTAAAAATACGTTTACGACAACTCATTAGAAAGTTTTGCCCAAACTCATGAGTATGATTTGAAGTTGACAGTTTTCTTAGAAATCAATAAAAATGTTTCTTATTATTTAAATAATTTATTTTTTAAGTAATTTAATTTAGTTTTAAGTAATTTAATTTTTTCATTATTCTTAGTTCCTTAAAATTGCTTGATTTTTTTTTTTTTAATTTTATTCAAATGTGGCAAATTTTAATGTAATTATAAATTTTTTTTGTAAATAAGGCACTAAAGCATTATTTTTACAAGATAACGATGTAAACTTGGTTTGAAACTATAATTTTTTAGTTTCTAAACTACTTTCTTTGATAATCCAAAAGTTCTTTAAAAAGTCTCTATTTTATAGGTTAGCTACTTTTTTAAATCATTTAACCCTTGTAACTTTATTACTAATGGAAATTAATAGGTAAAATTTTGGTTTGTTTGAAAGCTCTGAAGTTGACCAATTACTTAGTACAGTAAAAAATGCAAGAAAAAAGATTTGTTCGTTCACTCGAGAGTGCCAAGTTTAAGTAATTAAATACTTGTTAAGTAATTGTATTTTCGCAAAATACTCTTACTATTTAGGCCCGCCAAATTTTTCAGGACTTAATATAGCTGTGCAAATTTTTTTTTTAAAATATAAAATGTTTGAGAAAGAAAATCCCGCTTGCTAGACTCTGAAAGACCGTTTCTTCAATTTTTAAAAATTCATCAAACATTGTTAAAAAACGGCCAAAATGAGTGCAAAAAACGAATTTTTGGGCATGTAAAAAATTTGTAACGACAGTATTAGATGCATATTTATTGAAATGATGAATTATGGGCCTCAAAATAATTAATTTTTATCAAATTCAAGCAGATTTTCAAAAAAATCATTAAAATAGCAAAGAATACGACAAAAATCACATATATGTCGCTTGGTACAACAGAAAATTTTAACCAAACACGTCCAGACTTCGCGTACTTTCAAGTTAGGTATGAAGTCAAACTTCTATCGCTATTCAAAGTCGATATTCGAAAATGACTCTTAAACGCCTCACCTTAGTATACAGTGCCCTGATTGGGTTAGCCCGGGTCGAACGGAAAAAATTGAATCAAACAGGTCTATTAATAAACAAATAGTTATCTCTGTAATTCAAAAAATTTAAATAATAAGTCTAATGTTCCGCAAAAATGTGAAATACTGCGCTTTTATTAGTTGAAATTTAACTGCGAAAAATAATCCAGCCGAATACCCCTTGTGCTTCTGAATTGTAGAAAATTCACATCGACAATTTTGAAGCACTCGGAGTATTACGACTGAAAATACTAGTTTAAAGTAATTTATGTTGATAAGTGTAAGAAATATCAACGGTGAGTTGGGTTTTTATTGAATAGCTTTGAGAATTATCAAAATATAAGACAATTTTTTAATTTATGTATTAATGAATAGGTTTTAGAATTACCACAATATAAGACAATTTTTAAATTTATGTATTAATGAATAGTTTTTACAATTACCAAAATATAAGATTAATATCAATAACAATATCATTTTTTTTTTTTAATAATAGAAACCGAACGAAAGAAATGAAATCGAATGCAAATAACGTCAAGTTTTGCGTAAAGTATGTTAGTATCGTTATTTTCCTTAAAAACTTTTTAATCAAATAAATTTATAAATGCAGGTTAATTTTAAAACTTATTTGCATTGTCCTCCAATATCGATAAAACCATTCATCTCGTCGCAGCCGTACATTCATATGTAAGAGCTTGATAAATATTTTTACATTACTTACATGAACAATAAAGATGTATGAATGCAGTTTTAGCAATTTTTTAAGATTTTAACACAATCGTGTTTAAATTTTAATTTTGTTATTATTTGAAGCTAGAAGATATAATTTTAAAAACATTTGACTGGCTCCGATGAGATGAATGGTATTATCGATATTGGAGGACAATTAAAATAAATTTTAAAATTAACCTGCATTTATAAATTTATTTGATTAAAAAGTTTTTAAGGAAAATAACGATACTAACATACTTTACGCAAAACTTGACGTTATTTGCATTCGATTTCATTTCGTTCGGTTCCTATTATTAAAATAAAAATATGATATTGTTATTGATATTAATCTTATATTTTGGTAATTGTAAAAACAATTCATTAATACATAAATTAAAAAATTGTCTTATATTTTGATAATTCTAAAACCTATTCATTAATACATAAATTAAAAAATTGTCTTATATTTTGATAATTCTAAAAACTATTCAATGAAAACCCAACTCGCCGTTGATATCTTACATTTTTAAATGTTTTTTTTAAAGATTTTATTTATTTCGCTAGGATTGAAACAACGAAATTTTATGAAGGTAATTTTTATAAAAAAATAAGTTGACAATAAACCTTTTAAATATAATGGCTGTGCAAAAAAAAAATTTAATTTCTATATATAAATTCAGATGCTAGAATGTTATTCAATTAAATAATTGACGAAAATTAAATAATAATTGAAAATCTATTCGCTAAACAAAACTTATAATTATTAGTTTTTCAATTAGAAATAGATTTTAAAATAAATTAAAAAATTTTTTTTTTCTTTCAAACTATGAGTGCTGCTATTTAAAAGGAGTTTTTTTTTAGAAAAGAACCAAATCACTATTTCAGAAAATTTTATTGAGATTTTAATTTTATTATTAGATTGTCAAAAAAATTTGTCTCAAAAATCTAATTTTACAAGTTGAAAATTCAATTTTTTTATCATTTTATTTATCCTAAATCTCAATATTTTGAAAAATTTGTTAATTATTCATTTTATCTTTTTATCTAGGATGTTTTGGCTTTTTAAAGTCAATACCTGTGACAACTAAAATTGAAATGTTTGTTAATCATTTCCAAAATTTGGTGGACCTTAACCAATACACTTTTAGTTGTAAATTTTATAACTCTTACAATTTTTGCAAGATATATATATATATAATTGTCTGACAATTTGAATAGTTCTATTCAACATTAGTTTTCACTAAGACATACAAATGCAGCAAATGTCAATGTGAAGTTCATACATATAATAGCAACAGATAAAATTAAACTTCATTGTCAAGAAAGCTCATCATGGAAAAGCGTATAGAACAATTAATTTTAAAATTATTTGAAAAACTCTGCCAACTAGAAATTGAAATAATTTTGTTTCATTGAAACATGCAGTATCTTATCCACTACACAAAGATTATTTCTTAACCGCTTTTTCAGTATGAACTTATCTAGTAATCAAGTTGAATTTTATTTGCAGCTACTCTGACTCCCTATACATTTGGTCATTGACATCTCCTCCATTCAGATGTGCTGGTGAATCAATACTTTATAAAATTATTTAATAAGTAAATTAATCATAAAAAAAAAGTTTAATAAAAATAGTACATTTTGTCACTAACAATGTATTGACTTCAATCCAACACATTTCACAAGTGCATCAGCTCAGTATCATACACATCAAAGATGTTTCATGATTCCTAGATGATCACACCAACTCATAGTTCACAAGATGTGGTTTGAGTATAAAAAAACACATCAAATTTAACTTTGAAAAATTCACACCAACACTTCATGTTACAACTTCACACATTAAAGAAAAACTTCAATTTAATGAGGACAAGTTAAATTTCAACATACCCTTATATAAAGCCCAAACACAAAAATAAAATTAGAATAAATTGATAATAAACATGAGATGACGGTATTTTATTTTATACTTTTATTTGAAAAATAAAAACCAAACATTTTTCTATAATTAGTTAAGGTTATCTTTCACAATATTGTATATTATAAAAAAAGTTACATTAAGTAGGATTAATAGTTAAAAGATTAATATTCTTTAGAATACTTAAATATTTATAAATCATGTTTAAATTACTATAAAAAAATAGTTTTGTCGAGTAGAGCAACTCATATTTGTAGTGGATCAGTTAGTGTCTGCAGTCTGCACTCTGCACTCTGCAGTTTTTTTTTTTTTTTTTTTGCTCAGCTGCTCGGCCCCGCTCAGCTGCTTGCTTGGCACACAGTGCACTCGACACTGCAGAAAGCACTTGCGACTTTGCGAACAGTCTGCATTGTGAGCGAGGCCCTTTTTTACTGCGCATGCCTCGCCTGCCTGCACGTATTTCTGGCTGCAAGAGTGAGACAGCGTAACGTAAGATCCGGTTTAGGCCACATGTGGCCCATGCAGAGAAACCGGATGCTCGGGGACTGGAAACGAAAAAATCTGAAGGAAATCAGCGCTTGGAATATTGAAACAATCATAACTTCTTAACGCAGAACTTTTTCAGGACGATTTTTTTTTTAACCACTCAGAGGATCATAGGCTACGCGTAGAATATATGGTTAAGGTAAAATAATTATCGTAATATTGTTTTTTTCGCGAACGACCTAACCTAAAACCAAAATTTAATGTATATAAAGCGTACGCTTTCACAGTCGGTTTTTTTTTTTTTTTTTTGTAAACCCACTCGCCGTTCAAGGGCTACCGCCCTTTAGGGTTACACTAATCATAAAGTTCTATATATTAATAGTTATGTTATGTTTTTATCATTTTTACTAATTTCTCTAAAAATTTTTAAACACTGGTCTGAAACTAAAAGAAAATAGACATTTAAACTATGTTTGTGAATTGAACGATTATCAATAGTCATCACGGGCTAAAATTTTGAATAAAATTCTAAATTGAAAAAAAGAAAAGTTGGGCTCAACCAAGATTTAAAAATGAAACCTTGCATTGTCTAGATAAGTTGCTCTTACCAGCTAACTTTTTGAAATCCTGTATTTATCCTCCTGATAAAATATTTAATTGTAGGTTTTTTTTAAAGCCATTTCCAGCGATTATTCAAAAGATACATATCTTTATTTTTAATTATTTTGTGCAATTCTAACCTTGTATGACTCTTGCTCTCCTTTTCTAGATCATTCTTAGCCAGTCTCATTAATCTTTCTATCTTTCTTCCTGCTTTGTGATAATCAAAGAAAAACTTTCTCCTTTCTTTGATATTAAATTTATAAAATAATCAAAAGTATATTAATGGATATACGTTCTTCTAAGTATCTTCTTTATCACGCCTTCTTTTTCTCCTTGTTCGATAATTGAGTCAAGATCCATTCGTGTTTCTTCTTACTATTGTATTCTTGTGTACACCACATTGACGAGCAATATTTCTTATATAAAAACCTCTACTCTTCTTCTTCAGCTTCTCTACTCTCTCCCTCTAACTTCATCCTTTTTGTTCTTTTATTTTTCTTATCTTTTTAGCGTCCTTGCTCTGCACAAGTCCTTCTAACTTTAAGTAGCAGCATCTTAATGTTTATAAACAATTTTTAGTGCGGTCATCTTGAGATCGCAGGACTTAAAAGTTTGAGTTCTTGTTTTAAAGTGAATATTGTGATTAAACTTAATACACTTTACCTGACCCTTAAATAAGGAAGTGTATAGGGACCAGGGCCGTGTATCGATCACGGTGCACGGTACTCGGTACACGGTGCACGGTCCACGGGGTCTGTGTAAGAAACTTTCCTTCAACTTTTGCTTTCACGGTACACGGCGCACCGTACACCTGGTGAACTTTTGGTCGCACGGTGCACTTAATTATACATGTGTTTGCGTACACGGTGCACCGAGCACGAGGCACTTTACTATGCATGTGCTTGCGTACACGGTGCACCGAGCACGAGGCACTTTACTATGCATATGCTTGCGTACACGGTGCACCGAGCACGGTCCACTTTTAGTTATATGTGTTTATGTACACGGTGCGCCGAACACGGAACAGTTTTAGTTACATGTGCTTGCGTACACGGTGCACTGAGCACGGTACACTTTTAGTTACATGTGCTTGCGTACACGGTACACCAAGCACGGAACACTTTTAATTACGTTCAAATATAAATAATATAAATATGCATGTGCTTGCGTACACGGTGCACCGAGCACGAGGCACTTTACTATGCATGTGCTTGCGTACACGGTGCACCGAGCACGGTACATTTTTAGCTATATGTGCTTGCGTACACGGTGCACTGACACGGTACACTTTTAGTTATATGTGCTTGCGTACACGGTACACCAAGCACGGAACACTTTTAATTACGTTTGCGCGCTCGCCATGTAGTTTGAACGGTCTGCGCGCGACGGATAACTTTTTTTTGGCTAATAAAAATTGTTCATTATAAGTATACGATTATTTATAAAGAAAAATTGATGAATTATTGTTGTCTAAAATTATTTTTCAAATATAAATAATATAAATATGCATGTGCTTGCGTACACGGTGCACCGAGCACGGTACATTTTTAACTATATGTGCTTACGTACACGGTGCACCGAGCACGGTACACTTTTAGTTATATGTGCTTGCGTACACGGTACACCAAGCTCGGAACACTTTTAATTACGTTTGCTTGAGTACACGGTGCACTGAGCACGAGGCAGTTTACTATGCATGTGCTTGTGTACACGGTGCACCAAGCACGAGGCACTTTATTATACATGTGCTTGCGTACACGGTGCACCGAGCACGAGGCAGTTTACTATGCATGTGCTTGCGTACACGGTGCACCAAGCACGAGGCACTTTATTAAACATGTGCTTGCGTACACGGTGCACCGAGCACGGTAAGCTTTGAGTTATATGTGCTTGCGTACACGTTGCACTGAGCACGAGGCACTTTATTATACATTTGCTTGTAAACACGGTGCACCGGACACGGTACAATTTTAGTTACATGTGCTTGTAAACACGGTGCACCGAACACGGTACACTTTTAGTTATATGTTCTTGCGTACACGGTACACCGAGTACGAGGCACTTTATTGTGCATGTGCATAGGTACACGGTGCACGTAGCACGGGACACTTTCAATTATATTGTTTTCTATACAATGTGCACCTGGAGACACGTTACTTGGTTTTCGAGTAAAAATTTTAGGGCTTGTTAGGGTACTTAACTTTAAACATTTTAAATAAGGATTGGTGACAGTGGTTCTCTAAGCATTTTTAACAGCATTAATATTGCTTCGAGTCGTTTTAAGGTGGACACGGCAGCCCTTGCACTGCTTAGCTCACTCAAAATTAAAGCTTATGTGCTCTGTAGAGCGTGGGCGAAACTCGACAGTAGGTAAATAAGCTTTTTATGACGGCTTGCCTACCCATAGAATAAAAAGCTTTGATATAATTTTTTATTTTTTCGCTATGCATTGTTGATTTTGGGAAAAAGGTAAAACAACGCGCAATAGCTTATTCTTACGAGTTTCTTAGTCTAAAAACATACTTTCTAAAATTGCATTGCATTCTGTATGGGCGTTAATACCTTTCACTTAAACATTAAATTTAATATTGCAATTTCATTTTTGGATTATTTTTTATTTTCAAATTAATTTTAATTAATAAGTTAATAAATTCATCCCAATTAAAATTCAAAATTTTTTTTTACTAATTTTCAATTTTTTGTTTCTTGTAATTTTACAGGTAAAGTTACAGTTTCATACTATAGATTTATAAATTTCCATTTTACGTTAGAAATACTATGAAATCAAATATGCTGGAAAGGTAAAGCCAATAACTTAATTTCATAAATAATTTCTGTTTTACTTCAATTACTTAACTTAAAAGTTGAATTCAAGTTCAATTGACTATATCTACAAGTAAATTTTAAAATTTACAAAAACTTATTCGAATTCCATCGTAATAAAAAATTTGAGATTTTTAATTACATGTGTAAGCTCACGACACCGTCAACTCCTTTTGCGCCTGATTGGCACAATGAACTTTACTTCGAATCTGCTTATTCGTCAACACACTCTGTATATTATGTGAAATTTTAATGTACGTTCATTCAAAACAAAAAAAAAAAAAAAAAAAAAAACTTTTATCTCAAAACTTTTTTAAACAAACATTAAAATTTTCCATACGAAAAAAGCGTAACTTTATTCTAACGAAAAATTTATTTTAAAAAATTTATTCGAGTAGAGAAAGCGTACCTCTTTTTCACACAAATTAAAAAATTTTTTCTTATAAATAGTCGACGAAAAATTTCAGAAACATGCAAAGAATTTTCTTTTCTTTTTTTTTTTTTTTTTTAACCTACGTGTACTAATTATTTAATAATTTGCAGGATGAAAGGAGTAAATTAAATATTCATCTTAATTCTTTATTATGAATCAAAATTTTCTTTCTGAGGTACTTATTGTTGTACGACATTAATATTTCCAATCAAAGTATAAAAGTGCGCATGTGTCGAATAAATACTGTGATTCATTAAGTTTGAAATTAGTGAAGAATCAAAAAAGTCCATGGGCTTAAGAAGTGCTTCCGTAATAGATCAGTTGAAAGTTATGTTTTTTATTCAAATAACCAACCTAAAATGTGGTCTGAAACCTATGACATGACTTGATTATTAGAGCAAAAATCGGTCACGGTCGTATCACGTTATTCAACCGTGAAATCGGAATGAACCATTAGAATTCTAAGAATAAAATTAGGGCTGTGCGAGTACTTGAATTCTTGAGTTACTCGACCAAAAAACTCGATTCTCCGAGTTTGAACAGTTCGAGTCGAATACTCGAGTTTTTCGAGTACTCGGATCTTGTCGAATTACTCAAGACATAAAATAAAATCGACTCATTAAAATAATTTTAAGATTGTAAAAAGTAAAATTTTTATGATTTCTTTTATTATTGAATAAAACAAGAAGTTAACCAACTAATTAAAAAATTTAAATAATCTGAAACCAACTTTATCAGGATTCAAATTTATTTTACATCTCGAGTGACTCAAAATGATTCGAGTACTTGAACAACTCGAGCAGCTCGACATGATTCAAGTACTCGAAAAATTCGAGTTACTCGACAGGATTTGAGTACTCGGAAAACTCGAGTACTCGGCTCGAACTCGGACAAAAAAACTCGAAGCTACTCGAACTCAAGAATTCAAGTACTCACACACCCCTATCTGCATCGTGGTTTACAGTGTACGCAAGTCGTCATAAAAAGCTTATTTACCTATTGTCGAGTTTCGTCGACGCTCTACAGAGCACATAAACTTTAATTTTGAGTGAGCTAAGCAGTGGAAGGGATACCGCGTCCACCTTAAAACGACTCAAAGCAATATTAATGCTGTTAAAAATGCTTAGAGTACCGCCGTCACCAATCCTTATTTAAAATGTTTAAAGTTAAGTACCCTAACAAGCCCTAAAATTTTTACTCGAAAACCAAGCAACGTGTCTCCAGGTGCACATTGTATAGAAAACAATATAATTGAAAGTTTACCCTGCTACGTGCACCGTGTACCTAAGCAAATGTATAATAAAGTGCCTCGTGCGCGGTGCAACGTGTACGCAAGCACATGTAACTAAAAGTGTACCGTGCTCAGGGCGCCGTGTAGGCAAGCACGTGTAACTAAAAGTGTACCGTGCTTGGTGCACCGTGTACGCAAGCACATATAACTAAAAGTGTTCCGTGTTCGGCGCACCGTGTACGCAAGCACATATAACTAAAAGTGTACCGTGCTCGGTGCACCGTGTACGCAAGCACATATAACTAAAAGTGTTCCGTGTTCGGCGCACCGTGTACGCAAGCACATATAACTAAAAGTGTATTGTGCTCAGTGCACCGTGTACGCAAGCACATATAACTAAAATTGTTCCGTGCTCGGTGCAACGTGTACGCAAGCACATGCATAGTAAAGTGCCTCGTGCTCGGTGCACCGTGTACTCAAGCAAACGTAATTAAAAGTGTTCCGTGCTCGGTGTACCGTGTACGCAAGCACATATAACTAAAAGTGTACCGCGCTCGGTGCACCGTGTACGCAAGCACATATAGCTAAAAATGTACCGTGCTCGGTGCACCGTGTACGCAAGCACATGCATAGTAAAGTGCCTCGTGTTCGGTGCACCGTGTACTCAAGCAAACGTAATTAAAAGTGTTCCGTGGTCGGTGTACTGTGTACGCAAGCACATGTAACTAAAAGTGTACCGTGCTCAGTGCACCGTGTACGCAAGCACATGTAACTAAAAGTGTACCGTGCTTGGTGCACTGTGTACGCAAGCACATATAACTAAACGTGTTCCGTGTTCGGCGCACCGTGTACGCAAGCACATATAGCTAAAAATATACCGTGCTCGGTGCACCGTGTACGCAAGCACATGCATAGTAAAGTGCCTCGTGCTCGGTGCACCGTGTACTCAAGCAAACGTAATTAAAAGTGTACCGTGCTCGGTGCACCGTGTACGCAAGCACATATAGCTAAAAATGTACCGTGCTCGGTGCACCGTGTACGCAAGCACATGCATAGTAAAGTGCCTCGTGCTCGGTGCACCGTGTACGCAAGCACATGCATAGTAAAGTGCCTCGTGCTCGGTGCACCGTGTACGCAAACACATGTATAATTAAGTGCACCGTGCGACCAAAAGTTCACCAGGTGTACGGTGCGCCGTGTACCGTGAACGCAAAAGTTGAAGGAAAGTTTCTTACACAGACCCCGTGGACCGTGCACCGTGTACCGAGTACCGTGCACCGTGATCGAGACACGGCCCTGGTCCCTATACACTTCCCTTAAATAACCCCTCTTGGTTTGGCTGGATACTGGGTTTAACCTTTAATCCAATAATCTATCTCAATAACTCTCCTAGGTTCACCTGTACGGGTATGTTAATGGGATTTTTAACAGTAGTATTCAGGCAAACCAAGGAGGGTGAATTGATTTTTATATAGAGTTAAGCGATTTTTTGAAAAAACTATAGACATTTTATATGAAAAGTGTATAACTACCATAAGTATTTAAAATTCGAATTATCAAAAACTTTTTAAAGAGTAATATCAACTGAAAAAAAAAAACTATTAATAATTAAGTAGAATTTAAATAATAAATTTTAAGGGCTTGAACCAAATTTCAGCTTGACAACAATAGCTCAAAGGACTATCTAAAAGTGGTCAAACTGTTTTTCTTTTCAGATTAGGTTTTCGAACAGATTTTGAACGAGCCTATTTTAAAAAGCAAAACCTTTTTTTAGCTAGATTCAATCAAAGGATATAGCCGGGTAAGATAGTCGAGTCGGCCCCCACAAACCCCTACAATATATACATATCATTCGGAAGGGCATGAAAAAAAAAATATTTTGGCGCCAACCAGAATTTTTTACACCCATTACTGCTCATGCACGGTCCAAAATAGTGATTTTTAACTTTGATTTTTATCTCAAAATCTAAGAGAGCTAGAGAAACGCGGTTTGCGGCAAAATTTTTTTCATAAAAAACGTAGATCAACAATATTTTTTAAAATCATTTTTGGCGCCAAATTTAAATTGTTAAGGCTGTTTTTCAAATTTTTTTCCCTAAAAAATGCGATTAAAAAAAAACGGTGATACATACCTCTCTGGAAAAATAATATGTCATGTATTTAACGAAAAAAAAGCTTCACAAAATTTTTTGAAGTGGTGGAAGACTCTTTTGAGGGCAAATTATTAAAATTTTTTATCGAACTCGACACCTTGCAGCTGCATATTGCGTAAAAATATAACAATATTTATATCGCTGAATTACATTTTTTGTAAACAAAATTCTGCCGAAAACCGCGTTTTTCTAGCCCTCTTAGATTTCGAGATGAAAATTAGAGTTGAAAAATCACTAGGGGAGGTTGGGGCGAATAGAACGTGGATAGGCTGAATAACTTTGAAAAATAACTTTGAATAAAAAAATAAAAAATACAATGAGAAAGCTTGAACTCTTAGGCATTTTTAAAATAATTTAATTGTATAAAAAAAATTCCAAAGTTTGAATAAAAAATTGATATTTTGCACCTTCACGTTTGCATTCAAAAAATGGTTTTCCAGCTTTTTTTTACGTCGTAAAAAATATATGATAAATTTCCAAAACTTAAAAACAATTATGCTTTGCAGAAACTTTAACTTCTTCGCTTTAATTCTACATGAAGTTTTTAACGTGTTTTTATCTTTTTCATCAAGAAAATGTAACTTAAAAAAAAAAGTCGTGTGGGGTGATGGGATCATTTTTTGGGGCGAATGGAACGAAAAGTGACATGCAAACGGCATGGTGGCGTCGTTTACTGCTAACCTTACTCAGGCGTGCATCCGACGCAGACTAACTTGTGCAGTAAGTTTTGAGTGTTTTTTTGTTTGTTTTACAATAATAAGTCATTGGACGATATTCAATGGAGTTCTAAGAAGATTACTATTACGTGCATACTACTGAAAAATAGAGTTATGAAGAAAAAAAGTGTTTAAATCGTACCGGCTAGTTAAAAAAATTCTCAGATTTTAATAAAAATTAGCGAATTGTGGAATGTTGACTGCTATTCAGATTAAGTATAGTATTTACAGTAAAATAAAAAAATTTTAAAGTTAAATTATTTATTTAATTTAAGCAATCTATTCACCCCACGACAGGCGTTCCATTCGCCCCATTTTCTTCAAACCTGCCATTTGCAAGGATCTAATTAATTTTCAGTATTTTATATTTAATTGATAGTAATAATTTTTTTCCCTTATTCAGGAGTTCTTTGCCTTTATTTAAAAATTGATTTTAAGTTGAAAAAATATTATTTACGTTTTTTATTAATAAACGTTCCAGCCGCCCCCGAATTCCGTTCTATTTACCCCACCTTCCCCTATTTCGCCCCACGCTTGCGCAGTTGAGGGAATAAAAAATTGCCGTTTGTGCCAAAATCTTTCTTTTTCAAAGACCTTTTAAGTGATATATATATGCTAGGGGTTACCCCCTGCTCGCTCCGCTCGCCAACCCCCCAGAAATTTATGCTTGAATCTACACTTGTACCTACACTTATACACATACCCTTGTGTCTAGCTCTGTGCCTACTCTGATACATACCATTATTTCTACTTTTATAGCTTATGACTACACATGCACCTTATTTTATGCCTACCTTTGTTCCTACCTTTCATCTTACTCCAAACCCTAGTAACTACCCTTGTTCTTACCGTTGAACTTACTGCTTTTTATAACTAGGCTCTTGCCCAGGAATATGCCCATGTTTATATATCTGTTTCTATCATGGTGATAACTGTAGTTTGAATTTTTTTCATGCTTTTATTTCTAACTCTAAGACTACTTTGTTCTTATCTTTGATCATACTTTCATTTCTATCCTTAGTTAAACATATGTTTTTATGCTTTTACCGACTTATTTTCGTCTTTTTATTTATTAACCTTTCCTGCTTCATAACCTTGCTACTATCCACGTCTCTTGAGTATTTTTTTCCGACTCTCTTTTCTACGTCTGTTGACTTTTTCTTTTTCCTACATATGTTAATAATCTTGTGCTTACTACCTTTTTTTACTTAAGCTCCTAATGCTGAACCTTCTACACATGCATTTGTTTCTGCATCTGTTTCTACATCGTGCCTTTCATGCATCGCGTGAAGCGGTAGCGGAGCGTAGCGATGCAAGGGCGGAGGTGTTATTGCCCAAATATTTTTTAAAGTATCAGACTTTGCGCAGCAAAGACGTTGATAGGTGGCTTGCCTGGCCTCTTGAGCGTCGCGAAATGGGCGGGGGGCATGCTAGTTATTTATTAATCTTCCCTGCTTCAAAACCTTGCTACTATCCACGTTTCTTGAGTCTTTTTTTTCGAACTCTCTTTACTCGGTATGTTAACTTTTTTTTCTTCCTACATATGTTGACCCATTACCGCCCATGGAAAAATCAAAAGTGATATAAAAAAACTAACTGTTGGAAAACCTGTCTCATGAAAAAATAGCAGATACGTGTTTTTTCTTTTTTCAATTTTCATTGTTTAAACATTATTTATTTAAACAAATTCGTAAAAAAATTTAAATTTTTATAAACTAATAACGGCATTCGATTCTTTGACCAAAAATAAGGCGAAAGTCATCAAAGTAATTTTTTGATCAGACGCTTAGATCTTTTGCTACGAGCGCTCAAACATGTAAAAATATGGTTTTATAGTGGTGAGCTCCGAGGCGCTGCACCGAAGATACACTTTTACGAGTCAGAGCTCACCACTATAAAACCATATTTTTACATGTTTGAGCGCTCGTAGCAAAAGATCTAAGCGTCTGATCAAAAAATTACTTAGATGACTTTCGCCTTATTTTTGGTCAAAGAATCAAATGCCGTTATTAGTTTATAAAAATTTGAAATTTTTTCCGAATTTGTTTAAATAAATAATGTTTAAACAATGAAAATTGAAAAAAGAAAAAATACGTATCTACTATTTTTTCATGAGACAGGTTTTCCAGCAGTTAGTTTTTTTATGTCACTTTTGATTTTTCCATGGGCGGTAATGGGTTAATAATCATTTGCTTACAACCTATTTTTTAGTTAAGCTACTAACGCTGAACCTTCTTCACATGCATATGTTTCTACATCTGTTTCTACTCCTATGCTAACTCTAGTTGTTTTTTTTTTTTTTTTTATTTAAATTTTTAACACTGAATCTGGCCTTGTGCATAATCTTTTTTTATCCTCGTGTACTTACTATTGTAAATACCCTTGTAACAAACCTTGTTCATAACATTGTTTCAAACTTGATAACTACTCTTGTAACTACATTGTACCTAATCCCGTACCTGGACTTGTCATTACGTTTGTAACTTTGAACCTACGCTTATAAGTACATTGTTGCTTAATATTGTTCCTATCTCTTTCACATGAATCTACTTGTTTCAATTTTGGCGTTAATTGCTGTGGTTTTTTCTTTTTTTCATGCTTTAGTCTTTGACTCTGAATCTTTATTCTCATCTTTGAGAAAACTATCATTTCTATTGTTCTTCTCGAATCTATTTGTAATTACAATCGTGAAACTAGTCTTCTTCATACACTTTTGCCCACACAGTTCTTTGACTTTTTTGATAAATATTTCCTACATCCTTTTACATTTGTAAGCAACATTTTTTCGACCTAGGTTTCTCTTAATTAACTTTTCCTGATTTATATCGAAGTTTACCTTACGACACTAGTTTCCAGCCATGTGCAGCCACTTTTACTTTGTTATTAGTTTTGTACTTCAAGTTGTAACTTTGAACGTATGTTGTTCTTATTCTTATGCATATTTTCGTTTTTACCATTAGTTCAGTTTTTCTTTTTTATCTTCCTAGAACTGTTTTAAGCCTTGGAACTAATATCATTTCTACCCTTTGTTCTTACATAATAAATACGCAACCCTCTACCGACTTGTGCCAACCCTTCTGCCTACTATTGTGCATTTTCGAATACTTTCTCTTCTTCATAAAATGATTTATACCTTTAAACATACACTTGTGGATGCCCTTTTATGTTGTCTCCTGACTACTCTTAGGGTTATATTTGTTTCAAACATAGTGATAACCTTGTAACTTTGAACCCATCCCTGTAACAATAATCGTACCTATCATTGTTCATGTCTTAGTTCTTACCATTGTAAAAATCTTTTTCGTTAACTAGCCTCCTACTCATGCAACTACTCTTGTTTCTATTATAATATTTTTTATATACTGTTGACCTCTTTCGTTACTTCACTTTTTAATTCCTTTTTTTAAGTACTGCCGACTAACCATGTTTACTCCTAGTATTCTTTTTACATTTGTATAGTTACATAGCTGTTAACATATATCAAAAATGGGGGGCGTGATTAGAAAATTAATGGAAAAATTAAATCACATAGAAATAAGCATATTTCGGTATCCTTTTACGGTTAGTTAAGCACTTTTGGGGGGAGGGGCATGGGAGAAGAAAAACAACTACATAATATAGTAAAATATGTAAAGTGAATATAATTTTTAGTCTTAATTGAGAACATTGTAAAAATATATTTTTTAAACATATATATATATTTTTTATATGTTTTAGGCTACTATCTTCCTATATGCTGTAGCCATATCCAGGAGGAGCTCTTTTAAGGGTACCCCCTGCTCGCTCCGCTCGCCACCCCCCCCCCCCAATTTTATGCTTGTGCTTACACCTATGTATATCTGTGGCTATCCTCGTATCTACTATTGTTTCTACTTTTGCGGCTATCCTTGTATTTACTCTTCTGTTCATTTTTGTTTTTATAATTGTTTATACTCGTTTGTACTTCTATGCTTAATCGGTTGCTATTTTTTTTTTTTCTCAAGATCTAACCCTAAAACTATTATCTTTTATACTATTGTTTTCGATCCTGTACTAACTTTTGTACGTAAACACTTGTCAACTTTTTAATCTACCCATGTACCTACCCTCTTGCCGAACTTTGAAGCTCTCTAGCGCGTAAGCGCGCGCAATTGTATTATATTATCTAAAACAAATTTTGCTGAAGCTGCATCTAAATTAACCTACAATAAGCTATATATACCCTTTACCTTTGCGCTACGTTCAAAGTTCATATTTATTTAAACTTTTGTGGTTACAGATTCATTGGTTTTGTTTCAGTTTGTATACGAATAATTATTATTTTCATGATTTTAATCAGATGATTTCGAACACTTGATTACATAATTATTTTTTTATCAAATCTATTCTCTAGATGTTTTAATTGAATCGTAATATAAAAATTAAAAATAAAAATTCAAATTTTAAATTTTGTTCTTCAACCAATCATATCACGAATAAAATGCTGACATTCTTTTTGGGTTCTCTCTTTTATCTTAGGATATTATTAATGTTCCGTAGTTACTTTTTAAATTTGTATAGTTACATAGCTGATAACTTGTATCAAAAATTGGCGGTGTGGGTAGAAACTGATGACATATATCGAAAATGGGGGGCGTGAGTAAAAAAAAGGGCGTTGGGGGGGGGGGATTAGAAAAGGGTGTGATTTATTAACACGGAAAAAAAAGCAAACGCACGGGAAATTTGAGGACAAATTCACGGGAAAAAAGACATTTGCACGGAAAAATAAGTGTTAAACGGGAAAGAAAATAAATGCACGGGAAAAAAATACTTTAGCAGAAGTTAAATGTATTAAACGGGAAAAAAAATATATTGAACGGGAGTAGAATTAACTTTGCACCGAAAAAAATGTATTCAACGGCAATAGAATGGATCTCGCACGGGAAAAAGAATTGAGAGCAAAATTCAACAAAAATCAAGCAAAAAATTTGTTTTATTGAACATTATGCAACTGTAATTGAAATTAACGATATTTATTATAAAAGATTAATGCATTAGTAAAGCTTTTTTTTATTTTGTAGATCAGGCTGTAGGTCGCATTTGTTGTGCACTAATCTCATGAATTTCCTGGCCAATGCTAAGAATCTAAGGCCTGATAAAATTATTTTCAAATCCTGTTCTTCTATATCAAAGATTCTGCAAAAATGTGGAAATCAACCACGTATGGTACATCTTCATCATCCGGAACTTGAGTGCGCTCATTGCACCAAGCTCTAAGATCTGTGGCTAATACGGAAGGAGTGTTTTTATCACTTCGGATTGTTCTCAGAAATGCAACAAGTTTTTCTTTCGTAGGTTCTATCATCTGATTTTTACGAACGAGATTTAGTAGTGAGTGAAATTTTCTCAAGTGGGCACACTTATTTCTGTGAAGTCATGAAAATATAATATTGTTGCATGATTATTAAGTACTTATCCATACAAGAATATTCCGCCATATAGTCTTAAAAAAATTCAATTGAAAATCATAGTGTCATGGCGTCGCCTCGAAAACAGTGGAAATTTTAGCTCCTCTATTACTTTAAACATATCTAATAACACTAATCGAATTACACCATATATAGTGACTAAAATCTACATTATTAATATTATAATATCTTTACATAAAAATTCTGACACAACAAACAAAACAAAACTTACAACACCAACTACAAATTACACTGAACAACTTAACCTACAAACATGCCTCGAGGACGCGGTCGAGGAGGCGGCAACTCTAGCCAGAGTCACAGTCAAGAATTGAGAAGATCGACGAGATTCTCCTACACCCCGCTCCTAGATGATCAATACCAGCAGGATCAAATCTACTGCAATTACTGCCCCCCTGACCGCCCCCCTATGACACAAGCTACCAAAACACGGGCTTCATACTGCGTCGGATGCGGAGCAGCCTACCACCCAGGATGCGTAAATAGAAGCCGCCCAAATAATGACGGCACCTTTCAACTGTGCTGTGGAACACCTACATCACCAGGAACCTACTCTAACCATCAAACTGAACAATTACACTCCACCAACAATAACAACGATAACAACAGTTTCACTAATAATTTAAACACATCAACCTACAACAACTACACTGAAGGTGACCTATCTAATAATGATTTAAATGTAATACTCGGAGGTAAGATTGATAAAATAAACACTAATATTCTAGAAATGAATAACAAAATTAACATAAATAGTAATGAGATACATAACCTACAAATTAAGGTAAACAACATGCAAAACCAAATAAACATGTTATCTAATGATAGAAATGTACAAATGAACACAAACAAAATTATTACAGAACAAACTGAAAGGATTAAACGCACTAAAAATATAATTATATACAACCTACCCGAATTAAACAAAGAGACACCAACAAAGGAAGAAGAAAAAAAGCAATTTTTCAAGAATTTGACAGAACACAACAACAATACAATCACTGCACTATTCAAGGCTATGGACCCACAAATCTCATCTCAGGTTGTATATTCAAAAAGACTTGGTAAATTTATTATGGATAAATCTCGCCCCTTGCTTGTTACCTTACAAAATAGTGATGAAGTAAGAAAGGTATTTAAATCACTAAATAGCCTTAAATCTAAAGATGAATTTAAACATATTAATATAAAGTCAGACCTAACAACCCTTCAAAGATCCCATCGCAATGATTTAATTTCCAAATGTAAAAACCTTAACCTACAAAACAAAAACCCAAACTTTGAATGGCGCATTTCTTATAATAGATCTATACCTATGATCACAAAATTTCCAAAAAATCAAGAACAACCCCCACAACAAACTCAACCCACCAATTAATAATTTATTATCAGAATGCACGTAGCTTAAATAACAAATTAGATATTCTTCAAAACAATCTGTACACATCATCTCCCTCACCTGATATCATTGTTATTACCGAAACTTGGCTTCAACCCACCATTACAAACTCTATGTTATCCCTCCCAGGTTATACTATTTTTAGACATGACCGTGGTCCACATAACAGTAACAACACCAGGGCAGGTGGGGTCCTGATAGCAACAAAATCTACTCTCAATGCCAGCCTATGCAATATACCTTTATCACCTTGTGAACACATTTTTATAAACATAACCTACAACCATCTAAAACTAATCATTGGCAACATCTACATACCGCAGGAAGTACAAAAAGACTGTAATATTTACCTAGAACACACCACTATTATTGAAGATATCAACACCCAATACCCTGAATATAACCTTTGCTTATTAGGTGACTATAACATCCCTAATGTAAAATGGACTAACACTAACATACTCAACTTCCGAAAAACAAGCTACCTAAATCCAACATTAACACAAGCTGCTCGTATTCTAAACGAATCATTTGCACAATTTGGTTTATCTCAAATTTATCCAATAAACCATACAACTGGATACACCCTAGACCTATTCTTTTCTGCATTAAACTTTACTATTATTGATACCCCAGATTACTTAGTACCTATAGACCCCCCACATCCACCCCATTACTTTGGCTTAAACTACACCCAAATTGATACTCAAAACCCCACTCATTACTGCTTCAACTTTAAAAACGCTGACTATGGATCTATCAATACTTTAATAAACAAAGCTTTATCATCAAGAAAATTCGCAGACTTTGACATAGATAACAATTGCAACCACTTATATTCCACCTTACACAACATCATTAATACAACAATCAATAAAATCCCCATATACCACAGTAATTTTCCACGCTGGTTTAATCACGAACTCAAATATCTAATAGTAAGAAAGAAAACAATACACAAAAAATGGAAAATTACTCGAGACAATAATCACTACATTGAATTTAAAAAATTACGCGCAATTTGTTTAAGACTATCTAAAATTTGCAAAACAGAATTTAATGAAGCCGTCGAAAATCACATCAAACAAAACACAAAACTCTTCTGGAACTACCTAAACTCACTTAATAAATCTGATAATATTCCTACACCTATGACTTTCAACGAAATAAAATCCGATAATTATCCTGACTCAACAAATCTCTTTGCATCTTTTTTTAAATCTGTATTTCAAATTCATGAACCTACACTCCCTATACCAAACCTGAACACTGATTCACCTGCACCATCTATAACAACATCAGAAGTACTTAATGCTATCAAGGATCTTAAACCTAACCTAGATACAGGACTTGATGGAATACCTGCCGACCTTTTGAAAAACTGTCCTTCTCTTATATACCCTTTAACTACACTATTCAACCAATCTTTAACATCAGGTATTTTCCCAGACTGTTGGAAACAATCTATTGTCGTACCAATTCACAAACAGGGGCCAAAAAATTTGATAGAAAACTACAGACCTATCACTCTTATATCACCAATTTCTAAAATATTGGACAACATAATGTCACAAAAACTTACCATACTAACTACCCATTTAATTGGAAAAGAGCAACATGGCTTTATGCCCAATAGATCTGTTCTATCAAATCTTACTATTTTCAACAATTTCACTGCTAACATTCTTAATCAAAGTTCATCTGCTCAAGTTGACACAGCATATATTGATTTTGCTAAAGCTTTCGATAGAGTAGACCATTCCATCTTAATCAACAAATTAAAAAACTTACAATTAGATAGCACATTAATTAACTGGATCTCATCATATATTAGTAATAGGAAATACACAGTACGCATAAAAAATCACCTATCCAAACCTTACACCTCAACTTCTGGTGTACCTCAAGGGAGTCATCTTGGACCCATTCTTTTTATCATTTTTATTAACGACATAATCAAAGTTGTAAAACATTGCTCTATACTATTATTTGCAGATGATTTAAAAATATTTAAATCAATAAACAATTTCACTGACTGCACACTTTTACAAGCTGACTTAAATTCCCTAAATACCTGGTCAATAGACAACCACCTACCTTTCAATTTATCAAAATTTAATTTAATCTCATTCAACCTATCTAAACAATATATACACTACGATTACACTATCGCTCACAGTATCATCGAAAGAAAATTAGTTGTAAGAGATCTAGGCATTATCTACAATAATAAATTTACATTTGATGATCATCTTGACTACATCATCGCAAAAGCAAGCAAAAAACTTGGATTTGTCAAATTCGCGACAAAATCGTTCAAGAACGTCAACAACATTATTCACCTATATAAAACGCTTGTCGTACCATTACATCTTTTCGGTTCTGTTATTTGGTCACCAACATATTCATATAAAGTTCAAAGACTCGAAAAGGTACAGCATAAATTCTTGAGATACTTAGCTTTTAAATCCAATACACCACTTCACCCCTTTTCACATGATTATTCGGAAATTGCAACTAAATATGTTCTACCTACCATCAAAAGTCTACACAACTATCAGGATATACTTTTTGTACACAACAGCATCCATAACAACACCTTAAACTTTACTGAAACACCAATATTTACAATAAAACCAAGCAACTATACCTTAAGGTCTAATAACTTGTTAGAAAACCCTACCACTAAATCAAACACCATACAACACAGTACAACTTATAGACTGAGAGATAAATGGAACCACCTATATGATAACCTTAGACTGCAACAGGATACCAGCAAATTTATAAAAGATACTAAACAAATATATTACACTATTTATAAGTAAATCACAGAATTATTATATATTAAGCTAATTTCCACTGTTAAATCTTCGCTACTACTTATTTATTGTTTAAATCATGTATTATAATATATTATATTATATGTTAACTATTTGTATTTAAATTCTCTTATAGAGAAACCTTGTAATGGGTAATACCCGTATATTTAAATAAAATAAAATAAAAATAAATAAAAATTGTTTATTGTTTAATTGTGCAATTTAGGATTTTGGAAAAATTTGATTACGGTTAAAATAAATCATAAAAAAATTTGAAAAAAATACAAACGTGACTTAAAATTAATAAACTTTCAAGTGTAATTGAGTATTGTGTAAAAAAAATTATTTATACCGTTTTTAAACAACTTTTTTATAAACAAATGCAAGTTTGACTCCTTGCCCCCGCTTCGATTTTTGATTTTTTTTTTTTAAATAGTAGGAAATAAAACCTCCAGCCTGAAGACTAAACTGTTTAGCGTGGACACGCCGCGCCGCATGGAGCATGATGCTAGTCTGCAGGTGACAGCGTAGGGCGCATAATGGGCGCAGCGGGAATTTTGATTTTTCATTACTCACCGATGAGATTACTAAACGGTTTTCGGCTATGTTTTAACTTAATAAATTTCCTTCAAAAAAAAAATCAAAAATCGAAGCGGGGGCAAGTAGTTAAACTTGCTTTTGTTTATAAAAAAGTTGTTTAAAAACGGGATAAATTATTTTTTTTACACAATACTCAATGAAACTTTAGAGTTTATTAATTTTAAGTCACGTTTGTATTTTTTTCAAATTTTTTTATGACTCATTTTAACCGTAATCAATTTTTTTCGAAAATCCTATTTTGCTCAATTAAACAATAAACAATTTAATTTTTTAAAAACTATAAGGCGTAATATTCTTCTATGAACGAGTACTTAATAATTATGCAACAATATTATATTTTCATGACTTCACAAAAATAAGTGTGCCCACTTGAGAAAATTTCACTTAGTGCATTTGGCTTTATAATACCATCTGCATATTTATCTTTTACAAAAGCCTTAATTTCTGATGATAAGCCTCGTGTAAAATCAATATTTTTATTTTCGTGCTTCTCTTCTGTTTCGTACAAGGACACGCAAGTATCCGAAGAATGATATAGTGGGTACAAGCACGCTGGACACTCAAACACTCTATGAATTTCCTTTGTGCACCGATATTCAACTCGTTTTCCTTCTGCCACCATTTTCGTTGAAGATATTTCCCAAACTTCTTTTAACTTTACAGCACTTTCTGCCTCTGTTGCTGATGGGTATTTGTGACGTAAAAGCGACACTCGTGTTGGTCGCGTGAATATTTTTTTAGTCTGCTGGATCACTTCGGATGAATTTTCTTTTTCAGGTAAGTCCTCAGAGGTTTCAAAATACGTTAACTCACCAGCCATCTTTTGGCTCTTTGCTTTACTCGTCAACTGAGGCGACACCTTGAGTTGAACTGAGCTCAATAATAAAATGGGTAGAGGGATGCTTAGTGAAAGAGCACGTGGTCTTTTGTTTCTAGGCTTGATAGGTAAACACGTTTTAATTAAACCGCGCAAAAGTATCTATTTTCCCGTGAAAATGTATTTGTTTTCCTGTGCGACCCACATCCCGTGCAAATGATTTCATTTCCCGTGCATTTTAATACTTACCAGTAGAAAATCATAGGAAAAATTAAAACACATAGAAATAAGCATATTTTGGTACACTTTTACGGTTAGTTAAGCACTTTTTGGGGGGCGTGGGGAGATCGTGGGAGAAGAGTAGGGGGGAGGTACCCCCTGCTCGCTCCGCTCGCCAACCCCCCCCCCGGTTTTTATGCTAGTGCTTACCATTGTGTCTACAATTGTGGCTATCCTCGTATCTACTATTGTTTCTACTTTTGCGGCTATCTATGTATTTACTCTTGTGCATATCTTTGTTTTTATGTTTGTTAAGCTCGTGTACATATCCTCATAACTGTATGACTACCACTGTACCTACTCACATGCATACAATTACTCATATCCTTGTACTTAGCCTAGTAGTACAAAACCCTTTTCGGCAGATTTTCAGCAATTTTTGCGAATCTCGTCAAGAGGTTGGCGTCAAACCTAATGCAACGATTTTTATAAAACTTTGAATGGAAGAATGAGAGAACAGAGATGTATAAATTCTGGTAGTATAACTATTGTTCTCATACTTGTGCCTACCTTCTACTTGTTCATACTGTTGAACTTTCTATAGATGCACTAGTTTCTTTTCTTATAACTTCTCTTTTTTCCACTTAATTTTCTTCTGATTCATTTTTTATTGTTCTTATATTTTTTGTACTACTGTGCTTACTCTGTTCTCAACTTTTTGTCTACTTAAAGTTCTAATCCTGAACCTACCAACGTGCTTAATTTTGTGTCTACTCCTGCGCATGCCCTTGTACCTACTCTCTTCCCCCCCCTTGTGTATATTCGTGTACCTAGCCTTATTTCTACTGCTGTGTCTATTCTTGTTAGTACTATCTCTACCTCTCTTGTACCAAATCCGTAACTACTCTCGCGTTCACTATTGTGCTTACCCTCTCGCCTAAACTTGTATCAACTCGTATGCGTATCCGTGTACTTACATTAGTGCATACCTTTGTACGTATCATTGTGCCTACTGCAGGAGTGAAGAAAAACTACTATATAAGATCTTGTACTAAATCCGTGCCAACTGAGGAGAGGAAAAACAACTGTATTATATAGTAAGTTATATATCGTAGCATCTATTTCAACACCTTCATTGTTAAAACTGGCAATCAAACATATTATACGAGACGTCCTGGTCCAAGCAATTCCCACAACTCTGGTAGGACCCAAACAGAAACACACACACATACACACACCGGAGGCCAGGTCGGTTTGGACTCGTGGTTGACCTTAATCAGGACAATTGCTTGTCTACCCTCCATCGCATATCGTTTACGTCTAACCATTCTCAAAGTCCAAATAACCTTGACTACGTGATAAACACATAATTCAAATAGAATAAATGAAAGAATTGATTATTTGACTTTCAAGAAACGTATGGGCATTTAACAGGATTTCCTTGTTATACATGTAAAAGGGAATACGAAAAAATTGTTATAAAGTTGATTGTCGATGGTACACGGCTAGGCACTTTCAAATTGAGATAGATTAAGTCATTTGAATATCTAGTTCTTTCCATCTCAGAACTTCTCTCTCAGATTCAGGGTCTTGAACAAACTCAGAGAAGCTTTTCGTTCAGAAAGATCTTGAACCAACCCAAAGAAATAAGAATGTCAAAGACAGTCAAAACTTAAGTCAGTGGGATCGATATTGTAATACGTTTCAGAGATCTGTAATTTAACATCAATAGCCAGATTTATTTTTTCATTCATTTATTTTATAGGTACGGGAGATTAATGATTACAAGGAATTATACAATATTAAAATTTTGGTATTGCTCATAGCCAAGAAAAATGTTGTTTTTCATAATAATTACATACTAAATAATAGAAAAAAAAAAAAAACTAATTATTGACAACATGTAATATATCGCTTAGAATAAAGTATAAAAAAATTTTTCCAGTTACTTCAATTATTCATAAAACTTATCATTATACACCAGAAAATAAGATAGATGATGAATACTGGACTACTCACTAATGATTTACTTTTCACTAACCAGAAACACATGAAATATCTATCAAAACTAGATTTTTGGCTTATGTTTTTTTTTTTTTGTATCACTTATGGAGATAATTTTTGGAACTCCATAGAGGAACTTGATTATCAAATTCTTCTCCCTATTGCTTTTTCTAATGAGGTAAAGATGCCAATTATGATCACATAAAATGCTACTTTTCAGCATTTTGAATTTTATTGAAAAAACAAAGCATGTTAGAGTAAATCTTTTTTTACATACTTAAATTTTAGGTTCTTAGGAACTCAAATAAATTTTTTTTATATGAAAATCGTATTTATTTATTGAATAATTAATGTTTAAAGTCAAGACCTTTTATGCCCCTTTTTAAAGTCAAGGCCTCAGTTTATTAGACAACTTCAGCTTTGGCCCCAGTTTATGGAACACTTTTACACGTCAAATTCCGTCTGTGACTTAAGTACCCCGGTTGATGGAACGGAATCGTCAAAATTCGAGGGTTTCATCACTCCCAAACACGAAAAAATTACAAATCTAATCTGAAAATCAGATAGACCGTTCCATCAACTGGGGTACTTAAGTCACAGACGAGATTTGACGTGTAAAAGTGTTCCATAAACTGGGGCCAAAGCTGAAGTTGTCTAATAAACTGGGGTCAAAAGGTCTTGTCTTTGAACATTAATTATTCAATAAATAAATACAATTTTTATATAAAAAAAATCTATTTAAGTTCCTAAGAACCTAATATTTAAGTATGTTAAAAAAAGATTTACTCTAACATGCTTTGTTTTTTCAATAAAATTCAAAATGCTGAAAAGTAGCGATTTATGTGATTATAATTGGCATCTTTACCTTATTGAGTTCGTCTTTAGTGTTCCGTATAAGTTTTCTTTCTCTATAAATTTTCTCACAAGTTATAGCAACATCTTGAAGTAGTAAAGATCTCTGATTTCGAACTAGCCATCGAGCAACAACAACTGAATCAAAACAAACTCTTATTTTTCTAAGACTTTCAGATTCAGGTTTAAAATTAACAATCCTTGACATTAAATACTTACATAATGTGACTCATGTTGTGCTAATAAGCTACTTTACAATGTTTGAGTCCAAATCAATATCGTTTCTATTAGCAAGTCTATGAAAAATTATATTTTGCTCTCTTCTTTGTCTTTCTTTGATTTCCACAATACAGTCTTGTACCAGGGCTTCTGTTATGTTTTCCATATCGTTTTCCAAATGATTTATTTTCTCATGAGCAATATCAACACTTTTGAAAATATTTTTAATTTTATCTCCAAAATCATTAATCTTAGAAATTACTATTGCAGTATTTTCATCAGCTTGTTTACTTATCATTAACCAAAGACCTTGAATGTTTGAAGGGATGTTTTTATCATTGTGTTTATCAATCATCGTGGGATTTCATGTAGATTTATTTTTAGAGTTAGATGCAGTGTTAAGCTTATTTTATAAATCAGACTTATTAGATTCGTAATGGTCGATTAAGTTATTGTTCGATCGATGTATTTAATTAACAGGGAACGTCTACTTTTAAAATTGGAAGTTTCACGCCAGGGCTAGCAGGAGCCACTGTATTTCGAGATGCCGCACGGGAAGGATCATCGATTTTTTTCGTTAACTTCTAATCGATTATCAAATACTACTTGTTAAGTCAGGGTACATGCAATTGATTTCTAGTAAAGATCTGGTATCGTGGGTGCGTGAAATTCAGTGTTTTCGTGTGCGTCGCCATAACTCAAACAGAAACAGAGGACAAAGCTATCTCTAGGATTATTTGTAACTGAATTGACCATGAGTACAAGGTGATCATCCGACTATTAAAAGGTTAGTTATTGTGTGCGCTAGGATCTGCACTCTAGTCAATTAGAGAATACAGGAGTAATAGAGTACTTACAAGGAGAGGCTACACCTTGCAGGTCACCAATCCTAACGAAACTTTGGAGATCGTTCTTTAATATCAAAAAATGAAGAAATTCGTCAATGATTCCACTGACGAATTCCAGGGCCCTTGATGTCGATTTGCCATATAGCTCAAATGGTATTTTTGCACTTTTTTGGTTTTTAGCTAATTCTTTAAAAATTCCTGTTTAAAGCTTATTGCACTTAAAAAATTCTGCAACCTCGCATTCTCTTAGTTTTTTTATTTACTTTCAAGAAAAAATATTTTTAAGTTGACTTTTGATGAGTTTGACCCTGTGCTAAGAGGATTTCAAAAATAATTTTTCTGGAGTTTTTGGCTTTTTTAAACTTTAATTGTGCGTGGACAACTTTATCAAAACGATGTCTAAGAATTTTTTTCCTCAAAAATTCTTAAAAGAAGAATGCGAGGTATCAGAATTCTGCGCATGTAATAGGCTTCGAACAGGAATTTTTGGAAAATAAGCTAAAAAACAACAAAAAATCTAAAAGTGTCTAAACAAGCTTCTGAAAATGATTCAAACATACTTTTGTAAGTTTGTAAGGAGGGCGATCCTTGAAAGTCACCTGAGTTCTATGATTATTCACAGGGGTTCGTGGTATGATAGTTGATCTGCTCGGCATTTTGTCTTTCTTGCTTGCATTAGACTCCTCAGTGTCACTGCGTTCTCTTCAGGAGTATGGAGTCTTATCAAGGAGTTTTTTTAGCAAGAGGGTTAAGAGATTTCATTAAGGGTTTCTTTGAAGATAAAATGGGTGGGTTTTTGCGGGTAGTCGTTGGAATTGGGTTTGTAAGAAGATGGGGTCCAAGCTGGCCCGCATATTTGCCTAGCGCTGCTGATTGCGTATTTGGTAGGATATTTTTACTAGTTACTGTGGGTTTTTATTAGTGAAACTTCTTTACCGGCGTTACAAGTCAGAAAAAAAAAAAATTGTGGGGAGTAAAACCATGTTCCGTATTTCTTCCCCACCTTCTATGTATAGTAACCTTTGCCCTCCGTGCTGCACCACGTAAGCCATCCCTACCACTTGGTAATCGTCACTTGCGATGGTCGGGAGCAGCAACGCCAAAAGAGATAGAGAGTCGATCAGCTGTTGGAGCTGCAAATAGTAATATATATTCTATTAACTGGTCTAACATTCGCATTTCTTCGAGTCGCTCTCTCTCGCTCTCTCCCTTGCGAGCGCGAGAAGTACGGTTGATGCATACGCCCCTGTTATTTTCTCGCAAGGATTACATACTGTTTTGTTATTTAGAGCGGTGTTATATAGTGCTTCAGTGTACTATTGTATGTGAATCTTTTTTTGATTTTTAGTGCTTGTGGTCGCTTTTAAATAATTTGAAGGCCTGTTTATTCACTTATTAAGGATAGGTCAGCCCAGTCAACGTGTCAATCACATTCTGCCCCACGAGTTAAGAATTTGTCGTCAAGTAGCAGCACCTCCTGCATCAATCCTGTATTATCAGCTGAGCTTCGGCTGATCTTACTACGACCTATACCACAAATTATTCTGCAATACTGACTTTGCTCATTTTTACATTCTGTTAGGATCATGAGTGATAAGAACGTCTCTGCTGAATCGTGCAAAAAGTGCAATGAAATGGCACAGCCTAAAGCGCCCCTACATATGTGTGATAATTGTAATCAATCATATCACAACGCTTAAGAAAAAATCGCGTCTATCATACTTTAAGGCAATACTTGAAAGGCCTTGAAAGGTTTGCATTACTAAAGTTACTCCACCAAGTAGAACTTGCTCTTCATCTGTACCATCTTCTAGATTTTCTATGAGTCCCACTTGAACTCTTATCTCCAGTGAAGCTATGTTTCAACTACTGATAGAGAAAATGAAAAATTCGATTTGGTCAATGCGCGCTTCGATGATAAAGTGATTAAACCTCCTGGGCAGCAGCCAGGAAGCGGTTACAAGAAAACGAAATGATTGAACACAATCATAGTACAAGTAATCAGTTAAATTATTTTTAAAGACACTTAAAATAATTTTAATATGAATACATTTCGATCTTTCAATTTCAATCTACTCTACAATATATACCCCTTTTACTTCATTTGATTTTTTATCTTAGTAATTTTTCTTCATTATTAGTACGATAATTAATAATTAAAAGTACAAAAAGATTCATCATTACAAAAAACTTTATACATTTATTTTATAGATGCAATCTTCTTTTAAATTACAATCATATTTTTTTGCGCCTTTATTCACCTTTTACTAAGAAATAAAAAATTTAGTTTTTTGCAGTCGAAAAATAACTTGATATAACTTATTATGCGTATAATTTGAAATTATTATTGTTCGTCATTTAAACAAGTGACTGTAGTGAAATAAAAAAAAAAAATGAACGTTTACTTTCAATGTATTCCCAGAGTGATTAAATTAATTGATGATTACTCTGAAATAAAAATTTTGTTGTCAAATCAATAAAGGGCTACCGCCCTTTAGGATTTTCATGTACTTTCTATGTAACAAACACAATTTTCTTTTATCTTAATATCATTTTAAATGTGAAATTTAATATTTAATTTAGTACAATTCCGAAATTATTTAATGTTAAAGATGCTATAAAATTTTTCGAACTTCACTTATTACATAAGTGTGAAATTTGAAAATTTGTATTAATTGTAACACGAAGAGTTGAGTGCAGTGAAATCAAAAAGTCAAATTCCGACGAGTTTTATAGTGTACCAATAGTTAATCAATGTTTTTAAATAATTTGTTTTCGTTGATGATTACTCTAAAATAAAACTTTTGTTGTCAAACCAATTTTCATCATGTAGTTTCTATGCAATAAATAAAATTTTCTTTTATTTTAATATCATTTTAAATGTGAAATTTGTGACAGTCAGTGATCGTAATTAAATCGTCGGTAACGATTTAGGATTTGGCGCGAGTCACGTGACTGTCGAACGCAGCTCAGAGCGGACCTCTGAGGTGGTAGAGCGGGAATCGGGAAGCCACTCGTAGTTTTCGTGTCCAAGTGTTCGCACGTACATGGAACTTAACTCGTCTCGGTTCGACGGCTAACCGGACTCCTCGGGAGTGGAATGTCGTCGAAGAGAGAGTTGGCAGAGACAGAAGGTGCGGGATCGATGGTCATCGCCCGGGAAGTATTCTTCTGTCTAGACGAGTCAACCGGCTTTTGGAAGCCGTGGACGTCGGGGAACCTGACCGACGTCCGGCAGACACGCAAAGATCTGGAGATCGATTCATGGAAGATCTTGAAGCAGCTTACTCGTTACGGAAGTCAAGGCAATTATTGACATTCGCGTCGTGCGTTGTGGTGGAGCCGTAGTGTGAGAGTGTGGTGTTATTTGTGAAGTTGTCATTTCACGTCATCACCTGGACCGCTTTCCGACGGCTACACGGCGACTCGAGTATGGTATATATTGCGGCTGGTCGGCATCGTAGCCTGGCATTTAGTTTAGCCTGACGGCTTGGTATGAGGTGCACCTTAGCGACTCCGTAAGTTAATTGTAAATGTGCGAGTGAGTGTGAATGCGTGTGAGTGTCCTTAGTACACTGTTATTGTCATAATCTTTGTTTTTCTCTCGCGCGCGTTAGATGCCGATAGCAGCAAGAATTTGTGTGCGCGCGCAACGATTTAGAGAGCATTGAAGATTCTTTTTTTTACTGGTTTGAACGACACCGAGTCGTAATTCGAAATTTGTATTTTAGGTTTAGATTTGTTTTAATAAATTATTAAATTGTTAATTTAATTTTTATTGACTAAACCTAGTGTTCCTGCGAATCAATCCTGTTTTAATACCCGCACCCACTGCCGATAAACGAACTAGCCGACCGCGTCGCGAGATATAGTAATATTCGCGGACGCGATTTCCTCATTTGATTATTTCAGGTCGACGAGTTGCAGTTCGACGAGTGCTTGGATCAGCACTAAGTACAGGTAATAAGGATTTAGTACGCACCGTGGGTATTTGTATCGGCTCATACAAACCCTTAAATCCACCCCTGTTACAAATTAAATATTTATATATAATTTTGTACGATTCAGAAATTATAATCCTAAAAGGCGGTAACCCTTTTTAAAGATGCTATAAAATTTTTCGAACTTCACTTATTACATAAGTGTGAAATTTGAAATTTTTATTTATCGCAACACTAACAGTTGAGTACAGTGAAATCAAAAAGTAAAATACCGACTAGTTTACCAGTGGTTAATTGATCTTTTTAAATAACAAAGAATAGTATTTTACACACCGGGTGCTGGAAAAGGTTTGCTAGGGATTGGCTAATTATTTTCCTGCATCAAGTGTAATATTTTTTTCAATACGACGGGAGGAAAACACACAGTCCCGCTCCGACCCAGGGAGGGAGTTTAATGTTTTCGTCCCGGAAGTATGAAAAAAATTATAACTTCAGAGTTCATGATCAATGGTCCAACAACCATTACTTTTATAAACAATTATAATTATTGAGTCCAATTACTAATCATTACATTTTAGAATTCTTGGTAAAATAAACTTACGAACACTTAAATAAAGAAATTTGATAGCTTAACTCATTTATTTGATGTTTTTAAATTTTGTTACTATAATATTAGTTTTATTTTACATTTTACAGGACGTTCTACATTATTTAATAATGGAAAAGAGTGACACCTTTTTTATTCATCCGTCAAAAAAAGTGTTTTACTCATATACTTTTGAAATCAATCCAAAACTCATTTTTTAAACAACAAAAATTCAATATAGATATAACCATTTTCATACTCGACGGACCCATTTGTTTGTTGTTTAAGACAATGAGAATGAATATAAACTGAATGATGAGCGATAAAAAATCATTCATGTTCGTAATATAAGTTATTTACAAAACATTTTAATACCTATTCTTGCTCAAAAAGTAATTATGAAAATATTTGCAAATTTTTAGCAAAGTATAAGGAAAAAATTCGCATAAATTTGTGGTACAAAGAAAAAATTTTTATTAACTGAAAATTCAACAAAATAAAAGTACACGAAGCGACATGCATTAGCAGCAGTTGAGTATGAAATTACTCGCTATTGGGACTGAAACAGCATTCATGGTGGGGATGAAAACATGGCCACCGCTCGGGGAGTTTCTATCTGAATTGCACGTAATTCACTAAATCCAACATGACCGCCGCTTGGGGAACTGTACCTGGACTCAGCATAGGCAGCGCTCCCCACCATAACCTCAGTTTCAGTCCCAATTGAAGGGCTACTGTTCTTTAGGATTTTAAATTAATAGGTAATAACTCAAAAAAAGAAATTGATACTTTTACTGAAACCTGCTTGTCTAAAAACAACAAACAAATGGGTCCGTCGAGTATGAAAATGGTTATATCTATATTGAATTTTTGTTGTTTAAAAAATGAGTTTTGGATTGATTTCAAAAGTATATGAGTAAAACACTTTTTTTGACGGATGAATAAAAAAGGTGTCACTCTTTTCCATTATTAAATAATGTAGAACGTCCTGTAAAATGTAAAATAAAACTAATATTATAGTAACAAAATTTAAAAACATCAAATAAATGAGTTAAGCTATCAAATTTCTTTATTTAAGTGTTCGTAAGTTTATTTTACCAAGAATTCTAAAATGTAATGATAAGTAATTGGACTCAATAATTATAATTGTTTATAAAAGTAATGGTTGTTGGACCATTGATCATGAACTCTGAAGTTATAATTTTTTTCATACTTCCGGGACGAAAACATTAAACTCCCTCCCTGGGTCGGAGCGGGACTGTGTGTTTTCCTCCCGTCGTATTGAAAAAAATATTACACTTGATGCAGGAAAATAATTAGCCAATCCCTAGCAAACCTTTTCCAGCACCCGGTGTGTAAAATACTATTCTTTGTTATTTAAAAAGATCAATTAACTACTGGTAAACTAGTCGGTATTTTACTTTTTGATTTCACTGTACTCAACTGTTAGTGTTGCGATAAATAAAAATTTCAAATTTCACACTTATGTAATAAGTGAAGTTCGAAAAATTTTATAGCATCTTTAAAAAGGGTTACCGCCTTTTAGGATGATAATTTCTGAATCGTACAAAATTATATATAAATATTTAATTTCACATTTAAAATGATATTAAAATAAAAGAAAATTTTATTTATTGCATAGAAACTACATGATGAAAATTGGTTTGACAACAAAAGTTTTATTTTAGAGTAATCATCAACGAAAACAAATTATTTAAAAACATTGATTAACTATTGGTACACTATAAAACTCGTCGGAATTTGACTTTTTGATTTCACTGCACTCAACTCTTCGTGTTACAATTAATACAAATTTTCAAATTTCACACTTATGTAATAAGTGAAGTTCGAAAAATTTTATAGCATCTTTAACATTAAATAATTTCGGAATTGTACTAAATTAAATATTAAATTTCACATTTAAAATGATATTAAGATAAAAGAAAATTGTGTTTGTTACATAGAAAGTACATGAAAATCCTAAAGGGCGGTAGCCCTTTATTGATTTGACAACAAAATTTTTATTTCAGAGTAATCATCAATTAATTTAATCACTCTGGGAATACATTGAAAGTAAACGTTCATTTTTTTTTTTTATTTCACTACAGTCACTTGTTTAAATGACGAACAATAATAATTTCAAATTATACGCATAATAAGTTATATCAAGTTATTTTTCGACTGCAAAAAACTAAATTTTTTATTTCTTAGTAAAAGGTGAATAAAGGCGCAAAAAAATATGATTGTAATTTAAAAGAAGATTGCATCTATAAAATAAATGTATAAAGTTTTTTGTAATGATGAATCTTTTTGTACTTTTAATTATTAATTATCGTACTAATAATGAAGAAAAATTACTAAGATAAAAAATCAAATGAAGTAAAAGGGGTATATATTGTAGAGTAGATTGAAATTGAAAGATCGAAATGTATTCATATTAAAATTATTTTAAGTGTCTTTAAAAATAATTTAACTGAAAATAGGTTCTTTAAGTGTTAAATATATTTATTTTGTTATATCTACATAAAAACCACTCGCCGTAGATTTGTACCTTTTTAAAGGTATGTTTTTTTAGCAGATTTCATTTCATTCACGAGGCATGTATAGATTATGAAATATATTTTTTTGCAAAAACATATTTTACTCTCAAGAGTATAATAATATATGAGTTTAAGTTCTTTCGTGGGGTGAAAATGAATTAAAATGCAGGAAAAATTTTTTTTTTTAAATTAATATGTAGTAAATAAAGAGAAATACTAAATTTACTAAAGTATTTGTTAATATTATATTATATAATATATAAATGTAAAAAAAATATACTTTAATAAAAATGTACATTTAAAATGTAAAGTTAGAATGTAGAAGAATTTTTTATACGTATTTCTGACATGCTATACTGTTGACTTATGTACTCAGTTCCATATACTCTATCTAGTACTATATGTAAATGTGAAATTTTCATAATGAGTGCTTTTTTTTCCATACTTTACTCTTATAATTTAAAAAATAGTTCAAAAATAAGTGTAAAAAAGGAGGAAACAGTAGTTTTTAACATATAACTGATATAAATTAATTAATATTTTACTTAATATTGTACGATGCTGACTGTTTTGTATTTGAATATTTAACTATGATTAAAATGAGATAAAAAAATCTGTGCTAAATCAATAAATAAATAAGATATAAAATAATCATCTGCAATTTTTGTTTTTTTAAAATTTATAAATATTAACATTTTACTATTTATTAAAAAAATCAAACATAAATAAAAAAAACTTGTTGCATGAAGTTCTATATTATACCTATAGTAGAATAAAGTATACATAAAATTATTGTATATACACATACACATGATTCAGCCTGCTTACAACAACCAGCAGCTATCTCCATCAGCTCTTTCGGGGGAGCCTAGAGCTCTGGATGTTAAAATTAGCTCCATCAGTTCCTTCGGAGGAGCCTAGAGCTCTGGTTGTTAAAGTTAGCTTCACCAGCTCCTTCAGAAGAGCCTAGAGCTCTGGATATTAAAGTTAACTCCACCAGCTCCTTTGAAGGAGCCTAGAGCTCTGGATGTTAAAATTAGCTCCTTCAGTTCCTTCGGAGGAGCCTAGAGCTCTGGGTGTTAAAGTTAGCTTCACCAGCTCCTTCGGAGGAGCCTATATAGCTCTGTATGTTAAAGCGAGCTTCACCAGCTCCTTCAGAAGAGCCTAGAGCTCTGGATATTAAAGTTAACTCCACCAGCTCCTTTGAAGGAGCCTAGAGCTCTGGATATTAAAATTAGCTTCACCAGCTCTTTTGGAGGAGCCTAGAGCTCTGGATATTAAAATTAGCTTCACCAGCTCCTTTGAAGGAGCCTAGATCTCTGGATGTTAAAATTAGCTCCATCAGTTCCTTCGGAGGAGCCTATATAGCTCAGTATGTTAAAGCTAGCTCCACCAGTTTCTTTGGAGGAGCCTAGCACTCTGGATATTAAAATTAGCTTCACCAGCTCTTTCGGAGGAGCCTAGAGCTCTGGATATTAAAATTAGCTTCACCAGCTCTTTCGGAGGAGCCTAGAGCTCTGGATGTTAAAATTAGCTCCATCAGTTCCTTCGGAGGAGCCTATATAGCTCAGTATGTTAAAGCTATCTCCACCAGTTCCTTCGGAGGAGCCTAGCACTCTGGATATTAAAATTAGCTTCACCAGCTCTTTCGGAGGAGCCTAGAGCTCTGGATATTAAAATTAGCTCCATCAGTTCCTTCGGAGGAGCCTAGAGCTCTGGGTGTTAAAGTTAGCTTCACCAGCTCCTTCGGAGGAGCCTATATAGCTCTGTATGTTAAAGCGAGCTTCACCAGCTCCTTCAGAAGAGCCTAGAGCTCTGGATATTAAAGTTAACTCCACCAGCTCCTTTGAAGGAGCCTAGAGCTCTGGATGTTAAAGTTAGCTCCACCAGCTCCTTCGGAGGAGCCTAGAGCTCTGGGTGTTCTTTACGAATGATAACAAAATAAATATTTTGAATTAATGAACAAAACATTGATGTGCAAATCAAATAAGTAAGAAATTGTAAATAATGTCAAGAAAAGATTGGTTTTATTAATGCTTTAGAATAAAGTTTGATTTTTAAATAATTGAAACCAAATTAGAAAAACGAAAAAGAATGGTTTACTAACTAAGTATAAAATCTACAGCTTTAAACACATTAATCATAAATTTTTACAAAACTTCATATTTTTTTATTTTTATTTTTTTTATTTTATTTAAATATACGGGCTGTGTGCCCATTACAATAAATTCTTAAAGAATTAGTAATAAGTACATAATTAGAATATCTCAAAGGTAGAATGCAAAGTTTAACAGACTTAAATATATCAATTATAAAATATATAGTTGAATAATAATAATCAATACATAATAGTAATATCACAATTACAATGTTAAGTATAATCTCTTATACTAAAATATAAATAAATTCATTTAAATAACATTATTCATATTTCAGTAATATTTTCTTAATTGTTGTTGAGAAAGAATTTGAATCTTGAATATTTCTATCTGACTCATTAAGATAGGATGAGATATAAAATAAAAAAACTAAAAAAACTTTTATTGTCATCATGACGTCATGATCACTTGTTTGTTATTAATAATAATAATGTACATAAACAACTTGAGCCGAGTGGCAAGCTGCCAGTCTGCATCTTCTGCTGCTTTTTTTTTTGTTTGTTAAATTATGCTTATTCTGCGGAACAGATTTTAGCAATCTTCTGCTGCTCACTGCTGCCTCCCTGTAAGATCCCTACTGCTGCCAGGTGCCAGCAGCCATCTGTGAGCAGCTCGCAAGGCGCTGTGCACTTGCGCACTCTAGCGCCCGGCAGGCCATGCCTGTCGGCTGTCGCCCGATACCATGTGCAAGAGCGAGTCTGAGAGTTCAGCGTTACGTCACGTCCGGCTTAGGCAGCAGCGTCTTGCAAGGGAGCATGCATAGAAAACCGGATGCTCGAGGCTGAAATCGGATGTCGCCCGAATCCTCAGCGAAAAGAAATCAGCGCTTCGAAAATTGAAACGTTGATAACTTTTTAATTTGAGATTGTTTCAGGACATTTTTTTTTTTAAATAAATCAGGGGATCATCGGCTACATATAAGACGTAATATTATGAAAAAAATAATCATGCTATATGTTTTTTTTGATGTACAACCTAACCTAAAACCAAAAATCAAAGTATATAAAGCGTACGCTTTAACGGCAGTCCGTTGTATAAAAACCAACTCGCCAATAAAGGGCTACCGCCCTTTAGGATTCAGAGTTAAAAGCAGCAGTTGAAAAGTTACTAATTTAATTTTTTTGAGGTATTTACAGCACAAGAAATCTTCCATATTTTCGTCTTAACCCATGTGAATCTGCAATAACTAAATTGGACAATGGTAGGGGCACTCATTGAGTTGCATAATTAAAAATATTCAATGCTGTTTATTATTTTGATTCATTTGGAAATTTACGACAACCAAAAGAGTAGTTGAAAAATTTGGGAAGAAAACGAAAATACCTTATACTTACAAAAAATATCAAGATTGGAGCAGTAAAAATTCTGGTCAGTTATGTTTGAGCTTTCTCTGGAGTAAGACCTATGGAAATGCGTCTTTACAACGTAAAGCAAAAACCTTTTCACCAGCAGCAGAAGCGGTAGCAAGGAGGTAATTTAACACGAGAAAACATAAATTATTTAAAGTCTTTGGGACTACAAGTGTTAGACAAACATGGGAGCTGTGTACGATATGCATGTATGCATGTATTTATTAGAGCTTGAACTAACTGTCTTTTGAGTGATCTGGAGAGAGAGAGAGAGAGTGGCGATGGAAGCGAGGAGCGTACAAAGCAGTGTGAGTCTTGCGAGAGATTTGGCTGATGTGTGAGTTCCAGTTTAGCGTGTTGGATATGTTCAAACCTAGGCTTTTAAAATTTGACGTGAAGGGTAGAGTCATGCCTAGGATTGAGATAGGACAGGGGTTCATTTTGGCAGCTTCATCCAGTGTGTTTTGTGAACCAAACATGCAGACTATGGTTTTACTGGAGTTTAGTCGAAGCTCATTGGTTGTGGTCCATTCCACAACGGCGTCTGCGTCTGACTGAAGGAGCTGTAGAGAGTATAACAGATGGAGAAGCGATGTGATGATCCATATATCCGAATCATCTGCGAAGATCATGCGTCTGGAGTGTTTCAGGACCTTGCATCAATCGTTAATAAATAGCAGAAAGAGCAGCGGCCCTAGCACGCTACCCTGGGGGACACCTGAGTCTACCGGTAGCCAGTCAGTGTGTGAGCCATCTTCTAAGCGAACTGCTTGTTTACGACCACGAAGGTAACTTGCAAGCCATCGTACATCTTTTTCACTAAGATTGAATGATCTCAATTTTGCGAGCAGTTTTGAGTAAGGCAGCACGTTGAAAGCTCAAAGTATGAGTTATTGGATGTATCGAGATGGTTTTTAGGTTCACTACGAAGTTTCCGGTATTCCCTAAAAAGGCGAGTGCGACGTATACTACCTTCCGCTGCCCTTCTGGCATGATTGAAGATAATATCACGTTTGTGCTGTTGGTGCTTAACTTCAGATGTGACCCAGGGTTTGGTCAAAGGCAGTCAATGTTGCACTAGTGACATTACTCACCATGTCCTCGAGTGAGAGAGGGTCTTGAGAGTCAGTAGAATTGTGTGTAGGTGTATCCTTGACGTAAAGTCAAAACTATTCGTCGACGACAGAATAAAAAAAATTCAACATCATGCTTACAATCCGTATGCTGGCACAATATCAGAATCCGGAGAAGAGGTTAGAATTGTAATTCAATATCAGGATTATCAGGATTTAATAGCCTTACCAAACCAAGCATACCTCTCTACTAGAGTATAAAATTACGCCTGAAGGTGCAGGTACAGCTTTTGATCCTCAAGATTGGGTCTACAATAATACATTTTTTTTCGATAAAATACGTAATGAGCTAAATGGACTTACAAGGAGAGGACCAGACATTTGGGTCATGGATCTGGCTAAAACTTGGTATATGGGCTCTAAATATGCCAAAATGAAGCCTCCAAGTGTCAGTTTCTCTGAATGGGCCTTTTAAAGTCATGTTCCCTCTACACCCCATGTTAAAAAATCAGCATTTTATCAGCATTTTTCAATAAAAAGCTGTTTTTGACCTGATTTTCAAAAAAATATTGCTCAGACCCTATTACACTTACAGAATTCCGGGACCTCGCAGTTTTTTCATCTTCCCAAGTACTTTCTGGAAAAAATTATTTGAGATTTTTTTTTATGTATTTTTTTTATGTAAAATTGAGATATTTAAAATGAAAAAACGAAGAAAAACATCTTAATTGTAAATGGTCTAATACATAAAAAAAAAATCTTACATAATTTTTTCCAGAAAGTACTTGAAAAGATGAAAAAAATGCAAGGTTCCGGAATTCTGTAAGTATAATAGGGTCTGGGAATATTTCTTTGAAAATCAGGTCAAAAACAGCTTTTTATTGAAAAATGCTGATAAAATGCTGATTTTTTAACATGGGGGAACATGATTTTAAAAGGCCCATTCAGAGAAACTGACACTTGGGGGCTTCATTTTGGTATATTTGAAGCCCATATACCAACTTTTAGCCAAATCCATGACCCAAATGTCGGGTCCTCTCCTTGTTAGTGATGCAAAATGGCGAGGATAGTCCAAGACCGTCATCGTCATAGGACGGTCTTGGGACCAATGGAAAAATCGAGGATGGTTATTTTTCGTAAAGCTCTTGAACGCTCCAAAAAAACTTGCGCAGGTTCAGCAATTTTTTGTTTTTTTACTGCAACTAATTCTTTTTTGAAGATTACCAAAGCATTTATGTAATCATAACATTTGATATTTATAATAGTTTAGTATATATAACTTGATTCCCTTGTCATGTATCGATCTCCATAACAACCCCACATTCACAAGTTGCAACAGACTTTCTTATAATCCACCTAAAAGGAGTAAGGGAAGGGGCCGAGCAAATTGCAATTAAGCACTTTGTTAGCCGACACCTCCGCTCTGCTGGAACAGGTGGGGCGAAGTAGCTTCCTTCCGCTGCTTAGCCGCGCTCCTAAACCACTCTCATCCCCGACACTCGAGTGGTTTGATCGCGAGCTAGCCAAGTGATCTAAGACCACGTGAAGCACACCTAGACCAGTAGAGCCGGAGCAGACAAGGATCCGTCAGTGCAATATCGCCTTCGCCATCACAGTAGGATAAGGATCCGGAAGGCCTAGAGAACCTTCCGTGAACATCGAACCGCCCGGACACTCCGGTAATTTATAAGGTATTTTATTGTAATCTTTAATTCTGTCGGAGGACATTAAACTCATCATTAAATTGTAAACTTTCACTTCTTACATTTCTAATAAACAATACTTCTAAAATCATTCTATTATCTTTTACTCTACTTTATTCTATTCACCCATTAAGAGTCAGATAACAAGGAGACGGGATAACTACGTAAGTAGTTGTTCCAAAGAGACGAAGATCTCATTCCTTAAAAATAATTACGTCAAGGATTATAAATCCATGACACCCTCATCTATAGTACATCAAACCCAAATATTTAACAATTTTTAATAACTTTTTTTTGCAATCAAATTTGTTTAAAACTGATGAAATTAAGTTATTTATTTAAAACCAATATGTATTGTTAATTTTACATTTAAAAATCAAATTTTATTAAATAAATAATGCTACTCCATCATCTATCTAGATGCAAAATGACCGTCCCAGGACGTCTCGTCTTTGGGACGGGACGAAAAAATTAAGGACCGTCATTCTGGCATACAAAAATGCCAGCTTTTGGCGACGGTCCTAAGACGGTCGTAAGACCGTGTTTGAAAAACGTCTTCATTTTGCATCACTAAACGGACTAGAAATTGATACATGTACCCAGGTATATCCGTAGCAATAAAAGTATTTTGTTCCCTAGATAGAGATGATCCGCTAAGTTATTTAAATACAGAAAACCACGATGGCACGCAGAGAAGTGCAATTTGGTCAAAAGAAACTAAAGGTAAAGTAGTAGGTAGAATTCCTTTAGATCTTGCTTTTGGTTTCTGTGAAGATAAAGAAAAAAATATATATTTAATGCTTGACATGGTTTAACTTTTAATTTGAGAACAGATTAAACGAACGTTTGCATTGGTGAAAAAGAATCAATAAAATTGTAACGCCTTCAGCTGTACATTAGGGTGATGCGTTCTAGGGTCATTTTTGAATATTGACTTCTAATAGCGACAAAAGTTTGACTTCATACCTAACTTGAAAGTACGTGAAGTCTGGACACGTTAGGTTAAAATTTTCTGTTGTGCCAAGCGACATATATATGATTTTTGTCGTATTTTTTGCTATTTTCATGATTTTTTTGAAAATCTGCTTGATTTTCATAAAAATTAGTTTTTTTGAGGCCCATAACTCATCATTTCAATAAATATGCATCTTATAAACACCTTTTTACGATTACAGAGTCCTGAAGTGCCGTTACAAATTTTGTATATGCCTAAAAAGTCGATTTTTTCACTCATTTTGGCCGTTTTTTAACAATTTTTGATGAATTTTTAAAAACTGAAGAAACGGTCTTTCAGAGTCTAGCAAGCGGGATTTTTTTTCTCAAACATTATTTTTTTGAAAAAAAATTTTTCAAAAAAATTGGCGGGCCTGAATAATAAGAGTGTTTTGCGATAATACAATTACTTAACAAGTATTTAATTACTTATACTTGGCGCTCTCGAGTGAACGAGAAATTTTTTTTTTTTTTTTGCATTTTTTACCGTACTAAGTAATAAATGAACTCAAGAGCTTTCCAGAAAACAAAAATTTTACCCATTAATTCCCAATAGTAATAAAGTTCCAAGCACTAAATGATTTAAAAAAGTTGCTTACCAATAAAATAGAGTAATATATATATTAGGGTGGGGCGAATTTTATGTAGGCAAAATAGGATGAGGTCTGACCTCTTAAGAATTAGTTTATGAAAAAACAAATCGAACAATCATCTAGACCTATCGTCAGCCATGATCAAATCAATTCTGAGTAGTACCACGGATGATACGAAAAAGGGCACTTGAGGATAATTTGCGAAGTAAATAGAATATTACTCACCTAGCGATGGAAAAGTATTGGCCAGCCCTAGCAAAACTAAATTGACGCCTGAGCGGAAGGCGGTTGGCTAATTCTTTTCCTGCGATGTGTGTAATGTTTTTTTCATTACGACCGGAGGAAAACCCCAAGTCCCTCTCGGACCCGGTGAGGGAAATTGGTGTTTTCGTCCCGAAGGTATGAAAATAGTGCATATCGACACTAGTGCGACGTCATCACCGGGACGATTTGAAAGTACCGAGGGCAAAGCGAAGCAGAGCTGTAGGCCTGGTGCGAATAAAACAAGCAGAATCAGCTGCTTTTAACAGTTTAGGGAAAATTATCTTGCCATGTTGAAAATAACAATGAAATAAAAAGATTAATACATACATTTTATGAACTAAAAAGATAGCGGCGAAAAAACATCCAAAACTATTAAAAAACTCGTAATGTATGGGCAAAAAAATAGTAACGCGTTATCAGATAGCCTCGTGAAGAATAATACGCGAGATATACTGAACCGTAACACGGAATTCGACCAACTGCGAGGTGTTTAATATTTAACTATTGAGTCGCAAAGAATTTATCCTGACGATTAATAATACGAGGCGAGCTGCGATAAAAAAAACCAAACTCCATAAAAAATGACACGCGTTTCTTTATGATCATTTCAGTAACTTTCAACATCTTTGATCGACCAATCACTTATTTAAGTGACTAGTGACGATAAAAGTGACCCTACCCGTACAAACGTACTATAATCCTGGCAAGCCACGTAAAAAATACACATGTGTCTACTATAAGAATCCACGCCAGTTGCTTTAAAAAAAAACAATTGTGCTTCGAAACATTTTTATGACTTGCAAGCTCTTTGATGGGCCAAAAGCTTATTGAAGTAACTAGCGAAGAAAGTATCAAAATCAAGACCAGCCGAATAAAAAATAACACGAATTTGTTTAGCATCACTGTTATAACTTACAAGCTCTTTGCTTGAACAATACAGTACCTGTAAGCCAAGCGATGGAAACATAAACCCGATCAGTGCAAAACTATCAGAATCCGTTCCAGCCGCCTAAAAAACCTTAAATTAGTTTAGAAACATTTTTATAACTTGCAAGCTCTTTCATCGATCAAAAGCTTATTAAAGTTACAAGCAAAGAAAAAATTTACTCTACCCGAGTAAAACTATTTGAATCCATGCCAACCACCTCAATAGAAATGCGAATAAGTTGAGTAACATTTGTATAACTTGCAAGCTCTTTGATCGACCGATTGCTTATTAACGGATTGCTTATTAAGGATAAATTCATTAACTAACGAAGAAAATAGGAAGCCTACACTTTTAAAACTATTAAAATCCGTGCAAGTAAAAAAAAAAAATAAAAAAAATTAAAAAATGTGTTGAAATATATTTTTATAACTAGTAAGCTCTATTTTCGTTTAATTGCTTATTTAAGAAGCTGGAGGCTTAAAAACATAATAAATTAGTAAAAAACTACATATATGACCAGAGTTGTCAAAATCACACGAATGTTTCTTAGTCAGGGTAACTTCAATCGTACCTACTATCTACAATCTATCAGTCGACCAAACAGCATGCAAGTTTTAAAGATACTGATAAATACATTGGTCGTATTTTTTTCGTAACGGGGCTGATTAACCCATTAACGCCCAGGCGGACGCTAAAATTTGTTTGAGTTTAAGCTAAAATATTGTTTGCAAAAGTCCATAAAATAATTTTAAAAAATACCCTTACCCACTATTTTCGGGTATGCTCTACATGATGGCGTAGTCATAATTGTCAAAAAAGTTGATTTAAATTTGTTAATAAACAATTTAATAACAAAAAAACGCACTTTTTTCGGTAATTTTTTTTTTTTTATCGAGCTTTTCAAGGGGTACAAAATTTTTTTGTATTCTTAAAATATATCCAAGGGTGGAGTCAATGTTTGTTGTTTCCAAATCTTTTTTATTTTTTTGTCTACGATTTTTTTTCACGAAATGGCAGCAAAAAAAGTACGACATGGAAAAACGCTCAATATTCCGATGACTCCTAGATGGATATTTTTAGTTTTTTATAGTTTGAACTGAATTTTTTTTGGAAAAAACCCAGAGTATGAATTTAAAAATGAAAAAAATGGCGTGGCTGGAACTTACTATCAGGTAATTGAAGATTCAGAACAGAGCATTGCACAAGAGGAGACGATGACACTTTACCTGACACTTTACCTGTACTGCTGCCCCCATAGAGGGTAAGAGGGAAGTTCAGCTGTATGCTTGACGGCCCTCAAGTTCGGGTTTTTTTCTACTCCCCCCTGGTCCTGGAGCCTTGAGGACACGAACCACTGCACCGTAGCCTATATTCTGGGCTTTTCCTAAAAAAATTCACTTCAAACTATAAAAAACTAAAAATATCCATCTAGGAGTCATCGGAATATTGAGCGTTTTTCCATGTCGTACTTTATTGGCTGCCATTTCATGAAAAAAAATCGTAGATAAAAAAATAAAAAAGATTTGGAAACTACAAACATTCTTTCTACCCTTGGAGATATTTTTATAATACAAAAATTTTTTACCCCTTGAAAAGCTCGTTAAAAAAAAAAAAAATTACCGAAAAAAATGCAGTTTTTTTTTTTTTTTTAATTGTTTATCAAAAAATTTAAATCAACTTTTTTGACAATTCTGACTACGCCATCGTGTAGAGTATACCCGAAAATAGTAGGTAAGGGTATTTTTAAAATTATTTTATGGACTTTTGCAAACAATAATTTAGCTTCAACGATGCTAAACTAATTCGTGTTGTTTTTTACTCGGCTGGCACGGGTTCTAATAGTTTTGCAAGGGTAGGGCTACTTTTTTTGTCGCTAGTTACTACAAAAAGCTTTCAGTCGATCAAAGAGCTTGCAAGTTATAAAAATGATTCTAAACTCATTTATGTTTTTTTAAGTGACTGTCACAGATTCTGATAGTTTTTCCCTAATTTAAGCACTGGTTAATTTTTTTCTTCACTTGACTTGCAAGTACTGTTTTGTCCGAGCAAAGAGCTTGCAAGTTATAAAAATGATGTGAAACAAATTCGTGTTATTTTTTACTCGGCTGGCACGGGTTCTGATAGTTTTGCAAGGGTAGGGTTACTTTTATTTCGTTAGTTACTTCAATAAGGTTTCGGTCTATCAAAGAGCTTGCAATTGATTATGATAATATTAGAAACTTTCAAGCTAATAAATTGTACACACAGGTGTCTTTTTTAGGTAACCGACCAGAATTATAGTACTTTAAAAGTATCTTTTCCAGAATTTTCGATTTTATTGAAAATATTAGAATAACTTGCAAAAAAATAAATAAGTTGCAGCAACTTCAGGATAATTTAAAAGCATGTTGTGGCTTGACTAAAACACATTATGTTAAGACAGTTTTTAGATTTTCTCACTTGGTGGCATAGTACGTTTAATATGCTCAATATTTCCCACAAATTAAGATTGGTTCTAATGATATTTTGTGACAGTAGTTAATTTTTTACTTTAATTAAATAAGCCTTACGTAAATTGGGTTCAAATATAAGTCTTTGAGGGTGCTGATTTGTAATCAGAATGTTGTAAACAGAATTTTTAGAAATCTATACTTTAAAAGTAATTTTTACCGCAAATAAAGAGACTTTTAGTAAATTAAGCTCAGATTCGCAATAAGCATCCTCAAAAACTTACTTCCACCGAAATTAAAAAAATTCAATAAAAAACTAATTTTTATAGAAAACTTCCAGGAGATGTCGACCTGGTGCACCAGGAATGGACTCCGAGCTCTTGAAAGTTATTTATAAGTATAGAAAAAAAATTATTCCAGTTTTAACTTTACATCTACCACACGTGTGTAGTTTCAACAGAACGTACTATTATTTCATATTTTAATAATTTTTGTGAATTTAATTACTCATTATAATCAGTAACCTTGCACAAACTTCAAATATCAAATGTTTTTTGTTGTGACTTAGATAAAACTAACACTGCAAAAATTATTTTGACGAGTGATAAGGATAAACTTTACATAGATTGAACAATCTTTTTTATTTCCAATACCCGAGGTGGTCTTAATCCATGTAAATTAATCGAATCAACGAATGTAAACTGTAAAAACTGCCGCATTTAAAAAAATTTAAATAATTAATTATATTTTATTCAACTTACTTGGTAGTGAAAAACTGTCCTGAACAATGCACTGAGATTCAATAGTTTAGCATTAAACTTTAATAAAATTTTACAGTAAACATTATAATTCAAAAAATAGTATAACTTTATAAAAGTTATCTACATAAAATCACTAAATTATTTATTTATTTATTTATTTATTTTAGTGCATACGGGCTATTGACCCAAATACAAATTGTAATACATAGAATACTGATAGGTAGCGCAATATAAAAAACTATAATCAGAGCACATGTTATGCAAACTTAAGAGTTTTGTTGGTTATATCTCTCTTAAAGGCCTCAAAAGGCATATGAAATAAATCATAGACATTAAAAAGTGATGAAGTTAACAAACTTGCACGATAGATATATGATCTTTGCTGCAATTTCGATCTAGAAGACTTAATTACTAATGAACTGGATTCCCTTAACATAATTCCACCTACCCATGGAACTTTAAAATTGACCAACTGCAACAAATCAGGTGAGTCAACTCTCCCTTGCAACAGTCTGAAGAAAAGCATCAGATCCAAACAGTCAAAAAAAGAATCCAATGAGAAAAGATCATATCGCTTAGCAATAACAGAGTAGTCATGGTCAAGGCTGTCCATGGGCTGGTGGGATTAATAAGCTAATGAGCGAAGAAAACGATGGTGTACAGATTCAACGGTTCTAATGTCAGACTCAGTCATTGGTCTCCAGACACCAGAGACAAATATGAGAACTGACCAACAAATGTGGTATACAATTTAATTAAAGTAGATGGCTTTGAAAATTCATGTGATAATCTTAGAATACAGTGCAACATTCTATTAGCTTTGCTAACCGTAAAATTTAAATGATCCTTAAACAGAAATGACTCATCATAATAAACTCCCAGATCTCTAACAATATTCGATCGAGATAATAGTACATTGCATAAGTAATAATCATAATGAATATTGCATAAGTAATGCCTTTGTCTTACGAAATGTCATCACAGTGCATTTTGTTAGGGAGAATGGAAGAGCATTGTCAACAGACCATTGACCCAGCCTAATCAAGTCTTCCTGCATACGCAAGAAATCTGCCAAGGATTTTATTGCCTAGAATAGTTTCAAATCGTCCGCAAAAAGTAAAAATCTACAATGCAAAATAACATAAACAATATCATTAATAAAGAGAATGAACAATAAAGGACCAAGATGAGATCCCTGTAGAACACCCGTCCTGGCAATAAAACACCTTGATCGACAATCAGACATCTTCACTGAAAGTTCACGGTCTGACAGATACGATCTAAGCAAGTTCAACAATGCTCCAAATATTTCTCCAACTTACTAATAAGAAGATCATGATTAACCATGTTAAATGCTGATTTAAAATCCGTATAAACGGAATCAACTTGACACCCTCCAGACAAAGCATCAACGATATACTCATTATAAACAAACAGATTTGACATGATTGATCGAGACCACATAAAACCATGCTGATTAATCGACAGATAAGTTTTCAAGAAGGGTGCAATTTCCCTCTCAACAAGTGAGTCGAAGACCTTAGAAAAAATAGACAACTTGGCAACAGCACGATAGTTCTCGACTGTAGACTTGTCACCCTTCTCAAAAACAGGAGTAACATCTGTGTATTTCCACACTTGAGGAAAAATACCCGACGATAAAGAGCTATTATATTTATAAAACAACGGTATTGCTAATTCTCTATACAATTTCTTCACAAAATATACTGAGATACCATCTGGTCCTGGACCTAGAGAATCAGACAATCCACTCAGTGCATTAGCTATAGATCTCTGACTAATGTGAACATCACTCATTGCAAGAAAGCTGGAGATTGTTTGATTAAAGGTTGGATTACTCTCAGAGTCATACACACGTGAAAAATAAGCAGCAAACAATTCAACCGACTGTTCAATAGTATTCACACACCGATTCTCATACTTAAAATTAACAATATTTCTCTCATTCTTTCTAGTATTGTTAGCACATTTTCAAAACTGACTAGCCTCATTCGCAACATCACATTCAATATTATTCATAAATTTACGCCTATCACGTTTTGTTAACCTACTGCACAAAGATCTTTGTTCTCCAAATTCATCATACAAAAATACATTCGCAACATCTTGTTTACTATGATGATGCAATATTCTCTTTTTTTTAATTGCCGATTTCAACTCTCCCGAGAACCAGGTGGGATGATCTGAAGACTTACGCTGAACTAAGGGTACATATTTATCAACAAGACCATAAATAATATCATTAAAAATCATGACTTTAAGGTTCACATCAACAGCAGGAGAATCTAAACCATAAGAAAACCAATCCACGATCCTTAGTTCAGCAGAAATTCCTTCAAAATAAGCCCTCCTGAAATTATAAAATGTAATAGATTCCCTAACAACATCAACCTTGGTAACAGAGACAGAAATACAAAAAGCAAAATGGTAAATGTCAAGCTTACTTAAAGGATCATCTGAGATCACAGTTGATGCTGTTAGGTTAGTAAAACAAAGATCCAGATAATTATCACAACAATTAGGCACAGAGATTAATTGAGATAAAGAAAAAGAATGTTTAGAACTTGCAAGCTCTTTGATCGACTGAAAGCTTTTTGTAGTAACTAGCGACGAAAAAAGTAGCCCTACCCTTGCAAAACTATTAGAACCCTTGCCAGCCGAGTAAAAAACAACACGAATTAGTTTAGCATCGTTGAAGCTAAATTATTGTTTGCAAAAGTCCATAAAATAATTTTAAAAATATTCTTACCTACTATTTTCGGGTATACTCTACACGATGGCGTAGTCAGAATTGTCAAAAAAGTTGATTTAAATTTTTTGATAAACAATTTAAAAAAAAAAAAAACTGCATTTTTTTCGGTAATTTTTTTTTTTTTTTAACGAGCTTTTCAAGGGGTAAAAAATTTTTGTATTATAAAAATATCTCCAAGGGTAGAAAGAATGTTTGTAGTTTCCAAATCTTTTTTATTTTTTTATCTACGATTTTTTTTCATGAAATGGCAGCCAATAAAGTACGACATGGAAAAACGCTCAATATTCCGATGACTCCTAGATGGATATTTTTAGTTTTTTATAGTTTGAAGTGAATTTTTTTAGGAAAAGCCCAGAATATAGGCTACGGTGCAGTGGTTCGTGTCCTCAAGGCTCCAGGACCAGGGGGGAGTAGAAAAAAACCCGAACTTGAGGGCCGTCAAGCATACAGCTGAACTTCCCTCTTACCCTCTATGGGGGCAGCAGTACAGGTAAAGTGTCAGGTAAAGTGTCATCGTCTCCTCTTGTGCAATGCTCTGTTCTGAATCTTCAATTACCTGATAGTAAGTTCCAGCCACGCCATTTTTTTCATTTTTAAATTCATACTCTGGGTTTTTTCCAAAAAAAATTCAGTTCAAACTATAAAAAACTAAAAATATCCATCTAGGAGTCATCGGAATATTGAGCGTTTTTCCATGTCGTACTTTTTTTGCTGCCATTTCGTGAAAAAAAATCGTAGACAAAAAAATAAAAAAGATTTGGAAACAACAAACATTGACTCCACCCTTGGATATATTTTAAGAATACAAAAAAATTTTGTACCCCTTGAAAAGCTCGATAAAAAAAAAAAATTACCGAAAAAAGTGCGTTTTTTTGTTATTAAATTGTTTATTAACAAATTTAAATCAACTTTTTTGACAATTATGACTACGCCATCATGTAGAGCATACCCGAAAATAGTGGGTAAGGGTATTGTTTAAAATTATTTTATGGACTTTTGCAAACAATATTTTAGCTTAAACTCAAACAAATTTTAGCGTCCGCCTGGGCGTTAATGGGTTAATCAGCCCCGTTACGAAAAAAATACGACCAATGTATTTATCAGTATCTTTAAAACTTGCATGCTGTTTGGTCAACTGATAGATTGTAGATAGTAGGTACGATTGAAGTTACCCTGACTAAGAAACATTCGTGTGATTTTGACAACTCTGGTCATATATGTAGTTTTTTACTAATTTATTATGTTTTTTAGCCTCCAGCTTCTTAAATAAGCAATTTAACGAAAATAGAGCTTACTAGTTATAAAAATATATTTCAACACATTTTTTAATTTTTTTTATTTTTTTTTTTACTTGCACGGATTTTAATAGTTTTACAAGTGTAGGCTTCCTATTTTCTTCGTTAGTTAATGAATAAGCAATCGGTCGATCAAAGAGCTTGCAAGTTATACAAATGTTACTCAACTTATTCGTATTTCTATTGAGGTGGTTGGCATGGATTCAAATAGTTTTACTCGGGTAGAGTAAATTTTTTCTTTGCTTGTAACTTTAATAAGCTTTTGATCGATGAAAGAGCTTGCAAGTTATAAAAATGTTTCTAAACTAATTTAAGGTTTTTTAGGCGGCTGGAACGGATTCTGATAGTTTTGCACTGATCGGGTTTATGTTTCCATCGCTTGGCTTACAGGTACTGTATTGTTCAAGCAAAGAGCTTGTAAGTTATAACAGTGATGCTAAACAAATTCGTGTTATTTTTTATTCGGCTGGTCTTGATTTTGATACTTTCTTCGCTAGTTACTTCAATAAGCTTTTGGCCCATCAAAGAGCTTGCAAGTCATAAAAATGTTTCGAAGCACAATTGTTTTTTTTTAAAGCAACTGGCGTGGATTCTTATAGTAGACACATGTGTACTTTTTACGTGGCTTGCCAGGATTATAGTACGTTTGTACGGGTAGGGTCACTTTTATCGTCACTAGTCACTTAAATAAGTGATTGGTCGATGAAAGATGTTGAAAGTTACTGAAATGATCATAAAGAAACGCGTGTCATTTTTTATGGAGTTTGGTTTTTTTTTATCGCAGCTCGCCTCGTATTATTAATCGTCAGTATTAATTCTTTGCGACTCAATAGTTAAATATTAAACACCTCGCAGTTGGTCGAATTCCGTGTTACGGTTCAGTATATCTCGCGTATTATTCTTCACGAGGCTATCTGATAACGCGTTATTATTTTTTTGCCCATACATGACGAGTTTTTTAATAGTTTTGGATGTTTTTTCGCCGCTATCTTTTTAGTTCATAAAATGTATGTATTAATCTTTTTATTTCATTGTTATTTTCAACATGGCAAGATAATTTTCCCTAAACTGTGCGAGGGAGTGAATCCCTCGTAAATTTTTTTTCTTACCTGGCAGTGTCACGTCACCTGGAAAAAAACAATGAAATAATTAAATTGTTTGTTTACTTTCCCAGGTGATAACCATGCCACTTTCTCGCGCAGCAGAAGCCGACCACGTGGCGACGATCGCCGTCGGCTGGACGCTGCTGTTGCAGCAGCACGAGCACCCGGCGCGCGCACGACACATATACACACACACATGTTCACCACCCGGGAAGGCTCTCCCGGCCCAGGGCGCGCACGTACACACACATACACCACACACGGGTTCCGATTCTCCGTCGGGGAGTTTTCGGCGACGGAGGAGGTGCGCGGCGCGTGTCGGCAGACGACGCAACTGCGTCGCCAAGCGCGTGCGCGCACGCTCACCACAGTAGACACGGGCGTGAGTGAGATATTATTTTTTTTTCTGTATTGTGTACGTTGCGCGAACAATGTGTGCGTATGGGGGAGAGCGAGAGAGAGAGTATGTGCGCAAGGGATAGGGTAACGCAGTGAGTGAATCCCGTTCATTATTTTTATTCTTATTTTGGATTTTCGCGCGTACTATAGGTGGCGTGGCGATCGCCACCGGAAGATTGTAGACGGGGGCGTGATTGGGTGTTGTGGCGTGAATGTGTATGATTGGTGGACAAATGACTGTTCCTCGAGTATGAATGAGGCTTAATTGGATTTATTTTCGTTGATTGGTGGAGAGTGTTTGGAGGGGATGGTGAGGAAGGAAGTCGAGTCAGAGAGACGCAGGGAGCGTCACTCTGTTCTCAATAGCCACAGCGTGAGGTAGTGTTTGAGAGTGTGATTTTTTTAGTTTCTTTGAGTAGACTTTTTCCTAAGTTCCCTTTTCCTCATTTTCTTTAGTTGAGTTGTAGACATTTTTTTTCTTTATTTACAGCTAGGTACCAGAAGAATTCGAAGACTTGGGTTATTTCCTTCTTGCAATACCGAGAGTTGAAAAACCAGAGAGTAGCCATTTTGGGGCATCAGAGAATTTTGGTTGAAATTTTTGTAACGTAAGGTTTTTGTTTTATTTTATTGGAAACTTTATAAAGCATGGTTTTCCGGAAATTTTGTACATTGCACGATAAATGAGAATTCTGTTTGGCTATTATTAAAAGTTTATTAAATTCGATAGAGTTTTTTTTTGTCTTGGCGCGGCGTCGTTACCCGCCATTTTGTAGACTATTTTATAGTTTTTTTAATTCCTTTGTTCTCAAATTAAAATTTTATTTTTTGTAATTGTAGACTTGATTTTTTTTATTTTTGTAGACAAGAATAAAAATCAAATTTAACCTAAAATTTTTGTAATAATTTATTTTCTCTCTCTCTAGCTCACCAACCGTTCCCGGAGGTTTTCTCTCCATGGAAACCCTGACCCCAGATTAAGGAGTTTTCCCCTAGAGTTTTTGAGAGAGATTTTTCTTGTAACGGGAGGGCCCGGGAAACTCCGTTAATTATTTAAGGGAGGCCCTTTTCTTAAGAAATACCCCGTTACAAATGGCGCCCGAACATAATTTTTTTGTTAATTTTTTTTAAAAAAAAATTAATTCACGGAGAGTTGGTGAGAGAAGAGGAAATATATTATTTTTTTTTTTTTTTCGGTTATTGAAAAATTTTTTTTTATTTTTTTTAGTTTTGACTAGAGGTGTTTTGTTTTTTTTCTCGAGAACAAAGGGACTTAGGAAATTTTGTAGACAGGTTAGGGACTTAGAAAATTTTTGTAGACAGGTTAGGGACTTAAAAAAATTTCGGAAGGGTTGAACTTAGGAAAATTTTTGGCGAGAGAACTTAGAATTTTTTTTAGCAGTTGGACTGAGTAGAATTTTTCATAGGTGGAACATTGAAAAATTTCGAAAAGTTGGACTTAGAAAATTTTTCGGTGATAAAAGTTAGAATTTTTTGTTCTTTCGCGACAGTTTGACTTAGTAGAATTTTCCAGGGTGGTACATAGGAAAATTTCGAAAGGTTGAACTTTAAACGGATGAGTGTGAATTTATGGAAATTAACAATTGGTGATGGATTTAGGAATATTTATGTGATTTTTATAATTTTATTGTTGGCTAGTGACCGACAAAATATTATAATTAATTGTTGGCTAGTGTCCAACCAATATAATTATTTAATTATTAGCTAGTGTCCAACTGAAATATTTATTTTATTTTTTGGATTTTACCAGGTTTTAGGAAGATTTATTTGTAGTACAAAAGAGAAGAGTTTATAAAATAAAAATAATAGTTACTGAAAAGCGAAGGTTCAAGAACATTGTAGACAGAAAATTTTTTTTGTGAATAAAGAAAATTAGAGTCAGTGAAAATTTTCTTTCAGGTTCAAGAGCATTGTAGACAGTAATTTTTTTTTAGTGAATAAAGAAAATTAGAGTCAGTGAAAATTTATTTTCAGGTTCAAAAGTAATAATCAGTGAATTTTTTTTTCTCTTTTCAGGTTCAAGATTAAGTGTAGACATAAAATATTTTTTTTATTGTTTCTCAGATTCAAGATTAATTGTAGACAGTGAAAGGAAAGAAAGAAAGAAAAATGTATGTAGTGAGGACACAGGAACAGTCAGTAGTAAATGAGACACCTAACAATGAAGAACAAGAATCAAAGACAAGTTATTCAAATCCAGAGAACGATGGCGCAAGCAAGAAAATAAGTGAGACGGGTTTGAGGAAAAACATAATTCAACCACCTCTGGAAATGGAAAACTTGTTGATGTCTCCTTTACATGGTGTTCACTCGGCAGGGGAAAACAGTCAATTAGACTTACGTCTGAGAAAACAAGAAGTAGACACGAGTAGACAAATAGGAAGATTAATGGACCGAAAAAGAGAAAAGAGTCATGAGAGTGGAGATTCAAGTGATAGCAGGATAGAGCAACGAAGAAAACGGCTAGTCAAGAGAAGTTCTAAGAACAGAAAAGTAGAAGGAAGGCAGGAAGAAACGAAAAGACTGGAGAAAGAAAGAAAACTGGACAATGAAAGAGAACAAAACAAACAATACACAAGTAGTGGTAGCGATACAAACGACGATGAGATAACTAAACACCGTAGGAGTAGTAAGGTTCATTACAGTAAAAAGAATGAGCCGTCTCATCATCGTGAAGAACGTTATAGATCCTCATCGAGGGAAAACCACTACAAATCGAAACCAGGTCATAAGAGATATAAATCCACATCACGGGAAAGACGTCACGTCAACGTTAAATCTCGGGAACTCGATCACAGTTCTCTAGAAAAAAGAGATCGAAGATCGAGGTCCAAAGAACTACATCATGGACATTCACATGGTAGTAAACTACGAACTTCCATAACTCGACACATTCGTCACGGATCCCCGTCTTGTAAGAGAAGGGATTCATCGTCACGAGAAAGGAGTCATAGAAGGGTCAATAGTAGACTACGAGGCCATCGACACCGATCGTCTTCTTCATCGGAGGAACGTCGTCATGGGTCGTGGATCCGAGGCCATAGATGTGATAGGGAACATAGTAGATGTAGACGAAATTATCGTAGTAGATCCGGTTCGAGAGAGTATAGACATGTCTCAAGACGAAATCGCAGTATTTCATCATCAGACAGCCGATCACCAGTAAGACATCGTAGACACAGGTATACACAGTCTAGCAATATCAATTGTGTGAGAATATTAAAGGACTGGAATTTAAAGTTCTCAGGGGATGAGGCGAAAGAAAACCCAGAACAGTTCCTAAACAAACTAGACAGGTGTAGACGGAATAGCAACATGTCGGACACTCAAATAATAAACGCAGTAGCGAGTGTAATGGAAGATCGTGCGTTAAGGTGGTACGATACGGCGATTTTGAAGATTAAAACGTGGCATGAGTTAAAAAAGTCGTTCCAGAGGAACTTTATTGGCCAATACTCACAGTATGAGGTTATGGATGAAATAAGGAATAGGACTCAAGGCAAAGGAGAAACGATCTCAAATTACATCACTTGTCTGGGCGTCCTATTTAAATACTTAAAACGTCCTCTGGAAGAAGACGAACAGATAGAAATAATAAGAAGAGGGTTCCAACCTGAATACAAATGGTACTTGGACAACAAAAGGGTAGACACGGTAGATGATTTGGAACACTATGGAAGAAAATATGAAAGACAGAGAGAGGATTGTGACAGATTTGTAGGACCACCAACCAAGGATAAATGCAGGATACCTATAGCGGCATTTACTAGCACAAAAAGTAAAGTGGCTGCAGTAAATGAAGTGGCGATGGTTAGTGGCGAAGGAAAGAATGCGAAAAAGAAAGATAAGAAGAGAAAAAGCATAGACAGTCCGACTCAAAGTCAGAAGAATGAAGTAGCAGGTATTCAGGTACAAAATAACCAGTTAAGTAACAACCAACAAAACGGAAATAGACAACAACAAATGAGGCCACCACAACTAGGACCTCAAATACAGACACAACAAAATTCACAACATATAAATCAACAACCCCAGCAAGCTAGACAAAAATTAGAACGAGATAATAGTCAAATTCAACATCAACAATCTCGACAGTAACAAAATGAAGGTACACCAATGGGCAACTGTCGTAATTGTGAAAGACCTGGTCATCGTATTTGGGAGTGCCCAGATCTATGCTGCTATAAATGCAGACAGACTGGACATTTTGCAAATAGTTGCCCATTGAATGCCCAGGCAACAAGTTGTCAAGTTTGTGGTGCAAAGAGTGTTACAGTGAGAAACTGTGGAAATTGCTCAAAGTTGTTAGCCTTGCTCGGAAACGCCAAGGCGGGAGCGTAGGGTGGCCCAACACTCCCAAACAACAAACAAGGGCCACAATGACAGTAGACAACAATGATGAAGTAGACAGAGAGAAGGAGGTGGAACAACAGGTAGAGGAGTTTAGGGAGACAGAAAGTGAGAGTGGGGAGAGTGAAAAATGGGATGTGTGGAAAGTGGTGAATGATTTTAAGGCCAGGAGAACAGGAGCCATTCCTAAGAGTAAGAGTGGGATAAAATGGAGTGAGGAAGAAATAACACCAACGCAGGAAGAAAGTAATCATGGTAATAAAGTAGCAGAAGCAGGAGTAGCCGAAAGTGAAAAGACCTGTGAAAATGCTAAAGAAAATGTAGACAAGGAGGTAGACATGAGTATTAGCAGTAGAGTAACGAGGTCAGGAGTAACTGCAAGTGAAAAGTTTTGTGAAAATCCTACAGAAATCGTTTACAAGGAGGTAAACGAAAGTATTAGCGACAAAGTAGACAAGACAAAAGTAACTACAGGTGAAAAAGCTGGTGAAATTAGTGGTGAAATCGGCGTTGAGTGTAGACAAAGGGATGAAGTGGAAAATGTGGAAACGGGGAAGGAAGGTGATTTAGAGGTTAATGAGGAGGAGATAGGACAATTGATTGAAAGATTGGCAAGTGGGGATAATATAAGCGATGAGCAACTAACACAGATAAATGTTGCAATGCAGAAATTTGTGGAACAAATCGACTGGTCTCCGAATCGAAGGTTTTACAAAGCCCCTACTGAAAATGTGAGTGAACAAGCTGAAGGTTTTCAGACTAGTTCACGTCAAGGGGGGGGTGGAACTGTGCGAAGCCCAGTTGAGGAAGTAGACGATGAAGTAAGTGGTTTAGTGAGAGATAACAGGTTTTTCTTCAAGGTCTTGTTGAATGGGAAACCATTCCAAGTCTTACACGACACTGGTGCCACGGTGTCTATTGTGGGGGAGTCGGTAGCTGAGCATTTTCGAGAGAAACTAAAACCTTGCGCTACAAGTCTCAAACAAGTGGGTAATGACTATCTCACAGTATTAGGCCAGTTAGATCTGATGATGAGTATAGATGGCCGAGTCGAGAAGATTTCACCCAGAGCGGTGAAAGGCATCTCTAACGATATAATACTGGGGCAAGACTTCATCCAAGCGTTTGAGATCTGTTGCGACTATGCGGATGGCTCCTGGAAAAGTGGTTCGAGTGGCATACGGCACCAGTTCACGAAGGCGGATGGAGAGAACGGTGAAACACTCATTGCAGAATGTGCAGTAGTGAAGGAAACACCGGAAGAAAAACGGCGGGTCGAAATGGTGGCCGAGATATTGGCTGAATGCGCAGGTCTGGTCGAAATCTCCGAGGAAGAAAAACGACAGATCGAAGATCTCGCAAAGAAAATTTTGCCTCCACCGGAAGAATTCCAGGGTTTCACTACGCTAACGCAGCATCGGATAGAACTAACCGAAGGAGCAGTGCTGGTACGTCATGCTCATCGTAGAATGTCACCGGCTATGGAGGAAGTAGCCCGTAGAGAAGTAGACAAGATGTTAGAGACCGGGATCATTCAACCATCAAATAGTGAGTGGAGAAGTGCACCGGTCATCATAAAGAAAGGTGATGGGGATTATAGGTTTTGCATAGACTACAGAGATGTGAATAAAGTATCTCGCAAGGACGCGTATGCCTTGCCCAGTGTAGACACGGTTTTGGACAAGTTGCGGAAAGCCAAGTACATATGTAAGATAGACTTAAAACAGGCGTACTTTCAGATTCCTATGGATCCTGCGAGTCACAAGTATACAGCTTTCGCAGTCCTAGGGAAAGGATTGTTCGAATTTTTGCGAATGCCTTTTGGTCTTTCAAATGCCCCAAGAACTTTCCAAAGACTGATAGACGCGTTATTTGGCCCGGATGTAGAACCAAATGTGTTTGCCTACTTAGACGATATAATCATCATTGCCCTCATTTTTGTGGAGTTACTGCATTGGGTAGAGTTTGTACTGAGGAGATTGACAGAAGCTGGTTTGGTAGTGAACGCAAAGAAATGTGAGTTTTGTTGTTCACGAGTGAAATTCCTGGGTTATTTGCTGGACGCGGAAGGGTTGAGACCTGATCCAGAAAAGGTAGACCCTATTCTGAGGATTCCCGCGCCAAAAGGGATGAAAGGTTTGAGAAGTTTCCTCGGCATCATTAACTGGTATGGCCGATTCATAGAACATGAGTCAGAGATAAAAATTCCACTGACCAGATTGACGTCGAAGAAATTCCCTTGGAATTGGGGAACTGAAGAACAGGAAGCTTTCGTCACTCTGAAGAGGGCACTCACTGAAGCTCCAGTGTTAGCGAGACCTGATTTCACGCTACCATTCACGGTCCAAACCGATGCCAGCAAAGATTCAATTGGAGCGGTTTTGACCCAAGACTTTGAAGACGGAGAACATCCCATTTGTTTTGCCAGCCGTATGCTAAAAAACCATGAGAAAAACTACACAGTGTCGGAAAAAGAAATGGTGGCTGTTAAATTTGGCATCGAAAAATTCAGGCCGTATATTGAGGGTACTCATTTTACGGTAATAACCGATCACAGCGCTTTGAAGTATCTCAAAAACCTGAAGGATCCGACTGGTAGACTGGCAAGATGGGCTTTGTTTTTACAACAATGGGATTTCACGATAATTCATCGCAAAGGTGCTAATCATTACTTGCCCGACTGGTTGTCAAGAAGTTATGATGTAGACGAGGTGGGAGAAATTGTAGAGAGTGTAGATCCATGGTATGTCAAGAAATTGGAAGAGGTTAGACAGTATCCAAACAAGTATAAAGAATGGAGGGTAGACGGGGATTTGCTTTATTGTTACCGCAGAGATAAGTTGTTGGATCCAGTGTCAAACAACGAGGAAGGTTGGAAAATGGTCATTCCTACGGACCAAAGAGAGAGAATTCTTCACGATGCTCATTGTCTGACGTCGTCAGGGCATCTGGGCCGAAATAAGACCTACAACAGGGTGGCCGGAGAATATTATTGGCAGGGCATTTGGCACGATGTCCAGAACTACATATATGAATGCGAACTCTGTCAGCAGTACAAGGTCTCTCAACTGGGACCGCAGGGACTCATGGGCAGGCGAATAGTGGAACGGCCTTGGGCAGTGGTTTCAGCCGACTTGATGGAGTTCCCAATGAGCAAAACTCAAAACAAATACATCTTGGTGTTCCAGGACTTATTTACGCGATGGGTGGAGCTGAAACCTCTGCGTACTGCTACAGGAAAGAGCATAGCGAGAGCTTTTGAAGAATTAATCTTGTTCCGTTGGGAAACCCCCGACTTCTTCCTATCGGACAATGGCAAGGAGTTTCAAAACAAATAGAACTCTCAAGGTTATGATCGCCATCTTCGTGGGACACGATCATCGAACTTGGGATCAACACTTACATGAGTTCAGACATGCGGTGAACACGGCGATACAAAGTTCAACAAAGGTATCCCCGGCGTATCTAAACTTTGGTAGACAACCACAACCGGTCAAAAGTCTTCGACGAGAGTTGGAAGTGAGAGGTCCGAAGCTAGAGATGAATCCAGAAATATGGATAGATCGGATGAAGAGGTTGGATGCTTTGAGGGATCTAGTGGCGAGGCATCTTGACGAATCCAGGGAGACACAGGCAAGGGCGTACAACAAAGGTCGTAGACAGGTGACATTTAACGTCGGAGATTGGGTATGGAGACGGATTAAAACGTTATCGAACGCGGCGGAAGGAAGGTCTGGGAAGTTAGCACCCAAGTGGGACGGACCATTCAAGATTGTTAAGTTCGAACCCGCAGTGACTTATTGGTTGGAGGGAGTTGGATCTAAGGCTAACAGTATGATCCATGTGAGTCGGTTGAAGAAATATCTGAAGCCGAGGAATGGATAATGTGTATTCGATTATTCTTTTATTTTATTTTTTTTTTCTTTTTCTCTTTTTCAGGTATGTGTAGACTAACCTTGTGTTGTCTGGTTATATTATTTTTTTTGTGGTGAGGGATTCGTTGTCAACGTAAAGTCCGTAAGGGTAGACTGTACTCTCCCGTGTAGTCAGGGGAAGGTGAGGATCAAATAAATGGTAGACATATTATTATTTTGTTTGTTATGAAATTTGTTCACAGAATGGCAGAAGCGGTAGACGCAGTTAACGACTGGTCCGAGCAACTCACCGACATGTTCGTGGAGGATCACTTCCACGACATGTTGGATGAGCTAGTGGCCGAGGAATGCGCGACTTCCTTGCCGTCGGAGCAGCGACAAGCCCCAGAGGGTGAAGAGACCCAAACCCAGGTGGTGATCGCCCCGCCGAGTGACCTGCCGGACTTTGTCCCCCTCTCCCTGAGCAAGAACAGGGAGACTTCCTCATTTAATGAGGTCCTACATAGGGTGGAAGTCCTCCTCTTGCAGGAGGAGAGTGAGGGACCGTGGCACGTCATCGACGAGGTGGTCACCGAGTCGGAGGCGGGATTCGACCCGGTGGCCGAGAGCCGTGCCGCCGAGGAAGAGCTAAGGGCCTACGAGCGGCGGAACGCGGGCCGGGTCTTGCCGGAAGGGGGAGAGGCCATGGAGTTCATAGAGGAGCCCCCCCCCCCTCCAACATTGCCAGTGGGTCGCCCATTCCGTGGGAGGACATCCGAGACCAGCCGCTCGTCTCGACTACGGTGGTCGACGGAGTCCCGGTGGCCTACGCGGCCCTAAACATTTACCCAGCTGGCTACGAGGACGATCTGAGGGAGGAGGCACAAAGGGAGAGGGAAGAGGCGGCACCGCGAAGGAAGAAGAAGAAGAAGAAGAAGAACAACCCCCGACGACAATTTACCCTGGACGACTACGTCTCGGGGGGTTCCAACCCTTCCCCTCGCCGTTCTTCACCTCGCCCTCTTTCCCCGGTCACTCTACCCGTAGTAGACCAGACTCCGACGACCACGACGAATACGGACGGACCGGCCCGGGTTCCCGTTGGGCGAGGGGCCGTCAAGCGTACCGTCCGGGGTTCGAGTCCGGTCGCTCCAGCGAGCTCCGTGCCAGTTTCGACTGCCATGGAGACTGCGGGGGAGACTAGGGCTCCTACTCGGATGGACGTCGACGGCCCGCCCCCCAACGGGTACCTAACTTTCTACAACCGAGGCCTTCCAGCCAAGCTCGAAGGTCGATTGTTCGGGGGTCTGGCTATCGTGGCCACAGACCCCCACATAGACCCACCTCCCAGTTGTTGTTTCGGTTGCTGGTCCCTGAGTCATGAGACTCGCCACTGCCCTTGTTACCTGGTGAGGCCCTTCTGCGATAACTGCGGTCGCCGAGGCGTTCGGGTGGAGGAGTGCCCTCGTTGTAGTTCGGCGTACCGATTACGCCTGCGTAACCGGGAACGCGACGAAGCGAGGGCGGTCCTTCCCGTCGAACAATTTGCGGCCATGTCCCGGGCCTGAAGAAGGACTCGGTGGGACACGCCGGGCTCTGCGACCGGGGTTGTCCGCGGGGTGGAAGCGCCGGGTTCGGGACCAGTGGCGGGAGGATCGGTCTCGGGGAAACGTGCCCGGGACAGCGGTGGGGACGAGCTTGCGGAAGTCATCGAGGTTCCGGTCGCTCCTTCTCCGGCCAACCTGGTAGACGCTTCGGTCTGGCATCGCCTGGAGCCGATGATTCCGGTAGAGCCAAAAATATTAAGTACCATGGAGATTTTGCTCATGGCTCAGCGGCTCCCGGACGATGTCAGGCCCGACGTTATTCGTCAGGTATGGCGGGAGAACGAGCGACTGAAACTTCGGCGACTCGAGTAGGAAAGAATTTTTTTTGTAGACGTATATTATTATTTTTTTCTTATTTTTATTTTTTTTTTTTTGTGTGTTGTTATTTTTTTTTGTAGACAATTTGTAGACTGACGGACTGTAGACGGGTAGACCATTGTGAGGAAATTTAGGTAGACTGAGCAGTGAGTATACCACCAATCTTGTTCTTTGTGGTTTCCAGAGGTGACTGGACATTGCCAGGTGTTTTGTAAGGCGAAACATAACGGATATGTTTCGGCTTGGCAGGGGGGAGTTGCGAGGGAGTGAATCCCTCGTAAATTTTTTTTCTTACCTGGCAGTGTCACGTCACCTGGGAAAAAACAATGAAATAATTAAATTGTTTGTTTACTTTCCCAGGTGATAACCATGCCACTTTCTCGCGCAGCAGAAGCCGACCACGTGGCGACGATCGCCATCGGCTGGACGCTGCTGTTGCAGCAGCACGAGCACCCAGCGCGCGCACGACACATATACACACACACATGTTCACCACCCGGGAAGGCTCTCCCGGCCGAGGGCGCGCGCGTACACACACATACACCACACACGGGTTCCGATTCTCCGTCGGGGAGTTTTCGGCGACGGAGGAGGTGCGCGGCGCGTGTCGGCAGACGACGCAACTGCGTCGCCAAGCGCGTGCGCGCACGCTCACCACAGTAGACACGGGCGTGAGTGAGATATTTTTTTTTTTTCTGTATTGTGTACGTTGCGCGAACAATGTGTGCGTATGGGGGAGAGCGAGAGAGAGAGTATGTGCGCAAGGGATATGGTAACGCAGTGAGTGCCTCGTGTGCATTTTTTTTATTCTTATTTTGGATTTTCGCGCGTACTATAGGTGGCGTGGCGATCGCCACCGGAAGATTGTAGACGGGGGCGTGATTGGGTGTTGTGGCGTGAATGTGTATGATTGGTGGACAAATGACTGTTCCTCGAGTATGAATGGGGCTTAATTGGATTGATTTTCGTTGATTGGTGGAGAGTGTTTGGAGGGGATGGTGAGGAAGGAAGTCGAGTCAGAGAGACGCGGGGAGCGTCACTCTGTTCTCAGTAGCCACAGCGTGAGGTAGTGTTTGAGAGTGTGATTTTTTTAGTTTCTTTGAGTAGACTTTTTCCTAAGTTCCCTTTTCCTCATTTTCTTTAGCTGAGTTGTAGACATTTTTTTTTCTTTATTCACAGCTAGGTACAAGAAGAATTCGAAGACTTGGGTTATTTCCTTCTTGCAATACCGAGAGTTGAAAAACCAGAGAGTAGCCATTTTGGGGCATCAGAGAATTTTGGTTGAAATTTTTGTAACGTAAGGTTTTTGTTTTATTTTATTGGAAACTTTATAAAGCATGGTTTTCCGGAAATTTTGTACATAGCACGATAAATGAGAATTCTGTTTGGCTATTATTAAAAGTTTATTAAGTTCGATAGAGTTTTTTTTTGTCTTGGCGCGGCGTCGTTACCTGCCATTTTGTAGACTATTTTATAGTTTGTTTAATTCCTTTGTTCTCAAATTAAAATTTTATTTTTTGTAATTGTAGACTTGATTTTTTTTATTTTTGTAGACAAGAATAAAAATCAAATTTAACCTAAAATTTTTGTAATAATTTATTTTCTCTCTCTCTAGCTCGGCAACCGTTTCGGAGGTTTTCTCTCCGTGGAAACCCTGACCCCAGATTAAGGAGTTTTCCCCTAGAGTTTTTGAGAGAGATTTTTCTTGTAACGGGAGGGCCCGGGAAACTCCGTTAATTTTCTAAGGGAGGCCCTTTTCTTAAGAAATACCCCGTTACAACTGTTAAAAGCAGCTGATTCTGCTTGTTTTATTCGCACCAGGCCTACAGCTCTGCTTCGCTTTGCCCTCGGTACTTTCAAATCGTCCTGGTGATGACGTCGCACTAGTGTCGATATGCACTATTTTCATACCTTCGGGACGAAAACACCAATTTCCCTCACCGGGTCCGAGAGGGACTTGGGGTTTTCCTCCGGTCGTAATGAAAAAAACATTACAAACATCGCAGGAAAAGAATTAGCCAACCGCCTTCCGCTCAGGCGTCAATTTAGTTTTGCTAGGGCTGGCCAATACTTTTCCATCGCTAGGTGAGTAATATACTATTTACTTCGCAAATTATCCTCAAGTGCCCTTTTTCGTATCATCCGTGGTACTACTCAGAATTGATTTGATCATGGCTGACGATAGGTCTAGATGATTGTTCGATTTGTTTTTTCATAAACTAATTCTTAAGAGGTCAGACCTCATCCTATTTTGCCTACATAAAATTCGCCCCACCCTAATATATATATATTACTCTATTTTATTGGTAAGCAACTTTTTTAAATCATTTAGTGCTTGGAACTTTATTACTAATAGGAATTAATGGGTAAAATTTTTGTTTTCTGGAAAGCTCTTGAGTTCATTTATTACTTAGTACGGTAAAAAATGCAAAAAAAAAAAAAATTTCTCGTTCACTCGAGAGCGCCAAGTATAAGTAATTAAATACTTGTTAAGTAATTGTATTATCGCAAAACACTCTTATTATTCGGGCCCGCCAATTTTTTTGAAAAATTTTTTTCAAAAAAATAATGTTTGAGAAAAAAAATCCCGCTTGCTAGACTCTGAAAGACCGTTTCTTCAGTTTTTAAAAATTCATCAAAAATTGTTAAAAAACGGCCAAAATGAGTGAAAAAATCGACTTTTTAGGCATATACAAAATTTGTAACGGCACTTCAGGACTCTGTAATCGTAAAAAGGTGTTTATAAGATGCATATTTATTGAAATGATGAGTTATGGGCCTCAAAAAAACTAATTTTTATGAAAATCAAGCAGATTTTCAAAAAAATCATGAAAATAGCAAAAAATACGACAAAAATCATATATATGTCGCTTGGCACAACAGAAAATTTTAACCTAACGTGTCCAGACTTCACGTACTTTCAAGTTAGGTATGAAGTCAAACTTTTGTCGCTATCAGAAGTCAATATTCAAAAATGACCCTAGAACGCATCACCCTAATGTACAGCTGAAGGCGTTACAATTTTATTGATTCTTTTTCACCAATGCAAACGTTCGTTTAATCTGTTTTCAAATTAAAAGTTAAACCATGTCAAGCATTAAATATATATTTTTTTTTTATCTTCACAGAAACCAAAAGCAAGATCTAAAGGAATTCTACCTACTACTTTACCTTTAGTTTCTTTTGACCAAATTGCACTTCTCTGCGTGCCATCGCGGTTTTCTGTATTTAAATAACTTAGCGGATCATCTCTATCTAGGGAACAAAATACTTTTATTGCTACGGATATACCTGGGTACATGTTTCAATTTCTAGTCCGTTTAGTGATGCAAAATGACGACGTTTTTCAAAATCGGTCCCGTCACTGGTCATTTGGATTGTCTTACGACCGTCTTAGGACCGTCGCCAAAAGCTGGCATTTTTGTATGCCAGAATGACGGTCCTTAATTTTTTCGTCCCGTCCCAAAGACGAGACGTCCTGGGACGGTCATTTTGCATCTAGATAGATGATGGAGTAACATTATTTATTTAATAAAATTTGATTTTTAAATGTAAAATTAACAATACATATTGGTTTTAAATAAATAACTTAATTTCATCAGTTTTAAACAAATTTGATTGCAAAAAAAAGTTATTAAAAATTGTTAAATATTTGGGTTTGATGTACTATAGATGAGGGTGTCATGGATTTATAATCCTTGACGTAATTATTTTTAAGGAATGAGATCTTCGTCTCTTTGGAACAACTACTTACGAGGAAGCGTTAAACTCCAGCGAATCGAGAAATTGGCAAAAAGCAATGAACTCCGAGATTGTGAGCTTAAATAAAAACAAAACATGGGTTGTTGTTGACAAACCTAAAGGTAAGAAAATAATTGATGTTAAATGGGTTTACAAAAAGAAAAATGATAATACTTATAAAGCCAGACTAGTAGTTAGAGGCTTTCAACAGAAAGAATGTTTAGAAAATGTTTATTCACCCGTCGGTAAAATACAAACTTTAAAAATTCTATTAAGTAACAGTTGTGCAAATAATTTATTTGTTGAGCAAATAGACGTTGAGACAGCATTTTTAAATGGCAATACGAAATCCGAAGTTTACATTTATGAACCTAGAGGTTATGAAACTGGTAAAAATAAAGTTTGTAAATTATTGAAAGCTCTTTACGGTTTGAGAGAAAGCTCTAGAACTTGGTACGAATATTTTAATGATTTTGTTGAAAAGTTAGGATTTAAAAGAAGTAATTATGACTATTGTTTGTACGTAAATAACAAAGGCAAAGATCCAATATATATTTTAGTTTTTGTTGATGATTTATTGATTGTTTGCAAAGATCTTGATAAGATCAGAGAGATTAAAACTAGTTTAATGCAAAGATTTGTTATGAAAGATTTGGGTAAAATCAAGATTTATATAAGTATTGATATAGATTATAGTAAAGATATGAAATTGATGACTTTAAGTCAAACAAAATATATTGAATCTTTGGCTGAAAAATATAATCTTGAAAATTCGAAATTATATGAAACTTCTATGGAGAGTAATTTGAGATTGAATCAAGCGACAGAAGTTGATGAAAGAATGAAATATCGTAATTTAATTGGCGAATTATTATATGTCAGCACAGGCACTAGACCTGATATTACTTATAGTGTTAATTATTTAAGTAGATTTCAAAGTTGTTACGATCAAACACATTATAAATATGCTTTAAGAATTTTAAAATATGTGTATAAAACGAAGAATTTAAAATTGACTAAAAATGATAGGAATGTAAATAAAGTAAAATTAGATTGTATAGTTGATTTAAACTTGAATTCAATTATTTTTTAGTAAAAGTTTACTATCAACTTATCCAATTTAGGTGTCGTTCAATATCGATAAAATCATTCGGACTCGACGGAGCCGCGGATTTATTAATTAGAATAATATTACTTTTCAAAGGATCAATTAAAAAAAAGTTATTAGATTTCTAAGTCTTTTTATTTTTAGTTTAATACAGCTTCTTCTTTTAGGTGATGCATGAATATCTTTGGTCGACTGTTAATCGTTAATCTGCGGCTAGCCGCGGCTGCGTCGAGTCCGAATGATTTTATCGATAATGAACGACACCTTAATTGGATAAGTTGATAGTAAACTTTTACTAAAAAATAATTGAATTCAAGTTTAAAAAAAAAAAAAAGAAAAAAGATGCGTAAAAAAGAAAAGAAAAATTTACTTAAAACTCGTCCGGAAGATGATTCTTTGATTTCTGTTCATATTCCAAAAAAATATCAGCAGAATCAGAGTAGGAATTTTAAATAATTTGAGTGAAAATTAATTAAAGAAATAAAACTGAAAAAAATTTATTAAAAACTCGTCCGGAAAATGATTTTTGATTTCATTTCATTTATCTGTTCGTATCCCCGAAAACATAATATCAAAATCAGAGTAGATACTTGAATTAATTTATAATCAAAGTTAAAAAAAATAAACAGAATTCACTGCAACTCTACTGAAAGATAATTTTTTATTTATTTTTTATTTTATTCATCTGTTCGTATCTTTCGGGATAAATTGATTAATACTAACATAGATTTGAAAGTAACAACATATATACTTTTCTTTTAGTTCTGTCCAAAAAAACCACTCGCCGTAAATTCTTACCTTTTTAAAGGTCTTTCTTTTTAAAGATTTCATTTCTTTCGCTAGGTATGAGGTGAAACTAAAAAAAAATGGTAAAATTTACCAATTGATACCTGAGTAGAACAAACAACTTATGACTCCATTCAGATGAATGATTTTATCGATATTGAAGGACAATTAAAATGAATTGATTTTGTTGTATACTTTTTTTACTGATTTTTAAACATCAAGTATAAAAAAAAATTTTTATTTTGATAATTCTGTTATAGCAACTATAGCAGTAAAAACCCAAGTTGCCGTTGGTATCTTACATTAAAAAAATTTTTTTTTTAATTTTATTTATCTTCAGGCTTTAAAAAAAAAAATGATATTTTAATAACTATTAATTTTTTATTTTTCAAACTATTTAATAATTATTAACTTAAGTTTATTTTGATTAGTTAATTTTTTATTCTTCAGTTCTCAATTAAAATGAGGGTAAAATAAATTGAAAAGATTTTTTTTTCTTAGTTATGTGTTGTTGTTGCTCTGCAAAAGGAGTTTTGGCGTAAGAACCAAACTATTCTTAAATGAATTTTTTGAGATTTTTTTTTTTTTATTACGCAGTCAAAAATATTTTCTCAAATCTCTGATCTTACTAGATTGTTTTATATTTATTTCATCATTTTATTTACTCTAAATCTTAACTTTTCAGGCTTGAAGCATAATAGTTTCATTCAAAATATTATCTATTTGTAAAAAAAAAAAAATAAAATAACTTAAAACACATCACTATGACTAAACTGACTTAAATCCCACACAATTTGAAGGTTTCACAAAAATATTGTGATTTGTAGTTATATAACAGATACTGTACCGATAAAATTTTTGGTGATAAAATTTATTATAATAACAATTTTTGCAACATGTCTGACAAGTTGAACAACCCCATAAGACATTGATCACCATCACATTTAAATGCAGCAAATGTCAATGACCCAGTTGAGGTAGTTGGTATACAGCGGATAAAACTAAAATTAAACTTGATAGTCAGACAAATTCATCTTGGAAAATAAACTGAGAACAATAAACCTTATCCGTGTTAGTGTATTGACTCAGAATTTATAAATTCCAGTGATGATTTAAATGTATTTACTTATCTGACAATTTGAATAACCCCATAGGACATGGGGGGTCTTTGATTGAATTAATCACCATCACATTTAAATGCAGCAAATATCAATGACCAAGTTGAGGTAGTTGATATACAGTGGATAAAACTAAAATTAAACTTGATAGTCAGACAAATTCATCTTAGAAAATAAACTGAGAACAATAAACCTTATCCGTGTTAGTGTATTGACTCAGAATTTATAAATTCCAGTAATGATTTAAATGTATTTACTTGTCCGACAATTTGAATAACCCCATGAGACATTGATCACCATCACATTTAAATGCAGCAAATGTCAATGACCAAGTTGAGGCAGTTGGTATATAGCGGATAAAACTAAAATTAAACTTGATGCTCAGACAAATTTATCTTCAAAAAAAAAGTGAGAACAAAATAAACCTTATCAGCTCAGAACCGTACACTTCAAAGATGATTCCTACTTACTGACATCTATTAATAATTCAAAGGATGTGCTTTTATTATAAAAAAGTGCATTCAACTTAAACCTGTATATACAATACATAGACTTCATATCAAGAATAATCATTCACTCACTCAAAAAAAACTTCTCTCATTCAAAAAAAAAATTCATTTTTCACTGGATAAATAAACCTCTACAGCTCCAACAGAAGATTTCACAATTTTTCAACTCACTCTAACTCATAGATGATTATCATATGGCAACTTTAGATATTTTCTTTTGAAAAATTATAGCCAAATTATTGATCATTAAGGTTAACGGTCATAATAGTTATTAATTAAATTATGTTAATTGTGAATTTAGCGTGATACCGCTGTATATTTTATTGTATATTACTTTCTTAATTACTTAATTATTTCTAAATCATGTAATAAAATAATAACAATTATGACCACTGTCTTCTACTCAGCTGCTTGCCTGAGCTATGCGGCCTGAGCTGTCTGCTCAGAGACAGAGCAGTGTCAGCGGCCCCGGCGGCTCGGCCTCTTGCGTACGCGCACCTCCTCTGCACAGCCTACTCGCATGCCTTGCTGCAGGCTGCAAGAGTGAGACAGCGTTACGTAAGATCCGGTTGAAGCCACATGCAGCGCATGTAGAGAACCGGATGCTCAGGGACTGGAAACGAAAAAATCTAAAGCAAATCAGTGCTTCGAATTTTGAGACGGTCATAACTTTTTAACTTAGAACTTTTTCAGGATGATTTTTTTTTAATCTTCTCAGGGGATCATAGGCTACGCGTAGAATGTATGGTCAAGGAAAAATAATCATCCTAATAGTGTTTTTATCATGAGCGACCTAACCTTAAACCGAAATTCAAAGTATATAAAGCGGTACGCTTTCACGGTAGTCGGTTTTAATAAAAACCCACTCGCCGTCAAGGGCTACCGCCCTTTAGGATTCAGATTTTGCGGGTGATAATATAGATAGAAAATCAACAACAGGTTTTGTAATTAGACTTTTTGGTTATTTGATTTATTGGAAAACGCGAAAACAGAATACGGTGATAAAATGTTCAACTTTTGCTGAATACACTGCTTTATCGGAGGCAGTAACTGAAATATTATTTATAAAAAATTTGTTGAATGAATCGTTTAATTTGAGGATAGAAAAACCGATAAAAATTTATGAAGATAAATTTGGTGCGCTAGCAATTGCAAAATACGGTAACTTTACAAAAAATTCAAAGCACATTGAAGTGCAATATCATTATGTTAATGAGAATTATGAAAATGGCGTGATTGATATTGTAAAGATAGATTCTAAATTTAATTTAGCTGATTTATTTACTAAAAGCTTAGATAAAACAAAATTTGTTAAAATCAGAAATGCGTTAAGATTAATTTGAAATAATTAGATTATAAGATGAGTTTGTAAAATTAAATTTTAAGAACAGTTATTAAGATGAAAGTAAAATGTCGTAAATTCAAGGAGGCGTGTTAAATTATGTGAATATTCCGACATTATAATATTATTTGAATACACGCGGTATGAGTGTCGTGTGCAAAACTGCTGTACGCATGCGTGTTCTGAAGCTACTGACGAAGACCGACGGCGAAGCTACTCTCTCTCTCCGTTCTGTTGCTCGCGCGTACGGTCACGCGATGTAAGGCTTATCGAAGCCTAGTATATTTATTTTATACAATAAACTATATTAATTATTTTAACCAGACAGAACCTTTATTTAACGATCCTCGATCCTTTATTCACAACAATAATAATAAAAAATGTTGGGGCTATAATTTTGCAAAAAAAGAGCGGTAATTATGAGATATAAACAACAAAAAAGTCGTAAATCAACATTTAAATAGAGACTATCTCAAAGTGCGTGTGTACCGAAGGCACGCCACCTTCAAACTGAAATCATAAAGAAATTATAAAGAAATTATAAAAAAAAAAAAATTATTCGTACCAAAAAAAATAGGTTAGGTTTGCATACACATCAGTTACTACACAAACTTATTTGAATAATAACAAACGATGATTGTCTTAGTAATGATTCTACCCCTAAGACCCAGCAGAATTTTGGTTTCAATATGACGGCTGGATTTCCAGCTGTATTTCCAAAAGAAATTTTTTTTGGTTAATATTGCTTATATTCAAGTTATTATTCATTTTTCAATAATTTCGAAAAAATTGAACTTACTGTTAGGTTTTTTCAAAATTTTCCAGCTGGATTTATCCAGCCGGATTTGTCCAGCTTCATTTCCAGCTGGAGTTTTAGCTTCACAAATCTAGCTGGAAAATTAAAAAAAAAAAATAAGTTCAATTTTTTCAAAATCATTGAAAAATAAATAATAACTTGATTTTAAGCAATAGTAACCAAAAAAATTTTTTTTTGAATTCCAGCTGGAAATCCAGCCGTCATATTGGTACTGAAATCCAGCTCAAAATCCAGCTGGATTTTAGGGGTAGGGGAACGCAGAAAATTAGCTTTCAGTTGTGAATTATAACCGACATTAAAATCTATGTTTTAATTTATGCATTTTTTTTTTTTTTTTTTTAGTTTGTTACATTTAATAGTTCAATACTTCAATTGGTCAATAGTTCTCTATATATCTATTGAACCATGCCTACCAAACGTAAACGAATTGAATGGTGTGGCTGAGAAATTTAATGAAACGATCATGAACTCCGTGAGATGTTTGATGTAATGAGGCTGACGTGAATAATAGATACTGTCCAGAAGTTGTAAAAACAGCTGTTTATTTAAAAAATAGAACTTTTACGAGAAGTACGATAGAAACTAAAACACCTTTTGAGATATTTTTCGGTAAAAGGCCGAATTTGAGTAACATAAAATTATACGGTAGTAAAGTCTTTGTTAGAGTACCGGACGTAAAAAGAAATTCTAAATGGGATAGAAAAGCCGACGTGGGTATTTTGATAGGTTGTGATAACGTCGGATACAAAGTTTTAATTAACGGTAGAATTTTTGTTGAACGACATGTTGAGGTAATTGAAAATAAAGATAGTTTAATCGGTTATAATGGGGAGGAAGAAGAAAGTGATTTTAGTGATGATAATGATTCTTGTGAGAGCATTTCGAGTAAAAACTCTGAATCCGATGTTTTAATGAAAGAATCTTAAAGTGAGAAATTGATCGATAAACAAAATAAAAGTCCGAAAATTAAAAGTAAGATATCACCCCCGAATATTTTGAGAAGGTCTACTAGAGACAGAAAGAGACCAGATTTTTATAGCACGAATTTGGCTGATACGAAAGTAATTTATGTAAATTTAGTTAACGCGGAAAGTCCATCAAGTTATTACGAGGCTATTGAATGCGATGAACGCGATTTGTGGAGAGAAGCGATGGAAAAAGAGATGGATTGTTTGTTGAAAAATGAAACGTGGAAATCACCCCCGAATATTTTGAGAAGGTCTACTAGAGACAGAAAGAGACCAGATTTTTATAGCGCGAATTTGGCTGATACGAAAGTAATTTATGTAAATTTAGTTAACGCGGAAAGTCCATCCAGTTACTACGAGGCTATTGAATGCGATGAACGCGATTTGTGGAGAGAAGCGATGGAAAAAGAGATGGATTGTTTGTTGAAAAATGAAACGTAGAAATGAGTAGAAAAACCAAAAAATGCGAAAGTCTTGGACTTAAAATGGGTTTTCACAAATAAATCTGATAATCGGAAAAAGGCTAGATTAGTGGTGAGAGGTTTTCAGCAGAGAGAAGTGCTTGAGGACATATACTCACCAGTAGCTTGGGTGCAGACGTTGAAATTATTGTTGTCATTTTGTTGCCAGAAAGGCTTATTTATTCACCAATTAGATGTTGAGACAGCTTTTCTAAATGGTTAGGTTAAGACAGAAGTATTTGTGAAACAACCAATAAAGTCATTATTCAGTCTGAGAGAAAGTCCGAGAGATTGGTATGAATGTCTCGATGATTATTTAACCAAATTAGGATTCGAAAGAAGCGAGAGTGATTATTGTTTATATACTAAACGTGAAGGAAATTACGATATGTACATAATTTTGTTTGTAGATGATTTATTGATTTGTTGTCAAAATATTGGAATGCTAGAAAAAATAAAAAATAAAATGTCTGATAAATTTAGTATGAAAGATATGGGTAAAGTGAATACATATTTAGGTATAAATATAAATTATAGTCGTAAAACCGGTAAGATGACATTAGATCAGACTGATTATATAAATTCGTTAGCGAAAAAATACAATGTAAACAATGCGAAATTATTTCGAACGCCTATGGAGCAGAACTTGAGTTTACAACCCGCACAATCATCTTCAACAGATTTGAGATATAGAAATTTAATTGGTGCTTTGTTATATATTAGAACGAGTACTAGATTGAATATAAGCTATAGTGTGAATTACCTTAGTCGTTTTCAGAATTGTTATGATGAAACACACTATAAGTATGCGTTGAGAATTTTGAAATATTTATACTTGACTAAAGATTTGAAATTGACCTTTTGTTGAGATTTTAATGCTGATTTGATTGATTGTTACGTTGATGCTGATTGGGCAGGTGATTAAGTAGATAGAAAACCTACAACTGGATACATTAACGAAAGCGTAAAGTAGAATTAAGTTTGAAAAATTCCGTGAAAACTTGCGAATTGATTAAAGTTAGATTGGAAAGAAAATTATTATTGTATACGAATAAAATATCACTAGGCGAGTACTGAGATAATTATTATAATGATACTGTGAATGAACGAATAAAATAATGAAATTGTTTCAAATTGTTGAAGCGAAAATTTAAGGAGGTGTGTTGAGAAATAAGGTAAATCTCCGCTTCAACGGGAGAGCGGCACGTACGTGTGTGTGTGTATGTGCAGTACGAGTATGCGTGAGTGACACATGCGTGAACAGTGCTGCTTGTAGTAGTCGCAAAGAGTCGTCCGTAAGAGACACCACGTGCATCGGGAGGTACGTTATTAATGTGGAAGCAAAACTACAATCATACTTATTAATAAATAATAGTAAATATAACGATCTACGAATTATTAATCCTCTGATAAGAAAATCCCAACAGCATCAATTTTAATTTTTATTTTATCAAAGTTTATTTCCCTAAAAAAGACCTTGAGACTTTAAAAGTATCAGAATTTTGTATGTTTTCTCGGTAGTAATTGCTAAAAAATGACAAAAAACACGTTTTTTGAGACTTCGATGATTTTTAACTCTAAAAATATGCACTATAGAGAAAAACTTGCAAGAACACTTTTTCTTTGTTTTTTCTCAAAGATGATGAAAAAAAATTTTTTTTAACCCTTAAAGTACACACCCAAATCCAGAACTGCCACACTGACAGTTATGTGGGGTATTTAACACCCCGTGTGTACTTTAAGGGTTAACATAAAAATCTATTTTTGCAATTGTTAAAATTTGTTAATAACAAATTTCCTGAGCACTTTTGACAATCCTTACGAACATATTCGTAATCTGTGAGACAAAATACATAGAAATCACTTGAAAAATAGGCAGTAGCTCGAAAGCCTATGAGATCGTACCTAAAACGATAGGTACAGGGTTATGTGATAAGTAGAAAAAAAAGGTAGCAACAGAGTTAGCATAGAAGTATAAACAGATGTAAAAACAAGAAAAAGTAAATCAGTAGTAACCTAAGTAGAAAAAGTGGAAAGTACAAATATAGGAATCAGGGAAGTCACAGAGGTAGGTACTATAGTGGGCAAAACTAAAGGAACAGTAGTTATTTTACTAGGTATGCCTCGACATAAAAATGAAGCATGATGAAAGTTTTTAATTTTTTAAATAAATTAAGATGATTGAGCACCATATTTTTGGTCAGATAAATAAAAAAAGTTTTTTCGCGATATTTATTCATTAAATTAAATGATGATTTCAATAGCTTTTAATTCCCTTTATAACTTTTAAAACGAGAGTTTTAATGGAAACCACATATATATATCAAAAGTTACTAATCATAAGAAGTTCGATTATAAAAATCAGATTTAGATGAATAAAACGCTTTGGATGTCTTTTTTTTAGTTTTTTTTTTTTTTTCTTTTTTATTCTTTCAAAATGATGAAAAAATTTTGTTACGGAGTGGACCACTATTCGCTCGTGAATATTTCGGTTCATTCGCTCAACTTTAAATTGATAGACTACATGGCTCCATGTATGAGTCTAGGCGGGGACTTTAGTCCCAATTCTCACTCCCACGCGCCGTAGTGCTGAGCAGTACCGCTGTCGCCGTTGCTGCTGCCACAGGCCTCGCGTGCTGGCTTCTGGCTTTGGTGCTCAAGTGTGTGTGTGTGCAGCAGAGAGCTCTCCCGGCTTTTTCACGGTTCTTCTCAACGGCTCTTCTCATCGCCTTTTTCACCAGGTAGTCCCGGAACCTGCCTTTTCACCGTGCACCAGCTCATCCGGACGATCACACACAGTAATTCTGTGATCATCAACAACCTCGGAGCCGCGCCATTACCACGTGTACCAGCTACTCTTTACCGGTGGTCCACGGAGAATTTTTCTGGTTCAAGGACAATCCTCACTCATCAAACATCTCCAGGTATTCAGGTGCAAGGAACAGTCATTTCCTTGCCCCTTCTCACTTTTCATTTTCTCTAGCACAGAATTTACGACTCTGTACCGATTTCGTCTATCTCAATGTGCACAAGCACGTAGCCATTTCGGCCATTCTCTCTCTCTCTCTCTCTCTCTCTCTATCGGGTTATCTCTCTCTATTTTCAAGGACACTCTCTGCTGCTACTCGACCAACGCTCACACCTTTTAATGTAAATAAGAAAACTCTCATAATTTAAGTTCAAATCAATATCGGTGTTTACATTTACTTATGACTTGACTGTTACGCTCAGGCCTCTCTCTCTCTTCAAGACAACGCTCGTGAATAGACGGTTTCACTCGCCATTTTGTGAAACTTCTCTGGTTTCTCTTGGTTCTTTCTCGTGACTCTTTCTCAACGTAGTCATCTCATCAGTACAGTCAACTCGACGAATCATCTACTTAGTGTTGGCTCAACTCGGAAGACATTTGATCTTCAATTAACTCAAACGGCTCGGCTTAATTCAATTCTTGGGTTAACTGCTCAGCAAGGAGAGCTTTCATGCGTGGCATCTTCAGGTATTTCGCTCAGAACCGGTAACAATAATTTACCGGTGCTTTAACATTGCCCTTCTCACAGCCAGAAAATCAATAAAATTACTGTGCATTCTCTTGCTCTCTTTCTCTTTTCTTTGTGCTGTCTTACACGCAGCCATTTTCTTTCCAAGGCCATTCTCTGTTGCTTTGCTTACCTCAACTGTACTCAAGCAAAACTGGTATTTATGGTTTGTATTAATATAATCAAATTCGTCAAGAGTTTTGACTAGGCGGTTTCTCAAATTAATTAATTTTCTTTACACGGAAATTAATGCTGGCAATTCTCAATTCAACGTATTCTCATATCTCAGTTTCTCTCTTTAATCAGTTATTATTCTCTCTCTCAAGCTCATTCGCAGCTCATTTGCATTAATTCATTAAATTCAACTTAACGTTCTGGATAGTTCTCTTAAGTATACTACACTGATTTATTTTATCTCATTTTACATTTCAACTGGAGCTGGCTCCATAGTGATTCTCCATAATTTATAATTAAATTATTTTATACTTTGATGATTTGTCTTATTCTATTTTATAGTAATGAGCTCATGTTATCAACATCAAACTTATTAAGCTGTCAATACACATTAACTACTTAAATTTCATACTTGTTGATTAATTATTAAGAGATTTAATAAAAGTTATTAAACTTGAACCTTTTTTTTTGTAAATAATAATATATTCTTAGAAAATAAAATTCAAATAAACTTAATTAATGGTCTACTCAATTTATTTGGCAACCCTCCCCTACCAGCTTATAATCCGGCAAATAAAAATAAAATTAATGAAGCAGTAAATCCGCAACAAATTTAAACTGAAAAAAATTATAACTGTTACAAGATGTTATTTACTGGCACGTCGGAACCGAAATTTGAGCCTGATTTTCCATATTTTCATTATTATTTCCAATATCGTACTGGACTCAATACTAAAAAAAGAAAAATGTGAAAAAAAAAATTGATCAAATTTCAGCCAAAACTCTAAAAGAAATTTGTACTTTTTGATTATTTTAATTTTCGCTCTATTTTTGAGAAAAAAGTCTTTACCAGTTCTTTTTTTAAAACATAGGCTGTTAATTAGCCGTTGGTTTCCCATAGATCCCTCTTTGCAGGTTATTTTTTTTTTTTTATTGAATAAAAATGTATCAAAAATTAAAATCAATTTGCTGTTTATATTTTTGAAACTTATCAAATTCAAAAGTTGTTTTAAACTTAAGTTTTTTGTTTTAAACTAATTCTATAAATCTCTGTTCTCTCTAAATATATTCATGAGGAACCACATAAATTTTGCTTTATTAAATAAAAATTATTTTCTTTGTTGGGCAAATTTTCATAAGTAAAAAGAAGGGCAGGCTGCAGTCCCCTAGTTGCACCATTTGTACTTTCTCTGAATAATTACGGTTATATTTGAATCATGATTACGTGTTGTCACATTCAAAACGTTTTTTTTCTATAAATCCTTGGTTAAAGTGCGTCAAACTCATAAAGTGGATGATTATTGATTTTTTACTCAAAACCTATGCACTTTTCGAAAAATAACCAAGTATACTTTTCGTTTTGAAATATAACGCATAATACGACAGTATTTTTTTCAACATCAAATTCTGACTTTTTTGGATATTTACCGCCATGTTGATCCGCCATTTTGTTTTCATAAAATTACAACTACATGATTTTAACCTACAACTTACATTCATCACTTCTGAGATGCTAAATAATAATTTTAACACTTTCTTCTATTGAAAAATTGTATTTTTTGACTTGAAATCATCCATGCTCTACCAAAATCGTCACCTAACCTCAAAATTTCATGACGGCTTCAATTTTTAGATTTTTTAAAAATTTTCTGGACCCCTTACTTTTTTTTTAAACTCTCCAGAAAAGTTCACTCGAGGCTAATATATATATATATATATGGGTCAAATCAATACTTTTAAAAAAACCCGTCCGCACGAGGTTGAAAGATCTTTCTGCAATTTTTTGACGTTAAAGTACCATTTAAAACAAGACTTTTTCTGCAAGAGGTCACTATCACATTTATACCGCGTGCAGCATCTTTAAAATTAACAGTACGTCTAGTAAAAAAAAGTTGAGTCCAAACAGATTGAAACAGTATTTGAAGATAATATTAAAATTTATCGCCACTTAAGGTAGGACCGGACAAACTAGAAAGAGATGTGTTAAAAATCTAAAACTTTAGGAAGTTGAAGATAAATATTAAAAAATGACGCCACTAAATTTTCAGAACCAGGGGGTTTTTCGTTTTTGAGTAATGAATATTCAAATCGCGTCAATTTAACCCGTAGTCTTATGGGAGAGCACATTTTTTATAAAATTTTTACAAAATTCCATGTGATCAGGTTATCAGAATATTTGTCAGTTTATCTAGAATGCACAAGAATCACATAGAATTAATTAAATCATCCATTCGGTTCCTCTAAGTATTGATAAAAAACAAAAATATGTGTTTTAGGTTAAAAAAGCTTCTGCTGCTAATGCACTTCTATATCTATATTCGCGTGAAGCTAGTCAAATGTTTAACCGAAAATGCATCTTGACTAGAGCCGTAGGTGCGGTCCTACCTTAACTGAAACAACCAAAACAAATTTTTACTACTCATCATTGAATCATTGAAAATTTTGTATAAAAACCTTAAAAATAAATAAATATTTTCTCAAATACTGAAGTCTTTCTCAAATAACGGAACCATAACTCCATTAATTGCTGTTTAAGATTTTGCGCCTCTTTTTGACAACTACACCAGTCAGCTGAGCTACGGACGCCATGAAAGTCACGGCTGCGAACATCCACCTGCACCAGTCTCGCTCCACCCGTGATCGCGACCTCATCGCATCGTGGGTCTTGCGAGGGCGACTCGTTTTCTACGCCCTTGTTCGGCTCACCAGAGAGCTCGAGGCCTCCCGGCCAAAACGGCGAGGCTCTCGACTCTCTTTGTGTATAAAGTTCTGTTAATTATAGTTAAAGTGTTTGTTATTAAAAGTGCTTTACTTATTTTTACCTTTGATCACACACCTAAATCCTAGAGTTCGTTGCCTCTTATGAAAAGGTCCTTTAATAAACTAATCTAGTTCTCGAACATTTGGTCTTAGCCGAGCCGGATCAGCCACCCTTTTTGACAGTGCATTTTGAGGTATGTTTTTAAGTGAAGTGCTTTTGTGAAGAACACTACCACACTCCTCTTGCCATGTACAAGAGCAAGCGGGAGACCTAAAATCCAAAATCATCGAAAGAAGGACGCTGCCCTTCGCCTTTTTCTCCAGAGCGTACAGTGCGACGCCGCTGGCACGACAAAGAGAGCAAGGAGCAGTTTACTTATCATCAACTGACCATCTTGTGCCATTACTTTAAGCACACGGCAAGGAACGCCATACGCACATAATTTTAGAGCAAAAGCGGCCATTTTGTGCTTCATCGGTCCTGCCCGGCAGAAACAACTAAGCAGCTTGGCGCTGGACACAGTAGCAGCAGTGACGTCATTTACAGCTCCGAGCAGCGAAGTTGTGACGTCAGACCATCTGACCCCCCATGATTGGGTCTGCAGCCGCGCCAGGCCAAGCAGTCGGCGCGCGCGGGCAGCGGTGCCAAACCCCCCACACATTCATCGATTCAAGACGATGAGCCGACGGTGGTCTCTCTACGCGTCATGCGGACCACACTGCTGACTGTAAGAGCGAGAGAGACAGCAGCAGCAGCGCTGTGGGTACTTGGACACAGCGCATGCAACAGGTCGCGTGCTAGTTTTTCGGCGTATCAGCGTGCAACGACAACAACAGCAAAGCTCATCTGCAGCACTGGTTGGCGTCGTTGGATTGTACCTATTTTCTTTTGGTGTGTTTATTCTGATTTTTACTATTTATTAGATTCCAAATCTAATGTTGCTTATATTTTGTTATAACTTCTAAGGTCATATTTACATGTTTTCTCTCACTAAATTTCTAACCTCAAAGTTAGTTGACATTTTCAGTTTGTTCCTTTTCGCACTATAGTTGCCCTTTTTTCTCTAAGCTTAATAAGATTGTTTTTGTTTTCTTCTGTTGTTTATCCTTTGGTGTACAGGTTGAATATTTACATTTACATTATTTTTTAAGATTTTAGTTCTTAGCCTTAATTCTTTTTGCAACAATCTTTTGGAGAAACTTTTTGTAACTAATTATTAATAATTTTGAGTTGAATTAAATTTAAGTTGGATTATTTAGAGTGCAACACTCTTGTTTATGAGCAAATTAAATTCAAACTTGTTAGTTTTTACCATAAACTTATCAAGTTTTAATAAACAATGATATGAATATTGGCATATTAGCTAAATTTTCGTTAAAATAAAGACTGATTCACACTGAATTTACAGGTTTACTGCCTGTTTATGAAATCTGCACACCTTGAAGCTGGATCCAGACACCAAAACATCTCAAGCGAAGGATCAACGAGGGCTTTCCTCACCATTGGGTAGTCCTGCTTCTTCGCTGAATTTGGTTACTGATCCATCCTCCTGCAATAGTTCTTCGAGCCATCAGACAAGCTTCTGATTCACTTAGGTTGTCTATCGAGCACCTCATCTGACTTAAATTAATTGTTTGAAGGAATCATCAGGCTACACTGGGCTCCTACAAGTTGATTTTCAGTATCGTATAGCCTTCTTAATTTGAATGTCTGCTTACAGCTATTCTGCTGAATTTTGTTTGAAAATTTTAAGCCTCTTTAATCTTATTTTTTTTCAAAAATTTCTGAAATTGTGTTTTTCTTACAGGATTAATGAAGACTGACTCAAGCAAAATCAAACCCCCCATTGATTAACTAACACGTGAAGTTTAGGAAGTCTTCTAAAATTATTTCTCAGATTTGTTAGAAGACAAATCTGCTGTATTTTTCGAAAACTTTATTGTGACTTGCACATTTTTTGAATTACTAACCTCACTATAGATACTACACACTACACTGACACCCTCTAGCATTTTTGGTTAGGATCATCATAAGATTTTTCACTGAAAAGGTAAAATTTAGTTTTTTGGTAAAGGATTCATTCAATTTAAGCCACCAACGTGGCATAGTTGATTGTTATAGATCATACCCCTTGTTTTGCATACACACACTCACATGAGTAAATTATAAAAGACTGATACACGAGTTTCCATTATTTAGTTTCGGTAAGCAAAATTTTGTACTTCCAAGCCCTGTTCTTGATGAAAGTTTTTTCTTATAGGGTTGGCAACCAGTACTTTAAAAATATATATTTTTAAAAGTACTTGATTTTTAATGAATTTTAACATTTTTTTTAGAATTTTTAAACCAAAATTGAGCGAGAAAAAAATTAAGAAAAGTTTTTGAAACTACGGGTTTGATGACGTCATTAACCCGAAATTTCATTAAAAGTATATCTATAGATATTGATATTTAAAAAAATTTAAACAATTGTAGTTCCTTTAATTTTAGTTTTTTTTTTAAAAAGAAAAAATACGTGTCGATTATTTTTTGATATTTTAACGAAATAAGCAAAAAAATATTATAAATTTCAAAAAGTTGCCAACCCTATTTGTGCCTTGCCACATTTATCTGACATTTGCAAATTTATTAGTATGTCTAATAAATTATCTCGTTTTAGTTGGTTGTTTCCGTGTAACTATCAACTAAATCATAATGGATAACGCCGTGTTAACTCAGAAAATTATCCTAAAACAAACAAAAGAACATTATTCACAACAAATAATCTGGATTTTCTTCTTTTGGTCACTTAACCATTGTAACTAAAATTCAATTCAAGTTTAACTCAACTTAGTTTACCCTCGCTTAACTAAGGTTTCATTTAAGTCAGGTCCTCCTGGCTAACAATTTCGTAGTCGAGGTTGCGACTTTTCGACGCAAATCCACATACATACTTTTTAGTTTAGTTGACCCTCGATCAACTAAAAATTCATTTTTTTTTATTTAGTTGCCATTCGCTCAACTAAAAATACTCAGTTTTGGCTTGGTTGACGCTCAGTCGGCTAAAGCACAGTCTTTAGATAGAGTTGAAAATTACTCAACTGCTCCTTTTTAGAATTTCACATCAAATTCACCTTTCTTAATTCTCAATTAAGACCCAACATTGTGCACTGCCACGCATTGAGCTAAGCCTTGCTTAGCTCAAATCCATTCAGTTTTACTTGTACGAGTAATTTTGCAAGTTTCAAACATGGAAGCTGCTATTTTAAAGCAGTACACTACCTTTAACAGGATTTCCAATCACTTTTACAATTTTATAGCCATGGATGCAGAAGACCTTACAACTCTTTTCGCGGAAGTGCGAATTCAAATGCTAGACCAGCAGTGGCAAAGCTTCGTCGATCTTCACAAGGACATACGCTTGCGCACTGACTGCGATTTTAGTCATGATTATTTTACAAAAGATATTTATTATGAAGCTTAAGATGCCTATGATCTCAACAAATCAAGGTACTCGTCATTTATTTCGAATCCAGATGCTAAGTTGTTTACATTTTTATCGGTCCAGCCTGGTATCAAAATTATAACTACTCGTTTTTCAAAAGGTTAGGTACCTAGTTCATCAAGCGCTCACACTCCAGACACAAAGAGCCTGGAAATCATCCAGTGTAATTCAGTTTTGAATCAGATTCATACACACAAGAATTCTGATGTACAAATAATTTTGGACGACACAAGTCGTATTACCCTTTTAAAACTTAAATCTTTGAATTCTGATGAAGTATCGACAGAGAAAGCTCCAGACAATCTGAGCTTTCAAACTAAATACATTAATGCTAGTTCAAAGCTCTCACAATTGACAGCTTATGATACTCAATCCCCCAAATTGCACGTCCTGCACAACACTTGCGTCAGACTCGCTTATGGGGGGATTCCTCGGAATGCACCCGTCACCCCCTACAGGTTAGCCCTGGGTTGGCTGTCAGCCGCATCACGGAGAACGTACCTGACAATCACCCTGGCTGCAACCGTTCTTATGGTCAGACAACCAGCCTATCTTTTTGAGAAATTCACGCTGGATCCAGGGGAAGTAGCCCTCTGGCACTCCAAACGTCGTCCACGACTGCCCTTGCTGTACCCCTCACGAAACACCAGGACATATAAGCGTTCGTTCATCTACTATTCTACGGGTGAACTGAACTGCACTACAATTTTTTCTTATTCGTCTTATGTGATCTGGTATGAATGGGGGCACCCCAAAGCTGTCCATGAACCAGGCCTTGTATGCTTTATTTACAAATATTGCTACCCAATGTGTGTCGGGTTTACTATGATTGTCTGTGTTAAATACAAATGTTGTCGGTTTCGTCCACACCTGGGGAATTCGATCTGCTGAAAACACTCCTACTGTGGGGTGAAGGATCTGGTATATAATTTTTAAGATGTCTAGGCTGTTCATCGTAGGTATTAATAAATGGTTCGTAATCGGTGTTTAAATGTTTGTTAGCAATAAACCACAATTTTAATCTTCTGACGTTATTTTGTGCACAACTAAATCTAAGGTGCGGCTCGCGAACTCCGTGATGGAAACAATACTTAGTTGACCAAGGTAGATCGTGAAATGACGGGCAGTTGTGTTTGTTCTCTAAATTAATCACCTCGCGAGAAGTAATTTTTTTTAGATATAATAATTTTTCATTACCTCTTAAATACACTTGGCGAGTTTTTTGAATTAATTCTCGCAAATTTTTTGAAAGAACCTTTAAAGAGACCTCTCCGTCGAAGTTGTCAAGGCCATGATGATGTCTCGTAAGCCGCTCGTTTTGACTTCTTGTTCTCTTGCTTATATGCTGTACTGATAACGATGGCGGTAAAACGACTCAATGAGATGCAAAGTCCTCGTTGATTGCTACTAGAGCAACTTCTTTAGGTATATAATCATTATGATTATTTTTTTAAAACTGGATATCGATAATCACGTCCATTTTTTTAAATTTGTTATTATTTAATTTGAAGAGAGAGTATGTGTTTTCACAAAGAAGACCGAAATGAAACTAAAAAATTAACGACAACGTAGCTAGCAAAGAGTTTTTGAATTTTGATCAGAGTCATCTAGTGTTTTAACCGCCAAAGTCAATGAGTACTTGTCGTGACGCGTCAATTTCTAAGATATTATCGTATTCAGCGTATACCATACAATTAACTGTTGTAGTAAGAAGTGTGTTTAAGCGGACATCTAAACGTAGAGAACCATGTTTAATTAAATTCCAGTGACCACACTCGTGCGCCGAAAGATCAGGAGTTAAGTCAAAAGCAAAAAGACAATAACCATTGGGATATTCTTCTCGAGATATCTTATTTCCCATATTGAGAAAATGAATGCCTGTTCCGGCAAATAAAGTGTGATATGCATCAATGTACAAATTTTTCTTAGAAAAATCGCTCTGGATAGGTTTTGATGGTACTTGTACACCGTCAACAAATAAACAAAGATAATTTATATCTAAATGAGAAAAGTTGAAAGGATTGAGATTTCTGTCACCATTAAAAGCCTTGTTTTTAACAAACCCAATGATTATTCGTTTTGGTAACTGACCTAGTATGACATTGTCCAAACTCTCACCATGCACACCACTGTGCATAGTTATAGCCTTTACTTCGACTCTCGAAATGGGATATTTAGCTGTTGTTTTTGACAATGATTTTGCGTGAGCAAGCAATACACCCGGACTGATTTTCACTCGCCTCACGAGAAGACTTGCTTCCTCTATACGAACTTTGAAATGTCCTGTGGGGTCCATGATTGAAAAAGCATCTCTCGCTTTAACTAGACGAACTTGAACCTCAACGCCATTAATGAGTAATTTTTCTTGATTGAAAACATCACAGTGAAGATATCCAAGCATATCAAAAGTTTTGTTTTCACCTTAAAGTTCACGTCGACACACAAGGCTCTCATTGGCATCTGCCAAGTCATCCATTTTACCTGACGTGTCTTTATGTCACAGACTACAGGTGAGATGAAAATTTTTTGCAGCTCCTCCATAGTTGAGTAATGTTTCTATGTAAGCGCGATAGGCGTATAAATTATTAGGTGGTGACACAGGTTCTTGATTAAAGTAAGCATCGACTTGACTAAAAAGCGAATGCATAAAGTTGTTCACAGGTCCAACTTTTTTAAAAGCCGCTTTGTTGGTTGTATTTGATTTTGTACGATCAATGTCTGTAGGTGGCAAAATAGCGACACGTATATTTAGCATGGTATGAGCGAGGTCCAAATACTCATCTCCGGCTCCTGGTATCATGAATTCTATTGGTGCATCGTCGGACAACGATGATATTGGCTTGTAATGAACGTAGCGTGAGCCTTCTACCGTCGTCTGTGTTGGTGGAAGATCAAATAAAAGCAACTCTGACTCGACACACTCGGAAGACTGTGTGTGCAAAAATGCCATTTTTAAAAAATATTTTTTTACTCATTTGTTTAACCAAAAATGTCTCTTGTAGTTCTGGATTTTTTAATTAATTTTTTTTTTGAATTTGTACACTTTTTTTTCTTGATATTTTTTTTATTTTACAATCTTATTATTATTATTTTTTTTGTTTTTTTTTAATTCACGCTTGGTGGTTTTTTTGGGGTATGCACTTCCTCACCTCTTTGGTGCCGCCGGGTGACTGAAGAGAGCCAATGTGGTGATCAGAGAATTTATAGCCTGAGCCATCCATCATTAACTTGTCCAATTTCTCTTCGGCTTTTCTTTTCAAGTTCTTGCCGGATTCTCGAATACGATTTCTGAATGCCTCCTTTATAGGCGTGTTTTGGTCAGTGACGTCCGACACAATGTTAGCACCTGTTCTTAAAGCCTCTTTACCTACCGTCTTGGCACCTTGTTTAAGCAGTGGTAGGACACGACTGAATAAACCAGCGAGAAGTCGTCCTACACCGCCGTGACCTCGTTGATAAGAGCTACTACAAAACACACGTCCAACACCTGCCGAATTACCGCATTACTTTGGCTATAAAATATTTCTTCGTAATCCATTCTTGTTATTGATAGTGTAAGTTTTTATCATATTCTTTTTAATCAATTTGTTTGAAGTGTAGTACTGCGGTCAGCGTACCAAAGTCGAATGTCAATGGTCGAGCATGCTCGTCTCTTATATCAATTTCAATTGTCTGAAATGAGTTTAGTAAAAGCGGTAAATACATAGGTGGGGTAAAATTATTGATTTTTATGTCAGCGTAGGTATATTGATTCGTTTTTATGGTTGTAGTTCTCAAAAGTTTGACCTCTACATCACCCATCAAATACGGCTCGCAAAGGTCACAGAACACCATTATTGAATTTGGTAATACATTTGCTAAATTTGCTGGAAAGTTACCAACTATCGGCTCGTTACCATTAACTGTAATTATTCCAGCAAAAGTTAACGACTTGAGTTCTTGATAGCCTACAATTTTGCTCATCTTTGCAGACCACTCGACAGTGTGGTCAAATTTTTCGCAATCGGTACATCGTTGGCCCTTACGAAAAGAAACACCTGCCAACAAATCCGGTTGAACAGTAACAGTACCAGTTTTTCAAGAAAAACGTAACAAGTTTTTTTTTTACGAGAAAACTGTAACAAGTTAGCAATTTTCCGAGATAACTGTAACAACAAAATAATCGGCCAATATATGAGCAAGAAAAATGTAACAACTGCTTTTTTTACAAGAAAACTGTAACAAGTTGACAATTTTCCGAGATAACTGTAACAACAAAATCATCGGCCAATATATGAGCCACATTTTTCCGAGAAAAGAGTAATTAACATATTTTTTCCGTGATAACAATAACGATCAATAAAAAGGGAAGATTTCCTAGAGTAAAGTAACGGGTGTACTTTTTCCGGGTAAAGTGTAATGTTCAGGTGATTAACGATTCAGATATTGTTTTCCAGGTAAAAAGTAATAAGACCATTGCCAACTTATTTGAAACAGACTAAAGGTGCTTTTCCCGAGGAAATCATAACGTTAAGAACTTTTTTCCGAGTAAAGTGTAACGTTGATTAAATCATCAAATATAAAAATATTTTTTGTAGGAAAATTTACAATATCCATGCCAACTTACTTAAACCAGATTTGGGAGCTTTTCCTGATGAAAACGTAATGTTTAAACTTTTTTCCGGGTAAACTGTAATGTTGAAGTTATCAACGATTAAGGTATTATTTTTCCAAATTAGAATTTACGATATCTATGCCAACTTATTCAAGCCAGACTTGGGGGCTTTTCCCGAGGAAAACGTAACGTTAAAACTTTACTCCGGGTAAACTGTAATGTTGAAAATATCAACGTGTAAGGAGTTTTTATTTCCAAGTTGGAATTTACGATATCTATGCCAACTTATTCAAACCAGACTTGGGAGCTTTTCCCGAGAAAATCGTAACGTTAAAACTTTTTTCCGGGTAAACTGTAATGTTGAAGTTATAAACGATTAAGGTATTTTTTTCCAATTTAAAAATTACAATATCTATGCCAACCTACTTAAACCAGATTTGGGAGCTTTTCCCGGGGAAAACGTAACGTTTAAACTTTTTTCCGGGTAAACTGTAATGTTGAAGTTATCAACGATTAAGGTATTTTTATTCCAAGTTAAAATTTACAATATCTATGCCAACTTATTCAAATCAGACTTGGGAGCTTTTCTCGATAAAAACGTAACGTTAAAACTTTTTTCCGGGTAAACTGTAATGTTGAAGTTATCAACGATTAAGGTATTATTTTCCAAGTTAGAATTTACGATATCTATGCCAACTTACTTAAACCAGATTTGGGAGCTTTTCCCGAGGAAGACGTAACGTTAAAACTTTTTTCCGGGTAAACTGTAATGTTGAAAATATCAACGTGTAAGGAGTTTTTTTTCCAAGTTAGAATTTACGATATCTATGCCAACTTATTCAAACCAGACTTGGGAGCTGTTCCCAAGGAAAACATAACGTTAAAACTTTTTTCCGGGAAAACTGTAATGTTGAAGTTATCAACGATTAAGGTATTTTTTCCAATTTAAAATTTACAATATCTATGCCAACTTACTTAAACCAGATTTTGGAGCTATTTCCGAGGTAAACGTAACGTTAAAACTTTTTTCCGTGTAAACTGTAATGTTGAATGGTCTTTATATTCGATGATTTCCTAAACGTTACATTTCACCTGAAAAAATGTTGTCAACGTTACGATTACCTCGGAAAAAGCTCTTTAAATTGCTTCAAATAAATTGACATAGATATTTTAAATTCTAACTTGGAAAAAAATACCTTAATCGTTGACAACTTCAACAGTACAGTTTACCCGGAAAAGAGTTTTAACGTTACGTTTTCCTCGGGAAAAGCTCCCAAATCTGGTTTGAATAAGTTGGCATGGATATTGTAAATTTTAACTTGGAAAAATAATACCTTATCGTTGATAACTTTAACATTACACTTTACCAGGAAAAAAGTTTTAACGTTACGTCTTCCTCGGGAAAAGCTCCCAAATCTGGTTTAAGTAAGTTGGCATAGATATCGTAAATTCTAACTTAGAAAATAATTCCTTAATCGTTGACAACTTCAACAGTACAGTTTACCCGGAACAAAGTTTTAGCGTTACGTTTTTCTCGGGAAAAGCTCCCAAATCTGGTTCGAATAAGTTGACATAGATATTGTAAATTCTAACTTGGAAAATAATACCTTAATCGTCGATAACTTCAACATTGCAGTTTACCCGGAAAAAAGTTTTCAACGTTACGATTTCCTCGAGAAAAGCTCCCTGGCCTGGCCTAAATAAGTTGGAATTGCTATTGTAAGTTTTGACTTAAAAATATATGAATTTAATCGTCGATAACTTCAACATTACAGTTCACCCGGAAAAAAGTTTTAACGTTACGATTCCCTCGGGAAAAGCTCCCTGGCCTGCTTAAAATAAGTGGTCTTTGTTCTTGTTGCTTTTTACCTGGAAAAATATTATTTTAATCGTTGATAACTTCAACATTACAGTTTACCTGGAAAAAAGTTGTCAACGTTACAATTTCCTCGGGAAAAGCTCTCTGGTCTGGTCTAAATAAGTTGGAATTGCTATTGCAAGTTTTGACTAAAAATATATAAATTTAATCGTCGATAACTTCAATATTACAGTTCACCCGGAAAAAAGGTTTAACGTTACGTTTTCCCCGGTAAAAGCTCCCAAATCTGGTTTAAGTAAGTTGGCATAGATATTGTAAATTTTAACTTGGAAAAAAAATACCTCAGTCGTTGATAACTTCAACATTACAGTTTACCCGGAAAAAAGTTTTAACGTTACGTTTCCCTCGGGAAAAGCTCCCTGGCCTGCTTAAAATAAGTTTTAATTGTTCTTCTTGCTTTTTACCTGGAAAAATATTATTTTAATCGTTGATTACCAATACGTTACACTTTACCCAGAATAAGTTGTGCAGATTACTTTTTCCCCGAGATATATTTCCGTCTTGAGTGAATGTAATTTTTTTCCCGGACAAAAACACACTGGTTACACTTTCCTCGGGGAATGTTATTTTCCGACTCACAGCAAGTTTAACAAGACAATTTTCTCAGAAAAATTATACATCATGACAGTTTTCTTGGAAAAAATTGCAACCTTACATTAATCGCGTAAAATTTTTATTTTGTCCTCGGAAAATCACGTAATGGTACTTTTTTCATGGATTCTCGGTCTAAGGTGTTTCTTTTCGTACGGGTCAACGACATGATCTATTTAAAGAAATGTATCCACCACGTTCTATTTTAAATTTTAAATGATTTTTTACGCAATTTAGTTCATTTATTTCGTTTACGAGGCTTTTGTAAATTATCATATATACCAGTTCGTAATACCGAAGCAACACTTTTTAAAGAAACCATTGCTTCTAGTGATCTCACATCATTTGTCAACGAAGACGGTTGTGGCGCTGTTATAACAGTCACTGTGCGTTCATCTTCCTGATTTACGGGTAAATGTTGAAATGTAAGCGGGATCTGAATTTCTGTTAAAGCCACAGACCATTTTCCTTGTAACTGTATTTGTTGAGGTAGCTGAGTAATGAAGTGTGTTGCAGTATTTTCTGGATAATATTTTATACTACTGTTGCTTGGTAGAGCGATATAAAATTGGTCTGTCATATTTTTTTATTATTTGAGTATGTATTATTGACTGTATTTAAATTTTACTAACACGACTCAGCTCTTCTTCGTAAAAAAATCTGTCAATCTCTTCACCGTCAGAGTCTTCCAAAAAATATACAAGTGGTTGGCGTGTCAATGAAATGCGTTTAATTTTAAATAACTCCTCTGACCAGCCAACCTCGTAACCTTTGTCAAAGACACTTTTCAAACAACTGACACGAACGACGTCGCCAGCTTTGTATTTAGGTGATTTAAAAGTGCTTTTGTTGTATTTTTTCATAATATTTTTACGCGCTATAGCTGCATTATCAATGTTTACCTCGGTGGGTATCATTTTTGTAGCCCTGTGTCTGCTTCGATTGTAACTTTCAACGATTTGTTGTATCACGTCAATATATCTTTTTGTATTTTTAAAGGTAAAATATCGCTTTTTCTTTTATAGTTTTTATAAATCTCTCTGCCACGGCGGCTTTTGTATCTGGACTGCGTGACACACGAAATTGTATTTCATTTTTTTTAAACTTCCTAGATTTCTCGGCCAGTAAATTCTTTACCTTTGTCTGTCTGAAAACATACTGGTTTTCGACCATTACTTTTTAACAAGATACAGGTAAAAGCCTCGGCAACACTTTTAGATTTTTTATTCCGAACTGGCTACAAAAATACATACTTGGATAAGACATCAATTACTATTAAAAGATAAGATACATTATTAGTGTAGGACTTAGATGATCTAAGGTCAATCAAATCACCCTCCTATAAATCATCAATGTTACGCACATTGTAACAACGACGGGAGAAGCGTCAACGCACAAGTTTGTGTTTGTTGTAAGAGGCCTGACTTTCCAGCCACTTTATTACATTTTGTTTAGGTTGTTCTTTTCGCAATGCTACAATCAGTTTATCTGCACCGGCGTAAGCTGTCAGTAATGGTAAATTGTAGTACAGTTCTTCTAATTTCTCAGTCATGTTGACCGTCTCTTGTCTTACTTTTTTTCAATCTTTTATTATTTTTATTTATTGGTTTATTTATTTATTATTATTTTCAAGCAGTTATTTTTTTAACTTTCTTTAATTTTTTTTCATCTATTTTTTTTTTTTTGGTTTTTCAAAATTTTTTTTATACGCGCAAAAAACTTTTCAAAAGTAATCTTACTAATCATGCAGCAGGTAGTCATCAAAGCCACAGTTCGCTCATCAGATGGTGCTTCTTTGTCAAGCATGCGTGAAAATGCTTTTATAGCCAATATACGATCAGCTTGTTGTCGATTTTTAGTTTTATCTGCGTAACTAATATCATGCTCACGACACGCCTCGTCAAGAGGATTGATTCCAACTTCACCACGGCTCAGACGTTCTGCTAGTTTTGTACCAGGACCGCAAAATCTATAACCAGGAGCGTGTAATCCAAAAGGCAGCATATCGATCAAGTCATTTACGGCACAACTTTCTTTTTTTTTTGTTTCCTCTTTTGTGTCTTTAACTTTATGACTATTTTTTACGTTTGAAAAAAATTTCTCAGTCGTAGCCATCCTTGTGTCGCAGGTTGCTGGTGATGAGAGTTCGGTGATGACGAAGCTGACGACGCTTCTCTTTTTATTTCTCTTAGAGTATCGTTGATGAGATCAACTATAGTTGCACCCGGTAAAGTTGTCCCCTCTATAGTCAGCTCGTTTGTATCCCAATTGACATTACCTTTTTTTCTCAATAACTGCATGATTTTACGCGTTCTGGTCCGAAATCTCAGTGGTACGGTGTCAATGACACTTTCATCCGTATTTTCTTGTGACTCAGCATTGACGTTACCTAAGTTTATGTTAGAGTCAATGACACCTGTGACATTTGCTCCTTGTGCTTTGTCATCTATTTCTCGTAAATTTAGATATCGTTGTAGTAGTTCGGAGTATCGTGTCCATTTTTCGCGTTCGCTGAGGGTACTGTAGTCTGTTGAGTTTAAGATTTTACTCATCTCTTCATCAAGTCTGCTCGTTGGTGTTCCGGGAGTTTGAACAGATTTTCTCTCATGATTATCACCCCAATTACCAACTGATAAAATGTGCTGCATGCGCTCGACGCTCTTTTGTGGCAAGATAATCATTTTTCTTGTATGTTACATTTTATATTAAAAATTTTTTTTTTTCTTTTTTTTTCAAAAAATTGTCTTTATTAACGTTGCGAGTAATATCGGTAAAAAGCCGTTACCGTGTTGCACTAAAATTTTTTTTTTTTTACTTACAAAACTACCAGCAGGTTTTACCAGTTTTTATATGTATTTGCGTGTTTTCGTAGCCTAAGTTTGTGGTTGTCCGCGAGGGGTATGTTACCGGTCAAAACGTTTAAAACACACTCACAAATCTGTTTAACAAGTGCTGGATCAGCTGTGCGTAAAACTGCGCATCTGTGCTCGTCGTTCAAGTGATGCAAGCCTGTCCATATAGCAGCGTTTTTTTTTGCTGATCGGACACCGACTCTTTGAAGCCATTACAAAGAAACAACTGGCAGTTCATCGCGTGTGCTTGTGCCTTTTATATTTTTTTGCTTTGGCACGTAGACGTATGGATACTCATCATCAGGAAAAATACATGTGTGAAATCTGCAGTTGTCTGGGGTATTTTGTTTAAGATCTAGTAATAAATAACCATAGGGCTTTGAAGTAGCGTCCCAATAAGCTTCTTGTAAAAATTTGGAATTTTCATGACAAAGTTGGCGTGATAAATGTTGTATTTGCGCTCGATCACGCGAATTCCTAAAATTTACAATGTACTGTGCATTTAAAGAAATATCTCTTTGTCCTTTTCCCTGGTGAAAAACATTTTGCGTAATAAATATAATGCTCAAATTTTTGTAGTGACTGCCTTTTGTGAACAAATTGACGATGATTCCATCGCTCCCTCTAGACGATTCACTCATCAAGTCGTCTATGATTAAAAGTTTAGGACGTGGATCACTAGTGTAGTCCTCGCTCCGCGGTAAACCTTCACGAAACTCAATATTTTTACCTAACTCCCTGTAAGCCGGCTGCTATTCAGCATAATACACTATGATTCGTGCAAACGTTGTGTCGCTCAGCTAATGAATATGTTTTAGAAATTTTTTTGTAAACAGTGTCTTGCCGCAACCTGTTGGTCCACACAGTATTGATGTCCACGGATGTTTCCAGAGAATACTCATATTTTGTCTTGGATAAAACGCACTCAAACTAAGAAAATAAACAATTAAAACTGGAAAAACAATCACAGAGGTGTTAAGCAGTCCTAAAATAAAAAAAATAAAAGTGTACAGGCACCAACGACGACCACAGTAGAAATGACTAAACAAAGTCACGGTAGACAGTTTTTAAATTAGAAAGAAAAATTAAAACGAAAATAAAGTAGACTCGCACAATTCGAAATAATCAAACTTAATTCAAGCTCTGGTTCGAGCTCGATCGTGTCCTTGCTCCGTCACGCTGTGACAGCCGTGTCCAGGCTTTTACTGCTGCTGCTGTTGTTACCGCCGCCGCTGCAGCCACTGTGGTTGTACGACCAAGTCTCAAGCCTTAGCTCAAGTCTTTAGCTCAAGCCTTAGCTCAAGCCTTAGCTCAAGTCTTAGCTCAAGCTTTAAGCTCAAGCCTACAATCATTCAGGTGTTTGATTTTAATTTTGTATAAAAAATTTAAATAAAAAAAAAATGAGTAATTGATACGTAATAGAAAGAGTGAGGTGGAATAAAGCAGGAAAAAGGTGTTCAATAATTGAGTAATTACATAGTTATTTTTATTATTTATTTGATACACAGTAATTATTATTGACAAAAATTTTTTATTTAAAGTAAAAATTAGGTGATTACATAAAAAAATTAAATTGCAGACATACAACAAGAGTAACTATTATAACGAGCAGCCACTTTTTTTTTCTTTTTTTTTCTTACAGTTGTAGTGCTGGTCATAGCAGTAGAGTCGCTAATAGTTTTTGAAACCAAACGAAAAGCTTTTCTCAAGGCCAACGAATTGTCTTTTACTGTTTACAGGATGACAATTTTTTATCTCTTTTACAGATACCACGTCGTGAAAAACGGTTCGTCTGATATAATTATTCGACATGGTTAAATTACACAAATCGCCATCAATGAGTTTACAAATTGTGTCAAAATTAATTTTTTGATGGTTTGTGTAATTTAAACGTATTCCTTTTACTTTGCATATGGACTCTTTCGACCCGTCTGGTTTAGTGTACTCGTAAGCATAAAACTTTGGCCCGCAACTTGCAAAAATATTTATGACAGTACCTGTACCCTTTTCCGCAAGTTCATCCGTAAGTTCTCCAAGCATTGTACCGATTGGTCAATCTTCATCACCCGGTTTGCTCAGGTAGATTATAGAGTCTGTGTCGTAGTAGTAGACCCTTTCTTTAAGAACTTGCAAACATTCATTTAATTTTAGTCGTGCTTGAGCGGTTGTATACGCCACAACCGCAACATTTGTAAGAGGAGACGTGGAGTGCGTTTTAGTAGCATAGGACCAGTTTACGTATAAGACGTGATCGTTAACCGGTACTATGCCGTTCACTTCAGTGTCCTCCCTACTCAATAACTCGGCCAGTCTACAGGGATCCTTAACGACTTCTGTTTTTACCATATTTTCCCTCTGCCCGAACTTGCCCCACAACGAGTTTAAGCATAATTTGGCCACGGATCTCAGACCAGGGTTTTAATCTATTTCGGTTTATGTCAAAGATATATCCTCAACTTTTTTTAGTGTATCGATATATCTTTGTTTTTCCTCCTCCGTTACGCAACCAGGGGGATAGCCGGAGGCTTTTACCTTTTGATTAAAAAATCACCGAATATACTCTGAAAAGAGACTGCCGTCGTGTGTTTGGGGATTATATTTGGTAGTTTTGTAATGCCAAATTTCATAAATAATTCTATACCCGTACTTTACGGCTACTTTCAGTTCTTCGGACACCTAAGTCCCGTGTAAACACCAGTCGGATTGATTTTCGTGCTGACATTCCGTATCAGCCATTTCTTCACAACACGTCCGACATAGCGGAAATATAAGTTTGTTGTGCATTTTTACCGGCGAAATCGGATGAAAAAGGATCGATGGTGGCAACACGTTGCATTTTATAAAACCATCCACGTTTGCGATATCGTTCGATGGTCCTATTATTGCATTGCACTAGCTACCGACAAATATTTTAGGATGGCCTAAAATATACGTACCATATCAGTTTACCCAGGGGTACAAACTACAGTAATCGACGTAATGAATTTTCTTGCCCTCTTTACAGACGTATTTTTTTACAATGTTGCCTGTTTGGCCCCCAAAAAATGCGTCTCGCGGATTCAAAGGTAAATATTTTATCAAATCCCGATCTGTTTCATCAATAAATTTTCTAAGCTCGTTGTTATTTTTAATTTCCAAATCAAATCGATACTCCCACTGTTCGATTAGTTTGTAACCCCCTGATAAAATTTTTTCCCGTTTAATTAATGTATTTTCATAACGATTGTTCAATGTAACACCGCTTGAATCTTTGACATCGCGATTTGTTCGAAGTTGGTTGCTATTGGCACCCGTGCTCGTGTTTCAAAAAATTTTTGCGAAATTCTTGTAAGCAGGAGGAGGCTATTGTAGTACACTCCGCAAAAGGATCAACGTTCATCTGTTTGAAAATTTTACGAAATTCCAAGCAAGCAATTCTTAATATTTTTGCATTGCTCACAATGCACAAGGTTTCGATGCGCAGTTCGTTCTAAAATATATCGTCGAAAATTATGATGGGCCGGCCGGTAATATTAAACGGGCCAAAGATTATATCAATAAAATAAAAAATGTAAAATTTATAGATAGTTTAAATTACATTAATATGTCTTTAGCGTCCTTGCCTAAGGCGTATGGTTTCTGAGGTGTTGGAAAAGGCACCTTTCCGCATCTTTTTAATTTACCCCAATTTTAAAATTATCGTGGCAAAATGCCACCCTTACAAACTTTCTCCCCAGATACTCTTTTTAATAAGTATAATTTAAATTTTGGTTGAAAGCTAATACCTGCGCAGTTCCGTCAAAAGTCGGTAAACTACCTTTGCCAAAATTTTTGTACTCATATACTACAATAGCTTTACCGGTTCAAGCGTAGAATGCTTGAAATTTTTCTATTTCATCAAGCCCACAGCCTTCTGAGGGTATGTCTACCCGCGCTTCCTTTACAAGATATTTAGCAGCAACAATTTGCGCGCCATTTTTTGTTCGGCTACGAATTAATTCCCAATAATCAAACATCGGACCGGTTTTCAGTTGCCCTTTGGCAGCATGAACTTCTGCCATGACTAATGACCGTGGTAAACAAAGGTCATCATTCAATATAGTTAAAATTGATTTTTTTTTGACGTCCGGTCTGGTCAATTTGACCCTAGCACTGCCCAACCCAACCAAATATTTTTTAAAATTTTTAACGATGTCGCAATTAATAATAATACTATTTTCTATATTGAAATCAGTAGAACTTTGTGAAGCTTTAAAAAAAATATCCCACAAATCGTCGCTGTTAAAATCTCTTACATATCTAAAAGAAAGCCAAAGTGGCCCCGAGTTAAAGCTTTCCGACTCTACTGGAATACCGATATAATCCATGGATCTACCCTTTCTCCGTAGATTATCAGCAAGCTCACAAATTCCTTGACGAAGAAACGTAAAAAAATCCTCACCCTGAGATGGCCTGTTGAATTAAACCCGCATTCGTTGTCCACTGTAATTGAATCGTTGGTAACCCCGGATTTCCTCGGTCTCCATTTGAAAATATTGGCACTGCTCTGGTTGTTGTTGTTGTTGCTGCTGCTGTTGATGGTCTTTCTGTTGGTTACGCAATTCGTTCTCTTCTTTTTCTGCGGTCAAATTAGGCCTTCAACGACCCGCCCCTGTCTGGGAAAAATAGTTTCCTGTAAATTCATTTGTAAAAAAAAAAAAAATAATAAAAAAAATAAATAATAAAATTAAAATAAAAAAAGGTTTATTCACCAACAGACGCTGCTTCTTCTTCTTCTTCTTCTTCAATTAATAGAGGCATATCTCGATTATTGACTAATACTTGTGCGGTGTCCTCTTCATCGCTACTGCCGGGACTACTAGCACTGAGTGTAGCACTACTACTTCTCGATGATCTTCGACTCTCGGTAGTACGCACACTGCAGGATCTTTTGCTGTCGTTGCTAGTACTACTACTACTACTACTACTACTACTACTACTACTACTACTACTACTACTGTTGCTGCTGCTGCTGTCGCTTCTTCTTCTTCTTCTTCGTAAAGAAACACTTCTGCTACCACTATCACTTCTTTGAGATTCACGACCAGTAGTGGTGCGCGAACTACTGTAGCTCCGTGATTTACCACTACGTGTGTTACTGCTGCTGCTGCTGCTGCTGGTTGTGGTGACAGTATCGTTGGTGGCATTGCTGCTACTTCGCTTTCTGCGCGAGCTTTTGCTGTTGTTACTGTCACAACTGCTGCTGCTGCTACTGCTACTGATGCTTCTTCTTCTTGTATGCACACTGCAGGATCTTTTGCTGTCAGTGCTATTACTGCCACTAACACTTTTTTGAGATTCACGACTAGTAGTGCTGCGTGAACCACTGTAGCTCCGTGATTTACTACTACAACGTGCGCTACCGGTAGCACTGCTACTGTTGTTGCTGCTGCTAGTGCTACTGCTGCTTTTGCTACTCCTACTTCTTCTTCTTCGAGAATCACGACCACTAGAACCACTAGGGACCGCACTTGCATTTTTATTATATCTTCGTCGGATGAACTTATAATTTTTCTTATTTTACTTCTTACTCTGCCTTCTATAAGACTCAAATCGTCGCTGCTGCTGCTGCTGCTAATAAGCCTTCTGCATCTCTTGTTGTTAACTTTACCCTTTATAGGGTCCGAATCATCGCTGCTGGTGCTGGTGCTGGCGAGCCTTCGCCTTCTTTTATTATTGCCCACTACTCCCCTTATAAGACTATCAATCAAATCTAAAAAAAAAAAAAAAAAAAAAAAACTTTATTATAAGATAACACAATAAATAATGTATAAATGTATAAATACTTAAACATAAATACTTACCACGAGACAGTTCCACAGCCCATGAAACAATAGCGTCCCATAAATCATCCTCGTTCATTTCTCTTATCGCAACAAAATTTTAATGTATTTTTATTATAACTTTTTTTTTTTTTTTGAATACTTAGTAACACAAAAAGTATGTAAAAAAACTTACCGTGAGACAGTTCCACGGCCCGTAGAACAATAGCGTCCCCTAAATCATCCTCGTTCATTTCTCTCAGCACTAAAAAATTTGAATTAATTTTTTTATTTTAACTTTTCTTTATTATTAGCACACACGAACAACTATGCACAATAAAACTGTTTACTTACATTGATTCCGTATCACTCATTTTTTAAATTTATTTATTTTTTTTTTACACTGACGCGCAACAGGTTTCGTCAAAAGCTCAATAAAAACTACGGAAATATCCGTCAAATTCCAAAACTATGCAAAATTTGCTTTAATAGCTGACGCTAAGCAGCACCTCCCCCCCCCCCCACACACACCCCGCTCACCTCTCCTATCTCACGTGTACAAAAATTGCAAATGTAGCACTTTTTAATGCAGCTCTAGATTGCTGCGCTAATTCAATTTCACACTAGAAACTAAGCAAATCCCATTTCCCCCACCTCTGCCTCCCACCCTTACGACTCAAAAAATTTCAAACGTTACACTTTTTTATAATACAGCTCTAAATTGCTGCGCTTGTGGCTGTCTGTAGTTTTACGTTTGACCACGTGTGAACAGGTAATAAAAATGCCCGGCAGCATTCAAAAATTAATTGACGGATGTAACTTAAATTTATCTAGCCGCGAAAGAATAGTGGCTCTGCGGGAAGCAATCATATTTTCAATTTTTTATTTAAAATACCAAAATAACGCTCGCATAAAACATAGGTTTAACCCTTACACCTTTAATCACATCAAATGGGTTACGAGTCAGAGCTACATTTTTCTCTTCGATTTATTGCAGTGGATTTTGGACAAAAGCAAAGTGCGCGACATTATTCAAATGTATAAAAAACACTACAAATATAGTGCCAACGTGATGATGAGCGTCGGGCAATTTATAATTGGCGGTAAATATCACCGTAGTAAAAAATTTAAAACACTCAAGACGCATTTCCTGGAGATTTGTGGTAAGTTCTAGTTGTAAAAATTTAAAAACTTTTATTTATTTAAGTAATTAAAAATTGTTTTCAATTGTCTATCATCAGCCAAAATAAATCCTCGGAACGAACTCATGGTAAAAGAGTACGAAGAATCAATAGAATCATCAGCTGACCAGGCGGTGTGAAATAAAAAAAGAGTAATATAAAAATTGGAGAAATAAAAAAAAATAATGGTTTCAAAAAATTAATTTTTTTTTATATCAAACACCTCACCTACAAAAAAAATAATTAAAGTTTTTACTTCTTAATATAAAAAATAATTAAAGCCAACCTTATCACTTGTATTTAAGTTTTTTACTTCTTAACTTACTTTTTTACTTTAAAAATATATTTGCTAGAAAACAATGGTTCATCATTTAATAATTTGAAATTAATTAAAGCATTGATATCAATCTTTAAAAAAACTTTAAAATAAATTCATCATCATAACTTATAAAAATTTTGATACGAAATAAAAAAAAACATCAACGAAGCAGTGGCAGTGGCAACTTGGATGCTTGTAGAAAAAACATCAACTCAGCAGTGGTAAAAAATATTAAAATTTTTTTTTTTTAAATTTAATTAAGTAACGATAGTGTTGTGTATCAACCTTAAACATGAATAATAATACTAATAATAATCATAACCAATATCCATCACCCTCCTAAGTTGCGCTAACGACTTTTCGAATATTCTTAATTACTCCCGCCGAAAGAGTGAGGAAGGGGGCTCGTCGCGAGCCGAGCTAAGAGCTCGAGCTAATTGGATGCAGCTCCGATCCTTAAGTCCTAGGTAGGGATAATCGGCGACCTCCGGCTCGCGCGAACCTCAAACGCTCTCTCCCGTTCCCGACACCAAGCGATCCGGAGGCTACGCGCAAGCTGAAAGTCGTAGAGGCACACCTGGACGAAAGGAGCCGGAGTTCCACAGGCTTCGATAGGCCACTGTGTTCGACAGCCTTGACACGTGGGTCAACCTTAGGGATCACCGGCCTAGAAACCCGGACCCCTCTCCGTTTAGCCTAGGTTCACACCTAGTAGCAAGTTAGACTTTTATTGATAATTTATAATTTCGTCGAAGGACGATAAACTTGATTCGTATAAATTTCTTTTAATAATTATTAATAATAAAATTATCATTAACTTCAAAAATTACTTTTATTTTATCTCAAATTAATAAATCCTACCCAAGACAAGCAAAAAAGGTGACGAGCAGATTACTGCGTGATCTGCTCATAGCGGGTAAGTTCCCACTTAACTTAAATTAAATTTAAATTAAATAAAATAATTATTATCACGTTCGCACGCGACATAAATGGCATCCCTTGTGGGGAATCATACCTGCCTTTCGCTTAAGCTCTTTGGTTGGATCTCTTTTTTTTTTTTTGGGAATTTAAATTTATTAAAATTAAAAATAAATTACTTAATTTAAAATCTGGTTTAATTAGTTCGCGAAAATCAGAGCTGAAATTTTATTTCATCATATTTTTCGTGTTCGAGAATTTCAAGGAGAAAGTTTAGCGACTTATTGCTGACGCGCACACTCTTTGTTTCTTTCATTCTTTCATTCGCCGTTCATTTCTTTCAATTCGCTTTTACGAAGACTCCGAATAAAATTTGTCTCTTTTGTTAGACGTGTAAATTTTATTGTTCGATTTGAAAACTTTTGTTCGAAAATTTGCTACCCACTTTGTTTAGCTCATCGCCCCGAACAGTAAACTTTTCTTTCAACCTCCTCTCGGACTCTTGTCGTTCATTGATAAAACTTTATTATGCCCTATTCGAAGATGGCAGGTGTAAATTTGACACTAGATGAAATAGAAGCCCTCACGGACGAAACCCTGAAAACTCGGGCTTGACTCGAGCACGGCCGCCGTATGGCTGAGAATATGTCGGTCATGGCCGCGACCCTGAACGAGTCTCGTGCCGCGTTCGCGAACTTGCAAGCTTCCGCCCTGATGCAAAGCGCCCTCGCATCCATCCCTTTTTATTCAGGTAATTCTCCCCTGCGAGTTTGGCTCCAGGATGTCGAGAATTATGATAATCGGTTAGCAGACCCAGAACTTAATGGAATGTTTTTGCAGGGAGTGATTTCACGCCTGACCGGCAAGGCGAAATCAAGCATTGATGGCAAGACCTTTAATACCCTCGTAGACCTCCGCACACACCTCACAGATAGATTTAGCCAAAAGCGTTCTCTTTCGTACTACCTTAATTGAATATCGGAGTCGTATATGAAGCAAGGCGAATCCGTGCTAAACTTCTTTGATCGTCTTTCATCCAGAGTTCGCGCGGCCACAAAGTTGAAAAACAAAGGTGCGGCCAATGATCAAATTAAGGAACACAACAAGACCCTGTTCGAAGATTTGGCTAAAGAATACTTCATGCGCGGTCTGCCCTCGGCTATTCGTAACCAAATGGCTAGACACACCCCGGCAACGTTTAACAATGCCCTGGATGCCGCTGTTAGCGCGGAGGAGTGGGTAAACATTGGGACGACTAACCGTGCGGACATCGAGTACTCGCCCTCGCCACGACCACCCCGGTCGCGATCCCCGAGTCCGTACCAACGCCCTCAGACTCCGGATCGAGAAACTTCTTCGAGAAATAACGTGCGTTTCTCAGATTTTGACGACCTCCGGAATTACCATCGTACTATCCCTCATTCTTATGACAGAGATGATACCCAAATGCCCAAAACTGTTATGTACACATCGCATGGTAAGCTAGACGCCCGCCCGTCTCTTCGCTATGACCAGCCGACTGGCATTCTTGAACCCCCCGAAAGGACTAGCAGACCCGGTCGCCCAGGTTCGTCGAACGATCGACCCAGACCCGAAAGCCCTGGGAACTAATATCAAAATTATGATAGACCGAGAGAACCTTCACCCTACTGAAGTCAAAACCCTTATTTCGCTCCCCCCTCGATGCATGACTACCCACCGCCACTATCTTATTACTATCCCCCAATGTCTATGCCACCGTATCAAATGCCCTACGCAAACCCTTATGCTTATGGGTACCCGCACGACTCGCGCGGTCCAAGCCCATCACCCAGACATGCATCCCCTGGTCCATCAACATCTGCAAACAACCCGAATATCCCTCGCCCGGTTACACCTACAAAGCCTGCGACTGTAGACTCTCCTGACAATTTAAACTGGGGAGCAGCTCGCCAGAACGGCGCCCAGGCGAGCTACCAACACCCGGAGCGCCGGTCAGTGAAAACATACAAGTCCGGGAAGTGCGACGAATCGTCGGAACAAGGGGCGCACCATCAGTCAAATTAAACTACCCCTGGTTCAATAAAGGCAATATCACCTGCTCTGCAGCGCTTTCTAACGAGGTAAATTTGATCAAAACCTCATTCCGTAAAGACTCCGCATACTATCTTGAAAATCCCCCTCTCACGATACAGAGTGAAGACGGAGATAAAACAGAGTCTACTGGCCGAGTACCCTTAAAATTTTACAAACAAAGACTTTTATTTTACCTTGTTGGCGACGACGCTCCTTTTTCTCAAGACGCCGTCATTAGCAGAAGATCTTTAAAAAAACTCCGAAAAGCAAGTTTATTAAAAACAAAATTATCTGAAAAGATGCGGAAAGACTTCCCAGATTCCCTTTTTGAAAATCTCTTCCGAATCAGACTCCTGTTCCGATTCTGGATCAGAATCCGAAAACTCTACCCAAGAATCTTGTGACACCTCTGAGACCCTCTCCGACTTCAGCCCAAACTCTGAGTATCAATACCCTCAAATTTTAGATCCCAAAAACCCAGGAAATTTGTTTAAAAAGGGGAGGAAACGATCTTACGGTACCCCTAAAATGACTATTACAAACGAGATATTTCGAACCGGAAAAGGTAGAGTCCTTATCGACACGGGCGCAGACGTGAGCGTGATAAAAATTCAATCTCTAAACCCTACGTACCCTATTGACAGGTCACGAGTGTTGCAACTCACCGGGATCGGAACCCAGCCCGTCTACACACTCGGTACCGTCCTATTTTGCGAAAGCGGGAGAACCCATCGAATGCACGTTCTCCCCGAACAATCTTCGTTAAAGGATGATGCTATTCTAGGATCCCGCTACTTGCATAATGAAAAAGGCCGCATCGATCTGGCCAATAATACTTCGATCACACAAGATAAAACCCGAACTATCTCTTTCTCAAGTGCATCAGATAGTAGCGACTCGGAATCCCAGAATTCTGACGACAGGCAGAGTACCCAAAATCATACACCTTCTACTACCTGTGATGCTCACCCCACATCTAGTAAAATTCCACCTACAGTTTTTCATTATAGGGCTCGTCGACTGAGAGGTAAAGCCCTTCGTACTAGATACGTCTTGCCAGCTCGCGCTAGAGTCGCGATTGAAGTCCCCGTTACGCAGAAATCTCCAAAAAGGGAAGCGTACCTACCCCGAATTCAGACCCCTACGGGAATTTTTATCGGAGAAGCCGTGGTGACTAACGAAAATGGCTCTTGTTACGTCTTAGCCGTGAACACTAAAGAAGAACCCCAAGAAGTTGAAATCCCAGTTCAGGATCTGTACCCTTTCGAATTTGATGACTCTGAAGACTTCTTCGAATCTGAAGGTGAAGGAACCCTTTGTCTTCCTGAACAAAGAATCCCCAAAATCATTGAACTTCTAAAAAGAGAACACCACGATTCCGTATCTTTGGCTCAACTCCAACGAGTAGTAGAGAAGTTCCCCTACCTCTTCATGCTACCTGGCGATGATTCACCTCGCACACACCTAGTGCAGCATAGTATCCCTTTAAAAAACGACACACCCATTTATACCCGTCAATACCGCTATCCTCCTATGCTACAAGAGGAAGTTAAGAAACAAATTAACGAGATGTTGGAGAAAGGAGTCATCCAACCATCTTCGAGCCCTTGGAATTCTCCTCTCTGGATAGTCCCTAAACGCCCTGGCCCGGACGGTCGAAAACAACATCGCCTCGTAATTAATAACCGCAGAATTAACTCTTTAACGGTCCCAGATTCTTACCCACTCCCCAACATTCAAGAGATCTTGAAATCTCTGGGAAAATCAAAATACTTTTCAGTCTTCGATTTGGTAAACGGGTTTCATCAAATCCCCATGAACCCTGACGACAGAGCTAAAACTGCTTTTTCTACCCCTTACGGCCACTACAAATTCACAGCAATGCCCTTTGGGTTGTGCTGCGCTCCACCTACGTTCCAACGACTCATGGATACAATTATGACAGGGCTTCAAGGAGTCAAACTATTCGTCTACTTGGACGACCTAATTATCTTTGCCGATTCCCTGGAGACTCACGAACGCAAGGTTAATGAAGCTTTTCAAAGGCTGTTCAACGCCGGACTGAAGCTAAAAATAGAAAAATGCGAGTATCTTACCCCTGAAGTCAAAAACCTCAGTCACCACATCGACCAATTTGGAGTCAGACCTGACCCCGGAAAATCGAGGACGTCAAAAACGCCGCTCCTTTAAAGAGCGCACATGACGTCAGATCTTTCCTTCAGCTCTGTAGCTATTACCGGCGATTCATCCATCACTTCGCTGATATTGCTAAGCCCCTTAACGACCTCCTTAAAAAGAACGTTAAATTTTATTGGGAGTCTGAGAACAAAACAGTTTTGAACGGCTCAAAGAAGCTCTATGCTCCGCACCTGTTCTAATTTGCCCCGATTTCACCCAACTTTTCATTCTTACAACAGACGCAAGCGCTTACGCCATAGGCGCAGTTTTAAGCCAGGGAGAACCCAACAACGACCCCCCCATTGCGTACATGTCTCGAACTTTAAACAAACACCAGCAGAATTACTCTGCTACAGAACGAGAGTGCTTGGCCGTAGTCCTTGCCATAATGCACTTCAGATACTACCTTTACGGTCGAGTCTTTTACGTATACGGCGACCATGAGCCCTTAGAGTGGATTGACTCCATTAAAGACCCTATGTCTAGACTAAATCGCTGGCGAGCCAGACTTCGTGGTTACAGATATATTATTCGATACAAACCTGGTAAACAGAATAACAATGCGGACTGGCTGTCCTGAAATCCAATCGATAAAGAACATCCACCCGAAAAGGCCTCCACAGTCACCCCCAGAACCAATCCACCCGCGAGCAAAATAAAATCCAAAACGATGCTGCCGATTCGGCACCCTAAACCCACCAAAACCTCTTTAGCTCGCGAAGCCCAGAACAAAAGCATGAGCGAAAAATCACCCACTAAGGCTGGTCCTCCAAGGAGAGGCAGACCAAAGGGGTCTCAAAACAAGTCACAGATACCTTTGAACGCTTCTGTTCAAGGCACCCTTCAAGGTGAAACCATAGCCTCCCGTCTAAAACTCAGACGCAACTAACGACTCACAGAGACCAGGTAAAAGGCACGCTACACAGAGCCTGAAACAGAGAGCACGACTTCGGAAACAGAAGAATCCGAAAGTACCGAGTCAGACGTCTCCGACGTGCCCGTTCCCTTACGTCATAGATCTCTGCTCCCCAGTCTAGTAGACCCTTCGCCCACGCCGACAACATCTTCTGCCACCGAATTCGAAAATAACACCCCTGAGCAAGCCGCGCCAACCCTTGACGTGGACAAACTCGATGAGACAATGATACCGTCCGACGAATTCGAAAAGGTCGTCGCCCAATTCGATAAATCGCCCCAGAGAAAGGCTTTCTTCGACACCCCTTCAAAAAGAGTAAAACCCTCGGTCGACGACGACTCTTCGTCATCAGACGAAGAAGACCTCAGTCCACCAGAAACGCAAAGTCGGAAGCCGAAAACTCCATCGCCCTTGAAACCCACAAACTTTACCCCGGAACAAAGGAACGAATTCATCGAAGGGTTCAATTCCCTTTGGTGGGATTCAGGAAAATGGGAAGAACTTCTAGAAACCACCGAACTAGGACCCAATTATTTTGAAGCAGACCACTCCGTCGCTTACAGTGACCCTGGTTATTTAGAAAATGATCTAATCGACCCCCATGATCAGCCTACTCTTAACCAAACCTAATCTCTGCTTGATTTGTCAAAATGGAAGCTGGCCGACGAGTCTAAATTAAGAACACCCTTGCTCTCGTCCACCATGATAACACCAAGAATACCACCTATGAATCCAGATCTGCTTTCTCAATCTAACGCTTTGCCTTTAGACGACACAAAGATCATGTCAAGCGAGGAATCCGATTCATCTGCGAGATCCACGTCTACTATCCTATCTAAACACGATACCAGAGAACCGCGTAAATCTATCATCACCACCAAAAACGTAATTCCTACGCCGGTAACCGTCCCCCAGAGAACTCATGCATCTGCCGATTAACTGGAAATTACCGAAACGAGAACAACACTTGATAACCCTGAAAACTCGATTCACTTGCACCACGACTCAAATGGTTCTGTTGATAATTTGAACTCGTTTAATTTAAAACCCCATAGCAATCTTTTCGTAAAACCCGACAGCATTCCACCGATAATACTACCTGACTCCAGTATTCCTGGAATTCACCCTGATCCCAGGAAAACCATGGTGATCAGACCTGTCAGAGAGTCCCTGACCAGCCACGAAGATAATATAATTCATTTCATACCTGCAAATTTAAATCTGAACACACCCAACAATCAATTGCTAAACGAGTTGAAATTAATTTCAAAAATCGACCTCAGTGACGCGAACTCGACCGTGGGTGACGTGCTCGTCTCCACAAACAGGGGGAGAACCATCTTTTCGTTAGTCGTAACCGAAACGGAGAAAACACCGATTAGACAAAGCCCTTTAAGAGAATGTTTTTATAACCTTTATCGTCTGCTACTTGAAAGAGAAATAACTTCAGCCAGGATAGCACGAAAAGGCGAGCTCACAGACTCATTGCCCCGCGGTACCCTTTATCGGAAAATTCGAGACCATTTGAAAAATGTTCCCATGACCCTTACAATCTGTCTAGGATTCTGCGTGATACCGCCGCCCGAGTTGCGTGATACTATCTTAAAAGAGCGTCACAATAGCTTGTTCGGAGGACATCGCGGAGTCGAAAAGACTTATCGTAGAGTTAGGGAAAATTTTACTTGGCCCGGTTTACGCAAAGACGTAGTCGACTACATACATCGCTGTCGAATATGCCAAGAGTTTAAACTCATCGGTTATCGCACCAAAGAACCTATGGTAATCAGCGATTCTCCTGCAGAACCCTTTTTCAAGGTTGCAATCGATGCCGTTGGACCTATGCCCAGAACAGTTAAGGGTAAGGCCTACATCCTAACCATGCAATGTTTATTTTCAAAATTCTGTATCGCAGTCCCTATACCAAATTTAAAAGCCCTCACCGTAGCACAGACCTTAGCAATTCACCTCATAGCCACCCACGGAGTCCCAAAAATTATTCTAACCGATCAAGCAAAAAGCTTCAGAAACAGACTGCTCAAACACCTCAAAAGCATGTTTGACTGCAAGTTAAAAACCATGACATCCTGGCACCCGCAGTCCAATGCCTCGTTAGAACGAAGTCACTCTGTATTGAAAGACTATCTTCGAACTAACGCCCCCAAGTTTCAAGATTGGGATGAACTCGTCCCTTTCGCCATGATGGAATATAATTCATCCGTCGACTCTTCCAGCTGTCGACTCTCTTTGTATAGAAAGTTCAGTTAATTATAGTTAAAGTGTTTGTTATTAAAAGTGCTTTACTTATTTTTACCCTTGATCTCACACCTAAATCCTATAGTTCGTTGCCTCTCATGAAAAGGCAATTGGTCCTTCGATAAACTAATCTAGATCTTGAACAACTGACGTTATAATCTATGATTGCAGCTGCTTTTAGATGTACCAAAAATATTTACCTAAATAAAGCTACATTCAATTGAAGATAGGGCAAAAACAAGTAAAAATAACATTTGATCAAGGTATTCTGTACATAGGAAAACAAGTGTAAAAATTTATTATTATAGTTTTTTCTGAAATGACTTGCCTCAAATAAAATTTTGACTCAAACCGCATGTAGTTATCTTGTTTTAAACTAAAGTTATGATTTTTCAAAGATAGCTTCAAAATAGGTCTACACTAAAATAGGTCTTTTTTCGTATTTCAAAACGAAGCCGCACGCAGTAAAAATGTGATAGTGACCTCTAGTTTGCGGAAAAAGTCTTATTTTGAATGGTACTTTGACGTCAAAAAATTTCAGAAAGATCCATCAACCTCGTGCGGACGGTTTTTAAAAAAAGTATTAATTTGACCCATAAATATACCATCGCCTTAAGTAAATAGCCCTGGCTTTGAGCTTGTTTATATTACTCAATACGACTTCAAGGTTATAATTCTTAAAAATGTATTGGATTTCGTGTGTAAAGTATTAATAGTAAGAAAGATATATAAAACCTAAATAGTTTGGGTTGGGGAGGTTCTTTAAAGTTATGTCATGCATTAGCTTGGGTAAGTCGGTTAATGCGAAGTTTATTGACAGGGAATAAACAATAGCTTGCTTCTGATTTCTTAAGGTGATGTGAAAAGAATTTGATATTCCTACCTGATGCTCATATAAATGTAATATACATACATTTCCAAGAAAAAAAATTTGAAGTCTCGCTTCGGCCAAGAGTCTAAAACGTCTATTGATATCGTAAATTTTTTGTCAATGAAACTTTTTGATTAAAATGATTGTGTTAATTTTATCATTTTAAAGTAAGTCTTATCATGAAAAAACTAAAAATATTTATAAAACGTAATTTACTCTGAAATCTTCCAAAGTTAAGATGAAAATTTTAACCATTAAAAAATAATTTTTTTTGAGCATGGAAGGAAGTATTTGAAAACAGATATCCAAATAGGTTATGACCTGTTCAGCTTCGGATGATGGTGATGAGACCTAACTCTGTATGTAATCCAATTACACACAGAGTGAGGCCTGGTTGCTGAAAACTAAAATCAAAACAATTGGTGGTAGTTAGGCTTCTTTCTGTTTGCAATAGGATTACACACAGATTGAGGCCCAATCGCTAATAGCTGAAGCGAACGGATTATACGCTATTTTGGCTATCCGTTCTCAAATCAATCTCTCCGTGAATGTTAATTCTGTGCCTTACCTGGTACCTCCAAAGTGCGCTGTTCAATGAAACCTAAGCTTTTTTTTGTATATTCTTTGAGGTATCCGATTGGTAGTAGTCGTTCTGGCAGTGGTAGCTCTAGTTCGGTTATATCTTCCAAACTTGTTTGAATATTGGTAACTTCAATATTTATATCTTTCAACTGATCTAAATATTTATTTTAAATTATTTAATTTGGTCCATATAAACATTAAATTTTTCGAATATTTAATTAAATATTTAATTAATAATGATTATTTATATTAACATTAAAAAGATAAGGACAAGTTATATTAGTAAAAGTCTAACAAAATAAATTTTCAACTGACAAAAATTCAAATTTTTTAGAACTTTTTTCACGTCAGTACATTCTAATTTTTTTTTTTTTTCATCCAGTTCTTGATATAACTATATTGTAACACTTTTCAAGTGTACACAGTTAGCTTAAAGGTGATTAAAGTTTACCTTAAATATCAAAAAACCTAATTGCAGTCTTCTTAAAAAAACTCTCATGAATCCATCTCCATGAACCTAAATATCCAATCTGCTTATCTATTTAAATGCCAAGCATATCAAAAAATTGGATTTTCATTTTTATTTAGATTTAATACATTTATCTTAAGGTCCTCAAGACCATGTTAAGTGCTTAGATTTACCGAATAACATTTAAACAGCGACATGAATTGTTTGAATATAATAAGAATTCATTTTGTGTTGAAAAACATTTTTCAAGAACTTTTTAATGTGTATTTATTGAAGATATGTAATTTGAAAAAAATGATTCATAAACATAGTACATACAGAAAACATAAGAAAACAACATAAAGAAAAAGTGATCATATTACTTCTTCCAGACGTGAGCTTGGCCGCAGAGATTAATCTACGGGGTTCTAAATACGGGTGTTCTGCCTTATTTAGCAATTTTTTTTGTTAAAAAGGACAGTTCACGTCCACGTGTGCTTATAGAACCCACTTTTCGCATGGAGTCTATGAACGCTCTTTTCATGTATCTGTTGCGGTCCATTCGTGAACTTGGTCATTTCACGAAATGACCAGATGACTTGGACAATTCGCGTAATGTCCAGCTAAGCGGTCCATATGCATATGCGTTCCTAAATACACACATTAAATAGCCACTAATGTTGCTAATGTGTAAAATAACCTTCAAAATTTTTTATAAATGTTATATGCCCCCGTGGACATATAACCGGCTCCTAATTTTGCAGACCCGGGTAGGAGTCGCGGGGAAAACCGGGGGCGAACGGCACCCCTTGTGTGACGACAGGAACGCGCGAACTACTAATCAAATAAAGTTAAAATTTTATACTAAACTTGTTACCTTGATTCTGGATCCAAAACTCGCAGGTAACTGGTCGATGTGTTCGTATTCTGTTTAGTCTCTCGGACGTAGCTACAATAGGTTCAATAATTTTATTCACTCACTGGCAAGTTTACTTTTAAAATATGCTTTATTAGGTCAAAATCAAATACACTGGGTTACAATTATCGGACGCTGAGATCAACAAATTTACGATTATTAGGGAATAAAATCTAGAATCAAAATCTGAAAGGTCAAACTATGCAAATATAGTATTAAGTAATTAGGTTAACTTTAATAATGCTCGCGATCTTTGCGCTATTTAATTATATTTCGTACTGCCTCGACGTCCGGCGCTCTTCCTCCTTGCTGCCTCTAAATCCTTCCCCCGCCACCTTGATTTTTTTCCCATCAAAAGTGCAGGAGTAGCATTCAGCGGCAGCTGAAATTCGAAGTGCTGACCGGACCCCTCATTCACATGCACGCACACTCGCGCGAGAATGCACGATTGCGGATTTTATTTAATTGTCACGTAACAGCCCCCCCTTCTTAAACTGTTCACCGTCCCTGGTGAATGTAGGTATAGGGCTGGAAGTAGGTGTAGGTTCGGAAGGTTTTTTTTTTTTTTTTTTTTATTCCCAAGGTCTGAAAACGCGAGACTTTTGGTCTGCCTCCTTTCTCTTCTTGCACGGTGGGTCTTCTTTGGGGGTGTTCTCGTCTTTCAAGCTCTGCCACTGCAAGTCCCTTTCCAATCGGAGAGTGGCCGCATATTCGTTGTTTCTCTTTTTGTCGGGCTTCTTTTCGTCCCATATTCGTTCTTGGGTGTGGAGTTGTCGGTGGTCCTTAATATCTAACCGGGACACTTGTGTATCACAATATCCACAATGGACTATTGGGAAAGGTTCCCGGAGTTCGCGCCGGTCACACTTCCATTGACGAGGTTTCCCTAGTCTTGCTCCGTATTCCTTTTCTAACCGTTCCCTTGCTATTAACGCACTCGTGGGATGCCTATATTTGGCAAAAGCCAAATACAGGGGGTCTAGGTGTGCGTCTCGTTCTGGCGTGGGCATTTTCCAAAAGCGCAGCCACAAGAGGGGTCCGTGATTTTTATATCAGGCCGAATTAGAATAATTTTAGTGCGACGAAAGAATCAGAAAAAAAAAATTTTAAATAACCGAAATCATCCTACGACGCGAAAAGTCTCGAGTTACATCCGGTGACGGAAAAAGTGTAGCTCGTGCAGCTGCACATCATTTAAGCTTAAGTAAAATTTTATTCATGTTATAAAGTTCAAGAAAATTTTTAAAATTATAATCTTCTTTTGATAATTTAAACCCCTTGTTTGGGACCTTATACAGTATAATTGAAAAAAAAAAAATAGGAAAATTTTTTAGAGTAATTAGAGTTAGAACTTTGAATTTTTATTTTAGTTTAATAACTTTTCCCTCGTGCCAGGACAGTGCGTAAGCTACCGTCTTATAGTTTAAGTTTAGTATTTAAGCAGTTTAGCAATTAGAATTATAAATTGTGCGCGAAGAAAAAATTTAATTAAAAAAAAAAAATAGACGAAACTCCAGAACTCGAAGAAGCTCGAGTTACCATCCGGTGGCGAGACTATCGTTATCGGGTGACTGCACGGCTGTCTGTATAAAGAAATACTTAGTCGCGTTATTTTATGCACACTATTATAACTTACGGAGTTTAAATTTTATACTAGAAATAAAATTAATTGTAACAAAAAATAATAATAATGATAATAATAAATAGAAAAAAAAAAAAAAAAAGAAATAACTTTTTAAAGCGAAGACTCGAATTTTCCAAATTAAAATTTTTGAATGTTATTTTGAATACTAGCTCTTCTGAGCGCGCTTCAAGCGCGCATAGGAAAAAACAATAAGAGTAACCTTAAAATGCACTTTTCGAATATTTTAAAAACTTGTTCACCAATCAGCTCACGAATAAAAATCTTACGCAAGATGGCGATAGCTCTCTTTTATGAAGGGATTACTCTTGAGGTCAAACCCTATTTTTCCAAGGGTATAAATTTTCAGTGCTTAAATTCGATTTCAATTTTCAAATTGGAAATTTTTGGAATTGCAATTTCAATGATTTCCATTTACTCTTTTCAGATTTGGTAATTTTCTCAATTTATTTTTTTTAAGCTCAACCAAAGTTGTTGACTTTAATGCTAGAACAGGTTCTTATTCTCAAGAAATTACTTTGCATAAATTTTAATTTACACCAAAAAAAAAATTTTTTTTTGTTGCTCATTCAAATTTTAAAGAATTCAATTTTACCAATTTTATCTCTCTTTCAACTTTAATTTTTCAAGAAAAAAAAAAAAATAATAGAACTTCAATCACTACAGTAAAAGTTTAGTGTTAGAAATAAAAGCCTTTTCAAATTTAATTGTTTCGAGCTTTTAATTTTAATTTTAGATCTTCAAAATTTAAAAATTTTTTTGCAATTTTTTAAGAAACTTTTCCCTCGGATATTTCAAATTTCGATTCTACAGAGAAAGAAATTATATTACAAGGCGGAGACATTAAATTGAGGAAACCCAAGTGACCGAGAGAAGAAGTGCGCGCAAGTAATCGCCGTTTCACTTCATTCTCCCGTTCGTATTCCCCCTACCGTGCAGTCCCCCACCATGGAGTCGCAGTAGCACTAAGCTGTTTCTTTTTTGTGCCGCTGTCCGCCTATCGGCGTTTCACTCCATTCTCTCCTTCCGAGCGCCGAGCTGACCGGAGAGACGCCCAACCTATAACCAAAATTTAGACGCTACGATAAATTCAATAGTATTGGCAACCGCTACTTTGAAAATAAATTTTTTAGTAGCTATAGCATTAGTAATATTGATAGGAGGTAGTGCTTAATTAATTTGATAGGTTCAATAATAAAAAAAAATAATAATAATAATTACTATGATTAATTTAATTTGATAATGATTGATAATATAATTAATATAATTATAACGTATAATTAATAATAATTAATTTAAGAATAATTAATTTGGTAGGTTTTATAAAATATCGTGAATATTACCGAGTACAAAAAAAGTAATAAGAGAGAGGAAGCCGCGCGCTACTGAGTCCGACCACTTCCCACCCTTGTGTGACGTCTGACTAATTCTTGACCTATTTTACTCGCTACCCTTTTGGTTGCTGACCATCCATTGACCTATTTCACTCACCTGTTTTTTTTGTCTGACCAAGTTGACCTACTCTACTCGCCTGCTTTCACAGTCAAATAAATAAATAAATAAAGAGGGTCCTCATTCTCCTATCACAATGTGGGTTCCCTGACTCGTGCCCAACCAGGAGTTCCGACCGAGGGGCGTTGTAAGCGACCCCGTCTGGGGAATTGAATGCAAGCCGGCGCAGTGCGCCTCTACAGCCGGGAAGGGCTAGCCCTTGGGTTTCGGATCTTCCTGCGCAATCGATTTGAATTAAGAATCATCCGGATCGAGTTGACCCTACATGCGGACGACCTAGTTGTCTATCACCGGTAAAGATAGACCCAGACCGAATCTCGAAAACCTACATCGGTAGTTATTCCGTACCCCTATTCCTTGGATAGTGGAGTGGCAGCTAGGCTGGTGTCTTTTGGGACCCCACGAGATGACTGGCGGGACAAAAGCCAACGGGCAGGGCCAGCAGGACCTGACCCGAACCATGGGTACGACATTGCTGGCATTGACTAACAGTCTCTGCCTGCAGAATGCCATCGCGGGTCTGAGTACCTACGATGGCAGCAATATACCCCTCAAGGACTTTATCCAGGATGTCCGGAATGGAGCAGACTTCGTCTCCGACGAACAGAAGGAGAGGTATAAGCGGGCTGTTCTAAGCAAATTGAGGGGTGCAGCGAAAGACTGCGCCTGGGGGCAAGACTTTGCCGACGTGGAGGAAATATGCAGCCACCTAAACAAACGCTTTGCCCCCGGTAAGGGCTTCGCCCATTACAACAATAAGCTACACACCCTGCATATGAAGCAAGGTGACTCGGTCGGGGGATTCAAGGACCAGATTAACATTCTCCTCCAGTGTGCCAGGACGGCTTTGAAGGAAGAGAAGAAGGAAGAATATCATGAGAAGATGATGGTGCCCTTGACCGAAGCTGTCGTGGATGTCTTCATCAAAGGACTTCCCGCAAGCCTCAGCCAATGGGTGGTTTCCAAAAAACCTACCAAGTTGGAAGATGCCTATGAGGAGGCCGTGGGACTCGAGTCAAGGATGGACGCCCGTATCATCCCGGATGCCCGCCAGAGATCCAACTACTACCAACACGACGGGCGGAGACAAGACTCTCGCTATGGGGCGGAGAGCCAGACTGCCTACGTAGGATGGGTGCAAGAGGGGGAGGACGCGGGTGAGTGGTACCCGTGGTCTGAGCAAAGCCAGCTGCAGGAGCAGGAGGAACAATGGCAGGGACTACCACCTCAGGGTTCTGAGGCTGCCTGCGAGGTCCATTACCAACAGCCCTACCAGGCTTACCCAAGCCAAACACCCCGGTATACGCAACCAGGACCCCCCCAGTTCCAGATGCAGAACGGACCACCTCTACCGCGTCAACAATACCCCAAGGACAGCGATACCCACAACCTCCGCTACTGAATCTGCAACCGCCCCCTGGGCATAATCCCAATTACGGACCACTCCGAGTGAATTACCGACCGCCTGGCCCACTCCGACCAAAAACTTATGACCCTGACCGTAGCCAACAGAATAAAGTGCCCACCTACCAATATGCTCGATATGGGCCCCCTAATGGCTGGCCACAAGGCCCGCGGATGAATGACTCCGTGGGACAACCTACGATGACGGGGCCAGCGTCCAGAGCCAGGCGGTCGGTGGCAAGCCAGCCTCAAGGACCCTCCGGGCCACTGGTGAACCAACCAGGCCCCCCGCAGGCGGCACCATGCAAATCCAAACCAAGGGAGTACCATCCACCTTGCGGTCTGCCCGCACGCTGCGGAGCTTGCAATAGACCCCGACCCGGGCACCCAAATACGAGTATATCTCCCGCAGGAGCAAAGACATCTGGTGCTCATGCTGGACACGGGGTCCGCCGTCAACTTGATCAAGCTTCAGGCGCTCCACCCGGATGCCTAGATAGAAACAGCTGCGGCCATCCCCATGGTGGGAATCGCAGCCCATGAAGCAATGACCTTAGGCATCACCTGGATACCCATAGGGGACCAACCTACTCTTTTCCATGTCGTGCCAGACCAATTCCCCATTCGGTATGACGGAATACTGGGTCGAGTATTCTTAAAGCAGAATGAGGCCGTAATATCTTATTATAAGAATAAAATAATGATAGGTAGTGACGTTATGAACCCCCTACCCTTCCTAGACTCCGAGGGTTATGAAATGGTTGACCAAGAGCGGGGTTTAAACCCGCGAGACCCCATGCCAGAGGGAATTCACAAGGTTGAGTTGGCCGAACCCTCCCCTGTAAGTACGGGCTCGACTGAGTCCCCGGCTGAGGAGAAAGGACCTAAGGAAACCCAGCTGGAGGCCCCTTTGAATCCCAAAGAAGGGAGTACCACGTGGACACTAAAGAAACGGTGCCGCCAAGTTTTCAGCGTTAACTTGATCAATGCCCATTTGGGGGTAGGATACCTCCCGGCCCTTAGCCCCAGGAGTGTTCATCGGAAATGCACTCGTCACCCGTGAAAACGGGAATTGCAAGGTTTTGGCAGTGAATACAACCGAGGAAGATGTGACCATTGAGGTTCACCCCCATGAATGAATTCCCTGCGAGTACGACGCACCCCCGTACAATCCCGATTCAGAGACCGAGCCTGAGGGCGAAAAAATCACAGATGAGGGAGAGAGGGTAAGGCCCGTGTTAAAGCTGCTCGACACGGAGCAGTTAAACTCCGAGGAGAGGGACCAAATGCGGCGTGTTGTGGAAGAATATCACGACGTTTTCTTACTACCCGGGGACAAATTGTCCTGCACTGATCTAGTGGAACACGAGATACCTACCGAAGACAACATCCCTGTGCATACTAAACAATTCCGCCACCCACCCATTCACCGGGAGGTGATGCGGGAAGACATCGAGAAGAAGCTCCATGATGACATCATAGAACCCTCAACCTCACCGTACCAGTCTCCTGTGTGGATTTTGCCCAAGAAAAGGGACAGACAAGGGCGTCCAGGATGGCGTATGGTGGTGGACTTCAGAGCTCTCAATTCCAAGACAATTGGGGACGCATACCCGCTCCCGTGCATCGCGGACATCCTGGACCAATTGGGCGACTCGGTATACTTTTCTACCTTCGACCTAGCCAGTGGGTTTCATCAGATCCCCATGAAACCCAGTGACAGACCTAAGACGGCGTTCTCTACAATAACGGGACACTGGCAATTGAAGAAGATGCCTATAGGACTCAAAAACGCGCCCGCGACCTTCCAACGACTAATGGATCGCATCCTGCTGGGCCTGCAAAATGTGGAGATGCTGGTGTATCTAGATGATATCATCATATACGCCAGTAGCCTTAGCGAGCATCTGCGAAAGGTGAGACTGTTGTTTGACCGATTAAGGCATGCTAAACTGGTGTTACAACCCGACAAAGTACTCTTCCTCCGACGAGAGGTAGGATTCCTGGGATACATCGTGTCCGAGAAGGGGTGTGAACCAAACCCGGACAAAATCATGTCTATGAAAAATTTCCCCAGACCTCGCAATGTAACCGGTATCCGATCGTTCACGGCTTTGGCCGGATACTATCGGAGGTTCATAAAAGACTTTAGCAAAATAGCGAAGCCTCTGTATGACCTCCCGAAGAAAGATATCAAGTTCATCAGGACCGATGCCCAAGAGCAAAGCTTTAATCTACTAAAGCAAAAACTTTGCGAGGCTCCTATTTTGCAGTTTCCCGATTTGAATAAAAAATTTACCCTAACAACCGATGCTTGCGACTATGCTGTGGGAGCCGTACTTAGCCAGGAGAAAGATGGCTTCGACCATCCTGTCGCCTATTTGTCACGAAGCCTGACGGGACCGGAACTTAACTATACCACCACCGAAAAAGAATGCGTCGCGGTGTTGTACGCCTTCCGCAAATTCCGAACTTATTTGCTGGGGAGGCGATTCTTGCTCGTGAGTGATCACGAACCCTTAAGCTGGATGCATAACCAAAAAGACCCAGGTAAAAGGATGCTGAAGTTTACAGACTATGAGTACGACTTCAAGTACAAGCCAGGAAAACTTAACATCAATGCCGACGCCCTCTCGCGAAACCCGGCAGATCAACCAATACCGGAAGATGAGACCAATACCACCCTGCCCACGATCAAGGTCCTGGTCCTGGAAGATAAGAACCAGAGAGACCAAGATAAGGCTCAGCGAATCGAGAGGCCTGTTCGAAACCCTTCGGGACGAATGGTTGGCAATTCACGCCCTAGTACCTCGGGAACGGGCCCAAGACAACCAACCCTAAATAAAGCAAAGGGAGTCACGAAAACGACCTCTTTGACCCCTACTCCGTTGCGCCGGGAGCGGGCGAAATCGGTGGACGAGGGAATAAAGCCTCGTCGAGGCCGACCGGTAGGATCTAAAACAAACAAGAACCCGCCCCCGCTGGACCATGGTACCATAGCCCAACGTAGGAGATCCAGACAACTGTTAGGACTCCCACCAAAGAGGGGCAGTTCCTTACCCCCAGCCCCGGGGCTGATTCCACTACCCTCACGCGTGAAAGAAAAAAGAGACGAAGCCGAACCCGGAGATCGTGACGATGGTGACGCTTTCGATCCGAAAGAAGACGAAGAAACTCGGGGCGCTCTGACGGTGGACCCCCTGAGTGACTGGGACACGTCAGACTCAAGACCCCCCGTGGTTGATCTGAAGGATAGCGGACTGCAAGATGAGACAACCGACGAAGTTTTTTCAGAGGAAGATGACCATCCAGAAAATCGAGAAACCGACCCCGATGTCGCCGCCACGGAAGTTAGCGCAGTGACGCCTAGCGAGACGGAGACTGTGGGGGACGAGAGCGAGGAAATTTTCGAGGATCTATCACACTCCATTAACCTGCAGGACTTGCAAGAGAGCAGCGATAAACTAAACCAAAGCTTATTGGACCACTACGAGCATACCAATAATTGGTATGGGTTACCAAACCTCGAGGAAGATAAGTGGCCCACACATTTTTCAGACGGTGATGGAGATGTGAGAACCCCCGTACAGGGAAACAAGGACCGATTCTTAGAAGGGGAAGAGGTCGACGAGGAGCTGCAGGATCTGCTCAACCAGGCCGACCCTTACGATGCTGAGACTTTGGATGACAGCGTGATGAGTGAACGAGTGCAGAGACTGGTAACCAGCGCTCAAGCCCGCACGGATCGGGAAGTGAACCGGTGCATCTCGGCCCTGACACTGATGACGAGGCAGATGAAAGTGCTAGGGAAGAGAAACGGAGAGACGAGGCTTCCGGGAAATGGCCGGTGAAGACCGGAGTTTCAGTTGACCCGGGATATAAGCCTGACACCCCCAAGGGGAGTTGCACCCCCCAATCTGGGGCGTCAAGGGTGAGATGGTCCAAGATACCCGAACTGGAAACTGTACAGGAAACAGCCCCGGCCTCCCCCGTGAACCTCGAATTTAGTAAGCCAGCCCAGGAGGACCTACCCTTTTTCCTCCCCGAAATAACTTGGGCACTAGCTGATCCGCCAGACCATAGTAAATGCTGGGATCCCGATAACCCGAAAACCCCAAGAGAAGATGACCCGTCCGACCGTGTGAGGAAGCAGCCTAACTGACCGCTAGGTAAAATCGTGCGAAGCAGGAACTGTTTGACCTATAAACGAAGCAACCTTGTTCACTTCCTCTCAAAAGATTGTGTTCCGGCGGGACCTGTCAGTCGGCTGCTCGTAGACCTTGATGCAATTGACCCGAACGCACTCAGGCAAAAGCGACCCCGGAGGGGACAGATTATGATTACCCCTTACAAGAACCTCAACATCCTGTCATTGATTGTGAAAAATCATTATTATGACCCATTGGACATCGGCACGGTGAGAAGGTGCTTAGAGAATCTAAGAAGCGTACTATCCAAACGTAACCTCAGCAGGTTCAGAATTGCCCGGAAAGGCGACCTGGCTAGCCAACTGGAGCCAGGACTATTGGAAGAGCTCTTACGAGACGTGTTCGGAAAAAGTCCGTTTGATATCACCCTCTGCTTTGGTACAGTAGTTATGCCCGAAGTCACCCAGCGCCCGGGGATCATCAAGCAGCTGCACGATAGCCTTTCCGGGGCGCACAAGGGAACAAACCAGATCTACCAGAAAGTACGGGAGAGATATTACTGGAAGGGCATGCGAAACGATGTGCTCGACTATATCCGGCGATGCAGTACTTGCCGGGAAATAAAGATAAACCAATGCAAGACCAGAGAGGCGCTGATACTTACTGATACGCCCATCAAGGCCTTCGACAAAGTGACCATAGACACCGTCGGCAAATTGCGGACGACCCCCTCGGGAAACCAACATGTGGTCACGATGCAATGTAACCTTACAAGGTACATTGTTGCGATCCCTATCCCTGATCTACGCGCCACCACCACCGCTGACACGTTGGTGAGGCATCTTATATGCCAATTTGGAGCTCCACGAGCGCTCTTGTCTGATCGAGGTAAAAGCTTCCTTTCGGCCCTGGTCGATTAACTCTTGAGGTTATTCAAGGTACATCGTCTTACTACCTCGGGGTATAGACCTCAGACGAACAGAAGTCTGGAAAGAAGCCATGCGCCACTCATGGACTTTATCTGGTGTTATTCGGAGAAGTATAATGACTGGGATCGTCTTGTGGCCTTCGCGGCGTTCACGTACAATACCAGTGTCCAATCCACCACGAATTTCACGCCTTTTGAACTAGTGTATGGCTGAGTGGCCAGATTCCCCATCAGGATACCGAACGAAGAAAAATTGCGGACCTATAACCTCTACCTACGTGACCTCATAGTCCGGTTGGACGAAATGAGACTAACCGCGGGAGAAAGAGAGATAGCCGAGAAAATTAAGACCAAGGACCGATACGACCGAAAAAGAAAAAAGTCCTGCGGCAAGCCGGGTGGGTACGCCTGGGTGCTAGTCAAACCCCGCATCTCGAATTTTGACAGCTACTATAAAAAGCCGCTGAAAATTGTCGAGGTCGTGGGAAAGAACAACGTGATTCTCGAATTGCCCAATGGAAAAAAAATTCGAAAACACGTGGATAAACTCATAGGCGTCCCATCCGGTTCCGAAGAATCCGACCTAAATAATTAACAGGTTCTTGTATGATTACAGATGCTAAACTATCTAACGTTTATGATGTGGGGAATTCGTTTAGTTATGGGGGAGGCGACCTCCAATATAACTCAATTCCAAAACAACCCAGGGTTATATTATGAAAAGGTGGGAGTGGTACATCTTCGAAGAGCAGATTGGAAAGTGATAATAGCAATAGAGAGTGGACAACTACTTCAAAATCACGACGTGGGTGACCAAATAGCTGCTCTCTCTCTAAGATGCCATAATCATGTGGACGATCCCCCTTGCGAAGAATTGGTTGACCTAGACTCATTGACCAATACCTATCGAACCCTCCAAGGATTGGACCAAGAAATCACAGACCAAATAAACGACCTAACTACCGAAGAAACGACCGAAGGAGAAAACCCATCGACCAAACGCATCAGGCGAATAGCTCCATTTGGCATCATTGGATCCCTTGGCGAAAGCTTATTTGAACTAGCTACGGCGGACGACGTGGAGAAAGCTCATCGAGAAATCGACCGGATGCAACAAGACCAGAAACAACTGATCAGTCTACAAAAGGAACAGGTCCACGTCGTAACCGGAGCCCTATCGGAACTCCATAACGAGACCCTGATGCAAAAGCAAAAAATTGACAGAATGGAGACCGCCCTAACCAAGCTGCAAACATCCTCAGTGCTCAAGGATCTGTACGTGCAGGGTCAAAACCTGGGTCGACATTAATGGAATTACGAACAAAACTCTTACAAATAATCACCCTGGGTCGGAAAGGCGACCTTGCCCGTGGACTAATATCAAACAAGTTCCTAACCCAGATCCGACATGAGATTGGACAAACTACTAAGAACCTTGTCCTGCCCATCCCGGAGAAACACTGGTACCTCGATGAAGTGGCCAAGATTTCGAAGGTAGAGATAGTGCACAACCGAAACCGACTACTAGTGTATGTGCATATACCTCTAGTAGACCACACGGCCTACGAACTACATCGAATGCACTCCTTAGGGGCACCACAATCCCTTGGTACTGAAATCAATGGAACCGCATACATCGAACCCTCTCATGAATATTTGGGAGTGAGTGAAGACCAGCTCCAATACTTTAAATTCAACCAAATCGACTTTGAAGAGTGCCTGGACCTAGTTTACGGGTATCTGTGCAACACCAAATTGGGAATCTGGAAAAGTTCCCATGCCCCAAACTGTGAGATAACGCTGTACCTACAACCCTCGGCAGAGGCGCTCAAGCTGTGCGATTTGCGGTTCCACCCACAAGTCCTGGACCAATGGCGCTATCTGAAAGCGACGGGGTCCTGGCTTTTCTCCATGGCAAAGGAGGAGCAAATACGAATTCTTTGTCCCAGTAACACAACTATAATCTCGGTGAAAGGCCTAGGACTTTTGCAACTAGCCCAGGAATGTGTAGGAAAAAGAGATAAAATTACCCTGCCAAACCCCGAGATTCACCAACAAAAGGGAGAGTTTTTCTACCATCCAGAGATCAATTTAACCCTTTCGCAACTATACCCCGAATTATCCAAAGGAGTCCAAAACTTACCGCAAGCCGATTGGAACAATGAAGTAATTAAAGACGACGGGTGGCAAACCCGGCGTGGGTTACCCTTGCGAGAACTATTAGACAAGCTCAAACGTTTGGAGCAACGACAAAGCGATAAGATAGTAACTACCAAACTGAGCCTGAGCGGGTTTATTATGGTAACGACCGTGATGATCGGGTTAGTCGTGTATATCCGGGTGGTAAGGCCACGGACTAGGGCGCTACCCGAGAACTCAACCGAGCCCCAAAGCACGAGTAACGAAGCCCCAAATGCAGTGGGGGACCAAGAACCCCACGATGTTCTATCCACTCCTCCAAGGAAAACTACGACGCAAGAACCGTGGATTGATTCCTAATTTCTAGCCCCCCCCCCCACCTATCACCCATCATCTGAATGACGACCAACGGCTAACCGAGACCCAAATTAACTAATAAATATGATTACAGCATCACCAAGTCAAAAAAAAAAAAAAAAAATGGATCACCAAGTGTTGAAAGAGAGCCCCGGCCAAGACCCCTGCATGATCCGAGTGAAACACCCTCGAGATGTGGAATTATGGGATGTCATTCGAGGACTGCGCCGTTATGGGCTCATTATTGGTGGGCATTTAGAAACCAACACGTCCAATGGAAACATCAGTCGGATAACCTTCCGAAATGTAAGCGACGCGGATCGAGTTTGACGAAACAACAAAGAATACGAAAAGAATAAGGCCCGAAAGCCGTCCAAGACTACACCCTCAACACCAAAGGAGCCTTCAAGACCCATCAGATCAGTAATCGTCAAACCACCACCGAAACCCAAAAAGGAGGAAAGTCGAAAGAAGCAAAAAACTCCACCAGGAAACCTGGAGGAAAGACAACCCAAAAAGATATCTACCGAGACGCCACGCCTATGGAGCGAACAAGCCCCCGATCCGGAGCTACCTAAAGCACCCACGGACCCACGGGAAGGAGTGGATTACCACCGCCTCTTTTGTATTCTCCCCGAAGAAATACCCATCGAGTACCGAGATGAACTCTTCTTCAAGGAGTTCGCCCAATTCGGACCTTTAGAATATTACCAAACCGTGCGCAATAAGCAAAATCAGCTGGTATGGGGCTATGTGCGCTACCTCAACCCATTACATGCGGAGCGCGCCCTACAACAAAGCCAAAAACCCTACCGTGCAAAATATGCAGCGTTTCACCGTAAATCGAGTGAAAACAAAGAGGTTATTCAACATAGCTGTGGGCGATGGATTGGAGCCGGCACGTATCAACATCACGACCAAATTTGTGAAAGACAAGCCAACTACCTTAACCAACTAAGGCAAGGGCTGACCCAGCCACCACCGATCATCAATCAGTCTCCGAACCTAATAGACCTTGACTTCTGGGAAGAAACAAAACAACCTCCAAATACCACGTTAGAATTAGCACCGAGCCAAATGCATGTGTTGGCGGAACACATCGTCAAGCTTTGGGACCAGCGTCACCACCAAGGGTCGCCAACAACAAAGACCACACCGACGGAGAGCGAGGTCCCGAGCACAGATATAAGAGACGCGCCCACGACCAGAAATTCAGAAGGCAAACCAACAGACCTATTACCAACACCAAAGAAGCAAACCGACCCAAACGCGCGGAACACCGAAAAAAGGATGGAGATGCAGATGGAAACATTTGTGTAATTAGAGACTGTAAGACCCAAGATAGAGTGACTAAAGGCAAGACCGTGCAGGTGCGCGATAAAAGTGTGTATGAATGCATATGGCCGCGAAAACGGAATATTTGTGTGAGTAACTGTCTAAGAGGCATAAGTTAGAATGAACCTAAGTCAATAATGTTCGATCTAAAAAATTATATATATAACTTAAATTTTAAAAGAAAAAGAAAAAAAAAAAAATTTAATAATAATAATAATAATAACAATAATCATGATAATAATGGTAATAATAGTAATAATAATAATAAAATATAACAATAATAATATGAAGGAAAGAATATGTATATGCATGATATGTATGTATGTATGAATGTATGTACGTATGTGTGTGTGCACATATATACATGTATATACGATAAAGAAAAAAAGGTAAATTTGATAAAATGTGCGTAGATAAGCGGTCGATATAGGGGTTAAAGGAGAAATGCGGTGAGCAGGAATGCATGTGTCACAGCCCTAAACCCTTCAGTCTTCTATTAACCATCCTTGATATAATTGAAACCACTATCCACCTCGTGACCTACCTCCTCTCAAACTCCTACCCATAACCAGCCCCTCCCCAAGCGGAAAGCCCAATTCATCTAGAGTAATCAATTCATAACGCCTTCTTGCAGCAAACATGGCCTCCTCAAGACTTAGAGAGCAACTCGAACCCAGCGAACCACGAAGACCGTTAAAGGATCTACACGGGCACAGATTTGAATTGCGAGCCCTGGGAACGGAAATGGTGGGGGAAAATGAGGTTGGAATGGTCATCAATCGGCCCTTCGACGTCCGAGAACTCAGAAAATACCTGAAAGGGGTCAACCCTACTTTATTGGAGGAGCAAGAAAATGAGGATGACCAAGAAGACCCCCTCATTTTTGTAAAGTTCCGATTCCGAACGCCTGAGCTGAAGCAGCAAAGCATCGCCCGAATAAAAAATTTGGAAGACGACCAACGATTGGTAGACGAGGGAACCCAATTGCTAGATGTGCGTGTACCCGTAGCCCGAAGCCATCAAAGAGTCTACCACGACCTAAAAACTCACGGACCCCTCTTGTGGCTGCGCTTTTGGAAAATGCCCACGCCAGAACGAGACGCACACCTAGACCCCCTGTATTTGGCTTTTGCCAAATATAGGCATCCCACGAGTGCGTTAATAGCAAGGGAACGGTTAGAAAAGGAATACGGAGCAAGACTAGGGAAACCTCGTCAATGGAAGTGTGACCTGCGCGAACTCCGGGAACCTTTCCCAATAGTCCATTGTGGATATTGCGATACACAAGTGTCCCGGTTAGATATTAAGGACCACCGACAACTCCACATCCAAGAACGAATATGGGACGAAATGGAACCCGACAAAAAGAGAAACAACGATTATGCGGCCACTCTCCGATTGGAAAGGGACTTGCAGCGGCTGAGCTTGAGACACGAGAACACCCCAAAGAGGACCCACCGTGCAAGAAGAGGAAGGAGGCGGACCAAAAGCCTCGCGTTTTCAGACCTTGGGAATAAATAAAAAAAAAAAAAAAAAAAAAAAGAAACTCCTTACCAAACCTATACCTAAAACCTCCTCACCAAACCGATACCTACTTCCAGCCCTATACCTACATTCACCAGGGACGGTGAACAGTTTAAGAAGGGGCGGCTGTTACGTGACAATTAAATAAGATCCGCAATCGTGCATTCTCGCGCGAGTGTGCGTGCATGTGGATGAGGGGTCCGGTCAGCACTTCGGATTTCAGCTGCCGCTGAATGCTACTCCTGCACTTTTGATGGGAAAAAATCAAGGTGGTGGGGGAAGGATTTAGAAGCAGCGAGGAGGAAGAGCGCCGGACGTCGAGTCAGTATGAAATATAATTAAATAGTGCAAAGATCGCGAGCATTATTAAAGTTAACCTAATTACTTAATACTATATTTGCATAGTTTGACCTTTCAGATTTTGATTCTAGATTTTATTCCCTAATAATCGTAAATTCGTTGATCTCAGATAATTGTAACCCAGTGTATTTGATTTTGACCTAATAAAGCATATTTTAAAAGTAAACTTGCCAGTGAGTGAATAAAATAATTGAACCTATTGTACCTACGTCCGAGAGACTAAACAGAATACGAACACATCGACCAGTTACCTGCGAGTTTTGGATCCAGAATCAAGGTAACAAGTTTAGTATAAAATTTTAACTTCATTTGATTAGTAGTTCGCACGTTCCTGTCGTCACACAAGGGGTGCCGTTCACCCCCGGTTTTCCCCCCGACTCCTACCCGGGTCTGCAAAATTAGGAGCCATTTATATGTCCACGGGGGCATATAACAAAATTGGTAGCAGAGCGTAGTTACGATCTACGGGCCTCTGGGTTATGGGACCAGCACGCTTTCACTGCTCTGCTACCAATTTTGTTATATGCCCCCGTGGACATATAACCGGCTCCTAATTTTGCAGACCCAGGTAGGAGTTGCGGGGAAAACCGGGGGTGAACGGCACCCCTTGTGTGATGACAGGAACGCGCGAACTACTAATCAAATAAAGTTAAAATTTTATACTAAACTTGTTACTTTGATTCTGGATCCAAAACTCGCAGGTAACTGGTCGATGTGTTCGTATTCTGTTTAGTCTCTCGGACGTAGGTACAATAGGTTCAATTATTTTATTCACTCACTGGCAAGTTTACTTTTAAAATATGCTTTATTAGGTCAAAATCAAATACACTGGGTTACAATTATCGGACGCTGAGATCAACGAATTTACGATTATTAGGGAATAAAATCTAGAATCAAAATCTGAAAGGTCAAACTATGCAAATATAGTATTAAGTAATTAGGTTAACTTTAATAATGCTCGCGATCTTTGCGCTATTTAATTATATTTCATACTGCCTCGACGTCCGGCGCTCTTCCTCCTTGCTGCCTCTAAATCCTTCCCCCGCCACCTTGATTTTTTTCTCATCAAAAGTGCAGGAGCAGCATTCAGTGGCAGCTGAAATTCGAAGTGCTGACCGGACCCCTCATTCACATGCACGCACACTCGCGCGAGAATGCACGATTGCGGATTTTATTTAATTGTCACGTAACAATAAAATTAATTTAAATTAATGCAGTTGCGTATATTTGCAATAATGGGAGAGAAATGATTGCTTTAGTCTTATTTATCTAATTGTAGGTTATATTCTACTTTATTTTTTAAAAAGACATTTTTAATTATAAAATTATTGCAACATAATAAAATGTAAGGGGTTTTTTGTGTAAAAAGTAATGAAAAAAATTTTTGTAGTGATCGGTAAAGTACAACAAAAGTTGTCAGAACCCTGAAAATCAATTACGAGCACTTTTTCACTCTTAATTTTGATTTTATATCTTATGCGTACAAACTTTGAGTCATGGTTGAGGAAATTTGAAATACATCATCCGGTAAGTAATTTTAGAAAAAGTTTTTATAGAAGTATTTGTAGTATTTATAGAAAAAGTTCAAGTTTTGGTCCTAAGACCTAAACACCAAAATTTTATTCGTTGGGTACCATACAAAGTGATAAAAAGTTAAATAGCAAATTATTGATACATACGCCACCTTCAAGTGGGAAAAATATGTAAATCAGCTAAACTTAATAATTTTACTTGGTCTCACTATGCGGTTGGTCTTAAATTAAAGTTTGAGTAAATAGATAACAATTTTCATCTTAACGTTGAAAATTGAAGTTGGCGTATGTCTCAAAAATTTGCTATTTAACTTTTTATCAATTTGTATGATATCCAACGAATAAAATTTTGGTGTTTAGGACCAAAACTTGAAATTTTTCAAAAAGTGCTTCGAATTACTTACCAGATGATGTATTTCAATTTTTTTCAACCATGACTCAAAGTTTGTACGCATAAGATATAAAATCAAAATTAAGAGCGAAAAAATGCTCGTAATTGATTTTTAGGGTTCTGACAACTTTTATTGTACTTCACCGATCACAACAAAAAATTTTTTCCTTACTGTTAATACTAAAAGCAACATTTAGAGCTTCAGCCACAAAAATATGTGTGCGTGAGCACAAATCGATTTATAGCTAGCCATAAATTTAAATCAGTTTATAACTTTTAGTCTGTGGAGGCCTTTACAAATCTCAAAATTCTAAATAACTAAATAAGACTCACAAGATTATTTACACTCATTTTAATCCTCTACTACTTTTACACACTTTCTTTCTTTTTCTTTTTTTTTTCCTTCCAAAAATAAAAATAAAATTAAAAAATAAAAAATAAAAAATAAACAAATTTTAATGAGGTTGAAAATAAATTGAGAATTAGTGAGTTATTTAAATCTACTTGATTATTCAACAAACAAATTTCTTAGTCTACTCATCTCGAGAGATTTCAATGCGATAGGCAAACCTCTTTTTTGGTGAACATGCAAAACATCTTACTCTATATCAAATCAATGATTTTCTTCATTAAGGCGTCTCGAATAATTTGATTCATTCTTCTTAATATTATGATCATATAAATGTTCACCAATTCAAGATTGAAACTTGCGACCAGTCCGTCCAATATACACTTTATAACAACTTTAACAATTTAGTTTATATATACCTAATTTTCAAATAAATTTGTTATTCTTATTATTCAAACTTTTGTTATTCTTTATAAATAGTCCCAATTTTTTATCAATTTTAAATGATACACTAATGTTCTGATTCAGTTTCTTAATACTATGACTAATGTTCAAAGATGTTTCTCCAGAATCAGTCAGAGAAAAGTAATATTGTTTATTCTAAATATTAGCGTATATAATTTTTAATGCCATCCTTTTCATTTTCTTTTTTAATAAACTGTTACGTCCTGTGGCTAGGATTAAAGGGAGATTTGTTTTGTAACAGGGGTGGATTTAAGGGTTTGTATTAGCCAATACGAATACCCACGACGCTTACTAAATCCTTCCAGCCTATACTTACAAGGAGATGGTTTGTTCAAATCAAAAAATTTTTTTAATCACTTTTATTCAAAAGTACTTAGAAAATCGAAAAAATTGCGAGGTTCCAGATATTTCTAAGTGCAATACAGTCCAAGGAGAAATTTTTTAAAAATGAGGCCAAAAACGGCTTTTTATAGGAAACAGCCTACTTTTTAACACAGGAGTTGTATGGGAAGTAGGTGAAAAAAGGCTCATTCTGGAAAAAGAACACTAAAGGGCTTGTTTTTATGATGAATAAAAACTGTGTGCAAAGTTTTATGAAAATCCAGGTCCCAAAGGACAAACCATCTCCTAGTTAATGCTGACACAAGCACTCGTTGAACTGAAACTCGTCGACCTGAAATAATAAAATGAGGAAGTCGCGTCTGCGAATATTACCATACTTCGCGACGTGATCGGCTAGTTCGTTTATCGGTAGTGGGTGTGAGTGTTAAAACAGGATCGATTCGCAGGAACACCAGGTTTAGTCAATACAAATTAAATTAACAACATAACAATTTATCATAACAAATCTAAACCTAAAATACAAATTCCAAATTGAGACTCGGTGCCGTTCAAATCAGTAAACAAAGAATCGTCAATGCTCTTTGAATCGAGCTATGCGCGCACAAAACAACCTGCTGCTATCAGCAGCTGACGCGCGCGTGAGAAAAACAAAGATTATTACAATAACAGTGTAGTAAATACACTCACACGCATCCACACTCACTCGCACGTACAATTAACTTACGGAATTGCTCACGTGCACCTCATGCAAAGCCGTCAGGAAAATCTGGATGCCAGGCTACGATGCCTACCAGCCGCAATAGCTACTACACTCGGGTTGCCATGTAGCCGTCGTCAAGCGGTCCCGGCGTTGACGTGAAATGACAACTTCACCAATAAACACCACACTCTTCCACTACGGCTCTGCCACACCGCGAATGACAATAATTGCTTCGACTTCCGTAACGAGTGAGGTTCTCCAAGATTTGCCATGAATCGATCTCCAGATCTTTGCGTGTTTGCCGAACGTCGGTCTAGTTTCTCGTCGTCCGCTGCTTCAAAAACCTGGTTGACTCGTTGTGACAAAAGAATGCTTCCCGGGTGATGACAATCGATCCCGCACCTTCTGTCACATCCAACACTCTCTTCGACGACATGCTACCCCCAAGGAGTGCGATAATCCGTCGAACCGAGACGAGTTGACTTTCCTATACGTGTGAACGCACAGACACGATAACTACGAGTGGCTTCCCAATTCTCGCTCTACCACCTCAAAGGTCCGCTCTGATCTGCGTTCAACTGTTACGTGACTCGCGCCAAATCCTTACCGACGATTAAATAAGTCACTGGACTGTCACAGTTTATGTAGTTAGTTAGTTGCTAGTAAAGTAACATTAGAACGTAATATTCTTCAAGCGAAATGAATATGTGGGGTTAGCTATTAATGAACTTATTTGAATAATATTTTAACTAATCTAACATGCACTAATTAAGAACAACTCGAGTTTGGAGAAAAACTTTTAAAGATGCGAATTTACCGTTATTATTAATATTATTATTTTATATTTTTTCATTTTATTTATTTATTTATTAAATTTTTTTTTTTTTTTAACTGAAAATTTATTATGAATAGGGTTTTTTTCATTTTGTTGGGGAGGGAGTGAGGAGTTTGAGTTTCTGGTTGTAAGGTTCCCGCCTTGCAGCGTCCTATGTTGTTTATATCTGCTATTTTATATTTTTATGTTCCAATATTTTGTAATTATTTAGCAGTGAGCCCGAGGTCTGATTCACCCGAAAACATGATTTTGAAAAGTCACGAGCTCTTAATTTATTCACGCGTAAGTATCCCCACCTCGAGGACTCGCCCTCACCACCCTCCTGTTACAACAGCAGAAGCGATACTTCTGCATACGTGCCAAATAACCCAACCGCACCGGGCCATAGGTCAAGAGTCAGTAACCAGCCGAACTCCCCACTACCGAATTTTGGGTCTCGAACTCGCTCTATGACCCGAGCAATGATCTATGAACCGAGGTATCCTGTCAGGCTGCATGCGACGGGACCGGCACTCTATTGTCTACCTTTGCTCTTACTCAACATTATACCTCAAATAATTGTTGAGTATTGATCAGTTCTTTTGTTAGTGATTACGTGTGATTGTGCCACCATGCACATAAAATTAAGAAAGTGTCTAGGTACCATCGCCGTGTACCGTATTCGGTGCACGGTGCACGGTACACGGTACCAAATAAGAGTTACTTTAGACACTCTGTGAATTTAAGTGGGTTATTTAGGATGGGTAATTAGATTTAAAGTAAAAACTAGTAGTTTTTTTAAACTTAAGTGGGTTATTTGGAATAAATTATAGGATCTAAAGTAAAAAGCTACCGTGTACCGTGTACCGTGTACGGTACACGGCGATGGTACCTAGACACAACCTAAAATTAACAGTGTCATCGTACACTTTAAATTAAGCTCGTTACAGCTTGTTGGAATAGTAACAGGTTAACCAGGTGAACTTTAGATTCACGCGTTCGGTGAAATCAAGCTCGGACGATCGCGACGCGAATCGGTGACCTGATGTACTTTGGACCTTAGTTTAATTGATTGATTCATTAAAGATTTATTTCCAAGCATAGGGACAAGCCCTGCCATGCCCGTGGACTTGTACAATACATCGAGTATATGAATGTAAAATAAATATACTATACAGTTCAGTTTAATTTAGTTTCGTAGATATACAATAATTTAGTGCCTGCGACGCTGCCACCCTGACGATTGTTGCTATCCAAGTCGGAAACCCATGTGGACTACGTCAGCCTACCTGCTCTGCATTAACACAGTGCGCACTGACGCCCACCGGTCATCCACCTAAGCGTACGACATTAGGAGGATCCGTAAGTGCCTTTTAATTGGCCCTTTTACCTCCTCCTACGTTAAGCAGCTCGACCTATAAGCGCTAGACGACGTCTAGGTCAGCTAAATCGAAGAGGAGATCGGCTTGATCTCCCAGCATCAACAAAGTTGGATCGATATTATTATATAATCACGGTCCATGACTAAACGAAATATACTGATCTGAATTAATTACCTGATATTGTTTACACCATTTTTTTATCTGTTAATCATGGCTCACTGCTCTTTCTTTCATATTTTTTTTTGAACTGTAAATTGGAATTACGAAATTATCAATGCTCAAATATACATGAAAACGAAACGAGAATACACGAACGCTGTAGCCCTACACGGCATGAATTTACGTACTTAATAAATCGTTCGTTTTACTTGAATACTATCTCCAAATTGATACTTATTGAATTTTGATATTTCTACTCTAATTTTCTCAACACTCAAACCACTTATTTAAATCCTATTTAGCTCACAAAGAGTACTGCAGCGCAGAAATTGCGCAAAGACGCCGCGTACATTTGCATTGAGTACGTTGGTCATTTGTCTTGCTAATGCGTTGAGAAGTGCAGGTTTTTCAAATGGAAACATTATGTGTTCTTGAAATTCGTCCAGATCTTTTTCCGAATAGACGCCGCTTGTTGCTAGCGCATCGATAGATTTATAGGACCATCCTATTTTGGTTTTCGGATTGATCGTCATAACATCTTCAACTTGAGAAGGTTTTGGGTCTAGTTTTATCCATTTTCCTGCAATCTTGTAGTAAGTTGGAATAATTGAGTTGCAATTAGTCTGCTTACTCTTTCTTATTAATATTTTGGTGTAAGAAACCATGTGTCATTTCCAGACGGAAACTGTTCATAGCATTCGTTGATGTATGCTATTTTTATCGGTTTGGGGATATACTTCATGAAGTGTACGGCTTCCCCAGCAGTTAGGGCTGTATATCCAAGTTTTTTCATTATGTGGTAGGCGGATTCATCGGGTACAATTTTATAGTTTCAAAATGTGCTGTTTCAATAGGGTCAGGTTCTTTAAAAGCAAATGAATTTTGATAATCGGAGGGTAGATCTAAGACATTCAAAGTAATGTAGTTTATTTTATCAAAATTTTTTAATTGTTTTAAATCATTTTTGTTAAGACTATCTGTTAGAAATAAGGTATGGTGAAAGGTAAATAAATAAGTTTAACTCAATAAATTACGGTGAAACGACGATGCTCTCTTTATTCAAAACTGTAATCTCTAAATTATACGTCTAACTCTTAATGCGGCTGCACGCAGACTGCTGGATCACACGTCCACGCAGTAACTATGGTAGTTTTCTCTCTGACCTGTCGATCACGGCGCTCTCTGCGCTTACCATTTCATTTGAAGACTTTCGAATACTTTTAACACTCCCTCCTTCGAGAGACGTAAAATCTTACTTCATAATACTTCCAATTTTCTATCTCAGTTTATAATTTAATAATACATCTATAAAATCAACCTCTAAATAAATTACTTAATCTTCAATAATACTCTTTATTATTTATTTGGTTTAGTCATCTATATCATCTATAATGACACAAATTTCCCTCTGGTTTCAAGTATCAAATTCTTTCTATTTTATAAGATCTAAAATAAATTATCCATCTATAACATGCTACTAAAATATTACAAAGATTGTTTTTTTTTTTTTTTTTTTTTTTTTTTTTTCTAGATACAATATAAAATATGAAACTCTATAAAATTTAATTTAAATGTATTTGAATTTTAAAAGCCCAACCAGTGAGCTCAAGCTTAATGAAAAGTTAGTCAAAATTAAATTTAATAAAAATGTTTTAGTTTTATCATAAAAATATAAAATCAATATAAAAATTATTTTGACGTTTAAAAAAAATTTAAAACTAAATATGCTTTGGTAAATAAAAAGCTCACTATCTTAATAATAATATCTTCTATAATAATTTGGATGCTCTCGTCGGTTTACTCTATGGCAGTGAAAGTAGTAGCCATCTCGGTAGTGTCTGTGAATATAGAAAAATATTTAAGAAATATTAAAAAATTAAATCAATTTGCTCTAATTACAAGCTTTACAGCATAGTTCTGAATTTCTCATGTTTATCGAAAGCTAGTGGTTTCGTAAATATGTCAGCAGGGTTTTCATGTGTACTTATCCATCGAATCTCTACCCGACCCTGAGATGCACTAGATTTAACAAAGTCTCCATGAGTTTCAGCCATATTTATTTTTCTACCTTCTCTCTTTCTGAACACTAAGTTATTTCTAATTACTTTTATACTATCATCAAAATATTTTAATTTATTACAACCTTTCATTTGAGTATTATTTACCGTGGCTCTATTATCACAACAAACCATCACAGGGTACATCGTCACACCCATCATATCCCTCAGTGCTTTGTCCAATGATATTGTCAAGCTCATTGTTACATACTCAGCTCCACATGTCAGTGGATGAGGAAAAACTTGCTTGTGGTTTCTCCAAGAAACTGGATCACCAAATAGTTTAACCACATATCCACACGTAGATATTGATCCCGAATTATCACAAAAACTCGCGTCAGTAAAAGCTTCCATGCCTTGATCTTTCGCTCTAAACGTCAATCCCATATCTATTGTCTTTCTCGGGTAGCCAAATAATCTCTCTACATCTTCCCAATTTTCTACTTTTGCTTCTAATTGCCTTCTGGACAAATAATTTACAGAATAAATCATATCAGGTCTCGAAACATTTGCTAAATATAACAAGCTCCCGATAGCTTCTCTGTAAGGTACTGTAATACCAATTGGAACTCCAGACTTATCTTTATTCTTTAATTTACGTTTTCTCGCGTCTTTCATCATCATTGGTGTTCTCACTGAATAACAGTTTTCAACATTAAATCTTTTTAAAATTTTCTCCATATAGTTTTTCTGTGTAATAGTTAAAATTTTATTTTCTCTATCTCTCGTAATTTTCATTCCTAAAAACATCTTTGGTTCTCCAAAATCTTTCACCTTAAAAACTCTACTCAAACTAGTTTCAATCTCTCTCAATTTTTCTTTAGAATTACTTGCTATTATCATGTCATCTACATATAATACAATCAAAGCTTTATCAGTTCCTTGTTCCCACGGAAATAAACAAGGCTCGTTTTGATCAGACTCAAATCCCAACTTTCGAACTTCAGTGGTAAATTTAACATTCCATCTTTTCGGACTCACTTTCAACCCATACAAAGATTTTAATAACTTACAAACTTTCTTTTTCTTTAAACCTTCATCATACTCTACACCTTCTGGAATCTCCATATAAATTTTTTCCTCTAATTCTCCATTTAAAAAAGCTGTTTTCACGTCCATTTGACAAGCTTCCAAGTTCTCTCTATTTATAATAGCTAAAGCCGTTCTTACTACAGATAGTCTCGTAACTGGCGCATAAGTCTCTCTCAACTCATACTCATTTTGATCTTTAAATCCTCTAATTACTAATCTCGCTTTATACGTCGTTTCACCCTTCTCATTTTGCTTTCTCTTATAAACCCATTTACTATCTAAAACTTTAACATTTTTCGGTCTATCTACTAACGTCCATACATCATTCTCTTTCATTGTATTCAACTCTTCCATCATTGCATTTTGCCAATCATATTTCTCTCTAGATTTCATTGCCTCTTTATAGCTAGTCGGATCTCTATTTAAATTTGCAAACATTGCGAATTTCAATTCATCTTCCTCTCACTTGTTAGCTTCCGACCTTTGAGCTTCGTTCTCTTTCACATTTTCCCTCTTTTCGCCATATAATTTAAATATTATATTCTTCAAATCAAGTGCTTTGGATTTGAAATATTCAAAACTATTATCTTCCAATTTTCCTGAGTCTTTAATTTCACGTGCATGAACTGTAAAATCTCTATTTTTCTTAGCTGCTCTCATAGGCATTTTTCTCAAATTTATTTCCATTCTCTTTTTCTTATTATTTGATTCTACTTCTTTCTCAACAGATTGACGTTTTCGTGGTCTACCGCGCTTTGGCTTTTCTTTCTCTATCGGTTTTTCTATCTCTACCTGTTCATTCCAATTTAAATCAGTTAGCCAATTTTCATCTTCAAGATCTTCCTGATTATTAATTCCATCAAACTCTTTGATTTCATTTAGAACACTCTTTTTATACGCGTTTTAATATACTACTCTCTCATTGAATTTAACATGCCTTGAATTATAAAATTTTCCCGACGGCGGGTGCCACAGAACATAACCAGTTGGTGAATACCCAACTTATACAGTTCTGACAGCTCTCTCAGAAAATTTAGTCTCTGAAACCGGATCTCTCACATACGATAAACATCCAAACCTTCAAATTTTTTCCAAATTCAAATTTTTCATTCCGCAGAATTTCTTCAATGGGACTTCAAAATTTATTGAACTATGCGGTGTTCGATTGTAAACATGAACAGCTGCTTCAGCAGCCAACATCCACATAGTTTTTGGCAAATCCGAATTGATCATTAAAGCATGAATTTTAATTTGCAACGTCTCATTAAATCGCTCAGCCACTCCATTATTCTCTGGCGTAAATGGAGGACCTAAATTCGACTCTATTCCCTCTCTTTTCATAACGTTCAAAAATTTTCCTCCAGCGAACTCCGTTCCTTTATCCGATCTGACATAACAAAGCTTTTCAATTTTACCTAGCATATTTCTCGCGGTTATTAAAAACTTCTCCAGACTATCACCTGATTCATCTTTATACTTCAAACAATATATTTTCGCGAATCTACTAAAGTCATCTACCATAACTACTATGAATCGATTGCCACCAGGGAACGAAGCTGGTTTAATCGCTCCCACACTGTCAGCATGAACAATCTGAAGTAACCTCTAGCACGCATCTCAGTAAAAGGTAGCTTTCTCATTCTTGCAAAAATACAAACTTCACAATCTAAAATATTATTGTCAAATTTCACTCCCTTTAACTCTTCCATACTTCTTTGCAAATATTTTAAATAACCGATTGAAGCATGACCCAATCTCACATGCCATAACATACCATCATCTACCTTATACTTATTATTCTCTGCATTAAGTGGCTCATTAACATACTACTCTCTTATTTCATCTAAAGCTCTAATTTTTTCTGCATCTAAAATTTTTCTACCCAAGATATTTTCATTCAAATCAAAATCAATTATTTCTCTCTCTAAATTTTACGTCTCTCTCTCAATTGCAAGCTCCTCAATCTCCCTCCCAATCTCAGATGGATGTGCTTCAATTTCATTCATCATCTCACTCTCTCCCTCCGAATTCAATGACTCCACTTAACCACCTTCCAACTGAGATTGACTCAGGAGCTCTTCTACCGTACCGATTCTTGCTTTACACGTATATTCATCATTAGTCACTTCCGACACTCTCCCTTCATCATAAACACTCAAATAAATCACCCAATTTGGCTTTTAAAATTTTAAAAATTTTATCTCCGCAAAACGTCTTAAGGAAATTAAATTATCACCTACATCTTTCGCAGATATAACATTACATAATTTTATTATTTTGTTGTCATCTAATTTTGAAAATAAAAGCATGTCTCCTCTATCATCAATTTTAATATCAACAGTATTATTCTTTTTAGCATACTTAATAACTTCTCCTCTACTTTTTATAAAATAAGAAAGAATCATCCCTTTCCCAACAATGTGATGTGTCGCGCCTGAATCAGCAATAAAAGATACATCATACTTTCTCAAATCACTCTCCTCAAACATACCTGTAGTTGCCTGATTGGCTTTCGTTGGCTGATTTCCTGCCTTGCCCCGCTGAGGACTCACCTGAGCTCCCGTTTGACCAGGGGTGTAATGTCTAGCATATAGATCAACCCTTAGAGTACACACGGGGTGTAAAATACCCCACATAACTGTCAGTGTGGCAGTTCTGGATTTGGGTGTGTACTTTAAGGGTTAAATGACCTTCCTCTACCTCTAACTTGGATGCCCAGCGTTAGGTGGTTTTAGTGCTTGGTGGTTTATTAATTTATTTATTAGAAAAACTCGGGCGCCCAGCGTTATGGGGTTGTAGTGCTTGGCGTTTTGTTAATTTATTTATTAGTTAATTTATTTATTAGAAAAACTCGGATGCCCAGCGTTATGGGGTTGTATTGTTTAGTGGTTTGATTATTTATTAATTTATTTATTAGAAAAACTCGGACGCCCAGCGTTATGGGGTTGTAGTGCTTGGGTGTTTGTTAATTTATTTATTAACTTATTCATTAAAAAAAACTTGAATCGAAAAACTTGGTAGTTTATTAATTTATTTATTAGAAAAACTTGGACGCCCAGCTTCATGGGGTTGTAGCGCTTGGCGGTTTATTAATTTATTCATTAGAAAAACTCGGATGCCCAGCGTTATGTGGTTGTAGAGCTTGGCAGTTTGTTAATTTATTTATTAATTTATTTATTAGAAAAACTCGGACGCCCAGTGTTATGGGGTTGTAGTGCTTGGGTGTTTGTTAATTAATTTATTAATTTATTTATTAGAAAAACTCGGACGCCCAGTTTTATGGGGTTGTAATTCCCTGCAGTTTATTAATGTATTTATTAATTTATTTTTCTCAAAAAACTCGGACGTCCAGCGTTATGGGGTTGTAGCGCTTGACGGTTTATTAATTTATTTATCAAATTATGTAATAAAAAAAAACTCGGACGCCCAGCTTCATGGGGTTTTAGTACTTGGTGGTTAGTTAATTTATTTAAAAAAAAAACCCGGATGCCCAGCGTTATGGGGTTGTAGATGCATGGGGGATTATTTATTTATTTATTCATTTTTTTACAATAAAACCAGTACGCCCAGCGCTATTGGATCGTCTACCTTTATTTATTTGTTTATTTAGTTTTCGATTGTTGATAAAAAACTTTAACGCTCGGCGTTATCGGGTTGTTTTTTTTTTGGTTTATTTATTTATTCAAAAAACAAAAAAAAAAAAAAAACAACACGAACGACCAGCGTTGTTGGGTTGTCTTGCTTGGGGTTTATTTATTTATTTAAATATTAATTATTTTAATTTCAATGCCCAGGGTTATTGGGTTGTATGGTTTGGGGGATTATTTTTTTACTTATTTGTTCATTTATTTATTTATTGAACCCAGCCGCCCAAGGTTATGAGTGTTTTTCGTTTGCCAGATTTTTGCCGGAAGATTTTCAAATTTCGCGGTACCACTGGGGTCGGGATCGGCCACTCTGGTGGTGGTGGCCGTGCGATATGATTCATAAATCTTTAATTTTTGATATCTCGCTCATTATTGGACTAAAAATTTGAATTAAATATTGATTAAATCGATAATTTTATTTCAAAATTAAAAAAAAATTATTAGACACATAGAGCATCTGGTGGATTTTTTCGGAAGCTACCACTTAAGCGCACGCGGCTCATTAGTGAAGGGATAGGCAGTCGGTCCACCATTGTATATCACTGTGGAACTGCGTAACTTCTACAAATACTCCCCCCGCCGACCGCCTCTGTTTGCCGGCCCGATTCTTGTTCAAACCTGCAGCCTCGCGCGTCACTTTTTCTTCACTCAATTTTCCGATTTTTTTTTTTTTTATATTTTTTAAAACTCTATAATCAATGAATTAACATAATGTTGAACTAAAATCAATTATAGCAACTTTAAAAATTAATTATTGTTAAAAAAAAATAACTAAACAAAAATAACAACTCAAACTCTATATATTTTCTCTAAAAAAAACTTCTCTTACTTCTATTTTTCACTTCTACTTACTTTGTTACAAATTCAGAAATCTTTTCAGTCACCGAATACTTGATTCTTTGTTCTCGTCTGCATGCCTTCTAAAACACCGAGAATTTCAAAAAAAAAAATTTCACCAACAGTTTAAACAATAAAAAAAACCAAAAATTCACTTTTAGCATACGCAAGCCAATAACCTGTTAGAAATAAGGTATGGTGAAAGGTAAATAAATAAATTAAACACAATAAATTAAGGTGAAATGACGATGTTCTTTTCATTCAAAACTGTTATCTCTAAATTATACGTCTAACTCTTAATGTGGCTGTACGCAGACTTTAGGACCACACGTCCACGCAGTAACTACGGTAGTTTTCTCTCTGACCTGTCGATCACTGCGCTCTCTGCGCTTACCATATTATTTAAAGACTCTCGAATACTTTTAACACTGTCTTCTACATTTCTATGTAATATGTTTAAAAATGTTTGAAAATCAACTGGTTTTTTGGTATTTTTGTTTATAGTATTGGTAAACATGCAACATTTATTTGATATAATATCTTTGCAACTTCTTTTCTAGATTCTAGTAGTTCTGTTAGTTTTGTATCCTCTTTTGGTGTTTTTTCTGTTTTTATTGGGTTTTCGATATTTAAGTCATGTAAATGAGTTCTTATATAAAATTAATTTATCACTTTAGATGACATTTGTTTTTCCTCTGTTTAAACTTTTTCATTTGAAAAATCGATGTTCAGATGTTGGGTTTACAGTAATAATTCATTATGATTTGTTGTATCTGAATTAGTATTACTGATGTTGTCAAATTCTTGTTGTGATGTGTTTAAGTTTCAAGCAATATTTTTTTCATGTTTATCTTATAAATAGTGTTTTGATTTGTGTAAATGACTTTTCAACATTTTATTTTCGTGTTTATTTTTGGAGGTTATTGAACTTTTACAATTCGTTTTGTCTTTCGTAAAACTTGAAAAAGTTTTAAACTCAGCATTTTTGTAAGTCGTCACGTTTATTTTTGACTTTTTTATGCCAGGATATAAAATGTATTTTTTTTCATTAATTTCTAGTTACCCTTTGTCTAAGGAAACGTTCATAGACCACGTGGTCATTTTTTCGAAGATTGTTAAGGGCCCTCCCTCCCATTAAGATCAACGTAGTATTTGTATCAAATTTTCGACCCCCCCCCTAAAGTCACGTGGTTTTTTTATGATTTCAAATTGTAAATATGAACACTATTAGTTTTTTAAAAACATTTTTTTTTAAGTTATAATTTAATGATTTAATACCAGGGGCGTGACAACTCCTTTCAGCTAGGGGGTGTCCTGAGCCCCCCCCCCCCCCCCAATTAAACTTCTAACTAAAATTCTAGCTGCGAGGATTGACGGGTCGTTTTGGCGATATATTGAGGGCGAGTAACTTTCTCTTGTCTAGTGTAATAGTCTTTGCGGAATTTGTTGAAGAGTCGGAATCTTCGCTAGACATGATTTTGGTGTTTTCGAGATTAAAAGTGTCATCAAAAGTTGTTGGGGGTATTTTAGGTGTGATGAGAGTGGACGATAAGGGAGGATTTTTGAATTCTGAGTCATTGGTCAGTTGTCATTTATCTAAGTCTAACAAAGATTGTGTATTGTTCAAAATTTGTCTATTGTCTGCGTCAATGAGATCTTTTTCCAGATAGCCTGGATCACTGTGGACTACAGAGTGATCCGCTTCGTGATAGTTAGCTCCTAGGTCGAAATTTTCGAGGAGTTTTTCCCGTTTTCCAGAGTCCCACCACAAAGAATTAAATCCTTCGATAAACTCTTCTTTCTCCTTAGAGTTGAAGTTGTAAAGTTTGAGCTGAGCTTGGAGTTCCAAATTTGATTTTTCAGGGGTAGTCTCGTAGAATTCTTCTTCATCAGAAGATGAGGAGTCATCATCATTTGCTGGAGGTTTCACTCTTTTTGATGGAGAATCAAAGAATGCCTTTTTTGATGCGGGTTTTTGGAAATGGGCGACTGCATCTTCAAAACTATCTGATGGTACCATGGTTTCATCAAACTCACTTATGCCAGAAATCTCATCTTGGTCTTGGTTGCTGACTTCAGACTCGGTGGCAGGCGATGTCGTTGTTGTGTTGAGTGGTTCTACCAAACTAGGTATTAAGGATCGGCTTTGCAAGGGTTCAGGCGCGTCGGAGGCGTTTTCGGTTTAGTCTGAAGTTTCTATCTCTGAGGTAGAGCTTTCAGCGTTTGCTTGATCGATGGGTGTAGTATTTTTCAGCTTTACCTGTTGATTTCGTCTGAGTCTTAGACGAGAGGCGATGGTATTACCTGGAAGATTTCCCTGACCAGACACATTCGGCGATACATGAGTTTTATTTTTGGACCCTTTTGGTCTAGCTCTTCGCAAAGGGCTGGCTTGTGAGGCATCTGAAAAGTTTTCTTCTTTGCTTTTATTGCGGGCTTGTCAAGCAAGGGATGTTTTTTCTTTGTTTTGGTTTCTGAATAGGTAGCATGTATTTTGTTTCGATTTTCTTCAAAAATTGAGAGGCTATGTTTGCCGACTTTTCGTTTTCTACCTCTTTCTGGTCTATCAGATTTCTTGAAAGCCAATCGGCGTTAGTGTTAAGCCCTCCAGGCTTGTAACGGAATATGTATCTGTAGCCACGCAGTCGGGCTCTCCAGCGGTTTAATCTTGACATTGGATCTTTGATTGAATCAATCCACATAGAAAGTGCAACTGTAAAGGTAGTGTCTGAAGTGCATAATGCCTAGGACTACAGCTAAACACTCTCGCTCAGTGGCACAGTAGTTTCTTTGATGTTTATTGAGAATTTTGGACATACATGCAATAGGTTGATCATTATTTGGTTCGCCTTGACTCAAAACTGCCCCGACTGCATGTGAACTAGCATCGGTTGTTTGGATGAAAGGTTTAGAGAAGTCTGGGCAAATTAGAACTGGTGCCGTGCATAGAGCTGTCTTGAGTTTTTCAAAACTGGCTTTTTTGCTCTCTTCCCAGCGGAATTTACAATTTTTCTTCGGAAGGTCGCTTAGAGGTTTTGCAATTTTAGAGAATTGTGGATGAATCGGCGATAATAAGAACAGAGTCTAAGAAAACAACGGACGTCCGAAGTACTCTTTAAGACAGGAAAATCTTGAATATCTTTGATTTTTCCCCGGTCAGGTTTGACTCCAAATTGATCGACATGGTAGCCCAGGTATTTTACTTCGGGGGTTAGAAATTCGCATTTTTCGATTTTTAATCTCAATCTGGCATTAAAAAATCTTTGAAAAGCTTCATTAATCTTTATCTCGTGATCTTCAAGAGAGTTGGAGAAGATGATTTCGTCATCTAGGTAAATGAACTATTCGATTCCTTGTAATCCGGTCATGACGGTGTCCATCAATCTTTGGAATGACGGGAGAGCACAGCAAAGTCCAAAAGGCATGGCTGTGAATTCAAAATGCCCGTAGGGCGTTGAGAAAGCGGTTTTAGCTCTGTCATCTGTGTGCATAGGTATTTGGTGGAATCCGTTAACGAGATCAGAAACTGAAAAGTATTTGGACTTGCCTAGGGACTCCAGTATTTCTTGATTGTCGGGAAGTGGATAGGCGTCTGGAATTGATGATTCGTTGAGATTTCTGTAATTAATAACAAGACGATGTTGATTCTTACCGTTAGGGCCAGGCCGTTTTGGAACTATCCATAGAGGCGAGTTCCAAGGGCTGGAGGAGGGTTGGATGATTCCTTTCTTCAGCAAGTCGTCTACTTGCCTTCTAATTTCTTCGTGCAATTTTGGAGGATAACGATATTGCCGTGTATATATCGGTTTGTCACTGGTTAACGGAATGGTATGTTGTACTAGATGTGTGCGAGGAAGGTCGTCGCCAGGTAACATGAAGAGATATGGAAAGCGTTCAACCACTCTCTTTAATTGAGGTAGGGATGCTTTGTCGTGATGTTTTCTTTTCAAAAGGTCAAATATTCGAGGTACTCTCTGTTCAGGAGGACAAGGCGTTCCCTCGTCCTCAGAATCGAAGAAGTCGTCGGAACTATCGAGTTCAAAGGGATACAGATCTTGCACCGGTATTTCGACTTTTCGAGGTTCGTTTTTCGTGTTAATGGCTAACACATAACATGAACCTTTTACATGGGTAACGGCTGACTCGCCGATAAATATTCCAGTAGGGGTTTGTGTTCGGGAAAGATACGCCCCCCCTCTTGGAGAGCTTTCCGACACAGGAATTTCTATCGCAACTTTACAACCTGCTGGCAACGTGTATCTTGTGGACAGAGCTTTACCTTGTTTTCGACGAGCTTCATAATGGAAAATAGTCGAAGGTATTTTGCTGGACGGAGGCTGAATGTCGGGAATGGTGTTTTGACTCTGAGGTGTACGTCGAGAGTCAGAAAATTCTGTAGAGGATTCGGAAGATTCAGAATCGCCGTTGTCTGTAGCGCTGGAGAAACAAATATCTTGACCGCCATTCTGAGTGATTAATTGATTATTGGCCAAGTCAATTTGACCCTTTTCAATTTGGAGATAACGAGAGCAGGGAATGGCATCATCTTTAAGCGAAGAACTTTCATTGAGGATGTGCATGTGATGTTTTCTACCGTCCCTTTCTTTGAAAGTAACAGTATCAAGAATGTAGACAGGTTCTGCTTCGATCCCGGTCAGTTGAAGAGTACGATTTTTATTGATTTTATACGTGGGAGTTGGAGATTGAATTTTAATTACACTCACGTCTGCGCCGGTGTCAATTAAAACTCACGCTTTTTTGGCTTTAAATATGTATTAATAATTTCGATCTTAGGTGAGCCGTACGAAATTTTCTTTCTTTCTCTATGGTTTCTGGGATTGTAAATTTGAGGTGAATACGTGTCGAAATCGTTAGAAGGTTTGTCTATATTAGGGGTGTCGCTACTCTGGGCGGTTGAATTTCCGGAAAAGGTTTCTGAACCAGAGCATTCTGATTCAGAGAAAACTGAGTCTGAGGATAGGCCTTCAAGAAAAGAATCGGGAAGATTTTTTATCTTCCCGTCTGGCTTAAGTCTCTGGAGTTTCTTCAAAGTTCTTTTGCTGATAACACCATCTTGTAAAAAAGGAGCATCGTCGTGAATTAGAAGGAATATATGTTTTTATTTACAAATACAAATCGTAATTTTACCATGAGCGTTGACTTGATATTATCTTCTCCCTGGATTGTAATGGAAGGGTGAGGATAGTAGAAAACTGAGTCTTTAAAAACAGAAGCTTTGATGACATTCACTTCATTGGTTTGTGCAGCGGAACATGTTACGACGCCCTTTTTGAATAGGTAATTTTTAATTTTTATGGTTGTTGCAGTTTTCTCGCCGCAGACTTTCCATACTCCCGCGTTTTGAATGTTTTCACCGATCGGCGCTCGGGGCTCTGAGAGCGCGGAAAGCTCGCAGGCACGCCGTCCGGACGAGCTTGTCTCCAGTTTAAATTCTCGCTAGGGGAGATAGTCCAGTCGTACTACGTCAAAAATAGGGTAATTTTGAAAAAAATTCCTGACAGCGATTTTTTGATTGAAATAGGAAGAAAACATCACAAAAAAAAAAGGAAAAATCAAGCGAACACTTTTCGAGTCCCTGGGGTGGAACAAGGTGGATTTTTAGGGGTTGAAAGCAGTTTTTCGCGATTTCCGGGAAAAATATAAGTTTTATCGAAAAAATCTAAGCACAAAAAGTGTAGATAATTGAAAGATCTACAACTTTTGTTCTGTACATTTTTTCATATAACCTCAAAACTGACGAGATAAATGCAAAAAACGAGTTTTTTTGTTTATTATTTTTCCTGGCCACAAAAATAAATGCATCTTAATGAAACTTGGCCGAAGTAAAGTTTTTTTTATGTCAAATAAGCCATAATTTTTTTGTGTAAAAATATTCAACCGCTTAAAAAATACGGGTGGCTAAAGTGAAAAAAGGTGTATACTTCACGAGAAAAGTTTCTTAGTTTAAAACGCTGAACGATGTTCGTTTGGGTCTCATTATTTTTGTTTTAACATGTAGTTAAAAAAAAAAAAATGGTATGTTTTTAGAGGAAAAATTATGAAAAATTCAAAAAAACCGATTTTTCAATTTTTTTTCCTTTATTTTTGTATACAAAGTTATAAATTTTAAATTGTTTATAAAAATTTTTGGTTAAATTGTCTCAAAACCATAACTACATTATTCCACAATAATATGAGATATTTTTAACTAATTTTTAGGCACTTGCGACCCTGAAGGGATCGGGAAGGCCTCATAATTTCGGCAGAGCAAAAATGCAACCAAAAATTGTTCGATAATTATTCTATGTAAATAATTTTCATAGTTGATTCTTAGATATTTTACATTTTATTTTATAGTATACTGTGTCATTTAAAATCTCTGATATTTCATTATTACTCGAAAATTCTTTAGCAGGAATTAAAAAATAATTCTATATTTAATTACATAATCGAAATTTAGAATAAACTCATGTACTTGTGTACTTGTAAATCTAGAATAGTCGAATTTTCAAAGTTGGTTTGAAAGTATAGGCACCGGTATAGGCCTCCTTGCCTCCTTCATGGGGGGGGGGGGGGTTAATTATTAGAAAATGTAAATACTATCACAATGAACGAGGATAATTCTGAAATTGATGACGATGTTGTTGAAGAAAAAGAAAATTTAATTTCAAAACCAAATAAAGCCAGATTAAATTAAATAATTTTATAATAATAAAAACAAAATGTTTTCGATTTTCACAATTTATTTATTAACATTAGTTAATACATTAGCCTCATGACAGCCGTTTCGACATACAATGTCATCTTCAGATGAGTATACACAATACTAAACTTAATTACAAACATCTATTCACTTAAAGAGTTATCCTTATTTACAAAGTATACAAATTTAAGAGTGGGGAGTTATTTATGTCTACTTGATCGTTTAGTAATCTATTCGTGTTTCTATATCGGTTAATCTCTAGAGATTCTAACAAATTTAATTTTCCTGACTTATTCATACAGTGTAAAATTTCAAAATTCTCATCAAATTTATGGTTTTCTTCTATTAAATGTTTAGCGTAATTAGATTTTTCTACATTTTTATTATTGTAATGGCTAATGTGTTCTTTGATTCTTTTTTCAAAAGTTCTTCCTGTCTGTCCTACATAGACTTTATCACAATCTAAACAATTTAATTTGTAAACTCCTGACTTGAGTACTTTATTTGTTTTACTTTTATTATTTTTGATATTTTTTGCTATCGTATTATTTGTTCTATATGCAAATTTTATTTTACAATTAAAATTATCATTCAAAATATTAAAATTATCTAAAACTTTTCTGCTTTGTTCACCGTTATATGTAAATGTAAAATAATTATTACTTGTTTTATTTACTATATTTGGATATATTTGATTCATTAATTTCGCTTTCAACTTTTTATTCAATATTTTATCTATCATTCCAACATTAAAATTATTATTATAAGCTATCTGTCTAATAATATTGAGTTCTTTATTAAAATTATTCTCTGACAAAGGAACATGCAATAATCGATGAATATAACAATGAAATGCCGCCATTTTTTGTTGGAATGGATGTGAAGACTTATTATTTATTACTCTATCTGTATGAGATGGTTTATGAAAGATATCAAATTCAAACTTGTTCATATTCTTCGTAATTAATAAATCTAAAAATGGAATACTATCATTCTCTGCCCTCTCCATAGTGAATTTAATATTTTCATCCATCTCATTTAAGTCTTTAAAAAATTGTGTTAATTGTCTATCAGTCCCAACAAAAACAGCAAAAATATCATCCACATATCGATACCAACATTTGAAAAGTTTAAAATATTTATTTAATTTAATAGATCTTTCCAACTCAGTCATAAATATTTCTGCCAATATAGGGCTTAAAGGATTACCCATGATCAAACCATCATTTACCAAGTAAACATTTCCATTAAATTCGAAATAATTTTGCATCATACATATATCTAGAATTTTTAATATTTCTGACTTTATATTATCCTCAACATTCTGTCTTTCTAACATATTCGAAATAATGTCTAGCACCTTCTTAATAGGAATACTTGGAAATAAATTAACTACGTCGAATGATACTAATTTAGAATTATTCTCTAATGTTATATTCTTAATTTTATCTATCAATTGTAATGAGTTTTTAATACTAAACAGCGGTTCAAAATTACAATGTGTTTTTATTAAATTGATTAATTTCTTAGAAATCTTCTCAGAAGGAGAATTTACACATTCCTTTATTGATATTTGAAATTTAGATGTCGGATCAATATTAATGATACTGAATTTCTTGTTATTCAAAAATTGTAAAGTTTTTGTTACATAATCTGTACTATTAATTGCTATCACAGTTTTACCTTTATCAGCTCTAGTAAATACAATATTATTATTCTTTGATTTATTTTTTATTTTTCCTATAACTTTCTTTAACTTCATGTGATAAAAATCTATCGCATTTCTCTTCATCTTTGTTATTCCATCATATATTTTGTGTTTAATACTATTTATTGTTGTAGTAATCTTATTATGAAAAAAGAAATTAATTGTATTTAGAGCTAATTCACAATCTACACTAACTATTTCAGAATCATTCTTAAAATTATTAGTTTTTAAATTAAAATTGAAACCTTTCTCTAACAATTCAATCTCATCATTTTCAAAAATTGTTTCCGTCAAATTCTCAAATCTTTTATAAAAAATATGTTCGGAGTAATTATTATTCATATTAATTAAAAAAATATCAAAAATAAAAAAAAAAAAAATAAAAAAAATAATAAAAGTAAAACAAATAAAGTACTCAAGTCAGGAGTTTACAAATTAAATTGTTTAGATTGTGATAAAGTCTATGTAGGACATACAGGAAGAACTTTTGAAAAAAGAATCAAAGAACACATTAGCCATTACAATAATAAAAATGTAGAAAAATCTAATTACGCTAAACATTTAATAGAAGAAAACCATAAATTTGATGAGAATTTTGAAATTTTACACTGTATGAATAAGTCAGGAAAATTAAATTTGTTAGAATCTCTAGAGATTAACCGATATAGAAACACGAATAGATTACTAAACGATCAAGTAGACATAAATAACTCCCCACTCTTAAATTTGTATACTTTGTAAATAAGGATAACTCTTTAAGTGAATAGATGTTTGTAATTAAGTTTAGTATTGTGTATACTCATCTGAAGATGACATTGTATGTCGAAACGGCTGTCATGAGGCTAATGTATTAACTAATGTTAATAAATAAATTGTGAAAATCGAAAACATTTTGTTTTTATTATTATCAAATTGACTATGGATTTTCACCAAGTGAATGCAATAACTCTACAATGTTTAAATAATTTTCATGTCTGAGTACATTGAAATATTTTATAATTTTGTATTTTATGATATTATAATAGTTACTAATCTGGACTTATGTAAATATTTAAGTGCTATATCGTTTTGTAATTTGACACGTAAAAATTATAATTTGGTCATGTATTTGATTTTACGATGCCCATTTGCTACTTACGTACTTTGTTTTTTATTTACAGCTAACCGATATACTGTTATGACTTTCATTTATTAAAATTTTTTATAATTTAATAAAACTCTTGAATAAAGCCTATTTTACAATAAAACTAAAAATTTATGTAACTTAAATTCTTTTATAGATTGCAACAAAAATTTTTCTAAATTATTGATTTTAGGGCGAACACTTTGTAGTGCTTATAATTTTAAGAAGTCATAGTAGTAGGTAAAACAGAGAGTGTACCACGCTCGGCGGCTACCACGCACAGCGGGTACTGCGCACTACGGTTACTGTGTCCTCGAGCTATTCTGCCACTCGCCTCGTTCCCCTACTAGTTTCTGCCGCGAGCATGCTGCAGCCGCTACGGTTACTGCGCCCTCGAGCTATTCTGCCACTGGCCTCGTCCCCCTACTAGTTTCTGCCACTCGCATGCTGCAGCCGCTAACCAGCGCCTATCTTATGGCAGCTGGATCAGAGTAATCGATTAGAATTAGATGAGAGATTTTGAAAGTTATTTGAAAAGTTAATTCCTGGTCCTTTTAAGGGCCAAAAATATTTCAAACGTACAACAAATTTATTGAATTATTTTCGGATGAAACAAATTAAGAAAAACAGTTCATTGTTAAAAAAATCATTTGGTCAAAATTACTTAAAACTATGGTACATTATTAATAACTTAAAACTATGGTACATTACAATTCAATTAAATTTTTTTCTTTAATTTTTTCAAATTTAATCTTTTTTTCATTTTTCTTTTCGTAAGCTTTTTGTTCTTCTTGAAGTTTTTGAAAGCTTTTATATTGATCATCTCGTCGATTTTTTTCCTCGGAATGACTTTTAAAACCTGAGGATTTTTCATCTTTCATTCTTTCGTAGCCGGAGAAGCTCTGCTTTTGACCCATGTTGGATGAGAAGTGAATAAAATTTAGAAAACCAAATGTTTTTATACCCACTCCATGGGTTTTTCCGAATCTTGTGATTCTTTTTCACAGTAAATTTTTTTTAAAGTCTCACGTTGTGCAGCGCGCAACACGTTTTGAACTTTCCATTATGATTTTCACACATTGTCACTAATTTAATTTCATTCAACGGAGGATATGAGTACGCAGCCACATCCTTTACGTTATACCTGAAGCGCTCCAACCATTTTTTCTTCATCGAACCTGCAACTTAAATCTCAGTGGCGTCTTTGAACGAATCGCGAATAAGTTTTCCTATCGATGCGTAGGGAAGAGAACCAGTGTTCCAATCTAATCCGTGATAGTTACGCTGCAAGTCGGAATTGATATTTTTATAATTTTTTGTGAGATGATTCCACGAGTAGGGTGCATTGAAAAAAAGAACTACGGGGTCTGCATCTTCATCGAGTGGTACGAATGAAAAGGATAAAAAAGAGAAGCTGCAGGATGACTTATTACCCAACAGTATAAGAGCAGTCATTTCCGGACCATCGAATTGCGGAAAAACCAACAGTATACTTACTCTCCGGACACAACCAGACGGTTTAAGATTCGAGAACATTTACGCGTACTCAAAATCACTCAATCAACCCAAGTACCAGTTTTTAAAACAACTTTTTGAACTCATCGATGGTATTCAGTACCTCGAATTCAACGACAACGAAGAAGTTATCGCACCCTAGGAAGCCCTTCCTAATTCTATGATGATCTTCGATGAAATTACCTGTGAAAAGTAGAAGCACGTGAGAGCTTTTATTTGCATGGGCAGACACAAAGACGTGGATTGTTTTTATCTCTGTCAGTCGTATGCTGCTGTACCAAAGCATCTGGTGAGAGACAATGTTAATATAGTTTTATTAGTTTTATAGTTAATTAGTATTATTTCGTCAAGATGAAATTAATTCAAAGAACATATACATTGATCATGTCAATACCGACATGCAGTATGAAAAATTCAAAAGCTTATGCTCGAATTGTTGGAAAGACGGTAAACATAGTTTCATCGTGATCGACAAAGACCGGGGTATAAACGAAGGTCGGTATCGTAAAGGTTTCAACTGTTTTTCTATAAGTATAGCTTAAAGTTTAAAAAAGCTTTTAGTCTATAGTGAGATTTCTCACTGTCGACATGGCAGACTATATTAAACAGAAGGGAGTTTAAAAACAGCTGGTTAAAGCTCACTACGCCGTTAAACGAAAGTATTATTTAATAAATTTCCAAAAATATGATACCGATAGCATCTTGAATGAAACATTCAAACCCATCACTGATCCTCTTCGACAACTTGTTGAAAATGAAAAACGATTAAAGATTTTTAAGAAAAATGAAGAAGAAAAAGAGAAAAGTATTGTACAAGAAGAAGATGAACAAGAGGAAGAAGAAGAAAATGATAATGAAATAGAAAATTTTCAATCAACCAATAAAACGTAAGCTGAACAAGAAGAAGAAGAAGAAAATGATAATAAAATAGAAAATTTTCAATCAACCAATAAAACGCAAGCTGACTTTGAAGCAAATGATGACGGGAGGTTGAAGAAAGATTGACCGTCACAGTTACCGCGCAAGTTTTTGAAAGCTAAATCACAGAAAGCGCTGCAAATAATTTATCAATAAAAAATAAATAAATAAATAACCAAGCTCTAGGCCCCAATAAGCCTGGGGAGAGCGATAAATAGATTATTTTTTATAAACAAAGAAATAAACCGACAAGCTCTAAACCCCCATAACCCTGGAGAGAGCGATAAATAAATTATTTTTTATAAACAAAAAAATAAACAACCAAGCTTTAGGCCCCAATAACCCTGGGGAGAGCGATACATAAATAATTTTTTTTAAACAAATAAATAAACCAACAAGCTCTAAACCCCCATAACGCTGGGGAGAGCGATAAATAAATTATTTTTTATAAACAAATAAATAAATTGACAAGCTCTAAGCCCCCAAAACGCTGGGGAGAGCGATAAATAAACTATTTTTTACTAACAAATAAATAAACAACCAAGCTTTAGGCCCCAATAACCCTAGAGAGAGCAATGCATAAATTATTTTTTTTAAACAAATAAATAAACTGACAAGCTCTAAACCCCCATAACGCTGGAGAGAGCGATACATAAATAATTTTTTATAAACAAATAAATAAACCGACAAGCTCTAGGCCCCAATAACTCTGGGGAGAACGATACATAAATAATTTTTTATAAACAAATAAATAAACCGACAAGCTCAAAACCCCCATAACACTGGGGAGAGCGATAAATTAATTATTTTTTATAAACAAAAAAATAAACACCAAGCTTTAGGCCCCAATAACCCTAGGGAGAGCGATGCATAAATTATTTTTTATAAACAAATTGTCACAGGGCTCGAATTAAGGAATTTAATTCCTCGGAGGACCGTGGTTGAACACGAGAACCCGCGGCGATCGTCGTCCGCACTCCTCCGACCTGATGATAAAATGCACTTTCTGTGCACACGACAATCCATCGATTTTTCTACAATACCTGAAAAGAGGGGGGGAAGACGCGTACGCGAACTAATGTTTTTATTACGCGGCGCGGCTGCTCTCCTTCGTAGGTAGTGGCGTGAGTTTACGTGGACCGATCGCAGGAACACGGGTTCATTAAATTAATGATAAAATGTAAATTTTAATAATTTTAATTAACAATAAAAATAAATGAATCAAAAATTTACATAATATTCCAAATTAATTCTATCTGATTGTTTACAAACAATCCAACCCGAATGACTCGAAATCTTAAGTCGACGAAAATTGATTCTACAAAAATAAAGTTCGTCGTCTGTGTTGTGGTTGCTATCAACACACCGACGCACACACACACTCTCGTGCTGGTCTGCTGGCTGCAGCGCGCCAAAAGAACAAAGGCTTGGACTAACTCCGATACAAAAATCTAAGTACTTCCTGTACATCGCACACACTCTGACTCTAACTATCACACGAACAAATACTCAATGATTAACCGCTACGCGGACTTACTTTTCTAGCAGGTGCACCTTCACTTGATTAAACAATAATAATGATTACTATCAACCCGAATGGCTTCACACAAGACGACAATGCCTTCCAAGGCCACACGCTGACTTTCCGTGAGAGGTTTGCCTTCCTCGCTCCGATCCAATGGCAACTGGATCACAGGAAAATCTACACAACTTCTCACTGATAACTTTATCTAACACAACCCCAATAAAGTTATCTAACAACACAAAAAAGTAAATAAGTACATTCGCTCTCTGACACACGTGTGATCGCGCCAAGCGCCGAAATTAGAGTAATGCTGATCGGTAGATCTCGTCATCACCTGACTTACCGATCCGCATCTGCGTTCCATAACAGTTAGCGCCGAATTCGAATTTAATCAACGCGCTAGCTGTTACAAAATAAATAAGCAACCAAGCTCTAAGCCCCCAAAACGCTGGGGAGAGTGATAAATAAATTATTTTTTATAAACAAATAAATAAACCGACAAGCTCTAGGCCCCAATAACCCTGGGGAGAGCGATACATAAATAATTTTTTATAAACAAAACAATAAACCGACAAGCTCTAAACCCCCATAACACTGGGGAGAGCGATAAATAAATTATTTTTCATAAACAAATAAATAAACAACCAAAGCTCTAAGCCCCTAAAACACTAGGGAGAGCGATAAATAAATTATTTTTTATAAACAAATAACCAAATTGACAAGCTCTAAACCCCCATAACGCTGGGGAGAGCGATAAATAAATTATTTCTTGTAATCAAATAAATAAACCGACAAGCTCTAAACCCCCATAACGCTGGGGAGAGCGATAAATAAATTATTTTTTATAAACAAATAAATAAACTGACAAGCCATAAGCCCCAATAAAGCAGGCCCTTCGGGTTTTCCGTTATAAAAATGTTGACGAAAAAATAAAAAAATAACCCCCAAGCTCAACACCAAAATAAATCTGTACGTTCGAGCTTTTTTTTGTTTAACTCTTATGGTTACATAAGTAAATGATGCCTACTAATTTCGAACGATACCCCAAGCTCGATCATTAAATAACGCTGGGCGTTCAATCATTTTATTAAAACTTTAATTAATCAATAAATGATCTTCCAAACCTGAAATCCAATAACGCTAGGCAATCAGGTTTTTTTCTATAAATACTTTAATAAAAAAATGATCCCCTAAACATCTAAATAATGAAATGCGAAACGGTCGGGTTTTGTTATAATCAATTTTTTTGCAAATTAACTTTACTGTTTGGCCATTGATACACGAGGGCATAATGATATTTTACTCAACTTGTGTGTAAAGTTGTACATTTACATCGAGAGTTGTTGATACTCGAGGGCTTAGATGGAACCGAGAGCATCAGCAATTTGAGACGTAAGTGTACGACTTTGGACACAATTTGAGTATCATATTTTACTTAACAAAATCATGTACTTTGATAAAAATGCGGCTGTAAATGTACCCTATTATTTAACGATGTAAAAAGTTCCAAAATATATCCATTACATTGTCGAGTTGATTAAAAAAAATTTTCGTACTGGCCAGGTGCGAATAAAAAGAGTCTTGCCATCTTTATAAGCTGGAAACTCAGAGTCATTTTTTGGGTCGTGGTGCGTCAAGAAATATTTTTTAATTTTAATATAGAAGCGGCTTGACAGCAAAGGTTATTTAAAATTTTTTTTTCCACACTTTCATGATAAATGAAGTGGTTTAAAGACATTTTAATCACAAAAAGTTGCCTGATTGTAACTTTATTCGTAGCAGGTTTTAACCAAAGATTTTTCTTCGCCAGTTTTAATAATATTCGAAAAGTGCCTGTTATGGTTCCAACCATTCTTTGTTTCCTATTCGCGCTTGCAGCACGATGAGTGGAACTATAAGTTGAATAAAATTTGAAAAGTAAATACAATAGTTTGTAACCTCGCAAGCGTTATCTCAGCTATAGATATAGAAGCTACTTTTAATAAGTTTTTCATAAAATAAGTAAGTATCTTACAAATTTTCTTCAATTTCTGAAAATTTTATATTACATTATTTTATTAAAATACCTACAAGATGTACATCAATACTTCAAATAATTTTTCAATTTGTGTAGACCTTATTTGGATGATTTGGGCATTAATGAAAAAAGATGATGTTTTTTCGGTAATGTCTGGTTCATCAACATAAGGTCTACACAAATTGGAAAATACACTGCTGGGCAATCTTAAGCATAAATAAAAAACCAACTTCGGATAATTATTAAAAATTTTCATTCTAATCGCTGCAATTTGATTTTTTTTGCCGCTGAAAACTCTACCAGCTCGAAAACTCCATTGAACGGGTATGGATCCTCTAAAAAAATTGATATGAATGTAATTTGAAACGAAATTAATTAGTTTGCAAAGGAATAACACTGAATATATTATTAATTCCAAACCATCATGTGAATCTTTTTCTGGTTCCATGGCGACTTATAAAAAAAATAGATATTCTCATACATTTGTTTTATTTTACATTTAAATTATAATAAATATGTTAAAAAGCCTTTACCATGTTCTTCGTTGTCACTGTCTGGTTCAGAGTCTACATGAAAAAAAAAAATAATAATAATGGTTCATAAGAAATGTTTAAAACTATGTGAAAGTTTAAAAACTATATAATAAAAAATAAATATTTTATTCAATTAATGCAATTTTTAGGACGTACTGAGTACTACTTGTAAACATATTATTATTTTTAAAATTAATACCTGTAAAGCCAGTTCCTAGTGATTCTTCAATTTCTGTTAAAATTTGAATCCATTTATAATTATTTGTAAAATATGAAATCGACGGTCCTAGAGAAAAATAAACCTTAGGCCAAAAGCTGCCAGGTAAAGAGCTAGAAGGAGGGCGTGCCAGGATTAAAAAAATTCGACAACCCTATTTTATCCGAAATTTTCATGCCACGATAAGAATTTAAGCTAATTAATCTCAGCCAAGAAGAGGGCAACAATACTCCCCGGAGCCACGAATAAAAAATACACAATTCAAAAATGCTTTCCTGCCACGAGAAAAGAAAGCGGACAGTTTCATGCCTCGTAAAGAATGCGAGCTTCTCGCGTGCTTAATCACCACGATAATAATCAATAAAATTATCGACCTCCTGCCAAGTAAATAACGCGACAAGTCGTCCCCATTATTTTTGACCTATCCCTCGCCAAGGAAAACGTATCTCGGTTATGAAATATCATGAAACGCGCGCTTATTTCTTTTTACGTGGCTGCTAAATATAAGATAAATTTTTTAATATTAGCTTTCATTCTCTTCAAGGCAGGAATTCGAGATAACCAAGAGATACGTTTTCCTTGGCGACGGATAGGTCAAAAATTACGGGGACGACTTGTCGCGTTATTTACTTGGCAGGAGGTCAATAATTCTTATCACGGCATGAAAATTTCGGGTAAAGTAGGGGTTTCGGATTTTTTGAATCCAGCAAGCCCTCCTTCTAGTTCTTTACCTGGCAGCTTTTGGCCTAAGGTTTTTTTTGGCTGGAACCGTCGAAAAATTTTTTATAAAATAATTAGCTTTAAACTTACGCGCGCACAAACGTAGATCTCTGTCATCTAATTGCTCCGGGAAATATGAAATATTATTTAAAAATGCGTTAACAGTCATTTGTCCGGCATCAAGCCTATTCCAGCAAATTTCTAATTTTTTATCATAAACTATCTGAGATGCTCGTTCAAATATGCAGTAGTAACCGTTGTTTCGAGCCGAATCAAATAAGTGCCAAGAATCTTCCTGAGTGTCAATTAAAGTGTCTGTAAACAAATTTTTTTTTTATTAAATCAAAGCAATAACTATAATTGCCAAACTATGAAAATATTTTTTGCATAGTTTCAATTTTACTTCATTTTAAAATAACCTGGTTATAAAAAAAAGACTTCTGTTTATGTGGACATAATTTAACATGCACAACTGTTTGTAAACTTTAGCAAGATCTTCTCATTAAAAAGTATTAATAGAAGAAAAAGTTAATACAATATTGTTAGGAAAAAAATTGCGTTTATGAAATTGTTTGTAGATATGAAAATAAATGTTTTTCAACATATATGTACGTACTTAAAAACTCTCGAACAGATGGATTCTTTCGAAGAAATAAATTGAGTTTTGTGGTGGACTTCTAAAAAACTGTTTGTTCGGCACTGCCTATGTACACAGAAAAAGTTTGTCGAGTTGTTAGGCCATGTACGCTCAAAATATTCTTAAAAAGCTTTTGCGGCTGGGTCGTCAGGGAATAAATACACCGTTTCTTGTTTTATTATCTTATATCCACTCATTATTCCATGTTCTGGAAGGCATCCCAGAGCAACGAGTTTTTTTTATAATTTTATGCTTTCTGGGAGCGTCCTTTCGTTTTCTTTCCTTCTTCTTCAAGAACTTTAATCTTTTAGCGTTGTTATATAATGCCTGTAAGAAAAAAAGTTGCATACATTGAAAAGAATTCACTCAAGTTGTTTAGAACATTAGAAATTTATTTTTGCGCACGCCTTCTAGCTAAAACTCATTTCGGATACCATCGTTATTATTTTAAGTTGTATTTAAAATAATAACGATGGTATCTGCCAAAAGAGTTAAATACACCAGACCAAAATTTTCGTAAGTTGCTTCGATTAGTTATTGTTTCAGCTTTACAACGCGATTTTAGCTTTTGTTCAACTTGTTTTTTAACGGGCTTTATTCTTACATAACTTTTTATTCTGCAGTGTACATAATATGGTCCCCCGCGATTTAGTAGAAATACCAATATTTTAAAGTGTAGTTTCATATTTACTTTTTAGAAAATCTTATCCTAATGTTAATTAAGAAAAAAAATTCAATCGCTTCAAATCTTTTTTTCATTTTATAACCAAAAAAACATTCTAGCTCAAACAAGGAAACTTTGATACAAATTTAAAGTTGAAGTTTTTCGACTGCTTGCAAATCTTTCAAAATCATTGTAAAAAAGACTCAATTTAAAAAAAAAAACATTTTTAAAATAATAAAAGTATTTAAGTTTTTTTTTTAGTCTCATGTCCTGATTGATGTAAAGAATAGGAACAAATCGCAACTAATAAATTACTTCAAGGAGGCCATATTTGGTACACAAATTTTTGGAGTCTTAAAAAAAACGTGTTTTGTTAAATCCTGTGGCATTTCAAGCTCATTGATCAAAATTTAATATTTCATTTAAAAGTTCTTGAATTAACCTTTAAAATGAGACCTTACACGTCAAAAAATATTGATTTGATTCGCCAACAACGCCGATTCTCGCTTAGGGGGTTCATATTAGGTACACCTACCTTATATATATATTTTTTGAATTTTATTAATGTTAATGCCATTTACATTAATGTGATGAGATTAATTAATTTTTTATCTGACGTTAGAATCAAGTTAAAATCCAAAAAGGGGTAGTAAAAAATGATCGTTTTCTTTTCTTACAAAACGTAAAAGTTAGTAAAAATTTAAAGTAGATTATTGTAGATGCATGAAAAGACATTAAAATTTAAAATAAATTTTACCATAAACAAATTTTACTTTCGGGTGGTCACAAAATATTTTGTAGGATAACCTCTTGGCATACTTTAAAATAAATGTTTAAATTTATTTACTCACTTGCGCAAAATGGAAGTGACAACCGAGTACTGTAACTCCCGGAAACACTTTCTCCATTGCTTTTTTTAAGGCGCCCTCAAAGTCGCGCATACACTCTTGGACTACGAACTGTGGAAATGTTTGTTTCAAGTGATCCAAGATTAGTTCATAAGATTTTGCTTTTTTATTCTGCATGATGCTCCATGCTATAGGTATGGCCTGAAACAATGGTTGTTACTTACAAAAATAGAACATAATTCGTAAGTTCATCTAACTAATATACGCTCTAGTTCAAAATAAAAAATTTCATGCTTAGATCTTACATCCATAACAGTCACAAATCGAAGTTAAATACGTAACATATTGAGGCGAGCACTACTTCACCGAAAAAAGCTAGCATCAAGTAACTGAATTAAAAAAACGTAAAAATGAAATGATAAAAAAAAATGTCACATAACATTTGATATATTTGTTGAAATAAGAGCAAATTTATGCTTGTACGATTGAATGATGAAATGCTGACAGGAGAAATTCCTCCGAGCATTGAACTATGTATATGAGTGTAAATGCTTCGTCGTACTCTAAGAAAGAGTATTTATACAGGCGTTAAGTTGTAAGGTGTACGCCACTCGGTAGACCGCGATCGAGACGTCAGAATGTCGGTTTCTATAATTATATTATTCTGTAACAAATATAAATTAATAAATGTTCTTTAAGCCACTAATTTTAACATGGTAGCAAGAGCGCGTAGTTTTTGAAAACGGAAAAGTGACTATTTTAAAGTGTTCTCAAGTGAAACTGAGATACCACGTTACTTCGAACGTGAAGAGGTTTGGAAAGAATTTTAAATGAGCCTATTAGAAAAAGAAAATCAGTGCTTGAATGAATTAAGCTTGGCAGGTATAAATTTAGTGCCAAAGGAAGATTTAATAAAAACTTTAAGTAAATTGCCACCTAGAAAAATCTTGCAATATTTCAATACAGATGAACTAAAAAGGCTTTGTAAAGGCACAAAGGAAGAAAATACTGTAGCGATAAAGTCAAGGGGTGAAATAATAGATATTCTGCAAAAATATCAAATAGAAGCAGTGTATGCTGACGTACATAAAAGTGATTTAAGGAAAGTAGGAAAAATTCAAATTGAAGAAATTCAAAACCGTCATAGTGCTAATTTGGAACATAAAGATAAACTAATTAAAGAGCTAACTATGTCGCAAAACGAAGACGCAAGACTCCATATCTTTGATGGAAGGAATTATAGCATTTGGAAAATAAGGATACTCCAATACTTGAAAACAAAAAAGTGTGCAGAACCAGCAGTTCGAGAGACTTTGACATCAGATTCACAAGAAAATTGGTCCAACATGAACGAGAAAGCAATAAACTACTTTCATTGCAGTATAAGTAACGACCAATTAGAATTTTTGAGCGAAGAAGAGAGAAAATCTGCTCGGAAAATAATGCAGAAGTTTGACAAAATGTATCTAAAAGAATCTACAGCAATGCAAATTTGTGTAAGAAACAAACTCGATCAGATGAAATTAAAAAATTATGATAATTCAAGTACATTTTTCTGTGATTTTGAGAAGACTATAAATGACTTAAAAAATGCTGGAGGAAAAGTCACCGAGGCAGAAAAATTAAATTACATGCTGAAAACTTTGCCAGAATCCTTAAGCTACATTGGAGATCTGGTAGATGCTCTATCAACAGAGGATAGAAATTGTGAGTTCTTAAAAAATAAAATAAGCATGTGGGAAACCCGAAACTTGAGTGAATCAAACAAGAAAAAGTGTAGTTCATTTCAAGCAGAAAGTTCAAATAAATTCACATGCTATGGGTGTGGTAAGCCCGGACACTTGAAGAAAAATTGTAGAAACAAGTGGACCAAAAACAACAATACATTTTGGCAAGGAGGTGCACAAGAAGCACCACAGCAGAAACAGCAACAACGGCCGCAGTCTCAGCAGTTTCAAGGTCGCGGTGGCAGAGGTAGTCGACAACACTCAAATCGCGGAGGCAGGAACTGGCAGCCCCGCAACGATGGAGCAATTCAACACAACGCGAGGTATAGTAACACCGAAAACGACAGTACGGATGATCAGGTGAAAAACTCTTTTTTTGCGCATTTAACAGACGGTGATAAATTCGATAATCATGTTGTTGATATATATAATTGTGATACAAATAAAATAGATTGGATATTAGACAGTGGTTGCTCAGACCACATTATTAATGATGAATCCTATTTTTGTGAATCTATAGTTTTGAAAAAGCCAATTAATGTCAAGGTTGGTGACGGTAGAATTTTGAAAGGCACGAAAGTTGGTAAAATTTTAACTTATTTTGAAGTGAACGGGATTAAGCATAAAACAAAAATATCCAATGTATTTTATGTAGCTGAGATGGATAAAAATTTGTTGAGTTTTGCGAAAATTAAGAATGAAAATAAAATAATGTCTGTCGGAAATACGTCGAAAATATATAATAGTAATAATACTTTAATTGCAGTAGCTTGCAAAGAAAATGGGTTGTATAAAATAAGTAGTTATTTTGATGTGAGAGTGTGTTATTCGTCGGAGAAAATTAACAAAAACATGACACAGAAAGAAAGGTTTCATAGAATTTTCGGTCACGTAAATTTTAAATATTTGGAGGAAATGTGTAAGAATAAATTGGTCGATGGGTTACCAGAAAAATTAGAGTCAGTAAATTTGAAGTGTGGGACCTGCATACAGAATAAAATGCATAATTTATCTTTCGAAAATAATAGAAGTAGAGCCACCGAGATTTTAGAGTTGGTACATACAGATCTAAATGGGCCGCATAATACAACGGGTTATGATGATTCAAAATATTTTTTAACTTTCATTGATGATTATAGTAAATGTGCATTGATTTACACAATAAAATTAAAGTCGGATGTTTTTAATTGTTTCGTGGATTATATTAATAAAGTTGAAAATCTTACCGGGAAAAGAATTAAAAAGTTAAGATGTGATAATGGAAGAGAATATTTAAATCGCGATATTTACAATTTAATAAAAGAAAAAGGGATTTTACTTGAACCGTGTCCTCCTAACGTGCATGAATTAAATGGGACGGCGGAAAGATATAATAGGACGATTATGGATCCCGCGAGATGTTTATTTTTTGAAGCAAACGTGAATCGTAGATACTGGCCGGAGGTAGTTAAAACCACAGCTTATTTAAAAAATAGAACTATTGCAAATACGATTGAAAATAAGACATCTTATGAAATTTTCCTCGGGAAGAAACCTAATTTGAAAAATTTACGTTTATATGGGAGTAAAGTTTTTGTGAGAGTTCCCGAAAATAAAAGAAATACCAAATGGGATAGAAAGGCCGATTTAGGGATCTTACTTGGTTACGACCACGTTGGATACAGAGTTTTGTTAAACGGTAAAATAGTTAGAGCCAGACATGTTGATATAGTTGAAAATGACGGAAATTTGATTGGTTTTAGAGGCAATGATAACAGTGATTACGAGGATGATGAAACTTTAAGTCATGAAATTCAAAACTCTGAATCCAACGAGGGTAGGGAAAAGGTAGATTCTGCTGAAGAAGAGAGTAATCATGATAATGATGAGTTAAATGAAAATCGTTTAGATAGGCCGCAAGGAGCAAGAAAAAAACCAGATTGGTATGGGATAAATAGAGATTCAAATTACGTTTATGTAAATGTAGTTAGCGCAGATAGCCCTTCTACCTACGAGGAGGCAGTAGAGTGCGAGGAAAATGATTTATGGAAAGAAGCTATGGATAGGGAAATGAATAGTTTGATGAAAAATAAAACGTGGAAATTAGTAGATAGACCTAGAGATAAGAAGATTCTAGATTTAAAATGGGTATTCACAAAAAAATTTGATAACCGAAAAAAAGCTAGACTTGTAGTTAGAGGCTTCCAACAAACTGAAGTACGGGAAGATTTGTATTCACCAGTAGCTAGAATTCAAACATTGAAATTATTACTATCCTTTTGTTGCCAAAATAGTTTATTGATTATCCAGATAGATGTAGAAACAGCTTTTTTAAATGGTTTCGTAAAGTCAGAAGTATTTGTAAAACAACCAATGGGTTATCAAGACGGTTCAAATAGAGTTTACAAATTAATTAAAGCACTATACGGGTTGAGAGAGAGCCCGAGAACTTGGTAAGAATGTTTTGATGATTTTATGAAGGAACTAGGACTTCAACGAAGCGAGAGTGACTATTGTTTATATGTCAAGTGTGAAAAGAATGAAAAAATTTATTTAATATTATTTGTTGATGACTTATTAATTTGTGGGAAAAATAAGGGAAGGATTGAACAAATTAAAAATAAATTATCGAATAAATTTTCTATGAAAGATTTGGGTGAAGTGAGCACTTATTTGGGAATAAACATTAATTATGATTATGAAAAATGTAATATGACACTGGACCAAAGTGACTATATAGAGTCATTGGCCAGAAAATATAATATTTTAAATGCGAAATTGTATAATACACCTATGGAACAAAATTTAAGTGTAGAACCTGCACAGCCAGCATCAAATAACGTAAAATATAGAAACTTGATCGGTGCATTATTATTTATTAGCACGAGTACGAGAATTGATATAAGTTATGCCGTGAATTATTTGAGTAGGTTTCAAAATAGCTATGATGAAACTCATTATAAATACGCGTTGAGAATTTTGAAGTACTTATATTTGACAAGAAATCTTAAATTAACGTATGAAAGAAATTTAAATGCTGACGTGTTAGACTGCTTTGTTGATGCTGACTGGGCTGGTGATAAGGTAGATAGAAAATCTACTACTGGTTATATTGTAAGATTGTTTGGAAATGTGATTTATTGGAAATCAAGAAAACAAGGAAGTGTAACTAAATCTTCGACAGCAGCTGAATATGTGGCTTTATCAGAAGCAGTAAGTGAAATAAAAGTGGTGAAAAATCTACTGAAAGATTTTAGTGTTGTGTTCAAAAAACCGATTAATGTGTATGAAGATAATTCTGGAGCGATAGCTATTGCAAAATTTTGTAATTTAACTAAAAATTCAAAATACATAGAAATACATTATCACTTTGTAAATGAATGTTATGAGAAAGGTGTGATTAAAATTGTAAAAGTAGAGTCAGAAAATAATATCACTGACGTATTAACTAAAGCGCTCGGACGCAATAAGTTTGAAAAATTCCGGAACGAATTACGAATAATTGGGAAGAAAAATTTGTTAATCATAAATTTGAGGAGGTGTGTTGAAATAAGAGCAAATTTATGCTTGTACGATTGAATGATGAAATGCTGACAGGAGAAATTCCTCCGAGCATTGAACTATGTTTATGAGTGTAAATTCTTAGTCGTATTTTAAAAAAAGAGTATTTATACAGGCGTTAAGTTGTAACGTGTACGCCACTCGGTAGACCACGATCGAGACGTCAGAATGTCGGTTTCTATAATTATATTATTCTGTAACAAATATAAATTAATAAATGTTCTTTAAGCCACTAATTTTAACAATATTAATTTTGCTTTTAGTAAGGTAAATGTCCGGGATTATTGGACAGTAACGTAATTGCCCACCACAGTGGCAACCCCCCTTATTTATTATAAAATCACACTATAGAACCTGGAAAAAAATTTTAAATTTAGTTTAACCACTAAACTTTACTGTAGTATAAAAAAAAACTTGGATTATAACCTTGAAACTAGATTAAAAATCACTTCCAAATGAGCTCCTCAAAACCTCCAAAAGTTGTTTGGCACCCCCCGAAAAATCTGGAATTATCATCAAAAGATGCAGTTTTGTTTATCGGTTGCAAAGCGTAGAATTAATTTAAAAACTTGAAAACTTTTTTTTTTTCTTAACACCTTAAACAAAATATTAAAATAAATTTTTACCGTGAATTTATCTTTATTCATTATTTATTGAGGAGGGTGCCGCTCGGGGGGGACATTTAAGACTACTTGTCCTCGTGGTGGCACCCGGACAAGCTCAAGTTTAACGTTTGTCCCCTAGGTGGCACCTTTTATTTACGTTTTTTTGGTGTTTACCTTGAGATTATTTCACCGATGTTTATGCATAAAAATGCTCGAATATCATCTTTACACAGTTTAAAAAAAGTTTTGTGAGTTTAAACATGCAAAATATTTATATCGGAGCTTTCAAAGTTGACGTAGTTTTAACGAAAAATCACTCGACGGCTGGACTAGTGAAGATAACCTCGGTTAGATTTTTCGTTTACGATCTCCTGCTGAAGAGCTGATGTTGAGTGTCGTATATAGTGATATTAAATTAAAATCAAATCATTTTAACCATCCACAGCGGTGAACACGTGATTTTTATCAATTTTTAATTATGGTTAGGGAGTTTAATGCGAAAAATATGCTTAAATTGCGAGATGTAGGGGCGCCTGCTGGGGGACACTTCTGAAAATTCTTTTTTGGGTGGTGCCAACTTCGTGGACATGACTTTGGTGTTAGTTTATAGTAAATTAAACAGTTTTATGATAAACAATAAATGAAAAAAATTATTGAACACTATTCCTGACTTCTTTTTCATTAACCTGTGAAAAAATTATAGATTTTCATGCAGTTTTAGTGTAATAATGTAGTGTAAGACAAAAATCCCTCTTTGAAGAGTGTCTAATAATCCCCGGACATTTACCTTATGCAACCTTTTCTATTTACCAACATAACCGACACACCGTAAAAAAATTCTGACTGTTTGATAACAACTTCAGGTACATTGACGATAGAAAATATATTTTTTAAATAACTAGGAGTCGATTGGGCGCGCATACGCGCGCCGCGCAGAATTTGACAAAATTACAACCTCTAAAATTTATTGTTGATTAATAACCAAGTTCACGATGAAGAACTCGATAGATGACGACATGCTTAACCAATAGGATCAAAAATAAAAGTCTTATACTCAAAAATCGATATCGCTTACTCAATTTTAAGAGTGGATTTGTAATTTTTATAACTTACCCGCTCATTGAATTCGGCCATGATAGTTAAGAATTGAGAACTTCTAGTCATTTTTAGATTCGGTCGGGATTTGTAGGTTCCGTCCAAATACAGTTTGATTATTTGCGCAAACTCTTCTATGAATTTTTTCTCATAAAATAATATCGAGTGGTTCTTTTCACCATCTTTCCCATTGGCGGCTTGTAACAATACGGTTTCTATTTTATGTTCGATTCCCTCAAGCGTGTAAGTTAAAGACTCTTCGTCTTTTATCAGGAGCTCTGTCAATTCTTTAAGAGTTTGGAAATGATCAATTTTACCAAGTTTTTTAACTTTGCATCGCGATTATTTACGTAACCGACTTGCATTTCTCACTAAACTATTATATTTAATATGTCTTGTGACTTCTAGAGGGTACCTATAAAATTTGTTATTAGTTATTACAAAATATTTTAAAATTAATGTGAATGTCATTGTAACTTTACTCAAATTTAAAGCTATTTGAAATAGAAGATGAAAAAAAAACTTACAACAAAAATTACTCATGGTTGAAATATTGTTGAAATTATGTTTGTAATGTTGCATTTATTTAGAGTTTAAAAAATTAATAAAAATTAAGATTACTGGTTATGTTCATTCAATAATAAATATGTGATAATTAATAATACTGTACATTGATATACTAATTTTGATGGTCCATGCAAAGAAAAACTGTAGCCGAAAATGAGTCAATTTAATAATACTCGTAAAAGTATTAAATTAATTGAAAAATCAGTTCAAATAAAAAAAGTCAATCTATTATGCACCTAGTTATTAGGATTCTTGATTTTTTTAATTTTTTAAATTTTTTGTAGCCTTTTTTTAGAAATTTTAAATCGGCACATTTTCGGCAAAGGTATTATTTCGCGCGGACCAGCGATTTAGAGTTTGTTAAAGAAATTAAAAAGAGCAAGTTCTTTGATAATCAAATCAATTACGGATAACATTTTTAATGGGAAGTAATCAAAAATTTCATAAGTTACTTACTTGGCTCTAGTCTCTCTGTACAATTTTAGGTAGTTGCAACTCTCTTTCACCGCAAATTTATAAAATTCATCCTTGAAATCTTGGATACTTTGTTGCAGTGGAGTTTTTGGCTTACAATCGCGTGTGTGCTCTCTTTCGGTTACATCGGTAATTGTTTCGTCAGTCGGATCATACGACCTTCTAACTGACCCTTTGAAACCCTCTCCTTCACGCGATCGCCACCACTTTGTACAATAATACAGCCTTAAAAGTTTTTATCGTAAGAACAAAAATAATTTTAAGAAATCAAAGTAATGTTTGATTATAATTAAGTATATCAATCAAAAAATTTCTATTTTGTTGTGTTTTGTTAATTTAAAGTAAGTAACTAAAAACTTTTTTTTTACTGTAAGTACAGAAAAAACCACTCCGTGCTTTCTAAAGCTTTTTCTCGCGCATGCGCTTTCATCAACGTGTACATATTAAATTGAAATAACATTGTAGGTGTTAAAAAAATTGTATACTATGATGAACTGTACTTATAATGAATACTAACATTGCAGTTGTGTCATCTTTCACTTTTTTTTTCGGTGGTAACTCAGACCGTTTACTGTAATCGATGGTGGAAAAACTGTGTTAGAGTCCATAATTTTCAAAAATACTAATTCATAAACACTATTCAGTGATTGTAATTTGTAAAACTGTAATAAAAACACCATGCTGTAATAAGATTGATTTATAAAGTTAAGATTGACTTTTGCGCTGAAACGGGTGTGGTTATATGCACGCGCAAGCAAGTATAAACCGTCTGCTAAAGACCGCTAATTAGCAGCACACTTTTTTGTAATAACCTATAAGGAAAAAAGTACTGGACTTTGTAAACAGTAGTAACTGTAAGAGGGCGTGCGCGTGCAAAGAACGTACAATTTTTTTAAAAAGTTTTTGCAACTCAGTGTTACTGCTTTTATTTAAAAAAAAAAAAAAATTTTAACAATAAATTATGATTTTTTACAAAATTTAAAAGTATAGTCATTTTTTATACAACTTTATAAGACTAAAAATGCAGTGTATTAGAAAGGAAAAAAAAATTTGATGGATCCACAATATTCCTTTAACATGGGCTGCTTATGTTTCGTGAATACATACATCAGAACAATTTTGAAGAAACCTTCGAAAATTTTCAAGAATTTTTTTTTTTCTTTTTTCATGATTTCATATGTTTACAAATTTGAAATTTGTTATATTCAGTACTTTATTTTAACAATTTGTTAAAATCAAAACTAAATTGATTGGTAGTTGATCTTAACGAACGTAAAAAAATTAAATTAAATTTTAACGCTCGTTAAGATCAACCGCCAATCAATTTAATATTAATTTAATTATTACGAGCAAAAACCATAATAAAATTTTAAAATTAATTTTGTGTTACATTTAACCAATGACTGCGCTTATTTAGAATGCTCATTCTCTTATTGCATGTAACTGTTAGACGTATAATAAATTTGAAATTTGTAGAAGGATTTTTTTAACATTTATAAATTATCAATTCATTTATATCGTTTTAGACACAAGTACTTTCCCGAATCCCAAACAAAGAATAAAAAAATTGGGAAATGAGATATTTAGACATGATATGTACAAAATAATAATAAAAAGAATAATATTAATAAGAAGTTACCTACCGATTAGCGAGATGCCAGACTATTTTAGCATCGATAATGTTTTAACCGAGTACTCCTCACCACTTAAGGGGGTACATATACCTAAAAAAAAAAAACTCAGAAAAAATTGTGCAAGTTTTTAAAAATGATTTATTTAAAAAGATATTTTTTTTCCATAATATACACACATTTTTACATAATTTTTTACATTTAGAAAATTAAAATAAGTGTTTTTATAAGTGTTAAAATTCAGCTTATTTAGGCTATGAAAGTTCATTGCTCGTAAAGTCAAAAATTTTCCTTAAAGCGGATGGACCCAGGACTTGGCATAGTTGTTGTACATGTGAACCTTCATGAGCGGAACCTCAGGCAACCAAATCCAAGCACTATTAAGTTACTTGCATACTCTAAAATTGCTTAGTGTGGTTAAAATTTTGATAGTTTTTATCATTTAAGTCAATTTATGGTGTGCCATCAGCTTAATAATGCTTAGATTTGGTTGCCTGAGGTTGCGCTCATGAGGGTTCACATGTACAACAAGTGTGCAAAGTCCTGGGTCCATCCGCTGTCTGGAAAAATTTTGGCTTTACGAGCAATGCCCTCTTTTTCTCAAAAATCACATATTTGAGAAAATGGCTTTTAAAGTTCTGAACAGATTTTGATGAATAAAATGTAACACACCAACACATAAACATTTATATCTTAAAAATATCTTTTCACAGGACTCTTGCTTGATGTAAATACTCTTTTGCACATAGCCGGATACTTTATTTTTTTTCTCCTGCTCCTAAAGTGACCCAATTAGCTTTTTTATCAAAAACACAGATCATACACTATTAGGCACCAAGAGCAAGTTAAGACTTTGAGTCAGCGGAGTATTCACATGCAATTATCTAAAAATTATCATTAATTTTAAATCACAGAATTATTATTTCACTTCACATTTGCACATAAACACCTTTTTTTTAACAACTAAAAAACTTCATTAGTTTACCTGGTAAGAAACTCAAATTTTTTTTTTTGAATAAAACTAACTTATTTACTTCAGATTGAAATAATAACAAAAACAAAACCAAGTAAAGTAGAATTTCACTAGAAAGATGACTCAAAGAACAAAAAAGTCGTCATGAACTTGCAACGCTGTAGAAATACCTAATTTGATATCGATAGATCGATATTGGTGTAATATACTAAAGTAGACTCGTAGAGGTAATAATGTAATATATGTCATGTATTATGTCATAAAGGTTATAAATTTTTTTATGCGATCGATTCTAACTTAATAAATTGTTTTTAGCATTAGACTTGAAATGAAAGTTAATCTGTCATTCTTAATTTTCATTATTAAGATATTATGTCACGGAAAAAATCTAATCACAGATAAAAAAAATTTCTGTTTTTTCATCGCTTTTATTAGACGAAAACGATATAAATACTTACAGTTCTGTTCGTGGATAAAAAAAAAATTATACCTACATTGCGAAAATTAAAAAAGGAAAAAATACATCGAAAAAGCATTTGTACCTATAGTATCGTAGAAAGTATTTCTGCTACTAGAACTGACTTGAAATTCTTGAATTTCAAAAAAAGCCATTTCAACGTTAATTTAATAAATTGAATGTCTTTATTAAATTAACTGTAACTTTTTTTCCTTAACGAATTAAGAAACGCGGCTTGCGGCATTTGAAAGCTGATGTAAAAGTACATCAAAAAACACAAAAACCTGAAAATTGATTTTTTGAAAAATTTTAGGTATATGTACCCCCTTAAGTAAAGCAAAATTTAATGATCGTGACCTCTCAGACCATTTCGTATTTCTAAAGTTAATGGGAACCTTGCTCATTGTGGTTTATATAATATCAAGATTACAAACAAGTATATCATAATTGTAGGGACTATAACTGGTAAACATAAAATCTTTATTCAGCTGCTCTGTAGTGAGATGACATACTTTAGTGAGATACATACTTTAAAAATCACACACGCAATTAGTATACCTTGCGTTTTTAAACTGTAGGAACAATGAACAAATATTTCATATTTTCTGAGAAAAAGCCAATTCTAAATTTAATACACAGTACCATTATTTTATATACTTAATTAAAAAAAAAAAAGGAACCAAAATACCTGAGCAATCGCATCTCCTGCAATTCTTAAACCACGAGTATCATTAATCATAAATGGACCGTCTGAATGACACTCACGGAAACTTGGAAAATCAAATTTCAAAACCTCGCCTCAATTCAGAAACATGTTAGTTCTGAGCCAGTAAAGACAGATGCTAACTCAGGTCCCGTTCAGAAACGTGCTAACTCAAATTCGACTCATAAAAGTACTATCTTGAATTCCAAATTCTTATTAAATTGTTCGTAAAAAAAAATTTATTTATCGCTCTCCCAAGCGTTATGGGGGTTTAGAGCTTGTCGGTTTATTTATTTGTTTATAAAAATAATTTATTTATCGCTCTCCCCAGGGTTATTGGGGCCTAGAGCTTGTCAGTTTATTTATTTGTTTATAAAAAATAATTTATTTATCGCTCTCCCTAGGGTTATTGGGGTTTAGAGCTTGTCGGTTTATTTATTTGTTTATAAAAAATAATTTATTTATCGCTCTCCCCAGGGTTATTGGGGCCTAGACCTTGTCGGTTTATTTATTTGTTTATAAAAATAATTTATTTATCGCTCTCTCCAAGGTCATTGGGGCCTAGAGCTTATCGGTTTATTTATTTGTTTATGAAAAATAATTTATTTATCGCTCTCCCCAGGGTTATTGGGGCCTAGACCTTGTCGGTTTATTTATTTGTTTATAAAAAATAATTTATTTATCGCTCTCTCCAGGGTTATTGGGGCCTAGAGCTTATCGGTTTATTTATTTGTTTATAAATAATAATTTATTTATCGCTCTCCCCAGGGTTATTGGGGCCTAGAGCTTGTCAGTTAATTTATTTGTTTATAAAAAGTAATTTATTTATCGCTCTCCCCAGCGTTATGGGGGTTTAGAGCTTGTCGGTGTATTTATTTGTTGATAAAAAATAATTTATTTATCGCTCTCCTCAGGGTTATTGGGGCCTACAGCTTTGTTGTTTATTTATTAGTTTATAAAAAATTACTTATTTATCGCTCTCGCCAGCGTTATGGGGGCTTAGAGATTGTCGGTTTATTTATTTGTTTATAAAAAATAATTTATTTATCGCTCTCCCCAGCATTATGGGAGTTTAGAGCTTGTCGGTGTATTGATTTGTTTATAAAAAATATTTTATTTATCGCTCCCCCTAGGGTTATTGGGGCCTGGAGCTTGGTTGTTTGTTTATTTGTTTATAAAAAATAATTTATGTATCGCTCTCCCCAGGGTTATTGAGGCCTGGAGCTTGGTTGTTCATTTATTTGTTTATAAAAAATAATTTATGTATCGCTCTCCCCAGGGTCATTGGGGCCTAGAGCTTAGTTGTTTATTTATTTGTTTATAAAAAGTAATTTATTTATCGCTCTCCTCAGGGTTATTGGGGCCTACAGCTTTGTTGTTTATTTATTAGTTTATAAAAAATTACTTATTTATCGCTCTCGCCAGCGTTATGGGGGCTTAGAGATTGTCGGTTTATTTATTTGTTTATAAAAAATAATTTATTTATCGCTCTCCCCAGCATTATGGGAGTTTAGAGCTTGTCGGTGTATTGATTTGTTTATAAAAAATATTTTATTTATCGCTCCCCCTAGGGTTATTGGGGCCTGGAGCTTGGTTGTTTGTTTATTTGTTTATAAAAAATAATTTATGTATCGCTCTCCCCAGGGTTATTGAGGCCTGGAGCTTGGTTGTTTGTTTATTTGTTTATAAAAAATAATTTATGTATCGCTCTCCCCAGGGTTATTGAGGCCTGGAGCTTGGTTGTTCATTTATTTGTTTATAAAAAATAATTTATGTATCGCTCTCCCCAGGGTCATTGGGGCCTAGAGCTTAGTTGTTTATTTATTTGTTTATAAAAAGTAATTTATTTATCGCTCTCCTGAGGGTTATTGGGGCCTAGAGCTTGGTTGTTTATTTATTTGTTTATAAAAAATTATTAATCTATCGCTCTTCCCAGCGTTATTGGGGCTTAGAGATTGTCAGTTTATTTATTTGTTTATAAAAAATAATTTATCTATCGCTCTCCCCAAAGTTATGGGGGCCATGAGCTTGGTTGTTTATTTATTTGTTTATAAAAAATAATTTACTTATTGCTCTCCCCAGGGTTATGGGGGCCTACAGCTTTGTTGTTTATTTATTTGTTTATAGTGTAACGGTCGAGTTAATTAACCGCGACGACATTAAATTAATTTCAAGTTCGCCGCACGACCGTTAGAACGCAGCACGAGTGGGAATGGAACGCGCGGGAATCGGTAGAATATCGGGCCGGTGAGAAGGAGGACTGGAGTCATTCTAATCATAGCACGCGTTCGAGTACAGATCGTACCGATTCGAAGATTCGCGAAATTATAGAAAGTACGAACGAAAGGTCAATTTTATTGTGTCGCGCGTGCTCGGGAGTTATCGTCGCGACGAAAACAAGTCTTCGACAGGATTGTCATCCTTGGACAACTTGTTAACCTGCGACAACGAGACGACGACACTGGACCGTACGCTGGCATCGAGACACGGCAGTCTACGATTTGGGTATCTAGCTTGGAGGCTAGAGTTTCAGCCTTACGGCTTGTAACAGCTGCACCTGCGGCGTCCTCGTGAGTTATTGTTTGTTAAGCGATCATAATCTTTATCGTGTAAGAGTGTGTGTGATTAAAATCAGTTGTAAAATATTTTGTTTTTTCTCGCGTGCATAAGCTGCCGGTAGCAGCAGGTTGTTGTGTGCGCGCGCAAATCAACTTAGAGAGCAGCGATAACTCTTTGTTGTTGATTGAAATACTCGACCGTATGAGTATTTGTTTATAAACTATCACCGCGTCAAGCATAGATTTTTGTATTAGTTTTTAAGTTAATCTTTTGTTATTAAATATTCAAAATTAACTTTGTGAGTAACAATTATTTTTCTGACCGGTGTTCCCCGTGCTCGAATCCACTAGCCCACGCCCACCTACCGAATTTAACGAGCTGTCGCGCCCTCCCCGATTCCTAAATCACTTGAGTATTTATTATCGTGGTCGGGTTTTTCTCCTTTTTCAGGAAGTGTGTCGGCAGGTAGCCGACTGCGACAGAGATTATAGCAGCTACAGGACGAGCTCGGCAAATCAACGTGGGTTGTATTCCCGAGTCCGCCTCATTAGTTTGAGCCCTATAACAATAGAAAATTATTTACTTATCGCTCTCGCCAGCGTTATGGGGGTTTAGAGATTGTCGGTTCATTTATTTGTTTATAAAAAATAATTTATTTATCGCTCTCCCCAGCGATATGGGGGTTTAGAGCTTGTCGGTTTATTTATTTGTTTATAAAAAATAATTTATTTATCGCTCTCCCCAGGGTTATTGGGGCCTAGAGCTTGTCGGTTTATTTATTTGTTTATAAAAAATAATTTATTTATCGCTCTCCCCAGCATTATGGGAGTTTAGAGCTTGTCGGTGTATTGATTTGTTTATAAAAAATAATTTATTTATCGCTCTCCCTAGGGTTATTGGGGCCTGGAGCTTGGTTGTTTATTTATTTGTTTATAAAAAATAATTTACTTATCGCTCTCACCAGCGTTATGGGGGTTTAGAGATTGTCGGTTCATTTATTTGTTTATAAAAAATTATTAATTTATCGCTCTTCTCAGCGTTATGGGGGCTTAGAGATTGTCAGTTTATTTATTTGTTTATAAAAAATAATTTTTTTATCGCTCTCCCCAGAGTTATGGGGGCTTAGAGCTTGTCGGTTTATTTATTTGTTTATAAAAAATAATTTATTTAAGATAAGAAAAGAAAAATGACAAGACAGAGACGTGAGCCAGAACAGCACAACAACAGCAGCACTAGCAGTTACAGTCGCCGCAGCGCTGGTCCAGCCGAACGAGAAACAAGGAGCAGAAGAAGAGTGAGAGAGAGGACCGAGGGAGCAAGGCGAATGAGAGCGAGAGAGAGGAAGCGCGCGCGCCAGTCAGCCGTTCGAGAGAGGAAAGAAGATCGTCTTGCCGGCAACCAAGTGAACGCTGCCGCTGCTAGGAGACTAGTTAGTTGACGCGTGCTGCATTAATTAGACGTATCGGTCATTACCAAAAAGTTTGGAAGTTTTGCTTGATTCTTGAGTTTTCAACGACTGGATTACTTTGGATTTCTTGATTCTTCGAAGATCATTGACAGGAGTTCTCACGGATTTTCATCAGCTACTGGACGAGTTCGAGCCTGCATCAAAACCAGGAACCCTGCAGTCAAGAATCACTGGAGAGCCGACCGAGGAAAAACGAGAAAATCAAAATAATAAAGGTAATGAGAGGTTACAGTGATGAGTGACACTGCCGTGAAAGAAAATTATAAAAACTAAGATATTCCCTTGAAGTGCCTGAGATTTTGAACTTAGTGGGATAATAAAAAAAAAAAAGAGAATTTAAAAAATTAATGTAACTTAGGCTAATTTGAAGAATAATAAATTTATAATTTTGATATTTAAAAAAAGTGAATTATTTATTTTTTTAAATTGCCCTTTTGCAAATGGCGCCCTACAACGTGGGGCAGGGCAAAGGAAAATCTTAGTTACGCTAAGAAATCGTAAACAAGGGGAGAGGGAGAGGACAAAGGAGCGCTACACGTGTTCGGCTGCTGGAGAAAACGAGACGCGCGCGCGCCGTTTTCTTATCAACGTGTTGTGTTCCTGGAAGTCGCAAGATTTTTAGAGTGTTTATAATTTTTATTTTTATTTTACTAGTGTGATCGATTAAAAAAAAAGAAAAGGGTAGCACTGGTGCTTGTATTTTATATCTTTGTGACTATTGTGCACTAACCCGAAAAATAAGAATTAGACGTGTGCCAGTTAAATAAAAAATTGAATAGCGTTTGAGGTTAATTGGAAAGTTTAAGAATTTGATTAATTTTTTTTATTGGAGGTTAAGTTTAGAAAAAAAAAAAAACTAATTAACTGGAAGGGATGAAATAAATTTTAAATTTTAATATTGAATTAAATATTTATTTTGAGAGTCAGAATTTGTGAATTTGAAAAAAAAAAAAAAAAAAAAAAAAATTGAATCCAGATGTTTTAGTTTTGATTAAATTTTGATTGGAAAATTAGAATACATTATTTTTTTTTTTTAAAGAAAAAAAATCAGATTTAAATTTAACTTTAAAATTGAAAATTTAAACTTTGATTAAAATTAAAATAACGCTTTAATTGAAATTAAAATTAAAATTAAAATGGATAATCACGAGAAAATAATGACTAAAGTGAATAAAACTAGAGAGGGTTGGACTGTTAATAGGGAAGTGAATAAATTAAAGTTACCTGAAATTTTGATGGAATTAAGAGATTTTGGACTTAGTGTTGTCGGAGATGAAAATGTTTTAAGGGATAGGTTAGTTAGGGCTATTATTAAAGAAAATCATGTTCACTCTTGTTCTTATATTCCATGGTACGTGGATGATATGGCTGAGGACTTCGACGAGCGACGAGCGACGAGAGAGGAAGCAAAACGACTAGCGGAGCAGTTGGCATTTCATGGACGGGCTCGAAAGAAGTCAACAAAGGTGGATGAAACTTCAAAAGGTGGTCAACCCTCTACTTTGGCAACTTCTACACCAGATGACGAGATTATTCCGGGTTTGCTCTCAGTTCAGACGAGTGCAGAGACATATGCACAGATGCAGGAAGATATACCGGAATCCACGGCAAGCAGTTTGCATGTGGTACCTCCACCAAATTTTGTAACAGCTGTTACTACGACAGCGACTACGAATGTAGTCCACACAACCATGGAAAGTCCGACAACAATAATTTCAATGATGACAGCAACCAGTGGAGTGGCTAATGGTTTTTCAAATGAGAGAGGATTAACTTCGCAAGTTACTACTTCAAATGGTCCACAAATCACGCTTCAAAAAATGTTAAGGTTCAATAAAGTTGAAATTGAGCGAGCTCAATTGATCAGATCAAGGAGAAGACAAGATAATTTTTCACATTTAACACCTTTCTCCAGAAAGATGCCTATGACGAGTGATGGGAAAGAAAAATGGTCTACTCCAGTACAAAATATTGAAGATTTACAACAAGAAACTTCAACATCTGAGAACGAGTCTGAAGAAAAAGAATTTGGAAATATTTCATAATCATCTATCGAATAGTTTGATAATTATATATATTTAGTAATCATATATAGAATAGTGCGCAGTGATTTTTAATAAAGTTTGAATTTTTTGTTACAGAAAAAATGGATCGCTCTCGTGCAAATCTCGTTGGTAGAATGACTTTTTTACCCAAGAAAAAGTTAACGGACTTGAACGTTTCTATGCAGTACAAAGTGACCGCTTTTAGAGAAGTAAAAACAAGATTTGGACCTAAAGTAGTCGTATCACTGGATAAAGAGTTTCAAGTTTTTCTTCCGTCCAGATTTCAAACCCTTTTCGAGCAAGAAACGAAGGTTCTGCAAGAAATGAAAACTGCTGCAGAAAGTTCTAAACTTTTTTTAATCTATCTAGGTGATGGTAAAATTAAATTTACAGATGATAATTAAAATGTAAAACGTATATATATATTTAAAAATAAAAATTTTTATTGATCCAAAAGCTACAATTCTTTTTATTTTAACAAATCATTTTTATGTATCCAAGTTTTCTCATTATACCATGCCATTTTACATAAACCATATAAATAAATGCTAATAATAAAAATAAATGCTAATTAATAAAAAAAAAAACATAAACCATATCATTTTATCTTTTGAGAACCTTTTCCATCAAATAAATATCAGGACAATCGGTTTTCATCATTTCTTCCTCGTAAAAACAGCCAACGATAGATTGATCACTGGCGTCTTTCAATTTGTAGGTGGGAGGATACGTTTTATTTACATTAGTTACGGTATATATTTCATTACTCCAGTTGGGAACGAATCCTTTTTCGAAATTTTTTTTTTACTTTGCTGATTCTAACTTTATCGTTGATTTTAAACTTTCGTCTTTTTTTAACTTTTATTTTATTCAATCTTATTAAAATTAAAGGTACATTTTTAGCGTTAACTTCTTTTGGTTTCATACCTATAGTACGATGCTTGCGATTATTATAAGAATCTATTAAATCCTGTAGAATATCTAAATATTTGTAATTACCATTGAGACTGAAACGACGCCACATCTCGCTTTTGAGCGTGCGATTGAACCTTTCGCAGATCGATGCTTTCAGACCCGTGTACGTAGAGTACATAATTATTTTATACTTATTCATAAGATCTTAAAAATATTTATTGTAAAATTCTTTTCCCATGTCAACGTGAACATTACGCACCGGAGAATTAATTTCTTTCAACACCGATTCCATGGCGTTTGACACATCCAATCCACTTTTGGTTTTAACCGCGCGTACCCACGCCATTTTAGAAAATGAATCGATCACTGTAAGTAAATAACCCATACCTTTATTTTCTCTAGAATATGGTTGCATCTCTACCAAATCGGCTTGAAGCATGTCCAAAGGACGTACCATTTTAACTTTTCTACGAAGAAAGTTTCTGCGTGCAGGGCGATGGATTTCATTCACGACTCTTTCCATTTTCTTAAATTTGCTTGATTTCCGTTTGAAATGTAACCAACCAATCGGATATTTCTTTTTTTAACTGAAGATGATCTTCTTTTATGGATTGTTGAAGCTTATTTAAATTAACCGCGTCATTCACGTTAGCAGGCTCGGCCAAATTACAAATTCTTTTATTTACAACGTCGTAATTTCCGTCTTGAGTAAGCTTGAATCCGTTGCCAGGAGGACCTTGCCTGCTTGCTATTTTTTCAATTTTTCTTCTGAATACGTCGGTAGGCATTGCGATAATGATGAAAAATTCTTGCGTGTTCAGTATATATACCCACCCTGCTTGAGCTCTTCTAGAATCGAGTGCACTTCATTGGTATGACTCAAATTACCTGCAGCTTGCTCGGCTATTAATAATCGTAGTCTATCAACGAGCTCGTTTGCATCATCCCAAAAAACGTACTGAAATTTATTATCGCATTTGGCAACTTTAAATCTAGGTATTATAGCTCCTCTTTTCACTGGAGTCGATGATTTTCGACTCAACATTACAGTTTTATGATTTTTTAAAGTCGATCGTGATTTTATAGGACTCGCTTGAAAGAGATCCGCAATTATATTTCGATTTTTATTACTAGCTGCATGCTTTTTTAACTCATCACCTGGTTCGTTTCCTTTTTTATGCGCGCTAGTTTGCTCGAGAATTTGTTTATAGTAAGTAGTATCGGAAATGTCATAATTTTGCGGGTTTTTATAAACAATGAGTTTGAACAGACCTTGAGTTCTGGGATAAGTTTTGTTATTAACAATTATATTATCTTTTTCAAATTTCACAATCGCATTTCCTAATTGATATCCATTTTTCGTACTTTTCTTCAAGCCATATAAATTATCTTGCTCGGCAGCTTTGATTTTTATTACTTCCCCAACGCTATTCGTATTTTCAGGGTGATTAAATAAGTTGATAAAGTCGAGATCTTCATTTTCATCAATAATTGATTTTTCAATTAACGATGAATCTACTGTTGAAAAATTTTGATCCGATACTGAGCTTCGATCAAAGCTTTCATCTAATTTTATACGTTTTTTGTTTTCAACTAATTCATAGAGCGGATTGGTAATGGGTTTAAACGTTTCCTGTAAAACACGATCGGTGTTATCCTTTTGAAATTTAATCAAGTCATACTTTTGTTTAACTGCTTCGCGAGCTTTTACAAGCTCTTTGAGAACATTTTTCTCGCGAATAAAGTCAGCCATGCTATCGCTATGATGTCTTGCTGCAGACTAATGAATTTCAAGTTACGTTGTATTTATTATAAAACAATCGAATCCTTTTCTGTGACGTCCTTTATTAATATCTTTTTCTTTGTCTATGACTAAAAAACTATGTTTATCGCTCCAACACTTTGAGCCTTTTTCTTTAAATTTTTCAAATTTCATATCACTGTTGACGTGATCGTCGTAAATATGTTTCAAGTTCATTTTATCTTGACGAAATAAAATTAAAAAGTTTACGTTATCTCTCACGAGATGTTTTGGAACAGCGGCGTAAGACTGACAAAGATAAAAGCAGTCTACGTTTTTGTGAAGTTCCATGCAAAAGAAAGCTTTTACGTTAGCTTGCGAACAGCTAGAAATATCATCGAAAATAAACAACAAGTTTGGTAAAGCTTCGGATGGTGCAATGACTTGTTCGCTATCCGAGAACGGAAAATATTGAAGACCTTCGATAGGTTCCAAAAGTTTCTTTAAAAATTGATACTTTGGTTGGTTCAATGACTTTGAATATACGTATACGTTTTCAAATTTTAATCCACTGGGATGTACCAGCAGCGTTAGCATGCTGTTCGTTTTTCCATATCCCGACGGACCAGAAATGACTGCTCTAATGCTGTTGAGAAGCAAATCACCGCAACGATTTTCTTTTTTTTCCCGTTCAGCGAGGACGTCAAAATTTCCCACTGGTAATTTAACGTTATTTTGAATAAATTCCATGTTGATCGTATGAGATTGTAAATAAGAATGACGTGATTGGTATAAGCACTTTGTTTTTATAGATTATAGTTTAGTATTAAATCGACTTTCGTAAAGGAATGATCTTATACGGTAAAAAGAAAAAGAAGCGAGGTTACGGGTTGATAAATAAAATTATTAACAAACTTCCCTCCGAGCTTCACTTACCTGGATATAATTACTGCGGACCTGGCACAAAATTAGTCGCTAGACTAGCTCGCGGTGATCAACCGATTAACCAACTCGAATCATCACTCGATCGAGAAATGACTTGAATGCTATAATACAAACAAAAACAGGTAACGAAGCATTTGAAGTCGTCGATATTAATATCTCAAAAATTGAATGGCTAATGCCTTACGTTTTAATATCAGATTCACACAGAATAAGTTTGTTTCAATTTCTTGGAAAAGATCGTGCAATTACCATGAGTTTCAGGTCAAAAGAATTTTTCGAGTATCCATTGCTACCCACAACAACCAAACACGTTTGGACTGTAAAAACTTCAAATCAATTAGAAAAACCTCGTTTTGTCATCATAGGTTTACAGACCAACAAAAAATCAGTGAATAGTGAGAACTATAGTCTTTTCGATCACTGTAATTTAAGTAACGTAAAACTTTTTTCAAAGTCTCAATACTATCCTTACAATAATTTAAATCTCAACATCAATCAGAATGTGTACGCGATAATTTACGATATGTACGCCAACTTTCAAATCTCGTATTATGGAAAAGATGCTGAACCAACATTAACTAAAACAGACTTCATCGAAAAAATTCCTTTCATTTTAATCGATTGCTCCAAACAAAACGAATCATTGAAAAGTGCACCGGTTGACGTACGAATAGAACTTGACTCGAGAAAAAATTTTCCTGCACAGACTGCTGCTTACTGTCTAATTTTATACGATCGAATCGTACAATACAATTTGGTTAGCAGGGATGTAAAAAAATTAGTATAAAAGAAAGGCACAAGTTTTTTCATCACGCATTAATCTTCAAGATGCGCTACGTGATGGACATGGCTTGCCTCGTGCAGCCTGGAAGTATTATAAATGAAGGACATAATATTCGGAGAGAACACGAGTACATCATCGAAGAGTTTTCATTCGTACCACTCGATGAAGATGCAGACCCCGTAGTACTTTTTTCAATGCACCCTACTCGTGGAATCATCTAACAAAAAATTATAAAAATATTAATTCCGACTTGCAGCGTAACTATCACGGGTTAGATTGGAATACTGGTTCTCTTCCCTATATATTGATAGGAAAACTTATTCGCGATTCATTCAAAGACGCCACTGAGATTTACGTTGCAGGTTCGATGAAGAAAAAATGGTTGGAGCGCTTCAGGTATAACGTAAAGGATGTGGCTGCGTACTCGTATCCTCGTATCCTCCGTTGAATGAAATTAAATTGGTGACAATTTATGAAAATCATAATGGAAAGTTCAAAACGTGTTGCGCGCTGTACAACGTAAGACTTTAAAAAAAATTTATTGTAGAAAAAGAATCACAAGATTCGGAAAAACCCATAGAGTGGGTATAAATACATTTGGTTCTCTCAACTTCATTCACTTCACATTCAACATGGGTCAAAAGCAGAGCTCCTCCGGCTACGGAAGAATGAAAGATGAAAAATCCTCAGGTTTGAAAAGATATTCCAAGGAAAAAAATCGACGAGATGATCAATATAAAAGCTTTCAAAAACTTCAAGAAGAACAAAAAGCTTATGAAAAGAAAAATGAAAAAAAGATTAAATTTGAAAAAATTAAAGAAAAAAATTTAATTGAATTGTAATGTACCATAGTTTTAAGTTATTAATAATGTACCATAGTTTTAAGTAATTTTGACCAAATGATTTTTTTAACAATGAACTGTTTTTCTTAATTTGTTTCATCCGAAAATAATTCAATAAATTTGTTGTACGTTTGAAATATTTTTGGCCCTTAAAAGGACCAGGAATTAACTTTTCAAATAACTTTCAAAATCTCTCATCTAATACTAATCGATAACTCTGATCCGGCTGCCATAAGATAGGCGCTGGTTAGCGGCTGCAGCAAGCGAGTGGCAGAAACTAGTAGGGGGACGAGGCGAGCGGCAGAATAGCTCGTGGGCGCAGTAACCATAGCGGCTGCAGCATGCTCGCGTCAGAAACTAGTAGGGGAACGAGGCGAGCGGCGGAATAGCTCGAGTACACAGTAACCGTAGTGCGCAGTACCCGCTGTGCGTGGTACCTGCCGAGCGTGGTACCCGCCGATCGTGGTACCCGCTCTGTTTTACCTACTCATAGTAGCTGTAGTGCACATCTTTATATTAAAAAATATTAATTTAACAATGACAAACATAACTATCTTGATTGTAAAATAAATATAATACCAATAAAATAAGAGATATTCCAATTATACGTATATTTTCATACTGTTTCTAAGTTATCATAATTTATAATTTTATAAATTTTATTTATTACTTGATTTTATCATTATAAAAATTAGTTAAAAATATCTAATATTATTGTGAAATAATTCAATTATGGTTTTGAGACAATTTAACCAAAAATTTTAAAAAAATAATTTAAAATTTGTAACTTTATATACAAAAATAAAGAAAAAAAAATTGAAAAAATCGGTTTTTTTGAATTTTTTATAATTTTTCCTCTAAAAACATACCATTTTTTTTTTTTTTTAACTACATGTTAAAACAAAAAAAACGAGACCTGAACGAACATCGTAGAGCGTTTTAAACTAAGAAACTTTTCTCGTGAAGTAGACACCTTTTTTCACTTTAGCCACTCGTATTTTTTAAGTGGTTGAATATTTTTACACAAAAAAATTATGGCTTATTTTACATAAAAAAGACTTCACTTTGGTCAAGTTTCATTAAGATACATTCATTTTTGTGGCCAGGAAAAATAAAAAACAAAAAAATTTGTTTTTTGCGTTTATCTCGTCAGTTTTGAGGTTATGTGAAAAAATGTATGGAACAAAAGTTGTAGATCTTTCAATTATCTACAACTTTTTCATTAAACTTTTTTCGATAAAACTTGTACTTTTCCCGTAAATCACGAAAAACTGCTTTCAACCCCTAAAAATCCACCCTGTTCCACCCCAGGGACTCAAAAAGTGTTCGCTTGATTTTTCCTTTTTTTGTGATGTTTTCTTCCAATTTCAATCATAAAATCGCTGTCAGGAATTTTTTTGTTTCAAAAATTTAGTACGACTGGACAGATATTTGTGAGAATATTCGTTGAAGTCGGGGCTCGTAAAGTAGGGGTGTAAGGACCTTGGGATCCGGGTCTACCAGGCTGCTTTTCGTAATAGTTGTTAGGGAAGTAAGCTGGTGTTGCGGAATTAGGATAGGGCGAGTGAAAAGGGGGCATAGGCACTGGGGGGTAGTAGTAGAGCATAGGACGATAATAGGGCATATAAGGGTGAAAATTTGGATAAGGGAAGGGAGAGGAAAAGGGGCTTGTCGACCTATTAGGGTATCGACCTCTAGAGCTCTCAGACCTAGGGTGGGAGTAACGATCTGATGATCCGGATTGATCGGATTGACTCTGTGTTCCTGGGTCTTTCAGGATATTCGAAGGTTTTTCGTAACGCAGAGAAAGGTGAGCATCCAGTTTATCTTCTGCTGTGTAGGTCATTGTTCTAGGCATTTTTATATTGTTATGGTTATAAGAATATAAGATGCTTCTATCGAAGTTTCAGGGGTCGTTGAAATCAGAGAATTTAACATTATGGCGGTCGTGAGATGATTCTCTTTCGGGTGTCCCAGGTCTTCCATAAGGGCTAGGAGATCGCGATCGCGGAGGCGGCTTTTGGGTGGAGAAATACTCTACGTCGGCACGGTTAGGTGCTCCGATGTTAACCCATTCCTCCGCGTTCAGAGCTGTGTTTAAGGCTTTGGAAAAATTAACAGGATTATGGTTAGACATTTGATTACGGGTAACAGAAGGTAATCCGCGAATGAAATATTCAGTAGCAAGGTCTTCGAAAAGGGCCCTATCATGTCTCTTGATGTCATTGTCATCTACTCCCTCATTTTTTAGTTTCGTGGCAGCGCGGACTATAGCTGTGAGTCTATCGTGAAAATTTAAAACAGATTCGTTCTGTCTCATATAAGAGTCTGAAATCAGGTTAAGGTAATAAGATAGGAATCGTTTTTGAGAAAAACGGTCCTGAAGATGTTTCCGGAGCTGGTCTAAAGTGTCAAAAACTTTTCCGTCAAGACTTGTTTTAGCCTTGCCGGTCAAGTGAGAAATAACTCCTTGAAGGAAAAGTTCTTTCAGGGTTGCGTCTGTAATTCGTTGGTCGTAGCTTTTCACATCCTGCAACCATGGGCTTTTGCATCAGTGCTGATGCTTGAACGTTCGCGAACGCGGTTTGTGACTCGTTTAATGTAGCTCTCATTGTAGACATATTTTGAGCCATCCGGCGGGCGTGATGTAATTCAGCAGCCTTCTTTTAGTCCTTGCCTGCAAGGGCATCAATCTCATCCAAAGTAAGATTCACGAGATTAGCCATATTAAATACTTATAAATTAAAGGAATAGCGTCGTTGAATAGAAGTAAAAATTTTATACTGGAAGAAGAGAAAAAAAAACGAATCTAACGTCGCGATTGTTCGCGAAACTCCAGGTAATAAAACGTGAAATTTATGCACTATAAGCGGGTCAAATTCAGCGCGATGAGCGGGTCAGATTCCGAAAGCGTTGGTGTGTGTAAGAGTGACGTTAAATTAGCCAAAAATGTCGAGGTCGGCAAAAAAAAGTGTTACAATTTGTCTTGAAAAAGAATTTTTCTTTCAACCATTCGTCAAAATTCACCAGTAGAAGATAATAAAAGCTTTTTCTTTCTTTTTTTTTTTTTTTAATTTCAAGTATTATAAATTTTGAAAGGAAAAATCATTAATTAATTTTTGTTTTTAAGAAACATATTAACAATTTAAACCAGGTTTTTTGTTTTGTTTTTTTTTTTGTTTTTAATTTTAATTATGAAGAGAGAACCAATTAAGATAGTCAGGCAACAAAATTTAAGATCCCCACCAGGGATGTCATTTATGTCATGGATTTATAATCCTCGACGTAATTATTTTTAAGGAATGAGATCTTCATCTTTTTGAAACAACTACTTACGTAGTTGTTCCGTCTCCTTGTTATCTGACTCTTAATGGGTGAATGAAATGAAGTAGAGTAAAAGATAATAGAATGATTTTAGAAGTATTGTTTATTAGAAATGTAAGAAGTGAAAGTTTACAATTTAATGATGAGTTTAATGTCCTCCGACAGAGTTAAAGATTACAAGAAAAAACCTTATAAGTTACTGGAGTGGCCGGGTGGTTCAATGTTCGCGGAAGGTTCTCTAGGCCTTCCGGGTCCTTATCCTACTGTGGTGGCGAAGGTTATATTGCACTGACGGATCCTTGCCTGCTCCGGCTTTACTGGTCCAGGTGTGCTTCACGTGGTCTTATATCACTTGGCTGGCTCGCGATCAAACCACTCGAATGTCGGGAACGAGAGTAGTTTTGGAGCGCGGCTAAGTAGCGTTTAAAAAATATTTAAATTCATTGTAAATAATTATAGTGGAACAAACCCCTACAATATATATATGGGTCAAAATAATACTTTTTTAAAAAACCGTCCGCACGAGGTTCACCGATTTTATTGCAATTTTTTTTGGCAAAAGTACTATTTAATAGAAGACTTTTGCCGCAAACTAGAGGTCTCTATCTTATTTCTGCTTGGTGCTAGATTTTTTCAAAGATTGAAAAATGGCCTATTTTTAAGCTGTTTTAAGCAATTTTAAGGTATTTTTCGAAAAATTCTAACTTTTGATCAAAATGAGATAGAAACCTCTAGTTTGCGGCAAAATTTTGTTCAAAATAAGTTCTTTTTTGTAAAAATATTTTCACAACATAGTTTGGTTATTTTTATAATAATACAGTCCTACACAGATATTGCTATTTTTGCTCATTTGCAGGTATCTTCAAACGACCGTAGCTTTTTCTAGGCTAAATTTTTGTTCATATTAAAAAATTGTTAAATTTTTTTTATGAAAAAACAAAAATTTTGCGACCAACCGGAACCCTGTACGATCTTCCACTTCCAAGATACAGCTGTTTAAAGTTGTCAAAAAACACAAAAAACGCGTTTTTTACGATTTTCACACGCATTTTTGAACGGTTTCGACCTTTTTTTTTCTCTCAAAAATATGTGGAATCTTCTCTTTATATGTTTCCAAACAAGCTCCCATAGTAATTGTAGTGCGGATTTGGGGTTTTAGTTGATTCCAAAGCATACACTTTTGACACATTTTATGTGCTAAACTAGTGTTTTTTTAACAATATACACGCTACATTTAACTTTTTCGTTCATTATAGATGTTTTGAAATTATTTTTTGACTAAAAACTATTCAAATTCCAGCCAAAATTAGGTCACCTGCTTTGAAAAAATTGATACTCAACGAAATATTGATCTTAATATCAAAATGATATACTACTTTTATTCAGTTTTTTAGTTTTTTGATTCGTTAAAAATCTATGTTCAAATATTGTAAATAATATACCACTTGTTTATTAATTTTTTTCTATTTTTGAAATTACAAATAATTGATCATAGTTTATCAATTAGTCTGATAAAACAATCATGGATTACTATTGCTCACTCTGAAAAAAATGAGTCCAAATTTAAAATGTTATTTTTTGAATTCTATGAAGCATGCAACAATCTACCAATCTACATTATACTTATAATTATGTCCACTTATGAAAAAGAGAATGAGAGATTCGATTAGAAAGTCGAGTCGATATATCGAATCGAAACTTGATCTTTGATTCTTGGAGCAAGAGCGCCGCCTTAAAGGCCTCCCAAAAGTGTGAACCAGCCAGACGCGCCAAATTTAAAATCTTCAGGCATGCTTGATTTGAATTTTTTGTTTTTTTTTTTTAATTAATAAAGTGAGTAACGAAATTTAAATTTTTAATAGACAAATAAGCGGACAAGCTTACAACCCCATAACCCTAGGCGTAGTGAATAACAAATAATTAACTTTTGTAATAAACAAATAAGCCAATAAGCTACAACTCCAAAATACTGGGCGTACTTAGTATAAATAATTAATTTTTTTTAATAAACAAATAAGCCGATAAGCTACAACACAGCGCATGGCTGAAAAAAATGTTAATATTTTTAATAAACAAATAAGGCGATGAGCTACAACCTCATAACCTTGGGCATGGCTGAAAAAATTGTTAATATTTTTAATAAACAAGTAAGGCGATGAGCTACAATCCCATAACACTGGGCAGAGTGAATAAAAAATAATTAAATTTTCTAATAAACAAATAAGCCGATGAGCTACAACACCATAACCTTGGGCATGGCTGAAAAAAATGTTTATATTTTTAATAAACCAACAAGGCGATAAGCTACAACCCCATGACGGTTGGCGTAGCGAATGAAAAATAATTAATTTTTTTAATAAACAAATAAGCCGATGAGCCACAACCCCATAACATTGGGCGTAGTGAATGAAAAATAATTAATTTTTTTAATAAACAAATGAGCCGATGAGCTACAACCCCATAACATTGGGCGCAGCGAATATAAAATATGTGAATATTTAAATAAACAACTAAGCAAACAAGTTTACCACCCCATAACCTTGGACATGGATAAAAAAAAATTTTGAGCCATGCCCTATGGTATGGGGTTGCAGCTAATCGGCTTATTTGTTTATTAAAAAATTTAATTATTTCTCATTCACTCCGCCCAGTGTTATGGGGTTGTAACTCATCGCCTTATTTGTTTATTAAAAATATTAAGATTTTTTTAGCCATGCCCAAGGTTATGAGGTTGTAGCTCATCGCGTTATTTGTTTATTAAAAATATTAACATTTTTTTTAGACATGCCAAAAGCTATGGGATTGTTACTTATCACCTTATTTGTTTATTAAAAATATTAACATTTTTTTCAGCCATGCGCTGTGTTGTAGCTTATCGGCTTATTTGTTTATTAAAAAAAATTAATTATTTATACTAAGTACGCCCAGTATTTTGGAGTTGTAGCTTATCGGCTTATTTGTTTATTACAAAAGTTAATTATTTGTTATTCACTACGCCTAGGGTTATGGGGTTGTAAGCTTGTCCGCTTATTTGTCTATTAAAAATTTAAATTTCGTTACTCACTTTATTAATTAAAAAAAAAAAACAAAAAATTCAAATCAAGCATGCCTGAAGATTTTAAATTTGGCGCGTCTGGCTGGTTCACACTTTTGGGAGGCCTTTAAGGCGGCGCTCTTGCTCCAAGAATCAAAGATCAAGTTTCGATTCGATATATCGACTCGACTTTCTAATCGAATCTCTCATTCTCTTTTTCATAAGTGGACATAATTATAAGTATAATGTAGATTGGTAGATTGTTGCATGCTTCATAGAATTCAAAAAATAACATTTTAAATTTGGACTCATTTTTTTCAGAGTAAGCAATAGTAATCCATGATTGTTTTATCAGACTAATTGATAAACTATGATCAATTATTTGTAATTTCAAAAATAGAAAAAAATTAATAAACAAGTGGTATATTATTTACAATATTTGAACATAGATTTTTAACGAATCAAAAAACTAAAAAACTGAATAAAAGTAGTATATCATTTTGATATTAAGATCAATATTTCGTTGAGTATCAATTTTTTCAAAGCAGGTGACCTAATTTTGGCTGGAATTTGAATAGTTTTTAGTCGAAAAATAATTTCAAAACATCTATAATGAACGAAAAAGTTAAATGTAGCGTGTATATTGTTAAAAAAACACTAGTTTAGCACATAAAATGTGTCAAAAGAGTATGCTTTGGAATCAACTAAAACCCCAAATCCGCACTACAATTACTATGGGAGCTTGTTTGGAAACATATGAAGAGAAGATTCCACATATTTTTGAGAGAAAAAAAAAGGTCGAAACCGTTCAAAAATGCGTGTGAAAATCGTAAAAAACGCGTTTTTTGTGTTTTTTGACAACTTTAAACAGCTGTATCTTGGAAGTGGAAGATCGTACAGGGTTCCGGTTGGTCGCAAAATTTTTGTTTTTTCATAAAAAAAATTTAACAATTTTTTAATATGAACAAAAATTTAGCCTAGAAAAAGCTACGGTCGTTTGAAGATACCTGCAAATGAGCAAAAATAGCAATATCTGTGTAGGACTGTATTATTATAAAAATAACCAAACTATGTTGTGAAAATATTTTTACAAAAAAGAACTTATTTTGAACAAAATTTTGCCGCAAACTAGAGGTTTCTATCTCATTTTGATCAAAAGTTAGAATTTTTCGAAAAATACCTTAAAATTGCTTAAAACAGCTTAAAAATAGGCCATTTTTCAATCTTTGAAAAAATCTAGCACCAAGCAGAAATAAGATAGAGACCTCTAGTTTGCGGCAAAAGTCTTCTATTAAATAGTACTTTTGCCAAAAAAAATTGCAATAAAATCGGTGAACCTCGTGCGGACGGTTTTTTAAAAAAGTATTATTTTTACCCATATATATATTATTCGAAAGGGCTTGAAAATAAAATTTTTGGTACCAACCATTAAAGGGTATCCACAAAAATATGTGTAAAGGTATAAATAATTTTATGAACAAGAGAAAGTATTTAAAAATGCACAATATGAGGCAGAAGCGTGGGTACAATTGTATGTAGAGGGTTGCGTATATATTTTGTAAGAACAAAGGGTAGAAATGAGGTGAGTTCCAAGGCTTTGAACGGGTCTAGGAAGATAAAAAAGAAAAACTGAACTAATGGTAGAAACGAAAGCAGGCACAAGAATAAGAACAACATACGTTCAAAGTTACAAATGGAAGTATAAAAATAATAATAAAGTAAAAGAGGCTGCACATGGCTGGAAACTGGTGTCGTAAAGTAAACTTTGATATCAATCAGGGTAGGTTAATTGGGAGAAACCTAGGTAGAAAAAATGTTGATAACAAATGTAAACGGATGTAGGAAATATTTGTCAAAAAAGTTAAAGAACTGTGTGGGCAAAAGTGAATGAAGAAGACTAGTTTCACGATTGTAATAACAAACATATTTAAGAAGATCAATAGAAAGGATAGTATTCACAAAGATGAGAACAAAGGTTCAGAGTTAGAAACCAAAGCATGAAAAAAAGAAAAAACAATAGTAAACACCAAAATTGAAGCAATTAGATTCATGTGAAGGAGACTAGGTAGAAAATTGTTGTTTACAATTGTCACAATCAGCATAGGAACAATATTAAGCAAAAGTGTACATACAAGCGTAGGTCCAAAGTTACAAACGTAATGATAAGTGTAGGTACGGAAGTAGTTACAATATAGTTACAAGAGTAGTTATCAAGTTTGAAACGTTGTTATGGATAAGGTTTGTTATAAGGGTAGTAAGCACAAGAGGATGAAAAAAGATTATGCATAAGGCTAGATTCAGTGTTAAAAATTTAAACAAAAAAAAATAAAGAACTAGAGTTCGCATAGTAGTAGAAGCAGATGTAGAAACATATTCATGTAAAGAAGGTTCAGCGTTAGTAGCTGAACTAAAAAATAGGTTGTAAGCAAATGATTATTAACATATGTAGGAAGAAAAAAAGTCAACATACGGAGTAAAGAGAGTTGGAAATAAAAGACTCAAGAGACGTGGATAGAAGCCTTCGCTACGCTCAAGAGGCCAGGCAAGCCGCCTATCCACGTCTTTGCTGCGTAAAGTCCGATACTTTAAAAAATATTTGGGCAATAACACCTCCACCCTTGCATCGCTACGCTCCTCGCGATGCATGAAAGTCACGACCGGCCGACACTTGCGCTTCGTGCTCGACGGTATATTGGTAGTTTAGTATTGATAAATTTTATCTTTACAATTAACTATGTTTTGAATAATAATTATTAAGAATTATTTTCTTCAAAGGTTATTTTAACATGATTTTATAACATAAATATTTTTTATTTTTTATATATTAGTTGTATCGAAGTCGTAAATTTTAACCAACTCTAATATATTTTTTAAAAGAAAAAGTAAACTTAGATTTTCGTAATTACATTATTCAAGATAAATTGGTCAAATATTACACTTTATTGATTGTTCTAAAGAAAAAAAAACAAAAAAAAAAAAAAACAACAACAACACTAATAATAATAATAAAAACAACAATAATAATATCAACAACAACAACAATCATGATAATAATAATAAAAACAACAATAATAATATCAACAACAACAACAATAATGATGATAATATTAATAAAGAGAAAAAATTTGAATCTGCTTTTTGCTGCATAGAGGGCGTTCAAGAGTGTTTCCACTTGCGAGTTCGACTTCGAGATATTGACCCTCAGATCGGACAGCGGTTGTTATTTTGACAGATTTGTTTTATGTAGTATTGTTTAACAGGATTTCAAAAAACTTATTCATCATGGAGATGAAAATTGAAGAGCAAATATCAAGAATCAAGAATGGAGAGTAAATATCAAAACTTCAGAATCAAGGGTGAAAATAAAAAATCAAGAGTGAAGAGTGAAGATCAAGATTCAGCTGCATTTAACTTTTTCATCTGGTTCAGTGGAAAGAATATTCAGCTGCATTTGCCTTTTTCATCTGGTTAACTAAAAAGTATTGTGAAGGATATAAGTGGATGCACATCGCATATTAAGTTGTGAAGTTAGATTTCATAAATGGGATCAGACTGTTGGTAGAAGCAGGCATCGACATCAACATAGATAGTCATATCAGACTCGCTTGATCAATGAGCTTATAAAAAAGAAGGGTAATCATTGTTAAGTACTCAACTGGTGGTAGTGAATTTGTTCATCCAAAGATTTCTTTGGTACCGGTTAACTTCACTATCTCCACTGGTACATTGAAGAAGGAAAAAAATTTGAAGTTACAGTTATGTGCACCCACAAGATTTAATTCAACTGTTTTGAATAGAAGAAAGAAGTGTTTTTAGCAAAAAACTTATTCATCATGGAGATGAAGATTGAAGAGCGAATATCAAGAATCAAGAATGGAGAGTAAAGATCAAAATCTTAGAATCAAGAGTCAAAATATAAAATCAAGAGTGAAGAGTGAAGATCAAGATTCAGCTGCATTCGCCTTTTTCATCCGGTTCAGTGGAAAGAAGATTCAGCTGCATTTGCCTTTTTCATCCGGTTCAGTGGAAAGAAGATTCAGCTGCATTTGCCTTTTTCATCCATGTTGTTATTGCGTTAGTCTATCTTTATTTGTTAAACACATAGCAAGTTGTATCATTGAATTAATACTAAAATCAATATTATGCTACTTTTGTAGGGTTCTTACTGGCTCAAGAAAGAAGAGCTGGCCAGTATTATTATTTCGGTTCATGTCAGTTCTTGAAATCATAAGCTTTGAAAACATCAACTTGAGCTGATTGAGAAGAACTTAGAAGAAAATGGTATAAAGTTATTCATCCAGTATACGGAGGCATCATGAAAATTTGGAAGATTTTTTTATTTTATAATTTTTATAAATAATAATAAAATTTTATAATATCTATAAAAATTTTATAAAATTTTATGAAATTTTATAATAATAATAAAAAAATTTCATTATGCATAAGTCCAGTTTTATCAATAAAATCAGAATATTGAAGCAGATTCTAAATAACCTATTAAAGAATGTATTTTTATAAACTACTTTTTAAATTTTACATATGTGAGGTTGTTGAGGAGTGAACCATAACTTTACTCCGTACAAATCCGTACACAAAAAATCAATATTGGTAGACCGTGTGGCGCCATCTCTTGGACCACGCAAAACTACACGGTGCTGGAGCTCTTGCACCGTCGTCTGCGCAGCTTGGGGGCTGACGCTGCCGCTGTGGCTGACGCCGCCGGCCTGGTGGGGGCCTGCTGCTCTTTGTCTCCTCAGTTATAATTTTAACGCTCATTCAGCACTCAGCAGAGAATTCTCGCTTAAGTTTTCTTGGGTTATCTCGTTCAAGTTCATCTCAGTGGTTACTTGCTGTGTTGTTTACAGCAGGAAGTCGTCGCAAAGTTCATATTCACCAGACATCTACAGGTATTTTGGTTCAAGTAACAATAATTTACTTGAACCACTCAACCTTGTTTTACAAGCAGTAATTAATTTACTGTACTTCTCTGCGTTTTGTGCCTGCGGCTTTATGCACGCGGCCATTTTCTCTTTTCTTTCTCTTGGCCATCACTCTCTCTATCTCTCTTTTCAAGGCCATTCTCTGATGCTGCTTTAATTTTTCTTGGCCATCACTCTCTCTCTCTCTCTCTCTCTCTTTTCAAGGCCATTTCTGTTGCCCTGTTTATCTCAACTATATTCAAGCAAAACTCGTGTTTATGGTTTGAATTAATATAATCAAATCCATAAAGAGTTTTGACTAGGAGTTTTCTCAAATTAATTAATTTTCTTTACACGCAAATTAAAAGTGGAAAATTCTCCACTTAAAGTATGATATTCTCACCTCTCAGTTTTTTTCTGTAACTAATGTGTATTAAACTGTATAAACTCACCAAGTGTAATTTTAGACTTATTTGAATTTTTTTTTTTGTAAAATTAAGTGCTGTATTAAAATTAAAAAATAAATTAATACTGTTTTTATTAAATTGTGTCTGCCTCAACTTTTATTTAACAACCCTCCCCTACCAGCTTAATCCGGCAAACAAAATAAAATTGATAGACCGGTCAATCCGGAACATTTGGTCCTTCGAGCCGGATGCTGGTAGGTGGCTGGGTTTTTTCTTGTTTTTCTCTGTTCTTCTCTGTTCTTCTCTTAGCCAGCTCTGAATGAAAAGAGTCACTTCACTCATTTATTTGGGCCATCTCCAGGTACTCTCAACTTTTTTGCTCATTTGGTGCTCACTGGTAGGTCAACATGGCTGAGAAGGAGGTTGCAGACAACAAGAAGTCCTCCAGGAGCAGCTTACCAAGCATCCAAAAGGACAGTGACATTGTGGTTATCTCATCGAACGCTGCTGTTGATACTGTCACCATCCCGCAGGTTAAGGCACATGGCTCCACTGGTAACACTCAACTCTGGAGTGACTCAACGGAGAACAACTCTCTAGGACCAGACAGCTCAAAGGAACCTCTCTCAATCACTGATGGTAGTCAAAGGCGCACAAGGTCAAACTCGGGAGCTGTGTCGGCCGACTTTCTGGTGAGAAAGCACTCACAGACTGAGCGGTTGCAGGCTCTGACCAAGATCTTGGAAAAGATCACCACACATGAAGGCGTAGTTGGTGCCATGTTATTGGACTCATGGGAGTATTCCACAACGACCATCATGACGTATTTCCGATAGGACCACTCACAACTGGTTACTTTCTGTCCTTCTGTGATGGTGGAGGATGAATATTTTACTCAAGGGATACTCTCACAAATGGAGAGTGTTATGTTTGACATTCTCACCGCTTTGGCTGTACTCAAGGACAAGCTCCCTTCAGTTGTTCCTCCGGCTAACTCAACTAAACCTCGGGACACTTCTCACGGTGCCAAGCTCCCAGAGATCAAACTCCCGTCATTTTCTGGGTCATATGCACAGTGGCCGGTACTCAAGGCCTCCTTTTTTGATTTGGTACTGAAGAGCTCCCAACTTGGAGCATCACAGAAGGTCCACTATCTACGGAGCTCGTTATCGGGTGAGTCTTTGGCGCTTATTAACTCATTTCCTCTCACCTCCGAAGGTTTGGATCTTTCATGGAATACTCTGCTCAACCACTATAAAAACGAAAGGTACCTCATAACAGAGCATATTGGCAAGCTCAATAGATTATCTCATGTTCAATCAAAAAGCTCGGCCTCTCTCAACTCAATGATTTCATCGTTGTCAGGCATCAGGAAGTCTCTGATGATCCACGTCTCATGCGAAGAGTTGGAGGACTGCATGCTCACGGCAAAAGGCATCAGCCTCCTGGATCGGCTCTCCGTAGAACAATGGAAAAATTCTCTGGCCATATCATCAGAGTTTCCTAGCTTTGAGAGTCTCGAGCGATTCCTTATGGACAGAGTTCAAGCTTTGGAGCAAGTGGAAGGCACTCCTCATGTCAGCATCAATCAGTCTGGTGGCAAATCTCAAGGAACATCTCAATCGGCTACCAAAGTGATGAAGGCTCACTTTGGAGCAACTGGACACTGTCACTCTGCTCCTGAGATCAGAAAACCTCAACCATCACGCCTAACTCAGTATCCCTGCTTCTTTTGTGAGGGACAGCACTTCATTGCTTACTGCCCTGGTAATAGGAACCCCACACCAGCGAATCGCAAACGCTTCTTGGTTGATTGGGAGCTTTGCTTTAATTGTCTTGGGAAACATACTGCAAGGAAGTGTAACTCGCTTGTGAGATGTAAGCCATGTGGACAGACTCACCATACCATGATTAACTCAGAAACATGAACAACTTCTGGTACTTCAGCTCAAACCAGGACAAGCTCACTTACTCGATAGGACACAGGCGCAGTCACTATTGGTCTCTCTCAGCACTCAGCACTCTCACTTCAAACTACTGCGGTAGCACTTCTCACAACATCGTTAGCATCTCATTTGGTACGACTTTTATCCACTGATCAGTCATCTCATCCAGCATGGTGGAAGTTTTCAAAATTCCTCGAACTCACTCATCAATACCTATCAAATACTGCTCACGCAAACACTTAAGGTGAAGGCACCATCTCATACAGTGACTGCACCACCAAAATACTCAAACTCACTTGGACTCCTCGGCAGGACTCTATCACTTTCACCCTGGCATTACATCCAGTCAAGGAAACATTATCTTAGAGGACAATTCTCTTGGTAGTGGCTGAAATCTTCGACCCCGTTGGCATCAGCTCACCTGTGATCATTATGGCAAAAATCCTCCTACAAGAGCTATGGCTACTCAAGTTGACTTGGGCGAACCCGTGTCAGATTCAGTCAAGGCCAAGTAGCTCAAGATCAGGGATGATCTTCAGAACTTGGAAAAGGTCTCACTTCCTCGGTGGCTTGGAACCTTGTCACACTCCACCATCGAAATTCATGGTTTTTCGGATGCTTCTCAATGTGCCATGGCTGATGTTTCTTTTTATGTGCGCACTCACGGACCCACAGGTATTTCAATTTCATTTCTTTGTTCCAAAACAAAGTTGGCCCCACTCAAGCCTGTTTCAATTCCTCGACTGGAGTTAATTGTTGCTCACCTGCTCAGCAAATTGGCTGATCACTTTATTGGTTCACTCAAAGTGAAAGTACGCTCTGTGACACTTTGGACAACTCAATGGTAGCACACACTTGGATCAACTCTTAGTCTCCTCAGTTATAATTTTAACGCTCATTCAGCACTCAGCAGAGAATTCTCGCTTAAGTTTTCTTGGGTTATCTCGTTCAAGTTCATCTCAGTTTACTGTTCGTTAGACCAAGAATCAAGAATATCATTTATTTCAACAAACACGAACAAAAACCAACCTAAAATATAAATTCATCTCAGTGGTTATTTCCTGTGTTGTTTAAAGTGGCAAGTTTTTTGTGCACTTTTGGTTCAGCTCAATGTGGTTGCTGGAATCAATAATATTCCAGCTTTCTCACCGCATTTCCAAGCCAGCGTACTCTACAGCTTTTCTTACAGGTATTTTAGTTCAAGTAACGATAATTTACTTGAACCACTAAACCTTGTTTTACAAGCAGTAATTAATTTACTGTACTTCTCTGCGTTTTGTGCCTGTGGCTGTATGCACGCGGCCATTTTCTCTTCTCTTTCTCTTGGCCATCACTCTCTCTCTCTTTTCAAGGCCATTCTCTGCTGCTGCTTTAATCTCTCTAGGACATCACTCTCTCTCTCTTTTCAAGGCCATTTCTGTTGCCCTGTTTATCTCAACTATATTCAAGCAAAACTCTTGTTTATGGTTCGAATTAATATAATCAAATCCATAAAGAGTTTTGACTGGGTGTTTTCTCAAATTAATTAATTTTCTTTACACGGAAATTAAGAGTGGAAAGTTCTCCACTCAAACTATGATATTCTCACCTCTCAGTTTTTCTCTGTAACTAATGTTTATTAAACTGTATAAACTCACCAAGTGTAATTATAGAATTATTTGAATTTTTTTGTTTGTAAAATTAAGTGCTGTATTAAAATTAAAAAATAAATTAACACTGTTTTTATTAAATTGTGTCTGCCTCAACTTTTATTTAACAACCCTCCCCTACCAGCTTAATCCGGCAAACAAAATAAAATTGATAGACCGGTCAATCTGCACAGAGGTCTTCTTATATAGATAAAATAGCTTTTACAAATGCTTTAAAAAACTATAATCAAAAAATTTCAAAGCTGTACAGAGACATTATTTTCCTGTCGACTTAAGTAAAATCTAAAAACATACTTTTAAAAATAAACGTTAAACAAACGATAAAAAAATTAAAAAAACGTTCCGCAATTAATTTATATTTTTGGTCATTTTATTCTCTCCTCGGAGATGCAAGCATCAGCGTTCTTTATTTTGTTTAAAGCTTTTAGAATGAGAGAATTCGATGGAAAAGAATAAAATTAAAAAATTTTCCAGAATATTGTAAACGCATCAATGGCTACTGATCCCGGATCTTTATGCCAAAATACGTATTTTTCACATTTTGTATTTACTCTTGTCGCAAATAAATCAATCTCTGGTTGACGAAAGATCTTAACTATTTTATTAAAAAATTTATGAGATAGTTCAATTTCAGTATTTGATTATAAACGTCTCGATTCAAAATCAGCATTTGAGTTTGCTTTCGAAGCAATACACGACGCAATATCCAATTATTTTTTGATTCACACCACTGCCAAATAGCCTTTGTGATACTATTTAAATTTTCAAATTGTGCGCCCCCCATACGATTTATTTAATAAATAGCAGTGGTATTATCAACATAAAGTAAGATTTGTGAATTTTTTAGATTTTTAGCAAAAATTTTTAACCCAAAATAAACAGCCAAAAGCTCTAATTGATTTATGTAATATAATTTTTCGTTTTCTTTGCAATGGCCGTGAGCTCTCTGACCATTACAATATGCGCCCCAAACAGTCAAAGAAGCATCTGTATACATCTCAACATCGAAAAAAAAATTTCTTATTGGATTTTTGGTTAGATTATCAATAGAATTCCACCAGTTTAAATCCTGCAAAATTTCATCAGATATAACCATTTTTTATTCATAATCATAATAATTATTAAACATTGCTAAATACTTATCCCTTTCACATGATTTTGTATATAACAAACCGTAATTAAGTCATGGACAACATGAAACTAAAAAACTCATTTTCATATTTTGAGTATTTATCTTGATGATAAAAAGATTGACATTGTCGATCCGAATTCAAACGAAATTTTGTTCTCGTGAATATATGAAAAACTATACTGGTTAGTCGAGTTTGAATTGAATAAACCCTCGGGTTGTAATATAGGGTGTCAAGAAAAAATTCCTCGAGCAAATCTAGCAAGCTCAGACAACAGTGAGACTCACTGATATAATACTAGAAGTATTACAGCAAATAGAAATTCAGCACGAATCGTGATAACAGAGGATAAGATAGATTCTGAAATTCAGGATAAGATAGGGAATATGAAAGATGTAAAGAGTCAAAATACTGAGGTTACGACTGAAGTTACTGTGACAGACAAAAATTCTGGAATTAATATTGACTCTGAAAGCTCGTGTCAGGACAAATCTGATTTTGATAGTAGTAGCGTGTAATCGGTTGATTCATTTAGTCGAAGGGCAGGGCGAGCCGTATACTTATAAATGATGATTTTGACGATTATTATAGAATAAATGGGAAAATTAGCGAACAATCAATGTGTCATATAAGGCTGGGATGTATGTCACTGAAATATTTGAGACAGTTGCAGAAATATTTTCTTGAAAATCACAGGCTGAGTCAAATTAAATTTACTGATGATATTAAAGATTGCGGGTTATGTAAAATAGCGAAATTTAATAAATTACCGTTTTATACTATCAGAGAGCGTGCTAATAAACCATTGCAAGTAATTCATTCAGATCTTATGGGAGTAATAACTCCACATTCTTTTCCAAGTGGTTTGAAATTTATTGTTACTAGCATGGATGATCATTGTTGAGTTTGACGTACAGAGCTAAACAGGATGAAATGGAAGTTTATTCTGACGCAAGCTTTGCTGACTGTAAAGGGTCACTTACTACCTGTGGTTTTTTGTGAAACTTTTTGGTGATTCTGTTTCCTGGAAGACTCACAAACAACCATATGTCGCTTTGTCGACATGTCAGGTTGAGTATATGGCTATGAGTGAGGCATGTAACCAATCTGGCGGAAGTAAGACATTACAGGCTTTAAAATTTTAGTAAAAACGTGAGGCGTAACGTTTAAACCAAACGGTAAACATACAAACTGAAAAATTTTATTCTTGAATTTAAGTTTTAAAAATTTACGATGTGGTAAATTGAAATTAAATAATATGCGTCTTTCATATCTAAAGTTGCCATGAAATCATTTAGATTAATTAATTTAATTACAGTCCTACTATCTTCCAAATCAAAATGTTCAGTTTTTACAAATTTATTTAGTTTTTTTTTTAATTTAAAATAAGTCTGAAAGAACCGTTAGGCTTTGGACACAAAAATATGCCAGATAAAAATTGATTTTTCGAGCTTTTACATTCTTCGATAGCGCCTTTACCCATTAACTCTGAAATCGAATTTTCAATAGCGATTGTTTTAGACTTACTTCAAACTTTTTCTGCAGGTTCAAAACGTTGGAAAGGTTTAGTTGTGAAAGGTCTTCTATAACCCCTTATCCATGATATCCAGTTTTATCATGTGGGATTTTCCGCCAAGTGGTTTCGAAATAAACTAACCTGCCTGCAATCTTACTTACGGGAGAGATTATCTGCGGCGGTGAGAGCGAGCATCTTTCCGCTGAGCATTTCGGTGAGGAGAACGGTCAAAGGCTTTCTTGTTGTACGATCTTTGCGAGTTCAGCCCACTCGACCACGCATACTGGAAGTTCTTCCCACGATGACGTGACGGGCCCCGGAAGTTTTTTGGAGGTCCCATGAAGAACTTTTTTGGAGAGCCTCACAGATCATTGATGGCCTTCTCCAAGTTTTTTGTTGTATTAATAGCGCCATCGAGTTCATCACCAAACAAGTACTCGCTGCACACAGTTTCTTCCAAAGTACTTTTGAGTTTGGGATTTACGTTTGCAATGATTAATTTGCGTCGAATTATTGATTCATCGTAATGATTATCAGCTAAAGATTTGATGGCATCATTCAAAAATTTTTTTATAACAATTGTGAGAACTTTAGCAATAGCAGTTGAACAAGCTGTAATTTTTTCTTGTTTTAAATAAATCCAATCATCGCGATCAAACACAGCTTTCGTAACCACTGATTTGATAGCTGAATTTACCTTGGGAGGGTAGGGGAAGCCACTGACAGCTAAAAACACCTCAAAATGAGTAAAAATTGAATTTTCTTCATTTGATGGTACGTACATAAATAGAAACTTATCGATGAATGAAAATCTTTTTCCTAAAAAGCACTTACTTCAAACAAAATCTTGTTGTACAAACCGATTATTCCTAGCGTATGTAATGAGAATTTTTTTAAAAATACCTCAAAATAACCTCAAAATGGACCTTTTTTAAATTTCAAAACTATGCTGTACTAATTCAAAATGAGATAATGACCTCCAGTTTGTCGAAAAGACTCGTATTGAATAGAACTTTTACCTGTTAAAATTAAAAAAAAATCGGTTGATCTCGTGCGGGACGATTTGACGAAAACTATTATTTTGATCCAGATGCATCAGAGCGTGCTTATGGTGCTGTAATTTATTGACGGTGTGTTGAGTCCTCTCTAGATCACGTAACTCAACAGTTAGCAAAAACTAGAGTTGCTCCACTCAAGACTGTATGAGTAAACCTAGGCTAGAACTCAATGCAGCTCACATGCTGGCTGATTTAGTCAGTCATCATTGTAGCATAATGCCTATAAAGATTAATTCAGTACATCTTCGGTCCGATACTAGATATGTGTTGTAGGGGCTCAGAGACTATCCATCAAAGTAGAAAACTTATATTGCCACTTGATGTGCTGACATTGACACACTCGTGCCAGACGCTCATTGGAATCGCGTTCGATCGAAAAACAATCCAGCAGATACGGCCTCCAGAGGAGTATCTCCTGAACAACTTGGAAATTGTGATTTATGGTGGCAAGGTTCAAATTGGCTCAAAGAGTCATTTTCACCTTGGTCTACTTTGCCTGATGACTTGACCACCCGTAAGCCTACCAAAGTCAGGGCTGCATTCGAAAATGCCTCAGCCTTACTTGGAACATTTTCTACGTCGGAAAGTTTCATTGATTAACTTAAATCCCCAAATTTGTAAACTCAAATTTATTAAGGGGGTACATATACCTAAAAAAAAAACCACAGAACAAATTTTGTAAGTTATTTAAAAATTATTTATTTAAAAAGATATTTTTTTTCCATAATGCACACACATTTTTACATAATTTTTTTCATTTAGAAAATTAAAATAAGTGTTTTTAAAAGTGTTATAAAATGCAGCTTATTTAGGCTATGAAAGTTTATTGCTCGTAAAATCAAAATTTTTCCTTAAAGCGGATGGACCCAGGACTTGGCATAGTTGTTGTACATGTGAACCCTCATGAGCGGAACCTCAGGCAACCAAATCCAAGCACTATTAAGCTACTTACACACTCTAAAATTGCTTAATGTGGTAAAAATTTTGATAGTTTTTATCATTTTAGTCAATTTATGGTGTGCAATCAGCTTAATAATGCTTAGATTTGGTTGCCTGAGGTTGCGCTCATGAGGGTTCACATGTACAACAAGTGTGCAAAGTCCTGGGTCCATCCGCTGTCTGGAAAAATTTTGGCTTTACGAGCAAAGCCCTCATTTTCTCAAAAATCACATATTTGAGAAAATGGCTTTTGAAGTTCTGAACAGATTTTGATGAATAAAATGTAACACACAAACACATAAACATTTATATCTTGAAAATATCTTGTCACAGGACTCTTGCTTGATGTAAATACTCTTTTGCACATAGCCGGATACTTTATTTTTTTGATCCTGCTCCTAAAGTGACCCAATTAGCTTTTTTATCAAAAACACAGATTACATACTATTAGGCACCAAGACCAAGTTAAGACTTTGACTCAGCGGAGTCTTCATATGCAATTATCTAAAAATTACCTTTAACTTTAAATCACAGAATTATTTTTTCACTTCACATTTGTACATAAACCTCTTTTTTTTAACAACTAAAGACTTCATAAGTTTAACTGGTAAGAATTGGTCATTTATTCTTAAATTTTTTTTTTTTTTTTGAATAAACCTAACTTATCTACTTGAGATTAAAATAATAACAAAAACAAAACCAAGTAAAGTAGAATTTCACTAGAAAGATGACTCAAAGAACAAAAAAGTCGTCATGAACTTGCAACGCTCCGGAAATAATTTGATATCGATAGATCGATGTTCGATACTAATTGATGTAATATACTAAAGTAGACTCGTAAAGGTAATTTATGTCATATATTATGTCATAAAGGTTATAAATTTTTTCATGCGATCGATTCTAACTTAATAAACTGTTCTTAGCATTAGACTTGAAATGAAAGTTAATCTTTCATTCTTAATTTTCATTATTAAGATATTATGTCACGGAAAAAATCTCATCACAGATAAAAAAAATTTCTGTTTTTTCATCGCTTTTATTAGACGAAAACGATATAAATACTTACAGTTCTGTTCGTGGATAAAAAAAAAAAATTATACCTACATTGCGAAAATTGAAAAAGGAAAAAATATATCGAAAAAGCATTTGTACCGATAGTATCGTGGAAAGTATTTCTGCTAATAGAACTGACTTGAAATTCTTGAATTTCAAAAAAAGCCATTGCAACGTTAATTTAATAAATTGAATGTCTTTATTAAATTAACTGTAACTTTTTTTCCTTGACGAATTAAGAAACACGGTTTGCGGCATTTGATAGCTGATGTAAAAGTACATCAAAAAACACAAAAACCTGAAAATTGATTTTTTAAAAAATTTGAGGTATATGTACCCCCTTAACTTCAGTAGAGCTCGTAAATTTTCGATTGCTGTAGGTCTATTTGCATCAACCAGCGCAATTTTCTGATGAAATTTCTCAGCTTATTGAAAACAAGGAAGTTAAGGTAAAAAACTCATAATAAGCATTAATCCGATTTTAGATAACAATCTACTACGAGTTGGTGGACGTCTACACAACGCTTTGCTGGACTACGATGCAAAGCACCCAATGGTACTTTCGAGCGAAAGTTACTCTGCGGAACTCATCATCTTAGATCATGAGAAAACGCTTTATGGTGGAACACAGCTGACCATTAGCACCTTGCGTAGACAGTACTGGATTCCCAAAGGTTGAAGCGCTATTATCGCGGTAATTCACAGATGCAAAAAATGTAAATGATACTCATCTGAAACTATCAGTCAGCTGATGGGAAATCTTCCAGCCGCACGACTAAGACCAAACTTTCCATTCGAATCTGCTGGAGTCAACTACGCCGGCCCTATCTCAATGCGGATAACTAAACACCAAGGAAAAGGTACATGTAAAAGTAATATTGCACTTTTTATTTGTTTTAGTACCCGGGCTGTTCATTTGGAGCCTGTCAAAGACTACACGACAAAAGTCTTTATAGTGTCATTTCAAACTAATAATAACCAAAAACAGCCTAAATTTTACAAAAAGCTTTCGAATTTACTTTTACTTATTAAAAACCACTTATTTTGTTGATTTTACTCTGAATAAATAGTTTGATTGTTTTTCTTTAATTAATCTCCATTTTTTAATTTATTTTACATATGCACGAGTATCAACATACGTACAGTCCATTCATTATCGAACAAAATTTAGATTTGAAATAATTTTATTTTGAATCTAAATTTTTTATACTAAATTTAGATTCAAAATAAAAAACTTAATTGAATTAATTGAGATTTAATATCTAAAAATTCCTAATAATTCCATACTGATTTCTTTTGATGTGGTTAATTTATTTTCTAGAATCAACTCATCTGAGGTGATGAAATTGATTGCATTAATGTTGTTGGTCTCTCAGTCCCATGATCGAAAACACGCCTACCCATGAGCCCTGCTGCTAGCCAGAAAAAGTCGATCATAATGCTCTTCCACGTTTTGTAACATTCAAGATGTCCGTTAGTCGGAGCGTTGTGGCTTTCGGCCAGGACAGCCGCTCGTTTCTCCAATGGCCCCACGAGCTTCCATGCTTTGTCAGCGTCAAGCACGTCTAATAATTTTGAATCAGGTTGGTAGGTGGGTAACACCTTTCCGGTGTTCAATTAAGAATTTCTCACCCTGCAGCGTCAGGGCCCAGCGAGCTAAACGACCAGTAGGATTGTACAGGTCGAAACGCTAGCGTAAACTCGAATGATCCGTCATCACGCAGAACTTGAACCCTTTTATAAAAGGTCTAAATTTCCACTTGACTGCCAAGCACCCGCGCTTGGTCACAGAATAGTTTCTTTGAGTGGGTGTCAGCAGCTGGCTCGCAAACTTAATCACCTGCTCTCTGTCAATCACCTCTTGCGTTAATATCGCTTCAATATCTACATCGCTTGCGTCGTAGTCCATGGGCTGCAGCCAGAATGGCAAGTAAAAATTCGGGTGACTTAATATCAGGGTGGTCGTCATGAGGATTTTCACCTTTTCAAATAAGCTCTCTTGCTCGTCTCCCCACGTAAAAGCATTCGCCATCGTGAGGCGCGTCATTTTCTTATAGAAAAAACTTGGTGCAAGCACCGAAAAATAACACTGAAAATAACATCGAACTGCTACACCGCATTTGGTGTGATTTCGAACATCCAATTTGGTGCTACACCCAATGGAGTGTTACACTAAACCGAAAAAAAAAAATTGACCTCATGGGGATTTGAACCTTCGATCTTCAAGTCAAAGAATTTCATAGTTAATCTTGCTAATCACGTTATCCGACATGCTCTTAATTGAGAATATCATTTAAAATTATATATTAACATTGAAACAAACTCTGTTGGATTATTTAGTTTATATGTGATTAAAAATTATTATTGTAACTTTTTCATAAAAGCAATATTAAAAATTATTGGAATCAAAATTTCAATGTTAACACACAAAATTTGGGTGTTTTTCATAAAAATTCATTTTATGAATTTTTTTGCCAGAAAATAAAACAACTAAGCCAACTTTATTTCTTTTTTGTAGGATAAATTGATTCAACTTACAAAATTCTGACGTCATCGACGTTGTATGTACAAATCTGTCAAGCACTATAATTTTGAACCTACGAGACTTAAGGCGATGGCACGAACTCGCGGGATGCGGGAAATCCTGCGTCCCGCGTCCTGCGTCCCGCGTCTTGCGTCTTTGGTATGAAAGCAAAACGCGAGACACGGGACGCAGGATTTCTCCGCATCCCGCGACTTCGTGCCATCGCCTTTACAGACGGTATTAGATGAGATGTCCATAGATTCTCCGAGGAATTGGGTCTAATTCTTCGAATTTGTATTTTTAATAGGTACGTCAAAATATAGTACTTTAAAAAAAAACATGTTAAAAAATTATTATCATTATTTTTTTTTTATCATAATTGACTTACAACTGATTGGTTTAAAAAAATTTCAAATATTTTCATTTTTCTGTTTGTATATCAATTTTTTCCAAAATAATCATTTTTACCGTTCCTTTGGCAGAATACTCTTAGTTCTTAACTTAAAGATTTATGTATTTTCTAACCTCATGGATCGCAAGTTATAACTTTAGTTGCTCCGATGCAAGCCAAAAGAATGAAATGTACTTCCTGCGCCATCGACCGATGCGCAGCCAGCCAACTGCATGTCCTCGCTTACCCTCGGGCTGCCACATGGCGGCTGGCTACGTATCGGCTGCTAGCACATGGGAGCATAATAACCGTTCTTTTGAATTCAATTGGAGGGAAATCAAGTTAAAACTTGTGATAAACGATGTTAGAAAAGTGTATACATCACTCAGGATTCAAGTGTGCTTAGGGTGCCCACGTATTTGCAGCCCTCGACTTCGTCTCAGCTTGCAATGACAGCGGGTCTCCATGGCACATTTGCTTCCCACGGGAATAATTTACTATTTTACGAGAGTTTTTTCATTATTTTAGTTCAAACATAATTTTCTCAATAAAAAGATGAATTTTGAACAAATTACTCTATAAAATACACTTAAATGGTTAATGATAAAAATTTAGTTTATTATTTGAATCCTGGAATAATTTTTAGTAAATCATCAAATTTTTTTGAGTTTCAATTACTGTCTCAGACGTTTTGTACTTACTTTACACGATGAACTTACAATATATCTGTGCAATAGTACATAATTTTCAGTTATGATTGATTGATTGATTAGTGATTTATTTTCGAGCATAGGGACAAGCCTTGCCATGCCTGTGGGCGTTTACATTTTTACATCAGGTATATAATATATTAGGTTAATATGTACGAAGTAGTGATACAAGATGATAATTACAAGGTAGTGTTCTTTATACAGAGTTATTTCAATTTCAGATAAAAGTGCGTTGACTTGGAGCGTTGGCCAGTTGTGGTGTAGATGTTGTGTTGTAACTCATGACACGGATTTGACTCAGCTATCGCGAGAGCGAGGACGTCGGGCAAGGCATATAACGATTGATTTACGTAGCGAGTGATCCATGAGCGGTGGTTGTAGCAATATTTGTGGTTGTGGTTGGTTCCATGCCGTGGTGGTATTTTATATTTTGCTTTTTGTATGTTATGTGTGTTTTTTGTGTGTCACATGTTGTTTGGCACGTCACCGGTTGAGAAGTTTAGGAAGTGAAGAGCGGAGGTCATTGGGGATCAGGGCAAGGCCATCGTTGGTAGCGGTGATAGCCCACTCGGTGCAGTCAGTGTGGAAAAGGGTTGCCTTGAGCCTGGTTTTGAAGCCTGCCAACGACGTGCTTTCGGCGACAAGCACCCTGTATTACTTCAGGATATTGGATGAGGTAATAATAAACGACGAGTTATAGCTCGAGTCGGGTCTGGTCTTAATAATAAGTGGAGGTCGCAACCGACGTGCGGACCTCCAAAAAAAGTCTTCGCCAGGGTCTTTTTCGAACCTGTTATACAGGTAGGGTGGTTGGTGGTTAAAAATTATAGAAAACGCAAGCGACGCAGTGAGATATGTACGTCAGGCGGAGGCTGAGAGTCAACCAAGATCTAACCTATTGGGTGTGACACTTGTTCTGATTGATATCTTTCCATGTGCGACCCACGCGCACTGATTATGTAGGATGAACTCGGTCGTTTTGTTTTTTATTGAGGGTGGTGAGCAAGGGAGCTCAGTAGTCAAGGGCCGGCTACACCAAGAGCTGAACAACTTGAGTGCGAACCGCTCGTGACATGGCCCTGCCAAAGTGCTTGATCGTGGTGAGCGCATAGTGCACCCGTCGACTGGTCTCCCTGAGTTGCCTGACCCAGCTAAGCGTGGAATCAACATAAATGCCTAGGGTTTTGATGCAAGTGGAGTGCGGCACCACTGTGCCATTTAGGACTAGGAGGGGCAGCTCAAACAGGTTGATCCGTTTGATTGCGTAAATGGTGCCTATGATGGTTACCACGGTTTTGCTGGTGTTGAGGACTAGACCATTTTCCGTGGCATAACGGGCGACCTCCTCTGCATCACTAAAACAATAGGCTCAATCGCGCAACCAGTTTTTCGAGCGTGGCATGAAGCATAATTTCTGCGTCGTCGTTTCAAACAATGGTTCAGAAATGCTTTTGCGCAAATACACAGCGTTACTGCGCACCACTGGACCAGGGGCCTTAAAGCGTCTTGAAAGATCGTGAGCCTTCATGGTTAGACGATCAACGTTTGGCGAAGTTATGGCATCGAGGTATATGGGCGTCTCAGGCCTGGTACCAAAAACTTCCCTGATGATCTTGTCCCGTAAAGCCGACTTGTGGGCCATCACGCGATCGCATATAATTGGCGAGGTAAATGTTACTACAAAGATTAAAGGAATGGCCATGGTGCCGTCAATTAAGGTGAGAATATGGGCCACTACTTGTTGCACCGATCTCTGCTTGCAGGTTACGAAAAATCAGATCCAGCGCTTCCGCGTCGCCCATGGGTGGGGTTAACCAGTCTAAAATCACATATCTACATAATATAATGTATCACGGACTCGCCTCCTCCCTGTGTGTGCCGCTCGGCTTCTTGCCTTAGCCTCACTTGTATTCTGGTGTCAAGCTCGATAAGTCGGCTCGCAGCTTGCCTAAAGTAGTCGCAATTCTTCCAGTCATTACGATGTTGTCAGGCCCAAGGACCATCCTTGATATCAGCTTGCTCCAGGCCATCAGGACATCGTCCTCGTGTAGCCTGTCTAGCTGACGACATTCCTCCACTCACTGCAGAAATTCTTCGATGTTTTCCGCATAAGCGGCCAAAAACTTGATTTTCCAGCTGCACACGATACGGCCTATGTTTACTACACCTGCTGGCTGCATGGTTAAATTAGAATACGGCAATAGACGCAACGAATATTGTGTACGCGCCCTACCTTGTGCCTGCCCATTCAATCGAGGGAATTCGTAAGGTTTGGGAGACTCGCGTCCTCCTCTCCCATCCAGACTTAGCTTACAGCGACTTTGTTATAGCCTCGCTAGCGTCAGCTAACAGAAAAGGCTTCCATTCTGGAACTGATTTTCTAATAGCCCGAAAAACTTATTCAAAATCTTCCTGCACTTCTCCTTTTGTAATAGCCACTGCAAACGGGTGAAAGACATGATTCGCGTTGCTCATACCAACCAGAAAGAAAGGGTATCCTTGCCAAGTCAACTTGTAAGTCACATCAGTTTAAACTAATTTTATAAATTGTTTTGTTAGTAACAATAATCTATGTGTTGATACTACTATTTTAATATCCTGTTCTTCAATTTCAAACAACTCTGCGAAAATATGAAAATCAATGATGTAAGGTTCGTCTTCATCTTGTGGAATAGGTGTTCGCTCGTAACACCATGTACGGATTTCAGAAGCAGACACGGAGGGGACGCTTTTTCCAAGCCGGAAGGTTTTGAGAAATTTTGCGAGCTTTGATTTTGCAGGTTTGATCACATTATTTTGTCGAATCAGATTGAACAATGCATTGGGCTTAGTAATTCTATCCGCAAGTTTCTGTTTGATATAATTTGTACCCTCCTTCGGGAGAAAGTTATTTTAAATAAAAAACTTAATCAACTGGCAGCTCTTGAGCTGGATTATCCATATGATTACTGTGTTTATTTTCTGTTTTACATAAAGTGACCTTGGTGCTCGAATCATGGCATAGTAAATACAGAACAGCTGAACACTCGGATATTATAGACCTTTCTTGTGTACATCTATATTCTACTCGTGTGCCTGTTGAAAGAATTTATGAATTTAAATCTATTTTAGTAAAAACAATCGGGGCATTTTCTAATTTCAAGTACTTTTTGAGCGAAGAATTTCATAAAAAATAAATACCTGTTGCTGTTATTTTTGAAGATGATCTTTTCCAAATTTTAAGTTGTGCAGTGGCATTTTCAGCCTCTACTGCTGATTAGTATTTTTCTCGTTCACGCCACATCCAAGTTGGCTGTCTATATTTTTTAACAGGAGGTTGTTCCATTGCCGCATCTTCTTCTGATAAATTTTCAGATGAATTTTGGAAATACGTTAATTCACTCACCATGGCAACACTCTGTTTTGATTACTAGTCAACTTACAACTAAAAGCAGTCGGTATGATGCCACCTGCTTTGTGGTTCGAGTTACAAAACGAAATTAACAAATGGGTGGAATTAAATGTATACCAAACAATACGCTTCATACACATACACATGTACTGTACGTATCATACACATATAATTCACTTCAAGTAATTACAAATTTTGCATTAGAAAAGTAAGTTACGGTCTGAATAAATTAAGAATTCATTTTAATACAATTGATTGTTCAAAAAATTTAAAAAATTTTATTTTCCCATGAAAATCCAATTTTTACCGTGTACTTATATCCATTATATTTCCCGTGTAAATCTCTTTTTTTCCGTGCAAACCCCCTTTTTTCCGTGCGAACCCATTTTTATCCAGTGCAAGTAATTATTCCTCTTTTTTTTCACTTCAGAAATTAAACTTTTACTTAAATTTACTAATGAATTGTTAAAACAATTAGATTTTTTTTTCGAATATTATAGTGTTATCGATAATATACTTTAACAAAATTTTCATTATTCAAGAATCAAACAAAGCAAAATGTGTAAAAATTATTCCATCAGCAAAAAAGAGTTTTGTCATTAAAATAAAATGTTTTTAATTATTTATTGGTTATTTCAATAACTATAAAAAAATGCATGATTGTTCTAGTCGTTTGAAAATTACAATTTCAACCATGATATAAAGGAACAATTACATTTTATTTCTGTATAATATTTTATTTTTTTATCCTGTCAAGTTTTTTGTAAATATTTAATTTTTTTTATTCAATTATTGCAATTCAATATTAATAAAACTAATTGCTTTCAAGTCCTTTCTTTTCACCATTCGATTAGCTTGAATTACAGATGAGTTAATAATTCTAAATTTTAAGTTTGAAAAATGCACTGAAGCTGTTGGAATAGAGGGTTAAGTGGATCATGAATAATAAGTGTTGGCTTATTTTATATATAATTATTTAATAAAGTAAACTAATATAATACACTGCATGTTCACAGCATGCGTTCCCGACAAGCAACAGCAATAGAGTAGTAAGCACGCGCACGCACCTTGCGCATCTCGCCGGCTTGAGCTCGCTCGGCTCACACATACACTGTGTTCGGTAACTCACACATTTCAACACGCCTCCTTGAGTTATCAACACAATATTTAAATTCAATCAATTCACAAAATAAATTTTATAATATCTCAAATCTTACCAATTTCTCAAATTCATTTCAAATAGAATTCTAAACAATTTAAATTAATTTTAACGTTTTCCTTAATTTAACAAATTTTGTTTTCTCTAAACTTTTAGTCAATTAATCAGCTAAATTTCGCTCTGAATCAATTTTTACAATGTCAACTATACCTTTTTCGTAGTTTTCGTTTATATAATGGTATTGCACTTCGATGTGCTTCGAAATTTTAGTAAAATTTCCAAATTTTGCTACCGATACTGCACCTGAATTATCCAAATATATTTTAATCGGTTTTTCAATTTTAAATCTAAATGCCACATTCAGTAAATTTCTAATAAATAAAATTTCAGTCACCGCTTCAGATAATGCAGTATAGTCAGCAAAAGTTGGACATTTTGTTACAGTATTTTGCTTTCGTGTTTTCCAATAGATTAAATTTCCATACAATCTGATTATATAACCAGTCGTTGATTTCCTATCAATATTATCTCCCGCATAATTGGAATCAACCATACAATCTAATTTATCACGTTTTTCATCGGTATAAGTTAATTTTAAATTTTTTGTTTTAAATAGATATTTTAAAATTTGCATAGCATATTTAAAATGTGTTTTATCATAATAACTCTGAAATCTGCTTAAATAATTTACACTATAAGCTATATCAGGTCTAGTACCTGCACTAATATTGTTGAAATATAGCTATATATTATAATATTAGAATGTGTCACCATCTATTGTCTCGACACCCGACGGTGTACACGAATAGAATATGTGTATGTGTGAGCGAGAGCACATTACGTAACTACGTCTTCCGACGCGACCAGTCGAGTACTGTACTAGCAGCTGACCGATGCGGAGCACGATGCTCGCATGCGGATAATTTGTAACCTTACTATTAAATAATAATTAAATACTATTAATTAACCACAAAGTGTTTCACTAATTTGATCCACCTCTACAATAATCCCAACATGGTAGCAGAGAACGTAGTTTAGTGTAAAAAGAAAATGTGGTTGTTAAAGTGAAAACATGTGCTCCTAAAAAATTTTTTGTTCTAGTTCTTCTACAATAGAGGAATAGAATAAATTGAAAATATAGCTGTGATTGATTATAGCTTAGAAGCTAAGTAAGAGGCGTGAAAAACCTGTAGAAAAAATCCGTGCAAAAGGTTGATGCACAAGGATTTAATTTTGTGAAACCGCATGGCGCGTCGCAAGGTTAAGCAAGCGCATGGCGATAAGTAAAGTTAAGCACATGTTGAGATTTTTTGAAAATTGATTTTTTGGATTAAATGAAAAGTGAACGGTTAAATGCTTTATTTATTTTAAGAGTATTTTGAAAAGTGAAGGACACGACTAATGATAAACTTTGTGAAAAATAATTAAAAAAAAGGTTAACTAAATGTTTAATTGGTTAAATTTAAAAAAACAAAATAAAGAAGAAGAAATAAATAATCTTCTGAAAGAAATAAATGATCCAAATTTTAGATTGAGTGAAGATCAAAGAAATTATTTAAGAAGAATATTTTTAAGAAATTTGAAGGAAGTTTTGATTTTAAAATATATAGTGGATAAAAAAGAGAATAAAACAAATTTAAAAATAAAAATGGCTAGAAACAAATCTAATGATTTTAATGATGGAATTGACATGTTTGATGGTCAAGAGTTCGAGAATTGGAAATTTGGAGTTTTAATGATGCTAGATTGCAAAGATTGTTTAGAACAAGTAGAACGAGAAAGAACTTTAAATGATGATGAAGATGCTTGGAATAAAAAAGAAAAGTTAGCAAGAGCATTTATAATAAGTAAAATTTCTAATAAATAATTAGAATATATAAAAGAGTGCAAATCAAGTTCCAAGATAATAAATAAATTAAAATTAATGTAAGAAACAAAATCTACTGCACTACAAATAATAAATAGAAATAAAATCGAATCCATAAAATTAAAACAGTGCAATACAGTGAAAGAATTTTTTGTAAAATTTGAAACAGTGTGAAATCATTATACAGCCACTGGTGGAACATTATCAGAGTCAGAAAAATTAAGACACATGCTAAATGCTTTACCAAGCAATTATAGCTATATTGGTGATTATCTGGATTTCTTGCCAGAACAACAAAGAACTGTGGACTATGTAAAAACAAAAATAAAAGAAAAAAAATCAAAATCGAGTGAAAAAAAGTGAAAATAAAACAAATGTGAGTACATTTAATACAAAGGTAAAAGGAGTTTGCTACAACTGCAACAAACCTGGACATTTGCAAAAACATTGCAAACAAAATAAATATGGACAATTTGGTCAACACGGCAGTGAACGAGGCAGAGGTGCTTATCAGCAACAGCACTACAGAGGACAAAGTGGTTATCAACGAGGAAACTACTGAGGCAACAACTTCATAGGCCAAAGCAGAGGCAGAGGCAACAATCAACATTGAGCTGAGTCAACGGATAACCAGAGCGGCGACAACTCTTTTACAGCATGGTTTACAGAATTCAATATAAACAAGATAATTAGAGGTAAAGGTAAACAATTGTGATAATCTTAATGTTAATTACAATAAATTAAATTGGTTGTTAGATAGTGCTTGTACACATCATGTTGTAAATTCTGATAAAAATTTTAGTCATTCTGTAAAGGGTATAGCTGGGTAAGATAGTCGAATCGGCCCCCAGCGCAAACGCCTACAATATATACATCATTCGAAAGGGCATGAAAAAAAAAATTTTTTCGCGCCAACCAGAATTTTTGTACCCACTACCGCCCATGCGCGGTCCAAAATAGTGATTTTTCAACTTCGATTTTTATCTCAAAATCTAAGAGGGCTAGAAAAAAGGCGGTTTGCGGCAAGATTTTGTTTACAAAAAATTGAGTTCAACCATATTTTTTTAAATAATTTTTGGCGCCAAATTCAAATTGTTAAGGCTGTTTTTCGAACTTTTTTCCCTAAAAAATGCGATTAAAAAAAAACGGTGATACATACCTCCCTAGAAAAAAAATATGTCATGTATTTTAAGAAAAAATAGCTTTACAAATTTTTTCAAATTTTTTGAAGTGGTGGAAGACACTTTTTAGGCCAAATTGTTGAAATTTTTTATCTAAATTACCACCTAGTGGCTGCATACTGCATTAAAATATAACAAAATTTATATCGCTGTACTACATTTTTTTTAAACAAAATTTTTCTGCAAACCGGGTTTTTCTATCCTTCTCAAGATAAAAATTATAGTTGAAAAATTACTATTTCGCCCCGCGCATGCGCAGTTTAGGGAATGAAAAATTGCGGTTTCGCCAAAAGCTTCCTTTTTTCAAGACCTTTCAAATGATATACATATTGTGGGGGTTTCTGCAAAAAAAATTTTTAATACCTCTAACGAGACTAGTTCAACCATGTTCATCACTAAAAAATTGTATAAATTAGTTATTTTCAATCTAGGTCAGGTAGGTGAAATTTTTGTATGCAGAAACCCCCACAATATGTATATCATTTGAAAGGTCTTGAAAAAAAGAAGCTTTTGGCGCAAACTGCAATTTTTTATTCCCTAAACTGCGCATGGGTGGGGTAAGATAGTGATTTTTCAACTATAATTTTTATCTCGAGATCTAAGAGGGATAGAAAAACGCGGTTTGCTGAAAAAATTTGTTTAAAAAAAATGTAGTACAGCGATATAAATGTTGTTATATTTTAATGGAGTATGCAGCCGCTAGGTGGTAATTTAGATAAAAAATTTCAACAATTTGGCCTAAAAAGTGTCTTCCACTACTTCAAAAAATTTGAAAAAATTTGTAAAGCTATTTTTTCTTAAAATACATGACATATTTTTTTTCTAGAGAGGTATGTATCACCTTTTTTTTAATCGCATTTTTTAGGGAAAAAAATTCAAAAAACAGCCTTAACAATTTGAATTTGGCGCCAAAAATTATTTTAAAAAATATAGTTGAACTAAATTTTTTATAAACAAAATTTTGCCGCAAACCGCGTTTTTCTAGCCCTCTTAGATTTTGAGATAAAAATCAAAGTTGAAAAATCATTATTTTGGACCGCGCATGCGCAGTAGTGGGTACGAAAATTCTGGTTGGCGCGAAAAATTTTTTTTTTTCATGCCCTTTCGAATGATGTATATATTGTAGGGGTTCGCGCTGTGGGCCGATTCGACTATCTTACCCGGCTATACCCTTTAGATAACCTGATCCAAGTAAACTTGCCAAATGGTGATTGTATTAAAGTAACAAAGAAAGGTAATATGAAAGTTGATTTTGAAAGCTGTTATGGTAAAAAATTAGTTGAATTAAAAAATGTATTTTATGTGGGGGGTATTAGAAAAAATTTGTTAAGTTGTCATCAAATTGCTAAAAATTCGATTCTTTATTCTAGTGATGATTATATTGAAATATATACCAAAAAACAACAATTAATCACAGTTGCATATGCTATTAATGATCTTTACTATTTAGAGAGTTTTATAAAGAATGAATTTATTAATGAAGGCATTTACACTAATGCAGTAAAATTAACTCAAAAGGAAAAATGGCATAGAGCCTTAAGGCATGTAAATTTCAATTATTTAAATAAATTAGTAAATTTTGAATTATTAGATGGGTTACCAGAAAATTTAGAAAAAATTGATATGAAATGTGCTAATTGCATAAAAATTAAAATGGCAAATGTTCCTTTCGAAAATGATGCAACAAGTTCCTCTGAAATTCTTGAATTAATCCATACAGATTTGAATGGACCCCATAAAACTTTAGGTTATAATGGGGAGAAATATTTTTTAACATTTGTTGATGATTACAGTAAATGTACAAAAATTTTTTGTATAAAGTGTAAGTCAGAGACTATTAATTGCTTTATAGAATATGTTAATCTTGCTGAAAATCAGCTGAATAAAAAAATTAAAAAATTTAAATGTGATAATGAAAAATAAAATTAATAACTTGTCCACCCTACGTCCACGAATTGAATGGAGTAGCGGAAAGGTACAATAGATTTGCAATGGATATTGGTAGATGTTTAATGAGAGAAGCTAAAATAAATTTGAGATATTGGCCAGAAATTATTAATACAGATGCTTATTTAAAGAATCGAACATTGGCCAACACTATTGAAAACAAATCACCTTATCAGATATTTTTTGGGAAAAAGCCTAATGTTAAAAATTTGAAAATTTATGGGAGTAGAGTATTTGTGAGAACACCAGAAGTTTTAAAAAAAATAAGTGGCAAAATAAAAGCCAATTAGGAGTTTTAGTGGAGTATAATGATAATATTTATAGAGTTTTTATTAAAGGCAGAATTATAAATGCCAGACATGTACAAGTTATTGAAGATAGGACAGAATTAATTTGTTTAGAAAGGAAGGATGATAATGTTGATGAAAATTTAAATTCTAGAGGAAATTTTATAAATTTTGTTTTAGAGAGTGAAAATAATGATAATGAAAGTAATGATGGTGTTATTGAAATTGAAAATGGTAACGGGAATGAAATTAATAATGAGAATAGAATTGAAATTGATGAAAACAGTAAAATAAGTCAGAACGAAGTTAGGCAAAGTCCGAATGAAATTAAAAATAAACAGAATGAAAATTTGATGCCAGTTAGGAAATCAAATCGTAAAAAGAATCCTATTGAAAGATATGGAAATCCTGTAACTAATTTTATGTATGTAAATTATGTGCATGCAAATGTGCCTAGTACAGTTGAGGAGGCGTTGAAATCCATAGAATCTTTAGAATGGCAAAAAGCAATGGAAAATGAAAAAAAAGTTTGAATAAAAATGAAACTTGGATTGTTGTAAAAAAGCCGAAAGATAAGAAAATTATTGATGTGAAATGGATTTTCACGAAAAAAAAAAATAATATATATGAAGCGCGTTTAGTTGCTAGAGGCTTTCAGCAAAAGGATTATATTGAGAATGTTTATTCGCCAATAGGCAAAATGCAAACCTTGAAAATTTTGTTAAGTTATTCTTGCGCTAATAATTTATTTATTAATCAGTTGAATGTAGAAACAGCCTTTCTAAATGGCAATGTAAAGTCAGAAGTTTATATTCGCGAACCACAAAGTTTTGAGACGGGGAAAGATAGAGCATGCAAACTGGAAAAGGCACTTTATGGTCTTAGAGAAAGTTCGAGAGTTTGGTACGATTGTTTTAATGATTATGTTGAAAGACTGAATTTTACTAGAAGTGATTATGATCAATGCTTATATGTAAACAAAACAGGGAAATATCCTATTTATAAATTAGTTTTTGTTGATGATTTGTTAATATGTTGTAAAGATAAATCTAAAATTGAGGATATTAAATCGAAACTAATGAATAAATTTATTATGAAAGAGCAAGCTTCTGAAATCGACAAAAAAATAAAATATAGAAATTTGATTTGTGAATTATTGTATATTAGCTCAGGTACAAGACCTAATATTTCTTTTGCCGTGAATTATCTTAGTCGATTCCAGAACTGCTACAATGAAACACATTTTAAATACGCTATGAGAGTTTTGAAATATCTTATTAAAACTAAAGATTAAAAATTAACTTACACCGATAAAGAAAAAAATGCAAACTTAGATTGTATGGTAGATTCAGACTATGCAGGCGATAGGATAGATAGAAGATCGAATACCGGATTTGTAATACGTTTGTTTAACAATGTTGTATTTTGGAAATCGAGAAAACAAAACTGCGTAACAAAATGTTCAACCTTTGCAGAGTATACTGCTATGTCCGAAGCGGTGACTGAAATTTTATTTATAAGAAATCTTTTAAGTGAATCATTTGATATTAAATTTATTAAACCAATAAGAATGTTTGAAGATAATTCGGGTGCTTTGTTAATCGCGAAATTGGGAAATTTTACAAAGACCTCTAAACACATAGAGGTTCAGTACCATTTTGTTAACGAAAATTATGAAAAGAAAGTTATAGATATTTTGAAGGTAGAGTCACAGAATAATATTGCTGATATCCTGACTAAAAGTCTTGATAAAAGTAAATTTATTAAAAATCGCAAAGCCCTGAAATGATTGTAATTTTTTTTTGAAACTGATTAAATTTTAACTATTAAGAAATAATGAAATAAATGTAGAAAGAAAACAAATATTATAAATTTAAGGAGGCATGTTGAAATGAAGCTAAATATTGTAATATTAGAATCGTGTCACCATTTATTGTCTCGACGCCCGACGGTGAACACGAATAGAATATGTGTATGTTTGAGCGAGAGCACATCACGTAACTACGTCACGCGACGCAACCAGTCGAGTACTGTACTAGCAGCTGACCGGTGTGGAGCACGATGCTCGCATGCGGATAGTTTGTAACCTTACTATTAAATAATAATTAAATACTATTAATTAACTCCAAAGTGTTTCACTAATTTGATCTACCTTGTAACAGGGGTGGATTTAAGGGTTTGCATGAGCCGATACAAATACCCATGGTGCGTACTAAATCCTTATCACCTATACTTAGTGCTGATCCAAGCACTCGTCGAACTGCAACTCGTCGACCTGAAATAATAAAATGGGGAAATCGCGTCCGCGAATATTACTATACTTCGCGACGCGGTCGGCTAGTTCGTTCATCGGTAGTGGGTGCGGGTATTAAAACAGGATCGATTCGCAGGAACACCAGGTTCAGTCAATAAAAATTAAATTAACAATTCTCCGACGTCCACGGCTTCCAAAAGCCGGTTGACTCGTCTAGACAGAAGAATGCTTCCCGGGCGATGACCATCGATCCCGCACCTTCTGTCTCTGCCAACTCTCTCTTCGACGACATTCTGCTCCCGAGGAGTCCGGTTAGCCTTCGAACCGAGACGAGTTAAGTTCCACGTACGTGCGAACTCACGAACACGAAAACTACGAGTGGCTTCCCGACTCCCGCTCTATCACCTCAGAGGTCCGCTCTGATCTGCGTTCGACAGTCACGTGACTCGCGCCAAATCCTAAATCGTTACCGATGATTTAATTACGATCACTGACTGTCACAACCTCTACAATAATCCCAACAAATATATAATAGTTCTCCAATTAAATTACGATATTTTATTCTTTCGTCAATCTCTCTTGCTTGATCTAACTTTAAATTACTCTCCATTAGAGTTTCTTACAATTTTGAATTTTCTAAATTATATTTTACAGCCAAAGATTCGATGTATTTGGTTTGACTTAAGGTTATTCTATTTCTTATTTCATCATAATCAATATCAGTACCTATATAACTACTTAATTTTCCTAAATCTTCCATTGCAAATCTTTGCTTCAATTTGTTTTGAATTTCCTTTATTCGATTTAGGACTTCACAACAAATTAAAAAATCGTCTACAAAAACTAATATATATACTCGATCTTTGCTCGTTGAATTTACGTATAAACAATAATCATATTTACTTCTTACAAAATTCAATTCTTCAATGAATTTATTGAAACAATCATACCAGTCTCTCGAACTTTCTCTTAAACACTAAAGAGATTTGTATAATTTGTAAACTTTGTTTTTTCCTGCCTTGTAACCTTCCGGTTCTCGAATATAAACTTCAGTTTTGACAATGCCATTCAGAAATGCTGTCTCCACATCCATTTGTTCAATAAATAAATTATTCGCACAGCAAAAGCTCAATAAAATTTTCAAAGTTTGCATTTTGCCCACTGTCGAATAAACATTTTCTAAAAAATCTTTCTGTTGAAAACCTTTGACTACTAACCTAGCTTTATACTGACCATCATTTTTCTTTTTATAAACCCACTTTACATCAAGTATTGGTTTATCTTTCGGTTTATCAACAACCATCCATATTTCATTTTTCGCATGACTTTTTATTACTGAGTCCATCGCTTCACTCCAAAATTTCGCATCACGTGAATTTAACGCCTCCTCAAAAGTACTATGAGTATTCGCATCAATGAAATTCACATAAATAAAATGTGTTACCGGGTTACCGTACCTTTCAACAGGTTTTCGATTTCGATTCAAAGTTCTTTTTTCTACAAATTCTTCATTCTCATTTCCATCATTCACACATTCATTTCAAATTTCGTTATCAGTTTCGCTTTCATTTTCATCATCGTTATTGTTGACGCTTTCATTTTCATTAACATTATTATTGACGCTTTCATTATCATTAATTGATTCATTATCACAACTTAAATTTACAAATTCATTCTTTTCATCTTGCTTTCTTTCTAAACAAATTAATTCGGTTTCATTTTCAATAACTTTTACATGTCTTGCATTAATAGTTTTACCGTTGATTAAAACTCTATAACTATCGCTATTATAGCCTACTAAAACTCCTATCTAAGCCTACCGTCCCATTTACCTTTTCTTAAAACCTCTGGTGTTCTAACAAAAACTTTACTGCCATAAATTTTTGAATGTTTTACATTAGATCTAGTGTAGTTGCCTTTACTTGGTGAAAATCCATTTAAATAAACTAATAAAATAGGAAAACTCATGGTAAGACAAAGTTTTCGATTTTCACAGTTAAAAACGTTTATTAAAATTATTAAAATTCGTTACATGTATCAACATACAATGTCATCTTCAGACGAGAAAAATACTTATAAACTCAAACAATACAATTTTCCTTATTATATAAGGTACTAACTACTTACAATCAATAGATTAAGGGGATGTCAGGCGAGGGTCCAATGGTAGTTAGTTAAAATTTAAAAAAAAAAAATCGAGGGGGTAAATTCAAAAAAGGGCTCTGTAGCAGGGTAGCGACATTGAAAAGCTACATTTTAAAAAAAACTGCATCAAAATTCGTTGAAAATTGTCCGAGAAAAACGCAGAACGGTAATTTGGTATTTTTTTTCGTCGGCCGCATCAGCCGTGACAGCAGACGCAACTGCTGATACAGTGCGTTGCTGTGCGTGAGACCGCGCGTACGTAATTCTAACCAACAAATTTCTAATCATGCAATCAAAAAGTAACAAATTTGTTGTAACCCACGTTTTTGTTGTATTTATGTTTTTACAAGTAATTTCAAACGGTTGCAAAGTGATCAGAGCCAAGAGCTTAGAATCTTCAAAGCTGGTAGGACAAGATTTCAATAATCCTTAGTCAGGTTTGAAATGTATGAACTAAGCCAGCCAATTACATACTTGAGGTGATAAACACTGATAAAGTTTTTTATTGACACAGTCTCTGAGGGTATATTAGAGTCAAGATCTTAGAAACTTCAAAGCAAGTAACAAGTTTTAAACAATTTTTAGTCATTTTAGAAATTCTAAATTTTATAAATAGTTTAAAAATATTTTTTTTCTACTTTTTCAATTGATTTATTTATCAAGAATTCTTTTTTAGTTTTAAAATTTTATAACTATTGAATACTTATATTACTTCAATACTTATAACTATTGAAAACTTGTCTTACTCGCTTTGAAGATTCTAAACTTTTGATTCTTGTATATGACTTATAGAGACAAAATTAAACAGATCTTGAAAAAATTTAATCTGGTTCATTTTTATGAGCTACATGCAAAGTTTATTATTGTCATAAAATCTTAAGATTTTCTTGGCTGACAATAAAGGTGTACTATGATTTTTTTTGTGCAAGGCAACCATGCCTTTGAGCATTGACATTTGCTCTTGCTGGGAGACCTACAACTTACTTTACATTTGAACTGTTCCAAAGCGTCAAGTCAATTCATTTGATAAGATCTCATTAGTTCAAGAAAGTTCTGATTGCATGAGTGATTGCAGCTACTGTTCCAATTTTTAGTTATCAAGTAGGCTAAAGTAAGTGGTCTCCCAGCAAAAGCAAATGTCAAGGTTCACAGGCATGGTTGACTTTACACAAAAACAATAATAGTTCAGCTTTTTTGTCAGCCAAGTAAATCTTAAAGAATTTGTAGCAATAATAAACTTTGTGTGAGTGAAGCTTATAAAAATAAACCTGATTACAACTCTTTCAAGATTTGTTTAATTTTATGACTATGTCTTCTTGTTGTTTTTTTTTTTTTTTTTTTTTTTTTTTTATGTACAGATATTGTTAAAACAACTATTTTATTGAAATATTACTTGTATTTGAAATTTTTATGAATCAAGAGACCTACTTTACATGAAGAAAATTATTGAAATTTTTACGATCTGAAGCAAATCAAGAGTAAATATTGAAGAAATAATTGAAGAAACATGAATTGTTTATAATGCAACTGAAGAGTTTTATTTAAGAAGAAAATTTTTTCATAAAACTAGTGATTTTGCTAATTTTATTTAAGAAATAATGTATGATTCTTTTTTTCAATTGACACATTTTCAGCCTTGTATTGAGTGTAATGAATAAGTAATTTTGAGTTTCAGCTTATTTCATTATTTTGATTTTTCATCACATATATATTTGATTTTGCAAGATAATTTTTACTACGAATTTGATTTATTGAGGAGAGGTAGCTGAGGAGTAAGCCGTAAGGCAGTCATAAAGTTTTACAAACTTATAGGTTAGACGCGCATAGCCACGCACAGCAACAGCGGCAGACGACGACATGGCTGCCGCGATTGACGAAAAAAAATCTTCAACTGCCGTTCTGCGTTTTACTCAGTGAATTTTTAATCAATTTTCATGATTTTTTTTTTAAATTACAGCTTTTTAATTTCTCTACCCTGCTACAGAGCCCTTTTTTAAAAATATTTTCTTAATTAAAATCTATTCATCAAAAAAACTCGCCTGACTTCCCCTTAAGGAGTGGGGAGTCATTCAAATCTAGCTGATCATTCAAAAGCAAACCCGTATTCCTCAAACGGCTTAGCTCCAAAGTCTCAAGCAAATTCAATCTTGAAGATTTATTCTGTATGTGCAGAATTGCTGTCTCACGATTAAAATTGTGATCTTGCTCAATCAAATGCTCAGTATAATTCGATCTAGTCTTACTCGAAAAATAACTTTCATATTCTTTCACTCTAGCCATGCATTGCCTACCAGTCTGACCTATATATACTTTATCACAATCTAAACAGTTCAATTTATAAACACCAGACTTTTCTAAAACATCAGTCTTACTCTTATTATTTTTAATGTATTTACTCAATTTATTATCAGTCTTAAAGGCTATATCAAACTGAAATCTTTTATAATTCCTTTCGTTTGTTCTCCAAAAAACGTAATACTGTAATATTTCAAATCATGATCAGGTTATTTCATAGGGTAAGATTTCTGAAGAGCCACTTTGAGTAGTATAGTAACACTATGGCGAATGTAAACAAAGATGATTCACCGCAGCGAGCAGTTTCGCGCGGTGGGGGCGGCTGCTCGTGGGTGCTGCGGGAGGGGGTGCTCGGGGCCGTTCGGGAAGGAGGAGGGCTTTCTGGCGCTGCGAGCGGCCTCGCGCGGTGGCAAGGGCTGGTGATGCGGTCAAGGCGGCTGCTCGCGGGTGCTGTGGGAGGTGGTGCTCGGGGCCGCTCGGGGAGCAGGAAGCCCTCTGGCGACGGTGACGAGGCAGACTCCGCGGAAGCGACGGTCGCTGAGGCGGCTGCGCTCGGACGTCGCGGCTGCTGCGGGAGGGGGTCTGACCAGCTTTGCTGCTGCCTCTGCTGGAGCTGCTGCTGCGTCTGTATCTTGTTCGAAGGTCGCTGACGCGGCTCCTGACACCGACGACGGTGCTGACTCCACAGAAGTGAAGGTCGTTGCGACTGCATTTAGATTACGTATTCTTCAAGAGATTATTTTATTCTGGATCGGGATTTTTTTTTCTTTTAAATTAATAGAATAGTTTAAGAAATCAAAAAAATTAGAAATTAAAGATAATAATTTTAAATCCATTGAAAAAATACTTTGAATATACTTTGATACTAATTAATTTCACTTTAATACTAACTAATTTTACTTTTTTTTTTTTTTTAAAAGAAAATATGATTTGAGTGAAGAGGAGGAGGTGGGTATTTAAAAAGCAATCCAAGTATATATTTATTTTAAATTTTATTTTTAATCTTTTAAACCGCTGAGGTGGCTGCGCTCGGACGTCGCGACTGCTGCTTACTCTGCAGGAGCTGCTGCTGCTGCGGCATCTGTATCTTGTTCTATTCTTCAAAAGATTATTTAATTCTGGATCGGTCATTTTTAAATTAATAAAATCGTTTAAGAAATCAAAAAAAATTAGAAATTAATAATAATTTTTAAACCATTGAAAAAAATACTTTGAATATACTTTGATACTAATTGATTTTACTTTAATACTAATCAATCTTACTTTTATAATAAATTTTAATCCTGATAAAAATGATTCAAGTCCGGAGAAGGATATTTAAAAACAAGTGAAGTATATATTTTTAACTTTTTTTTCCATTTATTGAATGTTTACATAATTTCATTACATTTACATTTCATTACAAAACTTTTTACAGGTAATAGGGATGCAGGCGATGTAATGTTTAGCCAGATATTATCTACTCCTTATGCAGTCTGAAACGATTTTTTTTTTGTTTTAGAAAAGTAAAAAATAAAAACTATGAAATAAAAAGAGGTAGTAATTTTTACTTACGAGGCATTTTAGTGTTTCAACCATTGGCAGTGCTTACGACAACGAGGACATATCCACCCTCGACAGTCGTTTTGGCAATAAAGCCACTCTAGCTTGTATTTTTTTTCGAGAATTTATGCCGAACTGCACCTTACACATTTCACTGCTCGACGTAATTTTTTCACTTCACTACGTTTTAAAAATTTGTATTTATCTTTAATGAACTTACCTGTTCGGTATTGATTACGCGAGTAGGAGATATCATCACTCGAAAATCCTTTAAAGTCCGTTTCTTCTTCTTCTTCTTCTTCTTCTTCTTCTTCTAATTTTTTTTGTTCTTTATTTCTTTTTTTAATAGCTTTTAACACAGCAACTTTTTTTAGAAGGGCATCTAAGGCCTCGAGGTGTTTTAGGCACTTTTTTAATAAGGGATCTGTTACACAATTTGTACTTCTCGGCTTTTCGAAACGACCGGCACTTTGGTCCATAACACTGTCTTAAACTGCTTCAACGTCTATTATCTCTGGTTCAATTTCTTGTGCGTTCGAACCTTTTTCTGGTGTGGTAAAAAGATGTTTGTATTGCTGTGTTTGAAAATCTTCAGGCCCTCCAATATCGATTTCATCTACTTCGTCGTTTAAATTTCTAATCACAACTACTAACTCACTATTCGAGGCCATTCTAAACTGAGATGTTGCCTCTTTCGCGGATTCTTCTGCACTAAGGGTTAGAGTAATCAGGCAACATAATAGCTGTATAAAAACTTACTTATGGAAGTATTTTTTCGGCTGACAATATAGTGTATTGCATACCAGGGTTAAAAGTGTCTACTAACTGTAACATACAATATAAATGAAATTTTTCTTATTCTTAAAGGCCTTAATAACTTAAGGATTTTACGGCTTTGACGAGGTTTAATGTAACCTCCCTAAAGATCCGAACGCACTGACTATATAGTGGTGAAAACGGTTTCATATAATCACTTAAAGCCAAAATTATTTTTTTTAACAACACCTTGCGAGGTTGAGGAGTTGTCCTGGATACAACATGGATCGCGCATATCAAAGATTTTTTCAGCTGGTTCACGTACTTCTTCAAAAGTCTCTGTCTTGTCTCTGGTAAATGCCTCTTGTAAAACATCACTAGGCGTTCTGATTCGTTACGAATCAAACTTTGTAAAGTTTCGAGATCTAATATTAATAAAGAACGTTTTAGTAACTCTTCAATAACACTAAGCATCACACAACTTATTATCAAAGGCTGGAGAAATTTTTTCGTCATCATGGTTTCATTTCCTTGTTCCAAACTCTCGTTCAGTTTGGGTATACCAAACACGATCGTGTCACGATAAAGCTGTTGTAACTGTGGTATGGAGTAGGCACTTCGACTAATAAATTATTCATCTCGATCAAGGTTAGGCAGGTCCTCTTCTTCATCAGAGTCCGAGGCTTCGAGATCGAAGAGATCTTGAATTTCTTGAGGATCTCGATGTTTCTGCATCAGATGACGCACTAATTCCTCATGTACTGCTTGAGATACTAATTCGACACTGTCAATTAATTTTTTACGTTTCAGCATCTGCAGAGTACTCCGACAATTTTGATTTTCACCTAGGAGGAATAATAAAATATTTAATCAGTTTTAAATTATTAAAACGGTGAGTAAATTTATTCGGAAGTATACATACGATATTTAGTACGTAAGTAAAGGTGTTTAGAACCTCGAAAAGATCTGCTTACAGTTCGCGACATAATTTTTGACTGCCTACGCTTAAGCCGTGCGAGCTTCGAAAAAAATGTAATTCCCTGAGCCATCTGTTTTATTCAAGGCTTTAAAAAATTACAACTCTAAAACTTTCTCAGAGTATCACATTCTGTAATTATGTTTTGTGTAATGCAAAAAATACATTTTATTTTAATTGCTTGTCAGTTTTTATTTTGTTTCTTTTCTTGATGTGTAATATCAAGTTATCAATTTTCCATGAAAGCAAAACACTGAATGAAAGTCGTTTGAGCTTTTAAACGTTCTATAAGGTAAAGATACCAGTTACGATCACAAAAATCGCTACTTTTTAGCATTTTGAATTTTATTGAAAAAACAAAGCATATAGACTAAATCTTTTTTTACATACTTAAATTTTAGGTTTTTAGGAACTTAAATAAACTTTTTTCATATGAAATTGTATTTATTTATTGAACAATTAATGTTTAAAGACAAGGCCTTTTGACCCCAGTTTATTAGACAACTTCAGCTTTGGCCTCAGTTTATGAAACACTTTTACACGTAAAATTCCGTCTGTGACTTACATACCTCAGTTGATGGAACGGTTTATCTAATTTTCATGTTAGATTTTTAATTTGTTCGTGTTTGGGAGTGATGAAACCCTCGAATTTTGACGATTCCGTTCCATCAACTGGGGAACTTAAGGCACAGACGGGATTTCACGTGTAAAAGTGTTCCATAAACTGGGGCCAAAGCTGAAGTTGTGTAATAAACTGGGGCCTTTACTTTAAACGGAGGCATAAAAGGTCTTGACTTTAAACATTAATTATTCAATAAATAAATACAATTATCATATAAAAAAAATTTATTTAAGTTCCTAAGAACCTAAAATTTAAGTATGTAAAAAAAGATTTAGTCTAATACGCTTTATTTTTTCAATAAAATTCAAAATGCTGAAAAGTAGCGATTTTTGTAATCATAATTGGCATCTTTACCTTAAGTGATGAAAAAATAAAAAAGTGCAATGCTTAGACTTCGGCATTACTCGTGTTCTTAGTCGTTTTTTGAACGTTACAGAATACACAGCACTTGAGCAAAATACTTTTAAACATGTCTGAAATAACAGTAAAAAAGTTAGTGAATATTATAAAATACATTTTGAGAGTAGCTTATCAAAGAGATGTATATATTAAAACAATGTGTGGTGTAGAGTGGTCGAAAAATTTATCAAGCTTAGCTAAGAAGTTTGAAAGAACTTATGCTCAATCAGAAAGGATAAAGAGTCTGCAGTACAGGTTGATTGAAATCTGGGAGCACGACTTTGATGAATTTAAAAAAACAAACGAAGATTTAAAACGGTATTTGAGTGAAAAAATAAATATGATTTATCAAAAACCCTTGAATCCTCGCGATGCTTTGTTTGGTGGGCGCACGGATAATACTGTTAAGAAGTACTTTTGTAAGCAGGACGAAAAAATAAAGTACGTCGATTTCAACAGTTTGTATCCGTTAATTTGTAAACGATCGAAGTATATCGTAGGTCACCCTAAATTATACGTAGGTGAAGAGGAGTGTAGTCTACTCGTGCGCGATAAGAGCGATTTTTCAAACGTTAACGGTTTAGTAAAATGCAAAGTGTTACCTCCTAGAAATTTGTACCACCCTGTATTGTCAGTGAAAATGCACGATGAATTGCTTTTTCCACTGTATCGAACATGTACCGAGCAAATGATACAACGAGAATGCATCCATGAAAATCCGAAAGATAGATATTTAATAGGTACTTGGGTATCCGAAGAATTAAAGAAAGCGATAGAAGTAGGTTACGTAGTCATTAAAATGTTTGAAATTTGGCAGTACAATATAACACAGTATGATCCTGTAACAAAAAAAGGAGGAATATTTGCCGAATACATAGACACTTTTTTTACTCAAAAAACGCAAGCTTCAGGTTACCCCGCCAAGTGCACGACCGAAGTAGATAAAGAAAGATATATTTCGGAATTTGAAAAAGTTGAAGGTATCAAACTAGATAGAGAAGCTATAAATTTTAATCCAGGCTTGCGTCTAGTTTCGAAACTTGCAATCAACTCTATATGGGGAAAATTTGCACAAGCGCAAAATAAACAAAAAACTGAAGTGCTTACTTCACCAAATAGATTGATCGAGTTATTACACAGTAAAGAAATAGATGTAAATAGTATCTTACTTGTGAATGACGAATTGCTGTTTACAAGCTGGTCTTTCAAAGCTGAAGCGGTTACACCTTCACGATCTACGAACGTTGTAGTATCCGCATTTACTACAGCGCAAGCACGATTGAAACTTTTTGAGTGTCTACACTTTTTGGGGCCCAGAGCCCTTTATTTTGACACAGATTCAGTGATTTACATCAGCAAACCGGGTATGAACGACTTACCTACTGGTTCCATGTTGGGAGAACTGACGGACGAGTTAGCTGACAAAGGTGTCGGTACATATGTGAGCAAATTTTTATCAGGAGGCGCTAAATTTTACGCTTTTGAGTACGTGAAACCCGACGGTAGCAAGGATTCTGTATGTAAAGTAAAAGGCATCAGACTTAATTTCGCAAACAAACAAAAAATTAATTTCGAGTCCATACACGACATGGTAACAGAAAAAATTGAAAATGTCGTTGTAGAATCTTCTAACATACGCAGAACAGCTTTTCACGAAGTAATAACACAAAGCGAAACCAAGATTTGCGAGACGATGTACAATAAGAGATATTTTAAATCCGTAGAAGAGAGTAATCCTTACGGTTTTAAAATGTAAGCGCCCCGCGGAGTTGCTCGTCAGCGTTTTTTACTAGGTCGATTACGCGCGCTGTCATACAGTTGTGATACGAGAGTATCAAAGAGCTCGCGGTCATAGAACTCTGCGACCGCACATCGCTGCTACTCGCAGCTAAAATGTGAGCCTCTAAAAATATTGTATCCTCGATGTTTCGAAAAGTGTACATGATTAAAGTCGAAAGGCATATCTCTGGAAAAATATAATTAACGTTTGAATTTAAGTATTGTTATTAAAAACTGCATTTAAAATAAAACCTGTAAGAGAATAAAATAAAGTAAATAAATAAATCCATAACCTTGCTTAACTTTTTTTTTTTCATTTATTTGAACAGATCCCGATTTTCACAATAAATATTACTAAATCTTTTTTTTTCTAACTCCGGCAAAAGCTAATGCTGAAACTTTAGCTCAAGCTCTAGGTGAAGGGTCTTACACGATTAAAAGTCTGATTTTTTTTTTAAAAAGCCTACGGCAGTGTTAAGATTAGCAATTTAGTAAAAAATATTCTTTGTTAAGTCTGTGAAAATGTAAAAAAAGTTAAAAAACTATTGCGGAATATGTTTTAAAATAAAGTCTCGCTCTTCTTGCACTGTTGTAAAACTGTTCTCGTTAATCAGGTTGAGTAGCACTTCGCGCACATAGTTGTCTGTTTTGTGCAGCCTCAGATCCATTATCGCACCAATAAATTGTTTTTGCTCGTCGAACTCTGCGTTGGGTTTAAAATTTTAAAAACGCTGCGAGAGCAAAGTGATACTGACGAGCTCGCGAGCGTCAGCTGAAGACTTTGTACGTTGAAAAAGTGCAAACCAACACTTGCTTTTTTTTTTTTTTAGCTCAAGCAAAAGCTAATGCTCCAGCTTAAGATCTAGTTCTAGCTCAAGCTCTAGCTCTAGCAGCTCTCTCTTCTAGCTCAAGCTCTAGCTCTAGCTTGATATTACACATCAAGAAAGGAAACAAAATAAAAACTGACGAGCAACTAAAATAAAATGTATTTTTTGCATTACACAAAACATAATTACAGAATGTGATACTCTGAGAAAGTTTTAGAGTTGCAATTTTTTAAAGCCTTGAATAAAACAGATGGCTCAGGGAGTTACATTTTTTTCGAAGCTCGCACGGCTTAAGCATAGGCAGTCAAAAATTATGTCGCGAACTGTAAGCAGATCTTTTCGAGGTTCTAAACACCTTTACTTACGTACTAAATATCGTATGTATACTTCCGAATAAATTTACTCACCGTTTTAATAATTTAAAACTGATTAAATATTTTATTATTCCTCCTAGGTGAAAACCAAATTGTCGGAGTACTCTGCAGATGCTGAAGCGTAAAAAATTAATTGACAGTGTCGAATTAGTATCTCAAGCAGTACATGAGGAATTAGTGCGTCATCTGATGCAGAAACATCGAGATCCTCAAGAAATTCAACATCTCTTCGATCTCGAAGCCTCGGACTCTGATGAAGAAGAGGACCTGCCTAACCTTGATCGAGATGAATAATTTATTAGTCGAAGTGCCTACTCCATACCACAGTTACAACAGCTTTATCGTGACACGATCGTGTTTGGTATACCCAAACTGAACGAGAGTTTGGAACAAGGAAATGAAACCATGATGACGAAAAAATTTCTCCAGCCTTTGATAATAAGTTGTGTGATGCTTAGTGTTATTGAAGAGTTACTAAAACGTTCTTTATTAATATTAGATCTCGAAACTTTACAAAGTTTGATTCGTAACGAATCAGAACGCCTAGTGATGTTTTACAAGAGGCATTTACCAGAGACAAGACAGAGACTTTTGAAGAAGTACGTGAACCAGCTGAAAAAATCTTTGATATGCGCGATCCATGTTGTATCCAGGACAACTCCTCAACCTCGCAAGGTGTTGTTAAAAAAAATAATTTTGGCTTTAAGTGATTATATGAAACCGTTTTCACCACTATATAGTCAGTGCGTTCGGATCTTTAGGGAGGTTACATTAAACCTCGTCAAAGCCGTAAAATCCTTAAGTTATTAAGGCCTTTAAGAATAAGAAAAATTTCATTTATATTGTATGTTACAGTTAGTAGACACTTTTAACCCTGGTATGCAATACACTATATTGTCAGCCGAAAAAATACTTCCATAAGTAAGTTTTTATACAGCTATTATGTTGCCTGATTACTCTAACCCTTAGTGCAGAAGAATCCGCGAAAGAGGCAACATCTCAGTTTAGAATGGCCTCGAATAGTGAGTTAGTAGTTGTGATTAGAAATTTAAACGACGAAGTAGATGAAATCGATATTGGAGGGCCTGAAGATTTTCAAACACAGCAATACAAACATCTTTTTACCACACCAGAAAAAGGTTCGAACGCACAAGAAATTGAACCAGAGATAATAGACGTTGAAGCAGTTGAAGACAGTGTTATGGACCAAAGTGCCGGTCGTTTCGAAAAGCCGAGAAGTACAAATTGTGTAACAGATCACTTATTAAAAAAGTGCCTAAAACACCTCGAGGCCTTAGATGCCCTTCTAAAAAAAGTTGCTGTGTTAAAAGCTATTAAAAAAAGAAATAAAGAACAAAAAAAATTAGAAGAAGAAGAAGAAGAAGAAGAAACGGACTTTAAAGGATTTTCGAGTGATGATATCTCCTACTCGCGTAATCAATACCGAACATGTAAGTTCATTAAAGATAAATACAAATTTTTACAACGTAGTGAAGTGAAAAAATTACGTCGAGCAGTGAAATGTGTAAGGTGCAGTTCGGCATAAATTCCCGAAAAAAAATACAAGCTAGAGTGGCTTTATTGCCGAAACGACTGTCGAGGCTGGATATGTCCTCGTTGTCGTAAGCACTGCCAATGGTTGAAACACTAAAAAGCCTCGTAAGTAAAAATTACTACCTCTTTTTATTTCATAGTTTTTATTTTTTACTTTTCTTAAACAAAAAAAAAATTGTTTCAGACTGCATAAGGAGTAGGTAATATCTGGCTAAACAGTACATCGCCTGCATCCCTATTACCTGTAAAAAGTTTTGTAATGAAATGTAAATGTAATGAAATTATGTAAACATTCAATAAATGGAAAAAAAAGTTAAAAATATAGACTTCACTTGTTTTTAAATATCTTTCTCCGGACTTGAATCATTTTTATCAGGATTAAAATTTATTATAAAAGTAAGATGGATTAGTATTAAAGTAAAATCAATTAGTATCAAAGTATATTCAAAGTATTTTTTTCAATGGTTTAAAAATTATTATTAATTTCTAATTTTTTTTGATTTCTTAAACTATTTTATCAATTTAAAAATGACTGATCTAGAATTAAATAATCTCTCGAAGAATAGAACAAGATACAGATGCCGCAGCAGCAGCAGCTCCTGCAGAGTAAGCAGCAGTCGCGACGTCCGAGCGCAGCCACCTCATCGGTTTAAAAGATTAAAAATAAAATTTAAAATAAATATGTACTTGGATTGTTTTTTAAATATCCACTTCCTCCTCTTCACTCAAATCATATTTTCTTTAAAAAAAAAAAAAAAAAAAAAAAAAAGTAAAATTAGTTAGTATTAAAGTGAAATTAACTAGTATCAAAGTATATTCAAAGTATTTTTTCAATGGATTTAAAATTATGATCATTAATTTCTAATTTTTTTGATTTCTTAAACTATTTTATTAATTTAAAAAAAAAAAGTCCCGATCCAGAATAAAATAATCTCTTGAAGAATACGTAATCTAAATGCAGTCGCAACGACCTTCACTTCTGTGGAGTCAGCACCGTCGTCGGTGTCAGGAGCCGCCTCAGCAACCTTCGAACAAGATACAGACGCGGCAGCAGCTCCTGCAGAGGCAGCAGCAAAGCCGGTCAGACCCCCCCCGCAGCAGCCGCGACGTCCGAGCGCAGCCGCCTCAGCGACCTTTGCTTCCGCGGAGTCTGCCTCGTCACCGTCGCCAGAGGGCTTCCTGCTCCCCGAGCGACCCCGAGCACCACCTCCCGCAGCACCCGCGAGCAGCCGCCTCGTCCGCGTCACCGGCCCCCGCCACCGCGCGAGGCTGCTCGCAGCGCCAGGAAGCCCTCCTCCTGCTCCCCGAACGGCCCCGAGCACCCCCTCCCGCAGCACCCACGAGCAGCCGCCTCAACCGCGTAACCGGCCGCCCGCACCACGCGAAACTGCTCACTGCGGTTAATCATCTTTGTTTACATTCGCCATAGTGTTACTATACTACTTACTTGTATAATTTTTTATTCAAAATGTTTTTAACCAATTCAACTCTATACCCATTATTAATGGCTATTTGTCTTATAATATTCAATTCCATATCAAAACAAACAGAAGACATAGGAAGGCTTATCAATCTCTGAATATAGCAATTAAGAGCTAGTAATTTCTGTGAAAATGGGTGGGCAGAAGAATTATCTATAATAGTATCTGTATGTGAAGGTTTATGATAAATACTTAATTCAAGTTTATTATCAAATTTCGTAATTAATAAATCCAAAAATGGTAAATTATTATTTTTCTCCTGTTCCAAAGTGAATTTTATATTATCATTCAATTTATTTATATCATCAAAAAATCGTTTGAGTTGTCTCTCCGTACCAATAAAACAAGCTAAAACATCATCCACATACCGATACAAGAATTTAAATAAATGAAAATATCTATGTCTCTCTATCAGTCTTTCGATGAAATCCATGTTTATCTCGGACAAAAGAGGGCTTAATGGGCTACCCATTATCAAACCATCCCTTACTGAAAAAATCTGACCATTAAATTCAAAATAATTTTGCTCTAAACAAATTTCCAAAATCTCCAAAATTTCTTTGTGTACGCTAACATTAATCTTACGATTATACAATAACTCTGAAACTACATCAATAACTTCCTTCGTGGGAATACTCGAAAATAAGTTAACTACATCGAAAGAAAGCAATTTAGAATTGTAATCACAATTTTAATCGTAAGACAAAAATTCTTCACATACAGAATAAATCTTCAAGATTGAATTTGCTTGAGACTTTGTAAAAATAATAAGAGTAAGACTGATGTTTTAGAAAAGTCTGGTGTTTATAAATTGAACTGTTTAGATTGTGATAAAGTATATATAGGTCAGACTGGTAGGCAATTCATGGCTAGAGTGAAAGAATATGAAAGTTATTTTTCGAGTAAGACTAGATCGAATTATACTGAGCATTTGATTGAGCAACATCACAATTTTAATCGTGAGACAACAATTCTGCACATACAGAATAAATCTTCAAGATTGAATTTGCTTGAGACTTTGGAGCTAAGCCATTTGAGGAATACGGGTTTGCTTTTGAATGATCAGCTAGACTTGAATGACTCGCGACTCCTTAATCTATTGACTGTAAGTAGTTAGTACCGTATATAATAAGGACAATTGTATTGTTTGAGTTTATAAGTATTTTTCTCGTCTGAAGATGACATTGTATGTTGAAACATTTAACAAATTTTAATAATTTTAATAAACGTTTTTAACTGTGAAAATGGAAAACTTTGTCTTACAATTTTTCTTGCACTACAAGTTTTCCTATTTTATTAATTTGTTTTACATTAGGTTACTTACCAATAAATATTTCAAAAGGTGTTTTATTTTCTTGTGTTCTGGCTGTCGTTCGGTTTTTTAAGTAAGAGACTGTTTTTATAATTTCAGGCTTATACCTGTGATCAATTTCAGCTTCTCTGGCTAGACATCTACCTATATCCATAGCCGATTTATTATACCTTTCCACGACACCGTTTAACTCATGAACGTATGCTGGACAAGGTGATAATTCAATTCCTCTTTATTTCATAAAATTATAGATTTCATGATTCAAATATTTAGTTCCGTTATCACAGCGAAATTTCTTAATCGATTTTCTACTAAATTTACGTACTCGATAAAACATCCTGCCGTCTCAGCTGTACTTTTAATTCAATAAATTTTAGCACATTTGCTGTAATCATCAATAAATGTTAGAAAATATTTTTCACCATCATAACCAACCGTTCAGTGTGGTCCATTTAAATCAGTATGAATAAGTTCCAAAATTTCCGTAGTTTCAGTTCTCTCATTATCAAACGGAACGTTAGCCATTTTACTTTGAATACAGTTCACGCACTGCTTAATGTTACTCTCTAATTTTTCTGGCAAACCATCTAATAATTTATCCTTGACTAATCTGTTAAAATATTGAAAGTTAACATGCCCTAAGGCCCTATGCCATTTTTCTTTATCAGTTAATTTAGTTACGTTTGCACAAATATCATTATCATTTTTGCTTTCATAAAAGAAACTTTTCATTATATACAAACCGTTTACATTCTCAGCAACAGCTGTTAAATTTCCAAACTGATCATAAATTTTTGCAAAATCATCTTTATTCACTACTGTATTATTCTTAGCTATCTTTGCAACACTCAATAAATTCTTTCTAATTTCTTCAACAAAATAAACATTTCTTAATTCAACCTCAATTTCATTATTATATGTTTTAAAATACGTTTTAACTGTACCTAATTTTGTTGCTTTTAAATTTTGACCATTTGGTAATTTAAAATTTACCGGATGTTTTAAATTAGTAAATTTGCAAAATAATTTATCACGACTAATAATATGAACCGCTATCTAATAACCACTCAATTTCATTCGAATTTATATAATCACTTTTATTTATTTTGTTTACATTCACTTTGTTTAGCATTAAAAGTTCTTAAAAACTCACTGAATCATTAAAAGTACTTGCATTTTTCTTGCCACTTTCACTATAGTTTAAATTCTTTCCTTTTATTTTTGATGTAATCAAATCAACACTTCTTTGTTCTATAGGCACTAAGTCTAATAAATCACCGATATAACTATAACTTGAAGGTAGAGCATTTATCATAAATCTCATTTTTTCTTCTTCAGTAATTGTACCAACAGCTGATTTAAACTCATTGCACGCCTTTTCAAATTCAACGAAAAAATCTTCAATTTTATCAAAATTCTTCAACTTCACTTTTTCTAATTTATTTCTGTCAATGATTTGCAAAGCTGTAGATTTGTTTGAGTACATACCTTCTCATTTATTCATTATCTCTCTTGGCGTTTCACACTCAAAAATATGTTCTAATTGTTTATTTGAAATTGCACTAATCAAAAAGGTGTTTGCTCTGAACTCTATCTTTTTCCAGGCCTGCTTGTTTTCATCAGTTCTTTCTCTTATTACTGGATCTTTAATTTCTTTGTACTCTAATATATTCATGACTTTAAATTTCCATGCTGTGAAATTATTACCATCAAACACTGGTATGGTATAGTCATCACCTTTTGCTGCCATTGTTTCAGTTTATTCTTTTGCTTGCTGCTGATTTACATATATTTTTTCATTCAATTTCAGAATATACTTCAATTTTTAACCAAATTTTTCTCAAAAAATTTCTCTGTTCCAATTTCAATTTAAATTCATCACTTTTTACTTTTTCACAAAGTTCATCATAGTCATGTTCTTTACTTTTCAAAAAACTCTTAAAATAATTAAGCATTTAACTGCTCACTGTTCATTTAACTCGAAACTAAATTTTCAAAAAAATCTCAACATGTGTTTAACCTCAATCTTCACCATACGCTTGCTTAACCTCGCGAGGCGCCATGCGGCTTCACAAAATTAAATCCTCATGCATCAACCTTTTGCACGGATTTTTTCTTCAGGCTTTTCACACCTATCACTCACTTAGCTTCTAAGCTAATTATTAGTAAAAATATTTTTCATGCTCCTTAAAAAGATGACATGGAAAAGAGAAAAACTTTCAAGCACATGTTTTCATTAATCGAACCTTTTCTTACTCTTAAGCACACTTTTTGTTCACTAAACTACGTTCGCGGCTACCATGTTGGAATAGAGGGCTTAGTGGATCATGAATAATAAGTGTTGGTTTATTTTGTATATAATTATTCAATAAATTAAACTTATATAATACACTGCATGTTCACAGCATGCGTTCCTGACAAGCAACAGCAATAGAGTAGTAAGCACGCGCACGCACCTTGCGCATCTCGCAGGCTTGAGCTCGCTCGGCTCACACACACACTCTTGTTATAGTGTTCGGTAACTCACACGTTTCAACAGAAGCGCCACGGCGTGGATATATTACAAACTTTTGTAACTGCCATCTATAAACTTGCGTGCAGAGTGAAACTAATTTGAAAATTGAAAATTAGTCATGAAGGATACTGATTTTCTGATTGTTATAATCGTAGGTAGATTTTGTAAGCTTGAGTAATAAGTATAAAATATCCTAAAGGGCGGTAGCCCTTTGACGGCGAGTTGGTTTTCAACACCGACTACCGTGAAAGCGTACCGCTTTATTTACTTTAAATTTCAATTTTAGGTTAGGTCACTCGTGAAAAAAACACAATTGGGATGGTTTTTTTTATTAGAATAATCATCCCACGCATGGCCGATGATTCCCTGCGTAATTGAAAAAAAAAATGTCCCAAAAAAATCCAGCATTAAAAAGTTATAAAAATTTCAATTTTCGAAGCGCTGAGTTCTTCTCGTCCAGGCGTCAGGCGATTTCCGTATCAGTCGAGAGCATCCGGTTTCTCTGCATGGGCTGCATGTGGCCGAAACCGGATGTTACGGAGCAGTGACTCTCTGACTCACTCTTACAGCCTGCTGCTGTAGCAAGCTGCGAGAAGCCTGCGCAGCCGAGGTGCACGTATGCAAGAGGCCTGGGCCGCCCAGGGCATGACAACAGCTGATCAGCTCCGAATTGCTGTGAAGTGTGAGCCGCTGCAGCTCTCAGCATAGTGGCATCACGCTAAATTCATAATTAGCATAGTTTAATTGATAATTACTATGACAGATAACCTTAACCAATAATTATAGAAATATTTGACTTTAATTTTTTAAATCAAAATATAAAACAAAATATATAAAGTCGACAGTTGTCCTATGATATCATCTATAAGTTATTCTAATTTTTGTGTAAGCTGTGAGTTAAAATTGTGAAATATTCTGTTGCAGCTTTGAAAGTTTATTGGTCCTCATTAAAATTGAAGTTTTTTCTGAATGTGTGTGAGTGAATGATTATTTTTGATGTGAAGTCTATGTATATTTTATGTAAACAGTTTTAAGTTGAATGCACTAATTTACTATCAAAGCACATCTTTTAAATTATTAATGTTAATAAACAAATATGGGAAGTTAGTTAAGCAGCCAAAAGTAAAATTTAACTTGATTGTCAGAAAGGTTTATATTGAAAGTATGTTTGTGATAATAAAGTTTATCAATGCAAGTGTAGCGATTCAGAGTCCATACATTTCAATGATGATTCAGAACTACTTCGCTTTCTTTGGGGTTGTCAAAGAGATTTCCATATACTGACTCTCAACTAATACACTCATAAGGATTAAATTTTAATTACGTTTTGAAGAATTTAAGTGAAATAAACTTTTTCAGTTTAATAGTTATTTAAAAATGTTTCAGTGGTTCATGCTTTTTTATCAAGTTAGCTATTATCTCGGTTGCAAGTACAGATTGCAATATTTTTGTGAAACCTTCAAATTATGTGGGATTCAATTCAGTCATAGTGATAATTTTTAAGTTGTTGTTTTTTTTTTTTTACAAGAAGGTAAAACACTTTTCAAAAACTATTAGAATAATAAATCTTATCAATATGAGTGTATCGGCCTAGAGATTTCAAAATATTTTTTTTTATTACACTATGATGTAGTGTGCACACTCAACTTGAAAAGTAAGATAAAATGATTTACAGCTTTCATCTCACTTTTCAAGTTGTTATATTATATTTTTCAAGATATTCATGGAAGTGCTTTTTTAGTTGAGTAATAATTTTTGTGCGCTGTGCTAACAACTTTTGATTATTATATTGGTTGTTGTCATTCATTTAGCTTCCTAGTAGATGCAATTGTAAGTGCAAAACATCATGTTAGTGATCAAATCTCTCTTACAACTACATATATATTAAAATATTTTTAAATTGTCTTCAAATTCTATAGGACCAAAGCTCATCAAAAATAATATAATTTATTTTTATGTTTTTTTTACAAATAAAAAAATTTTAATTAAAGCTGTTATGCACTTATGCTGCAAAAGTGAGTTAAAATAAATTAAATGATAAAAAATTATTACATATACATATACTCTATAATCTACAGACTCAACAGTCTACGGCTGAAGACACAAATCACATAATAAACTACTGTACATACTTAGTGTCTGATTGTAGTGATTGTGTCATAATAATGTGGAAGAAAATATTTAACCAGAAAAAATGAATAACTAATAAAATTGGGTAAATTAATACATAGATATATAAAATAAAAGATATTTTCTGAAATAGATTCGTGTAATTTTTTGGAAATACCAATAGTTAGTAATTTATAAATTAAGTTAAATTTTAGGTGGCTTCGTCGAGAACGAATGGTTGATTGATTTTGAATGACTAATCAATTGAATAATTTGTTAATTTTATTTTTCAAGAAAAAAAGATGGTTTGAAACAATAGTACTCAAACCGCGTGAAACTCGTCCGTCAGATATTATTTGATTTCAATACTTTCAACTGTTTTTATTTAAAAATATTTCAACAGAAACAGAATATAAAATTTTATAAATGGGGCGTTTAAATTGTGTCGTGTTTTTATTTGTTTGTTTTCATTGTTCATCTGAAAATTGTATTTTAATTTAATAAGAATTTGGCAAAGAAAAAACCGAACTGCCGTAATTTTTACTTTTTTTAAGTATGTTTTTAATTGGCCAAGAAAAAACCGAACTCACCGTAATTTTTACTTTTTTAAAAGTATATTTTTGATTTAATCCTATAAGTTACTTGGAGTTAAACCCAATCTGATGCTGAACCATGCCTAGAATTAGCAAATTACCAAATTAGCAAATATTTTTAAAATGTACTATAAAAGTAGATTATTATTATCAATCAAAAATGAATTTATTGTTTACTTATTTGAAGCTTTTAAAACAGTCACACTGGAGCACCTAAAATTTCATCACCGAACCCAGAGGTGAACAAAAATTTAATATTAAATTAAGTTTATATTATACTATAAATTAAGTTTATAAAACTTAATATTAAATTATGATTAAATATTAAATATTTTCTTCCACATTATTATGACACAATCACTACAATCAGACACTAAGTATGTACAGTAGTTTATTATGTGATTTGTGTCTTCAGCCGTAGACTGTTGAGTCTGTAGATTATAGAGTATAGGTATATGTAATAATAATGTGATACTTTTTGTTTTCAATAATATTCTGAACTTAAATTTGTTGTGTAAAGTCTCTTAGGCAGAGATACAGCTTTGCGGTGGCTAAAAAAATTAAACTTAGTAGCTAAAAGTTACCATAGTGAAGTATTTGAAGGCAATGCTTGTCGCGAACTTTTGAAACACGCCGGTTACCCTCGAAATCGAGATAATTGCTAAGAAGTTGGAGAGTTGAGATCAGGCATGTTAATTTAGGCGAGGTCTTAGGTTAAATACCTAAGTCGGCCTAACAGCTAAGAGAAATTCGAATAGTAAAAATTTTCAGCTGCACCCGACGCTTCGGATACTTGATCGCTGTGTTCGCTGCGATGGACTTGAGCAAATTTTTTTTCTTTGCTAAATATAAAAACACCTACGGACTCAGGATGGGCACCTGATGATAATAACGCCTTGTAAATGATTTCCCCATGTAGTTTTGACTCCAGGAGAGTCAAGATGGATACCTGGCGCACTTGGTAATTATATTGTCTTGTAGATGATTTCCCCAAGAAATTTTGACTCCAACAGGGTCAGGACGGACACTTGGGACACCTGGTAATTATAACGCCTCAGAGACGATTTATACAGGAAGTTTTTACTCCAGGGGGGTCAGGACGGACGCCTGGTGCACCAGATGATAAGAATGCCTAGGAGACGATTTCTACACGAAGTTTTAACTCCAGGAAAGTCAGGATGAACACCAGGGGCACCTGGTAATTATAACGCCCCCAGGAAGTTTCAACTCCAGGAGAGTCAGGATAGATACATGATGCACCTGGTAACTATAACGCCTTGTAGATGATTTCCCCAGGAAGTTTTGACTCCAGGGGGGTCAGGACTGACACCTCGTGCCCCAAATGATAAAATGCCTAGGAGACGATTTCTACACGAAGTTTTGACTCCAGGAGAGTCAGGACGGACACCTGGGGGACCTGGTAATTATAACTCCTCGGAGACGATTTCTCCAGGAAGTTTTCACTCCAAGGGGGTCAGGACGGACACCTGGGGCACATATTAATTATAACGCCTCGGGAATGATTTCTACAAGAAGTTTTGACTCCAGGAGAGTCAGGATGGACACCTGAGGCACCTGGTAATTATAACGCCTTGGAGACGATTTCTGCAGGAAGTTTTGGCTCCAGAGGAGTCAGGATGGACACCTGAGGCACCTGGTGATTATAACGCCTCGGAGACGATTTCTACAGGAAGTTTTGACTCCAGGAGAGTCAGGATGGATACCTGGTTCACCTGGTAAATCCAACGCCTTGTAGAAGACTTCCCCGGGAAAATTTGACTCCAGGAGAGTCAGGATAGATACCTGGCGTACCTGCCAAATCGAACGCCTTGTAGAAGATTTCCCTGGGTTTTGACTCCAGGAGAGTCAGGATGGATACCTGGTGCACCTTGTAATTATAACTTCTTGAAGATGATTTTCCCAGGAAGTTTTGACTCTAACGGGGTCAGGACAGACACCTGGGGCACCTGATGATAATAAGTCCTCGGAGACGATTTCTACAGGAAGTTTTGGCTCCAGAGGAGTCAGGATGGACACCTGGGGCACCTGGTGATTATAATGCCTCGGAGATGATTTCTACAGGAAGTTTTGACTCCAGGAGAGTCAGGATGGATACCTGGTTCACCTGGTAAATCTAACGCCTTGTAGAAGACTTCCCCGGGAAAATTTGACTCCAGGAGAGTCAGGATAGATACCTGTCGCACCTGCCAAATCGAACGCCTTGTAGAAGATTTCCCTGGGTTTTGACTCCAGGAGAGTCAGGATGGATACCTGGTGCACCTTGTAATTATAACTTCTTGTAGATGATTTTCCCAGGAAGTTTTCACTCCAAAGGGGTCAGGACGGACACCTGGGGCACCTTGGGCATTATAATGCCTTCCGAGCTCTTGCAAGATCCAAAGGGTTAAATAAATTAATCAAATTCCCCCAAGCTCCTACCACCCAATAACGCCGACCTCGTGAGTTTTTTTCAATAAATAAATGAATAAATACATAATCCTCAAAGCTGCTACAACCCTATAACGCCAAGCCCGCGTATTTTGTGTAAACAAATGAATGAAAAAAAAATCTGAGCTCTTTTAAGTTTATAGGATATAAATAATTTGAAACTTAAGGAGATAAATAAATTAAGAAAGTGTCTAGGTACCATCGCCGTGTACCGTATTTGGTGCACGGTGCACGGTACACGGTACCAAATAAGAGTTACTTTAGACACTCTGTGAATTTAAGTGGGTTATTTAGGATGGGTAATTAGATTTAAAGTAAAAACTAGTAGTTTTTTAAACTTAAGTGGGTTATTTGGAATAAATTATAGGATCTAAAGTAAAAAGCTACCGTATACCGTGTACCGTGTACGGTACACGGCGATGGTACTTAGACACAACCATAAATTAATAAAAACTCGCGAGCTCGGCGTCATGGGGTTGTAGCAGCTTGGGGGATTATGTATTTATTCATTTATTCATAAAGTAAACTCGCAAGCTCAGTGTTATGGGGTTGTAGTAGCTTGAGGGATTATGTATTTATTCATTTTTACAAAAAAAAACTCGCCAGATCGTTGTTATGGGGTTGTAGCAGCTTGGGGGATTTTTTTAAATTTATTTATCTCCTAAAAACTTGAATGAGCTCAGAAGATTTTTTTTCATTTATTTATTTATTCAAAACTCATGAGCTCGGTGTTATGGGTTTGTAGCAGCCTGAAGGTTTATGTGATTATTCATTTATTTATACAAAAACTCGCGAGCTCGGCGTTATGGGGTTGTAGCAGCTTGGGAGATTAACTAATTAATCACTTATGCATAAAAGAAACTTGCTAGATCGTCGTTATGGGGTTGTAGCAGCTTGGATGATTATGTTATCAATCATTTATTGATAAAAAAAAACTCGCAAGCTCGGCGTTATGGGGTTGTAGCAGCTTGGGGGATTGTGTATTTATTCATTTATTTTTAAAGAAAACTCGAAGGTCGGCGTTATGGGGTTGTAGCAGCCTGAAGGTTTATGCATTTATTCACTTATTTATAAAAAAAACTCGCGAGCTCGGCGTTATGGGGTTGTAGCAGCTTGAAGGATTATGTATTTATTCATTTATGCATAAAAAAATACTCGCTAGATCGTCGTTATGGGAGTGTAGCAGCTTGAGGGATTATGTAATTAATCATTTATTTAGAAAAAAAACACGCGAGCTTGACGTAATGGTGTTTTAGTAGCTTGGGGGATTGTGTATGTATTCATTTATTTATAAAGAAAACTCGCAAGCTCGGTGTTATGGGGTTGTAGCAGCTTGGGGGATTTTTTAAAATTTATTTATCTCCGAAAAACTTGAATGAGCTCAGAAGATTTTTTTTCATTTATTTATTAATTCAAAACTCGCGAGCTCGGCGTTGTAGAGTTGTAGCAGCCTGAAGGTTTATGTATTTATTCATTTATTTATAAAAAAAAAACTCGCTAGATCGTCGTTATGGGGTTGTAGCAGCTTGGGGGATTATCTAATTAATCATTTATTTAGAAAAAAAACACGCGAGCTTGACGTAATGGTGTTGTAGCAGCTTGGGGGATTGTGTATACATTCATTTATTTATAAAAAAAAACTCGCAAGCTCGGCGTTATTGGGTGGTAGAAGCTTGGGGAATTTTGATTAATTTATTTAACTCTTAAAAACTTGTAAGAGCTCAGGAGGCGTTGTTATTACCAGAAGCCCCAGATGTCTGTCTCGGCCCCCCTGGAGTCAAAACTTCCTATAGAAATCGTTTCCGAGGCATTGTAAATACCAGGTGCTCCGGGTGTCCATCCTGACCCCTTTGGAGTCAAAACTTCCTGGGGATATCATCTACAAGGCGTTATAATTACCAGTCCCTTTGGAGTCAAAACTTCCTGGGGAAATTGTCTCCGAGGTGTTATAATATATAAACCAGGTGCCGCAGGTGTCTATCCTGACTCTCCTGGAGTCAAAACTTCGTGTAGTAATCGTCTCCTAGGCATTCTTATCATCTGGTGCACCAGGTGTCCGTCCTGACCCTCCTGGAGTCAAAAGTTCCTGTAGAAATCGTCTCCGAGGCGTGTTAATTACCAGGTGCCTCAGGTGTCTGTCCTGACCTCTTTGGAGTCAAAACTTCCTAGGGAAATCATCTACAAGGAGTTTTTATTACCAGGTGCACCAGGTATCGATCCTGACTCTCCTGGAGTCAAAACTTCCTGGGGATATCATCTACAAGGCGTTAAAATTACCAGGTGCCCCAGTTGTCCATCCTGATTCTCCTGGAGTCAAAACTTCGTGTTGAAATCGTCTCCTGGGCATTCTTATCATCTGGTGCACCAGGTGTCCGTACAAACACACTCATTCAGAAAAAACTTTATTTTTAATATTGCCAATGTGCACCTCCAGCATCAGGTCCCCAACACAACCACAGCACAATTATTATCAACTCACAGGGCACACCACAATAATTGAAAAATCTTTGATGATGATGATCATAAAAAGACTGTAGAAATTATTTATTTCAGACTCTTTTATTGAAATTAAACAAAATAATAATTATAAATTCTGCCACTTATTTAATATATAATGAAAATAAGGGTCTTCAGTACTGTTTTTTCTATGACAATTACCCCACTATTTTTCAATGTTAATTTTAACTATGTATTTATGGTTTGAGATGACGCAGCATGATGAGGTTTCCTTATAGTTAATATTAAATTATCGCAATTCTTTGATCTGATTTTTTATGTAAATTGAATGTAAAATTTAAGAATTAACAGCACGCAAACCTTTTCATTTTGACAGTACTTAGGAATTATTAGAATTGGTTGTGTTTTATTGAAGTTTGTCTGCAAAACAGACAATATATACACCTTTTATTTGGTCAGAAAACAGCACGAATAAAGCACCGATAATTGGTTGGTGACCGAAAAATGATTTTAAATAAGTTGTTACAATACTAGGATCATAAATATTATCAAATTTATGCTCTGAAGGTTTAAGATTGGCAGTTTTTTTACAAAATCTTTTCACGTTAGAATCAAAGCCTACTTCTTCAGTCGTTATTAAATAAATTGCTGATCTGTAAGAGTTATATGTACTTTAACTATTTATTTTTTCAAACATAAATTTAAAAACTTAATAATTTTAATTATTTCAGCGTTAAAGGGGCCAATTTTTTCTTTTGTACAAAATTCAGACCAAAGTTACAAAGGTTTATGGTTTTGTCGTAACGTAGCCAATGATAGAGAGGCAATCATAGTGTCAATAGCTGCTTCTGGCATTCCACGCTTTATGTATGCTCTCCTGATAAAATCACGGCTGCTAATATAAGGGATTTTCACGTCAGACACTCCTTCTTAAAAGGAGAAGAAATTAATTTTTCATTTGTTTCAAATCTTATCATTTTATAAATTCGTAAATCTGTAAATATTGAAAACTATGCTTGTGTAGGCCAGTAAGACACAACTAAGACACCTTTAGCTGTATCATGTCAAATTTTTCTCAAAATTTTTAAAATTTATAAAAAAGTTGGAAATGTATGAAAAGATACATTTGACCATGATAAAGTGAAAGCATCAATTGCAAAAGTTTCAGGATCAGGGAACCATGAAACAAATTTCTCGCATTTATTAATTAATTTTAGAAGCAAATGTGTCTATATCAAATGGACCAAAATCATTCAAAATGATTTCAAATGCATAATCTGCAATAGAATATTCGGTTTCTATCGACATGATTCTAGATTGTTCATCAGCGACTACATTATCTGACGACTTTGTGTAAGAAGCAAAAACGTATAAATTTCTTTTTTCACACCATTTCCAAATTTCTCTACTTAAATTTGATAGTTCAGGAAATGGAATGCGGCCCATTTTGATAATATAGTTTATAGCAGTTGTATTGTCGATTCACAATAAAATGTCGCAATTTTCTAAATTTTCCGCAAAATATTTGAGCCCGTATTGAACAGCTTCCAATTCCAGATAATTTATATGGTGAAGTTTTTCTTCAGCACTCCAAAAACCATATGATTTTCTGTTATCACAACAAATACCCTAACTAGTAAGAGATGCGTCCGAAAAAATTGTAAGTTCAAAATTTTTGTCTCTTATTTTATTTTTACTGAAAGGTATTTTTTCTATCAACCATTCCAGATCCTCAAAGATATCATTTGAAAAATTAATTTCTTATTATAAATATCATTGGATTTAATTAGTGCTAAGTACTTGCATCTTTCGAAATTTTTTAAGTATATAGATTACTATAATTTATTGCTGGAGAAGCAGCAACTAAATTACCAACGAATTGAACCTATTCCCTAATTTTACATTTAGATTTTTCCTTATACATTTTTTCATCCGTTAAACTTATTGAATAATCAATTGAATGAAATGTAAAACCAAGGTAATCTTATTTATGAGATAGATTTAATTTACACTTTCTCAAATTTAACACAAATCCAAGTAACTCATGTAATTTTCTAGTTTCATTGATGTTGTTTAAACATTCGATTAGAGTTCTACCAAAAAATAATATTCAAATAGAAAACTGGTCTGAATTTTTTCAATCTTAAGTATTGAGCAACCAGTTTCAATATTTTTGTAAAAATATAAGGAGAAATGTTTAAACCAAATAGAAGGCTACAAAATTCATATAAGGTGTTCTCAAAAGAAAATCTCAAATATTTTTTGCTTTCTGTATCGACTAGAAATTGGAATTAAGAAAAAAGTATCTTGCAAATCTATAGAACCAAGATAATAATTTTTCTCTAAAAGAAATATTACTGTTTTTCTGTTTTCCATTTTAAAGTGTTCATTTTTTATTAATTTATTTTGTAACGTATGCGTACCTAGATTTAATCTAATTTTTGTACTAAATATTTTCTAGCAGCATGAAAACCCCTGAAAGTTTAAGAAAAATAGACGCAGGGAACCGGATGGCCCTTTTTATCACTTGCAGGTGCCCGGGAGTAAACACCGGATGTTCTTATCGCTTCAGCATGAGGCACGGGAGTTTTCCGCCGTGGGAAACTCACGAATGCAACGCTACGTTTCTCTCCTAACAGACAAAAAATATTACGTAGAAAATCTTTGTGAGATTTTTTTTATAAGTATTCGCATATATTTTCTAAAATTTAATGTAATCTTAATTAAATTAAAACTTTTAATTTTTAATATTCCGAGTTAGATAGAAATGAAACTTGACTGTAATATTTTATTCCTGTCGGTTGGTTTTTATATCAATAGAATCATTTAATTAAATTACAAACGCTCAAATTATAAATTTTAAATTTCACTAACAAACATTACCGAAGACTTTATTGATATATATATTTCCACCACCATTTAACTAGGGAATTTTTCTTTTTATATAATAACTATAACTAACACCGAAATTTGATTTTTTCTTTTTGATTTTTGTAATGGAACTGACTTTGATATATTTATTTGAAATGGGTTATTTATTTATTGATTTATTTATCTATTATCTATTTATCTATTCACTCATTCTCTTATTTTTATCACCCCCTCCAACTGAAAATTCAAAGTCATTTTCATCCTAGTCACGTAAGTGGTGAGAGAGAGAGAGATTTGATTTGATTTGATTTTGATAATTTTATTGAATGTACATTATGTTGTACAAAATACAAAGATGATCAACTAGTAAACCATCAAAGGTTAACAATAGTAAAATAATAAATAATAAAATAATAAAATGAAATAAAATAAACATGATAATAATAAAATAATGAAAATAATAAAAATAAAAATAAAGGTTTACATCAAGATATAACAATATTTGGTAATCTACTTTAACAAAATTTAATTTAATTCAAACTAAACCATTGCCTGCAAAATGTCTTTGCAAATCAGCCATCAGTAGCAAAACAAATCCTCACACCGTTTAAGCACAGGTTGATCAGCGGCTCAGAGTACTCAACCTTCTCCCTCGGTAGTAAAGATGCGTGATTTAATAAGATGTTTAAAGGTTGCAAATGATGATGCCTGGCGAATATGAAGGGGTAAACTATTCCAGATGTAGGCAGATGATACATGATAGGAGCGTTTCAAGCACTCTGTGCGGCAGGAGGGAATAATCAGCGCATCCCAAGCGTGCTGATTCACCACCCTCTTCGGACGCGAGCTGTGCTTTTCAATAAAAAAATTCGCCAAATAAGACGGAATTCCCGAATTCAGTATTCTATAGAGCAAACAGGCCGCAAAGTAGTCTCTACGACCCGACACTCGGAGCCAGCTCAGCTTACGTCTGAAAGGAGCGATGTGATCGCTCTTCCTAACCCCAAATACGTATCTGATCCCACGATTGAGCACACGCTGCAGCATCAGGTCCTGTTCATCTGAGATATTCCGATAAACAAGACAGCAATAGTCAACGATAGGAAAAAGGAGGGTTTGAAAGAGATGCTTCCGCAGTTCAAAGGTGGTGCTGCGTCTGAAGTGGTTAAGACGGTACATGAGAGAATTAGCTCTGCGACAGACATACCGAACATGATCTTTCCAGGTCAGCTTGGAATCCAGCACCACCCCCAGACTACGTGTAGACGAGACAAACGGGACAGTGCACTCCCCAAATTGTAGGGTGCGAATACCCAATTCGTCAAAGTCATTGACATAGGACGCGTTACCCAAAATCATGGCCTTAGTCTTGCCAGCATTCAAAAACAGCCCATTCGCGGCAGCCCAGTCCGCAACATGCACAGCACCTCGGCTCAGTCTGTCCAGAATGGTACGTATATCCTCGACTCGGCCTCGCACGTAAATCTGAAGATCGTATAAATTATATGACAAACACCAGGACCCAGACCCAGGGCGATGTCAGCGACAAACAGAGCAAAAAGCAGGAGTCCCAACACAGAGCCCTGGGGCACACCCTTATTGAGGGGACGAAAAGAGGTGAAACTCCGGTCCTCAGCCTTCACCGCTTGCGAGCGGCCTGATAAATAGGAAGCAATCCATTGCAAAACCCTGCGCGAAAATCCAAGTGACTGTAGTTTCTCGAGTAGCAATACGTGAGAGACCGAGTCGAAGGCTTTGCTGAAATCAAACAGCAACAGTGCAGTCACCTGTCTCCTGTCCATGCCCTCTCGGATGTCATCTGTAAGTTTCAGTAGTGCAGTCTGAGTACTGTGCCCTGCTCTAAAACCTGCTTGATGTCCATCCATCAGTCTCTGCGATTCAACAAAAGAAGAAATCTGGTCATGGACCAGCCTCTCAAGTACTTTCGACAAAAAACAAAGCAGGGAGATCGGACGGAAATCATTCAGGCAAGATGGAAAAGGAACTTTGTTGAGAGCTATAACAATAGACTCTTTCCACCACTCAGGGAATGTTGATGTGGATAAGGAAGTATTGAAAATATTGTGGATAATAGGGCCAATGGATGGGAATGCTGTTTGAATGAAGCTCTGCGGAAGAGAGTCAACGCCCACCGATTGAGATGCCGACTGGCTAACAGCAGTAGCGATTGCTTCCATTGTCACAGCAGAGAAATCAAAGATACCATCATCTCTCTCATTTTCCAAGTTTTTTAGAAAATGAGAGAGATCCGGTGCTGAGGCATCAAACAAAACAGAGGCAAAGTGAGCGCTGAGGTCTTCCACAGAGAATGCACCCAAGTTGGAATCAGGACTAGGAGAGATGCCAAGGTGTCTAAGTTCCTTCCAGAGCTGTTGAGGGTCAGAGATGTCCTTGAGTCTGCGGTAGTAAAAGTTGAGTCTTGCAGACTCAATCTGCTCATGAGCAAAATCACGTGCCTATCTATATAAGAGTTTTTCAATATCAAGTCTTGAGCGTCTGTAGCGTCTGTAGAGTCTATCTCTCTCGGATATCAATGAGCGATAATAGGTGGTGAACCACGGATGGCGATTCTTCCTAAGTTTGAGTGTTTTTAGTGGAGCAAATACGTCAAGAGCAGCATACAGATTAGCATACAAACAATCCAACCTCGCACTAACAGAGCTCGTCCCATCCGTGACAACTATAACCAGTCACATTTAAGCAAAAAATCGTTCAAAGCCTCAGCATTCACGGATTTAAAGTCACGGTAGGTGAAATCATTAGTCTTCAATTGTGGCGTTTGAATGTCAAGAGAAGCAGTCAGTAAGTCATGCCCCGCAATAAATGGAGTATCGGTCTTCCAGTATTCAGTCACAGTATCAAGAGCATCGACAAGACACAGGTCAAGCCAGGTATCCGAGTGAGAGGTGTGGTGTGTAGCCCCATATGGCACAGAGAATAATGAGTTCTCCTCAATAAATTTACGCACAAAAACCGCATCTGCATCTGAGTCTGACAGCTGGTCAGCATTAAAGTCACCGAGGATAACTTTGGAGCCATTCTCGTGCATAGTATCACGCAGATCAGACACAAAATTGGTACCAGAGAGAGAGAGAGAGAGAGAGAAGAAAATTTTCTTAAGCCAATTAGAGGATAGAAAATCTAAGCCGACGCAGCCGCCTCAAGGGACACAGCAATCCCCACCAACTTTCCTTATCACTGCCTCCAAAATCCTGCACTTCCTCATAAATACTGCACCGAGGAAGCCCAGCTCAGTTGTAGACATCCTAGTGACCTGTACTCATCAACTTTCGAGTGACTTAGGCACTTTTCAGTTGTTATTTAATTAATTTAGAGTGACTTAGGCGCTCCTGGTTGGTTAAGCTAAGGGTGACTTAGGCACCTTTCTTTATTCTTTCAAAATTTTCAATTCTTATTTCTGAGTGACTTAGGCGCTCTGAGGTAAAAGTTTTTTTTGTTTTTCTCCTTGAATTTTTGGGTGACTTAGACACCTGGTATAAAGTTTTATCGTGCACTTCCTAGGAGTGACGTGGCCTCAACCCTTAAGGCACTTTAGACCCCAAATCAAACTCTCATCTCTCTCTACCAATGTAAGTGAAATACAAAAAAGGTATAAGGGAACGGAGATTGTGAAGGGCCCTCCCTCCCATAAAGATCAACGTAGTATTTGTATCAAATTTTCGACCCCCGCCATAAAATCACGTGATTTTTTTTACGATTTCAAATTGTAAATATGAATACTACTAGTTTTTTAAAAACATTATTTTTTAAGTTTTAATTTAATGATTTAATACCAGGGGCGCAACAACTCCTTTCAGCTAGGGGGTGTCCTGAGCCCCCCCCCCCTCCCCAATAAACTGACGTCGAGAAAAAAAAAAAAAAAAAAAAACGCGAATTCAATAAATAGACTGGTTAATCATCCCCCAAGCTCTAAACCCCCAAAACACTGTGCGTAGAGTTCAATGAATAATCTGATCAGCTATCTCCCAAGCTCTAAACCTCCCAAAACCTTGGGCGTCGAGTTCAACGAAAAGACTGATCAGTTGGTAACCAGAGTTTTGGGAGGTTTAGAGCTTGGGGGATAACTGATCAGTCTTTTCGTTGACCTCGGGCGCCCAGGGTTTGGGGGGTTCAAGACGTGGGGGATAGCTGATCAGTTTATTAATTGAACTCAACTTCGAAGAAAAAACTGATCAGTTATCTCTTAAGCTCTGAATCCCCCATAACCCTGGAAACTCAAGCTCAATAAAAAAACTGATCAGCTATCTCCCAAGCTATAAACCACCCAAAACTCTGGTTACTGAGTGGAATAATTTTATAAGTGAAGCATACTTTATATTTGAATATCAAGTCCATAAAAAAGTGTTTTTTTTTTTTTTTGTTCCACAAAAAGGTTGTGGTGTACTTTTATATACATCACTTGGGAATATTACAAAATAATAAAAAAATAAAATAAAATAAAAAAAATAAATAGCCAATAAACAAACAAAAAATTTTACACTTTTCTCGAAATGTGTCTGCTTCTTAGAAGCATTTAATTTATAGTTAAAAAAAAATTTGTTGATAATGTTGCAAACGAAGAGTTCACCAATAAGTAAAAATTTATAGCGTTTTACTAATCAACCACGCCATTTTGGAGTTAAAAATTTCAGATTTACAACTTCATGATATAATTGCACCAGTTCAGCGTAGTTAGGTATCGTTACAAAATTATTTATTTCGTTAATTAAAATGCACTCATATTTTTGGAATAATTTAACTCGGGCACCCAGGGTCTTGGGGGCTCAGATCTTAGGAGATATCCGACCAGTTTTTTTGTTAAACTCGGGCACCCAGGGTCTTGGGGGTTTAGAGCTTGGGGGATAGCCGACCTTAACGTTCGACAGTAAAATATTATGAATCGAAACATCGATTCATGCACTTTAAGAACCACGTGCCTTTCTGAATCAAAAGCCCTACCCCCCACATAACCTTTCGTAGCCTTTTAATCGCCCCCCCCCTCCCCCCCTATTTGGGCCACGTGGTTTGTGAACGTTCTCTAATAGAAAAAACTCTAAAATGTTTTAACAACAAACGTCTTAACAACAAATTTCAATTTAAAAAGAATCCTTATAAACAAACAACTCCAAACTATATTTTAGTTTAAAATTAAACAACAACTTAATAGAACTATATCTTAGTTCAAATTAAAATAGACTATATTTTAGTTTAAAAATACAAAATAATTAATAATAAAATAGAACTATATTTGAGTTCAAATTAAAATAAACTATATTTTAGTTTAAAAATACAAAATAAATATAAACAAACGTACCTGAAGCGGTCGAGGAGGCGTTAACCTCCAAAGATAAAGCAAATTGGCGTAAAGCTATGAACAAAGAAATTGAATGTTTATTAAAAACCGACACTTGGGAAATTGTCGAAAAACCGAAAGATAGAAAAGCAATAAAGTTAGATTTCGTTAGAAGTAAGTACGATTATTGTTTGTATGTAAATTACTCTACCAAAGATCCAATATATATTTTGATACTCGTAGATGATATGTTGATTTGTTGTAAAAACCAAAAGAAGGTTGATGAAATCAAAAATTAATTGATGAAAATTTTCACTATGAAATATTTGGGTAAAATAAAAAGTTAAATTGGAATTGACATAGATTATAATAAAGATAGCATGTGATGACCTTAAGTCAACAAAATTATATTGAATCTTTGGCAGAAAAGTATGGAATCAATGATGCCAAGTTACATGATACTCCGATGGAGAGTAACTTAAAGTTGGAATGTGCAAAAAATATTGATAACAATTTAAAGTACAGAAATTTGATTGGGGAGCTTTTATACATAAGTTCTGGCACGAGACCAGATATCGCGTATAGCGTGAATTACCTAAGTCGTTTCCAGGCAAGCTTTGATAAAACTCATTACAAATATGCAATGAGAGTTTTAAAATATTTAATTAGTACAAAAACCCTGAAATTGACTTATTATGATAATGAAGACGCAAAGAGAGAGACACTTGATTGTATGGTAGATTCCGATTATGCGGGTGATGTTACCGATAGAAAATCGACAACAGGTTACTTGTACGGGAATATAATTTATTGAAAATCACGCAAGCAAAGTACTGTAACCAAATACTCGATATTTGCAGAATATACTGCTTTGTCTGAGGTTGTGACCGAAATTTTATTTTTAAAAAATTTGTCGAACGAAGTATTAGATTTAAAAATTCAAAAACCGTTGAAAATCTATGAGGATAATTCGGGAGCAATTTCAATTGCTAAATTTGGTAATCTTACTAAAAATTCAAAGCACATAGAAGTGTAATATCATTATGTAAATGAGAATTACGAAAATGGTAACATAGATATTGTGGAAATTGATACAAATAAAAACTTGGCTGATATTTTCACCAAGAGCTTAGGTTGAAGTAAATTTGTTAAAATTAGATGCGAATTCAAATTAAAATCATTGTAATAAGAGTAAGAATATATATATATATATATATATATATATATATATAATCGCAATATGTTTAGGAGGCGTGTTGAAATGTAAACATACAGCTCATAGCGAGTGACGTAAGTGAGCGTGTGAGTGTGTAGGCTCGATCGTGCAGCGCGCGCGAGGTGAAACCAGTCGTTCGTCTGCGTTCGTCCACGCCGCAATAAGATAAACTGAGCTAGTGACACATGTAATATGTAGTCAGCATAAATAGACGTAAAGTATAAAGTTATTATCGAGATAAGAATAATTGTAAGACCAAACTTGTTAATTGTATTAATTAATAATATTACTTTAATAAACTTCATTTATATACAAATAACCTCAGAGTAATTCATTCCGAGCTAACACAAGATCTACGATTCTGCATTACTACAATAGTGATGCAGAATATATAAACTTTTATTAGTTTATTTCAACATTAAGAAACCCAATTATCCTTAGCGTAGCTTGTTATCAAAATTATACGAAGACTTGCAGTACTTTAATTCAGGATATGCCCAATAAATTAGTACTTGGATGGAAATACAAAACTAGTAGATATTTAGTTTGAAATGGAAAGTTTAAATGTAATCAAAGTCTCCAATATCTGTTTCAATTAAAATAAATGTATTTTAATTGAATCCGACTTTAACATTTCTAAAAAAAACTTAAAGTTCAAATCAGAATCAATAATAATTAAAATGATTTTCAAATCGAAAATAATAATAATCTTCTTCAAATTAAATTGTAAATGATTAAAAATTTCACAACTTTACTGAATTTCAAAAATTCTGAGCTCAATATCTCAAAAATTAGCTCGGCTTGGGAATTTATGTAAAAAACCAACGTGTAGGGGACTCAAAAAACTAACTGTTGGCCGAGTTTTCTAAGAAACACGATAACTAGAGGGAACTACCTTAAGTATATAAAAAAAAATTTACTCTAACATGCTTTGTTTTTTTAATAAATTTCAAAGCACTGAAAAGTAGGGTAACCCGACAAAATATCCGAAAAAAAATATCCGGGGACAAAATATCCGAAAGAAAAAATATCCGGCGACAAAATATCCAAATAAAAAAAAAAACATTTAAATCAAAAATCAAAATCACTAAGGGTTATTTTTTAAAACAATGCGCGCCGTGGGGCCCGGAGGGTCCCCGAAGAGGCGCGCCATAAAATTTAGTTCCAAGCAAAAGACGTTGTTTACATTTATAATATGTTTATCAGAAGTCAAAAAGGGAAATCTTTATTACTGCATAAAGGTTTTCTTCATTTTTGCAAAAGAAAAAATAAAAATAGTGTTGTGTGGAAATGTGTTGATAATGTTATTGATAATGTGTTGATTTGTAACGATAAAACATCTAAAGTATTAGCTTATTCTTTGACTACTATATCTGATGAATTTTTTATTTTACTTAAAATGTATAAGATATTTTGTCTTTAGGATATTTTATTTCCGGATATTTTGTTGGAATATTTTGTCCACCGGATATTGTGTCTTCGGATATTATGTCATGGATTCGAAAAGTAGCGATTTTGGTGTTTCATAATTGGGATCTTTACCTTTTTTAATTTAAAAATTTAAAAACTTACCATTTATTCTTCCAATTACACCAACTGGCAATAATCGTTCTACTTTGGGAAAATTTATAGATAATGAGTTATCAGGTGCAACAGAAACTAGTTGAGATTTTTGAATTGAATCTATGTTTTCTCCAAAGTTTGTTGAAATATGTTCAGAATTTTTTTCGATTTCAAGCATGCAGGTTTCTTTGTTTTTTTTCAACACGTCTTTTTCTGAAGAAACAGCTTTTGAAGTAGTTCTTCCGAAAGAATCTTTCGAAGATAAAAGATGATCGTTGCTAATGCTGTAATAAAAAATTATTTTTGAAACTAGTACTAACTAAATTTTTTAAAATAAGAAATATTTAAAAACTGAATAACTGTTTTTTATTAAATAAGTCTTTTTTTATGCCACATCCTTTCCGTGTAAGTTTGATAGCAAATGTGTGACAATTTCAACAGTTATTGACAAGCTTTATTGCTGCCAAGGCTACGGCTCCAATTTCAGTGAGTACAAAAAAAGAAAATAGAAAGAGTGTACTGTTTTCTCCTGGAAGATTTGGTTACACGCCTGACTAAGGTATAGCCCTGAAAAGGACTCGGGGTTGTACTAATCTATTCAATAAGCTTGGTTCAGCTTTTTCCTCCAGGTTGGAGGGAGCCAGTGGTTATGATAGATATCCGATGTTTAATATTCGCTTTTCCACTTGTCACAAGCTTTAAGCCAAGCACTGTTTTAAAATTATCTAAGAGTACGGTCCTTGGATAGCACCATCTAGCAAACACTTCTTCCTCGAATTTTTGTACAACGAGGTCGGTGTCCGGAGATTGAAGAGAAAAAGCCTATGGCCAGCGTAAAAACAGATCGATGACCACCAACAGATGTTCATCATAATTTCTAGTTCGTTGATATGAACCCATTAAATCAACTGAGATGGTATCCCAAGGCTCTGTGGGTTGACGGGGTCACAACTCTGGGTTTTTCTCATGGGCGTATTTTATGCAGGCACAAAGGTAGCACACGTTACCGCACTTCATTTGGTACTAACACCCTCCAACTTCCTTGGGTGTCAAGACGTTGCTAAAGAATGTTGTTGTGCACACAATTTAAGTACAAGAACTTTTTTTGCTTGGAGTCAATATCGGGCTTATTCATCAGCTCTTAACAAGTTGAAGCTGATTGCCTCGTGTCTGGATCTTCTTGCTGTGCTCACCGGAGCCCGTCTAAAAGTGACTCAGCCTGAGCTGGCATCATTCTTTTCACATCCTCGAGCTCGTCTTAGGTATCTTTTGTGTATGTCAGGATAGAATGTCGACGAGCTCGTTTGATTTTCTGTGGCAGTGTTTGATTTTGAAACTGAATTCCTGCAAGAGCACTGACCACCGGTACAATTAATCACGTGAATCTTTTATGCAATCCAGCCACATTAAACACTGACTGTTGGTGTGGAAAAGTAAGTAATTGATCTTCCAAGTAAGGTCGAAGCCTTTTTATAGCTCATATGATGGCTAAAAATTCTTGCTCGTTGCAATGGTATCTCGTTTCGTTTGGAAAAACTAATAATTTTTCGTTTTTTTTTCCTCATCCAGCTGAAACAAATCACAACCCATGCAGACTGACGTCAGTTTGCAAATGGACCTGCAGCTTTAGGAGTGGCCTGCATAAAGACAGTGGATTTTTAAATGCATCTTTTGAAGCAACAAACGTTTCTTGCATTTCTTTGATCCATTGAAGACTTTTTTTTCCTTGCAAAGCGCTTGTAAGTGGTACCATAATTGTAGTCACATTCTTTACGTATTCGTGGAGTCAGTTGCATCCGCCGATGAAGGACTCGAGTTGATTTTTATTTAAGGCTTAGGAAATTCCACCAGGGAGGCGCAGCATTCTTTTCCGGCTTCAAGACCGTTGGCTGTGACCTTGAATCCCACGTAATTTTGCTCGGTTTTTCCAAAACTGCATGTTCCTGAATAGTGGATCTATTAATTTTATTTTTATTTGCCAAATTAAGCTGGTGCAGGAAGGTTGTTAAAGAAATTGAGAGAAAACACACCAGATAAAAACAGTAATAATTTTATGAATAAAAACACAAAGTTAGTGAGCTTAGCATAAAATTAATCTATTATATTTTAAAGAACAAAAAATACAATGTGAAAATATCACAAGTTATGCACAGAGAGTTAGTAAGCATTAATTTCAGCGTAAATGGAATTAGTGAATTTGAGAAACACCAATCTAGGCACAACTCCTTACAATTTTGATTACTCAAAAGTTTATGAGTTAGCTAGAAAATTAAAGAGATTAACAATAACAAAGAATGGCCTTGAAAGGAGAGAGCGATGACCGGAAGAAAGTAAATATGAGTTAGCGATAATATTAATGAGACAAACAATAACAAAGGATGGCCTTGAAAATAGAGAGGCCGTGAAATTCTATGCATGTAGACAGGTTCAAAGAAAAAGGAGAATGCACAGTAAATTAATTACCACGCATTAACTGAAATGAGTGGTTCAAGTAAATCATTGTTACTTGAGCCAGAAAAATACCTGGAGATGTCCCATGAGGGTATCCTGTAAGATGAGCTCTCTGATCCACCAAAGATAAAATTTCTGGTGAATGCACGCCGGCTGCAAAATTGAAAAAGTGGTTGCAATATTATTCATTGTAGTCGCTGAGATGAACTGGATCACACTTCAACAGGAACACACAACAAGAAAAACAACAAGATGAACTCAAAAATACCACAAAAACCCACTTAGTCAGCAAAAAATTCTCTGCTGCGTGCTATGCGAGTAGCGCGAAAACGAGAAAAAAAGCAGAAGGCCCACACAAAGCTGGCGGAGGCAGCAACAGTTGCAGCACCAGCAGTACAGCTCCAAGCTACGCAGATGGCGGCGCGCGGGCACCAGTACCTTATAGTTCTGCGTGATCCAAGAGATGGAACAACACAATCTACTACTCATTATTTTCAGTATGCGATTATGTATCCGGAGTCAAATTATTGTTTGCTTCGTAACACTGCACTTTTCAATTGAACACGTCAATTCAATAACCCATGCATGCTGAGGCGCTCAAAAACCAGAGCTAAATGTTTTAAGTGCTTGGGCCAGTTTTTCGAGAATACAATTCTGTTGTTCATAATTTTTCTGTAAATCTTCCTTAGTCCGTCCAGCACCGCAAACATAAATCTCTCAAAAGTTACCCAGGCCTCCCTTGACCCTGAAAGACATGACTCGGAATACCCAGGTCCTTCCATCTGGCGAGACGAAGGAGGTATACTTCTTGCTTTCTGGATGCATCGGTATTTGCCAGTATCTGCTTTTCAAGTCGATCACCGAAAATACCTGCGCGTCGACGAGATCTCGCAGAGTGTCAGGAATACGTGAAAACTGTCAGGCGGTAACTTCAGTTATTGAACTTGATCGTTTGTAATTTACATGAAAACGATATTTTCCATCTTTTTTTTTGCTAGCACTATCGGTGAACAGTACGGTGACATGCTAGGTTCAATGATGCCAGCTGCAAGCATTTCCCGTACTTGCTCCTCGATTTCTTTTCTTCAAAATATGGATAACACAGCAGACGGAACGGTTGCTGTGTAGTCACCTTGATTTTGTGTTGGAGAAGCTTGGTTTGATTTAAATGCCCATCTGGAGGTCCAAAAATTGACACGTGATTTTTCAAAAGTTAATACGAGGCTGGCTTAAATTCTGGTAGAAAATCTTTAGTAATTTGTTTAAGGGCAATATTAGCAAGAACAACTTTGCGTGAACAAAAGGCCATTAACGCAATGGTTACTCCTTCTTACTTTCCTATATAAAGCACATTTTACACTCAATAAAGTTTAAATTACACTCTTCTTGCCTAAGGAAGGATAGGCCCCAAGCAGGAGTGGCTCGTGCAGTTGATCTGCTATGGTTTCGTTCAGGTTGAATTTTTTACCTTGAATTGATATGTTGAGTTCGGCTGATCCCTCGATTCTCATGGTGATACCGGCGACGGCGAGATTAACGGTCGAGTTTTCGGGTTTAATCGTGACTTCCACTGGTATTTACTCGTATTGCATGTAATTTGGTTAGCAGCTGTATCGATTAGAATTATGAAGGAAGTTGTGGCCTACCGGATGAAGATCCCGCCTTCCACAGATACACTTTCTTCCGTCCACCTGCTCGAGCCCACAATAAAGAGTAGGTCCGTCTTCTACAACCGCTCGGTACCCCAGAGGATGGATTATCTTTTTTATCACCTCACCGTTGCAGGAGAATGGACATTGGAGTTCGACCGAGTGTTGGGTTCTTTAGTCGCCAACCGGAAGGACGAGTCGCTTTGGCCTGATAGGGGCCTGAATTTTTTGAAAAAAACCTTAAAATCATAAAATTCTTCGCTCTTTCCGAGTCTGGCATGAAAAATAGGGGATTCCCATTTAAAAAACTAAAGCTTGGGTTCGGAGGGGCCCAAAATAAGGCCATGGGCCAAAATTTTATGTGCCCAGTTAAGGATATTTGGTACTTTCGTGAGGGGAAAAGAGGGGAGGGGACGGGCACCGCATCGCCCGACTAGACGATTTTATTTTCAACTCATCAGTACTTTGACCCTAATGAAAGAATCATTATGAAAATTTCACACAACAAAGTTGAAAGTCTCTTCTTTCATGTAGTATTAATTTGATGATTGAAGAATATTTTAAAAAATTAGGTAAAATCACGAAAATATAACCTAATTTTCAATTTACAAAACTGTGCAACAAAAGTTTGAAAACTTTAAATTTTTTAATCTCATATTAAAAATTAAGACTTAAAGACATTGTGTACAAATTTTTAGATCAAATTATGCAGTAGAAAAAAAGTAAGAGCATTTCTTGTTCAGTTGCGCATTGAATTTAACCACTGCGCGCTTGTTTTTGCATGTTATCTTTTTCAAATGGTCGGAAAGGTACTATAAAAAATATCTTAAAATTTTCTTCGAGCTGAAATCTACAAATCCCAATAATTATTTTAATGATCTCTGTATTTTTGGAAGAGTGGCAAACGATCAAAGAAAAAAATTGCTTGATTTCCATAAGAGTTTGGGTTAAAGCATTTAAAAAAATACTTTGATTTTTAAAAAAACTAAATCGAACAAAAAAAGGCAAAAAATTCAATGATTATTTTGGTATTAATCATAAAATTGACCCGATCAAAATTGACAAAACGGCTGCATTTTTTCAAAAGTACCAGACATCCTTAATCAGAAACTTTTTAAACAAGAAATTTTTTGAACAAGAAAAATGCGTTTTTTGGAGTTATTAAGCTGATACGGTACTTTTTATACACCCTGTACACTTCTCCGTGTTTCCGGTGTAGCCAATCACGGCATTGGCTGTGCTACGGAGAGGGGGAAATCAACTGTGCGTGAGTACTTTTTACTACACAGATGTAACAATTTGACTCCAAATGAGTCAGGGTGGACACCTGCTTCCTGGTGTTAAGATTACGCCCGGCCCTTGGGATGATTTTTCCAGTGAGTTTCAACTCCAAATCAGGGTGGTAATATGGTGCACGGAATTACGAAATGGTTATTTTTTAAAAGAATTGAAAAATCAAGTATTTCAGTGTGCAACTCATCAAAATGTAAATTTTTCGCAATGCCTTTGGCATTTTGAATAAATTGTTCAAAATTCTGCATGTAAAGTCCTATTTAAAAGATCTCTAAGCTTTAAAACGAAATAGGAGAGACCAGGGAAAGTTGACATACTTTCGAAAGAAACTATAATAACTTGAAATTTCAAGTTAAATCTCAATAAAACTAGGATTTAAAAAATTTTACCTAGTATAGTAAAAATTTTACTTATTTATCTCACAAAGAGAGGCTACACCTTTCGGGTCCCCGATGTTAATGAAATTTTGGGGATCGTTTTATAATATCAAAAAATAAAGAAATCCATCAATAATTCCATTTAATGGGGCCTTGATATCGATTCGCCATATAGCTCATATGGCTTTTTAAGCACTTTTTTGGTTTTTTAGCTAATTTTCCAAAAATTCCTATTCAAAGCCTATTGCACTTACAGAATTCTGCAAACTTGCATTCTCTTTATTTTTTCATTTACTTTTAAGGAAAAATATTCTTGACTTCACTTTTGATGAGTTTGACCCTGTGCTAAGAGGATTTCTAAACCCATTTTTTAGGGTTTTTTGGCTTTTTTAAACTTTGATTGTAAGTGAACACCTTTATGAAAACGATGTCTCAAAATATTTTTTCTCAAAAATTTATAAAAAAACAAAAAAAATGCAAGGTTGCAGAATTCTGTACGTGCAATAAGCTTTGAACAGGTATTTTCGGATAATTAGCTTGTGTAGACACAGAGAGTTTTTTTGTGGTTTTCAGCTAATTTTCTAAAAATTCCTGTTCAAATCCTATTGTTACAGAGCGATCAATAATTTCACTCCGTACATTTAGTCAATCAATAGTTGGTATGGGCTCCGCCTCTGCGAGCCCGTGTGTGAGCGAGAGAGAGAGTACGAGTGTGCGAGAGAGAGGACTAACGTATGCCTGCGCAGCCAGCAGCATTAGGCCGAGCGCGCGCTCAGTATCACTCGAGCCTTCAGCTTGTAACCACAGTCTCGTGCGTTGCCACTGACTTGTACATACTTAAGCCAAATAAATACACTTAATACTACATATCGAATTATTGCACTACAAAGTTCTTTCCTAAACTGTAAGGCTCCTAATCCTGCTCTTCAAGTAACGCAGAACCTACAATTGGTGACCCCGACGTCTTGGGAAGTGCAACACGTGAATCAAGAGATAACCGCCATTCAATTTCTCTTATCTCCGCAGTAAGGCTTGATCGTGCAGGATGCGTTTTTTTCAATCATCGCACCTCACGGTAAGTTTGCCCAGCAAACTATCAGGGCCTCGTACCCTTTCGTAGGTTACTGATTATCTTAGCTATTAGAAAAAAAGAACAAAGTTTTTTTCGTTCACCAGCCGGTCTGCCGCTCGGCAAAAGTTTTTTTGCTCAAACCTTTGTTCTTTGTTCCGCCTCGGCTTGTACGCTCGGCCGCTCGGCGACGACACGTACACCTAGGTGCGTGTAGGCTTCGGTGGACAGCGGTTAGTGCCGTCGCGAAGACACACTACGAAGAAGACTTGCCGTAGCGAAGACGCAGTCTGAAGAGGGCTCCAGGACGTGAAATCTCGCCCACGGTGGACAAACAACTTACCTCACCATCATTGTCCTCTCATCGAGCCACATCTGGATCAACTTTGCTCTCGCCTAAGAAGAGTACTGTATCCTTCAATAGTCAGAGTGAGTAGAGAGAAGAAAGTGAATACCGGGTAATCGAATCGTGTTTAGCTCGTGAGGAATTCGTGGTCGGGCGTGTGTGCGTGTTTTTCTCGTTCACGTCCCCTCCCTTTTTTCTTGCAGCTTACCGCCGTTTTCAGAACGAGCGGTTTCTTTGATAGTACTCTCTTCGTGCTTTGGTATTTGCATCACTCTGTTTTTTTTACTTGTTGTCAACATCTCTCGAGCAAGCCATTAATAAATTTAGGAGAAAATTTTTGTATTGTTCGTTTTTTTTTAGAAACTAAAGCAAGCGACTCACTGTGTGTGCTAGCTTCGTGGTCATGAGCAGGGTGCAGCAAGACTTGTTCACTGTGAGCTTGCCACCACCCATCGGCGCACGTAGGCGCGGGGCCCGCGCCACCGGCGGGGGAAATCTTCAGGATGTCATTGTCGACACGAGTGACTCATCCGGTAATACCATGGCTATTGAGGATCTCCAGCGTCCGATCACTGAGCTGGGCAGTCGTTTTTCCGAAACGACTATCCAGGAGTCCATCGGGAAGGCTCTTGCCTCTATTTTTAATGTCAAACCCAGCCAGGATGATCCAGAAGCGTCGGGACCTGGTTTTTCCGGCATTATGCCCTCCACGGCACCCCCCTTCGATTTTTCTCGGATACAGTCTTCTCTTAACCTTCAACTACTGGCTCCTGGCACTCAGCTGATTGTCGTGCCCTATCTCAATGCCCCGGATCTCGTGCCACAGAACGTCACATTGAGAACCCAAACTCAGACTACGCCGTCTAATTCTTCCGCCTCGGTTGTCCAATCTTCCTCTGCGGGAGGACCTCCGATCGGCGTTTCGACATCCACGTCATTCTTGCCTCAACATCACTCGGCTTCGTCGATGCCCGGCATGCCTTTCGATTTGAATCAATCAAACTCATTTCAAAACCAGTCTTTTCATCCTCTTCGTCACGACCTTCACCCAGCTGGGAAAGATCGTCCTTTCGTATTTAACCAGTTTTCGACTCGTACCCCGGAGTACTGGTTCAGGTTGCTCGAGGAGTGTTTTCAGGATGACGGGATCACGGCCGACAGTGCTCGTTATTGGGCGGTCAGGCAAAACCTCCCGAGCACTGTTAACGTCAACCTGGCCGACACGATCATTCCGCCTCTGAATCGCTACGAAACTTTGAAACAAGTCCTTCTTTCGAAGTATGGCGAAACCGCCGAGGAGAAACTCGATCGTCTCTTTCGCGATTGTGGCCTCGGCGATCTCTGGCTTTCAGAACTCCTAGCTCGAATGAAAGCTCTCGGCGCAGGCCAAGTTGATCCTTTCGTCATCCTGAGGCTATGGGCCAAACGCCTCCCTGACAGCATTTCTTTTGCTGCCGACACTGAGGTATCAGCGCGAGACGAGTTGGCTGCTGCTGATAAGGCTGATCGTCTTCACGCCAGGAATAGGAAGTCCCCCTGCCTTCACATCAGTGCCGTCTCTGAGCCTGCGCTGCTTCCAGCGCAGATCGCTGCTGTGGTCAGGCAAGAGATCCAACGGAGTCGAAGCAAGTCTCGTAGTCGCGGGAAGCCCGACAACCGCGCCAAGTCCCAGGAGCAGGGCATCGAGGCTCCTCGCCTTTGCTTTCCGCACTTCAAGTATCGTGATAATTGTCGCACTTGTCGTGGCCCTCCGTGCCCCGCCTGGAACGACTTCGCGAAAGCTCGAAACATTATGAGTTTCGATGAGTACAGGAAAACAAAGCCCCAGGCAAAAAACTAATTAATCCCGGCGTATGCGAGGCGAACGCTCCGGGCTCTGATTCCCTTCGCCTCTTTGTCATCGATAAACGAACCAACCGACCATTCCTCGTCAACACTGGCGCTCAAGTATCGATCTTGGCCAAAAGCACGGTCCCCGATCATCATGCCGACTCATCTGCCAGCATACCTCTTCATGCCGCCAACGGCACCGAAATCTCAACCTTCGGAATCGTCACCGAAAGTTTTGACCTTGGCCTCCAGCATGAAATGTCTTGGTCGTTTTTCATCGCTGATATTCCTTACTCTATCCTTGGAGACGACGTGCTCCGGCACTTCGACTTAATTCCTGTCTTGAAACGACGGCGCCTTGTCGACAATATAACCCAGTTGTACGTTATTGGTACCCTTCGCGAACCGACCTGCTCTGGTGTTAGCATTGTCGACTCAGCGCACCCCTTTTCTCGACTTCTCTCCGAATTCTCTCGTGTCACTGGCCTCGAGCCGCCTGTGCCTCTGCAGGAGTGGGAAATTTATCATCGCATCATAACCTCCGGCCACCCACGCGCACAGCAATCTCGTCATCTCTCTGACGATCAACTCGAGTTCGTACGGGCCGAGTTTAAGCACCTGTTCAAAGCTGGAATTTGCCGAGTCTCAGATAGCCCCTGGGCTTCGCCCATTCACCTTGTGAAGAAGGGTGACTCATGGCGCATCTGCGGCGATTACCGCTATGTCAACTCCATCACGGTCCCAGATCGTTTCAACGCCGCCAACTTTCGCGACATCACCTGCTCCTTTAAAGGCAAGAAAATCTTCACACTTCTTGATCTAGTTCGGGCCTACCAGCAGATTCTGATCCATCCGGATGATGTCCCGAAAACCGCCGTGATCTGCCCCGTCGGCTTATTTGAGTACCTGGTCATGATCGAGGGGTTACGCAACGTGGGTCAAACCTTGCAGCGTTACTTGTATGCCGCCCTCGGCGATCTCTCTTTTGTCGTAAAACTTTTTTATGACATCGCCATAGCTTCCAAAAACCTCGATGAACACATGATACACCTTCGTATCGTGTTCGAAAGACTACAAAAGTTCCACCTTCGCATCAATTTGGCGAAATGCATTTTCGCCAAACCCGAAATTCCATTCATTGGGCACGTTGTGTAACGGGGTATTTCTAATGAAAAGGGCCTCCCTTAAATAATTAATGGAGTTTCCCGGGCCCTCCCGTTACAAGAAAAATTCTCACACAAACTCTTGGGGAAAACTCCTTAATCTGGGGTCAGGGTTTCCACGGAGAGAAAACCTCCGGGAACGGTTGGTGAGCTAGAGAGAGAAGAAATAAATTAATTACAAAAATTTTAGGTTAAATTTGATTTTTATTCTTGTCTACAAAATTAAAAAAAATCAAGTCTACAATTACAAAAAAAATAAAATTTTAATTTGAGAACAAAGGAATTAAACAAACTATAAAGTAGTCTACAAAATGGCGGGTAACGACGCCGCGCCAAGAAAAACTCTATCGAATTTATAAAACTTTCAATAATATCCAAACAGAATTCTCACTTAGCGTGCAATACACAAAATTTCCGGAAAAACATGCTTTATAAAGTTTTCAATAAAATAAAACAAAAACCTTACGTTACAAAAATTTCAACCAAATTTCTCTGATGCCCAAAATGGCTACTCTCTGTTTTTTCAACTCTCGGTATTGAACAAGAAAGAAATAACCCAAGTCTTCGATTTCCTCTTGTACCTAGCTGTAAATAAAAGAAAAAAAAAATGTCTACAACTCAACTAAAGAAAAATAGGAAAAGGGAACTTAGAAAAAAGTCTACTCAAAGAAACTAAAAAAAAATCACACTCTCAAACACTACCTCAAACTGTGGCTACTGAGAACAGAGTGACGCTCCCCGCGTCTCTCTGACTCGACTTCCTTCCTCACCATCCCCTCCAAACACTCTCCACCAATCAACATAATCAATCCAATTAAGCCTCATTCATACTCGAGGAACAGTCATTTGTCTACCAATCAGACACATTCACGCCACAACACCCAATCACGCTCCCGTCTACAATCTTCCGGTGGCGATCGCCACGCCACCCATAGTACGCGCGAAAATCCGAAATAAGAATAAAAATAATGCACACGAGGCACTCACTGCGTTACCCTATCCCTTGCGCACATACTCTCTCTCTCGCTCTCCCCCATACGCACACATTGTTCGCGCAACGTACACAATACAGAAAAAAAATAATATCTCACTCATGTCCGTGTCTACTGTGGTGAGCGTGCGCGCACGCGCTTGGCGACGCAGTTGCGTCGTCTGCCGACACGCGCCGCGCACCTCCTCCGTCGCCGAAAACTCCCCGACGGAGAATCGGAACCCGTGTGTGGTGTATGTGTGTGTACGTGCGCGCCCTGGGCCGGGAGAGCCTTCCCGGGTGGTGAACATGTGTGTGTGTATATGTGTCGTGCGCGCGCCGGGTGCTCGTGCTGCTGCAACAGCAGCGTCCAGCCGACGGCGATCGTCGCCACGTGGTCGGCTTCTGCTGCGCGAGAAAGTGGCATGGTTATCACCTGGGAAAGTAAACAAACCAATCAATTATTCCATTGTTTCCCAGGTGACGTGACACTGCCAGGTAAGAAAAATAATTTACGAGGGATTCACTCCCTCGCAACTCCCCCCTGCCAAGCCGAAACATACCCGTTATGTTTCGCCTTACAAAACACCTGGCAATGTCCAGTCACCTCTGGAAACCACAAAGAACAAGATTGGTGGTATACTCACTGCTCAGTCTACCTAATTTTCCTCACAATGGTCTACCCGTCTACAGTCCGTCAGTTTACAAATTGTCTACAAAAAAAAAATAACAACACACAAAAAAAAAATAAAGAAATAATAAAAAAAAATAAAAAAAAAAAAATAATATAAGTCCACAAAAAAATTTTATCCGAGTCTTCGACGCTTCAGTTGCTCGTTCTCCCGCCAGACCTGACGAATAATCTCGGGTCTGACATCGTCCGGGAGCCGTTGAGCCATGAGCAATATCTCCATGGCACTCAATACTCTGGGCTCAACCGGATTCATCGGCTCCAGGCGATGCCCGACCGAAACGTCGACAAGGTCGGCCGGAGAAGGAGCGACCGGAACCTCGACGACCCTCACAAGCTCGTCCCCGTTGCCGTCCCGGGTGCGTTTCCCCGAAACCGTTCTGCCAACCGCTGGCCCCGAACCTGGTATGGCCCCCCCTGGAACAACCCCGGCCGCAGAGTCCGGCGTGTCCCACCGAGTCCTTCTTTTGGCTCGGGACATGGCCGCAAACTGATCGACGGGGAGGACCGCCCTCGCCTCGCTGTGTTCCCGATTACGCAGGCGTAATCGGTACGCCGACTACAGCGAGGGCACTCCTCCACCCGAACACCCCTGCGACCGCAGTTATCGCAGAAGGGCCTCACCAGGTAACGGGGTAGCGGCGAGTCTCATGACTCAGGGACCAGCAGCCGAAACAACAATTGGGGGGTGGGTCTATGTGGGGGTCGGTGGCCACGATAGCCAGACCCCCGAACAATCGACCCTCGAGCTTGGCTGGAAGGCCTCGATTAAAAAAAGGTAGGCACCCGTTGGTGGGCGGGTCGTCGACGTCCATCCGAGTAGGAGTCCTAGTCACCTCCGTGGTCTCCGTGGCAGTCGAAACTGGCACGGAGGTCGCGGGAGCGACCGGACTCGAACCTTGAACGGTACGCTTGACGGCCCCCTGCCCCACGGGAACCCGGGGCTGCTCGTCCGTCATCGTCGTGGTCGTCGGGGTCTCGTCTACGGTAGGTAGGATCGCTGGGGAAGGAGCGCGAGGTGGAGAGTGGCGGGGAGAAGGGTAGGACCCCCCGAGACGTAATCATCTAGTGTGAGGTGTCGCCGGGGGTTGTTCTTCTTCTTCTTCTTCTTCTTCCTTCGCGGCGCCGTCTCTTCCGCCTCTCGTTGGGCCTTCTCCCTCAGGTCGTCCTCGTAACCTGCCGGGTAGATATTGAGGCCCGCGTAGACCATCGGGACTCCGTTGGTCACCGTCGGTGAGACAGTGGCCTGGTGCGGGATCTCGTCCCAAGGAATGAGCGAGTCGTTGGGCCCGCTGGACGGGGGTGCCTCTTCCACGAACTCCATGGTTTCACCCCCTTCTGGCAAAACCCGGCCCGCGTTCCTCCGCTCGTAAGCCACGAGCTCTTCCTCGGCAGCGCGGCTCTCGGCTAACGGGTCGAAACCCCCACCCGTCTCAGCGACCACCTCGTCTACGACCTGCCATGGTCCTTGATCCTCCTCCTGTAGAAGTAGAACCTCCACCCCATGGAGGGCTTCGTTAAACGACGAAGCCTCCCTGCTCTCGTCCAAGGAGAGGGGGCCGAGGTCCACTGGCAGGTCACCTTGCGGAGCAATCACCGTTAGTTTTGGGGTTTCTTCACCCTCGGGGGCCTGGCGCATCTCCGCCGGTAAGGAGGCCAAACACTCTTCGGCCACGAGCTCGTCCAACATGTCGTGGTAGTTGTCCTCCGCGAACATGTTGGAGAGCTCCTCTGGCCAGTCGTCCGGTGAGCTGACTGCTTCCGCCATCCTGTGAACAAGTTTTACAACCAACAAAATAAGAATAAGTCTACAATTCATTTTGATTCTTACCTTCCCCGGACTACACAGGACAACACAGTCTACTACTTTACGGACTTTACGTCGACCTGATATCCCTAACCTAAAAATAAAATAAAAGAAAATAATACCCAGACGACACAAGGTTAGTCTACACATACCTGAAAGAAAAAAGAAAACACAAATATACCTGCGACTCGCAGGATCTATGGGAATTTGGAAGTACGCCTGTCTTAAGTCTATCTTACATATATACCTGGCTTTCCGCAAATTGTCTAACACCGTGTCTACACTGGGTAAGGCATACGCTTCCTTGCGAGATACCTTATTAACATCTCTGCAGTCGATGCAAAACCTGCTATCTCCATCGCCTTTCTGAGGCAAAGTTTCCTTGGCTAGGTCTTCCATCAGTCCTTCCTCTCCTGGTGTTTCCTTCACCACTGCACATTCTGCCATTAAGGTTACACCGTACTCTCCATCAGCCCTCGTGAACTGGTGCCGTATGCCACTTGAACCACTTTTCCACGAGCCATCCGCATAGTTACAACAAATCCCGAACGCCTGGATGAAATCCTGCCCCAGGATTATATCATTCGAAATGCCTTTCACCGCTCTGGGCGAAATCTTCTCTACCCGGCCATCTATATTGATATTTAGGTCTAGTTGACCTAAGACCGTCAGATAGTCATTATCTACTTGTTTGAGACTTGTAGCGCAAGGTTTTATTTTCGCTTGAAAATGCTCGGCTACTGACTCCCCCACAATGGACACCGTGGCACCAGTGTCGTGTAATGCTTGAAATGGTTTCCCACCCAACAAGACCTTGAAGAAAAACCTGTTATCTCTCACCAAACCACTTACTTCATCGTCTACTTCCTCAACTGGGCTTCGCACAGTTCCACCCCCCCCTTGACGTGAACTAGTCTGAAAACCTTCAGCTTGTTCACTCACACTTCCAGTAGGGGCTTTGTAAAACCTTCGATTCGGAGACCAGTCGATTTGTTCCACAAATTTCTGCATTGCAACATTTATCTGTGTTAGTTGCTCATCACTTATATTATCCCCACTTGCCAACCTTTCAATTATCTGTCCTATCTCTTCCCCATTAACCTCTATATCACCTTCCCTCCTCATTTCCACATTTTCCAACTCATCCTTTTGTCTACACTCAACGCCGATTTCACCACTAATTTCACCAGCTTTTTCACCGGTAGTTACTTTTGTCTTGTCTACTTTGTCGCTAATACTTTCGTTTACCTCCCTGTATACGATTTCTGTAGGAATTTCACAAAACTTTTCACTTGCAGTTACTCCTGACCTCGTTACTCTACTGCTAATACTTATGTCTACCTCTCTGTCTACATTTTCTTTAGCATTTTCACAGGTCTTTTCACTTCCGTTTACTCTTGCTTCTGTTACTTTATTATCATGATTATTCTCTTTCTGCGTTGGTGTTAGTTCTTCCTCACTCCATTTTATCCCACTCTTACTCTTAGGAATTGCTCCTGTCCTCCTGGCCTTAAAATCATTCACCACTTTCCACACATCCCATTTTTCACTCTCCTCACTCTCACTTTCTGTCTCCCTAAACTCCTCTACCTCCTCACTTTCCTCCTCATCCGTCCAATCTTCTTCCCACATCTCTTCCACCTGTTGTTCCACACCCATCTCTCTGTCTACCTCATTACTGATGTCTACTGTTGTTGTGGCCCCTGTTTGTTGTTTGGGAGTGTTGGGCCACCCGACGCTCCCGCCTTGGCGTTTCCCAGCAAGGCTAAAAACTTTGAACAATTTCCACAGTTTCTCACTGTTACACCCTTTGCCCCACAAACTTGACAACTTGTTGCCTGGGCAATCAATGGGCAACTTTTTGCAAAATGTCCAGTCTGTCTGCATTTATAGCAGCATAGATCTGGGCATTCCCAAATCCGATGACCAGGTTCTCCACAATTACGACAGTTGCCCACTGGTCTTCCTTCACCTTGAGTCTGTTGTTGTCGTAATTGTTGTTGTTGATTTGGTGGCCTCATTTGTTGTTGTCTATTTCCATCTTGTTGGATAAAATGGTTGTTCGGCCAGCCATTTTGATTACCAACGTTGTTTTGTCTATTCATCCAGTTTTGTTGGTTACTTAACTGGTTGTTCTGCCAGCCATTTTGGTTGTTTCCGTTATTTTGTCTATTTTTCCAGTTTGGTTGACTTCCTAACTGGTTACTTTGCACCTGAATACTTGCTACTTCATTTCCCTGTCCTTGAATTGGGCTGTCTACGTTTTTGTTCTTTTTATTTTTCTTTTTCGCTTTCTTTTCCTCCCCACTAACCATCGCAACTTCATTTACTGCAGCTACTTTACTTTTCGTGTTCGTAAATGCTGCTATCGGTATCCGGCATTTGTCTTTGGTTGGTGGTCCTACAAATCTGTTACAATCCTCCTTCTGTCTTTCGTATTTTCTTCCGTAGTGCTCCAAATCGTCTACCGTGTCTACTCTTTTATTATCCAAGTACCACTTGTATTCAGGCTGCAACCCTCTTCTTATTATCTCTATTTGTTCGTCTTCTTCCAGAGGATGCTTTAAATATTTAAATAGGACTCCCAGACAAGTGATGTAGTTTGAGATCGTTTCTCCTTTTCCTTGAGTCCTATTCCTTATTTCATCCATAACCTCATACTGTGAGTATTGGCCAATAAAGTTCCTCTGGAACGACTTTTTAAACTCACGCCACGTTTCAATCTTCAAAATCACCGTGTCGTACCATCTTAATGCCCGATCCTCCATCACACTCGCCACTGCGTTTATTATTTGAGTGTCCGACATGTTACTATTTCGTCTACACCTGTCTAGCTTGTTCAGGAATTGTTCTGGGTTTTCTTTTCCCTCATCTCCTGAGAATTTTAAATTCCAATCTTTTAAGATCCTCACACAATTGATATTGCCAGATTGTGTATACCCATGTCTACGATGTCTTACTGGTGATTGGCTGTCTGATGATGAAACACTGCGGTTTCGTCTTGAGACATGTCTATACTCTCTCGAACCGGATCTACTACGATAATTTCGTCTACGTCTACTATGTTCTCTATCACATCTATGGCCTCCGATCCACGACCCATGACGACGTCCCTCCGATAAAGAAAACGATCGGTGTCGCTGGCCTCGTAGTCTACTATTGACTCTTCTGTGACTCCTTTCTCGTGACGATGAATCCCTTCTCTTACGAGACGGGGATCCGTGACGATTGTGTCGAGTTATGGAAGTTCGTAGTTTACTACTGTGTGAATGTCCATGATGTATTTCTTTGGACCTCGATCTTCGATCTCTTCTTTCTAGAGAACTGTGATCGAGTTCCCGAGATTTAATGTTGACGTGACGTCTTTCCCGTGATGTAGATTTATATCTCTTATGACCTGGTTTCGATTTGTAGTGGTTCTCCCTAGAGGAGGATCTATAACGTTGTCCACAATGACGAGACGACTCATTCTTTTCATTGTTATGAACCTTCTTATTCTCACGCTGTCTAGTTATCTCATCGTCGTTTGTTTCACTACCACTACTTGTACATTGTTTGTTTTGTCTTCTTTCATTGTACAGTTTCTTTTCTTTTCCGAATCTTTTCATCTCTTCCTGTCTACTTTCCATTTTCCCATTTCTAGTACTTCTCTTTACTAGCCGTTTTCTTCGTTTCTCTATCCTACTATCACCTGAATCTCCACTCTCATAGTTTTTCTCTGACTCATTAACATATCCACCAATCAATCTATCCTCTCCTTTCCTCCGGTCCATTGACTTTTCCGTGTGTCTACTTGTGTCTACTTCTTGTTTTCTCAAACCCAAGTTTAATTGCTTGTTTTCTCACTCCGAGTGAACACCGAGTGAAGGAGACATAAATAAGTTTCTCACATCCAGAGGTGGTTGAATTATGGTTTTTCTTAGACCCATTTCATTCATTCTCTTCTTTGTGCCATCGTTCTCTGGGATTGAGTAACTTGTCTTAGATTCTTGTTCTATATTGTTAGCCACATCTCTCTCCAATTGATTTTTCTCTCTATCCTGCGAATCATTATCGTCTCCATCTGTCTGACATTCACTCTCGCTATCGTCTGTCAACACTTTGTCTCCTCTCGTTCCCCGTTTTTGATTCGTTTCTCTCGATTTCCTCTGTCTGTGTATTCTCGTGTCCAGCACGTATTCTTTCGCTGGTTGTTCTTTCGGCTCCATTCCTTCATTGTCTACGGATGGTATCCACGGGATGTCCAACCTCTTTCCTTCCTGGATTAATTCAACTCGTAACAGTCTTTCGCAGTTTGTCTCGAAAGAGCCTGTCGTGCTTACCTTCGCTTTCACCAGCTCTTCCTTCACTTGATCTTCACTCATCGATCTTATTTCATTCAACCTTCTCCTAATGTCACGAGAATTTGTTAATAATCTTCTCATGCTGTCTACATATGTTCGGTATTCCATCTTCTCTGCCCTTCCTCACGAGAACACAACCACAAGAAAGAAGAAAAAAAAAAAAATAAATAAAATAAAAAATTTGTCTACACTCAATCTTGAATCTGAGAAAACACAAAAAAAAATTTTGTGTCTACACTTAATCTTGGACCTCAAAAAAAAAAATTCACTGTCTACTATAGTCTTGAACCTGAAAAAAAAAAAATTTTTTTTCACTGACTCTATTTTTCTTTATTCACAAAAAAAAAATTTTCTGTCTACAATGTTCTTGAACCTGAAAGAAAATTTCCACTGACTCTAATTTTCTTAATTCACAACAAAAAAAATTTTTTTCTGTCTACAATGTTCTTGAACCTGAAAGACAATTTTCACTGACTCTAATTTTCTTAATTCACAACAAAAAAAAATTTTTTCTGTCTACAATGTTCTTGAACCTGAAGAAAATTTTCACTGACTCTAATTTTCTTAATTCACCAAAAAAAAAAATTTTCTCTACAATGTTCTTGAACCTGAAAGAAAATTTTCACTGACTCTAATTTTCTTAATTCAGAACAAAAAAAAAAAATTTCTGTCTACAATGTTCTTGAACCTGTTTCTCAGTAGCTGTTATTTTTATTTTATAAGCTCTTCCTTTTCGTACTACAAATAAATCTTCCTAAAACCTGGTAAAATCCAAAAAATAAAATAAATATTTCAGTTGGACACTAGCCAACAATTAAAAATATAAAAATCACAAAAATATCCCCAAATATCCATCACCAATTGTTAATTTCCATAAATTTACACTCATCCGTTTAAAGTTCAACCTTTCGAAATTTTCCTATGTACCACCTTGGAAAATTCTATTAAGTCCAACTGTCGCGAAAGAAGAAAATTTTCTAATTTCTATCACCGAAAAATTTTCTAAGTCCAACTTTTCGAAATTTTTCAATGTTCCACCTATGAAAAATTCTACTAAGTCCAACTTTCATGAAGAGAAAGAAAAAAAAATTCTAATTTCTATCAACGAAAAATTTCCTAAGTCCAACTTTTCGAAATTTTTCAATGTTCCACCTATGAAAAATTCTACTAAGTCCAACTGCTAAGGAAAAATTCTAAGTTCTCTCGCCGAAAATTTTTCTAAGTTCAACCCTTCCGAAATATTCTAAGTCCCTAGCCTGTCTACCAAAAATTTTCTAAGTCCCTAACCTGTCTACCAAAAATTTTCTAAGTCCCTAACCTGTCTACCAAAAATTTTCTAAGTCCCTTTGTTCTCGAAAAAAAAAAAAAACAAAAACACCTCTAGTCAAACTAAAAAAAAAATAAAAAAAATAATTGCAATAACCGAAAAAAAAATAAAATATTTCCTCTCCTCTCACCAGCTCTCCATGGATTAATTTAAAAAAAAAAATTAACAAAAAAAATTATATTCGGGCGCCATTTGTAACGGGGTATTTCTAAAGAAAAGGGCCTCCCTTAAATAATTAACGGAGTTTCCCGGGCCCTCCCGTTACAAGAAAAATCTCTTTCAAAAACTCTAGGGGAAAACTCCTTAATCTGGGGTCAGGGTTTCCACGGAGAGAAAACCTCCGGGAACGATTGGTGAGCTAGAGAGAGAAGAAATAAATTAATTACAAAAATTTTAGGTTAAATTTGATTTTTATTCTTGTCTACAAAATTAAAAAAAATCAAGTCTACAATTACAAAAAAAATAAAATTTTAATTTGAGAACAAAGGAATTAAACAAACTATAAAGTAGTCTACAAAATGGCGGGTAACGACGCCGCGCCAAGAAAAACTCTATCGAATTTATAAAACTTTCAATAATATCCAAACAGAATTCTCACTTAGCGTGCAATACACAAAATTTCCGGAAAAACATGCTTTATAAAGTTTTCAATAAAATAAAACAAAAACCTTACGTTACAAAAATTTCAACCAAATTTCTCTGATGCCCAAAATGGCTACTCTCTGTTTTTTCAACTCTCGGTATTGAACAAGAAAGAAATAACCCAAGTCTTCGATTTCCTCTTGTACCTAGCTGTAAATAAAAGAAAAAAAAAATGTCTACAACTCAACTAAAGAAAAATAGGAAAAGGGAACTTAGAAAAAAGTCTACTCAAAGAAACTAAAAAAAAATCACACTCTCAAACACTACCTCACACTGTGGCTACTGAGAACAGAGTGACGCTCCCCGCGTCTCTCTGACTCGACTTCCTTCCTCACCATCCCCTCCAAACACTCTCCACCAATCAACAAAAATCAATCCAATTAAGCCTCATTCATACTCGAGGAACAGTCATTTGTCTACCAATCAGACACATTCACGCCACAACACCCAATCACGCTCCCGTCTACAATCTTCCGGTGGCGATCGCCACGCCACCCATAGTACGCGCGAAAATCCGAAATAAGAATAAAAATAATGCACACGAGGCACTCACTGCGTTACCCTATCCCTTGCGCACATACTCTCTCTCTCTCGCTCTCCCCCATACGCACACATTGTTCGCGCAACGTACACAATACAGAAAAAAAATAATATCTCACTCATGTCCGTGTCTACTGTGGTGAGCGTGCGCGCACGCGCTTGGCGACGCAGTTGCGTCGTCTGCCGACACGCGCCGCGCACCTCCTCCGTCGCCGAAAACTCCCCAACGGAGAATCGGAACCCGTGTGTGGTGTATATGTGTGTACGTTCGCGCCCTGGGCCGGGAGAGCCTTCCCGGGTGGTGAACATGTGTGTGTGTATATGTGTCGTGCGCGCGCCGGGTGCTCGTGCTGCTGCAACAGCAGCGTCCAGCCGACGGCGATCGTCGCCACGTGGTCGGCTTCTGCTGCGCGAGAAAGTGGCATGGTTATCACCTGGGAAAGTAAACAAACCAATCAATTATTTCATTGTTTCCCAGGTGACGTGACACTGCCAGGTAAGAAAAATAATTTACGAGGGATTCACTCCCTCGCAGTTGTCAGCGCAGAGGGTATTCGCCCTTGCTCAGAAAAGGTTCGTGCCATCACTGAGTTCCTGAAGCCTGAGACTCTGGTCCAGCTTCGCAGCTTCCCTGGTATAATCAATTCCTACAGGTCATTCCTCAAAAAGGCTACGGCAATCCAGCACCCGCTGATTGCTCTCATGCATGACGTCAAGAAAAAGGACCCCCGTCCTGTCCCGTGGTCCCCTGAGACCGAGAGAGCTTTCGCAGACTGTAAAAAACAACTCGCAGAGTGCGCGCTGTTGGTCTACCCGGACGATAAGGCTGAGATCCGCTTGATCTATGATGCCTCTGACGGGGCGATCGGTGCAACCTTGGAGCAGCGTAGTTCACCTGCGTCTTTCTGGCAGCCAATTAGTTTTTTCTCCAAAAAACTAACCCCGGCTCAGATGGTGTACTCAGTCTTCGACCGTGAACTGACTAGCATTTTTGGGGCACTTAAGTATTTTCACTACTTCCTTGAAGGCCGTCAGTTCGACGTGTTCACTGATCATCGAGATTTGAAATATGCGTTCGTTAACGACCCGGCTCATGCCCCTGCTTGGCGTCAAAGGCAACTAGCCTATATATCGGAGTACACGACGTCCATCCAGTACATTCCTAGGCGCGAGAACCAAGTCGCCGATGCTCTTTCTCGTGTTGTGATTCCCGACAAGCTCGAGTCTTTCACGACTTCCGCAACTTTGAATTGGAGTGCCCTGTCCTCGGAAGTAGCCAAGTTTCATCAGGTTCAGGGAATTCTGTCTAACATCGATGCCTTCAGACTACCAACCATTTTCTCCCTCCAGAAGCTTGCCTCCGGCCAAGCCACAGACGAGCAGCTCAGGGGAATTTTCGACGACCCGACCCACCCATTGAAGCTTATTCGCTTGTCAATCGGTGAGAATCATACACCAATCTTCTGCGATACTTTTGACTCTACCATTCGCCCGTATGTGCCAGCCCAATTTCGTAAAACCGTGTTTGACTTGGTCCACGGCCATTCTCATCCTGGACCTAAGGTCTCCGTTAAACTGATCCGTCGGAGCTACGTGTGGCCGAATATGGCTCGCGAGATTGCCCTTTGGTACAAAGCCTGCATGCCTTGCCAGCAATCGAAGGTCACGCGCCACAACAAGTTCCTGCCGGGCGAATTCCCTGTCCCCGATGGTAGGTTTACACACATCCTCATCGACCTGGTCGGCAGTCTCGTCAAGAGCGAGGGCAACCTATACGCCTTGACCAGGGTTGATCGCTATTCTAGGTGGCCTGAGGCAGTGGCTTTGCCCGATATTGAGACAACAACAGTAGCCAGGGCTTTCTTCGAAACTCGAGGAGCTCATGAAGGATCTGGCAGAGTGCAAACAAAGGCTTGAAAACCTCAAGGAGGTGTCTGCTGCGGTAGATAACCCTGAACTCTTAAGCAAAGTTCTCAGCCTCGAGCAAAAGAATGCTAATATGACAAACCGAATATCTGCAGTCTCCAGAACCTTCTCGGAGTTACTGATCGGTGGTCTGACAGCTCCGCCCAGTGCTAACCTCAAGGCTCTTGTTCTTGCTGCCCTCAAAACGGTTCATCCCGATATTGAAGCACGAAACATCGTGAGTGCACGTCTGCTTTTAAACAGACAGATTAAACTGTCTGATTGCCAATCTACATGTTGCTCTCGATATAGCTGCCCCACTAAAAACGGCCTCTCAGTTTTTTCAAGGTCTGTGTACAGAAGAAATTGATAATGGCTGCTTTGAATTTTCAGCGCTAAGTGTACAGGATGTTGTAAATGCAATCAATGGGTCGACATCACAGGCGGTGGGCGTTGACCGTCTACCGCAAAGTTTCATCAAATCTGCACTACCTACCATAGCTCCATTTATCAGTTCCATTTTTAACCAATCACTATCAACAACCAGTTTCCCTGATCAATGGAAGAAATCGCTCGTGCTTCCACTTAATAAAACTCCATCACCAATAACTCTGGGTGATTTTCGACCGATCTCACTTGTCTGTTTCTTATCTAAAGTTCTCGAAAAACTGGTCTTTGACCAAATTTCAACATTTATGGAGGTTGAGAGTGTTACGCATAGTCTGCAGACTGATTTTAGGCCAGGTTCAAGCACTCAGACTGCACTTCTTAAGCTAACAGATGACATTTGTACGGGCATGGACAGGAGACAAGTAACAGCACTACTATTGTTTGATTTTAGCAAAGCATTTGACTCGGTCTCCCATACAACCCTACTCAGGAAACTCCAAACTCTAGCTTTTTCTCACAATGTCCTTAGGTGGATTGCATCTTATCTGTCCGGTCGCTCACAAGCTGTGAGAAAGGAGGCAACAGATGAGACCTCTTTTCGTCCTCGTAGTACTTCAGGGCTCGCTACTAGGTTCCCTGCTTTTCTTATTGTTTATTGTGGATATTGCCAATGTCATTGGCCTTGGTGTACGCCACATAATATTTGCTGATGACCTCCAAATCTACGCCCAAGGTCGACTCGAGGATCTAAGCGAGATCTTGTCAAGGCTGAGCAGAGCAGCACAGTTGGGCAGCCAGAAATGGCTTGAATCTAAACGTCAGCAAAACGAAAGCGATGATATTTGGAACCCCTTTCAATATTAACAAGTTCTTGGAGCTTGGCATTGACTGCCTTCATTTCGGACAGTCATGTGTTCCATTTGTCTCATCAGCACGTAGTCTGGGTGTGGTTCTTGATAGCAAGCTGGAGCATTTGAAGTATATTTGCAAGAGAGCTCACTCCCTCATGTATAGACTCTACCATTTCAGACGCATCACCACCCTCAATCTACGCATACATCTCATCTGATCACTACTTTTTCCTATTGTAGACTACTGTTCTCTTGTTTACTGTGATATCTTTGAGGAGCAGAATCTTCAGCTTCAGCGCATCATGAACAGAGGTATCAGATACATCTACGGAATTAAAAAGAGTGATCATGTTACTCCCTACAGACGTAAACTTGGCTGGCTTCGGGTTGAAGGTCGGAGGAGCTATTTCTGTGCTTGTCTTCTATATAAGCTACTTCACTCGAAGATCCCATCGTACTTGGCCCATTTCTTCATTGCTCGAGTCAGCACACGCCCTGATAGAGAAGTCCATAGAGTTCTGGTTGTTCCCAACTGCCGCACAAACTGCCTCCAAAACTCCTTTCACGTCTCTACCACGTATTCATAAAATGCTCTACCTCCCAACATTCGCTCAGCTCCTACCTTACCTATTTTCAAACGCCTCATTAACACTCATATTTTTACCACAGAGGGTGGAGAGTAGCTATCTGGTCTCAACACTAGTCATGCAGTCGGAAACTTGGTGATTGATAAAAGCCAGTCAAGGCCAGCTGTGATATGTTCCTTACCGTACTAAGTGAAGTGAAATGTGATGAACTCTCAAATTTTTCAAGTTACACTGAAGAATTTATAATGATAAACTCTAGATGGTATACCTGTTATTATAAATGATTACAAATTGTTATTGTTATTGCAAATTATCCTTATTTTCATCCTTATTCGTATTCTTAATTTTATTATTAATTACTTATATTTATATATATATAGCTTTATATTTATCACTTATAATTATGATCTCAAAGCATCTCTGTATAGAAAGCTTACTTGTTAATTTATTTTTATTTAACTACTTTAACAATTTATTACTATTGTATTACTTATTTTTTTTTGTACAACATAGTGTACAATAAATAAACTTATTCAAATCAATCAAATCAAATCAAATCTCTGCTGCTGACGCTATTAGCATTTCTCTTGGCTATCGCTCTCTCTCTTCTTTCAAGGACATACTCTATTGTTTGCTTATCGCATTTATATTCTGACTAGCTCATATTTACAAGTCGAATTAATATAATTCAATTTGAAAGTAGTTTTGTACAGAGTGGTATTTCTCCAATTCAGTAATTTCATTTACACTGAAATTATTATTCAACTTTAATCACATATTTAAATTAAATTTTTGATCTTTTTTTTTTGTATAAATTAATCTGTATGAAAGCCACTGTTATTTCGTAAAGGGTGAAATTTATTGTAATTTATCAATAAAATTGTTATTGTTTTTTATCTGGCGTGTTCTCTCTCTTCTGTAAATAACCCTCCGCTACCAGATTACTCTGGCATAAAAAATAAATAAACTAATAGACTGGTCAATCTGGAACATTTTGTTCACCGTCAGCGACAGCAGCAGCGCCAGCCACCCCAAGCTGCGCAGACGGTGGCTCGAGAGCACCAGTACCCTGTAGTTCCAAGAGATGGTGCCATGCAGTCTACCAACTTTTGATTTTTGATTGACTATGTGTACGGAGTGAAATTATTGTTCGCTCCGTAACACCTGTAGCACGTACAGAACTCTGCAAGCTCGCGATCTCTTTGTTTTTTCATGAAATTTTGAGAAAAAATATTTTGAGACATCGTTTTCATAAAGTTGTTCACGTACAATGAAAGTTTAAAAAAGCCAAAAAACCTTAAAAAATACTTTTAAAAATGGGAGCAGGACAAAACGTCAGACGACAAAAAGTCAGAACGACAAAACGCCAGATGACAAAATGTCAGACGACAAAATATCAGAACGACAAAACGTCAGATAATAATAACACCCATGTAATAAACGACAATTCAAAATCAACAATTATTAACTGTGGATCTAGTCCTTGCGTCATTTCACATAACTGTCTGAGAATAAGTTGAAAGGTCAGAACGACAAAACGTCAGATAATAGACACAAAAATTTTATTTTTTTAATATAACTATAACAAATCTTTATTTCAAACACTTTTATTATTACAACAAATTTAACTTTACAATTTTTTTTACAAACATTCTACAGTATATCATAAAACTCAAGTGATCATATACAGTATATCATATAATTCAAGTTCAGGGGGAAATACTTATTACGAAGTATCTTTTGATTTTGAACAGTGAATGAAAACAAACGTGAGAAAAAAATTGATTTTTAATAAAACACTAACGGGATATTTTTTACAACAATGCGCGCCGTGGGGCCCGAAGGGCCACCGCAGAGGCTTGCCATAAAATTTAGTTTAAACCAAAATCTAGTTCGAAATTTTAATTTGTTTTAGTTGCAATAAAAACATAAAGTTTATGTCTCTTATCTGACGCTTTGTCGTTCTGACGTTTTGTCGTCTGATGTTTTGTCGTTCTGACGTTTTGTCGAGGACCCTTTAAAAATCCTCTTAGCACAGGGTCAAACTCATCAAAAGTGAACTTAAGAATATATTACCTTGAAAGTAAATGAAAAAATTACGAGAATGCGAGTTTGCAGAATTCTGTGAGTACAATAGGCTTTGAAAAGGAATTTTTAGAAAATTAGCTAAAAAACCAAAAAAGTGCTTAAAATGCCATATGAGTTCCATGGCGAATCGATATCAAGGTCCCATTGGACGGAATTATTTCTTTATTTTTTGATATTAGAAAACGATCCCCAAAGTTTCGTTAGCATCGGTGACCCGAAGGGTGTAGCCTCTCTCAATTGTAAAACCTAAGTATTTCTTGACTGGTATATAATGGGTTTTTATCATATTCAAACAAATACAAAGTTACTGTCAACTCAAACGAAACAAAATATTTTGATGGATATGGAAAGACGACTTCAAGAAAAGTGAAAAAAATGCAAAATAAAATTATTTATAATAGATTTTTGAGGTTTTGTCAAATGAGCACTTTTAGCACTGATCACCCACTTAATTGTTTCAGAAAGAAAAAAATAAATTTTTTTTCTTGGCGTTTTATGAGAAATTTTGATCTCTTTATTTAAATAATATCAACCACGCTGATATCAGTTCATTCTTATCAAAATGGCAGCGAAAATACTAAAAAAAAAGCGTTTAATTTTGGTTAAAATTGAAAGCTTAATGACAAAGCTGTTTTGCCCGTAGATCACACAAATAAATTTCTTGGGACCTGAATATATGTAAAATTTTATTTTTGAGTACCAGGTAACAATGACAAAATCTTCAGAAGATTAGAAAAAAATCATAGAAAATCCTGCTTTTAGGACGTAAACTGTAGGGTGAGCCGAAAATGCAAAATTTTTTAATCTTAATAAACCTTGGGGTCTTAAAAGCTGCTTAAAATTTTCGTAGACCCCAAAAACAGATTTTTCAGGTCACCCCGAGCCTCTGCTTAAGTTTTGATGAATTTGATATAAACCAAGTTCTTTTTAAAAAATACATTTTGTTTTTCAAACTGAAATTTCTCCACGAACAAAAATCGTCAAGACACAAGACAAAAAAATTAAAGCCTATATAAACTATGTAAGCCTTCAAAAGGTCTAAAAGCTCTATTATGAGCTTAAACATTTAATTTTTTTAAAGTGAAACTTCTTTTCTCACGTTATGTAGATTCTGAGGCCAGGAGTGAATTTTTTCGTTCTTAAAGCGCGAGTGGTCGAGATTGTAAGTTATGAAAGTACTTTTCAATTTACAAATTTTACAGCAACTAACATCATATTACACGCTTAGATTTGAGGAATATTTGACTTTTAAATATGTTTTTAAATAACTTCCAATCAAACTAGAAAGCTGAAATTTTCAGATAAATTATTTCTTTTCAAATTTCAAAATGGAAAAGACTTTTCAGTCGTAATACCCCTTGTGCTTCAAAATTGTCTATAATTTTCTGACTTTTGTTGTACAAGAGGGGCAAGTTTGTAAAATCACGATCGCGAGCGCAAGTGATTTTTTTGTCAAACTTGCTCCGCGAGTTGCTGTGCAAGAAAACCGAAGGAAAATTTTCTACAATTTTTAAACACAAGGGGTATTTGGTTGGATTATTTTTCCCAGTTGAATTCCAACCTATAGAAACGCAGTATTTCACATTTTTGTGGGATGACAGACTTTTTATTTTAAATTCTTTGAATTATAGAGGTTACCAATAGTTTACTAATAGACCTGGTCAATTCAATTTTTTCCGTTAGACCCAGGCTAAACCAAGTCAGTGTGGCGTTTATCCAAAAATTGAATCAAATAAGTCTAACAGTTCGAGTTGCTGTGCGACTAATTGGAAATAACCGCAAAATTATCGAAATAATTTTACCCACACTCCTCCACTAAATGTCAAATATGGCGTTTCTATTGGCTGAAATCAAGTTCGGGAAAAAAATTAGTAATATTTTATTCTAAAAGCTCTCGATTTTTAATGAATTTTAAAATTTTATAAACAATTTTCGATCAAAATTACCGGAAATATGATTTTTTGAATTTTAGTAATCTAACGTCATCACTACTAATTTACATATCTAGTATATCTATATATATATGAAAATTTAGAAAATTTCCAAGGCTTGAAACTCCTTCAATTTTCATTTCTTTTCAAAAAGAAAAAAAAACGTGTCGACTATTTTTCGATCTACTACTCAATAAAGCTAATTAAACTTGATCATTTTTTTATTTATCTTCTCTATCGTAAAAAAAGTGATGAAATATTTTAATATTGTCAAAAATAGATTTTTGTTATATTACCACGTGTTTTGAGTCTATGACATCGCGCTGCGGGGTATCTGCAACCATTGCGCCGAGCCATCAAGACTAAGGTGGACCCGAGAAGAAGAAAAATTCTTAATTTGCCCAGCAATATCAAGATTCTGGCAGCTTTTACTAACCATTATAAAAAATTTACTTTTAGAGAATTGCCAATCAGAAGTTTCACGTCACCCTCATATCGCACTGTGACACACTTCATTTTTTTCTTTGTTTCAGTATGTCTTTACTCAAACATCACTAGAAGGTGATTTCAACCTGTAGTCGAGCGTTTTCAGTGGAATTCGTTCCTGCATAGCAACGTTTTCTATTGTTATTATTGTAACTCAAGATTACAATCTTACTATGTAGATGGTTCAAAGCACACTCTAATTCATTGTATTTAATTATAAGTGTTATTTGAATGGAAATTTATTATTATTATACTTATTGTTCTCCCTCATGCTGGCGACCCCAAAATGAAAAATTTGCAAAGAAGACGCCCGAAGTGCATAACAACTGTTAAATCCAGCAACGAGCTTCAAAACGCTGCTCTCTTCAAGCAGTCAAAAAGTACCAGGGTTTTTTGGCCCCTTTTCTGCAGACCTTTCGCTAGCCTTAAACTCTATCTTGTCTTCTGACACTAGTAAAGAAGAAAATTTTTTAGATTTTGTCACCGCTGACGACAATGATGACAACGAAGCAAACAAGTCAACAGCCGACCTCAGGGAGTTTTGACTCCGGAAGGGTCAGGGTGGACCCCTGGTGCACTTGGTGTTAGTTATGTCTTGACGATGATTTCCCCGGGAAGTTTTGACTCCGGAAGGGTCAGGGTGGACCCATGGTGCATAGGGTGGTGATAAGTACTCAGAGATGATATCCCCAGGAAATTTTTATTCCAGTTTGTTCATAGTAGACACCTGACGATTGGTACATTCTGTAAATGATTTCCTCAAGTAGTTTCGGCTCCAGAGGGGTCAAATCAACAGGTTAACTACGAGGTGATAATCTCCAGTGTGCAGTTATTACTAGGCACATGAAGTACTTACTCTGACCCCACCGGAGTCAAAACTTCCAGGAAAAATTGTTTCCAAGGCGTACCTATCACCAAGTCACCAGGTGTGATTCTTCAAATCTTCCTGGGGAAATTATCTCCAAGGTGTGATTATCACCGAGTGTACCGGGTGCCATTCCTGACCACTCCGAAGTCAAAACTTCCTGAGGAAACCATCTTCAAGGTGTAATCACCACCAGGTACTCCAGATGTCCTCCTTTTTTTTTTTTTTTATAAATCTCTTTATTTGTTTAATATACAAGAACATAATTTACATTGAGAAGGTACAAATAAGAAATACACAAAAACCTTATAATTAGTGAAGTAGGCTAACATTACATGGCTCAGCATAGGAGCATCTCGTAGTCAGACTATAATTGTACGCAAGAAGTGTAATAAGAAAGCAAGAAAATTTTATCTTAACCACTGGGAGACGATGACAATCAGTCGGGTGTCTAAAAATATCTAAGGATGATTGCGTGGTAAAAAGTTATTCAAAAACCCGCGCGTCGTGGTATCTAAGTAAAAAAAGAAAGAAAAAAAAGGTAAATAAATAAATTTACAAATAATATGACAGGAGTGTCTATAAAGGTGGTAGACACGGCATTCTCGGGCACTTGGTTGGTGGCAAGACGAAGTGATCGGTGCTCTGTTCCGAGGTGGTTCACTGTAGTTGTGCGGGGGTGGAGAAAAGGGGACGGGCCTCTTTCCTCCTATGTCGTCTTCTAAAATCGTCTAGGATACTTTGGTCTTCAGCTAGCCTCCAGTATTTATTCTTCAGCTTGTAGGAGTCAAGGGTGTCTCGCTGAGGTATAGCTTTCGAATACTTTTGTTGTGTCGGGTCGTCCATCTTCTCTCCTCGTCCCTGACCCCATAAGTGTCAAAATATTCAGCAAAAGAAAAAAAAATCATTTATGTGGCTTATACGTGTGCGACACATGTGGCTTTACAGCAGGGTTATTATTAATTATCAAAAATACTTCCATGAAAAATTGTATACTAAAATAAGCTTTGAGAAAAGGGTTAATTAGTTCTGAATTTTTTTGAATATAATTATTCAAGAACACATGAAGAAAACATCCCTGATCAAGACATTCACGAAATAAAATCAAGAACACCCGACGGAAGAAGAATTTTTAATTACTGGCACCTGTTGAAATTGCATAATTTTTTTTGCATGTTTGATTCTTTTATTACATGAATTGCATGAATCGCACAAAAAAGAGATCAATATTGATTTTAAATATAGCTGCTATGATGTGGAAGATGAAATTAAAAAAGGTTAGGATTTGAATTTCAGGGGCATTTAGTAGACGATCCAATGGTCTGCTGCACAAGGTCAGCAGAAAAAATTACTTTTCCAAATTTTCTGACGTCAATTTTGATTTGATAATAATAAGATTATGCTTAAAGAATACCGAATGACATTAGTTATCGCGTTACAAAGTTTTTCTTTCATCTTTTACTTTGATTTTTATATTAATTAACTTTTTTTGAATTCATAGTTGTTTTTTTTTTTTTTTTTTACCAAAACAAATTTTTTTTTTCTACTAGAAATCAAAATTTTAATATTTTTTTATGATTTATAATATGTGACCTTTTAAAAATTTTGCGTTAAATCAGAAAAAACTATTCCTGAAACAATTTGAGCACTCTGTGCACCGTAAAATTGCAAAAGCCCGTTTTTTAAAGATCCCTTCTTAAATTTTCTCAAAAAATTCTGAAAGTATCATTATAACGTTTACTTTTGGATTATCAATAGTTTTCTTGGCACTTAAAATTACTTAAAGAGTGATTTTAAAGTATCCAAAAGCTGATTTTTAAGGAGTCCTAGCGAGGAACATTTTAAGAACAGGTCGTTTTTTTGCGGCAGAAGGGACCTAAAATTTTTTAGATTGATGCTTAATCATAGATAGTGTCAAGAGCTTTTCAACGATATGTATTTTTATACAGATATTTTGATTAGAACAAGAGCTACAGACTTTCAAAAATAGCAATGTAAACTTACAACTTAAAAAGGTATGACCTGATACTTGGATCTCTTTTTAGGATTTTCAGACAATTTTCAAAAAATTCGTGCTTAAAGCCTACTGCACGCATAGAATACTGGAACCACGCATTACCTTCATTTTTTTATCAATTAGAAGAAAAAATATTACTCAAATCAATATCAAACACACTTTCGAAAGGCTGCCTACTAAAATCAATAACACAACAAAGTATTGATTTTCTCCGATTTGAGTTGCACGTGCACAAAAACACTCATCTGTCAACGGCAACTTAAGCACACGAGAAAAACAAAGATTATAATAAAAACAGTGTACTGAGTACACTCACACGCATCCACACTCACTCGCACATAAACAATTAACACACAGAATCGCTAAGGTGCACCTCATACCAAGCCGTCAGGCTAATCAAAATGCCAGGCGACGATGCCTCTCAGCCAAAATAGCTACCACACTCGAGTTGCCGTGTAGCCATCGTAAAGTGGTCCCGGCGTTGACGTAAAATGACATCTTCAAAAATTAACACTACACTCTTCCAATACAATTCTACAACAACGCGCGACGTGAATGGCAACAACTATTTTGACTTCTGTAAACGAATAAGCTTTCTCAAGATCTGATACAAATTGATTTTCAGAACTTCGCGTGTCTGCCGGACGCCAATATAGTTCCCTGTCATCCTAGGCTACCAAAAGCCGTTGACTCGTGCTGACAAAAAAATGCTTCCCGGGTGATTACATTCAATCCCATACTTTCAGGCACATTCAATACTCTCTTTGACGGCGTGCTACCCTTTTTCACTACACGAAATAGTATATTATTCCCAGAGGGACTAAAGTTTGCAGTGGAGGCCCGCTGTCATTGCAGCCCGAGACGAAGTCAAGGGCTGCAAATACGTGGGCCTCCTCAGCAAACTTTAGTCTTGAGGGATATATGCACTTTTTTAAAGTCCGTTGATCACAAAAAATAACTTGATTTCCTCCGATTAAAGCTAAAAGAACGAAATGTACTCCCGAAGCGCCAGCGGCCGACACGCAGCTGGCCGCCATGTTGCGACCCGAGCGCTAGCGAGGGCATGCAGTAGGCCGGGTGCGCGTTGGTCGATGGCGCAGGGAGTACATTTCGTTCTTTTGGCTTGCGTCGGAGGGACACAAGTTATTACTTGTGATCAACGAGGTTAAAAAATACGATCATCCATCGAACTAGGAAGAGTTAATTTTCATGTACGTGTTTTCGGATGGCCATGAAATCCACGAGTGCCTTCCCGATTCCCGTTTTTTCGCCTCGAAGGTCCACTTCGATCTGCGTTCTACAGTTACGCGACTCATTTAATAAGTCACAGGACTGTCACAAATATTTAAAAACTCAATAGTTTTATTATTAATATTTTTTCGGTCACCAACCAATTATCGGTGCGTTATTCATGTTTCTTTCTGACCAAATAACAGGTGTATATATGGTCTGTTTTCAGATGTTTGGTCTATTTTGCAAAAAAATACAATTTAATTACAATTTTAAAAAAATTTCATAAATCATCTGTCGCGTACAAGTTTATTTTTATTAAATTGTATACCTGTTAAAATTAATAAAACTGAAGTCTCAAGTAGCAAGCACATATAATTTTTTTATCCTTTAAGGGAGGGTTCTACAGTAAATCAGCAAATTTTCATTGAATTTTTTTTTATAGTAATATTTATTTTATAAAATTAAAATTTTACCAGAAATTAAACACACATTTCGAGATTTGAAAAAAAAAAATTTTTATATTTCTTTAATACAAAATGGCGGCTGTAGAGGGACTCACGTGCGACGTCTTTTTTTTCGGGAGACATTGTCGCAATTTTTCTGCAAGTCTGAAACAAAAAAATGGAACGGGAATTTTTTAATTATATATTTTTACCCTTAGTAAGCCTAAATTTTATTTTATTTTATTTTTTTTTTTAGCAAATTATGGAATAAATAAAAAAAGTGACCATGTTTTTTTAGCATATTTGTTATTAAAAATCGGGTTTTAAACAATTATTTTTTTTTTACTTTTAGGCTCACTAAGTGTAACATATTGTTTTGAAAGTTTTCACAAAATTTTAGAGAAAAATATTAATTATTGTAAGAGTTATGATGTCTCCCGTTTTAAAAATGCTGTTTCGAGAAAAACGCGTTTAAAGTTTTAGAAAGCACATTTTACACGTTTTTGAGTACTTACGGCTTAGTCAGCGATTCCTGGACCATATAGCATGTCTTCTACACCAACTTCGCCCTCTTCTTCCTCTAATAGAGCATCTTTCCGAGCTTTTCGGGCTTCCTGGGTCGATTGCTTACGACGTGTTTCTTTTTTTTTATCTCGACGCTTGTTCACGAACTGAGCATATTCAAAGCTTCTCTCGCCAATCTCTATCTCCATGACTTGCAGAATCCACAGAATTGCTAGGTAACCTTCATTAAAAATGCATCCCCCTAACCAAGATGCAATTTCCACGGTCTCAAATCCAGAGTGCAAGTGTTCCGGCGCTCCCTGCTCGAACAATAAACCGGACGGAGAATAGCTACAGTCTAACGGTCCCCTCCTTAAGTCCTGAAATACTAACCATCTAAAATTTTAGTATACTACCAAACCTAAAATTTTAAGTTCAAGGAATCATAGATGATCCGGCTCTATGAATGTAAGGTGGAGCTGCAGAGAGCAGACTTTATTTTTGCGGGCGGGCTGGTCTCCCGTGGAGCGCTCGACCGCTCACTTTACACTCGCCTCAGTAAAATCGCCGTAACTTGAAAACCAACCAAGATATCATTCTAAAATTTTAAGGGAACATTTTTGAGATGTTTTTAAACAGATTTTTGGAGAAAAAAAAATCGATTTTTTTTTTTACTGTAGAACCCTCCCTTAAAAATAGATTTATACAGCTCTGAGTTCATCGATTAAGAATAAATGACCGTTTCTATTTTACCTCTTTCTCGTGATACATAAGGTATAATTTGTCCCCCTCCAACAAAATGAAAGTTATAGAACAATTCTAACATCTAATTGCTTCTTCTCAATCATTCTCTTTTAATTGATTGTTGATTAAATTTCATAAGTCAACAAAAACCTTTTACACCAACGAGGATAATCTCAGTGGTCAGCAGAAGAAAGAAAACTCAAACCGAATCACAGCAGTTGTTAATAAGCATTCTAATGAGATTTTTTTAGAGAATTGAGCGGGTGTAAGTGAGACGCGTATGGAGTAGAATCGACAGTGGTAAGTATGGAAGTCATAACGTGTGATAGTGCGCTTGGTGCTCCAAAATGTTGTTTTTAAATAAACATTTTTTGATCATAATTAGTTATTTTGCATAAAATAATCAATTATTTGTTGATTTTAACACTTATTGGATAAAAATAAATAAAAATGCAAGTTATAAACATGCAATGTTGCGGTAATACTTGATTGAGCTTACCTACATTTCAAATTTTTTAAATGTATTCATTACATCTCTAATGGTGATAAATTGAAATAAAAGAAAAATCATACTGACTTTTAAATAAATGACGACGTATGTATGTGCACGCGGTGGTGCAAATTGTGCGCGGCTTAGAAAATATTTGTTTTTTTGTTTTTTTTTTTTTCTAGTGAAAATTTTTTAAAGGGTTAATTTTTGGTGTTAATAAAAAAAAAAGATCTAACATATATAACATGTTGATTTATAAGGAGTAATGAACACACAATTAGATTTATCTAAAAATAGAAATTTTATTATTATTTAATTTAATTAATTAAACTGAATAAAAATTAAATCATTGCACATGGTCGACTAACCTAAAAATAGAAAAATTAACAATTAAAGGTTTTTTACTACTAATACTTGTGTAGATCGACACTGTACAATCCGATTAAATAAACTAATAATCGTATCACTTTTACTTAGTAACAATAGTAACTTTTAAATAACAGTCAACAAATAATTACACGAGCTCAGTTGCGTGTGTTATGATTCTCCCTGTAGTGCTATCTCTCTCCAAGTGCGCCGTCATCAAGCGGCGTACACACTCGTAAAGCCACACTCACACCTGTATACAAAGCTTACATCTCCCCCACCAGAAGCCAATTAACTGGGGTGAATTTGGTCTCCGGACTTAGGAATGAACTTTGATACATCGTAGAGCCCTAGAGATCTTTTGCTTTTTCCAGTCTTGATTCTGCATACCGACTCTGAGACCATTTCTTATATTTCAAAAGGACCAGTTCTGATTTCGCTCATCTTGGATCTATTCAGTTTGTTGCAGTCCATGACGTAGACTATACATATAACCCTTTCTAAACTCATGGTCTATCCTATTTTTGTCGTAGCTGGCCTTGTTCACTTCATGCGATTTTTTTGATCTGAGAAATGCTATTCGTCTGTCTTCGTTCAGTTTCCCAGGTTCCACCTTCCCTGCCAATTCTCGTGGTAACAAATCCGTAGGTTTTCCATTTAATAAATATGAAAGTGAGAAGCCTGTTACAGTATGGTTTGTTGAGTTGTAAGCTTCAACACAATCTTTTGCTACACTTGTCCATGCCACTTTCTTTCGCGCACTATTTAGGGCACATCTAATTTTGTTGAATAGCGTTTGGTTTAGTCTTTCATTAAGACTGTTAGAGAACGGAGCATCTACTGCTGTAAAAATTAGCTTTACAGAATGTTCTCTCAAATATTTTCTCAATTCATTCGAGTTAAACGCTATGGGTATTGGTCTGAAAGCAATATTTCCAAATCACTGTCCTTCAACGCCTGGTTAACTTACTTTATATAGTCTCTAGCCAGTTGAGTTTTAGAAAATGAAACATAGGCAAAACGTGTGAAATGGTCAGTTAATAAATGTATGTATTTTCTTGGAGATCCATTGCCACCAAATCCTCCTATTGTATCCACAGACATTATTTCAAAAGGCTTCTTGGCTGGTCCCAGCTTTGACATCAGTCCGTACTTTCTGTTTAGTCTTGTTTTGTTTTTTATACAAACTTCGCACTGGCGACAAGTTTGTTTGATGTTGTCCAGTAGATTAGGTGCTGTGTAGAAAGGTCTTATCTTTGACTCAATCTAGGTTATTCCTATGTGACCGTAATGCACATGTACCTTTTCTATTAGTATCTTACTGTAGTCTTCAGACAAAACAATTTTCCCATTGCTTTTTCTTCGCTTGTAATACACGCCCTTTTCCATAACAACATTGTTTTTATGTTTGATCCCTGCGTTTGAAGCCTGATCGCTGATGATATCATTCATGCTCACAATATTCACCGTCTGTAATTTATCATCTACATTTTCATCGCTTTCAAATACAGGATTTCTGCCCAGGCAGTCCACCTCTACATTGTCCTTGCCTTGATTGTATTTTATTACACAATTGTACTGAGAAATGTAGTGGGCCATATCACCTAGCTCTTCGTCCGTTCTATTTTTGATATTTGAATTCTCCGGTGGTTTGTGGTCTGTGTATACCGTGAACGAAATACCCAGCAGCCAGTGTTGCCAGAACCTCAGACATTCTTTTACTGCAAGACATTCTAGAAATATGGCCTACTTCTTTTTCTGGGACGCATTCAGCTTTTTGGAGAAATATGCCACTGGCTTGATTCCTCCATATTTCTGCTTTTGTTTCAGAGTTGCACCAATTCCCTCTAGAGAGGCATCTGTATGGATAAACGTCTCTGCTTACCGGTTATAAATTGCCAGAATCGGTGCAGAGCCCAGGTGATTCTTTATTATTTGGAACGCCATTTCGCAATTATCACTCCATTCGAATTTGACATTTTTCCTAAGTAGGTTATGGAGCGGATCCAATGTCTTTGCTGCACTAGGGATGTACTTGTTATAAAAATTAACCTTACCCAGGAACTGTCTTACTTGTTTTCTAACTTTCGGTACTGTAAATTGCGCTATTGCTTTGAAGTTATTTTTTATAGGGGTCACTGTGTTGTTTTTGATCACATGACCTAAGTACTCTGCCGACTGTGTCACAAATTTACACTTTGTTAGGTTTAGACAGAATCCTTCTTTTGCAAGTGCCTTTAACAATCTTGACAATATGTCCACATTTTTCTGGAAAGTTTTTGAAAATATAATAATATCATCCAGGTAATTCATAACATACTTGGAAAGGCCGTATTTTCATATAATACTAGCCAAAATCCTTTGAAAAATTGCTGGAGATGTTTTCAGGCCAAATGGCAGGCGTTTCCATTGGTAGTGGCCTTCCTGTGTTACAAAACCTGTTTCTCTTCTATCGGCTTTTCTCAATGGTATAGACCAAAATGCGGAGTTAATATCAAGATTGGTGAAAAATTTGCAGTCTACCGTTTTTACCGTGAGATCTTCTATCAACGGGAACGGTTGCGATTGTGGGACGATGATTTTATTAATGTTCCTAAAATCAATACACAGTCTTGTCTTTTTTCCTTCGTTGCGTTTGAACGCCAAAGTTACAGGAGCAAACGGGCCATAAGATTCTTCGATCAGTGCATGCTTTAGCAACTGACTGACTTGTCCTTCGACTTCGTCCCTATCATCTAAGGAGCATTTGTATGGTCGTTTTGAACAATACTTTTCTTCTTTCAAGTCTATGAAAGCTTCGTAGTTCTTTACCTGACCAACATCGTATTTGTCCTTTGCAAATATACTTCCGAAATCATTTAACAGCACACTGATTCTTTTAACTTGATTTGCATCTAAGTAATCAGTGTCTATATTGTATTCACTCATAATCATACCTTTGTTCAAATTTATCTCGTGTTTCAATACTGTAACTGTTTCAATAATATGATTTTTTTCGTCTTTAATAGAGTTAATTTTCTCACATTTAGCTGCGTTACTATGTACACAGACATTTAAATTTTCATCCTGAGTTAGTCCAAACTTTTTAATTGTATCCAACCTCAAAAGCAGATCATGAGAGAAATTTTTCTAATTACAAATAAAATCATTTATTTTCTTTTCAACATTTAGAATTTTACAATTTAATTCTACCAAACCTTTATGTTCAATGTAATTAAATTTAGAATTTTTTACTTTTATAAATTTAGAGTTTATTAAGGTAACATTTGATCCATGGTCATAAATGCCTGTACAACTTAACTTCTCATTTAACATAACCTCAATTTTTAATAGCGGGGGAATATTAGTTTTTTGCAGTTTTCAATTCTTCAACTTCCAAAGTAAAATTTCTGCAATATTTTTCATTTGAATTATTCTTCTTTTCCTCCTTGTACCAGCACGAATCCTCTGAGTGAAATCTGTTCTTTCTTCCCATCTTAAAACATACTTGGCATGGAATTTTCTTTTTAGCTGCAGTTTCAGATTTCAAGTTGGAATTATTCTTAGAGTCTTGGTTTTCATACATTTTTAATTTGTTAAACAAAGCAGTTTGATTTTTTATTTCCTGTCCATCTAATTTATCAGCAATGAAACTTGGTAATCCTGTCACAATTAAATCAGTTAGTGTCCTTGTATCCATAGCACTGTTATATTCTAACAATAAATTTTCTTTCTTCAATGCATATTCCAACAAAGAACTATTCAAGAATTTGAAGGTTAGAGCATATTTTACTGATGACTAACTTTTGTCTGCAAAGGTGTCTAGGAAACTTTCTTGCCATGTTTCCCACTGGGAGTTTAAACTGTGTTTAATAAGCATAGATTCATACAAGCTGTTTACTGGATCATTTAAAAATAATCTTAAAACACTAATTTTTTCCGTGTCAAGATTTATTTCAAGCCTGGTACATTCACTCTCAAAACTTTTCAGCCATTGTCCTGCAATTGAACTTTTGTTGTCAAACTTTTCTGAGAGTCTACTCAAGATTTTGTTATTGTTATTGTCATTGTTACTTTCTGATGTTATTCTTTATTTTTCCAAAATCTCTATCAACTTACTATCTGTGGATTAATTTTCAATTTGAGATATGTCTTGCAGTAAATAATCGTTCAATACCATATTTCCAACTTCATCTCTGTATAACTGCAAAATTTCATCTGGCACAAACACTCACACATTTCTAAACTGACCTCTTTTTTGAAGTGTCTTCTTTATTCTTAGAAATTGTAACCGGTAATTTTGTTAAAGGAAGGTAGTGCTTTGCTGCTTGATAACATGTAGGAATGTGGTACTTTTTCCCATCTTTTTCTGTAATAGATTTAATAATAATACTATTACTTTTTTGGGCTTCATCAGTTGCCAATTCCACCAAAAATTGTAGTTTAGCCATGATCAACTAATTCAGTCCAAAACTTTGGAAATTGTTGATTTATAATATGTTGATTTATTAGGAGTAATGAACAGACAATTAGATTTATCTAAAAATAGGAATTTTATTATTATTGAATTTAATGAATTAAACTGAATTAAAATTAAATCATTGCACATGGTCGACTAATCTAAAAATAGAAAAATCAATAATTAAAGGTTTTTTACTACTAATACTTGTGTAGATCGACACTGTACAATTCGATTAAATAAACTAATAATCATATCACTTTCTGTTAGTAACTATAGTAACTCTTAAATAATAGTCAACAAATAATTACACGAGCTCAGTCACGTGTGTTATGACTCTCCCTGTAGTGCTATCTCTCTCTAAGTGCGCCATCATCAAGTGGCGTATACACTCGTAAAGCCACACTCACACTTGTATACAAAGCTTATACATATGTAATGAATTATTTATGATTAATATTCATTTAATAGTCTCGTTCAAACTTTTAAAGGAATTAATTGAAATTTTATAATTTGAGCCGTTCTCTGCAAGAACCCCTCAAGTAGAAAATCGAGATTTCGAGTAAACACGAGTTGAAATTTAAAAAGTGTGTTAATTCAAAGTACGAGAAACATATTTAAAAACTAAACTCCTGAGTATTAAGTAGCACTATTAAACAATATATGTTTTTTCGGGCTCAAATCAATTTTAGGTGCCTTATGAGTGTTGTTTTCTGAACAAATGACAGCGAGTTCAGTCATAAACTGTGTTGCCGCGTTCTAACCTCAAAGCCTGGCACCTTGGCCGTTTTCATCTTTGAATAAGTTTCTTGACGGTCAAATAGATGGCGACTGCAAAAAAGACCAAACATCTGAAAACAGACCATATATACACCTGTTATTTGGTCAAAAAGAAGCATGAATAACGCACCGATAATTGGTTGGTGATCGAAAAAATATAAATAATAAGACTATTGAATTTTTAATATTTGTGACAGTCCAGTGACTTATTAAATGAGTCACGTAACTGTAGAACGCAGATCGGAGCGGACCTTCGAGGCAAGAGAACGGGAATCGGAAAGGCACTCGTGATTTTCATGGCAACCCGAAAACACGTACATGAAAATTAACTCTTCTTGGTTCGATGGATAATCGTATTTTTCGTGAAGTGAAAAAAGGTAGCACGCCGTCAAAGAGAGTATTGAATGTGACTGAAAGTGTGGGATAGAATGTAATCACCCGGGAAGCATTTTTTGTCAGCACGAGTCAACGGCTTTTGGTAGCTTAGGACAACTATACTGGCGTCCGGCAGACACGCGAAGTTCTGAGAATCAATTTGTATCAGATCTTGAGAAAGCTTATTCGTTTACAGAAGTTGAAATAGTTGTTGCCATTCACGTCGCGCGTTGTTGCAGAATTGTAGTGAAAGAGTGTAGTGTTTACTTTTGAAGATGTCATTTCACGTCAACGCCGGGACCACTTTACGACGGCTACACGGCGACTCGAGTGTGGTAGCTACTGTGGCTGATAGGCATCGTCGCCTGGCATTTTGATTAGCCGGACGGCTTGGTATGAGGTGCATCTTAGCGATTCTGTAATTGTTTATGTGCGAGTGAGTGTGGATGCATGTGAGTGTATTCAGTACACTGTTTTTATTAAAATCTTTGTTTTTCTCGTGTGCTTAAGTTGCCGTTGACAGATGAGTGATTTTGTGCACGTGCAATTCGAATCGGAGAAAATCAATACTTTAATGTGTTATTAATTTTAGTACGCAGCCTTTCGAGACTATGTTTGATCTTTAACATCGCGTTACTTATTGATTTTGTATTATTTTTATTTTGGAATTGCTTTCTTTAATTAAATAGTTAAAATAAAACCTAAGAGATTTCTATTCGTTAACCAGTTTTCCTACACTCGTTCCTCTAGCTCACGCCCACTACCAAAATTATTGAGCAGTTGCGCCCTCCAAGGTGAGATAAATTGTGTAGAAATTTATTAGTATGGACTATTTCAGGAAGATTGTCGGCATGAAGCCGACTGCAGTAAAAGACTATAGAAGCAGAACGGCTAAGCAACAGACCGTCATGGGTTGTATTCCAGAGTTTGAATTCGCTAGTTCGAGCACTATAACATATTTTCATAATAAATAAACATTATAAATGAAAACTTACTTAAGGAGTTTTTACGAAGAACGACTAAAAATGAATTAAATTCGCGTATAATTTAAGTAGTATAACATGCGGTATAGGCCGTCAAAACAAACCCCCACCATGCCTACCTGGTGTTTACAGGTAGACGTCGGTGTCTCCGCCCCCCCTCCCCTCCCCTCTCCATGGCTCTCGCGACTCTGACTGCGCGGAACCAAGAGGTCGCGGAGGAGGGGAAAGAAATCCATGCTGCGTAGGTAGGAGGAGGAGGATGAGGCGTCCGCGGACGCATCTCGCTCATCTCGCGTGGGGAGGATGCTGTGGCGCGGGTGCGCATAGGGAGGGTCCCTGAAGTACCGTTGTCATGGCCATCCTGCGGGGACTTCTCTTTTCTGTCACTGTCCATGCTGCTGCTGGTTGTGGCTCTTTTGTTGTTGTTGTTATTGTTGTTAAATTTTTTTTTTCATTTTTTTAATTTTAAGAAATTAAGAATCATTGTTCTGATAATTTAATTAGATATTTATGTTTCTTTGAATATATTTAATTTTTTTTAAAAAAGGGGAAACAATTTTAAGATACTAGTACAATTTTTTCAATTTTAATTATTAATTTTCTAAGGTAAGGTGTTTGAAATAAAAACATTAATTTTTTGGAGTCCTTCAATTTTTTTTTTTTCTTTTATTTACCCAATTTATATACTTTTTACAATTATTCTTTGAAAGCAAATTCAAATTTATGAGAACCTAGATACGTTGCATAAAAAGCGTTATTTTTAATATTTTCTAAGATTTTACTCCAAAACTCGTCGTCTTTTGTCATTGCTTCTGATATTTTTTGTGGCATGTAAACGCAAAATTTATCAACCAAGGTCACAAGTATTTTTTTGCCGTATTTGGTGGTTGTTTTTACGGTGGCTGTTACTCGATGTTTTTGATTGACCACCAGCTGTTTTAAATTTTTTTTCGGCAGTTCCGGAGCCTGAGCTATGCTGCTTAAGTTGTTGATTCCGAACGTTTCTGAAGACATTGTGTATCTGAAATGTAGAGTTTTTTATTTTTAGAAAAAATAAAATAAAATAAAATACTAAATAAAATACAATATTCAATTTACTTACGTTTTACAATAATTAATCGATTTTGTCGTAGCTGATGTGGTTGTTGTGTTTTTTTTTTTTTTTTTTTTAAAGATGAAGCAGCGATTTGTTTGACAGGGTAACTGTGCTCTAACTTGCCTTTTGCTACGTAGTTCAAGCAGCAGAGAATGACCAGACAGTGGAGGAGATGAGAATTTTATTGATTAGCAAATTCCATCAAACTTATACTATTTTAGAACTGCAATTTTGCAAGTGTTGCAGAAAACAGACACCTTTACCAGAATAATAATTTTTATTATTTGATATCTTTTGACGCACAAATTTTCTTGCTATTTCATAATTTTTTTTTAAATCACTTGAAAAATTATCTAGAAATTTTTGCATGCCTCGGCCTGAAGCCATGTAAAATAAAAACATAATACAATATTGTCCACAAACATCAGAGTCTTCACTTTGTAATTGTATATGGTTCCAATGAAAATATTTACAATTTTTTCATATTCGTCTTATGTGATCTGATATGAATGAGGGCACCCCAAAGCTGTCCATGAACCAGGCCTTGTTTGCTTTATTTACAAATATTGCTACCCCATGTGTGCCGGGTTTACTATGATTGTCTGTGTTGAATACAAATGTTGTCGGTTTCGTCCACACCTGGGGAATTCGATCTGCTGGAAACATCACACTCCTACTGTGTGGTGAGGGATCCAGTCTATAATTTTTAAGATGTCTAGGCTGTTCATCGTAGGTATTAATAAATAGTTCGTAATCGGTGTTTCAATGATTGTTAGCAATAAACAACAATTTTAATCTTTCGACGTTATTTTGTGCACAATTAAATCTTAGGTGCGGCTCGCGAATTCCGTGATGGAAACAATACTCAGTTGACCAAGGTAGATCGTAAAATGACGGACAGTTGTGTTTGTCCTCTAAATTAATCACCTCGCGAGAAAATATTTTTTTTAGATATAATAATTTTTCATTACCTCTTACATATACTTGGCGAGTTTTTTGAATTAATTCTCGCAAATTTTTAGAAAGAACCTTTAAAGAGACCTCTCCGTCAAAGTAGTCAAGACCATGATAATGTCTCGTAAGCCACTCGTTTTGACTCCTTGTTCTCTTGCTTATATGCTGTACTGATAACGATGGCGGTAAAACGACCCAATGAGATGCAAAGTTCTCGCTGATTGCTACTAGAGCAACCTTTTTAGGTATATAATCATTATGATTATTTTTTAAAAACTGGATATCGATAATTACATCCATTTTTTAAAGTCAATGAGTACTTGTCGTGACGAGTCAATTTCTAAGATATTATCGTATTCAGCGTATACCATACAATTAACTGTTGTAGTAAGAGGTGTGTTAAAGCGGACGTCTAAACGTAGAGAACCATGTTTAATTAAATTCCAGTGACCACACTCGTGCACCGAAAGATCAGGAGTTAAGTCAAAAGCGAAAAGACAGTAACCATTGAGATATTCTTCTCGAGATATCTGATTTCCCATGTTGAGAAAATGAATCCCTGTTCCGGCAAATAAAGTGTGATATGCGTCTATGTACAAATTTTTCTTAGAAAAATCGCTCTGGATAGGTTTTGATGATACTTCTACACCGTCAACAAATAAACAAAGATAATTTATATCTAAATGAGAAAAGTTGAAAGGATTGAGTTTTCTGTCACCATTAAAAGCCTTGTTTTTAACAAACCCAATGATTATTCGTTTTGGTAACTGACCTAGTATGACGTTGTCCAAACTCTTATCGTGCACACCACTGTGCAAAGTTATAGCCTTTACTTCGACTCTCGAAATAGGATATTTAGCTGTTGTTTTTGACAATGATTTTGCGTGAGCAAGCAATACACCCGGACTGATTTTCACTCGCCTCACGAGAAGACTTGCTTCCTTTATACGAACTTTGAAATGTCCTGTGGGGTCCATGATTGAAAAAGCATCTCTCGCTTTAGCTAGACGATCTCGAACCTCAACGCCATTCATGAGTAATTTTTATTGATTGAAAACATTACAGTGAAGATTTCCAAGCATATCAACAGTTTTGTTTTCACCTAAAAGTTCACGTCGACACGCAAGGCCCTCATTGGCATCGGCCAAGTCATCCATTTTACCTGACGTGTCTTTATGCCACAGACTACAGGTGAGATGAGAATTTTTTGCAGCTCCTCCATAGTTGAGTAATGTTTCTGTGTAAGCGCGATAGGCGTATAAATTATTAGGTGGTGACACGGGTTTTTGATTAAAGTAAACATCGACTTGACTAAAAAGCGAATGCATAAAGTTGTTTACAGGTTCAACTTTTTCAAAAGCTGCTTTGTCGGTTGTATTTAATTTTGTGAGATCAATGGCTGTAGGTGGCAAAATAGCGACACGTATATTGAGCACGGTATGAGTGAGGTCCAAGTACTCATCTCCGGCTCCTGGTATCATGAATTCTATAGGTGCATCGTCGGTCAAAGATGATATTGGTTTGTATTGAACGTAGCGTGAGCCTTCTACCGTCGTCTGTGTTGGTGGAAGATCAAATAAAAGCAACTCCGACTTGACACACTCGGAAGACTGTGTGTGCAAAAATGCCATTTTAAAAAATATATTTTTTTTACTTATTTATTTAACCAAAAATGTCTCTTGTAATTCTGGATTTTTAACTAATTTTTTTTTTTAATTTGTACACTTTTTTTCTTGATATTTTTTTTTTTTTAACAATCTTATTATTATTATTTTTTGTTTTTTTTTTATTCACGCTTGGTGGTTTTTTTTGGGGTACGCAGTTCCTCACCTCTTCGGTGCCACCGGGTGACTGAAAAGAGCCAATGTGGTGATGAGAGAATTTGTAGCCTGAGCCATCCATCATTAACTTGTCCAATTTCTCTTCAGCTTTTCTTTTCAAGTTCTTGCCTGATTTTCGAATACGATTTCTGAATGCTTCCTTAATAGGCGTGTTTTGGTCAGTGACGTCCAACACAATGTTAGCACCTGTTCTTAAGGGGAAGTCAGGCGAGTTTTTTTGATGAATAGATTTTAATTAAGAAAATATTTTTTAAAAGGGGCTCTGTAGCAGGGTAGAGAAATTAAAAAGCTGTATTAAAAAAAAAATCATGAAAATTGATTAAAAATTCACTGAGTAAAACGCAGAACAGCAGTTGAAGATTTTTTTTCGTCAATCGCGGCAGCCATGTCGTCGTCTGCCGCAGTTGCTGTGCGTTGCTATGCGCGTCTAACCTATACGTTTGTAAAATTTTATGACTGCCTTACGGCTTACTCCTCAGCTACCTCTCCTCAATAAATCAAATTCGTAGTAGAAATCATCTTGCATAAATCAAATATATATGTGATGAAAAATCAAAATAATGAAATAAGCTGAAACTCAAAATTACTTATTCATTACACTCAATACAAGGCTGAAAATGTGTCAATTGAAAAAAAGAATCATACATTATTTCGACGGGTAATACGAAAAAGGGAACTTCAGAAAAATTGGCAAAGTAAAATTTAACAACATGGGCCAGCCACGTAAAAAATAACACGAGCGATTTCATCATTATTTAATAAAACAAGTTATCAAAATAATGAAAAACTCGTTCGTGTTATTTTTTACGCGGCTCGCCTACATTGTTAATTTTTACTTTGCTAATTTTGCTTGGGTGCCCTTTTTCGTATCACCCGTCGATTTCTTAAATAAAATTAGCAAAATCACTAATTTTATGAAAAAATTGTCTTCTTAAATAAAACTCTCCAGTTGCATTATAAACAATTCATGTATCTTCAATTATTTCTTCAATATTTACTCTTGATTTGCTTCAGTAGGTAAAAATTTCAATAATTTTCTTCATGTAAAGTAGGTCTCTTGAATTATAAAAATTTCAAATACAAGTAATATTTCAATAAAATAGTTGTTTTATCAATATCTGTATAAAAAAAAAAAAAAAACAACAAGACACAGTCATAAAATTAAACAAATCTTGAAAGATTACTTGGCTGACAATAAAGCTGAACTATGATTGTTTTTATGTAAAGTCAACCATGCCTGTGAACATTTGACATTTGCTCTTGCTGAGAGACCACTTACTTTAGCCTACTTGATAACTAAAAATTGGAACAGTAGCTGCAATCACTCATGCAATCAGAACTTTCTTGAACTAATGAGATCTTATCAAATGAATTGACTTGACGCTTTAGAACAGTTCAAATGTAAAGTAAGTTGTAGGTCTCCCAGCAAGAGAAAATGTCAATGCTCACAGGCATGGTTGCCTTGCACAAAAAAAAAATCATAGTACACCTTTATTTTCAGCCAAGAAAATCTTAAGATTTTATGACAATAATAAACTTTGTATGTAGCTCATAAAAATGAACCAGATTAAATTTTTTCAAGATCTGTTTAATTTTGTCTCTATAAGTCATATACAAGAATCAAAAGTTTAGAATCTTCAAAGCAAGTAAGACAAGTTTTCAATAGTTATAAGTCATTTTTAAAACCATGAAAGATTCTTGAAGATAAATCAACTAAAAAAAGTATAAAGCTAATATTTTTTCATCATTTGTAAAATTTAAATTTTCAAAAATGTATAAAAGCTATTGAAAACTTGTCTTGCTTCAAAAATTTTAAGGTCTTGAATTTAACATACCCTCAGTGACTATGTTAATGACAAACTTTATCACATCTAATGTAACGGCTTAGGGTCAACAAATTTCAAAAACTACCAAAAATTATTGACAACTTGTCCCTCTTGCTTTGAAGTCCTTGAATCTCACATAACCACAGAGACAAAATTAAACAAATTTAGAATAAGATGTGATTGGGTTTATTTCCCTAAGCTCTACTAACAGTTACAAAGTTTATTACAACTTTTTTAAGATTTACTTGGCTGACTATCAATGCAATTACTTTTGGAGGCAAGTGTAATATAATGACAACCAAACTATGCCCATGGTCATTGACATCTGAACTTTTCCAAAGTTTGAAGTCAATTCATTTGATAAAATTTCATTAGTTCAAGAGAGTTTTAACTGCAGCTACTTTTTCAATTTTTAGTTATCAAGTAGGATAAAGTAAGTCTTAAGTCTCCCAGCAAGAGCAAATGATGTTCACAGGCATGGTTCACTTTACACAAAAAAAAATTATATTTTACCTTTTCTGTCAGCCGAGTAAATTTTAAAGATTTTATGGCAATAATAAACTTTGTGCGATTGGGGTTCTTAAAAATAAATTTAATTACAAACCTTTCAAGATCTGTTTAATTTAGTCTCTGTGATAAGAGTCAAAAGATTAAAATCTTCAAGCGAGTAAGACAAGTTTTCAATAATTATAAGTATTGAAGTAAAACAAGTATTCAATAGTTATAAAATTTTTAAACTAAAAAAGAATTCTTGATAAATAAATCAATTGAAAAAGTAGAAAAAAAATATTTTTAAACTATTTATAAAATTTAGAGTTTTCTAGAATGACTAAAAATTGTTTAAAACTTGTTACTTGCTTTGAAGTTTCTAAGATCTTGACTCTAATATACCCTCAGAGATTGTGTCAATAAAAAACTTTATCAGTGTTTATCACCTCAAGTATGTAATTGGCTGGCTTAGTTCATACATTTCAAACCTGACTAAGGATTATTGAAATCTTGTCCTACCAGCTTTGAAGATTCTAAGCTCTTGGCTCTCACTTTGCAACTGTTTGAAATTACTTATAAAAACATAAATACAACAAAAACGTGGGTTACAATAAATTTGTTACTTTTTGATTGCATGATTAGAAATTTGTTGGTTAGAATGACGTACGCGTGGTCTCACGCACAGCAACGCACTGTAGCAGCAGTAGCGTCTGCTGTCACGGCTGATGCGGTCGACGAAAAAAAATACCAAATAACCATTCTGCGTTTTTCTCGGCCAATTTTCAACTAATTTTGATGCATTTTTTTTTAAATGTAGCTTTTCAATGTCGCTACCCTGCTACAGAGCCCTTTTTTGAATTCACCCGCTCGATTTTTTTTTTTTTTAATTTTAACTAAATACCATTGGACCCTCGCCTGACTTCCCCTTAAAGCCTCTTTACCTACCGTCTTGGCACCTTGTTTAAGCAGTGGTAGGACACGACGGAATAAACCAGCGAGAAGTCGTCCTACACCGCCGTGACCTCGTTGATAAGAGCTACTACAAAACGCACGTCCAACACCTGCCGAATTACCGCATCCACTTTGACTATAAAATATTTCTTTGTAATCCATTCTTGTTATTGATAGTATAAATTTTTATCATATTTTTTTTAATCAATTTGTTTGAAGTGTAGTACTGCGGTCAGCGTACCATAGTCGAATGACAATGCTTGAGCATGCTCGTCTCTTATATCAATTTCAATTGTCTGAAATGAGTTTAGTAAAAGCGGTAAATACGTAGGTGGGGTAAAATTATTGATTTTTATGTCACCGTAGGTAAATTTATTCGTTTTTATGGTTGTAGTTCTCAAAAGTTTTACCTCTACATCACCCATCAAATACGGCTTGCAAAGATCACAGAACACCATTATTGAATTTGGTTATACATTTGCTAAATTTGCTGGAAAGCTACCAACTATCAGCTTGTTACCATTAACATTAATAATTCCAGCAAAAGTTAACGACTTGAGTTCTTGAAAGCCTAAAATTTTGCTCAATTTTGCAGACAACTTGACAGTTTGGTCAAATTTTTCGCAATCGGTACATGATCTATTCAAAGAAATGTATCCACCACATTCTATTTTAAATTTTAAATGATTTTTTACGCAGATTAGTTCATTTATTTCGTCCCCGAGGCTTTGTAAATTATCATATATACCAGGTCGTAATACCAAAGAAACACTTTTTAAAGAAACCTTTGCTTCTAGTGATCTCACATCGTTTGTCAACGAAGACGGTTGTGGCGCTGTTATAACAGTCACTGTGCGTTCCCCTTCCTGATTTACGGGTCAATGTTGAAATGTAAGCGGAATCTGAATTTCTGTTAAAGCCACAGACCATTTTCCTTGTAACTGTATTTGTTGAGGTAGCTGAGTAATGAAGTGTGTTGCAGTATTTTCTGGATAATATTTCATACTACTGTTGCTTGGTAGAGCGATATAAAATTGGTCTGTCATATTTTATTTATTATTTGAGTACGTATTATTGACTGTATTTAAATTTTACTAACACGACTCAGCTCTTCTTCGTAAAAAAATCCGTCAATCTCTTCACCGTCAGAGTCTTCCAAAAAATATACAAGTAGTTGGCGTGTCAATGAAATGCGTTTAATTTTAAATAACTCCTCTGGCCAGCCACCCTCGTAACCTTGGTCAAAGACACTTTTCAAACAACTGACACGAACGACGTCGCCAGCTTTGTATTTAGGTGATTTAAAAGTGCTTATGTTGTATTTTTTCATAATATTTTTACTCGCTGTAGCTGCATTATCAATGTTTACCTCGTCGGGTATCATTTTTGTAGCACTGTGTCTGCTTCAATTGTAACTTTCAACGATTTGTTGTATCACGTCAATATATCTTTTTGTATTTTTAAAGGTAAAATATCGCCAAATTTTTTCTTTTATAGTTCTTATAAATCTCTCTGCAACAGCGGCTTTTGTATCTGGAATGCACACGAAATTGTATTTCATTTCTTTTTAAAGTTCCTGCATTTCTTGGCTAGTAAATTCTTTACCTTTGTCCGTCTGAAAACATACTGCTTTTTGATCATTACTTTTTAACAAGATACAGGTAGAAGCCTCGGCAACACTTAGATTTTTTATTCCGAACTGGCTCCAAAAATACATACTTGGATAAAACATCGATTACTATTAAAAGATAAGATACATTATTATTGTAGGACTTAATTGATCAAATCTTAGTCAATCAAATTACCCTACCATAAATCATCAATGTTACGCACATTGTAACAACAGCGGGGGAAGCATCGACGCGCAAGTTTGTGTTTGTTGTAAGAGGCCTGACTTTCTAGTCACTTTATTACATTTTGTTTAGGTTGTTCCTTTCGCAATGCTCCAATCAGTTTATCTGCGTAAGCTGTCGGTAATGGTAAATTGTAGTACAGTTCTTTTAATTTCTCAGTCATGTTGACCGTCTCTTATCTTACTTTTTTTTCTATCTTTTGTTATTTTTATTTATTGGTTTATTTATTTATTATTATTTTTAAGCAGTTATTTTTTTAACTTTCTTTAATTTTGTTTTATCGATTTTTTTTTGTTTTTTTTTTCGGTTTTTCAAAATCTTTTTTATACGTGCAAAAAACTTTTCAAAAGTAATCTTACTAATCATGCAGCAGGTAGTCATCAAAGCCACAGTTCGCTCATCAGATGGTGTTTCTTCGTCAAGCATGCGTGAAAATGCTTTTATAGCCAATATACGATCAGCTTGTTGTCGATATTTAGTTTTATCTGCATAACTAATATCATGCTCGTGACACGCTTCGTCAAGAGGATTGATTCCAACTTCACCACGGCTCAGACGTTCTGCTAGTTTTGTACCAGGACCGCAAAATCTACAACTAGGAACGTGTAATTCAAAAGGTAGCAAATCAATCAAGTTATTTACGGCACAACTTTCTTTTTTTTTGTTTCCTCTTTTGTGTCTTTAACTTTATGACTATTTTTTACGTTTGAAAAAATTTTCTCAGTCGTAGCCATCCTTGTGTCGCAGGTTGCTGATGATGAGGGTTCGGTGACGACGAAGCTGACGACGTCAACGCTGGTGGTGTTGGTAACGGTGGAGCTGTCGTTTCCCCTAACACCTACCTTCGATGGGCTCTCTATTTTTTTAATTTTTTTTTTTTTCTTCTTTGTCACTACTGCTAAAACTACTACTACTGTAAATTGCCCTAGACACGTCGCTATCGTTAGAGTTGTTACGCGTTCTTTTTTTTGAATATTCTTTTTTTGTTTCCCTCCATCAAACGGCGATAGCTGATGACCACGAACTACGTCAATGACCTGGGGCGACGATGACGACGACGCACTAGAAGATAGTGCACGAGCCGTTTTTTGAGTGGCCGATGTAGCAGATGCTAAAACGTTTCCCCAAACACGGGAATTACCAATGAATTCTTTGGGTATGTGTGCTCGTAGAAGTGCTGCCGCAAACTGAAGGTGTCCTGACGGCGCTTCTCTTTTTCTTTTTCTTAGAGTTGATGAGATCAACTATAGTTGCACCCAGCGGAATTGTCCCCTCTATAGTCAGCTCGTTTGTATCATGATTGACATTACCTTTTTTTCTCAATAACTGCATGATTTTACGTGCTATGGTCTGAAATCGCAGTGGTACGGTGTCAATGACACTTTCATCCGTATTTTCTTGTGACTCAGCATTGACGTTACCTAAGTTTATGTTAGAGTCAATGATACCTGTGACATTTGCTCCTTGTGCTTTGTCATCCGTTTCTCGTAAATTTAGATATCGTTGTAGTAGTTCGGAGTATCGTGTCCATTTTTCGCGTTCGCTGGGGGTACTGTAGTCTGTTGAGTTTAAGATTTTACTCATCTCTTCATCGAGTCTGCTCGTTGGTGTTTCAGGAGATTTTCTCTCATGATTATCACCCCCATTACCAGCTGATATAATGTGCTGCATGCGCTCGACGCTCTCTTGTGGCAATAAAATCATTTTTTTGTATGTTCCATTTTTATTTTTTTTTATTTTATTTTTTTCAAAAAATTGTCTTTATTAACGTTGCGAGTAATATCGGTAAAAAGCCGTTACCGTGTTGCACTAAAATTTTTTTTTTACTAACAAAACTGCCAGCAGGTTTTACCAGTTTTCGTAAAGTATTTGCGTGTTTTCGTAGCCTAAGTTTGTGGTTGTCCGCGAGGGGTACGTTACCGGTCAAATCATTTAAAACGCACTCACAAATCTGTTTAACAAGTGCTGGATCAGCTGTGCGTGAAACTGCGCGTCTTTGCTCGTCGTTCAAGTGATACAAGCCTGTCGATATAGCAGCGTTTTTTTGCCGATCGGACACCAACTTTTTGAAGCCATTAAAAAGAAACAACTGGCAGTTCATCGCGTGTGCTTGTGTCTTTTATATTTTTTTGCTTTGGCACGTAGACGTATTGATACTCATTATAAGGAAAAATACATGGGCGAAATCTGCAGTTGTCTGGGGTATTTTGTTTAAGATCTAGTAATAAATAACCATAGGGCCTTGAAGTAGCGTCCCAATAAGCTTCTTGTAAAAATTTGGAATTTTCAGGACAAAGTTGACGTGATAAATGTTGTATTTGCACTCGATCACGCAAATTCCGAAAAATTACAATGTACTGTGCATTTAAAGAAATATCTCTTTGTCTTTTTCCCTGGTGAAAAACATTTTGCGTAATAAATATAATGCTCAAATTTTTGTGGTGACTGCCTTTTGTGAACAAATTGACGATGATTCCATCGCTGCCTCTAGACGATTCACTCATCAAGTCGTCTATGATCAAAAGTTTAGGACGTAGATCACTAGAGTAGTCCTCGCTGCGCGGTAAATATTTACGAATAAATATGAAACTCAATATTTTTACCTAACTCCTTGTAAGCCGGCTGCCATTCAGCATAATACACTATGATTCGTGCAAACGTTGTATCGCTCAGCTGACGAATATGTTTTAGAAATTTTTTTGTAAACAGTGTCTTGCCGCAACCTGTTGGTCCACACAGTATTGATGTCCACGGATGTTTCCAGATAATACTCATATTTTGTCTTGGATAAAACGCACTCAAACTAAGAAAATAAACAATTTAAACTGAAAAAACAGTCACATAGGTGTTAAGCAGTCCTAAAATAAAAAAATAAAAGTGTACAGGCACCAACGTAGACCACAGTAGAAATGACAAAACAAAGTCACGGTAGACAGTTTTTAAATTAGCAAGAAAATTAAAACGAAAATAAAGTAGACTCGCACAATTCGAAATAATCAAACTTAATTCAAGCTCTGGTTCGAGCTCGATCGTGTCCTTGCTCTGTCACGCTGTGACAGCCGTGTCCAGGCTTCTACTGCTGCTGCTGTTGTTACCGCCACCGCTGCCGCCACTGTGGTTGTACGACCAAATCTCAAGTCTTTAGCTCAAGCCTACAATCATTCTGGTGTTTGATTTTAATTTTGTATAAAAAATTTAAATAAAAAAAAAAAATGAGTAATTGATACGTAATAGAAAGAGTGAGGTGGAATAAAGCAGGAAAAAAGTGTTCAATAATTGAGTAATAACATAGTTATTTTTATTATTTATTTGATACACAGTAATTATTATTGACAAAAATTTTTTATTTAAAGTAAAAATTAGGTGATAACATAAAAAAAATAAATTGCAGACATACAACAAGAGTCAGTATTATAACGAGCAGCCACTTTTTATTTTTTTTTTTTTCTTACAGTTGTAGTGCTGGTGATAGCAGTAGAGTCGCTTATAGTTTTTGAAACCAAACGGAAAGCTTTTCTCAAGGCCAACGAATCGTCTTTTACTGTATACAGGCTGACATTTTTTTATCTCTTTTACAGATACCACGTCGTGAAAAACGGTTCGTCTGATATAATTATTCGACACGGTTAAATTACACAAATCGCCATCAATGAGTTTACAAATTTTCGGCGAATTTGAAAGTTATTCGCGCATAGTCATACATAATTATAATTCAGTTAAAATCCTGTAATATTTGTCGGTGTGAGGTTATGATCTAAGTAAATTGTTTGCATTTCTCAAGTTATACTGAAATTTTGTGTAAATTAAAGAAAAGCATGTAAAAATGGATTCAAATGATCAGCCAGTAAATACACATATATACATAAATACTCAATTAAAAATTAACAAAATATAATAGTTTTAACCTTTCTTAGGACGAAAACGATTACCAGTGTGGTCATTGCTTGGGCAGGTTGAACACAGTTGATGACGCGTATTTTCACACCTGTACAAAATACCAAGTGAATGTAGATATAATCAATGAAAAATTCATTTTTTAGATCGGCACAGACCAGGTAAGTTTCCATGTAATCAAAGTATTTATAATATAATTATTTTGTTTAATGTTTTTCTCTATTTTAGCTTTGTTAATAATTTTCATCTCTATTTTTCAGAATAAACATTTTTATAGATGTGGGTATTGTGGAAATGCAGATTTCTTTCGTCTAAAAAAATTTCGATTTCATAACTGTACCAAGCTATTCCCAGTAATAAGCACATTTGGTCAATTCGTATTCAGTGATGGCGACTTGAAAGAAATGGAAACCCAGCATGAAGTTCAGAAACAGCCAGCAGTAGCATCAGCAGTGTACACAGAGCCTGTAATTCAAGAGCAAGTGGAGCAAGAATCTTCCAAAGAAACAACTTCTTCTGCCCAAAAGGAAGCCAGTTCTCGAATAGATTGGACACCACCGATGGTTAGATTGCTACTCGCTTCCTACAAAGACTGCACAGACCTGTACGAACAGCTCTATTCAAAAAATGATATCTACAAAGAGTGCGTTAAGCTACTAGGCAGGCATGGCTATAATATCAATTACTCGCAAATAAAATCTAAACTATCTAAGCTAGAGAAAACTTACAAAGAAAAATGTGCCAACAAATGTCCCAAACAAAGTGGCATAGGTACCATGAAAGTTGCCTATGAGCCGTAAGTATACTAATCTAAACCACTAAGATTCTAAATTTTGAATTGCATTTGTAAACATTTTTTTTTTCACGACTTTTTAGTGAGCTTCATGATACATTCGAAAAGCAACACCATATGAATCCCCCATTTTTGGCTGGGCCAGATTTTGAAGTGCAAAATAAAGCTACTGTAACACCTGAAACCTCTGAACCTGAAGATGCTGATCACAGTAAAACTTTATATGACTGTGAAATTGAAGAGCCTGAGTAAGTTATTAATATAAAAATTATGATATTCTATACTTATTTTAAATAAAGTCATGATAGTAATAATAGTGATAATTAATAAAATTAATAATAATATTTCAGTGCTCAAAACTCATCGGCTTCGATATCCTAGCCAAGCAGTTCCTCAGTAGAGGCTGAAAATGTTGAAACACTCAATAGGGATAATAAAAGAGGTGCTGATAAGCAAAAAGATGAAGGCGCTAAAAAAAAAAGATACACAGTCCAACTCAGAATGTCTGAGAAAGAAGCTAGTGAGTTGATACACAAAGAGGCAATGGAAATAAGAAAATCCCTGTATGCGTTGAAATGCGAAGAAATTCAGTTCAAAAAAGAAAAATTTGATAAATGGTGTACAATTAGTGAAAATAATATGAAAGAAAGGACCAGATTAAAAGAAATAAAATATAGGTATAAGTATAAATAATGTTTTTAACTTTGATGTTTCTATTTACTACTTAACTTACTATTGCATCCACCGAATAAAAATTTGTTATTAACCGTAAAGAATCTTTATATTAATTAATAATTTTTAACTTTCCAATGCTTGAATTATTTGTAATTGGAATAAATTCCAAATTTCTTTGGCTAAACTATTAAGTTAGTATGAATTTTTAAAAAAATGATATTTTATCAATTCTCTTCTTTATTATTTATTCTTAAAATTAATAAATTTATTGATTCCTAAGATTGTGACCCTGACTGGTACTTAAATATCCTGTAAAGATATTTTAATTTTTTGTGATAATCTTATATATAATTACAAGTGTTTGACCGTATGTTTACGCATAACTAAAAAAGTTCTGTACCGATTTACTTGAAACTTTAAGGGTTTTTTTCATATGTTTCAAAGAAGGTTTTAAGCCAAACCGGAGTTCAATATCCTTATTAGAAAAAAAGTTACGACTAAAAAACATAAAATTTGACTTTTTCGAGATTTTGACCAAAAACATGTTCCCGTATGTTCGTGCACAACTTAAAAAGTTCTTAACTGATTCACTTGAAACTTTAAAGGTTTATTTCTTATGTTTCAAGGAAGGTTTGAGGCCAAAAAAACATCGGTGCATAAGTCAAAAAGTTTTAATCTTTATTACTTAAAACGTATGATCTACTAAAAACTCATGAGAATATATGGTCTGCAATTTCATTAAAAAAAAGGTTGGTCCGTACACCGAAAAGTTGGTCTGCATACTCAAATTCAAATGTCTCCGCCTTCCTTTCTGAGTCTACTTAATATTCATCCAGTAGAACCTTCAATCGACAGTCAATGTTTACGTTTCGTTAATCCCAAACCATTACAAGGGTTTGACCGTATGTGTACGCATAACTCAAAAAGTTCTTAGCCGATCAATTCCAAATCATTGCAGTAGTTCTGGAGTTTTTTTGTTTTAAGTGTGTTTATTTTGTTCTTTACTTTATTTCAGTGTCCTTATCTTTTTTTCTAACTCCATACGCAGATGTATGCGAAGCTGCAGAGGGCATGCTAGTATTGTTATAATAGTATGTAATTTGTTTAAATACAAATGTATATTTATGTGTCAAAATGCACTTACTCATTTGAACAGCATGTTCAGCTTATAGGTAAAAGTTTAATTTAAACATGACTAATTTTATGCATTTGTTATTTATTTTATAAGTATTATTTTTATTTAAGTATAGTTCTTATTTTTGATGAAAAATTTCAATGTTTTGATACCAAATTCTCAAATTCTACCAAAAATGTAAAAATAGTTTGTGAGATGGAAATACTAATTCATTAAATAAAAATCTTTAAAATGCCAAAAACATTTAATTAATTAACAGTAACAAGTTATAACCTTCCTGTAAATAGTAAAAATTATTTATCTTACTTTAATTATTTTTTAGGAAAAAAAGTAGCTACATACTTTTGTTACATTGTTTTTCAGAAAAATGTTTACATTAAGTAATAAGAATGTCCAACACAAATTCTCTCTGTCAAATTTATTTTGTTATATTTACATTTTCAATTCAAATAAGCATAAATTTTTTTTCTATAATACAATCATACTTCAACAAAAAACTTAAATAAATAATGAATGTGTTCTGCTGAAACAGTACAACATTACTTCATTGGGGTTCATTTGCAAAACTATTGCACAAAGCATCTCTAATTTGAAAGCCATCCTCTTCAAAATCTACTTCAAACTCATCAGAGCTAGAGCTGAATCATCATTGGGATCATCTTCCAATCTTGGCCTTAATTCTTCAGTTGATTCAGTGATTGGAGGCTCTAAATATTCTAAAGACTCCTCACTGCACATGTTATGAAGAACAACACAAGCCTTAATAACCTTCAAACGACTCATTCCAGGCTTCAAGCGTGCATGATACAGCATTCGAAACCTGAAATTAACAAAATTTATTTTAAAGTATGTAAATTTAATTAAATAACACACACACATAGATAATTATTCCCATACCTCTGTTTCAGCTGACCAATTGAATTTTCAATAGACAGTCTGCACTGAGAGAGACGCTTATTGAATTTTCTGTGTTTAGCTTGTAAATGTCCATTGTTTTTATAAGGTGTAATCAGCTGGCTCAAACAGGGGTAGGCACTATCTCCTGAAATAAAACCATTTCCTGTAAAAAAAGTACAAATCGTATAAATAATTTTTTGAGCAAGAAAAATGATCAATATTGCTATAAATTTTATCTTATTTTTAAACTATTTTCTTACCTATATTGGTGGTAGTCACTTTTTTATACAGAGGCGAATTTTTAAATACCCTTGCATCATGTACAGAACCAGGGTAGCCCAAAAAAAATCCAATATTTTTTTGTTATGATCACACAATACCTGCATCTGCAAGGAAAAAAAGTCATGCCGGTTGTAATAGTGGTCCTGCTGTTCTGGAGGTCTATCAATTTTGATATGAGTTCCATCGAGCAAAGCAATAACATTTTTAAAATTATATTTGTTTTCATAAAATTCTTTGGTTATCTTGATTTCTTCTTCAGAAGGCCACTTAACATATTCTGGGGCAATGTCTCCTAAGAAGTCAGATACTTTTGTGATTATCTTATAGAAAGCTGCTTGAGATATATCAAATTTATCTTTGACTCCGTTATTAGATGCAACTTGGTGACCAACAAACCACAAGAAGCAGTAGATTTGTTTTGATGGAGGGATCGGAGGCCTGCCACCAGCTGCAAAAAAAAAAAAATAATAATATTGATTAATATTGATCATTTTTTCTGCTTTTAAATAATTATTACGTTTAAATAATTAAACTTACCATTCAATGTCAAACAGTAATCAGACACTGTATCTGATAATTAATTTATTAAAAGTTGCTCTATATAAACGGAATTGAAGTATAAATTCCTTATCACTATAGTCTTGAACAACGGTTCCACAATAGTCTTTTATGCACACTCTTTCTCTTCTTATAGACTTATTTGACGTCGCACTTTCATCCTCACATGAATAGTAAAAAATGTTTGTTCCAACTGAAACTTCAGAGCTACTTTCCCAATTATTAAAAAAGATAGATTAGAGCTGCTTTCAGAGTTTCTGGCTGATGATGATGATGATGATGATAGTGATGACGAAGAGGATACTTCTTTATCTTGAAGATTTGTCTCCATTATTATTTTATTTTAATTGTCCAACTGCTAAAATCTAATTTTTGTAAAACTTTTACAACTTTTTTTGCGCTTTTGAGAATGCCAACCGTAAATTCTGGATGATTTGACTTAACATAACCATACGATAATCTGAGATGTCAGCTGTTGACATACTCTGTGCAGCAGCCAATGGCAATGCAGATTCTTTGATCGGCATAGAAGCACCGACGAACTAGCTCCGAGCGAGAAATATTGAAACGAAGGGATTTCGATTCGCATGTGACTTACTTCGTACTACTAGAATCGGTGCGGAACCTGGTTCCAAAGTTGAATCGAATAAATCTACTGCTACTGTTGTTGCTGCTGCTGCTGCTGCTACTTCGTTTTCTGCGCAAGCTTTTACTTTTGTTACTATCACAGCTGTTGCTGCTACTGCTACTGATGCTTCTTCTTCTTGTATGCATACTGCAGGATCTTTTGCTGTCAGTGCTACTACTGCCACAAACACTTTTTTGAGATTTGCGACTAGTAGTGCTGCGTGAACCACTGTAGCTCCGTGATTTACTACTACTGCAACGTGCGCTATCGGTAGCACTGCAACTGTTGCTGCTGCTACTTCGTTTTCTGCGCAAACTTTTACTTTTGTTACTATCACAGCTGCTGCTGCTGCTACTGCTACTGATACTTCTTCTTCTTCTTCTTCAAAACGAGCAACTTTTGCTGTTGGTGCTGCTTTTGCTACTCCTACTGCTTCTTCTTCTTCGAGAATCACGACCACTAGAGGGGACCACACCTTAGGGACCGCACTTGCATTTTTTTTTATATCTTCGTCGGATGAACTTATAATTTTTCTTATTTTACTTTTTACTCTGCCTTCTAAAGGACTCAAATCGTTGCTGCTGCTGCTGCTAATAAGTCTTCTGCATCTCTTGATGTTAACTTTACCCTTTATAGGATCCGAATCATCGCTGCTGGTGCTGGCGAGCCTTCGCCTTCTTTAATTATTGCCCACTAATCCCCTTATAGGACTATCAATCGAAACTAAAAAAAAAAAAAAAAAAAAAAAACTTGATTATCAAATAAAACAATAAATAATGTATAAATGTATAAACATAAATACTAACCACGAGACAGTTCCATGGCTCCTAGAAGAAGACTATCCCTAAATTGTCCTCGTTCATTTCTCTCGTCGCTACAAAATTTTAATGTCTTTTTATTATAACTTTTTTGTTTTGTTTTTGTTTTTTGAATGCTTAGTAACACACAACAAGTATGTAAAAAAACTTACCATGAGACAACCGTGAATGAATTTTCAAAAAATTAATTCTTAGTTTATTGGAATCGTTGAAGGTATTTGAAGAATTTCAAAAAGATTGGCTGTTATTACCATTAGACAGTTCCACGGCCCGTAGAACAATAGCGTCCCCTAAAATATCCTCGTTCATTTCTCTCATCACTAAAAAATTATTTTTTTATTTTAACTTTTTTTTAACTGTAGCACACACTAACAACTATTTACTTACATTGATTCCTTAAATCACTCATTTTCAAATTTATTTATTTTTTTTCACACTGGCGCGCAACAGGTTTCGTCAAAAGCTCAATCGAAACTACGGTAATAGCCATCAAATTCCAAAACTATGCAAAATTTACTTTTATAGCTGACGCTAAGCAGCATCTTTCCCCCACACCCACCCCGCTCTCCTCTCCTATCTTATGGGGACAAAAATTGCAAATGTAGCACTTTTTAATGCAGCTCTAGATTGCTGCGCTTATTCGTTCTTACACTAGAAACTAAGCAGATCCCATTTCCCCCACCTCTGCCTCCTACTCTTACGACTCAAAAAATTTCAAATGTTACACTTTTTTATAATACAGCTCTTAATTGCTGCGCTTGTGGCTGTCTATAGTTTTACGTTTGACCACGTGTGAATAGGTAATAAAAATGCCCAGCAGCATTCAAAAATTAATTGACGGATGTAACTTAAATTCATCTAGCCGTGAAAGAAAAGTGGCTCTGTGGGAAGCAATCATATTTTGAATTTTTTATTTAAAATACCAAAATAACGCTCGCATAAAACATAGGTTTAACCCCTACACCTTTAATCACATCAAATGGGTTACGAGTCAGAGCTACATTTTTCTCTTCGATTTATTGCAGTGGATTTTGGACAAAAGCAAAGTGCGCGACATTATTCAAATATATAAAAAACACTACAAATATAGTGCCAACGTGATGATGTGCGTTGGGCAATTTATAATTGGCGGTAAATATTGCCGTAATAAAAAATTTAAAACACTCAAGACGCATTTCCTGGAAATTTGCGATAAGTTCTAGTTGTAAAAATTTAAAAACACTTATTTATTTAAGTAATTAAAAATTGTTTTCAATTGTCTATCACCAGCCAAAATAAATCATCGGAACGAACTCATGGTGGAAGAGTACGAAGAATCAATAGAATCATCAGCTGACCAGGCGGTGTGAAATAAAAAAAAAGAGTAATATAAAAATTGGAGGAATAAAAAAAATAATGGTTTCAAAAAATTAATTTTTTTTATTTCAAACTCCTCACCTTACAAAAAAAATAATTAAAGTTTATACTTCTTAATATAAAAAAAAATTAAAGCCAAACTTATTACTTGTATTTAAGTTTTTTACTTCTTAACTTACTTTTTACTTTAAAAATATATTTGCTAGAAAACAATGGTTCATCATTTAATAATTTGAAATTAATTAAAGCATTGATATCAATCTTTAAAAAAACTTTAAAATAAATTCATCATAACTTATAAAAATTTTGATACGAAATAAAAAAAAACCATCAACGAAGCAGTGGCAGCGGCAACTTGAAGGTGTTAATAAAAAAAAACAAAAAATTAGTGCAATTTTTTTTATTCGTTTCTTTATTCATTTAATATAAGGATTTAATTTCTAATATTTACTTCATAACTATTTTCCAATATTTCTTCTATTTTGTGACATGAAAAAAAAATTACATCTCGCGTTATAATACCCAAGTCTTTATGCTCTCTATTGTATATTCTTAAAAATTGTAAAAAACCCATTATTTCGTAGTATTCTCGGTCTTGTAAAAGAACCCGAAGAAGCAGGTTCAGATTTTCGCGTGCATCGTCTGTTCTGACGAAATCCGGGCGGTACTCATTCACTTCCTGTATAAATTGGCTTACACAGGCACGTAAGCTCTCTTCTTTCGCTTTTGTTGCGTCCAAATTACAAAATTCCATATGAAGAAGTAAATTTAACTGAATACTCTTCAAAATGTCGAACGTGTGTACCCCGTATTACCAGCACAACGAACCATAATAATTATCTCGCTGCCATTGCGAAATATCTTGTTGACCATCTTTTTTAAAGAAAAAAAAAAAAAAAAAAATTTTAATTTATTTTTTTTTCAATATAAAAAAATGATAAATATTATCTTGAAGTTAATAAAAACCAACCTTTATCTGTTATCAAATCAATACTTTTAATGAAGTCATCACCTTCCTCATCAGCCATCATTTCTGCGATCACTAAAAAAGATTTCACATATTTGGTAAAAAATTTATAATTATTATTTATATAGTACATTGACAAATTAAATTAACTTACGTTGATTCTGGTCCAAAGACATGACTTTAAAAAATTATTCAAAAATGAATAAATCAAAAAAAATTTTAAACACCGAGTTTAAAAAAAAAGGTAAAAAACTTAAATGTCACAACATAAAAGATACACACCCACACGGCACACTACCACTATCGCCAACTTCTCCCGTGGCTAGAGCTACGAATTTCAAAGTGACACGAGCACATCACTCACGTGGACCTGGGGAGAGGGGTAGGGGCGGGGGGGGGTTCAAACTCATGTAGTTTTCGATAACTGTGACACCCCTGGGCATCCGATCAGCAGCACAAAGTCTTAGTGCATTCAAGTGAGGAGTTTTTCACGCACGCTTAGTGCTCACTTTTTTCTACCAATGCACTCAATTTCAGCGCATCCAGGATAAGGAAAAATTTTTATGAATAAATTTTTTTTTTTTTAAACAGGGGGAATACTTGTGCATTTACAGAAACTTGCTCAACGAGCTTAGAAAAATCAAAGTTATATAAAAAGATCCAAGAAAAATCCGCACTTCATTAAAAATATTTCAGCACACATTCAGATTTACAGCATTCCCTCTATACCAAAAAGTAATTTACAGACACGCACAGAGAATCGCTCGAAATTTTGTCCGTTGTAGACAAGTTACCGGACCTCTTCACCGGTCTCTTCAGACGACCTGGCTTCCATCGATTTTCTTCACCTCAGGCATTCTCATAAGCAGCTACCTCAGTTCGCTCGTTTACATGAGCTGAAAAATCATTTGCGTCCTTTTCCACAACCGAGGTCCTTGTGCCGCTGTCGGGGTGGAACGAACCGTCTAGTTCTCGACCGCTTTACAGTTTCCCAAGTCACACCATGGACAGTTTCGTTCAGTGTAACCCAGTGACTCGTAAGTTCTGCAGGATAATTCATCCTCACCTTCACAATCGGAAGCTGACTCATCGTAAGCTTCCTTAGTATCAGTCCTCTGCCTAGACCCTTGCTCTATCTAGCTCAATGGAGTAGCAGTCGTTCGTCTTTCAGGCTGATCTGACTCTTTTTGTTTTACAGGTCCTAACGTTTGATTATAAGCTCATTCCGGCAAAAGTAAGTTTTTCGGCAACGGGGAAGGCTTAAAATAACGATGGACCATCACTGAGCTTTCAGCCATTTGAGCTTGCTCAATCAGTACGTTTAAATTTACCATAGTACGTTGCAAGAAACGACCGATTTTAGGGTGTAGATTTTTAAATATCAAATCTAACTCCTCAGTAGGAGTCATTCGTGGTCTAATTCTATTCAGAATACCCTGAATACATGTCACAAAATTAATGACAGGCTCACCTTCACCCTGCGTTCGTCTCTCAGCGTCATGCTACAGCTCAACCTGTAAAAAAAAATTTACACCAAAATGCGCCGCTGCGACAAAATGCGCAAAATTTGGCCATTCGTGTCGATGCTGTCGTGTCCAGTATAAAGCGAACCTCGATATTTATTCAGAAAAGGCTGTCAATACACCATGGTCACTCAAGCGATCCTGCAGACGACACTCTTCCATCCGTTGTCACCAAACTCTTTGTCGGGTCACTCGCCAAAGTTCTTTGTCGGGTCTCTGGAAAAGTTTATTTTCCATCTCCGCACGATTTTTCCCACACTTAGACTCACGGGTATTAACGGTGCATATGAGCAGTTTGGCGCAAACTGATGGATATCACCGGTATTCGGAATAAAATTTTCCTGGGGCCCCTGACCCCACCCGCTAAAAGATTGTGTGTTTGCATCAAAGACACCATGTCTCCCTCCTCCCGTGTCAACGAAATCTTGCACTGGGGCCACTGTACGTGGACATTCACATGATATATTGTCTTGTAAAAAAGTGTTCGCTCTAGGGTTTATTCGTGTACCCGCACTTACTCTTGTGCTCTATGGCACAGTTAACGGTCGATGACCCAGCCCTGAGCTCGAAGTGATCTTTACAGCGTCACGCATTTTTTGCGAAATCACTTCACCACAATTCATATTCGGACTTCTCACTGTCACGTTCGATCCTTGAAATCAAGCACCGCAGTCGCGAACCCGACTTATTGGTCCGACATTTTTTGTCACCTCGTCAGTTCGTGCAGTATTAACGCACGTTTGGTCCACTGACGAGTATTCGAGTTTAGAGTCATTGCTTTTATAGATTGCATTATAATTTTGAAGACTTCGTTTTTTGAGCTGCAATCAAATCCATCCATCGTAAATTCAGTCCACCCTGTGCATTGGGAGGTGTGACCATCCGATAGATTATTCGTACGCGCCTCTGATGTATTCAATCCGTAATATGGATTCATAAATGAGTCTGTCAATCGCTTCTCTCTCTTTATTCACCGATGACGAGACAAACTGCATCAACAAAAATTCATGGCACAGTATCATCCGATGCCGAAGGACAGCTACCCCATCCTCCACAAGTCTGTTTGGGATAAAATCATTGGAGTGATATTCTCCTCCAAGGCGCCTGAATAACCAACCCCTTTCGTCAAATTCATCGCTCGTTGCGAGCAGGTCGAGACTGTTAATAGATCCCTGGACTCGATCGTCGCTGACCATTTGTATAATGTCACCCTGTCTTCGATCGCTACTTGCCTGAAATCAGGATTCCCATAATCCGCGTCTAGCAGCCACGCCAGTCGGTCCGGATCGTCCGTGTTCATGCTTGCACTCACAGTTCACCGATCATTCATCCATCCACACATTAAGCGATTTTTTCACAAAATCCCGCGTGCAAATAATGCGCTACGCACGAGTGGTGTATTAAAAAAAATATGAATCAATTCCTATAACACAGCTTATCCAGGTAAAGAAATGAAACAAAAAGAAAAAAAAATGCCATCGAAGGTCTTCGTCATCTAAAAAAAAATTACAAAAAAAAAGTAGAGAAAAGAAAACTACACGAGCGTCGCTTGTTTACCCCACTCATCAGCACACCCATGCAGTGGTTGGCCCCGCCCCCTTCTTTTATATGCCGCTGCCACAGGAGAGGATAGTAAGAGAATTATTACTGATAAAAAAAACAACAATATCACCCAAAAGGAGAGTTGAAAAGAAAAAAAATTAAAACAAAAAAATAACAAAAAATTCCCTTATAAGGCTTTTTAGTAAGCAGACGACGTCAATTTAGCGTGGGATACACGAAACGATATTTCATGGTTTTATTTAATTTTATGAATTTTTTAATTTAATGTACTTATTATTTTCAAATTCTGTTAGTTATTGTGTACTTCTGGCTACTTTATATAGTATATAGTGTATCTTACTATATTATATAGTTGTTTTTCCTCTCTCACGCCCCCCCCCCCCCACGCCCTCAAAAAAGTGCTTAACTAACCGTAAAACTGTAACTAACCGCAATATGCTTATTTCTATGAGTTTTGAATTATCCTATGATTTTCCAATCACGCACCCCGACCTTTTTTTTCCCCGCCCCCCATTTTTAATGTTTTGTTACAAGTTTTGTCTATTTTCTTAATTTAATAATTCTTTTTTAATGGTATAATTAAACTATATAAAATTTTAAAATTTGAATTCATTAATTTTAAAAAATTTCATTATAAGATTAATTAGAAAAATCCAAGTTTTTAATTTAAAAAAAATGAAAAAAAAATTTTATTTTCAGAAAAATTAAATTTATAATGGAGTAGTTTTTTCTTTTTAATAAATTGTAAAATTTTATTTAAAAAATTCTTGTTAAACTTTAAATCCTTATTAATTTATTTTTTATTTTTTTTATTCTGTAATTATCATCCAAATATATTCATGTATGTATTCATGTATGTACGCGTGCGCGTACGCAGAGGAGTCTCCGTGTAGGCGCAAACTTACCCTTTCAAACAAAAGTTTGCGTGTACGCGCAACTTAGGTGTTCCGCGTACGCGCAAACTAAATTATCCCACGTGCGCGCAAACTTAGGTACTCCGCGTGTGCGCAAAAACTTTAGATCTCCACGTGCGCTCAAAACTAATGATGTTCCGCGTGCGCGCAAAAACTTCCGATCTCCACGTGCACGCAAAAACTTTGATTACGTTGCGATAAATTCATCAATTATTGTCCTTCTAAACATTAAAATTGTGATTAAAAAAACTTCCTAACTCTATAAAATTTATTTTTCACGCACGGTGCAGAAAGTTCAAACTTTCTGATTTTTCCCAAACAGGAAGTTTGAACTCCTTGCTTTGAGTTGAAAAAAACATTACACTTGACGCTGGAAAAGTATGAGCTAACCCTTAGCAAACCCTTGACACTCTCGCCTTTTGCTCAGGTTTTGAACACAAATTGTTTGAAAATTAGCTAAAAACCCAAAGATGTGACCCAATTGTCTAGTCCTAGCGGGTCCTCCTCTCAGGGTTGGATAAGTTTAATCTAAGTTGGATAAGTTGGATCTCAACCAACTTAAATTCAAATCCAAACTCAAAAATATGAACAGGAATAATTTGTTACTAGAAGTACTTTTTAGCATTTTCCGAGGTTTGAAATATAAATTGTTCAGATTTACACTTTTTGAGTTAAGATTTGAAAATATTTTTCTCTTAAAGTTCATAAAGAGACAAAAACATGCGAGGATACACATGTCTAGGAGTGCAATAGGCTTAGAACACAAATTGTTTGAAAATTATTTAAAAAACAAAAATAATTCAAACATTTTGTGTAGATAATCGAAAAAAAGGACCATTTAGAAAAATTATTGATGATCTTGCTCATCATTCGGTACCAGAAAGTGATTTCCAAAGTTTCTGCAATCGATGACCCAAAAAAACTTATCCAACCCTGACTGACTGACTGTATAAGGTTTTTATTTCGGCCTTGGGGTATAGCCCTATTTGGTCGTTTGACAAGTACATCGAGTGATACAAATATATGGAAACACGTTCGCATATATAGATAATTAAATGCACTTAAAATTAGATTACAACGAAGTAAATAACAAAGATATAATATATAATAGCACGTTCTCGTAGGTAGAATAATAAATGCACTTAAAATAGTATATTATAGTACAGGTGCAACATCGTCACCGGTGCGGTTTTAAGGACCCAAGTACGTAGCGAAGCACAGCACGAGGTTCTTAATAAGCCCTGTTGACGTACTGCACTCGAACTATATACTATTTTATAGTACGAGTCACCGAAAACACGCATCAAATATTTGATTTTGTGGTTAGAGTGACCAGGGGTACTATAAATTAACTTACAACAACGTGACTTATAGGGCAGGAAACAAAATTTATTAACTGGGTAAGTGCGGCAGGTGCAATAGTAAATCGAATCGAGTCGTGGGATAATCCATTCACTAGAAAATATATGACGTTTTCCCGTGCGAGATCGATTCTATTGCCGTTTAATACATTTTTTTCCCGCGCAATGTTAATTGTACTCCCATTCAATATATTTTTTTTCCCGTTTAGTACATTTAACTTCCGCTCAAGTATTTTTTTTCCGTGCATTCATTTTCTTTCCCGTTTAATCACTTATTTTTCCGTGCAAATGTCTTTTTTCCCATGAATTCGACCTAAAATTTCCCGTGCGTTTGCTTTTTTTTCCCGTGCTAATAAATTAGACCCTTTTCTAATCACCCCCCCCCCATGCCCTTTTTTTTAACTTACGCCCCCCATTTTTGATATATGTTATCAGTTTCTACCCACATCGCCAATTTTTGATACAAGTTATCAGCTATGTATCTATAGAAGAAATTTAAAAAGTAACTACGAAGCATTAAAAAAATTAACTAATATCCAAAGATAAAAGAGAGAACCCAAAAAGAATGTCAGCATTTTATTCGTGATGTGATTGGTTGAAGAACAAAATTTAAAATTTGAATTTTTATTTTTAATTTTTATATTACAATTCAATTAAAACATCTAGAGAATAGATTTAATGAAAAAATAATTACGTAATCAAGTGATCGAAATTATCCGATTATAATCATGAAAATAATTATTATTAGTATACAAACTGAAACAAAACCAATGAATCTATAACCACAAAAATTTAAATGAATATGAACTCTGAATGTAGCGCAAAGGTAAAGGGTATATATAACTTATTGTGGATTAATTTAGACGAAGCTTCGGCAAAATTTGTTTTGGATGATAAAATACAATTGCGCGTGCACTTCGCTTAAAGAGCTTCAAGGTTTGGCAAGAGGGTAGGTACATGGGTAGATTCAAAAGTGGATAAGTGTTTACCTACAAAGGTTTGTACAGGATCGAAAACAATGGTATAAAAGATGATAGTTTCAGAGTTAGATGTTCAGAAAAAAAAAAGAAAAAAAAAGAACAACATATGCTCAAAGTTAAAAATTGAAGTATGAAAATAATAACAAAGTAAAAGAGGCTGCACATGACTGAAAACTGGTGTCATAAGGTAAACTTCAATATTAATTAGGATAGGTGAATTGGGAGAAACCTGGGTAGAAAAAATATTGATAACAAATGTAAAAGGATGTAGGAAATATTTGTCAAAAAAGTTAAAGAACTGTGTGGGCAAAAGCGTATGAAGATGATTAGTTTCACGATTGTAATTCCAAAAAAATTTGAGAAGAACAATAGAAAAGATAGTTTTTACAAAGATGAGAATAAAGATTCAAAGGTAGAGACCAAAGCATGAAAAAAAGAAAAAACAACAGCAAACACCAAAATTTAAGCAAGTAGATTCATGTGAAAGAGATAGAAACAATATTAAGCAAAAATGTACATATGCGTAGGTTCAAAGTTACAAACGTAATTACAAGTCCAGGTACGGCAGTAGGTACAATGAAGTTACCACAGTAGTTGTCAAGTTTGAAACAATGTTATGAACAAGGTTTTTTATAGGGTTATTTAGAATAGTTAGTACAAGAGGATAAAAAATATTATGCACAAGGCTAGATTCAGTGTAGAAAATTAAAAAAAAATAAATAAAGAACTAGAGTTAGCATGGGAGTAGGAACAGATGTAGAAACAAATACATGTGTAGAAGGTTCGGCGTTAGAAGCTTGAGTAAAAAATAGGTAGTAAGCACAAGATTATTAACATATGTAGGAAGTAAAAAAAATCAACAGACGTCGTAAAGAGAGTCGGAAAAAAATACTCAACAGACGTGGATAGTAGTAGATAGATAGTAGCAAGGTTATAAAGCAGGGAAGGTTAATAAATAAAAAGACGAAAATAAGTCGGTAAAAGCATAGAAACAGATGTTTAACAAAGGATTGAAATGAAAGTATGATCAAAGATTAGAACAAAGTAGTCTTAGAATTAGAAATAGCAGCATGAAAAAAAATTAAAAATACAGTTATCACCATGATAGAAATATATATATAAACATGAGCATATTCCTGAATAAGAGCTTAGTTATAAAAAGCAGTAAGTGCAACGGTAAGAACAAGGGTAGTTACAAGGGTTTGGAGTAAGATGAAATGTGAGGACAAAGGAAGGCACGAAATAAGGTGCAGGTGTAGTCACAAGCTATAAAAATAGAAACAATGATATGTATCAGAGCAGCGTTGGTACGGTAAGAAACCGGGTAACTAATCGGGTACGTGACCCTAGGGAAAGGAAAGAAATTAATGGTAAGAAATAATTTTTTTTTTTTTCCAAGTTAAAAAAACTGTCTGCACGAAATACTGATGCTAAAAATTAGCAACAAACTCTTAAGGGGAAGTCAGGCGAGTTTTTTTGATGAATAGATTTTAATTAAGAAAATATTTTTAAAAAAGGGCTCTGTAGCAGGGTAAAGGAATTAAAAAGCTGTAATTTAAAAAAAAAATCATGAAAATTGATTAAAAATTCACTGAGTAAAACGCAGAACGGCAGTTGAAGATTTTTTTTCGTCAATCGCGGCAGCCATGTCGTCGTCTGCCGCTGTTGCTATGCGTGGCTATGCGCGTCTAACCTATAAGTTTGTAAAACTTTATGACTGCCTTACGGCTTACTCCTCAGCTACCTCTCCTCAATAAATCAAATTCGTAGTAAAAATTATCTTGCAAAATCAAATATATTTGTGATGAAAAATCAAAATAATGAAATAAGCTGAAACTCAAAATTACTTATTCATTACACTCAATACAAGGCTGAAAATGTGTCAATTGAAAAAAAGAATCATACATTACTTCTTAAATAAAATTAGCAAAATCACTAGTTTTATGAAAAAATTTTCTTCTTAAATAAAACTCTTCAGTTGCATTATAAACAATTCATGTTTCTTCAATTATTTCTTCAATATTTACTCTTGATTTGCTTCAGATCGTAAAAATTTCAATAATTTTCTTCATGTAAAGTAGGTCTCTTGATTCATAAAAATTTCAAATACAAGTAATATTTCAATAAAATAGTTGTTTTAACAATATCTGTACATAAAAAAAAAAAAAAAAAAAAAAAAAAAAAAAAAAAAAAACAACAACAACAAGACATAGTCATAAAATTAAACAAATCTTGAAAGAGTTGTAATCAGGTTTATTTTTATAAGCTTCACTCACACAAAGTTTATTATTGCTACAAATTCTTTAAGATTTACTTGGCTGACAATAAAGCTGAACTATTATTGTTTTTGTGTAAAGTCAACCATGCCTGTGAACATTGACATTTGCTCTTGCTGGGAGACCACTTACTTTAGCCTACTTGATAACTAAAAATTGGAAATGTAGCTGCAATCACTCATGCAATCAGAACTTTCTTGAACTAATGAGATCTTATCAAATGAATTGACTTGACGCTTTGGAACAGTTCAAATGTAAAGTAAGTTGTAGGTCTCCCAGCAAGAGCAAATGTCAATGCTCAAAGGCATGGTTGCCTTGCACAAAAAAAATCATAGTACACCTTTATTATCAGCCAAGAAAATCTTAAGATTTTATGACAATAATAAACTTTGCATGTAGCTCATAAAAATGAACCAGATTAAATTTTTTCAAGATCTGTTTAATTTTGTCTCTATAAGTCATATACAAGAATCAAAAGTTTAGAATCATCAAAGCGAGTAAGACAAGTTTTCAATAGTTATAAGTATTGAAGTAATATAAGTATTCAATAGTTATAAAATTTTAAAACTAAAAAAGAATTCTTGATAAATAAATCAATTGAAAAAGAAGAAAAAAAATATTTTTAAACTATTTATAAAATTTAGAATTTCTAAAATGACTAAAAATTGTTTAAAACTTGTTACTTGCTTTGAAGTTTTTAAGATCTTAACTCTAATATACCCTCAGAGACTGTGTCAATAAAAAACTTTATCAGTGTTTATCAACTCAAGTATGTAATTGGCTGGCTCAGTTCATACATTTCAAACCTGACTAAGGATTATTGAAATCTTGTCCTACCAGCTTTGAAGATTCTAAGCTCTTGGCTCTGATCACTTTGCAACTGTTTGAAATTACTTATAAAAACATAAATACAACAAAAACGTGGGTTACAATAAATTTGTTCCTTTTTGATTGCATGATTAGAAATTTTTTGGTTAGAATGACGTACGACCCCCCTACGCGCGGTCTCACGCACAGCAACGCACTGTAGCAGCAGTGGCGTCTGCTGTCACGGCTGATGCGGCCGACGAAAAAAAATACCAAATTACCGTTCTGCGTTTTTCTCGGCCAATTTTCAACGAATTTTGATGCAGTTTTTTTTTAAATGTAGCTTTTCAATGTCGCTACCCTGCTACAGAGCCCTTTTTTGAATTGATCCCCTCAATTTTTTTTCTTTTAATTTTAACTTACTACCATTGGACCCTCGCCTGGCTTCCCCTTAATTATCATTCTTAGCTCTCAAGACCGAATGTTTTTGTCAGATTAATTAATAAACAGTGTGAATAATTAATAAACAAAGACGAAAATCCTGAAATTTAATGAATTGACGGAAGTAAACAATTTAATAATTTATTGATAAGTACATATAGTTACACCTAAACTCCTCAACCCTCATAACCAAGAGAATGGACTGCAATAGTTAAACTTATTAATAAACAATTTAAATAATTAATAAACAAATACGCATATCTAGAAAGTCAATATATTTGAGCGGTAAAAAATTTAATAATTTATTATCGACAAGCTCCGAAACCCTCATAACAAAGTGGACCGATTGCAATAATTAAATTTATTAATCAACAATTTGAATAATTAATAAACAAATACGCATATCTTGAAAATAAATAAATTTAGTGGTAAAAAATTTAGTAATTTACTATCTTTAAGCTCCTGAGCCATCATAACCAAGATAATGGACTGCAATAGTTAAACTTATTAATAAACAATTTAAATAATTAATAAACAAAAACGTATATCTTGAAACTCAATAAATTTGAGCGTTAAAAATTTTTATAATTTATTATCTACAAGCTCCGAAACCCTCATAACGAAGTGGGCCGATTGCAATAATTAAATTTATTAATAAACAATTTGAATAATTAATAAACAAACATGCATATCTTGAAAATCAATAAATTTGGTGGTAAAAAATTTAGTAATTTATTATCTTTAAGTTCCTGAGCCATCATATCCAAGAGAATGGACTGCAATAGTTAAACTTATTAATAAACAATTTAAATAATTAATTAACAAAAACGTATATCTTGAAACTCAATAAATTTGAGCGTTACAAATTTTAATAATTTATTATCTACAAGCTCCGAAACCCTCATAACGAAGTGGACCGATTGCAATAATTAAATTTATTAATAAACAATTTGAATAGTAGGTACTCTATGGGGGGGGTCCCATGGATTTTCGAGGTGCACGGGTCCCATGGATTTTCAAGTTGCACGGGTCCCATAGATTTTGAAGGAGCCTAGCCGGGGTCCCACGGATTTTGAAGAAAAAATAGACGGAGTTCTGGGGGTCCCTTAACTTTTCGACGGATCTTACAAAAGCCGAAGAATTTTCAAGAATTTTATCAGCCGAATGAGTCTGCTTATTTTCTAACACCCCGCTGCTCTTAGTGATTAGTCTTTTCTAGAGAAATTATCGTAAAATAAGCAAATGCGAAATACGAAATGTCCATGAGTCCCATAGATTTTTCAAGAAGCCGTGGGAACTCTAGCTTTTCAAAGGCGCAGCTCTGGGTCCCATACTTTTTCGACGGATTTCACAAAAGCCAAAGAATTTTCAAGAATTTTCTCTGCCGAGTGAGTCTGCTTATTCTCCAATACCCCGCTGCTCTTAGTCATTAACTATCTTCGCTAGAGAAATTATCGTAAAATAAGCAAATGCGAAATACGTTACTTAAGACTTTTCGAAAATCCTTGAACGTGGGGGATTTTCTTACTAGCGCGGTCGACCCATCGAAGAGAAACTATCGTAAATAAGGAAATGCGAAATTTTGCGAGTCATGGTTTTTGGGAAATCTCCAACTGTTTATCTTTCCACCGAGCGCCACCCCGATGCTCTCAGTCATTTAGCTACCTGCGGCGTCGACCCATCAAAGGGACATTTTCTTAAGAAACAGCAAATGCGAAATACGTTACTTAAGACTTTTCGAAAATCCTTGAACGTCGGGGATTTTCTTACTAGCGCTATTGACCTATCGAAGAGAAACTATCGTAAATAAGCAAATGCGAAATTTTGCGAGTCATGGTTTTGGGAAATCTCCGACTGTTTATCTTTCTGCCGAGCGCCACCCCGGTGCTCTTAGTCATTTAGCTACCTGCGGCGTCGACCCATCAAAGGGACATTTTCTTAAGAAACAGCAAATGCGAAATACGTTACTTAAGACTTTTCGAAAATCCTTGAACGTCGGGGATTTTCTTACTATCGTAAATAAGCAAATGCGAAATTTTGCGAGTCATGGTTTTTGGGAAATCTCCAACTGTTTATCTTTCAGCCGAGCGCCACCCCGATGCTCTCAGTCATTTAGCTACCTGCGGCGTCGACCCATCAAAGAGACATTTTCTTAAGAAACAGCGAAATACGTTATTTACGACTTTTCGAAAATCCTTGAACGTGGGGGATTTTCTTACTAGCTCAAAGCTGTTGACTCACAGCATGAGGATGACGTCTTCCGCTTGCAAATGATGGACAGTACACAGTTGTCTTAGCCGCCCTTTTGTTCACAGATTTCTACCATGGAATGTTGCAGATGATTATCTTATTTTCTACCGTTCAGCATAGTTAGAATATGCTTTCTCGCGAAAACCCGCCTTATCCATTTGGGAAACTCCCAAAAGGTGGTCCTTCCAGAGTAAGGCGGTCTTTAGCAAATCTTGAAAATTTGTTTGGGTCAGTGGAGGGGCTGTTAAAGGATGGCTTGGAAGTTGCTAGAGGACTATCAGAGTGGGAGTTGTGAGAGGGTGGTCTTAAGCACTGACCGAAAATTTGTTTGGGTCAGTGGATTGGCTGTTAGAGGAAAATTTGGAGGTTACTAGAAAATTTTCAGAGTGGGAGTTGAAAGGGCGGTCTTGAGCGCTGCTCGAAAATTTGTTTGGGTCAGCGGAGGGCATTGGGTGCTAGAGGACTATTGGAGTGGGAGTTGTGAGAGGGTGGTCTTGAAAAAAAGTTGGAGAGGGATGATGCGTAGGGTATAAAACCCCTAGCTCGTAGGTTTCAGTTCATTAGACTTCTATCGCTGAACAGTTCTAATAGTTCAAATTTTACTCGTGAGTTAGTGAAAAAAAAAAGAAAAAATGTGCGAAATAGTGTTCGAAATGATCGACATCACCGGAGAGGGAGCCCCGATGTTCTACAAGCTGAAGAAAGACTTCGAGACTGAGTTGGATCTTGAAGGTAAGTTTAAAATAAATTTTCAAACTTTTAAAAAATAATTTTTTAATTTTTAAATTAATAATGGAATGAGCAAACGGGTAGCAAACAAATATACTATGTATAGTTTGAAAAATTTGTTTAAATTCAAAATAAGTTCCGAAATAAATTTTCAACTTTTGAAAAATTTTATTTTGTTAAATTTTTTCATTTAATAAAATTTTTAAAATTTTTCTTAAACTATCAATTAAATGAGCAAATGTCGAGCAAAAATATACTTAATATAGTTTACAAATTTTTTTAAATTTAACAGTTAATTTTTTAATTTTAAAAAGCATGATTTTTGTTCGTTAATATTATATTTGTTTATAAACCGATTTAAATTTTTTACTGATTTTTAAAATCAGCAAACGCGGAGAAAACGATCTACTTTTTTTTTTTTTTTTTTTTTTTTTTTTAGGAGCGAGTTTTTTTTGAAAATCGTGAAAATTCGAGTAAAATAGTAGGAAATTGTGAAAAGTTGAGGGTGCATCTGGGTAACCGTGAAAATTTGAGTTAAAATTCGGAGGGGAAACTGTTCCTGACAAATTTATAATGAAATTGGACCTCTTTTTCGGCTGGTTTATTTTTGTTTTTGCCATAACTTGTTTATTTATTATTCGATTTTGATTTTTAAACTCGTTTTGGATAGAGCAAGCGCAAAGCAAACGAATTATATTTAGTTTTCGATATAATTTTTATTATTAACAATAAATTTTTTAGTTCCAAAATTTTCAGTTTTTGTTTCATCAATATTTTGTTTATTTATAAACCGATATGAGTTTTTTACCGATTTTCAAAATCAGCAAACGTGGAGAAAACAAACGTACCGTTAATTTATAATGTAAATGAATGTCTTTTTCAGCGGCAGGGTATAGATGCGGTGATTTTGATTACTGCTGCCCTTCACGGGACCTAGATCGTCGCGGGCTTTATTCAGGGCCCTCTGATTTGTGTTTAGCCATGGGTAATTGTCCTGATTACCTATGCCTTTGCCCACCTCTGTCACCCGCCTTCTCGGAATTGACAACTATTCCTAATAGTAGATGTCAATCACCGATATCTATGCCTGCAACTCCACCATCATTTACGGAGTTGACTCCGATGAACATCGAGGCGGCCGATTTGGGGACGGTGCCTGCATCCCCAACCACGGCAAGACTTCTAGGTTCTTGCGACGTAGTTGGTAAGTCCACTATTTATTTTATTATTCAAAATTACATTCAACATATTTAATTATATTTAATTATATTTAATTATATTTCTTTTTTCAGGCTGGACGAAATTTCTTTTCGATCCAGAGTTAAAGGATGATTTGTGGATGCCGCTCGAGCGTTCAACATCAAAAAGTAAGTTAAAAATTTATAAAAAAAAATAACTCCATGATTCGTATAGGAATAATGCATATTAATTTATAATTTTTGTTTCAGATCTCATCATCGACGAGGATTTAGGTATTGGATCCCCTCCGGAAATCGAATGGTGGAGCATGAGGTCATGGACAAAGGAGGAGGAGGAGGAAGACGAAGGCATGAAGGAGGAGGGGGAGGAGGAGGACGACGAAGACATTGAGGAGGAGGGGGAGGAGGAGGACGATGAAGACATTGAGGAGGACGAAGACATGGAGGAGGAGGACGATGAAGACATGGAGGAGGACGAAGACATGGAGGAGGAGGAGGAGGAGGAGGAGGAGGAGGATAAGGACAAGGATAAGAAGGACGAGGATAAGGATAAGAAGGACGAGGACAAAGATGGTGATGGTTTGAACCCAAATTATTGGAGTGATGCAGACTCATCACCACCACCATCGCCAATCATGAGCGAAGGTAAATTTTTAAATTTCATAATTTCTGTTACAATCAATGAATTAAATTAAAAGTTAACTCATTGTTTTTTCTTTTTCTAGAAGACATGCAATACATCATTGAATATCCTGATGAACAAGACGAGTCTATGGAGCAGCATACTGCGAGACCATTGAAAGAGTTTATCGGAGGTAATATTAACATTACTCAGTGATAATAATAATAATAATAATAATAATAATAATAATAATAATAATAATAATAATAATAACAACAATAACAATAATAACAAAATTCATTTTCTGTTCTAGGTAAATACATCGAGAGGTCGGAGCAGGAGCAGGATTGGAGCAGTTTAGAAGAAGAAGACGAACTACAGAGCTTGTTCGAGTACATAGACGACTGTTTTAAGGAATTTAAACTAGATTTAAGGAATGATATTATATATAGTCATATTCAAAATCTTAAGACTTGTATAGTGGAATCGTGTTCTGATTTAAATTTAGAATTGATTAATTATTTTAAAGATTATGTACTAGATTTAAAAGAAAAAATTTTAGAAGAATATCCTTTTAAAAAACGAAAAATATATAGTTTTAATGAATTGTAAATATTTTATATTTTTAACAAATAATAATAATGATAATTATAATAATTTAAATATAAAAGTGGTCTTGTGTATATTTTTAAACCTTGCCAGTCTCAATCAGCATGCTTAAATTTTTAATCTTGAAAATAAATAAATGATGATATTTTTGTGCTTACAGTTTAAAAAATTTTTGAAAATATTAAAGATTCTCATTTTATTTAATAGATTCGTAAAAGAAATTTTTTCTATTTATTCAAACAAAGTATTAAAATATTCAGAAAAACTTATTTTATAGATTCGTAAAAAAACAATTTTTATAAGTTTTAATTTCTTTATTCAAAACCTAGTTAAATTTTATAAATTAAATTAAATTAAATTAAATTCAATCTTAATAATTTTTATTATAAAAACAAGCACGGTCTTTCATAAAACTAGGTGGTGTATCAACAGTATCATAACCTTCTAAATATTCCTCGGCTGGAGTTTTTTTATAATTTAAAAATTTTTTGATTATAAAAGCTCGTCTTATGGCACAGTTTTAGTCAGAATTACTAGAATGAAAATCACATACATAGAATGAATTGTGATTTCTGCTCAGCATTTTAAAATTTAAAATTCCCATTTCAGAAATATCGATAACTTTCCTAAAAATTAAAAAAAAATTAATTAAATATTCTTATGATATTAAAAGTTCGATTAACAATGTTTACTTACTTATCCCAACAGATACTCTGTACAAACTTTTGTACTTCTTCCGTATAAACGTAAATTTTAGAAACATCTTTTAAATTCACTTGCAATATTTTAGTAATTTCACTCGGCTGAGTCGTTCCACTACTCCAAGGAATCTTATGATATTTTTTTTCCAAATAAGAATTCATACGCTTCTCACATTTCAAAAGATTGCACCAGAATGATGATGGTTTAAAAAGTACTGTGACAGGTGGACTATGAGCGCTATCTAGAGAAATGATTGCAAGCTCTTTTGGAATTAAAATATCTCGTGATCTGTGAGAGAATAATAAATCTACTACGAAAGTCATGGTAAGGTTATATTTTAATACTGTTGAAAGAACAACTAAATGAGTTCATAGTATACACTCTCTTTATATACTCCTTTCCCCCACATCATTTATTTTAATTTGACTGTGGAGGGGGTGTCCTTCTAGAAAGTTCTGGAAAAATCCCTTCCAGAAAGTTCTGGAAAAATCAAGAACAATGTAGAAAAAGCCGTTAAACTTTGAAGAAGATAAATGAGTTTTTCCTAGAAAAGAAAAACCGTTTTTCTTTGTAGACAAAGAAGCCCCCCCCCTTTTCCAAAATTCCTTCTAGATTTTTCCAACCGTTTTCTGCAAGTATAAAGTCCGTAGAGCGGTTCTCCAGAGCTCAGTCGAGTTTGGGACAGTATACTGGGTCTATTCGAGTGTTTTTCAAAATGTCTTTGCTCAAATATTTCAGATTAAACATTCAGACTTTGCAAGCATCTCTTAGAAATCTTAAACATGTTGAAGATACTGATTTACAACATTGGTTATATTTATCTGAAAATATGAATAGTGTCATAAAAAATTTAATTAATTCTGGAAATTTAAATGTTCATGAAAAAAAAAGATGTGAAGGTTACCTCATCCAGTTAACTAATATTAAGAATCAAATCGAGTTTTATTTACAAAAAAGTGGAGGTGATTTGCAAGCAACAGAAAATCATAATCAACCTGAAGATTTAATTCAATGGATTGATTTACCATCAATTTTCGCGAATCGAATTAGTTCTGGTCTAATAACAAATGTATCGCATAAAGATGTTAAATCATTTTTGATCGATGTTAAACCAATCTTCAATGAAAAAGTTAATGCTGTTTTGAAAAAGTATAATTCAGTAAAAGCCAGCGCTGAACTTGCCAGTGAATATGTGATTCTTAAAAAGGATATTGAAACAGTTGAGGTAAAAAATTTCAATACCGCAAGTGAGCCAGTGTTTCTAACAACTGACACAATGGAATGGTATGATGAAAATATTTTGAAACCAATACTTCATAAAATAGAAGAATTTGAAGGTTGTGGATCTGGTTGGACTTTAAGACAAGTGTTGAGTGTAATAATTAACTTCAAAGAGTTTCAACCTATGCATGCTGGTTCTTTCATTGAGCTCCCACAACCTATTAAGTCTAAAAATGCTTGTTTGAATGTTAGAAATGATGATAATGAATGCTTTAAATGGGCAATATTATCTTCTTTATATCCAGTCAAAATTGATGCGGACGATGTGAGATCATACATTCACCACGCTAATAAACTTAACTTTAAAGGAATTGATTTTCCAGTAAGATTAACTCAAATAAAAAAGTTTGAAAAACAGAATGAAATTTCATTGAACGTTTTTCTCTTAAAAAAAATCAATGGTAAATATGAAGTTGGAACAGCGCATGCAACTGATTCACTTAAAGAAAAACACGTTAATCTACTTTATATTCAAGACTTCTATTTTGATGAAAAGAAACCTAATGAAAAAGAACCTGATGATATTCCCAAGTTTCACTATGTGCTTATTACTGATTTGTCAGCCTTAACGAGAAAACAACTAACAAAACATCATGGAAAAATCCACTTTTGTAATCGCTGCATTCATTACTTTTATTCTTTAAAAGCTTTATTGGATCATCAAGATTTTTGCATGCAACTTAATAAGTGTATAATTGATTTACCTGTAGAGGGTAAAGGTAAAGATAAAATTAAATTTAAAAACTACAAGTTCCAAGACAAAGCTCCTATATGTATTTATGCGGACCTTGAATGTTTAATTAAACCTAATAAAGATAATGAGGATGTACAAGATCATCAAGCTTATAGTGTTGGCTACTATTTGAAAAATAGTTTCAATGATGAAAAGTCTTATTATAGAAGTTATCGGCAGATTGAAGAAGGTCAAAAAACACCATCCGTATGGTTCGTGGAAGAGTTAAAAAGAATTGGTGAAGAATATGATAAGTTGTACAAGAATCCTAAAGAAATGATCCTTACTGCAACAGATTGGCGAAATTTTGAGATGGCGAAAGTGTGTATTATATGCGGTAACTATTTCAGTAAACGTTGTAAAATTGTAAGAGATCACGATCATTTTACTGGTAAATATAGAGGGGCAGCCCACGATACTTGCAATATACAGTATAACAAAGCTAGATATATTAATGTGCTGTTTCATAATATGTCTGGTTATGACGCTCATTTGATAATCAAAGAAATATATTCAAATGAAATTATAGATGGAGATCTAAAAATTTTAGCTGAATCTAAATCAAAATATATTTCTTTCACAAAAAGAATGAAGGGTAGTGTTATACAATTCAGATTTCTAGATTCATTTAGATTTATGGCATCATCTTTGGAGAAACTAGCTAGTTACCTACCTGAAAAGACAATAACAACTAAAGTTCATCAACAAGCAAATTTATCAGATGAGAAAATAAAGTTACTAACCAAAAAAGGATGTCTTCCATATGAATATCTTGATTCGTTTGATAAGTTAAAAGAGACGAAACTTCCAGAAAAAGGAGCTTTTTATAGTAAATTAACTGGGTGTGATATAAGTGACGAAGAATACTCTCATTGTGATCAAGTTTGGAAACAGCTTCAGATTGAAACTCTTGGTGATTATTCAGATATTTTTATGAAAACAGATGTCTTATTACTCGCGGACATATTTGAGAACTTTCGATCAACTTGTCTAGAAGCTTACTCATTAGATCCTGCTCATTATTATACCAGCCCTGGCTTGAGCTTTGACGCAATGTTAAAAAGAACACAAGTGGAATTAGACTTAATCACAGACATAGATATGTTACTTTTCGTCGAAAGAGGAATTAGAGGGGGGATTAGCCAGTGTTCGAATCGATATGCAGAAGCTAACAATCAATATATGAATGAAGGTTATGATCCGAATAAAGAAGATAATTACATAATTTATTTAGATGCCAATAATTTATATGGGTAATTAATTGTTTATAAACATTTATTATAAAAAAAAATTTCAAAAAATTAAATTTTTTTTTTTTTTTTTTTTTCTAGCTGGGCCATGGTGCAACATCTTCCTTATGGAGGGCTAAAGTGGGTTGAAGATGTAACTGTACCAGACTTTTATGATGTTCCAGATGATAGTCCTATTGGGTTTTTTTTAGAAGTGGATATCGAGTATGATCAATCCCTTCACGAAGAACACCAAGACTTACCATTTTGTCCTGAAACTAAAGCACCCCCAAACTCCAAACACAAAAAGTTGCTCACAACCTTTGAAAATAAAGAAAAATATATAATTCACTATAGAGCATTAAAACAAGCAAAAGAACATGGTCTTAAAGTAAAAAAAATTCATCGAGCCCTTCAATTCAATCAATCCGCATGGCTGGCATCATACGTTGAGTATAATACTAGAAAAAGAGCAGAAGCAACAAATGATTTTGAGAGAAATTTCTTTAAATTGTTAATTAATAGCATTTATGGAAAATGTCTCCAAAACCAGCGAAAACAGGTTGATGTAAGACCTATTAATGAGTGGCCTGGGAGAAATGGAGCAGAAGCTTGTATCGCAAGTCCAAATTTCCACAGCATAGAAAGGATAGATGATAATATGGCTATAGTTCAAATGAAGCCTACTAAACTCACAATATCCAAACCTATTTACATTGGTCTTGCCATACTGGATATATCCAAAGTAAAAATGTATGACTTCCATTATTCTAAAATGAAAAAATGGGTAGGAAAGTCATTAAAGCTTTTATACATGGATACAGACAGCTTTATATATGAGATCCGGGGCGTAAACATTTACAATGTTATGAGGGAACACTCGGAATACTTTGACACATCAGCATATAAAACAGATAATAAATTTAACATTGAACCTAAAAATGGGAAGAAACAAGGCCTATTTAAGGATGAGACCAGCTGTGACATCATTACTAAGTACATAGGTTTGAGACCCAAGATGTATAGTTTATTAATACAAAACAAAGATCCTGTAATGAAAGTAAAAGGGGTTAAAGCATCAGCACTCAGAGAAATAAAGTTTGAACATTATGAAAAGTGTCTTTTCGAAAAATCTATAGTTAAAGTTGAACAGCGAACTATTAGAGCAAGACTTCACAATCTACGCACTGAAAAACAAGTAAAGATTGGTCTAAGTTTTGCAGACGACAAACGATATCTTCTCAAAGAAGAATGTATTCAGATTCCATGGATAAAAAATACGACCGATACTTTAGCTTGGGGAGACTATAGAATAGCTCAAATTGAAGAATTTCTTAATAAAACAAGAAATGACGCAGAGAAGGTTCTAGAAGGTAATGACGCCGCTGATCAGAAGGTTCTAGAAGGTAATGACGTCACTGATCAGAAGGTTCTAGAAGGTAATGACGTCATTGATCAGAAGGTTCTAGAAGATTCAGAACATGGATTTACTCACCAGAGAATTCTAGAAGATTCTCAAGATGAACTTTCTCTAGGATATAACGTCAATAGAAAGAAGCTTCCAGAAAAAAATATTGTGAGTGGGGGTAAATTTTCACAAGCTGATGCAATAAGTGTTGGAAATTACATCACTTTCCAGAAATTTCTAGAACAAAAAACAATGGTTTTGGATGATGTGCCAAAGCCTCCAGCAGATGTCGACAGTACGGTATATAAGGCTGGCAGTTCAAGAAGGGCTCTCACTTGCTGCTCAAAAATTTTAGACGACGGACCACTCAAGAAAGTAGCCAGGCTCTCATTTGAAAAGGAATATTGATTTAAACAAAGTAAGCATACAATTTTTAGTTTTAAATTTTCAATATTTAATTAATTTTTATCTAAAGTTAGCTTATACATTATGTTACAGAATGGATTTCACTAAGGTCAATGATATTGCCAAAAAAGATGAGTACCTTCCGAAGAAACGTTTAATGGAGCTTGCTAGTGGAGAAAGTTTTAGAGTTACAACGATTTATCAGTGTGACACCAAATTTGGAAAAAAAACTGTAATTATTATCAACAAAGAATTTCAAGTGTTCTTGCCTAACCTATATAACAAGTTCTTCATTGAAAATCCAGACGATTTCAAATCTTTAAAAGAAGAAGTGAAAAAAGATCAAGTGTATATAAAACATTTAGGAAACAATAAACTAGAATTTTCTAATAAAAAGTAGATAGATCACAAGTTAAAATGAAGCGTGTTACGTTCAACGACAGTGTCAATGTTAGGGTTATGGTTGTTCATGACTTTGCAAGTCGTAAGGCAAGAATTGGTCCTTGGATTCAAGCCGCATGTGACAGAGAACGTTTCAATCTAAGAATTCAAAGAACTAGTATCGTAATCAATCCGATTATCTTTAAAATGCGAATTAAGTATATGGAAAATGTATTAGGTCCTATTCTGAATAAAAAAGCAATAAATTAAATGTTTGTTCTAATAACTACGTGACCTCATCCCCACTATAATTGCATTTTCAAATGCAATATAAGGAGCTGAATTGGAAAAAAAACATCATTAGCTGCTACGACATTGTAGAAGAAAGATGGATCTCACGAATCTGAACAAAATTGCCAATGGCTCCTTAATGGAATCGGATTATGATAGACTTTATAAAGTAACATCAATAAGAATAGCTGATATCATGGATGGTCCAAAAGTCATGATAACGCTGGATGCAGAGTTTCAAGTCTTTCTACCTGACCGATTAAATTTTTACTTATTTGCCAACGATGATGAGTTAAATAATTTACAAAAAGAAGTGAAAAATAATAACTTAAGCGTGAAATATGTAGAAGATAAAATGAAATTTTTTTTAAATTGTAAAAAGGAAGGACAATAAATAAATATAAAACTCAACTGTTTGTCTTTTTATTTAATTTTTATTTATTACTCAACTTTTGAATATACAAAGTTATCTAGATTATTACTATTAATCCAACTATTATGATCTTTTGAAAAACCTAACCATTTAACATATAATTCATTGCCACGTCGTCTGATAACTTTTTCTATTAAATATGTATCTGGGCACTTGGTTTTTTGTAATTCTTGTTCATAAAAGCCTCCGACCACAGGTTGATCTTGATAATCTTTTAAGTGATAAGTAATTGGTTGCGTATTTTTGATACTAGTTATAGTAAATATTTCAGTGGACCAATTAGGGGTATAGCTTTTTTCAAATACATTTTTAATTTTGCTCACTCGAACTTTATCTCCAACTTTAAATTTTGGTGACTTTTTAAAATTTTTATTTTTATTTAATTTTTTTAGAATTTCAGTAGTATGGTTCGCAGTGACATCTTTCGGTTTCATACCAATGCTTCGATGTTTTCTATTGTTGTATAATGTAATTAAATCCGATAAAATATTTATCCACTTGTAGCTGCCTCGTAAAGAAAATTGTTTCCACATGATATTTTTTAAAGTACGATTGAATCTTTCGCATATAGAAGCTTTTAAACCACTGTATGTTGAGTACATATTAACTTTATACTTGTTCATTAAATTTTGGAAATCTTTATTGTAAAACTCTTTACCCATATCAACATGAAGATTTCGAGGAGATTGAGTGCTTTTGAAGACTGTTTCAATTGCAGCTGCTACTTCTTTACCAGTTTTTGTCTTTAAAGGAATCGCGTGAGCGTATTTTGAAAACACGTCGATGATTGTAAGCATGTATCTATGACCTTTATTTTCTCTAGCATATGGTTGCATTTCTACCAAGTCAGCTTGCCAGGTATCGTGTAAACCCCGTACTTCAACTTTTCTACGAGGGAAATTTCTGCGTGCAGGCTTGTGTATTTCTTCAACCACTTTTTCCATGTTTTATTTAGGTAAATCTTTCCAAAATTGTTCTCTAGCATGAATTTTCGAGTCTACAAGATCTTCAATCTCTTTTTTATGTTGAAATAAAAGTTCTACAACTTGTTGTTTCCAAACAGTCAAAATATCTAAATATATCTTTTCTTTGTCAAAATCGTTGATAAATTCACTAACTGCTTTATGTATTGCGTTCGTACTCTCTATATCTTTGAGCAAATGTCTTTTAAATTCAATATTACTTTTTTTAATTACGTCTTGTAGAGTACGCAAGTTTATAGCGTCCGCTGATTCGATAGGAGGTGCCAAGTTACACAGTCTTTTCGATTCAATATCGAAATCACCGTTGGGAGTAAGTTTATATCCAACTCCTGGTGGTCCTCGGCTGCTCTCTTTTTTCTCAACCTTACGTCCAAATATGTCAACAGGCATTTTGATACTGATGGGTAAGTAATTATATTCTCAGTATATATACCCTCCCTCCCGCAACTCTTCAATAATTGAATGAATTTCATTTGTGTGACTTGTATTTCCAGCTGATTGCTCAGCTATTAACAACCTGAGACGATCAACGAGTTCATTGGGATTATCCCAGTATACGTAATCAGTTCTGCTGTTGAGTCGGGCATTTTTGAATTTGAGTATGGAACCACCTAGTTTTGTTGGAGTAGATACAGCTAACGGAGACTGTCTATTGAGTTGTATTTTTTTTAATGTTCTTTTTGGTGACTGTTTTGTTTTTGGAGGACTTAAATTGAAAAGAGGCATAATAACATTTTGATATTTTTTACTAGTAACATGATATTTTATGTCTTCAGTAGATTTGCTTCCTTTTCTGTGAGCGTTAGTTTGCTCAAGAATTTCTTTATATCGACTTAAGTTAGCCAAATCATTAGTTGTAGAATCTTTGCGAACAATGAGATTAAATAATTCTTGAGTTCTAGGATACGACTTATTGTTGACTACGATAGAATCTTTTAAAAATTTAATAGGTTTATTTCCAAGAGTGTAGTCTCCTTGAAGAGTTTTTTTGACTCCATACAGATTATCTCGCTCATCAGGCTCTATTTGATTAAATATGTCTTCTCCTCCGTCAATACTTGTTTCTTCCAATTCATTATACGTATCACTCTCATGAAGCGTAGATTCATCCTCAACTGTTGATGATGCATTTGGAGGTATGACAAGATCATTGTGTTGTATCCCAGATTCGTTGAATAAACTATTGAATGAATTTTCTTTTTTTAATTCAGATTTTTTAACTGTTTCAAGAGGTGAGCTTTCATTGAGCTTTGGACGTTTTGCTGCAAGCTTTTCCAGAGGATTTAGAATAGGTTTAAACGTTTCGGTCAAAATACGTTCAGCATCGTCTTTTCGACTTTTTATAATATTGAATTTCCGTTTTACAATTTCGCGAGCTTTCACAAGCTCTTCAAGGATTCTCTTCTCCTTAGCAATGTTTTCCATGTTTATGCAGCATAGGTTGACTCAAGACTAATTATTTTTCACTAGGTTCTACTATATTTATAGCGAAACAATCGAATCCTTTTCTATATCTACCATCATTAATATTTCTATCTTTATCTATAACAATAAAACTATGTTTACCTTCTACCCAACACTTTGAGCACAAGTTTTTAAATTGATTGTAAGGCATGTCAGTATTAACGTGATCGTCATAAATATGTTTCAGATTCACTTCATCTTGACGAAATAAAATCAACAAGTTGACATTATCTCTTACTAAATGTTTAGGTACTGCGGCATACGACTGACATAGATAAAAACAATCTACGCTCTTATGTCTCCCCATACAATAAAAGGCTTTAACATTATCTTGCTTCTCACATGCGATATCATCGAAGACAAAAATGGAATTAGGTAAAGCATCAGCTGGAGACACTACCTCATCATGCTCACTAAATGCAAAATACTTCATCCCCTCGATTGGTTCCAAGAGTTGTTCGAGAAACTTATACTTTGGTTGGTTCAAAGATTTAGAGTAGACGTAAATGTTTTCAGATCTTAAACCGTTTGATTGTGTTAAAAGAGCTAGTAAGCTGTTAGTTTTCCCACAATTCGATAGTCCTGAAATAACTGCTCGAATGCTACTCGGGAGTAAGTCACCGTGACGTTTTTCTTTCTTTTCCTGTTCGGCAATAATATCAAAGTTTGGTACTGGCAGTTTCAGAGTGTTTTGTGAAAAATCCATGTTGATCATTCGGAATCTGATTGTTGAATACTAAGGAAACCTATAAATATATCGTTTTTATATCCACAAGCTCAGTCGTTAGTTGGCAGTCATAATGAAATGATCATTCACAATAAGAAGAAGAAAGGTGGCGGTTTATTAAATAACATCATCAATAAGCTTCCAGTTGAGTTGCACTTACCTGGTTACAACTATTGTGGACCTGGTACTAAGTTATCCAAGCGACTAGCACGTGGTGATCTAGGAATCAATCCATTAGACGCAGCTTGTAAAGAGCACGATATTGCTTATTCACAGAATCACGAAAATTTAGAGGCTAGACACGCAGCAGACAAAGTCCTTGCTAATAAAGCGTGGGAAAGAGTAAAAGATAAAAACGCAAAGTTTGGAGAAAAAGCAGCAGCTTATTTTGTTACCAACGCTATGAAGTTGAAAAGTAAATTAGGGATGGGTCTCAAAGTAAAATCTAAGAAAATGACTCCACTGAGTTCTATTATAAAAGTTGCATCAAAATCAGTAGCTCCTAATAATACCCCGAAAAGTATTATAAATGCAGCTCTTCAAGCATCTAAATTAGCAGTTAAAAAAGCTGGTGGAAAAAGTAAAATAAAAGTTCCTCGAGTATTACCGATGACATCGAAAATTGGGGGATTTCTACCTTTGGTTCCCCTATTTGCCGGCTTGAGCGCTACGGGTGCATTGGCAGGGAGTGCAGCTGGAATTTATAAGGCTATTAACGATGTAAAGTCAGCTAAACAAGATTTGGAAGAGAAAAAAAGACATAATAAATCTATGGAAGCTATAGCTGCAGGTAAAGGACTTTATCTTGGACGTCATAAACAAGGATTTGGTCTATACTTAAAAAAAAAAAAAGGCAAAGGAGCCTACTTGAGAAAAAGAGGCAAAGGGGTTTACTTAAGAAAAAGAGGAAAGGGGGTGTACTTGAGAAAAAGAGGCAAGGGAGTGTATTTGAGAAAAAGAGGCAGGGTCTAAAAAAGCTCGAAATAACTTTACCAAATCGTCAGTTGACAAACTTTGACTTATTAAAGTATGCGCAAAAGCTTAAAATTCCACATTTTAGAGGAGTTTTTATGAAAAACATATTACCATATTCTGGACCTAATTATCGAGAATCCGCCATCGTAAACCTAGATGATGAAAGTGGGCCCGGAACTCATTGGGTTGCTTATCGAAAAAATGGTAACGATGTAGTTTACTTTGATAGTTTTGGTGATCTCAAACCTCCGCTCGAATTAATGCTTTACTTGAATGTCAACAGTGTGAAATACAATACAGAAAAATTTCAAGACTACAATTCTTATAACTGCGGTCATCTGTGTTTACAATTCCTTAATGGAAGCTTGGGTATATAAGCAGTCTCTTTCATAAATTATGCTCAGTTTAGGGTGAGTCGTGATGGAATCATTTACTCTTACCCTATCAGCCAATTCTTCAGTTCTTGAAGCTCAGTATTATCCTCCTATTCAACTTTTGCCGAATAAAAATTATACTCTTGGTTTAGTACAGTTGTTTACATTCAATTCAATACCTAATATTGACATTGGATGCAATAAATTTTATGTTGGCGATCGAGTTATCACCTTCGATACAGGAAATTACGAATTGGTTGATATTGAAAAAATTCTTCAAGAAAAAAACATTAAAATATTGATTAAACCTAACGATAATACTTTCCGCACTGAAATTGAATGTACTGAAATAGTTGACTTCACACCTGTTGACTCGATTGGAAAACTTTTAGGATTTAGTAGACGCAAACTTGAAGCAAACTTGAAACATATTTCTGATAATCATATTAATATCCTTAAAAACAATTCATTGAGAGTGGAGTGCAACATCACTGCTGGAGCTTACATAAATAATAAACTAGTTCATACTATTCACGAATTTTATCCTACAGTTGAACCTGGGTTTAAAATAATTGAGGTACCTTCACAAGTTATATACCTACCTGTGAATGTAGAGTGCATTGAAAATCTGCAGTTGCGCATTGTTGACCAAGACGGAGAGTTGGTAAATTTTCAAAAGGAAGTTATTACAATAAGATTACACATTAAATCCTCATAATGGGTATTGTATTTTATGGAAAAGGACTTCAAAGAAACTATAAAACTCAAACATCATGCAGTTCTTCAATCAGTCATCGTCGAGCATCCAAAGCGCTAACACGGCAGAACATCCAGTTTCTCAAAAGTCTAGGACTAAGAATCGTTCGTGGTGGAAAATAACTTGCAATTTCTTTTGTTGCTATAAAAATGGAAGATATTCTAGAAATTCAAGCCCCCATTCAGTTCGATGATAGTATCTCAAATTATGAGTTACATGCTCATCAACCGTATACCGGGTCTAATTTCAATCATAGTGATGAAATTCGTATCTCTATCCAGTATCAGGACTTGGCTGTTTTACCATCGCGTAGTTATCGACATGTGACCGGTCAATTAAGAAAGTCAGATGGTACAAAAGCAGCGAATACTCATTTCGTTAGCAACGGTGTATGTCATTTATTTGAAGATATTAGATATGAGCTCAATGCAATAGAAATTGATCGTATAAAGAATGTAGGAATAGCTAGCACTTTAAAGGCTCTTATGTCTTTAGACTATGGTGCACAAACTGAGAACCGTGGGTGGTATACCGAGGGAACCTTAATGCTTGATTCTGAAGGTCGATTTGATGTATGTATCCCTTTGAAACATCTCTTTGGTTTAGCAGAGGATTACAATAAAATCATAGTCAATGCAAAACATGAATTGATCATTCGAAGATCAAACACTGATTATAATGCTGTTTATCAAACAAACACAGGGACGGAACAAGCTCCTGTATACGAAGATATCAAGATAAACATTTCTAAAATCGAATGGTTGATGCCTTATGTAACTCTTTCGGATGCATACAAAATAAACTTGCTCAACTATCTTCAAAAAGGTAAATCAGTTGCTATGAGTTTTCGAAGTTGGGAACTCCATGAATTGCCTCTAGTACCAACAACCACTAAAAATAATTGGCTAGTAAAAACATCTAATCAGTTGGAGAAACCTCGTTTCATGATAATAGGCTTTCAAACTAATAGAAAAAATAGTAGAAAACTCAGTCTAAATGTATACGATCATTGTAATATCAATAACTTGAGAGTTTTCTTAAACTCGCAATATTATCCGTATAATAACTTTAACGCTGATTTCACCAAAAATCAAGTTTCCATACTTTATGAGAATTATCTAAATTTTTATGAATCCTTTTACAATGTAAGGAGTGAACAACGAACGCCAATGCTAACTAGAGAGAGGTTTGCAAAAGAAGCGTCTCTATTCGTCATAGATTGTTCAAAACAAAATGAATCGTTAAAAAATGCTCCAGTAGATGTGAGAATTGAGTTTGAATCATCAGAGAATATACCTGCGAATACTGTGGCGTACTGCTTAATTATTCATGATCGTATAGTAGAGTATAATCCTATGAATGGAGATGTTAAAAAAATAGTTTAAGATAAAAATGTATTGGAAATTACTGGAATAAATTTTTTTTAGAATAAAAAATTAATGTTATCTTACTTCTCAAACCTTCCCCTCAATAATTTAAAAAATAAATTTTCATTCTTAATTTTTTATAATTTTTTATAATTGTTTATTCTTAATTTTTAAATAATTGTTTATTATATGGGACTCCAGCTAGGCTCCTTCAAAATCCGTGGGACCCCGGCTAGGCTCCTTCAAAATCTATGGGACCCGTGCAACTTGAAAATCCATGGGACCCGTGCACCTCGAAAATCCATGGGACCCGTGCACCTCGAAAATCCATGGGACCCCCCCCATAGAGTACCTACTTTGAATAATTAAAAACCAATACGCATATCTTGAAAATCAATAAATTTAGTGGTAAAAAATTTAGTAATTTATTATCTTTAAGTTCCTGAGCCATCATATCCAAGAGAATGGACTGCAATAGTTAAACTTATTAATAAACAATTTAAATAATTAATAAACAAAAACGTATATCTTGAAACTCAATAAATTTGAGCGTTAAAAATTTTAATAATTTATTATCTACAAGCTCCGAAACCCTCATAACGAAGTGGACCGATTGCAATAATTAAATTTATTAAGAAACAATTTGAATAATTAATAAACAAATACGCATATCTTGAAAATCAATAAATTTGAGCGTTAAAAAATTTGATAATTTATTATCTACAAGCTCCGAAACCCTCATAACGAAGTGGACCGATTGCAATAATTGTTTATTAATCAATTAAATTTATTAATAAACAATTTAAATAATTAATAAACAAATACGCATATCTTGAAAGTCAATATGTTTGAGCGGTAAAAAATTTAATAATTTATTATCTCTAATCTCCTATACCCTCATAAGCGAGAGGACTGACTCCACAATTGAATTTATCAATAAACCATTCAAACAACAGCCTACAACCCCGTAAGCCTGGGCGGCGCGCGGCGTGAGTTTAAAATACATGAATTTTTAAATAAACGAATCATCTGACATGTTTATAATCCTTTAACCTTGGGTGGAGAAAATAAAATAAAAATATTCAAAAAAAATTAATTTATGAATTTATGAATCCAATTTATTAATTTTCAAGATCTACGTATTAGTTTGATAAGTAGTTAAATTGTTTATTAATGAATTCAATTATTGCAGTAGGTCCCCTTGGTTACAAGAAGTTTAGGAGTTTAGAAATGATAAATTTTTGAATTTTTACCACTCTAATTTATTGAATTAAGTATGGCCATATTTGTTTATTAATTTTTAATTAAGTTTATTATTGCAATCGGTCCACTTAGTTATGAGGCTTTCGGAGCTTGGGGATAATAAGATATTAAATTTTTTAACGCTCAAATTCATTGAGTTTTAAGATATACGTATCTGTTTATTAATTATTCAAATTGTTTATTAATAAATTTAATTATTGCAATCGGTCCACTTGGTTATGAGGGTTTCGGAGCTTAGGGATAATAAATTATTAAATTTTTTAACGCTCAAATTTATTGAGTTTCAGGATATACGTATTTGTTTATTAATTATTTGAATTGTTTATTAATAAATTGAACTATTGTAGTCTATTCTCTTGGTTATGATGGCTCAGGAGCTTAGAGATAATAAATTATTGAATTTTTTAACGCCCAAATTCATTGAATTTCAAGATATACGTATTTGCTTATTAATTTTTTAAATTGTTTATTAATAAATTTAATTATTGCAATCGGTCCAATGGGTTATGAGGGTTTCGGAGCTTGGGGATAATAAGTTATTAAAATTTTTAACGCTCAAATTCATTGAGTTTCAAGATATACGTATTTGTTTATTAATTATTTAAATTGTTTATTAATAACTTTAATTATTGCAATCGGTCCACTTGGTTATGAGGTTTTCGGAACTTGGGGATAATGAGTTATTGAATCTTTTAACGCTCAAATTCATTGAGTTTCAAGATATACGTATTTGTTTATTAATTATTCAAATTGTTTATTCATAAATTCAATTATTTCAATCGATCCGCTTGGTTATGAGGGTTTAGGAGCTAAGGTGTAATTATAAATGAATTATTAAACTTTTTACTTCCGTCAATTCATTAAATTTCAGGATTTTCGTCTTTGTTTAGTAATTATTTAAATTGTTTATTAATTAATTTAACAAAAACATTCGGTCTTGAGAGCTAAGAATGATAATTAAGACTTTATTGTTAATTTTTAGCATAAGTATATCGTGCTGACAGTTTTTTAACTTGAAAAAAAAAAAAAAAAATTATTTCTTACCATTAATTTCTTTCCTTACCCTAGAGTAACTTACCCAATTCCTTACCTGGTTTCTTACCGTACCAACGCTGTATCAGAGTAGGTACAGAAGTGGACACAAGAGTATGTGTATAAGCGTAGGTACAAGTGTAGATTCAAGCATAAAATTCTGGGGGGTTGGCGAGCGAAGCGAGCAGGGGGGTACCCCCCTAGTACACACACACACACACACACACGCGCGCGTGCGCGCGCACGTACGCACACACACACATACTATTTATATATCTTATATATATATATATAAGAAAATATATAGAAAGGAAAATAAATAAGATAAAATAAATCAATAATAACTTATACTAAGCATAAATTTAGAGTATATGAATAATCTTAAATAAGATAATTATGGAATAAGGCTTTCATTAATATTATTATTGAAGGAGGTCCCGGGATGAATTAAGTATGCAAATTATACACCATTTAATAAAATAAAAATGAGTGATTACCCACACATTTATTCTGATCTGCTGAGTTGGAGATCTTTTCCGAAGGTGGATGACGTGAGTGAATTTTATATGCGTCGTTTTTATAGAAAAACTATTTGCGATAACTGTTGCTGTCCATCTGTTTTCGAAACAGATGAAATCATGGTAACATACAAAGATTGGCATGCATGCGGACCTAATGCCGAAAATCTACTAAAGTGTCAGAACTGTAAGAAACCAGTAATTGAGAAAAGGATAATAATCGAGTATGGACATTGAATTGACATTATTTTACCATATCACCTATATGACTAACTCTTTAAAGTCGATTGTAATCATAAAGAATCATCATAAAGTAACTACTATACAGCTAAGTTCACAGTAAATCATGTATCTCACAGGGATCTAGTAACTACAAAGAACGCATAATTTATTACTCAATCCGATAAATGACTTGTTATCTATGTTCAAACAAAGATCAACAGATCCCAAAACAACAGTCCCAGATACAATGGAAATAATCGACTGTCAATACAAGGCGGCAAAATAGAGATCGTTTTCAAATTGGACGTGTCCTTTCTTCACTCTTAGGAAAGTGGTATCAGCAGGCTTCTACCATACCGTAAAAGCAGACAAGATCAAATGCTTTATATGTCATTTGGAGTATCACAGATGGATTCCGTTAGACATCCCCATGAAAAGAACACATCAAATGGGGAGGAAGATGTTAATTTGCAAAAGGATTCGATTGTGGTAACCTCCCCATCAGAAGCTCTATACCAAGTAAATATCAAAAGTTTCAAAAGATGGCGAAAAAAGAAAAACTTGTCGACATTCGAGGATTTCCAGGCTCCGGCAAAGTACAACAATCCAATGTACGCTTTAAGTTCAACGAGATCAGTATGATGGTGATAAGATTGCAGTTCACGATCTTTTGCGATCATTTTCAGACGTTCCGCTTCAATTTGAGCATTTGTATGTTTAGTTATGAGTTCAAAAAACTCATCCGGAAACAAAACAATCCACAGCTCTTCAAAAGTGAGTAATTCAACTGCTGGTCCAGTTGGACCATACTCGAGTGGTTCCAAGACTTCAAAACGATCTAAAAAAAAAAAATTTTTTTTTATATTAGCAAAAAAGCAGCTGCTTAAGTATTTATAGTAGTAAAAAAAATTAAAAAAAGTATTTTCCTAGAAAAAGAACCTATTACATCAGCCAAGCTACAAACTAGAGAAAGAACGCTAGGCTTTCCCCCTCTTTTTCCCTTTCTGCCTTCCTCCCTCCCTCCCTCTCTCTTTGCCTATACAACTATCTAGCCCGAACAATAGATAAAGGAACCTAGATACAGAAAAAGGAAAAGCAGCAGCAATAGCCATTTTTGGCAGCAAGACATACCGAAAAAAAATGCAAGAACGCAGTCAAAATTTGCTTATCCGAAGTCCTTTCGGGAACTCTCATGCTCCATTTATAACCATTTTTTCCCCTCAAAGTTGATTGCGGTTGTCCCCAAGTTCTGTATGTACTATAAGCCTCTTGACGAACTAGAACATTTAGGAGTCGTTGATCAAGCGTCGCATTTTCATAATCATCGGGTTCAGCAGAAGTAGCAGCAGAGTCGGTGTTTCCGTAATCAGAATCCTGATTTAAATCTTCAGAATCTTCTTCATCTGATGACGCTGCGTCAAAAACTTCGGGCTGCTCTACCTCCTGAAGCTGCTGTCTAGCAGAGCGAGGACGCATATTATACGCTGTAACCTTTTATCCACAAAATACTGCGTAAAAAAATTTGTTTTAATATTTAACTTCAGGCACTTATACTTACGTCTTAAATGCACACTTTAAACTAAAAGCAATAAGAAAAATTTTGCTCCGACTAAGTACACACGGGCATGATGAAGTAGTAGGATCGATTTTCAAACGAATAGTAGTAAAATTTTGGCCTTAAGGGAGGGGTCTAGGGTAAGCGGTTTCAAAAAATCTGCGACAGGAAAAACATGCAATAATGGATGAAGAAATAGCTGAAGGCAACATCCTTTATGGGGCTGGCATTGATGATTCAGTGTAAGTTAAAAAATAAAAAAGTTTTCTATGATTTTCCCTCTTTAAACATGTTTTTTTCTAAACTATACTTTTTAAAGCCAGTGGACACTGTAACTTGAAAAATAATTAACCGATCTTTCCGCGACTTAGCACACTTTTTTTCTATATTTTTCTTAAGTGTGCAACGGTTTTTTTTTTTTTTTTTTACCACTAAAAAATGACCGATTTTTTGGTCAAAAAATGACTTTTTTGAACTTTTGTCTGTCAAAACCGCAAAAAAAAAAAAAAAAAAAAAAAAAAAAAACAGCCAAAAGCACTAGGTATTGCCCTCAGCTAAAGAAATCCGTCTCATTTTTTGATTTCAGATAAAGCTTTAAACAGCTCCAACGTTCACCGCAGAGCTCCTTCTTTTCAAAGCAGTTCAAGCAACAATCTGTCAGCAGCTTGTTTATTGATATTTTTCGACGAAAAAATTATGAATTATAGTTTAAACTTTACTTTATAATGTGCAGAAAAAATAAATACTATAACTGTTACTGGATCTTCAAAAAAAATTCACAAAAAATCACTTTTTTTTTACCTCTTACCTTAGACCCCTCCCTTAAATTCTCTGGGGTGTCCTACACCTCGGTGTGTACTGTAAGCGTTAAATAACTCTACATATTCCAATTGCTTACTGGTGATTATCCCCTTTATAATTCCACATCATTTGAATTTGTTTTGACCAACACTTACAAAATGAGCGACCAAGTTAGGGCTAAGGAGATTCTCAGACTTCAAGTCAAAACGCAAGCCCACATCACAAATCATTACGATAACTTTAAAAAGAAAGGAGCCGTAAACATGTCACGTGAACTCGCTGAGACCAGGATCGAACATCTCCGAGATCTTTGGAAACAGTTCCTTAACAGCAATGAAGTTCTCTGACATTGCGCTGACGTGGATTTCTGCCATGACTACTTCGTGAAGGATCTGCTATTTGATATGCAGGAAACTTACGATGGTATCCATTTATACGTCCAATTTCTGAAAACTCAACCACCAGCAACACCCCAAGTTCAGGTCCAGCTACCAGAAATTCAAAATCAGCCACCAACACCTCCACAAGTACTTCCCACAAACTGCCAATTTTTGCTATATTAATATATCAGATTGGCCGCTCTTTCGGGACATGTACATTTTACTTGTCCACAAGCAATCAGCAACGGCAGTCATGAAGTTAAACTGCCTTCACTCATACCTGACTGGCGAAGCGCTTGACGTGATTTGTGATGTACCCATCTCAGAAGCTAATTACGACCTTGCATGAGAAACCCTGACAATTCATTACGAAAACCTGCGCCGTCTAGTTCATAACCATCTTTCCGAGATCTTTGCAATCAAGCCCATAACTGCTGAGACCAGTTCAGAAGTTAAAAGAGTGCTTAATCAGGTTTGACGCACTTACCAGTCTGGGTAGACCCACGAAGCAGCGGACAGATACTATGGTCTTTGTTCTAGCTAAGCACATGGACACGAACACCCATCGGGAATGGGAAAAGAGCTTGAGCAAAAGCACTAATCCTCCCACGCTCGATAGAATGAAGGCGTTTTTGCAGGATCAGGCTTTGGTTTATGAAGCTGTCGAGAAGACAACAGGTCAGATGGCCAAATCTGTCACTGCCTTAAAGAAACAACGTTTTAACACTTCTTTTCAAGCGTCACTCAAAAATACACCCAAGAAAAATAACAAGAAAAGGGAAACAAACGGAAATGCTCAGTTTGCAGCGAAAAACACTTTTTAGGAAAGTGTGCATTCTTTAGACTCAAAACATTGCCTGAACGTCGTTCTATAGTCATAAAACAGAAACTTTGTCACAATTGTCTGGGTTTTCACCACGTGAACGATTGTCAATCCCCTTTCACGTGTTTATGCAGTTTGAAACATCATACCTTGCTACACAATCCTAAAAAGGAGAACACACCCTCTACTTCCACTCAGCCGATTGCTGACACTAGTAACAGTCAACCTGTTGGAATTCAGCCTAACACTAGATCACCACCACAAGTGCAACTGCAAAGCCAAGAGACTAGGAACAAGAAGCCGCTATAAGCTATACCAATTCTACGGTTACCAATCATCTCCTCGACAGTCATTCCCCCTTAATCATCAATACCCCGAAAACTGTTTCCACTGACAGTCAATCCTCCGATAAACAATTATCATGACTCCCCCAAAAAAAATAAAATTTTGAATGGCTAATTCGAAATTTCGAAGCAGATGATGGGAATGTAAGCTCCTGCAGAAAATGGGATTTTATATTAATTTTCTTTTAATAATTAGTTTTACTAGAAAAACTACTGAATACAGAGGAATCCTTGAAGCAAACTCTAGAGTAATTCCTTCAAACTCAATTTTATGAACCTCAGCATTTTTCACTAAAACCTTCTAATACGTGTCATGTGCAACATAAAAAAAAAAAAAAAAAAAAAAAATGTCAAATAGAAGTGGCTAATTACCATTCACATTTTTTTTTTAATTATATAATATGAATCAAAATTGAAAATTATAAATTTTTTATTGCCAGATATTAAAATAACATCTTTAAAAATCGTATTAAATTATAAACTGTTCAAGAGATTATATAATTGAAAAAATGATTAGAAAAAAATTTTTTTTTATGATACTGATCAAATCTTGAAATACGATTTGAAAAATTATAAATCAAGAAATTGAGAATAGAGTTGGCAACCAGTACTTTAAAAATATATTTTTTTAAAGTACTTGATTTTTAATGAATTTTAACATTTTTTTAGAATTTTTAAATCAAAATTGAGCTAGAAAAAAATTAAGAAAAGTTTTTGAAACTACGGGTTAATGACGTGATTGATCTGAAACTCCATTACAAGTATGTCTATATGTACTGAAATTTAAAAAAATTTAAACACTTGTACTTCCTTTAATTTTAGTTTTTTTATTAAAAGAAAAAATACGTGTCGATTATTTTTCGATATTTTAACTAAATATGCAAAAAAATATTATAAATTTCAAAAAGTTTCCAACTTTATTAGAAATTCGTTACTGACCAATACCGTACAAAAAATAAGTAAAACCAAATATTTGATTAATTGTCAAGAGAAAAAAATTTTAATCGAAAATCATTAATTTGCTATTGACCAAATATTAATAATACTGACTAGTCCCGTTTGAACGCTCCTCCAAGTAGGACGTGTTTGTCAACACATTGTGAGAAGCCGTTATACTCGAATACTTACTCCTTTGGAGTAAGTGCCATTCGCACACCATTAGTTGCAGTGATGCAGACTGAGAAATTGGAGGCTGTACTCCAAAAAAATGCAGCACCTCTAATGAGTGAAGTTACTCCGGTAACCTATTACGAGAATGTAGTCGCGACAGGGGAGCTCAATTAATAAAAAGAAGACACGAAGACGACCAAGCCCTCAGGGCCACAAAATCGTCTCCCCGGTCACTACTACTCCTCGAAATAAACAAAACGCGAGGGCCCTAATTTTTCTGGGCGCCAAGGCCCCGCTAGCTCGCCGGCGGGCTGATCCGCGCCGTTGTCACACGACGATCCACTGCTCTGCTGCTGCTGACTCCGTAAAGGGTTGCCGTCGCCACGTCTGCTACCTTCGGACAGCCGGCGGTTATGCTAGAGAGAGATGCCAAAGGGGTAGGAAATGAAATTAACAGAAAGAAAAAACACGAAGTCCACTGTTCATTCGATTTAATAAAAATAGAAAAAAGAACTCGGGTGGCAAGGAGCAAGTACGCGTCGCTACTTAAAACTACAAATTACCGGGCCACGCCCAGTACGCACCTTGATCCGATGATCCACACAACCCAAGTTTTCGACCGCTGCTCCTCCCACGAGGATGGATTGCTCGTTCCGTGGCTCGCGTCCTACGCTGGTTGTCGGACCGCGTTGCTCTGGATGGCGCTGGAGCGGTAGTTGAAGTCGGGCTCAGAGGTGCGATCCCCGCGATCACCGATCTCGTGCTCTCGTACCTGGCTGGCTGGATTCGTCCTTGACGAAGGAGAGGGCGAGCTGTCGCGACTCCTTGCACAATCACCGCACTTCTCGAATTTCCTGCTAACTCGTTCACTAGATTCGCGCGCGAGAGATACGTGGCTCTCCGTAGCTACGACAGAAGTAAAATTCAAAAGGCCGTCGGTGCGATCGAGCCCACGGCCGATCGCGAGGAGAGAAGAAGACGGCCGTGCTGCCCTCTGGAACTGCCCTAGACCTTCCCTGACTTTCCCCTTCCCCCCTCAACGCCATTCCCACGTAACAAAACCCCTGTGGCGTGCCACGCCACAGACCACCCCGCACCAAGATGGGACATCGCCAAAAAAAAAACTACCCAACAATTACTACCAGGGCCCAATCTTTACAACAATTCATACCCCTTGCCACCTACATTATCAAATTAACCTAAGAAAAAGAAAATATGTACTTAACTACGTCTTAGTCATACCACATGGTACTTTCTAGATTTTTAACGGAAACGCTGATTTTTAAAGAAGAAAATAAAAAAAACTACGAAAATTACAATTAGTAATTACATAAAATAAGAATACCAAAATTATAAGGAATAATTATACAAGATAACGAATACAAAATTTAGCAACTGCTGTTACCGTAATCTATCCTACCTCAAAGTTTCCCCATAGGAGACTCGCTACGGGACCCGAAGGGAATTGTTATCCTCCCGGGCCACGCTGAGCAAAATTTTCTCGCGGGCCTCCGGGCTGAAATCGGTTACCAGAGACGGAACTGCCTGGAGCCAGGTAACCAGATCACTCCCTGGTGAGACCGGTGACTGAGCTGAGGCTCGGAGCTAGGTAATGCAGGTGGGACGGCCCTGGGGCGAGGCAAGAACCAAGCCCTATACGCTGTGTACCCACTCGCACACCGAGAGCACGAGACCACTGCGGTACCCCGACGCCCACAATTCAGACAATACAGCCCTGGCTCTGGCGAAGGGCACTCTTCTGCTCCGTGACCTGGCTTCCAACACGCAAAGCAGGAGTTGAGTGGCGGATCCTCCGTGGCGTCCGTGCAAATGAGGGCCAAGCCATTGCTGAAGTGTACTCCTTCAGTTCTATACCCCGCCTCTTTCGGGCGAGGAAACGTGGTAGTAATGAAGTCTGGTAACCCGGGAGGCACCGACTGGTAGGGGTCCCATCCCGTGTACGGTCCCCACACGATCGAACTTGACAGCCGGGATCTCCGGTTTCTTGGCGGCGCGGGGCAAGTCCTCGCTCCTCCGCGGCCTGGTTCGTGGTGTCTAATGGGGGTTTGATACTCCTGGGACTTATGCGTAGGTGATCGGACCCTCGCTCTCTCGGTACCTTGCGCTGCGTCTCCCGCTCCTTGGAGTTCCCTCCGTTCCCCCGGGGGCGGAGGCGTTTCCGTTCTCCCGTCAACTGGGGCGGCATGTCGCACAGCTGCTGGCTGACGGTAGCGGTGGCGACGACGCCTGGCTCTTCTGCGTCGACGGTTCCCTGGAGCCGTGGCCCGCTGGTCGATGGCCTGCCTGGGTAACGACGGCCACTCCTCCTTGCGCACTAGAACCGGTGGGCTACTCCAATCACTTGTGGACTCCTCCACGATTCGGGCCGCCTTAAGTTCTTGCACTTCCTCAATCAATTCATCATTCATCCACGGCGACATGCGTCGTGGGCGGATCCTAACCGGCTCCTCGTTGAACACTTCGATTTTATGCTCCGCAAGCGTCGTGGCTGGCTACAGATCGGTCGGTTCTGGTATTAACCGGGCAATCAGAGCTTGTATTTGGGCTCTCTGATCCTCGGATAGCTCACAGATCCCCGCACACTCAGCCACCACGACTGGTTCGTCGTTCTGGTTCTGGGCGCTGAGAAACCCGTGCCAGGGCCCTTCCCTCACCCTCCACAACCCTGCATCGAACTGGACTTCGATCCCGAATAATCGGCAGAAATCCATACCTAGCACTGCGTCGTGTTCCAGGCCCTCATACACCTTGAGATCAAATGGTTTAAGGGTCCCATCAATCTCAAGCTGCGCCTGCAGGACTCCCCCCAAGCTCTTAATTTCCCCGGTGACTGCACGGATTAGGGTATCCGTGGGCCTCAGCTGATCGGACAGATTGTCCGCGATCAGCGGGCCTGCCAGGGAGAGCATAGCTCCGGGGTCGAACAGGGCTTGATATTTGCGCCCGTTTAACATCAGGGTTATAAAGCACCTATTATCATTTCTCACTGCCGAAATCATTTCTATTACATTATCATGAACGACGATGTTACCCTGCAACCGCGGGTCCCACTCGTCGATGTCCCAGCTCTTCCAGGTCTCAATCAGGGTTTGCCCCGAGAGACCTTCGGACCGGAGCTGACTCTCTTCCCCTGCTGCCTCTCGCACAAACTGCACAACGGCCTCGGCGATCTCGTCTTGGTACTCTACTCCAGCTTCGGGCTGAATTTTCCCACCATCTACGCCCCCGCCATCACTGTGCCCAAGTGCGCGGCTATCCCCGAAGTCAACGCCTCCGAGGGCTGGTTCTGGGCTCTTTTCCCATCCTGCTTCTCGCACGGTCTGTACACTGGCCTCGGTGATCTCGTTCTGGTACTCTAGCTCAGCTTTGGGCTGAGTTTTCCCACGATCTTCACCCCCACCATGACCGTGCCCGATTGCCGGACTGAACCCGAGGCCAGCGCCTCCGCAGTTTGACTCAGGGCTGAGAGTATGCTCCTTGAGCTGGTTGGTCCCGATTTGCCTTAGCAAGCAGGGGTGGGACCAACTCCCCCCGCATTGCCGTTTCCCAACATCCACGAACAGTTGGGGCATTCAGGTACCGCTACCCCCGGTCGACCACAGATCTGACATTTTATTTTTAACTGACGTTCGGGACATTCAGGCGAAAAATGACCTGGCTTGTGGCAGGTATAGCAGATGCGATGGGGGCAAGAGGTTACCTTGTGCCCCGCTTGTTTACACTGGAAGCAAACAATATTCGCATCTGCATCCTCTCCCCCCCACCAAGCCTGGAGACCGAACGGCAGGATCTAATGGTGGCTGATTCCGGACCCAATTCTGCCCCTTACCGACGTTACCCGGAGGCCGATTGGTCGGGTTAAACCCGGCTACCTCTTCGGGCTCGGGGTGACTCTGGGCCGGGTGTTTTGTCATCCCGGTAACGGGTGCGATGTCCGTTTTACCCGAGCTTTGTCCCCGCCGTCTTGACCACCCTTCCTTGTGCTCCACTCCCAGCTCATTTTCAGTCCTCTTTTCGGGCTCGGTGGGAGCGTTCTCTTGGACGCTCGCCACTCGCTGAGCTTTGGGAGGGCCCGACCAGGCAGCAGCGGGAACCCTAGCTTTGTCGTGGGAAGGAGGCTGGACATGTCGGCTATTTAAATCCTTCATACGCTCGTGCTCTTTCCCCTTTTTCAAGAGTGAGCTAAACGAGTGCGGGGGTCTTGGTCCGATATAATTACGATAGCCCGAATCAAGATTTTTATAAGCTATTTTTAGTAGCTTTCCACTCGACGGGCGATCCCGGAATTTAGAAATGATCAGGCGAAACTTGTCCACAAATGCTTCAATCCCTTCTCCTTTCGCTTGTGTACGAGCTTTCAGTTCGTCGAGGAGGTCGTCGTCGTTGATCTCCCCCACGAAATGTTCAGTAAACTCCTCTGCGAACTTACGCCATGATTTGAATTTATGTCCACGATGACGGTACCACGAGCCCGCCGACTTTATCAGTATCCCTGGAAGAGCACCCAGGATTTCCTGGCTGGTCCACTTGGTACAGTCCCGAAAGTCCTCCAAGCGACCTAGGAACTCATCGGGATCTTCCTTATCAGTCCCGTCGAATTTAATATCCCAAGCCTTCAATTCACGGACTACCCGGGCTGGGTTCTCCCCACCACGCAGACTTGTGTGGCGGCGGCACGGACTCGAGTCACTAGCACTACTCGACCGGCTTTCCGAGTCAGACCTGCGCCCTGACGAGGTCTCCGATACTCGGCGATTTCTTAATTTTGTATTATTCTTTACTCGGGTGGTCGAGATTTTTCGTCGCGATTTCCTACCAGCAAGCTCCCGACCTTCTCGAGAATTTTCTCGATTCAAGCGAGAGTCGACCTCCCGGGTGGAAGCCCGGAACGGCCGGGGAATCTCCGTGGCACTTTTTCCCAAAGGGCCTGGAGAGTCGCTCCAAGCTGAATCGCGGGAGTGGTCTCGCGACGAAACTCTCTCTCTCGTCCTATTCTGGTTTTGTTTGCTCGCCTCACCCCGCCCTGCTTTGGACGGAGGGACCGGCTTTGGTCTTGCCGGTTGGCTGGCTGCGGGAGTCGTCCGTATTCTCAGACTTTCATTTTGTCTTTGATACGCCTCCTCTACCGCTGATTCCGTGTCCCCTGAACTTGACTCTGGATCAGAGAGATCTGAATCCAAGGAGTCACTTTCGCTCCCAATAGTGCTCTCAGAGAGCGCACCAGCTCCCGAACAAGGCGGGCGGGGTGCAGTGCTGGCCGCCCTTTTCGGAACGCTCGCCGGATCACCACCTACCGGCGGCGGTGGAGTATCGAATAAACGCGGTTCTTCTCACGTCAGTACTGCCCCACTCCCCGCACACCCCGTGGCAAGTCCCGGGAACCCCCAGCCGGAGCTATACCAGTCAAGAAGGTTCCCCAAGTGCAAGCGCGGCATGGGACACAACTCCTGCCTATTCCATTGAGTCATCCAGGCGGCCCCCATCCCCCCCACAGCACTCACTGGGGCAAACGGTGTAACCTGGGAACTAGTTACGGTTGGTGACATCCCGGGTGTTCTACTCTGGGACGTGCTTGTCACGGTCTCCGACAACTGACTGCTCCCGGAGGACGTTGAAGTAGCAGACGTGCGAGTCTCGGCCACTGACACTCCCTCTACGGAGGTGGGCACTGTTAAAAAGACCGGGGAAGCATTTTGATCTGAAGCCACGGCCTTCCCAGCTGGGTTCGCCTGCTGCTTCGTCGTAGCCCTGGTCTGGCGCGTCACCCTAGCCGGGGGTGGTTTGCTCCCTCCCTTTTTTGATAACTTTCCGGTTTGTTTAGTTGGTCGCTCTCTGGAAGTCCGCGATCCTGGACGCCTCGGCAACTCCAACTGCACCTCCCTTGACGTCTCCAGGACCAGGCCCACGGTCGTGGCAGGTACGATTTCACCCCGCTCATCAACGTCGCGATCCCATGGTACGAGGGTGTTCGGGTCTGCGCGTCGGATATTAAATCGCAGTAGCCGGTTTCGAAGCTCCCCGGTAGAGCCGACCGTACTCAGGCCTTCAGTGTCAAGGGCCTCAAGCAAAGCCTGCGGGTTAAGCTGGCCAATCGTCCCCGCAAGGTCTCGAGCGCCCCGGGACGTTCGAACGATCTCATTTACGGCCAACCTCGCACCTAACTGCTCCGCCGTAAGCCCCGGCTCACGGTAGTCTGCCATAGTAACGCCAGGAATTTGGTTATTGCCCGGGTGTATTTAAAATGGCAGAATCTATCCTATCCGGTCCCTCTACTGCTCTAGCAGGAGGTAGACCGTATAGAAGCTCGCGTAGCCTCACTAATTTCGCGTACTGATAAACTAAATTATTCAGTGGTAACAGCAGTTTTATAAAATTCTTAACTCAAACCTCGCAACAAAATTCGAGCCTGATTTTTTTCTTACGGGGCAACCCGTTAACCGTGCTTGTGCCACACAAAAAAAAAAAAAAAACGACGAGAAAAGCCCACGAGCAAGAGAAAAAAATAAACAAACACCGAGAAAGGAAAAAAAACTATTGCCTTTTCGGCCTGGCCGCCAAGCACGGTGTACAAAAAAAATCAAGCTTGAATTTATTCGTCTTATCTTATTACTACTAAATTTCCTCCTTGCCACAATAACACGGAAAAGAAAGGAGGGGAAAAGAATTCCGCACGCTAATATTCCCGTGAAGACGGTATACGAGTCTTGCTTTTCTCGGAACGACAAGTAAACTCTCTCGACTCGATTCCGACCAAGGTTTTGCGATCAAAACAACATCCAAAACTCTACGAGGGCCTTGGCTCGGAATGCGAGTTCGCTATCACGCAGTTACGTAATCCTAACACTCGGCACGCTCAGCAGCAGGGTTTATGTGGGGTCGAGCCACACGTTGGTGACGTCATATTACGAGAATGTAGTCGCGACAGGGGAGCTCAATTAATAAAAAGAAGACACGAAGACGACCAAGCCCTTAGGGCCACAAAATCGTCTCCCCGGTCACTACTACTCCTCGAAATAAACAAAACGCGAGGGCCGTAATTTTTCTGGGTGCCAAGGCCCCGCTAGCTCGCCGGCGGGCTGGTCCGCGCCGTTGTCACTCGACGATCCACTGCTCTGCTGCTGCTGATTCCGTAAAGGGTTGCCGTTGCCGCGTCTGCTACCTTCGGGCAGCCAGCGGTTATGCTAGAGAGAGATGCCAAAGGGGTAGGAAATGAAATTAACAGAAAGAAAAAACACTAAGTCCACTGTTCATTCGATTTAATAAAAATAGAAAAAAGAACTCGGGTGGCCAGGAGTTTACGCGTCGCTACTTAAAACTACAAATTACCGGGCCACGCCCAGTACGCACCTTGATCCGATGATCCACACAACCCAAGTTTTCGACCGCTGCTCCTCTCACGAGGATGGATTGCTCGTTTCGTGGCTCGCGTCCTACGCTGGTTGTCGGACCGCGTTGCTCTGGATGGCGCTGGAGCGGTAGTTGAAGTCGGGCTCAGAGGTGCGATCCCCGCGATCACCGATCTCGTCCTCTCGTACCTGGCTGGCTGGATTCGTCCTTGACGAAGGAGAGGGCGAGCTGTCGTGACTCCTTGCACAATCACCGCACTTCTCGAATTTCCTGTTAACTCGTTCACTAGATTCGCGCGCGCGAGATACGTGGCTCTCCGTAGCTACGACAGGAGTAAAATTCAAAAGGCCGTCGGTGCGATCGAGCCCACGGCCGATCGCGAGGAGAGAAGAAGACGGCCGTGCTGCCCTCTGGAACTGCCCTAGACCTTCCCTGACTTTCCCCTTGCCCCCTCAACGCCATTCCCACGTTACAAAACCCCTGTGGCGTGCACGCCACAAACCTCAAAAATTTCCCTCAAGAGATCAAGCCATCATCATGGAAGCGCTAGAAAACACTTCAATCAGAGAGTATGCAGTCGTAATCAGCAGCATTATTGGCCCACAAAGCTTGATTTCCATTTCAAAAATCTCCAAAAACCGAGTGGGCGTGTGCGTAAACAAAACAAAGACAGCTGAAAGTCTCGTTAATTCTACAAAACAAGTGTTTGTCCACAACCAGGCAGTGACTCTGAAATTTCTGAACAATCGACCGGTTTCTAAGAAATACATAATTTCAAACGTCTGTCCATGGATTTTGAATGACTTAATCATCAATGCGATTGAAAATCGAGGTGTGAGAATTTTGGGAAAAGTGACTGCCATAAAAACTGGTATTGCTTATGCGGGATACGAACACCTCATCAGCCACAGAGGCCAGATTTTCATCAATGAGGAAGACGCTGAGAAGATGCCTGAGATTCTGAAATTTAGGGTTGAAAAATAGTCTATCATTTTACATTTCATCAGATAAAATTAGATGCAGTCTATGTGGTCTTAAAGGGCATATTAGGAAAATCTGTCAAGATACAAACAACAGTACTGGCCAGCCGCGCACTGATGCTACCTTCTCGATCGACAGTGTTCGTACAGAGGAAAAATCTGAAACCATGCTGCCGTCAAAACAAAAACAGGATGAAAAAGTCGTTCGTGTAAACCCAGAAGAGAGTGTTAAATTATATTGATTTATTTATTAAAGAGTACATTCTTTATTATTAAGACTACAGCTTTATTACAAGAAGCTAACCGACATGATGACGACTCCTTATCTTACTAATGAGTGCATATTCATAACACAGACTACTCGTATTTAAACGCGCTGTAATAATGCAATTCAGCGGTTACATACTTTTATTTAGTTCGATGTGCTGTCGAAATATTGTTTCTTCCGTCAGCATTTCGACACTCACTCTCATAAATTTGCTCCCATTTCAACACACCTCCTCAAATTTATGATTTACAAATTTTTTTTTACACCAATTATTCGTAATTCGTTCCAGAATTTTTCAAACTTATTGCGTCCCAGCGCTTTAGTTAATACGTCAGCGATATTATTTTCTGACTACTTTTATAATTTTAACCCATTAAGTCCCAGGTTTTTTTAAATTTTTCTTGTACTTTGAGCTCTGGAATTTTGATGGAAATGATAAAAATTGTTTTCAAAAAGACCATTTACGACTATTTTCGGGTATGCTCTACACGATGGTGTAGTTTAAAAAAATCAAAAATGTCATTTTCAATGGTTATTAACAAATTAAAAAAAAAAACTCAATTTTTTGCCGCATTTTTTTTTTTATGAATTTTTTCAGTTGGATTTTTTTTTTTTTTCAAAAATGTGATCAGAGGTGATCAAGATACTTGAAATTTACGGTAGGATTTTTTTTTTTTTCTATAAAAATCTTTTTTAACAAAATGGTGGCCATAAAACGAAGTCGAAAATTTCGAATTTCTCGTTTTATTCACTTGATTCAAAAAATGGTTTTTTACTGTAAAAATTTTTTCAATTGTTCAAATAAATAATGTTTAAACAATTAAAATCAACAATAAATACATCCACATTAGTTCTTTTTTTAATATATTTCGTTTTTTAGTTGGAAGTTACCGAATAACTCTGTTTGGGTCACCGCGGACCCTACTGAGATCGTGTAAAAATCACCTCTCATAAACTAACAATGAATATTTTATAAGTATTACAATTTTTATGCTTCTTTGTACAATTATTTTGACTTTCCCAACAAAAAATAGCAGTAAACGTTAAATACTTGTGCGATTTCAAGAAATAAACATGAAAAAAGTGAATAAAACGAAAAATTCGAGATTTTCGACTTCGTTTTATGGCCGCCATTTTGTTAAAAAATATTTTTATAAAAAAAAAAATCCTACCGTAAATTTCAAGTATTATGATCACCTCTGATCACATTTTTGAAAAAAAAAAAAAAAAAAATCCAACTGGAAAAATTCATTAAAAAAAAAAAAAAAAATGCAGCAAAAAATTGAGTTTTTTTTTAAATTTGTTAATTAACAATTGAAAATGACATTTTTGACTTTTTTAAACTACACCATCGTGTAGAACATACCCGAAAATAGTCGTATAAGGTCTTTTTAAAAATATTTTTTATCGTTTTCATCAAAATTCCAGAGCCCAAAGTACAAGAAAAATTTAAAAAATCCTGGGACTTAATGGGTTAATCACATCTTTCTTATAACATTCATTTACAAAGTGATAATGTCTTTCTATGTATTTTGAATTTTTAGTTAAATTACCAAATTTTGCAATAGCTATCGCTCCAGAATCATCTTCATACACATTAATCGGTTTTTCGAACACAACACTAAAATCTTTCAATAGATTTTTCACCACTTTTATTTCACTCACTGCTTCTGATAAAGCCACATACTCAGCTGCTATTGAAGATTTAGCTACACTTCCTTTTTTTCTTGATTTCCATAATATTTCCAAACAATCTTACAATATAACCAGTAGTAGATTTTCTATCTACCTTATCACCAGCCCAGACAGCATCAACAAAGCAGTCTAATACGTCAGCATTTAAATTTCTTTTGTACGTTAATTTAAGATTTCTTGTCAAATGTAAGTACTTCAAAATTCTGAACGCATATTTATAATGAGTTTCATCGTAGCTATTTTGAAATCTGCTCAAATAATTCACGGCATAACTTATATCAATTCTCGTAATCGTGCTAATAAATAATAATGCACCGATCAAGTTTCTATATTTTACGTTATTTGATGCTGGCTGTGCAGGTTCTACACTTAAATTTTGTTCCATAGTTGTATTATACAATTTCGCATTTACAATATTATATTTTCTGGCCAATGACTCTATATAGTCACTTTGGTCCAGTGTCATATTACATTTTTCATAATCATAATTAATGTTTATGTTCACCCAAATCTTTCATAGAAAATTTATTTGATAATTTATTTTTAATTTGTTCAATCCTTTCCTTATTTTTTCCACAAATTAATAAGTCATTAACAAATAATATTAAATAAATTTTTTTATTCTTTTCACACTTTACATATAAATAATAGTCACTCTCGCTTCGTTGAAGTCCTAGTTCCTTCATAAAATCATTTAAACATTCATACCAACTTCTCGGGCTCTCTCTCAACCCGTATAATGCTTTAATTAATTTGTAAACTCTATTTGAACCGTCTTGATAACCCATCGGTTGTTTTACAAATACTTCTGACTTTACGAAACTATTTAAAAAAGCTGTTTCTACATCCATCTGGATAATCAATAAATTATTTTGGCAACAAAAGGATAATAATAAATTCAATGTTTGAATTCTAGCTACTGGTGAATACAAATCTTCCCGTACTTCAGTTTGTTGGAAGCCTCTAACTACAAGTCTAGCTTTTTTTCGGTTATCAGATTTTTTTGTGAATACCCATTTTAAATCTAGAATCTTCTTATCTCCAGGTCTATCTACTAATTTCCACGTTTTATTTTTCATCAAACTATTCATTTCCCTATCCATAGCTTCTTTCCATAAATCATTTTCCTCGCACTCTACTGCCTCCTCGTAGGTAGAAGGGCTATCTGCGCTAACTACATTTACATAAACGTAATTTGAATCTCTATTTATCCCATACCAATCAGGTTTTTTTCTTGCTCTTTGTGGCCTATCTAAACGATTTTCATTTAACTCAACATTATCATGGTTACTTTCTTCTTCAGCAGAATCTACCTTTTCCCTACCCTCGTTGGATTCAGAGTTTTGAATTTCATGACTTAAAGTTTCATCATCCTCGTAATCACTGCTATCATTGCCTCTAAAACCAATCAAATTTTCATCATTTTCAACTATATCAACATGTCTGGCTCTAACTATTTTACCGTTTAACAAAACTCTGTATCCAACGTGGTCGTAACCAAGTAAGTTCCCTAAATCGGCCTTTCTATCCCATTTGGTATTTCTTTTCGGGAACCCTCACAAAAACTTTACTCCCATATAAACGTAAATTTTTCAAATTAGGTTTCTTCCCGAGGAAAATTTCATAAGATGTCTTATTTTCAATCGTATTTGCAATAGTTCTATTTTTTAAATAAGCTGCGGCTTTAACTACCTCCGGCCAGTATCTAAGATTCACGTTTGATTCAAAAAATAAATATCTCGCGGAATCCATAATCATCCTATTATATCTTTCCGCCGTCCCATTTAATTCATGCACGTTAGGAGGACATGGTTCAAGTAAAATCCCTTTCTCTTTTATTAAAGTGTAAATATCGCGATTTAAATATTCTCTTCCATTATCACATCTTAACTTTTTAATTCTTTTCCCGGTAAGATTTTCAACTTTATTAATATAATCCACGAAGCAATTAAAAACACCCAATTTTAATTTAATTGTATAAATTAATGCACACTTACTGTAATCTTCAATAAAAGTTAAAAAATATTATGAATCATCATAACCCGTTGTATTATGAGGCTCATTTAGATCTGTATGTACCAACTCTAAAATCTTGGTGGCTCTACTTCTATTATTTTCGAAAGATAAATTATGCATTTTATTCTGTATGCACGTCCAACTTTTAAATGCGCAAAAAAAGAGTTTTTCACCTGATCATCCGTACTGTCGTTTACGGTGTTACTATACCTCGCGTTGTGTTGAGTTGCTCCATCGTTGCGGGGCTGCCAGTTCCTGCCTCCGCGATTTGAGTGTTGTCGACCACCTCTGCCGCCGTGACCTTGAAACTGTTGGGACTGCGGCCGTTGTTGCTGTTTCTGCTGTGGTGCTTCTTGTGCACCTCCTTGCCAAAATGTGTTGTTATTTTTGGTCCACTTGTGTCTACAATTTCTCTTCAAGTGTCCGGGATTTAATTTTTCTGCCTCGGTGACTTTTCCTGCAGAATTTTTTAAGTCATTTATAGTCTTCTCAAAATCACAGAAAAATGTACTTGAATTATCATAATTTTTTTATTTCATCTGATCGAGTTTGTTTCTTACACAGATTTGCATTGCTGTAGATTCTTTTAGATACATTTTGTCAAACTTCTGCATTAATTTCCGAGCAGATTTTCTCTCTTCTTCACTCAAAAATTCTAATTGATCGTTGCTTATACTGCATTAAATGTAGTTTATTGCTTTCTCGTTCATGTCAGACCAATTTTCTTGTGAATCTGATTTCAAAGCCTCTCGAACTGCTGGTTCTGCACACTTTTTTGTTTTCAAATATTGGAGTATCCTTATTTTTCAAATGCTATAATTCCTTCCATCAAAGATATGGAGTCTTGCGTCTTTGTTTTGCGACATAGTTAGCTCTTTAATTAGTTTATCTTTATGTTCCAAATTAGCACTATGATGGTTTTGAATTTCTTTAATTTGAATTTTTCCTACTTTTCTTAAATCACTTTCAGGTACGTCAGCATACACTGCATCTATTTGAGATTTTAGCAGAATATCTATTATTTCACCTGTTGACTTTGCCGCTACAGTATTTTCTTCCTTTGTGCCTTTACAAAGTCTTTTTAGTTCATCTGTATTAAAATATTGCAAGATTTTTCTAGGTGGCAATTTACTTAAAGTTTTTATTAAATCTTCCTTTGGCACTAAATTTATACCTGCCAAGCTTAATTCATTCAAGCACTGATTTTCTTTTTCTAATAAGCTCATTTAAAATTCTTTCCAAACCTCTTCACGTTCGAAGTAACGTGGTAGCTCAGTTTCACTTGAGAACACTTTTAAATAGTCACTTTTCAGTTTTCAAAAACTACGCGCTCTTGCTACCATGTTAAATTATATTGATTTATTTATTAAAGAGTACATTCTTTATTACTAAGACTACAGCTTTATTACAAGAAGCTAACCGACATGATGACGACTCCTTATCTTACTAATGAGTGCATATTCATAACACAGACTACTCGTATTTAAACGCGCTGTAATAATGCAATTCAGCGGTAGCATACTTTTATTTAGTTCAATGTGCTGTCGAAATATTGTTTCTTCCGTCAGCATTTCGACACTCACTCTCATAAATTTGCTCTCATTTCAACAGAGAGATGAAACTCGGAATCTACTGTTGATCCGCAGACATTGAGGTTTAATAAAAGAACAAAAAACAGATTCGTCAATTGAAGCGCTACCTAGGAAAAATTTTAGGTCTGATGTGAGTGTTGAGGATCTTCCAGTCTGCCCTGAAAGAAGTCAACAACAAGAGTCAAGCTCAAGCATTTCTGATAATGTATCCGATGAGGAACTTGTCAAAATATTCGGTGGGAACAAAGATCGTATTAAAGACTTCAAAAAACTCTGCACCTGATTACTTTCTTGGAAAATCAAAATAGCGACTCATACAGAAAAGAAGATCGATTTATCGTACTTTCGGTGTATCGAACTGATAGTTGCAGCCAGGAAAAATAAAGATCTGGACAGTTTATTAAAAGAGTTTAATATCCAACCTGATAGGGCAGTTGTTAGCCTAGAAAGTATATATTCGTGTGATGACAAAATTGATGAAAAACTTGTAAACAGAATTCATAATCTAATAGAAAAAATAGAAGTATTACCCGACGACGAAGAAGAAGATGAGATGATCGTCGACTCTTCTCAAGAATAAGTGAATTTAATGAATTTTTAACAGTTAGAATCTAAATTATCTGTTTTGTAAATCTGTAAAATTATTTGTATGTTATAAATTTTTAATTTTTATATAGCTCTATACATCAGAAGTGATCTGGGAAGGCTTTAAATAAATTAAAAAAAAAAAATTATACTGACCGAATATTCAAATAATAATTCGAAAAATTATCTATATGTATTTAAGAATCGAATCAGAAATTATAAACTTGTCCGAAAAAAAAGAAGAAAAAGGCACCGACTGAATATTAAATTAAAAGTAGAAGAAAAAATTACATGAATCAAAATTAAAAATTACAACTTGCCAGATTTAAATTAAAAGTAATTATAAGCACGGACTGAATACTAAATTAGTAAAAGAGAGAAGGAAAAAATCTCTCCAGGTCTTGTGAATGACTGGGTTTTTTCTCCAGCTCATTCATGGGTGGTATTCTGGATCTTTTACGTATGTACGCAAACTTACGTATTACGTAAAATAACGTAGCGTACCGCACCGCAGACGTAAAATACGTGTTCTAGAATAAAGAAATATTAATTTAGTTTAAAAACTTTTAATTCTTTTACAACGGTTAACCTGTAATAAAAATAGTTGAAATCAAAGGATATTCAATCGAAAATATTAGTATTTGTACTTTAATAGTGAATAAAACGTGTAGCTGACCGTAAACATAACCTGAAAACATTCAATTCATCTGGAGCTTGCAAGAATGAAAGTAAGTTGAGTTTAAATAATATTATGATGAAAACAATTCGAAATGCGTCAATAAATATTTGTTTCGTTTGATCACAATTGTTAAAGTAAAGTAATTAATTAATCATGTAAAAGTCATTAATTTAAAACAATGTATTTATGTACATTGTAACAGGGGTGGATTTAAGGGTTTGTATGAGCCGATACAAATACCCACGGTGCGTACTAAATCCTTATCACCTGTACTTAGTGCTGATCCAAGCACTCGTCGAACTGCAACTCATCGACCTGAAATAATAAAATGAGGAAATTGCGTCCGCGAATATTACTATACTTCGCGACACGGTTGGCTAGTTCGTTTATCGGTAGTGGGTGCGGGTATTAAAACAGGATCGATTCGCAGGAACACCAGGTTCAGTCAATAAAAATTAAATTAACAATTTAATAATTTATTAAAACAAATCTAAACCTAAAATACAAATTCCGAATTACGACTCGGTGTCGTTTAAACCAGTAAACAAAAGAATCTTCAATGTTCTCTAAATCGTTGTGCGCGCACACAAATTCCTGCTGCTATCGGCAGCTAACGCGCGCAAGAGAAAAACAAAGATTATGACAATAACAGTGTACTAAGGACACTCACACGCATTCACACTCACTCGCACATTTACAATTAACTTACGGAGTCGCTAAGGTGCACCTCATACCAAGCCGTCAGGCTAAACAAAATGCCAGGCTACGATGCCGACCAGCCGCAATATCTACCATACTCGAGTCGCCGTGTAGCCATCGGAAAGCGGTCCAGGCGATGACGTGAAATGACAACTTCACAAATAACACCACACTCTCACACTACGGCTCTACCACAACGCGCGACGCGAATGTCAATAATTACCTCGACTTCAGTAACGAGTAAGCTGCTTCAAGATCTGCCATGAATCGATCTCCAGATCTTTGCGTGTCTGCCGGACGTCGGTCAGGTTCCCCGACGTCCACGGCTTCCAAAAGCCGGTTGACTCGTCTAGACAGAAGAATGCTTCCCGGGCGATGACCATCGATCCCGCACCTTCTGTCTCTGCCAACTCTCTCTTCGACGACATTCCACTCCCGAGGAGTCCGGTTAGCCGCCGAACCGAGACGAGTTAAGTTCCATGTACGTGCGAACACTTGGACACGAAAACTACGAGTGGCTTCCCGATTCCCGCTCTACCACCTCAGAGGTCCGCTCTGAGCTGCGTTCGACAGTCACGTGACTCGCGCCAAATCCTAAATCGTTACCGACGATTTAATTACGATCACTGACTGTCACAACATAATAATTTATAAATTATTTATTTTAAAAAGAATTCTAATAATATTCTTTATTTTGTTAACGATTTGTGCAATTAAAATTCTAGTACTAAACTCTCAGCAGTCAAAACTATGTTAGGACCAGAAGATGAAGTTGATGTAAATTTTTTCAACAATAAAAGACGTCTAGAAACTAGACATCTGAGAGATGTCTTTAATCCGTTCCATGAGGACCCTCACAAATTTAGGGAATTGTATAGGTGAATAAACCATTTTTTGTAATTAATTTGTTCTATGATAATTTTAATACTTGTTGCTAATAATTTCAGGATGCCTCCCTATGTCGTTATACGACTCTGCAATTTGATAGGCCATAGGCTTACTGGTGTTAGGTCCAATCACTTCGCAGTTCATGTACAGGTGCTTTCAGCTCTGAGGTTGTATACCACTGGATCATACCAAAGCAATATAGCTGAAGGCTATCAAATTCCAACATCACAGCCATCGGTTTCTCGCAGCCTAGAACATGTCACAGATGCACTATGTGAATTTGCTCCCTTCTTCATTAAATTTCCCAAGACTAGAGCAGCCAGACAGCAAAATAATTTGAGGTATGTACATTGTTTTGTAGAAATAAACATTTATTAATAGACTGGTTAGTTGAATAAAACATTACTTGGATAAGAAAGCTGATATTTTACTAACTCAATTGTGTTAAGTAAGTCATCAAAAAAATTTGATAAAACATTATGTATAACTGTGCTTCAAGTTCTTTTAAATATATTTACAGATGGATGCAAACAATAAGAGTGCCTGGGATTATCGGACTAATTGACTGTTTTGTAGTCAAGATATTAAAACCCAAAGAAAATGAAGAAAGCTTCTTCCACCACAAACATCAGCATGCTTTGAATGTCCAAGCGGTAAGCTATTAACAATTTTATTGACACTTTGAAGAAAATATACGATGAAGTATTATAAATAATTCAATCAAAAATTTTTATGTTAGATCGCAGATAAAGATGGTCTCATGCTCAGTCTACGAGTCTGCCCAGATAGTACATCAGATAAATTTTTATTCCGACACAGCCATCCAAAGGCTTATTTAGAAAGATTGTATGCAATTGAACAAATCTTTCAAGAGGAAGGAATACATTATCGGTTACTAGGTAATAGAATATTACATTATGTCTTAAAATTTATGATTTTTCTTTACTTTTAATTCGATGGAATAATATTTGAACTTGTTAATTTTTCAGGAGACAGTGGCTACAATCCCTCTCAAATAATGTTGACCCCCATTCGCAATGCTCAACCCAATACACCAGAAGCTACTTATAGTACAGAGCATGTGAAAGCACGGTGCAACATAGAACAAAACTTTGGGCGACAAGCAGCTACTTGGAGAATCGTTAACAAGGAGAGAAAAATGAGATATGGTCCGTTTAAAGCAGCCAGAATCGTCACTGCATCAGCTGTGTTGCACAATTTTCGAATTTTAAATGGGTAATTTATATAAATTATTGATCTAGTCTGACACATAATTCTAAAAATCATTAATGTTTTTAAAAAATCATAAAAAATTTTTACAATTTCAGTGTTTTACCCGAAATGGATAACCCTGGTGAAGTATTCGTAGGTAATGCACACAGAATTAACGAAAACTACCAAGCTGGTCTTCAAGTAAGACAAAATATTTTAGATCAATACTACGCTTGATTTATTGTAAATTATAAAAATATTCGACATTAAAAAAATTTTTTTACTATTATTTACAAAACTTATAATGAAGATATTATGAAAATATGTAAATATTGTTTTACACAAAATTTTCAATTGATTGAATTATAAAACTAAATTTTAAAAAGTATGTTTTTACGAAATGTTCAATACGTTATTCTATAAAAAGGTAATTATTAAACTTATATTCATAGATTTGTATAAATGACGTTAATAAAAGCACAGAAAAAATTAAAAAATTATTTTGCCTTCAACACACTTTATTTTGACACTTTGCAATAAACCAGTTACTACATAGACACATTTAACACTATTTATAAACATATTTAGAAAACTGAAGTATATGTATATAGTACATTTAGCTAAGTACTATGGAACTGTAGGTGTAATTTATGTGCTTATTTTCTGCCAGCCATTTTTTTTTCAAATGAAATTTCAATTTCTCTATACATGCTCTGTGCCAGTATAAGAATATTTTTACGTGTTTCTACCCGAGCTTCTTGTAATTCTCTGTCAAAGTTTCGGTTTTCTTTTGATGGTGACTCCCTTGGTGTAATGACACTTGGCCGCACTTCAACTGGCTCCAATACATTGCTGCTTCCATCGAATGGATCTACTGAATTTAAAATAAAAATTTGTTGTTGAGATAGTTATTGTTTTAAAATGAATATTATCATGTAATTTACATACTAGAGTATTTATTGTATCCATCTGTCTCAGCAAACCCTGAACTGGAGGATAAACTTTCAAAGTTGAAATCTGAAATGCAAATAATTGGTTTGTACTTGTAAAATGATCTTTGATTAGAAATTTATTAATAAATGTTTACATACTGCTAGGTCGCAAGACATTTTTTTCCCTGGGTGTTTGATTATGTTGCAATTGGTTTGTTTTCTCAGATGCATAACAAGAAAAACCATCAGAATCAGTACTTTTAGAAGAAAGAGGTAACATGGAATTTGTTCCTGCTCTATTAGGTTTGTCTGAAATACAAAAATGTTAAGATTTAAGTTCAGTATGTAAAAATAATATTAGTGAAAAATATTTACAGGCTACAAGACAGTCAGTCAATGTTTTGTTCGTTGCAGGAATCAATTGATCCGATCTTCTTTTCATTGTTCCTAGTTCGGTTTTTTGTGTACAGTTGTGACAGAGGAATCTGCAGTAAGAATTGTTTTTTTTTTTACTCTACAGTTTCTTTATAAGTATTAGTTGGATACATATATGTTACTTACAGTTAAAAACAGAATTTTGACGAAAATTAAAGTTGGAAGTATTTGTATTATCTAATGACCTTTTCCTATTACTTGAGGGGTTTACATGTGAAGCAGGAGTATTTGTTAACAGAGGAGCCTCATATCTAGCTCTGGAATTGTCATTCGAGTCATCTTCTTCGCTATCATTCTTAACAGGTTTCTGCAATGTTTTATCAATTTTTTCAAAATGATCCTTGTAGTGTTGTACAAAGTTCAATATTTTAAAATCAAGTGGAGGGAACCGATTCAATCTTCCATCTTTTTTGTGATCCTTGTATCTTGTCACAACATCTAGCTTCATTCTGTTCATACCCTGAAAAATAGTGAAATCATGTAACATGAAACTTCGATAATTATTTTTAAATTAAACTGACCTTTCTCCAGTCTACTGGCTATTTGAAGCGTGACCCTACAGGATTTAATTCTGCTGCCATATTTTCTGAGTGTTGGTCTCTCTCTTCCTTAGAAACCCTATTAAATGCGAAATCTATATGTTTCTCCATGTAATGAAACATAGCCTCCTTTTGCTTCTCATTCATTCTAGGGCTGAAAAATCAAAAATATGATAAGAATTGATGTGATATGATAAAAACTCAACCTAACCTCGAGTTAAAAATAAACTTAATGATTACTAAAATATTTATATTTCGTACTTTTTACTGCTCATGTCTACTATACTCTTATCAACCCTAATAACGAGAACAAATTTTTATCAAAAATTTAAATTTAAATATGCTTAATTATATTGAAACTAAGGCAATTAATCCACACGTGTTTACATTGGACGTCATAAGAAAGATATAATCGCGGCAATTGAAAACTTAAAACATTATGCGAAGTTGAAGTTATTACCAACTTCGACAATACAAGTTCAAATTTAAATATTATATGGGAAGTTAAAGTTATTACCAACTTTGTCAATACAAGTTTAAATTTAAAAGACATTAAACATTTTATAATTCTTTAATAAATGCCAAAACTGTATAAAAGCAGTTGAAATAATTTATAATTGTAATGAAATTTTGTTTTCACTATACAAGATATTGTGATAAAAATTCTAAACTTAATATTAAAATAACGAAAATTCTAATATACAAACATATTACTAATAATTTGAAATTTTGATTTAACACTACATAATTTTATTTCAAAAAATTATGAAGAAATTTAGTATTGTATTTCTTTATATCAGTGTGTGCAGTTGTCGTAATAAAAAGTATCTATGATTATATTCACAAATATTTCTAAGTATGAAGCTTTTGTGGTAACTAAAAAGATTTTAACCTTTAGACATTTTCCTGCCGACTGTGATTATATTGTCAATGTAGAAACTGCTACAGTAAAACCTATTAAAAAATAAGCAATACTTCTTCTATTGTAAAGAAAAATATATAAATGAAACGAAAACAATTTCGTAACTTAATTAATTTATTTATTAACATATTTAATAGATACTTAACTGACAGAGTAACCTCTACGCAGCAACTGTGAACTTTATTGAAATTTTTATGGTGTACTTTGATTTTAATATATTTTTCTTTAATTTTCGAACGAATTTTTCTAACTTAAATCGGACCACTATCAATCAATTAAAAACTGCAAATAATAATTGTTCATACTACTGTAATAAACTCGAGCTCCAAAATACAAATAAACGGCTAGAAAAAATTTCGGTTTATATAATAGTTGCCTCGATGCGTGCTTCCCCTACTTTTTCATCTAACAAGTATAACTGCTAGCGCATACATAGTACAATTATAATTTATCTAATAAACAGCTCATACTTTAGTCACAATCGAATGATAGTATAGTAGTTTTCAAAAATATTTACGACTACAGCATAACAGTAAATAATTTTTGTTAATCAAACTAATTTGTTTGAAAAAATTTCTATTTGAATTTCAAATTATTTTTTTTCTACTGTGTCAACCTCCAGTCAATAGATTTTGAAAAGTTCACTTGAAAATTTACTAATGACTACACAGTTTAAATTTTGTTTTATTCAAAATATTTTCTTGATTAAAAATTACAACATTAGTTGAAGTATTTTAATAGTTTTTGGTTTTCATTTATGTACGTCTTTATTGTAGGAATGAAGCTCAAAGGAATATTCTTATTACCACTAAGGTGATGAAAAATTTGCTAAAAGGCAGATCATAGACGAGGGGCCTTTAGGTTTAGATATTCATAAACAAAAATGGATTCATCTACATGGATTTCTAAATCAAAATGGACCACAACATACGCTCCAGTATTATAAAAATGTAAGTCTATTCAATTATGTTTTTTTTTTTTTCAATTTTAAAGATGGTTTTATTAATGTATCAATCAATCTTTCAACTGTTCTTACAGAAATGGACAGATATGCGATTAGATGCTAAAGCTAAAATGGCTGAGTATCTGGTTGCTACTGCAAAAACTGGTAATATAAATAATCCAGTACAATGAGACGAGTTCACTGAACGTATCTGTGCCATTTTTGGGAGACTTGGTACTGGACTTTCTATAGTTCCAGAAATAGGCCTTGAAGACCCAGACCTGAATCAAAGTAAGAGCTTCTTTGATCATCTAATCTTAATTATGTTTATGCTAACAGTTATAATTGTAATAGTAGTTTACTATAACTTTTGCTGTTTACTGTTTTCCAACTTCATACAGTAGAAAGTGTGTATTTTTTTTTTCTTTGAAGTTGTCAATAATTTAGAAAACACATGAGAAACTTACTTATAAATTACATACTTTCAGATCCCCTGGATTATTTTAAAGAACATTTTGCAGTTGCAAACTATGTTGAAAATGGTTAGTAACTTTCAAATAAAAACAACATGTTTTCTAATAATTTTGAATATCAAATGATACTATTTTTTAGAAGCAGGCCTCTTCGATCAATATTTTGATCCTCAATTTTTTATGGATGATGAAAGTAAGTAGCGTTTACAAAAATCATTTTTGATTCATATTGTAGCTGTTGTAAAAAAATTCTATTAATTTAAACAATTTATTTAAAGTTTTACAACATTATTTTCAGGCGATGAGACTAATATGAATCAAAATTATGATCAAACTATAATATATGATGGTACACACACATTTTTGTTTCATTATACAGATTTTATTCGTAAACAACATATTGAACCTATTTTGTTTCAGATTCGAGCAGCAATGTTACGCAAGGGGTTCACAATATTATTGAAGATATGAGCCATGATTTTCAAAAAGATTTTTCAACTAGTTTATCAACAATGTTTCAAAATTTTTTATTTCTGCATTTCTGAACTATTAAAAAATAATCACTAAAAAGACTGAATTTTCATAAATAAATCGTTTTTTAATTTTTATTTTATTCCCTTTAATTAATAATAAAAATAAATAAATAAATAAATAAATAAATTGTCTGAAATTTCATACATACATCATTTTTTAATTTTAATTTTATTTTCTTCGATTGATTAATATTTCATACTATCAATAATTGAATTACAAGCTATTTTTTACATCACAATAATGTTTTAAAAAATGATTCATTTTCGTAGGTTATGTTACGCCTAATCAAAATGCTGTATATAACAGAATGCCATTTTTTTATTACGTTCTCTTCAATATTTAATTTTATTTTCTGAACAATTTTTAGCACAGTTGGCCGCTGTAAAATAATTTTAAGTTTTAAATTTAATTTCTTTTTCCTTATTCTGGAACACGTAATATACGTCTGCGGTCCATTACGTTATTTTACGTAGTACGTAAGTTTGCGTACATACGTAAAAGATCCAGAATACCACCCCATGGGTGGCCTGGGAGGTGTCATGTCTACATTTTATATAATTAATAATTTATTATTTTCATAAAAAATTTTGCAAGTAATTCTTTATAAAAATTGTTATCTGGCCAGGGAAATTTTCTATGATACATAATTATCGGTTGTATAGTAATAATGATATCACGCCAATTCCGAGCGTGGGAACCCGCGCCGCAAGAACAATGGCCCGGTGCGAAGGTCTTTCGTTTTCCGTAATTGTTTGGGCACGTACGCTAAAACGTTCGGACATCATCTTTTATCTGCCGATCCATCTCATGAGTCAGGAAGATGATTCGGCCGGCACGTGTGCCTCGATCAATTGAATATAAATATGGGTAGAAGTATGCGTGGGATTCATTTCAATCAAACCAATTAAATCAGTTACGCTGCCGGTCAGTGCCACAAATTTAAAGTATAGTACACAAAGTCAGTTCATTTTATTAATTTGATCAGTCCAATAAATAAGTATCGTTAACTAATGCCACGTATTTAAACTTTAGATCACGAAGTCTGTTCACTTCATTAATTTGATCATCCCAACAAATAAGTGACGTTAACTAGTGCCAAGAAAGAGACCGAAAAGACTTATCAAAAAGGTGTTGAGTAACCCATAACTAAGTGTAATTAAGTTCTGACAAAAAAAAGACAGTAAAGACTTTAACAAAAATAAAAGCGCTTGAATTAAATTAATAATGATCAAGGTCAGTAATAAAACTTTAAGACAATATCTTATCACGATTGAATGACTGAACCACTTTATGCCATTTTTTTTGTATGTAGTCATAAATGCTCGCATAAATGTCTATTTCAAATTTTTCTAGAACTTAATTTAGTATTACAACAAGAGCATTTATGTTATTTATTCTCATAATGTGTTTTTAAGTACAGAAGTAAATTTTTTTCATATATATATAACCAGACGTCAAATAACACAAGGGTTTTCATAATTTTCATGTTGATGATTTTCTAAAAGATCAGCTCAATGTGAAATTATTTTTTTACAATTCAGACAATTATTCATAGGTGTTTCTTGTTTCATTCTTATAACAATTTTTTTATTCATGAATTTTCTTATGCCTACTGAAGGGATGTCACTCGAAAATTAATTAAAGTTACCTGCAGTTTCTGGTCTTCAAACAATTCGCCTCAAAATTAAGCAATCTATTAAAATTTTTATCAATATTTCTGTTCTTCATTTTTAAAAACCCATAGACTTTTTTATGTCATTGGTGCATTTTGAAATTAATAAGAAAATTATTTATTTTAAACAATGATCAAGTGGTGGAATAATTATCTCACACTTTTAGCAATAAATACATTCTACATTTAAAAAATGAAATAAAAAATCATAATTTATTCAGTTTTTATTGAAGTTTAAAAATATAGATACCCAATTTGAATGTTTTATAATTTGATTACAAATTACAAAGATGTAATAAATTATAAATACTGATTGTGGCTACTTGAACTCTTCGATACTTACAAATACCTCTTATTTATAAAGAAGTCCATTATAAAATTTGTAGCACTTTTTTCATGAATTACTACTCTCAAACAGCTGATAATTTTAATGGCTTGACTTATATTTTTATTTACCTATTTGATGTCAAGGAGTAACCAAAAGAGATATCAAAAAACTAATTCTAACAAAACCAGCATTTTCAAAAAATTAAAAACTCGTTTTTTTTATATTTTCAATTTTAATTGTTTAACCATTCTTTTTTTGGAAAATATAGCTTTAAATTTTAATAAAATTATAACGGCATTCGATTTTTTTTTTAGAAATAAGACTTAAACCATAGATTTAATTTTAAGATCAGACGCTTAGATCTTTTGTTTTCTCAAGAGTAGATCTTTGGTGTCACGCGTCACAGATAACTAGAATAAAATAATAATTTTGACGTGTTTAAGTGCTTCTAAGAAAAAATCGAAGTGTCTGATCGTAAAATTGAATAAATAATTTTAACCTTATTTTGAATTTTGAAAATCTTAGGGCGCAATTAGTTTATCAAAATTTAAGGGGAGGGTACTATGAAAATGACCTTTTTTTCAAAGATTTTTTATCCGTCCAAAAATTCATTTTAAGATGTAAAAAGAATAAACCATGTTTCGGAAACAATTTTTTTTTTTTTTTTGTGTCTTGTAGCAGTATGGTGGTGTGAAAAAAGTACTTTTTTCCGCACTGCGGACACGATATCTTAAAAACTACTGGACCGATTGATCTAAAATTAACCGCATATTCCTAACATGTGTCTCTTCGACTGGTAGCAGATTTATAACAAAATATTTTTATTTAACAATGTTATAAAAACAATTTAAGTTAAAAAAGAAGGGTCAAAAATTCAAACGTCCACTATTTTGTTTTTTTTTTTTTTACGGAAAATTCGTAACTCTGCCAGCATTCGAAGAGACACATGTAAGGAATATGCAGTTAAAATTTTTGATCAATCGGTCCAGTAGTTTTTAAGATATCGTGCCCGCACTGCGGAAAAAAGTACTTTTTTCACACCGCCGTAGTGCTAACAAGACGAAAAAAAAAAAAAAAATTTTATTTATTTTTTTCAATTGTTTTTGAAACCTTGTACTGTAACAGGGGTGGATTTAAGGGTTTGTATGAGCCAATACAAATACCCACGGTGCGTTCTAAATCCTTATCACCTGTACTTAGTGCTGATCCAAGCACTCGTCGAACTGCAACTCGTTGACCTGAAATAATAAATTGAGGAAATCGCGTCCGCGAATATTACTATACTTCGCGACGCGGTCGGCTAGTTCGTTTATTGGTAGTGGGTGCGGGTATTAAAACAGGATCGATTCGCAGGAACACTAGGTTTAGTCAATAAAAATTAAATTAACAATTTAATAATTTATTAAAACAAATCTAAACCTAAAATACAAATTCCGAATGATGACTCGGTGTCGTTTAAACCAGTAAACAAAAGAATCTTCAATGTTCTCTAAATCGTTGCGCACGCACACAAATTCCTGCTGCTATCGGCAGCTAACACGCGCAAGAGAAAAACAAAGATTATGACAATAACAGTGTACTAAGGACACTCACACGCATTCACACTCACTCACACATTTACAATTAACTTACGGAGTCGCTAAGGTGCACCTCATACCAAGCCGTCAGGCTAAACAAAATGCCAGGCTACGATGCCGACCAGCCGCAATATCTATCATACTCGAGTCGCCGTGTAGCCGTCGGAAAGCGGTCCAGGCGATGACGTGAAATGAAAACTTCACAAATAACACCACACTCTCACACTACAGCTCTATCACAACGCGCGACGCGAATGTCAATAATTGCCTTGACTTCCGTAACGAGTAAGCTGCTTCAAGATCTGCCATGAATCGATCTCCAGATCTTTGCGTGTCTGCCGGACGTCGGTCAGGTTTCCCGACGTCCACGGCTTCCAAAAGCCGGTTGACTCGTCTAGACAGGAGAATACTTCCCGGGCGATGACCATCGATCCCGCACCTTCTGTCTCTGCCAACTCTCTCTTCGACGACATTCCACTCTCGAGGAGTCCGGTTAGCCGTCGAACGAGACGAGTTAAGTTCCATGTACGTGCGAACACTCGGACACGAAAACTACGAGTGGCGTCCAGATTCTCGCTCTACCACCTCAGAGGTCCGCTCTGAGCTGCGTTCGACAGTCACGTGACTCGCGCCAAATCCTAAATCGTTACCGACGATTTAATTACGATCGCTGACTGTCACAGTACATTCTTTTTAAATTTTTAAAATAAATTTTTGTACAAATAAAAAAATCTTTGAAAAAAAGGTCATTTTCATAGTACCCTCCCCTTCAAGATTTTTTTTAATTTGCTATTGAATTTTAATAAATGATGTTTCAACTATCGAAATTGAAAAAAAAAGTGTTTTTAATTTTTTGAAAACGTAAGGAAAATTTCGTGATTTTTTAATAACTGCTGGGTATTGATAAAAATATTGCCCTTTAAAATTCTGAATCAGACTTCCAATAATTTTCAGTACGCTTTTAAAATTCGAGTTTTGAATAATATGAATAATAATCAATATATAACTACTATTAGTCAGCAGTTAATAATTGACTAACTGTTAGGTGAGTGATCTTTACAAACCTAAACTATCAGCCACTGTGAGGACTGTGGTTAAAGTGGTTGTCATTACAAGGACAACTTGCAGATTCTATTTTTTTTTTTAAATCAATTTGGAGAACAACCATGCCTTTGTACTGGCTTGTCACTTAGTGTGTAATATGCCTTCCTCCTGTGCCAGAGGTTATAAGAATTAAAGTTTAACATTTTGAATCAAATTGAGGAAAGTTATTTCTGTTTCGAGATTGTTTCAATCGTCGAGTTGTCTTTGTAATGTCAAGTATATTTTGCATCGGTCCTTATAGTAGCTAATAATATATGTTTGTTAAAAACACTGACCAAACAACTGTTTATATTTAATAACGAGTAACTATTGAATTCAACAAATATTTCAATTTGAATTGTTATGAAAAACATTTTTATGATAAAAGTTGTTGATACCTTTTAATTTGTTGAATGGTTGCGAAAAATTTGAGTAAGTTGAAAAATAGGGTAAAAAATTAATTAAATAAATGAATGTTTACCTTGTTATTTGATAAGTAACTTGATTGATGGTTTTATCACTTCCAATAAATTCATCTATTGATGGTTGGGTAAACGAGTATGAACGTTTTTGTGTAAATTCTTTAGATTCAATTGCTTGAGACTCTGTTTTTACCAGTTTTGTTTGAAAACTATCATTTTCAATTGTCAACGATGGCTGTGACACATCTAGAAATGAAAATTAAAAATTTTTTGTTCTTTAACAGCTCTCGGGTTGTTTACACTCCGGTGTGTAGTTTAAGGGTCAAACATGAGAAACAGCTAGAGAAAAATATGAAAAATTATATTACACACCAGGCTCTTAAAAAGCATAAGCCAGCTCTAGCAAACACAAATTGTCAAGGGTTTGCTAAGGGTTGGCTCATTTGCCGAGCGTCGTTGTTAATGATTCTCTCATCACGATGAAAAAAAGTACAAAGTCCCGCTCACCACCGAACTTGTACTTTCGCCCCGGAGAGATGAAAAGTCAATTTTTTCATTTGATCTCCATTGAAATATCACCGATGATATGATCAGTGATAGAAATGTTACGATATCATCACCTTCAGGATTAAGGAAATTCTTTTTAAGGAAAGCAGATTCCTAGTGTAAGAAATTAATGACTAGTTTTAGTAAAAAAAATCTCCAGAAAGACTAGCTTATCACCGATGTCGAGGATCTCAGCTGTACCAGGTCAACTAGCATGCTGTCAAGTTGATTTCTCCAGGGAGATTCTATTTAACCGTCGTCGAGGGTGTAGTACTACTACCGTAGTTTTCACCATTTTATAAAATAGTTGAAATTTTGGTCAGGGTTCTGACGATGGGAAACGGCAGTACATAATATAATGATTATTGCAGGACAAAAATGGAGCAACTACACGATTGGTTTCTAATGTAAGGGGTAAAAATGTTTTTTTGCGTTTTGTGGGAAAACTACACATCATATCAAAAAATTTTGAATGTAAAAGTTGAAGATAATAAAAAAATCTACAACTTTTATTCTTAAAAATTTTTGACATAATCTCAAAATTTCTGAAAAAAACGCAAAAAACCAGTTTTTTAGTTCTTGATTTTTCCTTTCCACAAAAACTTTTTTTTTCACAATATTTTTCAGGATTAAAGCATTTCATGTCATTACTAGAGGTAATTTTTTTGTAAAGAAACCGATTTCGAGAAATTTACAAAAAAAAAAAAAGGGTCATTTAAAAAAAAAATTCTAACCTAACAAAATTCTTGTAGAGAATCTTGGTTAGGTACATTTTTTTGTTCAAGCATCTATTTAAAAAAAAAAAAAACCGATATCATTACCAGCAAAAACATCTCAAAAATTCGAAAAAACTGATCATTTTTGGGTTGATTTTTTGAAATTCATTATAACATGGATTGTTTAATTATATTTTGGTTAAATTCGATGAAAATTATTTAATATTAATCTTGGCTCATTCGTCAGTGAAAGTTAATGATGAAACAATTGCCATTGATCTATTTCTACTATTTTAGAGAATTTCAATTAACACTCCGAAAAAAGATGACATGAAAACTTATCATTAATATGAACTTGCTCCATTTCCGGTATCAATTTTCACATAAAATGGATTGAGAAAAAATACTAAATCAGACTAGAGTCTAGTCCCTAGAATATAAGTACGATTTTTCATTAACGCATACTCAATCACGTTTAAATCTTTTTTGGTAGCGAAATATTGATGTTCAGCCAAGTTAAGGGTTTTGCTAGCACAGGAAACTATTCTAAGTCGTCCCTCCTCATCGTATTGTGCCATTAGACACCCCATCCCTCTATCCGAACTATCCCTCCCTGGGACTATCTGAACTCTGAGCACTCTCACCACTAACCAAACCTTCCGTTGTAACAAAGGAGGGGTAATTGTAATTAACACCCGTACCCGAGGCATTTGCTACAACGTAGGCTGGTTTTCCGAGCTTGCAGAGCTTTCATCGACATTCTCCCCCTCCACTATTTCCTGAATACTTAAGTCATTTACCTGAGCCAATCTAGGTGATTAACGATTATTATTAAAATTATGACTATTATGATTATATCTATTTCCACCCTGACTACGATTATTACTATTATTATTGTTATTAAATGATCGATTTGGGGTTGATGCTCTGAAGCTTAAATTACCGTTGGGCTACGATTAGGATGATTATTATTCAAAACTCTATTGGGCACACCCCCACAATCAAACGAGACTTCCGAAAAATTCTCTCGTCACGTAATGCCAAAAGTAGAAGTTAGATAGCACACCCATTTTCGAAGGTATCCAACAATTCCAAAAACTCGTCAACCATGGTAATTCCACGCAATTTAAAAGCAGCAGCTACCTGCTCATCAAAATGTCGTGAAAGAGCGAACAAAATATAATTATCCTCCGGAGGATTATCCAAAGATTTCAAATCATTCATGAATCTAATTGAATACTCGCTCCAACTCAAATTATTCTCGGCTTCATAATAGCCCTGCTTGAGATTACGACGAATATTATGTAGCCTCTCTCTACTCCAAAATCTAACTCCAAAAGCCCAGCTGAAACTCTCAAAATCATTAATTGTATCTCCAGCAAAGATATACCAATCCAACGCGATTCCCTTCAGAAGCTGGTCTAAAATATGCTTCGAACGTTGGGGAGGTATATTCATTGCCTCAATGTAGGCTTCCAAGGCTCGCAAATAACGCGATAGAAGTTCGTTCGCTGTGCCCTGAAATGTAGGGATTTCCATCCGAATACCCGATAAAACTGGAGTATTTGGACTTGAGTTATTCCCCGACGTCATACTACCCATCTGTCAACTACAATTATTATCATTAGCCTGTAGATCATAAGTACCATTATCGCGACAGCTTTCCTGCAAACTCAGAACTCGTTCCCATGGTCGGTTACCGCCATTAGTAACCCCAGGAAGTTCGACTCTCAACGACGAAGCCTGACTTTGCTGAATATCCCTACGCACCCCTAAGCGATCAATCAAGCTGTTATGCATGTCTATAACCCCAGCTAAATTACGCCCCTGTACGTCTGTGCGATCATGCAGTACCCCTACGTCCTGCGTAATCACACTCCGGCTTCGATTTATTTCGCCGTAGCCCCGATTCAATTGCTCGATCTGCTACGAGCACTGCTCAATCCTACGAGATTCACGCTCGTTTCTTGCTCAAGTTTGAGTCTCATAGTGTAGCCGGTGGTTAGTACGTCGCGAAAGCTCTGCAGCCGACTCCTCTTGCCTGCTTAAACGCACGTTAGTAACCTGTTGAACTTTCACAAGCTCATTCTGCATCACCTGGAGTTCGCGGCGCATATCCTCCAGACTCATCGTACACAAATCTCGCAGTACACCTGGTACAGGCACCGATCCTGCAGTCAGCTCACTAGGGGTAGACAATCCGTAATGCCGGAAAATCAAAAACTCCCTCTTCCTCTCCTATATCATTCCCTAAAGGTACTATCCCGCTTTCATTGCTATCTGGGTTGCAAGGTGGGGGTGGATCATTCCCTACCGCCCCTATTTGTGGAGATCCGGCTTCAACAATCTCATCTTCAGATTGTTCAGCTGCCCTCACCTTAGCTGGCCTACCTCTTTTTTTAGTCGCCATCAATAATACTAACTATGAGCTTGCAAGCTTTAAAAAAAAACAAACTGCGTTTGAAAATAAAAAAAATGAAAAAAAACCTCCCACTTATTTAAATAATACCACTAGAATGCTTTAGTGGTTGGTTAGGCCGATAGCCCTTTTTTGTTGTGTTTTGAATTCCGCGGGTTGTGATTCTTTTGCGCATGACCGAAGGATAAATCCTTTACGGTCGAGACTCGTAAGCAAGCTAGCGCGTCAGCAACACGTACCGTGCGACGCAAAACTCACTATGTGCCGAAGGACATCGAGTATTTTATTGTAAAATTAAGTGTTTGTGTGAATAGAAAAAATAAGTTAAGGTTTTACATCGTCTTGTCACCAACTCATTAGTTTTAACCCTTTTCCTTCCTTTCCTTCAAAAGAATCAGCTATACACAGTCCACAGCGGAGCCAAGAGCAGGAAGCTCGCAACGGAACCGTCAGTGGTAGATATGTAAAGATAAATTAAAAACCAATCAATGAAAAATAAAACACCCCCCGATCACACGTTAATTTCCTCCACCAAATTTTCTAGAAAAAATAAAAAAAAAACTCAAGTGGCTGCTGTACCTCAACGAAGGTGCAACAAGCCCTCCCCCCCCCCCTTTGCCTCTCAGCTAATCAAAAAAATAAAAAAAACGATATATCGGATCTACCGAAAATTTTTCTTCTTTTTTTTTCTCACTACCTTACTTTATTCTATTGCAGCCAACTTGATTATTCTCAACGGTTTTCTCTTTCTTTTTCTTTCTTCCTTCCTTTTTTTTTCCACCGACCAAGAATCGAACTTTTTTTTTTTATAAAGACTTTATTTGCTTAGGATACAAAGAGAAGGTTTACAGAGTTGGCGCAAATAAGTCAAGTAAAAAAGCCAATCAGACATAATTTTATACAGAAATATGATCCTGGTGGGACAACTCGTGTCTGACAGGTGACGGTAATTATAAAACGAAAAGTTACATAACATAAATTAGTCGGCGGAGACAATTCGTCGCAGGCGGCCATATCGGCAAGTTAGCATAAGACAGGAAAAAAATACATCAAAGTACATGGCAAAAAGCCTGTCGTGTGGCATAAGTTACAATATAAGAATTATAAAAAATAAAAATAAAATGAAAAACTAGCGCGCCCCCCGCCCCTTTCGCTTCGCTCAAGAGGCGGCTTGCCTGCTCCGGTGTTTTTGCCCAAATATTTTTAAAAAAATATTTGGGCAAAAACACCCCGCCCTTGGTATGCATCGCCATGAACCGCTACGGCTCCGCGCGATGCATGAAAGGCACGACCGGCCGACACTCGCGCTTCGCGCTCGACGGTGTAGTTTTAGTATTTATTAGTTTCATTTTTTTTTACCCTCAAATTCGTTTCGTGTTTGCTGATATTTAAAAATAATTAATAATGATTCTTTACTGCAAAAGATTATTATAGTCCAACATAACATAAATTTCATTAAATTTTTTTTATACATAGTCGTAAGTTTATAGCTGCGCAATATATTTAAAAAAAATAAATTTATTCAAGCAATCAATAAATTAGTGTAGAATGACTTCACTTTATCAATTATGTTGAAAAAACAATTAGAGTGAGAAAAAATTTGAATAAGAGTTCTATTTTTGCTGCGTAGAGGGCGTGTCAGTTGTAGACTCTCGACGTTCATCTTCGAGATATCGATCTTTAAATCGAACAATGTTGTTGTTGTTGTTGACATGGAATTATTTTAGAATTAATTGTAGTTTCTGTAAAGTTTTTAATTTTAATTCATAGTGTGAAACATTTTGCAAAAGTTTTAATGCATAACTTCTACTTAACCATACAGCCTTGGCAAGTTATAGACGAGATGACTTAAACAAAGCTATAGTTAGTGGCAATACAGCAGCTTGCAGCCAAAAGAAAAAACTCAGATTTTTTGAAGTTATTGCTGGATGCTAGTGTGAAGTTTGAAGATAAAAAATGAAGATAGAAAACTGAAGATAAAAATCAAGATTGAAGATGAATCAAGAATTGAAGAGTGTAGATCAAGAAAACAAATTGGAAATCTAAAATTAAAAGTAAAAAAAATTAAAGAGAAAAGCTGAGTTCTTAATTGTTTTTTTTTTTTTTTTGTGAATATCAATCAAGGTATACCTGTAAAGTGTGATGAAGTGAGGTATAGTTTTGAAGTGATCAATCAAGATTTTAATTAAAGCGTGTACCTAGTTAAGATGCACAGATTTTTGTGTTATCGGTTCACTGTTTATCTATATGTGTTAAAAGAGGAAAAGATTTTAAAGTTACAATTAATATGTATATCCACACAATACAATCTACTTACTTGTTTTGAATTAAAAAAAAATTGTTTTTTTTTATAATTACTTGTTAGTTATTGACAAAGATTGAAGAGCAAGTATCAAAATCAAGAATGAAGATTGAAGAAAAATAATCAAGAATGAAGACTGAAGAGTGAAAATAAAGAAATAGCTGCATACGCCTTTTCCATCTGCTTCAGTGAGAAGTTTTCACTGTAATGCATAGGGTATGCGCTTTTACCCCTGCATTGTACTAAAGCTAATAGTTTATTAATGGAAAGTAAGTTGAGATGAGTCTAAGAAGAATTGAAAATTATCGGTTCTTGGTTCACTGTTTATCAACATGTGTTAAAAAAAGAAAAGATTTTAAAGTTAAAATTAATATGAAGATCCACACAACACAATCTACTTACTGACTTGTTTTGAATTAAAAAATTTTTTTTTTTTTTATTTACTTATTTGTCATGGACATAAAGGTTGAAGAGCAAGTATCAAAATCAAGAATGAAGATTGAAGATAAATAATCAAGAATGAAGACAGGATAGTAAAGATCAAGAAATAGTTGCATACGCCTTTTCCATCAGCTCCTGTGAGAAGTATATTCACAATAATGCATAGAGTATGCGCTTTTACCCCTGCATTATACTAGAGCTAATAGTTTATTATAAGAAAATACCTTGAGATGAGTCTAAGAAGAATAGATTAGAATTAAAAGTCTTTGGAGCAATATGATTAATTTTATTGGACACCTCTTTTTTTTGAGAAACTTTATTTCAAATAATTTGTGGAAAAATTAATTAAAAAAAGGGTTTTCAAGAAACTTCAACTCTGGAATTCATTAGTGACAATGGAACCATTTTTTTATGTCATCATTTGGACTGCTCGACACCTTTAGCTTATACCTCAAATAATCAATTTAGTATGGCTTAATTAGAAGAAGAAGTTCATCATCTTTTCAGAAAAAATCTCCAGTCCCTTGAGGCTAATTGTTACTGCAACTGTTTATTAATTTATATATAGATTAGATTTATGTGAAATTTTTTTAATATATAATAAATTTTAGTTAATATCTAAAAGTTTTATATAAATAAAAATTGTTGATGTTGTAGCAACTCAATTCATTTAATAAATAAAAAACAAATTATTATGATACTTTTACAGGATTTGTATGGATTCAAAAAGCAAGATTTAGAGACTATGATTATTTTGGATGAGGACAGTTGTGGAGATCATGAGCTTTCAAAACTACTACTTTGGCTGATTGGAAAAAATCTTCGAAGAAAATAGTATGAAGTCATTCATCGAATACAGGAGGAATCATGAAAATCTACAAGATTTTTTTTTATTTCTTAATTAATACTAAGATTTTAATTATTTTAAGCTGAAAATCATTTTTTTTAATAAATTTTTTTTACCTTCAATCTTTACAGTGTAATTTCAAAAATTAATTAATAAAAATAATTTTTGCAGTGTTTTTACAGGATTTATACCAACTCATGTCAATATTATTATCGTTTTTGTATGCGTTATTAATTCCAGTGTGATCCGATCATGCTAGAATTACGACCAGAGTTATGGGACGCAAAAACGAACCTTTTACCGTTCAGCCCGATGAAAATTGGTTCGACCAATTTCGAGAAAACCTTTGTACAATTTTGTAGTTGCGTTAAAATTAGCGTTAAATCATTATTGTAAATCGTTTTTGTATGCGTTATTCGTTCCAGTGTGATCCGATCATGCTAGAATTGGGACCATCATTATAAGACACGAAAACAAACCTTTTCCCGTCGACCCGGTGAAAATCGGTTCGACCAATTTCGAGAAAACCTTTGTACAATTTTGTAGTTGCGTTAAAATTAGCGTTAAATCATTATTGTAAATCGTTTTTGTATGCGTTATTCGTTCCAGTGTGATCCGATCATGCTGGAATTGAGACCATCATTATAAGACGCGAAAACAAACCTTTTCCCGTCGACCCGGTGAAAATCGGTTCTACCAATTTTGAAAAAACCTTTGTACAATTTTGTAGTTGCGTCAAAATGAACATTGTAAATCGTTTTTGTATGCGTTATTCGTTCCAGTGTGATCCAATCATGCTGGAATTAGGACCATCATTATAAAACGCAAAAACAAACCTTTTCCCGTCGACCCGGTGAAAATCGGTTTGACCAATTTCGAGAAAACCTTTGTACAATGTTGAAGTTGCGTTAAAATTAGCGTTAAATGAACATTGTAAATCAATTTTGTATGCGTTATTAGTTCCAGTGTGATCCGATTATGCTGGAATTGGGACCAGAGTTATGGGACGCGAAAACAAACCTTTTTCCATTCACCCGGTGAAAATCGGTTCGACCAATTTCGAGAAAACCTTTGTACAATTTTGTAGTTGCGTTAAAATTAGCGTTAAATCATTATTGTAAATCGTTTTTGTATGCGTTATTCGTTCCAGTGTGATCCGATCATGCTGGAATTAGGACCATCATTAAAAGACGCAAAAACAAACCTTTTCCCGTCGACCCGGTGAAAATCGGTTCTACCAATTTTGAAAAAACCTTTGTACAATTTTGTAGTTGCGTCAAAATGAACATTGTAAATCGTTTTTGTATGCGTTATTCGTTCCAGTGTGATCCGATCATGCTGGAATTGGGACCATCATTATAAAACGCGAAAACAAACCTTTTCCCGTCGACCCGGTGAAAATCGGTTTGACAAATTTCGAGAAAACCTTTGTACAATGTTGAAGTTGCGTTAAAATTAGCGTTAAATCATTATTGAAAATCGTTTTTGTATGCGTTATTTGTTCCAGTGTGATCCGATCATGCTGGAATTGGGACCATCATTATAAGACGCGAAAACAAACCTTTTTCCGTTCACCCGGTGAAAATCGGTTCGACCAATTTCGAGAAAACCTTTGTACAATTTTGTAGTTGCGTTAAAATTAGCGTTAAATCATTATTGTAAATCGTTTTTGTATGCGTTATTCGTTCCAGTGTGATCCGATCATGCTGGAATTGGGACCATCATTAAAAGACGCAAAAACAAACCTTTTCCCGTCGACCCGGTGAAAATCGGTTCTACCAATTTTGAAAAAACCTTTGTACAATTTTGTAGTTGCGTCAAAATGAACATTGTAAATCGTTTTTGTATGCGTTATTCGTTCCAGTGTTATCCGATCATGCTGGAATTGAGACCATCATTATAAAACGCGAAAACAAACCTTTTCCCGTCAACCCGGTGAAAATCGGTTTGACAAATTTCGAGAAAACCTTTGTACAATGTTAAAGTTGCGTTAAAATTAGCGTTAAATGAACATTGTAAATCGTTTTTGTATGCGTTATTAGTTTCAGTGTGATCCGATCATGCTGGAATTACGACCAGAGTTATGGGACGCAAAAACAAACCTTTTACCGTTCACCCGATGAAAATTGGTTCGACCAATTTCGAGAAAACCTTTGTACAATTTTGTAGTTGCGTTAAAATTAGCGTTAAAACATTATTGTAAATCGTTTTTGTATGCGTTATTCGATCCAGTGTGATCCGATCATGCTGGAATTGGGACCATCATTATAAAACGCGAAAACAAACCTTTTCCCGTCGACCCGGTGAAAATCGGTTCGACCAATTTCGAGAAAACCTTTGTACAATTTTGTAGTTGCGTTAAATCATTATTGTAAATCGTTTTTGTATGCGTTATTCTTTTCAGTGTGATCCGATCATGCTGGAATTACGACCAGAGTTATGGGACGCAAAAACGAACCTTTTACCGTTCACCCGATGAAAATTGGTTCGACCAATTTCGAGAAAACCTTTGTACAATTTTGTAGTTGCGTTAAAATTAGCGTTAAATCATTATTGTAAATCGTTTTTGTATGCGTTATTCGTTCCAGTGCGATCCGATCATGCTGGAATTGGGACCATCATTATAAAACGCGAAAACAAACCTTTTCCCGTCGACCCGGTGAAAATCGGTTCGACCAATTTCGAGAAAACCTTTGTACAATTTTGTAGTTGCGTTAAAATTAGCGTTAAATCATTATTGAAAATCGTTTTTGTATGCGTTATTTGTTCCAGTGCGATCCGATCATGCTGGAATTGGGACCATCATTATAAAACGCGAAAACAAACCTTTTCCCGTCGACCCGGTGAAAATCGGTTCTACCAATTTTGAAAAAACCTTTGTACAATTTTGTAGTTGCGTCAAAATGAACATTGTAAATCGTTTTTGTATGCGTTATTCGTTCCAGTGTGATCCAATCATGCTGGAATTAGGACCATCATTATAAAACGCAAAAACAAACCTTTTCCCGTCGACCCGGTGAAAATCGGTTTGACCAATTTCGAGAAAACCTTTGTACAATGTTGAAGTTGCGTTAAAATTAGCGTTAAATGAACATTGTAAATCAATTTTGTATGCGTTATTAGTTCCAGTGTGATCCGATTATGCTGGAATTGGGACCAGAGTTATGGGACGCGAAAACAAACCTTTTTCCATTCACCCGGTGAAAATCGGTTCGACCAATTTCGAGAAAACCTTTGTACAATTTTGTAGTTGCGTTAAAATTAGCGTTAAATCATTATTGTAAATCGTTTTTGTATGCGTTATTCGTTCCAGTGTGATCCGATCATGCTGGAATTAGGACCATCATTAAAAGACGCAAAAACAAACCTTTTCCCGTCGACCCGGTGAAAATCGGTTCGACCAATTTCGAGAAAACCTTTGTACAATTTTGTAGTTGCGTTAAAATTAGCGTTAAATCATTATTGTAAGTCGTTTTTGTATGCGTTATTCCTTTCAGTGTGATCCGATCATGCTGGAATTACGACCAGGGTTATGGGACGCAAAAAAGAACCTTTTACCGTTCACCCGATGAAAATTGGTTCGACCAATTTCGAGAAAACCTTTGTACAATTTTGTAGTTGCGTTAAAATTAGCGTTAAATGAACATTGTAAATCGTTTTTGTATGCGTTATTAGTTCCAGTGTGATCCGATTATGCTGGAATTGGGACCAGAGTTATGGGACGCGAAAATAAACCTTTTTCCGTTCACCCGGTGAAAATCGGTTCGACCAATTTCGAGAAAACCTTTGTACAATTTTGTAGTTGCGTTAAAATGAGCGTTAAATCATTATTGTAAATCGTTTTTGTATGCGTTATTCGTTCCAGTGCGATCCGATCATGCTGGAATTGGGACCATCATTATAAAACGCGAAAACAAACCTTTTCCCGTCGACCCGGTGAAAATCGATTCGACCAATTTCGAGAAAACCTTTGTACAATTTTGTAGTTGCGTTAAAATTAGCGTTAAATCATTATTGTAAGTCGTTTTTGTATGCGTTATTCCTTTCAGTGTGATCCGATCATGCTGGAATTACGACCAGAGTTATGGGACGCAAAAAAGAACCTTTTACCGTTCACCCGATGAAAATTGGTTCGACCAATTTCGAGAAAACCTTTGTACAATTTTGTAGTTGCGTTAAAATTAGCGTTAAATCATTATTGTAAATCGTTTTTGTATGCGTTATTCGTTCCAGTGTGATCCGATCATGCTGGAATTACGACCATCATTAAAAAATGCAAAAACAAACCTTTTCCCGTCGACCCGGTGAAAATCGGTTTGACCAATTTCGAGAAAACCTTTGTACAATGTTGAAGTTGCGTTAAAATTAGCGTTAAATGAACATTGTAAATCGTTTTTGTATGCGTTATTAGTTCTAGTGTGATCCGATTATGCTGGAATTGGGACCAGAGTTATGGGACGCGAAAACAAACCTTTTTCCGTTCACCTGGTGAAAATCGGTTCGACCAATTTCGAGAAAACCTTTGTACAATTTTGTAGTTGCGTTAAAATTAGCGTTAAATCATTATTGTAAATCGTTTTTGTATGCGTTATTCGATCCAGTGTGATCCGATCATGCTGGAATTGGGACCATCATTATAAAACGCGAAAACAATTCTTTTCCCGTCGACCCGGTGAAAATCGGTTCGACCAATTTCGAGAAAACCTTTGTACAATTTTGTAGTTGCGTTAAAATTAGCGTTAAATCATTATTGTAAATCGTTTTTGTATGCGTTATTCCTTTCAGTGTGATCCGATCATGCTGGAATTACGACCAGAGTTATGGGACGCAAAAACAAACCTTTTACCGTTCACCCGATGAAAATTGGTTCGACCAATTTCGAGAAAACCTTTGTACAATTTTGTAGTTGCGTTAAAATTAGCGTTAAATCATTATTGTAAATCGTTTTTGTATGCGTTATTCGTTCCAGTGTGATCCGATCATGCTGGAATTGGGACCATCATTATAAGACACGAAAACAAACCTTTTCCCGTTGACCCATTGAAAATCGGTTCAACCAATTTTGAGAAAAACTTTGTACAATTTTGTAGTTGCGTTAAAATTAGCGTTAAATCATTATTGTAAATCGTTTTTGTATGCGTTATTCGTTCCAGTGTGATCCGATCATGCTGGAATTGGGACCATCATTATAAGACGCGAAAACAAACCTTTTCCCGTCGACCCGGTGAAAATCGGTTCGACCAATTTCGAGAAAACCTTTGTACAATTTTGTAGTTGCGTTAAAATTAGCGTTAAATCATTATTGTAAATCGTTTTTGTATGCGTTATTCGTTCCAGTGTGATCCGATCATGCTGGAATTGGGACCATCATTATAAGACGCGAAAACAAACCTTTTTCGTTCACCCGGTGAAAATCGGTTCTACCAATTTTGAAAAAACCTTTGTACAATTTTGTAGTTGCGTCAAAATGAACATTGTAAATCGTTTTTGTATGCGTTATTCGTTCCAGTGCGATCCGATCATGCTGGAATTGGGACCATCATTATAAAACGCGAAAACAAACCTTTTCCCGTCGACCCGGTGAAAATCGGTTCGACCAATTTCGAGAAAACCTTTGTACAATTTTGTAGTTGCGTTAAAATTAGCGTTAAATCATTATTGTAAGTCAATTTTGTATGCGTTATTCCTTTCAGTGTGATCCGATCATGCTGGAATTACGACCAGAGTTATGGGACGCAAAAAAGAACCTTTTACCGTTCACCCGATGAAAATTGGTTCGACCAATTTCGAGAAAACCTTTGTACAATTTTGTAGTTGCGTTAAAATTAGCGTTAAATCATTATTGTAAATCGTTTTTGTATGCGTTATTCGTTCCAGTGTGATCCGATCATGCTGGAATTGGGACCATCATTATAAGACGCGAAAACAAACCTTTTCCCGTCGACCCGGTGAAAATCGGTTTGACAAATTTCGAGAAAACCTTTGTACAATGTTGAAGTTGCGTTAAAATTAGCGTTAAATGAACATTGTAAATCGTTTTTGTATGCGTTATTAGTTCCAGTGTGATCCGATTATGCTGGAATTGGGACCAGAGTTATGGGACGCGAAAACAAACCTTTTTTATTTCATCCGGTGAGAATCGGTTCGACCAATTTCGAGAAAACCTTTGTACAATTTTGTAGTTGCGTTAAAACGAGCGTTAAATCATTATTGTAAATCGTTTTTGTATGCGTTATTCGTTCCAGTGCAATCCGATCATGCTGAAATTGGGACCATCATTATAAAACGCGAAAACAAACCTTTTCCCGTCGACCCGTTGAAAATCGGTTCGACCAATTTCGAGAAAACCTTTGTACAATTTTGTAAATGCGTTAAAATTAGCGTTAAATCATTATTGTAAGTCGTTTTTGTATGCGTTATTCCTTTCAGTGTGATCCGATCATGCTGGAATTACGACCAGAGTTATGGGACGCAAAAAAGAACCTTTTACCGTTCACCCGATGAAAATTGGTTCGACCAATTTCGAGAAAACCTTTGTACAATTTTGTAGTTGCGTTAAAATTAGCGTTAAATCATTATTGTAAATCGTTTTTGTATGCGTTATTCGTTCCAGTGTGATCCGATCATGCTGGAATTGGGACCATCATTAAAAGACGCAAAAACAAACCTTTTCCCGTCGACATTGGTGAAAATCGGTTTGACCAATTTCGAGAAAACCTTTGTACAATGTTGAAGTCGCGTTAAAATTAGCGTTAAATGAACATTGTAAATCGTTTTTGTATGCGTTATTAGTTCCAGTGTGATCCGATTATGCTGGAATTGGGACCAGAGTTATGGGACGCGAAAACAAACCTTTTTCCGTTCACCCGGTGAAAATCGGTTCGACCAATTTCGAGAAAACCTTTGTACAATTTTGTAGTTGCGTTAAAATTAGCGTTAAATCATTATTGTAAATCGTTTTTGTATGCGTTATTCGATCCAGTGTGATCCGATCATGCTGGAATTGGGACCATCATTATAAAACGCGAAAACAATTCTTTTCCCGTCGACCCGGTGAAAATCGGTTCGACCAATTTCGAGAAAACCTTTGTACAATTTTGTAGTTGCGTTAAAATTAGCGTTAAATCATTATTGTAAATCGTTTTTGTATGCGTTATTCGTTCCAGTGTGATCCGATCATGCTGGAATTGGGACCATCATTAAAAGACGCAAAAACAAACCTTTTCCCGTCGACCCGGTGAAAATCGGTTTGACAAATTTCGAGAAAACCTTTGTACAATGTTGAAGTTGCGTTTAAATTAGCGTTAAATGAACATTGTAAATCGTTTTTGTATGCGTTATTAGTTCCAGTGTGATCCGATTATGCTGGAATCGGGACCAGAGTTATGGGACGCGAAAACAAACCTTTTTTATTTTACCCGGTGAAAATCGGTTCGACCAATTTCGAGAAAACCTTTGTACAATTTTGTAGTTGCGTTAAAATGAGCGTTAAATCATTATTGTAAATCGTTTTTGTATGCGTTATTCCTTTCAGTGTGATCCGATCATGCTGGAATTACGACCAGAGTTATGGGACGCAAAAACGAACCTTTTACCGTTCACCCGATGAAAATTGGTTCGACCATTTTCGAGAAAACCTTTGTACAATTTTGTAGTTGCGTTTAAATTAGCGTTAAATGAACATTGTAAATCGTTTTTGTATGCGTTATTAGTTCCAGTGTGATCCGATTATGCTGGAATTGGGACCAGAGTTATGGGACGCGAAAACAAACCTTTTTCGTTCACCCGGTGAAAATCGGTTCGACCAATTTCGAGAAAACCTTTGTACAATTTTGTAGTTGCGTTAAAATTAGCGTTAAATCATTATTGTAAATCGTTTTTGTATGCGTTATTCGTTCCAGTGTGATCTGATCATGCTGGAATTGAGACCATCATTATAAGACACGAAAACAAACCTTTTCCCGTCGACCCGGTGAAAATCAGTTCGACCAATTTCGAGAAAACCTTTGTACAATTTTGTAGTTGCGTTAAAATTAGCGTTAAATCATTATTGTAAATCGTTTTTGTATGCGTTTTTCATTCCAGTGTGATCCGATCATGCTGGAATTGGGACCATCATTATAAGACACGAAAACCAACCTTTTCCCGTCGACCCGGTGAAAATCGGTTCGACCAATTTCGAGAAAACCTTTGTACAATTTTGAAGTTGCGTTAAAATTAGCGTTAAATGAACATTGTAAATCGTTTTTGTATGCGTTATTCGTTCCAGTAAGATCCGATCATGCTGGAATTGGGACCATCATTATGGGACTCGAAAACGAACCTTTTGCCTTTCACTCGGTGAAAATCGGTTCGACCAATTTTTAGAAAATCTTTATACAATTTTGTAGTTGCGTTAAAATTAGCGTTAAATCATTATTGTAAATCGTTTTTGTATGCATATTTCGTTCCAGTGTGATCCGATCATGCTGGAATTGGGACCATCATTATAAGACGCAAAAACAAACCTTTTCCCGTCGACCTGGTGAAAATCGGTTTGACCAATTTCGAGAAAACCTGTGTACAATTTTGAAGTTGCGTTAAAATTAGCGTTAAATGAACATTGTAAATCGTTTTTGTATGCGTTATTCGTTACAGTGTGATCCAATCATGCTGGAATTGGGACCATCATTATGGGACGCGAAAACGAAAATGTGAGAGAGTTTTACTGTAGAGTAGTCTGGAAAGCATCCGAAAAGCGGCCTTAGCTTTGGAAAGTAGTGAGATGACGTGTTCGTTGAGACGGAGAAGATAGTCAAACTTGTATCCCAGGTAGGTAACTGCTTTTTTATTGTGTACACAGATGGTGCAGTCTCCATCCGTTATTTGGATACTGAAATTTCTAATGGCCTCACGCTTGTTGATACCCATGCTGTTGAGGGGCTTGTAGCAAACAAAGACTTCGTATTTGGCGACGTTCGGGATGAGATTCCACTCCTTGTAATGAGCAGAGATCTTGTTTGCAAGTTTCTCCATCTTGCTTTCTACCGTCTTCGGGTTCTTGTCCGCCACCAGGAATACGAAGTCATCGACGAAGGCTGCCGATTAAGTGCTATTGCCGCTATTTAGGTTGAATAACTGCAGTATCATGTAAATAATGATGATGAACAGTATCGGGGAGGTGACCGTGCCCTGCATCAATCCCTCAGCGATAGTGAAAAACTTCGTTGAGAAGTTATTCCGTCCCACGTATTAAATTTCCTATCTGCGATCATGTGCCAAATAATCTGGATGAGATGCCTGGGGATACCAAGTGTGTGTAGTATATAAATCAGACCATTGATCCATACAGAGTCGAAGGCTCTTTGTATGTCGATCAGGCAGGCACCGACGACCTCTCTTTTGTTCAGGTGACAGCTAAACTCATCCATGACTTTGTGGATAGCGTGTAAGACGGAGTGTCCTTGCAGGGATCCAAACTGGTTATGGGGCAAGACATGGTGTTCGTGGCAGACGCTGACGATCACGCGCTTCAAGTGAGTTTCGAAGGCTCTGCTTACGGCAGGTGTTAGGCTAATAGGCCCAAAGCTACTAGGCAACTCCTGGGGCTTACCTTTCTTCGGGATCGGTAAAATTTTAGCTGTCTTCCATCTCTCGGGAAACTACATTCTATTGAGACAGTTGTTGAAGATGGTGGTAAGGGCCAAAATTATTTTCCTGGGCATGTGTTTCAAAGCGATGGGTGGGATGCTATCCAGGCCCGATGATGTCTTGTTCGGGAACGCTTTCAGGATCTTGGAGGTATTGCCCACTGTCAGGAAGGGGATAGAGTCATCGAGGCTCTCTGGTGCAGTTGCCGGGTTAGTGACCGTAAAGGTGGTGATTGTCATGCCCTCCAGGGTGTTTTCCTTAAACTCCCGGATCAATGTGTTGACAGGGTGGACAGCAACGCTGTCTACCTTCCTCTTGGTTGGAGTGCCCTCGTTAGTATACGTAGGAGCGTTAACTTTCTGATAGAAAGCTCCAGTGACGTTGAGGATGTCGACCGGAGTTTCAATGATGTACTTGTCCCCTCTCGTAGGTAGCTGGCTTATGTCGCAGGTACTCGCAGTAATTAGGTCGATATCGTCTTTCCCAATCTCGAGGTGACCGATTTTGGTTGCCTCCCGAGGTCGGAAAAACCGATTTATTTTTGGGAAGAAGAATTCCAAGCGTCGGTGGTCAATTTTCTTCATCTGAGACTCCCAGTACTGTGTGGTTGAGGCTTTAAATTCCAGCTTGAGACGATAGTTCACTCTGGTGATTAACTCCTCGAGGAACGTGGTGCTGTGGTTTGTGACTCGTCGCTATTGTCTGTAGGAACGATTTAGAGTGGAAATCAGATACGATTTGTATCTCTGAAGTCCTCTGATCTTTGAATTCACGTAGCTAGACACACTATCAGCTGGTTTATACCTTGGTACGGTAGATGATCGTTGAGTTGACGGCCTGTTCAATGGCGCTGATGTAAGTGTCGATCTCGTCGACTGTCAGGTCCCGGTCAGCTGGTATCTCAGTCGTGTATGTTTCATCCAACCTTCTTGAGAAACGTTTCCATATTGCCCGTTTGAAAGCAAATCTGTGACTTGCGATCGGATCAATCTTCTGGATGGTGAAGATGGCGTCGATGTTGATGGTGAAACAGAGAGCTCTGTGATCGCTGTTGTAGTCGAGTGCTGATATTTTTCCTTCAATTAGATCCGTAAACTCTATCCTGTGGTCGGTTATACAGAGGTCAAGGTACGAACCAGCACTCGGGAACGTGGGACAGTCTGTGGGTATCAGGCGGGTACGGTAAGGTATTTCCGTGTCCCGGAGCCAGTTGAATAGTAAGATACCCTTACGCTTGTCAATCGGATTACCCCAAGCTCTATGCCGGGCGTTCAGATCTCCTGCAAACAAGTAGTAGTTTTCGGGGTTCTGGAGGTCGAGGCGAGTCAGTCAGGTGTTCAGCTCGCGTGTGAAGTTCATGTCTGCTCTGTTATTTGCGTAAATGGCCACGATATACAAGCTTTTGTTGCCTTTTTTCACTCTGACTATGCTGTATTCTACGATGGTGTTGTTTTTCGAGGATCGAGAGTACACTATCTCGAACGGTATGGTTCTCTTCAGCAGAATGGCTGTGCCTCCACCTTTAGAGGTATCGCTCCTGTCGTTTCGAACTAGAGCGTAGTCAGCAAACGAGAGTTTGTGCCCGGAGTTGGTTTTTGTCTCCCCCAGTAAAGCTACGTCTATATCGTGCATTTTCATAAACTCTAGCAGATCGTCTCTCTTGACTTGAGACACAATGGAGTTTACGTTGGTGCTAGAAATTTTTAGAAAGTCCAGGTTGGACTCGTTGCTTATCGGGTTTGCCATCAAAGGATCACTGTGGCTACACACCGCCATCCTCGTTGTTTTCGTATATGTCATACAATGTGTCAATTCTTGAGGTGTTTTCGGAGATGAGGCTTTTTAGGCTGTCGATCTTTGCGTTGATGTGTTGAAGTATCTGGGTCTTGAAGTTCTCCAGGAGGGTAATCAATTCGTTCGCTTTCTTGATGGGACATCACCCAAAAAAAAAAAAATCATATAATAAATCGTACCGAAAAAGAACGAAGGAAAATGCAAATCTAACAATAATTATAAGGAATGTCAACGAACAAGTTTTACAATCATTTCTACCCCCTTGCCACCTACATTATCAAATTATATATAAGAAAAGAATAAAAAATAGAACCTAGCTAAATCTTAATCATACCACATGGTACTTTCTAAAATACAAAAGAGAGAAAAAAAACTACTAATACTGATGCTGTTACCACGGGTCACTTCAAACGGACAGAGCTCTGGTTCTTCTTGGGCGACCCGGAGCAGGATGGCCTCCCGAGCCTCTGGGCCGAAGTCAACCACCAGAGCCACAGCCTCCTCAAGCCGAGCCACCAAATCATGGCCAGGTGGGCCCGATGGGGAATATAGATTCTCCGGAACTCTTGGCCGCGATGAATAAGCGGTCTGGACCGACGGAGATTCCTGAGCTCTGGCCCTGACGACTTCCCGATCAGGTCCATGTCCCTGTGGTCAACAGGCGAAGCATGAATTCAAGGGCGAATCTACCGGTGCATCGGTACAGCTGAGATTCATACCACAGCTGTAGTGAACTCCTTGCGTGCGGTAGCCCACCTCCTTAGGTCGTTTCAGAGTGGCCGCCACAAAAATTGGTAACCCGGTCGGCATGGGCTGATAGGGATCCCATCCCGTGTAGGGTCCTCAAAAGCCTTGCTTTAACTGGCCCGTGACCTCTTGGGATTCTCGGCGGATACGAGGGCCTTGACGGGCTGTCGCTTTTCCTGCGGCTGGTGCCGCATTTCGTCTGGTTCGAAACTCTCGGCCCATCTGAGTATTTTGGCAGGTTCCAGTTATCCCGGCGCCAGGTGCGGCGTTCCAGATTTCGGAGGTGGACTGGCGATAGCATTGGCGTCGACGTCTGGTTCTTCTTCGTCACCCTTGTCCTGGGGTGGTACCACTCTGGTTGGTGTCCCGCCAAGCTGGGGGCGTCGCTGTGATCCGGGGCTCCAAGCTGTTGACTCGGTGCTGCGGGGCGATAGCGTCATCTCCCGGAAGCCATAAAAGGGGCTCATAACGCCTAGGCGAAGCTCTCCCTTTCGGCATTCTACGCCACACTTGACACCATAAAGATCGTTGCGAGTAAAAGACTGCTAGCAAACAACTATACACCCTTAATAATATAACACTCAACTTTGGTGTTTTCAACCACCAAAAGGGCCACTGCCCTTCTCTTTGAGACTTAAGCCCTTGTGTTATCTGCCCTCTCTGATCTTTGGTCAACTCGCAGATTCCCGCACATTCGGCGATCACGACGGGATCCTCGTGCTTGTTTTGAGGGCAGAGAAACCGGTGCCAGGGCCCTTCTTTTACCCCCTACCAACCTGAGTCAAACTGCACTTCAATTCCAAACAACTTACAAAAATCCATACCCAGTACCGCATCATGCTCAAGGCCGTCATAAACCTTCATCTCAAAAGGTTTATTGACCCTGTCGATCTTGAGCTGAGCGGTCAAGACCCCCCGCAGACTCCTGGTCTTACTCGTGACAGAACGGATAAGGGTATCCGTTGACCTCAACTGACCAGACAAGTTGTCAGCAGCGAGAGGGCCCGCCAGGGAAAGCATCACACCAGGGTCAAATAGGGCTAGGTATGTATACCCGTTAATCACTATTGGTATGAAACACCTGTTATCGCTCCTTACCGCAGAAATCTTTTCAATCACGTTATCGTGGATGATTATGCTCCCCGCTACGCGGAGATCTCGCTCCTCTACGTCCCAGCTCTTCCAGGTCTCAACCGGGTTTTGCCCAGGAAGTTCCTCGGACTCGCGTTGACACTCCTCTATTCCCGCTTCTTGCACAAACTGCACAACGGCCTCGGCAATCTCGTTTTGGTACTCTGTCTCAGCTTTGGGCTGGATTTTTCCACGAGCATCGCCCCCACCTTCACTGTGCTCAAGTGCAGGGCTTATTCCGAGGTCAACGCAACCGAGGGTTTGCTCTGGAGCGGGAGCATGCTCCTCGTGCTGAGTGGTCCTAATTTGACTTAGCGAGCGGGGATGGGACCGGCTACTCCCCCTGCGTTGCCGTTTCCCAAAAGCCACGAGTACTTAGCGCAATCGGGAACAGCCACAACTGGCTGCCCACACAGGGGAGCCCAATTAATAAAAGGCTCGAAAAATGACAGTGCACTCATGGCCACAAAAAGCTGATGGGCGGCGGTGTAGCTCTCCGTCGCGAGGTGCTCGTCTGCCTTCGTCCTCTAGTACACTCGCGTCAAGGACCGCGTGGTCGTTCTTCCCCAGGAAAATCGTCCTGTTGGCGAAATTCGAGATCTCTTCCCGATCGGGGAAAATCGCGTGTCATTCGCGTCGCTCTACAAACTCGAGTGTCAGCAAGATGGCCCATTAGCTGCTGCCTGCGGTACTGTCGGGGTGTTTTTTTTTTTCTTCAATTTTTACATTTTTACTAGCAGTTTGAAAAGTTTTATCTCAAAATGACGCCATTTTAGGGCCGCCATTTTGTTAAAAATAAAAAATTTTTAAAAGTGGCTCGACAGTACCTAGAAAAACTTATCGTTCAACTAAATCTTCTTTCAAATTGTCTTTCAGATATGCCAGTGCCAAGTACGAGTGGCCACCGCAAAAAACTTTTTTCGAAAGGTCTCGCCGAAAATTGCCTGCCAGAGACTCAAATCTTAATATTTTTTCCTCAAAATTGGACAAAAGCTTCTTTAAATGTTACTCAATAAAGTAATATATTTTATAATAAACTTGGTTTGCTTGATTTCATTTTAAAAATCGTCAAAAAAGCATTTTTTTTTCGTTCGTTTGACCATACTATCCCCTTAATAGGACTATTTATTGTAGTATGATAAGCGAGGTTGGATTCTAACTTTATCTCAGGATGAATTTATTTAATCAATGTTTCAACATCAAAGGCGATGTTTACATTTCAAAGAAAAAACTGGTTAATAATGTGAGCAAAATATTATCGATTCCTACCTATAAAAAAAAAAAAAAGTTAAATCATCAAGAATAAATCTGTATGTGAATTTTTTTTTTCAATACTTTGGATTGGCCACGCTCCTTTGAGTGTTTAATGCTCAACTTTATTGAATTACCAATTATTATTTAGCCCTCACTCAGCTATGAAGGGCCATGCTAAGTTGCTATCGATAATTCAATTTCCCACCCACTAAACAAAATTTGCTGGTGAAAGAATATATATTTTTTTCAGATCTGCAGATAACACGTACGCTTGGCGATGTCGGCTTCGTGGAAAACGTATTCCACTTTTAAAACAACAGCTTGATTAGCTATATGCCTAACATCTTTATTCGTGATCAATAATAGATCGATGTTACTACAAGGCTAGTAGCTCACTGTCTCCACCCAACTACTCGAGAAAAACAAAATGTCATACAAGACCTTGACCTTTAGGTCACGACCTTGCATCTGTCCGTTCCCGGAATGCAAATTGACAACAACGAGAGAAAAAGAGGAAAATAATTTTATGCAACAACTATCAACGATGCCCCTCCTACTCGGATTCTTCCTCGGAGTTCTCGCGACCTTCGAGTTTATTTACCCGAATCTCTAATTTATCACAGTCGTTTTTAATAAAATTAATGTTACTGTGTATCTTTCTGAGCAAAAGGGTAGATTTATTGCAATTACTATCAATCACTTGCTCGATTTCTTTGAATTCCTCGTCAACGTGTGTTTGCAAATAAATATAAGTCTGTTCTGAATCGCATAATCTGTCTTCGAACAATAAGTTTTCAACTTGAGATTTCGCTCTCCAGTGAACTTAACCTTGAGAGAATACTCGCGACATTCCTTAGATTTTGACACTCGTCTTTTTTTTCGACAATAACACGCTCATGGGTGTACAATTTATTTAAGATCACGCTCGTGATTTTATTCAACAATATCAATATCAACATTAAAAAGTTTTGAGGGTACCATCGTAATACAAATGGAATAAAATCTGAATTTTAATTTACTCACGCCCGTAAAGAAAACAACGATTCTCGATTTCATGCGGAGAGTTCTAGGTTAATAATTAATTTATTTTGCGACAAAAATCACAAGTCTTTGTGTTTCGCGAATTCCTCGTGTCCCACCGAGGGTACCATGGTAGCGTCCTAGTTTTCTCAAAAGAAAAGTAATACGACTGATCTGTAATATGCGCGTCTTTATACTTGACGCGAATATTATTTATATCTTACTTTATATCGATGAGAAAGAAAAATTCAATTGAAATAGAATATCAACATTAAGTATGGATTGATGAAAACAAAATTTTATAAATATTTATATTAGTGATTAATGAGAGAAAATTCAATAAAGAAAAATCTGGATCACTCAGGGAGTTTATGCACTAGGAGTAGTCAATGATGAGACTAAGTATTTATTTGAATTCAGCTTTAATTATTCCACTTCAAAAGAAAATACAGCACAGTTATGAATATAATTGTTCAATGATTATTATATCTCGCCATCACCCCTTCGCTGAACTGGAACCCGCATCTCACCTCCATCGCCGCCAGAATCTACGCCTCCCTTCATAGTCTGCGTTTTTACAGACACGCCCTCGCACGACCCCTCTGGCTTGAGCTCGTCGAATCGCTCATTTTCCCCCACTTCGACTACGCGTGCGCCGTCTACCATAACCTCACCGCTGCCCAAGACCTCAAACTTCAACGCCTCCTTAACGCTTGCGTGCGCTACGTGTATGGCAACATCCCCTGGATGGCTCACGTCACGCCCTACCGACTTGCCCTCGGATGGCTCTCCGCCAAACTCCGCAGGGAATATTTCATCGGCACACTCGCCCACCGAGTTGTGACCACACGTCAACCATCCTATTTATATGACCTGCTTCCCCCGGTCTCAAGGTCCAGCCGCAGTGGCACTGGCTACTTTGTCGTTCCCCCTGCCCGTACAAACACCCTGCGCCACTCTTTCGCCAGCTGTGCAGTCCGCATCCTTAACTCTCTCGGCTGCCACGACCTCAACACAATAACAACCGAGGCCTTCAAAACCTCGCTTCGCGACACCCTCCTCGAACGCGACCACACCGACTGGGCCACCCGCTCTCTTCGTGAGCGCCTTGTCACCGTACCCCCCACCCTCCCTCAATCCCCTATACTCCCCCGCTCTTTACGAGCCCGCATTTGATCCTGTTCGATCCTTTACCTCTCTATGCTACCATCTACATACACTACCTCCTCACGTTAATAGTCAACGGCCTTCACTACGCGCATTACATCCTCAACCCACGCGCTGCAGCACCTAATACTATTTTTATTTTTATTTACTTTTATATACTACCAGTTCTAAGCAACAAATATGTAATTTTAATGCTACTTATGTATTGCTCCTATATTTAATGTAATTTCTTTGTATTACTTTTAGCGGCCAAATAGGGTTCTACCCCAAGGTCGACAATAAATTATAGACAATCAATCTAGCACGCAAGCGCGCGCAAGTGTATTATATTATCTAAAACAAATTTTGTCGAAGCTTTATCTAAATTAACCTACAATAAGTTACCTTTTACCTTTGCGCTACGTTCAGAGTTCATATTCATTTAAACATTTGTGGTTATAGATTCATTGGTTTTGTTTCAGTTTGTATACTAATAATTATTATTTTCATGACTTTAATCGGATAATTTCGAACACTTGATTACATAATTATTTTGTTTTAATTGAATGGCAATATAAAAATTAAAAATAAAAATTCAAATAATAAATTTTGTTCTTCAACCAATCACATCACGAATAAAATGCTGACATTCTTTTTGGGTTCTCTCTTTTATCTTAGGATATTAGTTTTTTTTTTTTTTTTTTTCATGTTTCGTAGTTACTTTTTAAATTTTTATAGTTACATAGCTGATATTGTATATCAAAAGTTGGCGGTGTGGGTAGAAACTGATAACATATATCAAAGATGGGGGGCGTGGGTAAAAAAAGGGCTTGGGAGAAAAGAAGGGGGGATACTCCTCTGCTCGCTCAGCTCGCCAATCCCACAGATTGTTATGCTAGTGCTTACCATTGTGTCTAAAATTGTGGCTACTCTCGTAGCTACTATTGTTTTGTGCTTTTGTAGTTATTCTTGTATTTACTCTTGTGCATATCTTTGTATTTATGTTTGTTCAAACTTGTGTGCGTACCCTCATAACTCTACGACTACCACTGTACCTACTCAAGTGCAAACAATTACTCATATCCTTGTACTTAGCCTAGTAGTACAAAACCCTTTTCGGCAGATTAGTAGACATATGGCAGTATGGCCAGACAGAGGGGCGTGGCCTAGGGATATGACCACTAGCCCCAGCGCCAGTCCTGGTGGGAGTCCCCTCTGCCTTACCAGGGTAGCATAGCGTGGCGGAGGTATTGTGACGTCATCAGCTGTAGGGCCCGGTGAGCATTATGCAAACTATATGCAAATTTTACTCAAATTTTCGGAAATTTATGCAAATTTTTTTTTTTTACAGATTTTAAAGTATATGCTAGTTGTATTCAAATTTTACGCAAATTTTATAAAAATTTTTGGAAATCGCAAATTTTTGAAAATTTTAGATTTAATTTTTGGAAATCTAGATTTTAACAGTCCCAAAAAATTCCTACAAATTTACAGGGTGCTGTAACTCTATTCTGTAAAATTTAATTTTCTACAAATTTACACGGCTTACTAGGCAAGTCGTAACTCGAAAGTTTTCGGGTCGTTGAGATGCTATCCGATTTTTCTCCGGAATTTTTTTTCAAATTCACAGGTTTTGGGTATATGAAAAAATTTAATTACAGGATGTTGTAACTTAATCGGTAGTCGAGATGGTATCCAAATTTTTTATTTTGTCGCGCGTTTTTTCGAAAACGATAGGTAGTGCTATAAAATTGTATTTTCTTCAAATTAAGGCGAGACACTCGATAGGTAGTCGAGATGGTATCAGAACTTTTATTTTTACGAAAACGTTAGTTCTATAAAATTTAATTTTTCCAAATTAAGAAAGCAAGTCGTAACTGGATAGGTAGTCGAGATGGTATCGGAATTTTTATTTTTTTCAAAAAGAGAAAATTGTCGTTTTATATAGATTTACACGGTTAGCTTTTCGGTGTTAAGGGAGATTTTTGAACAGTGGAGGAATTGCGACTTCCTTGAGGCAGGTATAGACGTGCACGACGTCTCTTTTACAGTCGCGCTAAACGATAAGTATCACGCTGTTTAACAATTGGGCGCGGGAGGACCAAGTCAGGTATACACTGGTAGAGTCACAGACAGGACTGACTCTCCAGAACAACATTACAGGGTTATGACACGAAGTGCTGCTTCCTTGAGGCATGTATAGACGTGCACGACGTCTCTTTTACAGTTACGCTAAGCTATAAGTATCACGCTTTTTTACAATCGGTTGCAGGAGGACCGAGTCAGGCTAGCAACACTATCAGCGGGAGTGATAGAGATCTTTAAGACAGAGCCATACCTGAATGAAATGAATCTCTTGAGTTCGAAGGCTGTCTCGAGTGGCGTCAATTTTCTATCACCCGACGACAAGTTTCAGCTTGTAAAAAATTTGTAATTTTTTAACTGGGGGTGTTTTGGTGAAATTTTCCCCCTCCATCCGAGGAAAGTGGGGGCTAGTTCAGGTCAGATTAACAGTTCTCTTCTCAGTCTTGAGTCAAGAGTTATAGTTGGTGCATCTTTGTGATTTTTTTTCTCGAGTTTTTTTTTTCATTTGCAATGGATTCGTCGAACTAAGATATTTTCAAGATGCTCGAGCCTGTGGCGAATAAGTTATTGTTCGTGACAGTGATAGAGGTGATGTTTTATTTACGCAACTTTTTGCACATTGGCGATGTGGGTGAGGAGTTTTATACAGCTCTATTGCGTAGGCTGTATGAGAACTCAATCGACGAACACTACAATGTGTTTATGAAGTTATTGGAAAGGTGTTCAACAAGTGAAATTTTAATAATTTACATCAAATTTATTAAAAAATCTGAAAACATCTTTCGTATGGTGACGATTATGGGAGACCATATTATTTAGAGAGGGTTACAAGATGAACTTCCTGAAATCATGGAGCAGTGGCACGAAATGAAAAGTGAGTACTTTTTTATTTTATTTTTTATTTTTTTCCGACTAATTTTTTTTTTTTTTGCTCTTTTTCATAGTTCAGTTTGCACAACTGCAGACTGAGAGGGAGTCAAGAAGACGGAATGTTTTCAGAGATTGGATTCTCGATAGCAAGGATCGCGAAACGAGCTTCAGGAATAAAGTTGAGAAGTACCAGGAGAAATATGAAAACTGGAGGAAGCGGAAATCGCCAACATTTCCTGAGCCACTGGCAAAAAGGCCCAAAACAAAACAAACGATAGATGAAGGTATGTTATTTTAAAAAATACAAAATTAATTAATAGTTTTTTTTTATAATTTGTAATTTTTTTTTAATAGAGTTCACCGTTGTCACCAATGCTCCGAGTTTTATTGACTTGGTTCTTCAAAATTACAGGAAGGCAACGGATATTTTTTAAATAAATGATTCAGATTTTGAGGGTAACTATATTCTATTGTAGATTTTTTTTAAAATTATAATTTAGTTATTACATGTATGAATATTTCATGTGAATTTTTTAACTTTCAGATGAGTTCAACATCGCTCATGTAGAGCCTAGCTCGTTACGTTTACTACCCCCGCAGCAGGTAGCTCTACCTGAGTTAATGATCTCTATAGTGCAGCCGGCGTTGCAAGGGGAGGAATCATTGGTACAACGGCAGGTAGCAGAAAGCATGTCACCATCGTCGAGGCAGGCTCCTCTAATTCAATGTTTGCAGCAGCAAGCAGTGACTCAGTGCAGTACAATGGACTCTCTGCAGACGCTGGCACACAATAATCAGCAACCACCCAGGTCGGAGTTCCAGCAGGAGTTAGACAATGGTAATTTTACTAATTTTTTGTTATTTCAATCAATTTTTGTAGTTCCAACTTACACTTATAAAAAATTTTCTTTTTTTTTTCTTATCACCTGTACCCTCAGATCTGCAACTGCAAGCAGTATCAGTAACGCAGATAACTACGGTGGCAGAGCATGAACCTCCGAGAGAATTCCGAGAACAACAGCAGCATCATGGTAACTTTTAGTTATTTCCGTTAATTATTGTAATTTTATGAAAATCGTATTCTACTAAACTTTTTTTTTCAGTCGTAGCCTTACAGCAAGCAGTGGAGGAGCAGAATGAACATCAGGAACTTTCTCACCCCCAAAAAATAAAATGTAATTAATAACTTTATATTTTATTCTCTAATATACTATTATTAAAAACAAACTCCATAAATTTTTTTTTTTTACCAATATCCCCTGATTTTTATGAAAAATTAAATTTTAATTTTGACTCTGTTTTAAATTTAAATCAAAAACATAAAATTCATACAGTCTTTTTTTTTATATTAAAGAAGTTTTTAAAATAATAAATATCCTCACTTTATTATATGGAATTCTGCAAAGAAATTAAATTTTATAGAACGACCGTTTTCGTAAAAATAATAACTCTGATACACTTACTTTGCAATTATGAATTTTTTCGCAATAATTTTTTGAATAATCCAATACTTTGTTTCAATAAACGTTAAACAAATTTTTAAATCGAAACTAGCGTTAAGCAAGCAGCAGGTGGTTCTACCGGATCAGCGGTATCCACGACAGCCTGTTCACTAGTCACCACAACTACCTGATCTGGAGCGGATAGAAGAGGACCAGTCACAGCAACAGAATGATTTACAACAGGCTGTCTCTCTTAACCAGGTAGGTGGCGGTTTAAATAGATTTTCAGTCACGGGTGGACGCGAAAATTACGTCAGAAGATTCGAAATAAACGGAATTGTCTTTATTGTAAAAATAAATCCTCCGCGGGGAGATGAAAACGTAATTGATTATTAAGAGTTAACTTTTCGGGAAATTTTTAAACTCCTCATTGAGGAGAGTAAATCAGTGAACGATTGGTTGGGGTTAAGAATCGATAGCGATCAATTTTTAAATGGTGCGGCATTTTTACCCCTTAAATCGGTAGATTCGATAACATTTATAGACGTTAGGGAAATAATTACTAAAATTGTTCAATCGAGTAACAATTTTTTTATCGATAATAGCTTTAAAAATCATGCTACTTACGTCGAGGTTTCGAGAGGTTTAGGTCGGAGAATACCCTTAACCAACGACACGGTAAATAAAAAATTGATTGTTAGGATTAATAACGATAATCTTTGTTTACCAAGAGCGTTGGTTGTAGGGGAAGCTCATTTAGGTTATTTAAAAAGGAGGGACAAATCGAATTACGATAGCGTACGTAAGGGAGGTTTAGTACAAAATAAAATGGTAAAACGTATTTTGAAAAAGGCTCGAGTTGAAATACCTCAAAACGGTTCAGGTATGTTTGAAATAATAAAATTTCAAGACTATTATAAAACGTTAAATATAGCTATTATAGTCTATGAGAAAGACACAATCGGTAAAAAGGGTCCACATTTTTTCGACGGCCGAAAAAAATTTGAAAAAATTGATGGTATCATCAATGTTTTATTTGACACGAAAAATAAACATTTTGATACCATCACTAGTTTAACAGGTTGCGTAAGGGCGAATTTTTTTTACAAAGACTGCAACAAAAAGTATGCAGCACGTAAATCTCACAAGTGCCAGTTTATTTGTTCTTATTGTTTTAAACCACTCGCTTGTGATACAAAAAATGAGAAAAAAACTTGTGAGTCGTGTAATAGGTGCTTTTACGGTGAATCATGTTTTCAAAATCATGTAGAACTAACCCGATGAGAGGAAAAAATCGATTTGTGAGTCCGAACGCTTATGCGGCAAGTGTAAAAAACAATGCACTCCAAAGCACAGATGCGGTGTAGCTTATTGTAAAGTTTGTAAGTCGGTACACTTACTGACTCTCGGCACTAGAGTAGGTGCAGGAGTAACTACAAGTGTAGATATAGATGTAAAACCAAGGTTAGGAACAAGGGTAGAAACAGGTGTGTGTACGAGGGTATAAGGTACAGGAGTAAGGCACAGTGGTTGACTCAAGGTTAGGCAAGAGGGTAGGTACATTGGTAAATTTAAGAGTCGGCAAGTGGGAAGCTGCAAGGGTTGGCACAGAATCAGACACAATAGTAGGCAAGTTCATAGGTTTAGGGTTAGATGTTAAGTAGAAAAAAGATAGCAATAGAGTAAGCATAGAAGTACAATCAGATGTAAAAATAAGAAAAAGTAAATCGCTAGGTACCTAAGCAGAAAAAGTGGAAGGTACAAGGATAGAAACCAGAGAAGTCACGGAGGTAGGGACAGAGGTGAGCAAAACTAAAGCAACAGTAGTTATGTTATAATGGTGAGCTCAAGAATAGGAGAAATGGTATGCATGAGAGTAGTTACGGCGGTAGTCTGAAAGTGACGAAAAAATGCACACGAGCACAAACAAACATAAGAACAAAGATAGGCAGAAGAGTAAATACAAGGATAGCTGCAAGAGTTGAAACAAAGGTTGATACGAGGCTAGCCACAAGTATAGACACAGGAGTAAGCACAAGCATTAAATTCTGGTAGGTTGGCGAGCGGAAAGAGCAGAGGATACCATCTCTAGTATCTTACTATATTATAATAGAGTTTGTCTGGACGGCACCTTCCACGTGCACGTACGCGGAAGAGTCTCCGCGTACGCGCAAACTTACCCTTTCAAACAAAAATTTGCGCGTACGCGCAACTTAGGTGTTCCGCGTACGCGCAAACTAAATTATCCCGCGTGCGCGCAAACTTAGGTGCTCCGCGTGTGCGCAAAAACTTCCGATCCCCGCGTGCGCGCAAAACTCATGATGTTCCGCGTGCTCGCAAAAACTTAAGATCTCCACGTGCGCGCAAAACTCTAGATCTCCGCGTAAGAGCAAAAACTTTGATTACGTTGCGATAAATGCATCAATTATTGTCCTTCTAAACATTTAAATCGTGATTAAAAAAACTTCCTAATTCTAGAAAAGGGTATAGCCGGGTAAGATAGTCGAATCGGCCCCCAGCGCGAACCCCTACAATATATATATCTTTCGAAAGGGCATGAAAAAAGAAGATGTTGGGCGCCAAACAAAAATTTTTAAAACCCATTACTGCGCATGCGCGGTCCAAAATAGTGATTTTTCAACTTTGATTTTTATCTCAAAATCTAAGAGGACTAGAAAAACGTGGTTTGCGGCAAAATTTTGTTTACAAAAATCGTAGTTCAACCATATCTTTTTAAATCATTTTTGGTGTCGAATTCAAATTATTAAGGCTGTCTTCCGAATTTTTTTCCCTAAAAAATGCGATTAAAAAAAACGGTGATACATACCTCTTTAAAAAAAATATGTTATGTATTTTAAGAAAAAATAGCTTTACAAATTTTTTCAGATCTTTTGAAGTGGTGGCAGACCCTTTTTAGGCCAAATTATTGAAATTTTTTATCTAAATTACCACCTAGCGGCTGCATACTGCATTAAAATAAAACATTTATATCGCTGAACTACATTTTTCGTAAACAAAATTTTGCCGCAAGCCGCGTTTTTCTATCCCTCTTAGATCTTGAGATGAAAATTATAGTTGTAAAATCACTATTTTTCCCCGCGCATGCGCAGTTTAGGGAATAAAAAATTGCGGTTTGCGTCAAAAGCTTTCTTTTTTCAAGACCTTTGAAATGATATATATAGGTCAAAATAATACTTTTTTAAAAAACCGTCCCCACGAGGTTCACCGATTTTATTGCAATTTTTTTTGCAAAAGTACTATTTAATAGAAGACTTTTGCCTCAAACTAGAGGTCTCTATCTTATTTCTGGTTGTTGCTAGATTTTTTCAAAGATTGAAAAATGGCCTATTCTTAAGCTGTTTTAAGGTATTTTTCGAAAAATTCTAACTTTTGATCAAAATGTGATAGAAACCTCTAGTTTGCAGCAAAATTTTGTTCAAAATAAGTTCTTTTTTGTAAAAATATTTTGACAACATAGTTTGGTTATTTTTATAATAAGACAGTCCTACACAGATATTGCTATTTTTGCTCATTTGCAGGTATCTTCAAACGACCGTAGCTTTTTCTAGGCTGAAATTTTGTACATATTAAAAAAGTGTTAAATTTTTTTTATGAAAAAACAAAAATTTTGCGACCAACCGGAACCCTGTACGATCTTCCGCTTCCAAGATACAGCTGTTTAATGTTGTAAAAAAACACAAAAACGCGTTTTTTACGATTTTCACACGCATTTTTGAACGGTTTCGACCTTTTTTTTTCTCTCAAAAATATGTGAAATCTTCTCTTCATATGTTTCAAAACAACTCCCATAGTAATTTAAGTGCGGATTTGGGGTTTTAGTTGATTTCAAAGCATACACTTTTGACACATTTTATGTGCTAAACTAATGTTTTTTTAACAATATACACGCTACATTTAACTTTTTCGTTCATTATAGATGTTTTGAAATTATTTTTTGACTAAAAACTATTTAAATTCCAGCCAAAATTAGGTCGCCTGCTATAAAAAAATTGATGCTCAACGAAATATTGATCTCAATATCAAAATCAAATATTACTTTTATTCAGTTTTTTAGTTTTTTGATTCGTTAAAAATCTATGTTTAAATATTGTAAATAATATACCACTTATTTATTTATTTTTTTTTATTTTTGAAATATCAAATAATTGATCATAGTTTATCAATGATTCTGATAAAACAATCCTGGATAACTATTGCTTACTCTGAAAAAAATGAGTCCAAATTAAAAATGTTATTTTTTGAATACTATGAAGCATAAAACAATCTACCAATCTACATTCTACTTATAATTATATCCACTTATGAAAAAGAGAATGAGAGATTTGATTAGAAAGTCGAGTTGATGTATCGAATCGAAACTTGATCTTTGATTCTTGGAGCAAGAGCGCCCCCTTTCAGGCCTCTCAAAAGTGTGAACCAGCCAGACGCGCCAAATTTAAAATCTTCAGGTATGACTGATTTGAATTTTTTTTTTTTTTTTTTTTTAATTTATAAAGTGAGTAACGAAATTTAAATTTTCAATAGCCAAATAAGCGGACAAGCTTACAACCCCATAACTCTAGGCGTAGTGAATAACAAATAATTAACTTTTGTAATAAACAAATAAGCCGATAAGCTACAACTCCAAAACACTGGGCGTACTTAGTAAAAATAATTAATTTTTTTGAATAAACAAATAAGCCGATGAGCTACAACACCATAACCTTGGGCATGGCTGAAAAAAATGTAAATATTTTTAATAAACAAATAAGGCGATGAGCTACAACCTCATAACCTTGGGCATGGATAAAAAAATTGTTAATATTTTTAATAAACGAATAAGGCGATGAGCTACAACCTCATAACCTTGGGCGGAGTAAATGAAAAATAATTAAATTAATTTTTTAATAAGCAAATAATCCGATGAGCCACAACCTCATAACGGTGGGCGTAGCAACTGAAAAAAAATTAATTTCTTTATTAAACAAATAAGCCGATGAGCTACACCGCAAAACCCTGGGCGTACTTAGAAAAAATAATTAATTTTTTTAATAAACAAATAAGCCAATAAGCTACAACCCCATAACCTGGGGTATGGCTAAAAAAAATTTTAATTTTTTTAATAAACAATTAAGCCGATGAGCCACAACCCCATAACATTGGGCGTAGTGAATGAAAAAGAATTAATTTTTTTTATTAACAAATGAGCCGATGAGCTTCAACCTTATAACATTGGGCGTAACGAATATAAAATATGTGAATATTTAAATAAACAACTAAGCAAACAAGTTTACCACCCCATAACCTTGGACATGGATAAAAAAATTTTTTGAGCCATGCCCAATGTTATGGGGTTGTAGCTAATCGGCTTATTTGTTTATTAAAAAATTTAATTATTTCTCACTCACTCCGCCCAGGGTTATGGGGTTGTGGATCATCGCCTTATTTGTTTATTAAAAATATTAACATTTTTTTTAGCTATGCCCAAGGTTATGGTGTTGTAGCTCATCGGCTTATTTGTTTATAAAAAAAAATTCATTATTTTTACTAAGTACACCCAGTGTTTTGGAGTTGTAGCTTATCGGCTTATTGGTTTATTACAAAAGTTAATTATTTGTTATTCACTACGCCTAGAGTTATGGGGTTGTAGCTCATCGCCTTATTTGTTTATTAAAAATATGAACATTTTTTTCAGCCATGCCCAAGGTTATGGTGTTGTAGCTCATCGGCTTATTTGTTTATTCAAAAAAATTAATTATTTTTACTAATTGTAAGTACGCCCTGTGTTTTGGAGTTGTAGCTTATCGGCTTATTTGTTTATTACAAAAGTTAATTATTTGTTATTCACTACGCCTAGAGTTATGGGGTTGTAAGCTTGTCCGCTTATTTGGCTATTGGAAATTTAAATTTCGTTACTCACTTTATTAAAAAAAAAAAAAAAAAAAAAATTCACATCAGTCATACCTGAAGATTTTAAATTTGGCGCACCTGGCTGGTTCACACTTTTGAGAGGCCTGAAAGGGGGCGCTCTTGCTCCAAGAATCAAAGATCAAGTTTCGATTCGATATATCGACTCTAATCAAATCTCTCATTCTCTTTTTCATAAGTGGATATAATTATAAGTAGAATGTAGATTGGTAGATTGTTTAATGCTTCATAGCATTCAAAAAATAACATTTTTAATTTGGATTCATTTTTTTCAGAGTAAGCAATAGTAATCCAGGATTGTTTTATCAGAATAATTGATAAACTATAATCAATTATTTGTAATTTCCAAAAATAAAAAAAAATAAATAAATAAGTGGTATATTATTAACAATATTTAAATATAGATTTTTAACGAATCAAAAAACTAAAAAACTGAATAAAAGTAATATATGAATTTGATATTGAGATCAATATTTCGTTGAGCATCAATTTTTTCATAGCAGGCGACCTAATTTTGGCTGGAATTTAAATAGTTTTTAGTCAAAAAATAATTTCAAAACATCTATAATGAACGAAAAAGTTAAATGTAACGTGTATATTGTTAAAAAAACATTAGTTTAGCACATAAAATGTGTCAAAAGTGTATGCTTTGAAATCAACTAAAACCCCAAATCCGCACTTCAATTACTATGGGAGTTGTTTTGAAACATATGAAGAGAAGATTCCACATATTTTTGAGAGAAAAAAAAAAGTCGAAACCGTTCAAAAATGCGTGTGAAAATCGTAAAAAACGCGTTTTTTGTGTTTTTTGACAACATTAAACAGCTGTATCTTGGAAGCGGAAGATCGTACAGATTTCCTTTTGGTCGCAAAATTTTTGTTTTTTCATAAAAAAAATTTAACACTTTTTTAATATGCACAAAAATTCAGCCTAGAAAAGCTATGGTCGTTTGAAGATACCTGCAAGTGAGCAAAAATAGCAATATCTGTGTAGGACTGTCTTATTATAAAAATAACCAAACTATGTTGTCAAAATATTTTTACAAAAAAGAACTTATTTTGAACCAAATTTTGCCGCAAACAAGAGGTTTCTATCTCATTTTGATCAAAAGTTAGAATTTTTCGAAAAATACCTTAAAATTCATACTTAAAACAGCTTAAGAATAGGCCATTTTTCAATCTTTGGAAAAATCTAGCACCAAGCAGAAATAAGATAGAAACCTCTAGTTTGCGGCAAAAGTCTTCTATTAAATAGTACTTTGGCCAAAAAAATTGCAATAAAATCGGTGAACCTCGTGGGGACGGTTTTTTAAAAAAGTATTATTTTGACCCATATATATATCATTTCAAAGGTCTTGAAAAAAGAAAGCTTTTGACGCAAACCGCAATTTTTTATTCCCTAAACTGCGCATGCGCGGGGAAAAATAGTGATTTTACTACTATAATTTTTATCTCGAGATCTAAGAGGGATAGAAAAACGCGGCTTGCGGCAAAATTTTGTTTACGAAAAATGTTGTTCAGCGATATAAATGTTATATTTTAATGCAGTTTGCAGCCACTAGGTGGTAATTTAGATAAAAAATTTCAATAATTTGGCCGAAAAAGGGTCTGCCACTACCTCAAAAGATTTGAAAAAAATTGTGAAGCTATTTTTTCTTAAAATACATAGCATATTTTTTTCTAGAGAGGTGTATATCACCGTTTTTTTTTAATCGCATTTTTTAGGGAAAAAAATTCGGAAAACAGCCTTAATAATTTGAATTTGGCACCAAAAATGATTTTAAAAATATGGTTGAACTACGATTTTTGTAAACAAAATTTTGCCGCAAACCGCGTTTTTCTAGTCCTCTTAGATTTTGAGATAAAAATCAAAGTAGAAAAATAACTAATTTGGACCGCGCATGCGCAGTAATGGGTATTAAAAATTTTGGTTGGCGCCAAAAATCTTCTTTTTTCATGCCCTTTCGAAAGATATATATATTGTAAGGGTTAGCGCTGGGGGCCGATTCGACTATCTTACCCGGCTATACCCTTTTCTAGAATTAGGAAGTTTTTTTAATCACGATTTAAATGTTTAGAAGGACAATAATTGATGCATTTATCGCAACGTAATCAAAGTTTTTGCTCTTACGCGGAGATCTAGAGTTTTGCGCGCACGTGGAGATCTTAAGTTTTTGCGGGCACGCGGAGCACCTAAGTCTGCGCGCACTCCGAGTACCTAAGTTTTCGCGCGCACGCGGAGCACCTAAGTTTGCGCGTACACGGAACACCTAAGTTTGTGCGTACGCGCAAATTTTTGTTTGAAAGGGTAAGTTTGCGCGTACGCGGAGACTCTTCCGCGTACGTGCACGCGTACGCGGAAGGTGCCGTCTAGACAAACTCTATTTTTATAAAGTGCTCATAGTGGAGAAAAAATTAAAAATATTAATTAGGCTTTCTTAATAGTTTTTTCAAGAGTGTTTAAGTATAAGAACTCATGAGCCAAAGTTTGGTAATGATCTTGTTGGCATTATTGTAGAGGTAGATCAAATTAGTGAAACACTTTGTGGTTGATTAATAGTATTTAATTATTATTTAATAGTAAGGTTACAAATTATCCGCATGCGAGCATCGTGCTCCGCACCGGTCAGCTGCTAGTACAGTACTCGACTGGTCACGTCGCGACGCGTGACGTAGTTATGTGATGTGCTCTCGCTCACACATACACATATTCTATTCGTGTTTACCGTCGGGCGTCGAGACAATAGATGGTGACACGATTCTAATATTATAATATTTAGCTATATTTCCACAGGTCTCCTTAAATTTATAATATTTGTTTTCTTTTTACATTTATTTCATTATTTCATAATAGTTCAAATTTAATCACTTTTAAAAAAAATTTACAATATTTTCAGGGCTTTGTGATTTTTAATAAATTTATTTTTATCTAGACGTTTAGTCAGGATATCAGCAATGTTATTCGGTGACTCCAACTTCAAAATATCTATAACTTTCTCTTCATAATTTTCGTTAACAAAATGGTACTGAACCTCTATGTGTTTAGAGTTCTTTGTAAAATTTCCAAATTTCGCGATTAACAAAGCACTTGAATAATCTTCAAACATTTTTATCGGTTTAATAAATTTAATATCAAATGATTCACCTAAAAGATTTCTTATAAATAAAATTTCAGTCACTGCTTCGGACATAGCAGTATACTCCGCAAAGGTTGAACATTTTGTTACGCAGTTTTGTTTTCTCGATTTCCAAAATACAACATTGTTAAACAAACGTATTACAAATCCGGTAGTTGATCTTCTATCTATGCTATCGCCTGCATAGTCTGAATCTACTATACAATCTAAGTTTGCATTTTTTTCCTTATCGGTGTAAGTTAATTTTAAATCTTTAGTTTGAATATGTTATGGCAGTTCATGCCGTATTTGAATTTCGAGCCTTTCTTTTCTGATTCCTTTTGCACAGTGACGTGATCGAGTCTTTGACTACTGCAGTGCTCGGAAACTTCCGTCCGCACCGCTAGCGACGCGTCACTTCGGTTTTGTCTCGGAAGCCATTGAGTCCGTGCGTTAGTCTCGACGGTTGAAATCAACGTGAAAGCAAAAATATACATCGTTTAAATTATACCAGATTTCTTATACAGTTACATTTATTGTTCACACGCAATCTTTATATAATAAATCGACATTTTTTATATACAGTCCACGCACAGTGTTTTTAATTCTTGCTACCCAGGGTTAAAAAACAACACAGCTCAAGACAAAGTTCTGCAACTCTACCGTTTAAGGTAAAGGACCCAATTGTGGACCCCTTACCCCAATTAATGGTCCCCTTCAGCAAAAATCATTTTTAAATATTTTTTAAATGCAAATATCGGCATAAAACTATTTTAAAATAAACTTATGTAATCAAAGAATATTTCGAAACTTTTTTTTCAAATTTACGTTAATAATTCCGTTTTATTTTGAAAGTCACAATGTTGGTTGACTCGAGGGTTAGGTTGGTGTTCTCGTTGCAGCGAATCAAGCAACTTTCAAACTTGAATTTCTAGGCATACTTTATTTATTTACGCAATGTATCACTGATCAATGAAAAGCTTGGACTTCAAAAATTAGTATAGTATCAATTTTGTAAGTTAGAAATATAAATTTTTAAATAAATAATGCAGTGCTCATAATTGGACCCTAGTCTCAAGGTACCCCAATTAATGGTCCTGAAGTGCAGCGGTCCATTAATACGAACCTTGAAATGAAACTCCGAGTACCCCAATTAATGAGACGTTAGTTTTGGCTTTCATACCGAGTTTTATACACTAAAATATCAGCTTTATAAATCTTCTAATGTGGTTAAATTACTTTTGTCAATGAAAACTGTAACTACTTTTAACTTCAATGTCAACAAAAATCGTAACCTCAAAAGTCAATAGTTTGAAATAAAATCACAGGGTCCATTAATTGGGGTAAGAAAAATGTTAAGGGGATATCGCATGTAAAAAAGGTCCATTGATCGGGGTACTTTGACACACAGTTTCAAAAATACGGTCCAAAAGGTCTCTACTTTAAACATTAATTACTCTGTAAATAAATACAATTTTTTAATAAAAAAAATTGATTTTGATTCTTAAGACCACTAAAATTATGTATGTACAAAAAAAATTAACCTCACTTGCTTGGTTTTTTCCATAAAATTCAAAAACCCCGAAAGTTGTGATTTTTGGGGTCCACAATTGGGTCCTTCACCTTACTCCCGAAATAGCTTCAATCAACGCTACGATTAGCTTTCGCGTAAACATTTTATGGTCCATCGACAACCGGATAACCATCGCAGTGTGAGAAAGAAAGTGTGTGAAAGGTAGTGCACTCAAGAAAGTCTTTTTGTGCGTAATGAAAAATATAACTACCTGAAAATCATAAAGATAAAGGCCAAACTCCACGAGGCCCTTTACTGCAAAACGACCCGATCTACGAATGGTCCGTTTGGCAACTGCAAGAAACTGCAAAGAAAGAAGACGGCGGGCGGCCATCTTCCTGTTGAAAAGATAAGGCGCCATCGTCGAGCACCCATCTCTCTCTACCGCACGCGCTTTCTGCCAGCGCCGCGACTCTACACAGCGCTGCAGCACCGCTCCGCTCAGCGCCGCCGGTACAGTGCTCCATACTCGCCGACTCTACAAATCGCTGCCGCTGCCCCACTACTCTGCACAGTGCCGTCGCCGCACTGCTCCAAACTCTCCACGGCTCACGTCAATCAGCTGGCACTGACGCAGCTGACTGAGCGACCCACATTTGTTTACTACAATGGACGAGACAAAATTGAGAACTCTGCTCGCTGACTAAGCTACGCAAGGAACTTATTTGCGCAACGTGATTCGTAATACTGACGCTAAAGGCGCGAACCACATGACTGTTGAGTATCTTCTTAAGAGGATAAATCGCTTGGATCAACCGTGGAATGAAGTTGAAAATAATAACAAAACACTGGAACGCTACAAAGAAACCATCAAGGATGATGTCTATTTTTTGCAAGAAGCCTTTTAGGACTATGAAGATTCTTATACGATGTCAAGGATTGAATTGGCATTACGACCTCCTGTGCCTACTCCCACGCAGGAAACTAACCGTAACCCAACCACTTATAATGATACAAGAACCATCGTGATGGCTACACCATCAAGTTTACCTAGGCATGAACTACCGGCCTTCTCTGGCAAACAAGCGGACTGGGAGTCTTTTTAATCAAGATTCAACGCCAAGGTTAGAAATATTGAATAGATAAGCCCAGTCGACAAGTTACAGCACTTAATGTCCTGTGTTCAAGGTGAGGCAGAAAGCTGCATTAAAAATCTAGACATTACGGACGCCAACTTTCAGGTGGCTTGGACAGCACTTGAAAGAAGATACGATAACAAAAGCCTGAGATTGTCAGCTCACTTGAGAAGACTTTTGACGATGCGACAAGGGTCAAACAAGTCTGCAGCGGACATTAGAAGACTCATAGATGACACCAATGAATCTATCAGAGCACTCTCTATACTCGGCCGTCCAGTAAATCAGTGGAACGACTGGTTCATCGAACTCATCCTTACCAAACTGGACTCTTCCACAAGAGAAGCATGAGAAAACTCATTGGACTCTGAAACAGATTTTCCCACCTATGCTGTTTTTTCGACCTTTTTAGAGAAAAAGGCTCGCTCACTCGCTTTGTCTCAAGATCTCAGTCTTGCAAAACAACTGCCGTCACTCCCTTCAACCAGCTTGGTCAAAAAGACTAAAGGACAGTCCTTACTTACCTCTCATCAGACTTCAACTGCTACGCCTCAAGGACAACTCCCGCCATCTCGTCCACCTAAATGCTGCTCTTTGTGCAGAGAAAGCCACTTCATGGCATACTGCCCTACGTTCAACAATCTTGATCTCTCCGGTAGGCTGTCTGCGGTTGCCAAAGCCAAACTCTGCATGAACTGTCTACGGCCTAGTCACTACGTGGCAGATTGCAACTCCCAGACAAGCTGCAAGGCAAACGGATGCAACGAAAGACACCACACCCTGCTACACAGTGATAGAAACGAGCAAACGATGGTGCCAACTCCAACGCTAAGCAATTCGTCGCACCAGCAATTGCCGGCAAAATCTAATCAACACGTAAGTAACTCTTACTCTACTAAGGTCGACAACTCGCCTACTGTCTTCCTGGCCACTGCCCAGGTAATTCTGAAGTCTTACAGTGGCAACGAGCTGAGCGTGAGAGCTTTAATCGACCCTGGATCAGAAGGATCATTCATCTCTGAACGAACAGCTCAAACTCTGAGACTGAAGAGAAAATCAACAAACACGGCTATAAGTGGAGTAGGTGGAGAAGTACACCTAACCTCGACAGCTTGCACTAGCTTATGTTTAATCTCAAGAATACGTACTGACTTTACCTTGCCTTTCACAGCCCTGATTGTTAGTAAACCTACCTCACTGCTACCGAGAAAATCAGTCATGGATCGACGGTGGCAACATCTGGACGGTTTGGAATTCGCCGATCCAAACTTCAACGCTCCCAACTTAGTCGACTGCATCCTGGGAGCGGAGCTCTATTCAACACTGATCAGGCCTGGTGTGCACACAGGTCAACCTGGCGAACCTGTCGCACAAGAAACCACCCTTGGTTGGATCATCACTGGGCCAGCTGGAGTCTCCCAGAACCAACAACCAACAAACGTTAGGGCCCACCACGCCTGGCGTTTGACCGACATTCAACGATTTTGGGAAGTGGAAGAAGTTCCTTCCAAGTCAATCTTAAGCAAGAAAGAGGAAGCCTGCGAGAAACACTTTACCAACACCCACACCAGAGACGAGACGGGAAGGTACGTCCTACGACTACCGTTTGAAAAAGTGCCTGATCTGCCTGGTTCCAAGGCCATAGCCATATCGAGATTTCTACAAAACGAGAGACGCCTTCAAGCTGATCCAGTCAAGAGGGAGGCGTACAACAAATTCATGCAAGAGTTCATCGATCTCGGTCACATGGAACTTGTCCCCAGTGACGAGGAAGACAGAGAAAAGGCTTACTACATGCCTCACCACGCCGTGCTGAGGCCGGAATCCGGTAAAATACGTGTAGTATTTAACGCGTCTCAAACTGCGTTAAATGGCGTTTCGCTCAACGACTGCCTATACGCTGGGCCGAAGCTCCAGTCAGATATCACTACTATCATCTCCCGCTGGCGTTTTCATCGTTACGTGTTTACTTGTGACATTGTTAAGATGTATCGCCAATTTCGTATTTATCCAGAAGACACCGACTGGGTACGAATCTTTTGGCGAAGCTCGCCTATGGAACGACTACGCATATACCGCATGCTAAGAGTGGTCTATGGCACCAAATCTGCTGCCTATCAAGCAATTAAGGCTCTACTGCAACTTGCTCACGATCAACGAGACACTTTTCCGAAAGGCGCAGAAGCTCTTGAAGAGGAAGATTACGTGGACGACTTCTACACCGGAGCTGACACTCTCGAAGAAGCGCTGGAAAAGCAAAGACAACTGATTGGTATCTTGGTGACCGCCGGGATGTCCCTCGACAAGTGGGCGGCCAACAACGAGTCATAACTGCCAGAGCCGACCCAAACTACAAAGTCAACCCTTCGCCTGGCCGAACCTGACACGGTCTCCACCCTTGGATTAAAGTGGAGTCCGGTGCGAGACACTTTTTCCTTTTACGTGGCGGCTAAGCCGAGGAAAGGCGACGTCACCAAGCGAAGAATGCTCAGCGAGATCGCCCAGCTTTACGATCCACTCGGGTGGCTTGCTCCCACCATCGTCGTAGCCAAGATACTCATGCAACAGCTCTGGATTCAAGGTCTGGACTGGGACGAAAAGGTCGATGAAAAAACACTTTCCATCTGGCAAGAATGGAGGCACCAACTGACCGAGCTGGAAAAACTTCAAATCCCTCGCTGGTTTGGCACTTACACTGACTCTTCCTACTACGTACATGGGTTTTCAGATGCTTTACAACGCGCTTACTCTGCTGTTGTCTATCTGGTCGTGAAAGAGAGGAGCGAACTTCCACGCGTCACTTTGTTAATGGCTAGAACGAAGGTGGCACCGTTGAAGACACTCAGCATACCGAAACTGGAACTCCTGGGAGCTCAATTGCTCGCACGTCTCATCAAACACCTGATCACCGATTTGAAGCTAAACCCAACTATGGTGGAATGGACTAAACTGGCTGATCGACGACTATGGAAGCTGGCCCATTCACGATAAAGACTACAGTACTGATGTGGAGGAGAGGAAGGAATCCTTGTCTTTTGCCTCCCAGCTGAAGATCGAGCCATCAACGCTTGACACCCTGGTCGAAAAATTCTCTTCGTTGCACAAACTGGTTCAGGTGACTGCTTACTTATTGCGATGGAGGAGAAGATTTGTTCAGCGAAGGAACAAAATCGTCTTGCCAGTAACGATAAGGCTCGATTCTCAGGAGATATCCTACGCAAAGGCTGAACTCATTCGGTTACTACAAGCAACTTACTACAGTTCGGAGAAGCAAAACCTCATGGGAAACAAGAAAATCTCCCCTCGAAGTCCGATACGTCGCCTGCTCCCCTTCTTGGACGCCGATGGAATTATACGAGTGGGATGACGTCTACAAAACTCTTACTTGCCTGAAAACGAGAAGCACCCCATCATAATTCCTGGAAATTGCACCTTTGCAAAGCTGATTATCAGAGACGCCCATCAGAAAACCCTTCATGGCGGCCCACAACTCGTTATCAGTGTTCTGCAACGTGAATACTGGATAACCCGAGCTCGCAACTATATTCGGGTGGAAATTCAACGCTGTCCTGCCTGCAAGCGCTACCAAGGCAGAAGGGAAATTCAACAAATGGCACCACTCCCGGCTGTTAGAGTGACTCCTGCTCCGCCATTTCATTCGAAAGGTTTGGACTATGCAGGGCCCTTCTTGATGCGCACCACGAAAGGCCGTGGACATAAGGCCTACAAGGGTTACGTAGCCATTTTCGTGTGCATGGTCACCAGGGCGATTCACATTGAAGCCGTGTCAGATTATAACGCAAAGACCTTTTTGCAAGCTTTCCGCCGTTTTACCGCTCGTCGAAGCACGTCCCGCATCGTGTACAGCGACAACGGTACCACGTTCCAGGGAGCACACAGCGAGCTCAAGAATCTTTTCGACCAAACGATAGGTTTCGGCCAAGAGATTGCCGAATCCGTGGCCAATGATGGCGTCGAGTGGAGCTTTATCCCGCCACGGGCTCCCCACTTCGGGGGCTTGTGGGAGGCTGGGGTGAAATCTTTTAAACACCACTTACGTAGGACGATTGGAGACGCGACTCTCACCTTCGAGGAGTTTTCCACTCTCCTCTGCCAAATCGAAGCCTGCCTAAACTCAAGACCTTTGGCACCGCTAATCAATGACCCACTGGATCCTGCTGCACTTACTCCTGGTTATTTTCTGGTTGGCAAAGCTCTGGTAAGTTTTCCTGAACCATACACGATGGAAAACCCTGAAAAACTGACGGATCGCTATGCGCTGATAACGCGTATGCGAAACTACTTTTGGGACCGCTGGCGGAAAGAAGTTCTACGACAAATTTAGCAAAGGACAAAGTGGATTGACCCTCAGCCAAACTTGAAGCCCAGTGATCTAGTCGTCATAACCGACGAACTCCAGCTGCCTGCTAAATGGCCGCTAGCATGCGTCTTGGAATGCCCTCCTGGGAGAGATGGGCTCGTACGAGCCATGAGACTCAAAACCGCAACCAGCACCTACGATCGTCCTATCGCAAAGTTGATCAAGCTCCCTATCGACGAGAAGCTGGACTCGGAGCTGCTGCAGAAATCATGTGCTACAAACCAGGCCATGGCGGGCGGCGCAAGTGACCGCTGAAGAGCCTTTTAAGACAAAAATTAGATGTATTTACAACACAAACAACATACTACGCACCACACACTCACTCTTTTCTATCTACACGACAATTTTTGACTCATTTTTGGCCTACCGTTGGGCATTTTAGATCGTCGGCTTCCTGCCAACGAGGCGGGTGGTATGTTAAGGCAGTTTATGCCGTATTTGAATTTCGAGCCTTTCTTTTCTGATTCTTTTTGCACAGTCACGTGATCGAGTCTTTGACTACTGCAGTGCTCGGAAACTTCCGTCCGCACCGCTAACGACGCGTCACTTCGGTTTTGTCTCGGAAGCCATTGAGTCCGCGCGTTAGTCTCGACGGTTGAAATCAACGTGAAAGCAAAAATATATATCGTTTAAATTATACCAGATTTCTTATACAGTTACATTTTTTGTTCACACGCAATCTTTATTTAATAAATCGACATTTTTTATATACAGTCCACGCACAGTGTTTTTAATTCTTGCTACCCAGGGTTAAAAAACAACACAGCTCAAGACAAAGTTCTGCAACTCTACCGTTTACTCCCGAAGTAGCTTCAATCAACGCTACGATTAGCTTTCGCGTAAAAAGAATAAGATATTTCAAAACTCTCATAGCGTATTTAAAATGTGTTTCACTGTAGCAGTTCTGGAATCGACTAAGATAATTCACGGCAAAAGAAATATCAGGTCTTGCACCTGAGCTAATATACAATAATTCACCAATCAAATTTCTATATTTTATTCTTTCGTCGATTTCAAAAGCTTGCTCTAGCTTAAGATTATTCTCCATAGGAGTGTCGTATAATTTTGCATTTTCTAACCTGTATTTTACAGACAAAGATTCTATATATTTTGTTTGACTTAATGTCATTAAATTTCTCTCATCATTATAATTCACATCAATCCCTATATAATTACTGATTTTATCCATGTCTTTCATAATAAATTTATTCATTAGTTTTGATTTAATATATTTAACTCTAGATTTATCTTTACAACATATCAACAAATCATCAACAAAAACTAATATATATATATATATATATATATGATCTTTCCCTGTTTTGTTTACATAAAAGCATTGATCATAATTACTTCTAGTAAAATTCAGTCTTTCAACATAATCATTAAAACAATCGTACCAAACTCTAGAACTTTCTCTAAGACCATAAAGTGCCTTTTTCAGTTTGCATGCTCTATCTTTCCCCGTCTCAAAACCTTGTGGTTCGCGAATATAAACTTCTGACTTTACATTGCCATTTAGAAAGGCTGTTTCTACATCCATCTGATTAATAAATAAATTATTATCGCAAGAATAACTTAACAAAATTTTCAAGGTTTGCATTTTGCCTACTGGCGAATAAACATTCTCAATATAATCCTTTTGTTGAAAGCCTCTAGCAACTAAACGTGCTTTATATATATTACTATTTTTCTTCGTGAAAATCCATTTCACATCAATAATTTTCTTATCTTTCGGCTTTTTTACAATAGTTCAAGTTTCATTTTTATTCAAACTTTTTTTTCATTTTTCATAGCTTTTTGCCATTCTAAAGATTCTATGGAGTTCAACGCCTCCTCAACTGTACTAGGTACATTTGCATCTACATAATTTACATATATAAAATTAGTTACAGGGTTTCCATATCTTTCAATAGGATTTTTTTTTACGATTTGATTTCCTTACTGGCATTCAATTTTCATTTTGTTTATCTTTAATTTCATTCGGACTTTGTCTACTTTCGTTCTTATTTATTTCACTGTTTTCATCAATTTCAATTCTATTTTCATTATTAATTTCATTCCCGTTACCATTTTCAATTTCAATTTTGCTATCATTTCTTTCATTATCATTATTTTCACTCTCTAAATCAAAATTTATAAAATTTCCTCTAGAATTTAAATTTTCATCAACTTCATCATCCTTCCTTTCTAAACAAATTAATTCTGTCCTATCTTCAATAACTTGTACATGTCTGGCATTTATAATTCTGCCTTTAATCAAAACTCTATAACAATTATCATTATACCCAACTAAAACTCCTAATTGGCTTTTATCTTGCCACTTACTTTTTCTTAAAACTTCTGGTGTTCTCACAAATACTCTACTCCCATAAATTTTCAAATGTTTAACATTAGGCTTTTTCCCAAAAAATATCTGATAAGGTGATTTGTTTTCAATAGTGTTGGCCAATGTTCGATTCTTTAAATAAGCATCTGTATTAATAATTTCTGGCCAATATCTCAAATTTATTTTAGTTTCTCTCATTAAACATCTACCAATATCCATTGCAGATCTATTGTACCTTTCCGCTACTCCATTCAATTCGTGGATGCAGGGTGGACAAGTTATTAATTTAATCCCTTTATATTTAATAAAATTAAAAATTTCTTTATTTAAATATTCTTTGCCGTTATCACATTTAAATTTTTTAATTTTTTTATTCAGCTGATTTTCAACAAGATTGACATATTCTATAAAGCAATGAATAGTCTCTGATACAAAACTCTTTATACAAAAAATTTTGGTACATTTACTGTAATCATCAACAAATGTTAAAAAATATTTCTCCCCATTATAACCCAAAGTTTTATGGGGTCCATTCAAATCTGTATGGATTAATTCAAGAATTTCAGAGGAACTTGTTGCATCATTTTCGAAAGGAGCATTTGCCATTTTACTTTTTATGCAATTAGCACATTTCATATCAATTTTTTCTAAATTTTCTGGTAACCCATCTAATAGTTTAAAATTTACTAATTTATTTAAATAATTGAAATTTACTTGCCCTAAGGCTCTATGCCATTTTCCTTTTGAGTTAATTTTACTGCATTAGTGTAAATGCCTTCATTAATAAATTCATTCTTTATAAAACTCTCTAAATAGTAAAGATCATTGATAGCATATGCAACTGTAATTAATTGTGGTTTTTTAGTATATCTTTCAATATAATCATCACTAGAATAAAGAATCGAATTTTTAGCAATTTGATGATAACTTAACAAATTTTTTTTAATACCTTCCACATAAAATACATTTTTTAATTCAATTAATTTTTTTCCATAACAGCTTTCAAAATAAACTTTCATATTACCTTTCTTTGTTGTTTTGATACAATCACCATTTCGGAAGTTTATTCGGATCGGGTTCACAGGCATGGTTGACTTTACACAAAAACAATCATAGTTCAGCTTTATTGTCAGCCAAGTAAATCTTAAAGAATTTGTAGCAATAATAAACTTTGCGTGAGTGAAGCTTATAAAAATAAACCAGATTACAACTCTTTCAAGATTTGTTTAATTTTATGACTGTGTCTTGTTGTTTTTTTTATTTTTTTATTTTTTTTTTTATTTTTTTTTTTATACAGATAAAACAACTATTTTATTGAAATATTACTTGTATTTGAATTTTTTATAATTCAAGAGACCTACTTTACATGAAGAAAATTATTGAAATTTTGACGTACTGAAGCAAATCAAGAGTAAATATTGAAGAAATAATTGAAGAAACATGAATTGTTTATAATGCAACTGAAGAGTTTTATTTAAGAAGAAAATTTTTTCATAAAATTAGTGATTTTGCTAATTTTATTTAAGAAATAATGTATGATTCTTTTTTTCAATTGACATATTTACAGCCTTGTATTGAGTGTAATGAATAAGTAATTTTGAGTTTCAGCTTATTTCATTATTTTGATTTTTCATCACATATATATTTGATTTTGCAAGATAATTTTTACTACGAATTTGATTTATTGAGGAGAGGTAGCTGAGGAGTAAGCCGTAAGGCAGTCATAAAGTTTTACAAACGTGTAGGTTAGACGCGCATAGCCACGCACAGCAACAGCGGCAGACGACGACATGACTGCCGCGATTAAGGAAAAAAAATCTTCAACTGCCGTTCTGCGTTTTACTCAGTGAATTTTTAATCAATTTTCATGATTTTTTTTTTAAATTACAGCTTTTTAATTTCTCTACCTTGCTACAGGGCCCTTTTTAAAAAATATTTTCTTAATTAAAATCTATTCATCAAAAAAACTCGCCTGACTTCACCTTAACCTCGCGACACGCCCTGCGGTTCCACTAATTTTAATCCTCGTGCATCAATATTTTGCACGGATTTTTTCTTCAGGCCTTTCACGCCATTCTCTTAATTAGACTTCAAACTAATTACTATCCGGAATCTTTCATTTCCTTGTGACTTCAAAAGTACGCAAGAAGAATGACAAAAAACAACTTATTTTTCGGAGCACATGTTATTTTTAGCCAAACTTTTTCTTCACTAAACTACGTTCTCTGCTACCATGTTGGGATTATTGTAGAGGTAGATCAAATTAATGAAACACTTTGTGGTTGATTAATAGTATTTAATTATTATTTAATAGTAAGGTTGCAAATTATCCGCATGCGAGCATCGTGCTCCGCACCGGTCAGCTGCTAGTACAGTACTCGACTGGTCGCGTCGGGTCGCGTGACGTAGTTACGTGATGTGCTCTCGCTCACACATACACATATTCTATTCGTGTTCACCGTCGGGCGTCGAGACAATAAATGGTGACACGATTCTAATATTATAATATTTATCTATATTTCAACAGATCTATCGAATGGGCTTCGAGTGAGCTAAATACTAAATATGTGTATTTTTAGATATTACGCTAAAAGTGGTGTTTTTTTAAAAGTACACATAGCCAGCGAACAGACTAAAAAGGCTCATTGGATGGAACTATTAATATTTTCCTACATCTAATGATACAAGAAAACAATTCCCAAAGTTTGGTAGAGTTTGGTTCTCCAGAGGGTGTAGCCTCTCCTTGTCAGTACTTACTGTACTTCACACACACTCTGACTCTAATTATCACACGAGCAAACATCCAATGATTAATCGCTACGTGGACTTATTTTTTTAGCAGGTGCACCTTCGCTTGATGTAACAATAATTATAATAATTACGACTAGCCCAAATGGCTTCACACAAGACGACAATGCTTTCCTAGGCCGCACGCTGACTCTCCGTGAGATGTTATTGGCTTTCCCGCTCCGATCCAATGACAACTGGATCACAGGAAAATCTACCCAACTTCTCACTGATAATTTTATCTCACACACTTTGATAAAGTTATCTATTAACACAAATAAGTAAATTGTATATTTGCTCTCTGACACATGTGTGATCACGCTAAGCGCCAAAATAAGAGTAATGCTGATCAGTAGATTTCGTCATCACCTGACTTACCAATCCGCATCTGCGTTCTATAACAGTTGGCGCCTGTTTGAGATTTACCGCCTTTTATTGCCACGGGATTGGTCATGCGAGCGACCCACGCCAGAGCTGCCCAGAGTGACCAGTTTCCGCCCTCACCAGTCTTGCTGCGACCGTGATGCCGCGACCACGCATCACGGGACTCAGCGCCGTCGTCGTAGATCGACCGCTTATCTACGACGATTCCACCCAGTTTCCCAGAGGTAGAGTGCCACCCGGTCAAAACGGCGTGACCACTCTTCTCTATTGTAAACCTTAGATACCGATAAATAAATATACCACAAAAGTTAGAGTTCATTTAAATGCCAGTGTTAGTTATTTAAAGCCCAGTGATTTCCTGCCTTCTCCTCGTCCCTTTTCACTCGCGTTAATTTCTATTCCCAAACCTTTGGCATCCCTTGTGGGGAAAAGTTCCCCGGAAATAGCGCGTCGCGAGTGAAAATAGAAAAGAAGTGCATCGACGCCGCCAGTTTCATAACCGCAAACGGCAAAGACGCCTCGCCGGAGAGCCACGTGAAGCTTCGCGGCCATATTGGAAAAGGGAAGGAGTCTCGCCTACAGCACGAGCCACGGAGCAACAAAGACGCCCAACGGCCCGACCAAAAACTAAGACGACGGTGGATCGGAAGGCGACTCGGCAACACCGCTTGCCATCAGCTGAAGACCATCGGCCTGCTACATCCCTGCCGCACTGCAGCCCCTCTGCAGTGGGAGAGAGACAGAAGGCACCTCGACCAGCTGACTCCGCTAATACGGTGGGTCCGCTCCAAGTCGCAAACTTGTGTTGCGCAATTTAATAATTTCAATTTTTTCTTGTATTTGTTTAGCCTTGGAACTGTGTGGGTAAAGTTAGCTGCATTGTTCTCCATTCTATTTTGCCTTTTTCTTAAATTTATTTATTTTTATCTTTCCAAAACAAGTAGTCAGTTGACCCAATTCCTCAATAATTGAGTACAGCTGTTACTATTTTGGTAAACAATTGATTATTTTAGGGTCAAGTGACCAATAAAAGTAGGAATAATTTTTTCAATTTTTACTTTGTTAATATTGAGCTCACCTGAAAACTTAATTTCACTTTATTTTGTTCCACCTTTTCTTACATTATTGAATTTGCAGGTGAAACTACCTGTTAAACTGAGGTCCACGCTGACTGTCCAACCACATCTGAGCAACCTTTGGCACCTGTGGGAGCAAGCGAAGGGACTTTCTTCACCAACTGGTAGTCCTCGAGCCCTCGTACAGCTGCAGCAGCACTCCCAGAGTTCTTCGATAGCCTTGGGTTTAAATGTACTGTTTCTTATGGTTGTTAGAGTCAGCGTTGGAATCAATTTTTGCCAATCTCCTTAGTATAGTATAATCAAATTATTTCTAGTAGCCAATCTCTTGTTGATTTTTTTTCAAGTTTATATTTTCAAAAATTCTAATTGAATTTTTTTCATTTTTAGGTATTTGTCAAGATTATTAATCAAATACCATAAACCACCTACTCAATCATAGTTTGTTCTCTTGAATAACCTGGTTTGTCAGTCATCGACCAAGGATATCCAGCTTGTTTGGATGGTTTCAAGCTTTTTTATTTAAAAAGTTTAGCCTGGCAGTCAGGTGACTGCACACTACTAACCTATTGACAACCCTTCTTTACCTACTTTAGTTGCTCAGTTTTCTATTTTTTATTTACACTTAGTCACTCAATCTTTCATTCCTTTTCTGTCCCCAGTTAATTAGTTTTCCTTCATTTTAGATTGTATTTCAATTTAAAATTATTTCTTCCTGAACGATTCATAAGTTTAAGTTTTTCTTTTTATTCCTTTATTTAAGGAATAATTGCCTCATCTTAATTGTATTTCAATTAAAGATTGTTCCACCAATAATATTCATATGTTTGAATATTTTTTTTAGTTTCTTTTATTTAAAGAATAATTGCCTCATCTTAATTGTATTTCAATTAAAGATTGTTCCACCACTGATATTCATAAGTCTGAATATTTTTCAGCATTCTTTTATTTAAAGAATAATTGCCTCATATTAATTGTATTTCAATTAAAGATTGTCCTACCACTGATATTCATAAGTTTAAATATTTTTTCCATTCTTTTGTTTAAAGAATAATTGCCTCATCTTAAATTGTATTTCAGTTTAAATTCTATTCCACCAATAATATTCATATGTTTGAATATTTTTTCAGTTTCCTTTATTTAAAGAATAATTGCCTCATCTTAAACTGTATTTCAGTTTAAATTCTATTCCACCAATAATATCAATGTGTTTAAATATTTTTTCAGTTTCTTTTATTTAAAGAATAATTGCCTCATCTTAATTGTATTTCAATTAAAGATTGTTTCACCAGTGATATTCATAAGTTTGAATATTTTTTCGATTCTTTTGTTTAAAGAATAATTGCCTCATCTTAATTGTATTTCAATTAAAGATTGTTCCACAAGTGACATTCATAAGTTTGAATATCTTTCCATTCATTCATTTAAAGAATAATTGTGTTTCAATTTACATTTTCACCACTCATGTGATTCAAGCTGAGTCAAAATTTCCTCAAGTTTAAAAAAACAGTGTTGTGCTAGGGTTTTATTTAAACCTGTCACCTGCGTGACTGAGCAGCTGTGGGATTTTTCCCCACTCATGTTTTTTTTTGCCATGTCCAAATCGCCTCAAGTTTAGAAAACAAATTTAAATTGTGTTTCAATTTAAATCTTCCCAAGCCAAAAGATAGTTTTAACTTACCTATTGATTTATTATTTCAAATACCGCCCTACCTTGCAAAATGAAAAAACCAAATTCATTTGCGCAAATCCTTAGCAGGCAAGCTATAATCCGAAATCGAATCGTCACTCATTTCGAAATATTTAAGCAAAAAGGAGCCTTGATGATTCACGAGTTAGCAGAGAAGCGCATCCTGCGTCTCGAACAACTCTGGCAAGAGTTTATCCAAAATGATCAAAGTTTAAGAAACTGCCGGGATGTAGACCGTGGCCACGACTACTTCGTCAAAGACATGTTCTACCATACGCAGGACACCTTTGATGACGTGTGGTGTGACTACGTCCAATTTCTTAAAATTGAGCCACCTGTGACTCCCTTAGTCCAGGTTTTCAAATCACCCATTGAGAACGAGCCACCTGAACCACTTGAGCTTCAGGACCTGGCTAATCATTTCAAAGTTCAGCCACCTGCGACACCTCAAGTCCAGGCCTCGGCTATTCATTTCAAGATTCAGCCACCTGCGACACCTCAAGTCCAGGCCTCGGCTATTCATTTCAAGGTTCAGCCACCTGCGACACCTCAAGTCCAGGGCTCGGCTATTCATTTCAAGATTCAGCCACCTGCGACACCTCAAGTCCAGGCCTCGGCTATTCATTTCGAAGTCCAGCCTGCTGATATAATCCATGTTCAGACTCCGGCACCAATCTACGAATTCAAGTCCTTGATTAAGGCACAGCCACCTGCACCACCTCAAGTTCGGGCTCCGGCGACCCCTTTCAAAATGGAATCACCTGAGACATCTCAAGTCCAGGGTCCAACGAACCTCTCCAAGAGCAAGCCACCTGCGGCTGTCCTGGCTCAGGCACCGGCTATCGCTTTCGAGAAACAGCCACCTGAATTACTTAGAGTTCAGGCTTCGGCTACACCTTTCAAAATTCAGCCCCCTGCGACACACTTAGTCCAGGCTTCGGTTACACACTCCAAAATCCAGACACCGGCAACGTGTCTTAAAGCTCAGCCACCTGCGACAATTAAACTAATTAAAGTCCAGACGCTGGCTACCATGACAAAAGTACAGCCACCTGAACTAATCCAGCTTCAGGCACCGGCTATACTCTCAAAAATAAAGCCACCTGAACCACTCCAGGTTCAGGCCCCAATAACGACCTCAAGCATACAGCCACTTGAAGTAACTCAACTTCAGACCCTGGCTGTATCATTATTTAACTGTTGGGTTTTCGACCCAGGAATTTTCCTTGGACAGAGCATCAGGCTCTTACCAAAATTGCCCAGTAAGCCTCTACGTTTGATCGTACGCTTACTAACCACCCTAGACTTAACCTACAATTATTTTCAAAGGTTTGGGAATAGAAATTAACGCGAGTGAAAAGGGACGAGGAGAAGGCAGGAAATCACTGGGCTTTAAAAAACTAACACTGGCATTTAAATGAACTCTAACTTTTGTGGTATATTTATTTATCGGTATCTAAGGTTTACAATAGAGAAGAGTGGTCACGCCGTTTTGACCGGGTGGCACTCTACCTCTGGGAAACTGGGTGGAATCGTCGTAGATAAGCGGTCGATCTACGACGACGGCGCTGAGTCCCGTGATGCGTGGTCGCGGCATCACGGTCGCAGCAAGACTGGTGAGGGCGGAAACTGGTCACTCTGGGCAGCTCTGGCGTGGGTCGCTCGCATGACCAATCCCGTGGCAATAAAAGGCGGTAAATCTCAAACATTCCGCCCGCCTTAATCGACTGTAGTCGATTAATAATATCTGTGAACATAATAAAAATAAAAATAACATTAAGTAATATATAAAAATAATTGTAGGTTAAGTCTAGGGTGGTTAGTAAGCGTACGATCAAACGTAGAGGCTTACTGGGCAATTTTGGTAAGAGCCTGATGCTCTGTCCAAGGAAAATTCCTGGGTCGAAAACCCAACAGTTAAATAATGATACAGCCAGGGTCTGAAGTTGAGTTACTTCAAGTGGCTGTATGCTTGAGGTCGTTATTGGGGCCTGAACCTGGAGTGGTTCAGGTGGCTTTATTTTTGAGAGTATAGCCGGTGCCTGAAGCTGGATTAGTTCAGGTGGCTGTACTTTTGTCATGGTAGCCAGCGTCTGGACTTTAATTAGTTTAATTGTCGCAGGTGGCTGAGTTTGAAGACACGTTGCCGGTGTCTGGATTTTGGAGTGTGTAACCGAAGCCTGGACTAAGTGTGTCGCAGGGGGCTGAATTTTGAAAGGTGTAGCCGAAGCCTGAACTCTAAGTAATTCAGGTGGCTGTTTCTCGAAAGCGACAGCCGGTGCCTGAGCCAGGACAGCCGCAGGTGGCTTGCTCTTGGAGAGGTTCGTTGGACCCTGGACTTGAGATGTCTCAGGTGATTCCATTTTGAAAGGGGTCGCCGGAGCCCGAACTTGAGGTGGTGCAGGTGGCTGTGCCTTAATCAAGGACTTGAATTCGTAGATTGGTGCCGGAGTCTGAACATGGATTATATCAGCAGGCTGGACTTCGAAATGAATAGCCGAGGCCTGGACTTGAGGTGTCGCAGGTGGCTGAATCTTGAAATGAATAGCCGAGCCCTGGACTTGAGGTGTCGCAGGTGGCTGAACTTTGAAATGAATAGCCGAGGCCTGGACTTGAGGTGTCGCAGGTGGCTGAATCTTGAAATGAATAGCCGAGGCCTGGACTTGAGGTGTCGCAGGTGGCTGAACTTTGAAATGATTAGCCAGGTCCTGAAGCTCAAGTGGTTCAGGTGGCTCGTTCTCAATGGGTGATTTGAAAACCTGGACTAAGGGAGTCACAGGTGGCTCAATTTTAAGAAATTGGACGTAGTCACACCACACGTCATCAAAGGTGTCCTGCGTATGGTAGAACATGTCTTTGACGAAGTAGTCGTGGCCACGGTCTACATCCCGGCAGTTTCTTAAACTTTGATCATTTTGGATAAACTCTTGCCAGAGTTGTTCGAGACGCAGGATGCGCTTCTCTGCTAACTCGTGAATCATCAAGGCTCCTTTTTGCTTAAATATTTCGAAATGAGTGACGATTCGATTTCGGATTATAGCTTGCCTGCTAAGGATTTGCGCAAATGAATTTGGTTTTTTCATTTTGCAAGTTAGGGCGGTATTTGAAATAATAAATCAATAGGTAAGTTAAAACTATCTTTTGGCTTGGGAAGATTTACAATTATTTTTATATATTACTTAATATTATTTTTATTTTTATTATGTTCACAGATATTATTAATCGACTACAGTCGATTAAGGCGGGCGGAATGTTTGAGATTTACCGCCTTTTATTGCCACGGGATTGGTCATGCGAGCGACCCACGCCAGAGCTGCCCAGAGTGACCAGTTTCCGCCCTCACCAGTCTTGCTGCGACCGTGATGCCGCGACCACGCATCACGGGACTCAGCGCCGTCGTCGTAGATCGACCGCTTATCTACGACGATTCCACCTAGTTTCCCAGAGGTTGAGAGACTCCCGGCCAAAACGGCGAGCTCTCTCTCCTCACTTGTACATAGTCATTTAATAATAGTTCAATAAATAGTTTAAGTGCAGCATAAAAACTATAAGTGTTGTGCTTTACGAATAACCTCGCTTTTCACCTTTCCCGCTCCCTCGTGATCGCGTTAAACATCCTTAACCTTAAGCGCATCCTCCGCGTTTCCCCAAACAGCGCCAAATTCAAATTCTAACCGCGCTAGCTGTTACATTGTTGACAGTGAAAATTTTCTTTTCATGTTCAAGAGTATTGTAGACAGTGATTTTTTTTTTTTGGATGTTGAAAAGAATTGTAGACAGTGAAAAATTTCTTTTCATGTTCAAGAGTATTGTAGGCAGTGATTATTATTTTTTTTTTTTGTTGTTGAAGAGAAAGGAGTGAAATTTTTTTTTGTTCTTGTGTTCTCATGAGAAATGACAGAGAAGATGGAATACCAAAAATATGTAGATAGTATGAGAAGACTAGTTACAAATTCACGTGACATTAGGAAAAGGTTGAACGAAATAAAATCAATGAGCCAAGATCAAGTGAAGGAAGAACTGGTAAAAGGGAAAGCAAGTACAACAGGCTCCTTCGAGACTGTCTGTGAAAGATTATTACGAATTGAGTTAATCCAAGAAGGAAAGAGGTTGGACGTTCCGTGGATACCATCGGCAGACAACGAAGGAATGGATCCGAAGGAACAACCAGCAAAAGAATACGTGCTAGACACGAGAACAAACAAACAGAGAAAACCCAGACAAACGTGTCAAAAACCGGGAATGAGAGAAGTGACAGATGATAGCGTAAGTGAATATCAGACAGATAGAGACGAGAATGATTCGCAAGATAGAGAGAAAAATCAACTGGGGAGAGATTTGGTAAACATTGACAGGAAAATGAATGTGGTGAAGACACAGAAACAGTCAAAAGAGAATGAAACACCTAACAATAAAGAGCGGGAATCAAAGACAAGTTATTCATTTCCAGAACGATGACACAAGGAAGAAAATGAATGAAACGAGGTTGAGAAAAACCATAATTCGACCACCTCTGGAAATGAAAAACTTGTTTATGTCTCCTTCACACGGTTTGCACTCGGTATGGAAAAACAAGCAATTATGCTTACGTTTGAATATGCGGATGGTTCGTGGAAAAGTGGTTCGAGTGGCATACGGCACCAGTTCACGATGGAGAGAGCGGTGAAACCCTAATTGCAGAATGTGCAGCGGTGAAGGAAACGTCAGAAGAAAAACGGTCGACTGAAATGGTGGTGGAGATACTGAAAGAATGCGCAGGTCTGGTCAAAATCACGGAGGAGGAGAAAAAACAGATTGAAGATCTAACAAAGAAAATTTTTCCACCACCGGAAGAATTTCAAGGTTTCACTTCTCTCACGCAGCATCGGATAGAACTGACCGAAGGAGCAGTGCCGGTACGTCATGCATCGAAGAATGTCACTGGCTATGGAAGAGGTGGCTCTTAGAGAAGTAGACAAGATGTTAGAGACAGGAATCATCCAACCATCGAATAGTGAGTGAAGAAGTGCACCAGTAATCATAAAGAAGGGTGATGGAGATTACAGGTTTTGCATAGATTACAGAGATGTAAATAAGGTATCTCGCATGGACGCGTATGTCTTACCCAGTGTAGACACGGTGTTAGACAAATTGCGGAAAGCCAGGTATGTATGTAAGATAGACTTAAAACAGGCGTACTTCCAAATTCCCATGGATCCTGCGAGTCGCAAGTATACAGCCTTTGCAGTTCTAGGAAAAGGATTTTTCGAATTTTTGCGAATGCCTTTTGGTCTTTCAAATGCCCCAAGAACTTTCCAAACACTGATAGACGCATTATTTGGCCTGGATGTAGAACCAAATGTGTTTGCCTACTTAGATGATATAATCGTCACTGTCCTCACATTTATGGAGTTACTGCATTGGGTAGAGTTTGTATTAAGGAGATTGACAGAATCTGGCTTGGTGGTAAATGCAAATAAATGTGAGTTTTGTTGCTCGCGAGTGAAATTTCTCGGTTATTTGCTGCATGTGGATGGGTTGAGACATGATCAAGAAAAGATAGAACCTATTCTGAGGACTCCCACGCCAAAAGGGATAAAAGGTCGGAGAAGTTTCCTCGGCGTCATTAATTGGTACGGCTGATTCATAGAACATGAGTCAGAGATCAAAATTCCACTGACCAGACTGACATTAAAGAAATTTCCTTAGAAGTGAGGAACTGAAGAGCAGGAAACTTTTGACACTCTGAAGAAGGCACTCACAGAAGCTCCAGTGTAAGTGAGATCAGATTTCACGCTATTATTCACGGTCCAAACCGATGCCACTAGAGATTCAATTGGAGTGGTTTTAACCCAAGACTTTGAAGATGGTGAATATCCTATTTGTTTTGCCAGCTGCATGACATCACACAAACTGTTGGATGAGCTCGTGGCCGAAGAGTGTTTGATCCCCCCTCCCACCCTTGGAGAAGCGCCAGGCCCCCGAGGGTGAAGAGACCCCGGTACAGGTGGTGATTGCCCCACCAAGTGACCTGACAATGGACCTTGGCACCCTCTCCCTGGACGAGAGCAGGGAGGCTTCTTCGTTTAATAAGGTCCTGCATGGGGAGGAAGTTCATTTCTTGCAGGTGGAGGATCAGGGACGGTGGCAGGTGATCGATGAAGTGGTCACCGAAACCGATGAGGGTTTCGACCCATTGGCCGAGAGCAAGCGCGCAACAAAAGGGGGGGGGCAGAGGTGTCAGGACACCCCTGGGCTTGCAGACGACACCCTCTACAGTTTCTTAGGGGTGTCCACGGAATTTGAAATCTCAAGCTTTAAACCTCCAAAACCCTGGGCGCCCGAGTTAACCAAAAAAACTAATCAGCTATCCCTCAAGCTCTGAATCCCCGAATACCCTGGGCGCCCGATTTCAACAAAAAAAAAAAAAAAAAAAAATCAGCTGTCCCCTAGGCTCTGAACCCTCAAATACCCTGGGCACCCGAGTTCAACAAAACAATAATCAGCTATCCCCCAAGCTCTAAACCACTAAATACCCTGGTCGCCCGAGGTCAACGAAAAAACTGATCGACTATCCCCCAAGCTCTAAACCCCCCAAAACCATGGACATCGAGTTCAATAAAAAAAACTGATCAGCTATCCCCCAAGCTCTAAACCCCCAAAACCCTGCACGATGGGCACCCGAGGTCAACGAAAAAACTGATCGGCTATCCCCGAAGCTCTAAACCTCCTAAAACTCTGGTTACCAGTTTAAGGTATCGGCTCCGCTGCAATTATTATCATTCGCTATCTCCGCTGGCACGCCGCTTAAGTTATTCTCCGGGTGGCTTTTAAATTTTCTTATGCCCTCCATACTCCCGTGATTATGGCTTCTCAGGACTTCTCACGTGCCTTACTGCCCCACCATTGTTGTTTTTTGTTCGTTCGTTTGTTTGTTTGTTTGAATAACTTTGAACGTATGCAAATTCGCACTGCTCTGATCAGGCGCGCAACAACGAGGGGGGGGGGGGGGCGGAGGTGTCAGGACACCCCCTGGGCTAGTAGACGACACCCTCTACAGTTTCTTGGGGGTGTCCACGGAATTTGAAATCTCAAGCCTTAAACCTCCAAAACCCTGGGCGCCCGAGTTAACCAAAAAAACTAATCAGCTATCCCTCAAGCTCTGAATCCCCGAATACCCTGGGCACCCGATTTCAACAAAAAAAAAAAAAAAAAAAAAAAATCAACTATCCCCTAGGCTCTAACCCTCAAATACCCTGGGCACCCGAGTTCAACAAAAAAACTAATCAGCTATCCCCAAAGCTCTAAACCCCCAAATACCCTGGGCAACCGAGTTCAACAAAACAATAATCAGCTATCCCCCAAGCTCTAAACCACTAAATACCCTGGTCGCCCGAGTTCAACAAAAAAACTGATCGGCTATCCCCCAAGCTCTAAACCCCCAAAACCCTGGGCGCCCGAGGTCAACGAAAAATCTGATCGGCTATCCCCCAAGCTCTAAACCCCCCAAAACCATGGACATCAAGTTCAATAAAGAAAACTGATCAGCTATCCCCCAAGCTCTAAACCCCCAAAACCCTGCACGATGGGCACCCGAGGTCAACGAAAAAACTGATCGGCTATCCCCCAAGCTCTAAACCTCCTAAAACTCTCGTTACCGAGTGGAATAATTTTAGAAGTTAAGCGTACTTTATATAATTGAATATCAAGTACATAAAAAGTGTTTTTTTTTTTTTTTTTTTTGTTCCGTATTAAGGTTGTGGATTTTATTTTCTAGTTAGAAAAAAAAATTTGTTAATTTGATAATTTTTTTTGTTGCAACAAAAAAAATTTCGTACAATTGAACTCGGGTGCCCAGGGATTCTGGGGGGTTTGGAGCTTGGGGTATAGCTGATCAGTTTTTTTTATTGAACACGGGCGCCCTGAGTATTTGGCGATTCAGAGCCTGGGGGAAAGCCAATAAGTTTTTTTGCTGAACTCGGACGCCCAGGGTTTTGGGGGTTTAGAGCTTGGGGGATAACTGATCAGTTTTTTTGTTTAACTCGGGTGCCCTGGCTATTTGGGGATTCAGAGCTTCACTGAAAAGGTTAAAGTAGAATCAGTTGCGTTCTTGGCCGCAAGTCGCGCCGCTGTCTTAAGGAAGGACTGATTTGTCTCCGCGAAACGACTGACTGCCTGCTGGAGGAGACTGAGTTGCATCCGTATGAATTGCCGGTTTCACGCAAGGTTTCACGCACGCAACTCAGTCTTTTCCAGCAAGCAGTCAGTCGTTTCTCAGAGAGAATCAGTTCTTCCTAAGATACTGTCGCGACTTGTTGCGAACAACTTGGCGTGTTGGGGAAAAGCCGATAAGTTTTTTTGCTGAACTCGGATGCCCAGGGTTTTGGGGGTTTAGAGCTTGGGGGATAGCTGATTATTGTTTTGTTGAACTCGGTCGCCCAGGGTATTTGAGGATTCAGAGCTTGGGAGATAACTGATTAGTTTTTTTGTTGAACTCAGGCGCCCAGGGCGCTTAGGCATATTGAGTTTTAAGGCTTGATTTAGGATTGTACAATTTCGTTGACACCCCCTGAAAATACTAGGGGGTGCCAGGAAAAAAATTTCAGGACACTCCCTAGCTTACATGGGTTGTTGCGCCCCTGGCCGAGAGTACTTTTCTATCCATGTAACACCCTTGCATGTTCGAAAGTAATGCAAAAAATTTGTTTAATATGTTTTGTTTAATAGTTTCACCTTTGATTTTCAATACATTAAGCAATTGTCATTCTTATAATAGGGTTGGCAACCGGTACTTTAAAAATATATTTTTAATAAAGTACTCGATTTTTAATGAATTTTAACATTTTTTTTTAGAATTTTTAAATCAAAATTGAGCAAGAAGAAAATTAAGAAAAGTTTTTAAAACTACGGGTTGATGACGTCATTGACCTGAAATTCCATTAAAAGTATATCTATATGTATTGAAATTAAAAAAAATTTAAATACTTGTAGTTCCTTTAATTTCATTTTTTTTTTTTAAAAGAAAAAATACGTGTCGATTATTTTTCGATATTTTAACTAAATAAGCAAAAAAATATTATAAATTTCAAAAAGTTGCCAACCCTATAAAGGTCCTGAGCCTGCAATGATATACAAATCTAGATTTTTCTTAGAATTCAAGAAAATTACTTTAACTTTCAAAATACTGATATGATTTAACGGTAATTTTCCATAACAAGATCACTTTTGCTCAGTTTCAAAGTTGGGAAATATGTTTCTTTGACTTTTTCCGACATAGCTGTTAGGGGCAGTGGAGAAAAAAAACTCTTACGAAAAGAAAAGCAAAAGAGTTGACCAATCTACGGTTTTACTCCTCACCTAGTGTTCTTTTTTTTCGTACCTTAAATAAAAGTTTTACTTCAAAAGCCACTGCTCATTTTGCCAACTTTTTCAGTTGAAATTTTTTTTTTTTATCAGTTTCATCTTATTATGGCAAAAGTAGGTGATTGGGATTATTTCAAACTCTTTTAACTTGTTTAATGATCATTGGAGCAAGAAAGACTTTCTATCCAAAGTAGACGGTCAAATTCAGGTTTATACACCAAATTCTAAAACTTTGCTAATAGGTTGGCTCGCATGGGTCGCCACCTAGTGGTGCTCGTAGAAACTCTACCAATGCTCGTTATTTATTGAAGCCAACTTTTATTGGTTTCTACAGGAAGTCTTGAGTGCGAAGGGGCTAGGCCAGACATCTAGTGCATAGGACGGCAAATTTTACCTTATAAAGATTTTCCTAGAAAGTTTTGAATCTAAAAGGGCCAGAATGGAGACCTGGCGCAACTGCATAGGATAGCGATTTTTCGCGCGCAGCGCCCGATTAGATGATTTTATTTTTTACTCTTCATTACTCTTGCCCTATTGAATGAATAATTTTGAAAATTTTACAGAACATTGTTAAAAGACTCAAGTTTCATTCAGTATTAGTTATATGTTTAAAAAATATTTTGAAAAACTTATGAAAATTACCGAAACATAACTTTTTTTCAATTGACAAAACTCTGTGACAAAAGTTTAAAAACGTCAACTTTTTAGATCTCACTTTAGAAACTAAGACCTCAAGATATTGTGTACAAATTTTTAGATCAAAACATGCAGTAGAAAAAAGGTAGAACATTTCTTGTTCAGACGAGCATGGAATTTCACCACTTCACGCTTGTTTTTCTTTGTCGTACTTTCAAAATGGTCGGAAAGGTATTAAAAAAAAATCTTAAAATCTTCTTTTCGCGGAAACCCTTAATTCCTTATAATCCTTTTGACGATCTCTTTATTTTTGAATGAGTGACAAATGATCAAAGAAAAAAATTGCTTGATTTCCATGAGACTCTGGATTAAATTATTTTGAAGAAACTTCAATTTTTGAAAAAACTAAATCGAACAAAAAAAAGCAAAAAATTCAATAAAATTACTTTGATATTGATTATAAATTTAATTATAAGAATACAATGAAAAAACTTCAATTCTTCTTTATTAGAGTACCCAAGTTTGACACAAATGAAAATAAAATATTCTAGTTAATATAGCGAAATCTTCTAGTCAGTTATTTCGACTATTACTTTTTTTCAAACTATCAGCTTGTAAAAAATCAAGCTGATTAAAATTTGGCTAGTTTAGAATTTAAAGGTTAAAATACTTACCTCTAGATCTTAGTACCCCTGCAGACATTATTGCCGTTATCGGTATGCACTTACATTTATGATACTGCCTTTCAAGAGTAAAAAGCACAGTTTTTAAAAGTTTAAGTAAAATACTACTCCACAATTGCTGTTTATATTCATACTGTAAAAGTCATATAAATTAAAAACATTAGCTTTTACACAAAACATTTTGATTACATATATTTCATATATTTTTATATTTTTTGGTGGTTATATGTTGTCTGGGGCATCGATTAATTATTATTCTAGAGTTATGTTATATTGTTATGGTTGTAATGATTAAGTTAGTTTAAAACTGAAACATATCAAAGATTTTTGAAATAGTTAAAATTTATCAGTGGCGATAAATAAAATAAAAAATAAGCATACTAAACGTTAAAAAAAAAAAAAAAAAAGCACGCATCTTGGGACGCATGGAAAAAGCGAGGCTCTTGATCTCGTGTCAGGCCTATATCATTTTTATATTCAACTCGTGAAATTTAAAATTCAAAACCGATAGACAGTTACAAAGAAAATTTGGAGTTTTGGGGGAGCATTTCAAGTCTAATGCTAAAAACAATTTATTAAGTTAGAATCGATCGCATGAAAAAATTTATAACCTTTATGACATAATATATGATATATATTACCTCTACGAGTCTACTTTAGTATATTACATCAATTAGTATCGAATATCGATCTATCGATATCAAATTATTTCCGCAGCGTTGCAAGTTCATGACGACTTTTTAGTTCTTTGAGTAATCTTTCTAGTGAAATTTTACTTTACTTGGTTTTGTTTTTGTTATTATTTTAATCTCAAGTAAATAAGTTAGTTATGTTCAAAAAAAAAAAAAAATTTAAGAATAAATGACCAATTCTTACCACTTAAACTTATGAAGTTTTTTAGTTGTTAAAAAAAGGTGTTTATGTACAAATGTGAAGTGAAAAAATAATTCTGTGATTTAAAGTTAAAGATAATTTTTAGATAATTGCATATGAAGACTCCGCTGACTCAAAGTCTTAACTTGGTCTTGGTGCCTAATAGTGTGTAATCTGTGTTTTTGATAAAAAAGCTAATTGGGTCACTTTAGGAGCAGGAGCAAAAAAAAAAGTATCCGGCTATGTGCAAAAGAGTATTTACATCAAGCAAGAATCCTGTGACAAGATATTTTCAAGATATAAATGTTTATGTGTTTGTGTGTTACATTTTATTAATCAAAATCTGTTCAGAACTTGCGAGGGAGTGAATCCCTCGTAAATTATTTTTCTTACCTGGCAGTGTCAAGTCACCTGGGAAACAGATAAAAAATTAAGTTGTTTTGTTTACTTTTCCCAGGTGATAACCATGCCGCGTTGACTCGCAGCAGCAGCCGACCACGTGGCGACGGTCGCCGGCGACACACACACACACACACGCGCACACACACACGCACGCACACACACACACACACACACACACACGCACACACACACACACACACGCGCACGCGCACGCGCACACGCACACACACACATGCGCACGCACACACACGCACACACACACACACACACACACGCGCGCGCGCGCGCGCGCACACACACACACACACGCACACACACACACACGCGCGCGCGCGCACAAAACACAGGAGTCCCAATTCTCCGTCTGGGAGTCTCCGGCGACGGAGGAGGTGCGTGGCGCGTTCGGGAGACGACGCAACGACGTTTACAGGCGCGTGCGCACACACTCACTACAGTAGATTCGGGCGTGAGTGTGGCTTTATTTTTTTGGTGTTTTTGGTGTGTAGCGCGGACTACGTGTGCGTGTAGGGAAAAGAGAGAGAGAGAGAGAGAATATGTGCGCGAAGAATGAAGTGAGGACTGTTAATGCCTCGTGTGCGTTACTTTTATTTTATTTTTTTTGTATTTTCGCGCGTGGTATAGGTGGCGTGGCGATCGCCACCGGAAATATTGTAGACGGGAGTGTGATTGGATATTGTGGCGTGAATGTATTTGATTGGTGGACATATTATTGTTCCTCAAGTGTGAATGAAACTTGATGGAATAAATTAGTGTTGATTGGCTGAGTGTTGGGAAGGGATGATGAGGAAGGAAGTTGAGTCAGAGAGACGCGGGGAAGCGTCACTCTGTTCTCAGTAGCCGAAGTAGAAGGTTGTGTTTTTTTCGAGAGAGTAATTTTCTTTGTTCTAAGTTTTTCTAATTTGTAGACTTTTTCAAAGTTTTCTTTTTCATAGTAGTTTTTTTTTGAGTTTGTAGACATTTTTTTTTGTTTTATTACAGCTAGGTGGTAGAGGATTATCAAGAAAACTTGCAGACAAAATGGCTGCATTTTTTTGTAAGTACCACACATCCTTAAAGTAATTTAAAACTATAATACTTTTTAGCAGCGGCGCAACAACTCCTTCTAGATGGGGGGTGTCCTGAGGTCCCTCCCTGAGTCCCTCCCCCCTCTCCCTCAATGAAACTGACGTCAAAAAAAAAAAAAAAAAAATGTGAGTTTAATAAATAGACTGGTTAATCATCCCCCAAGCCCTTAACCCCAAAATACCCTGGGCGCTCGAGGTCAACGGAAAAACTGATCAACTATCCCCCAAGCTTCAAACCCCCAAATACCCTGGGTGCCCGAGTTCAACAAAAAAACTGGTCAGCTATCCCCCAAGCTCTAAACCCCCTAAATACCCTGGGCGCCCGAGTTCAACAAAAAAACTGGTTAGCTATCCCCTAAGGGGGAACTCGGGCGCCCATGGTATTTGGGGGTTTAGAGCTTGGAGGATAGCCCACAAGTCTTTTTGTTGAACTCGGACGCCCAAAGTATTTGGGGGTTTAGAGCTTGGAGGATAGCCCACCAGTCTTTTTGTTGAGCTCGGACGCCCAAAGTATTTGGGGGTTTAAAGCTTGGGGGATGGCTGACCGGTTTTTCCGTTGACCTTGGGCGCCCAGGGTAGTTAGGGGTTTATAGCTTGGGGAATAGCTGACCAGTTTTTTTGTTGAACTTGGGCGCCCAGAGTCTTGGACACCCCTAAGTAATTGTAAAAAGTGTCCTCTACTCGCTTAGGGGGTGTCAGGACACCTCCCCCCCCCCCACCCCCGTTGTTGCGCGCCTGCTTTTTAGTAATACTGAAAAATTTTGACGGTAACATACAAAACCAATTTTTATCTTTCTTTTACATCTTGCCAATGATTTTCCATACAATTTTCAATAGATTCTAATACAGGAATATTATTTGATGGATCAGTTTTATCTATATTTAAAGAATCATACTCAACATTGCATTCTTCGATCCATTCAGTATCTTCTGCTCCTGTTTCTTGATTTTTTATTATAATCATTAATTCGCGTGCGCGTTGAGCTGCAATTTTAACGGGTGGAATTTTGGTAGCACGAGCCGATGTTTTTTTGTGCGTTTCTTTAATATGCTTGTTAGAAGACGTGCAATTCATTTTGGTGCGATTAAATCTTGAGAAAGAAAAAGAAAAGAAAAAAATTGTATGCATGTGCAATTTTACTTAGTTTTAAATTTTCATCAACAAGATTCATATAAGTGTCACATCCGTATGCAACTTCTTTCGCTTTTATTGTAAATAAAGGTGTAGGGAGCATACTGGGGTGAACTTCCCCAGATCGTTAATTTTTTACTGCCCCGTTGTGGAGTTTTCCTTTTCTTTTCGGTGGGGGGCCGCCCACGCGAAAACCGAGACCTGCGCAACTTTTCGGAAGGTACATCAAACATATATAAGGACCGTGGATAGCCCAGTAGGGAGCCGAGAGTAGCCAGTCGAGCGTAAGCAGTCGAGCTTAGACTAGTATAGGGACACCAGGAAGAGTGTCGTCAGTTCGAGAATTAGTTAGAGTCCGCAGTTCATGTCAGCCGTTCTGACACTTGTATTTTTGAAATTGTAACAGTGCTTGGGGTTTAGTGTTTCTTTAATTAAATGTCATTCGTGTAATTTTTGACTTTCATTTCAAATACCCGTTCTGTTAAGTTAAAAATCACGAAATACTCTACTTCTCCGGAGCCTGGTCGACGTTGGACTTATAGTCAACAGCTGGAGTGGCAGAAACAAAGTAAGTACAACTCTCCGCTCACTGGACGGTCGTAGTAAAGATAATTGCAGGGCCACTCGGTGGCAACGGGTTAGACCTAGGCCTCTCGTAGGTTTCGGTTTAAATAGTTTAAAGGTTTAATTTACCTTTAGCAAGTTGGGGGTTCGTCAAAAACTTGCGATTATCGATGCTACTGATATGTCTACTAATAGTATTAATAAAAATTCTGCTTATAATGAAGCTCAAATAATTTTGTTTAATCAAGCTAATCAATTACATCCGGATAAATTTAAAAATATTGATGATTTTGAGTTAGAAGATATATTAGATCTTTTCGTGGATCGATATCAAAACTTAGTTGGTTGGAATTTACCGCAAAGTACATTTAATATCAAATCGTTATGAAAAATTTTTGACAGATACGTCAGTAAAACTAAAATTGAATTAGTGTCACGGGACCCGGAATTTGTAAAAATATTGTTAGATTTTTTTTATAACCACATAAATCCGGATACTATAATTGAATATATGATAGAAGAATGTCCGCTTGAAATTAAAGAAATAAATAATTATCAACCGGAAGAAACTCTTGACTTAATCAATGAATTGAATTTAACCGAAGATAGGGAAAATCAAAATTACGAAAATATAAAAATTATACAGGAAGAAGAAGAAAAATTAAAAAACGATAAATATTACGAAACGCTAAGTAATTTTGATAATCAAAAACCGGAAGAAAATTCAAAAATAAATAAGGTCCCAAGTGATAATACGTTTCAATTATTTAGTCCAACAATTGATGATTTAGCTTCGAATTCATTATTTACTAATTTAAATAAAAATAAAAAAGAAAGTGTCAGTGACAACTTTAAAAGTATTCAAGAAAAATTAGACGAAAATAAAAAATTCTTATCAGCTTTTCCTAAAATAAATCAAGAAACACCGAAATTGGGAAAAAATTCCTTTTTCGCATCGACAAAAAATAGATTCTCAAATACAGTACCTACATCAGTAAACATGTTTAATTCATCTATGGGTGTGGTAAAAAATATATCGATTAAAGATGCAATTTCGTTAATTCCAGTTTATAGTGGTCAAAATATAAGTCTATTCTCATTTTTTGAAGGTTGTAGAAGTGCTAAGGAAATTATTCCAGCTGATTGTGAGTGTGAATTAGCTAAATTAATTAAATTCAGGTTAACAGGAGAAGCAGCTAAAAGTGTAGAAGGAAAAAATTTTAATTCTCTAACTGAATTAGAAAAATACTTTGAAGGATTATTTGGGTTCACAAAAACGTTATTGCATTTAAATGGCAAGCTAGCAAACATTAAACAGCAGCGTGGCGAAAATGTGTTAAGATACTCAAATCGTGTTAGAGCTGTCGCGCAAGAAATAAAAGCTGCGGCTAAAAAAGAAGATCGATATAATACCGCATATGCGCAAACACTCGAAAAAGATTTGATAACGTGTTTTTTAAGAGGGCTTAAATGGGTAATAAAAGCTAGAATGGTCACGAATATAGATAGTGGCATAGACGAAGCAATAAGAGAAGCTATTGCTATAGAAAGAGAATATAATTATTATGAGCAGGAAGAACTAAATGAAACTAAACCGACAGTGGAGTGTAAAGAGGTGGTTCCGGCCTCAGTAAAATTAATTGATAGTGAGCCTCAGTTAAAATGTCAAATTTGTAAGAAAAATGGTCATACAGCGGAGACTTGTTTTCAAAGATATAAAAGAGAAAATTTTAATTATAATCAAACTACAAATAATCAAAGAGACAATCGCTTTAATAATTTTTCTCGTGAAAACAGAAATTTTAAATTTAACAAAAATAATCAGTCGATCAATAGTTCGTCACAATTTAATGAACCTAGGAATTTTAGAAATAATCAATATCGTCAGAATCAGCAGGGTTATCAGAACTCAAGTTCGCGAAGAGACGATTTATACTTAGAAAGACAGCAAAAAACATACCCCAATAATGGGCGTCCCTTAATGTGTGCTTATTGTAAAGGCATTGGTCATACAATCCAGTGGTGTTATAAAAGATCAGCTAATAATAATAGGATACTGCAGGAAAACGCACAACGTCTCCAGAAATCGGGTGCGATCGAGGAGACTGCAGACGCAACGCGCCCACTAAAGGAAAATTGAATTCAATTTATATTAAGCCTGTAAATCTTACGTATAATGATGAGACTCCCACTATTTTATTAATAAATCTACTTAATGATAATAAAATTGACTTTATCTTGGACTCAGGTGCGGGCCCGAATTTAATTAAATTGGATAGTATTCAAAAAAATATCAAAATTGATACTAATATTATTTTAGAATTACGTGGGATTTCAAATGTAAGTACTTATACGCTCGGAAAAGTACGAATTCAATTTTCAAACTTTTCTATTGAATTTCATTTAATTGAAAATTCATTTCCAATTAAGGAAGGAGGACTTCTCGGGGCAGAATTTTTTAGAAGATTTAATGTAAATATTGATTTTAAAAATAAGAGAATCGTTTCAGATCTTTTCAATATACCTTTTATAGGAACGAAAGAAATATTAATTGCAAACTCTTCCACGGATAACTTGTCTCGAAATAAAAAAACCTATGTGGATATTGTAAAAGATAGAGTGTACCTGGCAAAATTGTTAAAAGAAATGAAAAAATGAGAAAGAATAAGTCGAAATTTAAGTTTAATTCCTAAGATTCTAAGAGGACATTGAATTTCAATGCATTTTATGCGCCATTTAAGAGTGCAAACTTAAAAACCATATCATCTGGTAAACTTGCCTTTAAAAATAATTTAAATACAAACTCCGTACCACTTGCAAATTTTAATCAAGATACTATTTCGAGTACGGATTTTGTCTCAAATGAAAATGAAAATTCAAATTTATGCTCCATATCGAATTTAAATGCAATTTCTAGTACGACGTCGGATATAAAAAATGATGAAACTGTAGTTTTGAGTAAAGAGGGAAAATTTAAAAACGTAAAAATGAATGATAAATCTTCAAGTTCTAAAATTATCAAATTAAAAAATGATCTCAATATGGAAAAAACCATTTTATCTAGAACAGTCTGGCCAGACGATTCTGAATTAGATTTTGGGAAATCAGCTGAAACTAAACATCATAAAAACCCTTATTCTTCTTTGGATTCTAGTTGTCATAAAATAAATAAGGCCTGATCCAGGTTCTATTTCTAAAGGCAAGTTAAAAACCAATCATTTTGAAAATAAAAATTTTGAGATATCTACTGATGCATCGAAAGTTGATAATCTTTGCGAATCTGAAATTATTAATAATAATACGAAAGTTAGTGAAGATATGAAAGACGAAAATATTGTTGAAATAAACTTTTTGAAAAATAAAGCTACGAAAAAATGCAATGAACTACAGAATAAAATTGAGTATGAAAACTGTGACCAAATCGATGTGAATAACGTGTATGAAACGAAACTGTCGTCAAAATATAGAAGTTGGGAAAAAAACAGACAAATAAACCGTGGGCATGACACGATCAATAAAAAAAGCGAGTGGCAGCTAAAGAAGGGTGCCTGTTTTGACAAAGGGGGAAGCTTGGTAATAAAAGAATTCGAAGACGATGAATTGCTTGAATTAATAAAGAAAGTGGTGCAGCTCATAAAAAGTAACGAGCGAAATAAAAAACTGTTAGGGGAAAAAATACTTGAGGTAAAATTAGTTATAATAAAAAGGCCATTACTAAAAAATTTCGCGGAGAAATGGGATTCCCTTAATCTTAATATAATTAACTTAATTGACAGTCAAGCATCAAACGACCATCCGATAATAAAAGATATGCTTGTGTTATTAGCTAAAATAAAAAGCGTACTGAAGGGGAAGAGTATAATTAACAATCTGTCTATAAAGCAGGTTTTAAAATGCAAACTGAAATTAAAACATTATTGAATTTGAAACACTTATCTCCAGAAGAAAATACTGCAGTGTGCGAATTAGTTGAAGAATTTCAGGATATTTTTTACCTTAAGGGAGATAAACTTTCAGCTATACTTGTGTTGGAATTAATGATACCTACTATTGATGATATTCCAATATCATCTAAACAATACCGATTACCGCCAACACACAGAGAAGAAATTAACCGGCAGGTAGAAGAATTATTGGAAGAGGGGATCATTGAACCTTCAACTTCGCCCTGGTGTAGTCCCTGTTTTTTAGTTCCGAAACCGGAAAATATGCTAGGTCAAAAGCAATATCGTATGGTAATTGATTACAGGGCTCTCAATTCTAAAACTTTATCAGATTCCTATCCTCTTAAAAATATTACTGAGATTCTGGACCAATTAGAAAGTTCTAAATGTTTTTCTGTCTTTGATTCGAAGTCATCATACCACCAAATCAAAATAAATGAGAAGCACCGGTATCAAACAGCTTTTGCTACAGCTAAGGGATTATTTCATTTTACTAGAGCTAGTTTCGGACTTAAAACAATGCCAGCAACATTTTCTAGGGCCTTAGCCATCGCTTTGGCAGGATTAATTGATTCAGTATTATTTTGTTATATTGATGATATTATAATTTATTCAAAAAATTTCAAAGAACATATAGTAAGATTAAGATTACTTTTTGAAAGATTGCGTGCTGCAGTATTTAAATTACAACCAGAAAAATGTGATTTCTTAAAAAAAGAAGTGACTTACTTAGGACACGTTATAACTACGGAAGGACTTAAGCCAAATCCCAAAACGTTAAATGCAGTTAAAAATTTCAAGACTCTCGATACACCAAAACACATTAAAATGTTTTTAGGACTAGCTGGATTTTACCGAAGATTTATTAAAGACTTTTCAAAAACTGCAAAACCTTTAACAAGCTTATTACAAAAAGATGTAGAATTTAAATGGGATAAAGAAACTCAAGAAGCTTTTGAGTGCTTAAAAAACTCACTTTGTGAAGAACCTCTTTTGATTCATTCTGATTTTTCAAAAGAATTTAATTTAACAACAGATGCGAGTGGGTATGCGATTGGTGCCATTTTAAGCCAGGGACCCATCTCGGAGGATAAACCAGTGGCTTATTATTCGCGAGTAATGACACCTGTACAAAGAAGATACGACACTTTTAATAAAGAAGGTTTAGCACTTGTTTACTCCATCAAACCCTTTACACAAAAAATTTAATTTAATTACTGATCATAAAGCATTAGTTTGGATGCAAATACATAAAGAAGCGAACTCTCGAATAACGAGATGGCGAATAGAACTTGCTGAATGTGATTTTACAATTATTTATAAATCAGGAATAAATAATCCAGCAGATGCCTTATCTAGATGTCCTGTAGAAGGTGCTGATAATGAAAAAATTTTAGATGAGGACGATGACTTTTATTTTGTTGAACCAGCAAAGCCATGCGAGCAGGTAAACAAGGAAGAAAGCGATCAATACCTGCCCACCGCTACAGGTAGGCCGGACGCCAAGCATGTGTATGTTATGACGAGAGCTCAGGCGCGCGAGCAGCCGACCGAGTGCGCGAGTGGACGCGAGCGGCAGGCTCGGTGTGCGAGTGGACGCGAGCAGCAGGAGATTACTAAGTGCATGCCTGAATGCGTGCAGCAGGAGCCAATCCAAATTTCTACGCTGCCAGCGAAAAAACGAGGTAGACCACCGAAACAGAAAAATATCATGGAGACGCAGCAAGAAGACGTTGTCGAAAAGAAAAACAAAGACAATGATATTAATTTTTCAATTAATAAATCAATTGATAATTATAGTCCTGAGGCTTTTAATGATGATTTTACATTAAACGAATTATTTAATGAAAAACGTACAGAATCAACGGATTATTTCATTGAGGATCAAACACTTAATGCTTTAATTAATTGCAGAGAAAAGTTATTCATGCGTAAAGACAATTATTTATATTTTATCGATTCTTCAGGAAAACCTTGTGGTGAAGGAGCCAAGCAACTAGAAAAAATTAATAAACTACCACATTTCAAAAATATTGAAGTATGCGAACCACTGGTAGTTAAAGTTGGTGTTAGGTTTCATGTTGCACTTCCTATAAGAGGAGAAACTCCATTAAGCTTATTTTTTATTGATAAAAACTTGGATATTTTATTTTCTAAATTAAAAGACAAACTTTTAGAAATTCAAATTAATTCAATTAGTATGGCTAAATCAGAATATATTGAAAATCTTGAATGGTCTCAAATAGCTAAAAAATTACAAACTTATTTTAATAATTTTTCAACAAAATTAATTATTTGTTTGAATTTAATAAATTATCGAGCTTTGGAAGATCAACAGGATATAATTCGAGAATGTCATGAATCTGCTGTTGAGGGTCATCGAGGTACAGTAAAAACGCTGAAAAAAATCAAGCAACGATTTTATTGGGAAAATTTGAAAGAAGAAATCCAGAGTCTTATCAGAAATTGTTTGGAGCGTCAATTGAAAAAATTAGTAAGAGTGCGTACTCGTCAACCCATGCGTATTTCAGATACTCCAAATTGTCTTGAAAAATGGGCCATGGACATAGTGGGTCCCCTTCCTATAACTAACTCAGGAAATGAATATATTATTACTTTTCAAGATTTATTTTCAAAATTTGCAGTAGCTGAACCGTTACAAACAGCAACCGCTGTAGATGTAGCAAATGCACTCATTAAAAAGGTTATATGCGTGTTTGGTAGCCCAAGAGTAATATTGACGGATCAGGGCAGAAATTTTCTGTCAAGCTTAATGAAAAGAGTTGCTAAACGTTTTAGAATTAAACAGATAAAAACAACAGCATTTCACCCAGAATCAAATGGCTCGCTTTGATCAATGATTGGGACAAGGAGGAAGAAGCCGTTAAAAAAACACAAGACAACTTGGGGGAATCTAATAAACCTAATGCACCTACAGCTGGGAATGTAGAGCGGGAAATTGTAACTTACTATCCCACTAATGCTAAATATTATGTTGAACCAATAGAAATAAATAGAGATATTCCAGTAAATATAACTGCAAACCAAATGTATCCGGATCTAAATCGTACAATTGAACCTATTCCGAAACGTAGAAGACCAGATGAAGGCGATGACGTCTAAGCTTTTAATAACAAGTTTTATATTCTTAATTTAATTTAGTTCAATTAACCAAATCAATTAAGTTAACAAATGCCTTAAATGACCTTCAAGTTGTTTTTACTTAAATTTATATACGCTTCATAAAATCATTATATAATTAATTTCAATTATGTAGGGTTGTTGTGTTAATAATTATGTTAAATAAGAGAGGCAATATTTTTTTTTAGTTATGATAAAATTTTAGCTTATGCACATAAAAATATTATGATTTGATTACTTTTTACAGATGGAACAAGCAAAGAATACTCCTCAAAATTTTTCGTTAGGAACTGGACCTAACTTGAAATCATCAAAAAGTGTATGGAGAGACGTGATTAGAACCTATGAAAGAGTTCATTACGCTGGAACATGTAAAATAGTTTGCAGGAGTTGCTATAAGTATGCTTTAACATATCCGGAAAGAATAGTTCTTTCTATGGTTGTTTTAAGAGTAATGTCGGATTTAATAAATTCCCATTCTGCATTTTATTGCTCAAATTGCAAAAAAATAATATGTTTCAAGCAGTGTAAAATTGACCAAAGAATAAAAAATACGGGCGAATATACTCTAAAAACCAAAGGTAGGATGACTGAAGTACTATCCAAAGGTTTAGAGCACTATGCCCTATCGTTTCCACATGACATGACTGTTAATAAAATTGAAGGACATAATAGATTGCAATGTGAATATGCAGTGCGAGCAGTCTAACTGCACCTGGATATTCAGGGGTGATACGAGAGAATGGTACCAGACTAGATACTCAAAGGCAGGCTTCAAGTATAGAAACTACCAATAAAAATATAAGTACTAATCAAAATGTGAAACAGCCTTCTGTAGATCAAACAGTTACAACGGGAATTGTAACTAACGTCTCATTTTCAAATAGTAAAACTATTTATCCTCATGTACATGTAAATTATGCGCAATCACATAATTATGTAAATCAAAGCCCGTTCGTAACGGATAATTCATGGAGTTATGTGAACACTAATAATGGACCACAGTTGTGTTTTACACCCCGAGATTATACTCTTTTTGACAATTCTCATAATCCAAAACGACCAACATATTCAATGGATTTTGATAAAAGAAATCAGGCAGTGACATTAACTAATAATAATAGTAGCCTTAATTCGGCAATAGACAGTAAAAACTCAAATGTATTGCAAAAAGAAGTCGTTACTGAACCTGAGTCTTCGTTAAACCATCCATTTTTAAAGACTTTGTTGGTAAAAAAACCAGATGTAGTAAACTTAACCAAAGCTTTAGATGCACCACCCGTAGCTTCTTACGAAATCGAAAAACACCCCTTAATACCAAAAATGCGTAATCCTTATGCTGGGAAATCATCTTCATCAAATAATAAAGTTCCTTTAGATTTGTCCGTTAAACTCGAAGAAGTAATTCGACAGAAGTTGCCTGAGTCAGATGAAAAATTTGAAAAACCTAAAAACAATAAATCTAAACCGCGTTCAAAGAATTAAACAATAATAAAATACTCCTTAATGTAGAAATTAAATAATAGTAGTTATAATAAAAAAACACCATAATTAAATGTATGCCAGAATATTAGTAAAGGTTAAAGTCGAATAAACTTTTTTTTAGAGAACGATAAAAGCACTTTCTTTACTGTTGACTATTTGCTTACAGATAAGGATGAATCTCTTATTGATTATTTTATTACTTGGCAAAGCCGCCTCGGAACAAAATTGTATTAACATTACTAAATTGGATACCAATTTGGGCATGCTGTTCGACTACAAAGAGGAATTACGTATTGCAACGGATACGTATACTATTACTACAATAATTAATTTAGATCCATTCTCGAAAGTATTCGATCAATTGTTAGTTGAATCAAGTAAAATCATAGATTCAAAAGCATATAACAGAACAAAAGACTCTGTAACCCTATTACAATTTTCTAATTATTATAAAAAAAAGAATCTAATTCGCAGTCTTCAAAATAAATATAAAGATTTAATTGAACCCTACAATTTTATGACAAAAGATCAAGAAGATTTTGCTAAGGAAATTCTTAATACTTTTAATTTATTTAATAAAGAACATATTCATTTAAGCATGGAAAATAGCCAAAAGAATATTTTTATCATTAACGAGATCTACAAAACAATGATAAGAATAAATGATACTTACGCGAGATTGATTGAATATGTAGAATCACTGAATCAAGAACGTAATAGTACTATAGAAGATATTAAGTTTTTAGATCTAGCAGTGAAGCAAATGATTTTACTTGGTGAAGATTATATTAATGCATTAAACTCATTAAATAATATTCTGGAAAATAAAAAGTTTTCCTTTTATAGATATTTTACGGAAGCATTTAAACGAATCGAATCCAAAACTAATAAAATAGTTTCAGTTAGATTGGAGGCATTCAAAGCGGGAACATTATCAAAGTTAACTGAGTTAAAGATTTATAAAATATCAAACAGTTTGATTTTAAAAATGAAAATACCATTAATCGAAAAAACAGCTTTCCAAGTTTATGAAATTGTTCAAACACCTTTATTTACAAAGAAAAACAATTCTTTTTTTAAAATACATACAGATAATCAGTTTATGGCAGTAGATGAAGTCACGAAAAATCATATTTTTCTGTCGATGTTTGACTGACTTAACAGTAAAATTATTAATAATACACGTCTGTATATGGGTAACAATCCGATCTCTAATCAATCAAGTTTTGAGGCTAATATGTTTTTTTTATGAAGAAAATCATAAATGTTCGGTTAAAACTGAATTAAGTAAAAGTAACTGTTTCATTCACCAAACAACTTACTCAAATGAATGGTTTTTCTCAACAGCAGCTAATCAATATGTGCGTGCGTTATGTAATAAATGTGAAAAGTCATTCACCTTAAAGGGGATGTACATTTTTAGAGTACCAAAAACCTGCAAGAACACGACTAACAACAGCATTTACAGAAATAGTTTTAATCATTATAAACAGAAATATGTTTTCGCGAGTGCAAATATTTATAGTCTAAAAGAACACATAAATAACAGTACTCAGGAATCTAATATGCAAGTAATAATTGAAATAAATAATAAACATGAACATTTATTATTCATAACAATAACCTTAATAATAGTTGTCCTAATCTTATTAGGAGCATTGATTGATCCATATGCTTGGTACAAAAGACGATCACAGAGCAAAAATATTAAAGAAGAGAATATTTATGTCGAAATGACGAATTTAGATCCTAATCTTAGATGCTCTTTCAAAGGCCCGGGTTATGATATACCGAAAAGTTTTGTTGAATTGAATAGAATCAGTTTACCACCACCAACACCTCCTCAAAATGGAGCAATTAAAAAAGAATTAACAACTACCGTTGATTTTGACACTAATTAATACCCAGCGTAATTCGAAAATATTTTCTAATTATTTAAAATCATTACATTAGCAGAATTTCATCTTTTTTTTTAATAAATAATAATAATAATAATAATAATTTATAATTTTTAATAAAAAAAAAAACTAAACTAAAAGAATTAAATAATTAATAAAATAACGGTAATATTATGACTTAAAGTAAACGTAACACTAAATTTTTAATTTAAAAAAAAAATCAATTTTAAAAAATTAAAGCAGTTTTATTTTAATTCACTTTAGATTTAATTTTTTTTGTTTTTCAGGATTGAAGTACGGGTTAAAAATGTTAGTACCACTTAAAATTATGGGAATGAATGCGACGCAAGCGGAAATTGAATTACTAGATGCGCTGAGAAATTATAATATGATAAAATTCAATATGGTTTTAGATAATTGCTGCTGTTTAAGAGGGTTGGACTTAGAGTTAGTCTGGAGGAAGGCTATTGAAGTAAATAATTCATTAGCAGTGATTAAATTAATTTCGATCATTCAGAAAATGTTAGATTGTGATTCAGTAGCTGACGTTGTTGTTTCTACAATTGAATTGAACTCTGAAGAATATTTAAGAGAATTCTTATCAATTGACATTAATATTAATTTAGTTGACTCACATGGTACATCGCCATTACAAGCTGCAATGGAATCGGGTAATCTAATTCTATTTGACATATTATTAAATTGTGGTGCAGATATTGAGTTCCGAAATAGTGACGGAGAAACACCGTTGATGACAGCCATTCGTTACAGTGCATGGAGAAATTCCAACGTTTTACTTGAATTAGGTGCGGATATTCATGTAAAGAATGAGAGAGGTTAAAACTGTATATTTCTTGCGATTTTTGCAAGAGTAGAAATACTCGAAAAATTAATAACATTAGGATGCGATGTAAACTACGTAAGCAATAGGTGTGAAACACCATTGCTTTTTGCATGTAAACAAATAGATAAGCCACATCATGCAATTCTTTTATTGGAAGAAGGTGCAGATGTGCAATTTGCAGATAATAGCGGAAACACTCCACTACATAAGGCTGCTAAAGGCAGGCACGAGGGTCTGATTGAAGCCCTAATAGTAGCAGGTGCAGAAATAGATAAGGTGAATTGCGAGGATGAAACACCATTAATAGTAGCGGCAAAAGCTGGAAAACGAAGTATAGTAGAAATGTTAATTAGATTTAATGCAAATATAAACTATATCGATAAATACAAAAGAAATGCGTTATTATATTCATATGAATCGTCGTTTGCTGGAGCAACCAAAGTTTTATTAAAAAATGGAGCTGATTTATTTTATTGGCCGTACGAGGATCCATTTTTGCACACTGAAAAAATACATTTTTCGCAAAATTATAAAATTGGTAAATTTTTGTGTCATCCAAATAACAGAAGTCATTATGTTAAAATACATTTACCTAATTTGCTATATAATAATTATCACCTTTTTACTATATTGGATGAATTAGAAAAAATGAAAAATGAACATTTTTGGATGGGATTAACCGTTTTCGATGTATATACTAAACCATACATTAAATTAATAAACTTTTTCAGAAAAGGAAATCATAATAAATCAGCTATTATTCAAAAAATTAAACAATTTAATCTTCATAAAGACAGGTTTCTATATAAACTTAAAAAAGCTAGAGGCGCGTATGAACTAAGAGAAAACCAATTAAGTATAATAAAATTAGGATCAGAAGAAACTTATTTTAAATACTTAGACGAGCAAACCTTAGAAAAAATAGCAATTATGGCAATTACGGATACAATATTCCCACAATAAATCTTATTTTAATAAATTAAATTAAAAAAAAAAAAAAAAAGAAAACACTCTGATTAGCTTGATATTTTGTTCTTTTACTAAAAAAAAAAAAATTAAAATTATAATAAATAAAAATTATTTTTCTTTTTTTTTTTTTTTTTTTTTTTTTCGGAGATAAAAAGTACTTAAACAAACCAAAAATTAAAAAAAAAAAAAAAACTATGAATATAAAACAAATACAAATCATATACACATATACATACAAACTGACATCTAGTCACTTGCATTACACAAAATAATTACACAACATAAACAAAATGCAAGACTATACTGCTGAAGAATTGGGTAGTTTCCATGAAAACACTTTAATAGCAATTCTTGGTGACGTCATTGAATATAAAGATCACGCAGCACTCGTTCGTTGTATAAAATATGGGAAAAAAATCAATAGAATAAACTTAGCGGCACTGTGGCTGGTAGCCACCATGGAAAAAAACAGATTAGCATTACAAGAAATCTTAATACTAATTCCTCAAACAATAGTTACTATAAATTTTAGTTATATGTTAAATATTTCCATTAAATTTCATGATAACCAAAATGCAAAGAATTAAATAAATTTAGGAGTACCTATTGATGGTGTGGATAAGGATGAATATTCACCTCTTCAAAAAAGCATTTTAGTAGATAATTATGAAATGTTTAAATTTTTAGTGAAAAAAGGAGTACAAATAAATGCAGTAAATAATAGTTATGGTGACTCAGCACTAATTACAGCAGTAACTCATCATAAATTTTACGCAGCGGATAAATTATTAAAAATAGGTGCGAACCCAAATTTAGTAAATAAAAATAAAGAATCAGCATTAATGATAGCAGCAGCGGGCAGTGAGCTTTTCGAAGAATTATTAAACTATCAAGTTAACTGCAATGCAAGGGACAACGATGGAAACACTGCACTACATTTGGCAACGTTATACAAGGTTACTGGCTTTAAATACGTTCAATTATTACTAAAAAAAGGAGCAAATATTGACGCTAAAAATAATCATGAAGAAGTTGCTTTACACCTAGCAGTGAAAGAAGATAATTATAAAGTAGTAATAGAATTATTAGAAAATAATACATGAATTGATCCAAAAGATAAAAATGGAAACACGCCGCTGATGTTGGCAATAAATTTAGGTCATGAAGAAATGGTCAAAATTCTATTAAAGAATAATGCGTGTGTAAACTGTAAAAATTTAAATGGTATGTCACCTTTAAACTTTGCGTATGAACTAGTTGGAACAGAAATAATTACCATGTTATTAAATAAAGGTACAAATATTGATCATTGGCCTTTTAAACAATCATTTTTGCATAAAGATATAATTCACACAGACATTGCACATGTGATTGGACAACATCTAACTTTGACTAACAAGGAGAGGTCACACCCTCCGGGTCACCGATCTTGACGAAACTTTGGGGATCGTTTTCTTATACCAAAAGATGAAGAAATCTACCAATCATCCCGTCTAATGGGCCTTTTATACCTAGTTCCTACATAGCTTATATCGTATTTTTAGCTCTTTTTGGGTTTTTTTGCGAATTTTCAAAAAATTCCTGTTCGTAGCCTATTGCACTTACAAAATTCTGCAACCCCGCATTTTTTTTGTTTTTTCATCTTCTTTTGAGAAAAAATATTTTTAAATCTAATTTTGAAGAAATAGTCCATGTAAAATTAAGGTAATCAAAAGCATTTTTTTACTGTTTTTTTGGTTTTATGAACTTAAACTGTACGTCGTCAGCCTTATCAAAATTATGTCTAAAAATATTTTTTCTAAAAAATTCATAAAAAAATAAAGAAAATGCGGGGTTGCAGAATTCTGTAAGTGCAATAGGCTTTGAGCAGGAATTTTTTGAAAATTGGCACAAATAACCACAAAAGTCGCACTAAAGTGTTAAAAGTGTCAAAACAAGCTGATTTTCAAAAAATTCCTGCTCAAAGCCTATTGCACTTACAGAATTCTGCAACCCCGCATTTTCTTTGTTTTTTTATGAATTTTTTAGAAAAAATATTTTGAGACATAATTTTAATAAGGCTGACGACGTACAGTTTAAGTTTATAAAACCAAAAAAACAGTAAAAAAATGCTTTTGATTACCTTAATTTTACATGGACTATTTCTTCAAAATTAGATTTAAAAATATTTTTTCTCAAAAGAAGATGAAAAAACAAAAAAAATGCGGGGTTGCAGAATTTTGTAAGTGCAATAGGCTACGAACAGGAATTTTTTGAAAATTCGCAAAAAAACCCAAAAAGAGCTAAAAATACGATATAAGCTATGTAGGAACTAGGTATAAAAGGCCCATTAGACGGGATGATTGGTAGATTTCTTCATCTTTTGGTATAAGAAAACGATCCCCAAAGTTTCGTTAAGATCGGTGACCCGGAGGGTGTGACCTCTCCTTGTAAGTTTAATTACTACAGTCTTTTGGAACAGATAAGTAAAAATAATCCATATTTGCATAAAATTATCAGAGAATTAAAGATCATGAAAAGTACAACATTTATTGATGATAAATCATATTTTGATCTTCTAATCGAACCTTGTACAACTATATGCGAATTAATTAAGGCACCAAATATTTATGAAAAAGTCTCTGATATTAAGCAATTTCCAATCAGTATGACACGACTAACATTGAAGTATGAATTAGCCGTTCAAAAATTAAAATATCTAAAAAAGGGTAGAGCTCGTAAAGTTCAAAAAATTGAACGAAACAGCAATTCAAGTAATTAATTAAATAGTCATTACAAAGTAATATTGTTTTATTTGATGAGCACGCAGGCGCTCATAAATATTATTTGACTTAAATATTATAAATAATATTATGGATTTTACAAATATACCAATTAAATAATCTGTCAAATACAAATGTTACAATACATAAGAAAAAAGAAAAAAAAACAGAAGGAAGAGAAAGAAGAGGAAGAAGGGAACGCAACTGCAACTACAGTCGTCAAACGTCCAAGGGCGCGCCCCGCAATAAAGATACCATCGACACCAGCATCATCGGTCGTCAACGCTAAGCTTTTGCGGCAAAGTTACGATCACCTGGCACGCTTAAAATTTTCATTAGCTGGACTTCGCGAGTTGAACTTTAGGTTTACTACTTTGTTTTTCATAGATCATCCTTATAAAAAAAAAAGAAAAAAAGAGGGGAAAGGTGAAGAGTCAAAATGAAAAGCTACAAAGTAGGATTAGTTTACTTTAGAGTGTTGTGTGGTGTAGACAAAAAAAAAAAAAAAGAAGAGAAAAAAAATGTATTGGCAAACAGGAGAAGAACCAGAATTAGTTAGAGGACTGGTTGCTAAAAGAGGTCTGTGTTGCGCGACCTTACACAAAAGGGTCGACGGAACAGCTAAGTTATGCGAGGAACCTCGCTTTGGGTACAGATGCTATTGTGCTGATCATTACAAAATTAAAATAGAACGTGTGGAAAGGTACCACTACAGGCAACGATGGATGGGATTTCGGTTCGATTACTCGGAAGAAGAAAAATATAAACCATATGACGATGTTAGAAAGGCATTTAACGAGGTAAATGAGGCCTTGACATGTTGGTTTGAATGGAAAGAAAGGCGAAAATTCCCTGAAAAATGGAATCTTGTCTGTGATTATGGTCATTGTGAAATCATAAAAAGTCGTCGTTCAGCAGCAGCAAAAATCTTGGATTGGAAAAAAGGATATCCGCAAATTTCTGAAACCTTTCTACGTAAAAAACCAGACGAAGCAATAGATAAGAAAAAGTATAGAGGATATGGGCTGCCAGAAATATTCTTCACTGGTGGTGGCTATGATCACGGCAACGAGTGGGACGAGGAAAACAACTACGGATGGCCTGAAGCTGAGGAAGTATCTTCTAAGGAAGTGAAAAGTGAAAGATTGAACAGTGTTTGGTTAAAAAAAGGTGTTGTGGTGGGTTGTGGTTTGGTGATGATGGTATGTTGTTATCTGTATTATTACAAATAATCTGTTTTTTTTATTTAATGATCTAAAAATCACGCAAATTTTTTTCTTTTCTCGCTTCTTCCTTAAACATTTTAGTAGGAATAAAAAACCGTAAAATATAGGATAATACAAAAAAAATTAAATTAAAATTTTAATCATATCTTAATGTATTGAAAGTTTGAATATAATTGTTAAAGTCTTTGTGTGAATTTTTGAAATCTTAATGGACGTTAAATGTATTTTTTCGTGTATGACATAAACAAATAATAAAAGTAAAATAAGCAGTCTAGAAAGAAAAAAAAAAAAAAAACAAAACAAAAGAAAATAAACAAAAAAGGTATTGTACTTAGATATTTATGTCTAAATTTTATTCACAGATTATTGTGCTTGAATATGATTATCTATTTGTTTCTTCTAAAAAAAAAAAAAAAAAAGAAAAAAAAAAGAGGTTAATTAATTAAATATCATTAGTGTTTGTGCATTTTATCTCGTTAAAAAAAAAAAGAGAGAATAAATTCATTCCTTAGATATTAGTAGTGTTCGTGAAATATTATATCAAAAGACAAAAAAAAAAGGGACTGCTTCATTAATTAATTAATCAATTTCAAAAATCTAAATGTCTTACTTGAATTTTTTCAAATTTCTATACAAAAAAAAGACAAAAACAAAACAAAACAAAAAAAAAGAGTGTCGTAGCCTTAAACATTGTTGTCTAAATTTATTCATAAAATTATGGTATATAAATGTATTAATATCTAATTGTCTGTTTTTGTGAAAGAAAAAAAAAAAAAAAAACATTAAATTTTATTCTTAAATTATAATTAGCCTTGCAAATTATGAATAATTTATTTTTAAGAAAATTTTTTTTTGCTTAATAAGTTAATTAACTATATATTTCAAAATTCAATATTCTTATTAATGATAATTAAATAATAGAGATAAAACTAAAATTAGTTGGAAAATTTTTGTTTGCCGTAATAGTGTTTTTTTAGTAGCAAAATTGGTATACTAAATAAACCCAGGATTAATATGAAAGTTACATCTTCAATTAAGGGGGAAAGGGGTACTATGTACCACTTCCATACATATAAATGAGTATTTGCAAATTCAAGTTTCTTTTTTGAAATTGATTTACTGTTATAAAATAAAATTCATGGCTTAATATGAAATTTTAATTTTTTTTTAAACAAAAAGAGGTAAAAAAAAAAACACTGAATGAATCTTAAGAAAATTCCTTGTTAGTCAACGGTCAAAATAAACGGTATCTTTTAATTAAGGATTACCGAATAGCCCAAATGCTGTCAGCTAGCGTAGCAGTAATGCATAGCGCCCATAGCTGGGGTTCTTTGCCGCACCTGCCGCAACAGACTTACAGCCGGTTCTGTTGGCGTGCTAAGGTGATGTGCTGACCATGACTAACATGAGTTTTGTGTCAAGAATTTTTATTTATTTTAATTGTTCCCTTGGGAGATGGGACTGGCTCTTTTGGGCTGTGCAAATACCACCTCGCAGGTGGGCCTTGAAGAGATATTGTGTTTGAGGTATTAGAATAACTGAATTTGTTTTACTTGTTTGGATTACTGATTTTTCTTGTGGAATTTGTTTTTGAACATGGTGTTAGTATATCAATTTATTTAAAAATGATGTCTTAGTAAAATAGTTCGCTTAAAATAGTTTTTGCGGTATGAAGTTTTTATTAATCTTGCTGTAATCGTATTTAGAATTTAAGAATTTTTGTGTAACCTTATTATCAAATTAATCTAAATTGTCATAATTATGTACTCAAGCACTGAGCAAAATTCTGTATACTGCGTAATAATTATGAAATAGAACCTGCCGAAAGTTTTATGGTCAAACTTAAAAATTGTCAACTAAACGTTATCGCGGGAGCGATAAGATGTCGAAGGGGGAAGGTGTCACATCCGTATGCGACTTCTTTTGCTTTTATTCTAAATAAAGGTGTAGGGAGCATACTGGGGTGAACTTCCCCAGATCGTTAATTTTTTACTGCCCCGTTGTGGAATTTTCCTTTTCTTTTCAGTGGGGGGCCGCCCACGCGGAAACCGAGACCTGCGCGACTTTTCGGCAGGTACATCAAACATATATAAGGACCGCGGATAGCCCAGTAGGGAGCCGAGAGTAGCCAGTCGAGCGTAAGCAGTTGAGCTTAGACTACTGTAGGGACACCAGGAAGAGTGTCGTCAGTTCGAGAATTAGTTAGAGTCCGTGGTTCATGTCAGCCGTTCTGACACTTGTATTTTTGAAATTGTAACAGTGCTTGGGGTTTAGTGTTTCTTTAATGAAATGTCGTTCGTGTAATTTTTGACTTTCATTTCAAATACCCGTTCTGTTAAGTTAAGTTAAAAACCACGAAATACTCTACTTCTCCGGAGCCTGGTCGACGTTGGACTTATAGTCAACAGCTGGAGTGGCAGAAACAAAGTAAGTACAACTCTCCGCTCACTGGACGGTCATAGTAAAGATAATCGCAGGGCCACTCGGTGGCAACGGGTTAGACCTAGGCCTCTCGTAGGTTTCGGTTTAAATAGTTTAAAGGTTTAATTTACCTTTAACATAAGTATAATTTTTTTATTTAACTTTTTATTAAAAAATATTTATTTTTTTTAACAGAAATCATTTCTTAAAAAAAACTTTTGTTTGTTAAGAAAAAATTTTTTTTTGTGACGTAACAATCATACTAACCCCTCCTCCTCCACAAGACACCAATAGTAACATCTCAAAAACCCCTCCCCCCTCCCCTGTGGTGACGTACTTTGTGAATGACCCCTAAAGGCAAAGAAAAAAACAATACTAGCTCTGATACATCTAATGACTCATTTGCTGTTGATTTATCAGGCTTACTTAGATCTCTTGACTCGTCTATTACTGATTTAGCAACCTCTTTTTCTACTGATCTATCAGATCTAATCACTGATAGTCTCGATAGTAGTATGTATATAGATAACAGCTTCAATATTTCTTAAAATAGCTCTTAGTACATCTTCCGAAGAAGATTCGGCAGATATTTTAGAATGCCTGAAACAAAAGTTTATTTCTCTCCCAGAAAATGACCCAAATAAAATAACCATTTTAAATATACTCTCATCAAAATGGACGATAAAAAAAATTTTCGACATATTTAAAACAAGCAATCATTCTGTACGAAAAGCGAAGGATTTTAAAAAATGGCATAGCTCTTTCACAAAACCCCCTTCTAGAGCAGGACATCCTTTACCAAAAGATGTAGTTGAAAAGGTTAAAAATTTTTATGAAAATTATGAAAGTTCTTTTATTCTAAAGATCGTAGAAAATGATAAGAAAGAAAAAAAAAGAAAAAATGCCTTTAATTAATGTATAAGATATACATTCTAAATTTTGCAAATAATACCTTGACGTAAAAATTGGAGCATGCAAATTCATTTCTTTAAGACCCAAAAATTGTATTTTTGTAGGACAAAGTGGAACTCATAATGTGTGTCTTTGCGTTATTCATCAGAACTGTAAACTTATGATAGAAGCTCTGAATTTAAACGAACTGACAATTAGTTCTGAATTTCCTTCGAATGACCTACAAGATTGTATTAAACGAGTAGTGTGTCGAAACCCAAAAAATGATAATTGCTATCTAAGTGAATGTAAATCTTGTCCAGGAGTTAATAATCTTATAACTTATCTGAAGCAGGCTTTAAAAGAAGCAAATACGCAAGAAATATTGTACAGTACTTAGCTAGCAACTGATCGAACAACAATGCAAATTAAAAAAAGAAACCTGGATAAGTTTTTAGAAGAATTTGGAAAAAAGTTATTAGTCACAAAAAAACGCGACCTCTTTATCAACAGCAAATAGCTTTTTTTAAACAACTTAAAAATAGCTTAAAAAAGGAAGAATTCTTTGCACTGATTGATTTTTCTGAAAATTATTCTTTCGACTTACACTCGACAGACATCATATGTGTCCAGTGGTTTGAATTTGGCGGTCGATTTATGTTTCCCAACCTGAAAATTCCAGGGCCGTATGAAATTGATTTTTTGTAAGGGGGCAATGGAGGCACTGGAATTAGAGGTTATGTTGTGTTTATCAGTGTGTTTTATTTATTTATTTATGTAACGAATAAAAATTTTAATAATTTATAGTTTAAAACGGTGTTTATTTAAAAAACTTTTTTCGAAAACTGAGTGGTTAAAAAAGCGAGTGTTAATGTATTATAGTTTTTTAGAATAAACTGAATTTGACATTATAAATCCAACTGCTCTTATTATTAATTAATTTGCTTTTACATATTTAGTGGTCACTTAGTTTTTGTAGCTCATAAGAAATTAAAAATTAAAATTACAATAGTATATTAAGATGACAATTTTCAATAATATTTTGATTTTATTATATTTATTTTTATTAATTCTTTTTGCTTCAAACAAAATAAAAAAATTTTAAATTTGTTAGCAAGATTAGTTTTGTAAAAAGTTCAAGTCACAAAAACCAAAAATAAATAAAACCACTCAGTTTTCGAAAAAAGTTTTTCAAATGAACACTGCTTTAAACTATAAATTATTTACATTTTCATTCGTTACATAAATAAATAAAACACAATGATAAACACAACATAACCTCGAATTCCGGTGCCTCCATTGCCCCCTTACAAAAAATCAATTTCATACGGCCCTGGAATTTTGGGAAACATAAATCAACCGCCAAATTCAAACCACTGGACAGATATCTGTCCGTCGAGTGTACAAAACGCCGTGCTATCATTTCATTACAACAACAGTCAAGTCTTAGTGTATACTGTTATTTATTATTATAAAGTGAATGACACATTACTTCACAAGAGTATAGTTATTCTTTCCGATTCAGTAAAACATAATACGACAGAGGTTAATATTTGCAATAATTTGGTGATCCAGCAGATTAAAAAAAATTATAAGGTATGTAAAATTATTCATGGATCTGATGGAGTCAAACAGCATTTCAAAAATAAATTTAATATTAGTAATTTGATGCATCATAGTAAAGACTTCGGCTTGAAAGCTAAATGGCATTATCATGTAACTGCACATGGTCGGGGTCCATTTGACAGCTTGGTAATTTTTTAAAATTAAATGCGAGAAGAGCAAGCCTCCAAGCACCATCGAATGAGAGTCAGGGTTGACTACTTTAGTAAAGTTTTCGACTTTACTAAAGTAAAGTGTAAAGTAAAGTAAAGTAAAGTGAGCACGGCAGCTGCACACATCCGCACAGCGAGCACACAGCTGAACGAATGCCACGGCTTCCCTCTGTACAGCCACCAAAGGAGTTAGGATGGACACGTGGTGACAAGGACGACGATGACGCCCTGTAGGTGGTTTTCCCAGGAAGTCGTGACTTCGGAGGCCAGGGTCGACACCTGGTGCCAAGGACGACGATGACGCCCTGTAGATGGCTTACCCAGGAAGTTTTGACACCAGAGGGGTCAGAATGGACGCCTGGACGCTTAGGAGATGATTTTCCCAGGAAGTTTTGACCCCGAAGAGGACAGGCTGGACACCTGGTGCATATGGCGATAGCTACGACTTGGAGATGATTTCCCCAGGAAGTTTTGACTACGAAGAAGTCAGGGCATACACCTGGTGTATATGGCGATAGCTACGACTTCGAGATGATTTCCCCAGGAAGTTTTGGCCCCGAAGAAGTCAGGGCGGATACCTTGTGCATATGGTGATAGCTACGACTTGAAGATGATTTCCCCAGGACGTTTCGAATCCGAAGGGGTCAGGGTGTATACCTGAACCACCTGGTGATAATTACACCTTGGAAATGAGTTTCCCAAAAAGTATTGACTCCGCAGGGGTTCAGACGGATAGCTAGTGCACTTGGAGGTAGTTACACTTTGGAGATGATTTCCGCAGGAAGTATTGACTTCGGGGGGGGTCTGATTGGACACCTAGTGCACCTAGAGATAATGATGCCTTGGAGACGATTTTCCCAGGAAGTTATTATCATGAAGAGAAATACGTCCACCCTGACCCCTTTTGGATTCGAAACTTCCTGGGGAAATCATCTCCAAGTCATTACTATCGCCAAATGTACCAGGTGTTGACCCTGACCCCTTCAGATTCGAAACTTCCTGGGGAAATCATCTTCGAGGTGCTTCTATTTCCAAGTGCACCAGGTGTCTGCCCTGATCCCTCCGATGTCAAACCTTCCTGGGGAAATCCTTTCCAAGGCGTAAGTATTACCAGTTGTACCAAGTGTCCGCCCTGACTTCTTCGGGGTCAGAACTTCCTGGAGAAATCATCTTCAAGTCGTAGCTATCACCAACTGCACCAGGTGTTCACCCTGACCCCTTTGGTGTCAAAACTTCCTGGGGAAACCATCTACAGGTCGTCATCACCGTTCTTGGCACCACGTGTACGCCCTGACTCCTTTGGTGACTATACAGCGGGGAGCCTTGGCATTCGTTCAGCTGTGTGCTCGCTGTGCGGATGTCTGCAGCAGCTGTGCTCACTTTACTTTACTTTACACTTTACTTTAGTAAAGTCGAAAACTATACTAAAGTACTCAACCCTGATGAGAGTATTTTAAAGTTGAACCAACTACATGATTATAAAAAAGTATATTTCAAAAATATTACTTTTTGAGCATGCGCTTGAGTTCGCTGGATCGATAGAACCACCTCGTGCTAAGTCGTCGCCACAACCGAATAGGGCATCCACCCCAGGCCAATTTGTGGATCGTTTTAAAACGTGTTCCCGCGGGAGGCTCTAACCAAGAGGTAGAGTTTAAGATAGAATCTCTGTGTGATAAATCATTCGCCATGAATCTCGGTGCCCTTGTCGTCCCTTGGATCACTAACTCGGTACCCCAATCTCGGATAATCATTAAAAATTGGCAGCATCTTACTGGTCTCCGTCTGGTAGATCCAGACTATGCTATGCCAGGTGAGATAGACTTACTCATTAGCGCCCACGCAACGGGACACTTGCTCTTCGACGAAAGTCGCAAGGGCTCCCTTGATGAGCCAGTCGCTCGCTTGACGCCCTTTGGCTGGATAATTACAGGCCCTGCAGGTGATCCAGATCACTCAGTCCAGGCCAAAGCAAACATCAACTTGATTTAGTCCCAGAAGTTTCAGAAACGGTCCAGAAGTACCCTCAGAACTGCAAAGCTCTAGCTTGTGATGGAACGAACCAACTTGGTTGGCATTCATTCAGGAAACTCCATCTACCGTCCAACAGGGCAAGAGTAAAATCGTCTTCATTTTAAACAAATCCACCGATGATTCGAATGACTTGTTGGTAAGATACTCCAGTTTGTACACCCTTGTTCGAATTACTGCGGACTGTCTGCGTTTTTTGACGCATGTACGTGCCAAGCACCCTGTCAAGCCAATTCTAGGCCCTTTACACCCACTTTCAACACTTGAACTGTCCAAAGCTCTCCAAAAATGGTTGCTAATCTCTCAAGATAGACATTTTTGCGATAAAATTGCCCTCCTGCAGGCCCAAAAACCACTTTTAAAACGCCACAAAATTAAAGCTCTCAGGCCCTTCCTCGATGAAAACAGTTTTCTCAGGGTAGGAGGCCGGCTTCGACACTCTCCCTTGAGTTTTGACGAAAAACACCCTGTGATAATACACAAACATAGCTTTTTGGCACAGCTTATCCTTCGTGAAGCCCACGAAAAGACCTTGCATGGTGGACCACAACTGATGATAAGTCATGTCGTTAGAAATTATTGGATAACGCACATAAACCCACTGGCTAGATCAATAGTAGATGAGTGCGTCGTCTGTGCTCGACACGCATCTCAAACTATGAGCCAACTTATAGGGGACTTGCCCAAACTCAGACTCCAAACAATTTGTCCCTTCATTGTCAGTGGCGTAGACTACGCCGGCCCCATTATGCTGAGAACATTGAAAGGCCGTGGGCACAAAGCCTATAAAGGTTATATTTGTTTATTCGTATGCATGTCCACTAAGGCCATCCACCTGGAGGATGTGTCCGAACTAACATCCAAGGCACTCATAGCAGCCTTTAGCCGCTTTGTATCTCGCTAAGGGTATTGCCAATCCTTGGTTAAGTTGTGTCTGCTACCAGTAACTCCAGGATAGAGCGTCACAATTGTCAAGTTGGTTTAGTCTTGGTTTGAGTGTCCTGGCTTGAGTAAGTTAGTTTTAAGTACATTTTTGTCAAATTTCTAGTTAGGCTCAAGTTATTTTCACGTTATTAATGTAAGCTTTCTTGTTGAAAGAAGTGAATGTGTATTCCCGCTATCGAAATGTAAGCCGTCACGGCAGGTGGCTCACGAGAATAATTAGTAAAAAAAAAAAAATAAAAACCCCAATATCGAAAGTCAGAACTTTATGAACAGCATAGCTCAAAATTATTATAAATCAGTAGGTTTAGCTTAAACATTGATAAAAAAAAAAAAATATGTAAAACTTGCCTCCGGCCATCAACAGAGCATGGGCTTGTTCCCTCTTTTTGTCGCAATTTCGACTCTATATTGCTGAAGCAATAACAATTTTTTAACTTCGTCTCTGGACGAGGCGGGCGGCATGTGTCAGCCAATCAGAGCTCAGCTCTGATGGGCGTCAGCGAGGAGCGAGATCGGTAGCGTTGCGTCGCATTGTCCTTGCGTCGTCGAGTCGCGTCGTGTCACTGTAATGGCACGCACGCGTTGCTCCCATTGTAAACTGTAAAATCATTTCTCGAGATCAACTCTCGGTATTTCTAAAACCAGAGTCGTGCATCGGCCGCGATCACGACTCACTCTTGTTTTGTGCTATAAGTTTAATAATAAGTGTTTTTTTTAAAGTGAATCGACAGTGATCTCCTTTATCTCGCCACCCTTTCCACGTCCCTTCAATTAGCCCTAAGCCGTTCTCTAGCCATTGGACGAGACGGTGATAAACGCAAAAACAAATTTAAAACTCGTTTTTTTAAACCTTAAATATGACATAACTTTGCTGTACTCTTTAGTTCTTTATTCTATACTTCATATGTAGGAAAAAATTTTCTGTGAGTTTGTAATGAAAACCTGCAACAACAAAACTTGGAAATTATAATTTGATTACTATTTCTAATTTTTTTGTTTTTGACACAGATAGAGGGTTTCAAGGTATCGACAGCTGACAAGCAGAGAGCGCAGTCGATAATGAGCGCCATCGTGTCTCGGCTACCTGCCGCTGCGTGGCAGCTCAGTTCTCGCTTAGTAAGCATGCCGTGACCAAAATTTTGAAGTTGTAGAATCTCGAGGCTAAGCTCAATAAAAATTACTATTATACTCTAAATAAAATCTGTTGTCTGAACTTCATTACAACCCTCTCCCACACCTAGTAAACTATTATTTCTGTCAGGTTATGGTAATCCAGCCACGCTTATTTTCTCGTTTTTTTTTAACAAAGGTTCTTGAGTGAGAGTGGTTTCCGCGAATACGCGATTTGTTTTTTATTGATTCTGTGATATCAGTGCTAATTGGAAGATGGATGGAGATCAAGTAAGTACCAAAAGTGTCTAAATAAGTGCGGGAGTTTGCGGGCTAGAAATTGACGGTTGATGTGCCGGCAGATATCCTTGTTTCGCGGGTAGATGCGTTATTAAATTTATCGGGGTGCAGTTAAAAATCGAAGGACGTTTTTTTTTGTTCTATCTTTCTCTCTTCTCTTTCCAATTTGTAGATTGTTAATTTGGCAATGAATTTTCAGTGACGAGGAGAGCTAGACAGGTTGAGACCTGCCGATGGGGATGGACGCTCGACATGCAGTGCATGCAGCACCCTACACCACTCAGCTCGGCTTTTCTGAGAATCGGGTTTTCTTGGCGCCCCGAGGCAGCGATGTTCGCTCCTAATGTCGCGCTATGACTGCTGCGTGCATGAATTTTTTTTCTTTCTTTCTTTTTGACAGCAATCTAACGTGAATCTACTCTCCCTGTGCGTTCTAGAAATGGAATTGCTCTTATCTTTTTCTCGAAGTTTTTGATGTACGTGAGAATCGATGAAAGCAGGTCGGCCGATGCAAACAATTAAATGACGGTTATTTTTGAATGTTTTATCGAAGTATAGAAGGTTAATTTTTTATTTCTCTTGAAGTACGATAACGTCACACCGATTTCCGAGAAAAGGTTGCGTTTGCCGAACTTGGTGTCAATTTACGACGGCGGTGTGTGTTTTCCGGGGAATATTCGCGCGGCTGGCCAGACTCGGTCGCGCTATGGTTTGATCGACACACTCTCGCCATGTGCCCGAGGTCGCGCGAATTTTCGAAGGCATGCACACTGACTTGGGGACGACGCTGCCAACTCGCGTGTAAACGAGGCGCGTAGTAATAATTTAGATGCTCATTTAAATTCGTCCTTGAACGAACTTGATAAACTATCGAGATTAGTAATTCGGCAAAGTCGTACGAGAAATGGCCTTATAAATTAACATTGACATATGATTTTCATTTGTGGATGGATTCATTGAAATCGCAGCTGATTACATCGGACATGTCAGACGTGATTGACGATAATATTACTCCATATAAAACTTTTTCCGTAGAAGCGCAAGAAAAACGCAAAAATACGGTTCCTGATATTATTATTAATAATATAGACGAACACTATCACCGTAAAATTATAAATTTGAAGGATCCAGTCCTGATTTTAGAAAAACTTAGAGAGTTTAGAAAGGCGGAGACTAATTTTACGATGGCCTCGGTTAGGTCACGCTTATACGGGTTACAAATGAATCTGGGTGAAAAAATGATTGATTTTTGTGATAAATTCGATGCTATCATTAGAGAGGCTGAGTTTTGCAACGACGCCGTACCTATACCACCCGAAGAGCAGCGTGCTGCCTTCTATAACACGGTCTCGAAGGTTGTCCCAGATTTAATCACTGCTGATTTAGTTCAAACTTGGAATGGTAAGACAATGGACTTGGATAAAATGAAACTCTTCGTTTTACAGTTGGAAAGCTCCCAAGGAACTCGTGGAAGGTCCCAACAAGTTAGAGGTGCAGTTGCTAGACAGACAACAACTTCGCGTTACGATCCAAACTAAATGAGAGGTAGATGCCGCAAGTGCAATGAGTTCGGACACTTTGCACGAGAATGTGGATTGGACGTGGACTGTTTTTACTGCTACATCTGCAAAGGAATTAGAAACCATATGGCATCGGGCTGCCCAAATAATCGAAGCAATGGTGAAAGGTTTGTAGATGTTAAATTTAATTATAATACAAATGTACGTGGTTCGTTCAGAGGCCGGGGTGGAAACCCAAGGGGGAGCGGTTCAGGTCAGGGTCCGAGAGGGGGTCGAGGCGGTTTTTCATCTGATAGAGGCTCGTCTGCGAGAGGTAGAGGTTATCGTGGTGTTTCGGGACCCAGACCGCTCAATCAGCAGAGAGGTGGTGGAGGTCAGAGAGGTCGCACTAACACTCCGCAAGCACGTAAGACAGTTACGTCTGATAGAAATTCCTTTTACAATGGTACTGTTAATTTTATAGCTGACTCTGGTGCTTCTGAGCACATGGTAGGGAAAGGGATTATACTTTCAAATTTTGAAAAGAGTAAGGGTGGTATAACTAGATGTGCAAATAAAAATAGCTCCGCTGATATCAAGATAGACGGCAAGGGGGATCTTTACTTATTCTCAAAGTTAGACGACGATAGGCTTATTAAATTGAGCAATGTGATCAGCGCTGATGATATGGGAGATAATCTAATTTCCCTTAGACTTTTCGCGGACGCTGGTCTAGGCATATACCTAGATGAGAAAACCTTGAAGATTTTTGATCGTAGCACGCATGACGTATATTTATCCGGGACTTATCAAAAACCAAACTGGATTATATCCTTGAATGCGAAGGCTGATAGAGTAGATGATGATACACAGTATAATAATTATGTATGTAAGCCTAGAATAGGAACTATAGAAGAGCTCCTTCATCAGTCTCAAGTGGAGGATGTGTTCGATGATATATCGAGTTCGGTGGGAGTCGATGAAAATCCTCCACCTGATACTGGGAGGGAGAAATTAGAGGAGCTTTCTTTCGATGACTCGCAATCAATGCCTTCCGATTTTGATCTGAACGAAAATACACTTAATAGAAAAATCATAGACGCTGAAAAGGTAGGCACAGTAGACGACATGATGAGGAAATATATAGATGAGCCCCTGAATGCTGAGAATGCAAATTATAAAATAGACGAAGGTATGTAATGGCACTTCCGTTTAGGACACCCATCACTGGGATATTTAAAACAACTCCAGAAAACTGTAGATGCATTAGGAAAAATTGAATTCGGGGAAAACATTTTAGACTGTGAAGTTTGTGTATTATCGAAGATGAAGAAGTTGCCATTTAGAGAGAAAAGAACGAGGGCAGAAAGGTCATTACATACAATAAACTGCGACACCATGGGAGCCATAAAATCGGTTTCATTTCCGAGGGGAAACAGATTTATAACCGTATTTGTAGATGATTTTAGTAGGTTCGCCAAGTTCGTATTGCATTAAGACGAGAGATGGCTCCGGAGATAGTTTCGAGAAATTTCTTACAACTGCCAGAAACTTATTAGGTAGGAATGAAAAACTTTGTTACGTTAGATCGGATAGAGGAACGGAGTTTGTTGGGGGAAAATTTTTGAAGGTGATGGAGAGAGAAGAAATAGACTCAAATCTGGGGCCCCCACACACTCCCGAACACAATGGTATAGCAGAGAAGCTTAATGAAACTTTGCAAGTAAAAATTAGATCTTTGATGATAGACAGTGGTTTGACAAAAAATATGTGGATGCTGGCTGCTGAAACGGCGGTTCACGTCTATAACCGAACACCTCACAGTTCAATAAACTTCGAACTACCTTTAGAAAAGTTCTGTGAGAAAAAGAATTTACATTTAGATAAGGTTAAGAGGTTTCGGGGTTTAGCTTACATGAGAGTCCCTATCTCGGAGACTAAATTCGCAGATAGAGCCATCAGAGCAATTTTGGTTGGATACTCGCCAACCAGTTATGTTCTGTGGCACCCAGAGTCCGGGAAATTTCTGAGCTCAAGGCATGTAAAATTTAATGAGAGGGTTGTTTACAAAAATGCCTATAGAAAAGATGTGTTTGACACTGTAAAAGAATTAGAAGGTTGTAACGGGCGTGAAGACCTTGCTGACGAAAATTGGCTCACAAATCTAGAATTAGACGACGATTTAACTGTAGAAGCAAACGTGAAACCAACAGAAAAACGTAGACGAGGCAGACCATTAAAACGCAAAGCGGTCGAAGTTAACTCCGAGACCGAATCCAAAAGATTAAAAACTGGAGAACCTAGTATAGAAGCTAGATCGAACTCGGGTGTGCAGAAAGAAACCGTTCGCCATATGCCGATGAGAAAAGCAAGGCTTGATCGTGATTTTACCATTTATGCAAGAGCGGTAGATGCCGATGAAAGAATCGATGATACTAGCTTCGAATTTTTCGAGCCAAAACTTTTGAACTTGAACTCGGTCAGATTTAATCTTCACGGGGAAGAAAAGAGGCAGAATTTATGTCCTGAAAAATTATTAGAGGAAGACGAAGTTAAATTCGCGATGTTTGCCCGTCTGAATAGAGATCCCTCGTAGGGAGGCAATGAAATCGGAGGATAAATATGACTAGGAACACGCGATTAAGGAAGAGTTGAAATCGATGAAAGAAAATAATATGTGAGTATAAGTAGATAGACCCAATAAAAATAGAGGCAGAGTAATTACTTCGAGGTGGGTGCTCAAACGCAAAATAGACGAAAACGGAGAGACCGTGTTCAAAGCGAGACTAGTAATTCGAGGTTTTCAAGATACAAATGAATACGAACTTAGAGAGATTTACGCTCCAGTTTCGAGGTTATCGATAGTCCGAACTGTGTTGGCAATAATCAATGATAAAGATTTAGAAGTATGCCAAGTGGACGTCAAGACCGCGTTCTTGAACGGAGTCTTAGAAGAAGAAATATACATGGAAACTCCGGAAAGAGTAGATTGTGATGAACAGGTTCGAAGGGGAGAAGTCTGTAAAATTTTGAGAGTGATTTACGGTTTAAAGATCAGCCCTAACAAATGGAATAGAAGATTTAGGGAAGGAATGGAAAAGCAATGGTTTCAGGTCAACGAGAATGATCCATGTTTATTTACTCGACAAATAAATGGAGTGCTTGCACTTGTAGTTTTGTACGTAGACGATATGCTCATTGCGAGCAACTGTATAAAGAATTTAGAAGAAGTCAAATCTAAACTGAGCAGTGTGTTTGAGATGAAAGACTTGGGAGAGCCGAAAATGTTTTTAGGCATGAGAATTAGAAGGGATAGAAAGAATAAATTGTTGACTTTTACTCAGGAAGAGTATATTGAGAAAATCCTGCAGAGGTTCGATTTAGAAAATAGTAGATTATATGATACCCCGATGATGACTAAGTAAGCGAAAGCTCGAATTGAGACTGTACAGAAAGATATAGAAGTTTTTAAGGGTGCTAAGATACCGTACCGTGAGGCTATAGGTAGCCTCCTGTACCTTGCGAATGTATCGAGGCCTGAAATCGCATACTCTGTGAACTTCCTGGCCTGAAAACAATTGAATCCGACTGTAGAAGATAAGTTGGACGTGAAGAGAGTTTTCCAATACGTTGGAGGTACTCGAAACTTGGGGTTAACTTTTTGAGCTAAGAAAGATAACTTAGAAGCTTGGACGGACGCGACTTTTTGCGACAACAACAAATCAATTTCGACGTGTGGATTTGTAATTAAATTGTTCGGTGATCCAGTTGCTTGGAGAAGTTATAAGCAGGATCTACCGCAACCTTCGACGCGTGGCGCAGAATATGTGACCATGAGCGGTTCGTGTAGAGAGATTATTTCCTTAGACAAGGTGATACGCGACGTACTCGGTGTGACAATGTACCCAGCCACCGTGTACAATGACAATATGTCCACGGTAAGAAATACACAAATGGAAGGCAGCAACAAGCTCAATTACTTCGATGACAGTATAAAGTTGATAAAGGCGAATTTAGAATTTAGAAAGAGAGAAGGTAGAAAGAGATACATGGCCGACACCCATGGGATTTTGTGAAATCATCTGTGATCGAGGCTAGGATCTTAACTAGATGGGTCAAGGGAGACGATAATGTCGCCGATATATTTACAAGCCATTGGCTTATTCGAGGTTCAAATACTTGAGAAACTTGTTGTTACATTTTGAAGGAAGACAAAATTCTTAGTTTGATTGATAGAATGTGTTTATTATTCAATAGATGTGATTATATCGACCGTATTACTAATAATCTTTTGTATTTTCAGAGGAAATAGAGGAGATGGAGGTGGACGAGGAGTGAGAATATTTTATCGCACCGTTCAAGTATCAGGAGCTTCTGGTGGAGTCTAGATCGAGGGCTCTTTACTTTTGACATGTCTTAACGACGATTTATATGATTTTGATATTACTTCTACTTATAATTTTTGATATGTACGGCACAACGATTTGCATAATTTTGATATTATTACTTCTACTTATGATTCTTTTGACATGTACAGCACAACGTGCTGGATTCGTAACTGTTGTAGCTGGCTTAATTTTTAGCTTTAATTTTTATACCTTTTCCAATCTAAGTGACATTATTAATATAATGATTTGGATTGTAACTCGAATGGTCGATCACCTTGAAAGGAGGGAGTGACAGAGATAGAGGGTTTCAAGGTATTGACAGCTGACAAGCAAAGAGCGCAGTCGATAATGAGTGCCATCGTGTCTCGGCTACCTGCCACTGCACGGCAGCTCAGTTCTTGCTTAGCCGTCGTTGTAGTAAGCACGCCGCGACCGAAATTTCGAAGTTGTAGAATCTCGAGGCTAAGCTGAATAAAAATTACTATTATACTCTAAATGAAATCTGTGTCTGAACTTCATTGCAACCCTCTCTCACACCTAGTAAACTATTATTTCTGTCAGTTTTATAGTTGGTTCAAGTTTTTCGATAGTGCTTGGAGGCTTGCTCTTCTGGCATTAAATTTTAAAAAATTACCAAGTCCATCATGTAGACCCCGACCATGTGCAGTTACATGATAATGCCATTTAGCTTTCAAGCCGAAGTCTTTACTATGATGCATCAAATTACTAATATTAAATTTTTTTTTAAATGCTGTTTGGCTCCATCAGATCAATGGATAAAAAAAGAGCTATTGCGACCTTAAAAAAAAAAAAAAAGTTTATTTAATTTAAGTATAGTAAAAAACAAAATCGGAATAGACACACTAAAACTCGTTTCCAACGGCATATGTGCCCCGAGTATGATGCTTGTTTTCAGCTTTGTGGGTGCAGGTGCTGCGCCCTCTTGCGTGTTCTGCAAAGTGAGTGACGAACGAAACGCTGCTATCCGTTGTCTCTCTTGCTCCTACTGCCGGCTGCGTCTGCACGGCATGTAGAGGGACCTACGGTGGCTCATCGTCATGAAGCATTAAAGAGGGAGATAACGTATCACATCGCTGCTACCTACCTTGACGTTGTTGCTGAGCTGTAGTGGACTGTAACGTCACCTTCTCCTTCCCGGCGTTAGTACCTTGTCGTTTGCTCTTGTCAAATATGGCCGCCTAGCTCTTGACTTCATGCGCTGTCAGTGTCCTTGCCGTTTATGCTCGCTGATGGCGGACTTCAAAGCTTATAGCCGCTCTCCCAGTCTTCTTTGTTAAACTCTTAGTCCAGTCGTATTACCTCAAAAAGTGGGTAATTTTGAAAAAAATTCCTGACATAAATTATATGATTGAGAAGAAAACATAAAAAAAAAAAACGAAAAAATCAAGCGAACACTTTTTGAGCTCCCATGGTGGAGGGGGGGGGTGAATTTTTACCGGTTGAAAACAGTTTTTCGTGATTTCCGAGAAAACTATTATTTCTGTCGAAAAAAATTGAATATAAAAGTTGTAGATATTTAGAAAACAACGATGTTCTTTCAGGTCTCATTTTTTCTTCTTTTAACTTCTAGTTTTGGAATAAAAAATAAAAATTTTATTGTTAAAACAACACAGAACCATTATAATTTCAAAAAAGCTGAGTATACATCAATCAACAAGGATTTAGTTACAGCGTTTTCCACTAGAAACCTCCTAAATTACGACATCAACGCTAACTGTGACTATCTCTACACTACCCTAGAAAATACTATTATCAAAAATGTTCAAAAAATACTAATATACCATAGGAATTTTCCACGCTCGTTCTCCAATGAACTGAAACATCTCATAGTAAGAAAGAAAATAAACCATAAAAAATGGAAATACACCAGAGACCAAAATCACTATATCAAATTTAAAAAATTAAGAGCAATATACCTTAGATTATAAAAAAAATGCCAGCAAGAATTCAACAAAGCAGTTGAAAATCGCTTGAAACAAAACTCCAAAGTATTCTGGAACTACCTAAGCAATCTAATTAAAAACGAAAATATTCCAACCGTCATCAGTAATAAAAAAACCACATTGGATAATTCTAACACTTCAGCCAACCTTTTTGCACAGTTCTTCAAATCAGTTTATCAAATCCATGAACCAACTTCTACCAACAATAGTTATCACTCTGAAACTACTTTATCCATCACTTAATCAGCAGTACAGGATCTAAAGACAAACTTCGACTATGGTATAGATGGTGTTCCTGCAACGCTTTTAAAAAACTGTCCTTGCCTAGCAACCCAACTCACAATGATATTCAACCAATCCCTAGCTACTGTGTAACAGGGGTGGATTTAAGGGTTTGTATGAGCCGATACAAATACCCACGGTGCGTACTAAATCCTTATCACCTGTACTTAGTGCTGATCCAAGCACTCGTCGAACTGCAACTCATCGACCTGAAATAATAAAATGAGGAAATCGCGTCCGCGAATATTACTATACTTCGCGACGTGGTCGGCTAGTTCATTTATCGGTAGTGGGTGCGGGTATTAAAACAGGATCGATTCGCAGGAACACCAGGTTTAGTCAATAAAAATTAAATTAACAATTTAATAATTTATTAAAACAAATCTAAACCTAAAATACAAATTCCGAATTACGACTCGGTGTCGTTTAAACCAGTAAACAAAAGAATCTTCAATGTTCTCTAAATCGTTGTGCGCGCACACAAATTCCTGCTGCTATCGGCAGCTAACGCGCGCAAGAGAAAAACAAAGATTATGACAATAACAGTGTACTAAGGACACTCACACGCATTCACACTCACTCGCACATTTACAATTAACTTACGGAGTCGCTAAGGTGCACCTCATACCAAGCCGTCAGCCTAAACAAAATGCCAGGCTACGATGCCGACCAGCCGCAATATCTACCATACTCGAGTCGCCGTGTAGCCATCGGAAAGCGGTCCAGGCGATGACGTGAAATGACAACTTTACAAATAACACCACACTCTCACACTACGGCTCTACCACAACGCGCGACGCGAATGTCAATAATTGCCTCGACTTCAGTAACGAGTAAGCTGCTTCAAGATCTGCCATGAATCGATCTCCAGATCTTTGCGTGTCTGCCGGACGTCGGTCAGGTTCTCCGACGTCCACGGCTTCCAAAAGCCGGTTGACTCGTCTAGACAGAAGAATGCTTCCCGGGCGATGACCATTGATCCCGCACCTTCTGTCTCTGCCAACTCTCTCTCCGACGACATTCCACTCCCAAGGAGTCCGGTTAGCCGCCGAACCGAGACGAGTTAAGTTCCATGTACGTGCGAACACTTGGACACGAAAACTACGAGTGGCTTCCCGATTCCCGCTCTACCACCTCAGAGGTCCGCTCTGAGCTGCGTTCGACAGTCACGTGACTCGCGCCAAATCCTAAATCGTTACCGACGATTTAATTACGATCACTGACTGTCACAACTGGCATTTTCCTAGATACCTGGAAAAAATCTATAGTTATACCAATACTTAAGAAAGGACCAAAAAATCTAATAACAAACTACAAATCCATAAAACTAATACCCCCAATATCCAAAATATTTGATCATCTTATGTCATGAAAACTCAGTGATCTCACTTTACACAACATTGTTAAGGACCAACATGGATTCATGCCCAAAAGGTCAATATTAACCAACCTTCTAATCTTCAATGATTTCTTATATAAAACTTTGAATCTAAACCACACTAGCCAGATAGATACTGCATACCTTGACTTTTCTAAGGCATTCGACTCTGTAAATCACTCTCTGCTACTAAATGAATTAAAAGATATGCATCTAAATGAAAAATTGCTAAGGTAGATAAAATCATACTTGACTGACAGGCAATACAAAGTTAGATTAGAACATCACTTATCAAAACCATATACATCAACATCTGGAGTCCCTCAAGGTCGTCACCTGGGCCCTATACTTTTTATAATCTTTATAAATGACATCACCAAAGTAATAAAATACTAATTCATTCTCCTATTCGCTGATGACCTCAAAATATACAAATCTATTCAGAACTTCACAGACTGCTCTTTTCTTCAATTAGAAATCAACGCTCTATACTCCTGGTCAACAAAAAACCACCTACCATTCAATCTCACAAAATGTAATATCATGTCATTGAAGCTATCAAACACGTACATCCACTTTGATTATACTAAGTCTAATAATAAAATGTAATGAGAGATCTAGGCATAATAAACAATGACAAATTTACTTTTGATGATCACCTTGATCATATTATAACTCTAGCAAATAAGAAACTTGGCTTTATTAAATTCACTGCCAAAACTTCCAAAAACACATTGTTCCGAACTGATCGGCCTATTTAATTTATTTTTTATTTACCAAATAAATCTGGTAGGGGAGATTTGTTGAAAAAAATAGAGAAAGACACAATTTAATAAAAACAGTGATAATTTATTTCAATTTTAACACAGCAGTTAGTCTTGGAAACAAACAAAAATTTAAATAATCATAAAATTACACTTGGTGAGTTTCATACAAGTTGAATAAAAAATAGTCCAAAGAGATAAAATAAAACGTGAAAATGTCACATGTTATGAATAGAGAATTTTCCAGAATTAATTTCCTTGTAAAGGAAATCAAATAATTTGAGAATAAACAATCTAGTCAAAACTCCTTACAGATTTGATTGTATTAATTCAAAACGTAAACATGAGTTAGCTAAAATAGAAATGACGTAAAAAACCACTGAGTAAGGCCTTTTAAAAAGAGAGAGAGAGAGAGAGAGCGATGCCCGAGAGAATTTCAAGTAGCAGCAGAGAATGAGAAAAGGAGAAGAGAAAATGGCCACGTGCATACAGACACATGCAAAGAACAAAGAAAATGTACAGTTAATTAGGTAATGCACAAACACAAAGTTGAGTGGTTCAAGTAAATTATTGTTACTTAAAGCAAAATACCTGGAGATGTCCACTGAGGGCCAGGACAGAGATAAATGCACAGGATCCTGTGCGCCTGTGTGCCTGCACAGAGCTCTTGTGCAGCTCCACAGAGAGCGCCTGAGCACAAGTAAAAAAGCAATGAAATCAAATTAACTTAAATAAATAAATGAAAAATTAATTAATAAGCCTTCAGTTTTATGGTCAGGGTAAACACCTGGTGCACTTGCTGATAGCTACGCCTGGGAGATGATTTCTCCGGGGAGTCTTGACTCCGAAAAGGTCAGGAAATGCACCTAGAGCGCTTGATGGTAGTTACGCTTTGGAGATGATTTCCTCAAGAAGTTTTGACTCCGGAGAGGTCAGGATAGGCACCTAGTGGGATTGGTGATAGTTACGCTTTGAAGATGATTTCCTGAGGAAGTTTTGACTCCGGAGGGGTCAGGAAAGGCTGCTAGTGCACTTAGTGATAGTTACACCTTGGAGGGGATTTCCTCAGGAATTTATGACTACGGAGGGCTCAGGAAAGGCACCTAGTACACTTGGTGATAGTCACGCCTTGGAGATGATTTCCCCAGGAAGTTTTGACTCCAGAGGGGTCAGGGTAGGCACCTAGTGAACTCAGTGATAGTTACACCTTGAAGATAATTTCCTCAGGAAATTTTGACTCCGGAGGGGTCAGGGTAGGCACCTGGAGCATCCAACGATAGTAAAACCTTAAAGATGATTTCCTCAGAAAGTTTTGACTCCAGAGGGGTCAGGGTAGGAACCTAATGCACTTGATGATAGGGACACTTCATAGACGATTTCCACAGGAAGTTTTGACCCCGGAGGGGTTGGGGTAGGCACCTTGAGCATCCAACGATAGTCACGCCTTGAAGATGATGTCCGTAGGAAGTTTTGACTCCGGAGGAGTTAGGAAAAGTACCTAGTGCACTTTAGGGGCGTTACGCTTTGAAGATGATTTCCTCAGGAAGTTTTGAGTCCGGAGGGGTCAGGGTAGGCACCTTGAGCATCTGATGATGATGACACCTTAAAGATGCTTGCCTCAGGAAGTTTTGACTCAAGAGGGCTCAGGAAAGGCACCTAGTGCACTGAATGATAGTCACGACTTGGCGATGGATTCCTCAAGAAGTTTTGACTTCGGAGGGGTCAGGATATGCACTTAGTGCACTTGGTGATAGTCATGCCCTGGAGATGATTTCCCCAGGAAGTTTTGACTCTAGAGGGTTCAGGGTAGGAACCTAGTACACTTGATGATAAGGACGCTTCGTAGACAATTTCCACTGGAAGTTTTGACTCTGGAAGAGTCACGGAAGGCACCTTGTGCACTCAATGATGATAACGCTTTGGAGATGATTTCCTGAGGAAGTTTTGACTCCGGAGGGGTCAGGAAAGGCTGCTAGTGCACTTGGTGATAGTTACACCTTGGAGGGGATTTCCTCAGGAATTTTTGACTACGGAGGGCTCAGGAAAGGCACCTAGTACACTTGGTGATAGTCACGCCTTGGAGATGATTTCCCCAGGAAGTTTTGACTCCAGAGGGGTCAGGGTAGGCACCTAGTGCACTTAGTGATAGTTACGCCTTGGAGATAATTTCCTCAGGAAATTTTGACTCCGGAGGGGTCAGGGTAGGCACCTGGAGCATCCAACGATAGTAAAACCTTGAAGATGATTTCCTCAGAAAGTTTTGACTCCAGAGGGGTCAGGGTAGGAACATAATGCACTTGATGATAGGAGTTGCACTTTGGGGATGAATTCCTCAGGCAGTTTTGTCTCCGGAAGGGTCAGGATAGGCAGCTAGTGCACTTAATGATAATTATACCTTGGAGATGATTTCCTCAGGAAGTTTTGACTCAAGAGGGCTCAGGAAAGGCACCTAGTGCACTGAATGATAGTCACGACTTGGCGATGGATTCCTCAAGAAGTTTTGACTTCGGAGGGGTCAGGATATGCACTTAGTGCACTTAGTGATAGTCATGCCCTGGAGATGATTTCCCTAGGAAGTTTTGACTCCAGAGGGGTCAGGATAGGCACCTAGTAAATTCAGTCATAGTTACAGCTTGGAGATGAATTCCTCCGGAAGTTTTGACTTCGGAGGGCTCAGGAAAGGCACCTAGTGCACTTGATGATAAGGACGCTTCGTAGGCGATTTTCATTGGAAGTTTTGACTCCGGAGAGTTCAACAAAGGCACCTAGTGCACTCAATGATAGTCACGCCTTGGGGATGATTTCCTCAGGAAGTTTTGACTCCAGAGGGGTCAGGGTAGGCACCTAGTAAATTCAGTCAGAGTTACAGCTTGGAGATGATTTCCTCCAGAAGTTTTGACTTCAGAGGGCTCATGAAAGGCACCTAGTGCTTTCAATGATAAACACGCCTTGGAGTAGATTTCCTCAAGAAGTTTTGACTTTCGAGGGGTTATGATATGCACTTAGGGCACTTGGTGATAGTCATGCCCCGGAGATGATTTCCTCTGGAAATTTTGACTTCGGAGGGCTCAGGAAAGGCACCTAGTGCACTTGATGGTAGGGATGCTTCGTAGACGATTTTCGCAGGAAGTTTTGACTCTGGAGGGCTCAGGAAAGGCACCTAGTGCACTCAGTGATAGTTACACCTTGGAGTTGATTTCCTCAGGAAGTTTTGACTCCAGAGGGGTCAGGGTAGGCACCTAGTAAATTCAGTCATAGTAACAGCTTGGAAATGATTTCCTCCAGAAGTTTTGAGTTCGGAGGGCTCATGAAAGGCACTTAGTGCTTTCAATGATAAACACGCTTTGGAGTAGATTTCCTCAAGAAGTTTTGACTTTCGAGGGGTTATGATATGCACTTAGGGCACTTGGTGATAGTCATGCCCCGGAGATGATTTCCTCTGGAAGTTTTGACTTCGGAGGTCTCAGGAAAGGCACCTAGTGCACTTGATGGTAGGGATGCTTCGTAGACGATTTTCGCAGGAAGTTTTGACTCTGGAGGGCTCAGGAAAGGCACCTAGTGCACTCAGTGATAGTTACACCTTAGAGTTGATTTCCTCAGGAAGTTTTGACTACGGAGGGCTCAGGAAAGGCACCTAGTACACTTGGTGATAGTCAGTCCTTAGAGATGATTTCCCCAGGAAGTTTTGACTCCAGAGGGGTCAGGGTAGGCACCTAGTGCACTTAGTGATAGTTACGCCTTGGAGATAATTTCCTCAGGAAATTTTGACTCCGGAGGGGTCAGGGTAGGCACCTGGAGCATCCAACGATAGTAAAACCTTGAAGATGATTTCCTCAGAAAGTTTTGACTCCAGAGGGGTCAGGCTAGGAACATAATGCACTTGATGATAGGGGTTGCACTTTGGGGATGAATTCCTCAGGCAGTTTTGTCTCCAGAAGGGTCAGGATAGGCAGCTAGTGCACTTAATGATAATTATACCTTGGAGATGATTTCCTCAGGAAGTTTTGACTCAAGAGGGCTCAGGAAAGGCACCTAGTGCACTGAATGATAGTCACGACTTGGCGATGGATTCCTCAAGAAGTTTTGACTTCGGAGGGGTCAGGATATGCACTTAGTGCACTTAGTGATAGTCATGCCCTGGAGATGATTTCCCTAGGAAGTTTTGACTCCAGAGGGGTCAGGATAGGCACCTAGTAAATTCAGTCATAGTTACAGCTTGGAGATGAATTCCTCCGGAAGTTTTGACTTCGGAGGGCTCAGGAAAGGCACCTAGTGCACTTGATGATAAGGACGCTTCGTAGGCGATTTTCATTGGAAGTTTTGACTCCGGAGAGTTCAACAAAGGCACCTAGTGCACTCAATGATAGTCACGCCTTGGGGATGATTTCCTCAGGAAGTTTTGACTCCAGAGGGGTCAGGGTAGGCACCTAGTAAATTCAGTCAGAGTTACAGCTTGGAGATGATTTCCTCCAGAAGTTTTGACTTCAGAGGGCTCATGAAAGGCACCTAGTGCTTTCAATGATAAACACGCCTTGGAGTAGATTTCCTCAAGAAGTTTTGACTTTCGAGGGGTTATGATATGCACTTAGGGCACTTGGTGATAGTCATGCCCCGGAGATGATTTCCTCTGGAAATTTTGACTTCGGAGGGCTCAGGAAAGGCACCTAGTGCACTTGATGGTAGGGATGCTTCGTAGACGATTTTCGCAGGAAGTTTTGACTCTGGAGGGCTCAGGAAAGGCACCTAGTGCACTCAGTGATAGTTACACCTTGGAGTTGATTTCCTCAGGAAGTTTTGACTCCAGAGGGGTCAGGGTAGGCACCTAGTAAATTCAGTCATAGTAACAGCTTGGAAATGATTTCCTCCAGAAGTTTTGAGTTCGGAGGGCTCATGAAAGGCACTTAGTGCTTTCAATGATAAACACGCTTTGGAGTAGATTTCCTCAAGAAGTTTTGACTTTCGAGGGGTTATGATATGCACTTAGGGCACTTGGTGATAGTCATGCCCCGGAGATGATTTCCTCTGGAAGTTTTGACTTCGGAGGTCTCAGGAAAGGCACCTAGTGCACTTGATGGTAGGGATGCTTCGTAGACGATTTTCGCAGGAAGTTTTGACTCTGGAGGGCTCAGGAAAGGCACCTAGTGCACTCAGTGATAGTTACACCTTAGAGTTGATTTCCTCAGGAAGTTTTGACTACGGAGGGCTCAGGAAAGGCACCTAGTACACTTGGTGATAGTCAGTCCTTAGAGATGATTTCCCCAGGAAGTTTTGACTCCAGAGGGGTCAGGGTAGGCACCTAGTGCACTTAGTGATAGTTACGCCTTGGAGATAATTTCCTCAGGAAATTTTGACTCCGGAGGGGTCAGGGTAGGCACCTGGAGCATCCAACGATAGTAAAACCTTGAAGATGATTTCCTCAGAAAGTTTTGACTCCAGAGGGGTCAGGCTAGGAACATAATGCACTTGATGATAGGGGTTGCACTTTGGGGATGAATTCCTCAGGCAGTTTTGTCTCCAGAAGGGTCAGGATAGGCAGCTAGTGCACTTAATGATAATTATACCTTGGAGATGATTTCCTCAGGAAGTTTTGACTCAAGAGGGCTCAGGAAAGGCACCTAGTGCACTGAATGATAGTCACGACTTGGCGATGGATTCCTCAAGAAGTTTTGACTTCGGAGGGGTCAGGATATGCACTTAGTGCACTTAGTGATAGTCATGCCCTGGAGATGATTTCCCTAGGAAGTTTTGACTCCAGAGGGGTCAGGATAGGCACCTAGTAAATTCAGTCATAGTTACAGCTTGGGAATGAATTCCTCCGGAAGTTTTGACTTCGGAGGGCTCAGGAAAGGCACCTAGTGCACTTGATGATAAGGACGCTTCGTAGACGATTTTCATTGGAAGTTTTGACTCCGGAGAGTTCAGTAAAGGCACCTAGTGCACTCAATGATAGTCACGCCTTGGGGATGATTTCCTCAGGAAGTTTTGACTCCAGAGGGGTCAGGGTAGGCACCTAGTAAATTCAGTCATAGTTACAGCTTGGAAATGATTTCCTCCAGAAGTTTTGACTTCAGAGGGCTCATGAAAGGCACCTAGTGCTTTCAATGATAAACACGCCTTGGAGAAGATTTCCTCAAGAAGTTTTGACTTTCGAGGGGTTATGATATGCACTTGGGGCACTTGGTGATAGTCATGCCCCGGAGATGATTTCCTCTGGAAATTTTGACTTCGGAGGGCTCAGGAAAGGCACCTAGTGCACTTGATGGTAGGGATGCTTCGTAGACGATTTTCGCAGGAAATTTTAACTCTGGAGGGCTCAGGAAAGGCACCTAGTGCACTCAGTGATAGTTACACCTTGGAGTTGATTTCCTCAGGAAGTTTTGACTCCAGAGGGGTCAGGGTAGGCACCTAGTAAATTCAGTCATAGTAACAGCTTGGAAATGATTTCCTCCAGAAGTTTTGAGTTCGGAGGGCTCATGAAAGGCACTTAGTGCTTTCAATGATAAACACGCTTTGGAGTAGATTTCCTCAAGAAGTTTTGACTTTCGAGGGGTTATGATATGCACTTAGGGCACTTGGTGATAGTCATGCCCCGGAGATGATTTCCTCTGGAAGTTTTGACTTCGGAGGTCTCAGGAAAGGCACCTAGTGCACTTGATGGTAGGGTTGCTTCGTAGACGATTTTCGCAGGAAGTTTCGTCTCTGGAGGGCTCAGGAAAGGCACCTAGGGCACTCAGTGATAGTTACACCTTGGAGTTGATTTCTTCAGGAAGTTTTGACTTCGGAGAGCTCACGATAGGCACCTAGTGCACTTGATGGTAGGGACGCTTCGTAGTCGATTTCCACAGGAAGTTTTGACTCCAGAGAGCTCAGGGAAGGCACCTAGTGCACTCAATGATAGTCGAGCCTTGGAGATGATTTCCTCAGGAAGTTTTGACTCCAGAGTAGTCAGGGTAGGCACCTAGTGCATTTAGTGATAGTTACACCTTGGAGATGATTTCCTCAGGATGTTTTGACTTCGGAAGGCTCAGGAAAGGCACCTAGTGAACTTGATGGTAGGGATGCTTCGTGGACGATTTCCACAGGAAGTTTTGTCTCCGGAGAGCTCAGGGAAGGCTTCTAGTGCACTCAATGATAGTCACGCCTTGGAGATGATTTCCTCAAGAAGTTTTGACTCCAGAGTGGTCAGGGTAGGCACCTAGTGCACTCAGTGAAGGTTACACCCTGGTGATGATTTCCTCAGGAAGTTTTGACTTCGGAGAGCTCACGATAGGCACCTAGTGAACTTGATGGTAGGGACGCTTCGTAGTCGATTTCCACAGGAAGTTTTGACTCCGGAGAGCTCAGGGAAGGCACCTCGTGCACTCAATGATAGTCACGTCTTGGAGATGATTTCCTCAAGAAGTTGTAACTTCGGAGGGCTCAGGAAAGGCACTTAGTGCACTTGATGGTAGGGACGCCTTGGAGATTATTTCCTCGAGAAGTTTTGACTCAAGAGGGGTCAGGGTAGGCATCTAGTGCACTCAGTGATAGTTACACCTTGGAGATGATTTCCTCAGGATGTTTTGACTTCGGAAGGTTCAGGAAAGGCACCTAGTGAACTTGATGGTAGGGACGCTTCGTAGACGATTTCCACAGGAAGTTTTGTCTCCGGAGAGATTAGGGAAGGCACCTAGTGCACACAATGATAGTCACGCCTTGGAGATGATTTCCTCAAGAAGTTGTAACTTCGGAGGGCTCAGGAAAGGCACCTAGTGCACTTGATGGTAGGGACGCCTTGGAGATTATTTCCTCGAGAAGTTTTGACTCAAGAGGGGTCAGGGTAGGCACCTAGTGCACTCAGTGAAGGTCACATCCTGGTGATGATTTCCTCAGGAAGTTTTGACTCCAGAGGGGTCAGGGTAGGCACCTCGTGCACTCAGTGAAGGTTACACCCTGGTGATGATTTCCTCAGGAAGTTTTGACTTCGGAGAGCTCACGAAGGGCACCTAGTGCACTTGATGGTAGGGACGCTTCGTAGTCGATTTCCACAGGAAGTTTTGTCTCCGGAGAGCTCAGGGACGGCACCTAGTGCACTCAATGATAGTCAAGCCTTGGAGATGATTTCCTCAGGAAGTTTTGACTCCAGAGGGGTCAGGGTAGGCACCTAGTGCACTCAGTGATAGTTATACCTTGGAGATGATTTCCTCAAGAAGTTTTAACTTCGGAGAGCTCACGATAGGCACCTAGTGCACTTGATGGTAGGGACGCTTCGTAGTCGATTTCCACAGGAAGTTTTGACTCCGGAGAGCTCAGGGAAGGCACCTCGTGCACTCAATGATAGTCACGTCTTGGAGATGATTTCCTCAAGAAGTTGTAACTTCGGAGGGCTCAGGAAAGGCACTTAGTGCACTTGATGGTAGGGACGCCTTGGAGATTATTTCCTCGAGAAGTTTTGACTCAAGAGGGGTCAGGGTAGGCATCTAGTGCACTCAGTGATAGTTACACCTTGGAGATGATTTCCTCAGGATGTTTTGACTTCGGAAGGTTCAGGAAAGGCACCTAGTGAACTTGATGGTAGGGACGCTTCGTAGACGATTTCCACAGGAAGTTTTGTCTCCGGAGAGATTAGGGAAGGCACCTAGTGCACACAATGATAGTCACGCCTTGGAGATGATTTCCTCAAGAAGTTGTAACTTCGGAGGGCTCAGGAAAGGCACCTAGTGCACTTGATGGTAGGGACGCCTTGGAGATTATTTCCTCGAGAAGTTTTGACTCAAGAGGGGTCAGGGTAGGCACCTAGTGCACTCAGTGAAGGTCACACCCTGGTGATGATTTCCTCAGGAAGTTTTGACTCCAGAGTGGTCAGGGTAGGCACCTAGTGCATTCAGTGATAGTTACACCTTGGAGATGATTTCTTCAGGATGTTTTGACTTCGGAAGGCTCAGGAAAGGCACCTTGTGAACTTGATGGTAGGGACGCTTCGTAGACGATTTCCACAGGAAGTTTTGTCTCCGGAGAGCTCAGGGACGGCACCTAGTGCTTTCAATGATAGTCAAGCCTTGGAGATGATTTCCTCAAGAAGTTTTGACTCAAGAGGGGTCAGGGTAGGCACCTAGTGCACTCAGTGATAGTTATACCTTGGAGATGATTTCCTCAGGATGTTTTGACTTCGGAAGGCTCAGGAAAGGCACCTAGTGAACTTGATGGTAGGGATGCTTCGTGGACGATTTCCACAGGAAGTTTTGTCTCCGGAGAGCTCAGGGAAGGCTCCTAGTGCACTCAATGATAGTCACGCCTTGGAGATGATTTCCTCAAGAAGTTTTGACTCCAGAGTGGTCAGGGTAGGCACCTAGTGCACTCAGTGAAGGTTACACCCTGGTGATGATTTCCTCAGGAAGTTTTGACTTCGGAGAGCTCACGATAGGCACCTAGTGAACTTGATGGTAGGGACGCTTCGTAGTCGATTTCCACAGGAAGTTTTGACTCCGGAGAGCTCAGGGAAGGCACCTCGTGCACTCAATGATAGTCACGTCTTGGAGATGATTTCCTCAAGAAGTTGTAACTTCGGAGGGCTCAGGAAAGGCACTTAGTGCACTTGATGGTAGGGACGCCTTGGAGATTATTTCCTCGAGAAGTTTTGACTCAAGAGGGGTCAGGGTAGGCATCTAGTGCACTCAGTGATAGTTACACCTTGGAGATGATTTCCTCAGGATGTTTTGACTTCGGAAGGTTCAGGAAAGGCACCTAGTGAACTTGATGGTAGGGACGCTTCGTAGACGATTTCCACAGGAAGTTTTGTCTCCGGAGAGATTAGGGAAGGCACCTAGTGCACACAATGATAGTCACGCCTTGGAGATGATTTCCTCAAGAAGTTGTAACTTCGGAGGGCTCAGGAAAGGCACCTAGTGCACTTGATGGTAGGGACGCCTTGGAGATTATTTCCTTGAGAAGTTTTGACTCAAGAGGGGTCAGGGTAGGCACCTAGTGCACTCAGTGAAGGTCACACCCTGGTGATGATTTCCTCAGGAAGTTTTGACTCCAGAGTGGTCAGGGTAGGCACCTAGTGCATTCAGTGATAGTTACACCTTGGAGATGATTTCTTCAGGATGTTTTGACTTCGGAAGGCTCAGGAAAGGCACCTTGTGAACTTGATGGTAGGGACGCTTCGTAGACGATTTCCACAGGAAGTTTTGTCTCCGGAGAGCTCAGGGACGGCACCTAGTGCTTTCAATGATAGTCAAGCCTTGGAGATGATTTCCTCAAGAAGTTTTGACTCAAGAGGGGTCAGGGTAGGCACCTAGTGCACTCAGTGATAGTTATACCTTGGAGATGATTTCCTCAAGAAGTTTTAACTTCGGAGGGGTCAGGAAAGGCACCTAGTGCACTTGATGGTAGGGACGCCGTGGAGATTACTTCCTCGAGAAGTTTTGACTTTCGAGGGGTTAGGATATGCACTAAGTGCACTTTGTGATAGTCATGCCCTGGAGATGATTTCCCCAGGAAGTTTTGACTCTAGAGGGTTCAGAGTAGGAACCTAGTGCACTTGTAATAAGGACGCTTCGTAGACGATTTTTGCAGGAAGTTTTGACTCTGGAGGGCTCAGGAAAGGCACCTAGTGCACTCAGTGATAGTTACACCTTGGAGTTGATTTCCTCAAGAAGTTTTGACTCCAGAGTGGTCAGGGTAGGCACCTAGTGCACTCAGTGAAGGTTACACCCTGGTGATGATTTCCTCAGGAAGTTTTGACTTCGGAGAGCTCACGATAGGCACCTAGTGCACTTGATGGTAGGGACGCTTCGTAGTCGATTTCCACAGGAAGTTTTGACTCCAGAGAGCTCAGGGAAGGCACCTAGTGCACTCAATGATAGTCGAGCCTTGGAGATGATTTCCTCAGGAAGTTTTGACTCCAGAGTGGTCAGGGTAGGCACCTAGTGCATTCAGTGATAGTTACACCTTGGAGATGATTTCCTCAAGATGTTTTGACTTTGGAAGGCTCAGGAAAGGCACCTAGTGAACTTGATGGTAGGGATGCTTCGTGGACGATTTCCTCAGGAAGTTTTGACTCCAGAGTGGTCAGGGTAGGCACCTAGTGAACTCAGTGATAGTTACACCTTGGAGATGATTTTCTCAGGAAGTTTTTACTCTAGAGGGGTCAGGGTAGGCACCTAGTCACTTTGGTGATAGTGACGCATTGAAGATGATTTCCTCAGGAAGTCCTGACTCCTGAGGGGTCAGGTTAGGCTTCTGGAGCATCCAACGATGGATTAACCTTGGAGTCGATTTCCTCAGGAAGTTTTGACTCCGGAGAAGTCAGGAAAGGCAGCTAGTGCACTTAGTGATAGTTACACCTTGGAGATGATTTCCTGAGGAATTTTTGACTCGAGAGGGCTCGAGAAAGGCACCTAGTGCCCTCAATAATAGTCACGCCTTGGAGATGATTTCCTCAGGAAGTTTTGACTTCGGAGAGATCAGGATATGCACTTAGTGCACTTGGTGATAGTCATGCCCTAAAGATGATTTCTCCAGGGAGCGTTGACTCTGCAAGTGTCAGGGTAGGCACCTAGAGCATCTGATGATAATTACACCTTGGAAATGATTTCCTCAGGAAGTTTTGACTTCGGAAGGGTCAGGATAAGTTGTTCGTGCACTTGGTGATAGTCACGCCTTGGAGATGACTTCCCCAGGAGGTCTTGACTCCGGTGGGCTCAGGAAAGGCATCTAGCGCACTTGGTGATGATGACGCCTTGGAGATAATTTCCTCAGGAAGTTTTGACTCCGGAGGGGTCAGGGTAGGCACCCGGAGCATCCTACGATAGTCACGCCATGAAGATGATTTCCTCAGGACGTCTTGTTTCCGGAGGGCTCAGGGAAGATATTTTGTCCACTTGGTGATAGTCACGCGTTGGAGATGATTTCCTGTGGAAGTTTTGACTCCGGAAGAGTCAGAGTGGACATCTGGTTCACTTGATGATAGTTATGCCCTGTAGATGATTTCCTCAGCTAATTTTGGCTCCGGGGTCTCAGGAAAGGCATCTTGTGCACTAAATGAAAGTGACGACTTGGAGAAGATTTCCTCAAGAAGTTTTGACTTCGGAGGGGTCAGGCTAGGCACCCAGAACATCTGATGATAACTACAACTTGAAAATGATTTCCTCAGGACGTTTTGACTCTGGAGTGGTCAGGATAAGTCCCTCGTGCACTTGGTGAAAGTCACGCCTTGGAGTCGACTTCACCAGGAAGTTTTGACTCCAGAGGGGTCAGAGTAGGCACCCAGTTTACTCGGTTTTAGTCACGCCTTAGAGATCATTTCCTCAGGAAGTTTTGACTCCGGAGGGCTCAGGGTAGGCACCTTGAGCATCCTACGATAGCCACAACAAGGAAATCATCTCCAAGGCGTCACTATCGTTGGTTGCTCCGGGTGCCTACCCTGACCTCTCCGGAGTCAAAACTACTTTGGGAAATCATCCCCAAAACATTATTCCCATTAAGCGTACTAGGTGCCTTTCCTGACTCTTGCGAAGTCAAAACTTTCTGAAGAAATCATCTCCAAGGCGTTCCTATCATTAAGTGCACTAGATTCCCTTCCTGACCCCTCCGGAAACAAAACCTCCTGAGGAAATCATCTCCAAGGCGTAACTATCACCAAGTGCACTTGGTGCTTACCCTGACATCTTTGGAGTCAAAACTTCCAGAGGAAACCATCTCCTAGGCGTAGTTATCACCTAGAGAACTAAGTGCTCACCCGGACCCCTCTGGAGTCAAAACAATTTTGGGAAATCATCCCCAAAACATAACTCCTATTAAGTGTACTAAGTGCCTTTCCTGACTCTTCCGAAGTCAAAACTTCTTGAGGAAATCATCTCAAAGGTATAATTATGATCAGATGCTCCAGGTGCCTACCCTGACCCTTCCGGAGTCAAAACTTCCTGAGAAAACCATACCCAAGGCATAGTTATCACCAAGAGCACTAGGTGCTTACCCTGACCCCTCTGGAGTCAAAACTACCCGAGGAAATCATCTTCAAGTCGTTACTATCGTTGAGTGCTCCAGGTGCCTACTCTGACCCCTCCGGAGTCAAAACTTCTTTGGGAAATCATCCCCAAAACATAAGTCCCATTAAGTGTAATAGGTGCCTTTCCTGACTCTTCCGAAGTCAAAACTTCCTGAGAAAAACATCTCCAAGGTGTGATTATCATCAGATGCTCCAGGCGCTTACCCTGACCCTTCCGGAGTCAAAACTTCTTTGGAAAATCATCCCCTAAACAAAGCTCCTATCTAGTCTACTTCGTGCCTTTCCTGACTCTTCTGAAGTCAAAACTTCCTGAGGAAATCATTTCCAAGGTGTCATTATCATCAGATGCTCCAGGTGCCTTTCCTGACCCCTAAGGAGTCAATGGTTTTTTGGGAAGTCATTTCCAAAACATAACTCCAATTAAGTCTACTAAATGCTTCTCCTGAGCCCTCCGGAGTCAAACCTTCCTGAGGAAATCATCTCCAAGGCGTATTTACCACCAAGAGCACTAAGTGCTTACCCTGACCCCTCTGGAGTCAAAACTTCCTGGGGAAATCATATAAAAGGCGTATTTATCAACAAGTGCATGAGGTGCTTTTCCTGAGCACTCTGGAGTCAAAACTTCTTGAGTAAATCATCTCCAAGGCGTAACTATTGTTGGATGCTCCAAGTGCCTACCCCGACCTCTCCGGAGTCCAAACTTCTATGGGAAATCATCCCCAAAACATTACTCCTATTAAGTGCATTAGATTCTTCTCCGGAGCCCTCCGGAGTCAAAACTACCTGAGGAAATCATCTTCAAGGTGTAATTATCATTAGATGCTCTAGGTGCTTACCCTGACCCCTCTGGAGTCAAAACTTTTTGGGGAAATCATCTCCAAAACATAACTCCCATTCAGCGCACTAGGTGCCTTTCCTGACTCTTGTAAGGTTAAAACTTCCTGAGAAAATCACCTCCAAGGGGTACTTATCCCTAACTGCACTAGGTTCCTTTTCTGACCCCTCCGGAGCTAAAAACTTCTTTGGGAAATCATCCCCAAAACATAACTCCTTTTAAGCGTACTAGGTGCCTTTCCTGACTCTTTCAAGGTCAAAACTTCCTGAGGAAATCATCTCCAGGTGTAATTATCATCAGATGCTCCAGATACCTACCCTGACCCTTCCTGAATCAAAACTTCCTGAGGAAACCATCTCCAAGGCGTAACTATCACCAAGTGCACTAAGTGCCAAACTCGACCCCTTCGGGGTCAAAACTTCCTGAGGAAATCATCTCTAAGTCGTAACTATCACTAAGTTCACTAGGTGCCTTTCCTGAGCCCTCCGGAGTCAAAATTTCTTGAGGAAATCAACTTCAAGGCGTTACAATCGTTGGAATCTCCAGGTGCCTACCCAGACCCCTCCGGAGACAAGACTTCTTGGGGAAATCATCTTCAAAACATTATTCCGTTTAAGCGCACTAGATGCCTTTCCTGACTCTTGCGAAGTCAAAACTTTCTGAAGAAATCATCTCCAAGGCGTTCCTATCATTAAGTCCACTAGATTCTTTTCCTGACCCCTCCAGAGTCAAAACCTCCTGAGGAAATCATCTTCAAGGCGTAACTATCACCAAGTTTACTTGGTGCTTACCCTGACCCCTTTAGAGTCAAAACTTTCAAAGGAAACCATCTCCAAGGCGTAGTTATCACCAAGAGCACTCAGTGCTCACCCTGACCCCTCTGGAGTCAAAACTACTTTGGGAAATCATCCCCAAAACATAACTCCTATTAAGTGTACTCAGTGCCTTTCCTGACTCTTCCGAAGTCAAAACTTCTTGAGGAAATCATCTCCAAGGTATAATTATAATCAGATGCTCCAGGTGCCTACCCTAACCCTTCCGGAGTCAAAACTTCCTGAGGAAATCATTTCCAAGGTGTAATTATCATCAGATGCTCCGGGTGCCTTCCCTGACCCCTTAGGAGTCAATACTTTTTTGGGAAGTCATTTCCAAAACATAACTCCTATTAAGTGCACTAAATACTTCTCCTGAGCCCTCCAGAGTCAAAACTTCCTGAGGAAATCATCTCCAAGGTGTTATTATCATCAGATTCTCTAGGTGCCTACTCTGACTCTTTCGGAGTCAAAACTTCCTGAGGAAACCATCTCCAAGGCGTATTTACCACCAAGAGCACTAAGTGCTTACCCTGACCCCTCTGGAGTCAAAACTTCCTGGGGAAATCATCTCAAAGGCGTATTTATCAACAAGTGCATGAGGTGCCTTTCCTGAGCCCTCTGGAGTCAAAACTTCTTGAGTAAATCATCTCCAAGGCGTAACTATCGTTGGATGCTCCAAGTGCCTACCCTGACCTCTCCGGAGTGAAAACTTCTTTGAGAAAGCATCCCCAAAACAAAGCTCCTATCTTGTCTACTTGGTGCCTTTCCTGACTCTTCCGAAGTCAAAACTTCCTGAGGAAATCATTCCCAAGGTGTAATTATCATCAGATGCTCCAGGTGCCTTCCCTGACCCCTTAGGAGTCAATACTTTTTTGGGAAGTCATTTCCAATACATAACTCCTATTAAGTGCACTAAATGCTTCTCCTGAGCCATCCGGAGTCAAAACTTCCTGAGGAAATCATCACCAAGGTGTAATTATCATCAGATTCTCTAGGTGCCTACCCTGACTCTTTCAGAGTCAAAACTTCCTGAGGAAACCATCTCCAAGGCGTATTTACCACCAAGAGCACTGAGTGCTTACCCTGACCCCTCTGGAGTCAAAACTTCCTGGGGAAATCATCTCAAAGGCGTATTTATCAACAAGTGCATGAGGTGCCTTTCCTGGGCCCGCTGGATTCAAAACTTCTTGAGTAAATCATCTCCATGGCGTAACTATCGTTGGATGCTCCAAGTGCCTACCCTGACCTCTCCGGAGTCAAAACTTCTTTGGGAAAGCATCCCCAAAACATAACTCCTATTAAGTGCACTAGATGCTTCTCCGGAGCCCTCCGGAGTCAAAACTTCCTGAGGAAATCATCTCCAAGGTGTAATTATCATCAGATGCTCTAGGTGCCTACCCTGACCCTTTCGGAGTCAAAACTTCCTGAGGAATTCTCCTCCAAGGCGTATTTATCATCGAGAGCACTGAGTGCTTACCCTGACCCCTCTGGAGTCAAAACTTTTTGGGGAAATCATCTCCAAAACATAACTCCCATTCAGCGCACTAGAGGCCTTTCCTGACTCTTTCGAGGTTAAAACTTCCTGAGGAAATCACCTTCAAGGCGTACTTATCCCTAAGTTCACTAGGTTCCTTTTCTGACCCCTCCGGAGCTAAAATTTCTTTGGGAAATCATCCCCAAAACATAACTCCTATTAATCGTACTAGGTGCCTTTCCTGACTCTTTCAAAGTCAAAACTTCCTGAGGAAATCATCTCCAGGTGTAATTATCATCAGATGCTCCAGGTACCTACCCTGACCCTACCTGAATCAAAACTTCCTGAGGAAACCATCTCCAAGGCGTAACTATCACCAAGTGCACTAAGTGCCTACCCTGACCCCTTCGGGGTCAAAACTTCCTGAGGAAATCATCTCCAAGTCGTAACTATCACTAAGTTCACTAGGTGCCTTTCCTGAGCCCTCCGGAGTCAAAACTTCTTGAGGAAATCAACTTCAAGGCGTTACTATCGTTGGAATCTCCAGGTGCCTACCCGGACCCCTCCAGAGACAAGACTTCTTGGGGAAATCATCTTCAAAACATTATTCCCATTATGCGCACTAGGTGCCTTTCCTGACCCTTACGAAGTCAAAACTTCCTGAAGAAATCATCTCCAAGGCGTTCCAATCATTAAGTGCACTAGATTCCTTTCCTGGCCCCTCCGGAGTCAAAACCTCCTGAGGAAATCATCTCCAATGCGTAACTATCACCAAGTACACTTGGTCCTTACCCTGACCCCTTTGGAGTCAAAACTTCCTGAGGAGATAATCTCCAAGGCGTATTTATCAACAAGTGCATGAGGTGCCTTTCTTGAGCCCTCCGTAGTTAAAACTTCCTGAGGAAATCATCTCCAAGGCGTAACTTTCGTTGAATGCTCCAGGTGCCTACCCCGACCCCTCCTGAGTCAAAGCTTTCTCTTGAAATCGTCTACGAAGCATCCCTACCATCAAGTGTACTAGGTGCCTTTCCTGACCCCTGCTGAGTCAAAACTTCCTGAGGAAATCATCTCCAAGGCGTTACTATCACTAAGTGCACTAGCTGCCTTTCCTGGCCCCCCCGGAGTCAAAACTTCCTGGGGAAATCATCTCCAAGGCGTAACTATCAGCAAGGGCACCTGGTGTTCTCCCTGACCATAAAACTGAATGTTGATTAATTAATTTTTAATTTATTTATCCAAGTTAATTTGATTTCATTGCTCCTTCACTTCTGCTCAGGTGCTCTCTGTGGAGCTGCACAAGAGCTCTGTGCAGGCGCACAGGCGCACAGGATCCTGTGCATTTATCTTTGTCCCGGCCCTGAAGGTGTTTCACGAGAGTGTCCTGAAGAAGAGCCACTGTTGGTGAGCCTGTTGGTCTGCCGAAACAATGAAGTGGCTGGTGAGCACGCCTGTGCACTTCCAAAACCTTGAGAGTCTGCCTCAGAAGCCTCTCAGGGAATTTAGTCTAAATCAGCAGTCATACAGTTATGTTTCCACAGGATTTACTGGAGTTGCTGGATCCAGAATGGGCGTTCTCCTCTCGTCAGCCCTGATTCTCGTTAAAACTGAAGGCAGGGAAGGAATACTGGTCAGAGTTCTCATTGATCAGTGCTCACAATATTCGTTTATTTCCGAATCTCTTGCAATGAGATTAAGATTGAAGGATACTAAAATGTGTAACTCCATTTTGGCAGTAGGTGGTCGAAAGGTCGCCACCTGCATCAGAGAAACTAAATTCGTAATAAAACCCTTATTTAAGTCAGACTTTACGTGTGAGATTAAGGCCCTGATTATTTCTAATGTTTCGGCTTACAAGCCACCAACAACGCTGATAGAGTCCAACATGAGACACCTTATCGGCCTGGACTTAGCTGGATCAGCTTGTTAAGTTGCTACTCGGTGCTGACGTTCACGCCAATATAGTGCTAGAAGGTTTCGCCAGAGGATCACCAAATGAGCTTATTGGAATAGTTTCGCGACTAGGCTGGTACATCTCTCGTAGAACTCTCATCGAACCTTCGTATTTGAATTTTATTTCACTTTACTCTCATAACACAAGCTTGAAAAATGTATCTAATATCCCAGATTAAAATCAGCAACTATCAGACATTTCACAGAAATTTTGGTGGCAGGAGGAAGCCCCAAAAATAAAATTTCTGACCCTACAAGAGGAACAGTGCGAGAAGCACTTTATTCAGACAACAAAAGTAAATGAGGCAGTTCGTTATACTTGCCCAGATCTCAAATCATTTTGAGTTCACAACACTTATGAAAATTGATTCTGTCCATCTTTGGTCAGACTCAAAAGACGTACTTTTTTGGCTATGCAGTTTCCCTGCTCGCTGGCAGACCTATGTAGCTCATCGTTGTAGAGAGATTTTGACCTTAGTGCCCAAGGCCCACTGGCACTACGTTAAATCTCAAGAAAACCCAGCTGATATCGCGTCATGGGGGTTAGTTACTGACCTGACCTTGTTGGGGCAAGGACCGTAATTTTTGACGCAATCTACCCTACCTTGGCCTACTATCGCAGAAGATTTGTTGAACCAGCAACCCCTCGAGGAGAAAACCGTCATAAGTTCTATGCTTGTTTCTGAAATTACTAATGAAATCTTGGAAGCAGACGTATTGGTATTACTGCACCACTTTTCAGACCAGAATAAGTTGCTCCGAGTTACCACCTACGTTACAAGCTTTCTTTGCTTTCTAGTTGGTAAGGTAAATGAGAACAAAAATAACAGAACAATTAAGGTCCAATTTTTGAATTTCAATTTTTTGGAACCCGTAAATTTCTATCGATCATTTGTAATTAGTCTCATTGAAATGCAAAGCACCTTGTTACGTGACATTTTTAATTTTTGATATTATAAATAAAAAAGAAAGGAAAGAACTTGCACGAGAAAAAGTCTCCTCCACGATTAATTAAATCGAGGAGAATAAAACGTGGCAACCGCGCACATTCCAAGCGCGACTTTAGTCTCGTGTAGGTGTACGCGTTACTTCTCTCCAGGCTAATTAATCATGGTGGGAGCGACCAACAGGGCTGCAACGGTTAATATGCAGTTTTTGAAGTCAGTTCTGCTCAGGCGGGGACGGGTGACAGTCGTCCCTGTTCCCCGTTATTTTGTCATATAATAGTTTAGCGTTTGATCAAGCAGGGATGAGTGAGAGTCGTCCCTAGCAAATTAAATTATAATTAATTACAGTTTTAAGGTTTATTGTTATTTAAGAAAAGTTCTGTGAAAATTCGTATAAATAAAAGAAAAATCAATTATAAAAAGTGCGTAAAAGTTACGATCATTTACAACCCTGCCTGTTTAAGGTCCAGTTCTAAGCACATGGAAAAGGGATTTGGTAAGATCTAAAATCATCGTAAGCTTAATAAACTAAAATAACAAAGGGACGAAGTAAGGGAGCCGTGTAGGCTGGCTCCCAAAACGCATATGAAAGGTCACCGGGCTCTTTGGTTTTCCTTAACTTCCTTTTCCAAGCTGTTAGAAATAAAGGAGGGTTGAGGGTCGGTTAAGCTCCGGCTTAACTGACCCTTAACACACCTGCTTTTACTGAATTTTTTATGAGCAGCGAGCGCACTTTACAGAATGTTAAATTCGAATATATAAATTGGATCTTTGCCTTTATTACATGTAAACAATAGTCATAGTTACTTCTCGTAAATCCTAACTTTTCAATATAAGCATAAAAACAATCATACCAACCTCTCGGACTTTCTCGCAAACCATAAAATGCTTTGAATAATTTGCAAACCTTATTTTTACCTGTTTCATAACCTTTAAGTTCAGAAATGTAAACTTCGGATTCTATATCACCATTCAAAAATGCTGTTTCAACATCCATTTGTTCTACATATAGATTGTTCGCACAACTGTAACTTAATAGAATGTTTAACGTTTGCATTTTGCCAACTGGTGAATAAACATTTTCCAAATACTCTTTTTGTTGAAAACCTCTAACTACTAATCAAGCTTTATAAGTACTATCACTTTTCTTTTTATAGATCCATTTAACATCAACTATTTTCTTATCTTTCGGTTTATCAATGACTGACTAACCATGTTTTATTTTTATTTAAGTTCTTGACCTCGAAATTCATAGCTTTTTGCCATTGTTCAGATTCTCTGGAATTTACTGCCTCCTCAAATGTATTTGGTGCATTTGCATTAACATAGTTCACATGAATACAATTTGTTATTGGGTTACCGTACCTTTGTATTGGACTTTTTTCTGTTTGATCTTTTGGGCATTACTAAATTTTTATTTTCATTAATATTTTCATTTCGATCATTATTCATTCTATGATTAATTTCAATATCATCATCAACATTTCTATGATCACTTAAATTACTTTAATCAGATTCATATTCATTATCATCAATACTAACAGACTCACTATGATCTTCTAACCTCAAATTCACAAAATTTCTATCATCAAAACTTTCACCTTTATTTTTATTAATTTCTTTCATGCAAATTGATTCTTTCTCATTTTCAACCACTTTAACGTGTCTGGCATTAATTACTTTATCATTCAACAAAACTTTATAGCTATAGTTATTGTAACCTACTAAAATTCATACTTTACCTATTATCTCATTTACTCTTTTTTAAAATTTCTGGGATTCTCACAAAAACTTTACTGCAATAGATTTTCAAATGTTTTACATTAGGTTTGTAACCAAAATATATTTCAAAAGGACTTTTATTCTCCTTAGTGTTGAGATTGTTTGATTTATTAAAGGAGAGACTGTTTTAATAAATTCAGGCCAATACCTCTTATCAATTCCCTCATCTCAGGATAAACACCGACCGAAATCCATTGTGGATCTGTTATAAACGTTCTGCAACAGCGTTCAATTCGTGTACGTAACTAAGACATGGTGACAACTCAATACCCTTATATTTAACAAAATTATAAATTTCTTCACTCTCTTATTTAAAGTATTCCTCCCATCCAGCGCCTCCCTAGGTTGCGGAAAGGGGACGCTCGCTTCTTCGTAGAGGGTACCGAGGAAATAAAATACCTGGGACGGACAGAAAAACCAATCTAGGGGACGGATACCCCAAATAAAAACCCCATCATGATTGTCACGACTCCCAAAACAGACGTACCCCAGCGAGTAAATCTTCCCGTAGGTTCCGAATCAGTGCAAGCCTGGGCCTACGCTGGCCCTGTAGATTCTGGGGGGCGGGGGAGAGGGGCAAGACCGTGTATATATGAGCTGGGTTAGAAAAAAAACTCGGCAAGGGGCGCTACTAGAAAAGACTCCCTTTTAAAATAGTGTAAGTGTCAGTAAGTGTGTTGCAGGTATGAGTCATCGTGTATTGCAGTCCGCACTCTGCAAGCTTTCTAATGTAAGCTTTTTTTAGCAAATTTGTTTTGAGTGTTTAGGTTTTTTTGTAATTAATTAAAGTTTTAGATCTTTTTAATTTGAGAATGACCAGAACATGCTCAGTCATTTAATGTAAAAATAAAATGAAGTTTGGATTTCCATCTAAAGCCAGTCTAAGAAAAAAATGGCTCGGTGCAATTCGTTGGCCAAAACTGGATCTAAAAAAAAAAGAGGGAATATGTTCAAATCATTACAGAAAAAATTATTTTCACTCGAAAAATTCTGATTCGGGTAGGTTATTCAAATAATTATTACTGAGTAAAAAAATGTAAAATAATAAGTTTAAGTTATTTGTAGGTTATGAACTTCAATTAACTCGTATTAAAACTGGTGCAATAATTTCTATTTTTCTGTGGAGTAAACATGTACATACTGAGGACAACAATGATGATGAAGAATCGATGATTAGTGAAGAAAGTTACAACAAGGAGAATTTTGCAGGGAACATAGATGCCACTGAAGATTATATAAGCAGTAATTCATTATCAGACTTAAATTTTTCTTTGAAAGAAGGTGAACATGTTAGGGACATAAGTGGTGCATGTAAATATAGCGAAGATGTTAAATGTGTAGTTGAAATAAGTGAAAAATTTGATTCTAGCAGTGAAAATAATTTTGAAACAGACTCAGAATATAATCATAAAGCTGTTGAAGATAGTACGTAGTGTGATATTTTTTCAGATATAGTTAATATGAATGTTGATTGTAAAGAGATACCATCAATACTTTCTAATTGTAAAGAGATTAATGGAATGGATCAAGAGAATTCTACAGAAATTGATGTGCCAACTGTACCCAAGTTTAGAATAATGAACTTTGAAAATAACCCTTTGAAAATAACAGGTGGTTGAGCGTAGTGGTCTTCGAAGTAAGTGGCAAGCAGGAGACATTATAATGGCCGATAGAGGTTTCACAGTTCAGGATTTATTTGCTCCTTCTGATGTAACTGTTCTTATTCCGCACTTTCTCCCTGGAAAAGGTTTCTTACCATTTAATCATTTGATTCAAGACAGAAAGTTGTCTAAATACAGAGTTCATGTAGAAAGAGTGATTGGACTGTTAAAAACTTATAAAATACTATTGACCAAACTAAAAAATAATTATGTTAACATAGCATCTGAAATATTTGGAGTGTGTGTTATGCTGTGTAATTTTAAGGAGACCATCATGAAAAATAAATTGTGAGAAGTTGGAAGTCATAAATTAAGGATGTAAAAGTGGTGTGCAGTGCTTTTTATTTGAGAGTTATAAATTGTATAAAAGTAATCTTAGTGTTTAAACCCAGTGGTAGTATAAAATTTTTTTCTAAGAAAGAACAAAAGTGTGTATGTGCCATTGTTTATAATTTAGATATGTACATATGTTCAATACAATTTTCATAGTTGCTTGCCTGCTATTCTGTATCAGTTTTTTGCACAGGTATGAATGAAGAATTGATTAAAAATAATTTTTAAAATTTATTTCTTTTATGAAAAGCTGGTCTATTTTTTGATTGCATTGTTTTATTTTATTAGTATACTTAGCTCGCTTAACCTATCTTAACATTTTTAATCATGTACAACTGTAAAATTAACAAAAATTAAGTACATAAGAAATGCATGCTTTTAACCTAATTATAACTATACTTTTTTAATAATGTTTTTAAATAATCATAACAATTGAACAGTAATGATTTCATAAATCATTTTGTTTCTGAAGTATTTCATGTCATCCTTATCAAAATCAAACAAATTGTTTGAACAAAAGTATTCTGCATACACAGATGCAAAAACACCACAATCACATCCATTTGTTTGTACAGGAATATCATGAACATTTTCCAAAAGCCAATCTGATAAATCAATCAAACTTTTTTTATTATCCAGGTATTCATCTATCATATATTGTTTTAAAATTTGCAAGCACTGGTCGTTGGGAGATTTCTGACTATCAAAATATAAAATAGATTTTTTTCTGAAATCAATAATGGCAACGCACCAATGATTTTCTAGGTGAATTGGAATTACAATCAAGTCTTTGCTAAAAATGTCAACTTTGGATGTCCATTTTTTTAAGCATGAATAACCATTAGATACAAGTTTTGGGTAAAAAAAGGTATTCATACAGTAAACAGTAGGCAAATTATCTAATGTACTTCTTTGCATTATGAGTTTCAGGTAAAAGTTAATTACTTCATCGTTCAACCAGTTGGAACAAGACAAAAATTAAATATCTTTTCTTTTTATTTGGTATCCAAAGCTTTTTACAAGAACTTCATTAGCTGGACCAGATGATACAGCCCACCTTATCAAATCAATCATACTAGAAGTTAGTGGAGGAGGCTAGGGCTTATTCAGCACTTCATTTATCTGATTAGATGGCATATCTAAAGATAATGCTGATGTCAAATAAAAATGATGGACATCACTCACTCCAGTACTCGAGACTGGATTTTCAAAGTGGTCATCGCTGCCATGAAAATAATTACCAATATTGTATAAATTGTGATTGTTACCTTCATGAACACTAGCTTGATCTTGTTTAGTTACTGAAGGAAGCTGGGGCTTATTCATCACTTCTTTTATCTGATTAGATGGTATATCTAGAGATGGTGCTGATGTCAAATAAAGAAGTTGGACATCACTCACTCCAGTACTCGAGACTGGATTTTCAAAGTGGTCATCGCTGGCATGAAAATAATCACCAATATTATTTAAATTGTGATTGTTACCTCCATGGACACTAACTCGATCTTTCAATTGCTCACTTGATAACAGTTTGTTATTTGTCTGGGAATCAGCAGTAAAACTTTCAACTTTATTTGGTAAGTTATTTTTGGAATTTATTAAATCTGTATCATCCACTGACATTTTCAATTCTTCAATTTGATTTTCTTTTGGTTTAAATATATTGTCATAATCTTTGTACTGATACTTGTTTAGTATCGCAGGTTTTAGATAATTGTGATAAAATTGAGATAGTTTTTTCAGCATTACTTAAATAAAATTATTATCCCTGTATTCATTAATCACAGCATAAGATTTGAATGTGTATACAAGGAAAAAGCAGTGAAATCTTTTGGTGACCATCATCTGACCTGGGACCTGGAAATAGTGTGGATCATCTACTTTTAAAGCCAGCTGATTTTCATCATTTCTGTAAAGGCAATCTACTATTTTTTCATCAGGTATGCTGTTGTGAGCACTGTGTGGACACTTCACCTTTACCACAGAATTTTTTTTGATAAGTCCATCTGGGCTAGCACCAATAAAAGGATGATGTTGCATAAGAAACAAACCACACTTCTCAACTTTAACATTGAACTGCTGTTCAAACTCAGCTATAGCAACTTTCTCATAAACTTGCCCATGAGTTGTGGGTTTAGTAGTAAATTTTGTGGGATTCAAGATAGAATCAACTGCCTTTATCTTCTGATTTTCATTCAATTTTTTACAAATAAGATGAAATTTGCTAGCTGTTAATCTTACTTTTCTGAACTCATGCCAGGCATCGCAACTATTTTGAAGCATAGTGTCTTCTTCAATTTTTTGGACATCGCTTTGAGAAACTGTAGGGATCTGCACGATCGACTCGTGCTAACTCGATCCCGCGCGACTGCTGCGCCAGTCAGTACCGCTCAATCCGCCTCGATGGTCGGATGCTCCGTGTGTGTATCCACAGCAGCCAATAAAGAAATCTTGAAATTATACTGAGTGCCTTCGATTTATTAATCTTCCTCAGCAACACGAAAAGCAGGAGATAGCCCTGCGGTCTACTTGGACCCCCAAACGCTACACTGGTGACCCTGGAATTTCCCAACACGTGAAGTCAGGAAATCTGCAAGATTGTTCGAGCCATCAACAACGGCCGAACAACAAGACACGGAGCGGGAGAGTCGTATACTCTCTTCGAGCGAGGCAGCACGTCAAAAGACGTTTTGCTCTAGTGACAACAAAAAATTGTTCTTGAAAATTGCGAAGTTGTACAGGCACGCCGGCAACTTTGCACGGAAAATTCAAAAACAAACCTCGGCCCACGAGTCCCCGAGAGACCTTGGCATCGTTGGAGGAGCAGCGGTTGAAGCCGTCGCGAAGCCACTTCACGAAGAGGGCATTCTCGGCGTGAAGTCGATGCACGAAGAGGGTTACCTGGACGCGAAGTCGGTACCCAGGTCAGCTTGACGGAGATCACTTCCACGTCGAACTCTGCAAGCTCGTTGCTACGACCCCTCGCCGCCCAGGCTATCCTCCAGGACGTCAGCGAACATCATCTCCAGGACGACAACGCTCCAGCCCTTCAAAAACATTGTGTGTGTGTGTGAATTGTGTGTCCAGTGTGAGTACGGATCTAGTGTGCAGAGTGCAAAGTAAGTCGCTCGTGCGTGCTTGCTTTACCGCGTATTCCCCCAGTTCCGCGAATCAGCGACGGTTACGCGCGCTCACACTGGAATTGCTCGTTCGGAGTTTACAAACATTGTGGTGTATCTTATACGAAACGTCGCGAACAGTTTCACATTTCATAGGTAGTATTAACAACTTCTTGCAGTCAGGTAAAACTGAAGAGTTGTTTTTTCTATTTTTCACCGATATCTGTCACGCGACTATTTTCTCGCCGGGTATAAATTCACTCGCGTACGCGGCGGCGTGTGCTGGACAAAGACAGTTGCTTTGTATTAGGGCCTTGTGAGCCACGCACACGCATCGGCGTTTTAGCTCGTGGGTCCACTGCCTGACTCCCCGGACCATTCCCCTCGGTAGGGTTTTCATTTTTTCTCGTCATGGTGATCGAGACCGACGAGGAGCGGCACGCGCATGAGTTGGTGGAGGTCCAGCGGAGGCTGGAGACCGCTCAAGCCCAGATCGAGAGCTTGCGCTAAGCTCAGGCGACCACGACTGCCGGACCGACGGACACCGCGAATACATCGGCGACAACTACCGCGGCGGTTACAAACTCGGGCCCGCTTCCGACGCAGCCCACGGTCGGCACGATCTATCGCCAGCCCAAGATCCCACCGTTTTTGCGTGACAACCCTAGAGTTCGGCTGGGCCAGGTGGAGATTACGTTCCGCAACGCCGGTATCACTAATTCCGCTACGAAGGCGGATTTTATCGCCGAGAAGCTTGACGTCGAGGCACTGGGCCATGTGTTGCCTCTCCTCGAGCTTGACCCTCGTCCCCCGGACCTTTACGAGCAGGTCAAGGTGGCCTTGATCTCTGCTTTTGGGGCATCCCCGGAGGCACGTTTGCGCGATATGGTCAGGGGCTGGATTTCCATGGTGGGCAAACCATCGCTGATGGTCTCGAGAATGCGTCAGCTGGACACGAGCGCCAATGACGACATTATCCGCGTCCTTTTTCTCGAGAACCTCCCCACGGACTGCCGTGGCGTCCTCGTGTCCTCCCGCGTTACGGACCTCGCCACGTTGGGCGATATGGCGGACTCGTATATGGAAGCCACTGGGCCTAACCATGAAGTCGTTTCCACAGTTGGCGCCTCACATTCGGTTACCCCCATTGCCACTCCGCTTGTCGCACCCCCCGCTGGCAGCGCGCACGGCATCGCCGCCGTCGGCGGCTTGCATACCTTGAGGCTAGAAGGAAAAATTGCGAAGCTCACGGCTGAACTCGCCGCCCTCAGGACGCGCATCAATCGCAATAATCGCGGTTGGTCCCGGTCACGGCCTCGTGACCCTCAGGGCAACGGCCAAGGGCAACAGCCCCACAACGCCGCCCCTGCCACCGGTATTTGTCGCATTCATCAAAAATACGGCCACGAAGCTCGCAAGTGCATCCAGCCGTGCTCGTTCGCCCCGGGAAACTAAGTCCCCCTCCCCGCGTGGAGGCCGTGGGTGGGGACGATCTCTCGACTCGCTTCCATATTCACGATCGCGCTTCAAGGTTGGGTTTCCTCGTCGATACCGGCGCGGAGATATCTCTCATACCCAACCGAGACGTGAACGCAAAACCCGCAGAGCTTCTTCTCTTTGCGGCCAACAACACCCAGATTCAGACATTTGGCGAACGGAAACTCGCACTCAACCTCCGCTTGAAACGTCCGATTGAATGGAACTTTGGCGTTGCAGCAGTTCCCTGCCCTATAATCGAAGCCGACTTGCTCAGTCACTACGGCCTCATCGTCGACGTTCGACACCGTAGATTGATTGAGCCTAGCACGGGCTTGTCGATAAAGGGCTATTTTAAGTCGTCCGACGCCCCCTCGGTTAGTCTGCTCGATCGCAATAATCGTTTTTCCGAGATTGTTGCCAAGTTTCCTGAAGTCACGGGTTCGAAACCTGCCAATCCAACCACTCCCCACGATGTTTTTCACCATATTGAAACCCACGCCCCCCCCCGTCTCCCAGCGGTCCAGGCGCTTAGACCCGGAGCGGTATAAGGCCGCGCAGGCCGAGTTTGACGAACTGATCAGGCAAGGCATATGCCGCCGATCGAAAAGTTCGTGGGCTAGCCCCATTCATATGGTGCGCAAGAAGGACGGCAAGTGGCGGATCTGCGGAGATTACCGCCTCGTCAACGCGGTTACTGAACCCGACAAATTCAGCATTCCGCACATTCACGATTTTTCCATTAACCTCCATGGTTCGACTGTCTTCTCGAAACTCGATCTTCACCGTGCGTACTACCAAATCCCCGTCGCTCCGGTCAACGTAATCAAAACCGCGGTGACCACACCCTTTGGCCTCTTCGAGTACGTATTCATGCCCTTCGGACTTCGGAACGCCGGTCAGTCATTCATGCGGTATATGCGGAGAGTCCTCGAAGGCCTGGATTTCGTCTTTTGCTATCTGGATGACATTCTCATTTTCTCGGCTAATGCAGAGGAACACGAGAGGCATCTGCGCATTGTGATGGAACGCTTGAGAGCTTTCGGCTTGAAACTTAATCTCGCCAAGTGCGAACTTGGAAAAAGCGAGATCGTGTTTCTCTCTCAGCTGATCAACAGCCAGGGTTCTCTCCCAACCACTGAGATGGTTCGAGCGATCCTCGATTTTCCTAAGCCCAAGACCGTTTCGTCTCTTCGCTCTTTCCTGAGCCTCATCAACTTCTATCGGCGTAATATTCCACATGCGGTGGAAGCGCAAGCCCCGCTTTACGAAGTGACTCACGGCGCAGTTAAGAACGATCAGACTCCCGTTGTCTGAACTCCCATGACCGAGCAAACCTTCGAACTTGCCAAAACCGCCCTCGCCGATGCCACTCTTCTGAGCCATCCTTCCGAGGATGCCGAGACATGCCTCGTCACCGACGCTTCAGACTTCGCGATGGGCGCCGCCCTCGAGCAGCGAATCGACGGGTCTTGGAAGCCACTGGCGTTTTTCTCTCGTAGATTTAGCAAAACACAGCTGAATTACGATACGTACGATCGTGAGCTGACTGCTATGTAGGAGGCGGTCAAGTACTTTCGATACTTCCTTGAAGCGAGGGAATTCGAAATAATGACCGACCACAAAGTGCTCACCTACGCATTTGGTCAGCGCTGTGATAGTTTTACCCAGCGGCGGCAACGTCAACTCGGGTACATCTCGCAGTTTACCAACAGGATCGTACATTTGCCAAGCAGGGAGAACGTCGTGACCGATTGCCTCTCGAGGGTGGACGCAGTTCGTCTGCCGCTCGAATTCGACGTCCTGGAGCTTGCGAAAGCTCAGGCTGAGGACCCCGAGCTCACGGAACTTCGCAAGTCAACTGGTCACTCGCTGAAACTCATTTTTCTCGAGTGGGGTCTCGACCACAGTCGCATTTGCGTCGACCAGACCGACAACGTTCTCCGACCATACATTCCTAAGCCCCTGCGTAAGCGTGTCTTCGATATGTTCCATTCTCTCGCCCATGGTGGTGCGAAAGTTACGGACCAGACTATCAGGCAACGCTACGTATGGCCAGGCATGCACAAAGATATTAAACTTTGGTGCAAGACCTGCCTTGATTGTCAACAATCGAAAGTGTCGTGGCACGTGAAGAACAACCCTGCGCCTTTCGTCGCCCCGGATGGCCGATTTCTGCATGTTCACGTGGACATCGTTGGGCCACTAGTCCCGTCCGAAGGCTATAGCTATTGCCTCACGATGATCGATCGCTTTTCTCGTTGGACCGAGGTCGTGCCTCTCCGCGACATCACAGCGCAGACCGTGTGCCGCGCTTTTGACGATGGATAGATGTCCCGTTTCGGTTCGCCAAGTCTGGTCACGACAGACCAGGGATCTCAGTTCGATTCGCAACTCCACAAAGCACTCATATCGTTTGTCGGGATCAACCGTAAACGCACGACCGCTTACCACCCGAAAGCGAACGGGATGATCGAGCGATGGCACCGGGTCGTGAAGGCTGCTATAATGTGCCATAATGCCCCTGAATGGACCAGGACGCTGTCCACCGTACTCCTCGGCCTGCGAACGCACGTGCGGACCGACACGAGTGTGTCCCCCGTCGACTACGTGTACGGGACAGCCCTGCGGGTCCAGTTCTTCCTCAAGGGAGAATTCCCCGTCAACCCGCAGATATTCATTGAGGAGTTTCGTGAATATATGCGCCAGGTCAGGCCAATACCAGTCGCTCAAAGGTACAAGCCTCGCGCATTCTTCTTCAAGGACTTGCGGACCTGCACGCATGTATTCATGCGAACTATGGCCGTGAAGAAGCCACTCGAGCGTCCATACACCGGACCGCACAAGGTGCTCGAGCGCATCAGTGACCTCGACTACAAGATCGAAGTCAACGGTGCGCCTCGCGTAGTCACTACCGAAAGGCTCAAGCCGGCCTATTTCATGCTAGACGCGCCCGAACCACAGCTCGTTGCACAACCTTCGCAGCAAGCTGCGAGCGCCGAAGCTACTCCTCAATGTCCTCCAGACCGACTCCCACAGCCCAAGCGAAGCGCGCCACGGCCACCTGCGAACGATTCCCCCGGGCAAGGCTCCATCGAGAACCTGGGCCGTTCGGTTGTGATAGACTTCGCGCCCGCGAGGGAGATCGTCCTTACGCCATTGCGCCCGGCCTTGAAGACTCACGCCGGCCCGAGAGTCCCCGGCAGGAGCGTCAGCATAGACTTGTCACGGAACGAAGTTCGCTACCTACCGAGGAGCGACAATTTGTAAAGTTAGATATAAGTATTGTAGGCCTAGATTTAAGTTTCATTTTTGTAAGCGCTTAACGCATGATTTTTTCAAATCGCAAATCTAGCGATTTACTAGGGGGGGAGTGTGTAGGGATCTGCACGATCGACTCGTGCTAACTCGATCCCGCGCGACTGCTGCGCCAGTCAGTACCGCTCGATCCGCCTCGATGGTCGGATGCTCCGTGTGTGTATCCACAGCAGCCAATAAAGAAATCTTGAAATTATAATGAGTGCCTTCGATTTATCAATCTTCCTTAGCAACACGAAAAGCAAGAGATAGCCCTGCGGTCTACTTGGACCCCCAAACGCTACAAAACCATGCGAAGTTTCAAATCTTTCAAGATCAAATTTTCCATGCCAGACTTGACATAGTTGTGATCATTGACAATGCCATAAGGATTAGCAGGTACTGTCAGCTGCTTTATACTCATGGTATTATTAAAAGCTCTAGATTTTATAACGTTTTTAAATAATTTTGGTACTCAGCATCATTTATATCATCACTGGAGTTGTCATCTGACAAATAACTGTTTTTTAATTTTTTTTTAGACATCTCCTTTGCTGTCATCGGTTCATCAATATACCTTTTTTTGGCTGATAAAAAGTTTATAATAGCTGTGTACTTGTTTGCCATGTGATTATGCCTTTTTTGATAGGCATCTTTTAAACCAAACAGTGTTGCAAAAATATGTTTACAGTGTGCATTTACACTACGACCAGCTACACATTTCCAGCTGCATTCATGGATTTCTCCATCAAATGCTGATTTTATGTCAACGTCATAAGTGAGATTTTTTGTCACCTCAGATTTACACTGAGATTTTATAAAATATTTTTCATCAAAAAATTAATTTTTATGTTGAAATATTTAAAACAAATTTAGATATTCAGATAAAACTTTGAATAAAACAAATAAGAATGTGACTGTTTGAGATTTACTGCCTTTTATTTTTGTTTTTATTTTTATTTTTGTATTTTTATTTTCGACACCTCAAGTCCTGGCCTCGGCTACTCATTTCAAGGTTCAGCCACCTGCGACACCTCAACTCCAGGGCTTGGCTACTCATTTCAAGGTTCAGCCACCTGCGACACTTCAAGTCCAGGCCTCGGCTACTCATTTCAAGGTTCAGCCACCTGCGACACCTCAAGTCCAGGCCTCGGCTACCCATCTCAAGGTTTAGCCACCTGCGACACCTCAAGTTCAGGCCTCGGCTACTCATTCCAAGGTTCAGCCACCTGCGACACCTCAAGTCCAGGCCTCGGCTACTCATTTCGAAGTCCAGCCTCCTGGTCTCATCCAAGCTCAGGCTCTGGCCTCACTTTTCAAGACTCAGGCACCTGCGGCAGCCAAAGCCCGGGCACTGGTCACGTCTTTTGAAAATCAGCCACCTGAATAAGTTCAAATTCAGGCTTCGGCGACCCCCTCCAAGATGAAATCACCTGAGACACCTCAAGTCCAGGGTCCAGCGAACTTCTCCAAGAGCAAGCCACCTGCGGCTATCCTGGCTCAGACACCGGCTATCGCTTTCGAAAAAAAGCCACCTGAACTGCTTAGAGTTCAGGCCTCTGCTTGAAGTCCCAGAGTTAAGCCACCTGCGAAAATTAAAGTCCAAGTCCTGGCAATCATGATGAAAGTACAGCTACCTGAACTGATCCAGCTTCAGGTGACGGCTATATTCTCAAAAATTAAGCCACCTTAACCACTCCAGGTTCAGGCTCCAATCCCGATCTCAAGTATTCAGCCACTTGAAGTGCCTCAACTTCAGGCCCTGGCTGTATCATTTTTTAACTATTGGGTCTTCGACCTTGGAATTTTTATCGCCAAGAGCTTAAGCTCTAACTACTCTCACTCAGTAAACCTCTACGTTTTTTCGTACGTTAACAACCTACTTAAAACGCATTGTATTTTTTTCATATACTTTATACCTTTTATATTTTTACTTAATTTTATATTTAGTATGTTCACAGATATTATTAATCGACTGTAGTCGATTAAGGTGGGTGGAATGTTTGAGATTTACCGCCTTTTATTGCCATGGGATTGGTCATGCGAGCGACCCACGCCAGAGCTGCCCGGAGTGACTAGTTTCCGCCCTTACCAGTCTTGTTTCAACCGTGATGCCGCTATCACGTGTCACGGGACTCAACGCCATCGTCGTAGATCAACCGCTTATCTACGACGATTCTACCTAGATTTCCTGAGGTTGAGAGACTCCCGGCCAAAACGGCGAGCTCTCTCTCCTCATTTGTAAATAGTTATATTTTTAGTTTTCATAAATAGTTTAAGCGCATCATAAAAACTACAAGTGTTGTGCTTCCAAATACCCTCGCTTTTCACCTTCCTTACTCCCTCGCGATCGCTGTAAATTTTCCTCAACCTAAAGCGCATCCTCCGCGTTTCCCCAAACAATGACTTTAAACCTTGTACACAATACTTGATAAAACAAATAAAACCATTTGTATATAATTCAGTAGCCCTATCAAGTTTTTGATTATAAATATTGGAATAGCCAATAATATGATTGTAGGTCAAAGAAGGAATGGGACTACAGGAATTGACATCTTTATAGAGATGGGAAGGTGGAGTTACGGTTAAAACAGGAGCTTCTAAATTTCCTTCCAAAATCTTACCAAAATTACTATTCCTATCCCAGTCAATTAATCTGTAATTTATATAAGTAGTTATTTATTTATTTTTTTTTTTATATCTTATTTCAGTTAATACATTGTTTTAAAAGGTTTTGAAATAATAAGTATACTGGTTTATATTAAGATTGTTTTTATTGTTTATAATAACAAAAATATTTAATAACTATTTGATATTGTTAAACATAACCTTTCAACTAGATCTTTTTTCATCCCTTTTACCGGGGCACCTCTTTTTCTTAATTCAGCTTTTAACTGATCACAAGTCCACTTCCTAAACTCATCATTCATGTTTATTACTCTCAAATTTTAATATAATTACTTTTGATTTGAAAATTTTGCTATAAAATTTAAATTTCAAAAATCTGCCTTGTCGGCTGCTGATAATAATTATCAAGCTTGCACGCTTGCAGCTTTTCACACAGACACTCACTATTTTAGGAGGGAGCCTTTACCAGCAGCGCCCCTTGCAGAGTTTTTTTTCTAACCCAGCTCATTGAAGAAGACGATCAAGGTGTGTTCCTGCCAGTGCAAGAATTGCAGGGACGGAAAGGAAGCTCGTCCAGCATCGGAAGCGCTGGTAGTCGATTCAGCAATGTTACGGGCTATCGACAGGGAGTACGATGAGGAGGTTTGGAGAAAGCTACTTCGAGGTCGGGAAGAGGAGAAGAGAGTCCTGGAACAAATAGAGCAGCAAGCAAATCTGATGATGGAGTCCTGTAGCAAGCAGAAAGGGGTCAACATGACGATCAAGGATTGTTTGAAGGTAGTTGCAAGATTGGCCGGAGAGGCACTGGAGGTACACAGAGGGGGTGAAGAGAGGGAGCGAACTTACCAGAAGAATCTCCAGAGCACTGAGGAAGGCAGGGTGATCAGGGAGAAGCACAGGGTAAGAAGCTCAGAGAAGTACTGGGTCAGCTGATGCGAGACGCAGTCCTCGCTGTGTCTCGAGCGAGAGGCGAGATCAGGGGAAAACCTTCCCATGAAGCCAAGAAGAGGAAGAGAAGCAACGGCACAGTTTCACCCAGAAAGGCAGAACACGTCGTCAAGGAGGTGGAGAAGAGGAAGGGCAAGAAGAAGCGCTGGCAGGCGAAGGACAAAAAGGACACCAGCGTGGCCAGTATTCTGGTGACAAAGGTTGGCACAGGCCAGACCTACGCTAGAGTATTATCAACGATGAAGGAAAAAATTAAAAGACCAGAAGATGGGGGAATCGTCACTGGTGTCGGCAAGACTAGGAAGGGAGATATACTCCTGCGTCTAGATAGTGGACCTGATTTGGAGACTTTCAAGTCGAAAGTCGAAGAATCCGTACGAGGCGTGGGAAGCATTGAGAAGCCAAGGCGTAGGACAACGACGTTGGAGATCTGAGGGATCGACCGCACAGCGAGCAGGGAAGACGTCGGGATGGTCCTGATGAACCATCAACACGATTCACAGGTGGAAAACAACCCTTTTTCCACCAGGAAAGTGGGATTCAGGGCTGGTTATGATCGACCTCCCTGAGGAAGACGCAGCCAGCATTGAGAAGGCAGGAAGGGTAAAAATCAGATGGTCCATGTGCCGTGTCCGCAGAAAAGTGAGAGTAGTGCAATGCTACAAGTGTCTGGGATACGGACACATTAGAAGGACTGCAAGGAGGAAGAGATCAGGTCGGACTGTTGTTTCTGATGTGGGCAGACCGGACATAAGAAGACAGAGTGCGTGTTTCTCTATTTTCTCTGCAAGAAGGAAGGACACAAGGAGTGAGACGGACGCAGGAAATGGATCCTGCGCGGTGTTCCAACGCGAGCTCGAAGCCGCGAAGAAACGCCGTGCAACCGTTCAACGGTGGGAGCAGGGAAAGGATGGATACGGATGCCTTCGTAGAAGGGGGCTGGACACGGCGCCCAGTCAAGAAGTAACGCTAAAGAAGCAGTTCCGGGCTGGATGGGGGAAAAGGAGATGGGTGTTTAGTGGGTATCAAGGTCGGAGTCCAACACGTAACTGCGTAAATGCATTCACCAACTCCATAAAAAAAAAAAAAAAAAAAAAAAAAAAAAAATTCACATACGAAATGAAACAATCCGATGTCTCAGCTTTGCTTTTTATACAATAAGATATCCCGAATTAACTGTTATCATCGATAAAACTTAAAAAATATTTCTTACCTCAATAGCTGGTAGTTCTATCTGGGCCATTCAAATCCGTATAAATTAATTCTAAAATCTCAGACGATTCTGTTCTTTCATTATCAAATGATACATTTGCCATTTTACTTTGAATACAATTCGCACATTTCAATATATCATTTTCTAATTTATCTGGCATAGCTTCAAGTAATTAATCCTTAACTATTTTATTTAAATATTAAAAATTTACATGGTCCAAGGCGCTATGCCATTTCTTTTCATCACTTAATCTCAAAGTATTAGCATGAATATTTTCACCCGTATTTTCGTTTAAAAAATTGTTCAAAATACATAAGTTATGAATTTTATTAGCAACTGCTATTAATTTTCTATTTTGACTGTAAATTTTAGCATTTTCATTTTTTGTTACAATAGTGCTCGATTTACTTATTATAGAAATACTTAAAATATTCTTTTTAATACTATGAACAAAATAAATATTTTTCAAATCTACATGTACTATCATCATAATTTTTAAAAAATATTTTGATTTTCCCTAACTAAGTCGCTTTAATAATTTTGCCATCTGGTAACTCAATATTAATTGGGTTTTTTGAATTTACATACTCACAAAAATAGTCCTCACTGTTATTTATGTGATCTGTACAACCACTATCAAGTAACCACTTTCTTTGATTTTTGTGTTCACTTAAATTTCTGCTCAAACTATTCACGTTCACTTCCGTTGCCCAGCTCTCTGAGTCAATGCGCTGCTCGTTGGTTGACTCTACTGCTCTATGTTCTTGTCGTCCGGGATGAAAACCACTTTTGCCACGCTGATTGTCTCGCTGATACAGTTGAACACCTCCGCTTCGATTAGGTTAATCAAGCAATTCCTCTTCATCAGATGATGATTCACTTTCACTGGAGTCTACTAACATTAACAAAACTGCTACTTCTTCCATTGCTTATAATGGACTTTACTACTTTAAAAGTTCCTAATTGAGTCCTGCCTCCTACTCCGATTATTTATAGGTTATGTTTGATATATTTTTATTTTTGTTTGGTGACAGTGTTGCCACATAAGTTACTGGCAGTAACTGGGAGACGTTTTTGAATACACCCCTGACCTCAAATCCAAAAAATGTTTCGTTGAGGTTTACCATAGTTTTTTCTTTGGAACTGTAATTCACTTTGTTAATAATGAAAACAACATGTCCCGAGAATCTTACCCCAACAGATATTTTTCGCTTTTGATCCAACTCTTGTTCAATCTGCCAATGATTAAGTAACTTAAATCTTGTAAAAAATGGAAACGTTAAAGTTAGTAAAGATTTTGCAAAACTTTATTAACCACCGTAAATTATATAATTTAGACTGAAGATTAAAATATTATATAAGTAGATGTCTAAAAGCAAGTGATTATGGGCTTTAATAATGGACAAATATCATGTAAAAAAATGAATATATAAAAAAATAAATCAATAAATTTTTTTTACTTCACCCCTCTCTTACATTTTATTCGTAAAAATAATTTGATTGTTTTTTTTTATTTTATCGTCAGTTAAATAAGTTAAGTATTGATAACACTGTTGTTGATTTTTTTTATTTTTTTTTAATTTTTTTATTTTAGGTATTCTATTTTTAAATGATGAAAATAATTGAAATTCATTAAAAGAAAAAACCGTTGCTACCTTGAATCATAATTCTTTTTGTTATTGAATACATCTCCTATGAGCAAAGTACAGTAATCATGAAGTCAGAAGCAGAAACAATCTGCTGAAATGACATCGTCACGGAGTATTTTACAATGTGGGCGAAGTCGAGGAAAAAGCCATTCATGAAAAATTGCAAAAAATGCTGAAAACATTCACGTTAGAGTAAACTATAAATGGTTGCTTCCACATAAAATTACTGGAGCAAAAATAATTAATCAAGATTACGATAAAGATTGTCCTGCATTTAAAAATTCTTACGAAAGCTGTATGTACTGTCTTCATTACACGATAAGCAATTAAAATTTTAATTTCTCATGTGCCCTGAGTAATGCATGGAAATTAAAAATCTGGCTAGAAGTGTAAAATATTAAAATTTACGGTTAAAAATTAATAATTAACAGCATAGATACTCTGAAAAATCTTTCTGCGATAAAGTTGCATACCTCTAGACTGTTAATTATAGACACATAATAGAGAAGATAAGATTCCACGATTCTGGATGAAACCAACGATTTTCATTTTCAATACAGATGACCTTGTGAAACCGGGGTCGCACTGGGATTTCAATTACGTAAATGCGAGTCAGGAAAAAGCTTGTTCATTGACTCCTAGGGATTACCTCCCAGAAAACTTGAATTTATCAAAAGAATAAGAAAAAATGGTATGCACTTTCTCTGGAACACATTACAGTTACAGAGCGTCTGATGTATAAGGACAATTTGTTACAGTGCTCGTCCGGGGAAAAACAACGACAATCTGCGTTGTCGGACCAGAAACTGTACGTACATAAAATTCCCGAGTACTCGCTCCTGAGTACTCCTGCAGCCGTTGCTAGTACCTGTAAACGATTAAACAGACATGCTTGGGGAGACGCGTACGCGGGCTTGCTGTCAAATGCCGGCAGTGGGCGGGGCTATTCCCCAAGCTAAAGTCAAAATAAAATAAATTTCTCGGAATCAATAAATTCCCTAAATGAGGAAAAGTCGAGCGGAGGAAAAAGATTCGGTTTTTAATAAAGAAAAACCCGGAACAACAATTAATTTTAACTTACAATTTATTAACAAAAAAAAAATAATAAAAAATAATAATAATACAAAAATTAATTGTCGCGATCTTAGAATTTAAAATCTAAAGTTCGGCCGATCGCGCGAGTGGCCGAACAAAGAGAGTCGAATGTAAACAAAATAATCTGCCGGGCGGCTACGCGCGCCAGCTCGCAAGTTTCTACGTGTGACTTCTATCGAGAATTCACACGTAGAATCTTCAGGAAATAAATCCAGACCGGGAGAGAAATCACAAGTTCTCTCCCTTCTCGCAACGCACTCCTTCACTCTATCTGCACTCGACCGCGGTTACACAAACCTTTACAGGCGCGGGTGGAGATCTCCAAGCGAAGACGGGTGGTCTACGAAACCAGCACACACTCATCTACAGCACTCCTTCATGACGTCGTGTATAACAAAAACCTCAACGCGACTCGCGATTACAGTACTTTTTCTCTCTGACTTCGAAAACGAAGAAGTCGAAGAGAAAATCGAGCGTCCGTGCTAACAGCCTACGCAAGACTGCCGCGTTTCAGTCCCGTTCTACCCGGTCCGACCTCTGACAGTCGGTCCGTTCCGGAATGGTCCGCCAGCTGCTGAGCGTCAGCTACTGGCCCACGTCCACACGGATAATCGATACCGATCATGTGGACGAACATTTTCACCGATTTCAAAATTCGAGAGTAAATTCTGATCGTTAAGTCTTTTCTTTTTCACTCTCATCTTATAAGGGTGATTTTCAAAATTTCAAAGTAAGCTCTCACCATTGAGTCTTTACTTTAACTTCTTGAGAGTACTCTCTTAATATTCCAACTTAACTTCCAACATTTGAAGGATGGGTACTTAAACATTATATTAAAGTTACTCCAAAGTATTTGATGATTTACTATCAATTTTTATTTCTTTCTGAAAGAAAATAATTCTGAAAGAATCAAGGTAATATTCAAATTTTACACCAAGTACTTTGTCAGAACTCTCGAATTCGCTACTAGTTTTTCATTTTGAATTACCTTAACCAAAAATCAATCTATTTAATTTATTTTCTTTTTTGTCAAAAATTTAACTTGTAATCGAGATTTTTGATTTAAATTAATACTATACTTTAACATTGTTTGAGATTTACTGCCTTTTATTGCCATGGGATTGGTCATGTGAGCGGCCGACGCCAGAGCTGCCCGGAGTGACCAGTTTCCGCCCTCACCAGTCTTGCTACGACCGTGATGCGGCGACCACGCATCACGGGACTCAACGCCGTCGTCGTAGATCGCTCGCTTATCTACGACGATTCCACCTAGATTACCTGAGGTTGAGAGACTCCCGGCCAAAACGGCGAGCCCTCTCTCCTCATTTGTATATATAGTTTAAATAAATAGTTTAAGTGCAGCATAAAAACTATAAGTGTTGTGCTTTCCAAATAACCTCGATTTCTACCTTTCCCGCTCCCTCGTGATTGCGTTAAATATCCTCAACCTAAAGCGCATCCTCCGCGTTTCCCCAAACATTTGGAATCCCTTGTGGGGAAAAGTTCCCCGAAAAAAGGCGCGTCGCGAGTGAAAAAGGAAAATTAAAAGTTTGTGCCACGCCGCGGCCATTTTTTTTCTTCGAAGTTCGAACGAAGAAGATGCCAGTGACGGCTAACTCGTGGCGCACGCATCACCGCCGCGCAGCCACACTTCAGTGTCAGTGACAACAGTCGTAGTGGGAGTAAGAGAGGCGGACGATCGCGCTCCGCGACTTTCCTCTCTCCACACCGAAAGCCGCACCCGCAGCTGGCCCAAGGCGGCCTGTCCAGCGAGCACTCATCGGCCAACAAGAGCGACCATCTTGTTGGCACCTCAAGTCCAGCAGCACGCACCTCACCATCCAGGCCACCCTGGAGCCAACCACGCCACCCGCGTAACCAGTACCAAAACCTAAGACGACGGTGGATTAGAAGGAGACAGCAACACTCCCGCTTGCTGTCATCTGAAGCCCGTCGGCCTACCACGTATCTGCCGCACTTGCAGCCCCTCTGCAGTGGGAGAGAGAGAGAAGGCACCTCGATCAGCTGACTCCGCTAATACGGTGGATCCGCTCCAAGTCACAAACTTGTGTTGTGCAATTAAATAATTAATATTTCTTTTCTTTTGATTGTTTGTTTAGATTCTGAACGGTGTAGGTAAAGCTGACTACACTTGTTTTCAATTTTTCTTGCCTTTTCTTTAGTTTGTTTATGCTTACCTTTTTCCAAAACAAATTGTCAGTTGACCCAATTACTCAATAATTGAGTACAGCTGTTACTATTTTGGCAAATAATTGATTATTTTAGGGTCAAGTGACTAATAAAATTAGGAATAATTTTTTCAATTTTTACTTTTGTTAATATTGAGATCACCTGAAAACTTAATTTCATTTTATTTTGTTCCACCTTATCTTACATTATTGAATTTGCAGGTGAAACTACCTGTTAAACTGAGGTTTACGCTAACTGTCCAACCACATCTGAGCAACCTTTGGCACCTGTGGGAGCAAGCGAAGGAACTTTCTTCACCAACTGGTAGTCCTCGAGTGCTCATTTAGCTGCAGCAGCAATCTCTGTGTTCTTCGAAAGTCTTGGGTTCAAAATTACTGTTTTTTATGGTAGTCAGAGTCAGTGTTGGAACCAAATTTTGCCAATCTTTACTAGTATAGTATAAGCTCAAATTATTTATATTGCTGAATAGTTACTGATTGTTTCATTTTTCCAATTATATATATTCAAAAAATTCTAATTGAATTTTTTCTCCATTTTAGGTTTGTTTCAAGACCAATTTTCTCAAGACTATCATTTTGCTTACCTATCCAACTGTAATACGTACTAACTATAATCACCTTTTAGTTTGTTTTCATCTCTAAGCGGTGTTCAGCTTGTTTGAATACCTTTTGATCTTTTTATTTGAAAGATCAATCCAAGTGCCTACTAACCCTTGCCCCCACTCAACCCAATTAGAGTTGTTTTGGGATTTTCATTTCCTTTTTTCTCTATAGTTTTTTGTTTATCTATTTACCTTTTTTCTTCTACCTTTATTTTTTGATTTTTTCACTTTCTTCATTTTTTAAACTTTCATTAAAAATTATGTTAAGGTTTTCTTACGAAATCAGCCACCTACCTGGCTTAGTTGTTTTTATTTAAAATTGTATTTCAGTTTAAATTATTCTTTACCAGTAATTTTCATAGGTTTGAATATTTTCCGATTTTCTTTTATTTAAATTGTATTTCAGTTTAAATTCTTTTCCACCAGTGATATTCATAAGTTTGAATATTTTTACCATTCTTTTGTTTAAAGAATAATTGCCTCATCTTAATTGTTTTTCAATTAAAGATTGTTCTACCAGTGATATTCATAAGTTTGAATATTTTTTCCATTCTTTTGTTTAAAGAATAATTGCCTTATCTTAATTGTATTTCAATTATAGATTAGTCCACTAGTGATATTCATAAGTTTGAATATTTTTCCATTCTTTCATTTAAAGAATAATTGTGTTTCAATTTACATTTTCACCACTCATGTTTTTTTTGCCGTGTCCAAATCGCCTCAAGTTTAGAAAACAAATTTAAATTGTGTTTCAATTTAAATTTTCTCAAGCCAAAGGATAGTTTTTAACTTTATCTATTGATCTATTATTTCAAGTACCAGCCAACCTTGCAAAATGAATAAACCAAATTCATTTGATCAAATCCTTAGCACACAAGTTTTAATCCGAAATCGAATCGTCACTCATTTCGAAATCTTCGAGCAAAAGGGAGCCTTGATGATTCGCGAGTTAGCAGAGAAACGCATCCTGCGTCTCGAACAACTCAGGCAAGATTTTGTCAAAAATGACCGAATTTGAAGGAACTGCCAGGATGTACACCGTAGCCACGAATACTTCGTAAAAGACATGTACTACCATACGCAGGACACTTTTGATGACGTGTTATGGACTACATCCAATTTCTTAAAACTAAGCCACCTGTGACACCTCAAGTCCAGGCCTCGGCTACTCATTTCAAGGTTCAGCCACCTGCGACACTTCAAGTCCAGGCCTCGGCTACTCATTTCAAGGTTCAGCCACCTGCGACACCTCAAGTCTAGGTCTCGGCTACTCATTTCAAGGTTCAGCCACCTGCGACACCTCAACTCCAGGCCTCGGCTACTCATTTCGAAGTCCAGCCACCTGATCTAATCCAAGCTCAGGCTCCGGCCACACTTTTCAAAACTCAGGCACCTGCGGCAGCCAAAGCTCGGGTGCCAGTCACGTCTTTTGAAAATCAGCCACTTGAATTAGTTCAAATTCAGGCTTCGGTGACCCCCTCCAAGATGAAATCACCTGAGACACCTCAAGTCCAGGGTCCAGCAAACCTCTCCGAGAGCAAGCTACCTGCGGCTGTCCTGGCTCAGGCCCCAATCACGATCTCAAGCGTTCAGCCACTTGAAGTTCCTCAACTTCAGACCCTGGCTGTATCATTATTTAACTGTTAGGTTTTCGACCCAGGAGTTTTCCTTGGACAGAGCATCAAGCTCTTACCAAAATTGTCCAGTAAGCCCCTACGTTTAATCGTACGCTTGCTAACCACCCGAAACTTAACCTACAATTATTTTTATATATGACTTAATATTATTTTTATTTTTATTATGTTCACAGATATTATTAATCGACTACAGTCGATTAAGGCGGGTGGAATGTTTGAGATTTACCGCCTTTTATTGCCACGGGATTGGTCATGCGAGTGGCCGACGCCAGAGCTGCCCGGAGTGACCAGTTTCCGCCCTCACCAGTCTTGCTACGACCGTGATGCCACGACCAAGCATCACGGGACTCAACGCCGTCGTCGTAGATCGACCGCTTATCTATGACGATTCGACCTAGTTAACCTGAGGTTGAGAGACTCCCGGCCAAACGGCGATATTTGTGCTTTCCAAATAACCTCGATTTCCACCTTTCCCGCTCCCTCGTGATCGCGTTTAATATCCTCAACCTAAAGCGCATCCTCTGCGTTTCCCCAAACAAACATGCTGTTTATTAGTTAAATTATTACGCATGTATGATATCAAAGCTACATTAAAGCTATCAATCTTTTTAATATTTTGTCTTTATTAAAAATTATTTTATCTCACAAGCTTTTGAAAATATAAAATTTTCAAGATATTTCTATATACTTAAAATGTCAGTGCTATCGAATATACTTACATAAACTCATGAATCTTTTATAAAAAGTTTTATTTTTAATTCATGTACGGAAAATTTTTTTTTTATTTTCTACTGTTCTACACGAATTTTTTTTTAATTTGGTGAGTTATGTTATTTTAATAATTTATTACATTCTAATTGAACGAATAATGGTTTTAAATATATCTCGCTTACATCATTTTTAATATGGTGCTATTGATAAATTTGTACTAAAACAGTTTATTGATTGTATCAAAATAATAGATTATACGCGAGTGATTCTGAAACTAATTAGTTTATGAAGAGAATAAAAAAAAAATTGTTTTTTAGATTTTGTATTCTTAAGGGAGGCGCTACAATAGGTTTTCTGGACGATTTGGACGATCTGTACGTCTGGAGTCTGGACTAGCAGAAGATAGAGAGAAAAAAAATTATCCCTATAATAGTATTACTAGGTAATAAGTATATGTTGTAGGGAGGAAATTTATTAATATAACTTAGACATTGATTATTTTAGTGTAAAAAGACCTTTTAAGTAGATTTGTTTTTCTTTTGCTAGTCCAGAGTCCAGAGTCCCAGACGTCCAAATCGTCCAGAAAACCTATTGTAGCGCCTCCCTAAAGAACCTTCCCGCCCGACGATCCACTGCTATAACTGCTGGACGCTGGCTGGCCCACTCGCCCCATAGGTTAGGTTAGCCAGTGAGTCTAATATACCACGTGTTGGTGGACCGGTAGTATTCTAAGAGTTCATTTAAAAAGTTATTGTTTAATAATTAGTTCCTTGATTATTATTCAGTGCATTATTTTAATTTTATTCAAACAAATTTATTTTTACACTGTACTTTAATGTATTAATTAAAATTTGAAAACAGAAAGAAGACCTAAAAATCAGTAGGGTTATGATTTTTTCTGAATTAGATAAGTATATTTTTATCTACATTTACAAGTAGTCAATCTTTTATTAATATCCAAAAACTTCTTTAAGAATTGATTCTTTGGTAAATATTTATGTTTTATTAGGTGAAAACTTAAATTTAATGCAGTGGGTGAAGTTAATGATTGCATTAAATTCAGCTCGAAACAAGATGTTCCTAACTAAATTCAAGATAGAAGATATGGATCAAGTCTTTGAAAATGCAATGTTAATCAAGCAGAAATATCACAAAATTACCAAAAAATACTAGCAGATTGAGTAAACATAATGATAGAGTTTTCTAATGCGCATCAAACAAACTAAAGTAATTGCAGAAATACTGCAGTGCTAGTGCACAGTGTTTTTTATATTAAAAATGAAAAAGAAAATTTATCAAATGATTATTTCTCTTTTTTCATTAATGTAAATAGTGATTGACCGAGTTACATCGGAAGCTAATTTTGTGCAAAAATTAGTTTCAGAAAATAAACAGCAAAATATTGGTCAAGGTTTAAGATATATGATAGCGCTGAAAAAATACAACTCTGCTGTATTTTATAATTTATATGAAAAGGTGTTTGTTTCTGTTATTTAAATAAAAAACTTTCATCAACAAACAAGCCAAATAAAAATTTCTTATTTACTATGGCCAACGTTGGTATTTTCACTTTGTAAGTAGAAAGTTCTTTATTATGTTTACATAGAATGTATTGATAATTTAGAGATATTTGAACAAGATTGAATGACGTTGAAATAGAATTTTTTTAAAACTTTTGTATTTACACCAAACTAATAATATCATACTTAAAATTACTTATAAACATGAGTATCTTTTGATTAAGTGATTAAAATCATTCGGCTTAATACAGTTGATATCAAAAACATTTTTTTTTTTTTTTTTTTTAATAAATCACATTATTAAAATATTTTAAAAATATGATGATGAAAAACTTTTCAAAAATGTTTTTTTAACTAGTTACAATATTACTTTTTAGTTATCAAATACATAAAAAAATTCTTTATCTTTTCTCAATGTAGTACATTGTTTATTTTTTATCATGAAGATACAATTAATAAGATTCACCATCAAAGTCTTTACTATTGTGCAATGAAAAATAGTTTTTTTCTACAACTAAAAAAAAATTCTTACTTCGTAAGATTTTCATTTTTTTCATTTTTCATAAATTATTGAATAGAATATTTTAAGGTATTGAAAAAAAAATCAGGTTTTAAGTTTATGTACTAAAACTATACAGCTATTAATTGAAATAAACTCATGTATACATGTTCAAAATAAATAAAATAAAAATAATCAACTTATTGTTTAAATTTATTTCAAGTTTGCTATCAAATTTAAAAGCAATCAAATTAGAATTTTATCTCAGTTTGAGGATAAAATTCTAACGAAAATTCGCTCTCAAATTTAACCCCCAAATAAAAACTTTCAATTGAGAGTTACTCTTACTCTCAGTTGAGAGGGTGCGAGAGTTTAGTCTCAGTTGAGTCTACTTTCGGACATCCCTCAACCTTCTTGAGGGAAAACCGGGAGTAAATTTTGAGAGCGTAAAATTTACCCTCAATTTGAGAGTAACTCTCAAGTAGGTTGAGGAATGTCCGAAAGTAGACTCAATTGAGAGTGACTAGTTGGGAGTGATTTTGAGGGTTTTTTTGGGGATAATTTTGGGGGTTTTTTCCGTATGGGTCTCTCCTTAAAAAAGTGTTAAATAGTGGCTTTTTGCATTATTTATGGCAGACTTTTCCGCGCTATAAAATGTAGTTGGATATGATAACAATATTTATTTTTTTTTTTACTTTTTAAAATTACAGACATGGTATCAATATAAAATTTTTACCTTGTATAGAATGACCAATAATGATAATAACCAAGAACGGCGGTGATAATACTCCAAGTCCCATATACTAAATGTTGGAAAAAAGTCAGTGTTAACGATCGTTCTAAAGGAAGGACTTGGAGAATAATGTAATATTGTTAGCAGAGATTCAATTATCTGTGAGCTTATATCATAATTTTGGTCTAATACTTGTGAAAAATTTGCCAAAAAAACGTCAAAAACAGTTGATGATCTGTGAAAAAAAAAAATGAAATCAAAAACTATAATTGTGGTGTATTTTGGTTGATTAAAATTGAAATGTTCTTTAAACTAAAATATTTATTCGGACAAGCTTTAGTTAGTATATGATAGAAGTTCCTTGACTGCAAAGCCACCACCATGCTTGCTGGCATGCTGAGGCTCACGCTTAAAATATACTTACGCTTGCATACATCTACACTCATACATAACATCCCTCCATTTCTTTCAAATCAGTAACTGCCTGAACAGGCCGTGACTAATTTGAACGGGAGTAAAACTCATCATTTTACTCTTATCTCAATCAATTATTAGATCTGCATAAAGCTAAGCGGTGAACACTCAATTTATTTATTTTTCTAATTCTTTTCTCTTTTCATGACTAATTTCTCCCATATTTATTATCTTAAACCACACTTGATCATTTTTTTCCATACACAATTATTAATACAGATACGTGATGCATAAGTACCTTTCGACTTATCATTTTCTTGCTACTAGATAATTCAAAAGTCTCAGTATCAACTTGCAGTAGCAAATGCGTTTGTTTCCGGTGGTTTGATTTCTTTTGCTTTAAAAAACACTTTTATCTTTTCGATGAGTGTGTCTCAATCATCCTTATACAGACAAAATTTGACTCTCACTCTTATCTCGCTCCTGTCTCATATTTCTCACGTAAGCTGAGTCATCAGTAATATACGGGGATTATTGAGCGAGCCGATGAGTCATCATCCGGTGAGCAATTCCTTATCTTAATGGTTTATTGATATAAACAAGAGATAAGAAAGTGTTGGGTTACGGTTGAGGGGACTTCAAATCCTTATCTTTTATCTAAATGATTTGTTGATAAAAACAAGACATAAGAGAATGGTTTGAGGTCCTGACAGCCGTGCGACTTTTATCTTAATATACTTTATTTATATAAACAAACGATTTAAATAATTAAAGACGTATCAGTTGTTTGATCATGATTAAAAAGCGTGAATAAGCTTTGAAAAAAAAATCCTCTTGGTCTGGATGACGTCAGACAAATAGCGTAGACTCTAACATACAACCATTTATGTACCAGTCCGATGCTTTATCCACCAGGTAAGTCAAACAAAAATAAGACGCTTATTCGCATGTATAAAATCACGATATTTATGCTTCGTAAGCCTCAGTTGCAAACATGGTTACGCGCTGGTCGCACCCCTTCACGGTTATTATTGCGAGGCCAAGTAAAAGCGGCGAATAATAATTTGTTAGAAAATTCTAAAATTATTTGATTGATATGCGTACCGTCAAATTTGATCGAGTGTTATTTTACTACACTGAATGACAGGAATTTTACCGCGAGTTTGCAAGACCGATAGAATTTCACGAGGGGCTGACTCATCCTCAACGATCTCATGCTCAAGAGCAACGGTGAAGTGGTGAATGATCTTTTTACCCATGGATCTCATCATAAAAATTAGAGTGTACTAGTGGTATCACAGTGACGTGACAGCTAGTAAAATTTAAAAAATTAGTGCCAGGCCCACTGTAACGAATTGGATGCCATAACGTTATTCAAAGTAGCAATCGAAAAGAAAATAAGACGAGTGCTAAAAAGTCAAAAAGTTGCATAGTACAAAAGCAGCTAGAAAAAAAAAATTTAATTTGATAAAAAATAATGTATCGATTGTAGAAATTAAGCATGAGCTATATATTTCTTCTGCGCATAGTATTGAGAAACTTCTAGAGGATTCCTTGCATCTATTTATTAGTTAATCACAGACTATAAGGTGTCACAAAATTCGATGAAAAAATTATATATTACAAAATTAAAACTCATTATTGCAATGTCCAGACGCACGCTGCAGATTTCACCCTAAAAGTTTAAAACAAAGAACATCATGCTCCAAAAAGTGTGTAGGAAGCCTCGAGTAAAAATATCTGAAATGAAAAAAAAGTATGGTGAATTATAAAAAGTGAATATAATTTTGCTAGTATGTTTCTAAAATGTACAATTGTATACTAAGCATCTCAACAGGAAACATTTTGATATAAAACGCATCTTAATGCATGATTTATCGTAACTATCAATGCGTCATATGGAGTTGGATCGCATAAGATTATAGTTTATCGCATTTGACATCGTTGAATTACAGTAGGACTTCGCATTGAATAGCTTAAAAATATATCTGACTGGATCGCAGCGTATTACATTATAAAAATTAAATTGTACCAGATCGCTTTGGATCATGATGTATCGAAGTAGACGGCGTTGTATTATTTTGGATTGAATCAGATCACCTGAATACTGCTGAATTAGATTGGGCTTTAGTTCATCACTTTTTATTCATTGCATTGCTGCCGTCCCAAGTTAAAACGAAGGTATCTGCATTTTTTATCAAAATTAAGTTATCTACACCGTTGGAAGCGCGAAAAAAGATCTAATTAGATGATAGAGTTATAGTTGAAAATTATTTATAGATTTGTAAATAATTAGGTTTTTGTGACTTAATTTATGTAAAAAGTACTATTTCCTGCAGATACCTGTGTTTCGCTAGTAAACTGAGCCCTGCGCAAAGTAAGAATCCATATTACCGGGGGTATGTACATACCTGCGTTTTTACTTAGGATTCGCATTGGATCGGTTTCTTTTGGCTTGCGTCGGAGGGACTCAAGTTATTACTTGTGATCAACGAATTAAAAAAAATCAATTTATCACGCAATATTTCATACTTTGATTTCGAAAAATTTTTTTATCAAATAAATTTTATGGTAAAATTAAAAAAAATAATAATAATAATAATAATAACTTTCGAAACCAAAGTATGGAAAATTGCGTGAAAAATGGTGGGTGAAAAATTTTTTTTAAGTATATTGTATGCTTATCTAGTGCACCTAAGCGCAGTTCATTCATATTGAATTTACTTAATTATTAATAAGTAAAATACTAGTGCGGCTCCGAAGCATTTCATAATCTGAGTTTTCGTGGACCTTAAGGAGGTCCTAAACCCTTTAAAGATAAAGATCAAATTTAAGTTTGATGCTTCAAATAAGTTTTTTTAAGTAAATAAAACTCTCCTGAATACATTCGTGCAATAAAAATATGGGTCACCGAGAATTTTGTCGAGGAAAAACACATTGAAATTTTTCAATTTTTTCATCTTCGATAATGCAGGTTAAGAATTTTAGGCTCTTAGCAAAGAATCTCAGTTCTTTCCCGAAAAGTCTACCCTTACAAACTATGGTTCAAAATAATCCTTAGAATTTTAACTTTCAATAACCGGAATACAAACTATGAGTCACCGATCATTTGTAAAAGAATTCAATCGATAAACACCGAAAAACACTGGAAAAATACCATTATAACCTCAAACTGCACAAGTCACAACATTATTTTTTATTCTTAAATTACTTATATTTAAAAAAAATACATTAAAAAGTTCTTGAAAAATCCTTTTGTAGTATAAAATGAATTAATATCACATTGAAATAATCTATGTGCCCCTTTAAATTTTAGTCCGTAAATTTAAGCACTCAACTGATCCCACGGCATTTGGGACTACCTTAAGATATTTTTAGGACCTAAAATATAGAGTACCTAGATATTCGATTATGAGTATTATTTCATAAACGACCACATGATAAAATTATTCAGTGATTGGGGCTATATGTTCCAAGCAATGTAACCGGTAGAATATATAAGTCAATTTTTATTGTTTAATTCAAGTTTTAGGGATCGACATTGAAAATGGTACAAAAATAAAGAATTGATAAATTAAAAAATTTTAATTCAGCCCCAAAAAAGTAGAAATTTTTTTTTTTAATATATTTATGCACAAATTTTATCAGCCTGTCATTCCAACTATTGAACTTTTTATTTTTAATCGGTTTTAACCCATTAAGTCCGAGGATTTTTTGAATTTTTGGTTGTGTTTGAGCTGGGAAATCTTAGGGAAAACTGTGAAAAATGTATACCTGAATACCCTATCCCCCTATTTTCAAGTATGCCCTACACGATGGTATAGTTCAAAAAAGTCAAAAATTCGATTTTCATTTGTTTATAAACAAATTAAAAAAAAAAAACAAGATTTTTTTTGCACTTTTTTTTTTTTAATCGAAAAATTGAGTGGTTAAAAAATTTTTTACACACTTTAGAATATCATCACGGGTGATCACGCATTTCAAAGTTTCCAAATCTTCTTGAAAATTGTAGCTGCGATTTTTGTAAACAAAATGGCGGCCAAAACACTGCGAAGAAAAAATTCGTAAAGCAGCCGAAGGCGGAACCAACATCGAAAAACTTATTTTGCTCAAAAATATTTATTGAAAAAGCATAAAAAGTCTTTGAAATGTTAATTGTTAATATTTTTATCATTTCAATTGCATATATGCGAGTATTGGGCCCAATAGGGAGGGACCCAAAAATAAACATTGAGAAATCGAAAAATAAAAAATACTAACTTATTCTACGTAAAATTATAAGAACAAAATATACTTGGTGTTTTTTTTATTGGGGCCACTATTTTTTCATAAAAATTCGTTGAAGTTGGGACTATCAACCAATTGAGTCCAAGGATTTTTTGAATTTTTGGTTGTGTTTGAGCTGGGAAATCTTGGGGAAATCTTGGGGAAAATGTATACCTGAATACCCTACCCCCCTATTTTCAAGTATGCCCTGCACGATGGTGTAGTTTAAAAAAGTCAAAAATTCGATTTTCATTTGTTTATAAACAAATTAAAAAAAAAAAAAACAAGATTTTTTTTGCACTTTTTTTTTCTAATCGAAAAATTGAGTGGTTAAAAAATTTTTTACACACTTTAGAATATCATCACGGGTGATCACGCATTTCAAAGTATTCAAATCTTCTTGAAAATTGTAGCTGCGATTTTTCTAAACAAAGTGGCGGCCAAAAAACTACGACGTAAAAATTCGTAAAGCAGCCGAAGGCGGAACCAACATCGAAAAACTTATTTCGCTCAAAAACGAGGCCTTCAGATGTATTTATTTATTTATTTATTTATTTATGTTATTTATTTATTAGATTATTTGATTTTTCTGTTAAAAAAATAAATTAATAAATAAATACTTGAATTTTTATTTATTTCCTTTTTTTGTTATGCAGTGTCAAACTGAATACGAAATATATGTTCAATAAAAATAGCCTGCGTATTTTATAATTATTAGAAATACAATTTTGTTATGCAGAAGAAGAGAAAGTAAGAAAGAACAACGGATTCATTGATGCTGTTAAAGCTTTTGCCAGGTGTATACGAGTATAGCTGAAAGGCATAGAGTCTGCTTCATAATCCCCACTTCATGGGTTCGAACCTTGCTTACGAAAATTAAAAACTCAAAATTATTGCCATAAATAAAAAAAAAATACAAGAAATGTAACGTACAATATATTTTATTTTTTTACATTTTATTACATTATGTTTTTGTAAAAATTAATAAAATTTTGAATGTAGTCATTCTAGTTGGGCAAAAACTAATTGAAGAGAAAACTAAATGAACAGAATATTTTTAATGTTTGCAGATATTTCCAATAATTTATATATTTATAAAAAATAATAATTTATTTCGAAAAAAAAAATAAAAATGAAAAAACATTTTTTATAAATGACAATGGTGAAAATTCTTATCATCTGCTAGGGTAAACATGCTTCATAACGAAAAGAGTCCGCTAGGTGGCGTCACGTTTAAACAACATACTAATAAATTAGGTGAAAAAAGAATATAAACAATGGTTGGTTTGATGACATTTTTACCCTGGCAGATGATAAGTTCCACCAGGGGAGCTGCTCAAAGACTGTGGCTGATAATTTTAGCGAATTTCAAGCTAGTCCAGACTACAAATAAATAAATAAATTGAAAAAATTTTGAAATCTGTTCAATTTTTAGTGATTGAATAATTTAAAACTTTTCAATATGCGACCAAAGCGACCTAGACCAGCTAAACCTCCTGATACTGATTCTGAATCAGAATATTTCAGTTCTGATGAAGATGACGAACGATATTGCATACCTGATCCAAATTATTCTGGAGATGAAAGCGAAGGCTCAGGAGCTGAAGAAAGCGACGACTGTACAAACGATTCTCAAAATGATAAAACTTCACAAAAAACTTATTCTCAAGCATCAAAAAATTATGTTAGCAATAACAGTCGTTTGGAGGATAAATACGTTTATGAGTGGGTCGAGGGAGAACAAATTTATCCACAAAACGTTGAAAATAGTTGCCAAATGTCTGATGCTAACAAAAAAAAAATAAAAAGTATGAATTGTGTTGAACTATTTGAAACTTTTTTTTCAGATAGTATAAAAATTCACATAATTATGTGTACTCGAGCAAACGGGTATGAACTAACGATGGGTGAACTTAACGTTTTTATAGGTATTTTAATTGCATCAGCCTACAATTCGCGAAAATCTTACAAACACTACTGGTCAAATGATCCTTTTTTGTCATTTGAGCCAGTAAAAGCGGCTATGGCTCGCGATAAATTTCAGCAAATAAAATCAAACATCAAATATTCTAAACCTGCAGATGAAAATGAAAATGATTTTGGATGGCGTGTACGTACAATTATTGATTTATTCAGGGAAAACATCCAGCAATTTGGATATTTTCAAGCTGCAATGGCCGTTGACGAGATGATGGCCAAGTTTTATGGTAGAACTATTCTGAAACAATTCATAAAAGGGAAGCCCATTAGATTTGGCTTGAAATTTTGGGGTCTTTGCACTCCTGATGGCTATTTACTTGAGTTTGATTTGTACTGTGGTAAAAACTCTGCAATAGCTGACAATAAACTTGAAAAATGTTCTTTAGGTACTCGTGTTGTTATGAGTTTGCTTCAGCACTTTTTTTCAAACGTAACTTTTAGGAAACTGCCTCTTTATCATTTATACATGGACAATTTATTTACTAGTTTTGATCTTGTTTTACATTTAAAAAACTTAGGGGTTCGTTCGACTGGTACTATCCGAGAAAATCGTGTAAAGGAAAAAAATGTTATTCCTAAAAAGTCACCGAAAGGTACAGTTGCAGTGAAATACGAAAAAAGTAGTGGTATAAATTACATTACATTGCAGGACTCTAAACCAGTGTCGATGGTTTCTACTGCTGCTGGTGTCACACCCACATACACAGCGAAAAGGAGGAGCAAAGAAAAAAAAGAAAAAGAAGAAATTGCTTTCCCTAATGCATTCCAACTTTATAATAAAAATATGGGTGGCGTTGACGTTCATGATGGACGTTGTAACTACGCTATGCCTTGCATAAGGTCTAAAAAGTGGATGTGGATCGTTTTTATTCGTCTTATTCAAGCGTCAATAGCTAATGCAGTTGTTCTTTCGAACTATGTTCACGGCAAGGAAACTAAAAAATCAAGTTCGCTTGACTTTATGATGGCAATTTCCAAGCATTATCTTTCAAAGGAAAAGTCTACTAGAGGCAATCACCAAATTTTGACTAAAGAAAAACTAAGAAAATGTTGCTTCTGTCCCATTAGGACACGTTTGTACTGTGAAAAGTGCAGCTTATCTATTTGTCAAAATTGCGTTCCTAAAAATAATCATTAAATTTATTGTAGTCTAAAAGTTTTCATAATTTCTAAGAAAGTTTCATTGTTGAACTAAAAAATTATTTTTATAAAAAAATTGATAAAAAAAAAAAAAAAAAAAAAAAATTAGAAAAACACAAAAAAAGTATAAAAGTAATAAAAAAAAAAAAAAAAAAAAAAGACACTTTGTTTCATCAACCTCCGCGTGGTAGGTGTTGGGCAACGTTATGTTTTGTATTTTATAAGTGTAACGGCTAAGAGATGAAATTTACAATTTGACGAGTTATTGTTACTTTTTAAAAATTTTCTATACATTTTTATAATTTTTGATTGAGAGAGATTGGTAAAGACTATTATTGCTACAGAAAATTCATAATTTATTATTTTTACATATAAATGAAGTCTAAATCTGTAAATCTGTACACGGCCGTTGGCTAAAGCAGCAAAGAGCCAGTTTAGCAATGCTTAGATCGTTGTTCGAATCCCGCTCACGGCGAGTATTCAGAAAAAGCGCAGATACAGTTGTAAACTGTAAAAGTCGTAATAAAAATTTCTCAGAGGCGTTGACTTCGTGGTGATTGAAAAAAAAAATTTCATCCTTAGGCTATAAAAAAATTTTTTTTTTTTTCAACTCTCAATCTGCCAATTTTTCTTTATATCTGATGAAATATTTCTTTATAAAAGATTTGATTTATGGATATAATTGAACAAAATTTTCTTGTAATTTTTTCTAGCCTGCATCTATGATAATTTTAGTCTGATCGCTTTTTACTAAAAGTTAATTTTTCTTATAGTTTTTTATTCAGTTCAGACCAATATTTGGTGAAGTATATCCTTTCAAAAAGGTGTATTTGAAAGTAGAAAAAAAAAAAAAGATTTAAAGTCATTGGAAGACGAATTTTTTTTTTTTTTTTGGATTTACAATTTTTTTCTGTATTTGAGATACTTTTTGCTCTAAGCGGGATTTGAACCCATGGACTTGTGATTACGAAGCAGACTCTCTGCCTTTCAGCTATAGTCGTATACACCTGGCAAAAGCTTTAACAGCATCAATGAATCCGTTGTTCTTTCTTACTTTCTCTTCTTCTGCATAACAAAATTGTATTTCTAATAATTATAAAATACGCAGGCTATTTTTATTGAACATATATTTCGTATTCAGTTTGACACTGCATAACAAAAAAAGGAAACAAATAAAAATTCAAGTATTTATTTATTTATTTATTTTTTTTTTAAAAGAAAAATCAAGTAATCTAATAAATAAATAACATAAATAAATAAATAAATAAATAAATAAATAAATACATCTGAAGGCCTCGTTTTTGAGCGAAATAAGTTTTTCGATGTTGGTTCCGCCTTCGGCTGCTTTACGAATTTTTACGTCGTAGTTTTTTGGCCGCCACTTTGTTTAGAAAAATCGCAGCTACAATTTTCAAGAAGATTTGGAAACTTTGAAATGCGTGATCACCCGTGATGATATTCTAAAGTGTGTAAAAAATTTTTTAACCACTCAATTTTTCGATTAGAAAAAAAAAGTGCAAAAAAAATCTTGTTTTTTTTTTTTTAATTTGTTTATAAACAAATGAAAATCGAATTTTTGACTTTTTTAAACTACACCATCGTGCAGGGCATACTTGAAAATAGGGGGGTAGGGTATTCAGGTATACATTTTCCCCAAGATTTCCCCAAGATTTCCCAGCTCAAACACAACCAAAAATTCAAAAAATCCTTGGACTCAATTGGTTGATAGTCCCAACTTCAACGAATTTTTATGAAAAAATAGTGGCCCCAATAAAAAAAACACCAAGTATATTTTGTTCTTATAATTTTACGTAGAATAAGTTAGTATTTTTTATTTTTCGATTTCTCAATGTTTATTTTTGGGTCCCTCCCTATTGGGCCCAATACTCGCATATATGCAATTGAAATGATAAAAATATTAACAATTAACATTTCAAAGACTTTTTATGCTTTTTCAATAAATATTTTTGAGCAAAATAAGTTTTTCGATGTTGGTTCCGCCTTCGGCTGCTTTACGAATTTTTTCTTCGCAGTGTTTTGGCCGCCATTTTGTTTACAAAAATCGCAGCTACAATTTTTAAGAAGATTTGGAAACTTTGAAATGCGTGATCACCCGTGATGATATTCTAAAGTGTGTAAAAAATTTTTTAACCACTCAATTTTTCGATTAAAAAAAAAAAAGTGCAAAAAAAATCTTGTTTTTTTTTTTAATTTGTTTATAAACAAATGAAAATCGAATTTTTGACTTTTTTGAACTATACCATCGTGTAGGACATACTTGAAAATAGGGGGATAGGGTATTCAGGTATACATTTTTCACAGTTTTCCCTAAGATTTCCCAGCTCAAACACAACCAAAAATTCAAAAAATCCTCGGACTTAATGGGTTAAGCAAAAAATTTTGATTTTGAATAAAAAAAGTCATTAAAATCCTATATTCCTTTATAAAAGAGAGCTGTCGCCATCTTGCGTAATCTTTTTATTCGTGAACTGATTGGTGAAGAAGTTTTTAAAATATTCGAAAAGTGCATTTGAGGTTACTATTTTTGTTTTTTCCTATGCGCGCTTAGAGAGGCTATGTAAAGTAAATTAATTTAAAAACTGATGAAGTTGGAATTTTTTATTTTATTAAACAAAATCTTATTTTGCAAAAGCGATAAATAAGGTTCCGTGCGCGCTTGCGTGCAGAGTAATTTCTAGTTATATTAAGAAGTTTATTTTCGTCGTCGTCGTCGTCGTCGACTTCCTTTTTCAAAAAAAAAAATGACTTAGACGTCTCAGATCGATTAGAAATTGGGCTGCTGATTACAAATTTGACGTTTATTTTTAAATTTGACCTATGTAAAGTCAAAGTAAGTCACGTACGTTACTATCGCCCGGATTGTCCGTGCGGTGCAATGCGGTGCAGTATTGTCTTCGTCATAAGTGGTCATTAAGTTTATATTTTTAATAACCGGGAAAAAATAAATAAATGAATAATATTTTTTTGGATTTTTAATAAATAAATTTAAAGATAAATAATTAAAGAATTTAATATCAATAAATTAATTTAAAATTTTCGTAATAAAGTATTTATTTCTATTTTAAGGCAAAAGATGAAGGTTATGAAATTCGGCTTATAATAAATAAAAAAAGATTAAAATTAATAAACTAATTTTTAGATTCTACTAAAATCAAATAATAAGCTACGGCCACAATAAATTTTATTTCATGATTGATTAATTAATTAACAACGCTTTTGCATTTAACACAAACTAATTGAAAAAAACAAATGTTAATCCTGTAATCAAGTAATTTATTAAATCAACAATACTCCTTTTTTCATCTAACACATGTGATCAAATTGTTTACAAAAATGCAAATAGCCCTTTTCTCATATATTTTTAAATATTCCAAACCCTAAAGGGCGGTAGCCCTTTAACGGCGAGTTGGTTTTTTAACACCGACTACCGTGAAAGCGTACCGATTTATATACTTTAAATTTCGGTTTTAGGTTAGGTCACTCATGAAAAAAACGCTATGAGGATGATTTTTTTTTTCTATAATACATATCCCACGCATGGCCGATAATTTCCTCTTTAATTTAAAAGAAAAAACTCTCCCAAAAAGTTCCCACATTAAAAAATTATAGACATTTCAATTTCCGAAGCCCTGATTTCTTTTCATCTATGCGTCAGGCGATTTCCGTATTCAGTCGAGAGCATCCGGTTTCTCTGCATGGGCTGCATGCAGCCGAAACCGGATGTTACGGAACACTTGACTCTCTGTCTCACTCTTGCAGCCTGCAGCAGCCAGCAAGGCGTGCGAGCAGGCTCCAGCGTTGGTATCGATATTCTGCTCAGGGGACTAAGCTATAAGTTCAGGGCATACTTTTCGACCAAGCATTAGGTTCAGGTTGTTCGGTGGGCTAGTACAGGAATCCCACAAGTTTGACAACCCAATAACGCTGGGTACAGCGATAAATAAATTGTGTTTTATAAACAAATAACTAGCCAGCAAGCTTCAAACCCCCGTGACGATGGAAAAAAGGATAAATGAATATTTTTTTATAAACAAATAATTAACCGACGAGCTTTAAACCCCATAACGCTGGAAAAATAGATGAATAAATTATTTTTTATAAACAAATAAGTAACCAGCAAGCTTGAAACCCCTGTAACGCTGGAAAAATGGATAAATAAATAATTTTTTATAAACAATTAAATAAACCGCCAAGCTCTAAGCCCCAATAACCCTGGAAAAAGCGATAAGTAAATTATTTTTTACAAACAATTAAATAAACCGACAAGCTCGAAGCCCCCATAAAGCTGGGGAGAGTGATAAATAGATTATTTTTTATAAACAATTAAATAAACCGACAAGCTCTAAACACCCAAAACGCTGAGGAGAGTGATGAATAAATTATTTTTTATAAACAATTAATGAAACCGCCAAGCTATAAACCCCCATAACGCTGAGGAGAGCGATAACTAAATTATTTTTTAAAAATAATTAAATAAACCGCCAAGCTCTAAGCCTTCAAAACAATGGGGAGAGAAATTAATACATAATATTTTATAAACAATTAAATGAACTGCCAAGCCTTAAACCCCAATAACGCTGGGGAGAGCGATAAATAAATTATTTTTTTAAAATAATTAAATAAACCGCCAAGCTCTAAGCCCCAAAAACAATGGGGAGAGAAATAAATACATAATTTTTTATAAACAATTAAATAAACCGCCAAGCTCTAAACCCCCATAGCGCTGGGGAGAGCGATAAATACATAATTTTTTATAAAAAATTAAATAAACCAACAAGCTTTAAGCCCCAATAACGCTGGGGAGAGCGATAAATTAATTATTTTTTATAAATAATTAAATAAACCGACAAGCTCTAAATCCCCAAAGCGCTGGGAAGAGCGATAAATAAATTATTTTTTATAAACAATTAATGAAACCACCAAGCTATAAACCCCCATAACGCTGGGGAGAGCGATGTATAAATTATTTTTTATAAACAATTAAATTAACCGCCAAGCTCCAAACCCCCAAAGCGCCTGGGAAAGCGATAAATTAATTATTTCTTATAATAATATTCGATAAATTAATATTTTCAGAGCTTAACGGTTCATTAAATTGTTTATAAAAAATAATTAATTTATCGCTTTCCTCAGCGTTATGGGGGTTTAGAGCTTGTTGGTTTATTTAATTGTTAATAAAAAATTATGTATTTATCGCCCTCCCCCAACGTTATTGGGGCTTAAAGCTTGGCGGTTTATTTAATTGTTTATAAAAAATTATGTATTTATTTCTCTCCATATTGTTTTGGGGGCTTGGAGCTTGGTGGTTTATTTAATTATTTTTAAAAAATAATTTATTTATCGCTCTCCCCAGCGTTATTGGGGTTAAAGCTTGGCGGTTCATTTAATTGTTTATAAAAAATTATGTATTTATTTCTCTCCCCATTGATTTGGGGGCTTAGAGCTTGGCGGTTTATTTAATTATTTAAAAAAAATAATTTAGTTATCGCTCTCCTCAGCGTTATGGGGGTTTATAGCTTGGCGGTTTCATTAATTGTTTATAAAAAATAATTTATTCATCACTCTCCTCAGCGTTTTGGGTGTTTAGAGCTTGTCGGTTTATTTAATTGTTTATAAAAAATAATTTATTCATCACTCTCCTCAGCGTTTTGGGTGTTTAGAGCTTGTCGGTTTATTTAATTGTTTATAAAAAATAATTTACTTATCGCTCTTCCCAGCGTTATGGGGGCTTAGAGCTTGTTGGTTTATTTAATTGTTGATAAAAAATAATTCATTAATCGCTTTTTCCAGCGTCATTGGGGCTTAGAGCTTGGCGGTTTATTTAATTGTTTATAAAAAATTATTTATTTATCTATTTTTCCAGCGTTACAGGGGTCTCAAGCTTGCTGGTTGCTTATTTGTTTATAAAAAATAATTGATTTATCTATCTTTCCAGCGTTATGGGGGTTTAAAGCTTGTCTGTTAATTATTTGTTTATAAAAAAATATTCCTTTATCCTTTTTTCCATCGTCACGGGGGTTTGAAGCTTGCTGGTTAGTTATTTGTTTATAAAAAACAATTTATTTATCGCTGTACCCAGCGTTATTGGGTTGTCAAACTTGTGGGATTCCTGTACTAGCCCACCGAACAACCTGAACTTAATGCTTGGTCGAAAAGTATGCCCTGAACTTATAGCTTAGTCCCCTGAGCAGAATATCGATACCAATGCTGGCAGGCTCCGTGGGCAAGGTGCGCGTACGCAAAAGGCCCAGGGGTGGTATTCACGATCTTTCACGTACGTACGTCGACGTACGTAATCTCGTAAAACGTAAAGGACGTATTATACGTCTGGTCAGCTGTGTCGACTGTCAAGAACGTTTGAGTATGAAAAAAATAACCCCAAAAAGGATGAACAATTAGCAGCGATTTGTGATTAATTTTTAGTAATAATGATTAATCCTGAAGAGGAAATCGACATAGACTACTTTCACAACAGAGGAAGATTGGAGACAAGATTGTTAAGGGACACTTTTAATCCATTCCATGACGATCCCTTAAAGTTCAAAAGAAAATATAGGTAAATAAAAATTTAGTTTCAAATATAAAGAATTATGTTTTTTTAAATTTAATGTTTCAAATCTTGTTTTATTATTTATTTACAAATTTAATTTTAATACTCATAAATATGAGAGTGCATGTTTACAAGTATTTATTTACCATTCTATTTACAATTATATTATTTACATAATTACAATTATTGATTATTTTAGAATGTATCCTTATGTGGTTTTAAGGCTATGTGGGCTTATTGGAGAAAGGCTAGTTGGTTTGAGATCTAATCATCTACCAATTCACGTGCAGGTATTATCAGCTCTAAGATTATATGCAACAGGTTCATATCAAAGCAATATTGCCGAGGGTTACAAGATTCCTACCTCGCAACCATCAGTATCCCGCTCTTTAGAAAAAGTTACAAGTGCAATAGTTGAATTAGCTCCATACTGTATAAAATTTCCCAAAACAATGGCAGCAAGGCAGCACACTGAAGCAAGGTAATTGAAAAAATTCTTTTAATTAAAATAATAAATTAATAAAATTATACTTTCTTGTAGTTGGAGAGAAGCTGGCAAAATCAGGATTCATGGTGTTTTAGGTCTCATCGATTGCTTTATTGTCAAGATCTTGAAGCCAAAAGAGAATGAAGAATCGTTTTATCATCATAAGCATCAACACTCATTGAATGTCCAGGTTGTAAGTGACATGAAAAATTTCTAAGATATGTAAACATTTTTTTTATTGATTTTTTTTTTCAGGTATCAAACATAGATGCTCCGTTTCAAAGCATTGTTGTTTGTCCTGGGAGCACCTCAGACAAATTTGTTTGGAAAAACAGTGATACCAGTGAGTACATGGAAAGCCTGCATGCAAATGAAGAGATTTATGATTCAGAGGGAATGCATTATTACTTGCTGGGTATGCTACAAGAATTTAATTATCTTTGTTTAATATTTATGTGTTAGCAATTTACAGGATAAGTTTAAATCCTTAAATAATACTTACAGGGGATAGTGGCTACAATCAATCCCAAATAATAATGACACCCATACGAGATGCAGTACCTGGAACTCCTAATGCTCAATATACGCAAGAGCATGTCAAGACGAGGTGCAATATTGAACAGTGTTTTGGGCGTAACTCAGCTGCTTGGAGAGTAGTTAAGAGGGAAAGAATGATGCGGTACGAGCCTTTCAAAGCAGTGAAAATAATAATAGCTGCAGCTGTATTGCACAATTTCAGGATACTTAATGGGTGAGTATGGGAAGTGGTTTTATATTTAAGTGTATATATTATGATATTAATTTTTCACATTTTTCAAGTGTTGTTCCTGAAATGGATAATCCGTTGGAGGTTTTTGAAGGAGATAATCATAGAGTACCTGAAAATTATCAAAGTGGTCTGCTCGAAAGACAAAATTTGATCAATCTGTACTATGATTGATGTGACCACTTAAAGATTAGCCAAAATTCTCAAGCCTACGTACAAGCCTGTTACTGGGCACAGTTTTGCTGTGTTATCGATTAAATTGAAACAAAAAACAATCAAAAGTTAATCATAGCTCTACATCTCAGCACATACTTTTAAAAGTTTATTTTTCACTAAATTTCAATTGCAAAAAACTTTGTTAAGGTGTATTATCTGTATATATTGAGTTATTATAATTATTTTTAAAAATAAAGTATGATTTGTTTTTTATGTACCAACCAAAGATTACAAATTAAATTAAACATAATTGTGAGTATGAAAAAATTGACACTAGTTATTATTGTTATTATTCTTATTTATTTAAAAAACTTACAAAAAGTTTGTTCGAAAACATCTTGTTTTATCTGTACATTATACATGCTTTATTATTTAACTACATCGTCCTATCTGAATACTATTTTTATTTCTACTTTTTAAACTCTTATTATTTTTATATTTAATGACTATGACATAGCTAATATACAGATTTTTTTTAATAATTTCACTTTTAAGCATTGAGATTTTCTTTCGTAGCCTTCTCTTTTTCAACTAGTACTTTAGCAGCTTTGGCCATGGAAATCCATAGTTTATCAAAGTTTTGAGATAGCTCATTTCTAGCGTTTGCCAATTCTTCATTATAATTTCTGGGGCAGTAATTATCTGTCTCATTTTGCATTCCAGATGTTATAGTCGATGATATAACACTTTCTCTTCTTCTGGCTCCATTATAATTGATATTTTGAACATTTGAACCTAAAAAAATTTATAAAAAACAATTGTACTGTGTAATTAATTTAAAAAATTGTATTGTTATAATAGAATATAGGTACAAACTTACTTAAATTATTCAATGGTTGACTCTCCTGGTTCACAGAATATGGCAAAGTTGGTGATGAAAATTCTTGATGAATATTCTGCTGATGAGAAGCTATTAAACCGGGTGTGCTCACTGGATCAAAAATAAAGTTTGATTTAGATTAAAATTGCAGAAAAGAAACTAACATTATGTACAAAAAAATGTTTTTACCAACAGATCTTGGATTATTGGAAGACCTCGACATCAACTTGACATTTGAGCCAAGATTTCTTACTACTCTACTTCTGGAACCATTCCCTGCTGGCTCTGAAATAAGAAGATATGATAAAATAATATAAAAGCATAAAAAATATATTAAATTTTCCAGGAAAATACTCACTATTATAGAGATTATTATACAATCGTTTATTTGTATCTGGTGTTATTGGATCGGACCATCTAGCATATGGAGTTGATTTTGATGCAGATCTTGCAGGAAAGCGCTCAGTGACTGTGAAAACAAAAAGGTTAACTTTAAATTGTATGTAATAAATACAGAAATAAATAAATTTCAAAGCATAACTTTTGACAAGAGAATAATTGAAATAATGTTTTATGTAATTAAACATTCAAACAGGAATTTTTTTTGAAACCTTCGCAGAAGACACAACAAAAGTTGTTTCAACAGTACGGTCATGATTTCCTGTTTACTTTAGTTAGTTATTTATTAAATTGAATATTCACATAGCAAAAAAGTAAAAAGAAACAAGTGTCTCTGTACACTTGAAAAAAGATTTTTCTCTACAACAATGCTTTTACATATACAATTAAAAATTCTTATTCGAGCTTCATGGTATTACTTACAAAAAAATTGAAATTTTTTTTTTTTTTTTTTACCAAATAAATATATAAGTAGTTTGTACTCACAATTTAAAAGAGATTCCTGGTTGAAGTCAAAAGCGAGAGCAGGTTCTTGCTGTTGAGTTCCTTGCTGGTCTTGTTGAAAAAATTGTTCAATATTGATGTTACCATTCAGATGGTCAAAAGTTTTATTTCTATTGTCCTGAATGAAACGGTAGATTAGCAGATCTAATTGGTCAAAACGATTTAAACGCTGTGTTGCAACAGCAGCTTCGTATCTACTAACAACGCTCAGTTAAAATCGCATCCAACACTGAAAAAAATGTTTGAAACATCCTAGATTTTAATACAATGTAATGAAAACCATGTTTTAAAACAATTATTAAAACTTGCATCACGCCATTCCATTCCGGTTCTGTTAAAACTTCCTAATGGATTTGCTTGAGCAGCAAATTCGTCCCAAAGTAACCATTTCAGCGACTCCTCGCATTTGTCGAAAGCTAGATCCAGATTACTCTTCAAAAAATCGTATAGCAAACGTTTTTGTTGATCGTTCATCCGATTCCTGTAAAAAAAAATTGTTGAGTTGATAATATTAGTATTCAACCTAATTGTAAGGGGCGAAGGTGATATGATTTTTAATACAAAAATGATACTAACTTGCTCATTTTGTTGAATACCCGATTAATAATTATTAATAAATGAATAACCAAAAATTATAATTTTTCTATTAGCACGTGTCAGCACAAATAACCTATTTGAGAAGAAATGAACGAGTCAACGTGCGTGAATCGGAAGTTTAGAATAAACAAATGAATTGCACTGCGACTTGCGAGATATTTTTTCGATTCAACTTTGGGCGCACCTACTGCTCCACGTAGTGTATACCTATATATTAGTAACGCGGAGGTATGTATAGGTAATAACCGCGGATGGTGCACATGAATTATATCAAATTACATCCCTTGCGGTTCCAACTAATGTTTGTACATACCGAAGTTCAATTCATGTTTATGCTCATTACTGTTGCGTCAATTTAATTGTATTGAGTTATACATTGATATTATTGTAACTATGTAAGTATTTTTTATGATTGTAATGTGTTAATTGTTTTTTATTCATACGGGGAATGAATGGAGGGTGGAGATTCGAAAATGTTTTAGGTTATGTACAATTCGATTATACATTAATTTAGTATAAAGTTGTGTATTTTCTCTTGCAGAGTAAAGTTTTTAAATTCTTTGCAATTAATTTAGCAATACTTTCATTTGTAAATTTTCAAGACGAACAGTATCATCATACGCAAATAAGCTTAATAAATTTGTTTTTTTTTTAATTTAGGGAAACTATAGTGTTATTCTTTAATTCAATCAAGTTTTCTCAAAGTATTTCGTTTAATTAGTACCAATCATTGAAATTGTAGGAATGATGAGCAAACAGAGATTCTAATCAGTTCTATGGAGCAAGATGAAAAACTTGCAAAAAATCAAATAGCTGATATGGGACCCTAAGGCAATGTCATTATAAAAGAGAAATGGATAAGACTAGTGCATTCTTTGAATGAGGCTGGTGAATACAAACCTCTTTCGTACTATCAAAATGTAATACTATATTTTTATTCATTTTGCCTCAACGTAACTTACTAATTGTAATTTTTTACAGAAATGGAGAACGATGCGACTGGCTGCAAAGGCAAAAATGGCAGAGTTTTTAAGAGAAAACGCCAAAACAGGGAACAAACGCTCTGACATTGTTTTAGAGGATACAACTGAGCGTATTTGTGCTATATATGGCAGGTATGGAACTGGCCTTAGCCTGTACCCTGAAATTGGAGTAAAACATCCACATACAAGGATGAGTATGTATACTGCTTGGTGTTCAAAAACATACATTTATTCTTATTATGAGTACAAAATTGAAACTGTTGAAGTTAAGTATTTAAAGTTTTTTTATTTTTTTGTAGACCCCATTGATGGATTTGAAGATTACTACAAAAAACTTGAATTTACTGCCAATACAGGTTAGTCTATTGAATTTAAAAAAATTTTTTTTTTTAATGAAAATTACTTTATTTTTTTCGGGGAACATAGACTTATTTGAACAATTATATGAATCTCAGTATTTCCAAGAAGATGATAGTGAGTGATGCATATTATTTTTATTCAGCCACAAATAAAATTCGAAATTTATTTATCTATTTCATTACCTAATGCTTTTTATATTTGCAAATTATTACTTTCAAATACAATTATTTCTTATTATGTGCAGGTTCACTGTTTCCTTCTGATAATGACAACGATTATCGTAGTGTGTACTTTGAATTTTTTGTTGTAATTAAGTACTTTTATATAAGACATAAATCAAACACGTTTTTTCAGTTACTTCTATGGGGTACATAAATGATAGATATGTGGATGTAGTGGACGCATTTTTTGAAGAAGTGAAGATCAGTATGATTAGTTCATTTAAGAATACTCTGTTTTTCCATTAATTGTATTTGTAAAAACTGAATATCTGTTCAAATAAATTATGAAATTTTAATTTATTATTTAAAAAAAAAATTCTTATTTTAATTACAATAGTATTCGGTAGCAAGCTTCTCGGTACACTTGAAAACGTTTTTAAAAGCCACGGAGAAACCACACACTTGGGTTTTATTTTTACTTTTTTTTTGTACTAGTCAAACAATTAACTTCAAAAATGATTTTGAAAAATAAATAAAAAACTTGAAAAATAAATTTCTTCTCATGATATTCTAGATTTTCACTTCTAAAACGCTATTCAAATTTTTAATTTACGGTTCGCAATCAATCAAATCAATTAAAAATCTCGGAAATCATCATTCATCAGACATTTTGAAACCGCCTTGAAAGTCGACACAGCTGACCAGACGTATAATACGTCCTTTACGTTTTACGAGGTTACGTACGTCGACGTACGTACGTAAAAGATCGTGAATACCACCCCAGGGCCTGACAGCAGCTGATCAGCTCGAGCTGCTGTATGTAAGCTGCTGCAGCTCTGAGCAGAAGATAGCGATCATAACTATTATTTTATTCTATGATGATTTACAAAGGAAGTAGTCAAATATACAGCGGCATCACGCTAAATTCATAATTAGCATAGTTTAATTAATAATTATTATGACCGATAACCTTGATTTATAACTATGGAAATATTTGGCTTTAACTTTTTAAATCAAAGTATAAAACAACAATAAAGTAGTCCTATGATCATCATCGTATAAGTTACTCTAATTTTTGTGTAAGCTGTGAGTCAAAATTGTGAAATCTTCTGTTAGAGCTTTGGAGGTTTATTCGTCCTCATCAAAATTGAAGTTTTTTCTGAATGTGTGTGAGTGAAAGTTTATTCTTGATGTGAAGTCTGTGTCTTGTATATATTGTGCCTAGATGCTTAATTGATTCCTTTTTTAAATGTGACATAAAAATAGAGTGCAGTGTTTTTAAATGTATTTAAAATAAATTGCAGTTTTGAAGAAATAAAAAATTTACTTTAAAGAAAGCTTAAGTGGTGTGAGAGATTTATTTAAATTACAGTACAATCAACAAGTTCAAAAAATTGAACCTCCATAAATTAATCATTAACATTGTTAATTGAAAAATATATCTGAATAAATGATTTTACATTCTTAACAATAGCAGATAAAACTAAAATTAAACTTGATAATCAGACAAATTCATCTTGGAAAATAAACTGAGAACAATAAACCTTATCCGTGTTAGTGTATTGACTCAGAATTTATAAATTCCAATGATGATTTAAAATTATTTACTTGTCTGAAAATTATAACACCATGAGACATTGATCACCATATCACATTTAAATGGAGTAAATGTCAATGACCAAGTACAGAGAGTTGGTATGTAGCGGATGAAACTAAATTTAAACTAGATAGTCAGACAAATTCATCTTGGAAATTAAACTGAGAACAATAAACCTTATCCGTGTTTAGTATATTGACTCAGAATTTATCAATTCCAATGATTATTTAAATGCATGTATGTATTTAATATTAACTGAATTACGGTTATTGACATCTTCTGAATTTAAACTTGCTGTAAGTTGGATGAATTATGATAGCTAACTCGATAAAAAAACTTTAGCATGAACCACTGCAACATTTTTCAAATTACTACTTAACTAATTAAGTTTATTTCACTTTAAATCTTCAAAAGGTAATTAAAATTTAATCTTTTTGAGTGTATTAGTTTAGAGTCGGCGTATGGATATCTCTTTGACAACTATAAATTGAAGTAGTTTTGAATATCAATAAGGTCAGAATATTGAAAAAGATTTGAAACAACCTATTAAAGAATGTATTTTTATAAATTACTTTTTGAATTTTACCTGAGGTCTACTTAAATAGATAAAAATTTGCTTTTACAAATGCTTTAAAAAATTGTAATTAAAAAATTTCAAAGCTGTATGGAGACCTTATTTTCCTGTCGATTTAAGTAAAATCTAAAAACATACTTTTCCTCTCTTAAAAAAGAGACCCCAAATAAGTGAAACCTCATCGCATGCGCAGTATGATCACGATATCAGATGTTGAATTGGTTGATTCAACATTCAACTCTGGATAGTGCATGCGCATTATGATCGCGATATCACGCAGTTATCACGCGGTAACCTTTAAATTTATATTTTGATTTCTATAAATTTAAATGAAAGTAAAAATATTTGTTTTTAACCTGTGGCGCAAGAAGAGCGTTAATTTTTTTTTTTTTTTTTTTTTTTTTAAAAGATTACATACATGATAATTAATTTTTTTTGAAAAGTGAATCAACGGGGAGGATAAATAACTTTAAAAGTGTATCAATAGGGAAGATAAATAAAAAAAAACAGGTGGTTTTCTACTAAATGCAAGGCAATAGAGAATCGATCCAAATTTTCCAAATTTTCTGAAGATGTTTATTAGATATTATTGAACATTTTTGCCAAGCCTGATCAAAATTGAAATACAAAAGATAAAATAAGTTAAAGATTGCATTATTTCCATTACGCGCACAGTCGGAATGCTGAAAAGGTTTAATAAATTATTGATATTTAATTTCCTAGTATTAAGAGATACTTTAGAAAAATTCTCAGAAAAATTTTCACGGGTATAACCTCTAAAACTGCGGTATTCAACGGATAGTTAAGTTTAAAAAAATGTTTTGAGTTGGTACTCATTGTTTTTTTAGTGATTTGAGATTCAAATTTTTTTTAGTATTGGAAATTACAAAAATTTATTGTAAGATTTTGAATAAGTGCGCGCTCTGCTTAGCCGATTAATGAGTAATACTTATGGGTTTAATATGTATGTGCATAATGGTCGAGAATATTCATCGAGAGAAATGAAAGAATTTTGCGTTAACAATGGTATTACTTATTACTTGACTATCCCTCGAACCCCTCATCAAGACGGTGTTTCAGAATGTATAATTCGGACGATAACTGAGAAAGCTCGCACTTTATTAATCGAGGCAAAATTGAATGAAGAATTTTGGGGTGAAGAAGTTCTACCTGCAACCTTTTTGTTAAATAGAGTACCAACGCGAGCGTTGAGAGTTCAAAAAACCCCGTACGAGCTTTGGCACGGTAAAAAGCTGGAATTGAGATTTTTGAGAATTTTTGGATCTACTGTTTATATTCATAAAAAGACTAGAGTGACTAAGTTTAAATCAAAATCTATTAAGGATATATTAGTTGGGTATGTCCCGAATGGCTATAAAGTTTGGGTTCCAGAAGCTTATACCTTTGTTAATGCAAGAGACGTAGTTGTTGATGAAATTTCATACTTAATAACTAGGCCAGGTCAAAACACAAAAATTATTGAACGACCATCTGAAATTACTGACTGGCTAGAGAATATGAATAACAAAAATGAAGTGAGAAATTCTGACGAGAAGTCAGATGAAGTAAGAAATCCTGACGAGATGTCAGACGAATTCCGTTTTATTTTAGCCTTTGCGAATCAGTTTGATTTGTTAGTGCACCACATAGATGTGAAGACAGCTTTTTAAATAGTAAACTGAAGGAAGTAATTTATATGAAAGTTCCGGAAGGCGTTAAATGTAAAAATAATCTTGTATGTAGATTAAACAAATCTTTGTATGGTTTAAAACAATCTGCCAGATGTTGGTTTAAAACTTTTGAGGAAGTTTTATTTTATGACGAGAATGTGGTCGCGACAGGGGAGCTCAGTTAGCAAAAGAGAAGACACGAGACGACCAAGCCCTCAGGGCCACAAATCGTCTCCCTGGTCACTACTACTCCTCGAAATAAACAAAACGCGAGGGCCGTAATTTTTCTGGGCGCCAGGGCCCCGCTAGCTCGCCGGTGGGCTGGTCCGCGCCGTTGTCACTCGAAAATCGACTACTCCTCTGCTGCTGACTCCGTGATACGCGAGATCGGCCGCGATAATACCCGAGGGTATATATATATATAATCTTTATCGGTGCGCGTATATATATATATATACACACACACGCGCACTCGCCGGAACAAAGAATAAAATCGATTCGAGGGCCGATTCTCGCTGTCCTCGCCGCACCTGCCGCCGATGTCGCCTAGACCCGCGATCCGGCTTCCTGAAAATAATCTGTAGAACTCCGCAGGATTGCTACGAATAAAATATACAAACACACAACATCTCTCGAAAACAAATGATTTTTTTTTCTAAAATTAAACTGGTGGCAAGGGGACGCGTCTTAAGACTACTTAAAACTAATAGGGCCAATCTACCCGCCACGCACCTCACAGTCAATAATTTTGCAACCCAAGAACTCAATGCGTTGACTCCTTCTCGTCGTCGCTGACCAAACTTCGTCGAGCTGCGGCGTGGGTGGCTAGGCTGGCTGAAGCTGCGCTGACGATTCGGGACGGTATCCGCAATTCTCGCTCAGGCGTCACCTGATTGTCCGTGGACCAAAACCTCGATGCACACTCACGCGACAGGACCGCGTGGTCGTCCTGAATCACCCGGAAATATTTTCTTAACGTAAAAGACGGACGTTGTCACGGCAATCAAAAAACAGACTAGAGTGAATAAGATGACTGCCACTCGGGCTTGGAGAGCCGGCAACCGGCGGGAGGGGAAGAAGACGGGCGGCGCCTCGGCAGCTACTGCCCTCTACGGCCGCCGCCGGACTTTCTTCTCCCTCCCCCCCCCCCCTTACAACTTCCACACCACAGATTCCCCTGTGGCGTACCATGCCACAAATTAAAATTGGATTTAAAAACTCACCTGTAGATAGATGTGTTTATGTACAAGATAGAGGTAGCGTATTTAAAAATATATATTTAATTTTATATGTCGACGATTTGGTTGTTATTACTAAAGATATTGCTGAGATGAATAGATTTAAAATGTATTTGATGAAAAGATTTAAAATGTCAGATTTGAAAGAAATAAAATTATTTTTAGGAATAAGAATTTTGAGGAAGGATGGAATTTTGATGAAAACGATAAAAAATATTTTCAAAAAGACCACATACGACTATTTTCGGGTATGCTCTACACGATGGTTTAGTTTAAAAAAGTCAAAAATTTCATTTTCAATTGTTAATTAACAAATTAAAAAAAAAAAACTCAATTTTTTGCTGCATTTTTTTTTTAATTAATTTTTTCAGTTGGATTTTTTTTTTTTTTTTTTCAAAAATGTGATCAGAGGTGATCACGATACTTGAAATTCACGGTAGGATTTTTTTTTTTTTATAAAAATCTTTTTTAACAAAATGGCAGCCATAAAAGTCGAAAATCTCGATTTTTTCGTTTTATTCACTTTTTTCATGTTTATTCCTTGAAATCGCATAAGTATTTAACGTTTACTGCTATTTTTTGTTGGAAAAGTCAGAATAATTGTGCAAAGGAGCATAAAAATTGTAATACTTATCAAATATTCATTGTTAGGTTATGAGAGGTGATTTTTACAAGATTTTAGTAGGGTCCGCGGTGACCCAAACAGAGTTATTAGGAAACTTCCAACTGAAAAACGAAATGTATCAAAAAAAGAAATAATGTGGATGTATTCATTATTGATTTTAATTGTTTAAACATTATTTTTTCAAACAATTTAAAAAATTTTGACATTAAAAAACCATTTTTTGAATCAAGTGAATAAAACGAGAAATTCGAGATTTTCGACTTCGTTTTATGGCCGCCATTTTGTAAAAAAAGATTTTTATAAAAAAAAAAAATCCTACCGTAAATTTCAAGTATCGTGATCACCTCTGATCACATTTTTGAAAAAAAAAAAAATCCTACTGAAAAAATTAATAAAAAAAAAAAATGCAGCAAAAAATTGAGTTTTTTTTTTTTTTAAACTACACGATTGTGTAGAGCATACCCGAAAATAGTGGTATATAGTCTTTTTGAAAATATTTTTTATCGTTTTCATCAAAATTCCAGAGCTCAAAGTACAAGAACAATTTAAAAAATCCTGGGACTTAATGGGTTAAGTTAAATTTAAGGTGGCTTCGTCGAGAACGAATAGGTTATTGATTTTGAATGACGAATCAATTGAATAATTTGTCAATTTTATTTTTCAAGAAAAAAAGATTGTTTAACACAATAGTACTCGAACCGCATAAAACTTGTGCGTTAGATATTATTTGATTTCAATACTTTCAACTGTTCATATTTAAAAATATTTCAACAGAATCAGAAAATAAAATTTTTAAAATGGGGCGAAGTTCATGCATTTAAATTGTTTCATGTTTTTATTTGTTTGTTTTCACGGTTGATCTAAAAATTTTATTTTAATTAAGAAAGAATTTGGCCAAGAAAAAACCGAACGCGCCGTAATTTTTACTTTTTTAAAAGTATGTTTTTAGATTTTACTTAAATCGACAGGAAAATAATGTCTCCATACAGCTTTGAAATTTTTTAATTACAATTTTTTAAAGCATTTGTAAAAGCATATTTTTATTTATAACCCATACATCGTTTTTTATTAAAAAATAAAAATCCAAAGAACCCATCTATCATTCTTGTTTTACCAAAAAATGTCTATATTCAATTTTTTTTTAATTTTTTAATCAATCCAAATTACCCACACATTTTTTTTTTTTTTTATTAAAATTTACATAACCTTTTTCTCATGCATTATATTCCAAATAATCCATTCAAAAAAAATTAATTTTCAATAAATTCCAAGTAACCCATACATCGTTTTTTATTAAAAAATATACTATAAATCTATCATTCGTGTTTTACCAAAAAATGTATATGATAGATTTTTTGAATTTTCTATAAATCCATATAACCCATACATTTTCTAGTATAAGTCATTCATTAACTGAACGCACGTGGCAGCACTGACGCGAGCGGAGAAAAAATGTATCAAAGCTGAGTTTCCACTCAGTATGTATCAAGTCCAGTCTATCACTGGAGAACTGCTGCAGTGACGTCGTTGGAACCTGGACTACAATTGAAGGTATTGTAGTACGTAATATTACTAAGTAAGTTCTTTAATTAGTTTGCTATTCAAAATCCTGTAGGTAGTGAATCGGCTGTTAGCATTAGAACCTTCTTCTTTCCGTCAACATACGCGTGTGGACCACTATCCTCGGTAAAATCTTCCGTCTGGGCTGCTGAAATCTAAGTGTCCTGATGGACACCTAACACTATTGTATCTATTAATATGTGTTATATTTATATATATTTTATGCAATTCTCTGCTGTTATCCCATTTTTATATTTATATTCATTACCTGATGTTAAGAACTTACTGTTTAATTTGTATTTTTTGTACAGCATAATGTACACTTAATAAGCATATCAATCAATCAATCAATCATTCAATCCTTATTAATTTCCAGTTGAAAATTAATTAACTTAATAAGAATCCGATGCAATCCGATCACAGTGCAATCCAATTCGATTCGATCCCAATGCAACCCAATCCGATCCTATGCGATCGAATCCAATGCGATCCGATTCAATGCGATTCAATCCAATCCAATGCGATACGATCGAATCCAATGCGATCCGATGCGATCTAATCCCATCCGATCCGATGCGATCCAATCTAATCCAATCTGATTCAATGGAATTCAATACAGTTCAAAATGGTGCGGCGTGGTCGGATACGATTCATTATAATCCAAAGCCAACATTCAGTCAAATGTAATTAAAAAAGTGATTCTCAAGCTCAATGCGATCCAAATACATCGAATACAATGCAATGAATAAAAAGTGATGAACCGAAGCCCAATCCGATTCAAAAGTATTCAGGTGATCTGATTCAATCCAAAATAATACATCGCAGTCTAATTCGATACATCATGATCCATAGCGATCCGGTACAATTTAATTTTTATAATGTAATACGCTGAAATCAAGTCAGATATATTTTCAAGCAATTCAATGCGAGGTCCTACTGTGATTCTACGATGTTGAATACAATAGACTATAATCTTATGCGATCCAACTCCATATGACGCATTGATAATCACGATAAATCATGCATTAAGATGCGTTTTATATCAAAATGTTTCCTGTTGAGATGCTTAATATACGATTGTACATTTTAGAAACATACTGGCAAAACTATATTCACTTTTTATAATTCACCATACTTTTTTTCATTTCAGATATTTTTACTCGAGGCTTCCTACACACTTTTTGGAGCATATTGTTCTTCGTATTAAACTTTAAGGGTGAAATCTGCAGCGTGCGTCTGGACAATGAAATAGTGAGTTTTAATTTGGTAATATATAATTTTTTCATCGAATTTTGTGACACCTTATAATCTGTACTTAACTAATAAGTAGGTACGAGGAATCCTCTACAAGTTTCTCAACACTATGCACAAAAAAAAATATAGCACACGCTTAATTTCTACAATTGATACATTATTTTTTATCAAATTAAATTTTTTTTTTCCAGCTGCTTTTGTATTATGCAACTTTTTGACTTTTTAGCCCTTTGACTTTTTAAAGTTCAATGAATAATCTGATCAGCTGTCCCCAAGCCTTGAACCCCCAAAACCCTGGACGTAGAGTTCAATGAATTATCTGATCAGCTATCCCCCAAGTCTTGAAACCCCAAAACCCTGGACGTAGAGTTCAATGAATTATCTGATTAGCTATCCCCCAAACTCTAAACCCCCAAAACCCTGGGCGCCCGAGTTCAACAAAACAACTGATCAGATTACTTATTTCGTTAATTAAAATGCACTCATATTTTTGGAATGATTTAACTCGGGCACCCAGGATTTTGAGGGTTTAGAGCTTGGGGGATAGCCGATCTGTTTTTTTGTTGAACTCGGGCACTCAGGGTCTTGAAGGTTTAGAGCTTGGGGGATAGCCAGCCAGTTTTTTTGTTGACCTCGGGCGCCCAGGGTTTTGGGGGTTCAAGGCTTGGGAGATAGCCGATCACAAAACAGCTGCAGACTGCAGAGAACCATGAGCTACAGAAGCTACCTACACGCGATGATAATGAAGCACATACGGGACAGTCAAAACAAAACTTTGACGAGTTTTTACTTGCACACGGCCACGTAAGCGCAAATCAGATGACAGGCACGGATTCGGTTTTAACGTTCAACAGTAAAATATTATGAATCGAAACATCGATTCATGCACCAAAACCACGTGCCTTTCTGAATCAACAGCCCTAGCCCCCACGTAACTTTTTGTAGCCTCTTAATCGCCCCCCCCCCCTCCCATCCTGTTTGGGCCACGTGGTTTGTGAATGTTCCCTTACTTATATCCTTTTTTGGATCTCTTGCAAGAAGCTACAGAGGAATTTAGAGTGCGTACATGTATCTTCCCGGATGATGAAAAAAATTATGTTTACATGCAGAAAAATTTGAAAATCAAGTGAAGAAAAAAATGAAATTAAGTAATTATTCATTGTGAGTAAGTAATTAGTACAACATCGACTATGGTGGAGTTAACATCGACATTGCCTAAATTCACAAAAAAACAAGTTTCAATTTCACATGCGCACTGTCACGCTGATCATAATCAAAGAAAGGCATTCCTTCGTACGGCAGATAAATCAATAGTGAGCTCTATCTGCGGAATAATGTTAAATGTGTTGAAAAGTAACATTGTTATCAAAGACTCGATGAAAAACGTTTGAAAAAACATAAAAAAGTGCTGCGAAAAAAAAATAGACGTTAAAAAAAAATAAAAAAAGTAAATTAATTGAGCTAGTATCTACTTGATGAAAATTCATTTTAAACAGTAAAGGATCAAATAAACACTTTATTATGTGTTATAATTTTCACTTTTTATTTTTGTCAAATTATATAAAATTTTGGTCGTACAATTATTTCAGTGCACAGCACCTTCTTCATACGACATAGATCGACTCAATTACTTATACAAAACATGAGGATGTATACACAAAATGAGGGTGTTTATAAATATAGGCGTTCACGGTCAAGAAACTCACTCTAAAGTAAGTTAAAATTAAGGAGTGGGGAAGCATTTAAGCCTAGTTGGTCATTCAATAAATCATTAGAAAATTTTAATCTATTAATTTCCATAGACTCCAAAAAATTCAATTTCCTGACTTTACTGCAATAATATAAAATTTCAAGGTCATCATTGTAAGCATGATCACATTCAATCGCATGTTTTGCGTAATTAGATTCATCAGAATAAAGATTAATGTAAGCACTCTTATGTTCCTTATTTCAAATTTCAAATGTTCTACCTGTTTGACCAATATAGACTTTATTAAAATCGTCATGACCACATTTTTTAATATAAACTCCGGATTTTCTTAAATTATCAGTCTTATCCTTATTGTTTTTAGTCAATTTTTGAAAGTTTTTATCTGTCCCACTCCTTAATTTGAATTTACTTTAGACTCAGTTCTTTGACCGCTAACGCCTATATTTATAAACACCCCCTTTTTGTGTATATATTCTCATGTTATGTATTAGTAATTAAGTCGATCTATGTCGTCTGAAGAAGGTGCTGTGCACCGAAACAATTGTAACAACCAAAATTTCATGTAATTTGACAAAAATAAAAAGTGAAAATTATAACACATAATAAAGTGTTTATTTTATCCTTTACTGAATGAAAAAAGTGTTTGAAAAAAAAAAAAAAGAAATTATTCAACATGGTGTAGGTGCTTTTTTAACGATTTTATTAGCTTCGATAATCAACGCCTTATGTAGCGTCAAAAGTTTTCTTGAATATAATTTAAGGATGTACACTCATCCAAAGTATATATGGGCATACTGCAAGCAGGCGCATAGTCGAGAGTCAGCTGCTTGCAACGATTTGAGGTTACGTCGGCTGCTAGCATGGTGCGGTACTTTAAATCCATATGTAACAATTTTTCGTATTTTTGCATTTATTTCTTTTCCAAATGCCCTGCAACCATTAGTTTTTATCGATTCCTCAGATTTTTAGATACCGACTCAAATTTTTTTCGAAGGTCAGTGCATTTTTGAGTAAGTTATTATATTTTTTTACCAATTCATGTATGCCTCTCATTAGCGCACGTGTTAATTTCAAGCTTCCATATTTCTCGAAAAAGGCTTGAAAAACCCCAAAAAAAAATTTTTTGAATAAATTTAAGCATCAAAGAATCTTCTATCAAATTTTTATCAACTTCTGTACATTTTTGCAGATGAGGTTACATTCTTAAGATAAAGAATAAAATAGAATAGAAATGGAGAGAGCTCGTAAAATGGTGCTAGTATTTTTAGTCATGCTACCAGAGAGCACGCTCAATCGTTTTAATTCTTCGTCTGAAGCGTCGTCAAGTGAAAAAACTACTCTCACACCAGATGATAATTTATCGCGACTCGATTTAAAAATGTATGAGATTCTTCGTTCCAAACGATATCAAGACAATCATAAAAGTGTAAAAATTATTAACATATTTTATGGCGTTATCTATTTTTCAAAAATACGACGATATTTCAGCTGGAACATTACACGAGAATGAAACGTTAGAACCAGCTGCTACTATAGGATTAAACGAGACGATCCAACCAGGTAAGTCTTTAAACGAGATGGTAGATAATACGTTTCATGCAACTGCTAGAGACAATATACATTTATCCAATCATGTAATATTAGATAGTGTGCCGACGGCTTACAGAAAAAAAGCAAGTGATTTGTGAAACCTTTTGCGTGAAAAAACACACAGCCTTTAAAGAATAATTGTTACATTTTGAATTGTACTTTCAATTTAAAATTGTTCTCAGCTACCCAATCTAAAATTATATCGACTAAGTTGAACGATCCCATTTCAACTGACCTTTCGAAATTGGACTACTCTAGTTGAATGCTCGCTTTTTAACTGTTTGGCCAAAATCTAACTTCACCTCAACCTACCCTAAAACTGGATTAATCTTGTTAAACGATCGCTTTTTAACTAAGTAGCCAAGACTTCATAACATTCACTAAGTTGAACGCTCGTTTTTCAACTGACTTTTCAAAGAATTAATCTAGTTGAATACTCGCTTTTTAACTTATTAGCTAAAACCAAACATATTTAAAATGAACGCTCGCTTTTTAGCTACCAACCATGAAATTATTTTTATAACTTCCATGCATTGAATTTGATAACCTTAAAATTGTAAACAATCAAGTTGAACGCTTACTTTTCAACTGATTAGTCAAAATTTACACTACCAAAGTTGAACATTCACCTTTTCAACTGCCAGCCTCAACTTGGCACTAATCCAGTTAAACACTCGCCTTTTAACTGACTAGTCAAAATCCGCACCCAGTTTCCAGCTGCCCAAATTAAAAGTTAGTTTTTTAACTTTTACCTGTTGATTTTTATTTTTCAAGATTCAACCCCGAATCGTGCAACATGAGTTCCTCGAGTTCAATTGCGCAAACTCTTAGCATCCAAGCAATAATCCGAAATCGAATCACCACTCGTTTCGAAACATTCAAACAAAAAGGAGGATCACTCGCGAGTTGGCAGAAACTCGTATCCTGCGTCTCAAACAACTCTGGCAAGAGTTTGTCAAAAATCACCAAACTCTAAAAAATTGCAAGGATGTCGATCGTGGCCACGACTTCTTCGTTAAAGACCTGTTCTATTACACACAGGACGCCTTTGACGACGTGCACGACTCATACATCCAATTTCTTGAAAGTAAGACACCTGCAACACCTCTTGTCTAGGTTTCGGCATCACCCTTTGAGAACCAGCCAGCTGAATCATGTCGAGTTCAGACGTCAGCTAGTTCTCTCAAAATTCAGCCAACAGAACCGTTCAAGGTCTAGAAAACGGCAAACTTTCTCAGAAACCTGCAGCCACCTGCGACGACCCTAGTCCAAGCTGTGGTTACAACTTTCGAAATTCAGCCACCTGCAACACTCTAAGTCCAGGCTCCGGCTACCTTTTTCAAAACTCAGTGCTTGTGGCAGTAAAAGCCCAGTCGCCAGCTTAGTTTTTAAAAACCAACCACCTAGGAGCTACCTTTAGTTCGGGCTTCAGCTATGAGCTTAAGAACCCGGCCTCCTGAGCCATCCGCGGCCCAGGCGTCGGCTAAAACTAACGAAACTCACCTTTCAAAGCAATCTGAACTAACTCTAGTCCAGGCTTCAACTACGACCTACGTGAACCAACCACCTGTACCAACCCAGGTCCAGGCAACGGCAACTCTTTCCAAAGTTGTGCCACCTGAATTACTCAAAGTTTAAGCACCAGCCACCTTGATTGAAAATAAGCCACCTATGACAATTAAAGTCCAGCCACCTGAACTACTCCAGATTTAGGCTCTGTCTATTTTTTCGAAAATTAAGCTACCTGAACCACTTCAGATCCAGGTGCCAACTATAAGCTCAAAAGTGCGGCCAACAAACAGCTGATTTTTCAACCTTGCACTGTCAATTGTTGATTAATTCCTCCAAATGGAACAGGATAAATGTTTTTAATCTGCCTCCATTTTGACATTACTGAAAAAATTCCTCTTTTTTCAACCACTGAGTTTTCGACCCAGGCATACCAATGCCACTTTTTTGTCAAAAGCCTTTTAGTACATACCAACAAAGTATTTGCAAATACTTTTCTCTAATCCTAATACATGAAAGCAACCTCAGAGCCTCTTATAGCTCAAAACCTCAAAACCAAAACACAATTATTTTTATATTATACTTAAGATTACCTTCTTTTGTTTTATTAGGTTCACAAGATACATTATTAATCAACCGCAGTCGATTAAAGGGAGCAAAATGTTCAAAATTAACCGCCTTTTTTCACACCGAATTGGTCATCTGAGCAACCAACACTAGAGCTGCCCGGAGAGCCAGTTTCCGCCCGCACACCAGTCGTGCTGACAAGGAATGTACACATACAGGGTGTGGAAAAAGTAGCGGAACCTCTGATTTACTCGAATACAATGCATTTTTTGTATACCACAAGTAACGTAAAAGTTTCCTGAAATAAAATTTAAAAATTAGTGGGCCCTATGAAAAAGGGCCCGGGCCCTTATTTCGGACCCTACGAACCCAAACTTCGTTTTTTCATATGAGAACTCCTGTTTTTGACCCCAGATTCGAAAAGAACGGAATATTTTACGATTTTAAGGATTTTTTGAAAAAATTTTTGGCCCTTTTTTGGGGCCTTTGCCCTTTACTATCTCCGAAAATACGCAATTTTCGTATAGCACATGCAATGTAAAAGTTTCCTGAAATAAAATTTACGATTTAGAGGGCCCTATGGAAAAGGGCCCAGGTTCTTATTTTGGGCCCTACGGATCCTCACTTCGATTTTCAAATGGGTACCCCTACTTTTGACCCCAGATTATCTCCGAAAATACGCAATTTTCGTATTGCACATTTGGTCTGGGCTTTTTTTCGTAGGGCCCACTAAATCGTAAATTTTATTTCAGGAAACTTTTACACTACATCTGCAATAAGAAAAATGCATTGTTTTGGAGTAAATCAGGGGTCCGCTACTTTTTTTACACTATGTACATTTTAACAGATCTGAATACTGACGAGATGGATGGCTACTTTCACACCGAGGAGCTTGTTCTAGTTGATTTAAAACGAATGCAAAAAAATGAAGAGTTTAAAATCGAACGCGTTGTTGCTACCTACTAAACTACAAAAGGAAAAGGTTCGAACAAACAGCGTCTGGTCAAGTAGTTTTGTTATCCTGAAAAGTTTAAGTCCTGGGTAAAAGCATCTGATATTAGTAATATATAGAAATGGACACCACCGGTGATTTTTGATTTCTCGTTTTAATAGCAGTATGAAGTATTACCCTGTAAACACTACCACGAGTTACACGAGGCGTTCACCTCGTAAAACAAAACTCTTGGACGAGTAGGGGTTACGAACGGGGTTTACGAACTGGTGGACAAGGTCTTCACCAACCTTGATGACATGGAACTCATTGTAACTTCACCCGAAGACATGAGAATCCTCTTAAAATAAGTGGAGGGCGCTACTGCAATTATCGGCCTTACCTGCAACTCTGCAAAATATGCTATACTACATCTGAAAGTCAGTGTATCGGTGCGGTCAGGAGAACGTAGTTTAGCGTACAGGGTGAGCTGATATAAGCCTCATATCTTAGCAAGGCATACCAACACCTAGGTATTCCAACGGATTTTCAAGTCAGATAGACGCCTTACACCACCATAGCAGAGCTGGTAGCAGACATCAATTCTGTTGACTAATCACTGCAAAAGCTCGAAACCGTGGCTATCTTCATCCTGCCATGAATGAACTTTTGCCTAAGGGGGTTTTCCATGAGGCACAATCGCCGAAATGGTTTTTCATAACTCCGCGACGAAAACACCAAATTCCCTCCCTGGGTCGGGGCGGGACTTTGGGTCTTCCTCCCGTCGTTATGAAAAGAACATGACACATGACGCAGGAAAAGAATTAGCCAACCCCTAGCGAACCTTTGACATTCTCGCTTATAGCTCGGGCGTCAATTTGGGTTTGCTAGGGTTGACTAATACTTTTCCAGTGCCCGGTGTGTAATTCTTCTACCTTTCAATGGTAATGAGGGCCTCGTGCTTCTCGCAGACATGGCTGTCATATCATTGTACATACCTTTAAGATGCCTACGTATAAGGACACGAGTGTGGCTGTGTCTAAAAGAGTGGGCCGCCCCACCAATAAGAATGGTATAGACGGATTATTGTCAGCGTCCTTGGAAGGAAAGCTTGCTGGACAATCAATCATCTCTATTTTCTATGCTCAAAGGCCCGTAATGCTGCCAGATGAATGTCTACTCTCCTGGGTTGGAAAAAAGGTGCCAATCATGCTGAACTCGCACTGGACTACCGTCTACCAGGTGACAACAACTACATTATAATCTTCCCACCTATTGCCCGTGCACAGGTTGTGCCGAGACTGAGGGCCGCAATGGAGACACTACGAGATGCGATTTTTTGCCAAACAAGACTATGGTAAAGTTTTCGAGGTAACCGGTCGGAGTGCGGTGAGCAATCACTTTCTCTATACCAGCAGTTCTACTAAATGGCGCTTTGTCTATCGTGTGCGCTTGGAGGTGGTATGTTTAAGCGTCACCATGCGCTGGAGAGGTCCAAATGCGAACCAGCGCTGCAGAAAATGTGGTGACCTCGAGTCCCTCCCCCATGTGCTCCAGCATTGTAGCTTTTACTCTGCTATCGGTTATTACGGTAACTAAACAATGTAACAAATTTATTTGATTTTACAATCATTTTAAAAACACTAATTACAAATCATCAATAAACAAATTATAATTAAAAGAAAAAAGAATTTATTCTACAATCAAATAAAAAAAATTATTGAAGAAAGTTATAATTTTTCCTGAAATATTTCAACTCAACTTTGCGACATCGAAATCAGATCGGTGGCTCGGTTTATTTACATGAGTTTTGATTGAGGATTTTATTATGGTTGAGAGTTCCCGAATCAGGCAGGTGGTGGCAGCAGCCTTCGTCAGCTCAACTGAACTCAACTTCATCAATTGAAATATTTTTTTTTTAACACGCATTCTTTTGAGTTCATGTCTCTTTTTTTGAATTTAAATATTTTGAAAACGGCTCTAGTAATTAACAAAATGGTAAAATACACGATTTTTTTTAAACTGCGCTAACTCATGCAAACCTGTTTCGATTTTCTTAAAAAATTTTTGACAGGTTTTTCGTAAGATATACTTACTTTCTGTTGAGTGACAACATGCAAAATTGAGTTTAAACCGATTCATAATTTTTTCAGTAGTAGAGTTTAATTTGAAGTGATAAATGGCTTTGTTTTGCTAAGGATTAGCTTCTTTACTAGCCATGTGTGTAATATTTTTTTCATTACAAAGGCCCCGAAAAATGCAACTATTTTCCACGTAATAGGAGAGAAAGTTGCATTAGCATAGCCTACGCAATGAAAAAAAAATTTTGGAGCTGCAAAACCAGAGTGTCTTTAATAAGGTTAAGGTGCGTGCAACATGTCATGATATAAATATGCATTTCTGAACTATGACTCTGGTTTTACAGCTCTAAAATTTTTTTTTAATGCTCATAACTTTGGTTTGCATTTAAATTACTGTGTTTAAATGTATATCATCTGAAGTCTTGAGTTCAGCTTTTTTAATTATATCAATCAAATTTTTATTTAAAACTGCTAAGTGGCTACGAGACAGCGCTGAACGAAGCTGAACGAATCACTTCAAATTAAACTCTACTACTGAAAAAATTATGAATCGGTGTAAACTCGATTTTGCATGTTGTCACTCAACAGAAGGAAAGTATATCTTACGAAAAACCTGTCAAAAATTTTTAAAACAAATCGAGACAGGTTTGCATGAGTTAGCGCAGTTTGAAAAAAATCATGTATTTTACTATTTTGTTAATTACTAGAGCAGTTTAAAAAATTTTCAAATTTAAAAAAAAGAGACATGATCTAAAAAGAATGCATGTTAAAAAAAAAATTGTTTCAATTGGTAAAAAAATCGCCAAACGCCGTCCATTTCACGTGGAAGGTGTTTTTAAGTTAAAACTTAGTAAAAAACTTAAATAGTTAGGACTTGACGAAAACATCTTTTTGGGTTCTACTAAATATGAATTTCTTTGATATATATACAGTGTGTATCTTAATCATCGCATGTGAGATATACCACGCGAAAGAGCGGAAAAAGTTGAATTAGGATATAACTATTGTTTTGCTCTGAGCTAATAAATTAAGCTTTAATTAAGTATTCAAATTAACCAATCATAGCGAACTCAAGAAAGATGTGGGCGGGTTCTAGTATAGATTGGGGTGGGACATCTTTGATTCATAAGCGAAGGGAAAAGTTGGGCTTAGGTGAGAAAATAAGTCCAAACATGGGTCAAACATGGTAACCAGACAAAATATCCGAAAAAAAATATCCATGGACATTATATCTGAAAAAAAAAATATCCGGCGACAAAATATCCAAATTAAAAAAAACCATTTAAAATCATTAAATTAGTTTTTGTATATTAAAAGTGGTAAGTCAATAAGCACCCACTTCTTTCATTGTTGAGAGAGAAACGGCCAGGTAGAGAGCGGAGGGGCCAGACCCCTGCGTGCTGTAGCGCTGGATGGCTTACTGAACCATGGGGGGGGGGGGGGTCAAGGGATTAAATAATTTTTTATAACTATTTTTGTCAAGCTGGTAACATTCCTTGTAAAACGTCGATTCCAAAGAAGTTTGAGGCATAATTGTACCACAAGTATTGGCTGATTTAAATTTTGAATAAAAACTTCTCGTGAATTAATTTGATACCCCAACTCTGGCGGTGTCACGACTAAATTCCCGGCGAAAAAATTCCCGAAAAATAATTCCCAAAAAAAAATTCCCAAACATCACTACTAGGTTATTTTTTTTAAACAATGCGCACTGTGGGGCCAGGAGGGCCCTAGCAGAGGCGCGTTATAAAATTTAGTTCCGAGCGAAACCTAGCTCTATAGTTCGACCTTTTATTATTGTACTTATGATTGTTTGAAATCTGAACAAAATCATGTAGAAACTATTATTAATCGAATAAAAACTGGTAGAGATGATGTGTTTGTTCAAAAGCGATAAATTATTAAATACTAACAGGTTATTTTTTAAACAATGTGCACGTGGAGCCCGAAGGGCCCCCGAAGAGCGCGCCACTAGCCAAGTTTAATATTATTGCGTGTATTATTTTTAGTGTTTTTGGAAATTTTTTCTTTGAGAATTTTTTTTTCGGGAATTTTTTTTTTTGGTAATTTTTTCGTCCGGGAATTTTTCGTGTAGCCTTAAAAAAAAAAAATTTCAATTTAAAAAAAATTTTGAAATTCTGGAAACTAACACATGTTTGACCAATGTTTGGACTTATTTTCTCACCTAAGCCCAACTTTTCCCTTTGCTTATGAATCAAAGATGTCCCACCCCAATCTCTACTAGAACCCGCCCACATCTTTCTTGAGTTCGCTATGGTTGGTTAATTTGAATACTTAATTAAAGCTTAATTTATTAGCTCAGAGCAAAACAATAGTTACATCCTAATTCAACTTTTTCCGCTCTTTCACGTGGTATATCTCACATGCGATAGTTAAGATACACCCTGCATACTAGGAGGGTACCCCCCTGTTTGCTCCGCTCGCCAACCCCCTAATTATAATTGATGGCTATAAAAATTAATCGAAACAATACGTAATCTCTATGTTTGGTAAAATAATAAAAACACTAAAGTCGTAAAATGATTAACGGCTTTGTTTAGCACCCTCTCATAACAACAAAAAGTATTTAATAAAAATTTGAATGACAGAAGTAGAAAACTGAGCTCAAGACCTTTTGAATGATATATGATTTTATTTGAAAATTCTAGTTAGAGCCAAAGTTATAATTTTAATATCTGATCTACCAGCCCACAACCATCACTCACCTTATCTAACTCGATTTACTATTTTCAACCATATTAAGAACCCTACTAACTATACTTACTTTTCATCTTCAACTACCTGACCTAGTTTAATCCACATAACTGATCTCACTAATTTGATTTACTTCAAATACCGTATTCTATCCCTCAAACTTATCTCACCCAATCTATCAACAAATCTTACTCACCTTATTCATCAACTCAGTCACTAACTTTAAAGTTTTGTTGAAGGACTTTAAATTTTGAAAAAGCTCTATTAATATTTTTAAGTGCAATAACAAACCCTCCCACTCTCCTCCCCCGAAACCTCTGCCTAACGAACCTCATCTACCTTACCAACCTGAACCGACTTAAATGATTAGCTCTCACTAAACTAACGTATTTCGCTTATCTAACCAGCTGGCTTGGGATTGCGCAAATGTGCCCACTTACGTGTTCCTTGATTACCCTAAAAATTCCTCGTACTACACAAATTTTAATTCCTGATTAATTTTTATTCTGGACTATTTTTTGATTTTTGAAATCATAGGTGTGTTTCTTTATCGTGACTGTGGCTGAATCTAGTATTGATCCAATATATGAATGTGTTGTATTCTTGAATGTCATTCGATCTAGTATTGCTTGAACAAATTTATGTGTTGTTTCTTCGACGCATGTATGGTTGAATATAGTATTGATGCAATAATTTGATGCGTTTCTCAACGCGAATGTGAAAGGATTTTGTATTTATTTAACGCATCAGCGAGATGTTTCTTTATAAGTAAATGCTGTGTTGAATACATTTTAAATCTTGCACTAGTAACAACTGTAGTATGTACTTTGATGCCACCCAGAGTTTACATCAGATAAATATGATTAGTTTCATTGACATCTAGTTAGCTGATTTTCGTTTAATACTGTTAGCATCTTCATCGATGGGTTTTATTGTATTTTCATAGTTATTATGAACTTCTGTATTTGTAACCTTTCACAACTTCCAGTGATAGTTACATACTTGGCACAATATACATATCCGTTGAAGGGCGCAACTTTTCCCAGTGCCAAAACGACCAGCATTGATTTGCGACATCCAAATCTTGTCATCCAACAACGTCCTTACTAATAATGGCATGGTCCGGTACTATGACGTTATCGAACCGGATCAAGGTTGTATGCATTAAGAGTATAACTATACATGTTTATAAATTGAAATTTAAAAAAATTCAAGCACTTTCAGTTCCTTCGTTTTTGTTTTTTTGAAAAAAGAAAAATACGTGTTGACTATTTTTTGATGCTCTAAACAACTAAGCAATAAATTATTACAAATTTTAAAAAGTTACCAACCCTATTTTAGGGTCTAAAGGGGATCCAATACTTTCGACGAAGATCCAATTTAGGGGATCCAATTTGGGGAATCAAAAAAGTACAATATTTAACTGTGTTTTGACCGTGTTTTTAAGAATTTCAAATTTTCGAAGATCCAATTTAGGGAATCCAATTTAAGGAATCAAAATAAAAAGCGGAAATATAATAAAGAGAGATATGTATGTTAAAGAATACGAAAAATTGTTATAAAGTCGATTGACGATGGACGTCGACTAGGCACCTTCAAATTGAGATATTTCAGACACTTGAATTCTACAGTTACTAGAGACAAGATTACAAACACATCTAGGAATTATTACGAAAAATGTTATATTTGATGTAACTCTTCAATCAGGTAGTTGTTTACTGATAAGGATTGCACTGATCTTAAAATGTTTTTCAAGAAATATAATTTTGTTAAAAATTTTACTTACCTCAACTTATAAGGAGCTATGAAAAAACTTTTTTCAATCTGATTGTAGCCAAGTAATGAATAGAAGTGACGAAGAACAAGCACTTGAACTTGTGATGAAATCTTTTCATCCAATGAATAAGCCTGAAATAAGATTAATAAGATTAGAATAAATTAATAAATAATTTTAGAGCCTAATAATGAACAAATAAACTCTTTATCCCCGTCTTTAAAATTATTTACTTGAGAAAATGTCTAGCTACAATCGCCGTGTACCGGACATGGTGCACGGTACACTGAAGCAGTACCCATTGCTATGAGGCTGGCGCTCGCCACTTTCATGCACGTGGCTTTGCCATTCCAATTTTAGGTCGCGGCCACCTCGAATTTGGGTGGCAAGCGCCAGCAAAAAAGCTTTTGTCTCAAAGGATGCTGACGACGCTTACAGGTAGAGATGATCACTCGTAGCTAGTTTGCCCAAAAAGGTGAAAGAGCAGCAGACGATGTGAGCCGCTCAATGCTTGCTTTGGTCAGGTACCAAAGTCCAAGCGGCGCGGAACGTTGGTGTGCATGCCTATAGAGGCAGGCCCAGCAGCTCGCTGAATATTTAAACCAGATCATTCAAACTCACAATTTTGTTTACTATTTTTTTTTTTATTAGATTAAAATACTAGTCATTATTATTTACATAATATTCTTTATTTACATTCCATATTTTTACAAATAAGTACATAAGTTAATATAAAAAAAAAGTACAAAAGTGTATATACATATTTACATAATTTGTCGATAAAATAAAATAACAGTTATTTAATAATTGAAAATAAAACATAGAGCTTTTAAATAATTATGACGTTTTTTGTTTTTCGAATATGCGAACCTGTTTTCGCGATTTTCCTCATGGTAAAATCGGAATTTTTCCCTCAGGATCGACAATTCGTTTCAAAATTTTTGAGTAGTGTTTGTCTTCTAACGTTGCTACCATAGGTTGTAAAAATTTTGAATGCATTTCTTTTAATTCACTTATTGAGTGACCGGCAAATTTCAAACCACCCGAACAGAAATATCTTTAGAAGCGAATGTGGCCTTCGTAAGGTAGCCTTCCGAGGACCTTGTTAGGCATGTAACGGGTCTGTAACAGGGTGCGAGCCAGACCCCTCTTTGCCACAGTGATATTTTTTTTTTTTCGAAAAAGATATTCACACGGTATTAAAGGTTACGTTCACAGTTGACTTTACAAAATAACGACTTCTCTGTTATTTGTTAATGAAATTAACTTACAGTACTGCTCAAAAGTTTAGCACAACCCCTAATTTCATGTTATACATATATGAAAGAGTATAGCCGGGTAAGATAGTCGAATCGGCCCCCAGCGCAAACCCCAAAAATATACAGGGTGGCGCAAATTAATGTATCAGGGCCATTATCTCAAAATTTAAGCCTCGTGCGAAAAAGTTTTTCATATAAAAATTGTTTGGTTTGGAGGGGGAAGTAAAATGGTGACCTTGAATTTGGGCCCGAGGCTTTGTGTTGGGTCCTACGGACCTCAAGTCCATTATTTTAAATAGAAACCCCTATTATTCTCATCGAATTCAGAGAGAGCGGGAAATTTTACGATTTTTGGTATTTTTTGAAATTTTTTTTAGGCCCCTCTCAGGCCTAGTAAGCATCGAAAAAGCCCGCTGAACTTTGATATTGTTATTCCTGGAAAAAAAGCATTTTTTGTACAGCACATGCATTGAGAAAGTTGAACGAGAAGGCTTAACTCCGTAGATGTCTTAGATTGGGTCCCATGGACCCAAAGTCTGACTATTGAAAACAGTCTCAGGGTCAATAGGGCGTAACATAAGGCCCCCAGTCCAATTTTTTTAGGCCCATTTTGTTGAAAATTTTAAACCAAGAAACTTTCTCAATGCATGTGCTATACGAAAAATGCTTTTTTCCTGGAATCATGCTGTTAAAATTAAACAGGCTTTATCGTGCCTTACTGGGCCTTACAGGTTCCCAAAAAATTTTTCAAAAAATACCTAAAAATCGTAAAATTTTCCGCTCTTTCCGAATCTGATAAGAAAAGTAAAGGTTCTCATTTTTAAAAACGGACTTGAGGTCCGTAGGGCCCAACATAAGGCCCCGGGCCAAAATTCAAGGTCACCATTTTACTTCACCCTCCAAACCAAACAACTTTTATATGAAAAACTTTTTCGCACGAGGCTTAATTTCGAAATAATGGAACCGATACATTAATTTGCGCCACCCTGTACATATCATTCAAAAGGGCATGAAAAAAGAAAATTTTTGGCGCCAACCAGAATTTCTTATACCCTTTACTGCACATGCACGGTCCAATATAGTGATTTTTCAACTTTGATTTTTATCTCGAAATCTAAGAGGGCTAGAAAAACGTGGTTTGCGGCAAAATTTGTTTACAAAAAATGTAGTTCAACCATACTTTTTAAAATCATTTTTGGCGCCAAATTCAAATTTGGCAGGCAAGGATCTGTCAGTGCAATATCTTCTTCGCCACCACTGTAGGATAAGGACCTGGAAGGCCTAGAGAACCTTCCGCGAACATCGAACCGCCCGGAGACTTGGGTAATTTATAAGGTATTTAATTGTTATCTTTAACTCTGTCGGAGGACATACAAACTCATCTTTAAATTGTAAACTTTTACTTCTTACATTTCTAATAAACAATACTTCTAAAATCATTCTATTATCTTTTACTCTACTTTATTTTATTCACCCATTAAGAGTCAGATAACAAGGAGACGGGACAACTACGTAAGTAGTTGTTCCTAAAAGACGAAGATCTCATTCCTTAAAAATAATTACGTCAAGGATTATAAATCCATGACATAAATGGCATCCCTTGTGGGGATCTTTAACCTTGTTGCCTGACTATCTTAGTTGGTTCTCTCTTTTTTTTTGTCTTAACGATGATAATTAAAATTAAAAAAAAAAACAAAACAAAAAAACCTTAGTTAAAATTGTTAAAACATTTCTTAAAAACAAAAATTAATTAATGCTTTTTCCTTTCAAAATTCATGATACTTAAAATTAATAAAAAGAAAAGAAAGGATAAAGCTTTTATTATCTGATACTGGTCAATTTTGACGAATGGTTGAAAGAAAAATTCTTTTTCACTTTTTTCTTTTGCCGACCTCGACATTTTTGGCTAATTTAACGACACACTTACACACACAAACGCTTTCGGAATCTGACCCGCTCATCACGCTGAATTTGACCCGTTTATAGTGCATACATTACACGTTTTATTACCTGGAGTTTCGCGAAAAATCGCGACGTTGGATTCGTTTTTTTTTTCTCTTCTTCCAGTATAAAATTTTTACTTCTATTTAACGACGTTATTCCTTTAATTTATAAGTATTTAATATGGCTAATCTCGATATCTTAGTTTGGACGAGATTGATGCCCTTGCAGACAAAGACCAAAAGAAGACTGCTGAATTACATCACGCCCGCCGGATAGGTGAAAATTTGTCTACAATGGCAGCTATATTAAACGAGTCCCGAACCGCGTTCGCGAACGTTCAAGCATCAGCATTGATGCAAAGCGCTCTTGCTGCAATCCCTTTTTACACTGGTTCCACACCCCTGCGCCCATGGTTGCAGGATGTGGAAAGACCAACGAATTACAGACGCAACCCTGGAAGAAATTTTCCTTCAAGGAGTTATTTCTCACTTGACCGGCCAGGTTAAACCAAGTCTTGACGGAAAAGTTTTTGACACTTTAGACCAGCTCCGGAAACATCTTCAGGACCGTTTTTCTCAAAAATGATCCCTATCTTATGACCTTAACCTTATTTCGGACTCTTTTATGAGACAGAACGAATCTGTTTTAAATTTTCACGATGGACTCTCAGCTATAGTCCACCCTGCCACGAGACTAAAAAACGAGGGAGTAGATGACAATGACATCAAGAGACATTATAAGGCCCTTTTTGAAGACCTTGCTACTAAATATTTCATTCGCGGATTACCTTCTGTTATCCGTAATCAAATGTCTAACCATAATCCTGCTAATTTTTCCGAAGCCTTAAATGCAGCTCTGAGTGCAGAGGAATGGGTTAACATCGGAGCACCTAACCATGCTGGTGTAGAGTATTCCTCCACCCAAAAACCGCCTCCGCGATTGCGATCTCCTAGCCCTTATGGACCACCTGGGACACCCGAAAGAGAATCATCTTACGACCGCCATAATGTTAAATTCTCTGATTTTAACGACCCCCGAAACTTCGATAGAAACATCTCATATTCTTATGATCATAACGATATAAAAATGCCTAGAACAATGACCTACACAGCAGAAGGTAAACTGGATGCTCACCCTTCTCTGCGTTACGAAAAACCTTCGAGTATCTTGAAAAACCCAGAAAGACAGAGCCGATCCGATCAATCCGGACAATCAGATCGTTACTTCGTCAAAACTTCGGTTTTTAAAGACTCGGTTTTCTATTATCCTCACCCTTCCATTACAATCTAGGGAGAAGATAATAATCAAGTCGATGCTCATGGTAAAATTACGATTCGTATTTGTAAACAAAAACATATATTCCATGTAATTCACGACGATGCCCCTTTTAAACAAGATCGTGTTATCAGCGAAAGAACTTTGAAGAAACTCCGGAGACTTAAGCAAGCCGGGAAGATGAAAAATCTTCCCGATTCTTTTCTTGAAGGCTTATCTTCAGACTCTGATTGCTCTGAATCAGAATCCTCTGGTTTAGAAACCTTTTCCGGAAAATCAACCTCCCACAGCAGCGACACCCCTAATATAGACAAACCTACTAACGATTTCGACACGTATTCACCTCAAATTTACAATCCTAGAAACCATAGTGTAACATAACTCAAATTAATCGTTTGTATATCTATATTGAATTATTGATTATTATTAAACAATGGGACAGTAAGCAATATAAACGAGTGTAATTGCTCGCAGGCGACAGTCTGCCGTCACACTTCTGCTCGCAAACACTGCGTACAGTTTATGTAAAATAAAGAAACTAATAAATAAAGATAATAAAAGTGAAATATAAACATTTCTTTTTAAAAACATAAATACCATAAAGATAGGTATTACATATTGGCGCCCAACGTGCGTGGCCGAAAAGTGAAAATCGGTTGTGTTTGATGTTTAGTGCATCAAATTTGTGAATAAGGACTGTGAACACTGTTCGGTGATAAATCGCCTCCTTAAGTTAAAGGACAACGTACTCCGGATAGGACAATTCAAAGCAGTTCAACGAAAAATGCTGATTAAGGTTAGTTAAAACTATACACTTACCTTATGAATAAAAGCACAGGCTCAGACACAGATTCTAATTCAAATTTACAATCCGACGAAGAGATTGATAGATTTTACGAGGTAGACGGTATACATAAACCTTTGATAGAAATAATTAGAGATAAAAAAATGAGTCACGAGCAGCAAACAATCGTACCACAAACTCAGACGGAAGAGATACTTTTAGAACAATTAAGAGGAATGCAGCAGGTGGTATCATCTTTACAGGCTGAAATAAATTCTTTAAAGGGAGAAAAAATTGAGCCAACGGCGCCACCGCCACCAACGACGATTTCCACAGATTCTCATCGGTTAGTTAGAGAATTATTGAATGAAATTAGAGTTTTCGATGGTAGTTCGAACGTTGAGTATTTTCTCGATCAATTAAGAAATGCACGGGACCAGCTAGAAAATGAAGCCGAAAGAAAGGCTCTGTTGAGAAAAGTAATAGCTTCAAGATTAATAGGAGAGGCTGCAAGAATAGGGGAAAGTACACAAGGTGCTGGCTATTCAGATTTAGCTAACGCGTTGCGAGCTAGTTTTGGGCAGGCCGATTTGACATATGAGCAAATATCGGAAATTCGTAATAATACTAGACAGGGCCAGAACGAATCTATAGATAATTATGTAAAAAGATATGAAGAACTACATCGACGTGTGCAAAAATCGATCGAGCAAATAAAGATTGAATATCGAGCTGGAATTCGGTACATCGAAGAGGACTCCCATGTCCGACGTTTTATTCAATCACTGAAACCAGAGCTAGAGGTAAGGCTTTTAAATATAAAAATTGACTCTCTGCGTCACGCCATGCAGGAGGCACGGGCTATTGATAAAAGACTAAGCGACGACGAAGTAATCCGAAGCCGAACACAAAGAAGAGGTGAGCCATTACATAATACAAAGAGTAAACCCAGAGACGATAATAATAAGCAAGATGATAAAAATGAAATTAAAAATAATTATGTAAGTAATAATAGGAACGAATTAAAAAGGTGTAAATTTTGCAATAAATTGAATCACACCGAAAATGAATGTTGGAGAAAAAATCCACAGCTTCGAAATTTTCAAAGAATTCCACAGATCGACAAAGGGCCCCCACGAAAATTTCTGATGACCGACGAGAACCAGCAAGATACTACATCGGATCTGGAGGAATATATTATGACCTCTACATCCAACTCCAAGGAACAACAGGAGTTAACAAATTTCTGGTCGACACAGGAGCGCCAGAATCAATTGTAAAAAATTCAATATTAAAATTAGAAGACTGCAACCCAAAGAAAATACCACCAGGAGATAGAAGGAGATTCCAGATTGTAGATGGCCCTCACGAAATGATAGGTGAATGTACATTAAAAACTTTAGGTGGGTCGCATATTTTTCATGTAGCCATGAATGAGTTTCCTTTAAATACACATAAAGGAATTTTAGGTAAGGACTGGCTCGAAAATTATGGAGCCCTTATTGATTGTAAAAATAAAATAATTACTCTGTCTGATATAAGTAAGAAAAAACACATTTAAATTAAATACAGAATTGCTTACAGAAGTAGAAGCAAATTCTGTTAAACATTTGAAAGTACATACAAAACCAGGTACTCATGTGTTTTTCGACAAATGTCTTACAAGTCAGACATTTGTCATGAATATTACGAGAATGATGAGTTAGGGGCACCATGTATGCAAACTCGAAGAAAGGAAAGAAAGCAAGAGTCCCTCGTGTTGGAAATTCTAGACAATATACCTCAAGAATAATATACCTCAAGAAAAAAGAAAACAGATGTTGAGAAATTTGTATGAAAGTAAGAATGAAACAAAAATTTTTACAATGAAAAAGTCTGAAGATGAAAGACGCATTGAACTGTTGAAAAATAAAACAAGATTATCTCACTTATCTGAAGATGAACAGAATGATTTGTGGGAAATTATAAAGAAATATAATGATATATTCAATTTGCCAGGTGACCCAATGCCTGTAGTAAGTGATGTAGAACATGAAATTCTACTAAAAACAGGTAAGCCAATATCTTCAAAAATTTATAGGCAACCTATTCATATACAAGAAAAAATTGATGCTCATATTAGAGAACTCGAGAGCAAAGGTTTAATACGGCCAAGTTCGTCACCTTACTCAGCAAATGTGCTGTTGGTACCAAAGAAGATGGATGCTTCTGGAGAAGTGAAATGGAGGCCGGTTTTTGACTTCAGGAAGGTTAATTTTGGATCCGAGCAAGACAATTATCCTATTCCTTGTATCGAGGAAATACTTTGCTTATTGGGAAAGGCAAAATATATGAGTGCATTTGACTGCGCTAATGGATTTCATCAGGTGGCAATGAAACCAAGAGACATCCCAAAGACGGCTTTCAGTACACACAAAGGACACTGGGAGTGGTTGAGAATGCCTTTTGGACTGAAGAATGCACCAGCAACCTTTCAACGGATGGTGAATTTTAAATTGAGAGGCTTGATAGGAAAGATATGCTTCATATACCTAGATGACATCATAGTATTCTCTTCTACGTACGAAGAACATTTGAGAAATTTGGAAATAATATTTCAAAGACTGAGAGAAACTAAATTATCTCTACAGCCAGATAAGTGTGAATATATAAAGCCGGTACTTGACTATTTAGGGCATCTCATTACACCAGAAGGTGTAAAACCTCAAGAGAAGCACGTTGAGAAGATGAAAAATTTTCCAGTTCCCAAAGACGTGAAAGAGATGGAAGGATTTTTGGCATTGGTAAACTACTATAGAAAATTTATCCCAAAATGTGGCGAAATAACAGCCTCTCTTCATAAAATGAAAAGATAAAATGAGAAGTATGAAATCACAGATAAAGAATTGAAATGTATAAAGAAACTGAAGGAAATAATAACAAGTGATCCAGTATTGAAATATCCTGATATAAATAAACCCTTTATTTTAAATACAGATACCTCTAATGAAGGTATTGGTTGTATATTATCGCAACTTGACGATAAAGGAGATGAACACCCGTGTGCTTTTGCTTCAAGGATACTGAATGCAGCTGAAAGAAGATATTCAACTACGGAGAAAGAATTTTTGGCAATAGTATGGGGATCGAAAGTTTTTAGACCCTTCTTATGGGGAAGGAAATATACAGTTTACACAGATCATAAACCGTTGGAAGGAATAATAAAAAGTCAATCCCCAGACATAACTTCAAGATGCTTCAAATTTATAGAAAAATTAACTGATTATCACCCAGAGATAAAATATAAAAAAGGTAAGAAAAATCAAAACGCTGATGCTTTTTCTCGGGCATTCGTTGCAGAAGACGAGGATGATACTCCAATCGAAGAACTGTTGGATTATATGAACGAGATGGAAGCAGATGAATCAGAATACCCAAGCTGGATAGATGAGACAGTGGATAAAGAGGCAGCTGAAGAAAATTTACCTTGTGAGAAGGAAACGACAGATGAGTCCAAATTACAACCAGAAGTGACAATTTGTGATGAATTTGAAAATGTGGGATTGAGTAAAATAAGGTTGGTAACTGAGAAAACCAGTGGTGAGCAGATTGATCGATGGGTAAATATTAATAAACTTACACTCTTCTACAAGACAAAGCGAAATTTTGAAAGAATCATAAAGGCAGGTAAGAACACCATGACTATAAATGCCTCCGACATGAAGAATTTTGAAATACACTTTGAGGTAAGGAAGAAGGCTGGACTAAAAGAAAAGTCTAGAGAAATAGAAAAATACAAATTAAGAGGTGATAAAAGAATTAATGGTGCACCATATTGTGAACCAGGTGACATCATCAGTCTGTTCTCATTATTGGATGATATAGAAGATGATGAAACCATCATTGAATTTACCCACGTTCAAGATAATCAGCATGAAAATTTATTACTTGGTACATATATTTATACAAAGATGACAGAAAGAACTTTGTATATACGACAAAAATATCCAATTTATATAGAAGATTTAAATACAAGAAACGACTTAATAGCAAGGGCTCACGAGCATGGACATCAAGCTTCAAAGAAGATTGTTATGCAACTCCGCCAACAGTACGTGTGGGAGAACTTACCTAGTGATGTGGAACAATATATTTAGATATGTCAGGTATGTAACAGGCTGAAAGATAACTCTAGAAAATATAATACTCCAGGCATGAATATAGAACCGCCAACTCGACCATTTGAGACAATAGCGATAGATTATTTAATGCTTGAACAAAGAAATTACTTACTTTTGGAAGACGTATTTTCTAGATATGCATGGTTAAAAGAAACAAGAGGAAAAAATCCTTACAAAGTGTTCGAAGAATTCATTCTTCAGCAGAGAATTCCGCAGAATTTAATAACCGATAATGAGTCTATATTTAAATCAGAATTGTTAACAAAAATTGTAGAAAAATATGGAATCTACAAAATTAAAATTTCATCATATCATGCAGAATCCAACGGTGCATGTGAAAGACTTGTGAGAACAATTAAAAAGATAGAAAAGACAGAAGATGATAAAGCTAGTCCAGCTTTGAATTTGAAAATACTGAAGGCGGCTAATCATTACAATTTAATGATACATTCCAGCACTGGCTATAGTCCTTCCAGATTATTATATGGACTCGAGGAGAAGAATTACGAAACTTATGAGGAACGGCGGGAAGAAAGAATGAGGCAAATGACAGCAGTAACAAGAAAAGCAGATGAAAACAACAGGGAATCAAAGGAGAGAAATAAGAAGATTATGGAAAGAAGACAAACAGGAAGCAAGACATATGAGGTTGGAGATTTAGTATTAATTATTTTAAATAATCAATGGTCGGAAAAACCCTATGTTATACGAACAATACAGGGACATACTGCTCATTTTATGATGAAGAATAAAGAAATTATGAGACATTTTAATCAAATTAAACATTTTTATGGCGAAATAGTCTAATCAATTTTTTGTTTCAGATTCTACTTTTGGTAATTTGTATATATAAAACAAAAGCTTTTGACAACAATACTGAAATTTATAAGATAATAAATGAAATACCAGATGTCGCAACGACCTTTTCGGGAGAAGTACATCTTTACTCTGAGCAGTGGAAAGTAATTCATACAACTGATCTCAACAAAATCTACAACCAAGGTCAAAACTTGAAATCACAGCTTGGAAAAATGAAGAATATATGTAATAAGCCAAATACAAAATGTAATTTACAGGGTCTAATTGAAACTATAAGTAGAGAATTAAACTCAATCGTTGACGTACCAATTAGAAAAAATAGAAGAAAAAGAGGTTTGTTAAATTTAGTAGGAAAAGGTTCTTAATATTTGTTTGGTACAATGGATAGTGCCGAAGCTGAATATTATAATAAAGAGATAGATTTAATGCATAACGAAGAAAATTATCTTTTAAAATTATTGCAAAAGCAAACTGCATTAGTTGCTGAAAATATTAATAGTTCATCGATTCATTTAATGAATTATGAGAAAAATAATAAAGAATTAGAAAGTTGGAGTAATAATGTAAGTAGATATTTAACGAAATTAGAAGTTGATAAAATGTTAATGATATCACTGCAAAATTTTCAATTTGCACTATTTGAATATAAAGAAAGAGTAGAGACAATACATAATGCAATTGCTTTTACAAAGTTAGGAGTAGTATTACCAACATTAGTTTTACCAGATACTTTTTTGAAAGCTTTGAGGGAAATTGGTAGAAATGAGACGATAGATTCATTTATAAAAATTGATAAAGATCATTACGATGATCTAATTAAAGTATCCTCTTCTATAGTATATATAGAAAATGATAAGTTAGTTTTTATTATAATAACACCTATTCCTGAAAAGACCCCTTACGATATAATGAATTTTGAAGTATTACCACATAGAGAAAGTAAAACTTCTTTTAGTAAAATTTTTATTGAACAGAAAATAATATATATATCGAAAGATAAGATGTATTATACATATCCAAGCCGTTGTTGTATTGAATATAAACCAAAAATAAAATTTTGTGAAAATAAGAATCATATTACAAATTTTTTTTTAGAAAAAAATTGTTATACACAATTTATATTTCAGTCAAAAATAAATAAATGTGAAGGAGTTCTATATCAGTATCACGGTAATTATATTACAAGAATGAGTGGGGAGGAAAATAATTGGATAATTTTACCCAGAGAGGAAATAAATTTTAATGTATTTTGTAAAAATAGTCATACTTTTTTGAAAATTGATACCGATGCATTACTCCAAGTAAGTGATCCTACTTGTATATTTATGTCAGATAAAATAAAGTTAACTGCATTTAATACAAGAGAAATAGAAACTAAGGTAGAATATATATATTTAAATATTACAATAGACATTGAAAGGGAATATTTAGATAAAATAAATTTTTATGGTTTGGAAAATAATTTGCATGAGAAATTAGTAGAGTTGGAGGAAATCCAAAGTAAGATAAATCAATTTAAATTTACAGAACGCACTACGACTTTAACACAAAAGATATTAAATTATTTAAGTACTGTAGGACAAATAACTTTGATAGGATTAATTTTATTCATTATTCATAAATGTAGAGGCTTTAATTTTCTATATAATATAGTTGGAAAAATTTATCGGAAAATATGTTGTTGTAAAATAAGTTATAAAAGAAATGTAAATGTGGTACACAACCCAAATAGTCCACTGTATATAGCTTCTTATGATTCTGGAAATCAAGGAAGTGAGAATATACCTAAAAATCCTAAAATAATATTTCGGAAAAAACTGTCTGATGAATTTTAAAAAAAATGATAAACGAAAATTTTTCACTCTGAAAAATTTTCTAAGCTGGATAATGGGGGTGTAACATAACTCAAATTAATCGTTTGTATACCTATATTGAATTATTGATTATTATTATTAGACAATGGGACAGTAAGCAATATAAACGAGTGTAATTGCTCGCAGGCGACAGTCTGCCGTCACACTTTTGCTCGCAAACACTGCGTACAGTTTATGTAAAATAAAGAAACTAATAAATAAAGATAATAAAAGTGAAATATAAACATTTCTTTTTAAAAACACAAATACCATAAAGATAGGTATTACAATAGAGAAAGAAAGAAAATTTCGTATGGCTCAACTAAGATCGAAATTATTAATGACATATTTAAAGCCGAAAAAGGGCGCGTTTTAATTGACACCGGCGCAGACGTGAGTGTAATTAAAATTCAATCTCTAAATCCCACGTATAAAGTCAATAAAAATCGTACTCTTCAACTGACCGGGATCGGAGCAGAACCTGTCTGAACTCTTGGTACTATTACTTTCAAAGAAAGGGACAGTAGAAAACATCACATGCACGTCCTCCCTGAAAGTTCTTCGCTTAAGGAAGATGCCATTCTCGGCTCTCGTTATCTCCAAATTGAAAAGGGTCAAATTGAATTGGCTAATAATCAATTAATCACTCAGAATGGCACTCAAGACATTTGTTTCTCCAGCGCTACAGACAACAGCGATTCTGAATCTTCCGAGTCCCCTACAGAATCCTCTGACTCTCGATAAACACCTCAAAGTCAAAACACCATTCCCGACATTCAACCTACGTCCAGCAAAATACCTTCGACTATTTTCTATTATAAAGCTCGTCGAAAACAAGGTTAAGCTCTGTCAACAAGATACACGTTTCCAGCACGTTGTAAAATTGCGATAGAAATTCCTGTGTCCGAAAGCTCTCCAAGAGAGGAGGCGTATCTTCCCCGAATACAAAGCCCTACCGGAATATATATTGTCGAGTCAGCCGTTACCCATGAAAAAGGTTCATGTTACGTATTAGCCATTAACACGAAAAAAGAACCTCAAGAAGTCGAAAAACCAGTGCAAGATCTGTATCCCTTTGAACCTGATAGTTCCGACGACTTCTTCAATTCTGAGGTCGAGGGAACACCTTGTCCTCCTGAACAGAGAGTACCTCGAATATTTGACCTTCTGAAAAGAAAACATCACGACGAAGCATTTCTAGCTCAATTGAAGAGAGTGGTTGAATGCTTTCCATATCTCTTCATGTTACCGGGCGACGACCCTCCTCGCACACATCTAGTACAACATACCATTCCGTTAACCAGTGACAAACCGATACACACACATCAATATCGTTATCCTCCAAAATTGCACGAAGAAATTAGAAGGCAAGTAGACGGCTTGATGAAGAAAGGAATCATCCAACCCTCCTCCAGGACTATCCTGGAAGGCTAAACACTAACGCCGATTGTCTTTCAAGAAATCAGATAGACCAGAAAGAGGTAGAAAACGAAAAGTCGGCAAACATAGCCTCTTAATCTTTGAAGAAAATCAAAACAAAAACCATACTACCTATACAGAAACCAAAACCAACAAAAACATCCCTTGCTCGACAAGCCCACAATGAAAACTTCTCTGACGCCCAAAGGGGTCCAAAAATAAAACTCATGTATCGCCGAACGTATCTGGTCAGGGAAATCTTCCAGGTAATACCATCGCCTCTCGTCTAAGACTCAGACGAGATCAACAGGTAAAGCTGAAAAATACTACACCCATCGATCAAGCAAACGCCGAAAGCTCTACCTCAGAGATAGAAACTTCCGACGAAACCGAAAGCGCCTCCGACGCACCTGTACCCTTGCAAAGCCGATCCTTAATACCTAGTTTGGTAGAACCACTCAACACAACAACCACATAGCCTGCCACCGAGTCTGAAGTCGGCAAACAAGAACAAGATGAGATTTCTGGCATAAGCGAGTTCGACGAAACCATGGTACCATCAGATAGTTTTGAAGATGTAGTCGCCTATTTCCAAAAACCCGCATCAAGAAAGTAATTCTTTGATTGTCCATCAAAAAGAGTGAAACCTTCAGCAAATGATGATGACTCCTCATCTTCTGATGAAGAAGAACTCTACGAGACTACCCCTGAAAAATCAAATTTGGAACTCCAAGCTTATTTCAAACCTTCCAACTTCAACTCTAAGGAGGAAGAATAGTTTATCGAAGGGTTTTATTCTTTGTGGTAGGACTCTGGAAAATGGGAGAAACTCCTCGAAAATTTCGACCTAGGAGCTAACTATCACGAAGCGGATCACTCTGTAGTCCACAGTGATTATGGCTATTTGGAAAATGATCTTATTGACGCAGACAATAGACAAATTTTGAACAATACACAATCTTTGATAGACTTAAATAAATGGCAACTGACCGATGACTCAGAATTCAAAAATCCTCCCTTATCGTCCACTCTCATCACACCTACAATACCCCTAACAACTTTTGATGACACTTTTAATCTTGAAAACACCAAAATCATGTCTAGCGAAGATTCCGACTCTTCAACAAATTCCACAAAGACTATTACACTAGATCAAGAGAAAGTTACTCGCCCTCGAGATATCGCCAAAACGACCCTTCAATCCTCGCAGCTAGAATTTCCTACAAAACAACCAAATTTGAGTTTAATACCTCAGAGTTCGAAAACTACTATGGCAAATATTAAAAAAGATATTTTCACAAGCGTTAAAACCATTCCGCCAATTATACCCCCAATCTTAAATCCTTTTAGCACCCCGATCAAACCCCCTGAACGACTGGCAGTGAGACTCACCCGAGACGCCCTCATGGGACATAAAGACAACATCATACATTTTATCTCTACGAATTTGAACCTAACACACCTAACAACCAACTTCTTGCCGAGTTAGAGCTTATTTCAAAAAGCGAACTCAAAGATCTGAACCCTGTGGTTGGCAATGTTCTTATCCCTTAAACCCGAGGCCGAACTATCTTCTCTTTGGTAATTACAGAAACCGAAAGAAATCCTACTAAGCAAAGTTCTTTGAAAGAATGCTTATACAATCTTTATCATCTACTGCTCAAGAAAGAAATAACATAGGTCCGTATGTTACGAAAAGGCGAACTCACAGACGCACTACCACGTAGAACTCTATATCGAGAAGTCCAAGACGCTCTGAAAGACATACCCATGACGCTAACGATCTGTCTAGGTGCCTGCATGACACCCCCACCCGAATCCCGCAACACCATCCTAAAAGAATGCCATGATAGCCTATTCGGAGGACATCGTGGAGTAGTGAAAACTTACAGAAGAGTGAGGGAAAAACTTACTTCGCCCGGTTTGCGTGAAGATATAGTCGACTACATTCATCGATGTCGAATATGCCAAGAGTTTTAGCTCATAGGTTATCGCACCAAAGAACCCATGGTAATTACCGATACGTCCGCAGAATCGTTCTTTAAAATGGCTATTGACGTGGTCGGACCTATGCCTCGAATTGTGAGTGGCAATGCTTACATAATCACTATGCAATGTTTATTTTCAAAATTTTGTATAGTGGTACCCGTACCTAATCTGGTAGCGCTAACTGTGGCACAAGTCCTAGCTAAACATCTTATAGCCGCTCATGGAGTACCTAAAATTATCTTTAGTGATCAAGGTAAAAGCTTTAGGAATAGACTCCTCCAAAATCTCGAAAGCATGTTTGACTGTCGTCTAAAAACGATGACATTTTTCTACCTCCAGTCGAACGCATCGCTGGAAAGAAGTCATGCTGTCTTGAAAGACTTCTTGAGGACAAACACCCCTAAGTATCAAGACTGGGACGAGCTAGTTCTCTTTGCTATGATGGAATACAATTCCTCAATCCGCTCTTCCACAGGTTTTACCCCCTACGAAACAGCCATGGGACGAAACCCTTGAACCCCTTCAGGATGCCTAGACTACTTCGATAACGACACATATAATGGTGACATTTACGATCTAGCAACGAGAATTGCTGAAATTCGAGAGATAGCATTGAAAATTTTAGAATCATCCAAACGAATTAACAAAAGAAATTACGACAAATCTACTAAACCCCTCGATATAAAACCCGGAGACAAAGCTTAAGTCAACAAACTACCGCATAAAATCAAACTAGATAAATTCTACAACGGAGAGTCAACGAGTCAACGGAGAGTCAACGAGTTTTAGTCCATAAAGACCATCTGAAAAAATTTTACTAAAAACCTTTTATTCTCAAAAATCATCGCCTCATCTCATTTAAATTTGTCTTAATTTTTGTTCCAAAAAAATGCTTTTTATTTTGCTGCGGTGGATGAGCTTTGCTCCAGTCGGTACCGTTAACACGGAAAATAAAACCTTTTATGAAATACAACCAATCCCCAATAACCCGGGTATTTTCTATGAACACGTCGGGAAAATTAATTTAGTCAGAACAAAAATTCACATTAATATTTTCGTAAACTGTCCTCCACTAGACAGAAACTTCGAAACGGAACATATCTACACTCTCTCCTGTTATCTTTTTCTCAGATGTCCAATCTACTCCTAAAAATTCACAATAATCTGAATCTCCGGATACCAAACACAGCACAAGTAATTACACCCCATTACCTATTCAACGTAGCGAAAACGACTATTTTCATGGCTAATGGAAAGCTTCACGTTTCTATAAGACTACCTTTCGTAATCGACGACGAACTAGATTTGTGCAAAATACACTCTTTTTCAAACCCTTTAAACCTTCCATTTGATAAGACAGGCTATTTAGAAATAAAACCAACAGTTAAGTATATTGCCTTATCGAAAAACCAGGCATATGTTCTCTTAAATGACGAACTCCCTCAATCTTGTTTTTTTATGATCACACTAAGCTATGTGAAGACTTCTTACCCCTAATTGATGGAGTTACACACCCATTGTGTGAATGTTCAATGTTCAATCAGCCGACAACCTCTTCTCTAAAAACCTGCTCAACAGTTATTATACCAAATACGCCCATAACTCTAACACCCTTGCACGCATCGAATTTATGGTTATATTCAACTTTAAAACCAACTAAGCTCACAATAACCTGCCATAATCATCGAAATGAATTTCTCATAAATGGCACAGGTTCACTTTACCTTAGCGGTGAATGTACCGCACACAAGTCAAGCTTTACCTTACAAGGTCTTCGGAAAATCTCATTCACATCAGAGTACAATTATAAACCAGAACTTTCAGTAGAATTGAACACAATAAGACCCAAGATACATTAATACGCAATCAAATACCCCATGGAGGTGGAAAAGAACTCACTGAATCACTCCAAAATTTTCATCTGATTCCCCTATACGAAATCGAAAGTAAACTACGGGCGATCTATGTCCAAAGAACGGAGCAATAACGAACACATTCACTTGTGGCCAACGGCTTGGGATTCTCGGTCGTGTTAACATTGGTCCTAAAAATCTTGTTGGAGAAATTTCTTCAAATCAAAAAGACCTTGACCTTCTTCCTTATCTGCAACAGAAAGAAGGGAAATAAACGGGACATGAAAGCAAATGAAGAAGAATACATCCCAAAATCATGCACGTGTAAAGTAAATCATCAGGTCGATACTTCTCCTAATGAGACTCACAGCTTGCCTCCCACTCAAAAGACAGCAGACATCACCTTTACAAATCATGGACTCACCTCTACAAATCTCGACAATGCCCACAACCTCTCCAAAAGCACCAGACTCCAATACAAAACCACCACTACACGTCGCAGAGCCAAGAAAAAAAAAACAAAACGTTGAAAAAAAATAATAATTATTTGAATATATATCTTACTATATTATAAAGTTGTTTTTTTCCTCTCTCAGCCCCCCCCCACGCCCCCCACTCGCGCCCCACAGGCCTCTTAAAAAAGTGCTTAACTAACCGTAAAAGTGTACCGAAATATGCTTATTTCTATGAGTTTTGAATTATCCTATGATTTTCCAATCACGCCCCCCGCCCTTTTTTCCCCCGCCCCCCATTTTTAATGTTTTGTTACAAGTTTTGTATATTTTCTTAATTTAATAATTCTTTTTTAATGGTATAATTAAACTATATAAAATTTTAAAATTTGAATTCATTAATTTTAAAAAATTTCATTATAAGGTTAATTAGAAAAATCCAAGTTTTTAATTTAAAAAAAATGAAAAAAAGATTTTATTTTCAGAAAAATTAAATTTATAATGGAGTAATTTTTTCTTTTTAATAAATTGTAAAATTTTATTAAAAAAATTCTTGTTAAACTTTAAATCCTTATTTATTTATTTTTTATTTTTTTTATTCTGTAATAATCATCCAAATATATTCATGTATGTATTCATGTATGTACGCGTGCGCCTACGCGGAGGAGTCTCCGCGTAGGCGCAAACTTACCCTTTCAAACAAAAATTCGCGCGTACGCACAACTTAGGTGTTCCGCATACGCGCAAACTAAATTATCCCGCGTGCGCGCAAACTTAGGTACTCCGCGTGTGCGCAAAAACTTTAGATCTCCGCGTGCGCGCAAAAACTTCCAATTTCCGCATGCGCACAAAAACTTCCGATCTCCGCGTGCGAGCAAAAACTTTGATTACGTTGCGATAAATGCATCAATTATTGTCCTTCTAAACATTAAAATTGTGATTATAAAAACTTCCTAACTCTATAAAATTTATTTTTCACACACAGTGCAGAAAGTTCAAACTTTCTGATTTTTCCCAAACAGGAAGTTTGAACTCCTTGCTTTGAGTTGAAAAAAACATTACACTCGATGCTGGAAAAGTATGAGCTAACCCTTAGCAAATGCTTGACACTCTCGCCTTTGGCTCAGGTTTTGAACACAAATTGTTTGAAAATTAGCTAAAAACCCAAAGAAGTGACCCAAATGTCTAGTCCTAGCGGGTCCTCCTCTCAGGGTTGGATAACTTTTTTTTGATCATCGATTGCAGAAACTTTGGAAATCGCTTTCTGGTACCGAATGATGAGCAAAATCATCAATAATATTTCCAAATGGTCCTTTTTTTCGATTATCCACACAAAATGTTTGAATTATTTTTGTTTTTTAAATAATTTTCAAACAATTTGTGTTCAAAGCCCATTGCACTCCTAGAAATGTGTATCCTCGCATGTTTTTGTCTCTTTATGAACTTTAAGAGAAAAATATTTTCAAATCTTAACTCAAAAAGTATAAATCTGAACAATTTATATTTCAAACCTCGGAAAATGCTAAAAAGTACTTCTAGTAACAAATTATTCCTGTTCAAATTTTTCGAGTCAAGACTTGAATTTAAATTGGTTGAGATCTTCTTTATATTGAATATTGAATCAATTGGGATGTGTCTTGACCGAACAAATTATAGTATAGATTTGTAAAAATATCTTTGATGGATTTTTGGAAAAACCTCGGCCAGGATTATTTTGGTCAATGTTTTCATTACAGGCATCACGATTACTGTTACTGCTTCAATAAGGTATGTTCAACAACGAATATTAATGCACAACGATTTCCATATTTTCCTCATTGATCTAAATGTAGTACACAGTAAATTTTGTTTAAAATTTTTATCTTATTTTTTTTCAACAATCCACTTTGTTATAAGGTAGGGTCCCTATACCTAATATGGGCTCCCCTGTTATTTTGAATATACTCAAGGTAAATTCACAATAAAATACCTCTAGTGATTTTGAATTTAGTCGTTTCGTAGACACTATTGCGTCAGCTTGTAAGTTAACAAAATTAACTTTTAAGCGTTTTTAAAATAAATTTTTTCAAAATACATATTATAAAATTAGCCAAAAATTACCTTTGCAGTACGTTAAACCTCATATTTTTTTAATTTTTCGTAAGTTTTAGCTACAATAAACTTCAAATTTCATGAATTTTAAATAAATATAAATGCCAATGAAAAGCATATTAAAGGTGGGGGTCTACATTGTATGGTCAAATGAGAAAAAAAATTGTGCTTTTTAAGGAAATTGTTAAATTTTAAATATTTGCGTGAATCAAGTGATTAAAAAACAAAAATTTACGCACACTAATAATAAAAACCGATCACCGACCGATGCAGATAATTATGAAGTACTTTTCAATTTTTATAAATTTAAAAATGGCGTAAAACTCAAGTTTGTATTTAAATTTAATTTTTTAATCTAATATTGATAATTTTAATTCACTGTTGATAATTTTAGTTCACTGTTTGGGAAAGCTTCCTGAATGGTGTACGGAAATTCAGTACACCATGTTAAAAGTAATTATTTTGGACGGTCTTTTTTGTCTGCTGAGTAAAGCATTAAAAAAAAATAGTTTGACTCAGTAATTCCGTACGTTCTTTTAACTTTTAGCAAATCAGTTTCGTTAGTATATACAAAAAATAAGCAAAGTAGATGTACCTAATATGGCTAATAATATCCCTAAGCGAGAATCGACGTTGTGGCGAATCAAATCAATATTTTTTGACGTGTAAGGTTAATTCAAGGTCTTTAAAATGAGATTTTACGCGTTCGATTTTGATCAATGAGCTTGAAATGCCAGAGGATTTACCAAAACACGTTTTTTTAAGACACCAAAAATTTGTGTACCTAATATGGCCCCTTTGAAGTAATCTATTAATTGCGAATAAATTGTGTATACTTTGACAGCTTCTTTTAAAATTTTACACACTAAATTAAAACGATATTCCAAATACTACTTTATAAAATTTTTATACCACGCAAAATGAAAGCAAATCTATGAAATATCGGTATTTCTACTAATTCGTGGGGGCCATATTAGGTACACTGCAGAATAAAAAGTTATTTAAGAATAAAAGCCTTTAGAAAACGAGTTAAACAAAATCTAAAATCATGTTTTAAAGCTGAAACAATAACGAATCGATTCTACTTATGAAAATTATGTCATATATACGGTCAGGTGAGTCTAAATCTTTTGGCAGACCATTTAATTACAACGTAAAATAATAACGAAGGTATACGAAACTAGTTTCAGCTATAAGGCGTGCCTAAAAATCATTTTCAAATGTTCAAAACAACTCAAAACTTCATAAATCAGTGTTTTTGACTTCTTCCTACCTAATTGTAGAAATGCCGTCTATCGAGCATATTCAAAATAACAGGGTAGGGGGGGGGCATATAAGGTACAGAGACTCTACCTTATAACAAAGTGGATTGTTGAAAAAAAATAAGATAAAAAATTTAAACGAAATTTACTGTGTACTACATTTAGATCAATGAGATAAATATTGACTACGTTGTGCATTTATATTCGTTGTTGAACATGCCTTATTGAAGCAGTAACAGTATCGTGATGCCTGTAAAAAGATTATTGACCAAAATAATCGTGGCCGAGGATTTTCCAAAAATACTTTTGAAAATCTATAATATAATTTGTTCGGTCGAAAATATCTTTTCTAGTCGACAGGTTAGATCAATAAGGTATATCCGTATATTATTGCACAGCATAGACGAGATTTATCTTATTGATCTAACCTGTTGACTTATCGTTTCTTCAAAAGTTCTTGTTAAAATAAAAAAAAATAAATAAAACTCAAGACACATCCCAATTGATTCAATATTCAATATAAAGAAGATCTCAACCAACTTAAACTCAAAAAATTGAACAGGAATAATTTGTTACTAGAAGTACTTTTTAGCATTTTCTGAGGTTTTAAATATAAATTGTTCAGATTTATACTTTTTGAGTTAAGATTTGAAACTATTTTTCTCTTAAAGTTCATAAAGAGACAAAAATATGCGAGGATACACATGTCTAGGAGTGCAATGGGCTTTGAACACGAATTGTTTGAAAATTATTTAAAAAACAAAAATAATTCAAACATGTTGTGTGGATAATCGAAAAAAGGACCATTTAGAAAAATTATTGATGATTTTGCTCATCGTTCGGTACCAGAAAGCAGTTTCCAAAGTTTCTGCAATCGATGATCCAAAAAAACTTATCCAACCCTGACTGACTGACTGTATAAGGTTTTTATTTCGGCCTTGGAGTATAACCCTATTTGGTCGCTTGACAAGTACATCGAGTGATACAAATATATGGTAACACGTTCGCATGAGTAGATAATTAAATGCACTTAAAACTAGATAACAACGAAGTAAATAACAAAGATATAATATACAGGGTGGGCAATTTTAATCAATCCAGCTGAATAACTTGCTTGGAAAGGCCCAACTCAAAAAAAATGTGGAAACCAAAGTTTCATGATTTTTTGGGGATAATAAAATGGCCCAGCCGAAATAGGGCCTTTACCTTTATTTTAGGCCCTACGAGCCTCAACTTCGTTTTTTTAAATAAGAACCCCTATTTTTGACCCCAGAATCGGAAAGAGCGGAAAATTTTACGATTTTTAAGTATTTTTTGAAATTTTTTTGGGCCTATCTGAGCCGAGATAGGGCTTTTATCTTTATTTTGGGCCTTACGGACTCTATCCTCGAGTTTTCAGTGGGAAACCCTACTGTTGGCCCCAGATTCGGAAAGAGAGGGAAATTTTACGAATTTTAGGTATTTTTTGAAATTTATCATGGGCCTTGTTGGGGTGCTTGTTTAGCGTGAGTCCCCTTGCCACTCACGATAGGGTGCTTGCTTAACGTGAGTCCCCTTGCCACTCACGATGGGGTGCTTGTTTAGCGTGAGTCCCCTTGCTACTCACGATGGGGTGCTTGCTTAACGTGAGTCCCCTTGCCACTCACGATGGGGTGCTTGTTTAGCGTGAGTCTCCTTGCCACTCACGATGGGGTGCTTGCTTATCGTTAGTCCCCTTGCCACTCACGATGGGTTGCTTGCTTAACGTGAGTCCCCTTGCCACTCACGATGGGGTGCTTGTTTAGCGTGAGTCCCCTTGCCTCTCACGATTGAGAGATTTTCTGTTTCATTAACCACGACGCAAGTGTTCAAAATTTCCACCTTGCGCTTGAAGGCATAAATTTATTCGCCTTTGAAAATTTTGAACAGTCTTTAGCAATGTTGCTCTTGGAATGGCGTTACATGCTTGACGTATGCGCTGTATCATATCCTCTGTTGTAGTCGGACGTTGAGCGTATACTACGTTTTTTACGTAACCCCACAAATAAAAGTCAGGTGACGTCAAATCAGGTGAGCGAGCAGGCCAGTTGAAGGAACCTCCCCGTCCAATCCATCTCCCGTGGTAGTTTTGATTCAAAAACTGCCTTACAATTTGTGAATAATGGGGTGGGTCCCCATCTTGTTGTATCCACATTCTTTGTCTGGTAGCAAGATCAACATCTTCTAACATCTCTGGTAATCGATGTCTCAGTAGTTCTAAATACGTGTGTTGTAAATACTGTTGACAATCGCATCAAAAAAATACGGACCTACTAAATAGCCATTTACTATGCCACACCAAACCATGACGCTCCAACGATTTTGTCTATTCACAGTCCTGTACCAGTGGGGGTTTTCATTGGACCAGTAGTGGCAGTTATGTCTATTCAATGTTCCGTCATTTTTAAATGTAGCTTCATCGGAGAAAAGCACGTACTTAAAAAAGTCAGCATCTTGTGCAATTCTAACTAAAGCGCAGTTGCAGAACTGAACTCTCATTTGAAGATGCACTGGCTGCAACTCATGAACTAATGTTATATGGTACGCATGATATTAAAGTTCCTTCAAAATAAGTAACACAGTTCGTCGTGGAATCCCAATTTCACGTTCAATTTGACGACTACTAACCTGAGGGTCGAGATGAGTAGCAGCTAAGATTGTTAGAACGCGAACGTCATTTTCGTCGTACTCACGACGTCTGTGTTGACGAGTAAGATGTCCACTACGAGCTCTGTTAGTTAAGGTGCGTATTGTCCCATGATTTGGGTGACGCCTGTGAGGAAAACGTTCAGCATATCGACGTGCTGATGCTCGAAAGTTGTTTTGACACTCACCAAGGATAAGTAGTAAATCAACGATCTCGTTAGCTGGATAATCAGCCATCTTTCGGTTGAAATTTATACAAACACGAGAACAATAGTGAATTGAAAGAAATCTTAGTGTGGTAAACTAAGCACATGGGTGGTGTGCTTAGTTCCACACTGGGTGGTGTGGAAATCTGCATAATTAAAGTAAAAAACAAAATTTATTTCATATTATAGTTTAATTTACTTGACTTATAAATATTTAATAAATCATTCATTTGTACCTCAAGTAAATACATAGTATCTATTTTGTACACGGAGAGAAAGTCCACTCTTATTTCAAAGCACGCTCCCTGAATTAGAAAATACGGTGCGCACGTGCACTTGTTTTTGTGGTACGTCAGTGCGTGGTGCACTGTAAAATCCAGTGCACCTGTTCAACTCAAAAAGAGCTGGCGCGGTTCTGATATGGGCCCGATGCAGTCTCTTAAAAAATCACTGGCATTTTTGATCTAATACGAATATTGTAATGTAACTTGAGTAAAACATTCTTTGAAACCTAATGAAAAACTTCCTCGCTTGAAGTTTTTTTAACTCTTAATTTTTATACCTCCTTTTTTAATCCAAAGTTTGAGGTTAAAAACTATTAATTTTCAATTTTTAATAGTTAATTACTTATCATTATAACACTTTAAAAATATCCAGACCGTTTCATTAGCAGCGGAAAGAGTTCAAAAATATGTTGCTTAAATTTCATTAAAATATATTCAATGGTTTTCCAGTTCTTGCGAATTAAACGTAAAATTAATAAATCCAAAGAAAATCAAGTTTTGTGTTTAACTCGCAACAACTCGGAAACAACTGAATATTTTTTAATGAAACTTTAGCAGAATATTTTTAAACTCTTTCCGATGCCTACAGAATGATCTAGGTATATTTAAAAGTTCTTCAAAGCCGAGTAATTAACTAAATAAATTCAAAAACTCACTGTTTCCAACCTCAAACTTTGGATTAAAAAGTTAGTTTGTCTGGACGGCACCTTCCATGTACGCGTGCGCGTACGCGGAAGAGTCTCCGAGTACGCGCAAACTTACCCTTTGAACAAAAATTTGCGCGTACGCGCAACTTGGGTGTTCCGCGTACGCGCAAACTAAATTATCCCGCGTGCGCGCAAACTAAGATGCTCCGCGTGCGCGCAAAAACTTAAGATCTCCGCGTGCGCGCAAGAACTTCCGATCTCCACGTGCGCGCAAAAACTTCCAATCTTCGCGTGCGCGCAAAACTTATGATGTTCCGCGTGCGCGCAAAAACTTAAGATCTCCGCGTGCGAGCAAAAACTTTGATTACGTTGCGATAAATGCATCAATTATTGTCCTTCTAAAAATTAAAATCGTGATTAAAAAAACTTCCTAATTCTATAAAAGGGTATAGCCGGGTAAGATAGTCGAATCAGCCCCAGCGCGAACCCCTACAATATATATATCTTTCGAAAGGGCATGAAAAAAGAAGCTTTTTGGCGCCAACTAAAATTTTTAATACCCATTACTGCGCATACGTGGTCCAAAATAGTGATTTTTCAACTTTGATTTTTATCTCAATATCTAAGAGGACTAGAAGAACGCGGTTTGCGGCAAAATTTTGTTTACAAAAAATATAGTTCAACCATATTTTTTAAAATCATTTTTGGTGCCAAATTCAAATTATTAAGGCTACTTTTCGAATTTTTTTCCCTGAAAATGCGATTAAAAAAAAACGGTGATACATACCTCTCTGGAAAAAAATATGTTATGTATTTTAAGAAAAAATAGCTCTACAAATTTTTCAAATCTTTTGAAGTGGTGGCAGACCCTTTTTTGGCCAAATTATTGAAATTTTTTATCTAAATTACCACCTAGCGGCTGCATACTGCATTAAAATATAACATTTATATCGCTGAACTACATTTTTGGTAAACAAAATTTTGCCGCAAGCCGCGTTTTTCTACTCCTCTTAGATTTTGAGATAAAAATGAAAGTTGAAAAATCACTATTTTTCCCCGCGCATGCGCAGTTTAGGGAATAAAAAATTGTGGTTTGCGTCAAAAGCTTTCTTTTTTCAAGACCTTTGCAATGATATATATGGGTCAAAATAATACTTTTTTAAAAAACCGTCCACACGAGGTTCACCGATTTTATTGCAATTTTTTTGGCAAACGTAGTATTCAATAGAAGACTTTTGCCGCAAACTAGAGGTCTCTATCTTATTTCTGCTTGGTGCTAGATTTTTTCAAAGATTGAAAAATGGCCTATTCTTAAGGTAGGACCGCACAAACTAGAAAGAGATGTGTTAAAAATCTAAAACTTTAGGAAGTCGAAGATAAATATTAAAAAATGATGCCACTAAATTTTCAGAACCTGGGGGTTTTTCGTTTTTGAGTAATTGCATATTAACATCGCGTCGATTTAACTCGTAGTCTTATGGGAGAGCCCATTTTTGATACAATTTTTACATAATTACATGTGATCAAGTTTTCAGAATATTTGTCAGTTAAACTAGAATGCACAAGAAACACAGAATTCATTAAACCATCTATTCAGTTCCTCTAAGTATTAATAAAAAAACAAAAATATGTGTTATAGGTTAAAAAAACTTCTGCTGCTAATGCACTTCTATATCTATAGACGCGTGAAGCTAGTCAAATGTTTAACCGAAAATGCATCTTGACTAGAGCCGTAGGTGCGGTCCTACCTTAAGCTGTTATAAGCATGAATTTTAAGGTATTTTTCGAAAAATTCTAACTTTTGATCAAAATGAGATAGAAACCTCTAGTTTGCGGAAAAATTTTGTTCAAAATAAGTTCTTTTTTGTAAAAATATTTTGACAACATAGTTTGGTTATTTTTATAATAAGACAGTCGTACACAGATATTGCTATTTTTGCTCATTTGCAGGTATCTTCAAACGACCGTAGCTTTTTCTAGGCTAAATTATTGTGCATATTAAAAAATCGTTTAATTTTTTTTATGAAAAAACAAAAATTTTGCGACCAACCGAAACCCTGTACGATCTTCCGCTTCCAAGATACAGCTGTTTAATTTTGTCAAAAAACACAAAAACGCGTTTTTTACGATTTTCACACGCATTTTTGAACGGTTTCTACCTTTTTTTTTCTCTCAAAAATATGTGGAATCTTTTCTTCATATGATTCCAAACAAACTCCCATAGTAATTGAAGTGCGGATTTGGGGTTTTAGTTGATTCTAAAGCATACACTTTTGACACATTTTATGTGCTAAACCAGTGTTTTTTTAACAATATACACGCTACATTTAACTTTTTCGTGCATTATAGATGTTTTAAAATTATTTTTTGACTAAAAACTATTTAAATTCCAGCCAAAATTAAGTCACCTGCTATGAAAAAATTGATACTCAACGAAATATTGAACTCAATATCAAAATAATATACTACTTTTAGTTTTTTTATTCGTTAAAAATCTTTGTTCAAATATTGTAAATAATATACCACTTATTTATTTATTTTTTTTTCTATTTTTGAAATTACAAATAATTGATCATAGTTTATCAATTATTCTGATAAAACAACCATGGATTACTGTTGCATACTCTGAAAAAAATGAGTCCAAATTAAAAATGTTATTTTTTGAATGCTATGAAGCATAAAACAATCTACCAATCTACATTATACTTATAATTATATCCACTTATGAAAAAGAGAATGAGAGATTTGATTAGAAAGTCGAGTCGATTTATCGAATCGAAACTTGATCTTTGATTCTTGGAGCAAGAGCGCCCCCTTTCAGGCCTCTCAAAAGTGCGAACCAGCCAGACGCGCCAAATTTAAAATCTTCAGGTATGACTGATTTGAATTTTTTTTTTTTTTTTAATTAATAAAGTGAGTAACGAAATTTAAATTTTCAATAGCCAAATAAGCGGACAAGCTTACAACCCCATAACTCTAGGCGTAGTGAATAACAAATAATTAACTTTTGTAATAAACAAATAAGCCGATAAGCTACAACTCCAAAACACTGGGCGTACTTGGTAAAAATTTTTATTTTAATTTATTTTTCATTTTATTTAAATATACGAGCTTGTGGGCTCATTACACAAAATAATTAATTTTTTTAATGAACAAATAAGCCGATAAGCTACAACCCCATAACCTGGGGTATGGCTAAAAAAAATTTTAATTTTTGAACTAAACAAATAAGCCGATGAGCCACAACCCCATAACATTGGGCGCAGTGAATGAAAAAGAATTAATTTTTTTTATTAACAAATGAGCCGATGAGCTAAAACCCCATAACATTGGGCGTAGCGAATATAAAATAAGTGAATATTTAAATAAACAACCAAGCAAACAAGTTTACGACTACCCATAACCTTGGACATGGATAAAAAAATTTTTTGAGCCATGCCCAATCTTATGGGGTTGTAGCTAATCGGCTTATTTGTTTATTAAAAAATTTAATTATTTCTCATTTACTCCGCCCAGGGTTATGGGATTGTAGATCATCGCCTTATTTGTTTATTAAAAATATTAACATTTTTTCAGCCATGCCCAAGGTTATGGTGTTGTAGCTCATCAGCTTGTTTGTTTATTTAAAAAAATTAATTATTTTTACTAAGTACGCCCAGTGTTTTGGAGTTGTAGCTTATCGGTTTATTTGTTTATTACAAAAGTTAATCATTTGTTATTCACTACGCTTAGAGTTATGGAGTTGTAAGCTTGTCCGCTTATTTGGCTATTGAAAATTTAAATTTCGTTACTCACTTTATTAATTAAAAAAAAAAAAAAAATTCAAATCAGTCATACCTGAAGATTTTAAATTTGGCGCGTCTGGCTGGTTCACACTTTTGAGAGGCCTGAAAGGGGGCGCTCTTGCTCCAAGAATCAAAGATCAAGTTTCGATTCGATAAGTCGACTCGACTTTCTAATCAAATCTCTCATTCTCTTTTTCATAAGTGGATATAATTATAAGTAGAATGTAGATTGGTAGATTGTTTTATGCTTCATAGCATTCAAAAAATAACATTTTTAATTTGGACTCATTTTTTTCAGAGTACGCAATAGTAATCCATGATTGTTTTATCAGAATAATTGATAAACTATGATCAATTGTTTGTAATTTCAAAAATAGAAAAAAAAAATAAATCAGTGTTATATCATTTACAATATTTGAACATAGACTTTTAACGAATCAAATAACTAAAAGTAGTATATCATTTTGATATTGAGATCAATATTTCGTTGAGTATCAGTTTTTTCATAGCAGGCGACCTAATTTTGGCTGTAATTTAAATCGTTTTTAGTCAAAAAATAATTTGAAAACATCTATAATGAACGAAAAAGTTAAATGTAGCGTGTATATTGTTAAAAAAACACTAGTTTAGCACATAAAATGTGTCAAAAGTGTATGCTTTGGAATCAACTAAAACCCCAAATCCGCACTTCAATGACTATGGGAGCTTGTTTGGAAACATATGAAGAAAAGATTCCACATATTTTTGAGAGAAAAAAAAAGGTAGAAACCGTTCAAAAATGCGTGTGAAAATCGTAAAAAACGCGTTTTTGTGTTTTTTTACAACATTAAACAGCTGTATCTTGGAAGCGGAAGATCGTACAGGGTTTCGGTTGGTCGCAAAATTTTTGTTTTTTCATAAAAAATATTTAACAATTTTTTAATATGCACAATAATTTAGCCTAGAAAAAGCTACGGTCGTTTGAAGATACCTGCAAATGAGCAAAAATAGCAATATCTGTGTAGGACTGTCTTATTATAAGAATAACCAAACTATGTTGTCAAAATATTTTTACAAAAAAGAACTTATTTTGAAAAAAATTTTGCCGCAAACTAGAGGTTTCTATCTCATTTTGATCAAAAGTTACAATTTTTCGAAAAATACCTTAAAATTTATAATTAAAACAGATTAAGAATAGGCCATTTTTCAATCTTTGAAAAAATCTAGCAGCAAGCAGAAATAAGATAGAGACCTCTAGTTTGCGGCAAAAGTCTTCTATTGAATAGTACGTTTGCCAAAAAAATTGCAATAAAATCGGTGAACCTCGTGTGGACGGTTTTTTAAAAAAGTATTATTTTGACCCATATATATCATTGCAAAGGTCTTGAAAAAAGAAAGCTTTTGACGCAAACCACAATTTTTTATTCCCTAAACTGCGCATGCGCGGGGAAAAATAGTGATTTTTCAACTTTCATTTTTATCTCAAAATCTAAGAGGAGTAGAAAAACGCGGCTTGCGGCAAAATTTTGTTTACCAAAAATGTAGTTCAGCGATATAAATGTTATATTTTAATGCAGTATGCAGCCGCTAGGTGGTAATTTAGATAAAAAATTTCAATAATTTGGCCAAAAAAGGGTCTGCCACCACTTCAAAAGATTTGAAAAAATTTGTAGAGCTATTTTTTCTTAAAATACATAACATATTTTTTTCCAGAGAGGTATGTATCACCGTTTTTTTTTAATCGCATTTTCAGGGAAAAAAATTCGAAAAGTAGCCTTAATAATTTGAATTTGGCACCAAAAATGATTTTAAAAAATATGGTTGAACTATATTTTTTGTAAACAAAATTTTGCCGCAAACCGCGTTCTTCTAGTCCTCTTAGATATTGAGATAAAAATCAAAGTTGAAAAATCACTATTTTGGACCACGTATGCGCAGTAATGGGTATTAAAAATTTTAGTTGGCGCCAAAAAGCTTCTTTTTTCATGCCCTTTCAAAAGATTCATACATTTTAGGGGTTCGCGCTGGGGGCCGATTCGACTATCTTACCCGGCTATACCCTTTTATAGAATTAGGAAGTTTTTTTAATCACGATTTTAATGTTTAGAAGGACAATAATTGATGCATTTATCGCAACGTAATCAAAGTTTTAGCTGACACGTAGAGATCTAGAGTTTTGCGCGCACGCGGAACATCATAAGTTTTGCGTGCACTTGGAACATTATAAGTTTTGCACGCACGCGGAGATCGGAAGTTTTTGCGCGCACGCGGAGATCGGAAGTTTTTGCACGCACGCGGAGTACCTAAGTTTGCGCGCACGCGGAACACCTAAGTTGCGCGCACGCGCAAATTTTTGTTTGAAAGGGTAAGTTTGCGCGTACGCGGAGACTCTTCCGCGTATGCGCACGCGTACGCGGAAGGTGCCGTCCAGACAAACTCTTAAAGAGTAGGTATAAAAATTAAGAGTTAAAAATACTTCAAGCGAGGAAGTTTTTCATTATGTTTCAAAGAATGTTTTACTAAAGTTACATTACAATATTCGTATTAGATCAAAAATGCCAGTGATTTTTTAAGAGACTGCATCGGGCCCATATCAGAACCGCGCCAGCTCGTTTTGAGTTGAACAGGTGCACTGGATTTTACAGTGCACCACGCACTGACGTACCACAAAAACAAGTGCACGTGCGCACCGTATTTTCTAATTCAGGGAGCGTGCTTTGAAATAAGAGTGGACTTTCTCTCCGTGTACAAAATAGATACTATGTATTTACTTGAGGTACAAATGAATGATTTATTAAATATTTATAAGTCAAGTAAATTAAACTATAATATGAAATAAATTTTGTTTTTTACTTTTATTATGCAGATTTCCACACCACCCAGGAGGTACTTACATGGCGCGTTGGGTTTTTTTAACAATTTTTGAAACAATATTCAACTAACAATATTTAAATATACAATTTAACATGGTCAGCAAATACGAAATTTTCATTTATCTAAATATAGTTTAACATTTTAAAATACAAATTTAAAAATAAATTTTAAAGGTCCTGTCAAACAAGCAATTATAAACATGGAAGATTATTATGAAAAATTATTGAATTATTCAAACGGAAGATTTTTTGATATTGAAGATATTATAGAAAAAAAAATTTTCACGGAAGATCATTGTAAATATTCATTTTTTTTAGGAAATTAGAATTGAAAATTATTATCAAGAAAAGTTTTTTGAAATGAATTATATGTGGTTTATACGGCTACTGGCAAAGGGTCCCACATATAGTTTCTTTTTGTTATTAGATTAAATTAAAATATCAAATAGATATTTTCCCAGGAAGTTTTGACTCCGGAGAAGTCAGAATAGACAACTGGAGCCCTTGTTAATAGTAACGCCTTGGACATGATTTCCCTAGGATGTTTTGACTTCATAGGAGTCGGGTTGTATACTTGGTGCACTTGGTAATAGTAAGGCCTTGGAGATGATTTCCCCAGGATGTTTTAACTTCAGAGGGTCAGGACAGACAACTAGTGCACTTGGTAATAGTAACGCCTTGGAGATGATTTTCCCAGGAAGTTTTGACTCCATAGGAGTCAGGGTGTATACCTGGTGCACTTGGTGACAGTTACGCCTTGGAGATGATTTTCCCAGGAAGTTATGACTCCAGAGAGTTCAGGACAGACACATGGTGAAGTTGGTAGTAGTTACGTCTTGGAGATGATTTTAACAGAAAGTTTTAACTTTGGAGAAATCAGAATAGACACCTGGAGCCCTTGTTAATAGTAACGCCTTGAAGATGATTTCCCCAGGATGTTTTGACTCCAGAGGAGTCGGGACAGACACCTGGTGCACTTGGTCGTAGTTACTCCTTGAAGATGATTTCCCCAGGAAGTTTTGAGTCCGGAAAATTTGATGTAGTTACTTTTCAACTTTTACTCATGTAGAGTAAATTTTTACAAATGAGGAGGGTACAAAAAAGAGCGGGAGTGAGAGCGGGGTAGTACCGGGGCGGGAGCGGAATAGAAGTGCAATTTTTGACCTATTTTACGGTACAAAATGAAGAATTAAGGGTGAGAGAGGGTGGGAGCGTAATCGGGTGAGAAAAAAGAGGGCTAGAAAAGGTGGGTGTGGGAGCGGGGTGGGAGTGGAATAAAAGTGCAATTTTTGACCTACTTTACGGTATAAAATGAAGAATTAAGGGTGGGAGCGAAATGGGAGCGGGGTAAGAGCGAAGAGCAAATTACAACTATTTAATAAATGGAAAGCTTTCCGGATTTTGTTGAACCAGTTCAAACGAGAGTAGTTTAATTTCACAGAAATCAAAACTACCGTGCGATATAATAAGTTTAGTTCTTTAATCTTGCGCTATTTTTCATTACTCTTAAATTATGCACACTTTTGCCCTCGGACCACTGTAAATTATTGTGCGTGTCAACGTACCTGAAGAATGATGAATCATAACTAAAGTATATAATAACTAGAAACATACTTTTGAAAAAGTAAAAATTACGGCAAGTTTGGTTTTTTCTTCAACAAATTCTTACTAAATTAAAATAAAATTTTCAGATAAACCGTGAAAACAAACAAATAAAAACACGAATCTAGTCAATTGCATGAACTTCGCCTCATTTTAAAAATTTCATTTTCTGATTCTGTTGAAATATTTTTAAATATGAACAGTTGAAAGTATTGAAATCAAATAATATCTAACGGACGAGTTTTATGCGGTTCGAGTTCTATTGTGTTAAAGAATCTTTTTTTCTTGAAAAATAAAATTGACAAATTATTCAATTTATTCGTCATTCAAAATCAATTACCCATTCGTTCTCAACAAAGCTACCTAAAATTTAACTTAATTTGTAAATTACTAATAATTGATATTTATCAAAAATTTCACAAATCTATTTTAGAAAACATCTATTATTTTACTTAAATCGACAGAAAAATAATGTCTCCATACAGCTTTGAAATTTTTTAATTACAATTTTTTAAAGCATTTGTAAAAGCAAATTTTTATCTATTTAAATAGACTTCACATAGGTAAAATTCAAAAAGTAATTTATAAAAATACATTCTTCAATAGGTTGTTTAAAATCTTCTTCAATATTCTGACCTTATTGATATTCAAAACTACTTCAATTTGTGGTTGTCAAAGAGATATCCATACGCTGACTCTAAATTAATACACTCAAAACGATCAAATTTTAATTACCTTTTGAAGATTTTAAGTAAAATAAACTTATTTAGTTAAGTAGTAATTTAAAAAATGTTGCAGTGGTTCATGCTAAGGTTTTTTTTGTCGAGTTAGCTATTCATCCAACTTACAGCAAGTTTAAATTCAGAAGATGTCAATAACCGTAATTCAGCTAATATTAAATACATATATGCATTTAAATAATCATTGGAATTGATAAATTCTGAGTCAATATACTAACACGGATAAGGTTTATTGTTCTCAGTTTAATTTCCATGATGAATTTGTCTGACTATTTAGTTTAAATTTAGTTTTATCCGCTACATACCAACTCTCTGTAGTTGGTCATTGACGTTTGCTCCATTTAAATGTGATGGTGATCAATGTCTCATGGTGTTATTATAATTTTCAGACAAGTAAATAATTTTAAATAATCATTTGAATTTATAAATTCTGAGTCAATACACAAACACGGATAAGGTTTATTGTTCTCAGTTTAATTTCCAATATGAATTTGTCTAAATATCTAGTTTAAATTTAGTTTTATCCGCTACATACCAACTCTCTGTACTTGGTCATTGACTTTGCTATATTTAAATGTGATGGTGATCAATGTCTCATGGTGTTATTATAATTTTCAGACAAGTAAATAATTTTAAATCATCATTGGAATTTATAAATTCTCACGTCAATACAAAGTAAAGTCAATACACTAATATGGATAAGATTTATTGTTCTCAGTTTATTTTCCAAGATGAATTTGTCTGACTATCAAGTTTAATTGTAATTTTATCCGCTATTGTTAAGAATGTGAAATCATTTATTCAGATATATTTTTCAATTAACAATGTTAATGATTAATTTATGGAGGTTGGTTTTTTTGAACTTGTTGATTGTACTGTAATTTAAATAAATCTCTCACACCACTTAAGCTTTCTTTAAAATAAATTTTTTATTTCTTCAAAACTGCACTTTATTTTAAATACATTTAAAAATACTGCACTCTATTTTTATTACACATTTAAAAAAGTAATCAATTCAGCACCTAGGCACAATATATACAAGACACAGACTTCACATCAAGAATAAACTTTCACTCACACACATTCAGAAAAAACTTCAATTTTGATGAGGACGAATAAACCTCCAAAGCTCCAACAGAAGATTTCACAATTTTAACTCACAGCTTACACAAAAATTAAAATAACTTATCGGATGATGATCATAGGACTACTTTATTGTTGTTTTATACTTTGATTTAAAAAGTTAAAGCCAAATATTTCTATAGTTATAAATCAAGGTTATCGGTCATAATAATTATTAATTAAACTATGCTAATGGTGAATTTAGCGTGATGCCGCTGTATATTTGACTACTTCCTTTATAAATCATCATAGAATAAAATAATAGTTATGACCGCTATCTTCTGCTCAGAGCTGCAGCAGCTTACATATAGCAGCTCGAGCTGATCAGCTGCTGTCAGGCCCTGGGCCTCTTGCGTACGCGCACCTCGCCCGTGCAGCCTGCTCGCATGCCTTGCTGGCTGCTGCGGGCTGCAAGAGTGAGACAGAGAGTCAATTGTTCCGTAACATCCGGTTTCGGCTGCATGCAGCCCATGCAAAGAAACCGGATGCTCTCGACTGAATACAGAAATCGCCTGACGCCTGGACGAAAAGAAATAAGTGCTTCGAAAATTGAAATGTCTATAACTTTTTAATCCGAGAACTTTTTGGGACAGTTTTTTTTTTTAAATTATTCAGAAAATTATCGGCCATGCGTGGGATACGTATTATAGAAAAAAAAATCATCCTAATAGTTTTTTTTTCATGAGTGACCTAACCTAAAACCAAAATTTAAAGTATATAAAGCGGTACGCTTTCACGGTAGTCGGTGTTAAAAAACCAACTTGCCGTTAAAGGGCTACTGTCCTTTAGGATGGTAAGATATATCTAAGGTTCTTTAAAAGAGGAAATTTTTGGCGCTAACCACAAATTATTTTTCCTTCAACTGCGCATGCGTGGAGCCAAATACAGATTTTTTAACTTTTATTAACATCTCATAACCTAAAATAAATAAATAAAAATGCGGTTTGTGGCAAATTTTTCTAAAAAAAATGTAGTTCAACCGTACACAAAATTTTTCATTTTGACTAAATATAGGTGGCATTTTATGTAAAAAATTTTGATAAATCAGTCAGAAAAGTGCCTTTTACCCTCTCTAAAAATCTGAAAAAATAAGAGCAGTTAATTTTTGTTAAAATACGTCACATATTGTTAAGTATTTTATTTAAATATTGGCACCGTGCACTGTTTCCAACTCCCGGTGGCGCTGTCTCTCGGCGTCTCTCTGCGTAACGATCGTCGCGCGGCTTCATTGGTTTTTTTTAGTTAGCACAGCATACCTCGTGCTCGCTTAATTTTGCTCATTTTTACTTGACAAAACGTCCTAATTAAACGCGAAAGTGATCCTTGAGTGCCGAAGAAGTTCTAAGTGCTCAGGAGTCAAGACTCGCACCTCAGCTAAGAGAATTCTGAGGGCATTCGAATTCTCTCCTCAACCAACATAACTTCGACGTCACCGCATGGCCTACCTGGACTTCGGTGATCATTACAGCCTTTGGAACACTTACTCTTCACCCGGACATTCATCACCTTCTCGGCAAGATCAACGTTAAACGGACTCATTCAATAATAACCAACCATTAAGAGATTTTCTTTGGTGACAAGTACAGCCCCCAAGGCATTTCTCAATTTTCTGTCAAGGGTTTCTCAACTAAACACTATTGTTCCAAGAAAGTTAATTAATGTAATTCCCTCAATCTTTGTTTACTGTTAATCTTGTATATAGCTAAGAACTTACTAATTTAATTAAGTTTTATAGAAAGGTTGTTGTTTATTATTCAGTCCTCCATCTACACTCATAAAAATCAGCTCAATAATTAACACATATTATTTTTCTAGCGAGGAGTTTGTCTTAGATTTTTTTAAATCGCAAATTCAAGGTTAAAAATAGCCCAAACGGTTTAAATTTTGCACAAAAATATTATTTTTGGTGGCCTACATTTATTTTTAGGAAATTTTTGCCGCAAACTGTATGTCTCTAGCCTTTATAGGTTCTGAGATATGAATTAAAGTTAAAAAATCACTATTATAGACCCTAGGGTCCCTAAGGAGGGGATAGAAAGTTTGCGCCAAAAATTTTCTTTTTTTATGCCTTTTCGAATGGTATATATATTGTAAGGGTTTGGCGTGGGAGTCGATTCGACTATCTTACCCAGCTATACCCTTTCTAAAAAATCGAAGGATGTGTTTTTTGGATCCTGAGGAACAGAGTTTGACGATTTTGCAACAGGTCCTTTAATAGTCATTGATATCAATAATAGTAATAAAAATTTGATCTTACTTGATCAGATCGTGAAAGAAACTGATGGAATAAGAATACTAGCAAATGCACAGTTTCGTGATCTCTTTGCTCAGCTTCAATAATTTTATTAAATAATGCTATAAAACTCTCATCATCAGATGCATTTAATGGAGAAATGCTTATATCTGAAAAAATTAAAAACATTTTTTATTAGTAAAAGAACTTTTTTTTATTTTTTTTATATACAATCAGCAATGAAAGCATGAAGTGAAGTCTCCCTCCGTATGACAATTTTTAAAAACTAAACTATGAATAAAAACGTATCGTAAAACTAAAAAAATAGAATATACTTAACCCTGAGCAATAGCGTTCACCTGTGTGTAGGATATCAAATACTATCAAATTCCTAAAATATATGCTATATATGATAGCGTATGCACTTTTGCATGCACTGTAAGGTTTCTGAAGCATATTCTGCAGCCTTATTCTACCAGATGGTCTATTTTCAATGCTGCACCTAATTATCTCGCTTGAGAAGTCCCAAATCGAAAAAAATGTAGAGACCAAAGTTTTTTATCTTTTTTTGGTTAATTAGATGGACCCAACAAAATTGGGCCCGAGGCCTTAAGTTGAGCCCTATGGATCCAAAGTCTGTTTTTTGTTTAAATAGGAACCTTCATTTTTGACCCCAGGTTCTGAAAAAGCGGAAAATATTACAATTTTGAAAATTTTTTCGGGCCCACGTAGAGCCCAGTGGGCTCCGATGAAGCTCACTTAACTTTGACTGATAATTCAGGAAAATAAAAGCATTTTTTATATAGGTTAGGCATTGAAAAAAATTTCTTGGATTTGAATTTTCAAAAAATAGCCCCAGAAATATTGGGCTACAAAGTCCGTTTTTTATAAATAAGAACCTTTATTTTTGACTTCAGATTTGGAATGAGTGAAAAATTTTACGATTTATAAGCATTTTTGAAAATTTTTTGGGCCCTCTTCGCTTCGATAAGGCCTAATAGGTAATTTATCTCTGGAAACATTATTTCTGAGAAAAAAGCATTTTTTGTACAGCTCATGCAATGAAAGTTTTCTAAAATAAAATTCGTTGATCATTGAATAGGTTGAAAAAATTACGGGGACCTTAGGTTGAGCCTTGTGGACTCAAAGACCGCTTTTCAAAATAAAGCCCAGAAAATTTTTCAGAAAATACCTAACAATCGAAAAATTTTCCGCTCTTTTCAAATCCGGGGTCAAAAATAAAGGTTTCCATTAAAAAAAAAACGAACTTTAGGTTCGTAGAGCCCAATCTAAGGCCATAGGCCCAATTTTTATAGGCCCATCTAATTAGCCCCAAAAAGTTAAGAAACTTATACACAATACCTCTACCTTCAAGTGGTCCATACATTAATGATATAATATTTATTTCAATTTGGGCCTTTCCAAGCTTGTTATTCTGGTGTGTGACATTTAAAATAGACCACCCTATATGATAATATGAAATTTTCAATAAAACAATTTGAAAGTTTTTAATAATAAAAATTAAAAACTCTTGCTGTGACTTTTAAGATTGAACAACTATTTTAGTTTACTTCGTTTCTTAATCATACTATTGGTTCAATTGAAAACTTTGAACAGAAACAATCGTCGAGAAAGTTGCCTATATTAAGAATGAGTTCATAAATTTAATAAAATAAAATTCCTCTGCTCTACATAATAGTGTGCAGTAAATTAGTAAGACATTTATATCATAAGCACGCAACACCTTTAATGGGATTATTTCGAATTGGACGGGACAGTTTTATTCGATTTTTACTCTCAAAGAGGTGATAATTGGAATAAAGAACAACTAAATGATTTAAAACTCCTTGTTCTCTAGATTTTGATATTATTTATTAAGTCATAAGTTTGTCAGAATCCATGGGGACTACGCTGGCTACCCGGGCTGGCACCGGATCGGAACCACTGGGGGGGGGGTTGGTTACTCCCTGGGGTAGTCTTGTTTTGAGCTTCATGTCTTTGATGACTGGTTTTCGTTCAGGGTATCCTTCTTCTAGGTTGATTTTTCTGTCTACCCTGAGTATTTTATTATAATTAGATCTGTAATTTGCTCTGCTGTTTTCTATACAGTAAGGTTAGTAGTTTGGATATGGTGAGCACAAATAAGGAAACAAGATGTTATTGTTACCAACTTTAATTTAATTTTCAACGTTTCAACACTACATCGAGTGTCCTCTTCAGGAATACTAAAATTAAAAAGATACAATTATAAGAATAATTTGGTTATAAATATATGAAAGAACTTAAATTATTATCTTTACAAAAAACTTTTCTTACATATTTATGTTGTAATACAACAAGTCAGAATGGAAGTATTCAAATTTTATCATATACTTATTGATACTCAGGTACACAATACAGGAACAAGAAAAACCTTATGGTATAAGAGAACTTAGCACAGTAAGTCAATAAGCATTATACAACACAGGACATCTGGTATAATGATGTAAATTTTGAAAACACATTCATTTAACAATACATATATAGAAAAATATGAATATACATAGAATTTCTTACACAGAATTTTTTACATTTACTCATCACAGAATCTCAAGCATGTAGAAGCGTATATCTTATTTAAGAGTTGAATATCAGTCTTTTCATTAATACTATTTGATGTTAATTTTATAAATAACATATCAGATAATTTTTTACTATATATATTTTTCTCGCTATCTAGTATTTTCACTTGCGAAAATTTGAATTTGTGATTATTATCTATCATATGTTTAGAAACAACAGATATGGGATCTTTGAAATTTATTTGTTCAATGATCCTCTCACCAAGTTGTCTACCAGTTTCACCCACATATGTTGTTGGACAATTTTCACATTCAAATGAATAAACCGCACCTGCTTTCTCAAGCTTATGTATACTATCTTTCAGTAGTCTGACCAAATTATCGAATTCTTTATTGATTCTAGGAATAGTAATAATGTTAAAGGTTTTAAATAAGGTTTTAAATTTGTAAAAAATATAATCATTTATAAATGGAATACTAATAAACAATCTTTTGCGTGTGATAGATTGATAATGATTAACGTTATTATCATCAGTTGGTATATTATTAATTCTATTATTTAGCATTCGGATACGTTTTTGAATATAAAACTTTAAAAAAGAAGCAGGATATGAGTTGTTTTTCAACAATTTTTTAACTTTCTTAATATTGTCAGAATGAAATTTTTTTTCTGAGATTAAAATAGCCCATGTTTATTTTTAATGATTTGGGGTGATTCGAATGGAAATTAATAAATTGACCTGAAGAAGAGGATTTTGTATACCAATTGTTACTAATTTTATTATTTACTATTGAGAGTTTTATATCTAAGAAGGCTAAAAAACCTGTGTCTTGTGTTTCATGAGTAAATTGTAGGTGTGGATCATACTGGTTAAAAGTTGTCACAGGGCTCGTTTTCTTGAGGACTAATTTTCGTAAACAATCGTGACCGGCTCACGAAAACCCTCGAAGACTCGACGTTAGCAGTCCTCAGCCTATAGACAATATGCACATACAGTGCACACGACAACTTGTCGGTTTCCCTTATCCAAAACCCAGGGAGGCGCTGGATGGGAGAAAACGACCAAAAACTCTGCACCAGATTATTATTATTATTATTTGCGAGAGGTTTTGGGAAAAGTTAGGGAGTGGATGGGACAGCATGGGTTGGAACTTGCCGAGCAAAAGACGGAAGTAGTAATGCTTACTGGGAAGTCAAGCATAAACACCCTAGACGTTCAGATCAACCTCGGGGAAACTGTGGTCAAGATGAAAAGCGCTGTGAGATACTTGGGTTTGATGATTGACACTGAGCTCTCGTATAAGCAACAGATTGACAACTCCTGCAGCAAGGCAGTACGAGCCCTGAGCCACCTCATGACTAACCTAGGTGGCCCAAGACCCTGCAGAAGAAGACTTCTTATGTTAGCGACCAACTCGATTCTTCTGTATGGGGCAGAAATCTGGGCAGAGGTGATGAGCAGAGAAAATTATCTGAAGAAACCTGAAAAGGTACAACGGATAGGAGCACTCAAAGTCACCATTTCTTATAGAACCATCGCCAAGGGGGCGGTTCTAGTGATAGCAGGAGTGACACCCATAGCGCTGCTCGCTCAGGAACGACAGCCCACATACCGGAGGAAGGAGGAAGCTACTACTCATCGCTACTCATAATTTGAGGGACTATCGGCGCTTACAACATTTACGTAGATATAATTTGAGTTTACATACCCCATACCAATCTGGCTGCCGTCTTACTCTCTGCGGCTTTTGTGAAATATTTTCCATCACCTCAACGCTATCTTGGTTGTCTATGTTTTCACCCGACTCTATTTTCTCCCTACCCTCGTTTGATTCAGAGTTTTGATTTTTACTTTGCAAATTTTCATCATCGCTATCATCATTGTCATAGCCTCAAAAACCAATCAAATTTTCATCATTTTCAATGATGTCCACATGTCTGGCTCTAACAATTTTACCATTTAACAAAACTCTGTATCCAACGTGGTCGTAACCAAGTAAGATCGCTAAATCGGCCTTTCTATCCCATTTGGTATTTCTTTTATTTTCGGGAACTCTCACAAAAACTTTACTCCCATATAAACGTAAATTTTTCAAACTTGGCTTCTTTCTAAATAAAATCTCAAAAGGGGTTTTATTTTCAATCGTGTTTGCAATTGTTCTATTTTTTAAGAAGGCTGCGGTTTTAACTGCCTCTGGCCAGTATCTACGATTTACGTTCGCCGCAAAAAACAAACACCTATCCGAATCCATAATTGACGGATTACATCTTTCTGCGGTCCCATTTAATTCATGCACATTTGGAGGACAAGGTTCTATCAGAATTCCCTTCTCCCTCACTAATGTGAAAATATCTCGATTAATATACTCTCTCCCGTTATCATATCTTAATTTTTTAATCTTTCTCCTGGTTAGATTTTCGACTTTATTAATATAATCCACGAAACAATCAGAAACATCCGACTTTAATTTGATTGTGTAAATCAATGCACATTTACTATAATCATCAATGAAGGTTAAAAAATATTTTGAATCATCATAACCAGTTGTATTATGTGGCCCATTTAAATCTGTATGTACCAACTCTAAAATCTCGGTGGCTCTACTTCTATTATTTTCGAAAGATAAATTATGCATTTTATTCTGTATGCACGTCCCATACTTCAAATTTATTGACTCTAATTTTTCTGGTAACGCATCGACCAATTTATTCTTACACATTTCCTCGAAATATTTAAAATTTACGTGACCAAAAATTCTATGAAACCTTTCTTTCTGTGTCATGTTTTTGTTAATTTTCTCCGACGAAAAACACACTCTCACATCAAAATAATCAATTATTTTATATAACCCATTTTCTTTGCAAGCTACTGCAATTAAAGTATTCTTACTATTATATATTTTCGACGTATTTCCGACAGACATTATTTTATTTTCATTCGTAATTTTCGCAAAACTCAACAAATTTTTATCCATCTCAGCTACATAAAATACACTGGATATTTTTGTTTTATGCTTACTCCCGTTCACTTCAAAATAAGTTAAAATTTTACCAACTTTTGTGCCTTTCAAAACTCTACCATCACCAACCTTGACATGAATTGGCTTTTTCAAAACTATAGATTCAAAAAAATTGGATTCATCATTAATAATGTGGTCTGAGCAACCACTGTCTAATAAGGCTTTTTCATAGCAGACTACATCTAGCAGAACATAGAATAACCAAAACGATATAAGTCAGTTTTATTTAATTTCATGAACTTTTTAATTTTTCGTATTTGTTATTTTCCAATCTTATCATGATTTTCTGTGATTTTGACAACTTCGTTGAAAAAAGATCTATGCTCTTTTCACTTTATAGTTGATTGAAGGTCTTCGCCGACCCCGAGCATTTGACCAAAAATGCTCGGGGTCGGCGAAGACTTTCAATCGACGAAAAAGTAAAAACAGCATAGATCTTTTTTCAATGAAGTTGTCAAAATCATAGAAAATCATGATAAGATTGGAAAATAACAAATACAAAAAATTATAAAGGCCATGAAATTAAATAAAACTGGCTAATATCGTTTTGGTTATTCCATGTTCTGCTAGATGTAGTCTGCTATGAAAAAGCCTTATATCCAATCTATTTTATTTGTATCTCAATTATATATATATATATATATATATCAACAACATGATTATCAAATTTATCACCAACTGTTAAATGCGCAAAAAAAGAGTTCTTCACCAGATCATCCGTGCTGTAGTTTTCGGTATTACTATACCTCGCGTTGTGCTGAGTTGCTCCATTGTTCTGGGGCTGCCAGTTCCTGCCTCCACGACTTGAGTGTTGTCGACCACCTCTGCCGCCGCGATCTTGAAACTGCTGAGACTGCGGCCGTTGTTGCTGTTTCTGCTGTGATGCTTCTTGTGCACCTCCTTGCCAAATTGTTGTTTTGGTCCACTTGTTTCTACAATTTCTCTTCAAGTGTCCGGGCTTACCACACCCATAGCATGTGAATTTATTTGAACTTTCTGCTTGAAATGCATTACACTTTCTCTTGTTTGATTCACTCAAGTTTCGGGATTCCCACATGCTTATTTTTTTTTCAAGAACTCACAATTTTTATCCTCTGTTGATAGAGCATCTACCAGATCTCCAATGTAGCTTAAGGATTCTGGCAAAGTTCACAGCATGTAATTAAAATTTTCTGCCTCGTTGACTTTTCCTCCAGCATTTTTTAAGTCATTTATGGTCTTCTCAAAATCACAGAAAAATCAACTTGAATTGTCATAATTTTTTAATTTCATCAGGTTGAGCTTGTTTCTCACACAGATTTGCATAGCTGTAGATTCTTTTAGATACATTTTGTCAAACTTCTTCATTATTTTCCGAGCGGATTTTCTCTCTTCTCCGCTCAAAAATTCTAATTGATCGTTGCTTATACTGCAATAAATGTAGTTTATTGCTTTCTCGTTTATGTCGTACCAATTTTCTTGTGAATCTGATGTCAAAGCCTCTTAAACTGCTGGTTCTGCACACTTTTTTGTTTTCAAGTATTGGAGTATCCTTATTTTTCAAATGCTATAATTCCTTCCATCAAAAATATGGAATCTTGCGTCTTCGTTTTGCGACATAGTTAGCTCTTTAATTTGTTTATCTTTATGTTTCAAATTAGCACTAAGACGGTTTTGAATTTCTTTAATTAGAATTTTTCCTACTTTTCTTAAACCACTTTCATGTACGTCAGCATACATTCCTTCTATTTGATATTGTAGCAGAATATCTATTATTTTACATCTTGACTTTGTCGCTACAGAATTTTTTTCCTTTGTGCCTTTACAAAGACTTTTTAGTTCATCTGTAATAAAACATGCCAAGATTCTTCTGAGTGTCAATTTACATAAAATTTTTATTAAATCTTCTTTTGGCATCAACTATAACCTGCCAAGCTTAATCGTTCAAGCACTGATTTTCTTTTTCTAATAGGCTCATTTAAAATTTCTTCCAGGCCTTTTCACGTTCGAAGTAACGTGGTATCTCAGTTTCACTTTAGAACACTTTAAAATAGTCACTTTTCCGTTTTCGAAAACTACGCGCTCTTGCTACCATGTTGAATATTCTGTTTTAGAATATAAATTTATTAAATTAAGTACATTTCAATACATTTAGAAAACTCCCGACATAGTGACGACTCGACTTTCGTCTTATGAGTGGCGTTCGGATTACACCTGACAACGCTTATTTATCAGTGCTGTAAAAGTACAATTCTGCACTCGCATACTTAATTATTTAGTTCATCGTATGTCAGCATTTCGTCACATTCCATACACGCATAAATTTGCTCTCATTTCAACAGGCATAACCTAGATAGTAATTTCTACCATGAGTATTCTGAATTTAACTAATTTATTTCTGCAAATATGTTGAAAAAACTGTATATAGCCTGTGTACTTACAGTTAGCTGAATCAGAAAACGTCAAAGCTTACAACAATTTCAATAGCCGATCATATGTATGTGTTAGATTATAGAGCAGCCCTACGTGCTTCCCACTCCTCTCCTTTTGCGGTGATACTGCTGGCATGCGCGGCGCCCTGCACTTCAGATTAGGCTGCCCGCTTGAACTGACGTTTTTGTAAAAGCTTAGGACTGGAACGAATAAGACTTACTTTAACTTTAAATACATCGTCTTTTTATTTATTTAAGCCACTCTGCTGACAGGTGGTGGACCCTTAGCGTATCCACTGCGCGGAAAGAAAAACCAGAAAAAGCGAGTTTACGGAATTTTCAACTGACCAGTATTGCTCTGTTCGAAAGTGAGAATTAACGGTCGGTGGTTTGAAATTTAGTGCAAGGATTAATTAAGTTGTGCGTCTTATAACACCGGAGGCAAAGAAAATCAGCAGAGACAATGGCAGAACAGCAAGAAAACCGTCAGGATGATAATGTTTCACCGGGTGGCCAACCGGTCGAGACTGTAAAAGCTCCAAGAGATGAAGGTAGGACAATCATGATTTTATCGTGGTCAACAACTCGGGCTTTCTTTGAATGAATGAATGTGTGAAAAATGGCGAGTTTTCTTTTGTGGAGTCAGTGCGGGACGACTTCAATAGATTTTGAGGTGTGATCGACGGGATTGAATGAATGAGAAAGCCGAGCAAGAAATCTTGGACGATGGCATGGGCGAGAAAATTATGTGTGGGATCGATTCGTTCGCTTGTTTAAGATAATGAAGAGAGAGAAAACGGAGAAAGAATTTGCAAAACAGGATAGACGCGAGAAATTTTATTGTTAAAAAGTTGAGAATCGGGGATGCAGGCTCGGACGAGCACGGGATTCTCGGAAATTGGCTGGCTCTCGGAAGCCGGGAGGGGAGGTTGACAGCGCTCACGCACGCTTGCCCCTTCCCTTCTCTCTCTCTTTCTCTCTTTTTATCCTTCTAGTTGTGCGCGCCTAAGACGGAAAGTGTGGTGCTGCGAGCCAACTCGCATGATTGCTGATTGCGTATGATTCTCGACGTGCTTCTGCTGTGATTCGGAGGAGGGAAAGTATGAAATCGGTGGGTGACGATCCGCTGCATGCTCAACCACCCGTAAGCATATTACGGGCTCTGTATGATTTTGTGATGAATTAACCGATGGCTTTGCTTGATTTGTGATAAATTGAGATTAAAGGGTTATTTGTTGATGAATTTTATCGATCGAAAAACTAGTGCGCGCACGGGTGAAAAATGAAAAAGAAAGCATGATTAGATTAACCCATTAAGTCCGAGGATTTTTTGAATTTTTGGTTGTGTTTGAGCTGGGAAATCTTAGGGAAAACTGTGAAAAATGTATACCTGAATACCCTATCCCCCTATTTTCAAGTATGCCCTACACGATGGTATAGTTCAAAAAAGTCAAAAATTCGATTTTCATTTGTTTATAAACAAATTAAAAAAAAAAACAAGATTTTTTTTGCACTTTTTTTTTTTTAATCGAAAAATTGAGTGGTAAAAAATTTTTTTACACACTTAAGAATATCATCACGGGTGATCATGCATTTCAAAGTTTCCAAATCTTCTTGAAAATTGTAGCTGCGATTTTTGTAAACAAAATGGCGGCCAAAACACTGCGAAGAAAAAATTCGTAAAGCAGCCGAAGGCGGAACCAACATCGAAAAACTTATTTTGCTCAAAAATATTTATTGAAAAAGCATAAAAAGTCTTTGAAATGTTAATTGTTAATATTTTTATCATTTCAATTGCATATATGCGAGTATTGGGCCCAATAGGGAGGGACCCAAAAATAAACATTGAGAAATCGAAAAATAAAAAATACTAACTTATTCTACGTAAAATTATAAGAACAAAATATACTTGGTGTTTTTTTTATTGGGGCCACTATTTTTTCATAAAAATTCGTTGAAGTTGGGACTATCAACCAATTGAGTCCAAGGATTTTTTGAATTTTTGGTTGTGTTTGAGCTGGGAAATCTTGGGGAAATCTTGGGGAAAATGTATACCTGAATACCCTACCCCCCTATTTTCAAGTATGCCCTGCACGATGGTGTAGTTTAAAAAAGTCAAAAATTCGATTTTCATTTGTTTATAAACAAATTAAAAAAAAAAAACAAGATTTTTTTTGCACTTTTTTTTTCTAATCGAAAAATTGAGTGGTTAAAAAATTTTTTACACACTTTAGAATATCATCACGGGTGATCACGCATTTCAAAGTTTCCAAATCTTCTTGAAAATTGTAGCTGCGATTTTTCTAAACAAAGTGGCGGCCAAAAAACTACGACGAAAAAATTCGTAAAGCAGCCGAAGGTGGAACCAACATCGAAAAACTTATTTCGCTCAAAAACGAGGCCTTCAGATGTATTTATTTATTTATTTATTTATTTATTTATGTTATTTATTTATTATATTACTTGATTTTTCTTTTAAAAAATAAATAAATAAATAAATAAATACTTGAATTTTTATTTGTTTCCTTTTTTTGTTATGCAGTGTCAAACTGAATACGAAATATATGTTCAATAAAAATAGCCTGCGTATTTTATAATTATTAGAAATACAATTTTGTTATGCAGAAGAAGAGAAAGTAAGAAAGAACAACGGATTCATTGATGCTGTTAAAGCTTTTGCCAGGTGTATACGACTATAGCTGAAAGGCATAGAGTCTGCTTCGTAATCACAAGTCCATGGGTTCAAATCCCGCTTAGAGCAAAAAGTATCTCAAATACTGAAAAAAATTGTAAATCCAAAAAAAAAAAAAATTCGTCTTCCAATGACTTTAAATCTTTTTTTTTTTTCTACTTTCAAATACACCTTTTTGAAAGGATATACTTCACCAAATATTGGTCTGAACTGAATAAAAAACTATAAGAAAAATTAACTTTTAGTAAAAAGCGATCAGACTAAAATTATCATAGATGCAGGCTAGAAAAAATTACAAGAAAATTTTGTTCAATTATATCCATAAATCAAATCTTTTATAAAGAAATATTTCATCAGATATAAAGAAAAATTGGCAGATTGAGAGTTGAAAAAAAAAAAAATTTTTTTATAGCCTAAGGATGAAATTTTTTTTTTCAATCACCACGAAGTCAACGCCTCTGAGAAATTTTTATTACGACTTTTACAGTTTACAACTGTATCTGCGCTTTTTCTGAATACTCGCCGTGAGCGGGATTCGAACAACGATCTAAGCATTGCTAAACTGGCTCTTTGCTGCTTTAGCCAACGGCCGTGTACAGATTTACAGATTTAGACTTCATTTATATGTAAAAATAATAAATTATGAATTTTCTGTAGCAATAATAGTCTTTACCAATCTCTCTCAATCAAAAATTATAAAAATGTATAGAAAATTTTTAAAAAGTAACAATAACTCGTCAAATTGTAAATTTCATCTCTTAGCCGTTACACTTATAAAATACAAAACATAACGTTGCCCAACACCTACCACGCGGAGGTTGATGAAACAAAGTGTCTTTTTTTTTTTTTTTTTTTTTTTTATTACTTTTATACTTTTTTTGTGTTTTTCTAATTTTTTTTTTTTTTTTTTTTTTTTTTATCAATTTTTTTATAAAAATAATTTTTTAGTTCAACAATGAAACTTTCTTAGAAATTATGAAAACTTTTAGACTACAATAAATTTAATGATTATTTTTAGGAACGCAATTTTGACAAATAGATAAGCTGCACTTTTCACAGTACAAACGTGTCCTAATGGGACAGAAGCAACATTTTCTTAGTTTTTCTTTAGTCAAAATTTGGTGATTGCCTCTAGTAGACTTTTCCTTTGAAAGATAATGCTTGGAAATTGCCATCATAAAGTCAAGCGAACTTGATTTTTTAGTTTCCTTGCCGTGAACATAGTTCGAAAGAACAACTGCATTAGCTATTGACGCTTGAATAAGACGAATAAAAACGATCCACGTCCACTTTTTAGACCTTATGCAAGGCATAGCGTAGTTACAACGTCCATCATGAACGTCAACGCCACCCATATTTTTATTATAAAGTTGGAATGCATTAGGGAAAGCAATTTCTTCTTTTTCTTTTTTTTCTTTGCTCCTCCTTTTCGCTGTGTATGTGGGTGTGACACCAGCAGCAGTAGAAACCATCGACACTGGTTTAGAGTCCTGCAATGTAATGTAATTTATACCACTACTTTTTTCGTATTTCACTGCAACTGTACCTTTCGGTGACTTTTTAGGAATAACATTTTTTTCCTTTACACGATTTTCTCGGATAGTACCAGTCGAACGAACCCCTAAGTTTTTTAAATGTAAAACAAGATCAAAACTAGTAAATAAATTGTCCATGTATAAATGATAAAGAGGCAGTTTCCTAAAAGTTACGTTTGAAAAAAAGTGCTGAAGCAAACTCATAACAACACGAGTACCTAAAGAACATTTTTCAAGTTTATTGTCAGCTATTGCAGAGTTTTTACCACAGTACAAATCAAACTCAAGTAAATAGCCATCAGGAGTGCAAAGACCCCAAAATTTCAAGCCAAATCTAATGGGCTTCCCTTTTATGAATTGTTTCAGAATAGTTCTACCATAAAACTTGGCCATCATCTCGTCAACGGCCATTGCAGCTTGAAAATATCCAAATTGCTGGATGTTTTCCCTGAATAAATCAATAATTGTACGTACACGCCATCCAAAATCATTTTCATTTTCATCTGCAGGTTTAGAATATTTGATGTTTGATTTTATTTGCTGAAATTTATCGCGAGCCATAGCCGCTTTTACTGGCTCAAATGACAAAAAAGGATCATTTGACCAGTAGTGTTTGTAAGATTTTCGCGAATTGTAGGCTGATGCAATTAAAATACCTATAAAAACGTTAAGTTCACCCATCGTTAGTTCATACCCGTTTGCTCGAGTACACATAATTATGTGAATTTTTATACTATCTGAAAAAAAAGTTTCAAATAGTTCAACACAATTCATACTTTTTATTTTTTTTTTGTTAGCATCAGACATTTGGCAACTATTTTCAACGTTTTGTGGATAAATTTGTTCTCCCTCGACCCACTCATAAACGTATTTATCCTCCAAACGACTGTTATTGCTAACATAATTTTTTGATGCTTGAGAATAAGTTTTTTGTGAAGTTTTATCATTTTGAGAATCGTTTGTACAGTCGTCGCTTTCTTCAGCTCCTGAGCCTTCGCTTTCATCTCCAGAATAATTTGGATCAGGTATGCAATATCGTTCGTCATCTTCATCAGAACTGAAATATTCTGATTCAGAATCAGTATCAGGAGGTTTAGCTGGTCTAGGTCGCTTTGGTCGCATATTGAAAAGTTTTAAATTATTCAATCACTAAAAATTGAACAGATTTCAAAATTTTTTCAATTTATTTATTTATTTGTAGTCTGGACTAGCTTGAAATTCGCTAAAATTATCAGCCACAGTCTTTGAGCAGCTCCCCTGGTGGAACTTATCATCTGCCAGGGTAAAAATGTCATCAAACCAACCATTGTTTATATTCTTTTTTCACCTAATTTATTAGTATGTTGTTTAAACGTGACGCCACCTAGCGGACTCTTTTCGTTATGAAGCATGTTTACCCTAGCAGATGATAAGAATTTTCACCATTGTCATTTATAAAAAATGTTTTTTCATTTTTATTTTTTTTTTCGAAATAAATTATTATTTTTTATAAATATATAAATTATTGGAAATATCTGCAAACATTAAAAATATTCTGTTCATTTAGTTTTCTCTTCAATTAGTTTTTGCCCAACTAGAATGACTACATTCAAAATTTTATTAATTTTTACAAAAACATAATGTAATAAAATGTAAAAAAATAAAATATATTGTACGTTACATTTCTTGTATTTTTTTTTTTATTTATGGCAATAATTTTGAGTTTTTAATTTTCGTAAGCAAGGTTCGAACCCATGAAGTGGGGATTATGAAGCAGACTCTATGCCTTTCAGCTATACTCGTATACACCTGGCAAAAGCTTTAACAGCATCAATGAATCCGTTGTTCTTTCTTACTTTCTCTTCTTCTGCATAACAAAATTGTATTTCTAATAATTATAAAATACGCAGGCTATTTTTATTGAACATATATTTCGTATTCAGTTTGACACTGCATAACAATGTCGTGTATCAACCTTTAACACAAATAATAATACTAATAATAATCATAACCAATACCCATCACCCTCCTAAGTTGCGCTAACGACTTTTCGAATATTCTTAATTACTCCCGCCGAAAGAGTGAGGAAGGGGGCCCGTCGCGAGCCGAGCTAAAAGCTCGAGCTAATTGGATGCAGCTCCGATCCTTAAGTCCTAGGTGGGGATAATCGGCGACCTCCCGGCTCGCGCGAACCTCAAACTCTCTCCCTCGTTCCCGACACCAAGCGACCCGGAGGCCAGCGCAAGCCGAAGGTCGCAGAGGCACACCTGGACGGAAGGAGCCGGAGTTCCACGGGCTTCGACAGGCCACTGTATTCGACAGCCCTGACACGTGGGTCAACCATAGGGATCACCGGGCTAGAAACCCGGACCCCTCTCCGTCTAGCCTAGGTTCGCACCTAGTTACAAGTAAGATTTTTTTTATTGTTAATTTATAACTTCGTCGAAGGACGATAAACTTGATTCGTAAAAATTTCTATTTTATAATTATTAATAATAAAATTTACATTAACTTTAAAAATTACATTTATTTTTCCCCAAATAAATCCCACCCAAGACAAGCGAAAAGGGTGACGAGCAGATTACTGCGTAATCTGCTCATATCGGGTAAGTTCCCACTTAAATTAAATTAAACTCAAATATAATTAAATAATTATTGTCACGTTTGCACGCGACATAAATGGCATCCCTTGTGGGGAACCATACCTGCCTTTTCGCTTAAGCTCTTTGGTTGGATCTTGTTTTGGGAATTTAAATTTATTAAAATTAAAAATAAATTACTTAATTTAAAATCTGGTTTAATTAGTTCGTGAAAATCAGAGCTGAAATTTTATTTCATCATATTTTTCGTGTTCGAGAATTTCAAGGAGAAAGTTTAGCGACTTATTGCTGACGCGCACATTCTTTGTTTCTTTCATTCTTTCAATCGCCGTTCATTTCTTTCAATTCGCTTTTACGAAGACTCCGAATAAAATTTGTTTCTTTTGTTTGACGTGTAAATTTTATTGTTCGATTCGAAAACTTTTGTTTGAAAATTTGCTACCCACTTTGTTTAGCTCATCGCCCCAAACAGTAAACTTTTCTTTCAACCTCCTCTCGGACTCTTGTCGTTCATTGATAAAACTTTATTAGGCCCTATTCGAAGATGGCAGGTGCAAATTTGACACTAGATGAAATAGAAGCCCTCACGGACGAAACCCTGAAAACCCGGGCTCGACTCGAGCACGGCCGCCGCATGGCTGAGAATATGTCGGTCATGGCCGCGACCCTGAACGAGTCTCGTGCCGCGTTCGCGAACTTGCAAGCTTCCGCCCTGATGCAAAGCGCCCTCGCATCCATCCCTTTTTATTCAGGTAATTCTCCCCTGCGAGTTTGGCTCCAGGATGTCGAGAATTATGATAATCGGTTAGCAGACCCAGAACTTAAAGGAGTGTTTTTGCAGGTAGTGATTTCACGCCTGACCGGCGAGGCGAAATCAAGCATTGAAGGCAAGACCTTCAATACCCTAGCGGACCTCCGCACACACCTCACAGATAGATTTAGCCAAAAGTGTTCTCTTTCGTACTACCTTAATTTAATATCGGAGTCGTATATGAAACAAGGCGAATCCGTGCTAAACTTCTTTGATCGTCTTTCATCCATAGTTCGCGCCACCACAAAGTTGAAAAACGAAGGTGCGGCCAACGATCAAATTAAGGAACACAACAAGACCCTGTTCGAAGATTTGGCTAAAGAATACTTCATACGCGGTCTGCCCTCGGCTATTCGTAACCAAATGGCTACACACACCCCGGCAACGTTCAACGATGCCCTGGACGCCGCTGTTAGCGCGGAGGAGTGGGTAAACATTGGGACGACTAACCGTGCGGACATCGAGTACTCGCCCTCGCCACGACCACCCCGGTCGCGATCCCCGAGTCCGTACCAACGCCCTCAGACTCCGGATCGAGAAACTTCTTCGAGAAATAACGTGCGTTTCTCAGATTTTGACGACCCCCGGAATTACCATCGCACCATCCCTTATTCTTATGACAGAGATGATACCTGAATGCCCAAAACTGTTATGTACACATCGGATGGTAAGCTAGACGCCCACCCGTCTCTTCGCTATGAACAGCCGACTGGCATACTTAAACCCCCTGAAAGGACTAGCAGACCCGGTCGCCCAGGTTCGCCGAACGATCGACCCAGACCCGAAAGCCCTGGGAACCGATATCAAAATTATGATAGACCAAGAGAACCTTCACCCTACCGAAGTCAAAACCCTTATTTCGCTCCGCCCTCGATGCATTACTACCCACCGCCACTACCTTATTACTATCCCCCAATGTCTATGCCACCGTATCAAATGCCCTACGCGAACCCTTATGCTTATGGGTACCCGCACGACTCGCGCGGTCCAAACCCACCACCCAGACATGCATCCCCTGGTCCATCAACATCTGCGAACAACCCGAATATCCCTCGCCCGGTTACACCTACAAAGCCTGCGACTGTAGACTCTCCTGATAATTTAAACTGGGGAGCAGCTCGCCAGAACGGCGCCCAGGCGAGCTACCAACACCCGGAGCGCCGGTCAGTGAAAACATACAAGTCCGGGAAGTACGACGAATCGTCGGAACAAGGGGCGCACCATCAGTCAAATTAGACCACCCCTGGTTCAATAAGGGCAATATCACCTGCTCTGCAGCGCTTTCTAACGAGGTAAATTTGATAAAAACCTCAGTCCTTAAAGACTCCGCATACTATCTTGAAAATCCCCCTCTCACGATACAGAGTGAAGACGGAGATAAAACAGAGTCCACTGGCCGAGTACCCTTAAAATTTTACAAACAAAAACTTTTATTTTACCTTGTTGGTGACGACGCCCCTTTTTCTCAAGACGCCGTCATTAGCAGAAGATCTTTAAAAAAACTCCGAAAAGCAAGTTTATTAAAAACAAAATTAGCTGAAAAGATGCGGAAAGACTTCCCAGATTCCCTTTTTGAAAATCTCTCTTCCGAATCAGACTCCTGCTCCGATTCTGGATCAGAATCCGAAAACTCTACCCAAAAATCTTGTGACACCTCTGAGACTCCCTCCGACTTCAGCCCAAACTCTGAGTATCAATCCCCTCAAATATTAGATCCCAAAAACCCAGGAAATTTGTTTAAAAAGGGGAGGAAACGATCTTACGGTACCCCTAAAATGACTATTACAAACGAGATATTTCGAACCGGAAAAGGTAGAGTCCTTATCGACACGGGCGCAGACGTGAGCGTGATAAAAATTCAATCTCTAAACCCTACGTACCCTATTGACAGGTCACGAGTGTTGCAACTCACCGGGATCGGAACCCAGCCCGTCTACACACTCGGTACCGTCCTCTTTTGCGAAAGTGGGAGAACCCATCGAATGCACGTCCTCCCCGAACAATCCTCGTTAAAGGATGATGCCATTCTAGGATCCCGCTACTTGCATAATGAGAAAGGCCGCATCGATCTGGCTAATAATACTTTGATCACACAAGATAAAACCCGAACTATCTCTTTCTCAAGTGCATCAGATAGTAGCGACTCGGAATCTCAGAATTCTGACGACAGGCAGAGTACCCAAAATCATACACCTTCTACTACCTGTGATGCTCACCCCACATCTAGTAAAATTCCACCTACAGTTTTTCATTATAGGGCTCGTCGACTGAGAGGTAAAGCCCTTCGTACTAGATACGTCTTGCCAGCTCGCGCTAGAGTCGCGATCGAAGTCCCCGTTACGCAGAAATCTCCAAAAGGGGAGGCGTACCTACCCCGAATTCAGACCCCTACGGGAATTTTTATCGGAGAAGCCGCGGTGACTAACGAAAATGGCTCTTGTTACGTCTTAGCCGTGAACACTAAAGAAGAACCCCAAGAAGTTGAAATCCCAGTTCAGGATCTGTACCCTTTCGAATTTGATGACTCTGAAGACTTCTTCGAATCTGAAGGTGAAGGAACCCCTTGTCTTCCTGAAGAAAGAGTCCCCAAAATCATTGAACTTCTAAAAAGAGAACACCATGATTCCGAATCTTTGGCTCAACTTCAACGAGTAGTAGAGAAGTTCCCCTACCTCTTCATGCTACCTGGCGATGATCCACCTCGCACACACCTAGTGCAGCATAGTATCCCTTTAAAAAACGACACACCCATTTATACCCGTCAATACCGCTATCCTCCTATGCTACAAGAGGAAGTTAAGAAACAAATTAACGAGATGTTGGAGAAAGGAGTCATCCAACCATCTTCGAGCCCTTGGAATTCTCCCCTCTGGATAGTCCCTAAACGCCCTGGCCCAGACGGTCGAAAACAACATCGCCTTGTGATTGATTACCGTAGAATCAACTCTTTAACGATCCCAGATTCCTATCCACTCCCCAACATTCAGGAGATCTTGGAATCTCTGGGAAAATCAAAATACTTTTCAGTCTTCGACTTGGTAAACGGGTTTCATCAAATTCCCATGAACCCTGACGACAGAGCTAAAACTGCTTTTTCTACCCCTTACGGCCACTACGAATTCACAGCAATGCCCTTTGGGCTGTGCTGCGCTCCACCTACTTTCCAACGACTCATGGATACAATTATGACAGGGCTTCAAGGAGTCGAACTATTCGTCTACTTGGACGACCTAATTATCTTTGCCGATTCCCTGGAGACTCACGAGCGCAAGGTTAATGAAGCTTTTCAAAGGCTGTTCAACGCCGGACTGAAGCTAAAAATAGAAAAATGCGAGTTTCTTACCCCTGAAGTCAAATACCTCGGTCACCACATCGACCAATTTGGAGTCAGACCCGACCCCGGAAAAATCGAGGACGTCAAAAACGCCGCTCCTTTAAAGAGCGCACATGACGTCAGATCTTTCCTTGGGCTCTGTAGCTATTACCGGCGATTCATCCATCACTTCGCTGATATTGCTAAGCCCCTTAACGACCTCCTTAAAAAGAACGTTAAATTTTATTGGGAGTCTGAACAACAAAACAGTTTTGAACGGCTCAAAGAAGCTCTATGCTCCGCACCCGTTCTAATTTGCCCCGATTTCTCCCAACCTTTCATTCTTACAACAGACGCAAGCGCTTACGCCATAGGCGCAGTTTTAAGCCAGGGAGAACCCAACAACGACCGCCCCATTGCGTATATGTCTCGAACTTTAAACAAACACCAGCAGAATTACTCTGCTACAGAACGAGAGTGCTTGGCCGTAGTCCTTGCCATAATGCACTTCAGACACTACCTTTACGGTCGAGTCTTTTACGTATACGGCGACCATGAGCCCTTAGAGTGGATTGACTCCATTAAAGACCCTATGTCTAGACTAAATCGCTGGCGAGCCAGACTCCGTGGTTACAGGTATATTTTTCGATACAAACCTGGTAAACAGAATACCAATGCGGACTGGCTGTCCCGGAATCCAATCGATAAAGAACATCCACCCGGAAAGGCCTCCACAGTCACCCCCGGAACCAATCCACCCGCGAGCAAAATAAAATCCAAAACGATGCTGCCGATTCGGCACCCTAAACCCACCAAAACCTCTTTAGCTCGCGAAGCCCAGAACAAAAGCATGAGCGAAAAATCACCCACTAAGGCTGGTCCTCCAAGGAGAGGCAGACCAAAGGGGTCTAAAAACAAGTCACCGATACCTTTGAACACTTCTGGTCAAGGCACCCTTCAAGGTGAAACCATAGCCTCCCGTCTAAAACTCAGACGCAACCAACGACTCACAGAGACCAGGGAAAAGGCACGCTACACAGAGCCTGAAACAGAGAGCACGACTTCGGAAGCAGAAAAATCCGAAAGTACCGAGTCAGACGTCTCCGACGTGCCCGTTCCCTTACGTCATAGATCTCTGCTCCCCAGTCTAGTAGACCCTTCGCCCACACCGACAACATCTTCTGCCACCGAATTCGAAAATAACACCCCTGAGCAAGCCTCGCCAACCCTTGACGTGGACGAACTCGATGAGACAATGATACCGTCCGACGAATTCGAAGAGGTCGTCGCCCAATTCGATAAATCGCCCCAGAGAAAGGCTTTCTTCGACACTCCTTCAAAAAGAGTAAAACCCTCGGTTGATGACGACTCTTCGTCATCGGACGAAGAAGACCTCAGTCCACCAGAAACGCAAAGTCGGAAGCTGAAAACTCCATCGCCCTTGAAACCCACAAACTTTACCCCGGAACAAAGGAACGAATTCATCGAAGGGTTCAATTCCCTTTGGTGGGATTCAGGAAAATGGGAAGAACTTCTAGAAACCACCGAACTAGGACCCAATTATTTCGAAGCAGACCACTCCGTCGCTCACAGTGACCCTGGTTATTTAGAAAATGATCTAATCGACCCCCATGATCAGCCTACTCTTAACAAAACCCAATCTCTGCTTGATTTGTCAAAATGGCAGCTGGCCGACGAGTCTGAATTAAGAACACCCTTGCTCTCGTCCACCATGATAACACCAAGAATACCACCTATGAATCCAGATCTGCTTTCTCAATCTAACGCTTTGCCGTTAGACGACACAAAGATCATGTCGAGCGAGAAATCCGATTCATCTGCGAGTTCCACGTCTACTATCCTATCTAAACACGATACCAGAGAACCTCGTAAATCTATCATCACCACCAAAAACGTAATTCCTACGCCGGTAACCGTCCCCCAGAGAACTCATGCGTCTGCCGATCAACTGGAAATTACCGAAACGAGAACAACACTTGATAACCTTGAAAACTCGATTCACTCGCACCGAGACTCAAATGGTTCTGTTGATAATTTGAACTCGTTTAATTTAAAACCCCATAACAATCTTTTCGTAAAACCCGACAGCATTCCACCGATAATACTACCTGACTCCAGTATTTCTGGAATTCACCCTGATCCCAGGAAAACCATGGTGATCAGACCTGTCAGAGAGTCCCTGACCGGTCACAAAGATAATATAATTCATTTCATACCTGCAAATTTAAATCTGAACACACCCAACAATCAATTGCTAAACGAGTTGAAATTAATCTCAAAAATCGACCTCAGTGACGCGAACCCGACGGTGGGTGACGTGCTCGTCTCCACAAACAGGGGGAGAACCATCTTTTCGTTAGTCGTAACCGAAACGGAAAAAACACCGATTAGACAAAGCCCTTTGAGAGAATGTTTTTATAACCTTTATCATCTGCTACTTGAAAGAGAAATAACTTCAGCCAGGATAGCACGAAAAGGCGAGCTCACAGACGCATTGCCCCGCGGTACCCTTTATCGGAAAATTCGAGACCATTTGAAAAATGTTCCCATGACCCTTACAATCTGTCTAGGATCCTGCGTGATACCGCCGCCCGAGTTGCGTGATACCATCTTAAAAGAGTGTCACGACAGCTTGTTCGGAGGACATCGCGGAGTTGAAAAGACTTATCGTAGAGTTAGGGAAAATTTTACTTGGCCCGGTTTACGCAAAGACGTAGTCGACTACATACATCGCTGTCGAATATGCCAAGAGTTTAAACTCATCGGTTATCGCACCAAAGAACCTATGGTAATCAGCGATTCTCCTGCAGAACCCTTTTTCAAGGTTGCAATCGATGCCGTTGGACCTATGCCCAGAACAGTTAAGGGTAACGCCTACATCCTAACCATGCAATGTTTATTTTCAAAATTCTGTATCGCAGTCCCTATACCAAATTTAAAAGCCCTCACCGTAGCACAGACCTTAGCGATTCACCTCATAGCCACCCACGGAGTCCCAAAAATTATTCTAACCGATCAAGCAAAAAGCTTCAGAAACAGACTGCTCAAACACCTCGAAAGCATGTTTGACTGCAAGTTAAAAACCATGACATCCTGGCACCCGCAGTCCAATGCCTCGTTAGAACGAAGTCACTCTGTATTGAAAGACTATCTTCGAACTAACGCCCCCAAGTTTCAAGATTGGGATGAACTCGTCCCTTTCGCCATGATGGAATACAATTCATCCGTCCATTCTTCTACGGGATTCACTCCTTACGAGATCGCGATGGGTCGCAACCCCCGCACCCCTTCTGCATGCTTGGATGACATCGAAAACGACACTTATAACGGCTATATTTACGACCTAGCTTCAAGAATAGCCGAAATTAGGGAAATCGCTCTGAAAAACTTAGAATCTTCAAAAATCCACAATAAAATGTATTATGACAAGTCCGCTAAGCCCCTTAAAATACAACCTGGAGAAAAGGTTTACGTAAATAAATTACCACGGAAGAACAAGCTTGACAAGTTTTACAACGGAGTCTTCGACGTTCTTGAAGTTCGAGATAATAACACAGCTTTATTGCGCAGTCAAAACGGCAAAACCATTTTAGTACACAAAGATCGTTTAAAAAAATTTTATTAAAACACATAATCATCATCTCGACCTATCTTCGACGTTTACTATTTCTACCTATCTATAGCTTTCCTATCATCAACAATTACAGTAACAAGCCGTGCTGAACCTGTTCGAACGCCCGATCCGAGAAAATGCTTTGGTTTGTCTTGTTGTTTTTGAGCTCGACCTTAGTTGACGTTGAGTGCAAAGACGAAAACCCATTATTTGAATTGAAAGATATCCACAACAACCCCGGGATTTATTTTGAGCACGTGGGAAAGGTGAAATTAATTAGAACAAAAGTGCATTTTGATATTTTCATGAATTGTCCGCCAATAGAGAGAGATTTCGACGTGGAGTACAGAGATTTCAAAATTTTTATTGATAAAATAGTAGAAACCTTCCCCAAAGAAGTCGTCCCAAACTCCGTTAGAGAATTAAACTTAAGACGGAAACTAGGCGATATTAAAGACCTACATCAATCCATACGTACTTACTTTATCCTACCAAAATCGAATCGCGAACCATCGAGCCGACACGCACGCGGAGCACCCATCGAAATAGGTGGTTGGGCCGCTAAATGGGTTTTCGGGATCATGGACGCCAAAGATAGAGAAATCATGACTGCAAATATAGACCAACTGTATAACAATCAGAAAAATCTAACAAAATTAGCCCTCGACACAACCCATTATATGAAATCCGAACTTGAAAACTTACACAAAGTTGGTGAAAGCAATGCAAAAGAGATGAAATACCTACTCGCTGTAATTAAAGAAATCTCCAAAAATTATTCGCTCAAAGAATACAACATTGATTACCTGAATATTTCCACCTGGTGGAATAAGTACGAAATCGAAATTGACGAATTGAAACACAGCTATGAAACGCTGTTAGAAGTGCTGCAAACAACAGCCCGCGGTCACCTGCACCCCTTGATTTTATCCCACTCACAAATTACAGATTTGCTTACTAAAATTAACCACTTGAGCAATATTTATAAACTCCCGAATGCGACTGAAATCACTACTGCATCATATCTGTTCGAAATAGCAAAAACAAGTGTATTCATAACCGATGGAAAACTCCACGTCTCTCTAAAATTACCGCTTTTAAACAATGAAAATTTAGATCTTTACAAAATTCATAGCTTTCCGAACCCCATAGATCTGCCCCTTAATAATTCCGGCTATGTGGCAATTCAACCAAGATCGAAAAATATTATTATTTCGGAAAATTTGAAAATGTATGTCCTCGTGAATAATGAGTTTTTACGATCGTGTCTAGACCACGGAGATTCAAAATTATGTGATGAATCTCTGCCCCTAAGAGACGCAGGTCCAGACGCCCCCTGCGAGTATTCAATGTTCAAAAAGGCAACACCAACCTCAATCAAAACATGCCAGACAATTATAATTCCAAAAACCGACATTATTTTTACCCCATTACTTGCTTCCAACATATGGTTATACACCACCATAAAACCGACCACCCTCGCTATAACCTGCCACGGTCAACCCCGTAAGGAACTCGATATAAACGGCACAGGCTCCCTTTACCTATCCGGGAGTTGTACCGCACACGCCCTCAGTGTCACACTTCATGGCTTGCAAAAGATTTCTTTCCAATCTGAATATAAGTATGAACCCAACTTAACCGCAGAACTGAAAATCGTCAACCCGACTATCCACGAACTAGCAAAACAATACCCTTTAGAAGCAAAGCAAGAATTTACAGAATCACTCCAAAAATTTGACCCTACCCCGCTCAATGAAATAGAAAACAAACTCAAATTAATACATACAAAACGCATAGAACAGAGTGAATCGCATTCAATCCTAGCATTCGGCCTAGGATCGTCGATAATTATTACATTGATAATAAAATACGTTCTTGATAACTTCAATTTTCTGGAAAAGCTTTGGCCCATTCTCTTCTTCGCCTGCAAAAAAGAAAAACGTAATCAGAATCAAATAGAATCCTTTCAATTATTAAATCATAATATATGTGCAAACTGCCACCAGACCAATACTAATCCTGGTAGTCAAACCCAAAAATCCGAGAGTATAGATCCAACGGTGCCAAACGAACTGCCCAAAATCGAAAATCCCACAATGCAAGAATCAAGCACAAGCAACCAACCGTCTGTACCCACCAAAGGTAACGAATCAGCGACCACGCCGCCCCGTGACGGATACAACGTCAACGAACACTGAAAAAAAAAAAAAAATATATATATATATATATATATATATAAATAAATAAATAAATAAATAAGGAAAAAAAAAAATAATAATAAAATAAAAATAAAATAAAAAAAATAAAAAAAAAAAATAATAAATATATATATATATATACTTTTGATCGAATAAATACAAGCAAAACACTATACATAATTATCCTTCTTTCCTGCCCTTTCGGAATATTTTTTTTCTGGTTCATCCAGCAAGTTCACGCAGCCGCCAACCGTACTGTAGTTCTGCACTGCTGCACGATGGCCCCTGCAAAATGCGCACCCGCCACACACCACCCTAACTGCGTACTGCACAACTTGAACTGCAAATAATTCAAAGATCAGTGAAACTGAACGTCAATTATTTATTACATACCTTGAACTTTAACGAAATTATCGTCTTCCAATCACGTCAGCAAACTCGTTAAACTACTTCAAAACCATCACCGGACAATTAATTCGTCTTAACAACAAATTACTTTTCACAATTTATTATTTATAATCACCTCATGTTAATTTCACCCGATTTCACGTATTTGTTTATTCGAAACTCTGATTACACGAAAATAACCTTAACAAATAATTCTAATTATTTTAACTATTTACTACTTGCTTAATTTTACTTTACCTTATATTACACGTTTTTTTTAAAAATAAAATAAAATTTAAATGAAATCTAAATCTGGGAATAATTTTAATATACGAATTATAGTTTGTTAATCCCTCGTCTAAGTTTGAATTACAATAACTGTCCTTGTAAACTAACCACGTGCCAAGCCAAAGCCTACTGCACTACTAAAGCAACGTCAACTAAAGTACAGCTTAATTACGACATGATAACTAAGCACTGCGTTGCCAGCCGCGACGCACACACCATGAAAGCAGCAGCCACACACACGTACGAGATAGCCGCCCGATACTGTTACACCTTCGTGCGATAATCACAATATTATCGCTACACGAGATTCTTCAACCGCAAGGAAATTAAAAGTGAACAGTGAATATATAGACTTTACAGACTACAGACTTTTATTTTAAATTTATTTTATTACATGACCTAAAATTTTTATGATTATTTAAGAATTATTTTTACTGCGAACGATTTTCACAACATGAAAATACCTATCATTATTATTTTACTTATTCTAATCAAATTTTAAAAATTGACTTTTCAATTAAAAATTATACTTGTTAATAATCATCTTTCTTTTCTTTATGCGTATATTCGAAAATTTCATAACTATGTCTACATTTTTTTTTTATCGTTAAATAGCTAATAATCAAATAATTGAATAATTAAAATCGATTAATTTTTTTTATTTTTGCAATAATGTACTTACTCTGTTTTTTTTTCTCTTTACGGCAACCTATTGATTGATAAAAATCTAAAGACTTGGGACCTGTCTACGTGATAATTGTGAACCTTTCTCACTCTTAGCATTTTATAATATCTGATATATTTTTTTTTTTATCAAAGCGCGAACGCAACAACTCCAACTCCAACTCCAACCCAAAACCAAAAAAAAAAAAAAAAAAAAAAAAAAAAAAAGAAGAAGAAGAGAGGAACTTTGATTTTCTGTTACCTGACAGGCGCAAGTAATATGAAACTCAAATTACGAACGACCATCTTTGTCTCAATTAAAAAAAAAAAAAAATAAATAAAAAAAAAATAAAAATTTTTTTTTTCTTCTCATTTATTCAGTCTTCAAAATGAAAACCGTCATTACCAGAATTCACCGCTGATGATTATTATATTGTTAACAATAACAACTATGATTTTTCAACAATAATTGATAGATCTAACCGATCAAATCAAGACCAATTATCGACCTTCTTGGTCATAAACCGATTTATTAATCGGTAGCACCACAAACAGTGCTCTGATTGATCATAGTGCAACACGAGCTGAATGCACCGCCGCTATAAACGCATAGGTCATTCAAACGCGTCATGCACACCCTCTAACACTAGCCGCTTCGATATTGTTTAAAATCACACTTTCAAAATAAGGTCGATACACCTTTCTATCTTCGATAAAGGACTGCACTTCCTTAGTTGCGCAGCCCTGCATTGTTGAGGACAACAATGGACTAAGAGGGGAGGCATGTCGTGTATCAACCTTTAACACAAATAATAATACTAATAATAATCATAACCAATACCCATCACCCTCCTAAGTTGCGCTAACGACTTTTCGAATATTCTTAATTACTCCCGCCGAAAGAGTGAGGAAGGGGGCCCGTCGCGAGCCGAGCTAAAAGCTCGAGCTAATTGGATGCAGCTCCGATCCTTAAGTCCTAGGTGGGGATAATCGGCGACCTCCCGGCTCGCGCGAACCTCAAACTCTCTCCCTCGTTCCCGACACCAAGCGACCCGGAGGCCAGCGCAAGCCGAAGGTCGCAGAGGCACACCTGGACGGAAGGAGCCGGAGTTCCACGGGCTTCGACAGGCCACTGTATTCGACAGCCCTGACACGTGGGTCAACCATAGGGATCACCGGGCTAGAAACCCGGACCCCTCTCCGTCTAGCCTAGGTTCGCACCTAGTTACAAGTAAGATTTTTTTTTATTGTTAATTTATAACTTCGTCGAAGGACGATAAACTTGATTCGTAAAAATTTCTATTTTATAATTATTAATAATAAAATTTACATTAACTTTAAAAATTACATTTATTTTTCCCCAAATAAATCCCACCCAAGACAAGCGAAAAGGGTGACGAGCAGATTACTGCGTAATCTGCTCATATCGGGTAAGTTCCCACTTAAATTAAATTAAACTCAAATATAATTAAATAATTATTGTCACGTTTGCACGCGACAACAAAAAAAGGAAATAAATAAAAATTCAAGTATTTATTTATTTATTTTTTTTTTTTTAAAAAGAAAAATCAAGTAATCTAATAAATAAATAACATAAATAAATAAATAAATAAATAAATACATCTGAAGGCCTCGTTTTTGAGCGAAATAAGTTTTTCGATGTTGGTTCCGCCTTCGGCTGCTTTACGAATTTTTACGTCGTAGTTTTTTGGCCGCCACTTTGTTTAGAAAAATCGCAGCTACAATTTTCAAGAAGATTTGGAAACTTTGAAATGCGTGATCACCCGTGATGATATTCTAAAGTGTGTAAAAAATTTTTTAACCACTCAATTTTTCGATTAGAAAAAAAAAGTGCAAAAAAAATCTTGTTTTTTTTTTTTAATTTGTTTATAAACAAATGAAAATCGAATTTTTGACTTTTTTAAACTACACCATCGTGCAGGGCATACTTGAAAATAGGGGGGTAGGGTATTCAGGTATACATTTTCCCCAAGATTTCCCCAAGATTTCCCAGCTCAAACACAACCAAAAATTCAAAAAATCCTTGGACTCAATTGGTTGATAGTCCCAACTTCAACGAATTTTTATGAAAAAATAGTGGCCCCAATAAAAAAAACACCAAGTATATTTTGTTCTTATAATTTTACGTAGAATAAGTTAGTATTTTTTATTTTTCGATTTCTCAATGTTTATTTTTGGGTCCCTCCCTATTGGGCCCAATACTCGCATATATGCAATTGAAATGATAAAAATATTAACAATTAACATTTCAAAGACTTTTTATGCTTTTTCAATAAATATTTTTGAGCAAAATAAGTTTTTCGATGTTGGTTCCGCCTTCGGCTGCTTTACGAATTTTTACGTCGTAGTTTTTTGGCCGCCACTTTGTTTAGAAAAATCGCAGCTACAATTTTCAAGAAGATTTGGAAACTTTGAAATGCGTGATCACCCGTGATGATATTCTAAAGTGTGTAAAAAATTTTTTAACCACTCAATTTTTCGATTAGAAAAAAAAAGTGCAAAAAAAATCTTGTTTTTTTTTTTTAATTTGTTTATAAACAAATGAAAATCGAATTTTTGACTTTTTTAAACTACACCATCGTGCAGGGCATACTTGAAAATAGGGGGGTAGGGTATTCAGGTATACATTTTCCCCAAGATTTCCCCAAGATTTCCCAGCTCAAACACAACCAAAAATTCAAAAAATCCTTGGACTCAATTGGTTGATAGTCCCAACTTCAACGAATTTTTATGAAAAAATAGTGGCCCCAATAAAAAAAACACCAAGTATATTTTGTTCTTATAATTTTACGTAGAATAAGTTAGTATTTTTTATTTTTCGATTTCTCAATGTTTATTTTTGGGTCCCTCCCTATTGGGCCCAATACTCGCATATATGCAATTGAAATGATAAAAATATTAACAATTAACATTTCAAAGACTTTTTATGCTTTTTCAATAAATATTTTTGAGCAAAATAAGTTTTTCGATGTTGGTTCCGCCTTCGGCTGCTTTACGAATTTTTTCTTCGCAGTGTTTTGGCCGCCATTTTGTTTACAAAAATCGCAGCTACAATTTTCAAGAAGATTTGGAAACTTTGAAATGCGTGATCACCCGTGATGATATTCTAAAGTGTGTAAAAAATTTTTTTACCACTCAATTTTTCGATTAAAAAAAAAAAGTGCAAAAAAAATCTTGTTTTTTTTTTTAATTTGTTTATAAACAAATGAAAATCGAATTTTTGACTTTTTTGAACTATACCATCGTGTAGGGCATACTTAAAAATAGGGGGATAGGGTATTCAGGTATACATTTTTCACAGTTTTCCCTAAGATTTCCCAGCTCAAACACAACCAAAAATTCAAAAAATCCTCGGACTTAATGGGTTAAGGTGTACACCACTGAAGGTTTATTTCAACGGTACGGTAATGTTTTGTTACAGACGTGGCAGCGCTGTACAGCTTTAGCGACGGATAGTATTATTACTTCCTATCCCTCCCCGACGGCGGACAAGAATCAGCTGCCCGTAAGACTGTTTGTTTACTTTTTGAGAGCGTGCTGCTGACCGACCGTTTGTTGTGATAATAAGGCCATAATTTTGAACTTGCATAAAATCTCGTGGTTAGGGGCATGCTAAATTCTGGAAACGCATGCTATAACATCCTAGGTGAATGCAGACCTGGGGCCTATGATGCTCGAGTAAATAAAAAGAAGTGTATCGCGTGTGTGCGGTCGGTGAACGAAGTTCGGTCATCTGTACTGCGTCTGGTCAGAGAGACTCCGAGGTTTTTTTTCTGATTTTAGGCCAAGATTTTATATTATTTGCCGCATCATGCATGTGATGTTGAGCTGCAGTGCGTTCAAATATTTGCATGCAGAAAGTTGAGAGTATTTGTATTTGAAGTTCGATACAAATATGATCACATCTGAGGAACCTCCTGTTTATTTAAATGATTATTATGATTATTTCAGCTGTTGAAAATATAACACGGAAAGAGGATGAATTACTAGACCGTTTGATGAACGATGACTTTGATATCGTATTGGGCGATTTTATCGATCTTCCGGAAGTGGAGCTGGGAAAACCAACAGCTCAAGAGGTTCCTGTGACGGAAAAAGAAACCAAAACGGGACCGCTGGAGTCTGGCACGAAAGAAAGGTGCAACGAGTATCAAGCTTCTCAACAGACTGAAACCGTGGACAGTAAGGAAACTGATGACACCGAAGCAAACCTGCAGGAGGTTAAATTACGAGAGGACAAACTGACAGTGGTTTTCTTGGTGCCTCCCCAAATCAGCCGACAACTGCTTCTGCTACTGCAACGGTTACTCCAAAGCAGACGACAACTGCTCCTGCTATTGCTCCAATTACCCCGAAGCAGCCAACAACTGCTGCCACTACTGCGCCAACTACACCTGCTAGCCAAACACCTGGCTCTGACTCAGGTAAACCGAAAATTATTAATATAATGGAAGGAGATTTCATACCTTTAAACAGAATAGTGACACGTTATAAAATCAGAAACGGTCCGTATCCGGAGGTCGATGGTTTTAAACGGGACGACACCGGTGTAAACACGGACGGTAGGATTAAGCATACTAATGAATTCACTGGAAAGGATAATTGCATTAAGGAAAGTTCTAATAAATTAATTATTTCAAGTATGAACAAATTACTGGAGTTGTTTGGAGGCATACAGCGACAACTGATCGGGTTTAGCAGCCAAATATTGCGACTGGAAGGAGCAGCAATAGCAGCCAAGGAGGAGAAAGCGGCTCCCGAAGAAAGACCAGGAACCAGTGGATCTCGAAATTCGGGACCACCACATCCTAGCCCGCGATCAACGGAAAGCCAGCAGCGTCTGAATACTATCCATCCGAAAAACCGAATGCTCAGACAAATACCGAAGACCGTAGGAACAACTTCAACCATAAACGGAACTACTAATTGCCAGACTAGATTAGCCAACACTGATTCTCGATCTCGCCAAGTACCAACCGATAACCAACAGGTAAATGAAAATCTTTTAGCACAAAATAAACCTACTGAACGTAATTACGAGAATACTAATACCAACGGCACCTCAATAAATGATCAAAATATCGATAGCAGACCTAATAATGAAACTGAAAATGAATGTAGAGAATCTCTCGTCAAACAGGTGAAGTTTCAAAGAGGTTTCAAAGAAAGTGCAAGCGATGATGTTCGATTCTAATTTACCCGAGAACATGTGGGATCTGACCGTCGGAGCTTCAGTTTACAGGTACAACCGTACGCCCCACAAGGGTATTAACATGGCAATTTGCACCGAATGTTAATATGGATTCAAATCAACGATTTGGCTGTGTTGCATATATGTAAATAATGAATAAAACCGGACCGAAATTCAGAGGGCCCAAAGGTCGAAGGGTAGATGCTCGTAGGATATTTGCTGACGGGGTACGTCTTGCTTCAGCCTGAAGAAGGCAAATATTATTATAGTAGACATGTGCGTTTCATAGAGAAACTTGTTTGCGAAGATATTTTTAAGAAAGATAGTATAAAAGGGTGGTATGCGCCAACTGAGAAGGTCAATAAGTCGACGTGGTTTATTAATTTTGATGACGAACTGATGTCGAGTCGTGGAAAACGGAGAGAGTCACAGAAAGTTTAAAACCGGAGGGAGAGATTACTCGAAAAAGGGGAAGACCAAGAAAACACCCCGCACCAGACGATGATGAACCGTGTGCTAAACTGCCCCGAACCATTAACGATATGAATTTTTAAAATTTGTCAGCGGCTGTAGCAAACAGCGCAAAACTGACCTTTTCTTCAAGCGAAAATAAGGACTTTGTTGAGTGTGAGATCGAGGACGAAGTCTATCACGCGTTACTAGCGAAACTGAATAAAGACCCGACCAAATATAAAGAGGCCATGAGCTCTCGTGAACGTGAGTCGTAGTGCAACGCGATAAATAATGAACTGAACTCTATGTCAAAGAACGAAGTTTGACAGACAGTAGACCGACCGAAAATAACTGAAAGTGGTAAAACACCTAAAATTATCGATTCTAGGTGAGTTTTGAAAAAGAAACAAGAACCTGACGGAACGATAAGATATCGAGCTAGACTAGTTATTCGTGGATTCAAAGACCGGAACTACTACGAACTGTCCAAGACTTACGCTTCTGTATCTCGATTAGCACTTGTTCGTTCTTTACTGTCCATCGCAAATCAATATGATTTTGACATCTGTCAACTGGATGTAGAAACCGCATTTTTATACGGAACGCTGAATGAAGAAATTTTTATGGAAATACTTGATAGTATTGAAATTTCTGAAGATGAAAAACGGGAAAAAGTCTATAAACTGTTATGTGCTATTTACAGACTGAAAATAAGCTCAAAAAGGTGGAATGAAACCTTTTCTGAGGTTGCAAAAAAATGTGGTCTTAAATCTTATGAGAACGAACCATGTTTGTTTACGTGGCGCGAAGGCGATAAGATTGTAATTTTAATACCGTACGTTGATGATATGTTAATGGTGGGCAATGACATTAATAAACTAAACGAGATTAAACCTAAACTTCAAACTGAATTTGAGATGACCGACCTAGAAGAACCGAAAGTATTTTTAGGGATAGATATCCGCCGAAACCGATCAGAAAATACAGCTCAGTCAAGTAGGATACATAGAGAAAGTGCTGAAAAGATTCGGGTTTTCCGAAATGAAACCAGTTTCTACACCAATGGTTACGAACCAAGTAATGAACCGCGAACGAAAACTGAGGGAAGAAGTTGATGACGCTGTGCCCGTGACATCGAACAAAAACCGACTGAATTTCCCATATTGAGAAACCGTAGGCTGTTTATCTTATTTAGCAAACGTTACTCGACCCGATATCGCCTATGCAGTAAATTTTCTTCCTAGACATCAAATTAATCCGACCGAGGCTGACCTAAACATGTTAAAAAGACTGTGTGGTTATACTGTGCGAACAAAACTGTACGCTTTGAACTTTACTGCTGACAAAACGGGATTTGAAGTCTTTATAGATGCGAGTTTTGCGGACTGTAAGGGGTCATTGACCACCTGCGGCTTTGTCGCTAAACTTTTCGGTAACTCTGTCATTTGGAAGACGCACAAGCAGCCTTTTGTGGCCTTATCAACACGTCAAGCTAAATACGTCGCCATGAGTGAAGCTTGCCAGGAGGTGATAGGCCTAGACAGCTCACTCAAATTAATTTTGAATCGTTAACTAACTCCGATTACTGTCTGGTGCGATAACACAGCATCGGAGTCAAGCACAAAAGAACACTATGTAAAGGAGTGTGTGATACTGGATCGAATCTGAAAATCAGATAGCTGACGTATTCACCAAACTGTTAGCTTTAAAACCGCACGAAAAATTTACTAAAGCCATACTGAATCTTAACTGAACGTGAAATTTAACTGACTGATATTTAATCATTTCTTTCTGTTACAGGGACCGCCACTGGAACGACTAACTGAGTATAACTGAACGTGACATCGCAGCAGCCAGCAAGATTGAAATTATGTAAAACTGAATCGATGAATAAAAATAACTAAAAGCTAGAGATTGAATTTGAGAGTAATTTGTAACACGAAAGGCGGGGAGGGAGTGTTAGATTATAGAGCAGCCCTACGTGCTCCCCACTCCTCTCCTTTTGCGGTGATACTGCTGGCGCGCGTGACGCCCTGCACTTCAGATTAGGCAGTCCGCTTGAACTGACGTTTTCTTAAAAGTTTAGGATCGGAACGAATAAAACTTACTTTAAATTTAAATATTTTGTCTTTTTATTTATTTAAACCACTCTGCTAACAGTATGGCTACAATTCAACAATCGCATAAGTAACTCATAAATTTCAAAATGACTAAGTTTTAACGTGACGCATTAACTTCCATAACGTTAGCTTATATCCAGAAATAGATATCAGGTTTAATCATAATGCTCTCCAATAAAGTTTTCACTGATAAAATCAAACAAGTTTCTAATGACTTATCTCCGCAAATATAACCAATATAACAGAGATTTATGAAAACTCAAACCTCTCAGTCTAAAAAACTATAAAACTTGTTACTCATCGCCCGGTTGGTCATTCCGATGTGAGTTGTGAACTTGATTATGTATTTTTCATGTAAATTGCCTTCGACAGGACCCGACAAAATTTAACATAGTTCAAAAACTATCAAAGTTTTTATTTATTCAATCTGTCATACCGATGCGATCTGTGAACTGCAAACGATGTTTTTCGTGTGAATTGCCTTCGAAAGGACCTGGCAAAACACGACAATGTTCATAAAACAATAAAAGTTTTTACTCGTCAAATCAGTCAGACCGTTGTAAGTTGTGAATTATGTGACGTCCGGATCAGTTTATTCATTGGTTCGAATATTAAAAAAAAAAAATTTGTCTAGGTTCTAAATTTATCTTTTTTTAAGCCAAAGCTTGGGAAAAAGGTTGTGAATTAACTAAAGGTTTATTTATCGCGATTTTATAATTTAAACTCAGACTTCCTAGCTGGGTGGGGTTTCGGAAGGAATGGCGCACGCACGGGCAGAGCCAGCACGGTGCCCCGGAAAAAGGTATTCGGGGCCTCACCCTCTATAAACTCGAACACGCTTATTCTGACTGAGCTTGAATCCTTTTATCGAGCTCTATCAGCAGTACCTCTTAATTTTGGGTTTGAACTGTTTGGACAGACCAAATAAGACCAAAATGCCAGAGACAGACCAGTTCCAAAATTAAGCGGGGTGAAAAGACAGAAATAAAAAGAGGTAAAAATTAAATTTTTTTTTTACTCACTTTTATTTAATAAAAATTTTACTGTATTCTCTGACCAGCCTCTTGGGCTAGCGATGAGCTTGACCCGCCAGTTACTCCTTCTGGACGACAGTTCCTTGACTGCGTTCTGGATGCTGCTACTGAGTTCTGAATGCTGCTGTACTGGGCCTCGGATGTTGAACCGTAGTGGTCTAATAGAAAGATGTTTCTATGTCTGCGACGGCGGAGTAACTGAGGCGGCAAGGTCAAGTTAGCCAATTTATACCTGAGGGCCTGATCGGAAAATCCTAGAAGGAGGGAAACTGCTCCCCTTCCCTTAAGGCATGCAAGCCTAAAACTTATTTTTTTTTAAAATAATTTAAATAATATTAATGCGCTCGGGAATTTTAACTGACAAAAGTTTTTGAAATAATTTTAAATTAATTTGATACCTCGAACGGTATACTTAAGACTATTTTCACAAAAAATAATTTTAAATTAATTCGTAAACAATGAATAATTAATTAAAGGAAAATTACAAAAATAAATCAATCGAACCCAAAATTTCAGAAAAATTAAAAACAATAAGGTCTCATTCTCATTTAAATAAATATTTCATTATTTATCGTTTACTTCTTATTATCTAGCTGAAAAAATAAGGTTTTTCTAACCATGGCTAATTAACTTATTCCTATTAATATTTTTTTGTTATTTTTATATTTTATTATTATTTTTTTTTAATATATTCTACAAAAAAAACGAATGAATGAATGATTTTAAACTATAAGTAATTAATTATATGTACTTACTTCACACTAACTTTTCCTCGAAATAAAAAACTTACATTTTCATAAAATTCATTAACACAGGGAGTAGAAAAAAGCGTTGTCAGCGTTTAATCAACAATACTCTGCGTTTTAACAAAAATTTAAAGAAAAGAATGGTTTAATTTATCTTCGATTCATTTATTTAGTTGGTTCGAAGTTCGTGATTTGTGTTATTGTCCAATTTTAGATTAGATTTAATTTCATATAAGTTCAATGTGTTTAATGTGTTTCTTTTTTTTTTTTTAATCGACCCGGATCATTTGTTAATTTAATTAATCATTCGAATTCATTTGTTTTTACGTAAAATGATATTTTTTTTTTTATTTTTTTTATTTTTTTTTTATTTTCTTCCTTCTTTGAGGATACATTTTTTTCTTTTACACAATTATTTATTCTAACAAGTGAGTAAATTTTCTTAAACTAGTAATTAATTTATTCAGTCACGTTAACCTTTCTATTATCTATCTTAATGCTTCAAATCTTTATTTGGTTTTGTTTGAATATTCTGGCTTTATTTTACTTATTTTGGTTCAATCATAAGTTTTTCTTTCGTTTGTTTTTGATTATAATCATTCTCGCTATTTTTGATGTTATGTAAAAAAAAGGTGACTGATTAATATTTAAAATCAATAATAAATATTACAAAAAAAACAAAAAAAAAATCATTAAATCAATTCTACTTCTAATTTCGATCTCAAAAGGGGGTGGTTATGTATTATTATAATTTCTTTGATTGTCAGGACTAATTTTTTTACTTAAAAAGTTTAAATATTTGAATTTTCATCCTTAGAACTATCCCCGAGAGCTGCTGCCTCCACGCCGAACGCCGTTGCACTTAGCTGTGGCAAATAATTATATTTTCTCTAGAATTACGCATTTATTTATTTTATTTTACATTTTTTAATATTGGTTCATGAATTGGTTTTTATGTATAAATTAAATTTCTTTCATAGGTAATTGAACAATATACATAAACTTTACGCGATAACAAATTAAGCAATCGCATAACATTGGTTTAAATAATTCTATCCTTCGGAGTTTAAAAATTAATTGATAAATTTTCATTCTTTTGCAGTAGCAAAAATTTCAAAATTATTAATTAATTTTTCAAAAAGATTAATGCAGGTTTATTATTTTATTTACATTTCGGTGGGTTTTTCAAAGTTTCTTTCATTTTTATTTATTTTTATCGAGTAACATATATTTATAATATTATTTAATCACAAATATTTATCGAATGTTCAAACAATTTTTCAAACTTAGTTTTCTTTAAAATATTATTTTTGAAAATTTTCCACAACATTTTCTCGGGGCGATAATTTCGGCAGCTGTCCCTAATTACCTTTTTCAGGTAATCGGTTTTTAGGAGAGGATTTACGGCTTGCTATTGTCCTAATCGGTGTACGTGACTTAGCGAACTTTCTCGAGACGAATTTTCAAAAGAGCGGAGCGATTTGGTTTATTGGCGGATATAATTTTGACGGAAACATTGTTGATTTTTGGAATTTAGATGTCGAAGTCTTGCAAATCTTAGAAATAGTTTATGGGGGTGTAGATAATTTTCTGTTTCAGGGCAGTAAAATAGAAACTCGGCGATGTCTCGAGTCTCACCTTCCGAGCCCAAATCACCCTGCCTGGATAGTGTTCTTGGACTTATTACCAGTCCCGCAAATTTAGTTCCGCTCGTCGTGACTCAGCGAGTTGAGGCGGAGAGCCACGGTGGATTTGAATGTTGAGTTGGGGTTTAAAGTTCGATGATTGGCCGATCATCGAATTGGTTAAATTTAATTGATTCGTTTTGCGAATCACGGAGGGGGGGGGGAGGTGTAATACAATTACATTTTGAATAAGGGAAAAAGGAAAAAGGGAAAAGGGAAAAAAAAACTGGCTACTCGTCAAAGTTTCGGAGCGAGGCATGACGTCCTACCTGCTCGCGTACCGCCGAATGGGGTTGGGCGGCCTTTGATTCAGACCGTGAGTGTTACTCGCGGTTTTTCGCGAGAGTGGTTTGGGCAAAATAATATCCTTTTTTCAAATGGTTTTTTTTTGTTTAGCTAATAATTATTTGCTGTTTAGTATTTGATTAGTTTAAAACAAAAAATTTTAAATAATAATTGATTTTAAAATAAATAATAATAATAAAAAAGGCGAAAAATTTTCGTGACATCACAATTATGTCCACCGATACTTGTAAAATAAAATGGGTGTAATTTAAGCACGCGTGCCAATTTATTTCGTCAGTTTTCCTCAATGATAGCATGATAAACAGCGTACTGTCGGTACCGTAAAGACAAAGATGATAGAAGTGATAACCGAAAAAAAGGTTACTTCATTACCGATCAGTTAAGCCACCAATTCTCAAGTCCACGGGTCGTATGTTTTGCGACTGCTGCGTGGACTACTATGACTGCTATTACTCTGTGAATCAGAAAGCTACCATGTTGTTCTACAAAACAATAACAACAATATTTTTCATTCATGAAATGAAATTTAAATTTGAATTAACAAAATAATATTCAAGCGAGATGTTGTCTTCTCACTATACAATATCGATCAACAAAAACTATTACCGGAGCCGCCATTTGCATCGACACTCTTGGCCAACTGCTGGCTGCAAAAAAGCTTTTCTTGCTTAGTCTATATTTCCACGTCAATCATTTTAAATTTTCACGTCACTAGTTTTTCTCTTATCCTCGGCTTGTTATGGTATCAAAATATTTGCTAAACTTTCACATAAATAATTCTATTTTCACACTTTAGAAAGAGCAACGCTCTGAATGTAAGATACTCGTTAACACCAGAAAACGGAATGAAGTCGTGAGCTAATACCCCACGCGTCCACGGCAAGGCGTGGTGGCGGTTTTTGAATTTTATGCTTTGAATGAGTGGTATCTAGGGCACGAAGAAGGGGTACTACGTATTTGATCTCGAAGGAGGAAGCGCGAAGTATAATTCACTTCTCTAAGTTCAACAACTGCTTCAATTGAAATAATCAACCAGTTAATGATTGGTTTACTTACGCACTTTAAATAAATATGTGTTATACAGGATGAGTCATTTTAATCGATCGGCAGAAATATCTTAAAAACAAAGCTCTTATTATTATTTTTAAATGTTTACCTGTTATGCTGTTATTGGGTAAAGTGTATCCAATCAGCTGACCAAGGCCAAATTTTGAACTTTTGCGTTTTAGAGCTGGAACCGAGACTTGCCGGCTATATATTTTCTCTTTATCTGTAAAAAATAAAAAGTCTAAGAAAAAAATTTTAAACAAGTTTAAATAAGAGTCGAATTGGACGGTGGTGTAAAAAAGTACCTAAAATTTTTCAGTTTATATACTCGAACCTTTTCAAAGTGACATTTGCTGATAAAAATTTAAATATGCGTGATTCTAATGCCATGTATCAGCATATTGAAAGCTATGTAAAATATGTGTTACAAACATATCGCAGGTGCCGTAAGGTAAAAGTGGCATTACTGGGTCACTTTTTCACGTAATTTTAGTTTAAAGAAGAAAAAAAGGTTTATGCTTAATATTTTTATAAGTGTTAGTGTTTCATCTAATAGAAAAACTCATCATCTATCGACTGATATAAAATATTATTAAAAAACCTCAAATCAAATTTTAAATTGAATTTTTAGTCGAACGGTTTTTTGCCCTGTTAGTGTTAGTTACACTTTTGCCCACACAGTTCTTTAACTTGTTCGACAAATACTTCCTACATCCGTTTATATTTGTTATCAACCTTTTTTTCTACCCAGGTTTCTCCCAATTAACTTACCCTGATTGATATCGAATTTTACCTTACGACACCAGTTTCCAGCCATGTGCAGCCTTTTTTACTTTGTTATTATTTTCACACTTCAATTTGTAACTTTTAACGTATGTTGTTCTTATTCTTGTGCCTACTTTCGTTTCTACCATTAGTTCAGTTTTTTTCTTTTTTATCCTTCTAGACCTGCTTAAAGCCTTGGAATTAACATCGTTTCTTCTTTTTGTTCTTACATAATAGATACGCAACCCTCTAGCTACAATTGTGACTACTCTTCTGCCTACTATTGTGCATTTTTGAATACTTTCTCTTGTTCATAAAATTATTTATACCCTTAAACATACTCTGGTGGATACCCTTTTATGGTGTCTCTTGACTACTCTTAGGGTGATATTTATTTCTAATACTAATAAAATTAAGTTCACGCGTACACGGAAAAAAAATTCAGTTTGCGCGTATGCGGAATAATTTAGGTTGCGTGTACGCGGAGGACTGAAGTTTGCGCGTACGTGGAAACTTTAGTTGGGCATGTAAGTTTCCGCGTACCCGGAACAGTCTCCGCGTACTCGCGCGCGTACGCGGAAGGTGCCGTCCAGAGAAACTCATTAAAAATTAATTCATGTCGAGCATTGAATATAATTTTTTTTTCATCTTCACAGAAACCGAAAACAAGATCTAAAGGAATTATGCCAATTTCTTTATCCTTAGTTTCTTCTAACCATGTTGCACTTCTCTGCGTATCATCGCGATTTTCTGTATTCAAATAACTTAGCAGATCGTCTCCATCCAGGGAACAAAATCCTTTCATAGCTGTTGAAACACCTAGGTTAATACACGTTTCAATTTCTAATCCATTTAGCTCATAGTGTACTTTATTGGAAAAGAATAAAAATAAATTATTGTAGACACAATCTTGTGAAACAAAAGGTTTGCCTGCTTCAGGTGTAATTTTATACTCTATGCAGAGATAAGCTTTGCTCGGTAAAGTTATTAAATCCTGATATTTCATTGCAATTCTAACTTTTTCTTCAGGATCTAATGTCGTGCCTGCATACTGATTGTAAGCATGGTGTTGAATTTTCGTAATTCTATCATCAACAAAGGGACTTTACGTCAAGCATGTCAAATGCAGCTGCTATTTTTCAGCAATACGTACGAAAAAAACCCTGAAAATTTGGGCGTAAACTCCCAATTTTGGGAGTAAAGACTCAATATTCAGAGTAAAGTACCAAATTTGAGAGTAAACTCTAGAATTTCGAGAGTTAACTCTCAAAGTTGAGTCTTTACTATCAACTTTTGAGAGTTCACTCTCAAATTTGAGACCGTACTCTCATCTTTTGAGGGTGACTCTCAAAATTTCAGAGCACACCCTCAAATTTTAGACTGTACTATCAACTTTTGAGGGTGACTCTCAAAATTTGAGAGTAAATTCTGATCGTTAAGTCTTTTCTTTTTTACTCTCATCTTATGAGAGTGATTTTCAAAATTTCAAAGTAAGCTCTCACCATTGAGTCTTTACTCCAACTTCTTGAGAGTACTCTCTTAATATTTCAACTTAACTTTCAACATTTGAAGGATGGGTACTTAAACATTATATTAAAGTTACTCCAAAGTATTTGATGATTTACTATGAATTTTAATTTTTTTCTGAAAGAAAATAATTCTGAAAGAAACAAGGTAATATTCAAATTTTACACCAAGTACTTTGTCAGAACTCTCGAATTCGCTACTAGTTTTTCATTTTGAATTACCTTACCCAGCTGAAAAAATCCTCACGGAAATCCGTGCTGAAATCCTCGCGGACATCCGTGCGGATATCCATGCAGAAATCCGTACGGATTATCGGTACGGAAATTTGGCACTGATATCCGTACGGATTTCCACACCGAAATAAATTTTTTGTTTTTCAAGTTTTTATAAATGATATAAATAAAATTTTTAAACAAAAAATATAAAGTCTATAATTTTTATAAATTACTAAAAAAGATATTTTTTTTTTCAATACAATATTATCATTGTTATTGTTTCGTCGCAAAAATAAATAAAATTATTTTCATGACAATTTTTTACGTAAATATATATTTTTTTTAAATAATTTTTGAATCAACAATATAATATATTTCTTAGCATATTATCTGAATTATATTTGTTTTCAATCATTGATTTCAATTTTTTTTTTTTTTTCATTACTATTATTTTTAAGTATTACTATTATTTAAATATTTTGAAGTATAATATACTGAAAAAATTAGTAAATTACGCAAGCTTTTCAAGTAAAAAAATTTATCTTATTTTTTAACATGTGATTTCTGTTATGTGATATAGTAATTTTATTAATGTATGACAAAAAGATTTTAGTATATGAGTATGTATACAGTTAGTTGCAGAAAGTTTCTAACAAAACAATAGTTGCTCTTTTTCTGTTTTTAGTGAGTCCAGAATAACCAAATTTATTCTATTAATTTTTGAAGCAGTTTATTATGCATATGCTACTATTTTTTTTACTAATTAACACAACTTTTGACTAAATAAACAAAATTATAATTTTTTAGATAAGCAACAACACTACATAATAATATTGTTAATATTGATGTCAGGACTATATTTAAAAGCTATGAAAGAGCGGAAAAAAAATTAAAATTACTTCACTTTTCAACTTAAAATTTGCTAATTAAAATTGAAACAACACTTTGAAAAGAAATTTGTGATCAAGTGTCAACAGCGAATACTTTTATCTTTACTGTTGATCTTTAATAATAATCTTCAGAATATTCAGCAAAGGAATTGTAGCGTTGACACACAAGCCCACTCCTAACACCAAGTGTTATCGGCCAAGACTGAAAGAAGAATTAACACAAATCCACTTCCAACACCAAGTGTTATCAGCCAAGACTGAAAAAAGAATTAAAAATTGCACAAAGTTTCAGGTCTTATATTTTACTACTAAATGAATCGAAGCAAATAGTAAGGTGAGCATAAACTTATCTAATGATGAAGAATTCATTTGTAATTATCAATAATTTCTTAATTGGTGCAATTGAGTTCCATACTAAATCACTTTAAATTATACTTGGTTTCAATTTTGTAAATATTTATTGACAGACGAAAAACTTTTACTTTTGTTTAATCAAAAGTTCACCGTATCTATTGTCTATAAACGTACCAAAATAACGTAGCGAGGGTCTGCTGTTGTCTACTTGGCGGGAAAACAGTCAATAAAGGTTTGGTAGGCACGCTTAGGGCCCGCTCATCGATTTCATTAACCGTAACTTTTCCTAACGAAAAATTAATTTATAATGTCAGTGCACAGACATTTTTCTGATAGTACATAATATTTTGGGTAACTATTTACTAAGCTCACGTCCATTATAAATTAGTTTCACGTTATTTTTAAACGCAATGCTAATGCTGAAAGCTAACTTCACGTTACATCTACGTTAAGTCTCTTGATCGATGAGCGGGCCCTAAGCGTACCTACTAAACCTTTATTGACTGTTGTTCCCGCCGAGTAGACAACAGCAGACACCCGCTACGCGATTTTAGTATCTACGTTTATAGAGAATAGAGACGGTAAACTTTTAATTAAACAAAAGTAAAAGTTTTTCGCCTGTCAATAAATATTTACAAAATTGAAACCAAGTCTAATTTAAAGTTATTTAGTATGAAACTCAATTGCACCAATTAAGAAATTATTGATAATTACAAATGAATTCTTCATCATTAGATAAGTTTATGCTCACCTTACTATTTGCTTCAATTCATTTAGTAGTAAAATATAAGACCTGAAACTTTGTGCAATTTTTAATTCTTTTTTCAGTCTTGGCCGATAATTGTTGTTGGAAGTGGACTTGTGTTAATTCTTCTTTCAGTCTTGGCCGATAACACTTGGTGTTAGGAGTGGACTTGTGTGTCAACGCTACAATTCCTTTGCTGAATATTCTGAAGATTATTATTAAAGATCAACAATAAAGATAAGAGTATTCACTGTTGACGCTTGATCACAAATTTCTTTTCGAAGTGTTGTTTCAATTTTAATTAGCAAATTTTAAGTTGAAAAGTGAAGAAATTTAAATTAGTAAGTGAGGAATTAATTTTTTTTTTGCTCTTTCATAGCTTTTAAATAAAGTCCTGACATCAATATTTACAATATTATTATGTAGTGTTGTTGCTTATCTAAAAAATTATAATTTTGTTTAATTAGTCAAAAGTTGTGTTAGTTAGTAAAAAAAATAGTATCAATAGCATAATAAACTGCTTCAAAAATTAATAGAATATATTTGGTTATTCTGGAATCACTAAAAACAGAAAAAGAGCAACTAGGGTAGGGTGGGGTAATAGTAACAGTGGGGTAACAGAAACATTATTGATTTTCTGTGCAAATTTATCAAATTTCAAAAAAAAAAATTTGTAACAAAAGTAGGTGACCTAGCGCGTTTTTGAATCCAAAAAAACAAAAAAATGACTGTCACAAATGTTAAATAAAAATCATCTAAATCCAGCTTCACTTTTTCGGTTAAAGATCCATTTTTTTGACTGCTTTCATTTAAAAAAAAATACGCAATAGTTATCAAAAATGAGTGATCTAGTTGATCTGCACAAAAGTTTAAACTTCAAACTTTATATTTATTCAAGAGTTTTAACAAAATTTTTATCCATTTTATAATAAATAACGATTGAAAAAAAAAATGAACGTGGGTAACAGGAACGCTTTTCGGGGGTAACAGTAACGAATTTCAGCCTCTGTTTTCGAAGCACCTAACCTAAAATAGTACTTACCTACAATGTAGCCATTCCACTGAGTGCTTAGTTTCAAGTTTAGTTTTTAAGCTAATTAATAGTTAGTAAATGGTATAATGGCTCGCAAATACCAAAGAAAAACCAAAGGACCTTCATGGTCAGAAGAAATTATGAAAAAAGCAGTTTTGGCTGTATGCAATGAAGGAGGTAAAGTCGGCACAGTTGCTAGGTTACATGGCATTCCTCGTCCTACATTAATAAAAAGAATCAAAGCATACAAAAAAACTAATGACTTGGAAATGGAGAAGTGCGGAAGGAAAACTGTTTTCACCAAAAAACAAGAAATTATTATGGCTAAAGTGTTCCAATTGTACGAAACTCACCTGCTGCCATAGTAATTATAAAATTTTATTAAGAAAGTATTTTTAAATTACACTGCTTGTTGATTGATAAAAAAAAAAGAAATAAAAAATTTCACGATTCATGTCCAAAATTATTAATTTCATTATTTTTTAAGTAAAACGCAATTTTAAAGATTGGTAAGGGTTATTTTACACTATCAATAAAAATAAAATAAAACCTGTGGCTTATTCTTCCATTTCGAAACGTTGCTATTAACCCTGGCAATTCGTTACTATTACCCCATTTTTCTAACCTTGAAAGTTGGTGCACTTTTTCAATTTTTTTTATTAATTGCGATGTATGTACACAAATAATAATTTTTATACGTATTGTTCAGTTGTTAACGTAGCGAAAAAAATTTATTTTTCATCGGTTATCGTAACATTTTTTATTTTATAGTTGTCTGAAGGTAAGGCTATCCACAAACCGTTACTATCACCCCACCCTACCCTATTGTTTTGTTAGAAACTTTCTGCAACTAACTGTATATATACTCATATACTAAAATCTTTTTGTCATACATTGATAAAATTACTATATCACATAACAGAAATCACATGTTAAAAAATAAGATAAATTTTTTTACTTGAAAAGCTTGCGTAAATTACTAATTTTTTCAGTATATTATACTTCAAAATATTTAAATAATAGTAATACTTAAAAATAATAGTAATGAAAAAAAAAAAAAAAATTGAAATCAATGATTGAAAACACATATAATACAGATAACATGCTAAGATATATATTATATTGTTGATTCAAAAATTATTTAAAAAATATATATATATACGTAAAAAATTTTCATGAAAATAATTTTATTTATTTTTGCGACGAAACAATAACAATGATAATATTGTATTGAAAAAAAAAATATCTTTTTTAGTAATTTATAAAAAATATATACTTCATATTTTTTGTTTAAAAATTTTATTTATATCATTTATAAAAACTTGAAAAACAAAAAATTTATTGTGTAGTGAGGGAGGCGCTACAATAGGTTTTCTGGACGATCTGGACGATCTGTACGTCTGGACTACACGGAGAAGGAGACACACTATGAAACACAATGTGTGCACGGTGTTTTCCAGTGTACGCATTTGACGCATGCTTTTTTCTCGGTTACTGAAGTTCTGCTGAATCTCTAACCTCGAAACTTTAAAATCGTATAAATATAAATACCAAGTTTGAAATCGTAATTGAAGTTTATAAATTTGTTAGGAAAGATAGCAAGAACATTTCAAAGTAAAAATCGTACACAATTTTTAGTGTAAAACTTTGAAAAACTGGTTACGTCGGTGTTCCGAGCGCCGTCGTCTGCTCTATCGAAATTGTCTCTCTAAAAATTTTGCACTGGAAAACACGGTGCATGCACTTGGAAATACGAAGTGTGACTTAGAATCACTCTGCACCACGCATCATGTAAAACGATGGTGCTGTACACCAAGTTTCATGATGTACCTCTTTCTCCGTGTAGCAGAAGATAGAGAGAAAAAAAATTATCCCTATAATAGTATTACTAGGTAATAAGTATATGTTGTAGGGAAGAAATTTATTAATATAACTTAGACATTGATTATTTTAGTGTAGAAAGACCTTTTAAGTAGATTTCTTTTTCTTTTGCTAGTCCAGAGTCCAGACGCCCAGACGTCCAGATCGTCCAGACCTATTGTAGCACCTCACTGATAAAAATTTTTTAATTTATAAAAAAAAAAATACAAATCCGTACGGATTTCGGTGTGAAAATCCGTACGGATATCGGTGCCAAATTTCCGTACCGATAATCCGTACGGATTTCTGCATGGATATCCGCATGGATGTCCGTGCGGATTTCAGCACGGATTTCCATGAGGATTTTTTCACCTGGGTAACCAAAAATCAATCTATTTAATTTATTTTCTTTTTTGTCAAAAATTTAACTTGTAATCGAGCTTTTTAATTTAAATTAATACTTGTTTATTAGTTTAATTATAACGTATGTATGATATCAAAGCTACATTTAAGCTATCAATCCTTTTAATATTTTGTCTTTATTAAAAATTATTTTATCTCATAAGCTTTTGAAAATAAAAATTTTCAAGATATTTCTATATACTCAAAATGTCAGTGCTATCTAATATGCTTACATAAACTCATGAATCTTTTATAAAAAGTTTCATTTTTAATTCATGTACGGAAAAAATTTTATTAATTTTCTACTGTTCTACACAAATTTTTTTTAAAGTTGGTGAGTTATGTTATTTTAATAAATTATTACATTCTGATTGAACAAATAATGGTTTTAAATATATCTCGTTTACATTATTTTTAATATGGTGCTATTGATAAATTTGTACTAAAACAATTTATTGATTGTATCAAAATAATAGATTATACGCGACTGATTCTGAAACTAATTAATTTATGAAGATAATAAAAAAATAAATTGTTTTTTAAATTTTGTATTTTTAAAGAACCCGCCCGCCCGACGATCCACTGCTATAACTGCTGGACGCTGGCTGGCCCACTCGCTAGTACAGGTTAGGTTAGCCAGTGAGTCTAATATACCACGTGTTGGTGGACCGGTAGTATTCTAAGAGTTCATTTAAAAAGTTATTGTTTAATAAGTAGTTCCTTGATTATTATTCAGTGCATTATTTTAATTTTATTCAAACAAATTTAATTTTACACTGTACTTTAATGTATTAATTAAAATTTGAAAACAGAAAGAAGACCTAAAAATCAGTAGGGTTATGATTTTTTCTGAATTAGATAAGTATATTTTAATCTACATTTACAAGTAGTTAATCTTTTATTAATATCAAAAAATTTCTTTAAGAGTTGATTCTTTGGTAAATATTTATGTTTTATTAGGTTAAAACTTAAATTTAATGCAGTGGGTGAAGTTAATGATTGCATTAAATTCAGCTCAAAACAAGATGTCCCTAACTAAATTCAAGATAGAAGATATGGATAAACTCTTTGAAAATGCAATGTTAATCAAGCAGAAATATCACAAAATTACCAAAAAATACCAGCAGATTGAGTAAACATAATGGTAGAGTTTTCTAATGCGCATCAAACAAACTAAAGTAATTGCAGAATTACTGCAGTGCTAGTGAACAGTGTTTTTTATATTAAAAATGAAAAAGAAAATTTATCAAATGATTATTTCTCTTTTTTCATTAATGTAAATAGTGATTGACCGAGTTACACCGGAAGCTAATTTTGTGCAAAAATTAGTTTCAGGAAATAAACAGCAAAATATTAGTCAAGGTTTAAGATATATGATAGCGCTGAAAAAATACGACTCTGCTGTATTTTATAAATTATATGAAAAGGTGTTTGTTTCTGTTATTTAAATAAAAAACTTTCATCAACAAACAAGCCAAATAATAATTTCATATTTACTATGGCCAATGTTGGTATTTTCACTTTGTAAGTAAAAAGTTCTTTGTTATGTTTACATAGAATGTATTGATAATTTAGTGATATTTGAACAAGATTGAATTACTTTGAAATAGAATTTTTTTAAAACTTTTGTATTTACACCAAACTATAAATATCATACTTAAAATTACTTATAAACATGAGTATCTTTTGATTAAGTGATTAAAATCAGTCAGCTTAATACAGTTGAGATCGAAAACATTTTTTTTTTTTTTTTAAATAAATCACAGTATTAAAATATTTTAAAAATACGATGATGAAAAACTTTTCAAAAATGTTTTTTTAACTAGTTACAATATTACTTTTTAGTTATCAAATACATAAAAAAATTATTTATCTTTTCTCAGTGTAGTACATTCTTTATTTTTTATCATGAAGATACAATTAAAAAGATTCACAATCACAGTCTTTACTATTGTGCAATGAAAAATAGTTTTTTTTCTACAACTAAAAAAAAAAATTTTAACTTCATAAGATTGTCATTTTTTTCATTTTTCATAAATTATTGAATAGAATATTTTAAGGTATTGAAAAAAAAATCAGGTTTTTAGTTTATGTAGTAAAACTATACAGCTATTAATTGAAATAAACTCATGTATACATGTTCAAAATAAATAAAATAAAAATAATCAACTTATTGTTTAAATTTATTTCAGGTTTGCTTTCAAATTTAAAAGCAATCAAATTAGAATTTAACTCTCTGTTTGAGGATAGAATTCTAACGAAAATTCGCTCTCAAGTTTAACCCCCAACTAAAAACTTTCAATTGAGAGTTACTCTTACTCTTAGTTGAGAGGGTGCGAGAGTTTACTCTCAGTTGAGTCTACTTTCGGACATCCCTCAACCTACTTGAGGGTAAACTGGGAGTTAATTTTGAGAGTGTAAAATTTACCCTCAATTTGAGAGTAACTCTCAAGTAGGTTGAGGGATGTCCGAAAGTAGACTCAATTGAGAGTGACTAGTTGGGAGTGATTTTGAGGGTTTTTTTGGGGATAATTTTGGGGGTTTTTTCCGTACGGGAATCCCAAAGACTTTGAATAATTTATGTTTGCTTGTGTTAAATTACCTCCTCGCTGTTTCACTTGCTGCTGCTGCTGCTGCTGCTGCTGCTGCTGCTGCTGCTTTTGATTTCTTTCCACCGTATGTCTTGTCGCGGAGAAAGCTCAGACACAACTGTCCACAGTTTGAAGAGTTCCACTTTCAATACCTCTGATTATATACAATTTTTACCCTCGAACCAAAGTATTCTAACAATTCTCGAGGAAGACGTAAATTTCCAAATGAATCATAATAATGAACAGTGATTATTATTAGTTAAGTTTTTGGATTGTGGTTGTTCGTTGTAATGAAATAATAAATGAGTATGCTAGTGTTCGGTCTTAACGAACAGTATATTTAATTTATTTATTTATTTACATATGCCGACGTTTCGTTGCCATTATCGGGATAACAAAAATGCAACACCCTCTCGACTAATTGGTATCAAAAACCTATTGCTTCTGGTAGATATATAAATTACTTCTTCCACCACCCAAATCACCAGAAAAAAGCATTCATCTATATGCTCGTTGACAAAGCAATCAAAATTTCTAGCCCTGAATTTCATGAATCAAATTTGACAAAAATAAAATCACTCTTAGTTCAGAATAATTATCCTTTAGCATATATCGAAAAGCATATTCACCATAGATTGAAATCTTTCAAAGCACCCACTCAATTTAATCAAAATTCAAATTCTGAAAATTTTTTAGTTTGACCTTACCACAAATACCTGTTACCCAAGATCCGTGAAGTTTTCAAAAACTTTGACTCAAAAGTCATTTTTAGAAATATTAATAAATTAAATCATTTTCACTCCTTAGGCAAGGATATTATTCCCAAGTTCGAAAATTCAGGTGTAGTCTATAATATAGGGTGTAAATATTGCAATGTTGTGTATATAGGTGAAATAGGGAGAAAGTTAGGGAAGAGAGTTTCTGAACACATTGGCTACGTTCATGGGAATTCTCCTTTTTCTGCTATTGCTTCACATTTATATTTTTTGTCGATGATGTTGTTACGACTAATAATCAACGACCCATTCGAGATTTTTATTGTATGGGACGTCATTCTAAAGTTGATTCTTTTTATTATTTAACTCAAACATACTCTTTAAATCGCAAACAGCTTATTTCAGACAATGCAAATTTCATAATTCTCTTCAAGAAAGATCATGTAAATTTGAAGCATGTGTATGATGAACACATAACTCGCTCAAACATGCCACTCAAAACTTTTCTCCATACGTGTTCTCTCTGCTGGAGAAATAAATGGGATTTTCTAGTTATCAATCAGTCACGTACCAATGCGAGAACGAGGTCGTTATTGACGTAGTTTTAGTGAATTTATTCAGTTGTAGAGTAGCAGTGTCAAGTCAACAACAACAACAACATGACATCAAACTTGAAAACTCTTGGTGAGGTGGCACAAGCCGCTGAAAGTATTAGAAAAAAAGTATGAAAATTGAAGCAGCTCAATCGAGCGCGAAATGAGGAGCATGAAAGTTATCAAAAACCCCTTACGGAACCTCTCGACAAAATTGCAAAAGCATCTTTTAACCCATATTCAACAGCCAACTTGGAATATCTGGTGGATATTCACAAGGAAGAGGCTCAAAAGCCCACAGTAAAAAGTTCAACTCCCGTTAAGCATCACCAGCACAATGATCATAAAAAAGGCAGAAAAAGTAGATGAGGATACAGACATTGATTTTTCAATAATTGCAGCTGTTGACAATGCCTGCAACAATAAATAAGGCAACTTTTATTCTGAAGTTGATGATGATAAAATTGTAGCTGAAATGGAAACATATTTTGCACCCAATGTTTCTCTCAACAGATGTTACTCTAATAGAAGCACCTGCAAAAAGACCTAAAAGTATTAAGAAGCAGCAGCAGCCTACATTTCACACACGACAGCAACTTTCTGTAACTGCAGCAGCAAAACGTCTAGAGTCAGCTAAAAGAAAATCTTTGGGAGGATCGGGTAAAGACATGCTTGTAACATCAAATCCAATAGATTATAAGTTTTGGGATGATGCCAATGAACTGGTGGATCACTTGAGACTCTTAATTTCATCGCAGGAAGCCGACCATACTGGTCATTTAAATGCAATAGTTTCAATTTTGGAGGAATGAAAGGAAGCAGGGATAATTTCTTAAAACTGGTAAACAGCCTATTTATAAAACGGATCAGTTTGGTTTAAACGGTTCAGTTCAATAGCTCAATGCGCATGGGAAAACAGCCATCAGCGTTTTAGTTTAAGCGGTTTAGAAAGTTCAACAGCTCACAGCAGCTGGAAAACAACCTATTTAATGTAGATCAGTTGAGTTCAACTGCCAGCAGTTTACGCTTCAGATCAGTTCAGCAGCATCCTTTGAGCATGAGTATATTAGTGTACAAGATACGCGAATAGATGAAAAGGTGTTTTATAAAACGTCTGTATAGTAGCTGTCAAGAACGTCTCGAGTCATTTTCACACGAAAATTGGAGCAAAGGAGGAGCATCCCCAAGTCCTGAGGAACTCGCAAAAGCAGGTTTCTACTACATGGGTAGAGGGGACCGAGTAAAATGTTTTTCCTGCAACACTCAAAGTATACTCTGGCTAGAGGATGACAATGCCTTGGTAGAACACAGAAAATAATCCACCAATGTGAATTTTAAAAAAGTCTTGATAAAGTAAATGCAAGCAAGCAAAATATTTGTAAAATTTGTTTTGATAAAAAAGTTGAATTAGCCTGCCTTCCCTGTGGACACATATTTTGTGAGGACTGTGTGCTAAAAACAGACCGCTGTGCAATGTGCCTGACAAAGTGTTGGGGAAAACTTCAATTGTATTTCTAGCAGCAGCAGCAGCAGCAGCAGTACAATATTCAAGAGAAAAAGACAGTTGGTCAATGAGCTGCATGCACCCTCGTCGTTATTTTTCCCGTAGACAGGTCGCAGTCAAGGGTATTTGAGACACCTTTCAAGCTGACCTTGTGGAAATGGGTCAATTTTCCCGACAAAATCGAGGCTACAAGTTTATTCTTTGTTGCATTGATATATTTAGCCAGTATGCTTGGGCACTGCTTCTGAAAAATAAAACAGGTAAGAGAGTGATGGAGGCATTTTTTTTTTAAATTTATGTAAATTATCCTCATATAATTATAAAAGTTACAATTTTTTTATTTATATAAATTACTCTTACGCCAATATAATTATAAAAGTTATATTTTTATTTATATAAATTACTCGTACACCCATATATTTATAAAAGTTCCATTTTTATTTATATTAATTAAATTTGTACCCTCACACCTTTTAACATTTTTTCAAATTCTCCTGGGGGCTACTTCATATCTTTATGCACCCAGGAAGCGTTTCAAAAGTATTTGGAATTAAATAACCCTTGTTATCATATCCATTTAAGGCCTGTTTTCGCTCTTCTATAGAATAAACTTGATGTTGTTTGGATCTTATAAATCTCTGTTTTACATCTGAACTATAATTTAAATCCTTTAAACATTTCAAATAATGTTCATCATTTATTTTACTTTTAACAATTCATTTTTTTACTCCTTTAGCCTTTTTTTAAAGAATTTTTTCCTATCGGTTTTATACAATAAAGTTTACTCCTTAAACCATAAAAGTAATCTCCAGGAATCAAACAAAGTTCATCTTTCATTAACCCTGGTTTTTTCTTATTACGACGCTCAATATTATAAACATTAGGTTGAGGGTAGTCATCAGTATCAAATTTATGCAAATCTCGCTTTATAATTTCATAAATATCTTTATTTTTAAATTCATATATTAAGCTGTCCGTATCTGAGTAACATAAGCGAGCGTTTTCTATTAAAAATTCTAGTAAAATGTAGTTGTAATGAAAATCGTTAGGACAAATCTTTGAGATGTCTTAAATAGTAAAGCCTACGTAAATTGATTTGTTTCATACAACTTTTTCTTGAAGACACTCTACAGCTCCTAAATTATAATCAAAAATAACTCTACACTAAAAAGGTATATTTGAAGCTAATGATTCTATGTGTTATCGATCATCCCATTCTGTACATAATTTTATGTTCCGCATTTTTCTAAAATTTCCAAACACAGCGTTATTAGCAAGTTTATAGAAGTTTTTTTCAAACGTAGTAGTAGCCATAGTTCTTAAATAAGTATTAAAATCAATAAAACTTTTTAACTATTTCGACTGATGAAATTTCAAAATTTTATGAACTTTTGTTAATTTTAATCCTGCTTTAAGACACTGTTTGAGTGTTTTATAATATATTACATAATGTTGTTTATCATACAAAGTTGTCATTAATTTTGTGCAATATATACTCAGGACAAAAGGGAAATCTTGATGAGTTTTGTGTAAACTTTCGTCGTATTTTAAATCAACTTCTAAAATATATCCATTTGATCCATTATCAGGAATATTTAAAATTTTTGATGTGTTCCAATCATTTACATTCTTTACCTACTCAAAACCACGTCTTGGTAAATAGTCGCTTATAGCATATAAATACAAACGATTTACATCGAAATAACTTAAATATTTATCTGGAATATTTTTATCATAATTTTTTTCACCCAAATATTTATAATTAGCTTTTGAATAACGATGGCAGCATTGATCAATACCCCCTCTCATTCCTTTTTCTATAAACATTACCTTATCTATGTCGTCTAAAAGTTCAAGCTGAATACCCGTTTTTAAAAGCATCACATCCCAAGAGTAACCGGGGAAAGAAACATAAATAACTCGATCAAGTTTATAATATTTCATACATTTATCTCGAAAATTTTATAAAGCCCTTGCCAACAACAAAATATCTATAGCTAAATATGATAAACTATACTCCTCTAAATTTTCACTTTTAAATAATTTCCATACTTTTTCCGCACATTCATAATCGAGATCTGATATTCTCGTACTATTTAATTTAGATTTAAATTTATTCTGAGAAGATAAATGTGTTTCTTTAAGTCTTTCATAACTGTCATTATATTCGTAAGGAAATATTCCTTTTTCTCTAATTAATTGAAATACTTCTTCATAAAAATCCCGAAAACTATTTTTCAAAATATCAAAATCATTATCATTTAAATTTTTTGCTAATTCATCTAGCGATGATGATAAAAAGCGATAAGAATCTAAAAACAATAAAGTGACAGGAGACAAGTCTACTTTTTTGAAAAAAGCTACATAATTTTCTATTCCAAAAGGGACAATCGATGTTTCACCCTTTAATTTATGAATTATGTCATAATCATCTAATCACTTATGATTAGATGAGAGTCATACCCGCTCAAATTGAGGAATATTATTGGTACTTTCGTAGATAGTTGGTGGAGGGCGTTGTAAATTTGGTGACTAATTCTACGATAATCTCCAGTGGTGTGACAATGGTCACGAACTGCTACTTCATTTAGAAATATGGCCTTTTTGCATATGTGACAAAGCTGTGACCTTTAAAATGCTGCTTCTTGCTCCTCACTCAACGATCTTATGCTCACCTAAAAGACCACCTCCAAGTTTCTTGTTTGATTTGAAAAATTCTCTACCTTGCCTGACCAAATTATAGTTGGGAATAAATAAGCCATCCAGCCAAGTTTCATTCAAAAATATAAAATCATAATCAATAGATGAGGCAGCAACATTACTGATGAAATCAACTAATTTATTCTTCAAACTTCTCATATTCTGATAATAAAAGTTCCAAGCGGAGGTTGTCATTTGATTTGATTTTGATTTTGATAATTTTATTGAATTTACATTATGTTGTACAAAATATCAAGATGATCAACAAGTAAACCATCAAAGGTTAACAATAGTAAAATAATAAATAATAAAATAATAAAATGAAATAAAATAAACATAATAATAATAAAATAATGAAAATAATAAAAATAAAAATAAAGGTAAACATCAAGATATAACAATATTTGGTAATCTACTTTAACAAAATTTAATTTAATTCAAACTAAAAAAGTGCCTGCAAAATGTCTTTACAAATCAGCCATCAGTAGCACAACAAATCCTCACACAGTTTAAGCACAGGTTGATCAGCGGCACAGAGTACTCAACCTTCTCCCTCGGTAGTAAAGATGCGTGATTTAATGAGGTGTTTAAAGGTTGCAAATGATGATGCCTGGCGAATATGAAGGGGTAAACTATTCCAGATGTAGGCAGATGATACATGAAAGGAGCGCTTCAAGCACTCTGTGCGGCAGGAGGGAATAATCAGCGCATCCCAAGCGTGCTGATTCACCACCCTCTTCGGACGCGAGCTGTACTTTTCAATAAAAAAATTCGCCAAATAAGACGGAATTCCCGAATTCAGTATTCTATAGAGCAAACAGGCCGCAAAGTAGTCTCTACGACCCGACACTTGGAGCCAGCCAAGCTTACGTCTGAAAGGAGTGATGTGATCGCTCTTCCTAACCCCAAATACGTATCTGATCCCACGATTGAGCACACGCTGCAGCATCAGGTCCTGTTCATCTGAGATATTCCGATAAACAAGACAGCAATAGTCAACGATAGGAAAAAGGAGAGTTTGTATGAGGTGCTTCCGCAGTTCAAAGGTGGTGCTGCGTCTGAAGTGGTTAAGACGGTACATGAGAGAATTAGCTCTGCGACAGACATACCGAACATGATCTTTCCAGGTCAGCAAGGAATCCAGCACCACCCCCAGACTACGTGTAGACGAGAAAAACGGGACAGTGCACTCCCCAAATTGTAGGGTGCGAATACCCAATCTGTCAAAGTCATTGACATAGGACGCGGTACCCAAAATCATGGCCTTAGTCTTGCCAGCATTCAAAATAAGCCCATTCGCGGTAGCCCAGTCCGCAACATGCACAGCACCTCGGCTCAGTCTGTCTAGAATGGTACGTATATCCTCGACTTGGCCTCGCACGTAAATCTGAAGGTCGTCCGCATAAATTATATGACAAACACCAGGACCAAGACCCAGGGCAATGTCAGCGACAAACAGAGCAAAAAGCAGGGGTCCCAACATAGAGCCCTGGGGCACACCCTTATTGAGGGGACGAAAAGAGGTGAAACACCGGTCCTCAGCCTTCACCGCTTGCGAGCGGCCTGATAAATAGGAAGCAATCCATTGCAAAACCATGCGCGAAAATCCAAGTGACTGTAGTTTCTCGAGAAGCAATACGTGAGAGACCATGTCGAAGGCTTTAATGAAATCAAACAGCAACAGTGCAGTCACCTGTCTCCTGTCCATGCCCTCTCGGATGTCGTCTGTAAGTTTCAGTAGTGCAGTCTGAGTACTGTGCCCTGCTCTAAAACCTGCTTGATGTCCATCCATTAGTCCCTGCGATTCAACAAAAGAAGAAATCTGGTCATGGACCAGCCTCTCAAGTACTTTCGACAAAAAACAAAGCAGGGAGATCGGACGGAAATCATTCAAGCAAGATGGAGAAGGAACTTTGTTGAGAGCTATAACAATAGACTCTATCCACCGCTCAGGGAATGTTGATGTGGATAAGGAAGTATTGAAAGTATTGTGGATAATAGGGCCAATGGATGGGAATGCTGTTTGAATGAAGCTCTGCGGAAGAGAGTCAACGCCCACCGCTTGAGATGCCGACTGGCTAACAGCAGTAGCGACTGCTTCTATTGTCACGGCAGAGAAATCAAAGACACCATCATCTCTCTCATTTTCCAAGTTGTTTAGAAAATGAGAGAGATCCGGTGCTGAGGCATCAAACGAAACAGAGGCAAAGTGAGCGTTGAGGTCTTCCACAGAGAAACCACCCAAGTTGGAATCAGGACTAGGAGAGATGCCAAGGTATCTAAGTTCCTTCCAGAGCTGTTGAGGGTCAGAGATGTCCTTGAGTCTGTGGTAGTAAAAGTTGAGTCTTGCAGACTCAATCTGCTCATGAGCAAAATCACGTGCCTGCCTATATAAGAGTTTTTCAATATCAAGTCTTGAGCGTCTGTAGCGTCTGTAGAGTCTATCTCTCTCGGATATCAGTGAGCGATGATAGGTGGTGAACCACGGATGGCGATTCTTCCTATGTTTGAGTGTTTTTAGTGGAGCAAATACGTCAAGAGCAGCATACAGATAAGCATACAAACAATCCAACCTCGCACTAAGAGAGCTCGTCCCATCCGTGACAACCGACCAGTCACATTTAAGCAAATAATCGTTCAAAGCCTCAGCATTCACGGATTTAAATTCGCGGTAGGTGAAATCATTAGTCTTCAGTTGTGGCGTTTGAATGTCAAGAGAAGCAGTCAGTAAGTCATGCCCCGCAATAAATGGAGTATCGGTCTTCCAGTATTCAGTCACAGTATCAAGAGCATCGACAAGACACAGGTCAAGCCAGGTATCCGCCACAGCAGCAAACAGCAGCAAATGCAGGGTCACTCCCCCTGGTGAAAACCTCAGCAAACAAATATTCAGGATAACCCGGCTTACCGCCCCATTCCGTAGTTGACGAGCAGAGGTGCTTTACCGAAAGCGTCTCATGCACAAAGAGTGCAACCCCACCCCCCTGAGTATTGCGGTCCCGCCTAAGGATGACATAACCATCGAGTGCAACAAGCGTGTCCTCAATCGAAGGGCTCAGCCAGGTCTCAGCAACAGCTATCAGATGTATCAAGGGCTGCGTCAATAGAAAAAGCCTGACCTGCTCAATATGGCCGCACAGAAAGTTCGCATTAAAATAACAGACACGAAGTCTGCCCCCCTGCTTCCGCACAGAATACTGAGAGGTGTGAGGTGATTTTGAAGGTGAACAGGGGAGTGTGTAACTTGAAGAGGGATAAAAGGGTGAGGGATGAATAAAATTGTAATGATATGATGAGAATGTGATATTACCGCGAGAGAAAAGATGTATCAGTATACCTGTTATGCTAAAAACCGCATGAGATCCTCTTCAGAAGTGATGAGTGTAGAGACATCTCCCTTTTTTCTCCTGACAAAGACTTGACCATTGCGTACAAAAGTAACGAAGCCAGAGTTCGGAGCATGTGATTTTTGGTATACAGAACGGCAAAGATCAAAGATGTCCTTAGGTAAAAACTCATTGATGTTGATGAGAGCAGGTACGAGGGACGTAGCTGCGATGCCTGCAGGAAGGTTGGGTGTAAGCGCAGAAGTATGCAGCTTACGCAGTTTAATTTTACTTCTGACGACCTCCAAAAGTAGTGCACGGGAGCTCAGAGTAACTATAATCGAGGTCGTGACTAGCGTGGAGATCTTGCAGGTCCAGCAGAGGAAGAGGTAGAAGGCGGCTGCAGGGGGCAACTGCCCGGCTCATTTGTAACTGCCTTGTCAAGGGCTGAATTTACAGCAGCTTTGCTGATAAGCAAGCGAGTCGAGATGATGTCGCGTGCTTCAATATCTGCATGGACAGATTTTAGTGCAGCGAGAACCAAGCGTTTCAGGGATGCACCATCTGGAACAGACAAACCACCAATTACCATCTCGGTGGATGTCGACGGTCTGCAGTAAGAGACCTGTGCGAGGCGCGTAGACAGCTCTGCATTTTTCCGCTCGAGCCCAAGTCATTGAGTTTTTTCGAGCAGGTGTATTGACAGAGTGGCCAGAAGAGACATCAACACCAAGAGAAGAGAAGCAGATGAGTTTAGTTGAGTGTTTTTAATATTCTTCTTGACAATCATTGGATGACCATTGAAGAAGCGTACTTCAATATCTTCTTCACCAGTTTTGACTCTTTCATTGTATTCAGTGTAAATTGCTCTTCTATGCATTCTTTGCTTGTAAGTGAGATCATGCTTGATTTTAACAGATCCAAGAGTGAGTGTTTTTTGATTTTTCACAGGCAAATTCACTTGGTCCGAGGACTTAAAGCAAATTTTTAGAAGACGAGGAGCTGTAAGAGATGGTTTGCCAACTCTAAAAGATTTGAAGTCACCAAGAGGAATAGTGACTTTTGGCAACAGAGTGTGTAGACCAGCCTGTTCTGCTTGATTATTAAGAACTTCAGGTACATTGGAGAAAATAGCATCGGTCTTACGCTTCCTTCTCTCAGTTATTTCATTAATGGATTCTTACACACCTGATAAGGCAAGAGAGTTGAATTTATTTTCAAGAAACTGTATTTGTTCATCTGCTGAGTTCACTCTGATGTCAAGGTCATCAAGCTGAGATTTTAAATCTTGTATTTCAAAAGAGAGTTTAGCAGTGTTATCGTCAGCTTGTTTCTTGATTTTAGACCACAATTCTTCAAAAGATGTAGGAGGCTTATCAGGTGTATTTAAAGTTGGAGTGCCAGTCATCGTGGGTGTTTGTTTACTTTGAGTCAATACAACTGATTTTGAACAATGAATACTTGAGAGAAGAGTAGATGTGGGAGGTTTGGATGAGCGAGAACTTGTAGAAGAAAAGGAGTCACTTGAGCCAACAGAAGATTTTCTTGATATATTGTTTTTCAAACAGCACTTATTTTTTGATCCAGTAGAAGAAAGTCTAGCTCGGTTGCCACAACTTTTATGATAATAAGCTTTGTAAACTAAACACTGTACAGCATCAATAATATTCAAGGGTCCTTTCTTGGGGCACGAGAAACAATATTCAGACATAATCAGCAGAAATTAATAGTAGCATCATGTGAAGTGCACAACTGTATGCCAAATAAATACTGAGCACGAGGTGAGAAATGAGGTTAGCTGAAGAGATATAAGCTACACGCATCAAATAATGAATAACATGAAAAAAAATTATTAGAAAAATTTGTAAAAAAAATTAAACTATAATAAAAGATAAAAAAGTAATTTATTCATGAAATAACTATCGATAAATAAATAATTAGATCGGAGCCAAAAAAACTGTTAACTATCGAGGTTGCGCCACCTATCGGGATTGACACTTAATAAATTTTATGAAAAATTTAAATTACCTCTTCATATTTTAAGGTAATTTCTTCGAACTGTTTAACCAACCTTTCTGCTGCATTAGGTCTACTATAAGAATCATAGTGTGATGAGTTGTTAGAGTTGGATCGTCAGTAATATGCTGCGCTGTACAGTAGTGATCAAAATTGGCACCCCTAAAATTCGTCTTTTCCGAGTTTAAATTTTGAATTTGCGCTTGACCGCTCACGTATAAATATTAGAATAGACATCAGCAAAAATTTTTTTGTTCAAATTAACTTCATAACTTAAAATAAAAAGCTTATTTTATGTTAATTCGACTTACCAACCAATTTATGTCCTCCTTTAAGCTTAAAATGACTTTTTTGAAAAACAGCTAAATTAAGTCTTTTTATGATCTTCAAGGCGTCCTTTTAAATTTTTATAAACACCCAATTGAATAAATTTTTTTTTTCGCGTTTTTGAAACGTTCCAGTTTTTTGAAAAAAATTTTCAAGCTAATTAATAAAAAAATGTTCAAGCCACAGAGAGAAAAATTCTTCAAAAATTTAAAAAACATCGATTTTTTGTACTAAAAAGAAATTTTAAAGTTAAATTTGATGCTTTTTTCGAATTTGAGTGATAAAAATTATGTAAAGCTTATATTTAATATATTTTTAACTCATTAAATTTATTGAATATGAAAATCGATTAGAAAATTATGAAAAATTATGATATTTTACAAATTTTTTAACTCAGTTGAACTTCACAAAAATAAGTACATTTTTTATTCCATTGTTCAAAGCTATAATATAAATTTATTCGAACGGATAATACAATATATTTTTATAATAAAATTTATTCAATTCGATATAATTTTTGGATATTTAATACTTAGTTGCTCCCCCTTTAGCCTCATAGCATGCGCGTACTCTTCTAACCATAGATTCCGCAAGTTTTTTACAATAATCAAGACTCAATGATTGCCAGATTTGAAACGAGACATCGCAGCAGCCTGGCATTTTTAAATTGCTTTAAAATGACAGAAGAATTTAAGCAATTTAAAAATAAATTTTTTGAAGAATTCACAAAATTATTATCATCAAAAAGCTCAAACAGTTTTTTTATTAGTGACGCAGACTATTCAGTATTATTGATGAGTGTTAAAGAAGCAAAGTCAGCCACTACTTTAACTGACTTGCAACGCCGATGGTTGCAACGTTTTGATATTTTCACGATAGGTGGATTAGAAAAGTTGATTGCTCCTTTGAAAGAAGGCAAGTTATTTAAATGTAATTGACTGTATATTCGTTCAACTGCATGACAATTTGAAGTTAATATTAAATTAAATTTACAGGTGAAACTCAAATAAAATACGGAGGAAAAAATCGAATGATCCAGGAGCTCAAAAAAATAAAAATAAAAATAAAAATGCCACTAAAGAAGAAATTTTGTTATTTCTGAAATCTTGTATTTCCTGTCAAAAAAAAAACCAAAAAAATGCAGGAAAAGGTCTTGAGTTGATATCAATTATTTCAGTAGATCTAATTGACATGCAGTTGAAGCAGATGGACCGTATAAGTGGATTCTTAATTATCAAGACTATCTTACTAAATCTGTACAGCTTCGAGCTTTAAAAATGAAAACTGGAGGAAGTAAGCTTCGTTTTGCTTGATTTATTTTTACCATCGACAATTTGTGAATAAACTAATTGATCAATTAAAAACTACTCTCTTTACTTTTCATGCCTATTCTAACCTACCAAAATTAAAATATAGCATAGTTGATCAATAAATTTATGTTTTTTAAGCATTTTGAGGCACTCGTAATATAAAAAAGTATACATAATACGTGCGTAAATTGTATTGTTCATACACTTGTGCTATTGGCGTTGGCAGAGCCAACGCCAGCGCGCGTGCATGAATGCCGCATTTTACGCACTTATTATTTAATATACTATTATAGAACGCCTTGAAGATCATAAAAAGACTTAATTTAGCTGTTTTTCAAAAAAGTCATTTTAAGCTTAAAGGAGGATATAAATTGGTTGGTAAGTCGAATCAATAAAAAATAAACTTTTTTATTTCAAGTTCTGAAGTTAATTTGAACAAAAAAATTTTCAGTTTCAGTATTTATTGTATAAATGTTTATTGAAACATTATTTAACTTTTCAAATTTGGAAACTTGACCATGAGTCATGGGAAATTGGATACCTTTTGAATTTAAGACATTATTATAGTGTGGATACTTAGTTTGCAATTCTGGATCGTATTTTTTGAGAAATAAAAAAGCAACAACAGACCACGCAAAACAAGCATCATCTTTATTAATAATATTTAATAGCGCTCGTTTCCTTTTTAAAAATGGGTAAATTTCTACGTATCTAGAGCCACTAATTGGATTTATTTTTGTAATTTCTATTATTAATTCACGATTTCTCGAAAGAGCAAATCCAGAATCACGTAATTGAAAGTTTCTAGTTCATCTAATAAACGTTACTTCATTAAAATATTCAGTCACTTCATTAAAATATTCTTCTAAGTTTTTATTTTTTAATAAATGAATTGCTTTAGTTTGATCATAAAAAGCGTCTTTTTTTTCTCTTCTCATGAAATCAATAACTAAAACCAAATTTACTTTGGTATGTTCAAGCTTTTTTAATACATCCTGTAAAGTTTTAACGACTGTAAATTTAATTAAAGTTAAAAAATTTAGTAGATCTAAATATCCAGAATTTTTAATAACACCATCTAATAATTTACCATCAAATGCTGAGTTTTTCCTCCCCACCCCACCACCATAAAGTAAATCTTCTTGCACATCATCGTCTCTATTGAGGTCACACAATAAGCCTTCTAATTTCTCTATACGATTTTTTTCACAACCACTCCTATTATTTAATTTCAAACGTTTAACAAAATTATCACATTCTCGTCCCCAAATTTCACTTTTGATAAATTTTTCTTCTTCACCATAAATGTCATGCCTTTTTCAATGTTTAATCTCGAGAAAACTTTATCTTAATTTTCGCTCTTCTTTTTCTACCTTAGACATTCTGAAATAAAGAAATGATAATATTGCAAACATTATTTATAAATTTTTTTTTTGGGAAATTTATTTTACCTCTATATAATAAGGTTGTAATATTGATGCTTGAAAGCGAGCCATTCTAAGACTAAGGTCAGATATCTAAAAAAAAATGATTTTAATTATACATACAATCTAAATCTTTCTCATAAATATTAATTAAAAATTTATCGTTTTCAAGCTTTTTTTTAAACAAGTAACAATAAACATTAAAAATAGATATGTGTAATTTTTATATAATAACTCTACATTTGACATCTATTTTTCCAAACTTAAGGAGACATTATTTTTTCGAAATAGCCAATTTTTGTGTTATGTCCATTCTACGAAACATTCTATACAAATAACCGTCCTGAAAGTTATCATAACATTTATTATTTATTGTGAAATTATAAAAATAAAGCTTACCCCTTTAAATTTAGACCATTCTTTGAATAAATAAATATAAAAGAATATACGAGCAGATACCTCATTATTTTCAAAATCATTTTTATAATTTTTTTGTAAGATTCGTTTTAAAACTGTCTGCAATAAATACTCCCAAAAAACCCCAAAAAGGTAAAAAATCTTGGGGAGAGTTTTTGCACCTGAACACAAATAATAAATTTTTCCAACAAAAATTCGTGTATCAAACTAGGAGTTTTGTGATTTTAAATAGGACGATATCATCATCTAGTTCTAGTGAACTCTACCAAACATTAAAATAGTCAAAAATGTATTGCAAATAATAGTTTGGTAGAGTTCACTAAAACTAGATGATGATATCGTACTTTTTAAAATCACAAAACTCCTAGTTTGATATCACGAATTTTTTTTAGAAAAATTTATTATTTGTGTTCATGAACACAATAATAAGAACACAAACACACCTGCAGGTGCTAAAACTCTCCCCAAGATTGTTTGCCTTTTTGAGGTTTTTTTGGGGGATATCACTATTTTTTGTTCCGTATAATATTTTATTTGAGTCGTACTTATGGCCTCATTTATTTAATTTATCGAAGTAAAAGTAAAAGCAACATGTAAAATTTTTTCAACTCTCCCCAAGTTTGTTTACTTTGCGACGGAGTGAATCCCTCGTAAATTAATTCTCCTACCTGGCAGTGTCGAGTCACCTGGGAAACAATAAATGAATTAATTTGTTTTGTTTACTTTTTCCAGGTGATAACTATGCCGCGTTCACTCACAGCTGAGGCCGATCACGTGGCGACGGCCACCGTTGGCTGAATGCTGCTGCAGCAGCGCGGGAAACGGCGCGCGCACGGCACACATATACACATGATCACCATCCGGGAAGGCTCTCCTGGCCCAGGGGCGCGCACGTGCACACACGCAACACACGGGTCCCGATTCTCCATCTAGGAGTCTCAGGAGGACGGAGGAGGTGCGCGGTGCGTGTCGGCAGACAACGCGACTGCGTCGGCAAGCGCGTGCGTGCACACTTACGACAGTAGACGCGGGCGTGAGTGTGGTTTTATTTTTTTGTTGTTGTGTGTTGCGCGGACTACGTGTGCGTGTAGGGAAGAGAGAGAGAGAGAGAGAGAAAGAGTGTGTGCGCTAGGAATGGAAATAGACTGTGAGTGCCTCGTGTGCGTTTGTTTTGTATTATATTTTTTTTGTATTTTCGCGTGTGGTAAAGGTGGCGTGGCGATCGCCACTGGAAATATTGTAGACGTGAGCGTGATTGGATTGTGTGGCGTGAATGAGAGTGATTGGTGGACCTTTTACTGTTCCGCCAGTGTGGATGAAACTTGCTTATATAGAATTGTGTTGATTGGTTGTGAGTGTTGAGGAAGAATGGTGAGGATGGTAGTTGAGTTAGCAAGACGTGGGGAGCGTCACTCTATTCTTGGTAGCCGTAGAGCACGGTTGTGTTTTTTTTTTTTTTTTGAGAGTGTAACATTTTCTTTTTCTAAGTTTCTTTCCAGTAGATTTTTTTCCTAAGTTCTTTCCAGTTTCTTTGAGATTTGTAGACATTTTTTTGTTTCTTTATTACAGCTAGGTGGTCGAAAAATATAGAGAAACTTGGGTTATTTTTTTGTACAAATACTGAGAGTTGGAAAACCAAATTCAAGAAACAAAAGTATTCAAAAGGTGGCCATTTTGGTATTAGACTAATTTTGATAAACCGTAAGATTTTATTTTATTCAAATGAAATTTTTATAAAGCATGATTCTTTATTTCTTTGGTTGTGGTGCGTGAAAATGAAAATTTGTTTGCTAACAATTAAAATTGTTGTTGTCTAAATTCGATCAGGATTTTCTTGGCGCGGCGTCTTTACCCGCCATTTTTAAGAATTATTTGATAGTTTTTTTTTTCCTTTGTTCTTAAAATAAAATTTTTTTTTGTAAATGTAGACTTAATTTATTTTTGGTTTTCTAGTAGACAAGAATAAAATCTAATTAAACTAAGTTTTTGCAATAACTTTATTTCTTCTCTCTAGCTCACCAACCAGTCCCGGAGGTTTTCTTTCCGTGGAAACCCTAAGCCCCAGAATTAAGGAGTTTTTCCCAGATTTTTTTTTGATGGATTTTATTGTAATGGGAGGGCCCAGGAAACTCCATTAATTATTTAAAGGAGGCCTTTTCTCCAGAAATACCCCATTACAACTTAATATGAGGTTTTTTTAGGGATATCACATTTTTTTGGTTGGTAAAAATTTTTAATTGTAGCCAAACGTATTAATTAGTCATTGATTAAAGAAAAGAGAAGAGTTAGATAACAAAAAAATAAAATAAAAAATAAAAATTTTCATCTCACAACCTCCGCTTTTAATTAAATCTTTTTTTTTTAATTATTAACAATATTAAAAATGGTCATTATTTGAAAATTTTTTTGAAAAAAATTGTCTAAATGATTTAAATCTAAACTTTCGCTCGTTTAGTCTTTGTAATGAAATGGACAAAACTAGTTTTTTGAAGGTTAATAATGAATTTCATTAGGAAATCAATAAATTGCTATAGTTGTTAAACCTTTCACCTAAAATAAAAATTTAATCGTAGTTCATAATTTAAACATAAAAAACCCCTTTTTCTAATTTTCGTTCATCGACAAAAAATTTAAAGAGCGCCACCTATTGACAGGTCAGTAAGGTGCCAAATGACATATATATGAAGAAATGCGGAAAGTCCAAAAAACCGGCTGTTTTCGAAAACGCGAAATTGCAATAGCTTAAAATAATAAGTCTTCGACCCAATAGTGAATCAGGTTATTCAAGTTGAGTAAAAAGCAGTTATTTCCCAAAATTTTGGACTCATAAGTATTGAAAAAAAAAAAAAAAATGTCTACAAGTGGTCATTTTGGAATTAATCAAACGTTAGGGAAAATTCGTAGAAGATTTTATTGGGCTACTTGTAGGAAAGATGTTGAAAACTGGTGTAAATCCTGTGATGTTTGTGTGTCAAAAAAAAGGTCCACCTGATAGTGTTCACGGAAAGATGATGATTTATAATACAGGTCTACCTTTTGAGAAATTACAGACAGACATTTTAGGTCCATTTCCAGTTTCGTCTTCAGGTAATAAATCTTTATTGACAGTTGTGGATAATTTTACAAAGTGGGTTGAAGCATTTCCTCTTTTGAATATGTTGGCGCAAACGATTGCTATGGTTCTAGTGAACGAAGTAGTTAGCAGATTTGGTGTTCCTTTAGAGATAAATACAGATCAGGGTAAGAATTTTGATTCTAGGTTGATGAAAGAATTATCAATTTTGTTAGGCATACATAAAACACGAACAACATCACTACACCCACAATCAAACGGTCAAGTTGAGAGGCAACACCAGACAATATTAAATTATTCGACAAAATTTGTATCAGATAATCAAAAAGACTGGGATCGTTGGATTACATTATTTCTATTAGCTTACAGGTCGTCTAAACATGCTGTGACTGGGCTTACACCGGCTGAGATGTTGACTGGTTTTGACTTACGTCTTCCCCTTGATCTGGTGCGAGGTTGTCCACCTGAGCGAGAAATACAGAGTTGCGGTAACTACGTTCGAAAATTGAGAGAGAAACTCGACGAAATTCATGACATGGCAAGAAGAACGATGAAGATACAGTCAAATAAAACGAAAACCATCTATGATCGGAAAGCCAGAGACAAAACTTTTCAAGAAAATCAAAAAGTTTGGCTTTATAACCCAAAGAGAACAGTAGGAAAGACACTCGAATTGCAAACAGACTGTGAAGGACCTTACACAGTTGTCAAGAAAATCAATGACATTGTATATTGTATACGGAAAAGTTTAAAACACAAAAAGAAGATTGTTAACATCAGTAGATTGGCTAGTTATACAGAAAGGAAGATACCTGAAGTTGACTGCTCATCCCAAGGTTTTTAGAGCCATAGTTTTTCCTTGGGATTTGGACGTGTATAATTGTCAGAGAAGGAATAGAGTATGGATCCATGGTAAGAAATACTCAACTCTATTCACAGAAAGAAGAAAGAAGATCTTCTAAAAGTGTTATTGAAAGATTTTTTATTATAGTGTTGTAAACTGCGTTAAATTATTATTATTGTAAATATTTAAGGAATGTTTTGAATGAATTCGTTTGGAATTCACGCCGCTACGTTGTAAAACGGAGTCCGAGCTTTTCCTGTCAAAAAGGCAAAAGACTCGGCTCCGAGCAAGTCTTTAATTTAAGGTGAAAGAGTCTCGAACTCTTGTAATTCATACGCGGAATAAACAAAACAGTGCAGTAAAAACCCGAGTTTTTATTTCAAGATCCTTTAGCGCCTCTCCTCCCTCGCACCTACGTCCCACGGTCCTTCGAAAATATAACTAATCAATCAATATCAAACATTTGGTCCGGATCGAGCCGGATGAACCAGGAAGAAAAAAAAGTGTAGTGCGAGTGCGAGTGAGTGAATCAGCGGCCGTAGAGGTGAAAAGTTCGGAGCACGAAAAATCGCCATTTCTAAGCATAAATGACAGGGACGCCGCCAACGTCAAGATTGAAGAGTTGAGCGGCCATTTTGAGAAGAGCTAGCAACGAGGCAGCAGCGCCGGGAAGAAGCAGTGACGTCATCTGACCCCCCATGGTTGGGTCTTCGGCCGCGCCAGGCACAACAGTCAGCGCGCGCAGGCAGCGTGATACGTCACCCCCCACACATGATTCACGACCACAACAAAGCAAGGCTCATCTGCAGCACGGGTTGGCGTCGGTGGATCACAACTATTTTCTATGGTGTGTTTGTTCCTTTGCAAACTATAGTTACCTTTTCTTTTCCAAAATTAATAAGATTGTTTATATTTTCTGCTGTTATTTAGCCTCTGGTGTACAGGTTTAATAGTTACATTTACATTAATTGCAAAGTTTTTAGTTCATTAACTTAATTTTTTTTTTTTTGCAACATTCATTTGGAGAAATCTTTTTTTGAAACTAATTATTGAAAACTTTGGATGGAATTAAAATTAAGTTGGATTATTTAGAGTGCAACACTCTAGTTTGTGATCAAATTAAATTCAAACTTGTTAGTTTTTAACATAAACTTATCAAGTTTTTAATAAACAATGATATGAATGTTGGCATGTTAGCTAAAATTTTTTGTTAAAATAAAGACTGATTCACACTGAATTTACAGGTTACTCCCTGTTTATGAAATCTACACACCTTGAAGCTGTATCCAGACACCTAAACATCTCAAGCGAAGGATCAACAAGGGCTTTCTTCACCATTGGGTAGTCCTACTTGTTCGCTGCTTTGGGTTACTGATCCATCCAGCTGCAATAGTCTTCGAGCCATCAGACAAGCTTCTGATTCACTTGGGTCGTCTATCGAGCACCTTATCTGACTTCAACTGATTGTTCGAAGGAATCATCAGGCTACACTGGGCTCCTACAAGTTGATTTTCAGTATCGTATAGCCTTTTTTTATTTGAATTTCTGCTTTCAGCTATTCTGCTGAATTTTGTTTGAAAATTTTAATCTTATTTTTTTTCAAAAATCTCTGAAATTGTGCTTTTCTTGCAGGGTTAATGAAGATTGGCTCAAGCAAAGTCAAGCCCCCAATTGTTTAACTAACACATTGAGTTTAGGAAATCATTTTAAATTAGTTCTCAGATTTGTTATAAGACAAATCTATTGTATTTTTCTAAAACTTTACTGTGCCTTGCACATTTTTTAGATTACTAACCATACAACACATACACAACACTTGTTACCCCCTTCGCTGATGTCTAGTGTCATCTTTATTATTTTTTCATTTTGTAGTGATAATTAGCTATTGTAGGGTTTTCTATGGAAGTTGGTCCACCAACGTGGAATAGATTTTCGTGTAGGGCTTTTAACACCCTTTCAACACAACACACTCAATAAAGATGGATAGAAGTGAAATTAAAATGCTTGCTCGTCAATCACTCGAATTGTCGAAAGTTTTTTAATTTTTTCATGTGCTTTGCCACGCATTATCATATTCAACGCTCGCTTGAATATAACCCTAAACTAAAGTTGTATCTCGTTTGTCAGCTACTGATAAACCAAAGAATTTGATCTTTTCTTTTACTTTGGAGGGGATTGCGCAGAAATGGAAGTCGCAGTCAAAGCTCAACTCGCTATTCTTAAGCGAATAAGCGAGCACTACAAGAAATTCGAGAGCATGGAACATGTGGATAAGACAGTGTTCCTGGCTCAAACCAGACTCGAAACAGTAGAAGAGTGGAGGGAATTCACGGAGCTTGATGAGGAAATGCGCTCTTTAGGGGATTTTGATTCCACCAACGAGTATTTCACTAAAGATATTTATTATGAAACTCAAGCGGTTTATGATCTAGTCAAGTCCAAATACTCATTATTTATTCATGTCAATAAAGTTGCAGACCCTCCTTCGCCATCTCAAACTTCAAAGGTGATAGCACCAGTTCAAGCAAATAACTCTTTTGACCTCGGTTCCCTAGTCAAGAGTTTACCGCGAATTACGTTGCCCGTATTCTCCGAGGATCCTGCGGACTGGCCTAATTTTCGAGACATGTACCTGTCCTTGATTCATAATCAAGAGAGAGCTATCAACGTAGTCAAGTTGACGTACTTAAGGTCTTACTTGCAAGGTGAGGCACTTGACGTTATAAAATCAATTGCCATCACGGATGATAATTATCAAATAGCCTGGGACACTCTCAAAGCCTTTTTCGAGAATGAACGCAGATTAGTACAAGGTTATGTTGCTGACCTTTTTGAAGTTAAGCCCATGACAAAAGAGTCGTCTACAGAAATTAGACGACTACTTAACGACGTTTTCACACATCTTGACGCCCTTGCAGCGTTGAATAGATCAACAAGACATTGGTCAGACAGATAGTAGTCCATATTCTAGTCTCGAGAATGGACAAGCAAACTTGAAGGGAGTGGGAGGTAAACTTGGGAATATCGTCCCAATACCCCACTCAAGAACGTGCTAAATAATTCTTGCAATCGCAAGCCTTAGTTCTGGAAGCTATTGAAAGAACTTCCAAAAACAAAGTTCCTCAAAGTCTTGATTCAAATACGAAAAAATCTGGTGGTAAACTTAATGTCAGCTCCACAACAGTTCACACCACGGGTCCAAACTCTAAGAACACTCAGGTTAGAAAGGTTCCCAAATGTGCATTGTGTTCACAACCTCATTATTTGAATAAATGTGAACTTTTCTTAAGTAAAGCGGTGGATAAACAAAAAAACCTTGTGACGACCGGACGGATGTGCTTTAATTGTCCAGGCCTGCGCTTGATAAAAGATTGTAAAAATGGAGGAAGATGCAGTGAGTGTAAGGGTAGGCACGATTCAGTTCTTCACAGAGACAAGCCCCAAAACTTGGATTTTAATCATTCAAATCCAGGTGCGAGTACACCGACTACTTCAAGTACTCATTCCCAGATCCCAGGTAACGTCGTTCAAATGAACCCAAGTACAGCAGAATTCAGTCCAAGTTCACAACCATCACGTGGTCAACCTTTGCAGTTCGCAGGTGTTACCGATATTGATGATACTCAAAAACAGGTGTTTATTTGTCTTCAGCTCTTATTTACGTACAAAATAAGAAAGGTGATAAAATTCTAGTTCAAACCTTAATTGATCAATGCTCACAATCTTCCTTTATATCAAGTTCATTAGTGAAAAGATTGAAACTCAAAACCGAAAGTACTCTTAATAGTATATCTTCAGTAGGTGGTCAGAAACTTACCACTTGCACACAAAAAACCGAGTTCATGATCACGCTACATTTCAAATCCAAGTTTGTTTATAAGGTTGGTGCGTTAGTCATTAGTAATGTCTCATCGTACGTTCCTCCAAAAACGTACACCCGATCCAGTCTGTGTCACCTCTTAGGTCTCAATCTGGCAGATCCTGAATTTACCATGGAGCATCCTGTCGAGGTACTTTTAGGCTCCGATATCCACGCAGATTTAACCCTGAATGGAATAGTCAAGGGACAACCAAGCGAACCAATTGCAACGGCTTCGCAATTGGGCTGGTATATCTCAGGCAGTTCCACGGGTATCCAGTTCACTTCCACGAATACTGCGACAGTGTCTCATCACTGCGCGACAACTGATGAACTCTCTGAGCTTGTACAGAATTTTTGGCGGCAGGAAGAGTTGCCAAAAGTAAAAATTCTGACACCAGATGAGGAATACTGTGAGAAGTATTTTGCCGAAACTACTACCAAAGACGTAACAGGTCGTTACGTGGTAAGACTACCATTTAAGCAAGAATTTGAGCATTTAATCCAGGATTTAGGTGATTCATATCAGAAAGCAGTGAAAATGCTATCCAGGATGGATTCTTAATTTGAGACAAATCCAGACTTTGGCAAAATGTACAAGGACTTCATGAGAGACTACATTGATCGTGGTCACATGAAACTCGTTTCTCCTAGCTCTCCAGAGTTTAAACCGATAGATAGTTGTTACTTCTTGCCTCACCATGGGGTATTGAAGCCATCAAGCTCCACGACCAAATTGAGAACAGTATTCAATGGGTCGAGTAAAACAAGTAAAAATATATCGATCAATGACGTTTTGCATACAGGTCAGAATCTCCTGCCTGAACTGCCTGATGTAATCAATAATTGACGAGTATATAAATATGTATTCGTCGCTGACGTGCAACAGATGTTCCTTCAGATTAGAGTCCACGATGAGGATGTTCACTACCAAGCAATTGTTTGGCGTTTCAGTCCTGATCAGCCGATTGACATTCTTTATCTACTCACGGTCACATATGGCTTGAATTGCTCAGTTTAGCACGCAAATAAAACATTGCTACTCCTGGCTGAAGAAAATGCTGCTGATTATCCACTAGCAGCAGACACCATACAATACAGGCGTTTTCTGGACGACATCCCGTCAGGTGGCCATACACTACAAGAGGCCTTGAAAAAACAGGCCCAATTGATTGAATTACTCTCTAAAGCAGGTATGAACCTCAGAAAATGGTTAGCCAACCATCCGGAAATTCTTTGTCACTTACCTGGCGATCAGTTAGCAATTGAGCCAGCGTTCTTGTTCAAGGATTCTTCTTCCGTCACAGTTCTAGGTTTGAAATGGCTAGCTGATATAAATTCATTCCAGATTGATTTGAATTGTCATCCTCTAAACAATACTTACACAAAAAGAATAGTTTTATCACATATCGCTCAAATCTTTGATCCAATGGGCTGGATCGCACCAGTTGTTATAACCGCTAAATTGTTTATGCGGTCTCTTTGGTTACTCAAATGCGGTTGGGACGACTTTCTTCCAGAAGACTTCATTTCTGACTGGCAAGAGTGGTACGGAAAGCTCAGCTCTCTAAAATCCATAAAAATACCGAGGTACATTCACTGGACACCCGAGGTTAAACTTTGTGAACTTCACGGTTTTGGTGACGCTTCACGAGAGGCTTTCGGTGCCGTGGTTGACTTAAGAATCGTAGTAGGTGATCAGGCCTATACTTCGCTACATAACGCAAAAACCAGAGTTCCTCCTCTTAAGACTCAAAGTATTGCTCGTTTAGAATTGTGCTGCGCACAATTACTAGCTCAACTCGCAAACCTTGTTGTTGAATCATTAAGAATAAATATAGATTCCATGCATTTGTGGTCCGATTCCAAGGACACTTTGTTTTGGTTACGTAGTCATCCCGCCCGTTGGCAAACTTATGTAGCTAATCGGTGCAGGGACATACTCACTTTAGTGCCTCAAGCGCATTGGCATCATGATAAAGGCAAAGAAAATCCAGCTGATGTTGCGTCGCGAGGGCTAGACCCTAAGTTGCTAGCTGAGTATAAACTTTGGTGGCAAGGGCCCACGTGGTTACGTGATTCGAGTCTGCCCTGGTCAACATCACTCGATAAATTAACGGTTGAAAAAGTTCAAAATGAAAGGACTTTGAAAAATTCAATGATAACAGCCTTACACTTGATTGAAACTCCTGATTCTATAATGTGGGTTTGAGCTCACAAATTCTCCAGACTGAATAAATTGCTAAGAGTTACAGCTTACGTCTTTCGATTTCTACGTAACGTCCTCCGTAGAGTGCAAGCTAAACCGGAGTTTGCAAATACTAAACTCGAGACCTTACACCTTGAATTTTTAAATCAAATCAAGCCCAGTGACTCAGTCATAATAGAACCTGGGGAGTTGGAAAATTCTTGTCATTATTTCGTGTTTTTATTTCAACAACTTCACTTCGCCGAAGAAATTGAGCTGCTGCGCACTCAAGATGATCCAAAACTTAAGACCTAACTCGCTAGGTTAAATCCTTTGATAGACAAAAACTCCTTCGGGTTGGAGGTAGACTAAATCGCGCCTTATTGGCCTTCGATCAAAAACATCCACTCATTCTTCCAGGAGACTGTTTTTTCTCCAAGTTGCTAATTCATGAAACCCCCGAGGCTACACTGCACGGAGGTGTACAATTGACCCTTGGGACGCTTCGACGTCGTTTTTGGTTACTTAACGGCCGTGCAGCTGTTAAAAATATGATATGTAAGTGCAAGCCACGCAAAAGGTACGCCGCACAGAAGTATACTCAGCTCATGGGTGAAATACCCAGAGCGCAAGTCCTGCCATCATCACCATTTAGTCGATCAGGCGTTGACTATGCTGGTCCACTGTTCGTGCGTCTCACCAAGAGGTAAGGGTACCATGAAGGCCTACATTTGCCTGTTTGTTTGCCTGTCCACCCGAGCCATCCATCTAGAAGCCATAGAGGACTACACCTCGGAAGCCTTTATTGCGGCATTCCATCGATTCACAGCGAGGCGTGGCCACTGCAATGAGCTTCGCAGTGACCAGGGTTCAAACTTCATTGGTGCGGACAGCGAACTCCAGCAAATATTGCAAAAATCCTCGGACTTTACTGCGCGAGTCAGCGCAACTTTGGCTCCCCAGGGTACGACCTGGACCTGGAATCCCCCTCGTGCCGCACACATGGGCGGGATTTGGGAAGCCGGAGTGAAATCAACCAAGTATCATATTAAGAGAGTCATCGGGGAAAGTATCCTCACATTTTCCGAGCTCGCCACACTACTTTGTCGTATCGAAGCTTGCCTCAACTCAAGACCTCTTCTGCCTTTGTCAGACGATCCGTCCGACGTCGATTTTCTCTCCCTGGCTCACTTCCTTATCCAAAGACGATCGTTTTTAGTACCTGAAGCCGATTATTCGGAAAACATCCCCATAGGAAAAAGGTGGAAAATCCTAGCATAGAAATTACAATACTTCTGGCAACGCTAGAAGGACGAGTATCTTCCTTCTCTCCAACCTCGTACAAAGTTGTTACGAAAAAAGAGATCTTTCCTCGTAGGGGATATTGTTTTTATTCGCCACGAGAAGACTTCACTAGGTCAATGGCCTTTAGGCAAGGTAATAGGCACTAATCCTGACAGCTTTAGGAATTCTCGATATTATACCGTTAAAACCGCTCATTCCATCTTCGAGGGTCCTGGTGTAAAATTAGTATTGTTGGTGCCTGCCGATGAAGGTTTAGTCAGACCTGGTGAGTCATGAATATCCTGATTCGATTGATTGATCAGATTACATGGCTAATCACTCCCAAAAATTAAGAAAGATAAATAAAGTAGTTTAAGTTAGATAAGTACCATTTTAATCATTATTTTTTTTCTGTTTTGCAATGTTGTAGATTAAAATTATTAATTCAAATTGGATTTGATTAAAGTGGGCGGCAATGTTTGGAATTCACGCTGCTACGTTGTAAACTGACCGAGTCACCACAGCGACATCAGGAGCGAGCGACGCCGTCGACTTCCGCCCGCACTGTCAGTCGTTCTCCGTCCATGTACGCCGCATCCACGAGTCACGGGAAACTTCTAACCTCACGCACTGGATAGGAAAAACGGAGTCCGAGCTTTTCCTGTCAAAAAGGCAAAAGACTCGGCTCTGAGCAAGTCTTTAATTTAAGGTAAAAGAGTCTCGAACTCTTGTAATTCATACGCGGAATAAACAAAACAGTGCAGTGAAAACCCGAGTTTTTATTTCAAGATCCTTAAGCGCCTCTCCTCCCTCGCACAAACGTCCCGCGGTCCTTCGAAAATATAACTTATCAATCGATATCAAACAGAATTTGAATTGTGAATAATTTATGAGATAGTTTATTGGATGGGAATAAAATTTTTTTTTTGTTTTTGTCGAGGACGACAATTAAAGAAGGGGGGGAGTAATGTTATGACTGGGTTCAAATTTGGAACGTTGTAAATGTGGCGCGCGTTGCTATGTAAATATTGAATGGCTGCTTTGTTATTGTTACCAAGTGTTGTTGTTGTTGCTCAGTGTTCGAATGCGAAGTTTGAGGTTCGGACGTTTGTTTACTTTTAAGTGAATTGAAATAAAAAGCTGAGTATTGAGTTCTTTTATAAATAGAGTGTTTGATTGTGTTTAATTATTTATTTTATTAATTTATTATTTATTTCTTGGTCATGACCTGCTTGAGCTCGTCATTCTGAAAATATTACATGTCTGTATACATGAAAGGAATTTAAATTTCAAGTATATCCTGCAATTATTATCGTTACTTTGAGACAAACAGCTTTTACGTACTTAAAAAAAAAAAATTTAACGATAGTAGATCAATGATTTTATAGCAACTGTATCTTGAGAGTAAGTAGTTTCGAGATTTCCTTATGCATGGAATTACAAATTTATTTCAAAATCAGGTCTGGCATTTTCACATTTTTTTTTGTTTATCAAAGATGAATTTCTAACTAACCAAAAATTAACGACGAGAATCCTTGTTACTCTCGGTAGCTGAATTAGACTCTACTTTGAACTTTCCAGAAATCTAAAGCTCTGTCAGATGAAAAAGTCATTCTCACCAATTACTCCTCCACCCTGCGTGTCGTATCTTGCGCTAAGCTATGTGAAATGCAATTTTCTACTGAATAATGTAAACTTGGTTGTGAACGAATAAATGGAAAATTAAACTCCACAATATGTGTACAGTTTTTCTAAAGTTAAATTAATTTATAGACGTCGATAATAAAGGGAGAGAGAGCGAAATAGATAGTGTAAATAATAATTATTGATCGGTCAGTATTCTTTAGTATATGACCGCTTGAGCTCGTCATTCTGAAAATATTACATGTCTATAGACATGAAAGGAATTTAAATTTCAAGTATATCCTGAAATTATTATCGTTTCTTTGAGATAAATAGTTTTGACTTAAATATCGAAAATAATTTTACGGGAGTAAATCAATGATTCTATAGCAATTGTATCTTGACAGTAAGTAGGTTAGAAATTTTCTTATGCATAGAATTACAAATTTATTTCGAAATCAGGTTTGGCATTTTCACAACACTTTTTTGTTAATCAAAGATGAATTTCTAACTAATCAAAAATTTACGACGAGAAACCTTGTTACTCTGGGGTGCTGAATTAGACTCTACTTTGAACTTTCCAGAAATCTAAAGCTCTGTAAGATGAAAAAGTTCTCCTCACCAATTACTGCTGCACCCTGAGTGTTGTATCTTGCACTAAACTATGTGAAATGCAATTTTCTACTGAATACTGTGAACTTGGTTGTGAACGATTAAATGGAAAATTAAACTTCACAATATGTGTACAGTTTTTCTAATATTAAATTGATTTATAGACGTCAATAATAGAGGGAGAGAGAGCGAAATAGATGGTGTAAATATTAAATATTGATCGGTCAGAATTAAGTATATGGCCTGCTTGATCTCGTCATTCTGAAAATATTACATGTCTATATACATGAAAGGAATTTAAATTTCTAGTACTGGCTCTTCTGAGCGCGCTTCAAGCGCGCATAGGAAAAAACAATAAGAGTAACCTCAAAATGTACTTTTCAAATATTTTAAAAACTTCTTCACCAATCAGCTCACGAATAAAAATCTTACGCAAGATGGCGATAGCTCTCTTTTATAAAGGGATATGCTGCAATTATTATTGTTTCTTTGAGATAAATAGTTTTGACTTAAATATCGAAAATAATTTTACGAGAGTAAATCAATGATTTTATAGCAATTGTATCTTGACAGTTAGTAGTTTAGAAATTTTCTTATGCATGGAATTACAAATTTATTCCGAAATCAGGTTTGGCATTTTCACAACATTTTTTTGTTAATCAAAGATGAATTTCTAACTTATCAAAAATTCACGACGAGGAAGTTTGTTATTCTGGGGGGCTGAATAAGACTCTACTTTGAACTTTCCAGAAATCTAAATCTCTATTGGATGAAAAAGTCATTCTCACCAATTACTGCTCTTCCCTGCGTGTCGTATCTTGCGCTAGACTATGTGAAATGCAATTTTCTACTGAATACTGTGAACTTGGTTGTGAACGAATAAATGGGAAGTTAATCTCCATAATATGTGTACAGTTTTTCTAAAATTAAACTATTTTATAGACGTCGATAATAGAGGGAGAGAGAGCAAAATAGATAGTGTAATTATTATTTATTGATCGGTCAGTATTCTTAAGTATATGACCTGCTTAAGCTCGTCATTCTGAAAATATTACATGTATATATACATGAAAGGAATTTAAATTTCAAGTATATCCTGCAATTATTATCGTTACTTTCAGACAAACAGCTTTTACGTACTTAAAAAAAATAATTAAACGATAGTAAATCAATGATTTTATAGCAACTGTAACTTGAGAGTAAATAGTTTAGAAATTTCCTTATGCATGGAATTACAAATTTATTCCGAAATCAGGTTTGGCATTTTCCCATTTTTTTTTGTTTATCAAAGATGAATTTCTAACTAATCAAAAATTTTTGACAAGAAACCTTGGTAATCTGGAATGCTGAATTAGACTCGACTTCGAATTCTCAAGAAATCGAAAGCTCAACCGGATGAAAAAGTCATTCTCATGAATTACTGCTGAACCCTGCGTGTCGTATCTTGCGCTAGACAATGTGTCATGCAAATTTCTACTGAATACTGTGAACTTGGTAATGAACGATTAAATGAAGAATTTAATCACTACAATATGTGTATAGTTTTTCTAAAATTTAATCCAGTTATATACGTTAATAATAGAGGGAGAGAGAGCGAACTAGATAGTGTAAATATTAATTATTGATCAGTCAGTATTCTTAAGTATATGACCTGCTTGAGCTCGTCATTCTGAAAATATTACATGTCTATATACATGAAAGAAATTTAAATTTCAAGTATATCCTGCAATTATTATCGTTTCTTTTAGATGAATAGTTTTGACTTAAATATCGAAAATAATTTTACGAGAGTAAATCAATGATTCTATAGCAATTGTATCTTGACAGTAAGTAGTTTGGAAATTTTCTTATGCATGGAATTACAAATTTATTTCAAAATCAGGTTTGGCATTTTTACAACATTTTTTCGTTAATCAAAGATGAATTTCTAACTGATCAAAAATTTACGACGAGAAACCTTGTTACTCTGGGGTGCTGAAACAGACTCTCCTTTGAACTTTCCAGAAAACTAAAGCTCTGTCGGATGAAAAAGTCATTCTCACCAATTACTGCTCCACCCTGCGTGTCGTATCTTGTGCTACACTATGTGTAATTGAAATTTCTACAGAATTCTGTAAACTTGGTTATGAACTATTAAATGGAGAATTTAATCTCCACAATACGTATATAGTTTTTCTTAAATTTAATTAAGTTATTGACGTCGATAAAAGAAGAAGAGAGAGCGAACACAGAGAGTGTATTTTGTATGAATTTAATTATTAATCGGCCATTACTCTTTAGTATATGACCTGCTTGAGCTCGTCATTATGAAGATATAACATGTCTATAAACATGAAAGGTATTGAAATTTCAATTATATGCTGCAATAATTATAGTTTTTTTGTGACAAATAGCTTTTACTCATATATAAAAATATATTATACGAGAGTAAGTCAATGATTTTATAACAACTTTATTAAGACAGTAATCAGTTTAGAAATTTCTTTATGCCTGGGATTCCAAATTTTTTTCTGAATCAAGTTTGGCATTTCCACGATTTTATTTTGCTCATCAAAAATAAATTCCTACTTATCAAAAATTCACTGTAAAAGACCTTGTTACTGTGGGCTGCTGAATTGTACTCTACTTTGAATTTTCCAGTAATCTAAAGCTCTTCCGCATGTAAAATGATTTACTTTATTGATACAATTCGTATCGTATCTTGCGCTAGACGCTGTGTAATCAAATTTTCTACTGAATACTGTCAACTAGGTTATGAACGATTGAATGGGGATTTTTTTTACTCAATACGTATATAGTTTCTCAAAAATTTAATCAAGTGATAAACGTCAATTTTAGAGGTGGGGGGGGGGGGGGGAGACAGAGAGTGTGTATGTTTTGATGATGAAACAAAGATGAAAAATTTGTTTATCAATAAAACGAAAGACCTTACATGATACAAAAATCATTCATTCTTCCTGAAAGGGAGAGAAAGAGATTAGATAAGATTACATTGGATTAATTTTATTAATTGTACATTATGTTGTACAAAATAAGAAAGAGAGATAGAGAATATGTATTGATTATTTAAGAAAGATAAATAAATCTTTAAACCAAAAAAACGATAAAATTTACATGATACAAAGAATCGGTCATTATTCTTAAGCTTATGACCTGCTTGAGCTCGTCATACTAAAAACAGAAAATGTCTTAATATATGAAAGGTATAAAAATTTCATGCCTCGACAGCAAACATTATTCTTTCTTTGAAACAAACAGCTTTTACTACATAACTTAAATAATTAAACGCGGGCAACTGATAATGCTGTAGCAACTAAATCAAATTTGTAGGGAGTCTAGGAATTTCTTTAGCATGGGTTAACAAATTTATTTCTAACTCATGTTTGGCATATTTATAATTTTTTGTTGATCAGTGATAAATTGCTACATAATAAAAATTCACGTCGAGAAACCTTGTTACTCTGGGCAACTGAATTGGAATCTACTTTGAATTTTCCAGAAATCTAAAGCTCTATCGGATGTAAAAGTCATTCTCACCAATTACTGCACTACCCTGCATGTCGTATCTTGCGCTAGACAATGTGTCATGCAAATTTCTACTGAATACTGTGAACTTGGTAATGAACGATTAAATGAAGAATTTAATCACTACAATATGTGTATAGTTTTTCTAAAATTTAATCAAGTTATAGACGTCAATAATAGAGGGAGAGAGGGTGAAATAGATAGTGTAAATATTAATTATTGATCGGTTAGTATTCTTCAGTATATGACCTACTTGAGCTCGTCATTCAGAAAATTTTACATTTCTATAGACATGAAAGGAATTTAAATTTCAAGTATAGCCTCCAATTATTATCGTTTCTTTTGGAGAAACAGAATTTACATACTTTAAAAAAAATAATTCATTGCTAGTAAATCAATGCTTTTATAGCCACTGTATCTTGAGGGTAAGTAGTTTAGAAATTTCCTTATGCATGGAATTACAAATTTATTTTGAGATCAGGTTTGGCATTTTCACAATATTTTTTATTCATCAAGTTTCAATTTCTAATTAATCAATAATTTACGACGAGAAACCTGGTTACTCTAGGGTGCTGAATTAGACTCTTTTTTGATCTTTCTACTGAATACTGTGAACTTGGTTATGAACGATTAAATGGAGAATTTAATCTCCACAATACGTATATAGTTTTTCTAAAATTTAATCAAGTTATTGACGTCGATAAAAGAAGGAGAGAGAGTAAATAGTTTAATTGTTAATCGGTCGTTACTCTTTAGTATATGACCTGCTTGAGTTCGTCATTCTGAAAATATAACATGTCTATAAACCTGAAAGGTATTTAGATTTAAAATATATGCTGTAATAATTATAGTTTTTTTGTGACAAATAGCTTTTACTCATATATAAAAAATTATTTAACGAGAGTGAATCAATGATTTTATATCAACTGTATTCAGACAGTTAGTAGTTTAGAAATTTTTTTATGCATGGGATTCCAAATTTTTTTCTGAATCAAGTTTGGCATTTTCACGATTTTTTTTTTATCATCTAAAGTAAATTCCTACTTATCAAAAATTCACGACGAAAGACCTTGTTACTGTGGGCTGCTGAATTGGTTTCTACTTTGAATTTTCCAGAAATTTCAAGCTCTTTCGCATGTAAAATTATTCACTTTATTGATACAATTCGTATCGTATCTTGCACTAGACGATGTGTAATAAAATTTTCTACGGAAACTGTCAACTCGGTTATGAACGATTAAATGGAGATTTTATTTTTCACAATATGTATATAGTTTCTCAAAAATTTAATCAAGTGATACACGTCAATATTAGAGGGGGGGGGGGGAGACAGAGAGTGTATTTATTGATGATTAAACAAAGATGAAAAATTTTTCAACCAATAAAACGAAATGCTTTAGATGATACAAAGAATCGATCATTCTTCCTAAAAGGGAGAGAGAGAGATTGATCGATTGATTGTATAAAATTTATTTTCAATTAAGGGGGTACATATACCTAAAATTTTTCAAAAAATCAATTTTCAGGTTTTTGTGTTTTTTGATGTACTTTTATATCAGCTTTCAAATGCCGCAAACCGCGTTTCTTAATTCGTTAAGGGAAAAAAGTTACAGTTAATTTAATAAAGACATTCAATTTATTAAATTAACGTTGAAATGGCTTTTTTTGAAATTCAAGAATTTCAAGTCAGTTCTAGTAGCAGAAATACTTTCTACGATACTATAGGTACAAATGCTTTTTCGATGTATTTTTTCCTATTTAAATTTTCGCAGTGTAGGTATAGTTTTTTTTTTATCCACGAACAGAACTGTAAGTATTTATATCGTTTTCGTCTAATAAAAGCGATGAAAAAACAGAAAATTTTTTTATCTGTGATTAGATTTTTTCCGTGACATAATATCTTAATAATGAAAATTAAGAATGACAGATTAACTTTCATTTCAAGTCTAATGCTAAAACAATTTATTAAGTTAGAATCGATCGCATAAAAAAATTTATAACCTTTATGACATAATATATGACATATATTACCTGTACGAGTCTACTTTAAAATATTACACCAATATCGATCTATCGATATCAAATTAGGTATTTCTACAGCGTTGCAAGTTCATGACGACTTTTTTGTTCTTTGAGTCATCTTTCTAGTGAAATTCTACTTTACTTGGTTTTGTTTTTGTTATTATTTCAATCTGAAGTAAATAAGTTAGTTTTATTCAAAAAAAAAATTTAAGAATAAATGACCAATTCTTATCAGGTAAACTAATGAAGTTTTTTAATTGTTAAAAAAAAGGTGTTTATGTGCAAATGTGAAGTGAAAAAATAATTCTGTGATTTAAAATTAAAGATAATTTTTAGATAATTGCATGTGAAGACTCCGCTGACTCAAAGTCTTAACTTGCTCATGGTGCCTAATAGTGTGTGATCTGTGTTTTTGATAAAAAAGCTAATTGGGTCACTTTAGGAGCAGGGGAAAAAAAATAAAGTATCCGGCTATGTGCAAAAGAGTATTTACATCAAGCAAGAGTCCTGTGACAAGATATTTTCAAGATCTAAATGTTTATGTGTTGGTGTGTTACATTTTATTCATCAAAATCTGTTCAGAACTTTAAAAGCCATTTTCTCAAATATGTGATTTTTGAGAAAATGAGGGCATTGCTCGTAAAGCAAAAATTTTTCCAGACAGCGGATGGACCCAGGACTTTGCACACTTGTTGTACATGTGAACCCTCATGAGCGCAACCTCAGGCAACCAAATCTAAGCATTATTTAGCTGATGGCACACCATAAATTGACTAAAATGATAAAACCTATCAAAATTTTAACCACACTAAGCAATTTTAGAGTATGCAAGTAGCTTAATAGTGCTTGGATTTGGTTGCCTGAGGTTCCGCTCATGAGGGTTCACATGTACAACAACTATGCCAAGTCCTGGGTCCATCCGCTTTAAGGAAAATTTTTGACTTTACGAGCAATGAACTTTCATAGCCTAAATAAGCTGAATTTTATAACACTTATAAAAACACTTATGTTAATTTTCTAAATGTAAAAAATTATGTAAAAATGTGTATATATTATGGAAAAAAAATATCTTTTTAAATAAATCATTTTTAAAAAACTTACAAAATTTTTTCTGAGTTTTTTTTTTTAGGTATATGTACCCCCTCAAGGGTGTGACCCTATGTGGCTGCTTTTTAAGTTACAAATTATACAAAGATCAGATAATAGAATAATTAAAGATAATAATAAAACAAAGAAAAATATAAATAGTAATAAAAGTATAAATAATAGTAATAATGGTAAATAACAAAATAACAGGTTAAATTAAAGTAAATAACAATTAAAAATTGTGGTCCTGGCCCAGATTTACAGAAATCCCGGTAGTCACAGTCAGATCTGGTGCAGCTGCACTAGGTGTTTCGATGAATGTACTGGCGAACGAGCCAGGGGAGGGACTCGAGGCGAGAGAGCCTCAGATCAGGGGTCACAGGTGGGCTCGGGGCAGCTTGGGGAGTACAAGAGTACTCGCAAGTTGGGGCGGCACCGCTATGAGGTTGTCGCGAAAGGCGCGCTCCATCCAGTCTCTATTATCGAGGAAGGCTAGATGCTCTCAAAGGGGTGAGCGTATGTTATCGAGGGAGAGTATTTTTTGGTCATCATAGACTGCCGAATTTATGAGATGGATGGCACGGTGCGTGAAGGAGTGCTTTAGGGCTTCCCCCCGCGCCAAGGGGTGTATGAAATAACCACAGTAGGAACGGGCCAAGCGTCGGGTTCAGGGCGAGTATGGGCAGGGACAAACCTTTCTGAAAGGAAAGGTGGTGCATCAGACCTTGAAATTTTAAGGGCAAGATTGCCGATAAAATAGTCGCGACAATGAGCGACAGACAGCAAGCCGAGCGCAAGTCTAAAGGGTGTGACATGTGCCATCCAGGGGATGTTACCGTAGACGTAGCGTACACTGGCGTTTTGTAGGCGTTGAAGTTTCAGATTCTGCTTCACAGTGAGGTCATCATAGACAGCGCAGGCCTAGTCGAAATGAGGCAAGATTAGAGATTCTTCAAGGGTCTTCCTGAGGGATTGGGTGAGGGCGCGCTTATAATAACGCAGGCTGTGAAGCGACGAGAAGACGCGAGAGCAGATGTTATTCACGTGCTCTTCAAAGTCAAGTGAAGGACTGAGGGTGACTCCAAGGCTCTTTAGTGAGGACGAAGAGTGAATGGTAGTGTTGTCGATATGAATTGGGGGTACAGTGGCAGGGTCCAGCTTTGAAAGATATTGGATGCTGCCTAGTAATAAAGCAGCAGTCTTGCTTGAGTTTAGCTTCAGACCGTTTTCCAGCAACCATCTGAGGATGGCAGAGGCATCGGTGGACAGTTCATTTGCAAGGGTGGCGAGGCCATCGGGTGAAGGTAAAGCTCTTCTGAAGATTTGAAGGTCGTCTGCATAAAGTATGTAAAGACAGTATTTGAGTACACGTGGCAGATCGAGCACAAAGATGGAAAAAAGCAGGGGCTCAAGGATACTGCCCTGCGCAACTCCGGTGGCTAGCGAGAGCCAGTCCGAGTAATTGCCATCTGTACTCTTGACAGCCTAGGAGCGGTCACTGAGGTAGCTGCCAAACCATCTGATGACCTCATCTGAGCAGCCAACTTGGCGCAGCTTCACTAGAAGGCGAGCGTGGGGTAGCATGTCAAAAGCTTTTGAGAAATCAAAGGCAAGAAGACCGGTTAGTCTTTTGGCCTCGATCCCTTCGCGGACGTTCTCCAGAACTCCCAAAAGTGCAGATTGGGTGGAGTAGTCTGAGCGGAAGCCGGTTTGCCTAGGGACAAGGAGCTCATGTTCAACCAGGTGGGACATGAGCTGTTGGTGAACCATTCTTTCGATGAGTTTGGAGGGAGTGCATAGTAGAGCGATGGGTCTCGTATCAGCGGGAGATTTAGGGTGTGGTGTTTTTAGCAGTGGTACCACGAGTGCCTTCTTCCACTCAGATGGAAAGATACCAGAGCTGAGCGATGAGTTGATGGGTTCGGTCAACTGGGGCAATACAGTGGGTAGAGACAGCTTCAACATCTCTGCCGATATGCCATCGACGCCAGTGCAGGTGGTGGTGCACGAGGCGAGAGCACTGCTCACATTTTCGGGTATGACTTTACTAAAAACAAAGGGCGTAAGATCCGTATGAAGAGGGACCTCACAGGCAGCCTCGATGTCAGCTTGGAGGGGGTCCTCAGTTGGAGTTTGTGTCACGTGGGGGCGGGTTGGGGAGGAGATTGTCTAAATTGGATCGAAGCGCTATGGGGATTGGAGGACCATCGATGCGCTGGCGCATGAAAACACCGAAATTATTGGCGATTATTGGGGGGTAGTTGAATGCGCGAGCCTGGGCACGAGCTGCTCCACTTAATTTGTGAATCTGGGGAGGCAGGAGGCGGCTTATGTAAATAGCGACGTCACCACCACAGCCAAAGAGTTTTTGGGCTGATAGACCTCTCAGTTTACCTCCCGATTTGACGAAATGGGTTCTGGCCACGGATGACGAAAACTGAACAACTGCCATGCGTGTGCCTGAAGAACTGTCATTTGTTGCCTTAACCTCGAAAATACGGGTGTCATAAAAGTGCTTTATGGTCTGAGCACAACCGATGGTGGTGAGAACCTTTTACACAGCCTTGCTTAAATCGCGGGTGTTTTTCAATAGCTCAGGCGGGATACCCGAAATGCGTACCTCACATTCGTCCTCGTAAGCAAGAGCGGCCTGGTTTACCTCGGCTTTGGCCTCGTGGTGATTTTGGCTCTGCTCAAGGGTGGTGACGCGGGTGCCAAGTCCATCGATTTTCTGGTGCAGCGCTCCTACTTCGGTTGACAGAGAGGTTATCTGTCGTGAAAAGGCGTGAGACCAGTCCGAGTCAGCCATGGCAGGGGTGAGTGCGAGGGGGAGGTGAGATTGCCGATAAACCTTGCTAGGTTGCAGGGTCTCGGATAGTGGCGAAGAAGGTAGGCGTTTTCCGGAGGTAGGGGCCTGTGCTAAAGGAACCTGGGGGTGAGAAACCGGAATGACAGAGTTGCTGGGCGGGATAGGCGCTGTGTCGATGGAGTGTGGCTCCTGTGGTGCGGCAACTGGCACAGCGGAGCTACCAGGCGAGTTGGGTGTGACCGATGTAAGTGATGACTGGCGGACGACAGACGAGCTACGAGCGGTATAGCTCGAGGGGGGAAGGGGGGCAGCTAAACAATCAGCGCAAAGGCGAAGACCGCAGAGGGACTAAGGATCTATGCAGTCGGGGTGAAAAAGTCGGGAACACCTAGTGCAGAGAATAGAGTAACTGTGAATACCTGTGGATCGTTCGATTTGTAGCTTACACGATGGACAGGTGGCTCGGCTAGGCATGAGTGTCACAGTTCACAGCTGTGGCGCGGGTGTATGGAGCAGACGACGTGAATCAGAGGTAGAGATCAGTGCGATAGCCGGTGTGGCGCAGGCGCGTGGTGATCCTGGGCAATGTCGTGGACAGTGACACTCAAGAAGTACGGTTATCAGATGAGCCCAATGAAACTGGAGCTGAGTCGGTAAAACAGTGCGCCTTTCATGCATGTGGGTGGCGTCCTGAGGGAGGTTCACCAGGTACGAGGTACACCCGCACCAAGGGTAGAGCGCATAGGACGGCGATGTAGAATTGCGTAGCTATGGTGGCAAGCGGCAGAAAGTGGATTCAGCACTGATGGTGAAGGTGATGGTCAAGGGTTGTCCTAACCTCAAAGCGTGACTGCAGGCTCGAGAGCGAGCCTGCTGGTGCATGCTCTCTCGAAAACGGTAGCCAGCTGGTGTCCGGAAGTCCTGCAAGTGTCACCTCACTCGGTGGGGTGTAACTACTATCAGCAAAAGAGTAAAAAGCAAGAGCGAAAAATAGCGTGACTTTCTTACCCAAGAGAGAGAGAGAGATAGAGAGATTTGATTTGATTTTGATGTGTTTATTGATTGGACATTATGTTGTACAAAATACATAGATCAACAAATAAGTATTTACATCAGAATAATATAACAAATATAAAATAAAGTATATAAAAAATAAGAACAATATTCTAAAAATAATGAAAATAAATAAAAAAATAAAAATAAAAATAAAAAATAAAAATAAAAATAAAAATATATAATCTCAAACAATATTGCAACAGGTAAGTAGTCTAACTACAGTCTATACTCAGCGTACAGAGCTTAATCTTCTCCCTCAGTAGTAAAGATGTGTGATTTGATGAGGTGTTTGAAAATGGGAAGGGATGGCGATTGGCGAATATGAGGAGGTAGTGAATACCAGGAGTAGGTAGCTAGCACATGAAAGGAGCGTTTCAGAGACTCCGTGCGGTGAGAGGGAACAATCAACACATCATGCGCATGCGGGTTCACCATTCTCAAAGGACGCGAGCTGAGCTTCTCACTAAAAAAATTCGCCAAATATGGCGGAGTACCCATATAAAGAATCCTGTAGAGCAGACAGGCAGCAAAATAATCTCTGCGGCCCGCCACCCGAAGCCAGCCGAGCTCATGTCTATAAGGTGTGACATGATCGCTCTTCCTGATCCCAAAGATGTACCTAATCCCACGATTGAGCAAGCGCTATAATACGAGATCCTGCTCACCCGAGATATTACAGTACACAAGTGAACAATAGTCAATTATAGGAAAGAGCAAGGTCTGTATAAGGTGCTTGCGCAGTTGAAAGGTGGTGCTGCGTCTGAAGTGGTTAAGACGGTACAAAAGAGAATTGGCTCTCCGAGAAACATAACGAACATGGTCCTTCCAGCTCAGCTTAGAGTCCAGCACCACCCCCAGACTACGCGCTGAGGGGACAAACGGGACAGTGCAGCCGCCAAACCGCAGGTCATGAATACCCAATTCATTAAAGCTATTGACATACGACGGAGTCCCAAAAACCATTGCCTTGGTCTGACTAGCATTCAGTACCAGCTGATTGGCGGCAGCCCAGTCAGTGACATGCTCAGCACCCCGGCTCAGTCTTCCCAGCATGGCATGCATGTCCTCAAGTCGGCCCCGCACGTAAATCTGCAAATCATCCGCATAAACCACATACACGGTAATCGTTTGGCACTTTTAGGTCCGACAAAAATGACAAGACAAACGGTAAGTGAATTTCGTTAGAGAATGTGTTCCAGAAACCAAAAACGTTGGTCCGGAAATCGTAGGTGCTCCCCTTTCAATAATATCTTTGAATAAAATTCTATTAGTTTAACGTAAAAATCAGCTTTTCAATAAGATGGTTTTATCATTTCATTTTATCAAATCTCGTTGATGAGGAGTCGATAAATCTTTTCACAACTTTTTTAGGTAAAAGTACCATTTGTAAGAAGACTTTTCTCGCCTACTAGAGTTCGATATCTTATTTCAAAATTATTTATGACATAATTAAGTATCTTATTAAAGTTTTAAAAAATCCTTTTTTCACAGTTTTTATTTATTAAATTTTTTTTTTTTTCTAAAATTCCTACTTCTTTTAGCGACCTCTTGTTAAAATCAAAGTAAATACTTTTTAAAAAAAATATTTTTTTGCTAAGATAAAAATTTAATTTCATGTACACCAAGTTACAAACGCAGCTATCAGTTCTGCGCTTAGCTGAATGTTAGCGTATTTTTCGATCTATTTCAAAACTTAAAAATTATACTGGTGAATTTTTTTTATTTCTTCGATCTGTTCCAAAAATTTTTGTTTTGATTTATAAAAATAATTTATTGATATTTTTAATAAATTAAAAAAATGTATACAGTTTACATTCATCGTAATTTGCCACAAAAAAAAAAAAAAAGTTTTATTTTTTGAAAAAAAGTTTAGAAAATAGAATAAAACAAATATTTAATATAGTTAAATTAAAAAAATATAAAATAAAATTGATGCTTATTTATTTAAATAATAATTTAATTCAATTAGTCATTTATCAATTATGAATATTTCAGTAAATTCAAAATTCAAAGTTAAATTCGAATTCGATAACCTAGAGGGCGCTCATACCAGACTTTCACGAATTCATTGAAGCTTTCGTTTATTTTAATTTTGTAATGTATCTGTTCATTATATTCATGATTAACACTTATTCAAACGTAATTTTTTTCATAATTACATAAATGCTGTTTTATAAATTAAAATATAATTGTAGTGCTCATTTAGTGTTAAAATTGTGTTTTCAATTAACTTTGCTGAAATTTAAAACTTTTTTTGATCTGAGAAAACTTTTTAAAAACAATAATGCCTGTAAATAAGTGCACTCACAGAGAAAATAGACTTAAAGTTTGTGGCCCTTGTGGCAAAAAAATCGTTTTTCGAAGTAACAGTGTAAGCTATTACTCTATCACCAATGATCTGTTAGTGCTTGTGAAAAAATTTTGCTGTACGAACTATAATTTCAGTGATGAGAGATTTTCACTAAGCATTTGTGTGACGTGCAGATTGACTCAAGTGGAACATGGAAAAGAAAACGAGGAAAAAAAATCACAAAGACCTATTCCTAAAACACCTGATTATAAAAATATTTCTTTTCCAAAACACACTCGATCCCAATCATTTTTGAACACAGATGATGATTTAAGTTGTAACTGTTTTATTTGTGTAACCGGTCGATTTTCTGGCCATGAAAAAATTAAAAAAGGGCGCGGTTTGAAAAGGCTTGTTGCATCTGAATCAAAATCAACAATAGTTCAAAATAATGATGAAAGTGATTCTGCGAGTAAAGTTCAGGATGTTATCAAGTTGTGCAAAATATGTTTTCAAGAAATCGGTAAAGGAAAGAGCCATGCGTGCGGAAGTAAAACACAAAATCAAAAAATAGTCGCAGCGAAAAATAACGTTTTAAAACTTGTTAATGAACTTCCAGAAAAGCAAAAAGAACAAATTGCCTCTTCGATCATAAAGCAAAAATTCTCTAAATCAAACGAGGAAGTCACACTTAGTACTTCAGGAAAACAAGTTAATGTCTCAGTAAAAAAAGAAAGTAAAAACCTGGAGCCTTTTTTTCCTACCGAAAGGATAGATAAATTTCAAGTAAAAACAGGGGCCACGGATAATCATATGAAAGAATTAACAGGTCTAATTCGAGAATGCGCAGGCAAAAAAGCAGCTCCTGTTAATTATGCACGTCATGTTAGTGAACGAGCAAAATTACTAGACGATTTGTATCACACTGATATATTGGACTTTGAATCTGGAAAAAACAAAGAAATAGTTAAAAGACCAGTTGTTTATGCAATTGCCGAAGAATTAGTTAATTATGTCGTTGAAAAGTGAAACTTTGTCGGCGAATACACTGTCAAAGTAATGGCTGATGGAGGCCAAGGCTTTTTAAAAGTGCTGATGTCTATTATACCTGCTACGGACTCAGAATTAAACAATGATGTTTGCGCTGAAGACATACCAAAGAAGAGACGAAAACTTGATTCTTCCGATGTTTCAATCAAATGGACCAGTGTCAAAAAATTAATTATACTTTGTATAGGACCTGATATCAAAGAAAATTATGGAAACGTAAAAATTCTCTTCGATTTAATAAAAATTAATGATATATTATTCAAATTTGCATCGGATTTTAAGGTATTATTAATTGTAAATGGTCAGCCAACTGCATCGGCACTGTTTCCATGCCCATACTGTTACATAAATATTCATGACATGAGAAAAGGTGATAAGGTCACTGAAGATAATTATAAATTGAAAACATTTGGTGATTTAAATGAAGATTACGAAAAATATGTTTCTTTAGGGTCCACACCTAAATTTTCAAAAGAGTGTCACAGTACGGTTAACAAACCATTATTTGTCGAAGAATCAAACTTAACTGTATTAAAAAAATGCATTTAACCAGTATTGCATATTCTTTTAGGTTTTGTTAATCATCTTTTTTTTCAAGGCCTAGTTCCATTGCTTGGACGAGAAAAAGCCATGCTCTGGCCTTTGAAATTGAAAATAATTTCAAAAAATTATCAGGGAGAAAAATTTGAAGGAAATGCGTGCAGAGAAATGATTAAAAAACCTGATCACTTGTTGGACTCTGACATTTGTGAAAAAGTAGGTCCTTTCGCTGTAACACCTTATGTAGCTGCCTTTAAAGCGATGAATAAAATTGTTAATTTCTGTTTCACAACGACAAAAGTTGAAAATATTGATGACATTGACGATTTACTGAAAGAACTATCAACTGCTTTATTAGGAACAGAGATATCAATGTCATTGAAATTACATGTACTACAGTGTCATCTCAAAGAAGCTTTGCAGTTACTGGATCATTCAGAGACTTTAGGGTCAATGTCTGAGCAAGAAGGGGAGTCAGATCACAGAGCATTTAAACCATTTTTCGAGAAAAGAAAAATTAATTTAATATCTGACTCCTCATATCCTTCTCGATTAAAAAGCGCTGTAGTTGAATTTTCCTCATTACATATTGCATAAAAACTTTTTTTGAATCTCTCATGAATCACTTAATCATTTCTTTTTATTTCTTGTATAGAATAAGTTGCAATACTTTAAAAAGTTTTTAGTTTTTTTTAATATTATCAAACAAAAAGTTAAAAAGATTAATTTTGTAAAAATAATCATCTGAATTTGTATTTTTGTAATGTAAACTTTAAAGAACAGTAATAATTATCATCCTTGTTTCAAAAAATAATTACTTAGAAAGCTCGAGTTTATGTTAAAAACTATATGAAAATAAATGGCTTTGTATATGTAAAATTATTCCATCAATCAATTTTCTTAAAAAAAAAGCTTATTTTATTTCTTAAATTGATTTCTTTTTATCTACATATTAATCAAACTCAAAAAACTCATAAAAACAGTGAAAAAAAGGATTTATTTAAACTTTAATAACATACTTAATTATGTCATAAATAATTTTGAAATAAGATATTGAACTCTAGTAGGCGAGAAAAGTCTTCTTACAAATGGTACTTTTACCTAAAAAAGTTGTGAAAAGATTTGTCGACTCCTCATCAACGAGATTTGATAAAATGAAATGATAAAACCATCTTATTGAAAAGCTGATTTTTACGTTAAACTAAAAGAATTTTATTCAAAGATATTATTGAAAGGGGAGCACCTACGATTTCCGGACCAACGTTTTTGGTTTTTGGAACACATTTTCTAACGAAATTCACTTACCGTTTGTCTTGTCATTTTTGTCGAACCTAAAAGTGCCAAACGATTACCGTGTACATAGCAGACACCAGGGCAAAGGCCATGGGCAATATCAACGATGAACAGAAGGAAGAGCAGAGGACCCAGCACCGAGCCCTGAGGCACACCCTTATTAAGGGAATGGAAAGAAGTAAAAGTGCCGTCCTCCGCTCTTACCGCCTGCGAGCGGCCAGTCAGATAAGAGGCAACCCACCTCAAAACCCCATGCGAAAAACCCAGAGATTGCAGCTTCCTGAGCAATGTAATGTGCGAGACCGAATCGAAGGCTTTACTAAAATCAAAAAGTAGTAGCGCAGTCATTTGTCTCCTGTCCATACCGATTCGAATGTCATCCGTGAGTTTAAGCAGTGCCGTCTGTGTACTATGTCCCGCCCTGAAACCCGCCTGATAATCGTCCATCAAACCCTGCGATTCAACAAAACTAGAAATCTGGTTATGGACAAGCCTCTCAAGAATCTTCGACATGAAACTGAGCAGGGAGATGGGACGAAAATCATTCAGGCAAGACGGAGAGGGAATTTTATTCAGTGCGATCACCATCGACTTCTTCCACTGCTCAGGGAAAGTCGAAGTCGATAGGGAAGCATTAAAGATTTTGTAGATAAAAGGACCAATAGATGGAAAAGCTGACTGAATAAATCTCTGTGGAAGAGAGTCAATGCCCACTGCCTGGGATGTCGACTGACTGATAGCACGTGCTATCTCGTCCACCGTCACATCCACAAACGCGGAGCCACCATGATCTTCCTCTCTTCCCAAGTCATTCAGAAAGAGAGAGAGATCCGGTGCCATACTATCAAAAGAAACAGAGGCAAAGTGAGCATTAAGATCTTCCACTGAAAAACCGCCCAAATTAGAATCCGCTCCGGAAGAGATACCAAGTCGCCTTAGTTCCTTCCAGAGCTGCTGAGGATCAGTGATGTCCTTGAGCCTACACCAATGGTAATCAAGTCTCGCAGACTCAATCCTTTCATGTGCGAAATCTCGCGCCTGTCTGTATAAAAACAGTTCAATATCGAGTCTTGAGCGTCGGTAACGTCTGTAGAGTCTGTCCCTTTTAGTCAATAGGTCCCGGTGGTATGTAGTAAACCATGGATGGCGATTCTTCTTTTGTTTGAGGGTTTTTAGAGGAGCGAAAATATCAAGAGCAGCATTAAGATTAAAATACAAGCAATCAACCCTCTCACTAAGTGAATACGACTCATCCGTGAATACTGACCAGTCACAGTCAAACAAAAATTTATTCAAAGCCTCAGCATCTACAGATTTAAAGTCCCTGTAAGTAAAGTCATTAGCCAAAAGTTGTGGGGTTTGAATGTCAAGGGTAACAGTCTGTAGGTCATGTCCTGCAATGAAAGGGGTCTCTGTCTTCCAATAGTCAGTCACAGTGTCAAGTGCATCAACGAGAACTAGGTCTAGCCAGGTATCCGAGTGAGAGGTGTGGTGTGTAGACCCAAATGGAACCGAGAACAGAGAGTTCTCCTCAGTAAAATTGCGCACAAAATTCGCATCAGGGGAGTCTGAAAGCTGGTCCGCGTTAAAATCCCCGAGTATGACCTTGGTGCCGTAATCATGCATACTATCACGCAGGTCGGACACAAAGTCAGACCCAAGGACAAACGGAGCATGTGGGGGCCTATACACCACACCTACAAATATGGGGTCAGCGCTACCCAGAGAAACCTCAGCAAACAAATACTCAGGATGACCAGGCCTACCATCCCACTCAGTGGAAGACGAGCAGAGGTGTTTGACTGAGAGAGACTGATGCACATAAAGTTCTACTCCGCCCCCTTGGTTATTACGGTCACGCCTAAGGATAGTATAACCCTCAAGAGCAACAAGCACATCCTCAATCAAAGGACTCAAATGGGTCTCAGTGACAGCAATCACGTGTAACCTGGTCTGAGTCAAAAGAAACAGCCTTAGCTGCTCAATATGCCCCTTAAGCGAGTTCACATTGAAATGACAGACACGCAGTAGCATGCCCCAGCCCCGCATAGACCTCTGATCAGGGGTTAGAAAGGAAGTTTGAGATGAATATGAAAATGAAGAAGGAGTATCATGGGGTGAAGGATTGATGAATCTAAGATGGTAAGATGAGTATGTTGTATTACCACGATAAAGAAGATGTCAGAGTATACCTGTTATGACAAAAAACGCTCTAGATCCTGTTCACTTGATATGGAAGTAGCGACATCTCCTTTCTTCCTACGGACTAAAACCTTGCCATTTCTTACAAATGTAGTAAATCCAGAGTTGGGTTGTCTTGCCTTCTGGTAAACAAGGCGTCGAAGTTTGAAGGTCTCTCTATCCAGGAACTCATTGGTATTGATGAGAGCAGGACTTATAGCAGTTGACTGAATACCAGAAGGAAGATTAGGAGAGAGAGCAGTAGTGTGAAGCTTGCCTAGCTGAATCTTGCCCTTGATGATTTCCAAGAGTAAAGCGCGAGAACTGAGAGTCGCGACGATTGAAGGTGGGCGTGGTTGCCGTGGTACCTGAATAGATGTAGACGTTCCAGGGTTTTCATCAGTCTTATCCTTCTGTGCGTGCGGTGCAGCTGTCGTCGTGCCATCTAGAGCTGTCTTAACAGGAGACTTACTAATAAGCAGATGAGCAGAGATAATATCCCGCGAGTCAATGTCTGCGTACACAGTTTTTAAGACCGAATGAACAAGAGCCTTTAGCAAGGCACCCGGAGGAACCGTAAGGCCGCCGATCACCACATCAGACGAGTTCGAAGGTCCGTGGGTCGAGACTTGTGTGAGACGCATGGATAACTCGGCGTTAGTCTTTTCAAGGGTCTAGACTTTGTTGAGAAGCTCTGGGTTTTGTGCAGCAGAAACATCGGCTGAAGACTCAAGTGTTTGCTTGATCTCCGCAAGCTCGCGTTTAACCTCTTCTAGCTCCGACTCAGCGTTGTCCATTCTCTTGACCAGGACGGGGATTGCATCTAGTCCCAGCAGCTTGGTGTCAATTCCACCAAAGCGCTCCCTATTGGTATCCCTCATTGACTTCATCTCGTGAAGAATCGTCCTCAGCATTTCGTCGGTGGTAGCTTCCTTCAGAGTGGTATCATCCTTTGCAGAGGTATCCTTCGGCTCAGAGTGTGCTGAAGTATTCGACGAGGATGATATCGATCGGGCGCGAGAGTTGTGTTTTCCATGGGAAGGAGGAGTAGCTTGAGTGATGCAGGGAGAGCAGGCCTTGCCAGGCTTACTTTAATTGCATTTATAAATTGAAAGCATCGAATCACCAGAGCCGACGGCAAAGCAAGGATCTTGCGCGTGCGAATCAGCGCGCTCGCAAATAGTGCGGCTTGGTGAATCTTCACCGAAATTTGGAGTGAAGATTCACCGAGCCGCAGCGTGGAGGTCGCGCCGCGCCAACCGTGCAGGTTGCACCACAGAGCAGCTGAATGCTGCCCTAGGGCCAACCACTGCAGTGTGGGAATGCCCGACTACTAACTGCACAACGCCTTTACCCCCTGGATGGCAGAGGATTTTGATTTGATTTTGATAAGTTTATTGTTTGTACATTATGTTGTACAAAATACATAGTAGATCAACAAAAGGTTAACAATAGTAAATAATGAATAATAAAATAATAAAATGAATGAAATAAAATAAACATAATAATAAAATAATGAAAATAATAAAAATAAAAATAAAGGTATACATAAAGATATAACAATATTTGGTAATCTACCTTAACTAACTAAATTTAAATTTAATTTTAATTTAATTCAGTCTAACCAGTGCCTGCAAAATGTCACTAGTAGCACAACAAATCCTCACACAGTTTAAGCACAGGTTGTTCAGCGGCACAGAGTACTCAACCTTCTCTCTCGGTAGTAAAGATGCGTGATTTAATGAGATGTTTAAAGGTTGTAAATGATGATGCCTGGCGAATATGAAGGGGTAAACTATTCCAGATGTAGGCAGATGATACATGAAAGGAGCGTTTCAAGCACTCTGTGCGGCAGGAGGGAATAATCAGCGCATCCCAAGCGTGCTGATTCACCACCCTCTTCGGACGCGAGCTGTGCTTTTCAATGAAAAAATTCACCAAATAAGACGGAATTCCTGAGTTCAGTATTTTATAGAGCAAACAGGCCGCAAAGTAGTCTCTACGACCCGACGTTCGGAGCCAGCCAAGCTTACGTCTGAAAGGAGTGACGTGATCGCTCTTCCTAACCCCAAATATGTATCTGATCCCACGATTGAGCACACGCTGCAGCATCAGGTCCTGTTCATCTGAGATATTCCGATAAACAAGACAGCAATAGTCAACGATAGGAAAGACGAGGGTTTGAATGAGGTGCTTCCGCAGTTCAAAGGTGGTGCTGCTTCTGAAGTGGTTAAGACGGTACATGAGAGAATTAGCTCTGCGACAGACATACCGAACATGATCTTTCCAGGTCAGCTTGGAATCCAGCACCACCCCCAGACTACGTGTAGACGAGACAAACGGGACAGTGCACTCCCCAAATTGGGTGCGAATACCCAATCTGTCAAAGTCATTGACATAGGACGCGGTACCCAAAATCATGGCCTTAGTCTTGCCAGCATTCAAAATCAGCCCATTCGCGGCAGCCCAGTCCGCAACATGCACAGCACCTCGGCTCAGTCTATCCAGAATGGTACGTATGTCCTCGACTCGGCCTCGCACGTAAATCTGAAGGTCGTCCGCATAAATTATATGACAAACACCAGGACCAAGACCCAGGGCAATGTCAGCGACAAACAGAGCAAAAAGCAGGGGACCCAGCACAGAGCCCTGGGGCACACCCTTATTGAGGGGACGAAAAGTGGTGAAATTACGGTCCTCAGCCTTCATCACTTGCGAGCGACCTGATAAATAGGAAGCAATCCATTGCAAAACCCTGCGCGAAAATCCAAGTGACTGTAGTTTCTCGAGTAGCAATACGTGAGAGACCGAGTCGAAGGCTTTGCTGAAATCAAACAGCAACAGTGCAGTCACCTGTCTCCTGTTTATGCCCTCTCGGATGTCGTCTGTAAGTTTCAGTAGTGCAGTCTGAGTACTGTGCCCTGCTCTAAAACCTGCTTGATGCCCATCCATCAGTCCCTACGATTCAACAAAAGAAGAAATCTGGTCATGGACCAGCCTCTCAAGTATTTTCGACAAAAAACAAAGCAGGGAGATCGGACGGAAATCATTCAGGCAAGATGGAGAAGGAACTTTGTTTAGAGCAATAACAATAGACTCTTTCCACCGCTCAGGAAATGTTGATGTGGATAAGGAAGTATTGAAAATATTGTGGATAATAGGGCCAAGAGAGAGAGAGAGAGAGAGAATATGTATTGATGCTCTAACAAAGATAAAAAAATCTTAAAACCAATAAAAAGAAAAAATTTACATGATACAAAGAATCGGTCATTATTCTTAAGCATATGACCTGCTTGAGCAAGTCATTCTAAAAACAGAACATGTCTTAATATATGAAAGGTATAAAAATTTCATGTCTCGACAGCAAACATTATCCTTTCTTTGAGACAGACAGCTTTTACATACATAACTAAATATAATACATAACTAATATCAAAAATAATTTTACGAGAGTAAATCAATGATCTTATAGAAGTTTTATCGTGAGAGTAAGTAATTTAGTAATTTCCTTATGCATTGAATTACAAATTTATTTCGAAATCAGGTTTGGTATTTTCACAATATTTTTTATTCATCAAAGATAAATTTCTGATTAATCAATAATTCACGACGAGAAACCTTGTTACTCTAGGGTGCTGAATTAGACTCTACGTTGAACTTTCCAGAAATCTAAAGCTCTATCGGATGAAAAAGTCATTCTCACCAATAACTGCTCTACCCTGCGTGTCGTATCTTGTGCTAAACTATGTGTGTGATTTATAGACGTCGATTATAGAGGGAGAGAGAGCAAAATAGATAGAATGTAAATATTAGTTATTGATCGGTCGGTATTCTTAAGTATATGACCTGCTTGAGCTCGTCATTCTAAAAATATAACATGTTTATAAACATGACAGGTATTTTAATTTCAGGTATATGCTGCAATTATTATTGTTTCTTTGAGACAAATAGCTTTGACTTAAATATCAAAAATAATTTTACGAGAGTAATTCAATAATTTTATAGTAATTTTATCTTGACAGTAAGTAGTTAAGAAATTTTCTTATGCATGGAATTACAAATTTATTTCGAAATCAGGTCTGGCATTTTCACATATTTTTTTGTTTATCAAAGATGAATTTCTAACTAATCAAAAATTTTTGACGAGGAACCTTGGTAATCAGGAATGCTGAATTAGACTCTGAATTTTCCAGAAATCGAAAGCTCTACCGGATGAAAAAGTCATTCTCACGAATTACTGCTCAACCCTGCGTGTCGTACTTGCGCTTCACTATGTGTAATTGAATTTTCTACTGAATTCTGTGAACTTGGTTATGAACGATGAAATGGAGAATTTAATCTCCACAATACGTATATAGTTTTTTTAAAGTTTGATTAAGTTATTTATGTCGATAATAGAAGAGAGAGCGAACACAGAGAGTGTATGAATTTAATTATTAATCGGTCTTTACTCTTTAGTATATGACCTGCTTGAGCTCGTCATTCTGAAAATATAACATGTCTATAAACATGAAAGGTATTTAGATTTCAAATATATGCTGCAATTATTATAAATTCTTTGTGACAAATAGCTTTTACTCATATATAAAAAGTTATTTAATGAGAGTGAATCATAGAGTTTTTTTATCAACTGTATTCAGACAGTAAGTAGTTTAAAAATTTCTCTATGCATTGGATTCCAAATTTTTTCTGAATCAATTTTGGCATTTCCACGATTCTTTTTTGTTCATCAAAAATAAATTCCTAAATATCAAAAATTCACAAGAGACCTTGTTACTGTGGGCTGTTGAATTGTACTCTACTTTGAATTTTCCAGAAATCCAAAGCTTTTCGCATATAAAATGATTCACTGTATTGATACAATTCGTATCGTATCTTACGCTAGACGGTGTGTAATCAAATTTTCTACTGAATACTGTCAACTCGGTTATGAACGATTCAAAGGAGATTTTATTTTCCACAATACGTATATAGTTTCTCAAAAATTTAATCAAGAGATAGACGTCAATATTAGAGGGGGGGGAGAGGGACAGAGAGTGTGTATGTATTGATGATTAAACAAAGATGAAAAGTTTTTTAACCAATGAGATGGAAGACCTTACATGATATAAAGAATCGTTCATTCTTCCTAAAAGGGAGAGATTTGATTTGAATTGATTTTGATGAGTTTATAAATTGTACATTATGTTGTACAAAATACATTAGGTGAAAGAGTTCGACATCAGATTAAATTACAAAATAAAAATAAAATAAAGTAAAATAAAATAAAAATAAAAATAAAGGTATATGAAAGGTATATAAATATAGATTATATATAATAACAATAACAAAAATAACAACAATAATCATCATGGAAGCAATAGTAATAGTAAGATGAATGTGAAGGTATAGATCAGCAGTTACAATACAGCAATATAGCAATGCAAATATAATATCTACAGTTGTTGTAGTAGATCAGTTTATCTGTATTCACTCCACGGAATCACTAAATCACTATATAATATTGCAACAGGTACACAATTTAACCACAGCGTACCAGATTCAGTCTTCTCCCTCAGCAGTAAAGATATGTGATTTCATTAAATGTTTGAAATTGGACAGGGATGATGATTGGCGTATATGAGGGGGTAGTGTGTTCCATAAGTAAGTAGCCAGTATAAGAAAAGATCGTTTCAGACAGTCCGTGTGAGCAAAGGGGACAATCAACGAATCAAGTGCATGCAGGTTCGCCATTCTCAAGGGACGTGAGCTGAGCTTCTCAACAAACAAATTCACCAAATAGGAGGGAGTACCTGTGAGAAGGATCCTATAGAGCAAGCAGGCAGCAAAATAATCCCTGCGGCCCGCTACTTGAAGCTAGCCAAGCTCATTTTGGTAGGGTGTAACATGATCGCTCTTTCTAATCCCAAAGATGTACCTGATCCTACGATTGAGCAAACGCTGAAATATGAGATCTTGCCCATCCGAGATATTACAGTACACCAGTGAACAATAGTCAATAATAGGAAAAAGCGAGGTGTGCACGAGGTGTTTACGCAGTTCAAAGGTGGTGCTGCGTCTAAAATGGTTAAGACGGTACAAACGAGGGTTGGCTCTACGACAAACATACCGAATATGATCTTTCCAGTTCAGCTTAGAGTCCACCACCCCCAAACTATGCGCAGAGGGGACAAACGGAACTATGCAGCTACCAAACCGCAGGTAACGAAGACCCAAATCATTAAAGGCATTGACATAGGTTGGGGTCCCAAAAATCATTGCCTTGGTCTTACCAGCATTCAACACCAGCTGATTAGTGGCAGCTCAGTCAGCAATGTGTTCAGCACCCCGGCTCAGTCTTCCAAGAGTGGCATGAATGTCCTCAAGTCGGCCCCGCACGTAAATCTGCAGGTCATCCGCATAAATCACATGAAAGACACCAGGGCCAAGGCCTAGAGCAATGTCAACAACAAACAGAAGGAAGAGCAGAGGACCCAACACGGAGCCCTGGGGCACGCCCTTATTAAGGGGGCGGAAAGAAGTAAAACCGCCGTCCTCTGCCCGTACTGCTTGCGAGCGGCCAACCAGATAAGAGGAAAGCCATCTCCAAACCCCATGCGAAAAACCCAAAGACTGTAGCTTCCTGAGCCACGTTACATGCGAGACCGAATCGAAGGCTTTACTAAAATCAAAAAGCAACAGCGCGGTCATTTGTCTTCTGTCCATACCCACCCGAATGACGTCCGTGAGTTTCAATAGTGCTGTCTGTGTGCTATGTCCTGCTCTGAAGCCCGCCTGATAATCGTCCATCAAACCCTGCGATTCAACAAAGGGAGTAATCTGGTCATAGACCAGTCTCTCAAGGATCTTCGACATAAAACTGAGCAGGGAGATAGGACGAAAATCATTCAGACAAGACGGAGAGGGTGTCTTATTGAGAGGGATCACTATTGACTTCTTCCTCTGCTCAGGAAAGGTCAATGTGGATAGGGAAGTATTAAGGACGTTGCCTCGTCGCGGAAGTAGTGGGGGAAGCCGCCCATAGGTTAGGCACGGGAACAGCTGAGATTCGCCTCAAGTCTACCCGGTCGATAAACAAAATTATTTTATTTTCAACTCGTTGGTACTCGAGATTGAATTAATAACACTTTCTGTAATTTTTACATAGTATTACTGAAGACTTCTAGTTTTTAACAGTGTGAATGAAAAGTCTAGAAAACTTTTTTAAAAATAAGGAAAAATCAGCAAACTTTTTACTGATTTTTTAATAACAAAACAATGCCGAAATTGTTTAAAAATCCATAAGAAGTTTTCCAAAAACATAGAAATTGTTCTTTAAGGCTATAGGAATGACATTTCAAAGTTTCAAGATGACTGCCAACCTGGTTTGAAAACAACAGCAAAATGAAAACACCATGGTTTTCCCATAAGAGCCTATGTTAAATCACCCGATTTGGAGCGATTTCAGCCCAACTTTGAATTCAAATTTCTCAACAACTGTATTGTAAATCCTCTTGAAATTTTGACAAGTTATTCCTTAAGCCTAACTTTAAAGATTGCAATAATTTTCAAACGATTCTTATGGATTTTATTTCACGAGGCAACGTCCTTAAAGATATTACAGATGAAAGGACCATGGGAAGGAAAGGCTGAATGAATAAAGCTCTGCAGTAGGGAGTCAATGCCCACCGCCTGGGACTTCGACTGGCACATAACGCGTGCTATCTCGCCCACCGTCACATCCACAAACGCAAAGCCACGATAATCTGTCTCTTTTTCCAAGTTATTCAGAAAAAGAGAGAGGTCTGGTGCCATTTTATCAAAAGAGACAGAGGCAAAGTGAGCAATGAGATCCTCCACCGAGAAGCTACCTAGATTGGAGTCTGCTTTGGAAGAGATACCAAGATGCCTTAGTTCCTTCCAGAGCTGTTGAGGATCAGTGATGTTCTTAAGCCTTTGCCAATAGAAGTCAAGTCTCGCAGACTCAATCCTCTCATGTGCAAAATCACGCGCTTGTCTGTATAAAAATAGTTCAATATCGAGTCTCGAGCGTCGGTAACGTCTGTAGAGTCTGTCTCTTTCAGTCAATAGGTTACGGTGGTATGCAGTAAACCACGGATGACGATTCTTTGTTTGTTTGAGGGTTTTCAGAGGAGCAAAAATATCAAGAGCAGCGTTGAGGTTAGAGTACAAGCAACCCACCCTCCCACTAAGCGAATGCGTTTCATCCATGAATACTGACCAATCACACCCAAGCAAAAATTCATTCAAAGCTCTAGCATCAACAGATTTGAAGTCCCTGAAAGTAAAATCATTCGTCAAAACTTGGGGGGTTTGAATGTCAAGGGTGACTGTCATCAGGTCATGTCCCGCAATAAATGGTGTCTCTGTCTTCCAGTAGCTAGTCACAGTGTCCAGTGCGTCAACGAGAACCAGGTCAACCCGAGTATCTGAGTGGGAGGTGTGATGTGTAGACCCAAATGGGACCGAAAACAGAGAATTCTCATCAATAAAATCACGCACAAAAATCGCATCATGCGAGTCCGAGAGCTGGTCTGCATTAAAATCACCAAGGATGACCTCAGTGCCATAATCATGCATATTATCACGCAGGTCGGACACAAAGTCAGACCCGAGGACAAATGGGGCATGCGGGGGCCTATACACCACACCTACAAATATGGGGTCAGTGCCTCCAAGAGAGACCTCAGCAAGAAGATACTCAGGATGACCAGGCCTACCCTTCCACTCAGTGGAAGACGAGCAGAGGCGTTTGACTGACAGAGATTGATGAACACAAAGGGCCACTTCGCCCCCCTGGTTATTACGGTCATGCCTTAGAAGAGTATATTCCTCCAAAGCAACAAGCGCATCCTCAATCGAAGGACCAAAATGGGATTCAGTAACAGCGATCACGTGTATCATGGGTTGTGACAAAAGAAACAGCCTAACCTGCTCGATATGTCCCTTAAGGGAGTTAGCATTGAAATGACAGACACGCAGCATCATGCCCTTGCCACGCACGGACCTCTGGTGTAAAGAGTGTGTAGAAGGCTGGGAGAATGATTGAAAATGAGATGAAGAAGAACTATAGAGTAGCGGGTTGAAATAGGATGTTGTAGAGGAAGAAGTAGTTACATGTGAGGTGAGAGATGAAAGATGCGTACTGTGAAGAAAACTGAAGTGATAATATGAAAATGTAATATTACTGCGAGAGAGAAGATGTGTCAGCATACCTGTTATTACAAAAAACGATTCAAATCTTCAATGCTGGAGATGAGTGTAGGGGTGTCTCCCTTCTTCCTGTGAACGTAGATTCGGCCACTGCGGATGAAGCTGATGAATCCAGAGTCAGATTGTCTCGCCTTCTCACGTACAGCACGATGCAAATCAAAAACTTCCTTAGGAAGGAATTCGTTCAAGTTCAGCAGTCCAGGCAAGATTGAGTTGGGATCAATCTCAGGGGGTAAATTCTATGACAATGCAGAGGTGTGCAGCTTATCCAACTTAATTTTGCTCTGGATAATTTCTAGCAAGAGTGCTCTGGAGTGAAGTGTAACCAGAATCGATGGTGGGCAACTTTGCTGACGATTCGTAGGCGAGGTTGTGGTTGGAGGTTGATTTGAGGACGTTACAGCGTTTGTAGTGGAAGTTGATGTAGCTGACCTTGTGGTTGCCTTGCTGATGAGCATCCTTGCACCCACTGTATCATTGGCTTCAGTATCCGGACGCAGAGTCTTGAGTACTGAGAGGACAAGTGATTTCACGTTGGCACCAGGAGGAGTAGCAAGACCTCCAATTACCAGCTCCGAGGAATTTGTAGAGCGTGTCCTCGCGTTCAGTCCAGCAAGATCTGAGCTGAGAGCGGCATTCTTTTTCTCGATCTGTTGAATTTTATTTAACAGCTCAGTATCACAGTGGAGGGTGGCAGACAGTTCCGGATATTCAAATTTCTCCTTCAGCTCAGCCAGTTCACCTTTTATATCTTCCAGCTGGTCCTCAACAGTGTCAACTCGAGCTACCAACTTCGGGATGACATCCAGATCAGCAAGTTTGTTGTCTATCCCATCGAAGCGCTCCTTGAAGGAAGTCTTCAGGTTCCCAAGCTCACTCAGGATACTTCTCAAAAGTGCCTTATTGGCTACTGGCTCAACATTCTCCGAAGTTACGGCATTCGAGATATTAGATGAACCAGATGAGGCTGAGTTTGTGCGCAGATGAGTGTTCGGTGCGTCGTTCAACCTAGTCCTGTCAGGCGTGGCCTGGGTGATGCAGAACGTGCAGGCTTTTGCATGCTTACCATGCAGCATAACAATTGCTAATTTAGCACACTGCGAATGGTAGAACTTGCTGCAATTGTCGCAACAGTGTAGTTTCGCATTTGTGCGCGCGGGCCCGTGACAAGAGCCGCAGAGAGGAGTATCTTTCCCGTTCATGACTGAAGTTTTAAGTATCGCTGGCTACTCTTAACCTCTCAAGCACGCAGTACTGCACAAAGAGCTAGCGAGATGACGGACAAGAAGTACTAGTCAACCTGTGGTCAGGCCACAGGTAAGTGAAAAGGCCAAGAATTGGTCAGACCACTGTGTGGTATAGACCACCTAAAGAGGCTAGCAAGTAGTAGAAGACTATGAATAGTCAGGCCGTAAAACCGCATACAAGGGGTGACAGTTGCCAAAACAGTCAACCAGTGTAAGGTTATAGTACACCGTACAGGCTCCAAGGTATGCCGGGTTGCCAGGTATCAATTGCGCAGCCTATCTATAATTCAAAAATTCGCGCGGATTTGCACTTAATTTGCTATGGCTATGAGCGCACTATTGTAGATAGAACTTAAGGCACTTTGCGCGGCTAAACACTGATGCCGCCAAAATTTTGCACTAACCTCACTTTGCACTGGTGTAATATAATAAGTTTTTTCAAAGTTAAATTACTATGAGCAACACCACATTAAACAAAAGTCAATCAATCCACTTAAAGTAGCACGAGAACCTCTACACTAGAAAAAAAATCTCTCAGTGAACACAGGAACGAGACTCAAACACTAGGCAAAAACCGAGAACGTGTGTACGTACGTCCAGCGAGCGAGCGAGAGAGAGAGAGAGAGAGAGAGAGAGAGAGAATATGTATTGATTATTTAACAAAGATAAAAAAAATTTTATAACCAACTTATAATAAAATGAAAAAATTTACATGATAAAAAGAATCGGTCATTATTGTTAAGCATTTGATCTGCTACAGCTCGTCATTCTAAAAATAGAGCATTTCTGAATATATGAAAGGTAAAAAAATTTCATGCCTCGACAGCAAACATTATCCTTTCTTTGAGACAAACAGCTTTTAAGAATGATTGAATGAAGAATTAATCCCTACAATATGTGTATAGTTTTTCTAAAATTTTATAGACGTCGATAATGGAGGGAGAGAGAGCGAAATAGCTAGAGTGTAAATATTAATTATTGATCGGTCAGTATTCTTAAGTATATGACCTGCATAAGCTCGTCATTCTGAATATATAACATGTCTATAACCATGAAAGGTGTCTAAATTTCAAGTACATCCTGCAATTTTTATCGTTTCTTTGAGACAAACAGCTTTTACATACATAAAAAAATGATTAAACGCAAGTTATTCAATGATTTTACAGCATCTGTATCAAGACAGAGGCTAGTCTAGAAATTTCTTAAGCATCGACTTACAAATTTATTTCTAACTCAAGTTTGGCATTTTCACAATTTTATTTTGTTCATCAAAGATAAATTTCTAATTAATCAATAATTCACGACAAGAAACCTTGTTACTCTAGGATGATGAATTAGACTCTACTTTGAATTTTCCAGAAATCCAAAGCACTACCGGATGAAAAAGTCATTCTCACGAACTACTGCTCAACCCTGCGTGTCGTATCTTGCGCTAAACCATGTGTAATGCCATTTTCTACTAAATACTGTCAACTTGGCTATGAACTATTTAATGAAGAATTCAATCTCTACAGTATGTGTATGGTTTTTCTTAAATTTAATCCAGTTATATACGTCGATAATAGAGGGAGAGAGAGCGAAATAGATAGAGTGTAAATATTTATTATTGATCAGTCAGTATTCTTAAGTATATGACCTAGCTGAGCTCGTCATTCTGAAAATATAACATGTCTATATACATGAAAGGAATTCAAATTTCAAGTATATGCTGCAATTATTATCGTTTCTTTGAGACAAACAGCTTTTACTAATAAGGTACCTGTACCTAATATGGCCTCCTTAAGCGAGAATCAACGTTGTGGCGAATCAAATCAACATTTTTTGACGGGTAAGGTCTCATTTTAAAGCTTAATTCAAGAGCTTTAAAATGAGATCTTACACGTTCGATTTTTATCAATGAGCTTCAAATGCCAGAGGATTTACCAAAACACGGTTTTTTAAGACACCTAAAATTTGTGTCCTAATATGGCCCCCCTTGAAGTAATTAATTAATTGCAATTTGTTCCTACTTTTTAAATCAATCAGAATATGAGACTTAAAAAAACTTCAAAATTCTTAACATTTTAAAAATAATTTATTTTAAAATTGAGCCTTTTTTACAATTTTTTTGAAAGCTTTGCAGCCAGTAGCGTTGAAACAATTAAATTTATTTTTCTTAAATAACATTATGATATGATTTTCTAAGAAGTAAACATGAAACCAAGGACTCTTAATATCGGTATTTCTACTAATTCGCGGGGGGCCATATTAGGTACACTGCAGAATAAAAAGTTATTTAAGAATAAAACCCGTTAGAAAACGAGTTGAACAAAAACTAAGGTCGCGTTTTAAAGCTGAAACAATAACGAATCGAAGCTACTTATTCAAATTTTGGTCAGGTGCATCTAAATATTTTGGCAGACCACTTAATTACAACGTAAAATAATAACGGAGGTATAAGAAACGAGTTTTAGCTATAAGGCGTGCGCAAAAATAATTTTAAAATGTTCTAAACAACTGAAAACTTCATAATTCAGTATTTTTGACTTCTTCCTACCTTGTAGACATGCCGCATATCGAGCATATTCAAAATAACAGGGGGGGGGCATGTTAGGCACACTTACCTTATATAAAAAGTAATTTAACGAGAGTAAATCAATGATTTTATAACAACTGTATTTAGACAGTAAGTAGTTTAGAAATTTCTTTATGCATGGGATTCCAAATTTTTTTTGAATCAAGTTCGGCATTCTCACGATTTTTTTTTTGTTCATCAAAATTATATTCCTACTAATCAAAAATCCACGACGAGAGTCCTTGTTACTGTGGGCTCCTGAATTGAACTCTACTTTGAATTTTCCAGAAATCTAAAGCTCTATCGCATGTAAAATTATTTACTGTATTGATACAATTCGTGTCGTATCTTGCGCTAGACGATGTGTAATCAAATTTTCTACTGAATACTGTCAACTCGGTTATGAACGATTAAATGGAGATTTTTTTTCCACAATTCATATATAGTTTCTCAAAAACTTCATAAAGTTATAAACGTTGATGTTAGAGGGGGAGAGAGAGAGAGAGAGGGTGTGTGCGTGTATGTATTGATTGTTAAACAAAGATAAAAAAATCTTAAAACCAATAAAATGAAAGCCTTCACATGATGCAAAGAATCGGTCATTATTCTTAAGCATATGGCCAACCCGGCCGGGCTACCGTATTTAGGTGGTACCAGCAGAGCACAAACAGGCGTAAGTAAACCGATGAGAACAAACGCCTAGCCCTTCAACTTCACCAACAGGGCTATAAAAACGCTGAAATTAGTCGTAGGCTGGGACCCTCTGCACCGACCACCAAGAACTAGTTCAAAGCCTTCTAGGCCAGCGGAATAGGCTACGCCACAGCATTGCCTACTGATGAAGGCCTATCCTCGCCAAGTAGGACCGCGATTGCGACAACAATGATGGCCAGACCAGTCAGCCGTAGGGGGGTCGTTGTCATCGAGAGTAGTCTCAGTAGCAGTGAGCCCAGCTTCGCTGCCCGGTCCCCGACCATTGCTGGTACCATGCAAACACGTTATTGTGCATTTGCAGCTTCAGGTGGAGGTTAAAAACTTATGTTTTCACGGTCGTCGACTGTGCAGATGGGTCTCATTGCGGACTTGCCCGAGACGATGAGAATCCTTCTAAGATCGGCGGAGAACGCTGTGGTTGTTGGCCTCACCTTCAACCCTGCGAAATTCCGCTCTACATCTGAAAGGCAGGGATGTCGATGCGGCCAAGAGAATGCAGTTCAGCATACAGGATGAGGTGATGCGCGTCTTGTGGGGATCATAGTCATGGGGAAATCAGGGTAAACCGAGCCATCATGGGTGTTGACGGGGAGCTCTCCAGACTGCGGCCTGATCTAGTGATCTGGAATGAGATCGAGAGAAAGATCATGATAGTTGTTGTAGCCGTGCCCTTTGAGAACCGGATGGAGAGGTTCTGTGAAAAACGAGCGAAGAAGCTTGATAAGTACAGCCCGCTCGCTGAGAACCTGCAAGGGCAGGGCTAAATGGTTGCGGTAGTAGTGTTCGTCATTGGCGCCCTCGGCGGCTCGGACTCAGGCAATGAGAAAGTCATGGGACTCCTCAACATCAGCCCGTTTTACGCGCAGATGTTGAGGAGGCTTATAATCAGCGATACTATGAAGCTGTCCCAGATCATCTACGTAGAGCATCTGTCGGGAGTCAGGCAATATTGATTTTGCGATTTTTATATACTTTGCCCAATTGTCTTTTCTGTCTAAATTATTTTTACCAAGGCACGTCCTTTAACTTTTCATTATTTTTATGACGCGTTTGACTTATTCTGTATAGTTATGTTTCTAATATTCCTTTTATGTTCTGTGTATAAGCCGGATATTCATTCTTTTTGCTTGACTTTGTTGCTGAGCAATTGATTGACTGTGATTACTAAATTGTAAATTTTGACTTGGAATTTATGGTGACCCATGAATTCTTTTATAGATATTAAAAAAATACTAAAAAAAAAAATTCCTCCCAGAAACATGTTTTATGTATATTTCATCTCCTAGAAACATGCGTTAAATATATATAAACTCCCAAAAAAGTCTTAACTTTTTCTGGGAGGACCGAAAATGTTTGGAAATTAATTTGTGAATGCCTTCAGCTTTTTCATACCGAATATCTCAGATATTGTGAAAATGAACGCATTGTTAACACATGAATTCCTGGTGACCCACGAATTCTTTTATAGATATTAAAAAAATACTAAAAAAAAAAAAAAATTCCTCCCAGAAACATGTTTTATGTATATTTCATTTCCCAGAAACATGCGTTAAATATATATAAACTCCCAAAAAAGTCTTAACTTTTTCTGGGAGGACCGAAAATGTTTGGAAATTAATTTGTGAATGCCTTCAGTTTTTTTCATACCGAATATCTCAGATATTGTGAAAATGACCGTATTGTTAACACATGAATTCCTGGTGACCCACGAATTCTTTTATAGATATTAAAAAAATACTAAAAAAATAAAAAATTCCTCCCAGAAACATGTTTTATGTATATTTCATCTCCCAGAAACATGCGTTAAATATATATAAACTCCCAGAAAAGTCTTAACTTTTTCTGGGAGGACCGAAAATGTTTGGAAATTAATTTGTGAATGCCTTCAGTTTTTTTCATACCGAATATCTCAGATATTGTGAAAATGACCGTATTGTTAACATGGTGGCCCATGAATTCTTTTATAAATATTAAAAAAATACTAAAAAAAAAAAAAAAAATCCTCCCCAGAAACATGTTTTATATATATTTGATCTCGCAGAAACATGGGTTGGATATATATAAATTCCCAGAAAAGTCATTACTTTTTATGGGAGAACAGAAAAAAAGACCCCTGTTTTTCTGGGAGGACAGAACCTTGAACTCCCAGAAACGTGGCTTATATATATATATATATGTGTGTGTGTGTGTGTGTGAAATAATTTTACCCACACCCCTCCACCAAATGTCAAATGCGGCGTTCCTATTAATTGAAATTCAGCTCGGGAAAATAATTACTGATAAATGTAAATGAGATTTTTTTTTCATTAATAGAAATTAACAAATTTTCTAATTCTTGATTTTCTTTGAGAAAATCCACGCTTCTTTATGGAAGATAAACAATAAAATCTAAATTTTTAATGGAGTCATGCAAAGTAACAACAAATGCGTCTCTAAATTTAGTTGTAGAGCTTTTTAATTCTAAAACTTTATATATTTTTCCGGGACTTAAATCTTTAAATTTTTTAAATTTAATAGTATTTATTCTATTAAATTTTGAAAACATAGTTTAAAGTAAGGCAATGGGTAAAATGAGATCAGAAAACTCAGGAATATTTGTGAGTATGACCACCGTGTCAGGTTTGATGCCAGGATATAGCCAACATGTTTCTCAATAGAGATTTCAGGTCCTGTACGGAGCTAAAAACAAAGTAAAATCAAAAAATCGCCTTTTTTCGTGTTTTTTAAAAATTTTGAAAAAAGTATGGATTTTAGAAAAAAAAGTTTCAGATCAAAGTTGTGAGGAATAAAAAAAGCTTAAATTTGATACCCAACTCGTATCTCTATCTTTTTTTGTTTATTTGTAAACAATAAAAAACCACCCGAAACAGCCATTTTTTGTTTTGTTAATAACTTTTTAAAAAACAAACTTTTAAAAACTTTAACCATGGTACTTTGTAGCCATTAGTATAACAAAAAAAATGAGTACTTACAATTTTTTATATTCGCAATATTTTTGAAGTTATTAATTTGTTAATTAAGAACGTATTTTTATTCATGCATGCATAAAAGTAGTTTAAAAAATTATTTTAATATTTTTGAAGATTGTAATGTAAAGTTTACATGTTACTCAAGATGGTTATTAAAAAAAAAACCAGAAAAGATGAAAAATAATATGTTTTTTTTTATCGTCAAAAAAGGAGCTATTTTGACCTTATAAACAATTAAAGCTGGAGCTTTGGCTGATTGTTTGACGTACTTGTCGTTTTGGTGATTGATTACGGTCGATTTTAGACAAATTTTACCGTCCTCAAAATTGTCGTACGGTCAATAGAGTAGGAGATAATTTTTTTTTTCCTAAAAATTCCTGCGACTTTGTTTATTGAGTTAGAACAACCGGATTTGCGTTATTAGAAAGCTTAAACCTTAAATATTAAGAAAAAAATTAGTTAACAAAAACATTTTATTATTTGGTGGCTGAAATAAAGTTTAAACGCGGTGGTGCAGTTGCGTGAGCGCCAGACCGCGAGGTCGAGGAGTGGGGGAGTCGACCCGATCGCACTGCTCCGAAAGCTGTCTCAAAATTTTCAAATCGGTTGGCCGGGAAAAAATTGCATTTTCTCGGTGAAATATGCACCGATTTTGATGATTTTTTTTTTTCAGGGATACCTTGAAATTTTATGAGCTACTGGCAAATGAATTTATTAAAATTATAATTATTTATTGTCAAAAAATTTTATTATTAAAAATTTTCTTTTTTTTTCCAAAATAATATTCATAGTAAAATGAAAAGATATTAAAAAAAATAGTAGTAAAAAAAAAAATAAATAATACAACAAATAATTCTAAAATTCATCTGTATGTCTTGGGCGAACTAACTGAAAGAATTTTAACAGTTACTTCGTTTCAAAATAAAGCAATAAGTAAGTCATTAAGAAAATTGTTTGGAAAATTTTTGAGGGGCCGTACTTTGAGCAGTGCTAATCCGACTTTGTAAGCAGGCATGAATAAGAAATCGACAAAGCCGGAGCAGCTGCGCGTTCGAGATGTGTTGGTGCTCACAGACTTTCACCGCAGCAACCTGTGAGTCTGTGACCGTATTCATCTTCTCTCGGTTTCCCTCCATTTTGCTTCAGTGTAGAAAAAGCCGTTGACGAGTGACGCTGTGTATTACTTTCTCCATTTGTTTTCTTCTTGAGTGTTTTCGTTTTAACTTACAAGTAAGTATCCATGCACATATTCTTTAATAATTATCATAAAATATTTCGTGTGATTAGCCATTATACGATTTTTCTCGACAAAATGACGCTATTAAAAATTTAAAAAAATTCGGTTGTACAGCCACGTTAGTGGTTTTTGTATTCGGAATCACGGCACACTTGCCACTCAGATTTTCGTTAGTTTTTCTAACGTATTTTTTCTTCTAATTAAATATTGGAAGGTAAACCTTTCTGAGATTGTTAAAACATCATTTGTTAAATAAAAAAATTTTGAATTTCGGAAAACTAAATTTTTGTCAGAAAAAATCGTAGAGAGGCCAATCAAACGAATAATAAAATTTTAAAGCCCAAAAAGAAGTTAAGTACTAATTTTTGTGTAAAAAAAATTCTATAACAGTCAAATTCGAGAATTTCATTTATTTATTATTATTTTTTTTTAACAATGAAAAACTAATTTTTTTGATAATGTTAACAACACTATCGTGTAGAGCGTAGCTATAAATAGTGAACATGGATTTTTTTTTTTATTTTTCAGTAATTTGTGTGAAAATAATTAGCTCGAAACAAAAAAATTTGTCATTTAAAACAAAAAAATACTTTACAACATATGCATAGGACAATTTTACTGATAATAATATTTATTGATAGATTTTCGAAGATGCAAGGCCCAGAAGATAATGAAAATGCTGCAGCAAGTATGGAATCACGTTCCTTGGACCTCGAAAAAACGTGCATCTACTGCATGAAAAAGATGACTGCAACAACTTCGTATAAATTAGGTGAGAAAGCCCTCGAAAAAGTTATTCTTTCTAGTAAAGCCAGGAAAGATTCGAAATGGAAGCTGCTGCGAAATGTCACATCTTTAAAAATGCACAGATCATGTAATATAGTTTACACGAATCAAAAAAATATAGAAACGTTCGTTAGAAAATCCAAAGAAAATGCAGCAGCAAGGAGAGATTACTTAGAAACAGCTAAAAATTATGATTTTAGCTCTGGTTGCTTTATTTTCGAGAAGGGTTCAAAAAGAAAAAAATTGCATACACCAGAGAATATTTCAACAGTTATAAACATGATAGAATATTTAAATAATCAAGAGTTCCTAAGCGATGATCAGAAAGTTTTACTCCTACGATTGAAAGTTCTCGCGGAAAATTTTGAAAAATCTGCTTGTTTTTATCATCACTCTTGCTATACTCAGTTTTTTCGTTACAAAACTGACAAACTAATTGGCAGACCACTAGGTGATAATATGTCTAAAGTATTAAATTTTGTTATAGATTATATTTTAAGCAATGAGGATGAGTGCCAATTTTCGGTTCAAGACATTTTAAAGCATTTTCATGGAGAATATTGCGAATTGTTGAGGCCACCAGTAAAATTATTCTTGAGGATATTCGAGCAACAAAGTATGAAACGAACAAGTATAAAGCCTCGAATTTTTTTATGGAGAGTACCACCGAAGATGTCCCTGAAACTTTAAACTGTTTTTTAAATATTTTAATAGCAACGCACAAGCATGGTAAGAAAGAGGAGTATAAAAAAAAATTGAAAAACAATTTTCTATCAGATTATTACGGGCGGAAAACATTCTGCTCGGGTCTACAATCATCAAAGCTTTAAACACACAGAGTTACGAGACGTTATTGCTCTATTGTACATAATTACGGGGTGTGATACGACGTCAGCTTTTTTTTATAGAGGTAAAAATGAAATATTATCTTGCTTGCCTCCCGAGAAATTAATTGAATTATCAAAATACTTTTACGAATTTCCTGCGAACCGTAACCTTATTATTTCTAATGGTACTGCTTTAATTAAAGCTCTATACATGAGCGAAGTTGACAAAACCTGGGAGAAAAAAATGACGTCCAACTTACCCTCAGTGACCTAAGATTTCGCCATTTTGAACGATCGGCTTTGAAAAAAAAACCGAATTTAAGTTGGAAATCTTGCCTCCCACTGAAAGTGCAGCGGCACAACATTGCCTAAGAACTTATTTGCAAGTACAGGCGTGGTTGGGAAATCTTTTGGACCCCTTAGACTTTGGATGGAAGTATGAAGACGCTTCTTTCATGCCTGTTTATTCTATGGATGACATGATACCTGAAGACGTCTCGAAAAGCATTTCCTGTCAATGTCAAACTGGATGCGGCAGCAAGTGTGGCTGTCACAAGCACGGTTTGCTTTGCTCAAAATTATGTGGACCCTGTAATGGTAATAGCTGTTCAAATATACCCGAACCACAAATAGATACCGACAATACTTCAGAACAAAGCATTTTAGAAAATTATTTTGATCAAGAAATCGATTCAGATTCGAATATTTTGAGAAATATTTTAGAATATAGCGAAAGTAGTGAAATAATAAATGTAAATGACGACAATTATACAGAAAACAACAATTGTGCTAAGAATGGTCCACCACCAAAAAAAAAAAAAAAAAATTAGTTTAATATGTAATATTGTTGTAAATTTAAATTATTTTCTGTTATTTTTATTAATAAAACCATTTTTTAATTTTATAAATATAACTTATTTTCAGAGTTGAAAATTTATTTATTCAAATCCTTAACCCTAAAAAAAAAAAACAAAAAAAATACAACTTAGGATAATTTATTTTTTATTGCAAAATTCTTTCAGTTAATTCGCCTAAGACATACAGATGAATTTCAGAATTATTTGTTGTCTTATTTATTTTTTTTTTATTACTATTTTTTTATATATTTTTTCATTTTACTATGAATATTATTTTGGAAAAAAAGAAAATTTTTAATAATAAAATTTTGTGACAATAAATAATTATAATTTTAATAAATTAATTTGCCAGTAGCTCATAAAATTTCAAGGTATCCCTGAAAAAAAAAAAATCATCAAAATCGGTGCATATTTCACCGAGAAAATGCAATTTTTTCCCGGCCGACCGATTTGAAAATTTTGAGACAGCTTTCGGAGCAGCGCGATCGGGTCGACTCCTCCACTCCTCGACCTTGCGGTCTGGCGCTCACGCAACTGCACCACCGCGTTTAAACTTTATTTCAGCCACCAAATAATAAAATGTTTTTGTTAACTAATTTTTTTCTTAATATTTAAGGTTTAAGCTTTCTAATAACGCAAATCCGGTTGTTCTAACTCAATAAACAAAGTCGCAGGAATTTTTAGGAAAAAAAAAATTATCTCCTACTCTATTGACCGTACGACAATTTTGAGGACGGTAAAATTTGTCTTAAATCGACCGTAATCAATCACTAAAACGACAAGTACCTCAAACAATCAGCCGAAGCTCCAGCTTTAATTGTTCATAAGGTCAAAATAGCTCCTTTTTTGACGATAAAAAAAAACATATTATTTTTCATCTTTTCTGGTTTTTTTTTTAATAACCATCTTGAGTAACATGTAAACTTTACATTACAATCTTCAAAAATATTAAAATAATTTTTTAAACTACTTTTATGCATGCATGAATAAAACTACGTTCTTAATTAACAAATTAATAACTTTAAAAATATTGCAAATATAAAAAATTGTACGTACTCATTTTTTTTGTTATACTAATGGCAACAAAGTACCATGGTTAAAGTTTTTAAAAGTTTGTTTTTTAAAAAGTTATTAACAAAACAAAAAATGGCTGTTTCGGGTGGTTTTTTATTGTTTACAAATAAACAAAAAAAGATAGAGATACGAGTTGGGTATCAAATTTAAGCTTTTTTTATTCCTCACAACTTTGATCTGAAACTTTTTTTTCTAAAATCCATACTTTTTTCAAAATTTTTAAAAAACACGAAAAAGTGCGATTTTTTGATTTTACTTTGTTTTTAGCTCCGTACAGGACCTGAAATCTCTATTGAGAAACATGTGGGCTATATCCTGGCATCGAACCTGACATGGTGGTCATACTCACTAATATTCCTGAGTTTTCTAAAATTTCACCTGGTTTTTTGACCCATTGCCTGTATTAAGTACGAAGTATTATTTCCTTAGTCTAAAGCAAACGAGATGCAGCTACCCAATCTAAACCAGCTATGCCGCGAGGAGGTATGGGATGATAAAAAAATGACATATGATCAATATGTAAAAAAAATATTAATGAACAAGCTATGTACATGTAAGTAAATTTCTTAGAAATTATATAATATTAGAAATTTATAAAAATATTAAAAATTTTTAAACTTTTATTTACAGGGCTGATGGATCACCATAGGATCAATGGTGGAGGCTTCAAATCGACGAGTCAGAAGAATAAGAAGAAGAAGAATAACTAACAAACAAAATATATTGTATTAGAAAATAAAATAAAAATAAAATAACAAACAAACAAAATACATTATACTAGAAAAGAAAATAATAATTAAATAAATAATGATGTATTTAAAAATTAAAAAAATAAATAAATAAATGATTTTGAAAAAATATAAAGTTTATTCATTTATTTAATATATTGCTATGCAATCCTTACAGTTATAAAAATTACATCGCCATTAATATGCAGCGTCATTGGTGTGAGGTGAAAGGATTGGGTGTGTACACCACCAGACCTATCGAGAAAGGTATCAACAAAAGTCAAGGTCAATCCAACTATGTGATTCAACCATACTGCATGTGTATATAGACATACAAAATATACTTTTGCTTTTAAATGAAGGTTAATCCAACCATACATATATATTTGAAATACTTTTGAATGTTATACCGTCATTTTAGAGAAAAGGAATGCTGACCTGTGATTGGTTGGATGAGATTTGTTTGAACATTCAATTTTTATTTAGGCCACGCTTACTCTTCCAGCTTATACTACTATTATAATTGTGCATACTCTATACCTGTGCCTACTGTTACAATTACTTCTGTGCATGCCCTGGTGTCTATCTTTGAACCTTCCTTTCTTTAACTTGATATCTACCTAATCACTTTTTCTTGTTCCAATATCTGTTTGTACTCCTGTGCTTTCTCTGTTCTTTACTTTTTTATACTTAAACTTCTAACCATCAACGTACTCTTTTGCTTACCCTTACGTGTACTGCTATGCCTATTCTCGTACCCTCTTGCCTACCCTCGTACTTACCGTGTACCTACCCTCGTGTCCATTCATGTGATTATCCTCGTAATATAACTATGGTTCCTATTCGCTATTTTCATGTCAAGGGAGGGGATAGCGCATTTGATCGTGTAAGTCATGGTGGCGAAAAAGTGAACTACGTGAAGAACATTTTGCTTGGATTAAACAATATTTTTAAACTGTTTCTACATTATGAATGAAGAAAAAATCTTGTATTTTACAATTTTGGAATCAACTTCATTGAAATCTATCATAATAAACATTGTTATATTGACAGCGCAACTTTGAAAATTTACAAATGTTTTACATTATGAATTTTTAAATTTTAATAATAACTTGTAATTTTTTTAGTTGAAACTAGTCTCAGCTTTATTCCCAATAATCATTAATTAAAGTGCTTTTTCATCCGTCTTTTTTATTTTTTTATTTTTAATGATATAACCGACTTGTATGGTTCTATCACAGACTCTTCTGTTTACCTACGAAAAGTTCTTCACTTAGTTCATACGCAGATGGCGCTTTTTACTTGCAAACAGCGAATACTTGTGCATCGTCTTTTCCATCCTTGTACCTATTCTGTACCTACCCTCTTACTTAACCTTGTGTCTACCACTGTGCGTACTCATCTATCTATATTAGAGCATACCTTAGTATGTATCATTGTGCTTACTATTGTTCTTAACCTTGTTTCTACTTTTGTAGTTACTCCTCTGCCTACCCTCATACGAACCTTTCCGGCTACCCTCGCGCCAACCCTTGTGTTTACCCTTGTTAATAACCTTATTCCGATCCCTGTACTACTTTTGTAGCAACAATTGTACATACTCTTGTGCATACCTTCGATCTTGTATTCATTCTTACTCGTATGCTTACACTCGTGACAGAACTAGTGTTCTTATATTTGTGCCTGTCCTATACTTGTTCCTACTGTTGAACCTACTTATGAACATGCGCTGGTTTCTTTCCTTATACTTTCCCCTTTTTCTACTAACGTTTCTACTGATTCATTTTTTTGTTCTTATATCTGTTAGTACTCTTATGCTTACTCGGTTCTTAACCTACTCTGATCCTACTCTCTTATTTACTTTTGTTTATACCTCTATACCTACACTCATGTCTACTGCTATGCCTTTTTTCATACCTACCCTTATGCCAACCCTTATACTGATCCTATACCTTTTTTGTGTTCACTTCTGTGCGTACACGTGTACCTGCAATCGTGCATACCCTAGCACTGATCATTGTGCTTACTATTGCTGCTCACCTTGTTTCTAACTTGTACCTACCTCTTTGCCTACCCTCATTCTAACCTTTGAGATTACCATCGCACCTACCCTTGTGCTTATCCTTATTTATAACATTATTCTTACCCTTGTACTGCTCTTGTAGCTACACCTGTACCTACTCTTTTTTTTAGCTCGTTCGTATTCGTGTGCTTATCCTAGTAACATAACAATTGTTTCTATACTCGTGCCTACCCTATACATGTTCCTACTGTTGTACCTATACCTCTGTGCATGCCCTGGTTTCTTTCTTTATACCTTTTCCTTTTTTTACTCAGGTTTCTACTGACTCGCTTTTTCTTGTTCTTATAACTTTTTGTACTACTGTGCTTACTCTGTTCTTAATTTCTTTTCTATCGAAACTTCTAGCTCTGAACCTCCCACAAAATCAATTTTTTGTCTACTACTGCGCAACTCTTGTACCTACCTTCTTGCCCACCCTTATGTATATCCCTGTATCTTCCCTTATTTCTACTGCTGTACCTATTCTCGTAACTCCTATCTTATCCTCCCTTTTATCAAATCTGTAACTACCTTCATGACTACTTCTGTGCTTACCCTCTTGCCTAAACTTATATCTACCTCGGTGCGTATCCGTGTACTTACATTCGTGCATACCTTAGTACGTATCATTGTGCCTACTCCTGTTCATAACCTTGTTTCCAATTTAAACCTAATTTGTAGATACCCCTTTATATACCCTCATACGAATCTTTGTGGATACCCTTGCACCGACCCTTGTGTTCACCCTTATTCATTTGTTTCGCAAAATAGAATATATTTGTGTTTTGCCACATTTGTATTTTTTCATAAGATCCTTGTATCCCATTTTTTTACCAAAAGTGGGTGGAAACTTTTCCAATGTATAGTTGCCTTCGGGACCAAAATACCCATTCCGGAAAGACAATTTTCCGTCTTTTAGGAGGTATTTTATGTACAAAATCTGTTTGGACTGGAAAAAATTTTCCGGGAATGTATCTTTCCGCCTATACAGATGCCGGCTTAGACAACTTTTGCTGTTTAAGATTTGTTGTGACCAGGGTTGCAGCCAGCGTGGTCTCAAGAGTTGATTTTTTTTTCTCCGAGACTCCATTCTGTCCCCATTTCGTGCAGAAGGCTCTGGCGGTGTTTTTCAAGGACTCTAGCAGCATCCCATAGGATGTTCCGTGCGTCTCGTTCGTGCTTACAAGCATTGAGGATCCGAGTTGTTACCATACTCGGGGTGACCAGGTACTTGGTGGATTCTCCCGCTAGAGAGACCAGCTGGTCAATACCCTGAGGATCGAACCACTCTAGTTTTCACTTTCCATTCGGATATTTTCGATAGCTTGCCAAAACTCCTTCCTCTCTCCGGCTCTGCACCTGCTACTGTATCATCCTAGTACTATAGGCTAGTATTTGCGCTTCATTACAAGTGTTCACTGAGTGATTTTTTCTTGTGAAACGGTTCTCGTGTTACTTTAAGTAGATTGATTGACTTTTTATGTGATGTTTCTCATAGTAATTGACTTTAAAAAAACTTATTAATTTACACCTGTGCAAAGTGAGGTTAGTGAAAAATTTTGGTGGCATCAGTGTTTCGGCGCACAAAGTGCCTTAAGTTTTACTTACAATAGTGCGCTCCTAGCTATTGTGAACCCAGTGCTAATCCACGTGAATTTTTGAATTCTAATTAGGCTGTGAAATTGATAACTAGCAACCCGGCATACCTTGGAGCCTGTATGGTGAACTATAACCTCAGTCTGTTGTGGTTGACTGTTTTGACAACTGTCACCCTTTGTCTGCGGTTTTTACGGCCTGACTATTCATAGTCTGCTACTACTCACTAACCTCTTTGCACGGTCTATACCAGACTGTGGTCTGACCAATTCTTGACATTTTCACTTACCTGTGGTATGACCAATTCTTGACCTTTTCACTTACCTGTGACCAGACCACAGGTTGACTAGTACTTCTCGTCTGTCATCTCATGAGCTCTTTGTGCAGTGCTGTGAGTTCGAGAGGTTAGGAATAGCCAGTGTTACTTAATTAATTACCGGCATAGCACTTACCAATCCACTGCAAGATTTTGAATTTTGAAATTTAATTGGCTGTCTGATCATAATTTGAGCATTTTCACTTTTCTGATTGTATAGTGGAAAAGCTTCAGTCATGAACGCGAAAGATACTCCTCTCTGCGGCTCTTGTCATGAATCTGCGCCCACAAATCAATAATTCCGTCTAATGGGGCCTTGATATCGATTTGCTATATAGCTCATATGACATTTTTAGCACTTTTTCGGTTTTTTAGCTAATTTTTCCAAAATTCCTCTTCAAAGCCTATTGCACTTACAGAATTCTGCAACCTGGCATTCTCTTTGTTTTTTCATTTACTTTCAAGAAAAAATATTCTTAAGTCTACTTTTGATGAGTTTGACCCTGGGCTAAGAGGATTTCTTAAAGCATATTTTAGGGTTTTTTGGCTTTTTTAAACTTTAATTGTACATGAACAAGTTTATGAAAATGATGTCTCAGAATATTTTTTCTCAAAAATTCATGTAAAAACAAAAAGAATGTGAGGTTATAGAATTCTGTACGTGCAATAGGCTTTGAACAGAAATTTTTGTAAAATTAGCTTGTTAAGATACTTTTAGAGTTTTTGTGGTTTTTAGCTAATTTTTCAAAAATTCCTGTTTAACGTACAGAATTCTGCAACCTCTAATTTTTGAAAAATTAGCTAAAAAACCGAAAAAGTGCTAAAAATACCATATGAGCTATATAGCAAATCGATATCAAGGCCATTGGACGGAATTATTGATTGATTTCTTCATTTTTTGATATTAGAAAACGATCGCCAAAGTTTCGTTAAGATAGGTGACCCGCAGGGTGTAGCCTCTCCTTTTAAGTAGACCTGGGGAACCCAGCGTATAGAGCCCAAGTTGCGTCACTCAGAAGAATAAATATTAGCCAATACGAGGGCACTTGTTTTATTCTCTTGTTGGCGTGGACTTTGGCTTATGGGTCGACGTTGATGCTGGTACCCGATCCACATTTCTGGGCGGATTGAGAACTGCCTGTGCGCGCAGAATTTCTCGTAGTGGACGATTGTGGCCTTTAAGTTTCCCACGTTTTGACATTCTACTTCAAAATCTCGTAATTTTTTTCTTCGTAGGTTATGTAACATGGTTTGGAGAGTTTTGCACTCCATTTCTTTCAAATGTACATCTTTCTCGACTTGACTAAGAGCCTCCTTTCGTTCCTTCAGAGTGTTCGACTCTAACCTTTCGAAATCTTCCTCCCCTTTCGTGAGGTTTGCTCTCCTGATTTTTAAATTTTCTTTTCTAGCTAGCCGGTTGCCTTCCTCCTTTTGGAACATTTTCTCCCCCTTTTTCTGTTCTTCCATCGGTCATCACAAGTTTTATTAAATTTTTAAATTTTAAAGATATCGAGATAACTCCCTTTTGAGTAAGGTTCGCTTTGTCCTGTAATTACCCTGTAAGAATAAACAATTAACCGATTCGTATGAAGGTAGATTTAGGGGCAGTGTCGTTGAAAGATCGCGTTGAGAAAAAGTTGGAGAGATTAAAAAATATCGGGAGAATAGTACTGTTCGAATTAAGTGAGTGGAAAACACCGGTGCGATTGTGCCAGTAATAAAGCCTAATGGCCAAGTTCATATTTGCGTGGATTTTAAAGTCACGTTAAACCCACTATTAATAATGGTAAGACAATCGTTCAAAATTTTGATAACGCAATATTGAAGTTGTTTTGTGATAAACAATACTTCAAAATTGATTTAAAAGAGCCATTTGCAAGTGCAAGTACACGAAGATTCGCAAGATTTGTTGACAATAAATTCATATAAAGATTTTTATAGATATTTATTTACAGTTTATAGTATAAGCTCTGGTCTAGAATTTTTCTAACGGAAAATGAAAGAATTCCCTGTTGAATGTCCACACGTGAGAGCTACATCTGTTGCATGTGTGCCACACATAAATATATTTTTTAAACAAATAGTTTTGAAGGGTATGAGTGTTATAAATTCATTATTATTGGAGAATATAAGTCATAAAAACTTATTATTTTCATCAATTATATTATTATTAGATTTTTTCCAAAAAATAAGCGAATTAATAAATTTAGTTTTGAATTTGTAAGCTTTTATCTATGCCAATCAAAAATATTTACTTGAATGAAAAATTGTTGAACCTCGTTGATCACAAATAATAACTCGAAGCCCTCCGATGCAAGCCAAAAGAACAAAATGTACTCCCTGGGCCATCGATCAACGTGCATCCGGCCTACTGCATGCCCTCGCTTGCACTCGGGCTGCAACATGGCGGCCGGCTGCGTGTTGGCCGCTAGCGCTTAGGGAGTACATTTCGTTCTTTTGGCTTTGATCGGAGGAAATTAAGTTATTTTTTGTGATAAACGGACTTTAAAAAAGTGCATATATCCCTCAAGACTAAAGTTTGCTGAGGAGGCCCATGTATTTGCAGCCCTCGACTTCGTCTTGGGCTGTAATGACAGCGGGCCTCCACTGCAAACTTCAGTCCCTCTGGGAATAATATACTATTTTTTTAATTTTTGAAAACGAGTTAAACAATACGCATTTGAAAAAAACTAGAAACTAAATTTATAAAAACGTATAGTTATAAAGAAACAAAGTTTCTTGAAATGAATGGTTTTAAGTGCATAATTTATTGAAACTGTATACAGCTTAATGGCAAAATGCTATGGCACAAGCCATTTATTAAAATATAAATTCAGATGACTAATTTGATTGAATTTTCTAAAATATTATCTCAAGGTTTTGTTAAATAGCTTCTCATTATTTTGTTGTTTTAAAGTTTATCGCCAAGTACTAAAAAAAAAAATTGTAGCACCATTATTTCAAAAGTTATGGAAATTTCATATTATTTTGACCTGAATCGTATTCTAATCAATAAAAATTATACTTCAGTAACTTTTGAAATAATGCTGCTACATCACTATAGTATGAAATTTAGCTTCAGGACGAGTTTAGAAGGTCCTAAAAAATATAAAAGTTACCTTACAAAAAAAATGTCTCATAGTCACTTATAGAAACATGTATCTATGTATGTTCCGGAATGACCGGTCTATTAATTTTATTTTATTTGCCAAATGAAGCTGGTAGGGTAGGAATTGTTAAAGAAAATTGAGAGAAGATACACCTGGATTAAAACAGAAATAAGTTTACTATTAAAAACACAATATTTAATTTACAATAAACTGGAATTGTCACAGGTAATAATTAGTGAGCTTATGTACATAAACTGTAAATAGCATTAGATTATAAATAAATCAAGTACAGTTCGTATAATTCACGAACATACCGCCTGCCTCATCCAGAGGATGAAACCACAATAAGTAAACAAATTTAATAACAATAAATATTTCAATTCAAATAGAAAATATCTACAAATACCGATCGCTTAATACATATTTTAAAGCAATCTGTTAGCAATTGTTTATCTTACATAAACAGAGAAAAAAAAAAATTTTTTTTGCACTGGTAAACTAACAAAAAAAATTAAATGTTTTTCAGAGGCTAGTTGCTGCCCACCATTACTACTTTCACTATCTAGCGCAAATTTTTTATAAGATTTAAAGTCATTTATGTCACCTTTTCGCATAGCTTAAGTTAAGATGAATACCGCTCGCCGTGGCGATTTAGAGTATGTAAATTAAGCTTTTTTTTTTTTTTTTTTTTTTTTTGTATCAGGGAGTAAATAATTGGTGGCTTTTGAAACTTACGGGCTAGACACCTCGTTGATTACTGGGACCGGCAAGACCTAATTTGTGTATTAGACGTGTAAACTCTCAGCCAGCTGCTTTCACCATAACCACGCGAAAAATACCGTCATGACCCGTATTTGTGAGTTTCACGCGAGCAAGAGGCCGTTTAGCTGGCGGGGTGTTTTCATCTTTGATAAGAACTAATAAGCCGAGCTTGATGTTTTCGCGAGGATCGCACCAACGGCTGCGGACTTGCAAGTTCGATAAGTACTTGGCCTTCCAGCGACGCCAAAAATTACGCATTCGGTTAAGCAAATCCAGTAGCAATTATCTTTATAAAATCCACTTTTCTCTGACAGCATTACTGACGGAAAAAACATTTTTTGTGCCAAAAAGAAGTGGGTAATGTTGGTTCTAATAATACGATTCAGTTTTGAGATGATTGCGATTAGGATTGAAATTGGACAACCTGCAAACAATGTATTTCAAAAAATGTATAAGGGTGGCGGTCAAAAATGTTTCCACTTTAGTAGGAAAATTAAAAAAAAAAAAAGTATTCCTATGTAGTTTATTTGAGCGGGATCTGTTTAAGTATGTTCTAAAAGAAGTAGAAAAATTAGTGGGCGCGAAAAATATAAATTTTTTTGTTATGAATAACCAACACCCCTTACAGGAGCATAAAAGTCTGACGCGAGGACAATTTTCACTGCGTAAGTATTTTTCAATGTTTTTTTTAAGCTTTAATAAACACTTTTCAGTTGAAATAAACTACGTAGTATTTCTTTGGCACACATATACTAAGTGTTCCTGTACAAATTTTTTTTCATTTAACATCAATTTCATACTTAAAAAGTAGTCTGACACGAGGACATGAGAAAAGGTACGCGTAAAGTTTTTTTGCAAATTTCAAATTTATGAATAAATAAAAAAAATATTTGTATCAAAAATGGGTCTGTTCAATAAAGAAATTAAGAATGAAGATTTCACTGAATATTTTATTCACACAAAAATATTGTTTTAAGTTGTAACAGGGGTGGATTTAAGGGTTTGTATGAGCCGATACAAATACCCACGGTGCGTACTAAATCCTTATCACCTGTACTTAGTGCTGATCCAAGCACTCGTTGAACTGCAACTCGTCGACCTGAAATAATAAAATAAGGAAATCGCGTCCGCGAATATTACTATACTTCGCGACGCGGTCGGCTAGTTCGTTTATTGGTAGTGGGTGCGGGTATTAAAACAAGATCGATTCGCAGGAACACTAGGTTTAGTCAATAAAAATTAAATTTACAATTCAATAATTTATTAAAACAAATCTAAACCTGAAATACAAATTCCAAATTACGACTCGGTGCCGTTTAAACCAAAAACAAAAAAATCTTCAATGCTCTCTAAATCGTTGCGCGCGCACACAAATTCCTGCTGCTATCGGCAGCTAACGCGCGCAAGAGAAAAACAAAGATTATGACAATATTAGTGTACTAAGGACACTTACACGCATTCACACTCACTCGCACATTTACAATTAACTTACGCAGTCGCTAAGGTGCACCTCATACCAAGCCGTCAGGCTAAACAAAATGCCAGGCTACAATGCCGACCAGCCGCAATATCTACCATACTCGAGTCACCGTGTAGCCGTCGGAAAGCGGTCCAGGCGATGACGTGAAATGACAACTTCACAAATAACACCACACTCTCACACTACGGCTCTACCACAACGCACGACGCGAATGTCAATCATGGCCATGACTTCCGTAACGAGTAAGCTGCTTCAAGATCTGCCATGAATCGATCTCCAGATCTTTGCGTGTCTGCCGGACGTCGGTCAGGTTCCCAGACGTCCACGGCTTCCAAAAGCCGGTTGACTCGTCTAGACAGAAGAATGCTTCCCGGGCGATGACCATCGATCCCGCACCTTCTGTCTCTGCCAACTCTCTCTTCGACGACATTCCACTCCCGAGGAGTCTGGTTAGCCGTCGAACCAAGACGAGTAAAGTTCCATGTACGTGCGAACGCTCGGACACGAAAACTACAAGTGGCTTCCCGACTCCCGCTCTACCACCTCAGAGGTCCGCTCTGAGCTGCGTTCGACAGTCACGTGACTCGCGTCAAATCCTAAATCGTTACCGACGATTTAATTACGATCGCTGACTGTCACAAAGTGTAAAAATAAGAGTTTTCTAACCTATGACGCGGGGACGTACTGATGAAGTTTTACTTTAAATCAATTTTTTTATAACAAATACATTTTTTTTTTTTTTTTAAATCCCCTACCTGTTTTCTTAATACCGAAATCTTTCAAACCATGTATGATATATTATGTTTTATCCAACTTTAACATGTTTAATTAAGACATTAAAAAAATTTTCCAGTCAGGGGACAAAAAAGTGGAAACATTTTTGACCGCCACCCATAACATTATACAGGTTCTATATTATGGAATAGTGTGTAAATAACTAAAAAAAGCATTTTACTTACTTTAATACATCAAAACTTTTTTTTAGTTTCTGACACCTTTTCATACATAATCCACACCTTGCGTAGGTGATAAAATCGAATGAACTCTAATGATTATTTAATATTGAAAAAATTAAAATATGCTATTTATATTGCCTTTAAGAATAAAGGCCGATACGAATCGTTCTAAACTATCTTTAAAGATTTTGGATGGTTGCAAAAAAACACAAACATTTTTCAATGATCAAAAATTTTCATAATTTATGCTTAAAGTTAAAGAAAAACTCTACGTTTTTTATTTTTCAGGAAATAACCGTCTCAAAGTATACCAGAAGGATGGAAATTGTTTCTTCCTTAATGTTGTAGTTTAGTTGAGTGAGTGAATGGAAATGAGCGAATAAAGCGTGATTTAATTATTTTCAATAATATTTCTTTATTAACAAATAAATAAAAAGAGCGGTTTACACAACATTACAAAAATAAAAAGATCTAATCGATGAACATGGTTATGCATTCGCTTCTGGTTGTTATCATCGAATAATGATAAAAGACGACTCGCATCGAACGTGAAGTCGCGCACGTTTGAGCGGCATTATCGAGATAACACATTTTTTAAATAAATTGTGAATATCATTAGATTATAAATAAATCAAGTATAGTTCATATAACTCACAAACATACCACCCGCCTCATCCAGGGGATGATACCACAATAAGTAAACAAATTTAATAACAATAAATATTTCAATTCAAATAGAAAAAATCCGCAAAAACCGAATACGTGATTTTTGGTGTCGCTGGAAGGCCGAGTACTTATCGACCTTGCAAGTCCGTACCCGTTGGTGCGATCCTTGTGGAAACATCAAGCTCGGCTTATGAGTTCTCATCAAAGATGAAAATACCCTGCCAGCTAAATGTCCTCTTGCTCGCGTGAAACTCATAAATACGGGCCATGACGGTATTGTTCGCGTGGTTATGGTAAAAACAGCTGACGGCGAGTTTTCGCGTCCAATATACAAATTAGGTCTTGCCAGTCCCAGTAATCAATGGATGTTACAAAGAAATTTTTTGAAAAATTTATTGATATCGTTTAATTTAGCACTCTTCCTCTACAGAGCGTATAAAATACTGATTCGACGTGAAAAGTAGACTTGGCATTCAAAGGGTTTACTTAAGACTTTAGACCATACAAAAATTTTTTTTAACTATTTTGTAGGAAATTTTAAAGTATCAGACTTTTCCTACGCATGTGTTACATAAAAAATGAATTTTTTTCCGTGAATAATGCTTTAGAGATAATTAAGCCTTATTTGGTTTTAAAGAGGTTTTAAATACTTAAAAATCGTAAAAGTATCCGCTTATTCTAATATTATTATACAGCTAAAAAATGCTAAAAAATTTTTTTTTATTAACAAATTATTAATTTTAAGCTTACCTTTGAAATCAACAAATGGTGTTGGTGATACAGCAGATATAGTTCGTTTATAAGGCCATTTTGCCCCAAAACCAGAACTTAAAGTTTTAACGTTTATAAAAGAATCATTCAAATGAGATAAGGCTTCATTAGCACGGTTGACCTTTTGTTGGAATATTTCTTTGCTAATGTCAGTACTTCTGAGATCTGGATCAGAATAAATAAAAAAAAGAATTGATTATTTGACTCTTTTTTTAGAAATCATACTGCAAATAGTAAGGATTGTTTAATTTACATATAATAGTCCAACTATCAAGAATGATTGAAAACTATATTTTGTCTTTTAAGGGCAGCCCTCTAAATAAAAGAAAAAATGAAAAATTATTTTTTTATAATTTCTGGATTATAAAATGACTGTGGGGCCTTGGGTTCTGGCCCTGGCCACCAGATGACTATTCCTTCACTAATGTCGCAGTACTATGGTGTCCACACATAGTACACTCAGGTCGTCCAACCCAGCTGCGCGTTTAAGGCAGGGCCTGCTCACACAGCCTTCCTGATCAGTCAAGGAGCTGATCTGGGACCAAACGTCCGGGCGTGCTCTTACTCATTTGAGAGCTGATATAGACCGTTTGAAAATTAATTGGTAGAAAAGGGATCAGTAGAAGGCTAATAGTATGTTTTTTTATAAAAAATAAAAAACAAAATTTTTGTTGAGTTGATCTTGACGTTTAGTTAGCTTGTTTTGCAGACCTCTTTAGGAACTTAAATGAAAAATACAAAATTATAGAATTAATACATAAAAATAGTTACATTTTTACAAAGTTTTTTTTTTCATTAAATAAATTAATTACTCACAAGTTTAATTACTTACTGTTCCGGACTGACCGGTTTATTAAATTTACTTTTTTATTTGTCGGATAAATCTGGTAAGGAAGGGTTGTTAAAAAAATTTGGAGAAAGACACAATTTAATAAAAAAAGTGATAATTTATTTTATTTTAACACAGCACTGAATTTTACAAAAAAAATTCAAATAATCATAAAATTACACTTGGTGAGTTTCATACAGTTTAATTAAAATTAATCCAAGGAAAAATTTAAGTGAAATGTTCTATATCACGAATAAGAGCTTTTAAGATTAATTCTTGTGTAAAAGAAATCAACAAATTTGAGAAATATCATTTGAGTAAAACTCCTGACTATTTTGATTCTATTAATTCAAAAGGTAAACAAGAGTTAAGTAGAATGGTAATGATGTAAACAAACCACTGAGTACAGCCTTGAAAAAAGAGAGAGACAGAGCGATGGCCGCGAGAAATTCAAGTAGCAGCAGAGAATGGCCTTGAGAGAAAGAAACGGAAAACGGCCACATGCAAGTTGGCACATTCAAAAAAAGAGAAAGAAGAATGCACAGTAAATTCAATTACTGTCCACGAACTAAAATGAGCGGCTCAAGTAAATTGTTGTTGAGCAGAATGGAGATGTCCTATGGGGGTGTCCTGCAAAATGAGCTCTCCAATCTGCCACAGATGAAATAGCCGGTGAATCGCGCTGACTGCAATATTATTGATTGCGATCACTGAGATGAACCGGATTACAGCACTCCTCAACAGCAACACATCACAATAAACAAAAACAAGATGAGCTCAAATTATCACACACAAGAAGAAAATCAACTTAGGGTGAAAGGAAAATTCTCTGCTGCGTCCTACAAGAGCACCAAAACGAGAAGTGAAGAAGAAGCAGTAGGCCCATGCGAGGCCGGCAGCGTCAGCGACAGCAGCAGCACCAAAAACGAGCACCCCAAGCTGCGCAGATGGCGGCGCGCGAGCACCAGTACCCTGTAGTTCTGCGTGATCCGAGAGGTGGAGCCACGCAGTCTACAAACTCATGATCATGAGTTTGCGATGATGTGTACGGAGTGAAATTATTGTTCACTCCGTAACACTTGCACACTCTTGTGAGTAATTAATTTGTTTAAAGAAAAAGAAAAAAAAAATGTTGTAAAAATGTAACTATTTTTTTGTATTAATTTTATAATTTTGTATTTTTTAATAAATCTCCTGAAGAGGTTAGCAAAACAAATTAACGAAAGGTCGAGATCAACTCAACAAAAATTGTGTTTTTCATTTTTTATAAAAAAAAACATACTATTACCCTTCTACTGATCTCTTTTCTACCAATTAATTTTGAAATATGGAAGGTGATTTAAATTCTAATTATATTTATAGATCGTCTGAAGTTTGAAATATTTTGTAACAAGCTATTCTATACTTTTTGAAATATTCCAAAATGGTGGCTTTCTGCTTTTTTGTATACAATTACGTTGTCATGGATTTATAAATCCTTGACGTAATTATTTTTAAAGAATGAGATCTTCGTCTTTTTGGAACAACTACTTACGTAGTTGTCCCGTCTCCTTGTTATCTGACTCTTAATGGGTGAATAAAATAAAGTAGAGTAAAAGATAATTGAATGATTTTAGAAGAATTATTTATTAGGAATTGAAGAAGTGAAACTTTACAATTTAATGATGAATTTAATGTTCTCCGATAGAGTTAAAGATGACAATAAAAATACCTTACAAATTACCGGAGTGTCCGGGCGGTTCAAGTTTGCAGAAGGTTCTCGAGGCCTTCCGAGTCCTTAGCCTACGGTGGTGGCGAAGGCGATATTACACTAACGGATCCTTGCCTGCTCCGGCTCTACTGGTCCAGGTGTGCTGTACGTGGCCTTAGATCACTTAACTAGCTCGTGATCAAACCACTTGAGTGTCGGGGACGAGAGTGAGTTTGGGAGCGCGGTTAAGCAGCGGAAGGAAGCTACTTCGCTCCACCTGTTCCAGCAGAGCGGAGTGTCAGTTAATTGCTTCATTGCAATCTGCGCGGTCCCTTCCCTAACTCCTTTTAGGCGGATTCTAAGTAAGTCTGTTGCAACTTGGGAACGTGGGATTGCTATGGAGATCGATACATGACAACGTCTTACATAAAAATTTTTGAAAATTAAACACATTTAAATTTGAGAGATTAGTAGTTACAGTTTGTTTTGATTTTAACATCAATGAAAAGTATCTTCTCTCAAAATATTATTTTTAGGCTCAATATTCTACAAAATTATAGAAAATAGTTTACTTTTTTTAATTTTCTTTGAAGGTACGCCCCTTAAAATAATTCAAGCTTTCTTCCAAAGTCATTTTTTTTTCTTCTACAAACAAGCATTTTTCGAGACATTTACGCTCAGAAATTATGAAAATCTCTGACTTTTTTAAATTGTCTATACATCGAATGATGTTTACATCGTTATAAGGAGCACGCTGAAATAATAAAAATTTTACCAACAACCTGGTGACCCAAGGGTTTAAAATAGTGATTTTTCAACTTTTGTCAGAACCAAAGAGACATGAAAAACTCTGTTTACAAACATATATTCTTAAAAGGTATTCCAAATTCAAACGGCTTAGGCTATTTAAGAAATTAAAATTGTGATTTAAAAAATTTGAGACAAAGACCTCGCTAGAGAAAAAAGTATGATGTATTTCAAATATCATTAGCTGCTGAAATTTTTTTTTAATTTTCAAGAATTCCTCATTTGTATATATAGTTTCAATAAATAGTTTAAGTGTTGCATAAAAACTACAAGTGTTGTGCTTTCAAATACCCTCGCTTTTCACCTTCCCCACTCCCTCGCGATCGCAGTTAATTATTCCCTTAACCTTAAGCGTATCCTCCGCGATTCCCAAACATTTGGCATTCCTTGTGGGGAAAAGTTCCCCACAAGGAATGAATTCTTCACCAACTGGTAGTCCTCGAGCTCTCATACAGCTGCAGCAGCACTCCCGGAGTTCTTTGAAAGCCTTGGGTTCAAAAGTACTGTTTTGTATGGTTGTTACAGTCAGCGTTGGAGAATATGTTACCAATCTTTATAGTCTCCCTATATTATAATCCCTTTTTTTTTTTTGCTCCGCAAAACTGAGTCCGCAAAACTTGGTCATTGTTGTGACGAAAATCTTGAAAACACGGTCAAAAGACAGTTAAATTTTGACTTTTTTTGCTCCGCAAAACTGAGTCCGCAAAACTCGCCCTGCGTCGTGAAAACTGAGTCCCCAAAACTGAGTCCTCCTTTTCGTTGTTTTAAAATATAAAATGTTACCATTAAAATTCTTTATAATTTTTATAACAATAAATTTGTTTAAAAAAAATTATTTAAAAAAATTATATTAATATAAGTTTATGCTTAAATTTACTAAAGTTAATAAATTTGATTGTTACTTTTCAATTAAAAGAAAAAATTATTAAATTCTAAAATGAAATGTACTTCTGTATAAGAATTATTAAAATTTTTTAAGAGGAATAAAAATCTAATTCTGATTTTATTCCAATTTCCATTATGTAGCCACTTGAATTCTTTTTATATTATAATCTGGTTTTTTTATGATCCTCAAAGTTGAGTCCTCAAAATTGAAAATCAATAAAAACACGGTCAAAAGACACATAAAAAAGATACTTATGAGTCCTCAAAGTTGAGTCTACGATGGGAAAGTTGAGTCCTCCTTTTCTCGAAACGGTGCTTTTTAGATTCTCATGTAATATTTTCTATAGAAGCAGCTTGGTGTATAGAAAGATTTGAATTGTGTAAATGTAGTCATTCAGTACAACGTTTAGAAATTCATACAGAAAATCAACAAAACATAATATAGTTAAAAAATTGGAAAACAACTTTAGCAACTTGGTTTGAATTAAATAAAATTGATCTGTTAGAAATATTAAAAATGCCAATATACCAAATTACTATAGATTTCTAGATGATAAAACTTTTGTTAGATAGAAAAATTAAAAAAAATTTCAAACTATAGGTAGAATAAACGTTGTTTCTTCTAAAAATTCAGAGTTTTCACTTAAAATTAATATCAGATAAAGTAAAAGGTGGTACTTCTCACGAATACTTAAGAACTCATGATAAAATTATTTATAAACATATAGAGAAGGAGCTATTTAAATGGGTCTAATAGTAAATGATAAAAATGTATATGCCATTTTTGAAGAATCTATAAACTATTTAACTCCGAAAAAATTACAAGAATTTTTCAGATTATTTTTATTGTCTGAAAAAATTCTTGGTAATTTAATTTGGAATAAATATAAATTACATTTTATAAAAGATTTCAAAGATAATGCAGAAGATAGAGGTTTGAATGAAATAATCAAATTTCTATCTAGCGAAGATTCTAATTTAAGTTATAAATGTTTTGGTTTACCAGAACCATGCTTAGAAAATATTTCTAATATTTCTGAAAATTATGACTGCAAAATAAATTGAAAAGAAGAGTATGAAAAAATGTTTGAAAAATTTAATAATGATCAAAAAAATATATTTAATACAATAACAAAAAACAAAAATAATATGTACTTAAAAGATGGGCAGGTGGTACAGGTAAAACAGTTTTTCCTTTTGTAGGAAAATTAATAATTTTAGGTGACGATTTTAGACAAATCCTTCGTGTAGTCAAAAGAGGCAATGAAAAAATTATTGTAGAAGATACGATTAAATACAGTAAATTGTGGAAAAATTTCAAAATTCTTAAACTCACTGAAAATATGAGATGTAAAGATAAAAACTTTTCTAAATTATTACTAAAAATAGGAGAAATTGAAAATTTTAAAATACCTATGAAATGGAAAAGTAAAGATGTTGGTTATTAAATTTTTGGAGATATAAATGAAAATAATAATTTAAACAAAGTTATTTTAGAATCGAAAAATGAAAATGTTGCAATGTTTAACAGAAAAGTATTAAACATATTAAATGGACCAAGTACAACATATTACAGTATAGACAAAGCCATTCATAAGGGAGTAGATCAAACTGATTCAAATATATGTTTAGATTATCCAATTGAATACTTAAATTCAGTAAATGACGGGCTTTCTACCCATGAACTAAAATTAAAAAAAAAATGCAGTGGTATGTTAATTAGAAATCTAAGTAAAAAAAGATGGTGTATGCAATGGAACTAGATTGAAAATAACAAATTTATATGAACATAATATTGAAGCTACATGTAAAAAAACAAGAAAAATACTACAGGTTGGTAAGGTAGATGAGGTTGGTTAGGCGGAGGTTATAGGGAGGAGCGTGGAAGGAAAGATGAGGTGGGAAGGGTTTGTTATTGCACTTAAAAATGTTAATAGAGCTTTTTCAAAATTTAAAGTACTTCAACAAAACTTTAAAGTTAGTGACTGAGTTGATGAATAAAGTGAATAAGATTTGTTCGTAGATTGGGTGAGATAAGTTTGGGGGATAAAATACGGTATTTGAAGTAAATCAAATTAGTGAGGTCAGTAATGTAGCTAAGATTGTATTAGATCAGGTAGTTGAAGATAAAAAAGTAAGTATAGTTAGTAGGGTTCTTAATATGGGTGAGAATAGTAAATCGGGTTAGATAAGGCGAGTCTGTGCGGAGGGTAGAGTGTAGGTAAGGTGGTTGTGGGCTGGTAGATCAGATATTAAAATTATAACTTTGGCTCTAATTAGAATTTTCATATAAAATCATATATCATTAAAAAGGTCTTGAGCTCAGCAGCTTTCTAATTATGTCATTTTATGTCATTGAAATTTTTATTAAATCCTTTTTGTTGTCATGAGAGGGTGCTGAACAAAGCCGTTTATCATTTTAAATTCAGCCCTTTCCCCACAAAATCATAAATCGGCTTAAACGCAATTTTGCGAGCTGGTACTATGCAGGAAGTAAGTTCATCTCAAGAAGAATCTGTAAAAAAATTTTGTATAATCCAGCCGAATAACCCTTCGTGCTTCAAAATTTTAGATAATTTTCCTCCAGTTTTTTTGCACAGCAACGAGAGGGGCAAGTTTGACAGGTTAAAAATCACGAGCGCGAAGCGCGAGTGATTTTTTGTCAAACTTGCCCCGCAAAACACAGTCGGAAAATTATCGACAATTTTGAAGCACTAGGGGTATTACGACTGAAAATCGAGGCTTGCTTATACGAGATTGCAAAATTTGAAAATAATCGTGATTTTTTTATTATTTCGCTAATTACTCGAGTAGGTGCTAATTACTTGATTTTTCATCTTTAACCACCTAACATATTTTAATCTCAGCCACATTACAGACCTTACTAATTTCACTTACTTCAAATACCGCACTTAATCCCCAACTCATCTCTCACTCACTCTACCAACAAACCCTACTCACCTTATTCATTTTGGACCTGACTCATCTTAGATCTCTAGCTTAAACTGCCCACCCTGACAAGTAGGGTTGGTAGGGTTATGAATCTTTTAGTAACATAATTTGGTAAGATTATGATGAGTAAGTAAAGTTCAAACTGAACTCTCGTGTCTAATTTTTATTGGTTTTAAGCACTTAATTCTTTTTATTATTTTACCAAACATAGAGCTTACGTATTGTTTCGATTAATTTTTAAAGTCATCAATTATAATTAGGGGGTTGGCGAGCGGAGCGAGCAGGGGGGTACCCCCCCTAGTCTCCCTATATTATAATCCCTTTTTTTTTTGCTCCGCAAAACTGAGTCCGCAAAACTTGGTCATTGTTGTGACGAAAATCTTGAAAACACGGTCAAAAGACAGTTAAATTTTGACTTTTTTTGCTCCGCAAAACTGAGTCCGCAAAACTCGCTCTGCGTATAGTATAATCTCTAATTATTTCTATTGCTGAAGCGTTATTGATTGTCCTTTTTTCTAATTATATATTTTCAAAGAATTCTAATTGAATTTTTTTATCCATTTTAGGTTTGTTTCAAGACCAATTTTCTCAAGACAATCATTTTGCTTACCTACTCAACTGTAATACGTATTAACTATAATCACCCTTTGGTTTGTTTTCATCTCTAGGCGGTGTTCAGCTTGTTCGAATACTTTTTGATCTTCTTATGTAAAATATCTTTTTATTTTTATTTTTTTGCTATTCTAATTTACACTGAACGTGGTTTTGGACCTTAAATTTTAATTCTTTTTTTGAATCATCTCTCTACAATTTTTTCTCTCAAAATGGCGGCTGTTCAAAGTTTCACAAAATTTTTAGTAAACAGTACCGACAGGTTTTTTACCGTTTTTTACACTTTATAGTAATATTTTTAATATTTTTATGAGAAAACCTGCAATGAATAACCTTTACTTCACTCGATGACGTATTTTATGGGCTAAAAAATCGTTTCCTGGTGAAAAAACCGCTTTCTAGAGAAACTACCGGTGAATATATATATATATATATATACTATATTATATAGTTGTAATTTGCTCTTCGCTCCCACCCCGCTCCCACCCCGCTTCCACCCCGCTCCCACCCCGCTTCCACCCCGCTCCCACTCCGCTCCCACCCTTAATTCTTCATTTTATACCGTAAAATAGGTCAAAAACTGCACTTTTATTCCGCTCCCACCCCGCTCCCACCTCGCTTCCACCCTCTCTCTTTTTTACAACCTCCTCATTTGTAAAAATGTTATTTAAGGTAAACGACCCAATTAAAGATCAGTTAAGGATTTCGTTAGGTTAGGAAGATCCATAAAAGTTAATATTTTAAATTTTAAATATTTTAAATTAAATCCATAAAATAAATTTAGCTATCAATACAAACTGAAAATAATTTTTTCTGGACTAATAATCTTCATCGGATTCATATTATAAATTATAAATTTAAAAATAAATTTTAAGCGTTCTTCCTATCTTTCTCGAATTAAATCCATTACTACATTAATATTCAACAAACAATATTAAAATAAACAATATTCAATTGACAATATTTAAATAAAAAATTTAACATCTTCATCGATCTGTTCTTTTTTTAAAATTTTTTTAAATATTCTTTATAACTTATACTTTAGTATAGTTCTTAACAACTAAATCTTGCGCCTATGGTGAGATGGTTTAAAATTTTTTTATGTTTCATTTTTCAGGTTTTTAAAGTTATATCTTTTTTAGTTTATTACTTTCTTAATGCTGAATGATCAAACATCGATAACGTTCGATCTTTTCAAGTTCAACGTGAATCTCACCACTCGCCGGTAATTTTCACTTCAATAACCTGAACTTAGCCATCCACCGGGCCATAAAAATAATCGCTTTCGACACTGGTTCTTTATTTTATCGTTGAAAATTATTTCAATAACCTATCTATACAAAATTGTATTATTAACTTTATATTGAAGTGTTAAAAAGTAAAAATGAGTTGCAGATTTTGTGTTGAAGATTTTTTTAAAAAAGTTTGTCCTGATTGCGGAAAACTAATTGAGTAATTTATTTTTTACATTAAAGTTTTTTTTTATTTTTATTTTTTTTTAATTTCTTATTATTTAATTTTTTTTTAACAGCACTGACATGTGTGGTTTTGGCAAAATTTGTTCTCAACATTTAAACTCAATTTTTGAAGTTGGAACTCAAAATTTTTTGTTGAAATACTGCAAATGGTAAAAATTTCAAATTTTATTTTCATACTTAAATAAATATTATAAAAATTTCATCCTTAAATTAATATTATTAAAATAGTTAAAATCAATTTTTAGTGCTTTGCATGCTTTAGTGTAAATAATTAAAATCAATTTTTAGTGCTTCCGATAATCAATCATCTAATTTAAATTCCTCCGGCCATACATCGAAATTGTATCTGCAACAAATTTAGAATTGATCTTATGGGGTCGGTTAAGGTAGTTACAACCCATGTATATATAGGTAACATAGAATATAGTTATTAGAATCTAGCAGGAGGGAAAATTGAAAGCTGTTGCTGAAGAAGATCTGTTTTTTTTAAATATTTTAAGAAAATTGAATTTGCAATCCAAGAATAACCTCTAAATTTGATTCATTTTACGCGCTTAGCATAGGAATCACACGTGAAAAGTTGAAACTTCTGAGCTTAATATCTCAAAATTTATCCCCACTTGGAATTATTTGCAAAATACTAACATGTTGCGGACGCAAAGAAACTAACTCTGTGCAAAGTTATAGAGATTTTTTAAGAAACTCAATTTTTGCGGTAATTACCTTAACATAATGAATAAAATGCAAATAAATAGTTTTTACAGACGGTAGTCAAAATCAAAGTTAATCAATGTATACAGTATATGCCTTTATTTTGCAATCAGCATGTCTCTGGCTGTTATAGGTTATGAAATATGAATTAAAGTTTAAAAATAACTATTTTAAGCGCTATAGTCGCTAAGAAAGAAATAAGTAGCTTAGGTTAATGCCAATATCTTCTTTTTTATTTTATATAAAGTAATATGAAGGCGAGGATTTCAACAACGAATTTATTACTGATTTCATCGAGGATACTTTGAATGAGTTATATAAAAATTTATTCATAAATAAAATTTTAATTTGTATTTCAGAAATTACATATTACATTAAAATTAAGACATTAGATGATATAAAACAAATAAATCAAAACGAACTTATGGAATTAGAAGATTTAATGAAAGGATATAGATTAATAAAAAAAAAAAAGTAATATAGTAATATAGTAACATAGTAATTAATTTATATTTGTCTTAAAATTAAATTGTTAATAACTCTCACATGAGATAAATAATTTTTTTTAATATAATGTTATAATAAATAACATTAATTTTTAATTTAATAATACAATCATAAAATTATCATTAAAAAATAATTTTATTAATATATTATAATTATAGTCAGGATAGTGACCACTTTTTGGATTTTTTGTCACGATAGTGACCGCTTAATCTATTTATATAATATATGAAAAATAATTGAATTATTAAAACGGAAGATTTTTTGATATTACAGATATTTTTTTCAAGAAAATAGATTTAAAAATTATTAAATCAAAAAATAAAAAATTTTAACGGAAGAATATAATTATAAATATTTATTTTTTTTCATAAATATAGAATTGAAAATTATTAAAGAGAAAAGTTTTTTAAAATGAATTATATGTGGTTTGTACGGCTACTGGCAAAGGGTTCCACATATAGTTTCTTTTTGTTCTTAATTAAATATAAAAGAATTTTCAAAATTGTTGAAAAAAAAACCCAACGCGCCTTGCAAGTGCCTCCTGGGTGGTGTGGAAAACTGCATTAAGTAATTTAAAATTAATAAGTTGAAAATAAATTCATTTGTAATTCAAGTATACTTATTACTATTTTATTAGAAAAGATATATAGTGTAGATTCAAGCATTTAATTCTGGGGGGTTGGCGAGCGAAGCGAGCAGGGGGTACCCCCCTAGTATATATATATATATATATACAAATTTCATCGGCCTGTCATTCAAACTACTAAACTTTTTATTATTAATAGGTTTCAAGCAAAAACTTTTGATTTTGAATAGAAACATCGTTAAAATAATTGTTAATTTTTAAAAATGAAGATGGCGCTTCAAATATACAGGGTGGGAAACAAAAAATTGTTAATTTTTAACGTAATAAAATAAACATAAGTTGATAAGATGGCTGTTTTATTAAATTTTTTAGTCATAAACATTTTTCTTTTGATTTGTCCATAAATGTATGTGTTTGTGGCTGAAATTTTTTTTTAAGTTTGGCCTTGTCCCTCGACCTTGCCATTTCAGAGCCATTTAATTATTATGTATTTTCTTTATCTATGGGAATACCACACTACTTTTTCACATGCTGTAAGCTTGATGCATTTTTTTATCTAATGCATAAGTAAAAATGAATAACCAGGTATATTTACTAATAATTTATAATTAAAAAACTATACATAAGAGTTTTTGAATTTAGTTTTGAAAAAAATGTGAAAGAAGAGTAAAGTAATGAAGTTGAACCAATTGAATCAAAAGACGTCATGGTGGATAAAGAAAATACATAATAATTACATGGCCCTGAAATGGCGAGGTCAAGAGAAAACACCAAATTCAAAAAAAAATTTCAGCCACAAACACATACATTTATGGTCAAATCAAAAGAAAAATGTTTATGACTAAAAAATTTAATAAAACAGCCATCTTATCAACTTATGTTTATTTTATTATGTTAAACACTTACAATTTTTCGTTTCCCACCCTGTATATTTGAAGCGCCATCTTGATTTTTAAAAATTAATAATTATTTAAACGACGTTTCTATTCAAAATCAAATGTTTTTGCTTAAAACCTATTAATAATAAAAAGTTTAGTAGTTGGAATGAACGGCCGATAAATTTGTATATATATATATATATATTAGGGGGTACCCCCTGCTCGCTTCGCTCGCCAACCCCCATAAAAATAGTTATAAAAAATGGAGTTTTTTGACAGTTAATATTGAACATGTTTTTTGAGTTGAGTTTGTGTATTGAATAAAAGTTCAAACATGTTTAGGTAAAATTGTTGAATATGATTTAAATTGAAAAAAGAAAATTTTATATTATGGTGAGTCTAAAAAAATAGTTATAAAAATTAAATAGTAAGTTAAAATACTTCAAGTAATTGAAACATGTTAAATATAATATTTTTTAACCGTTTTGAAGTACTCCTTTAAAAAGGGCTTTTAAAATTACGACTCCTCTAGGAAAAGCGCCCTTCAAAGAGGTTAAATATGGAGTTTTTTGACAGTTAAGGTGCTCGTGCAGGAGAAGCTCCTATAATTTAGAATCAACTCCTGCGGGAGGAGCCCCTTAAAACATGTTGAATATAAGATTTATTGACGTTTTGAGGTGCTCCTCCGGGAGGAGCTCTGGAAATTACGGCTCCTCCGGGAGAAGCCCCTTAAAACATGTTAAATATAAGGTTTTTTTAAGGTTTTGAGGTGCTCCTCCGGGAGGAGCTCTTTAAACTACGGCTCCTGCGGGAGGAGCCCGATTCAAACATAATAAATATAAGGTTTTTTGACGTTTTAAGGGGCTCCTCCGGGAGGAACTCTGGAAATAATGGCTCCTCCAGGAGGAGCCCCTTAAAACATGTTAAATATAAGGTTTTTTGAAGGTCTGAGGTGCTCCTCCGGGAGGAGCTCTTTAAACTACGGCTCCTCTGGGAGGAGCCCACTTCAAACATAATAAATATAAGGTTTTTTGACGTTTTAAGGGGCTCCTCCTGGAGGAGCTCTGAAAATAACGGCTCCTCCGGGAGGAGCCCCTTAAAATATGTTAAATATAAGGTTTTTTGAAGGTTTTGAGGTGCTCCTCCGGGAGGAGCTCTTTTTTTTTTGGCTCCTCCCGGAGGAGCCCCTTAAAACATGTTAAATATAAGGGTTTTTGACGTTTTAAGGTGCTCCTCCGGGAGGAGCTACTAAAATTGGCTCCTCCGGGAGGAGCTTTTAAAATTAAGAGCTCCTCCCGGAGGAGCACCTCAAAACCTTCAAAAAACCTTATATTTAACATGTTTTAAGGGGCTCCTCCCGGAGGAGCCGTAATTTTCAGAGCTACTCCCGGAGGAGCCAAAAAAAAAAGAGCTCCTCCTGGATATAACTACATAATATAGGAAGATATATATATACCTTACTATATTATATAGTTGAAAGGGTTTTTTTTCGTGAGGCGCAGCCAAAAGTATCTTAAATATGCGTTATTTTAGCGAAGTGACTAGGTACCAGTGCCGTGTACCAAGCACGGTGCACGGTATACGGGACACGGTACACGAAATCATGTTTCGCATAAGCTTTTTTATGCACGGTACATGGTACACGGTACACGCAAAGAGCTTTTGTGTACACGGTACACGCTGCTCTTTTATCAGAGCCTTGGTACACTGTACACGGTACACGTCGCATTGATCGTAGCGATGGAGCACGGTACACGGTACACGTTATACGTCGCATTGTTCTTGGTAATGAGATTCGGTGCACTGTACACGGTACACGGTACACGTCGCATTATTCTTGTAAAGAGATTCGGTGCACTGCACACGGTACACTGTACACGTCGTATTGATCTTGGCAGTGTTACTTCGTGCACGGTACACGGTATACGGTACACGTCGCATTATACTTGTAAAGAGATTCGGTGCACTGTACATGGTACACTGTACACGTCGTATTGATCTTGGCAGTGTGACTTGGTGCACGGTACACGGTACACTGTACACGTTACATTGATCTTGGCAGTGTCACTTAGTGCACGGTACACGGTACACTGTACACGTCGCATTATTCTTGTAAAGAGATTCGGTGCACTGTACATGGTACACTGTACACGTCGTATTGATCTTGGCAGTGTGACTTGGTGCACGGTACACGGTACACTGTACACGTTACATTGATCTTGGCAGTGTCACTTAGTGCACGGTACATGGTACACTGTACACGTCGCATTATTCTTGTAAAGAGATTCGGTGCACTGCACACGGTACACTGTACACGTCGTATTGATCTTGGCAGTGTTACTTCGTGCACGGTACACGGTATACGGTACACGTCGCATTATACTTGTAAAGAGATTCGGTGCACTGTACATGGTACACTGTACACGTCGTATTGATCTTGGCAGTGTGACTTGGTGCACGGTACACGGTACTCGGTACACGTCGAATTGTTCTTGGTAAAGAGATTCGGTGCTCGGTACACGGTACACTGTACACGTCGAATTGTTCTTGGTAAAGAGATTCGGTGCACGGTACACGGTACACTGTACACGTCGCATTGATCTTGGCAATGTGACTTGGTGCACGGTACACGGTACACTGTACACGTTACATTGATCTTGGCAGTGTCACTTAGTGCACGGTACACGGTACACGTCGTTTTTATTTAAATTTCTTTTACGTCACTGCGTACACGGTACGCAGTGCACCGTACACGATACACGTCTTTTTATTTAAATTTCTTTTACGTCACTGCGTACACGGTACACGGAACACGTCGTTTTTATTTAAATTTCTTTTACTTCACTGCGTACACGGTACATGGTACACACCGTACTTGAGTAAATTTGCTTTACGTCAATGCGTACACGGTACACGGTGCACTGTACAGGAACAGGGTACACGTCGTTGTTATTTATATTTCTTTTACGCCACGGAGTACATGGTATATGGCGCACCATACACGCTACACGCAGTACTTATGTAAATTTCCCTTAAGTCAATGCGTACATGGTATACGGTACACGGTGCACCGTACACAGTACACGTCGTTTTATTTAATGTTCTTCTACGTCACTGCGTAAATGATACACGGTACACGGCGCAACGTACAAGTTACACGCAGTATTTTTTTCAGTTTCCATCACGTTAACAGCGTACATGGTACACGGTACACGTCGCACCGCACACCGTACATGTCGTTTGTATTTAAATATCTTGTACGTCACAGCGTACACGGTACACGGTACAAGACGCTCCGTACACGGAACACGCCGCATTTATTTCAATTTCTATCCCTTCACAGCGTTCACGGTACACGCTATATTTATTTCAGTTTCCATCATGGCAGAGCGTGCATGGTACAAGGTACACCAGTTGACTAGCGAGGTGGCATCGGTACACGATACACAGAAAACTAACTATTGGTCTAACTCGCTATTAGATGGGTTAACAGAGGGAGGGTTATTGGTTGGACGTGTTGTTAGATGGGTGAAAAGAGGGAGGGTTATTGGTTGGACTCGCTATGAGATGGGTGAAAAGAGGGAGAGTTATTGGTTCAACTCGCTATTAGATGGATGAAAAGATGGAGGGTTATTGGCTTAACTCGCTTTTAGATGCGTAAAAGAAATTCAAATACAAACGACGTGCACCGGGTACGGTGCTCCGTGTACCGTGTACCGTGTATGCAGTGACTTGATGGAATATTTATTTATTTATTTATTTTATTAAATATTAATTAAATATAGCGTGTACCGTGTACGGTGCACCGTGTACCGTGTACGCAGTGACGTAAAATAAATTCAAATACAAATGACGTGTACCGTGTACGGTGCGCCGTGCATCGTATACCGTGTACGTATTGACGTAAACAGCGTGTACCGTGTGCGGTGTACCGTGTACCGTGTACCAAAAAGCTCTCTAAGCAAAGCTTTCGTTCACGTGTACCGTGTACCGTGCGGAGTACACGGCACTGGCCCTTAGTCTCAACCTTATTTTAGTCAAAAATATAAGCATTTTTTTTCGGCTGCGCCTCAGACTTTTATCTGGAGAGCCTTAGGTGCAGCCGAATTAATGTTTCGTTAACACACAAAATATTAAAAAATGAAATTAAAGATTTAATTCAATCATAAGTATAGATTGAATTTAATCTCATCGATGTTGTTAAAAACATTTAAAAAATTGTTCTACATTGAATTATTTTCAATAATACTGAATATAGATATCAAAATAGATCAAAGCAAATCAAAACTTTGTCCCAAGGACAAAGTTTTGATTCTGCTGGTATATACAGGGTGACCCATTTTAAAAGACCCACCCAAATAACTCGCTTGGAAAGGCCCAAATCGAAAAAATGTGGGGAGAAAAGTTTCATTATTTTTTGGGGCTAATTTGATGGGCCCAAAAAATTTGGGCCCAGGGCCTTATTTTGGGCCCCACGGACCCTAAGTCCGTTTTTTTAATGGGAACCCCTATTTTTGACCTTGGATTCAGAAAGAGCGGGAAATTTTACGATTCTTAGGTATTTTTTGAAAATTTTTTTGGGCCCCACATGAGGCCCTGCAGGGCTTACAAGACTTTTATATGCCCCATTTCTTTTTAACCCGAATTAACTCGAAAATAACGCATTTTTTGCATATCATATGCGTTGGGAAAGTTTCGTGGTTAAAAGTTTCCAACCAAATGGGCCTAAAAAATTTGGGCCCGGGGCCTTATTTTAGGCCCTACGGGTCCTAACTTCGTTTTTTAAAAGTGGAACACATACTATTTTTGACCCCGAATTTTTAAAGAACGGAAAATTTTATGATTTTAAGGTACTCTTTGAGACCTCGTTTTTTCTGAACCCTCACAGGGCCCATTTATCAGTTTTATTCAAATTTTGAATACCATTGCTTGCGTTTAGTCATCGAGAACCTCGATATCCAGGACCTACGACGAGGACGTAGCAAGATGGATTTTCAGAAGTCACTAGGTCCTATCAATTAAGATAAGACCCGAAAAATATTATTTGTATGCAATCAAAAAATCGCAATTTTTGTTCAGCGAATCAAGTGTTCGAAGATTCCTCCGTTATTATTGAGGTAAAAAATTTATGGATTTCAGCCCGTGACGTTTGAACGTAAGCTAATTCTTTTTTTAAATATGTATTCTTCGAATGTAGATTGTGCTGTCTTCGATACTGAAACTTTATAATTTAATACTTTTCTAATTTGTATTCTTTAAATGTAGATGGCGCTGTTTTTGATACTGAAACTTTACAATTAAATACTATTTTAATTTTTATTCTTCAAATGTAAATATCGCTATTTTCGATACTGAAACTTTATAATTAAATACTTTTTTAATTTGTACTTATTAAATGTAGATAGCGCCGTTCCCAATCCTGAAACTTTACAATTAAATACTATTTTAATTTTTATTCTTCAAATGTAAATATCGCTATTTTCGATACTGAAACTTTATAATTTAATACCTTTTTAATTTGTGTTCATTAAATGTAGATAGCGCTGTTTCCGATACTGAAACTTTACAATCAGGCGCGCAACACCGGGGGGGGGGGGGGCAGAGGTGTCAGGACACCCCCTGGGCTAGTAGACGACACCCTCTACAGTTTCTTGGGGGTGTCCACGGAATTTGAAATCTCAAGCCTTAAACTTCCAAAACCCTGGGCGCCCGAGTTAACCAAAAAAACTAATCAGCTATCCCTCAAGCTCTGAATCCCCGAATACCCTGGGCGCCCGATTTCAACAAAAAAAAAAAAAAAAAAAAATCAGCTATCCCCTAGGCTCTAAACCCTCAAATACCCTGGGCGCCCGAGTTCAACAAAAAAACTAATCAGCTATCCCCTAAGCTCTAAACCCCCAAATACCCTGGGCGACCGAGTTCAACAAAACAATAATCAGCTATCCCCCAAGCTCTAAACCTCTAAATACCCTGGACGCCCGAGTTCAACAAAAAAACTGATCGGCTATCCCCCAAGCTCTAAACCCGCAAAACCCTGGGCATCGAGTTAAAAAAAAAAACTGATCATTTACCCCCAAGCTCTAAACCCCCAAAACCCTGGGCGCCCGAGGTCAACGAAAAAACTGATCGGCTATCCCCCAAGCTCTAAACCCCCCAAAACCATGGACATCGAGTTCAATAAAAAAAACTGATCAGCTATCCCCCAAGCTCTAAACCCCCAAAACCCTGCTCGATGGGCGCCCGAGGTCAACGAAAAAACTGTTCGGCTATCCCCCAAGCTCTAAACCTCCTAAAACTCTCGTTATCGAGTGGAATAATTTTAGAAGTTAAGCGTACTTTATATAACTGAATATCAAGTCCATAAAAAGTGTTTTTTTTTTTTTTTTGTTCCACATTAAGGTTGTGGATTTTATTTTCTAGTTAGAAAAAAAAATTTGTTAATTTGATAATTTTTTTTGTTGCAACAAAAAAAATTTCGTTCAATTGAACTCGGGTGCCCAGGAATTCTGGGGGGTTTGGAGCTTGGGGGAAAGCCAATAAGTTTTTTTGCTGAACTCGGACGCCCAGGGTTTTGGGGGTTTAGAGCTTAGGGGATAACTGATCAGTTTTTTTGTTTAACTCGGGTGCCCTGGCTATTTGGGGATTCAGAGCTTCACTGAAAAGGTTAAGGGGAGGTTCTGGTGGATTGACTTTTTTTTTTTTTTTTTCTAAGATTTTTATTTCATACTAAAAATAATATGAGACATCCAAATTTTTTACACCTTAAAGAATAAATATAAAACAATTGAAAATTTTTTTTATTTTTTTATTTTTTTTTTTATTTTCGTTGCTTAATGATGGCCTCAAAATTGTCCTCTTTTTCGGTCAGGGAAGTGATAACTCCCGAATGATGAGCCTGAAATCAAAAAATCAAACATTTTCTGAATCTGTATAGATTTGGCTATGGCAGGAACTAGAACAAAAAAAAAAAAAATTTTTACCGAAGTTATAAACAATTGAAGTTGCAAAAATATTGCAAAAAAATTTACACGGCCGCCATTTTGTTTTTTTTACTCTTAAATTTCTCGTTCTAGTTCCTGCCATAGCCAAATCTATACAGATTCAGAAAATGTTTGATTTTTTGATTTCAGGCTCATCATTCGGGAGTTATCACTTCCCTGACCGTAAAAGAGGACAATTTTGAGGCCATCATTAAGCAACGAAAAAAAAAAAAAAAAAAAAAATTTTTTAATTGTTTTATATTTATTCTTTAAGGTGTAAAAAATTTGGATGTCTCATATTATTTTTACTATGAAATAAAAATCTTAGAAAAAAAAAAAAAAAAAAAGTCAATCCACCAGAACCTCCCCTTAAAGTAGAATCAGTTGCGTTCTCGGCCGCAAGTCGCGCCGCTGTCTTAAGGAAGGACTGATTTGTCTCCGCGAAACGACTGACTGCCTGCTGGAGGAGACTGAGTTGCATCTGTATGAATTGCCGGTTTCACGCAAGGTTTCACGCACGCAACTCAGTCTCCTCCAGCAGGCAGTCAGTCGTTTCTCAGAGAGAATCAGTTCTTCCTAAGACACCGTCGCGACTTGCGGCAAAAAACGCAACTATTTCTACCTTAACCTTTTCAGTGTTGGGGGAAAGCCGATAAGTTTTTTTGCTGAACTCGGGCGCCCAGAATTTTGGGGGTTTAGAGCTTGGGGGATAGCTGATCATTGTTTTGTTGAACTCGGTCGCCCAGGGTATTTGGGGATTCAGAGCTTGGGAGATAACTGATTAGTTTTTTTGTTGAACTCAGGCGCCCAGGGCGCTTAGGCATATTGAGGTTTAAGGCTTGATTTAGGATTGTACAATTTCGTTGACACCCCCTGAAAATACTAGGGGGTGTCAGGAAAAAAATTTCAGGACACCCCCTAGCTTACATGGGTTGTTGCGCCCCTGTTTACAATTAAATACTATTTTAATTTTTATTCTTCAAATGTAAATATCGCTATTTTCGATACTAAAACTTTATAATTTAATACTTTATAATTTGTATTCATTAAATGTAGATAGCGCTGTTTTCGACACTGAAACTTGATAATTAAATACTTTTTCAATTTTTATTCTTCAAATTTAAATATCGCTGTTTTTTAAACCTAAACTTTACATTTCGATACTATTTTAAAATTATAGTTTTTAAATGTTCATTGAGTACCTCGAACAACATTGAGACTTTCAAAATTTTTTATTTTTCAAGAGAACTGTTAAAGAATTAATGAATTGAAATTTTTAAATTAATTGTAAACTGCTTGAAGCTTCGAGCGAAAACTTGATCTGTGCATTTTAAAACAATAAAAAAATCCCCCCCCCCCACTTTTTTAATTGTACCACTAATATTTTTCGGGTTTTATTTTAATTGATAGGACCCAGTAGGACCTAAAAATCCATCTTGCTACGTCCTCGTCGTAGGTCCTAGACATTCAAAACAAGAAACTTTTCCATTGCATGTGGTACACTAAAAATGCACTATTCTCAAAAATAACGCTACCAAACACAATTGGGCCTTACATAGGCTTACCGGGCCCCAAGAGGATTCTAAAAAATTTTCAAAAAATACCTAAAAATCGTAAAATTTCCCGCTCTTTCCGAATCCGAGGTCAAAAATAGGAGTTCCCATTTAAAAAAACGGACTTAGGGTCCATGGGGCCCAAAATAAGGCTCCAGGCCCAAATTTTTTGGGCCCATTTGGTTGGAAATGTTTAACCAAGAAACTTTTCCAATGCATATGCTATGCAAAAAATGCGTTATTTTCGAGTTAATTCGGGTTAAAAAGAAATGGGGCTTATAAAAGTCTTATAAGCCCTGCAGGGCTTCATGTGGGGCCCAAAAAAAATTTCAAAAAATACCTAAAAATCGTAAAATTTCCCGCTCTTTCCGAATCTGAGGTCAAAATTAGGGGTTCTCATTTAAAAAAACGGACTTAAAATCCGTGGGGCCCAAAATAAGGCCCTGGGCCCAAATTTTTTGGGCCCATCAAATTAGCCCCAAAAAATAATGCAACTTTGCTCTCTACATTTTTTTCGATTTGGGCCTTTCCAAGCGAGTTATTTGGGTGGGTCTTTTAAAATGGGTCACCCTGTATATTGATAAACCAATTTTTCTCATGGTCAGTTGTATGTCGCTCTATCAAGATGCACATCTTGAAATCAAATACTTATCGTTACAGTGGCCGAATTAATTTAAATAATCAGGATCACGTTCGACCTGAACGTGAAACCCCTCGTAGCCTTTCGGTCGCTGTAAACAATGAAGGTACACTAGCCTATTCTCTAGATGTTTTAAAAATCTATGCTCTAGATGTTTTTATTAAATTGTAATATAACAATTATAAATTCAAATTTAGTAGGTTCTCTATGGGGGGGGGGGGGTCCCATGGATTTTCGAGGTGCAAGGGTCCCATGGATTTTCGAGGTGCACGGGTCCCATAGATTTTGAAGGAGCCTAGCCGGGGTCCCACGGATTTTGAAAGAGCCTAGCTGGAGTCCCATATAATAAACAATTATTTAAAAATTAAGAATAAATAATTATAAAAAATTTTTAAAAATTAAGAATAAAAATTTATTTTTTAAATTATTGAGGGGAAGGTTTGAGAAATAAGATAACATTAATTTTTTATTCTAAAAAAATTTATTCCAGTAATTTCCAATACATTTTTTATCTTAAACTATTTTTTTAACATCTCCATTCATAGGATTATACTCTACTATACGATCATGAATAATTAAGCAGTACGCCACAGTATTCGCAGGTATATTCTCTGATGATTCAAACTCAATTCTCACATCTACTAGAGCATTTTTTAACGATTCATTTTATTTTGAACAATCTATGACAAATAAAGACGCTTCTTTTACAAACCTCTCTCTAGTTAGCATTGGCGATCGTTGTTCACTCCTTACATTGTAAAAGGATTCATAAAAATTTAGATAATTCTCATAAAGTATGGAAACTTGATTTTTAGTGAAATCAGCGTTAAAGTTATTATACGGATATTATTGCGAGTTTAAGAAAACTCTCAAGTTATTGATATTACAATGATCGTATACATTTAGACTGAGTTTTCTACTATTTTTTCTATTAGTTTGAAAGCCTATTATCATGAAACGAGGTTTCTCCAACTGATTAGATGTTTTTACTAGCCAATTATTTTTAGTGGTTGTTGGTACTAGAGGCAATTCATGGAGTTCCCAACTTCGAAAACTCATAGCAACTGATTTACCTTTTTGAAGATAGCTGAGCAAGTTTATTTTGTATGCATCCGAAAGAGTTACATAAGGCATCAACCATTCGATTTTGGAAATGTTTATCTTGATATCTTCGTATACAGGAGCTTCAGGCGTCCCTGTGTTTGTTTGATAAACAGCATTATAATCAGTGTTTGATCTTCGAATGATCAATTCATGTTTTGCATTGACTATGATTTTATTGTAATCCTCTGCTAAACCAAAAAGATGTTTCAAAGGGATACATACATCAAATCGACCTTCAGAATCAAGCAGTAAGGTTCCCTCGGTAAACCACCCACGGTGGTTCAGTTGTGCTCAGTTTGTGCACCATAGTCTAAAGACATAAGAGCCTTTAAAGTGCTAGCTATTCCTACATTCTTTATACGATCAATTTCTATTGCATTGAGCTCATATCTAATATCTTCAAATAAATGACATACACCGTTGCTAACGAAATGAGTATTCGCTGCTTTTGTACCATCTGACTTTCTTAATTGACCAGTCACATGTAGATAACTACGCGATGGTAAAACAGCCAAGTCCTGATACTGGATAGCGATACGAATTTCATCACTATGATTGAAATTAGACCCGGTATACGGTTGATGAGCATGTAACTCATAATTTGAGATACTATCATCGAACTGAGTGAGAGCTTCAATTTCTAGAATATCTTCCATTTTTATAGCAACAAAAGAAATTGCAAGTTATTTTCCACCACGAACGATTCTTAGTCCAAGACTTTTGAGAAACTGGATGTTCTGCCGTGTTAGCGCTTTGGGTGCTCGACGATGACTGATTGAAGAACTGCATTAAATTAAAAGTTAACTCTTTGTTTTTTCTTTTTCTTGAAGACATGCAATACATCATCGAGTATCCTGATGAAGAAGACGAGTCTATGGAGCAGCATACCGCGAGACCGTTGAAAGAGTTTATCGGAGGTAATATTAACAATACTCAATGATAATAATAATAATAATAATAATGATAATGATAATGATAATGATAATGATAATGATAATGATAATGATAATGATAATGATAATGATAATGATAATGATAATGATAATGATAATGATAATGATAATAATAATAATATTAATAATAATATTAATAATAATAATAATAATAATAATAATAATAATAATAACCCTGGGACCCTTTTCGGAGGGAAGAGCATTTCCCATGCTACCGGGCGCGTCACAGGTTGCGGATAGTGGGGTCCAGAGCGGTTTAGTAGAGACTCTGTCTCTGAACTTCCTGGATTTCTGTCGAATTAAATAGACAGTCGCGGACAAGGGACATTAATTAACCCGCTCACTTCACCATTCCTTTACTTTTTTATCCCTTCCCTCTCCACAAATTACACCCCTAATCCTTGGTGGAAGCTATCGTGCTTATAGGACTTGTTTGGCCGAGGGGGAAAACAGGTCGGTCGTAAACGATGCCTCGGAGATACCGGGCGACCTCTCCGAGTAAGTAGCCTTACCTCTCATATGCGGGCCTCTGTGGGAGGTGGACCACCCTTTGCTACGCTACTCGTGGGATCTGTATGGACAACGTTTTGGATGAATTGGGTTTGGGGACTGGGGGAAACGATGGCGGTTCGGGCGGCAGCCCTTCTGAGGGCTCGGGGACAACGCCAACCGCTAGAGAGACAGGGGCGGCGGAAAACCTGGCCTCAAGGCCGGCCGAGAGGGATCTCGACGGGACAGAGCCATCCAACGCTCTGGACGAGGCAAGGGAATTGCTGCGGGCGGTTCGAACGGGGCTTGAGTCGATAATCGACAACGTGGGTATCTGCGAGGAAGGTTTCGGCTTGCAGAGAAATGTGAAAAGGGAGGTGAAGGTTGCATGCCGTGGGATCGGCACGGTAGGGGGAGGCATTCTGAGGAAGGTGCGGACCCTGGAACTTCTTTTGCCACGGCTAGGACTCGCCGATCCCACATCGTCGGGGACGACAACGGCCCGCAAACGCCCGCGAGAACAGGTCGATGCCGACTCGTTAGATGAGGAGTCCGGATGGCAAGAGACTACATCTCGCAGGAAAAGGCAGAGGAAGTCGGCAGCGAAACCCGTGGCCTCGAGAGAGACAGAAGCCACGGCTGAAGCTAAATCCGGGAAGACGACCAACGGGGCGACGTCGAGGTCGGAAACGAGGCCGGAAGGGCGAGCGAAGAAACGAAAGGGCGGGGGGAAGTTGCCTAAACCAACGGCGACTTCGACACGCAAAACGCCGGAGAGAGTGCCAACGAGGAGTGCCATCCTTGTTAAACCAAAGGCTGGGACATCGTACGCGGACGCGATAAAGGCTCTTAAAGCCGGAGTGAATCCCACAGACGCCGGTGGAGTGAATATAAAATCCCACCGGCCGACGCGGGATGGAGGTATCATCCTTCAAATTCGGAGAGGGGAAGGTGACGCGGCCAAATTCAAAGAGGCCTTGACGAGGGTTGTTGGGAAAGACTCGGTGCGGGATCTTACAGCAACAACAAAGCTGGAGATCCTGGACCTTGACGTGGACACGACACGGGAGGAGATTCGCGAGGCGGTCCGGAGGGAGTACGGAGTCGAGCTAAGCGACGTCTACGTGTTCCCTCCGAACAAATGGCAGAAATGCCTCGCAGTGGTGACGGTGGAGGGTTCGATAGCTCAGGGAATCCTCCGAAAGGGGAGACTGAAATTCCCCTGGTGTGAGGCGAGGGTAAGGCCGCGAATAATGGTCCCACGATGTTTCCGTTGCTTAAGTTACGGACACTACCGCCGAGACTGTAAGGGCGCGAATAGGCACGCGGGCTGCAACAAGTGCGGCAAAGACGGACAGAAGCGGGGAGAGTGCGCGGAAAAGCCCTCCTGTTTCCTCTGCACGGAGGCTGGCTTCAAGGAGACGGCGCACGAACCCGGCAAGGGGGACTGCACTGTCTTCCGAAATGCGCTGAAGGAACGAAGAGACAGGCGGAACGATGGCTAATTTTCTGCAGGCGAACCTGAACGGAGCCCAGCTCGCCCACAACCTCCTGCCAAAGCTGGCGGAGGAGGTGGGCGATGCTGGCGTGCTGTTCATTAGCGAACCCTACAGGGACTTAGGCAGGACTTACATCGTAAACGATGCGAAGACAGCGGCACTGTGGATCCGCGACGCTGGGACCCAGGTGTACGGAAGCGGGACCGGAAATGACTACGCGTGGGCGCGCGTGGCGGAAGCTACATACGTGAGTGTGTACTTTTCGCCTAACTGCGGCATGCGCGATTTCGGATTGAAGATTTGGACGCTAGAAGACGCGATTAGAGGGATGACCGGTGACGTGATTGTCGCGGGAGACTTTAATGCGCGTGCGCTTGAGTGGGGCATGCCTACAACGAATCGCCGTGGACAGCTGCTGCTGGAGATGGCTGCGAGGCTGGATCTGGCAGTGGCAAACATTGGACAGACGTACACGTATCGGAGGCCGGGTTTCGGGAACTCAATTCCGGACGTGACGTTCGTCTCGGCGAGGCTTGTTCCGAGGATAAACGGATGGAGGGTGATAGAGGGCTACACGGGTAGCGATCACCAGTACATTACGTTTTCCGTCGTGGAGCCTACGAGACGAACTCGCGTCGCAGCGGGGCAGCCCCAACGCTGGAACCTGAAGAAACTGGATAGAGACTCGTTCGAACGAAAGTTAGTGGAGGCGCCAGCACCCTCTGAAACGGTTCCGGAAGACGAACAGGCAGGTAGCGACAGGGCGAATCGACTCGCGAGGGAGACGTGCGGGCTCCTGGAGCGCCTTTGCGAGGAAATGATGCCGAGGACGGGCGGGCGAGGATGTCGGCGTCCCTGCTACTGGTGGACCGATGAGATTGCGGACCTGCGCAGGCAGTGTCTGAGGGCCCGCCGAAGGAGGACTCGCGGGGCGAAGAGCCCGAACGCAGCCGCTCTTTCGGCGGAATACAAACGGGCGAGAAAGGTATTGAACCACGCGATTAAGGCGAGTAAGCGCCGCTGCTGGAGGCAGCTTTGCGACGAGGTAGAGAGGGACCCATGGGGGACCGGTTATCAACTGGTGACCGGTAAACTGTGGGGGCGGTGTCTACCGGGAGTCAGGGACGCCGACTCCATGCGGGGAATAGTCGACGGGCTCTTCCCCACGCACGAGGATAGGCCGGAAGCGAGCGACCGGGGCGTTTTACCCGAGGTTCCAGAGTTTACGGAGGCGGAGCTCCTTAGAGCTGTAACCTCCCTGAAGCCTGGAAAGGCTCCAGGGCCAGACGGTATACCAGGCGAGGTATTGCGACTCGCGGCGGTAAAGAGGCCGAAGATCTTTCTCGATTTATATAACGAGTGCCTGAGATGTGGAGTTTTTTGTGACAGGTGGAAGACTGCGAGACTGGTCCTCATCCCAAAAAACAAGGGAGGGGACCCTGACTCTCCGTCGTCCTATAGGCCCTTGAGCCTGCTGGACACACCGGGGAAGGTCTTCGAGCTTCTTCTTAAGCCACGGCTGGCTGAAAGCATCGCGGCGGCAGGCGGCCTTTGTGGAAAGCAGAAGGGCTTCCGAACGGGATTTTCGACCATCGGAGCAATCCGAGAAGTCGTAGGAGCCTTTGAGGATGCCCAGAAGCCAGCACACAGGGACAGGAAGGTGGTCGTTCTGGTGACTTTGGACGTTAGGAACGCGTTTAATTCGGCGCGGTGGGCGGACATTCTTGAGGCGCTACAGCGCTTTGAGGTGCCTGCCTATCTTTTGCGCGTTTTCGACGACTATTTTAGGAACAGAACTTTGCAATACACGACGCTGGACGGAACGGTGGTCAGAAGATTGACAGCGGGCGTCGCGCAAGGCTCAATATTGGGCCCGGACTTCTGGATAGCACTGTACGATGAGCTTTTGAGACTGGAAATGCCGCCGGGTGCTTTCCTCGTTGCTTTCGCGGATGACGTTGCCGCCGTCATCCAGGCACGAGATAACGACGAAGCCCAGACTATCCTTACCGAAGTGATGGCCAGGGTTCTTGGGTGGATGCAATCCCGCGGGCTTGCGCTCGCTTTGCACAAGACGGAGATAGTTGTGATGACACGGCGCAGGGTCCCGACGCTCATACCGATGACCGTCGGGACCGAGCAGGTTGGGACCAGCCGGAGTGCCAAGTATCTGGGGGTAACCCTGGATACGAAGCTTTTCTACTGGGACCATATTAGTCAGGCCGCGGACCGCGCCAGAGAGCGGGTCGGCAAGCTCAGTCGACTTATGGCCAACGTTAACGAACCTAGTCCGAGCAAGCGCAGGCTTCTTATGTCCACTGCGCAGTCGATCATGCTCTACGGGGCGGAAGTTTGGGTGCCGGCGCTCAAGAAACGGAAGTACAGGAAGAAAATGGCGAGCGTGCAGCGCGAGGGGGCGCTGAGGATTGCGTCTTCTTACAAGACAGTCTCTGAGGCGGCTGTTTTGGTTATCGCGGGCGTTATCCCCATCGACCTCCTCGCGGACGAGCGAAAACGGATATACGACCGGGCCCCCGGCACGGGCCGGGCCGAGGTCGCAAAGGCGGAGAGAGCGGACACCATAGCGAGGTGGACTAGGCGATGGACGGAGGACGACAGTGTGGCGGCTTGGACGAGGCGGCTGCTGAAGGATCCGGGGGCCTGGATGGAGCGGGGTTGGGGAGAGGTGAACTTCTACCTAACTCAGTTCTTTTCGGGGCATGGGTACTTCAGGGGCTACCTCTACAAGAGGGGACTGGTCGGAGACCCGGGGTGTAAGTACTGCGGGTGCTCGCGTGACGACGCTGAACACACCTTCTTCATCTGCCCAAAATGGCGGGAGGAGAGGGAGGAACTCGAAGGCAAGGTCGGGCCGATCACGCCTGAGGGCGTGGTTGGCCTGATGCTTCAACAGGCGGACTGGTGGACTCTCGTGTCTACCTACGCGGAGGCGATTCTGATAGCGAAGCGCGTTGACGGCTGCCTCGAATGGGTGGCCTAGGCGAGTTAGAGAACGGAGTGTGTGTGTGGGGGTCCTTTAGCCCTGCAATAGGCTGGGCTGGCGGACCCCATGTTGTAATGATGGGAGTTGACAGCATGCGGTGGAGGGAAGCCTTTCATGCATGCCAGGACGATGGTGAGAGTGAAAACGAGTAGTACTAACAATTGGTAATAGCAACGGTTTCGAACTAACAAGCACGTGGGTCTACTCTGAAGTATTGCCAAGAGCAGTTCCAGGTAGACCTTTGACCTGATGGACTCCCTCCGTGTTAGAACACGGACGGAGCGGTTTTTTAGTGGGTAAACCCCACACACCGGCGCGGACGGCCGCCGAGGACTGCCCTTCTCAGGGCGGTTGTCGGCGGGCGCCCCTGCTGAAGGTTCCTCGGGATGGAATTTTTAGCCGTATCGTAACCACCATAAAAAAAAAAAAAAAAATAATAATAATAATAATAATAATAATAATAAAAATAATAATAATAATAATAATAATAAAAATAAAAATAATAATAATAATAATAATAATAATAATAAAAATAATAAATAATAATAATAATAAAAATAATAATAATAATAATAATAATAATAATAATAACAAAATTCATTTTCTGTTCTAGGTAAATACATCGAGAGATCGGAGCAGGAGCAGGATTGGAGCAGTTTAGAAGAAGAAGACGAAATACAAAACTTGTTCGAGTACATAGACGACTGTTTTAAGGAATTTAAACTAGATTTAAGGAATGATATTATATATAGTCATATTCAAAATCTTAAGACTTGTATAGTGGAATCGTGTTCTGATTTAAATTTAGAATTGATTAATTATTTTAAAGATTATATACTAGATTTAAAAGAAAAAATTATAGAAGAATATCCTTTTAAAAAACGAAAAATATATAGTTTTAATGAATTGTAAATATTTTATATTTTTAACAAATAATAATAATGATAATGATAATAATTTAAATATAAAAGTGGTCTTGTGTATATTTTTAAACCTTGCCAGTCTCAATCAGCATGCTTAAATTTTTAATCTTGAAAATAAATAAATGATGATATTTTTGTGCTTATAGTTAAAAAAATTTTTGAAAATATTAAAGATTCTCATTTTATTTAATAGATTCGTAAAAGAAATTTTTTCTATTTATTCAAACAAAGTATTAAAATATTCAGAAAAACGTATTTTATAGATTCGTAAAAAAACAATTTTTATAAGTTTTAATTTCTTTATTCAAAACCTAGTTAAATTTTATAAATTAAATTAAATTAAATTAAATTCAATCTTAATAATTTTTATTATAAAAACAAGCACGGTCTTTCATAAAACTAGGTGGTGTATCAACAGTATCATAACCTTCTAAATATTCCTCGGCTAGAGTTTTTTTATAATTTAAAAATTTTTTGACTATAAAAGCTCGTCTTATGGCACAGTTGTAGTCAGAATTACTAGAATGAAAATCACATACATAGAATGAATTGTGATTTCTGCTCAGTATTTTAAAATTAAAAATTCCCATTTCAGAAATATCGATAACTTTCCTAAAAATTAAAAAAATTTATTAAATATTCTTATGATATTAAAAGTTCGATTAACAATGTTTACTTACTTATCCCAACAGATACTCTGTATAAACTTTTGTACTTCTTCCGTATAAACGTAAATTTTAGAAACATCTTTTAAATTCACTTGCAATATTTTAGTAATTTCACTCGGCTGAGTCGTTCCACTACTCCAAGGAATCTTATGATATTTTTTTTCCAAATAAGAATTTATACGCTTCTCACATTTCAAAAGATTGCACCAGAATGATGATGGTTTAAAAAGTACTATGACAGGTGGACTATGAGCGCTATCTAGAGAAATGATTGCAAGCTCTTTTAGAATTAAAATATCTCGTGATCTGTAAGAGAATAATCAATCTACTACGAAAGTCATGGTAAGGTTATATTTTAATACTGTTGAAAGAACAACTAAATGAGTTCATAGTATACACTCTCTTTATATACTCCTTTCCCCCACACCATTTATTTTAATTTAACTGTGGAGGGGGTGTCCTTCTAGAAATTTCCGGAAAAATCCCTTCTAGAAAGTTCTGGAAAAATCCCTTCCAGAAAGTTCTGGAAAAATCAAGAACAATGTAGAAAAAGCCGTTAAACTTTGAAGAAGATAGATGAGTTTTTCCTAGAAAAGAAAAACCGTTTTTCTTTGTAGACAAAGAAGCCCTCCCCCTTTTCCAAAATTCCTTCTAGATTTTTCCAACCGTTTTCTGCAAGTATAAAGTCCGTAGAGCGGTTCTCCAGAGCTCAGTCGAGTTTGGGACAGTATACTGGGTCTATTCGAGTGTTTTTCAAAATGTCTTTGCTCAAATATTTCGGATTAAACATTCAGACTTTGCAAGCATCTCTTAGAAATCTTGAACATGTTGAAGATACTGATTTACAACATTGGTTATATATATCTGAAAATATGAATAGTGTCATAAAAAATTTTATTCATTCTGGAAATTTAAATGTTCATGAAAAAAAAAGATGTGAAGGTTACCTCATCCAGTTAACTAATATTAAGAATCAAATTGAGTTTTATTTACAAAAAAGTGGAGGTGATTTGCAAGCAACAGAAAATCATAATCAACCTGAAGATTTAATTCAATGGATCGATTTACCATCAATTTTCGCGAATCGAATTAGTTCTGGTCTAATAACAAATGTATCGCATAAAGATGTTAAATCAATTTTGATCGATGTTAAACCAATCTTCAATGAAAAAGTTAATGCTGTTTTAAAAAAGTATAATTCAGTAAAAGCCAGCGCTGAACTTGCCAGTGAATATGTGATTCTTAAAGAGGATATTGAAACAGTTGAGGTAAAAAATTTCAATACCGCAAGTGAGCCAGTGTTTCTAACAACTGATACAATGGAATGGTATGATGAAAATATTTTGAAACCAATACTTCATAAAATAGAAGAATTTGAAGGTTGTGGATCTGGTTGGACTTTAAGACAAGTGTTGAGTGTAATAATTTACTTCAAAGAGTTTCAACCTATGCATGCTGGTTCTTTCATTGAGCTCCCACAACCTATTAAGTCTAAAAATGCTTGTTTGAATGTTAGAAATGATGATAATGAATGCTTTAAATAGGCAATATTATCTTCTTTATATCCAGTCAAAATTGATGCGGACGATGTGAGATCATACATTCACCACGCTAATAAACTTAACTTTAAAGGAATTGATTTTCCAGTAAGATTAACTCAAATAAAAAAGTTTGAAAAACAGAATGGAATTTCAGTGAACGTTTTTCTCTTAAAAAAAATCAATGGTAAATATGAAGTTGGAACAGCGCATGCAACTGATTCACTTAAAGAAAAACACGTTAATCTACTTTATATTCAAGACTTCTATTTTGATGAAAAGATACCTAATGAAAAAGAACCTGATGAAATTCCTAAGTTTCACTATGTGCTTATTACTGATTTGTCAGCCTTAACGAGAAAACAACTAACAAAACATCATGGAAAAATCCACTTTTGTAATCGCTGCATTCATTACTTTTATTCTTTAAAAGCTTTATTGGATCATCAAGATTTTTGCATGCAACTTAATAAGTGTATAGTTGATTCACCTGTTGAGGGTAAAGGTAAAGATAAAATTAAATTTAAAAACTACAAGTTCCAAGTCAAAGCTCCTATATGTATTTATGCGGACCTTGAATGTTTAATTAAACCTAATAAAGATAATGAGGATGTATAAGATCATCAAGCTTATAGTGTTGGCTACTATTTGAAAAATAGTTTCAATGATGAAAAGTCTTATTATAGAAGTTATCGGCAGATTGAAGAAGGTCAAAAAACACCATCCGTATGGTTCGTGGAAGAGTTAAAAAGAATTGGTGAAGAATATGATAAGTTGTACAAGAATCCTAAAGAAATGATCCTTACTACAACAGATTGGCGAAATTTTGAGATGGCGAAAGTGTGTATTATATGCGGTAACTATTTCAGCAAACGTTGTAAAATTGTAAGAGATCACGATCATTTTACTGGTAAATATAGAGGGGCAGCTCACGATACTTGCAATATACAGTATAACAAAGCTAGACGTATTAATGTACTGTTTCATAATATGTCTGGTTATGACGCTCATTTGATAATCAAAGAAATATATTCAAATGAAATTATAGATGGAGATCTAAAAATTTTAGCTGAATCAAAATCAAAATATATTTCTTTCACAAAAAGAATGAAGGGTAGTGTTATACAATTCAGATTTCAAGATTCATTTAGATTTATGGCATCATCTTTGGAGAAACTAGCTAGTTACCTACCTGAAAAGACAATTACAACTAAAGTTCATCAACAAGCAAATTTATCAGATGAGAAAATAAAGTTACTAACAAAAAAAGGATGTCTTCCATATGAATATCTTGATTCGTTTGATAAGTTAAAAGAGACGAAACTTCCAGAAAAAGGAGCTTTTTATAGTAAATTAACTGGGTGTGATATAAGTGAAGAAGAATACTCTCATTGTGATCAAGTTTGGAAACAGCTTCAGATTGAAACTCTTGGTGATTATTCAGATATTTATATGAAAACAGATGTCTTATTACTCGCGGACATATTTGAGAACTTTCGATCAACTTGTCTAGAAGCTTACTCATTAGATCCTGCTCATTATTATACCAGCCCTGGCTTGAGCTTTGACGCAATGTTAAAAAGAACACAAGTGGAATTAGACTTAATCACAGAAATAGATATGTTACTTTTCGTCGAAAGAGGAATAAGAGGGGGGATTAGCCAGTGTTCGAATCGATATGCAGAAGCTAACAATCAATATATGAATGAAGGTTATGATCCGAATAAAGAAGATAATTACATAATTTATTTAGATGCCAATAATTTATATGGGTTTAATTAATTGTTTATAAACATTTATTATAAAAAAAAATTTTCAAAAATTAAATTTTTTTTTTTTTTTTTTCCAGCTGGGCCATGGTGCAACATCTTCCTTATGGAGGGTTAAAGTGAGTTGAAGATGTAAGTGTACCAGACTTTTATGATGTTCCAGATGATAGTCCTATTGGGTTTTTTTTAGAAGTGGATATCGAGTATGATCAATCCCTTCACGAAGAACACCAAAACTTACCATTTTGTCCTGAAACTAAAGCACCCCCAAACTCCAAACACAAAAAGTTGCTCACAACCTTTAAAACTAAAGAAAAATATGTAATTCAGTATAGAGCATTAAAACAAGCAAAAGAACATGGTCTTAAAATAAAAAAAATTCATCGAGCCCTTCAATTCAATCAATCCGCATGGCTGGCATCATACGTTGAGTATAATACTAGAAAAAGAGCAGAAGCAACAAATGATTTTGATAGAAATTTCTTTAAATTGTTAATTAATAGCATTTATGAAAAATGTCTCCAAAACCAGCGAAAACAGGTTGATGTAAGACCTATTAATGAGTGGCCTGGGAGAAATGGAGCAGAAGCTTGTATCGCAAGTCCAAGTTTCCACAGCATAGAAAGGATAGATGATAATATGGCTATAGTTCAAATGAAGCCTACTAAACTCACAATATCCAAACCTATTTACATTGGTCTTGCCATACTGGATATATCCAAAGTAAAAATGTATGACTTCCATTATTCTTAAATGAAAAAATGGGTAGGAAAGTCATTAAAGCTTTTACATACATGGATACAGACAGCTTTATATATGAGATCCGGGGCGTAAACATCTACAATGTTATGAGGGAACACTCGGAATACTTTGACACATCAGCATATAAAAAAGATAATAAATTTAACATTGAACCTAAAAATGGGAAGAAACTAGGCCTGTTTAAGGATGAGACCAGCTGTGACATCATTACTAAGTACATAGGTTTGAGACCCAAGATGTATAGTTTATTAATACAAAACAAAGATCCTGTAATGAAAGTAAAAGGGGTTAAAGCATCAGCACTCAGAGAAATAAAGTTTGAACATTATAAAAAGTGTCTTTTCGAAAAATCTATAGTTAAAGTTGAACAGCGAACTATTAAAGCAAGATTTTACAATCTACGCACTGAAAAACAAGTAAAGATTGGTCTAATTTTTGCAGACGACAAACGATATCTTCTCAAAGAAGAATGTATTCAGATTCCATGGATAAAAAATACGACCGATACTTTAGCTTGTGGAGACTATAGAATAGCTCAAATTGAAGAATTTCGTAATAAAACAAGAAATGACGCAGAGAAGGTTCTAGAAGGTAATGACGTCACTGATCAGAAGGTTCTAGAAGGTAATGACGTCATTGATCAGAAGGTTCTAGAAGGTAATGACGTCACTGATCAGAAGGTTTTAGAAGGTAATGACGTCATTGATCAGAAGGTTCTAGAGGATTCAGAACATGGATTTACTCACCAGAGAATTCTAGAAGATTCTCAAGATGAGCTTTCTCTAGGATATAACGTCAATAAAAAGAAGCTTCCAGAAAAAAATATTGTGAGTGGGGGTAAATTTTCACAAGCTGATGCAATAAGTGTTGGAAATTACATCACTTTCCAGAAATTTCTAGAATAAAAAACAATGGTTTTGGATGACGTGCCAAAGCCTCCAGCAGATGTCGACAGTACGGTATATAAGGCTGGCAGTTCAAGAAGGGCTCTCACTTGCTGCTCAAAAATTTTAGACGACGGACCACTCAAGAAAGTAGCCAGACTCTCATTTGAAAAGGAATATTGATTTAAACAAAGTAGGCATACAATTTTTAGTTTTAAATTTTCAATATTTATGTTAGAATGGATTCCAGAATGGATTTCACTAAGGTCAATGATATTGCCAAAAAAGATGAGTACCTTCCGAAGAAACGTTTAATGGAGCTTGCTAGTGGAGAAAGTTTTAGAGTTACAACGATTTATCAGTGTGACACCAAATTTGGAAAAAAACTGTAATTATTATCAACAAAGAATTTCAAGTGTTCTTGCCTAACCTATATAACAAGTTCTTCATTGAAAATCCAGACGATTTCAAATCTTTAAAAGAAGAAGTGAAAAAAGATCAAGTGTATATAAAACATTTAGGAAACAATAAACTAGAATTTTCTAATAAAAAGTAGATAAATCACAAGTTAAAATGAAGCGTGTTACGTTCAACGACAGTGTCAATGTTAGGGTTATGGTTGTTTATGACTTTGCAAGTCATAAGGCAAGAATATGTCCTTGGATTCAAGCCGCATGTGACAGAGAACGTTTCAATCTAAGAATTCAAAGAACTGGTATCGTACTCAATCTGATTATCTTTAAAATGCGAATTAAGTATATTGAAAATGTATTAGGTCCTATTCTGAATAAAAAAGCAATAAATTAAATGTTTGTTCTAATAACTACGTGACCTTATCCCCACTATAATTGCATTTTCAAATGCAATATAAGGAGCTGAATTGGAAAAAAAACATCATTAGCTGCTACGACATTGTAAAAGAAAGATAGATCTCACGAATCTGAACAAAATTGCCAATGGCTCCTTAATGGAATCGGATTATGATAGACTTTATAAAGTAACATCAATAAGAATAGCTGATATCATGGATGGTCCAAAAGTCGTGATAACGCTGGATGCAGAGTTTCAAGTCTTTCTACCTGACCGATTAAATTTTTACTTATTTGCCAACGATGATGAGTTAAATAATTTACAAAAAGAAGTGAAAAATAATAACTTAAGCGTGAAATATGTAGAAGATAAAATGAAATTTTTTTTAAATTGTAAAAAGGAAGGACAATAAATAAATATAAAACTCAACTGTTTGTCTTTTTATTTAATTTTTATTTATTACTCAACTTTTTGAATACACAAAGTTATCTAGATTATTACTATTAATCCAACTATTATGATCTTTTGAAAAACCTAACCATTTAACATATAATTCATTGCCACGTCGTCCGATAACTTTTTCTATTAAATATGTATCTGGGCACTTGGTTTTTTGTAATTCTTGTTCATAAAAGCCTCCGACCACAGGTTGATCTTGATAATCTTTTAAGTGATAAGTAATTGGTTGCGTATTTTTGATACTAGTTATAGTAAATATTTCAGTGGACCAATTAGGGGTATAGCTTTTTTCAAATACATTTTTAATTTTGCTCACTCGAACTTTATCTCCAACTTTAAATTTTGGTGACTTTATAAAATTTTTATTTTTATTTAATTTTTTTAGAATTTCAGTAATATGGTTCACAGTGACTTCTTTCGGTTTCATGCCAATGCTTCGATGTTTTCTATTGTTGTATAATGTAATTAAATCCGATAAAATATCTATCCACTTGTAACTGCCTCGTAAAGAAAATTGTTTCCACATGATATTTTTTAAAGTACGATTGAATCTTTCGCATATAGAAGCTTTTAAACCACTGTATGTTGAGTACATATTAACTTTATACTTGTTCATTAACCTTTAGCTGGCATGCTTCTGTGGTGTAACATAGCTGGCACCGTGGGGTGCTATAGTACCCCACGGACAAAAGTTGAAAAAAATAGAGGTTACATGCATTATTTGAACTAAAAAAAATTCAGACATGATCTTTAGAGGTTCTATCAAAGAGTGTAATAGTTTAAATAACGATAACCTAAAGTCGGTCCTAAAAAAAAATCCAACAAGTCGAAAAAAATAGAAAAAAAACCGTTTTTATTCAAAAAATCATAACTTTTTGTTTTTTCATAAAAAGGTCTAAAATTTAAGCTGGGTTATCTCCAAGTAGTGGACTACAAAGGAAAAATAATAGTTTATATGAGTTATTTAAAAAAGGTATTTATTCTCAGAAATTACCATCTGAGGTTTACGAAAAAAAAAAAACCATTAGGTATTTTTAGAAAATTTAATGTTATTCAATTTTTTTATTTAATTCATACAAAAAAACTGTACATTTTAATAAAATATTACATGAAGAAGATAAAAACTGTAAAAAAAACATTTTATTCAAGTGCCAGCGCAGTCTTGGCAAATTAAAAATCTATGGTCCGGGCAAATCGGACGCGAACAAACGCCACAGGCTTTATCAGTTTTTTTGTCTTTTCCCCTAGTGCAAAAACTACATCTTTTTTTAATTATAAGATTAACTTGAGTTATAGAGCGTACCGATGTTTCAGATATTTTTAGAATAGATCGGATTCCAAACTTTAGCTCTTTTGAAAGTTTTAAAATTGAAAGTCGCTGCTCCAAAAGCGGCTTTATTAAATAAAAAGAAAGGGTTTCCAAGCAAGAAATAGCAGTGATTTTTTCAATATTTTCACTCTGTTCTTCTTTGCAAGCTAATAAAATTCTCGCATTAACGATCGCTTGATCCAAGATCCCATAAAAATATCGAAGAGGCCACCTATTAGATCTTTTACGCACACTGTAGGAATGGCATAACTTGTCGAAAGTATCCGTTCCTCCTTTATTTTTGTTATAATGAAGGACAATATTCGATTTGCCACCTGTCATTTCTTCAGTTTTCAAAAGTGACGAAGCAATTAGAACTATCTTATCAGATTTTTTTTTCTTTGGCGCATAAATTAAAAGCGTAATGTTTTCAGTATGACAAAATTTAGTCATGGGACGATCTTTTTTGGGAACTTTGACCACGAAATCAACTGGTATTTCTCGTTTATTTTTTCGGATAGTACCCGTAATTTTTAAATTATACGGATCCTTCAGCATTCTGTGAAGTAAGGGAATCGAGGTGTACCAATTATCGCAAGTCACTTCACGGTTAGTGTTGTAAATTGGCACAGTTACCAGTCTAAAATAGTATTCAGGAACACTTTCATTATCTTCCAAGATTTCAGTATTCTTTCCTAAGTAAGGAATAGCATTAATCTGTAATAAAAATAAAATTTAGTTTTTTTTTTTTTTTTTTTTTTTTTTTCAAGTATTGGTTTTATAAATTAAAAAATAAAAACTTATTCATATTTACCATATAAGCTGTTTGAGAGTCATTCAAACTTATAATTTTGAGGCCATATTTATCGGGCTTATCTTTCATGTAAACTCTAAATTTACAACGTCCTCTGAAACTTAACAACTGCTCGTCCACGGTGCATTGACGACTTGCAGTGTAATTCTTTTCGCAGTTTCCGATGAACATGTTCCATAAATTTTGGATAGGAGCAAATCTATCATCTTGTTCTCTTTCATCTGCATTGTCAAAGCGCAAACACGTTGATAAAAACGTAAATCTGTGCCTTAAAAAAGCACTACGATACATAGATAAGCCATTAGTTTTGTCCCATAATCTGTTCACATCAACATCAGCCGATTTCCATAAACCAGAGTAATATAAAATTCCAATGAAAGCTTTTACTTCAACTGGATCAGTGTGATAATGCCACGATTGTTGTCGTTCCTCAACCACATAATGTAAGCTTTCCTCTTCTATTTTTAAATTGGTATTATCAACTATTAAATTTATCATTTCATCGGCAAATAAACAATTCCAAAAATCAATAATTGTTTTTGCATCGGCAGCGTTACCGGCCGGACCAGGTTTTATTTCTGGTAAAATATCTGACTGCCTGTCTGTAAAAGGCGAAAAAAATAATAAAAATTTTATAGTAATAAAATTGTTGTAAATAAAAATTCATAATATTTAAATTATTTCGGCTGAATAAATTTTATAACGAGAAAAAAAACTTGAAGTTAGTTTGTGAAAATTTTACAAAAATACGCGTGCAAGCAAAAGAGAAAAACAGAGAGAGAAAAAGAGAAAAAGAGACAGAGAGAAGCGCTCAATCTCAGCGCGCATATGAAAAAAACCCCTGGTGTGCTGCTTACCTGATCTACGAGAAGGACATTTTACATTCCACTGGAAACCATTTTTTCCATAAAGTTTCGATGACGGGCGACCACGCTGTGGATTTTCTCGACTCTGCAAAAGCCGTTGATTCTCACTCGGGACTTCCATATCGACGTCCATTTCTCCTTCTTCTTCAGAAGATTCTTCTGAAGAATATTCAGAGCAAGACGGTTCATCCTGACCATCGCTTTCAACTTCTTCATCACTGTTGTCAACTTCTAGTAAGTGCTCTCGCAAAAGTCGTGGCCGCAAATTATACGCCATGCTGAGAATATACATAAAACGTCGTAGGACTCATGGCATCGAGAAAAAAAATTTTTAGTGACTGATTTAATAATTACTTACCTTTCAAACGTGTTTTGACGCATTAATAAAAGAAAAAAAAAATGCTCCAATTTTACTTGTATCAACGTTGATGGCACCGTGGGGTCCTGCAGTACCCCAAACCGCTTTTGACAACTGCTACGTGCAGACTAACGGTCATCGAGCACTAATTATGGCGGGAAAGGCAAGCCTCATCCCTCAAGTGTAGGTAGATGTCGCTATAAACCCGGTTTACGAAATTTTAGGTACCGAAGATAGGTAAAGAAGACAGTGGGGTACTATGGTACCCCACGGTACCAGCTAAAGGTTAAATTTTGGAAATCTTTATTGTAAAACTCTTTACCCATATCAATTGAGTGATTTTGAAGACTGTTTCTATTGCAGCTGCTACCTCTTTACCAGTTTTTGTCTTTAAAACAATCGCGTGAGCGTATTTTGAAAATCCGTCAATGATTGTAAGCATGTATCTATGACCTTTATTTTCTCTAGCATATGGTTGCATTTCTACCAATTCTGCTTGCCAGGTATCGTGTAAACCCTGTACTTCAACTTTTCTACGAGGGAAATTTCTGCGTGCAGATTTGTGTATTTCTTCAACCACTTTTTACATGATTTATTTAGGTAAATCTTTCCAAAATTGTTCTCTAGCATGAATTATCGAGTCTACAAGATCTTCAATCTATTTTTTATGTTGAAATAAAAGTTCTACAACTTGTTGTTTCCACACAGTCAAAATATCTAAATATATATTTTCTTTGTCAAAATCGTTGATAAATTCACTAACTGCTTTATGTATTGCGTTCGTACTCTCTATATCTTTGAGCAAATGTCTTTTAAATTCAATATTACTTTTTTTAATTACGTCTTGTAGAGTACGCAAGTTTATAGCGTCCGCTGATTCGATAGGAGGTGCCAAGTTACACAGTCTTTTCGATACAATATCGAAATCACCGTTGGAAGTAAGTTTATATCCAACTCCTGGTGGTCCTCGGCTGCTCTCTTTTTTCTCAACCTTATGTCCAAATATGTCAACAGGCATTTTGATACTGATGGGTAAGTAATTATATTCTTAGTATATATACCCTCCCTCCCGCAACTCTTTAATAATTGAATGAATTTCATTTGTGTGACTTGTATTTCCAGCTGACTGCTCAGCTATTAACAACCTGAGACGATCAACGAGTTCATTGGGATTATCCCAGTATACGTAATCAGTTCTGCTGTTGAGTCGGGCATTTTTAAATTTGAGTATGGAACCACATAGTTTTGTTGGAGTAGATACAGCTAACGGAGACTGTCTGTTGAGTTGTATTTTTTTTAATGTTCTTTTTGGTGACTGTTTCGTTTTTGGAGGACTTAAATTGAAAAGAGGCATAATAACATTTTGATATTTTTTACTAGTAACATGATATTTTATGTCTTCAGTAGATTTGCTTCCTTTTCTGTGAGCGTTAGTTTGCTCAAGAATTTCTTTATATCGACTTAAGTTAGCCAAATCATTAGTTGTAGAATCTTTGCGAACAATGAGATTAAATAATTCTTGAGTTCTAGGATACGACTTGTTGACTACGATAGAATCTTTTAAAAATTTAATAGGTTTATTTCCAAGAGTGTAGTCTCCTTGAAGAGTTTTTTTGACTCCATACAGATTATCTCGCTCATCAGGCTCTATTTGATTAAATATGTCTTCTCCTCCGTCAATACTTGTTTCTTCCAATTCATTATACGTATCACTCTCATGAAGCGTAGATTCATCCTCAACAATTGATGATGCATTTGGAGGTATGACAAGATCATTGTGTTGTATCCCAGATTCGTTGAATAAACTATTGAATGAATTTTCTTTTTTTAATTCAGATTTTTTAACCGTTTCAAGAAGAGGTGAGCTTTCATTGAGCTTTGGACGTTTTGCTGCAAGCTTTTCCAGAGGATTTTCGACTTTTTATAATATTGAATTTCCGTTTTACAATTTCGCGAGCTTTCACCAGCTCTTCAAGGATTATTTTCTCCTTAGCAATGTTTTCCATGTTTATGCAGCATAGGTTGACTCAAGACTAATTATTTTTCACTAGGTTCTACTATATTTATAGCGAAACAATCGAATCCTTTTCTGTATCTACCATCATTAATAGTTCTATCTTTATCTATAACTATAAAACTATGTTTACCTTCTACCCAACACTTTGAGCACAAGTTTTTAAATTGATTGTAAGGCATGTCAGTATTAACGTGATCGTCATAAATATGTTTCAGATTCACTTCATCTTGACGAAATAAAATCAACAAGTTGACATTATCTCTTACTAAATGTTTAGGTACTGCGGCATACGACTGACATAGATAAAAACAATCTACGCTCTTATGTCTCCCCATACAATAAAAGGCTTTAACATTATCTTGCTTCTCACATGCGATATCATCGAAGACAAAACTGGAATTAGGTAAAGCATCAGCTGGAGACACTACCTCATCATGCTCACTAAATGCAAAATACTTCATCCCCTCGATTGGTTCCAAGAGTTGTTCGAGAAACTTATACTTTGGTTGGTTCAAAGATTTAGAGTAGACGTAAATGTTTTCAAATCGTAAACCGTTTGATTGTGTTAAAAGAGCTAGTAAGCTGTTAGTTTTCCCACAATTGGTTCTCCTATTTGCCGGCTTGAGCGCTACGAGTGCATTGTCAGGGAGTACAGCTGGAATTTATAAGGCTATTAACGATGTAAAGTCAGCTAAACAAGATTTGGAAGAGAAAAAAAGACATAATAAATCTATGGAAGCTATAGCTGCAGGTAAAGGACTTTATCTTGGACGTCATAAACAAGGATTTGGTCTATACTTAAAAAAAAAAAAGGCAAAGGAGCCTACTTGAGAAAAAGAGGCAAAGGGATTTACTTAAGAAAAAGAGGAAAGGGGGTATACTTGAGAAAAAGAGGCAAGGGAGTGTATTTGAGAAAAAGAGGCAGGGTCTAAAAAAGCTCGAAATAACTTTACCAAATCGTCAGCTGACAAACTTTGACTTATTAAAGTATGCGCAAAAGCTTAAAATTCCACATTTTAGAGGAGTTTTTATGAAAAATATATTACCATATTCTGGACCCAATTATCGAGAATCCGCCATCGTAAACCTAGATGATGAAAGTGGGCCCGGAACTCATTGGGTTGCTTATCGAAAAAATGGTAACGATGTAGTTTACTTTGATAGTTTTGGTGATCTCAAACCTCCGCTCGAATTAATGCTTTACTTGAATGTCAACAATGTGAAATACAATACAGAAAAATTTCAAGACTACAATTCTTATAACTGTGGTCATCTGTGTTTACAATTCCTTAATGGAAGCTTAGGTATATAAGCAATCTCTTTCATAAATTATGCTCAGTTTAGGGTGAGTCGTGATGGAATCATTTACTCTTACCCTACAGCCAATTCTTCAGTTCTTGAAGCTCAGTATTATCCACCTATTCAACTTTTGCCGAATAAAAATTATACTCTTGGTTTAGTACAGTTGTTTACATTCAATTCAATACCTAATATTGACATTGGATGCAATAAATTTTATGTTGGCGATCGAGTTATCACCTTCGATACAGGAAATTACGAATTGGTTGATATTGAAAAAATTCTTCAAGAAAAAAACATTAAAATATTGATTAAACCTAACGATAATACTTTCCGCACTTAAATTGAATGTACTGAAATAGTTGACTTCACACCTGTTGACTCGATTGGAAAACTTTTAGGATTTAGAAGACGCAAACTTGAAGCAAACTTGAAACATATTTCTGATAATCATATTAATATTCTTAAAAACAACTCATTGAGAGTGGAGTGCAACATCACTGCTGGAGCTTACATAAATAATAAACTAGTTCATACTATTCACGAATTTTATCCTACAGTTGAACCTGGAATTAAAATAATTGAGGTACCTTCACAAGTTATATAACTACCTGTGAATGTAGAGTGCATTGAAAATCTGCAGTTGCGCATTGTTGACCAAGACGGAGAGTTGGTAAATTTTCAAAAGGAAGTTATAACAATAAGATTACACATTAAATCCTCATAATGGGTATTGTATTTTATGGAAAAGGACTTCAAAGAAACTATAAAACTCAAACATCATGCAGTTCTTCAATCAGTCATCGTCGAGCACCCAAAGCGCTAACACGGCAGAACATCCAGTTTCTCAAAAGTCTAGGACTAAGAATCGTTCGTGGTGGAAAATAACTTGCAATTTCTTTTGTTGCTATAAAAATGGAAGATATTCTAGAAATTCAAGCTCCCATTCAGTTCGATGATAAAATCTCAAATTATGAGTTGCATGCTCATCAACCGTATACCGGGTCTAATTTCAATCATAGTGATGAAATTCGTATCGCTATCCAGTATCAGGACTTGGCTGTTTTACCATCGCGTAGTTATCTACATGTGACCGGTCAATTAAGAAAGTCAGATAGTACAAGAGCAGCGAATACTCATTAGCAACGGTGTATGTCATTTATTTGAAGATATTAGATATGAGCTCAATGCAATAGAAATTGATCGTATAAAGAATGTAGGAATAGCTAGCACTTTAAAGGCTCTTATGTCTTTGGACTATGGTGCACAAACTGAGAACCGTGGGTGGTATACCGAGGGAACCTTAATGCTTGATTCTGAAGGTCGATTTGATGTATGTATCCCTTTGAAACATCTCTTTGGTTTAGCAGAGAATTACAATGAAATCATAGTCAATGCAAAACATGAATTGATCATTCGAAGATCAAACACTGATTATAATGCTGTTTATCAAACAAACACAGGGACGCCTGAGGCTCCTGTATACGAAGATATCAAGATAAACATTTCTAAAATCGAATGGTTGATGCCTTATGTAACTCTTTCGGATGCATACAAAATAAACTTGCTCAACTATCTTCAAAAAGGTAAATCAGTTGCTATGAGTTTTCGAAGTTGGGAACTCCATGAATTGCCTCTAGTACTAACAACCACTAAAAATAATTGGCTAGTAAAAACATCTAATCAGTTGGAGAAACCTCGTTTCATGATAATAGGCTTTCAAACTAATAGAAAAAATAGTAGAAAACTCAGTCTAAATGTATACGATCATTGTAATATCAATAACTTGAGAGTTTTTTTAAACTCGCAATATTATCCGTATAATAACTTTAACGCTGATTTCACTAAAAATCAAGTTTCCATACTTTATGAGAATTATCTAAATTTTTATGAATCCTTTTACAATGTAAGGAGTGAACAACGAACGCCAATGCTAACTAGAGAGAGGTTTGTAAAAGAAGCGTCTTTATTTGTCATAGATTGTTCAAAACAAAATGAATCGTTAAAAAATGCTCCAGTAGATGTGAGAATTGAGTTTGAATCATCAGAGAATATACCTGCGAATACTGTGGCGTACTGCTTAATTATTCATGATCGTATAGTAGAGTATAATCCTATGAATGGAGATGTTAAAAAAATAGATTAAGATGAAAAATTTATTGGAAATTACTGGAATAAATTTTTTTAGAATAAAAAATTAATGTTATCTTATTTCTCAAACCTTCCCCTCAATAATTTAAAAAATAAATTTTTATTCTTAATTTTAAAAAATTTTTTATAATTGTTTATTCTTAATTTTTAAATAATTGTTTATTATAAGGGACTCCAGCTAGGCTCCTTCAAAATCCGTGGGACCCTGGCTAGGCTCCTTCAAAATCTATGAGACCCGTGCACCTCGAAAATCCATGGGACCCTTGCACCTCGAAAATCCATGGGACCCCCCCCCCCCATAGAGAACCTACTAAATTTAAATTTTAAATTTTGTTTTTCAACAAATCACATCACGAATAAAATGCTGACATTCTTTTAGGGTTCTCTCTTATATCTTAGGATAACAATAGTTTTTAAGACGAAAAAAAATACGTCAATTTTTTTACTAAACTATTTAAACTCAGACCCAACTAACATTGGTGATTATATACACATCTTAATCATTTTTTTTTAACTTATAATATTATTTTTAAGATATTCTAGTTTTTTATTGCTCCTCCTTTTGATTCATAGTAAGCAGTGACTCTGCAGACCATAGACTTTGCAAGGTTTGAGCAATAAGTTTGACTTAAATTTTGCCAACCGGCCGGTATTTCCAGTTTTAAATTTTTGAGATTTTTCAAGTTTTTGTCTTGAATTATTCGTTTGATTTGATCCCAAGCATTTTCAATAATATTCAAATCCGGAGAGCGAACCAGCCATTTCAAAAGGGGAACTTAGTTGTCACTTAACTACTTGAAAAATCTCAAAGATTTAAAACTGGTAATAGCAGCCGGTTGGCAAAATTTAAGTCAAACTTATTGCTCAAACCTTGCAAACTCAATGGTCTGGAGAGTCACTGCTTACTATGAAGCGAAAGGAGGAGATACGAATAACAAGAACATCTTATAAATAATATTATAAGTTATAAAAAAATGATTAAGTTGTGTATATAATCACCAATGTTAGTTGGGTCGTTGAGTTTAAATAGCTTAATGAAAAAAATTGACATCTTTTTTTTTCTTTTTAAAAACTATTGTTATTAGTATAAAAATTGCAACTATTCATGAAATCAATGAAGTTTTTTAAGTAATTTGAAATAAGATAATTAAAAATACAATAAATATGTGTTATTTGTAACGGGGTATTTCTTGAGAAAAGGGCCTCCCTTAAATAATTAAGAGAGTTTCCCCGGCCCTCCCGTTACAAGGAAATTCTTTCCAAAAATAATACGGGGAAACACTTCTTAATCTGAGGTCAGGGTTTCCACGGAGAGAAAACCTCCGAGAATGGTTGGTGAGCTAGAGAGAGAAGAAATAAATTATTACAAAAATTTTAGGTTAAATTCATTTTATTCTTGTCTACGGAAAATCAAGTCTACAATTACAAACAAACTTAATTTGAGAACAAAGGAATATAATTGAAGATTTTGTCTACAAAATGGCGGGATGCCACGTAAAGGAAAATCGCATTTATTTATTGTTTAAGTGTACGCGAATAAATTTTTATTTATAAAAACCGCACCAAAAAAAAAAACAAAAAAAAACATGCTTTTACAACTTTTCATTAAATAATATAGAAAACCTTACTTTTACCCAAAATTTCTATTTCCAAAATGGCCACTTCAATCACTCTCTTTTTTTTTTATTTGCTTTCCAACTCTCAATGTGCAGTGGATTAACCCAAGTTTTTTTTATAATCTGGTATCAACCTAGCTGTAAATAAATAAAAAAAAATGTCTACGACTCAAAAAGAAAAAAAAAAGAAAAACTTAAAACAAGTCTACGAAAGGAGAACTTAAAAATTTAAAATCACACTCTCAAAAACACTACCTCACACTGTGGCTACTGAGAACAGAGTGACGCTCCCCGCGTCTCTCTGACTCGACTTCCTTCTTCACCATCCCCTCCAAACACTCTCCGCCAATCAACACAAATTAATCTTATTAAGCCTCATTCATACTCGAGGAACAGTCATTTGTCCACCAATCAGACACATTCACGCCACAACACCCAATCACGCTCCCGTCTACAATCTTCCGGTGGCGATCGCCACACCACCTATAGTACGCGCGAAAATCCAAAATAAAGAATGAAAATAATGCACACGAGGCACTCACTGCATTAACCTATCCCTCGCGCACATACTCTCTCTCTCGCTCTCCCCCATACGCACACATTGTTCGCGCAGCGTACACAATACAAAAAAAAAATAAAATCTCACTCACGCCCGTGTCTACTGTGGTGAGCGTGCGCGCACGCGCTTGGCGACGCAGTTGCGTCGTCTGCCGACACGCGCTGCGCCCCTCCTCCGTCGCCGAAAACTCCCCGACGGAGAATCGGAACCCGTGTGTGGTGTATGTGTGTGTACGTGCGTGCCCTGGGCCGGGAGAGCCTTCCCGGGTGGTGAACATGTGTGTGTGTGTATGTGTCGTGCGCGCGCCGGGTGCTCGTGCTGCTGCAACAGCAGCGTCCAGCCGACGGCGATCGTCGCCACGTGGTCGGCTTCTGCTGCACGAGAAAGTGGCATGGTTATCACCTGGGAAAGTAAACAAACAAATTAATTATCTCATTGTTTCCCAGGTGACCTGACACTGCCAGGTAAGAAAAATAATTTACGAGGGATTCACTCCCTCGCAACTCCCCCCTGCCAAACCGAAACATACCCGTTATGTTTCGCCTTACAAAACCCCAGGCAATGTCCAGTCACCTCTGGAAACCACAAAGAACAGATTGGTGGTATACTCACTGCTTAGTCTACCCAATTTTTCTCGCAATGGTCTACTCGTCTACAGTCCATCAGTCTACAAATTGTCTACAAAAAAAAATAACAAAAAAAAAAAATAAAATAAAAATAAAAAATACCGAAACAACAAAAAAAAAATAATAATAATAATAATATAAGTCTACAAAAATAAATTTCTTTCTTACTCGAGTCACCGACGTTTCAGTCGCTCGTTCTCCCGCCATACCTAACGAATAACATTGGGTCTGACATCGTCCGGGAGCATGAGCCATGAGCAAAATCTCCATTGCACTTAATATTCTTGGCTCAACCGGATTCATCGGCTCCGGGCGATGCCAGACCGAAGCGTCTACCAGGTTGGCCGGAGAAGGAGCGACCGGAACCTCGACGACTTCCGCAAGCTCGTCCCCACCGCTGTCCCGGGCGTGTTTCCCCGAGACCGATCCTCCCGCCACTGGTCCCGAACCCGGCGCGCCCACCTCGTGGACAACCCCGGTCGCAGAGCTCGGCTTGTCCCACCGAGTCCTTCTTCTGGCCCGGGACATGGCCGCAAATTGCTCGACGGGAAGGACCGCCCTCGCTTCGTCGCGTTCCCGATTACGCAGGCGTAATCGGTACGCCGAACTACAGCGAGGGCACTCCTCCACCCGAACACCCCTGCGACCGCAGTTATCGCAGAAGGGCCTCATTAGGTAACGGGGGCAGCGGCGAGTCTCAAGACTCAGGGACCAGCACCCGAAACAACAATTGGGGGGTGGGTCTATGTGGGGGTCTGTGGCCACGATAGCCAGACCCCCGAACAATCGACCTTCGAGCTTGGCTGGAAGGCCTCGGTTGTAAAAGGGTAGGTACCCGTTGGGGGGCGGGTCGTCGACGTCCATCCGAGCAGGAGCCCTAGTCACCCCCGCGGTCTCTATGGCAGTCGAAACTGGCACGGAGGTCGCGGGAGCGACCGGATTCGAACCCCGGATGGTACGCTTGACGGCCCCTCGCCCAACGGGAACCCGGGCCGGTCCGTCCGTATTCGTCGTGGTCGTCGGAGTCTGGTCTACTACGGGTAGAGTGACTGGGGAAAGAGGGCGAGGTGAAGAATGGCGAGGAGAAGGGTTAAAACCCCCCGAGACGTAGTCGTCCAGGGTAAATTGTCGTCGGGGGTTGTTCTTCTTCTTCCTCTTCTTCTTCCTTCGCGGTGCCGTCTCTTTCCTCTCCCTTTGTGCCTCCTCCCTCAGATCGTCCTCGTAGCCAGCTGGATAAATGTTTAGGGCCGCGTAGGCCACCAGGACTCCGTCGACCACCGTAGTCGAGACGAGCGGCTGGTCTCGGATGTCCTCCCACGGGATGGGCGACCCACTGGCAAGGTTGGAGGGGGGGGGCTCCTCTATGAATTCCATGGCCTCTCCCCCTTCCGGCAAGACCCGGCCCGCGTTCCGCCGCTCGTAGGCCCTAAGTTCTTCCTCGGCGGCACGGCTCTCGGCTACCGGGTCGAATCCCGCCTCCGACTCGGTGACCACCTCGTCGATGACGCGCCATGGTCCCTCACTCTCCTGCTGCAAGAGGAGGACTTCCACCCCATGCAGGACCTCATTAAAGGAGGGAGTCTCCCGGTTCTCGTCCAGGGAGAGGGGGGCAAGGTCTACCGGTAGGTCACTCGGCGGGGCGATCACCACCTGTGTTCGGGTCTCTTCACCCTCTGGGGCTTGTCGTTGCTCCGACGGCAAGGAAGCCGCGCATTCCTCGGCCACTAGCTCATCCAACATGTCGTGGAAGTGATCCTCCACGAACATATCGGTGAGTGGCTCGGACCAGTCGTTCGCCGTGTCTACCGCTTCTGCCATCCTGTGAACAAATTTCATAACAAACAAAATAAGAATATGTCTACCATTTATTTGATCCTTACCTTCCCCGGACTACACAGGACCGCACAGTCTACCCTTACGAATTTCACGTTGACAATGAATCCTTCACCAAAAAAAAAATAATATAACCAGACAACACAAGGTTAGTCTACACATACCTGAAAAAAAATTTAACAATAAAAGAATAATCAACTACACATTATCCATTCCTCGGCTTCAAATATTTTTTCAACCGACTCACATGGATCATACTGTTAGCCTTAGATCCAACTCCCTCTAACCAATAAGTCACTGGAGGTTCGAACTTAGCAATCTTGAATGGTCCGTCCCTCTTGGGTGCTAACTTTCCAGACCTTCCTTCTGCCGCTTTCGATAACGTTTTAATTCGTCTACACACCCAATCTCCGACGTTAAATGTCACCTGTCTACGACCCTTGCTGTACGTCCTTGCCTGTGTCTCCCTGGATTCGTCAAGATGCCTCGCCACTAGATCCCTCAAAGCATCCTACCTCTTCATCCGATCTATCCATATCTCTGGATTCATCTCTAGCTTTGGACCTCTCACTTCCAACTCTCGCCGAAGACTTTTGACCGATTGCGAATGTCTACCAAAGTTTAGATACGCCGGGGACACCTTTGTTGAACTTTGTATCGCCGTGTTCACCGCATGTCTGAACTCATGTAAGTGTTGATCCCAAGGTCGATGATCGTGTCCCACGAAGATGGCGATCATGACCTTGAGAGTTCTATTACTCCTCTCTACCGGATTTGATTGCGGGTGATACGGTGGGATCAAAGCTCTCTTGATACCGAATTCTTCCAGGAGTTTGTCCAGATCTTTGTTTTGAAAACTCCTTGCCATTGTCCGACAGGAAGAAATCGGGGGTTTCCCAACGGAACAAGATTAATTCTTCAAAAGCCCTCACTATGCTCTTCCCTGTAGCAGTACGCAGAGGTTTCAGCTCCACCCAACGCGTAAATAAGTCCTGGAACACCAAGATGTATTTGTTTTGAGTTTTGCTCATTGGAAACTCCATCAAGTCGGCTGAAACCACTGCCCAAGGCCGTTCCACTATTCGTCTGCCCATGAGTCTCTGCGGGGTCAGTTGAGAGACCTTGTACTGCTGACAGAGTTCGCATTCATATATGTAGTTCTGGACATCGTGCCAAATGCCCGGCCAATAATATTCTCCAGCCACCCTGTTGTAAGTCTTATTTCAGCCCAGATGCCCTGACGACGTCAGACAATGAGCATCGTGAAGAATTCTCTCTCTTTGGTCCGTTGAAATTACCATTTTCCAACCTTCCTCGTTGTTTGACACTGGATCCAACAACTTATCTCTGCGGTAACAATAAAGCAAATCCCCGTCTACCCTCCATTCTTTATACTTGTTTGGATACTGTCTAACCTCTTCCAATTTCTTGACATACCACGGATCGACACTCTCTACAATTTCTCCCACCTCGTCTACATCATAACTCCTTGACAACCAGTCGGGGAAGTAATGATTAGCACCTTTGCGATGAATTATCGTGAAATCCCATTGTTGTAAAAACAAAGCCCATCTTGACAGTCTACCAGTCGGATCCTTCAGGTTTTTGAGATACTTCAAAGCAATGTGATCGGTTATTACCATAAAATGAGTACCCTCAATATACGGCCTGAATTTTTCGATGCCAAATTTAACAGCCACCATTTCTTTTTCCGACACTGTGTAGTTTTTCTCATAGTTTTTTAACATACGGCTGGCAAAACAAATGGGATGTTCTCCATTTTCAAAGTCTTGGGTTAAAACCGCTCCAATTGAATCTTTGCTGGCATCGGTTTGGACCGTGAAAGGTAGCGTGAAATCTGGTCTCGCTAACACTGGAGCTTCGGTGAGTGCCCTCTTCAGAGTGTCGAAAGCTTCCTGTTCTTCAGTTTCCCACTTCCAAGGGAATTTCTTCGACGTCAATCTGGTCAGTGGAATTATCTCTGACTCATGTTCTATGAATCGGCCGTACCAGTTAATGACGCCGAGGAAACTTCTCAAACCTTTCATCCCTTTTGGCGCGGGAATCCTCAGAATAGGGTCTACCTTTTCTGGATCAGGTCTCAACCCTTCCGCGTCCAGCAAATAACCCAGGAATTTCACTCGTGAGCAACAAAACTCACATTTCTTTGCATTCACTACCAAACCAGCTTCTGTCAACCTCCTCAGTACGAACTCTACCCAATACAGTAACTCCATAAATGTGAGGGCAATGATGATTATATCGTCTAAGTAGGCAAACACATTTGGTTCTACATCCGGGCCAAATAACGCGTCTATCAGTCTTTGGAAAGTTCTTGGGGCATTTGAAAGACCAAATGGCATTCGCAAAAATTCGAACAATCCTTTCCCTAGGACTGCGAAAGCTGTATACTTGCGACTCGCAGGATCCATGGGAATCTGAAAGTACGCCTGTTTTAAGTCTATCTTACATATGAACCTGGATTTTCTAAACTTGTCCCAAAACCGTGTCTACACTGGGCAAGGCATACGCGTCCTTGCGAGATACTTTATTCACATCTCTGTAGTCTATGCAAAACCTATAATCCCCATCACCTTTCTTAATGATTACCGGTGCACTTCTCCACTCACTATTTGATGGTTGAATGATCCCGGTCTCTAACATCTTGTCTACTTCTCTCCGAGCTACTTCCCCCATAGCCGGTGACATTCTACGATGAGCATGACGTACTGGCACTGCTCCTTCGGTTAGTTCTATCCGATGCTGCGTTAGCGTAGTGAAACCCTGGAATTCTTCCGGTGGAGGCAAAATTTTCTTTGCGAGATTTTCGATCGGTCGTTTTTCTTCCTCGGAGATTTCAACCAGACCTGCGCATTCAGCCAATATCTCGGCCACCATTTCGACCCACCGTTTCTCTTCCGGTGTTTCCTTCACTACTGCACATTCTGCAATTAGCGTTTCACCGTTCTCTCCATCAGCCTTCGTGAACTGGTGCCGTATGCCACTCGAAACACTTTTACAGGAGCCATCCGCATAGTCACAACAAATCTCAAACGCTTGGATGAAGTCTTGTCCCAGTATTATGTCGTTAGAGATGCCTTTCACTGCTCTGGGCGAAATCCTCTCAACCCGGCCATCTATACTCATCATCAGATCTAACTGGCCTAATACTGTGAGATAGTCATTACCCACTTGTTTGAGACTTGTAGCGCAAGGTTTTAGTTTCTCTCGAAAATACTCAGCTACCGACTCCCCCATAATAGACACCGTGGCATCAGTGTCGTGTAAGGCTTGGAATGGTTTCCCATCCAGCAAGACCTTGAAGAAAAACCTGTTATCTCTCACCAAACCACTTACTTCATCGTCTACTTCCTCAACTGGGCTTCGCACAGTTCCACCCCCCCCCCCCCCTTGACGTGAACTAGTCTGAAAACCTTCAGCTTGTTCACTCACACTTCCAGTAGGGACTTTGTAAAACCTTCGATTCGGAGACCAATCGATTTGTTCCACAAATTTCTGCATTGCAACATTTATCTGTGTTAGTTGCTCATCACTTATATTATCCCCACTTGCCAACCTTTCAATCAATTGTCCTATCTCTTCCTCATTAACCTCTAAATCACCTTCCTTCCCCGTTTCCACATTTTCCACCTCATCCCTTTGTCTACACTCAACGCCGACTTCACCACTAATTTCACCAGCTTTTTCACCTGTAGTTACTTTTGTCTTGTCTTATTTGTCGCAAATACTTTCGTTTACCTCCTTGTAAACAATTTCTGTAGGATTTTCACAAAACTTTTCACTTGTAGTTACTCCTGACCTCGTTACTCTACTGCTAATACTCATGTCTACACCCTTGTCTACATTTTCTTTGACATTTTCACAGGTCCTTTCACTTTCGGCTACTCCTGCTTCTGCTACTTTATTACCATGATTACTTTCTTCCTGCGTTGGTGTTATTTCCTCCTCACTCCATTTTATCCCACTCTTACTCTTAGGAATTGCTCCTGTTCTCCTGGCCTTAAAATCATTCACCACTTTTCACACATCCCATTTTTCACTCTCCCCACTCTCACTTTCTGTCTCCTTAAACTCCTCTACCTCCTCACTTTCCTCCTCACCCGACCAATCTTCCTCCCACATTTCTTCCACCTGTTGTTCCACGTCCACCTCCTTCTCCCCGTCTACTTCATTACTGTTGTCTACTGTTGTTGTGGCCCCTGTTTGTTGTTTGGGAGTGTTGGGCCACCCGACGCTCCCACCTTGGCGTTTCCCAGCAAGGCTAACAACTTTGAGCAATTTCCACAGTTTCTCACTGTAACACCCTTTGCACCACAAACTTGACAACTTGATGCCTGGGCATTCAATGGGCAACCATTTGCAAAATGTCCAGTCTGTCTGCATTTATAGCAGCATAGATCTGGGCATTCCCAAATCCGATGACCAGGTCTACCACAACTACGACAGTTACCCATCGGTCTACCTTCACTTTGAGTTTGTCGTTGTCGTGATTGTTGTTGTTGAGTTTGTCTATTTTCTCGTTCTAATTGTTGTCTAGCTTGCTGGGGTTGTTGGTCTAGTTGTTGTTGTATTTGTGGACGTGATTGTTGTTGTGAATTTTGTTGTGTTTGTATTTGAGGACCTAGTTGTGGTGGCTTCATTTGTTTATTAACGTTTTGTTGGTTATACTGGTTGTTCTGCCAGCCATTTTGGTTGTTTCCGTTGTTTTGTCTATTTTTCCAATTTGGTTGATTACCTAACTGGTTACTTTGCACCTGAATACTTGCTACTTCATTTCCCTGTCCTTGAATTGGGCTGTCTACGTTTTTGTTCTTTTTGTTTTTCTTTTTCGCTTTCTTTTCCTCACCACTAACCATCGCAACTTCATTTACTGCAGCCACTTTACTTTTCGTGCTCGTAAATGCTGCTTTAGGTATCCGGCATTTGTATTTGGTTGGTGGTCCTACAAATCTGTTACAATCCTCCTTCTGTCTTTCGTATTTTCTTTCGTAGTGTTCCAAATCGTCTACCGTGTCTACTCTTTTATTATCCAAGTACCACTTGTATTCAGGCTGCAACCCTCTTTTTATTTTCTCTATCTGTTCGTCTTCCTCCAGAGGATGCTTTAAATATTTAAATAGGACTCCCAGACAAGTGATGTAGTTTGAGATCGTTTCTCCTTTGCCTTGAGTCCTAGTCCTTATTTCATCCATAACCTCATACTGTGAGTATTGGCCAATAAAGTTCCTCTGGAATGCTTTTTTAAAATCATGCCACATTTCAATCTTCAAAATCGCCGTATCGTACCACCTTAACGCATGATCTTCCATTACACTCGCTACTGCATTTATTATTTGAGTGTCCGACATGTTGCTATTCCGTCTACACCTGTCTAGCTTGTTCAGGAATTGTTCTGGGTTTTCTTTTCCCTCATCCCCTGAGAATTTTAAATTCCAATCTTTTAAGATTCTCACACAATTGATATTGCCAGACTGTGTATACCCGTGTCTACGATGTCTTACTGTTGATCGGCTGTCTGATGATGAAATACTGCGATTTCGTCTTGAGACATGTCTATACACTCTTGAACCGGATCTACTGTGATAATTTCGTCTACGTCTATTATATTCCCTATCACATCTATGGCTTCGGATCCACGACCCATGACGATGTTCCTCTGATGAAGAAGACGATTGGTGTCGCCTCGTAGTCTACTATTGACTCTTCTATGACTCCTTTCTCGTGACAATGAATCCCTTCTCTTACGAGACGGGAATCCGTGACGAATGTGTCGAGTTATGGAAGTTCGTAGTTTACTACCATGTGAATGTCCATGATGTAGTTCTTTGTACCTCGATCTTCGATCTCTTCTTTCTAGAGAACTGTGATCGAGTTCCCGAGATTTAATGTTGACGTGACGTCTTTCCCGTGATGTAGATTTATATCTCTTATGACCAGGTGTGGATTTGTAGTGGTTCTCCCTAGAGGAGGATCCATAACGTTGTCCACGATGACGAGACGACTCATTCTTTTCATTGTTATGAAACTTCTTATTCTCACACTGTCTAGTTATCTCATCGTCGTTTTTTTCACTACCACTACTTGTACATTGTCTGTTTTGTCTTCTTTCATTGTACCGTTTCTTTTCTTTTCCGAATCTTTTCATCTCTTCCTGTCTACTTTCCATTTTTCCATTTCTAGTACTTCTCTTTACTAGCCGTTTTCTTCGTTTCTCTATCCTACTTTCACCTGAATCTCCACTTTCATAGTTTTTCTCTGACTCTTTAGCATATCCACCAATCAATCTACTCTCTTCTTTTCTTCGGTCCATTGACTTTTCCATGTGTCTACTTGTGTCTACTTCTTGCTTTCTCAAACCTAAGTTTAATTGCTTGTTTTCCCACTCCGAGTGAACACCGTGTGAAGGAGACATAAACAAGTTCCTCACATCCAGAGGTGGTTGAATTATGGTTTTTCTTAAACCCGTTTCATTCATTCTCTTCTTTGTGCCATCGTTCTCTGGAATTGAGTAACTTGTCTTAGATTCTTGGTCTTTATTGTTAGCCACATCTCTCCCCAATTGATTTTTCTCTCTATCCTGCGAATCATTCTCGTCTCCATCTGCCTGATATTCACTCCCGCTATCGTCTGTCAACAATTTGTCTTCTCTCGTTCCCCGTTTTTGATTCGTTTGTCTCGATTTCCTCTGTCTGTGTAGTCTCGTGTCCAGCACGTATTCTTTCGCTGGTTGTTCTTTCGGATCCATTCCTTCATTGTCTACGGATGGTATCCACGGGATGTCCAACCTCTTTCCTTCCTGGATTAACTCAACTCGTAAAAGTCTTTCACAGTTTGTCTCAAAAGAGCACGTCGTGCATACCTTCGCTTTCACCAGCTCTTCCTTCACTTGATTTTCACTCATCGATCTGATTCCATTCAACCTTTTCCTAATGTCACGATAATTTGTTAATAATCTTCTCATGCTGTCTACATATGTCCGGTATTCCATCTTCTCTGCCATTTCTCACGAGAACACAACCACAAGAAAAAAAGTACTGTCTACACTCAGTCTTGAATCTGAGAAAACAAAAAAAAATTTTGTGTCTACACTTAATCTTGGACCTGAAAAGAAAATTATCACTGTCTATAATACTCTTGAACCTGAAAGAATATTTTCACTGACTCTAATTTTCTTTATTCAGAAAAAAAAATTTTCTGTCTACAATGTTCTTGAACCTGAAAGAAGATTTTCACTGAATCTAATTTTCTTTATTCACAAAAAAAAATTTCCTGTCTACAATGTTCTTGAACCTGAAAGAAAATTTTCACTGACTCTAATTTTCTTTATTCACACAAAAAAAAATTTTTCTGTCTACAATGTTCTTGAACCAGAAAGAAAATTTTCACTGACTCTAATTTTCTTTATTCACAAAAAAAAAAATTCTGTCTACAATGTTCTTGAACCTGAAAGAAAATTTTCACTGACTCTAATTTTCTTTATTCACAAAAAAAAGATTTCTGTCTACAATGTTCTTGAACCTGAAAGAAAATTTTCACTGACTCTAATTTTCTTTATTCACAAAAAAAAAAAATTTTCTGTTTACAATGTTCTTGAACCTTTGCTTTCCAGTAGCTATTGTTTTTATTTTATCAACTCTTCACTTTTGTACTACAAATAAATCTTCCTAAAACCTGATAAAATTCAAAAAATAAAATGAATATTTCAGTTGGACACTAGTCAACAATTAAATTTTAATATTGGTTGGACACTTGCCAACAATTAAATTATTATATTGGATGGACACTAGCCAACAATTAAATTATCATATTGGTTGGACACTAGCCAACAATTAATTATAATATTTGCCACAAATATTTCCAAATATCCCCAAATATCCTTCACCAATTGTTAATTTCCATAAGTCCACACTCATCCGTTCAAAGTTCAACCTTTCGAAATTTTCCTATGTACCACCCTGGAAAATTCTACTAAGTTCAACTGCCGTGAAAGAACAAAAAATTCTAACTTCTATCACCGAAAAATTTTCCAAGTCCAACTTTTCGAAATTTTTCAATGTTCCACCTATGAAAAATTATACTAAGTCCAACTGCTAAGAAAAAAAAATTCTAAGTTCTCTCGCCGAAAATTTTTCTAAGTTACTCTCTTCCGAAATTATTCTAAGTCCCTAACCTGTCTACAAAAATTTTTTAAGTCCCTAGCCTGTCTACAAAATTTCCTAAGTCCCTTTGTTCTCGAAAAAAAAAAAAAACAAAACACCCTTAGTCAAACTAAAAAAAAATAAAAAAAATGCAATAACCGAAAAAAAAATAAAATATTTCCTCTCTCCTCACCAACTCTCCGTGGATTAATTTTAAAAAAAAAAATTAACAAAAAAATTATGTTCAGGCGCCATTTGTAACGGGGTATTTCTTGAGAAAAGGGCCTCCCTTAAATAATTAAGAGAGTTTCCCGGGCCCTCCCGTTACAAGGAAATTCTTTCCAAAAATAATACGGGGAAACACTTCTTAATCTGGGGTCAGGGTTTCCACGGAGAGAAAACCTCCAGGAATGGTTGGTGAGCTAGAGAGAGAAGAAATAAATTATTACAAAACTTTTAGGTTAAATTCATTTTATTCTTGTCTACGGAAAATCAAGTCTACAATTACAAACAAATTTAATTTGAGAACAAAGGAATATAATTGAAGATTTTGTCTACAAAATGGCGGGATGCCACGTAAAGGAAAATCGCATTTATTTATTGTTTAAGTGTACGCGTATAAATTTTTATTTCTAAAAACCACAACCAAAAAAAAAAACAAAAAAAAAACATGCTTTTCCAACTTTCCATTAAATAATATAGAAAACCTTACTTTTACCCAAAATTTCTATTTCCAAAATGGCCACTTCAATCACTCTCTTTTTTTTTCATTTGCTTTCCAACTCTCAATGTGCAGTGGATTAACCCAAGTTTTTTTTTATAATCTGGTATCAACCTAGCTGTAAATAAATAAAAAAAAATGTCTACGACTCAAAAAGAAAAAAAAAAGAAAAACTTAAAACAAGTCTACGAAAAGAGAACTTAGAAATTTAAAATCACACTCTCAAAAACACTACCTCACACTGTGGCTACTGAGAACAGAGTGACGCTCCCCGCATCTCTCTGACTCAACTTCCTTCTTCACCATCCCCTCCAAACACTCTCCGCCAATCAACACAAATTAATCTAACTAAGCCTCATTCATACTCGAGGAACAGTCATTTGTCCACCAATCAGAAACATTCACGCCACAACACCCAATCACGCTCTCGTCTACAATCTTCCGGTGGCGATCGCCACGCCACCTATAGTACGCGCGAAAATCCAAAATAAAGAATGAAAATAATGCACACGAGGCACTCACTGCGTTAACCTATCCCTCGCGCACATACTCTCTCTCTCGCTCTCCCCCATACGCACACATTGTTCGCGCAGCGTACACAATACAAAAAAAAATAAAATCTCACTCACGCCCGTGTCTACTGTGGTGAGCGTGCGCGCACGCGCTTGGCGACGCAGTTGCGTCGTCTGCCGACACGGGCCGCGCACCTCCTCCGTCGCCGAAAACTCCCCGACGGAGAATCGGAACCCGTGTGTGGTGTATGTGTGTGTACGTGCGGGGCCCTGGGCCGGGAGAGCCTTCCCGGGTGGTGAACATGTGTGTGTGTGTTTATGTGTCATGCGCGCGCCGGGTGCTCGTACTGCTGCAACAGCAGCGTCCAGCTGACGGCGATCGTCGCCACGTGGTCGGCTTCTGCTGCGCGAGAAAGTGGCATAGTTATCATCTGGGAAAGTAAACAAACAAATTAATTATTTCATTGTTTCCCAGGTGACCTGACACTGCCAGGTAAGAAAAATAATTTACGAGAGATTCAATCCCTCGCATATTATATAATGACTTTTCCATGATATTTAAAAAAAATAACAGATTTTGGTATAAAACTCAGTAAAATAACCAAAAAAGAGTTATTCATAAGTGACTAAAAACTTACATTTTTTCTCTGTGGTTTGAATAATTTCAAACATATAACTTTGAAATTTTTTTTCGTTAAACTTAACGTTGAAAAAACATAAAAAAAAAAAAATTTATGTAGTAGTAGGATTTTTATAATAAATTTCAAAACAGTCCCTAAAATCAAAAAATGGCTGAAATTTGCTGTTTTTCAAAAAATAACTTTTCTAACAAAAATATGAATCAACATTCATTTTTAAATTAAATATATGAGTAATAAAATTTTTTCTTTCAAATTAATGTGTTCCTAGAGTGAAAAAAAAAAGTTTAAGACTTTGGCGCAACGATTTGAGCTGCCACGGTTGAGCGTAAACTCAAATTTCATATATATATAATATACTATAATTATATATATAATATGAAATTTGGGGGTGCGCTAAACTTTTGAGCAGTACTGTAAAGTCGGAGGCTAACGCGAATTGTGATGCATTGTCAAGGTTACCAATAGATTACGACATAGAAACGGTAGAGACAGATTTTTCACAGGTAAATTTTTTTGAAGAAGGTATAACTACTTTTAATTATAAAATGTTAGCTGAATTGAGCCAAAAAGATGAATTGATTAACGCAACGATCAAACGAGTTTTGGGGGTATGACCTCATAATAGTAAAAATTTGACTGTGTTGAAATAAGAGCAAATTTATGCTTGTACGATTGAATGATGAAATGCTGACAGGAGAAATTCCTCCGAGCATTGAACTATGTATATGAGTGTAAATGCTTAGTCGTACTTTAAGAAAGAGTATTTATACAGGCGTTAAGTTGTAACGTGTACGCCACTCGGTAGACCGCTATCGAGACGTCAGAATGTCAGTTTCTATAATTATATTATTCTGTAACAAATATAAATTAATAAATGTTCTTTAAGCGACTAATTTTAACATGGTAGCAAGAGCCCGTAGTTTTTGAAAACGGAAAAGTAACTATTTTAAAGTGTTCTCAAATGAAACTGAGATACCAAGTTACTTCGAACGTGAAGAGGTTTGGAAAGAATTTTAAATGAGCCTATTAGAAAAAGAAAATCAGTGCTTGAATGAATTAAGCTTGGCAGGTATAAATTTAGCGCCAAAGGAAGATTTAATAAAAACTTTAAGTAAATTGCCACCTAGAAAAATCTTGCAATATTTCAATACAGATGAACTAAAAAGACTTTGTAAAGGCACAAAGGAAGAAAATACTGTAGCGACAAAGTCAAGGAGTGAAATAATAGATATTCTGCAAAAATATCAAATAGAAGCAGTGTATGCTGACGTACATGAAAGTGATTTAAGAAAAGTAGGAAAAATTCAAATTGAAGAAATTCAAAACCGTCATAGTGCTAATTTGGAACATAAAGATAAACTAATTAAAGAGCTAACTATGTCGCAAAGCGAAGACGCAAGACTCCATATCTTTGATGGAAGGAATTATAGCATTTGGAAAATAAGGATACTCCAATACTTGAAAACAAAAAAGTGTGAAGAACCCGCAGTTTGAGAGGCTTTGACATCAGATTCACAAGAAAATTGGTCCGACATGAACGAGAAAGCAATAAACTACATTTATTGCAGTATAAGTAAAGATCAATTAGAATTTTTGAGCGAAGAAGAGAGAAAATCTGCTCGGAAAATAATGCAGAAGTTTGACAAAATGTATCTAAAATAATCTACAGTAATGCAAATCTGTGTAAGAAACAAACTCGATCAGATGAAATTAAAAAACTATGATAATTCAAGTACATTTTTCTGTGATTTTGAGAAGACTATAAATGACTTAAAAAATGCTGGAGGAAAAGTCACCGAGGCAGAAAAATTAAATTACATGCTGAGAACTTTGCCAGAATCCTTAAGCTACATTGGAGATCTGGCAGATGCTCTATCAACAGAGGATAGAAATTGTGAGCTCTTAAAAAATAAAATACTCATGTGGGAAACCCAAAACTTGAGTGAATCAAACAAGAAAAAGTGTAGTGCATTTCAAGCAGAAAGTTCAAATAAATTCACATGCTATGGGTGTGGTAAGCCCGGACACTTGAAGAGAAATTGTAGAAACAAGTGGACCAAAAACAACAATACATTTTGGCAAGGAGGTGCACAAGAAGCACCACAGCAGAAACAGCAACAACGGCTGCAGTCTCAGCAGTTTCAAGGTCGCGGCGGCAGAGGTAGTCGACAACACTCATATCGCGGAGGCAGGAACTGGCAGCCACGCAACGATGGAGCAATTCAACACAACGCGAGGTATAGTAACTCTAAAAACGACAGTACGGATGATCAGGTGAAAAACTCTTTTTTTGCGCATTTAACAGACGGTGATAAATTCGATAATCATATTGTTGATATATATAATTGTGATACAAATAAAATAGATTGGATATTAGACAGTGGTTGCTCAGACCACATTATTAATGATGAATCCTTTTTTTGTGAATCTATAGTTTTGAAAAAGCCAATTTATGTCAAGGTTGGTGACGGTAGAATTTTGAAAGGCACGAAAGTTGGTAAAATTTTAACTTATTTTGAAGTGAACGGGATTAAGCATAAAACAAAAATATCCAATGTATTTTATGTAGCTGAGATGGATAAAAATTTGTTGAGTTTTGCGAAAATTACGAATGAAAATAAAATAATGTCTGTCGGAAATACGTCGAAAATATATAATAGTAATAATACTTTAATTGCAGTAGCTTGCAAAGAAAATGGGTTATATAAAATAATTGATTATTTTGATGTGAAAGTGTGTTATTCGTTGGAGAAAATTAACAAAAACATGACACAGAAAGAAAGGTTTCATAGAATTTTCGGTCACGTAAATTTTAAATATTTGAAGGAAATGTGTAAGAATAAATTGGTCGATGGGTTACCAGAAAAATTAGAGTCAGTAAATTTGAAGTGTGGGATGTGCATACAGAATAAAATGCATAATTTATCTTTCGAAAATAATAGAAGTAGAGCCACCGAGATTTTAGAGTTGGTACATACAGATCTAAATGGGCCGCATAATACAATAATTTTTTATCCAGAAATGGGGTTTTACATACGCTATCTCTACTATATCATCCAGCTATGAACGGGGCTGCTGAAAATTACGTTCAAATCTTTAAAGTTAAAGTCGATAAAATATTGAAGGGGGGAGAGACGCTGGATGATGCAGTGAACATGTTTTTATATGATTATTGGAGTATAGAGCACTGTACAACGCGAAGAAGTCCCGCGTACCTGATGAATTAGAGAGAAATGAGAACAAGGTTTGATTTACTAAGACCGAATGTCGTGGAGGAAGTAGCGAAAAAGCAGCGTGAGCAAATTGTAGTGAGACCAGGCAAGCGCAAGGTCGCATTGTCAACCGGAGACTGTGTTATGATAGACGAGTACGGTGTGAGATCCGATAAGAGGTCAGGCGAGATCATTGCGAAACAATTGTCACCATCTACGTATGTTGTTACAAATTATAAGAATGTGCAAGTAAAACGCCACATAGATCAGATAATTAAATGTAATGATTGATTTTTGATTTTTTGATTTTGATGATTTTATTAATTGTACATTATGTTGTACAAAATACAAAAAATGATGAAAGTGTAAAAGTGCGACGCTCTTCACGGTTGTAAGAAAAGCAAGATTTAAAAGAGGCGGAAAGTTGTAATGTATGAAAGTAGAGATGTGCGAGCATCAGTACTTTTCGGGTGTGAGCCACGGCGTGTCTGCGAACGCGGCAGTTGCATTACGGCCGTGCTCAAAGTAACATGTATTCAATGATGGTTGATTAATAAATATAATTTAACAAAGTACTTATTAATTTCTTTCAACTACCCACTTTACATACATTACAACTTCCGTCTTGAATTCTTTAATCATATCTTTGTACGCTTTCCATCCTTCAGGGGGTTCACCTTTTCTTTGCCCGGCTGGAAGCGCGTCTAACACTCTCAGCTTTTCCAGTGTCTTGTTCCACCAGAGTGTGCTGTTGAGTTTTTTACCAGGCTTCAATGGGCAGTTGTTCTCGTAGGTCCTTATAATGGCGTTGCAGATCTGGTATAAGGTCCAATCCAGCTCATGACCAGTGCCGTATTTACTCTTATCCTGAGCCAACGTTTCCTCAAATTTCCTGTTGTATGTGCCCCAGTTGGTGTCCTTGGATTGCTGCTAAGGCTCGATCCACAGTCTTATTATTTCAATCCCAAAGGATATTGATCAATCGTCCGACATGGATGGTTTGCTATTCACCTTTCATCCACATATGTGATTCTTGATGTTTATCGAGGCCAGCGTGAGGTCCGTCCTACTGGTGTCAGTAATAAATGTTGGTTCATTTCTTCTATTAGTGATGCCCATCTTTGTATCTGTGAGGAATTCAAACAGGTCAGACCCTCTGTCGTTGATATCGGTGCTTCCCCATGCCACATGATGGTCGTTAGCATCGCATTTGATGATCAGATCAAGGTTTTTCCGACTGCAATATTAAATCACTCATATTATGTTCCCTGTCAGAGCTTCCTCATTGTGGGAGAGTTAGATAGACGAGATGATTGCCGTTTTCGTTTGGCCCTCCTTGTCCTCAATTTCAATCTTAACGGTCTTGCAGTCCCGGGAACTTGGCTCCTGTAACAAAATACCGTTAACACTTTTCATGGAGATGCAGGCTTGAGCATCTCCATTTTTAGTACACACAAGCAGTTTACTGCTCATGTTTAAACCTCTGATTTTGCCCCTGTATAACCAGGAATTCTGTATGAGGACTTTTTGTGTGCTTTTGTCATACGTCTTATTATAACTGCAGAAGGGTTTTTGCAGTGATGCAAGTTTATTTTAGAAAAGCGAAACATGGAAGTAGTCATGAGGATTATTCCTTTGTTACTTTTTCTATCATGCCGTTGCCTCCTGCCCCCTTGAGGACTCGGCTTGGTAACCTATAGGTTGCCTTACCTGGCCTCGTCAGGGGCTGGAAGTCTTGGCGTTGTTTAACCCCCGTTCGGATCCAGGTGATCCTTTTAGTAATCCTAGTCTCCTTCAGTGAGACCACTCTTGCCTTCAGGTTCGGTTGCTTTAGGTCGATATTTCTGGTTTTGCTCTCTAGCCAGGTCCCACTAGCTTCGTCCTCACAGACGAAGATCATGGTGCTCTTTTTGGAAAACGAGTCCGAAAACATGGGTACAAAAGTCCCATCCTCCTTGATAGATAGTACTCTGCTGACTACAGCTTCCTACAACTTTACACAGAAAACTTTAGGCATCTCTCTTCCAAGGTAGTCCTCATAAGTGAGGAGGTCCCAACTATAGAGATCCCGTCCATTCAGTAGGAGAGCACGTTTATCGGGATCTTTCATACACTCACACATTCATTCATCCTCAGACGCTCAGCAAGGTTTACCCGAACGGCCCGTGGTTAAGCCCTTGCACCTAGGGAAGGTCCAAAAGCCCCCAGCGAGGACAGCTAAAACTAGGTAGTATAATAATTTTTGGTTTTCTATTAATAGGGCCCTTCTCTAAAAAAAAACTCCTTGCAGGGGATAATATGAAGCATAATCTCATAATAGAAAAGGGAGATGGAGTGAGCGCTTTAGCTAGAGCCGCTCAAACGGTGCGTGCAGAGCAGAAATGGCTAAACACGTTGTCTGCTACATTGAGACAGGTTGCCTCTGAAAAGCGCTAGTGCGTCCCACGATATATTCGCTGAAATTATGTCTGGGCAAAAAAAAATGCTTGAAAGTTGCTTCTTTTTTCTTGTTGAACTTTGTTGATATTTTTAAATACTATTCAAACAAAAAATTTTTTTTTATATTTATGTAGTCCTGACATCACAAATTCTAAAAGTCAAACTATTGATTTTAACAAAATTTTATCTAACAAGGAGAGATCACACCCTCCGGGTCACCGATCTTGACGAAACTTTGAGGATCGTTTTCTTGTACCAAAAGATGAAGAAATTTAACAATCATCCCGTCTAATGGGCCATTCATACCTAGTTCCTACATAGCTTATATCGTATTTTTAGCTCTTTTTGGGTTTTTTTGCGAATTTTCAAAAAATTCCTGCTCGAAGCCTATTGCACTTACAGAATTTTGCAACCCCGCATTTTCTTTGTTTTTTTATGAATTTTTTAGAAAAAATATTCTTAGACATAATTTTGATAAGGATGACGACGTACAGTCTAAGTTCATAAAACCAAAAAAACAGTAAAAAAATGCTTTTGATTACCTTAATTTTACATGGACTACTTCTTCAAAATTAGATTTAAAAATATTTTTTCTCAAAAGAAGATGAAAAAATAAAGAGAATAAGGAGTTGAAGAATTTTGTAAGTGTAATAGGCTTCGAACAGGAATTTTTTGAAAATTCGCAAAAAACCCAAAAAGAGCTAAAAATACGATATAAGCTATGTAGGAACTAGGTATAAAAGGCCCATTAGACGGGATGATTGGTAGATTTCTTCATCTTTTGGTATAAGAAAACGATCCCCAAAGTGTCGTCAAGATCGGTGACCCGGAGGGTGTGACCTCTCCTTGTAAGTATTAAGTGATTTCAGCTTGCTTACATTGGTACAATGATATGTATGAATGGTAGACGAATATTTATTAAGAAATAAACGCTTACAGAATAAAACTATTACATTAAAGATATATTTCTCCAAATTACAAATTGATTTGAATCTCTCAAAAATAAGTTCATACTTTTCCAGCTGTAAACCCGAGCAATAATTACTCTGGAAATTTTTAAAAAGTTGTTAGCCTATTGCTTATATGTAAAATCAAGAAACCATTTTTAAATTTAAATTTGAATATTATTTATTATGATGTATGGTGACTTTGTTTTGATGATCCAGGCAAAATAAACAAGATGTTATTTGTTTCAAATTTTTTATTTATTGCATGACGTTTCGGGGGTAACACTTCCTCTTCAGGTGTCTAAAAGAATTTTATAATATTTGATAATACTGTCCTTAAATAAATATAAATATAATATAATAAAATAACATATAAAAAACATCTTGTTTATGCTGCCTGGATCATCAAAACAAAGTCACCAAACATTATTATTCTACACTAGGCAGTACAAAGTTGATTATACATTATGAATATTATTTAATTAGACATTAAAGAAGAAAATTTTTAGATCCTGAAACTTTGTTCTGACTTTCCTTAGTAGTAATTTGAATAATTCTCAGAAATAATTTTTAAAATAATAGAAATAAATTTTTAAACATTAATTTCAATAGTCTGATTTTGATTAAAAGAAAAAAATTAAATGTCTTTAAAACAAAATTTTTCATGTAGTTAGATGAGCGTTTCTTCCTCGAAGCGATCGCTATTGATGACGCTTGATTGGTTGTCTCGCTGCTGTAGGGGTTGGTCATCATTGCAAGTCCTCGTTAGTGTAGTGTGACGTCATCTGTAGTGTTGTAAATCTTTTAGTAGTGTACGTATTATTCTAAGTAGCACTATTGTTGAGTATTGTTGTTGGGTAAGACATCAAAATCACGCAACTCAAAGTCTGAGACAGATCTTCCAGATCTGTTTTCTTTTGGTGCCACAGATGAGCTTGACCTTCCAGCAAGGATCCCATCAGAAAAGATGAGGGTTACTCAAAATGTACCTATCCATTCTAGAGTACCTCATGTGACTGTGACTGACTCAACCTCGGGCTGAGTGGATGCCGGAGCGAAAACAACTCGATCAAAATCACCTTCTGCCAAAGTCAACGACGTTTTCATCCAAGAAAACTCAATTCTGGAATGCTCATGTCCCGCGTCCTTGGTAATAGACCCTTACTTCACGGATGCAGTGGCCCTGCAAATGGCAAGATGCTACTCAAACGTGATGCTGGAAATCACCTTGTTGAAGCAAGAACTCATCCATGAACCAGTACCCACTCACAGTCTGCCTCATCGTCCGATCATCGCCGCTCAAAATTGCCGGAAATCAAATTCCCGCTTTTCCCGCTTTTCCACTTTTCGGGAGCATACTCAGAATGGCCTAGGTTCAAGGACACCTTTACCACCCTGGTACTCAACGACGACCAGCTTAGCGAGTTAGAGCGGCTCCACTATTTGGTCGGCTCACTGGGTAACAAGCCGAAGGAACTCATCTTCGGATTTCCGCTCACTGCAGCTATCATGGGATGTTCTCATCGCGAGATACGACAACGAGTGGTACATCATAGGGACATACCTTCAACAGTTGTACGCGTTGACTCCCGCACAGCCAAAAAATGCGGAGTCTCACGAAGCTGATGGACACCGTTGGAAAAATTCGGTCAGCCCTGTTCAGCATGTGCACCCTAGAGCAGCTGGGTGACTGTTTTTTGACTCACCATATCACGAGTTTACTGGATCGGCCATCGCGAGAAGCTTGGAAGACTTCCATCGGTGACTCTCATGACTTTCCTGCCTTCGACCAGATCAGCTCATTCTTGTCCACTCCAGCACGACCTTTGGAGCATGCAGGTGGTTCCGCTCAAGAAAAGGACTCAGCAAAAGCCGCAAAACCACTGCAGCGTGCAGCAAAAGTGAAGCCTTACTCAATCAAGCTCAAACAGAACGGCCTCGGCGTCTACAGGAACCACATCAAAGAAGACATTCTCACCTGTGATCTCTCAATACCCCTGCTCGATGTGTCAAGAGCTTCATTTTATAGTAGCCTGTCCTCAATTCTTCAGACTTTCACCCCCTGAGAGAAAAAATAGGGTTTTAGATAAGGGATTGTGCTTCAATTGTTTTGTAAAACATTCTGTTAGAAGTTGCCAGTCCTCTATCACGTGAAAAAAGTGTGAAAAATCTCATCACACCATGATTCATCAAGACAAGGCGGCTGGGATTGCAGCGAACGCGGCAACGAGACAAACTCAACAGGTACTTAACTCATAATAACTCAACGCACTTGATTTACTCATCACTCGACCTGCAAGTAGGATAATCGATTTACTCTGGATTTGGCTCACCCGCAGGCCAATGTTTTATTGGCGATTGCATTGGCATGGTTCGACTCATTTTAACTCGGCACACATTCAGGTTACTCATCGACTCCGGCTCAGAGTTATCTTTTATCACAGAAAAGGCGGTCAAACTCACTGGATTACCTAAGGTAAAATCAAACATTCCTATTCTTGGCATCAGCGGCACATCATCTGGATATACTCATGGCAAGGTTCTCATCACGCTCCAGTCCACGAACCAGAACATCAAAGTTAAAATCACTGCACATATACTCAAAAATTTATCTTCATACTTACCTTCATTTTCGTGCAGTGAAAAGTTATGGCCTCATCTCAACAAGTTACGGTTAGCTGACCCAGCCTTTGGTTAACCCCGTGACATCGACATTGACGTTGGTGCGGATCATTATGGCGAAATAATCAAGCCAAACATCGTCAGAGGGGCGCCTAACAAACCTATAGCTCAATTGTCAATATTCGGTTGGCTTGTAATCAGACCTTCTCAAAAATCATTCGAAGCTCCTAGAGTTTCAAATCAAGCGAGACCTGCCATTGATGACGCGCTGCTGGAAACAGTTGCCAAGTTTTGGGCTCAAGAAGAGGTACCAGCCTTGGATCATCTCCCAATGCTCAAACCTGATGAAGCTTCCTGCGAGCAACACTTCACTGAAACTCACTGCAAGACTCAGGACGGCAGGTACATAGTCCGGCTGCCATTCAAGGACCCAACTTCATTGTTGGGTTGCTCACTAAAGAAAGCTCGAGCTTACTTGCAGAGTATGCTGAAAAAACGCAACTCCAAGGATGAACTCAAGAAACTGTACTTCGATTTTATGCAGGAGTACTTGGAGCTAAATAACATGGAACTAGTACCGTAGGAAGATCTCAATAAAAGACCTGTATTTTACCTGCCTCATCATGGAGTCCTTCGCATGGACAGTTTCACACAAAGCTCAGAGTGGTTTTCAACTGGTCAGCGATTACTAGTTCTGGTTATTCACTCAATGATATTATGCACCCAGGACCGAACCTACTGCTCAACATCGTGGATGTACTTCTTTGGCTCCGATCACATAAATTTGTGTTCTCTACGAATATTACGAAGATGTATCGGCAAATCTTCGCTCATCCGGAAGATCGAGACATGCATAAAAATTTATAGGAAGTTCACCTCAGGCTCAACACCGTCATGTATGGCACTCGAGCTGCTCAGTTTTTGGCAATTTTTTCGTTGCTCCAATTAATCAAGGATAAAGGGAAGGACTATCCGCTTTCTGAGGAGTCCTTAATTCAAGGTCGTTACGACGACAACATTTTTGGCAGAGCTGAGACACTCAATCAATTGGAACAAAAGGCTGAGCAGCTGGAACGGTTGTGCATGGCGGGCGGATTCCCACTAGCAAAGTGGAATTCAAACCACTCCAAATTCTCAAAACGGAAGCTATCACCTACCTCGTCAAACTCAAGCGTAGATTTCGTTAATGAATTTGCAAAAATTCTTGGCTTAAGATGGCTCCCACTTCAAGACGTTTTCATATTCTCACTGAGACTGCTTACAATCCCAGAATGAATAACTTAAAGAAGCATTCTCTCAGAAGTTGCTCAAATTTACGATCTCATCGGAATCATCTCACCTGTAGTGGCAAAAGCAAAAATACTCCTTCAAGAGTTGTGGCTGCTCAAATGCTCATGAGACGACCAGGTGCCGTCGATTTAAAGTTTGTTACTGCATATGCACCTTCGTATCAAATTAATTAAAGTTTTCTAGCAAAGAGTTTAAAAGATAAAATATGCGATCAAGAAAGAAAAAAAAGACTGGGACTTAGACTGGGAGTATTTGTAATTGTTTTTTAATAAAATTTTAAAGTCATGATCAAGAAATTTGTTTTATGTTAAATTTTGTTCGAGATTTGAGAATAAAGAAATCTTTTAAGCAAATTAATTACATTACTTAAATGGGTAGGTATTGTTCTTGTTATGTTTTCTATATTTTAATTCAATAAATTGAGTGATTAAGGCAGAAATTTTCGGTGGTTCTATGTAGAATTAGATGGAAATCTTTCCTTTTTATGAGTTCTAGGTTTTTTTAAGATGGTTTCTGTTTCTTTGGATTATGGATTTCATGAATATCTTTGATTTTGGTACTCGGTTAAAGTACTTTATTTTTTCTGTCTGTTGACTTATGTCGGCTTTAATGGCTTAGTATCGAAGTATTTTGGACTTTGATTAAAAATAGTAAGTAAAGAATTATCAAAATCAACCAAGGCATCTGTCTTAGTTTTGAACTCAAGATATTTCTTGAGCCCTTGATGGAAAACAGACATTGTATGATGGTAAAAGGTTTTGAAAGTGTGTTTGTAAAAACCAAGTCTCTCTCTGTCTAATCGTGTAGTAATAATAATTATCTGACCTTTCGGATCTCTTACGAGGGGAATAGTGATTGGTAGATTCAGAGCCAAGCGTCATAAAGTTGACCCACTCTTCTGCAGAACATGCATTGGCTAGGGCTTAATAAAATGAGGCTGGTGAATGTTTTGTCATTTGATTATGAATAATCAAAGGTAGTTCGTGAATAGAATATTTGTTAGCAAGGTCTTCAAAAAGGGCCTGGTTGTGTTTTTTGGTCCAGCGGATAACGTCTTGTCATGCTATTTTGCAAGCGTTGGTTCGATTCCCGCTTGGTACAATATTTTTTTTTTTTCTTTTTTTTTTTTTTTTTTTTCAGGCTTTTTAAGGCATTTTAAACATTTTTTTTCGTTGAAAAAATTAAAATAATTTTGTAAAAAAAAAAAAACACTGAAATAGTTACTATTTTTTAAAATTTCTATTATAATTGTAAACCAGACATTCCTGTAGATTTAAGAAAGTCCAGCAAAAAATACTTGGAATTTCAATATTCTAAACGACTCATGGACATGGTGCCACCCGGACATGGTGCCCCCCGCTTTATTTGGGAAAATAGACCATCACAGTTACCGCGCCAGTTTGAAAGCTGAATATGTAACAGAAACCGTTGCAAATAATAAATCAATATATAAATAAATAAATAAACCACCAAGCTCAAAACCTCCATAACGGTGTGGAAAGCAATGAATAAATTATTTTTTATAAACAATTAAATAAACCGCCAAGCTCTAAGCCCCCATAACGCTGGGAAGAGCCATAAATAAATAATTTTTTATAAACAACTGAATTAACCAACAAGCTCTGAACCCACATAACGCTGGGGAGAGCGATAAATAAATAATTTTTCATAAACAATTGAATAAACCAACAAGCTCTAAATCCACATAACGCTGAATAGAGCGATAAATAAATAATTTTTTATAAACAATTAAATAATCCAACAAGCTCTAACCCCCGTAACACTGGGGGGAGCCATAAATAAATAATTATTTATAAACAATTAAATAATCCAACAAGCTCTAACCCCCATAACGCTGGGGAGAGCCATAAATAAATAATTTTTTATAAACAACTGAATAAACCAACAAGCTCTAAACCCACATAACGCTGGGGAGAGCGATAAATAAATAATTTTTTATAAACAATTGAATAAACCGACAAGCTCTAAACCCACATAACACTGGGGAAAGCGATACATAAATTAATTTTTATCAACAATTAAATAAACTGACAAGCTCTAAATCCACATAACGCTGGTGGGAGTGATAAATAAATTATTTTTTATAAACAAAAAAATAAATAAATTAATGAATAAATGAACAAACCACAGGGCATTACAACCCCATAACACTGGTCGTCTGAGTTTTTCTAATAAATAAGTTCATAAATAAATTGATAAACCGCAAAGCACTACAACCCCATAACACTGGGCGTCTGAGTTTTTCTAATAAATAAATTGAGTAACTACCACGCAATGAAACCCCATAACGCTGGGAGTTCGAGTTTTTTTTTATAAATAAATTAAGTATTCACCGCCAAGCAATAAAACACCTTATCACTGGACAACCGAGTTTTTCTATTAAATAAATTAATAAATAAATAGATAAACCGCCAAGCACTACAACTCCATAACGTTGGGCACCCGTGTTTTTCTAATAAATAAATTGATAAACCGCCAAGCGCTACAACCCCATAACGCTGGGTGTCCGATTCTTTTTTTTTTTTTAAATAAATTAACTAACCTTCAAGCACAAAAACCCCATAACGCTGGGCATTTGATTTTTTCAAATAAATAAATTGATGAACCGCCAAGCGCTACAACCCAATAACGCTGGACGCCCGAGATTTACTAATAAATAAATTAACTAACCACCATACAATGAAACCCAATAAGGCTAGGCGTTCGAGTTTTTCAAATAAATAAATTGATGAACTGCCAAGCGCTACAACCCCATAACGCTGTGTGTCCAAGTTTTTTTTTTTTTAAATATATTAATTAACCACCAAGCACTAATACCCCATGAAGCTGGGCGTCAGAGTTTTTATTAATAAATAAATAAATACATAAATCAACCACCAAGCACTACAACCCGATAACGCTGGGCACCCGTGTTTTTCTAATAAATAAATTAATAAATAAATTAATAAAACGCCAAGCCCTACAACCCCATAACACTGTACGTCCGAGCTTTTTTTTTTTAAATAAATGAGTGAACCGCCAAGCTCTAAAACTCCATAACACTTGGCGTCCGATTTTTTTTTTTTACATAGTTTAATAAATAAATTAACTAACCGCCAAGCAATAAAACCCCATAACGAAGGACGTCCGAATTTTTTTTTTTTTAATTATTAACTAACCATCAAGCACTAAAGCCCCATGAAGCTGGGCGCCCGAGCTTTTTAAAATAAAGAAATAAATATATAATTAAACCACCAAACAATACAACCCCATAATACTGGGCATCCGAGTTTTTTTTTTTTTTACATAATTTAATAAATAAATTAATAAACCGCCAAGTGCTACAACCCCATAACGCTGTGCGTCCGAGTTTTTCTAATAAATAAATATTGATTTATTCATAAAAAAAAAAAAAATTGGACGTCCAGCGTTATGGGGTTGTAGTGCTTGACTGTTTGTTAATTTATTTATTAACTTATTCAATAAAAAAAACTCGGATTTTCAGCGTTTTGGGGTTGTATTGTTTGGTGGTTCATTTATGTATTTATTTATTTATTAATAAAAAACTCGGACGCCCAGCTTTTTCGTGCTTAATGATTAATTAATATATTTAAAAAAAAAAACTCGGACGCCCAGCGTTTGGGGTTGTAGCGCTTGGAGGTTCATCAATTTATTTATTTGAAAAACTCGAACGCCTAGCCTTATTGGGTTTCATTGTGTGGTGGTAAGTTAATTTATTTATTAGTAAAACTCGGGCGTCCAGCGTTATAGGGTTGTAGCGCTTGGCCGTTCATCAATTTATTTATTTAAAAAACTCAAACGCCCAGAGTTATAGGGTTTTTGTGCTTGACGGTTAGTTTATTTATTTAAAAAAAAAAAAAAATCGGACACCCAGCGTTATGGGGTTGTAGCCAGGGCCGGACTGGAAGCTGGAACCGATGTGAATATCAGCAAAACTTTAATACAACAACATTTTTTGAAACACCCAGTACCGGCTCGAGGGGAGGGGGGGGGGTCGAAGGGGTGCAATGCACCCAGGCACGAGCTCGGGCGTTAGCCCGAGTTCAACAAAAAAACTTATCGGGTATACCCCAAGCTCTAAACCCCCGAATACCCTGGGCGCCCGAGTTCAACAAGAAAACTGATCAGCTATTCCCCAAGCTCTGAACCCGCAAATACCCTAGGCACCCGAGATCAATAAAAAACACTGATCGGCTATCCCCCAAGCTCTGAACCCCCAAATACTCTGGGCGCCCGAGTTCAACAAAAAAACTGATCAGCTATCCCCCAAACTCTGAACCCTCAAATACCCGGGAAGTCCGAGATCAATAAAAAAACTGATCAGTTATCCCCCAAACTCTGAACCCTCAAATACCCTAGGCGTCTGAGATCAATAAAAAAAAAAACTGATCAGCTATCTCCCAAGCTCTGAACCCTGGGGCCTGATAGCTGATCAGTTTTTTTTTTTATCTCGGACGCCCAGGATATTTGAGGGTTCAGAGCTTGGAGGATAGCTGATCAGTTTTTTTTATTGATCATGGACGCCTAGGGTATTTGAGAGTTCAGAGCTTGGGGGATAGCTGATCAGTTTTTTTATTGATCATGGACGCCTAGGGTATTTGAGAGTTCAGAGCTTGGGGGATAGCTGATCAGTTTTTTTGTTGAACTCGGGCGCCCAGGGTATTTAAGGGTTCAGAGCTTGGGGGATAGCTGATCAGTTTTTTTTATGGATTTTGGACGCCTAGGGTATTTAAAAGTTCAGAGCTTGGGGGATAGCTGATCAGTTTTTTTGTTAAACTCGGGCACCCGGGGTATTTGAGGGTTCAGAGCTTGGGGGATAGCTGATCAGTTTTTTTTATTGATTTTGGACGCCTAGGGTATTTGAGGGTTCAGAGCTTGGGGGATAGCTGATCAGTTTTTTTGTTGAACTCGGGAGCCCAAGGTATTTGAGAGTTCAGAGCTCGGGGGATAGCTGATCAGATTCTTTGTTGAACTCTGGGGCCCAGGATTTTGGGGGTTTAGAGCTTAGGAGATAACTGTTTAGTTTTTTGCTAAACTCGTGAGTCCAGGGATTTGGGGGTTTAGAGCTTGGAGGATAGCTGATCAGTTTCCCCCTGCTGATCAACTTTTCCAAAAAAAAATTTTTTTGGGACACCGGCGGCCCCACGGCTTTACGGCCGCACGGCCCATCGGGAATTCTCCCAAATTCTCGACGGCCAGTCCGGCCCTGGTTGTAGCGCTTGGCGGTTTATCAATTTATTTATTTAAAAAACTCAAACGCCCAGCGTTATGGGGTTTTTGTGCTTGACGGTTAGTTAATTTATTGAAAAAAAAAAAAATCGAACACCCAGCGTTATGGGGTTGTAGCGCTTGGCGGTTTATCAATTTATTTATTAGAAAAACACGGGTGCCCTGCGTTATGGGGTTGTAGTGCTTGGCGGTTTATCAATTTATTTATGAACTTATTTATTAGAAAAATTTGGACGACCAGTGTTATGGGGTTGTTATTCTCTGTATTTTGTTCATCTATTCATTAATTTATTTATTTTTTTAACTCAGACGACCAGCGTTATGGGAAAGCAGCGCTAGGCAGTTTATCAACTTATTTATGAACTTATTCATTAGAAAAGGTCGGACGACCAGTGTTATGGGGTTGTAGCGCTTGGCAGTTCATCAATTTATTTATTTGAAAAACTCGAACGCCTAGTCTTATGGAGTTTCATTGCGTGGTAGTTACTTAATTTAATTATTAGAAAAAACCAGACGCCCAGCGTTATGGGGTTGTAGCGCTTGGCGGTTTATCAATTTATTTATTAGAAAAACACGGGTACCCAGCGTTATGGGGTTGCAGCGCTAGGCGGTTTATCAATTTATTTACTAGAAAAACTCGAACGACCAGTGTTATGGGGTTGTAGTGCTTGGCGGTTTATCAATTTATTTATTAGAAAAACATGGGTGCCCAGCGTTAGAGGGTTGTAGTGCTTGGCGGTTTATCAATTTATTAATAAACTTATTTATTGGAAAAACTCAGACGACCAGTGTTATGGGGTTGTTATGCCCTCTGGTTTGTTCATTTATTTATTAATTTATTCATTAGAAAAACTCGGACGACCAGTGTTATGGGTTTGTAATGCCCTGTGGTTTTTTCATTTATTTATTAATTAATTTATTTTTTTGTTTATAAAAAATAATTTATGTATCGCTCTCCCCAGCGTTATGTCGGTTTGGAGCTTGTCGCTTTATTTAATTGTTTATAAAAAATAATTTTTTGATCGCTCTTTCTAGCGTTATGGGGGTTTAGTGCTTGGTGGTTTACTTGATTGTTTATGAAAAATAATTTATGTATCGCTCTCCCCAGCGTTATGTGGGTTTAGAGCTTGTCGGTCTATATAATTGTTTATAAAAAATAATTTATCTATCGCTCTCCGTAGTGTTATGGGGGCTTAGAGCTTGGTGGTTTATTTAATTGTTTACAAAAAATAATTTATTGATCGCTCTTTCCAGCGTTATGTGGGTTCAGAGCTTAGCCGTTTATTTAATTGTTTATAAAAAATAATTTATGTATCGCTCTCCCCAGCGTTATGTGGGTTTAGAGCTTGTCGGTTTATTTAATTGTTTATAAAAAATAATTTATTTATCGCTCTCCGTAGCGTTATGGGGGCTTAGAGCTTGGTGGTTTATTTAATTGTTTACAAAAAATAATTTATTGATCGCTCTTTCCAGCGTTATGTGGGTTCAGAGCTTGTCCGTTTATTTCATTGTTTGAACTCGGGAGTCCAGGGATTTGGGGGTTTAAAGCTTGGAGGATAGCTGATCAGTCTCCCCCTGCTGATCAACTTTTCCAAAAAAAAATTTTCAAACGCCCAGCGTTATGGGGTTTTTGTGCTTGACGGTTAGTAGGTTTAAGAAAAAAAAAAAAAAAAAATCGGACACCCAGCGTTATGGGGTTGTAGCGCTTGGCGGTTTATCAATTTATTTATTAGAAAAACACGGGTGCCCTGCGTTATGGGGTTGTAGTGCTTGGCGGTTTATCAATTTATTGATGAACTTATTTATTAGAAAAATTTGGACGACCAGTGTTATGGGGTTGTTATTTTCTGTATTTTGTTCATTTATTCATTAATTAATTTATTTTTTTAACTCAGACGACCAGCGTTATAGGAAAGCAGCGATAGGCAGTTTATCAACTTATTTATGAACTTATTCATTAGAATAACTCGGACGACCAGTATTATGAGGTTGTAGCGACTGGCAGTTCATCAATTTATTTATTTGAAAAACTCGAACGCCTAGCCTTATGGAGTTTCATTGCGTGGTAGTTACTTAATTTATTTATTAGAAAAACCCAGACGCCCAGCGTTATGGGGTTGTAGCGCTTGGCGGTTTATCAAATTATTTATTAGAAAAACACGGGTACCCAGCGTTATGGTGTTGTAGTGCTTGGCGGTTTATCAATTTATTTATGAACATATTCATTAGAAAAACTCAGACGTCCAGCGTTATGGGGTTGCAGTGCTAGGCGGTTTATCAATTTATTTACTAGAAAAACTCGGACGACCAGTGTTATGGGGTTGCAGTGCTTTGCGGTTTATCAATTTATTTATAAGAAAAACATGGGTGCCCAGCGTTAGAGGGTTGTAGTGCTTGGCGGTTTATCAATTTATTTATAAACTTATTTATGAGAAAAACTCAGAGGACCAGCGTTATGGGGGCTTAGAGCTTGGTGGTTTATTTAATAGTTTACAAAAAATAATTTATTGAACGCTCTTTCCAGCGTTATGTGGGTTCAGAGCTTGTCCGTTTATTTAATTGTTTATGAAAAATAATTTATGTATCGCTCTCCCCAGCGTTATGTGGGTTTAGAGCTTGTCAGTTTATTTAATTGTTTATAAAAATCATTTATTTATCGCTCTCCGTAGCGTTATGGGGGCTTAGAGCTTGGTGGTTTATTTAATTGTATATAAAATATAATTTTTTGATCGCTCTTTCTAACGTTATGGGGGCTTAGTGCTTGGTGGTTTAGTTAATTGTTTACAAAAAATAATTTATTGATCGCTCTTTCCAGTGTTATGTGGGTTTAGAGCTTGTCGGTTTATTTAATTGTTTATAAGAAATAATTCATTGGTCCCTCTCCCCAGCGTTATGGGGGCTTAGAGCTTGGTGGTTTATTTAATTGTTTACAAAAAATAATTTATTGATCGCTCTTTCCAGCGTAATGTGGGTTCAGAGCTTGTCCGTTTATTTAATTGTTTATAAAAAAAATTTATTTATCGCTCTCCCCAGCGTTATGGTGGCTTAGAGCTTGGTGGTTTATTTAATTATTGACGAAAAATAATTTATTGATCGCTCTTACCAGCGTTATGTGGGTTCAGAGCTTGTCCGTTTAGTTAATTGTTTATAAAAAATAATTTTTGTATCGCTCTCCCCAGCGTTATGTGGGTTTAGAGCTTGTCGGTATATTTAATTGTTTATAAAAAATAATATATTTATAGCTTTCCCTAGCGTTATGTGGGTTTAGAGCTTGTCGGTTTATTTAATTGTTTATAAGAAATAATTTATTTATCGCTCTCCCCAGCGTTATGGGGGCTTAGAGCTTGGTGGTTTATTTAATTGTTTACAAAAAATAATTTATTGACCGCTCTTTCCAGCGTTATGTGGGTTCAGAGCTTGTCCGTTTATTTAATTGTTTATAAAAAATAATTTATTTGTCGCTCTCCGTAGCGTTATGGGGGCTTAGAGCTTGGTGGTTTATTTAATTGTTTACAAAAAATAATTTATTGATCGCTCTTTCCAGCGTTATGTGGGTTCAGAGCTTGTCCGTTTATTTAATTGTTTATAAAAAATAATTTATGTATCCCTCTCCCCAGCCTTATGTGGGTTTAGAGCTTGTCGGTTTATTTAATTGTTTATAAGAAATAATTTATTGATCGCTCTCCCCAGCGTTATGGGGGCTTAGAGCTTGGTGGTTTATTTAATTGTTTACAAAAAATAATTTATTGATCGCTCTTTCCAGCGTTATGTGGGTTCAGAGCCTGTCCGTTTATTTAATTGTTTATAAAAAATAATTTATGTATCGCTCTCCCCAGCCTTAAGTGGGTTTAGAGCTTGTCGGTTTATTTAATTGTTTATAAAAAATAATTTACTTATCGCTCTCCCCAGCGTTATGGGGGCTTAGAGCTTGGTGGTTTATTTAATTGTTTACAAAAAATAATTTTTTGATCGCCCTTTCCAGCGTTATGGGGGCTTAGTGCTTGGTGGTTTAGTTAATTGTTTACAAAAAATAATTTATTGATCGCTCTTTCCAGTGTTATGTGGGTTCAGAGCTTGTCGGTTTATTTAATTGTTTATAAAAAATAATTTATTGATCGCTCTTTCCAGTGTTATGTGGGTTCAGAGCTTGTCGGTTCATTTAATTGTTTATAAAAAATTATTTATGTATCGTTCTCCCCAGCGTTATGTGGGTTTAGAGCTTGTCGGTTAAATTAATTGTTTATAAAAAATAATATATTTATCGCTCTCAGTAGCGTTATGGGGGCTTAGAGCTTGGTGGTTTATTGAATTGTTTACAAAAAATAATTTATTGATCGCTCTTTCCAGCGTTATGTGGGTTCAGAGCTTGTCCGTTTATTTAATTGTTTATGAAGAGTAATTTATGTATCGCTCTCCCCAGCGTCATGTGGGTTTAGAGCTTGTCGGTTTATTTAATTGTATATAAAAAATAATTTATTTATCGCTCTCCCCAGCGTTATGGGGGCTTAGAGCTTGGTGGTTTATTTAATTGTTTACAAAAAATAATTTATTGATCGCTCTTTCCAGCGTTAAGTGGGTTCAGAGCTTGTCCGTTTATTTAATTGTTTTTAAAAAATAATTTATGTATCCCTCTCCCCAGCCTTATGTGGGTTTAGAGCTTGTCGGTTTATTTAATTGTTTATAAGAAATAATTTATTTATCGCTCTCCCCAGCGTTATGGGGGCTTAGAGCTTGGTGGTTTATTTAATTGTTTACAAAAAATAATTTATTGATCGCTCTTTCCAGCGTTATGTGGGTTCAGAGATTGTCCGTTTATTTAATTGTTTATAAAAAAAAATTTATTTATCGCTATCCCCAGCGTTATGGGGGCTTAGAGCTTGGTGGTTTAATTAATTATTTACAAAAAATTATTTATTGATCGCTCTTACCAGCGTTATGTGGGTTCAGAGCTTGTCCGTTTATTTAATTGTTTATAAAAAATAATTTTTGTATCGCTCTCCCCAGCGTTATGTGGGTTTAGAGCTTGTCGGTATATTTAATTGTTTATAAAAAATAATATATTTATAGCTTTCCCTAGCGTTATGTTGGTTTAGAGCTTGTCGGTTTATTTAATTGTTTATAAGAAATAATTTATTCATCGCTCTCCCCAGCGTCATGGGGGCTTAGAGCTTGGTGGTTTATTTAATTGTTTACAAAAAATAATTTATTGATCGCTCTTTCCAGCGTTATGTGGGTTCAGAGCTTGTCCGTTTATTTAATTGTATATAAAAAATAATTTATTTATCGCTCTCCGTAGCGTTATGGGGGCTTAGAGCTTGGTGGTTTATTTAATTGTTTACAAAAAATAATTTATTGATCGCTCTTTCCAGCGTTATGGGGGTTCAGAGCTTGTCCGTTTATTTAATTGTTTATAAAAAATAATTTATGTGTCCCTCTCCCCAGCCTTATGTGGGTTTAGAGCTTGTCGGTTTATTTAATTGTTTATAAGAAATAATTCATTGGTCGCTCTCCCCAGCGTTATGGGGGCTTAGAGCTTGGTGGTTTATTTAATTGTTTACAAAAACTAATTTATTGATCGCTCTTTCCAGCGTTATGTGGGTTCAGAGCCTGTCCGTTTATTTAATTGTTTATAAAAAATAATTTATGTATCGCTCTCCCCAGCGTTATGTGGGTTTAGAGTTCGTCGTTTTATTTAATTGTTTATAAAAAATAATTTATTTATCGCTCTCCCCAGCGTTATGGGGGCTTAGAGCTTGGTGGTTTATTTAATTGTTTACAAAAAATAATTTTTTGATCGCCCTTCCCAGCGTTATGTGGGTTCAGAGCTTATCGGTTCATTTAATTGTTTATAAAAAATAATTTATTTATCGCTCTCCCCAGCGTTATGGGGGCTTAGAGCTTGGTGGTTTATTTAATTGTTTATAAGAAATAATTTATTCATCGCTCTCCCCAGCGTCATGGGGGCTTAGAGCTTGGTGGTTTATTTAATTGTTTACAAAAAATAATTTATTGATCGCTCTTTCCAGCGTTATGGGGGTTCAGAGCTTGTCCGTTTATTTAATTGTTTATAAAAAATAATTTATGTGTCCCTCACCCCAGCCTTATGTGGGTTTAGAGCTTGTCGGTTTATTTAATTGTTTATAAGTAATAATTCATTGGTCGCTCTCCCCAGCGTTATGGGGGCTTAGAGCTTGGTGGTTTATTTAATTGTTTACAAAAACTTATTTATTGATCGCTCTTTCCAGCGTTATGTGGGTTCAGAGCCTGTCCGTTTATTTAATTGTTTATAAAAAATAATTTATGTATCGCTCTCCGTAGCGTTATGGGGGCTAAGAGCTTGGTGGTTTATTTAATTGTTTACAAAAAATAATTTTTTGATCGCTCTATCCAGCGTTATGGGGGCTTAGAGCTTGTCCGTTTATTTAATTGTTTACAAAAAATAATTTTTTGATCGCCCTTCCCAGCGTTATGTGGGTTCAGAGCTTATCGGTTCATTTAATTGTTTATAAAAAATAATTTATGTATCGCTCTCCGTAGCGTTATGGGGGCTAAGAGCTTGGTGGTTTATTTAATTGTTTACAAAAAATTATTTATTGATCGCTCTTTCCAGCGTTATGTGGGTTCAGAGCTTGTCCGTTTATTTAATTGTTTTTAAAAAATAATTTATGTATCCCTCTCCCCAGCCTTATGTGGGTTTAGAGCTTGTCCGTTTATTTAATTGTTTATAAAAAATAATTTATTTATCGCTCTCCGTAGCATTATGGGGACTTAAAGCTTGGTGGTTTATTTAATTGTTTACAAATAATAATTTATTGATCACTCTTTCCAGCGTTATGTGGGTTCAGAGCTTGTCCGTTTATTTAATTGTTTATAAAAATTAATTTATGTATCGCTCTCCCTAGCGTTTTGTGGGCTTAGAGCTTGGTGGTTTATTTAATTGTTTACAAAAAATAATTTATTGATCGCTCTTTCCAGCGTTATGTGGGTTCAGAGCTTGTCCGTTTATTTAATTGTTTATAAAAAATAATTTTATGTATCGCTCTCCCCAGCGTTATGTGGGTTTAGAGCTTGTCGGTATATTTAATTGTTTATAAAAAATAATAAATTTATAGCTTTCCCTAGCGTTATGTGGGTTTAGATCTTGTCGGTTTATTTAATTGTTTATAAGAAATAATTTATTCATCGCTCTCCCCAGCGTCATGGGGGCTTAGAGCTTGGTGGTTTATTTAATTGTTTACAAAAACTAATTTATTGATCGCTCTTTCCAGCGTTATTTGGGTTCAGAGCTTGTCCGTTTATTTAATTGTATATAAAAAATAATTTATTTATCGCTCTCTGTAGCGTTATGGGGGCTTAGAGCTTGGTGGTTTATTTAATTGTTTACAAAAAATAATTTATTGATCGCTCTTTCCAGCGTTATGTGGGTTCAGAGCTTGTCCGTTTATTTAATTGTTTTTAAAAAATAATTTATGTATCCCTCTCCCCAGCCTTATGTGGGTTTAGAGCTTGTCGGTTTATTTAATTGTTTATAAGAAATAATTTATTTATCGCTCTCCCCAGCGTTATGGGGGCTTAGAGCTTGGTGGTTTATTTAATTGTTTACAAAAACTAATTTATTGATCGCTCTTTCCAGCGTTATGTGGGTTCAGAGCCTGTCCGTTTATTTAATTGTTTATAAAAAATAATTTATGTATCGCTCTCCCCAGCGTTATGTGGGTTTAGAGTTCGTCGTTTTATTTAATTGTTTATAAAAAATAATTTATTTATCGCTCTCCCCAGCGTTATGGGGGCTTAGAGCTTGGTGGTTTATTTAATTTTTTACAAAAAATAATTTTTTGATCGCCCTTCCCAGCGTTATGTGGGTTCAGAGCTTATCGGTTCATTTAATTGTTTATAAAAAATAATTTATTTATCGCTCTCCCCAGCATTATGGGGGCTTAGAGCTTGGTGGTTTATTTAATTGTTTATAAGAAATAATTTATTCATCGCTCTCCCCAGCGTCATGGGGGCTTAGAGCTTGGTGGTTTATTTAATTGTTTACAAAAAATAATTTATTGATCGCTCTTTCCAGCGTTATAGGGGTTCAGAGCTTGTCCGTTTATTTAATTGTTTATAAAAAATAATTTATGTGTCCCTCACCCCAGCCTTATGTGGGTTTAGAGCTTGTCGGTTTATTTAATTGTTTATAAGTAATAATTCATTGGTCGCTCTCCCCAGCGTTATGGGGGCTTAGAGCTTGGTGGTTTATTTAATTGTTTACAAAAACTTATTTATTGATCGCTCTTTCCAGCGTTATGTGGGTTCAGAGCCTGTCCGTTTATTTAATTGTTTATAAAAAATAATTTATGTATCGCTCTCCGTAGCGTTATGGGGGCTAAGAGCTTGGTGGTTTATTTAATTGTTTACAAAAAATAATTTTTTGATCGCTCTATCCAGCGTTATGGGGGCTTAGCGCTTGTCCGTTTATTTAATTGTTTACAAATAATAATTTATTGATCACTCTTTCCAGCGTTATGTGGGTTCAGAGCTTGTCCGTTTATTTAATTGTTTATAAGAAATAATTTATTCATCGCTCTCCCCAGCGTCATGGGGGCTTAGAGCTTGGTGGTTTATTTAATTGTTTACAAAAAATAATTTATTGATCGCTCTTTCCAGCGTTATGGGGGTTCAGAGCTTGTCCGTTTATTTAATTGTTTATAAAAAATAATTTATGTGTCCCTCACCCCAGCCTTATGTGGGTTTAGAGCTTGTCGGTTTATTTAATTGTTTATAAGTAATAATTCATTGGTCGCTCTCCCCAGCGTTATGGGGGCTTAGAGCTTGGTGGTTTATTTAATTGTTTACAAAAACTTATTTATTGATCGCTCTTTCCAGCGTTATGTGGGTTCAGAGCCTGTCCGTTTATTTAATTGTTTATAAAAAATAATTTATGTATCGCTCTCCGTAGCGTTATGGGGGCTAAGAGCTTGGTGGTTTATTTAATTGTTTACAAAAAATAATTTTTTGATCGCTCTATCCAGCGTTATGGGGGCTTAGAGCTTGTCCGTTTATTTAATTGTTTACAAATAATAATTTATTGATCACTCTTTCCAGCGTTATGTGGGTTCAGAGCTTGTCCGTTTATTTAATTGTTTATAAAAATTAATTTATGTATCGCTCTCCCTAGCGTTTTGTGGGCTTAGAGCTTGGTGGTTTATTTAATTGTTTACAAAAAATTATTTATTGATCGCTCTTTCCAGCGTTATGTGGGTTCAGAGCTTGTCCGTTTATTTAATTGTTTTTAAAAAATAATTTATGTATCCCTCTCCCCAGCCTTATGTGGGTTTAGAGCTTGTCCGTTTATTTAATTGTTTATAAAAAATAATTTATTTATCGCTCTCCGTAGCATTATGGGGACTTAAAGCTTGGTGGTTTATTTAATTGTTTACAAATAATAATTTATTGATCACTCTTTCCAGCGTTATGTGGGTTCAGAGCTTGTCCGTTTATTTAATTGTTTATAAAAATTAATTTATGTATCGCTCTCCCTAGCGTTTTGTGGGCTTAGAGCTTGGTGGTTTATTTAATTGTTTACAAAAAATAATTTATTGATCGCTCTTTCCAGCGTTATGTGGGTTCAGAGCTTGTCCGTTTATTTAATTGTTTTTAAAAAATAATTTATGTATCCCTCTCCCCAGCCTTATGTGGGTTTAGAGCTTGTCGGTTTATTTAATCGTTTATAAAAAATAATTTATTTATCGCTCTCCCCAGCGTTATGGGGGCTTAGAGCTTGGTGGTTTATTTAATTGTTTACAAAAAATAATTTATTGATCGCTCTTTCCAGCGATATGTGGGTTCAGAGCTTGTCCGTTTATTTAATTGTTTATAAAAAAAATTTATTTATCGCTCTCCCCAGCGTTATGGGGGCTTAGAGCTTGGTGGTTTAATTAATTATTTACAAAAAATAATTTATTGATCGCTCTTACCAGCGTTATGTGGGTTCAGAGCTTGTCCGTTTATTTAATTGTTTATAAAAAATAATTTTATGTATCGCTCTCCCCAGCGTTATGTGGGTTTAGAGCTTGTCGGTATATTTAATTGTTTATAAAAAATAATAAATTTATAGCTTTCCCTAGCGTTATGTGGGTTTAGAGCTTGTCGGTTTATTTAATTGTTTATAAGAAATAATTTATTCATCGCTCTCCCCAGCGTCATGGGGGCTTAGAGCTTGGTGGTTTATTTAATTGTTTACAAAAACTAATTTATTGATCGCTCTTTCCAGCGTTATTTGGGTTCAGAGCTTGTCCGTTTATTTAATTGTATATAAAAAATAATTTATTTATCGCTCTCCGTAGCGTTATGGGGGCTTAGAGCTTGGTGGTTTATTTAATTGTTTACAAAAAATAATTCATTGGTCGCTCTCCCCAGCGTTATGGGGGCTTAGAGCTTGGTGGTTTATTTAATTGTTTACAAAAACTAATTTATTGATCGCTCTTTCCAGCGTTATGTGGGTTCAGAGCCTGTCCGTTTATTTAATTGTTTATAAAACATAATTTATGTATCACTCTCCCCAGCGTTATGTGGGTTTAGAGTTCGTCGTTTTATTTAATTGTTTACAAAAAATAATTTATTGATCGCTCCTTCCAGCGTTATGTGGGTTCAGAGCTTGTCCGTTTATTTTATTGTTTATAAAAAAAAATTTATTTATCGCTCTCCCCAGCGTTATGGGGGCTTAGAGCTTGGTGGTTTAATTAATTATTTACAAAAAATTATTTATTGATCGCTCTTACCAGCGTTATGTGGGTTCAGAGCTTGTCCGTTTATTTAATTGTTTATAAAAAAAATTTTTGTATCGCTCTCCCCAGCGTTATGTGGGTTTAGAGCTTGTCGGTATATTTAATTGTTTATAAAAAATAATATATTTATAGCTTTCCCTAGCGTTATGTGGGTTTAGAGCTTGTCGGTTTATTTAATTGTTTATAAGAAATAATTTATTCATCGCTCTCCCCAGCGTCATGGGGGCTTAGAGCTTGGTGGTTTATTTAATTGTTTACAAAAAATAATTTATTGATCGCTCTTTCCAGCATTATGTGGGTTCAGAGCTTGTCCGTTTATTTAATTGTTTATAAAAAATAATTTATTTATCGCTCTCCGTAGCATTATGGGGACTTAAAGCTTGGTGGTTTATTTAATTGTTTACAAATAATAATTTATTGATCACTCTTTCCAGCGTTATGTGGGTTCAGAGCTTGTCCGTTTATTTAATTGTTTATAAAAATTAATTTATTTATCGCTCTCCGTAGCGTTATAGGGGCTTAGAGCTTGGTGGTTTATTTAATTGTTTACAAAAAATAATTTATTGATCGCTCTTTCCAGCGTTATGGGGGTTCAGAGCTTGTCCGTTTATTTAATTGTTTATAAAAAATAATTTATGTGTCCCTCTCCCCAGCCTTATGTGGGTTTAGAGCTTGTCGGTTTATTTAATTGTTTATAAGAAATAATTCATTGGTCGCTCTCCCCAGCGTTATGGGGGCTTAGAGCTTGGTGGTTTATTTAATTGTTTACAAAAACTAATTTATTGATCGCTCTTTCCAGCGTTATGTGGGTTCAGAGCCTGTCCGTTTATTTAATTGTTTATAAAACATAATTTATGTATCACTCTCCCCAGCGTTATGTGGGTTTAGAGTTCGTCGTTTTATTTAATTGTTTATAAAAAATAATTTATTTATCGCTCTCCCCAGCGTTATGGGGGCTTAGAGCTTGGTGGTTTATTTAATTGTTTACAAAAAATAATTTTTTGATCGCCCTTCCCAGCGTTATGTGGGTTCAGAGCTTATCGGTTCATTTAATTGTTTATAAAAAATAATTTATTTATCGCTCTCCCCAGCGTCATGGGGGCTTAGAGCTTGGTGGTTTATTTAATTGTTTACAAAAACTAATTTATTGATCGCTCTTTCCAGCGTTATTTGGGTTCAGAGCTTGTCCGTTTATTTAATTGTATATAAAAAATAATTTATTTATCGCTCTCTGTAGCGTTATGGGGGCTTAGAGCTTGGTGGTTTATTTAATTGTTTACAAAAAATAATTTATTGATCGCTCTTTCCAGCGTTATGTGGGTTCAGAGCTTGTCCGTTTATTTAATTGTTTTTAAAAAATAATTTATGTATCCCTCTCCCCAGCCTTATGTGGGTTTAGAGCTTGTCGGTTTATTTAATTGTTTATAAGAAATAATTTATTTATCGCTCTCCCCAGCGTTATGGGGGCTTAGAGCTTGGTGGTTTATTTAATTGTTTACAAAAACTAATTTATTGATCGCTCTTTCCAGCGTTATGTGGGTTCAGAGCCTGTCCGTTTATTTAATTGTTTATAAAAAATAATTTATGTATCGCTCTCCCCAGCGTTATGTGGGTTTAGAGTTCGTCGTTTTATTTAATTGTTTATAAAAAATAATTTATTTATCGCTCTCCCCAGCGTTATGGGGGCTTAGAGCTTGGTGGTTTATTTAATTGTTTACAAAAAATAATTTTTTGATCGCCCTTCCCAGCGTTATGTGGGTTCAGAGCTTATCGGTTCATTTAATTGTTTATAAAAAATAATTTATTTATCGCTCTCCCCAGCATTATGGGGGCTTAGAGCTTGGTGGTTTATTTAATTGTTTATAAGAAATAATTTATTCATCGCTCTCCCCAGCGTCATGGGGGCTTAGAGCTTGGTGGTTTATTTAATTGTTTACAAAAAATAATTTATTGATCGCTCTTTCCAGCGTTATAGGGGTTCAGAGCTTGTCCGTTTATTTAATTGTTTATAAAAAATAATTTATGTGTCCCTCACCCCAGCCTTATGTGGGTTTAGAGCTTGTCGGTTTATTTAATTGTTTATAAGTAATAATTCATTGGTCGCTCTCCCCAGCGTTATGGGGGCTTAGAGCTTGGTGGTTTATTTAATTGTTTACAAAAACTTATTTATTGATCGCTCTTTCCAGCGTTATGTGGGTTCAGAGCCTGTCCGTTTATTTAATTGTTTATAAAAAATAATTTATGTATCGCTCTCCGTAGCGTTATGGGGGCTAAGAGCTTGGTGGTTTATTTAATTGTTTACAAAAAATAATTTTTTGATCGCTCTATCCAGCGTTATGGGGGCTTAGCGCTTGTCCGTTTATTTAATTGTTTACAAATAATAATTTATTGATCACTCTTTCCAGCGTTATGTGGGTTTAGAGCTTGTCCGTTTATTTAATTGTTTATAAGAAATAATTTATTCATCGCTCTCCCCAGCGTCATGGGGGCTTAGAGCTTGGTGGTTTATTTAATTGTTTACAAAAAATAATTTATTGATCGCTCTTTCCAGCGTTATGGGGGTTCAGAGCTTGTCCGTTTATTTAATTGTTTATAAAAAATAATTTATGTGTCCCTCACCCCAGCCTTATGTGGGTTTAGAGCTTGTCGGTTTATTTAATTGTTTATAAGTAATAATTCATTGGTCGCTCTCCCCAGCGTTATGGGGGCTTAGAGCTTGGTGGTTTATTTAATTGTTTATAAGAAATAATTTATTCATCGCTCTCCCCAGCGTCATGGGGGCTTAGAGCTTGGTGGTTTATTTAATTGTTTACAAAAAATAATTTATTGATCGCTCTTTCCAGCGTTATAGGGGTTCAGAGCTTGTCCGTTTATTTAATTGTTTATAAAAAATAATTTATGTGTCCCTCACCCCAGCCTTATGTGGGTTTAGAGCTTGTCGGTTTATTTAATTGTTTATAAGTAATAATTCATTGGTCGCTCTCCCCAGCGTTATGGGGGCTTAGAGCTTGGTGGTTTATTTAATTGTTTACAAAAACTTATTTATTGATCGCTCTTTCCAGCGTTATGTGGGTTCAGAGCCTGTCCGTTTATTTAATTGTTTATAAAAAATAATTTATGTATCGCTCTCCGTAGCGTTATGGGGGCTAAGAGCTTGGTGGTTTATTTAATTGTTTACAAAAAATAATTTTTTGATCGCTCTATCCAGCGTTATGGGGGCTTAGCGCTTGTCCGTTTATTTAATTGTTTACAAATAATAATTTATTGATCACTCTTTCCAGCGTTATGTGGGTTTAGAGCTTGTCCGTTTATTTAATTGTTTATAAGAAATAATTTATTCATCGCTCTCCCCAGCGTCATGGGGGCTTAGAGCTTGGTGGTTTATTTAATTGTTTACAAAAAATAATTTATTGATCGCTCTTTCCAGCGTTATGGGGGTTCAGAGCTTGTCCGTTTATTTAATTGTTTATAAAAAATAATTTATGTGTCCCTCACCCCAGCCTTATGTGGGTTTAGAGCTTGTCGGTTTATTTAATTGTTTATAAGTAATAATTCATTGGTCGCTCTCCCCAGCGTTATGGGGGCTTAGAGCTTGGTGGTTTATTTAATTGTTTACAAAAACTTATTTATTGATCGCTCTTTCCAGCGTTATGTGGGTTCAGAGCCTGTCCGTTTATTTAATTGTTTATAAAAAATAATTTATGTATCGCTCTCCGTAGCGTTATGGGGGCTAAGAGCTTGGTGGTTTATTTAATTGTTTACAAAAAATAATTTTTTGATCGCTCTATCCAGCGTTATGGGGGCTTAGAGCTTGTCCGTTTATTTAATTGTTTACAAATAATAATTTATTGATCACTCTTTCCAGCGTTATGTGGGTTCAGAGCTTGTCCGTTTATTTAATTGTTTATAAAAATTAATTTATGTATCGCTCTCCCTAGCGTTTTGTGGGCTTAGAGCTTGGTGGTTTATTTAATTGTTTACAAAAAATTATTTATTGATCGCTCTTTCCAGCGTTATGTGGGTTCAGAGCTTGTCCGTTTATTTAATTGTTTTTAAAAAATAATTTATGTATCCCTCTCCCCAGCCTTATGTGGGTTTAGAGCTTGTCCGTTTATTTAATTGTTTATAAAAAATAATTTATTTATCGCTCTCCGTAGCATTATGGGGACTTAAAGCTTGGTGGTTTATTTAATTGTTTACAAATAATAATTTATTGATCACTCTTTCCAGCGTTATGTGGGTTCAGAGCTTGTCCGTTTATTTAATTGTTTATAAAAATTAATTTATGTATCGCTCTCCCTAGCGTTTTGTGGGCTTAGAGCTTGGTGGTTTATTTAATTGTTTACAAAAAATAATTTATTGATCGCTCTTTCCAGCGTTATGTGGGTTCAGAGCTTGTCCGTTTATTTAATTGTTTTTAAAAAATAATTTATGTATCCCTCTCCCCAGCCTTATGTGGGTTTAGAGCTTGTCGGTTTATTTAATCGTTTATAAAAAATAATTTATTTATCGCTCTCCCCAGCGTTATGGGGGCTTAGAGCTTGGTGGTTTATTTAATTGTTTACAAAAAATAATTTATTGATCGCTCTTTCCAGCGATATGTGGGTTCAGAGCTTGTCCGTTTATTTAATTGTTTATAAAAAAAATTTATTTATCGCTCTCCCCAGCGTTATGGGGGCTTAGAGCTTGGTGGTTTAATTAATTATTTACAAAAAATAATTTATTGATCGCTCTTACCAGCGTTATGTGGGTTCAGAGCTTGTCCGTTTATTTAATTGTTTATAAAAAATAATTTTATGTATCGCTCTCCCCAGCGTTATGTGGGTTTAGAGCTTGTCGGTATATTTAATTGTTTATAAAAAATAATAAATTTATAGCTTTCCCTAGCGTTATGTGGGTTTAGAGCTTGTCGGTTTATTTAATTGTTTATAAGAAATAATTTATTCATCGCTCTCCCCAGCGTCATGGGGGCTTAGAGCTTGGTGGTTTATTTAATTGTTTACAAAAACTAATTTATTGATCGCTCTTTCCAGCGTTATTTGGGTTCAGAGCTTGTCCGTTTATTTAATTGTATATAAAAAATAATTTATTTATCGCTCTCCGTAGCGTTATGGGGGCTTAGAGCTTGGTGGTTTATTTAATTGTTTACAAAAAATAATTCATTGGTCGCTCTCCCCAGCGTTATGGGGGCTTAGAGCTTGGTGGTTTATTTAATTGTTTACAAAAACTAATTTATTGATCGCTCTTTCCAGCGTTATGTGGGTTCAGAGCCTGTCCGTTTATTTAATTGTTTATAAAACATAATTTATGTATCACTCTCCCCAGCGTTATGTGGGTTTAGAGTTCGTCGTTTTATTTAATTGTTTACAAAAAATAATTTATTGATCGCTCCTTCCAGCGTTATGTGGGTTCAGAGCTTGTCCGTTTATTTTATTGTTTATAAAAAAAAATTTATTTATCGCTCTCCCCAGCGTTATGGGGGCTTAGAGCTTGGTGGTTTAATTAATTATTTACAAAAAATTATTTATTGATCGCTCTTACCAGCGTTATGTGGGTTCAGAGCTTGTCCGTTTATTTAATTGTTTATAAAAAAAATTTTTGTATCGCTCTCCCCAGCGTTATGTGGGTTTAGAGCTTGTCGGTATATTTAATTGTTTATAAAAAATAATATATTTATAGCTTTCCCTAGCGTTATGTGGGTTTAGAGCTTGTCGGTTTATTTAATTGTTTATAAGAAATAATTTATTCATCGCTCTCCCCAGCGTCATGGGGGCTTAGAGCTTGGTGGTTTATTTAATTGTTTACAAAAAATAATTTATTGATCGCTCTTTCCAGCATTATGTGGGTTCAGAGCTTGTCCGTTTATTTAATTGTTTATAAAAAATAATTTATTTATCGCTCTCCGTAGCATTATGGGGACTTAAAGCTTGGTGGTTTATTTAATTGTTTACAAATAATAATTTATTGATCACTCTTTCCAGCGTTATGTGGGTTCAGAGCTTGTCCGTTTATTTAATTGTTTATAAAAATTAATTTATTTATCGCTCTCCGTAGCGTTATAGGGGCTTAGAGCTTGGTGGTTTATTTAATTGTTTACAAAAAATAATTTATTGATCGCTCTTTCCAGCGTTATGGGGGTTCAGAGCTTGTCCGTTTATTTAATTGTTTATAAAAAATAATTTATGTGTCCCTCTCCCCAGCCTTATGTGGGTTTAGAGCTTGTCGGTTTATTTAATTGTTTATAAGAAATAATTCATTGGTCGCTCTCCCCAGCGTTATGGGGGCTTAGAGCTTGGTGGTTTATTTAATTGTTTACAAAAACTAATTTATTGATCGCTCTTTCCAGCGTTATGTGGGTTCAGAGCCTGTCCGTTTATTTAATTGTTTATAAAACATAATTTATGTATCACTCTCCCCAGCGTTATGTGGGTTTAGAGTTCGTCGTTTTATTTAATTGTTTATAAAAAATAATTTATTTATCGCTCTCCCCAGCGTTATGGGGGCTTAGAGCTTGGTGGTTTATTTAATTGTTTACAAAAAATAATTTTTTGATCGCCCTTCCCAGCGTTATGTGGGTTCAGAGCTTATCGGTTCATTTAATTGTTTATAAAAAATAATTTATTTATCGCTCTCCCCAGCGTTATGGGGGCTTAGAGCTTGGTGGTTTATTTAATTGTTTACAAAAAATAATTTATTGATCGCTCTTTTCAGCGTTATGTGGGTTCAGAGCTTGTCCGTTTATTTAATTGTTTATAAAAAAAAATTTATTTATCGCTCTCCCCAGCGTTATGGGGGCTTAGAGCTTGGTGGTTTAATTAATTATTTACAAAAAATAATTTATTGATCGCTCTTACCAGCGTTATGTGGGTTCAGAGCTTGTCCGTTTATTTAATTGTTTATAAAAATTAATTTATGTATCGCTCTCCCTAGCGTTTTGTGGGCTTAGAGCTTGTCGGATTATTTAATTGTTTATAAAAAATAATTTATTTATCGCTCGCCGTAGCGTGATGGGGGCTTAGAGCTTGGTGGTTTATTTAATTGTTTACAAAAAATAATTTATTGATCGCTCTTTCCAGCGTTATGTGGGTTCAGAGCTTGTCCGTTTATTTAATTGTTTATAAAAATTAATTTATGTATCGCTCTCCCTAGCGTTTTGTGGGCTTAGAGCTTGTCGGATTATTTAATTGTTTATAAAAAATAATTTATTTATCGCTCTCCGTAGCGTTATGGGGGCTTAGAGCTTGGTGGTTTATTTAATTGTTTACAAAAAATAATTTATTGATCGCTCTGTCTAGCGTTATGTGGGTTCAGAGCTTGTCCGTTTATTTAATTGTTTATTCAAAATAATTTATGTATCGCTCTCCCCAGCGTTATGTGGGTTTAAAGCTTTTCGGTATATTTAATTGTTTATAAAAAATAATTTATTTATCGCTCTCCCCAGCGTTATGAGGGCTTAGAGCTTGGTGGTTTATTTAATTGTCTACAAAAAATAATTTATTGATCGCTCTTTCCAGCGTTATGTGGGTTCAGAGCTTGTCCGTTTATTTAATTGTTTATAAAAAATAATTTATGTATTGCTCTCCCCAGCGTTATGTGGGTTCAGAGTTTGTCCTTTTATTTAATTGTTTATAAAAAATAATTTATGTATCGCTCTCCCCAGCGTTATGGGGGCTTAGAGCTCGGTGGTTTATTTAATTGTTTATAAAAAATAATTTTTTCATTGCTCTCCCCAGCGTTATTGGGGCTTAGAGCTTGGCGGTTTCATTAATTGTTTATAAAAAAAATTCATTCATTATAACTTGTTCATAAATATATCATAAAATTGGCAGTAATTTTTTTTTTTTTTTTTTACTTAAGAAATTATCGAGGAAATTACTCTCTCCGTTCCGGAGTGAATATATAAATAGGTTTTCAAAAAAATAAAGAATGTCGGGGAGAGGAGAAGGAGAGGGGGCAGTCTAATCCTAGTCGCCCTGAAGGCCCCGCCGCCGCCGCGTGAGCTCGTGTTTCATTTGTAAACATGATGACTCATTAAAAAATATTAAACAAGTTTCACAAAAAATTATTTTCCTGAATTTAAAATTTTTACAAAATTTTATTCTTGAATATTATATTATTACCAATGATTAATAATCTATGAAAAAAGTACCTTTCTAGCTAAATGGGAAGAGGTTGGAAAATTGGTTTAAAGTTATATATTTTTTGGGAAATATGAGCACAGGTACCGATCGCGTGATTGCGCCGTGGCGCACCGGCTGTTCCTAATGCACCGGTGTTGAAAGTCTTTGGAAGTCTTTTGAAGTCCTCGTCACTCACAGTCTTTCGAAGTCTTTCGAAGTCTTTGGTGACTGGGGAGTTGAATACCCCTCGGATTAGGCTATTGAGATAAATCCATCCCTCTTAACTAAAATAAATATCGTAGTGTACGCGTGAATGAATAAAAAAGGTCAATTTTGAAATCGTTGAAATGTGCGAAATAAGCAGAATATCGAGGTAACTGAACGAGTTTTTTGCATTTGTGTGAGAAAGAAAACAAGAAAGAACTGCGGATAACGCGATTACTAGCTCGATCCAGGAACTTATGTAAAATAAAATATAAAACGATTCCGGTTTTAGGTCACCAAAACTATTAACCAGAGCGATAAATTAAAATTCTCTTACAGGAAACTTACTTCTGATTCCTATTCAAACAATCTTTTCAACTAGGCAAAATGAATCAGAATTTTAATCTTTATATTAAATGACGAAATTTAAGTTTTTAAAATTTTTAGTTTCAAATGAGATTCTTTTCAAAGAACAAAACACATAGAAATGGCTAGAAGTCCCCACCAGAGATGCCATTTATGTCGAGAATCTATTGATACTAAACGAACGTTTAGTTAATTAAAGATTCTAGGACTTTCGAAATAATTGCCAACACAAATATCCCGTCACTCTCTCTGTGTTAATCTCGCCAGTGAAGATGTTTTCAAAAATTGGGAATTTTTTTTTTATTTACTTATTTAAACCTCTATGGGTTTATTATTAATTTATACTTTAGGAAAACTTGAATACTTGATATTTCATCTGGTAAGGTGAAGAGGCCGTCGGAGTTCCATAAGTTCTTGACGGTGAACGATAAAGGGTGAATATCTGTTTACCTTATCAGCTGTGATCGAACTTATTTTTGTTGAATTGTAGTCCATCCGTCACTGGCCATCCCCTTTTATCTACCGAATGAACCAGTATTCAAACAAAGATTTTATGATTGTTGGTGAATATATCAGTATTTGGTTCAATAAATGGTTCGGTAATTGGTACTGGTCTCGGATCTCTTCACCACGCCCTCGATATAGACTCATAGGATACAACAAGCACGCTTTCTTGCGTTACCAGACTCAATGGAGGGATCCAGTTCAGTCTTACACTTGCAGACCATAGGAACCAAGCAGACCAAGCGCCCCGACGGAACACTATAGAAAATTCGAGTGCGCGGAAAATCGATCCAGCGACAGTCAGCGCCGTGCGTTGTATCAGCCGGCTAAGATGTAAGCATTAACCGACTGAGCCAACGACGCATAAATTAGGAATATTTTGAATAAAAAGAAAAAGAATATTTTTTTATTAAATTACTAAAATAAAAATATAAGTCTAACAGTAGTTTTCATTAAATTAAAATGAAGTTACAAGCTTAAGTGTTTTTTAATTAAGTTTAATGTCTACCAAAATAAATCAAGATATAATAATAAGACCTGTGCATTTTATACATCTTTCATGTTTTTCTTCGTAATTGATCCATATGATTGTAATTGAAATTTTTTGTACTAAAAGCATGCATAAATAAATTTTTAAGTATTTGTAATAAACTAATCATTAAAACTACTAAATGTAGTGAAAAAAAAAATAAATTACTTTAAATCAATAATATCATTGAAAAAAACGTGCTCTTACTTTTAAAATATTTTTTTCGCACTTTTAAAATAGGAAAATTCTGTCTGTAGTAGAGATCAAAAAAGCAAAATCGCCAATTGTAACTCGTAGGATCGTTACTGAAAGATTATTATTCTTTGTAGGGGTAATTCCAGTGCCACCAGAATTAATAGCGTCGAAAAGGCTCAAAGTGTTGATAGAAAAAAATATTTAGAGCCTTTTCCGCACAGTAAATCCGAGTTACAGTAACCCCCATAGAAAATAAATTTTAAAAACTGGCTTTTGTAAAATTTTAAAAAATAAATAAACTTTGCATCTTTGGTTTTGCGTAAAAATTGAATGAATATATTCACCATAAAGCCTGCGATTTTATCACCCAGTTTATGAAACCTACGAAAGAATCAAAATTATTATTATTTTTTTTAAAACAACTTAAAATTAGATCTTGTTACTACTGGTATCCACTTCTATCTTGAAAGTTTGGACTTTTCGGGCTAGTCAAGACCCAAACATGAAACAGATCCAAAATATTAGGTATCATTATTTGTATTATTATTCTCATAACTATTAAAACAATTATAAATAGCACGTGCAAGCGTTTTCAAAACTGGTCAAGTCATTTCAGCGAAAGTCATGTACTTCTAAATCAGCCCCGCAGTTGCTTAAAAAGGAGATGAATTTTTAATGATTTATCAGTCACTCTTTACTCGATTTAAGGTGTAAAACAAAAGTAAGCTTTTCTTGGTTTTGATACTCTATCACACTTTACTCTTGCTTGTGAGCTATTTAAACCACAGATTAACCCTTTAAGGATGTTTATTATTTTTGAAAAAACGAAGCCATCTTGTCAGTTTTAATCAGACACTTCTTATAATCTATATTTTAATAATTCTTGTATTTTTCTCCTATTTTTAGTTGTTATACTTTCTGAAAAAGTTCGAGTGTTTGTTTTATTCATTTAACACAAGTTTTTATGGAAATTAATGATTTTTTCTTTGATTCTCTGTCTTTTTTTGGAAACATAGATGAGAAAGTTAAAAAAGTAACGAGAAGTTGTAAGTGATACTTCACAGAAAATTTTAAGATTTTTTTTATATCATCTTCCTGACCATTTTGGAAAGATAACAAACAAAAATAAGCGCACAGCGGTAAAATTGTCTAACTTTTTTTCTAGAGCATATTTTGACCTAAAAATTCATGTACGATATCTTGAGGCCTTAATTTTTAATATGAGCTGAAAAAATTAAATATTTCACACTTTTGTAGTAGAGTTTTGCCGATTAAAAAATAGGTTATTTTTTGTGATTTTTCTTTAAGTTCTGGCACATTTTTTAAATATAAAACTGTTACTGTTTGAAAGCATAGACATTTAACTATTTTGTACTGAATTCTTACAATGATTCATTACAACCAGAGTACTGACGAGTTGAAAATAAAACCGTCCAGTCGGGCGCTGTGATACACTGCCCGTCTCCCTCGTTCCCCTTAACCTACAGCCTGCAGACTAACCTGTTTAGCGTGGCCTTGCCGCTTGGAGCGTGATGCTAGTCTGCAGGCGAGAGCGCAGGGCACACAATGAGCGCAACGGAAATTTTGATTTTTCATTACTCACCGATGAGATTATTAAACGGTTTTCGGCTATGTTTTAACTTAATAAATTTCCTTCAAAAAAAAAAAAAAATCAAAAGTCGAAGCGGGGGCAAGTAGTCAAACTTGCATTTGTTTATAAGAAAGTTGTTTAAAAACGGGGTAAATAATTTTTTTTACACAAACTCAATTACACTTTAAAGATTATTAATTTTAAGTCACGTTTGTATTTTTTTCAAATTTTTTTATGACTTATTTTAACCGTAATCAATTTTTTTCGAAAATCCTATTTTGCACAATTAAACAATAAACAATTGAATTTTTTTAAAACTCTCTGGTGGAATATTCTTCAATGGATGAGTACTTAATCACGGTGAGCTTGAAGAGGCGCTAAATCAAAAGTCGGAGTACCCCATATCTGCGAATGGGAAGTCATTCTAAAAACCTTTCTTATAATATTCCCGTTGATTTTAAAATCTTTCCTCGGGCCGATTTTTTTTACCGTCCAAAAAATATTTTTTAGTATATAGTTAATAATTTAAATTTTAGTGTACATGTATAAATAACATTTTTTATAATTTAGAATCTATGAGGTTGGTAAAAATTTTTTTGAAATTATCTCTTGAAAAATTATTTATTGGAAATAACCTTTTTTCACTTACCGGAAGTCGCTATCTTATTCTTAGAAATTACCATATTTTTTTTTAAGTTAAAAAAAGCTATAATTTAGAGAAAAAAGCTGTAATTAAAAAAAAATTTACTTTGTTTCAAATAAGTTACAAACACGGGATGGTCCAAAAAATTATATTTATGATTCACTCTCTTAAACAATGTTAATTTTGATTTTTTTTTTTTTTTTTTTTTAATTTTTCTAAAGAGCTCAGTCTAAGTATTATATTACTAGATCCGAAATTTAAAGTGTATGAAGCGCTTCCTCGGCATCGGTGTTTTTAGGATTTATGAATATTAAACGTAAGTGAAGGTGAAAAGAATAGAATGTGCGAGTTTTGTTCTGTTTGTTGGTTTCAGAATTTATTAAAAATACCAATGATAAATTAAAGTTTACATGTGAAATTCATTTACTATTAGATAAAAAATTTATAAATGATGACTATTAAACTCTGGAACTGCTTTTAATAAATTTTTTGAATACAATGGGTTATCTTTTTTTACTTTGTACTTATTCCAAATTTTTTTAAAATTTGCGTGTGCTGATTTAAGAGCTTGCTCCGAATAAAAACCTTATCCTTTAGCATTTGGATGGTATTTATAGAAATCATCAATATGAAAAAAAACAGCGTGAAGTTTTGGTGTGACATTAATATTCAGGTCCATAAAGCTACTTTTATCTTATAATCTTGCTAGAAAAATCTTCCTTTAATTCAGTCGTGAAAAACGCATCGACGACGTTTTTCTCTTCGAAACATTTAACGTATTTCATGCAAGGAAAATTGTTTTTTGATGAGCAAAGATCGCGGAGAATATCAATCCTATCAAGTAATTTTTTGCAGTTGTTGCCAACAAAACCCACATTTTCATAAAAAGGTGACGGAGTTACATGACACGCTTTAGCCAAGAGATCACTTAATGGTTTACAACAGCAAGTAACAAATGCAACTGAGATGGATATATTATATCAATTATTTTTTTTTCTCTAGCCGAAGAAATGATAGGCAAATTCGAACAGCACTTAAAATTTTTGCATTCCTCTTTTTTTCCTCCATTACTTTTCCATCTTTCAAAATTTTCTATGCAGTCACCAATAGTTCGCAAATTATCTGAATCCATCAAATTATTTCTAGAGGCTGTACACCAAGTACAGGGGAAGTTGCTGCTATGCGACATCAAACCAACCAAAATATTAAGTAGCTTTAAATCAGCTGCGATTGAGATTGAATTGTCTGTGTTAAAATCTGGTATTTGCAGTAGTTTCCATATCATGGATATATTTTCATAATTTTTTTTAGAAAATTCAGTCAGACCAATTAAAAATAATTTATTTACTCCTCTATCACAAAACTTTTTACACAAAATTTTTTATACTATCTTTTGAGATGAATCCAGTACTATTTGTAATTAAATTTATAAGTTTCTTAGAAATTTTATAAGTTGGGGAAGTTAATGAAATGAAGAAATGAAATCTTTCCATGTTTTGACTTACACTGGTAATTTGAGTGAAAAAATCTGTCAGTTTTTTAAGAATTACGGTATGAATATGGCATTTAGAACTAGTAAGAGTTTACAGATCCTCATTAAAAATAACAAATCTAAAACTGATAAAAATAAAAAGTCAGGTGTTTATCTATTGAAATGCACGTCGAATGATTGTGGTTGTGTTTATGTTGGACATACGGGCAGAAATTTTGGAGCGAGAATCAAGGAACACAAAGCCGCTTTTTTGAATAATAAGCCAGAGAAGTCTCATTTCGCTAACCATTGTTTAGAGAGTAATCATTTTTTTGATGAGAATTTTGAGGTTTTGCATACGGTTAGCAAAAGTAAGCAACTCGATTTGTTAGAGTTCTTGGATATTAACAGATTAAAAAAGAAAACACCTGAACTTCTTTTGAATTGCCAGACAGATCTTGTATCGTCCCCTTTACTTATTTTATTTTAAATTTGTTTTAATTACCTTTGTATTTGTACTTGTAATTGTTTTGAATTGTAAGTAAGTAAGATTATTATTGACTATGTTTATTGACTACGTATATTGTATATGTATATTGTATGTATAATTGCGCACAATGTGACCGAGAAGATTTTAGTCTTGAAACGACCGCCGTCTGAAGAAGACACAGTGTTGTCGAAACGGCCGTAACTTATAGTTAATTTTTAATAATGTGAAGATTTTTCGACTCCATATATTGAGTTTGATTTAATTTATTTAATAATTTTTTAAAAATAATGTTAGGCATTCTTTACCAAATTTTAGATGACGTTCTTGACCTGGACACCTTCTCAACTGGTCTCTTCAGGGGCGTTATTTCCCTTATAGTGGGTCTGGATGCATCCAGACCCGGGAAATTCCGGGTCTAGAAATCCAGACCCAGGCGCGTTCAAACAACCATTGATCAGTTATGCCTCAAGCCTAAAACCCCCCAAACCCTGGGCGCTGAGTTACATAAATAAATTGATCAGCTATCCCCCAAGCTGTAAACCCCCAAATATCCTTGGCTGCAAGTTCAACATAAAAACTTATCAGCTATCCCCCAAGCTCTAAGCCCCCAAAGCCCTGGGTGCCGTGTTAGATAAATGATCGATCGGACATTCCCCGAGCTCTAAGCCTCCAAAACTCTGGGCGCGCGAGTTCGATAAATTTGGAATGACCGATTGATCATTTTTCTCGAGCCAAAGTCGACGTAGGAGATTTGAATAAACAAAAGCAAGATATCTAGAATTTAAAACGTTTCTTTAAATATTAAAATACTAAAAAAATTAATAATTGAATTCCAAATGATTGAAAATTTCAATTTTACTTATCAGAAAAGCATGTATCATGTGTGCATTCCATAAAATTCATTTAAGTTCAGCTGAAAAATTTTTAAACATCTCATTCCTATGTGTCTTGATGCAGCGCACGTCAAACCAGTACAATGCAGTGCATTTCACGTCGAATCAGCGCAGTGCAGTGCATTGCGGTGTAGTGCACGGCGAATCAGTGCAGTGCAGTGCATTGCGGTGTAGTGCACGGCGAATCAGTGCAGTGCAGTGATTTGCGGTGCAGTGCACGTCAAATCAGTGCAGTGCAGTGCATTGCAGTGCAGTGCACGGCGAATAAGTGCAGTGCATTGCGGTGCATTGCACGATGAACCAGTGCATTGCGGTGCAGTGCACGGTGAATCAGTGCAGTGCATTGCGGTACAGTGCACGGCGAATTAGTGTAGAGCATTGCGATACAGTGCACGACGAATTAGTGCAGTGCAGCGCATTGCGGTACAGTACACGGTTAATTAGTGCAGTGCAGTGCACAGATAGTCAGTTCAGTTCATTCCATTGCGGTGCAGTGCACGGTTCATCAGTTCAGTGCATTGCATTGCGTTGCAGCGCATAGCGAATTAATTAGTGCAGTGCAATTCATTGCGGTGTAGTGCACGGCTTATCAGCTCAATGCATTGCATTGCTGCGCAGTACACAGCGAATCAAAACACCAAAGTGCACTACAAATATGTGCAATATAGTACACCTTAATCCGAATACTGTGCATTGCAGTGCGGTAAATGATGAAATAGTCCAAAACAGTGCACCTCAATTCGTAATACTGTGCATTATTACGGTTCTTCCCGAACCAGTGAACTTGCATCGCGATGTTTAGTTGATTGCATGACAAAATGATGAAATGCCATGCAGAACATGCCCAAACCAGGCATACAGTGCGGGGCAGTGCATGACTATTAATGTCATTCAAGCAAAATGGTTCAAGGGTTGGCCTTGCTGGTGTAGTGCATGACAAACTCTGCACTGCAAAGAAAATCAAATTAATGGAACTTTTGGAAAATGATACATTGCAACGCCAAAACAGTTTTATGCGCTGCTAATAAATATATTCCTATTTTATTAAGCGTAACAATGCAAAATAAATTAATTTAACTTAGTACAAGGTGATATTAAGCTACATTGAATGATATTTTACAAAAAATAAAATAAAATAAACATAGCAAGTGTCTTATTCACATAAGTATGATTTTTTGGTATAGTTAGATTGAGCAAAATCAATTTTTTTCCAGTTTTTTTTTTTCTAATGTTGGAAATTGCAGCTTACTTAGTAAATAGGTGGCAGGTTATTTTTGTTTTTTAATTATTATTTCTTATAATAGAAATATTTGCAAATTTTCTAAGTTGCTTTGTCGTGCAGAATTAGTTCTTCTTCTTTTGCACAACTTATAGAACAAACTGTACAATTGTTTGGGATGGTAACGAATAATTAATTTTGAACTTCGATATGTTATCGCAGAAAAATGCATAATTTAATAAAAATAATTTTAGAAATTTTTTTAATTGCACGACTCTTCATAACGCGTTCAATTTTTTCTTCAAAGGGTTGGTTCATTACGTTTCTAATTGAATAATTCAAGATTTCCTGGAATATTTTACCAATGTTCGAATAAATTTGTCATTTTCAAATCATGCACTCTCATTTTGGTGTTTTTATATTCATATCAATTGTATACATCCCTCTATAATTTTGATGTTATTTTTTATTCTTTTTTCAACTTTCAACATGTTTGACCCTCCGATTGCCTTGAATTAATTTTAAAGATTGTGTTCACTGCCGTGCCGTTTATCAACTAAATTTTTCAAAGTATCTGTAATTTTAAAAAGATTTTTCTTCTTTTCTTGACACAACAAACACAACTTTAAGCGATTTTCGTCGTGTGAACAAAGATAATCTTTTTTTAGTGACACTGTTTTCATTTAAAAAAATATTATTTAAGCTTCTTAATAATCTAGAAATAATAATATTGTATTTTTTTTATGATAAATATAGGAAAATAGAGAAAGAATGAAAAAATAATACATTACTATCAGTATCAAAAAAGCAGAGTAAAAGCATTCGCGCCCAAAAGCTTTATCAATGTATATAGGAAACATTCTTCCGATCTATGCGCAAATGATTGCAAAAGTAACCGCGGCGTGACACGCACTGACTTATTACTAGTACCAAACAATATTTGTTGCTAAAACTATTTGGCTTGAGTATAATTTTTCTGACCATCCCGTATTTGTAACTTCTTTGAAACAAAGTAAATTTTTATTTTTTTTTTAATTACAGCTTTTTTCTCTAAATTATAGTTAAACTTAAAAAAAAATATGGTCATTTCTAAGAATAAGATAGCGACTTCCGGTAAGTGAAAAAAGGTTATTTCCAATAAGTAATTGTTCAAGAAATAATTTCAAAAAATTTCTTACCAACCTCATAGATTCTAAATTATAAAAAATGTTAATTATACATGTACACTAAAATTTAAATTATTAACTATATACTAAAAAATGTTTTTTGGACGGTAAAAAAAATTGGCCTGACGAAAGATTTTAAAATCGATGGGAATATTTTACGAAAGGTTTTTATAATGACTTTCCATTCGCAGATATGAGGTACTCCGACTTTTGATTTAGTGCCCCTTCAAGATTTTATAATAATTATGCAACAAAATTATATTTTCATGTCTTCACAAAAAAAGTGTGCCCACTTGGGAAAATTTCACTCAAAACTTTTTTTTTTGGGCTATCATTTCTACATAAAAGTTCGTTGAAGTTGGGCCCATCATGATGTAGCAGTTGGAATTGAGCTGCTATACGATTTTTTCATTGGAGTTTTTTTGGCTATCATCTCGTTCAGAAAAATCACAGATTTAATTCTCAACAAGGTTTGAAAATTTTTAACATCGTGATGACCTTTGATTAATTTTTTAAGTGTGTAAGAAATTTTTTTACTTTACAATAAAAAAATGCATGAAAAATTTTGTTTTTTTTTTAAATCTGCCAATAATCAATTTTAAATCAATTTTTAATATTTTTAAATCATGCTTTTGTGTAGAGCATATTAGTAGATAAAATAATGAGAGATCCCCCTCACCCCGACGGCGATCCCCCTCAAATAACCCAGATAACCCGGGGCGGTCCTCCGCAGATAACCCAATAACCCGGAGCACCCCCCACACCCCCGGATAACCCAGGGCGATCCTCCTCAAATAACCCGGATGAAACCTCCGCCGTACTACACCATCCGACGCACTACACCCGCCGTATTACACCAGCCGACCACGATTCTGCACCGTCGTACTACACTCCGCAACTGCACCGAGTGGCCGCACCGTAGTACACCCCGCAGCTGCACCGAGCGGCCGCACCGCTACACCCAGCGGTCGTATTATACCCCGCCGTATATATCCCCAATCCGAGGCAATGTAGGTACCTGCGGCTGCTCGCGGGGATTCACTTCGCTGTGAGCGGGAGCAACAATTTCAACATTTTTTTTGTATAAAATTGTTTAAAAATAATTCGTTAAAATATTTATGAAAAATTATGTAAATATTATTTGATAGAAATTATTTGATGATTCAGGAGGGATACTTAAATGAAAACAGTTAATTTCAAAAATAATCATTTATTAAAAACTACTTAAGGCTATAATACAATATTATTAATTACTTAAAACTATGGTACATAATTACAATTCAATTAAATTTTTTTCTTTTTCTTTAATTTTCTCAAATTTAATCTTTTTTTCATTTTTCTTCTCATAAGTTTTTTGTTCTTCTTGAAGCTTTTGAAAGCTTTTATGTTGCTCATCTTTTTTTCCATCAGAATAACTTTTCAAACCCGAGGACTTTTCATCTTTCATTCTTTCATAGCCAGAAGAGCTCTGTTCTTGACCCATGATGACTGAGTAATGACCAAAACTGATGTGAATGTTCGTTTTTATATCCACTCCATGGCTTCCTCGAGAGCTTCGCTTTTATTGATGAATTTTTTCAACTGCTTTACATTTCGGAGAGCGCATCTAAAGTTGTCTCTGTGATACTCGCATACGGTTTCAATGGTGTCCATCGGTGGGTATGCGTACGCAGCGACGTCTTTGACGTTGAATCTAAATCGCTCCAACCATTTCTTCTGCATTGCTCCAGCAACGTAAACTACTGTGGCCTTTTCCCAAGACTGACGAACTATATCGCCAATCGATCTGTAAGGTTCGCGACCCGATTCCCAACTCAGGCCGTGATAATTACGTTCTAAATTACTATTGATGTCTTTGTAAGTTTTAGTGAGACGACTCAGGGGTTACGGTTCTTTGAATAGAAAAACTTTGGGGTTGGTGTCTTCGTCGAGCAAAGTAATAGCCAACTCTTTGATTATGTAATCGTGATCTCTTCTGATATCTTGTTCTTGTTTAATAACGCTTCCTGGCTGTACGAAGCCGAGCATGTCCACGACGCACCGCATCTTGACGATTAATGATGACTACTATGGTTTTTTTCTTTTATACTAGTTTTTTACATCCCCACTCACTGAGTTGTACTGGACGATTCGGTCGTGTAGGATTATACAGTATGCAGCGGTTCCAGCTCCAACCGAACGTCTACCAGTGCGCTCTTGAGTGACTCGTTTTGTTTCGAGCAATCGATGACTATCAGAGGAATCTTCTCGATGAACTGCGATTTGTTTAGAGTAGGCTCGGGGTCTTTACTGTAGTATGAGTTTTGAAAATGAGCGTACATGTCATAGATGATCGAGTACTCGTTCTTTGTAATATTGAGATTCAAGTTGTTGTAGGGATAATACTGGAAATTCAAGAAGAGTTTAACGTTGCTCAAGTTGCAGTGATCAAAGTGATCTACGTTTGCCGTATTGAGAGATTTTCGATTGGTTTGTAAACCAATGATGACGAGGCGAGGTTTTTCCAGTTGATTTGAAGTTTTTACAGTCCAAACCTGTTTGGAAGTTGCGGGAAGTAATGGATACTCGAAAAATTCTTTTGATCTAAAGCTCATTGTGATTGGACGATCTTTTTCGAGAAATTTGAACAAGCCTACTCTGCGGGAATCTGAGACCAAAACGTAAGGCATTAGCCACTCGATTTTTGTCAATTGAATACTGACAGTTTCAAAAGTATCATTGCCGGTCGTGTTGGTCTTTGTTTGAATGATGGCGTTCAAGTCGTCTCTAGATCGAATGAGATTAAGTTTGAGCTTAACGTTGACTACAATTTTACGATAATCTTCGGCAAAGCCAAGTATCATGCTGAGAGGAATGAAAACGTCAAAGTAACCATCGTCGTTTACAAGCTGAGGCTTTTCCGTGAGACCAAACCAACCGGCATTTTGCGCGAGTAAAGTCTGATTAGGATTGAACGAGAGCCAATTTTTCATGAGAGTGGAGAGACCGACATTTTTACATCGATCAATCTCGATTCCGTTCATTTCCAAACGGATATCATCGAATAAGTAACAGATACCATTGTTAACGAATTCTGTTTTTTCTGGTTTTTTATTTGTATCGGTATCAAAAAGACGACCACAGATGTGAAGTACACTGCGACATAATAATAAAAACAAATCTTGATGTTGAATTGATATACGAATCTCGTCGTTGTTGTTGTAATAAGTCGTGGTATACGGCTGATGAGCGTGCATCTCGTAGTGAAAGATACTTTCATCGAATGCGACTGGACTCTGAATGTTTAGAATGTCTTCCATTTTTCCAACAGCAAAAGAATATACAAGTTTTTTTCCACCAGGAACTATTTTTAGTCCTCGACTTTTGAGAAACTAGATGTTCTGCTTGGTTGGATGCTAACATACGGCTGTTAACGCTTTGGTTGTTCGTCGACGACTGATTGAAGAACCGCATGATGCAGTGCTTTTATACTCTCTTGTTTGAAATCCTTTTCCATTGTACACGATTCCCATTATGATGATTTTATATGCAGGCGAATAGTTATTTCTTCTTCTCGAAAATTAACTAGTCTTCCGTCTTGATCGACAATATGCAACTGAATGTGATCTATACACTTGACGGACACCGGTAAATAAATTACTTGCAAGGGAATTTCGATGATTTTGAAACCAGGATCCTCGACAGGGAAAAATTCGTGAATCGTGTGAACTTTCTTGTTATTTATGTAAGCTCCCGTGGTTATATTGCACTTGACTCTCAAAGAGTTTATACTGAAAATATTAACTGGAAAATCTGAAACGTGTTTGAAACCAGTAGAAAGTTTACGATGTCTGAATCCCAGAATATCTGCGATAGAATCTCGAGGAGTCAAGTCAATGTCGGTTGTGCACGTAATTTCACTATGTAGAATACTTTCGTTGGGTTTTATTATAAGTCCAGTTTCAATTTTTTTTTCTTTAAGTTTATCAATAATATATTTTTCTATGGCACTAATCTCGTAACAATCAACGGCAAATTCAATCACTTGATCACCGATATAAAATTTATCTTTGCCAATATCGATATTAGGAATCGAATTGAACGACAAGAATTCAACCAAACCAAGAGTGTAATGTCGATTTGGAATAAGTTCGATGGGGGGAAAATATTCAGCTTCCAAAATAGAAGATTTGCCCGATAAATTAAGAGTTAATGACTCCATGACATCTCGGAATAGACTGAAGTTTTGGTTTGAAAGTCTGTGGTTATATACCCTCGCTTAAAAATTTCAAACACAAATGTCCGCAGTTGAACGTGTTGAAAGTTTGATATTTTTTGGGGTTGTAGTTGACCTCTTCAACATTAAGATAAATCATCAACTCCAAGGGTGGTCGAAGATCACCAAAGCTGTCAAAGTAAACAACTTTTTTGCCACGCTTTTTGTACGCAACCCAATGAGTTCCTGGTCTGGTGTCGTTATCGAGGTTCACAATTGCAGATTCTTGAAATCTTGGACCCAACTTCGGTAATTTATTCTTCATAAACACTCCTCGAGAATGTGGAATTTTTAACTTTTTAGCAAACTCGATTAAATCAAAGTTTGATAAAGCCCTATTTGGTAAACTTATTTCGAGCTTTTTTTCTTAATCCATTGCCTTTGTGACGCTTCAAATACAAGCGAAGACCTGTCTTGTAACGTTTGAGATACAGTCCTTTTCCTAAAGCAATAGCCTCCATTGTCTTGTTGTGTCTTTTGTTTTCGTCCAATTGTTGACGAGCTGACTTTGCTTCGTTGATGGCCTTGTAGACACCAGCAGCTCCACCGGCAAGAGCCTCCGTGGCACTCAAACCCGCAAACAAGGCTATGAGAGGTAAGACTCCACCGATCTTTGAATTAACAGGTAAAATTCGAGGAACTCTGACTCTACTTTTTCCACCTGCTTGCTTGATAGCTTTTCTAGCAGCTTTGAGTGATTCGGTGATAATACTTTTAGGTAATTTACCAGGGGCACTTACTTTAGCCGATGCTCCGATTATTGAGTTCAGAGTGGTCATTTTTTTACTTGTCGATTTACTTGTTTTTCTTGTTTTTCTTGATTGTTTCTTGTGTTTTCTTTTTAAACCCATTCCCATTTTAGATTTTAATTTCATGACGTTAGTCACTCCGTAAGCAGCGGCTTTTTCTCCTAAAGATGCGTCTTTGGAAATGACTCTTTGCCACGCTTTTTCAGCTAGAACTTTGTCTGCCGAGTTTCAAGCAGAAATATTTTCTTTGTTTTTCGAGTATGCTATGTCATGTTGCTTGCACGCCGAGTCAAGCAGATTTACTGGCTGATCTCCTCGAGCCAATCGAGTTGCTAGTTTTGTACCGGGCCCGCAGTAGTTGTATCCCGGAATATGTAACTCAAAAGGTAACTTGTTGATTACTTTATTTATTAAACCGTGACATCTCTTCTTATGAATGATCATACCTCTACGAAGGTCAGTCTACGAATGATTGAAAGAGTATAAAAGCTCGGTATTTATACTTTTACAATTATTCTTGTATCAGCTCTTGATCAATCAACATGGATTTTACACAAAGCTCAGTGAAACTTCCAGTGCAAAATTTCGATATTGTAGCGGAAAAGGATAAAAAAGAGAAGCGGCACGGTGACTTATTACCCAACAGTATTAGAGCAGTCATTTCCAGACCATCGAATTGCGGAAAAACCAAGAGTACACTTACTCTCCTGACACATCCAAACGGCTTAAGATTCGAGAACGTTTACGTATACTCAAAATCACTCAATCAACCCAAGTACCAGTTTTTGAAACAACTTTTTGAACCCATCGATGGTATTCAGTACCTCGAATCCAACGACAACGAAGAAGTAATCGCACCCTCGGAAGCCCTTCCTAATTCAATCATGATCTTTGATGATATAGCTTGTGAAAAGCAGAAGCACGTGAGAGCTTTTTTCTGTATGGGCAGACACAAAGACGTGGATTGTTTTTATCTCTGTCAGTCGTATGCCGCTGTACCAAAGCACCTGGTGAGAGATAATGTTAATATGTTGGTTTTATTTCGTCAAGATGAAATTAATTTAAAGCACATATACAACGATCACGTCAATACCGACATGCAGTATGAAGAATTCAAAAGCTTATGCTCGAATTGTTGGAAAGACGGTAAACATAGTTTCATCGTGATCGACAAAGACCGAGGTATAAACGAAGGTCGGTATCGTAAAGGTTTCGACTGTTTTGCTATAAATATAGTTTGATGCTGATGAAGCGTTAGTGTACTGTGAGACATCGAACAGTTAACATGACAGACTATATTAAACAGAAGAGAGTTCTAGAAGAACTAGTTAAAGCTCGAGAAGCAGCCAAACGGAAGTATAATCTCATTAAAGTCCAAAAAAATAACACCGACCGAATTATAAATACAACTTTCAAACCCTTGATCGATCCTCTCCAAGAACTCGCTAAACATAAGAAAACAGAAGAAAGTATAGTTAAACCGGCAAATAAAGAAGAAGAAGAAGAAACTATAAATTCTCAATCGTTTAACAATAAATCGCTCGATTATGAAGAAGAGGTATATGAAGAGCCGTATCATGAAGTTGACGAAACAATTCAAAACGAAGAAGAAGAACATGACTTGGGAGTATCCCACCTTGATCGAGATAAAATATATGGAATTGAAAAAACCGACAATGGATATAGACTTGGAAACGCATCGATAAGATTTGAAAGAGATAAAATCGTTGTTAATGATCGTTCTTTTCCTAGAACCAAAGGACTTTTCGAACTCATCGTTCTCAGGAATTCTCTAAAATACGAAATTATAGATTTAAATCCGTACAAAGAGATTCTAGAAATTTCGGACGTACACAGAAAAAGTTTCAAGCCCAACGCTCAGATAAAAACACATAGATTCAGCAATCAATATAATAATATCATTACACCTCTATTCGGAGTGGATTCTCCTTAACCAAAAACTCCTTCGAAAGCTTTGAGAAAAGCTATTGTCAACAGAAAAAACTTTGTATCAACGCCCAAGAGATTCGGTAAAGGTTTGATTCCTCGATACAAAATTGCTCGACGAAACTCTTGCCTTGACTACATCTACTGGGACGATCCAAACGAGTTGGTCGACCGTCTACGGCTGCTAGTTGCGGAACAAGCCGCAGGTAATCTCAGTCACACGAACGAAATCCATTCGATCATAGAGGAGCTGAGAGAAGGAGGGTATATATACTGATGTCAATAGAGTTTCCAGTTAGTATCATTATGGGTGTCGACGTGTTTGGACGTAGACGAGATAAAGCAAAAGACAAAAGAGGTCCTCCTGGCAACGGTTTTAAATTTACTCGCGAGGGTAACTTTGACATCGAAAACAAGAGGTTATCGAACGTAGGTTCACCGGTAAAACCGAACGACGCAGTTAATTTGGAAACCTTGAATTCCCATCTGCAATCCCTGAGAGCAGAGATCGACAACAAAATTAAAGAGCTGTCTGATCTTGATAATTATTATAGATATAAAATTGAGAAAAAATGAATAAAAAACATATAGTTGTTAACGAGATTTATAAACCAGCTCGACGTAATTATACTCGAAGGAAAGTTGAAATGAGAGGTATCAACGACACGCTGCAGTGCGACTTGGTGGAGATGATTCCGTATGCTGATGAAAACGATAACTACAAATACATGCTCACTATAATAAATATATTTTCCAAGTACGCTCGGGCTGTTCCGTTGAAAACAAAGTCTGGAAAAGAAGTTACAGCAGCAATGAGATCTGTTTAGGAAACAATAACACCTCTACGCAATATTCATGTGGATAAAGGAAAAGAATTCTACAATGTGGATTTTGAAAAGCTGATGAAAAATTACAAGATCAACATGTACTCCACGTACAGCGGACTCAAGGCTTCGATATGCGAACGCTTCAATCGAACTCTAAAAGAGCAGATGTGGAAAAAATTCAGCATGCAAGGTAGCTAAAATTGGTTGGATATCTTACCTGATTTAGTTAAAGCGTACACTGGGAAAAATGTGATCCGTAATCGAGCCACCCGTAGCGCCGTAATGGAATCGACAAGGTGGATCGTTTCTTCTCCACGGAGCAACAAATATGGCGCACGATGTTGAAAATTTGCACCAGTACGTAGTACCAAATACCAAATCGCAGCCGATCGCAGCGCGTGCGTCAAATTCGGCTCACATATGAAGTAGTTACTGAGCGCGGCGTAGAGACATAACCTCTTCATTTTTGAACCGTAACTCGAGCACATTTTTCCCAGTGTACAACAACCGAAAGAATGGAAGTATAGGCATGAAGCTGAAGGACGTCAACGAAAAAAACGCTCTCAAAGTTCTTCGAAGATTAAGTAGAAGTAAAAATTCAGTTAAGCCTCTTAAATTCAAAGTTGGAGAAAAAGTTCGCATGAGCAAAGTGAAAGGACTGTTTGAAAAAGGCTACACCCCCAACTGGTCGGTTGAGGTTTTCACAGTTACAAGAGTTAATAAGAGTAATCCACCTATGTACTATTTAAAAGATTATAAAGGTGATCCTGTGGATGGAGGATTTTACACCGAAGAGTTGTTGAAAACCAAGTGTCCAGATGTATATTTAGTTGAAAAAGTAATTAAGAAACGTGGTGATAGACTGTTAGTCAAGTGGTTAGGATTTGATGATAGTCATAATAGTTATATTCATAAAAATGATTTGTAATTAACTTGAGCTACCTTTAAGCATGCTTTAAGCTTGCTTTAAGCTACCTTTAGCTTGCTTTAGGTTTGCTTTAAGCTTGCTTTAAGCTACCTTTAGCTTGCTTTAGGTTTGCTTTAAGCTTGCTTTAAGCCTGCTTTAGGTTTGCTTTAAGACTTCTTTTAATCTGTGAATCATGTATGTAAATGTTAATAAATTAATAAATAAAAAAAGATATTTGAAATGTATACTAATTTATTTCTTCACTATTTTCATTAATAAACTTAAATTTACCGAAGCCTAAATATTTAACTCTTATATTACACATCTCAGCCATTAGCTGACTGTACAACGAATTGTCTTCAAAAAGACGTTGAAATCTTAAAGAAGGTACATAAAGTTCAATATCATCTTCTAGCGTCACTTCAATTATAGATCCAAACATGGATTTACGACGATTAATCGCGATCACTTTGTACACTTTATCCGGATGCATTTTCAACGTATGCCCTTCGCGGAAATACGTGTTGTGAGCAATATAGTTTATGTACGATAAATCCATTTTAGGACTCGTTTGAGAACTCTAAACGACGATTACCCAAGTACTTCAAGTACAGTCTCTCGTTATTCACTTCGCTTTGTAGACTCGCTAGCTGTTCGCGTTCCTGATCGAAGAAGCGGTGAAAACGGGTAGGCAAAAACACTTGGAAATCGTTGTTGATGTGTACGACGACTCGTGACCCGTAGACGGTCTTCACAGGATGGATCTCTGTCACCTTGTAGAGCTCTCCCACCTTCAACTCTGTCAAACTCTTCTTCGGGAGGAAGCCGCTGTGGCCTACGCTGTTCACCTTGGTGAAATCCATTTAGTCTCTGTAACATAAAAAATAGTTGATATTGAATATATGGTATGGGATAGCGGATATTTTTATAGCAGATATTTTATAGTGGATGAACTTATCTTGCACAGTTGCATGTTTCTTCCTAGGAGGTTGCTCGCTGACTTTTTGAGGTTTTAACTGTCGATTCTTGTCGACTGTAATGAGCTCTTCACTCGCGCTGCGCTTCTTAAGTACCCTGCCGTCGGTGTTCTCGAAGATTTTATCGAAGATGACGTCGTCGTCTTCTAGAACATTCTGCGCACGTTCTGGAACATTCGGTGGCGCATGATCAGGAATATTCGATGCGCTGTTGTTCTGGAACATTTGGCAGAGTGGTGTCTTCTGGAACCTTCGATTTGAGGAGCTCCTCGACCTCGTCGATTCGGTAGTCACCCCAGGGTAGCGTATCGGTTAGATTTTGAACCCATGGCAGCTCGAGAGCATCGTCTTTCAAGAGCTACCGCTTGTCGTCATCGGGATTCAAACTTTTCTTCGTCTGCTCCTCGGTTCGAACAACGTGCAGTCGGGAGCAGATGATCGTCTGCTTGATGGTCTTGGTGACGTTGTTAAAAAGACAGTTTTCGTAGTCCTCGAAAGTGATGTCCTTTTTAACAACGCGACTTTTGACACCTTTTGCCTTCTTAATAGGTTCCTGTCCCTGGATACGTAGAGTGTACATCTTGCTCCTCAGAGCTATGTTCTCCTCGAGGATCCTCCCGTTGCATTCGTCCTTGAAAAAACCAATCTCCTTCGCATTGACGACTGGAAGCCCGTAGACGTTGTCCTGGGGGTAGGCTGACGTATCGAATCTCTTGATGTTCCTTCATCACCTCGTAGATGTTAACACCCCTGATGTCATAGATAAGGGAGTCTGTGTCTGTGTAAAGCATCTTGGATCTCCCACCAGTCTTTTCCTGCATAAAGGAGTAGTGAAAGTCATACATGTGTGACTTGGAGATGTCCAACATCGACATGCCCGCGTAGATGGGCTTGGTGATGTCAACCTCGGTACGCGTGAGCTGAATCGCAGCCAAATCGTCGGAAAAAATCGAGCGACTGTGGAAGTTTGGCTTGGCGATGCAGGCCTCGGCGCTGTACCTACCACACCATTTGTAGACGAGAATAACGTCAACGTATTTGCGCTCGTTCTCCATGGTCTTACCTGTAATTAAAAGATTAATTGATCAAAAAAATTATTGTTATTATTATTATTATTATTATTATTTACCATAGACGGCGTTTATAAAGAGCTTGAAAAGAACCTTCTCAAACTCGTTCTTGGTGTCTTTTCATTTTTGCGTGTTGAGATCGATGTAGGGTTTTAACCACCCCTCCTGGTTGAACTGCAAAGCCCTGTGGATCTTTTTGATGACAATCCCGTGCTTGACTGCCTGTTTAAGCGCACGATAGTGTATCACGTAACGTTGTTTATCGGAAAGAGTGGTTAGCAGTTTTTCTGCTTCGATCCAGATGGTATACCATGATACGGACAAAACGGAAGATCACCAAACTTCTGTGAAGCTCTTTGAAGATGTGTAGATCGACCTCAACCAGGTAGCCCATGGAGTTGTCGTCTGGAACGTTCCAAAAGTCCGGTTTGTTGACGTCTTTAACCCAAGTGAACCCGTCTTTTGGGAGTGGTTGGCTCATTCTCCAACTGGAAAGAAAATATTTCGTTAGGTAATGAAAAATTAATAAAAATAAAGTAGAAACTCACCCGTAGAGGTTGTTTGCGTCCAGATAAATGAGGAAGTTCTCCTCCTTAGTGGAGTCAAAATTTTCCATGTACCGGTTGTTGGCCTTGGCGTACCGGCGGGAGCTCTGACTGACACCGCCTCTGATACCCTTCTCGACAAACATGAGCATGTCGATGTCGGAGATGACTTCGAGCTCGACCTTTGTCTCTTTCAACATGGCAGACCATGAGAACCCAGGAGTTGTTCTGTAGTGTGCAGGATCCAAGGAGTATGCCTCCATGCATGTAGACCTGAAGTTTTCAAAGACGCAAGCCAGGAGAAGTACATCCGTTTTTAGGTAGATGTCAGAGTACTCTCCCAGCGTTTGCACCTTGAAAGCCTTCCAAACCTTCTCAGCGTGCTCGTACTCTTCTTTTGAAATCTCCGAATCATTGAGCTGGTTGTAGAAGTCATCCTTGGGTGGCAGTTGGGTGACTCGAAGAGACTCAAAAGAGTTGGTGAAGTCGTAGGGGTATACGCCCTTGCACATCAGCAAACTAATTTGGTCCTCGGTGTACTCGTTTTTGAACTCGTTGACAAGGATTTTCTTCTGGCTGTCTTCGAGGTACGAGGCCAGTTTATCGAGAGACGTTGGAAGAAAGCGGAAGGAGTCGATGAACCTGAAGTTGATCTTGCTCCCCTTGATCTTCTTGGTGAACGAGATGTACTTCTCCTTGTTCTCAGGAATAAGCGAAACCTTACCCTTCAACTTTTTTGTGGTCGCGAGCTCCTTGATTAAGATGTGAAGATCGTAGGAGAGGTTGTGGAAAGCCACGGGGACGGTTCTGGAGTCCTGGTACTGTACATTGCACCAGGTGTGCGCCGGGGCGCGGTACCTGCGACAAAATCAATCGTTTAAGCATATAAAATCAAAGAATAAAGGTCATGGTACTTACCTTCCAGTCAGATGACAGTGATCTCGCACGCGATCCTTGTTCAACTCTTTCCCACAAATGTGATAATTTTTGATGCGCCAGAAGTTGTACTCCTACTGCATGGTCAGCTCCATGGGCTTGATGTCTTTGTAGACTTCCTCCACAAGATCTTTTATTTCAACGAGCTTGTCGATGAACCACTCTGCTGGAGTTTGGCCGGCTTCATCGGTTTGCCTGTAGGACTCGTACCTCGAGAGCTTTGGATCGAAGCTACAGCAGAGGTAGAAACCAACACTGTGAGCCTGATGCACCTGTTTCACTTTAGGATCGTCTTCTACTGGCAAGAATAAAGACTCAAAGTCTGCGTACACAATAAAAGGAACTTGTTCTTTGCTGTTAAAGTCCTTGAATTTGCAAATTTTATCTTCCTTTTTCGTAGGTAAATTGACACGCACTTTGTTCACTTTGGAACACACCTCTTCGTGAGTTTTGAGACGAGCCTCATCGTGAAAATAGTTCATGCAAGAGTCACACACGTAGATCCTTCCGTTATGTTTGGTTTTTTCTGCACTTGTCAATCTTGACATATTTTTTATGTAAAAGTAGTGGAAATTTGGTACACCCAGCTGACTGTCTTCTTCTTCCTCTTCATCAGCATCCTCATCGATGTACCTGTCTTCGACCATCAACAGGTTCACGTGTCGTGCTTTTTTCTCTTGAGTGAGATGACACGGTGACACACTAAACTTTCCACCTTTTTTCTTTAGCATGTAAACGTTCACTGACACGGGGTTTTGTTTCTCGAACCGAGGAATGTCTTTAAACGCGACCAGGAAGTTATCTCCTTTGAAATTCAACTCACCTGCGTAATCACGGTAAGAGCTTACACGATCAGAATTATGACAGGGATGTAAGGACGAAAGAATCGCCCACATAAAACACTTATTGTCGAGCTCGTTTTTCATATTGACGCAAGCCTTTCTATTACGTACTTGAGGGGGTAGCGGAATGTAAGAGTTCGCTCTCAAGGCGTTGTAAACGTTGGTGTTTATCACAAGCCTCAAAACATAATTTAAAGTCCAACCACTACCACTTTGCTCAAACGACTCCATTTCGGCTTGAATCGGCTCATTGATGTGAGTCTCGAACCAATCATCGAGATCTGTTGAAGCGAAAACGGGAGCATTTGCGGTGTTGAAAAATTTCACTTCTGAAACACTCTCATTGTCTTTAATAATGTTGAACTCGGCCACCAAATCCACGTTCACTTTTAAAGACGGATGATCGTTTAAAATTTCAGTCACTTTTTCTTTAAACACTTTCTTGGCAGCATCCTTGAACGGATCGAGTCCAACGTGACCAATGTTGGTAATTACACCTGACCTGAGACGATTCTCAAAGGCCGATTCAAAATCATCCCAGGTTACAGTAGGCTCTTCTGGGGGCGGCGGGCGTACACCAGGTTCTCGAAGCTCACCACCAGTTCTTTCCAACAACCTCCAAAGTTGTTAACGAATGCATAAAAACGTCGAGATGCACGTCTGACATCTTTGTTGTTGACTTCTCGAAAGACTGGTGGGGTTGGAGATTAAAATTTTCAGCTGTTCAATAGCCTCCGCAAAACTGGTTAACCACAGCTCCAAGTCTGATCGTTCTGTGGTGGGAGCATACTCGCGAACAGATCGCTGCAGCTGCTTCGCGGCACGTTCAAGATTTGGAATGTTTGCCATTTTTAATCACTCACACTAGTAAAGATGTACGTAGTAAATAAAATATCGAATAACCGATTAAAATTAACTTTACGACGCGAAAATCTATTGCGAGTTCGAATTGCGTTTGGTTATTCACTCTTACAAACACACGAAAAAACATTTATCCGCGGATGTGTAAGTTTTTGGTGCGTTTTACACAAGTTTTAATACACTGCGCAGGTGTCAGGGCACAGCGAGTTTACTGCGCACGTATCAGGGCAGGACGAGTGTACTGCGCACGTATCAGGGCACGACGAGTGTACTGCGCACGTACCAGGGCATGACGAGTGTACTGCGCACGTACCAGGGCACGACGAGTGTACTGCGCACGTATCAGGGCACGACGAGTGTACTGCGCACGTATCAGGGCACGACGAGTGTACTGAGCATGTACCAGGGCACGACGAGTGTTTTGCGCAGGATCCGATGAAGAAGATACTCGAACAAACTTAAATTCACTTTTTACCACTTTTAAGATTTTTTTTCTTGAGTTGAAAAGAAACTGATTCGCTCCTTGAACCAGACCGTTCTTATATACGCGCCAGAGTCGTTCTCGAAATTTCGGTGCGCAGAACCATCGCGTCGGTTCTAGAAAATTCACTTTGAATGTTCTAGAACACCACTGGAGCCTATATAAGAGCACGACGATCAGCGGAGCGGATCAGTTTAGCTTCCAAGTCAGAAATAATTAATCTTAAAAGTGACCAATAGTAAAATGGAGTTTGTAGTAGACGTTCAATGCTTCAAGCGCAGTAGTAATATCCTAGTGTGCAAGGAACTCTCGTTTGTACCCCTGGTGGACTGTAAAGTAACACCTGCAACTTACCTTTTCAAAGCGCCATGCTCATGGACTTCGCTGTACGAGGAGGAGAAGAAAGCGAACAAGTTTGTGGAAGATAGACTTCACATGATACCATGGCACTCAGGCAACGTTCTCTCAATTGAGTTTGCAAAAGTACTCAGAAATAACCTCAAAAATGCAAAAAAAGTGTACTGTAAAGGACTCCAAAAAGTTACCTTCATCCAGCAGTTTTTACCAGAAGTGTAAGTCAATTTTTTTTTATTTGAGATTTTTTTTTTTTTTTTTTTTTTTTTTTAAAGTTACACATACATTTTATTATTATTTCAGGCAAGTGATAAATGTTGAGGATGAATTTCATTGCCCAAAAATCAAAGTACTTTTGGAAAATACTTTTATTAAATGTAATAATCACAAATCAGATGATGGTATATGTTCAAAGAAAGTTGCTCATGCTTTGAAAAAATTTGTGATAGAAAAACTTTACTCTAGAGTATTTACACCACCTGGTCTGGAAGTAGATGAGGTAGATATGGTTCCTTCATCAGATATTGTGTTCCCACAAAAAGACTACAACGATGAGCTTATTACTTCTGTTTTTGGTTAAAGGATGTAAATAGTTTTTGTAAATAGTGTTAATAAATTTTATATATTATTAATTCATGAGTTGAAAACTTCAAAACCTTGTCAAAGTTTTTATTAACCATTTAAAATGAACTAATAGTTGTAAACAATAATGTTATTCTATTTTTTCACTTAGTTTAACTTTTAAATATTTTTTAAATTAATGATACAAAATTTTAGAATTTCAACAGTAAAATCTTGGAACTTTTTAAAAATAATTATTCAAATATTTATTTAAGTGTTTTTTATTTTTTCTTTGGCTATTTAAAAAATTTTCTCAAGATTTCAAACTAAAAGATTAAATATTTCAAAATCTATATCCAAAAATGTCTTTAAATTTAAGAATTTTTCACCTAAAAGTGTAATTCAACTTTTTCCAGGTGACATTAATAAATTAATGTGTTATTGTAGGTTTTTAAATTTTTAAAGCTTACAATGAACATACTGAACCTGAATCTCAAGTTTAAAAGAAAAATATTAATTATTCTTTGTGTTATGAGAAAATTAATTTTTGCAAATTAGTTCGATAAGTGGAGTTTGAAGGGGTAAATCATGAAATATGGTTTTCAGTAAAGCTACTGTCTAATTAATGCTTATGAAATGTTTAATTATTTCTTAATCAAAGAACTTACTCTGTTTTTTTTTTCTTTTAATTAAAAATTGTATTTTTTTTAGATTTTTACCATGAGTTGTCAATATTATATTTTTCACATCAAACTATTTTGATGGAATTTTTAATTAATTATCCAATGTTAAATTAGAATTTATGTTTTATTGAGTTATTCTTGAAATTTCAATTAAAAAGAATTAATACAAAAAAAGTTATGAATGAAAATAATTGAAAAGTGAATTTTACTAAATTTGATATAACTTTGAAAAAATGATTTTTAATTTTAATTAAGTAAATAAGAATAAGGTCAATTATAAAATGGAAGTGCTTTTGTAATATTCTTTAAAAATTTCACAGTGAGGCTGTGAAATTGATGTTGATTCCTCTTACATAAAATTTTACCTGAATCAATATTGTGGTTGATTCAGGTCCTGACCCTGGAAGCGAGAGTCAGGTTATGATGGATCCTTGCCTGTTCAAACTGCTAAAGCAGACCTAGAATGGCTTGGGTTCACTTGTCTTAAATTTTTGATTATTTATTTATTTTATTTTTTCTTTATATTTGCTTGTAAATAGATATTTATGTCTATTCACAGGGTGGTTTTGGTGTTACTTAAACCACAGGGTGGTTTTGGTGTTACTTAAACTACAGGGTGAACTATGATTTTTAATAATCCACAGGGTGAATTATGATTTTATTTTATGTTTATCCACAAGGTGAATAAATTATTTATCCCTAAAAGGGTTTTCTTGCACAGGGGGCAAGGAGGAGAAAAAGAAAAGAAAAGAGAATAGGTTTACTTGAAAAAAAAATTTGAGATTTTTTTTTTTTTTATAATTTCAAAAAAATGTTAGTGTTTTATTAAATTTAAAGAAAATACAACATGAAAATACAAAAACTTACTGCTTACTGTTTTTCTTTGTGCTGGAGAGAGAGAGAGAGAGAGATTTGAGATTGCTGCCGCTGAACCAGACCTAGGTAGGTGCTGCAACTGTTTTTGCACTGTGGGGAAACAGTCACAATTTTGTCTTTTAGTCTTTTAAGTCTTTTCACGTGGGGGATACCCAAATGAAAAGTTAGCACGCACAATTTCACACACACGTAGAACCGAAACAAGAAATTATAATTTAAGACCTAAGTAAAAATTATAATTTCTATAGTCTTGTTTAGAATTTAAATTACTCACGCACACAGAAAATATTTTGAACGAAAAAGAAAACTTTCAACTTTAGACCAAAGTGAAAGTTGAAAGTTTTATAAAATTTTTACATAGAATTTTAAACACGCACTCAAAAAGTTAAAAATGCAAAAGCGAAATACGAAGATTGTCTTCTCAAGACCTAAGTATGGGAAGACCTCTTCGGGCACTGACGTAGACCTAAGTAACGACTAGACGCCGTTTGGGCTCCGGCCGGGGGTTTTATGGCCTAGGGTCAGCTACCTTGAGGCGGGCCCTCAGATTTTGGGGGACCAATGAAAATTCGGGGTTTTCCCCCATAACGGTTTCCTCTCTCCCTCTCTTTCCCGACGCATGTGTTTGACCCACGGCTTGTCTATCTCTTCCAGAAACCTTGCCGGAGGTTGCATCTGGCAGAGAAAACGGCACGTAGGCACTCAACCTCCAGGGTTCTCAAAAGAGTCAGGCCATAAAGTTGCAGATTTACGACCTCCGGAGGAGGTTCTCAGGGGTCGGCTGCAATCTAAGAAGGTCTGTACATCTGGTTTTTTTCTTTCCCAGACGCACAACGGAAAAATAAATTTTCCTCTTTTCCATGTATACACAAAAAAATTAACGTCCACTGGTAATTTTATCTTTAAGTGGTCCCCAGGCGCGCTTCCAGTGAAAAGGGTCGTAAAGTCAAGGTTCAAGTAGAGAAACTTGAATTGACGACCAGGCTTTTCCGGTGCACATGCGTAGGGTGACTGAGATAAAACACCAGGGCAAGAGCAAAAGAAAAAAAAACAACAAGCTTCACTCTTTTTCCAGAACCTCGGTTTTGAGATAACCTAAATAAATTTATAGCTTAGATTAGATTACTTATCGTAGTAAATAAATTATATTGAATAAAAATAGAATTTATATATATATATATATAAGTACGCTGAGATAATAGTCCGGGCGTTACACTTTTATATATATACACATTTATTATATTTACATCTTATAAAATTACAAAATCTCATTAAATACAATAATAATTAAATGTCATCATCTTGTTCTTCTTCTTCTCCTGATTCTGAATTTGCTTGAGCAAGCAACCACTCTGTAATTCTATGGAAATGATTTACTTCATAATCTTGTGTAGAATCTTCAGTAAAATCCTCCAAAATTGTTCGAGCAGTTGACAAATTGTATGACAAATCCATATCAAAATTATAACCATAAGCAGAATGATCTATTGAAGAATAAGATCCTTCAGATTGACTTTCTTTTTCTAGTGAATTTGCTCTGGATAGAACACTGTTTATTGACATTGATGATGAAGATGATGATAATGATCTGGTGGTACTACTTACTGAGGATAATGACGGTGTTATGTTTAATACTGTGCTCATTGTTGAAATGAGCTTTAGATCAAAAGAATTTTTCGAGTATCCATTACTTCCCGCAACTTCCAAGCACGTTTGGACTGTAAAACCTTCTAATCAACTGGAAAAACCTCGCTTCGTCATCATTGGTTTACAAACCAATCGAAAATCTCTCAATACGGCAAACGCCGGTCACTTTGATCACTGCAACTTGAGCAACGCTAAACTCTTCTTGAATTTCCAGTATTATCCCTACAACAACTTGAATCTCAATATTGCAAAGAACGAGTACGGGATCATCTACGACATGTACGCTCATTTTCAAAACTCATACTGCAGTAAAGACCCCGAGCCTACTCTAAACAAATCGCAGTTCATCGAGAAGATTTCTCTGATAGTCATCGATTGCTCAAAACAAAACGAGTCACTCAAGAGCGCACCAGTTGACGTTCGGTTGGAGATCGAATCAAGAGACAATTTTCCAGCTGGAACCGCTGCATACTGTATAATCCTACACGACCAAATCGTCCAGTACAACCCAGTGAGTGGGGATGTAAAAAAACTAGTATAAAAGAAAAAAACCATAGTAGTTATCATTAATCGTCAAGATGCGGTACGCCGTGGACATACTCAGCTTCGTACAGCCAGGAAGCGTTATTAAACAAGGACAAGATATCAGAAGAGATCACGATTACATAATCAAAGAGTTGGCTATTACTTCGCTCGACGAAGACACCGACCCCAAAGTTTTTCTGTTCAAAGAACTGTATCCCCTGAGTCGTCTCACTAAAACTTACAAAGACATCAATAGTAATTTCGGGTCGCGAACCTTACAGATCGATTGGCGATATAGTTCGTCAGTCTTTGGAAAAGGCCACAGTAGTTTACGTTGCCGGAGCAATGCAGAAGAAATGGTTGGAGCGATTTAGATTCAACGTCAAAGACGTCGCTGTGTACGCATACCCACCGATGGACACCATTGAAACCGTATGCGAGTATCACAGGGACAACTTTAGATGCGCTCTCCGAAATGTAAAGCAGTTGAAAAAATTCATCAATAAAAGCGAAGCTCTCGAGGAAGCCATGGGGTGGATATAAAAACGAACATTCACATCAGTTTTGGTCATTACTCAGTCATCATGGGTCAAGAACAGAGCTCTTCTGGCTATGAAAGAATGAAAGATGAAAAGTCCTCGGGTTTGAAAAGTTATTCTGATGGAAAAAAAGATGAGCAACATAAAAGCTTTCAAAAGCTTCAAGAAGAACAAAAAACTTATGAGAAGAAAAATGAAAAAAAGATTAAATTTGAGAAAATTAAAGAAAAAGAAAAAAATTTAATTGAATTGTAATTATGTACCATAGTTTTAAGTAATTAATAATAATGTATTATAGTCTTAGGTAGTTTTTAATAAATGATTATTTTTGAAATTAACTGTTTTCATTTAAGTATCCCTCCTGAATCATCAAATAATTTCTATCAAATAATATTTAAATAATTATTCATAAATATTTTAACGAATTATTTTTAAACAATTTTATACAAAAAAAATGTTGAAATTGTTGCTCCCACTCACAGCGAAGTGAATCCTCGCGAGCAGCCGCAGGTACCTACATTACCTCGGATTGTGGATATATTACAGCGGGGTATAATACGGCCGCTGGGTGTAGCGGTGCGATCGCTCGGTGCAACTGTAGGGTGTAGTACGGTGCGGTCGCTCGGTGCAGCTGCGGGGTCACTACGGTGTGGCCACTCGGTGCAGCTGCGGAGTGTAGTACGGTGGTGCAGCATCGCGGTCGGCTGGTGTAATACAGCGGGTGTAGTGCGTCGGATGGTGCCGTACGGCGGAGGTTTCATCCGGGTTATCTGCGGAGGATCGCCCCCGGGTTATCTGAGGGGAGGGAGTGATCTGGGGAGGACCGCCCGGAGTTATTGGGTTATCTGCGGAGGATCGCCCCCGGGTTAGCTGAGGGGAGGGGGTGCTCTGGGGACCTTGGGTTATTTGCGGAGGAACACCCCGGGTTATCCGGGGGAGGGAGGGGGGACCTCGGGTTATTTGCGGATGAACGCCCCGGGTTATCGGGGGAGGGAGGGGGGATGCGGGGGATCTCTCATTGTTTTATCTACTCATATTCAAAAACAGAGAGGTATGGTACTTAACGTATTGAATTTCCAAAATTTCCCTCAAGATTTTCCAGCCTGAACACAAGAAAAAAATTTTTTTAATTCTGGGACTTGATGGGTTAAACCAGTGCTATTCTAAGTGATCTAGATAGGTATTTGTAATTTCTTGCAATGATTAGATTCTGCATTTTGTAAAAGCCTGCTGATTAACTCACTCAAATCCTGTAGGTTTTTTATAAACTCAGCAGCCTTACCTCTGAAAAAATTAGTTCCACCAACTTTTTCCAAGTTTATTTGGGCTTCCAAAAATAAAGTATCAAAACGATTGAAGAAAAATTCCCAGGTTAAAATTTTGCGATCACATAAAGAATTATGTAATTGATACAGCGATTGTAAAATGATAGGTCTGTCGATCACAACTAAATCAAATTGAGTTTCCATACATCTTAGGAATGCCTGAAATAAAGCAATATTCAACGTTACTTGAGCGGACAAAAATCATTCAAAAAATATTGACCTCTTATCTTGGTTATTCATTAAACATTTAAAACTCTTAAAATAAAATAAACATAACTTAAGATTTATGTAATAGTTTTTAGCTAAAACTTGATACGTGTGAACGTAAATAACAGTTTAGTTTTAAAATAACACATTCATACGCCTTTAATTTGTTCCATCTAGAGCCCAATGTTTTTATTTAGAGTCCTAATTTAACTTTGTTTGCATAATTTATATTGAATCTTTTGAAGTGTTTGAAAAGATTTAGCAGTATTTAAATTTTTTACTTTTTAGTACAATCTTTTTTTAATTTCTCAAACATTTTTAAGATGGTTTTCTACTAAATGCATGACAATAAAGAATCAGCTAAAATTTTCTGGAGGTGTTTATTGGAAATTAATAAACATTTTCACGAACTGATCAAAATTAACCATATAGTTTAATAGTTACAGCAAGTTAAAGATTGAATTTTTTTTAGTACGCGGCAGATACGATGAAAAAGTGTATTAAATTATTGATATTTGTCTTCTTACAATAGAGATCCTTTAAAAAAACCACATACATATTCCTAAACAAATAATCCCCCAAATTAAACAACCCAATAACGCTGGGCGTCCGAGTTTTTTATAAATAAAAAAATTAATTCAAAAATTATCCCCCAAGCTATACAACTCAATGACGCTGGGCGTCTGAGTGTTTATAAGCGAAAAAATTAATAAACAATTAACCAATTAGCTGTAAAACCCAATAACGCTGGGCATCCTAATAATTTTTTCTGTACTCCGGCCGGGAAGTAGCATTTCCTGGCCGCTGCGCGCTCCGGCCTTTGCTACTTCCTGGCTCCATCGTGCAGAAAAATAGTATACACACCTTGGCCACGAATAAGAAATGTCTCAAATCACATGTTTCTCGACCTCGGCTACGCCTCGGCCGAAAAATACATGTGATTTGAGACATTTCTTACTTTCGTGGCCTAGGTATGTAATCTAGTATATCAATAAAAAAATTAATAAACAAATTATGCCCCAAATTAAACAACCCAATAACGCTGGGCGTCCGAGTTTTTTTATAAATAAAAAAATTAATTAAAAAATTATCCCCCAAGCTATACAACCCAATTACGCTGGGCATCCTGGTTTTTTTATCAATAAAATAAACAAAAAAATTAATAAATAATGAACCTTCAAATTATACAACCCAATAACGCTGGGCATCCTAGTTTATTTATCAATAAAAAAACTAATCAAAAAATTATCTCCCAAACTATACAACCCAATAACGCTGGGAGCCAAGCTTTTTTTATAAACTAATAATTCAATAAAAAAAATACCCCCTAATTTTACAACCCAATAACACTGGGCGTCCGAGTTTTTTATGAACAAAAAAATTAATAAACAATTAACCCCCAACTATACAACCCAATGAATCTGGGTATCCTAGTTATTTGATCAATAAAAAAACTAATCAACAAATTATTTCTCAAGCTATACAACCCAATACGGCTGGGCGTCTGTTTTTTTGTTGTTGTCAACGGTAATTTAATCCTGCACGTATCAACTGCAGTTTTTCCGAATATTAAGGATAAGTGCCTCGAGATAGTTTATTAAATTTTTAATTTGTTTAAAAAGAGTCCCAAATTTTTCACTAGGCTTCAACTTAAGCTTGTTCATTTATTGAATTATTAAATTAATTTTAAAAAGTTCCGTACACCCAACGTTATTGGCTTGTAAAGCTTCAGGGATAATTTGTTTATTAGTTTTTTTATTAATAAGAAAACTAGGATGCCCAGCGTTATTGGGTTGTATAGCTTAGGGAGAATTTGTTAATTAGTTTTTTTATTTATAAAAAATACGGACGCCCAGCGTTATTGGGTTGTATAGCTTAGGGGTTAGTTTGTTTATTAATTTTTGTGTTTATAAAAAACTTGGACGCCCAGCGTTATTGGGTTGTGTAGTTTGGGGAATAGTTTGTTTATTAGTTTTTTTATTGATAAAATAACTAGGATGCCCAGCGTTATCGGGTTGTATAGCTTGGGGGATAATTTTTTAATTAGTTTTTTTATTGATACAATAACTAGGATGCCCAGCGTTATTGGGTTGTATAGCTTGGGGGATAATTTGTTTATTAGTTTTTTTATTGATAAAATAACTAAGATGTCCAGCGTTAGCGGGTTGTATAGCTTGGGGGATAGTTTTTTGATCAAAATTCTTTATTCGTGAAAAACTCGGACGCTCAGCGTTATTGGGTTGTTTAGCTTTTAGGTTAATTGTTTATTAATTTTTTTGTACATAAAAAACTAGGACGCCCAGCGTTATTGGCTTGTAAAGCTTCAGGGATAATTTGTTTATTAGTTTTTTTATTAATAAGAAAACTAGGATGCCCAGCGTTATTGGGTTGTATAGCTTAAGGAGAATTTGTTAATTAGTTTTTTTATTTATAAAAAATACGGACGCCCAGCGTTATTGGGTTTTACAGCTAAGGAGTTACTTGTTTATTAATTTTTTTGTTTATAAAAAACTCGGATGCCCAGCGTGATTGGGTTGTATAGCTCGTGGGATAATTTGTTTATTAGTTTTGTTATCAATAAAGAAACTAGGACGCCCAGCGTTATTAGGTTATTTAGCTTGGAGGTTAATTGTTTATTAATTTTTTTTACATAAAAAACTCGGACGCCCAGCGTTATTGGGTTGTATAGCATTGGGGTTAATTTGTTTATTAATTTTTTTCATCACACACACACACACACACACACACACACACACACACACACACACACACACACACACACACACACACACACACACACACACACACACACACACACACACACACACACACACACACACACACACACACACACACACACACACACACACACACACACACACACACACACACACACACACACACACACACACACACACACACACACACACACACACACACACACACACACACATACCACTCTCCTGTTGAAGCGGAGATTTCTCTTATTTCTATTTCTCAACACACCTCCTTAAATTTTCGCTTCAACAATTTTAAACAATTTCTTTATTTTATTCATTCTTTCACATTATCATTATAATAGTTATCTCAGTTCGCACATAGTGATATTTTATTCATATGCAATTATAATTTTCTTTTCAATCTTACTTTAAACAATTTGCAAATTTTCACGGAATTTTTCAAACTTAATTCTACCTAACGCTTTCGTTAATATACCGGCCATATTTTCATATGACTCTACTTTTACAATATTAATTATTCCCTTTTCGAATCATTCATTCACAAAATGACAATGTACTTCAATGTACTTAGAGTTTTTTGTCATATTCCCATATTTCGCAATAGCAATAGCTCCCGAATTATCTTCCAGAATTTTCACTTCACTTACAGAATCAGATAAAGCTACATATTCAGCAGCTGTTGAAGATTTAGTTACACTACCCTGTTTTCTCGATTTTTAATAAATAACATTTCCAAAAATTCTTATAACATATCCAGTTGTAGATTTTTCATCTACTTTATCACCTGCCCAATCAGCATTAACGTAAAAATCAATCAAATCAGCATTAAAATCTCTATATAAAGTCAATTTCAAATCTTTAGTCAAGTATAAATATTTCAAAATTCTCAACGCATACTTATAGCGTGTTTCATCATAACAATTCTGAAAACGACTAAGGTAATTCACACTATAGCTTATATCCAATCTAGTACTCGAACTAATATATAACAAACCACCAATTAAATTTCTATATCTCAAATCTGTTGAAGCTGATTGTGCGGGTTCTAAACTCAAGTTCTGCTCCATAGGCGTTCGAAATAATTTCGCATTGTTTACATTGTATTTCTTCGCAAACGAATTTATATAATCAGTCTGATCGAAAGTCATCTTACCGTTTTTACGATTATAATTTAAATTTATTCCCAATTATGTATTCACTTTACCCATATCTTTCATACTAAATTTATCAGTCATTTTATTTTTTATTTTCTCTAGCATTTCAATATTTTGACAACAAATCAATAGATCATCTACAAACAAAATTATGTACATATCGTAATTTCCTTCGCGTTTAGTGTAGAAACAATAATCACTCTCGCTTCTTTTGAATCCTAATTTTTTTAAATAATCATCGAGACATTCATATCAATCTCTCGGACTTTCTTTCAGACCCTATAATGACTTTATAAATTTTCCTACCCTACCTGTATTATCATCAAATCCTCGTGGTTGTTTCACAAATACTTCTGTCTTAACCTAACCATTTAAAAAAGCTGTCTCAACATCTAATTGGTGAATAAATAAGCCTTTCTGGCAACAAAATGACAACAATAATTTCAATGTCGGCACCCAAGCTACTGGTGAGTATATGACCTCAAGCACTTCTCTTTGCTGAAAACCTCTCACCACTAATCTCGTCTTTTTCCGATTATCAGATTTATTTGTGAAAACCCATTTTAAGTCCAAGACTTTCGCGTTTTTTGGTTTTTCTACCAATTTCCACGTTTCATTTTTCAACAAACAATCCATCTCTTTTTCCATCGCTTCTCTCCACAAATCGCGTTCATCTCATTCAATAGCCCCGTAATAACTTGATGGACTTTCCGCGTTAACTAAATTTACATAAATTACTTTCGTATCAGTCAAATTCGCGCTATAAAAATCTGGTCTCTTGCTGTCTCTAGTAGACCTTCTCAAAATATTCGGGGGTAATTTCTTACTTTCAATTTTCGGACTTTTATTTTGTTTATCGATTAATTTCTCACTTTCAGATTCTTTCATTAAAACATCGGATTCAGAGTTTTTACTCTAAATGCTCTCACGAGAATCATTATCATCACTAAAATCACTTTCTTCCTCCTCCCCATTATAACCAATTAAACTATCTTTATTTTCAATTACCTCAACATGTCGTGCAACAAAAATTCTACCGTTAATTAAAACTTTGTATCCTACGTTATCTTAACCTATCAAAATACCCACGTCGGCTTTTCTATCCCATTTAGAATTTCTTTTTACGTCCGGTACTCTAACAAAGACTTAACTACCGTATAATTTTATGTTACTCGAATTCGTCCTTTTACAGAAAAATATGTCAAAAGGTGTTTTAGTTTCTATCGTAATTCTCGTAAAAGTTCTATTCTTTAAATAAACAGCTGTTTTTACAGCTTCTGGCCAATATCTATTATTCACGTCAGCCTCATACATAAAACATCTCGCGGAATTCATGATCGTTTGATTAAATTTCTCAGCCACACCATTTAATTCGTGCACGTTCGGTGGGCATGGTTCAATAGATATGCCATTCTCACTAGCCAAAGCATAAATATGTTTATTTAAATATTCTCGCCCGTTATCACATCTGAGTTTCTTAATCTTTTTACCGGTTAAATTTTGTACTTTATTCATATAACTCTCAAAACACTCATGAACTACATTTTTAGATTTAATAGTCTAAATTACTGCAAGTTTACTATAATCATCTATCAAACTAAAAAAGTATTTTGATCCATCAAAACCGATTGTCCTGTGAGGACCATTGAAATCTGAATGTACCAACTCTAAAATTTCACTGGCTCTAGATCTATTATTTTTAAATGGCAAATTATTCATTTTCTCTCTTAAACATGTACCGCATTTTTAATAGGTTGATTCTAACTTCTCAGGTAAACCGTCAACTAATTTATTTTGCACATGTAATTTAAATATTTAAAGTTCAAGTGACCAAGCATTCGGTGAAGCTTTTCTTTCGTAGTCATGCCATTCAAATTTGTTTGAGTATTATAATTTTCTCCGTCATAATTGAAACTTCTCATTTTGTATAAGCCATTTTCTTTGTAAGCAATTTCTAACAATCGATCGTTCATATCGTAAATTTTCGCAGTATCACCAATTGAAAAAATTTTATTCTCATCCGTAACGCGCGCAAAACTAATCAAATTTCTACCCATATTTTTTACATAGAATACATTGGATGAATTGATTTCCATTCGTTTATTGTCAACAATAAAATATGTTGTGATTTTACCGAGTTAAGTTCCCTCCAAAATTCTACTATCACCGACTTTGACTTTAATCGGATTTTTCAAAAAGATAGACTCAGAAAAATACGAATCATCATTCACGATATGATCCAAGCATCCGCTATCTAATATCCAATCTATTCTATTTACATTACAATTCTAAGCATTCGCTTTTACATAATTACTATGACACATTACTTGCACCAAAAACGATCCTGGAAACTCTCGTTCATTGTTGTAGTTGTAGCTCTTGTCGTTTCGCTGTTGCCCCGCTCCGCGGCCTGCTTCGTCTACACTGCTGTTATCTCGCTGTGAGCTGCCTCTGCCGCGGCCGCGGCTGTGTCCACCGTGCGTCGTCTGCTGCTGCTGTCGGCCTTGCAGACCTTGTGCACCTCCTTTGTTGTATGCACCAGCTCCACTTTGACCACCTCGACCTGGTCCTTTCAACCAAGGATTTTTGCAGTCCATTTTCTTGTGGCCTGGCTCACCACAACCATAACAAATTAAATTTTTCCGTTCAACTTTAAAAACACTTGCTTTCTTTTTACTTGAGTCACTATTATACTAAGTTTCCCACATCACTATTTGTCTTTTTATAAAGTCACAGTTTCTGTCTTCTTCAAACACATCAATTAAATCACCAATATAACTCAAAGAGTCAGGTAGAGTCTTAAGCATATAATTTAATTTTTCTGGCTCTCTCACATTTCCACCAGCACTTTTTAATTCGTTCACCGTTTTTTCAAAATCTAAAAAGAATGTACAAGAGTCTTCGTAGTCTTTCAATCTTATTTTATCTAGTTTATTTCGTATACAAATCTGTAGTGCTGTCGATTCTTTTAAATCCATTTTATCAAACACTTTTATTATTTTAACAGCTGAATCTTCTTCTCCAATAAATTGGAATTGATCGTTTAAAATGTTATTGAAGATGTAACTCATGGCTTTGTCATTTATTTCTTGCCACTCTTCTAGTTCATCAGCAACGGCTCTATCTCTTTTTGCTGGTTCATCACATTTTTTAATTTTCAATGCCAGCAAGAGTCGTTTCTTCCAAATGCTGTAGTCGCGACCGTTTTTTAATTTTCAATGCCAGCAAGAGTCATTTTTTCCAAATGCTGTAGTCGCAACTGTCAAAAATTTGCACTTTCACTTCCTTGGTTTTAGACTTTTTCGTTATTTTTATTTTCTGTACAAATTTAGGTTTACTTACCAATCGGTCAAGAACCAAAACTCTTTTTAAACCTTTCAGAAAAATTTTCCGTAAATAATTTCTATCTTCTAATTTTAACTCAAAATTTGAATTATTCATAATTTCGTTTAGTTCGTGTTCGTTAAATTTTTCTTTATTTAACTCGTTGCCTCGTTAACAATTTACAGTACTCAATTATAATTCAGACATGTGCTCACTTAACCTAACCTTTATCATGCGTTCGTTTAGCTACATAACCCACCACGCGCTTGCAAGGTTTTAACTCCACGTGCATCCGATAATCGCACGGAGTTTTCCTCAAATTCTTTTTGCCCTTTCAACACTTCGTTTTCAAACTTGGCCGGAGTAATATTATTTTCTGTGCCCCTAAGACAGCAGACACAGGAAAAGTAAAAGATTTTTAGAGCACATTTTTTTTTTTCTTTTTTTCACCACACGTTCCAACTACACTTACTTATTGTTCGTTCAACAGCAACCCTTGGCCTGCTACTATGTTTGAATTTTCATATCAGAGGATTAATAATTCGTAGATCGTTATATTAACTATTATTTGTTAATAAGTATAATTGTAGTTTAGTTTACAAGTTAATAACGTGCGTCCCGATGCACGTGGTGTCTCTTACGGACGACTCTTTGCGGCTCCTACTGCACACACACACACACGCGCACACACACACACACACGCGCGCGCGCGCGCACGCACACATTTTTTTTTTCTTTTTTTCACCGCACGTTCCAACTACACTTACTTATTGTTCGTTCAACAGCAACCCTTGGCCTGCTACTATGTTTGGATTTTCATATCAGAGGATTAATAATTCGTAGATCGTTATATTAACTATTATTTGTTAATAAGTATAATTGTAGTTTAGTTTACAAGTTAATAACGTGCGTCCCGATGCACGTGGTGTCTCTTACGGACGACTCTTTGCGGCTCCTACTGCACACACACACACACACACACGCGCGCGCGCGCGCGCGCGCGCGTACCGCTCCCCCGTTGAAGCGGAGATTCACCTTATTTCTCAGCAAATATATTTCGGTATGAACTATTTTAAATATGTATTTTATGTTAGATACTTCAAGTAACAATATTTAAATTAGTATATTGCAATACAAGGGCAGAAAGTTGAACATTGCTGCACTGCGCATTTAATCGCGCAGTACAGCAGTGTTCAACTGTCTGTCCGTGTGTTGCATTTTGTTTTTCTTCATTTGAAGTCGAAAGTACGTTAATTCATTAAAATGAACAGTTTGACTAAACTTCAGCTGATCGAGATAGGCGCAGCCATGTTTTTCTTTCTGCATCGCTTGAGAGCTGATGCTTTTGCTTATTTTCATAGTTTGATGGCTACTGCCGTATTTACGGCACGAGCGGAGCGAGTCAAAGAATCAGTATTGGCACCCATCACGTACGCGCACACCCACACACATTTCTCGTCATATACTGCGGAAATTTTATTTTGATGGTTGCTAAATATATCCTTTCTATAAAATTATCAATTTCATCTTTAAATATCTACGAAAAGTTAAACGCTACAGCTGCAGCGCAGCTGCTTTGCTCTGTAGCCCACGCGGCACGCGTTGCTGCATGAAGTTAGCCGTGGGATTTCTTTCTGCACCGTAGTTTTGCATCGGTATAGTAGAGAGTGTCGATTAGCGCAGTGAGGTATAGAAGCTAGTTATAATTAAGTTTATTGTTCATCCTCTATTATATTAAGAAGTTTATAATTAAGTGTATTGTTCATGTAATGATAATATGGTTACAGTTTTATTATGTGCTTACGCATTACAGTGTGTATATTTTATTTATTGGTTATCGCACGCCAAAGAGAGTAACGTGGATATTCTCTGTGTATGTACTTTACAAGTACCGAAGAGACACTAACTCGGCCGCGTCACTGGGGCCAGCTTGCGACAGTCAATCACTCTATCTCACTCTAGTAACCAATACTCATCACTCAGTCAGTCAGTCAGTCTCTCACTAAATGGCGACTTAAGTATTATAAACTTACTCACTAAAATCGGTAATGGTGTAATGGTAGTATTTATTAATCAATCTTTCAAACATAACATTTATAAATTCAAGTACTTGCAGTTTATAATAATCTTAATATTTTACGATTAAATATAAATTCATCGCTGTCTAAAGCCTTAGTAAAAATATCTGCAATATTCTTTTTGCTCTGAATTTTAATAATATCTATCAATCCCTTATTATGGTTTTCTTCAATATAGTGATATTGGATCTCAATATGTTTGGAATTTTTTGTACAAATGCCAAACTTTGCTATAGTTACAGCGCCACGATTATCCTCAAAAATTTTTAACGGCCTATTCAATTTTATACAGAGCATTTTCTTACAAAGATTCCTAACGAACAATAGTTCAGTCACCGCCTCAGATAATGCTATGTACTCCGCAAAAGTTGAACATTTAGTCACAATGTTTTGTTTTCGTGTTTTCGAAAATACAATGTTACTTTTCATTCTGATAGTATATCCACTTATTGATTTTTGGTCAACATGATTGCCCGTGTAATCCGAATCTACGAAACAATAAATTATATCGCTTTTCAAATTTTGGTTGTTTAGAGTGGAGAAATCATCTCTCCGACCTTTTCAATTCATTGTTAAACACATGTTTGTGTTCTAGTTATACTGCCCACGTCGACACTTCATTGCCGTTGTTGATAATGTTGCTCCCTTTGACGTCGTTGTCTTCTGATGTAGTTATTTTTGTTGTTATTGTTTTTATTTTGATCTTGGTTTTCTCCTTCTTTGTTGTACAACTTTATTTTTATGTTATTGATTTTAAATATTTAAATATTTATCAACGACTCTAAATTATGCAATACAAGTTAATTAACTGATTTTAGAAAGGCTTAAAGCCATAGCAAAGTCTTTGTTTTTAACTGAGAGGCTATGCGTCTAGCTAGCGTAACGAGCAAGACACCACTGAACTCTTGCGGCGGCGTGGCAACAGCAGCAACGTGCGGCGCTCCGTGGGCCTCTCGGTGAACGCAGCAGGGTCTTATTTGAACTGGTGCTCGGGTTCTCAACAATCATGTATTTTATTTTTTCTTCTTCGGATATCATGCCACCAGCTAATATACAAGGTGGGACATTTTAATCTATTGCTGCCATTATCTTGAAAACAAAGCTCCGTGGGAAAAAGTTTTTCATATTAAAGTTGTTTGGATTAGAGGGGGAAGTTTAATTGTGACCTTGGATTTGGGCCCGGGGACTCATGTTGGGCTCTACGGACCGAAAGTACGTTTTTTCAAATGAGAACCCTTATTCTTGAACTCAAATTCGGAAAGAGCAAGAAAATTTTACGATTCTTAGGTATTTAAAAAAAATTTTTTTTGTCCCCTTGAGACCCAGTGAGCTTTGATAAGGTTCATTTATCAATAACAGCACTATTCCCGAAAAAAAGCATTTTTTATGTAGCACATGCATTAGGTAAGTTTTTTGGTTTGAAATTTACGACAGAATGGGCATAAAAAATTGGGCCTGAGACCTTATTTTGTGCCCTACGGATCCAAAGTCCGTTTTTTAAAATGGAAACCCCTATTTTCGACGCTGGTTTCGGAAAGAGAGGCAATCTTTTACGATTTTAAGATACCTTTAGAAGTTTTTTTTGGGCCTCCCTATGGCCTAGTAGATCATGATAAGGCCTAATTATGTTTGGCAGCGATATAACCAAAAAAAAACCACTTTTTTAGTAGAGGTATGCATTCAGAAAATTCTTTCTTGTTTTAAAGTTTTCAACATAATGGGGACAAAAATTAGAAGCCTTATAACCTATCCCTACGGACCCAAAGTGCGTTTTTTTGACAAATTATCGCCCAAACCACTGACCCCAGAAAACTCTGAGGACCTTACATGAAAAAAATTCATCAAAATTAATCTTAACCCCTTTCTCCTTTATAAACGAGGGCCCAATTTTTGGGCCCATTATCTCTAAAACTTTAAGGCAAGAAGCGTTCCCAAAGTTTACGCTGGACTAAAAATGTGTACGCTGTACTAAAATTAGGCCTTATCATGATCTACTGGGCCTTAGAAAAGCAAAAAAAAATTCCAAAAAATACCCAAAAATCGTAAAATTTTCCGCTCTTTACGAATCTGGGGTCGAAAAAAGAGGTTCCCATTTAAAAAAGGTGAAGGGAGATTTAAATATGAATTAAATGTTAGAGTATTTAAATTTGCAAGACGAAAAAAATAAAATAAACTTTGAGTATTTGAGAATTATAAACTTTATCAAACTGTGGTTTAATGTTGCATGAGAATACTTTTTTTTTTTTTTTTTTTTTTTTTTTTTTTTAAAGGAAAAAGAGAAAATGGCAAGGTAATTAATGTTTCACGACAAGATCCTTATTGTTTTTTGGGGAATTTTCAAATGTTGGGAGAGGTAACCAGATGCTTAGTTAGTCAGTGATTATGATCGCCAGGCCGGCCAGCAGCGCTGTTTAAACCCTCAGCATCACTTGTGCCCTTCTGGTCAAAAAAGTTGGTGCCGTTGGCAACTTGCAAAGAGCAAAGTTTTCTATCAGCTAGCCACTTTTAGACATAAAAATGGTATCCAAGAAGCAGTTATGCAAGTAATTAAGCCAGCTTATTAAGACCTGAGCCAAAGAGATCTACTCGAGAGATGTCTAGGAGTACACTCTTAGAATTCTTATGAAAGCATTAACAGTGTCATTTGGAAAAACGCATCAAAAAAGTCACTCAGTGGTGGCAATATTTAAAATATTGCAGTTTATAATGCTGTGTTTTCAAAAATAAGGGCCAAGAAATTTTCAAAAAATATCTAAAAATCTTAAAGTTTTTCGTTTGTTTTGAATCAGGAGTCAAAAATGGGGGTTCCCGTTTGAAAAACGAAGTTTGGGTCCATAGGATCTAGATAAGGGCCCGGGCCCTTTTTCATAGGGCCCACTAAATCATAAATTTCATTTCAGGAAACTTTTACATTACATGTGCTGTACAAAACACGCTTTATTTCAATGTTAAGAGGTGGTACCACTACTTTTTCCACACCCTGTAGATCAAATCCAAAAAGTAAGGTCAGATTCATAATCAACGACCTCAAAAACACTCTTACACTTGATTCATTTAAAAATTATTTTAAATAATTGTTTGAGCCAATCAGTGCTTCCCTTTGATATGGCTGTAACAGTAATAAGATCGACAGCGTCTTGTCGCTCCGATCAACCTTCCGGAGGAGTAGTAGCTCCGAGTCACTGTTACAGCATGGACGTGTTGCTCCCGGTTAATCAAAAATCTGCGTTAAGCTGTGCGTTCGTCGTGCATCCCTTGTGATCACAACTAAAGCCATCATTCTTCTCAGCACGTATCGAACACGATCGTGCTTGTAAATAGTGTACATAATACAGTTAATTGTAAAGTGCCTTATTTCAACCCGCGTTACTTCGCTCCTCTCTCCTCTTTTGAAGCCATGCCGTACTCTAGCATCCCTAACGAGACGATTATAAACTCCTCAACATGGTCCTTCGAGAACTTGAAACTTCAGCCAGTGAAATGGAGAAATTGAAGTGCGCGAAAATGAGAAAAAAAGCTTTGTTTACGTCACCGTGATCTTTGTGACGTAATATTTTTCCCACGTTACGAGTACGCAGCTGAATAAAATAAAAGATCGAGTTTCATCGCAATAACAAATTTCATCGGCCTGTCATTCCAACTACTAAACTTTTTATTATTAATAGGTTTTAAGCAAAAAAACTTTTGGTTTTGAATGAAAACGTCGTTAAAATAATTATTAATTTTTAAAAATCAAGATAGCGCTTCAAATAAACAGGGTGGGAAATAAAAAATTGTAAGTTTTTAACATAATAAAATAAACTTAAGTTGATTAGATGGCTGTTTTATTAAATTTTTTAGTTATAAACATTTTTCTTTTGATCTGTCCACAAATGTATGTGTTTGTGGCTGAAATTTTTTTTGAATTTGGCATCTTCTCTCGACCTTGCCATTTCAGGGCTATGTAATTATTATGTATTTTCTTTATCCACCATGACGTCTTTTGATTCAATTGGTTCAACTCGATTACTTTACTCTTCTTTCTCATTTTTTTCAAAACTAAATTCGAAAACTCTTCTATATAATTTTTCTATTCTAAATTACTAGTAAATAAACCTGTTTATTCATTTTTACTTATGCATTAGATTAAAAAATGCATCAAGCTTACAGCATGTGAAAAAGTAGTGTGGTATTCCCATAGATAAAGAAAATACATAATAACGTAAAAAAATAAGCCCGCTTTGTCAACTGCTAAGTAGAAGCGCGGCGGGCGCCCACGGTCCAATAACAACTCTAACACCTTGCTCACCGAGAGAAGGTGCTGTGGCATAAGAAAAAACTACGACGCTAGAAGATTCTAAAAAGAAGCAGCCAGCTGCGGAATCAGACAACGGGCATTCTGAAAAGCTTGTTTACGCTATCAACCACATCAGCGACGCCGCCACTGTACACCTGCTATGGTCAAACAAAGAGCGCCGTTGACTAAAGTCAGTCAACTTGGAGACCTAACCCTTCATCGTGCACTTCTAGCTCGTCGGCTGCTTTATAAAGGTTAGATCTCGTCACCGGACTAAAATAAGTAGATTTGTCATAGATTTATAATCCTTGAAGTAATTATTTTTAAGGAATGAGATCTTCGTCTTTTTGGAACAACTACTTATGTAGTTGTCCCGTCTCCTTGTTATCTGACTCTTAATGGGAGAATAAAATAAAGTAGAGTAAAAGATAATAGAATGATTTTAGAAGTATTGTTTATTAGAAATGTAAGAAGTGAAAGTTTACAATTTAATGAAGAGTTTAATGTTCTCCGACAGAGTTAAAGATTACAATAAAATACCTTATAAATTACCGGAGTGTCTGGGTGGTTCGATGTTCGCGGAAGGTTCTCTAGGCCTTCCGGGTCCTTATCCTACTGTGGTGGCGAAGGCGATATTGCACTGATGGATCCTTGCCTGCTGCGGCTCTACTGGTCCAGGTGTGCTTCACATGGTCTTAGATCACTTGGCTAGCTCGCGATGAAATCACTCGAGTGTCGGGGACGAGAGTGGTTTGGGAGCGCGGCTAAGCAGCTGAAGGAAGCTACTTCGCCCCACCTGTTCCAGCAGAGCGGAGGTGTCAGCTAACAAAGTTCTTAATTGCAATTTGCGCGGCCTCTTCCCTAACACCTTTTAGGCAGATTATAAGTAAGTCTGTGGCAACTTGGGAATGTGGGATTGTTATGGAGATCGATACATGACATGCCTCCCCTCTTAGTCCATTGTTGCCCTTGAGAATGCAGGGCTGGACGACTGTAGGAGTGCAGTCCTTGTATCGAAGATAGAAAATGTATCGATCAGTTTTTCGATCGTGTGAATCTTGGTTAATAATGGTGGGCAAGCGCCTAAATAATTTTTTTTTTTTTTTTTTGAATAACTATTATTTAAGAATAATTAGTTCAAGTGGTAGCGTTTTCAATGTAATTTCTACCCAATGTTCGAAGAGATCGGTAGTTTTTGAGTTGTTATAATTGTTGTATAACAATCATCACAGGGTGGGAAATGGTTGTTTGAAGGTGGGTAAGAATATTGTAATTTTTTGAGTTAAAAGCCTGAAGATTTTGAAATTTTTAAAAGGAAATTTCAAGTAGCTGGTTGTTTTAGCTGAGTGCTTAGTAGTTATCTGTTGCTTGCCCAAGCCAAGTAACAGGGATTTAGGCATGATAAAATAATTATTGCTCTATATTGCGTGATTATTGGGTGCTGGAGCAGAAAATTCTGTATGAATTGGTTAATATTTGGAGTGGGAAGTTGCATCGACGTATATATTTATTCATTAATTGCCAGGAGTGAGGGAAGTTCACAGTTTTCGCCATGACTTGAAGTTCGCTAATTAGTTTAGTCAAAAGTATTTATAACGTTCGATGAAAATTCTGTAATGCATATGATAGTATCGAGCGCAACGTTTTTGAAGATACAATTTAAATTTTAGTTCTGACTTTCGCAGCCTCAGTCAAAATTAAAAAAAAAAGTAAAATTACATAATATTATCAAATAAAAAAAATTATTCTTTATGTTCCAAAACGATTTGAGTTTTAATTTGTCATTGTTTAGTTCGCTATGAAACTTCAAATTCAATATAAGTATTTTGTCTTAGTGTTTTTATAATTTTTAATATGTTTAAATTTTTCGCGTTAAAAAAAATTTGTTTTATAAATTAGCAGGGAGTTTCGGTGAAATCAGTGCTTACGACATTCCGTTTGACTGATTTAGACTGAGTTTTGCTTTAACTGATTGAAAATAGTTAAATAAGTTTCCAAATTTATTTGATAAAATTTTTGAGTTTAGTGTATAGAATTAAATTATTTATTAATTCACGTAACTTAGATTTTCGCAATAAGTATTCTACATTATGCGTGTTACGGAGAAATTTACAAATAAAGCCTATCTTGAATTTCGATTCATAAAGTTTGTACAATAAATATTAAAAATTAATATTACAACAAATATAAAAATTTTAAAAAGTGACCATGTAGTTAAATTAGCTTGACCCAAAGTATTTACTAAATGTTTACAATATTTAAGTATCATATAAAGAAAAGTATTAAAAAAAATCATTGTCGAGTAGTCGAGAAAGTTTTGTTAAATCTAAGATAGTGTCCAAATATTAATTAGAATTTAAATTCTGGAAATACATTCAATTTAGTACACAAAAATTGTACGAGAAAAGTTTATATTTGACTGGTGAAGCTGCTTCTATCCTAAATGCGAATGTTGCTGTATCGTTGTTCTTTGGAATCAGTTGGTCAGCAGATCGACGGTTACGCACGAGAGTATAGTGCAAGTAGGTGTAAACGGTGATGTTGCAGCGGTGCGCTCATCAAATTATATCATGCTATGTTGCCGGTTTTGATAAATGTGCTCTTACTGGTGCATTCAGTTGGTGCTGCAGCCGGTACTACGTCGATCGGAGAGCTAGTTGGACTCGCAGTGTGGTTAGTTTACAAGGATTATTATCGCAATTCTTCAACTCATCGATGTGCATTAAAGGGCAAATATTTTCTCATTTGTTATCAATCAATCATTGTTTGTTCTTAAAAAACAAATTAAAACATCCATCTGATACCTGAGTGTCGACGGATGGTAAAAAAAAATTCTTTTCTTAGGACTTCAGCGTGTTTGTGAGTATAGTACTTTGATTGTTACTATTTTTATTAAATAATTGTCAGAGTTAAGTCGTCAACTGCCGTTATTTCATAAATTAATGGTTTGCAGGTTGTATTGAAAGATTCTTGGGTGTGGCTGTATGGTTGGGTCGCGTGCTGCAGGTGCATTGCGGGTGAGTTGGTGGAAGAGTCAAGCGCGGCTGGAGGTATAGCGGGTCTGCATGCGGCGGGCGCACTCGGCAGGCCAGTGGTCGCGAAGATTCATGGCTATGGTAGAGTCTTAAGCGTGTTTCCGGATGGACAGTTGATCAAATTTGGTTTGAAAATAAAGTGTTTCTTTTTATTTTTGTCTATCTAATTTTGCTAAAATTATTATTAGTTTCCGAAGATAGGATAGTATATCCATTCATTTAAAACTATTACTATCATTATTTTCAATTATTTCATTATTTTTTTAATTTATTATTATTATTTGTTTTATTATTATTATTATTATTTTTTATTATTTTACTTGTTCATTTATTTATTTATTTGCTTATATATATTCAAATTTTTTTTTCAACGTTTTGTTTTGTTTTTCATGGCTCTGCGACGTGAAGCGGTGGTTTTGTATTGGGGTCTGGTGCTTTTGGAGAGGTTGTGGGCGGTCCACGTTGATTACGATGTCTGCTGTCTTTTGAAAGGGAGGCAAGCTGTGAGTCTCATTAGGAGAAGTATCGATCTGATGATTTACTTTACATGTGCATGATTTTGGGATGTATTCTTCTTCATTTGCTTTTGTGTCCAGTTTATTTCCTTTCTTTCTGTTGCAGATAAAGAAGAAGGTCAAGATCTTTTCAATTTGCAGAAATCTATCCAACAAGATTTTTTGGACCAATGTTAACACAACCGAGGATCCCAAGCCAATGGCCACAAGCGAATGTGTTCGTTTTTAATCTGTTCGTCGGACATGGATCGCCCGCAGTTTACTTTTGATCTCGTTTAGGGGAATCGGTTTAAAATTTTGAAGTGATTCAGTGAGTTGTTTTTCCACCTCTATGGGGTATTTGATTGCGTATTCATGTATCTCGGGTTTTATTGTGTTCAGGTCTACTGAAAGTTTTGGTTGATAATTGTACTCTGATGTGAATGAGATTTTCCGAAGACCGTGTAAGGTAAAGCTTGACGTGTGTGCAGTACATTCACCGCTTAGGTAAAGTGAACCTGTGTCATTTGTGAGAAATTCATTTCGATGATTATGGCAGGTTATTGTGAGCTTAGTTGGTTTTAAAGTTGAATGTAACCATAAATTCGATGCGTGTAAGGGTGTTAGAATTATGGGCGTATTTGGTATATTAAATGTCGAGCAGGTTTTTAGAGAAGAGGTTGTCGGCTGATTGAACATTGAATATTCACACAATGAGTGTGTAATTCCGTCGATTAGCGGTAAGAAGTCTTCACATCATGGTTGTAAACTCGAGTCGAGAATCCAATATGGAGTAACTCGAGTCGAGTCGAGTCAAGTCTAGTCTACGCACAGCAGCTTATGCTTGTAACCTGCATACGCAAAAGAAGTTTTTATAACAGAAGGGTGAAAAAATATTTTGGAGGAAGTTTGGACTCCGGAGGGGTCAGGGCAGACACCTGGTGCACCTGGTGATACTTACGCCTTGGAGATGATTTTCCCAGGAAGTTTAGACACCAAAGGGACCAGGGTGGACACCTGGTGCAACTGGTATTAATTACGCCTTGGAGATGATTTCCCCAGGAAGTTTGGACTTCGGAGGAGTCAGGGCGGACACCTGGTGCACCTGGTGATACTGACGCCTTGGAGATGAATTCCCCAGGAACTAAGGACTCCGGAGGGGCCAGGGTGGACACCTAGTGCCACTGGTATCAATTACCCCTGGAAAGGATTTCCCCAGAAAGTTAGGACTTCAGAAGGGTCAGGGCGGACACCTGGTGCACCTGGTGATACTCACGCCTTGGAGATGATTTTCCCCAGGAAGTTTTGACTTCGGAAGGTCAGGGCAAACACCTGGTACACCTGGTGATACTTACGCCTTGGAGATGATTTTCCCCAGGAAGTTTAGACTCCAAAGGGACCAGGGAGGACACCTGGTGCAACTGGTATTAACTACGCCTTGGAAAGGATTTCCCCAGGAAGTTTAGACTCCAAAGGGACCAGGGAGGACACCTGGTGCAACTGGTATTAATTACGCCTTGGAAAGGATTTCCCCAGGAAGTAAGGACTTCGGAAGGGTCAGGGCGGACACCTGGTGCACCTGATGATACTGACGCCTTGGAGATGATTTTCCCCAGGAAGTTTTGACTTCGGAGGGGCCAAAGTGGACACTCGGTGCACCTGGCGACACTTACGCCTTGAAGATGATTTCCCCAGGGAGTTTGGACTCCGGAGGGGCCAAGGAGGGTCAGGGCAAACACCTGGTGCACCTGGTGATGCGCCTTGGAGATGATTTCCCCAGGAAGTTTAGACTTTGAAGGAGTGAGGGCGGACACCTGGTGCACCTGGTGATTCTTACGCCTTGGAGATGATTTCCCTAGGTAGTTAGGACTTCGGAACGGTCAGGGTGGACACCTGGTTCACCTGGTGATACTTACGACTTCGAGATGTTTTTTCAGGAAATTTTAACCCCGTAGGAGTCAGGGAAAATACTTGGTGTGTCCGGTAATAACTACACTCTGAAGATGCTATCCTAATCGTAAACTTGATGATGTGAATCCACTGGGATGAAAACTTCCTGAGAAAATCATTTTCGAGGCGTAAGTATCACCAGGTGCACCTGGTGTTCGCCCTAACCCCCTCCCCTCCCCAGAGTCCTAACTTCCTGACGAAATCATCTTCAAGGCGTAAGTATCACCAGGTGCCCCGAGTGCCCATCCTGGCCCCTCCGGAGTCCAAACTTCCTGGGGAAATCATCTCCAAGGCGAAAGTATCACCAGGTGCACCAGGTGTTTGCCCGAGCCTCCGGGGTCCAAACTTCCTGGGTAAATCATCTCCAAGGCGTAAGTATCACCAGGTGCACCAGGTGTTTGCCCAATCCTCCGGGGTCCAAACTTCCTGGGGAAATCATCTCCAAGGCGTAAGTATCATTAGGTGCACCGAGTGTCCACTTTGGCCCCTCCGGAGTCCAAACTTCCTGGGGAAATCATCTCCAAGGCGTAAGTATCACCAGGTGCACTAGGTGTCCGCCCTGACTCCTCCGGAGTCCAAACTTCCTCCGAAATATTTTTTCACCCTTCTGTTATAAAAACTTCTTGTGCGTATGCAGATTACAAGCATAAACTGCTGTGCGTCGACTAGACTTGACTCGACTCGACTCGAGTTACTCGATATTGGGTTCTCGAATCGAGTTTACAACCATGCTTCACATAGCTTAGTGTGATCATAAGTGAAACAAGATGGAAGGAGTTCATCATTTAAGAGAACATATGTCTGGTTTTTCGATATAACAACATAATTCACTCTTGGTTTTATGGCTTAATAGCTTGTACTATTAAAGGGGAGGTTTATAGGCTTGAAAAAAGAGTATTTTGTATAAATCTAGGTCGTCGTCGATTACTAAAGGTAGTTTTATAGAATTGTGAAGCTTTCCGTTAGTGATGAAAATAGTTGTTTTCGCTTCGTTGAATAGGTAATGGGGTGTAATTACTTCTGCTGTGTTTGGTGGATGTCCTTTTGCGGTGGTTTGAATGACTTCCAGCAAGGTTTCATAACCCCTTTATAATTTATCAAGTTCGTTTGAATAATCGAACCACCATCTGGTAACATTTGCTAATTGCAGGTCTCTGTTCATGGCCAACTTTTGTTCGGAAATGTTTTCGACTGATTAAGCGTGAAATTTCTAGTGTTTGATTATTGTTGGATTTATACAGATTTTTGAGCTCTGATTTGATAAGATGAGTTGATTCGAGTGAAATTTGGGATAAATTATTCTGACTGTCGTACAGTTTGTCAATGCCATTATTGATTAGTTCGTGGTTTTTCGAGTCCATGATACCGAATAACCATTTTGTAACCCTACCGCCAACTTCTATTAGAGCTCCTCGAGTTTTTCGATTGTAGGGTCGGTTATTAGTTTCTTGCAAAACGAAAAAGCTTCTTATAGATTCGTGTAAATCATTTATTGCGAATAATTTGCAGGTTATGTGAAGTTCCGAGACTCCTGGTGTTATTTGGTCAGGGTAGACTCGAGATAATTCATTCACGAAATGTTTGAAATTTTTATGTTCCGTTTCGAAGTTTCTGTCTAGTACAGGACAATTTAACGAAAATATTAATGTGAATTTTTGTTCTGACTAAATTAGTTTTCCTGACGTGTTCATAGAAAATACCCGGATTATTGGGGATTGGTTGTATTTCATAAAAGGTTTTATTTTCCGTGTGAACAGTACCAACTGGAGGAAAGCTCATGCACCACAGAATTTTTCTGGAACAAAAATTAGGACAGATTTAAATGAGATGAGGCGATGATTTTTGAGAATAAAAAGGTTTTTCGTAAAATTTTTTCAGACAGTCTTTATGGACTAAAATTTTTTTCTTGTTTTGGCTTTGCAAGAGGGCAGTGTTATTTTCGCGTACTTCTAGGACGTCGAAAACTCCGTTGTAGGATTAATCTAGTTTGTTTTTATGCGGTAGTTTGTTGACTTAAACTTTGTCTCCGGGTTTTATATCGAGGGGTTTAGAAGATTTGTCGTAATTTCTTTTGTTAATTTGTTTGGATGATTCTAAACTTTTTAATGCCATCTCTCGAATTTCAGCGATTCTCGTTGCTAAATCGTAAATGTAACCATTATATGTGTCGTTATTGAAGTCGTCTAGGCATCCTCAAGGGGGCTCTAGGATTTCGTCCCATGGCTATTTCGTAGGGGGTAAAACCTGTGGAAGAGTGGACTGAGGATTCGTATTCCATCATTGCAAAGGGAACTAGCTCGTCCCAGTCTTGATACTTAGGGATGTTAGTTCTCAAGTTGTCTTTCAAGACAGCATGACTTCTTTCCAGCGATGCTGTCAACTGAGGTTGGAAAGATGTCATCGTTTTTAAACGACAGTCAAACATGCTTTCGAGATTTTTGAGGAAGCTATTCCTGAAGTTTTTACCTTGATCGGCCAAGATAATTTTAGGTACTCCATGAGCGGCTATAAGATGTTTAGCTAAGGCTTGTGCCACAGTTAGCGCTTTAAGAGTAGGTATGGGTACCGCTATACAAAATTTTGAAATTAAACATCGCAATGTTGCGGAATTTATCGAATTTAAATATTCGCGCCCATGTCCGCAGTTGATGTCGTCGCCACGGCGTCTCTCGAAAATTAGCGCTGCTAATCGTTAGCGGTTCAAAACCGCTGACTCACCTGCGCAGAGTATTGATTTTTCGCTCTGTCTCTCTCTCTCACGTGCCGTCAAGCTACGCGCTGTTGCTGCTGTCGCTGACGCTGCTGGGCCTGCGGCGTCTCTCCAGTTCTCTTCTCGGCAACGCTCGTGAATAGACGTTTCTTTCGCCATTTTGTGTTATCTCTTGGGTTCTTTTCACTTGGCATTTCTTTCGACTCTTTCTCATCATCAACGCAGTGGTCTCATCTGCACAGTCATCTCAACAAATAATTCACCTGGTGGTAGTCAACTCTGGAGACATCTCATCTTGAATTCGATCGGCTTGATTCACTTCAATTCTTGGGTTAGCAGCTGAGCAAGGAGATCATCCTAGGCATCCTCAGGTATTTTTGCACAGCACCGGTAACAATAATTTACCGGTGCTTCTCATTGTCATTTCGCAGCCAGAAAATCAATAAAATTTACTGTGCATTCTCTTGCTCTCTCTCTCCTTTCTTTGTGCTGTCTTACAAGCAGCCATTTTCTTTTCTATTCTGTTCAAGGTCATTCTCTGCTGCTGCTTTAATTTCTCTTGAGCATCTCTCTCTCTCTCTCTCTCTTTTCAAGGCCATTTCTGTTGCCTTGTTTATCTCAACTATACTCAAACAAAACTTGTGTTTATGGCTCTAATTAATATAATCAAGTCCATAAAGAGTTTTGACTAGGTGTTTCTCAAATTAATTAATTAATTTTCTTTACATGAAAATTAAGAGTGGAAATTCTCCACTCAAACTACAATATTCTCACCTCTCAGTTTTTTTGCATTAAAATAAATTTTATTAACCTGTATAAACTCACTTATTGTAATTTTGAATTATTTGAATATTGTTGTAAATAGAGTGCTGTGTTAAAATAAATAAATTAACACTGTTGGTATTAAATTAAGTCTGTCTCAACATTTATTTGACAACCCTCCCCTACCAGCTTTTAATCCGGCAACAAAATAAAATTAATAAAGCAGTAAATCTGCAACACATCGTATAGTGATTATGTAAGCATTGCCACTCACAGTTCAAGGCATAGGTCTGACCGCGTCGATTGTCATTTTAAAGAATGGTTCTGCGGGCGTATCGGTGATTGCCTTCTTTGGTGCGATAACCTTTGAGCTTAAACTCTTGGCATATTCGACATCGATGAATGTAATCGACTAAATCTTTACGCAAACCAGGCCAAGTAAATTTTTCCCTCACTCTTCTGTTAGATAGATAGAGTTCCACGTAGTAGTGCGTCTGTGAGTTCACCTTTCGTGACATATGGACCGATGTTATTTCTTTCTCGAGCACTGGATGATAAAGATTATATAAGCATTCTTTCAAAGAATTTTGCTTAGTAGGATTTCTTTCGGTTTCTGTAATTACCAAAGAGAAGATAGTTTGACCTCGGGTTTTAGAGATAAGAACATTGCCAACCGCAGGGTTCAGATCTTTGAGTTCGCTTTTTAAAATTAGCTCTAACTTGGCAAGAAGTTGGTTGTTAGGTGTGTTTAGGTTAAAATTCGCAGGGATAAAATGTATTATGTTTTCTTTATGTCCCGTGAGGGCGTCTCAGGTGAGTCTCACTGCCATTGGTTCAGGGGGTTTAATCGGGGTGCTAAAAGGATTTAGGATTAAGGAATATTTAGCGGAATGGTTTTAACGCTTGTGAAAATATCATTGTTAATATTTGCCGTAGTAGTTTTCGAACTCTGAGGTATCAAATTCGAATTTGGTTGTTTTGTAGGAAATTCTAGCTTCGAGGATAGTAGGGTCGTTTTGGCGATATCTCGAGGGCGAGTAACTTTCTCTTGATCTAGTGTAATAGTCTTTGCGGAGTTTGTTGAAGAGTCGGAATTTTCACTAGACATGATTTTGGTGTTTTCGAGATTAAAAGTGTCATCAAAAATTGTTGGGGGTATTTTATGTGTGAGGAGAGTGGACGATAAGGGAGGATTTTTGAATCCTGAGTCATCGGTCAGTTGCCATTTATCTAAGTCTAACAAAGATTGTGTATTGTTCAAAATTTGTCTATTGTCTGCGTCAATGAGATCTTTTTCCAGATAGCCTGGATCACTGTGGACTACAGAGTGATCCGCTTCGTGATAGTTAGCTCCTAGTTCGAGATTTTCGAGGAGTTTTTCCGATTTTCCAGAGTTCCGCCACAAAGAATTAAATCCTTCGATAAACTCTTCTTTCTGCTTAGAATTGAAGTTGGAAGGTTTGAGCTGAGCTTGGAGTTTCAAATTTGATTTTTCAGGGGTAGTCTTGTAGAGTTCTTCTTCATCAGAAGATGAGGAGTCATCATCATTTGCTGGAGGTTTTACTCTTTTTTATGAAGAATCAAAGAATGCCTTTCTCGATGCGGGTTTTTGAAAATGGGCGACTACATCTTCAAAACTATCTGATGGTACCATGGTTTCATCGAACTCGCTTATGCCAGAAATCTCATCTTGTTCTTGGTTGCTGACTTCAGACTCAGTGGCAGGTGATGTGGTTGTTGTGTTGAGTGGTTCTATCAAACTAGGTATTAAGGATCGGCTTTGCAAGGGTACAGGCGCGTCGGAGGCACTTTCGGTTTCGTCTGAAGTTTCTATCTCTGAGGTAGAGCTTTCAGCGTTTGCTTGATCGGCGGGTGTAGTATTTTTCAGCTTGACCAGTTGATTTCGTCCGAGAGGCGATGGTATTACCTGGAAGATTTCCCTGACCAGATACGTTAAGTGATACATGAGTTTTATTTTTGGACATTTTTGGTCTATCTCTTCGCGAAGGGCCAGCTTGCTGGGCGTCAGAGAAGTTTTCTTCTTTGCTTTTATTATGGGCTTATCGAGCAAGAGATGTTTTTGTTGGTTTTGGTTTCTGAATAAGTAGTAAAGGGATTTTTGTTTTGATTTTCTTGAAAGATTGAGAGGCTATGTTTGCTGACTTTTTGGTTTTCTACCTCTTTCTGGTCCATCGGATTTCTTGAAAGCCAATCGGCGTTAGTGTTAAGACTTCCAGGCTTGTAACGCAATATGTATCTGTGGCCACGCCGTCGGACTCTCCAGCGGTTTAATCTTGACATTGGATCTTTGATTGAATCAATCCATTGTAAAGGTTCATGGTTGGCATGTACATAGAAAGTGCGACCATAAAGGTAGTGTCTGAAGTGCATGATGCCTAGGACTACAGCTAAACACTCTCGCTCAGTGGCAGAGTAGTTTCTTTGATATTTATTGAGCGTTTTTGACATATATGCAATAGATTGATCATTATTTGGTTCGCCTTGACTCAAAACTGCCTCGACTGCATGTGCACTAGCATCGGTTGTAAGGATGAAAGGTTTAGAGAAGTCTGAACAAATTAGAACTGGTGCCATGCATAGAGCTGTCTTTAATTTTTCAAAACTGGCTTTTTGGCTCTCTTATCAGCGGAATTTACAACTTTTCTTGAGAAGGTCGTTTAGAGGTTTTGCAATTTCAGAGAAATGGTGGATAAATCGGCGATAATAAGAACAAAGCCCAAGAAAAGAACGGACGTTCGAAGTACTCTTTAAGACGGGAAAATCTTGAATATCCTTGATTTTTCCCCGGTCAGGTTTGAATCCAAATTGATCGATATAGTGGCCCAGGTATTTTACTTCGGGGGTTAGAAATTTGCATTTTCCATTTTTAATCTAAATCCGGCATTAAACAATCTTTGATAAGCTCCATTAACCTTTCTCTCGTGATCTTCAAGAGAGTTGGAGAAGATAATTAAGTCATCTAGGTAAATGAACAATTCGATTCCTTGTAATCCGGTCATGGCGTCCATCAATCTTTGGAATGTCGGGGGAGCACAGCAAAGTCCAAAAGGCATGGCTGTGAATTCAAAATGCCCGTAAGGAGTTGAGAATGTGGTTTTAGCTCTGTCATCCGGTTGCATAGGTATTTGGTGGAATCCGTTAACGAGATCAAAAACTGAAAAGAATTTGAACTTGCCTAGGGACTCCAGTATTTCTTGAACGTTGAGAAGAAGATAGGCGTCTGGAATTGATAATTCGTTGAGCTTTTTGTAATCAATAACAAGACGATGTTGATTTTTACCGTCGGGGCGAGGCCGTTTTGGAACTATCCATAGAGGCGAGTGCCAAGGGCTGGAGGAGGGTAGGATGATTCCTTTCTTCAGCAAGTCGTCTACTTGCCTTCTAATTTCTTCGTGCAGTTTTGAAGGATAATGATATTGACGTGTATATATCGGTTTGTCACCGGTTAACGGAATGGTATGTTGTACTAGATGTGTGCGAGGAGGGTCGTCACCAAGTAACATGAAGAGATATGGAAAGCGTTGAACCACTCTCTTCAATTGAGCAAGGGATGCTTTGTCGTGATATTTTCTTTTCAGAAGCTCAAATATTCGAGGTACTCTCTGTTCAGGAGGACAAGGCGTTCCCTTGACCTCAGAATCGAAGAAGTCGTCGGAACTATCGAGTTCAAAGGGATACAGATCTTGCACCGGTATTTCGACTTCTTGAGGTTCGTTTTCCGTGTTAATGGCTAACACGTAACATGAACCTTTTTCATGGGTAACGGCTGACTCGCTGATAAATATTCCGGTAGGGGTTTGTATTCCGGGAAGATACGCCTCCCCTCTTGGAGAGTTTTCTGACACAGGAATTTCTATCGCAATCTTACAACGTGCTGGAAACGTGTATCTTGTAGACAGAGCTTTACCTTGTTTTCAACGAGCTTTATAATGGAAAATAGTGGAAGGTATTTTGCTGGACGTAGGTTGAATGTCGGGAATGGTGTTTTGACTTTGAGGTGTTTGTCACGAGTCAGAAAATTCTGTAGGGGACTTGGAAGATTCAGAATCGCTGTTGTCTGTAGCGCTGGAGAAACGAATGTCTTGAGTGCCATTCTGAGTGATTAATTGATTATTGGCCATTGTCAATTTGACCCTTTTTAATTTAGAGATAACGAGAGAATGGCATCTTCTTTAAGCGAAGAACTTTCAGGGAGGACGTACATGTGATGCTTTCTACCATCCCTTTCTTTGAAAGTAACAGTACCAAGAGTGTAGACAGGTTCTGCTCCGATCCGGGTCAGTTGAAGAGTACGATTTTTATTGATTTTATACTTGGGACTTAGAGATTTAATTTTATCTATACTCATGTCTGCACCGGTGTCAATTAAAGGGTGTAGGGACCTGAGGATCTGGATCTACCAGGCTGCTTTTCGTAATAGTTGTTAGGGAAGTAAGCTGCTGTTGCGGAATTAGGATAGGGCAAGTGAAAAGGGGACATAGGCGCTGGGGGTAGTAGTAGGGCACAGGACGATAATAGGGCATATAAGGGTGAAAATTTGGATAAGGAAAGGGAGAGGAAAAGGGGCTTTTCGACCTATTAGGGTATCGACCTCTAAGGCTCTCAGACCTAGGGCGGGAGTAACAATCTGATGATCCGGATTGATTGGATCGGCTCTGGCTTTCTGGGTTTTTCAGGATGCTCGAAGATTTTTTGTAATGCAGACAAGGGTGAACATCCAGTTTATCTTCTGCTGTGTAGGTCATTGTTCTAGGCATTTTTATATCGTTATGGTCATAAAAATATGAGATGTTTCTATCGAAGTTACGGGGGTCGTTAAAATCAGAGGATTTAAGAATATGACGGTCGTGAGATGATTCTCTTTCGGGTGTCCCAGGTCGTCCATAAGGGCTAGGAGATCGCGATCGCGGAGGCGGTTTTTGGGTGGAGGAATACTCTACGTCGGCATAGTTAGGTGCTCCAATGTAAATCTATTCCTCCGCATTCAGAGCTGCGTTTAAGGCTTCGGAAAAATTAACAGGATTATGGTTAGACATTTGATTACGGATAACAGAAGGTAATCCGTGAATGAAATATTCAGTAGCAAGGTCTTCGAAAAGGGCCTTAGTATGTCTCTTGATGTCATTGTCATCTACTCCCTCGTTTTTTAGTTTCTTGGCAGCGCGGACTTTAGCTGAGAGTATATCGTGAAAATTTAAAACAGATTCGTTGTGTCTCATAGAAGAGTCTGAAATAAGGTTAAGGTAATAAGATAGGGATCGTTTTTGAGAAGAATGGTCCTGAAGATTTTTCCGGAGATGGTCTAAAATGTCAAAAACTTTTCCGTCAAGACTTGTTTTAGCCTTGCCGGTCAAGCGAAAAATAACTCCTTGAAGGAAAAGTTCTTTGAGAGTTGCGTCTGTAATTCGTTGGTCGTAACTTTCCACATCTGGTAACCATGGGCGCAGGGGTGTGGAACCAGCGTAAAAAGAGATCGCAGCAAGAGCGCTTTGCATCAATGCTGATGCTTGAACGTTCGCGAACGCGGTTCATGATTCGTTTTATGTAGCTGCCATTGTAGACATATTTTCGGCAATCTGGTGGGCGTGATGTAATTCAGCCGCCTTCTTTTGGTCTTTGTCTGCAAGGGCTTCAATCTCGTCCAAAGTAAGATTCACGAGATTAGCCATATTGAATACGTATAAATTAAAGGAATAACGTCGTTGAATAGAAGTACAAATTTTTATACTGGAAGAAGAGAAAAAAAAAATCTAACGTCGCGATTATTCGCGAAACTCCAGGTAATAAAACGTGAAATGTACGCACTATAAGTGGGTCAAATTCAGCGCGGTGAGTGGGTCAGATTCCGAAAGCATTGATGTGTGTAAGTGTGTCGTCAAATTAGCCAAAAATGTCGAGGTCGGCAAAAAAAAAGTGTCACAATTTGTCTTGAAAAAGAATTTTTCTTTCAACCATTCATCAAAAGTGACCAGTATCAGATAATAAAAGCTTTTTCCTTTCTTTTTTTTTTATATCAATTTTTAGTATTATAAATTTTGGAAGGAAAGATTATAATTAATTTTTGTTTTTAAGAAATGTATTAACAATTTTAACTAGGTTTTGTATTTTATTTTTTTTATTTCAATTATCAACGTAAAAACAAAAAAAAAGAAAGAGAGAACCAATTAAGAGAGTCAGGCAACAAGGTTGAAGATCCCCACAAGGGATGCCATCTATGTCATGGATTTATAATCCTTGACGTAATTATTTTTAAGGAATGAGTTCTTCATCTTTTTGGAACAACTACTTACGTAGTTGTCCCGTCTCCTTGTTATCTGACTCTTTATAGGTGAATAAAATAAAGTAGAGTAAAAGATAATAGAATGATTTTAGAAGTATTGTTAGAAATGTAAGAAATAAAAATTTACAGTTTAATGATGAGTTTAATGTCCTCCGACAGAGTTAAAGATTACAATAAAATACCTTATAAATTACCGGAGTGTCCGGGCCGTTCGATATTCGCGGAAGGTTCTCTAGGCCTTCCGGGTCCTTATTCTACTGTGGTGGTGAAGGCGATATTGCACTGACGGATCCTTGCCTGCTCCGGCTCTACTGGTCCAGGTGTGCTTCACGTGGTCCTAGATCACTTGGCTAGCTCGCGATCAAACCATTCGAGTGTTGGGGACGAGAGTGGTATTGGAGCACGGCTAAGCAGTGGAAGGAAGTTACTTCGCCCCACCTGTCCCAGCAGAACGGACGTGTCAGTTAACAAAGTGCTTAATTGCAATTTGCGCGGCCCCTTCCCTAACTCCTTTTAGGTGGATCATAAGTAAGTCTGTTGCAACTTGGGAATGTGGGATTGTTATGGAGATCGATACATGACAGATTAACCAGGCGACCTAACCAACAACTGCTTCACTCTTCATCAAATTGCAGACCCTTGTTGTCACTTTGAAGATTGAAAATTGTGAGATTGTTCTTATTATTATTTTTGCAGTAAGATTTGTTTTTTGTAACCCTGTTGATTGGTCTTTAATTGCCCTCAAGGTTTGTTTACATTCAGCCAACAGCTATCTTGCTTTTTTTTGCATATTTTATTTAGTCTGATTCATTTCTGATTTGGACTTTATTTTTTATAAACTTACTGCAATCAATATTTATTATAAATTAATTAATTATACTTAGACAGTACCACTCAAGTCTTTTGTTGAAAGGCTAGTTACAGATAAGATTCAAATTAGGCTAACTTGGTCCAAAAGCTAGATCGTGGTAAGCATATAATTTGGGAAACCTCCTTGTCCGATAGCAAAGAAATTTCCTCGTTTAAGCGCTAGTGGAATTTCTGGAAAATCGAGTCCATGCAATCGAATTTGCTGCGTCAATTGACAACAATTCACGGCTTCGTATGCCACAATCATCAGGCAAGACAGTACCTTCACCAACGCGGCCCCTTCGAGCTACTTTGACCATTTCAAAATCCTCAGAACCTGGCCCATCAAAAGGTGACAGGTTGAACGCGAAAAAGTCTTTGAATAATCTTTGTCCCCTCTGCTCAGGACCTCACAACCTGAATTTTTCTATGAAACTTAGGGAGCTTACTCTTATTGCTCGTAAAGAGCAGGCTCACAAATTGAAGGTCTGCATCAACTGCTTTCGCCGAGAACATCCAACAAAAAACTGCTCCTCAACGTCTCGTTCCTTGGTATGTGGCAATTCTCACCACACTTTACTACACGTTGACTCTTCCAAACACATCCAGCAGCCTGTGGTACAATTGCCTCCATCGAACCAACAAACTTTTGGAAATCAAAATACCACCTTAGAACCAAGAATGATCCACACATTCAACTCGATCGCAGAACAGACGGTTCTTATTGCCACTGCTAGAGTTCGAGTGGTTGATCGGTTTGGGCACTCGATCACGCTTAGAGCGATTTTTGATATGAAGTAAAAACTTTTAATGTTGTTTTCTGTTTTTATTACAGGTAATCCTCTATTATATTAATAAGTTTCCACTTTTTTTTGTTTTCCGTCATCGTCCTCGTACATTGAACTTTCTTCTTATAAAAAAGTGACTTCTATTCAACCGATTCGTTATCAATTTGGTGGGTAAGGGTTTTCGATGGCGCTAATTACGATTTTAACATCCAATTTTTAATTTGATCTTAAATAAGTATAATATCAAGGTTGGATTTAAAATGTTTTAGGTTGAATGAATAAAAGTTAATTTTATGTATCTGATTAGTTAGAAATTTGGTACTGGGAGGCTTACGTGATTGCTGATTATGAATCAAAGCTTTTTTTTGGAATGCGACCAACGTAAGGTCTACTTACTTCAGGTAAAAATTTATTTTTCATTAGATTTATTTCAAACATGGTATACGGGGGTTTTAGAGATTGCTGATTGTTAGGTGTGAACTAATAACTCCCTGAATTTATTCGAACGGTTTCATGAAGCTTGATTGGGAGGGGGTTAAGGAATTGTAGTGTTGGTGAGGTCATTAGAATAGGTATAGTGTAAGAGTCTTTGTCAAGGTCGTGAAATGGGTAAGAATTGAGTTTGGGTAAGAATTTAGGGTAAATGGTAAGGACAGTGACCTAACGTTTCACGATTAGTCGCTGATCGCGTTATACTTTGTCCGAGTCAATCCCATATACATAGACATTCTCTCATCATTCTACTGTATACCTCCAGACATTTTTTTTCTTATTATTATTTCATTTATTTATATATCTCCCTATATTATATTTCCGTTTTTTTTTTTCTTCCTCAAAATTCGATCCTCATAATTCGATCCTCACATTTTGTTATTATTATAAAAACATCGTAAAAACACCGTACTGATAACTAAATATAATGATCCTCAAAGTTCGATCCTCAGAGTTCGATCCTCACCTTTCAAATTCGATCCTCGCTATAAAGTCCTCAATTCAGTCCTCAAAATTTTTTCGTACATAAATTAAATCAATTTTATTTTAGTATGTAAACTGTAGGGTAGAAAACCATATAGAGAAGCAGTAGTAGTAATGGGATTGATATAACATCATAAAAATAGTTTTAAAATTTTTATTGAAGCTACAAATTACCTCACACCTAAAAAATTAAAAGAATTTTTTTGTTTGCTTTTAATGTCCGAAAAAATTCCTGGTTGTTCAATTTCGGATAAGTATACAAAAACTTTTACAGAAGATTTTAAGGAAAATAGTGGTTTGAACGGAATGAATGAATTTTCAAGAAATGAAGGTTCTTTATTAAATTGCAAATTTTTCGGTTTACCATAACCATGTTTAGATGATTTAAAAAATAATTTCCAAAATTATGATAGTGTAAATGACATTCATGAAAAATATACCGAATTATTTACAAAATTGAATGATGATAAAAAATCGATTTTTAATCTAACAGCTAAAAATTCCAATGGTATGTACTTCATAGATGGTCCAGGAGGCACTGGAAAAACTTTCCTTTATAAAACTTTAATTTATTATTTTATGTCGAAAAATAAAAATGTTTTATCCATGGCATGGACCTGTATAGCTTCAATTATATTACCAAAAGGTATGACAAGTCATAAAGTATTTGAATTACCGTTAATTTTAGATAATGTTGAAACTTAATTTTGTAAAAATGAATCGGACAAAAAAATTACGCAAATGTGATTTCACCGTCTGGGATCTATGATTCCAAAAAAAGCATTGGAAATCATAGCCATAGGACTTGACAAGACATTTCTAGAAATCAATTATCTTTTGGAGGTAAATTAATAATTTTAAGGGTGATTTTAGACAAATTTTTCCAGTAGTAAAAAGAGGTATTGAAAAAATTGTTGTGGAAGATAATATTAAATTCAGTAAATTATGGAATAGTATCAAAAAATTAAAATTAACTAAAAATATTAGATGTAAAGATGAAAAATTTTCTAAATTATTATTGAAGATTGGCGAGGGTTTTCTATTTTCAAATTCCAAAAAATGAAAAATTAAAGATTTGTGTCATTCAATTTTTAAGATATAAATGAAAATCATTAATTGAATGAAGTTATTTTAGCTCTTAAAAATGAAAACGTACAAATGTTGAATAATGAAATTTTAAATATATTAAATGGTCAATCTAAACAATATTATAGTGTAGACAAAGCTATAGATGAAGGAGATTATTACTGTCGGTAAAAGTGGGAGAATTGTGTTCATTCAAAAATTACTTTGAGTACAAATGAAAATTCAAGTTATCCGTTTATTTTATATAGAAAACAATTCCTCTTAGTTTTAGCTTTTGCAATCACAGTTCATAAGTCACAAGCGCAAAGTTTTGATAGAGTTAGGATATGTACAAAAACTAAACTTTTTTCACACGGACAATTATATGTATCGTTCGATTTTTTAGATAGTAGGAGACAATGAGGGATAGTGTCAAAAGTCTTTGAGAAATCGAAGGAGATAAGGATTGTGATTTTTTTGCGATCGATTCTTGGACGGGCGTCTTTAAGGATGAGTATAGCTGTCTGTGCGGAGTGATTGAGCCTGTAGGCAAATTGATGGGGGTTCATTAGGTTATGACAAGTATTGAAGTTAGTTAGTTGAGCGGTGATAATTCTTTTGAGTAGTTCAGAGAGGGTTCAAGAAGGAGGGCAATGAGACGTTGCTTTCCTTCTTCCGAGAGGATTTCTCATACTCAGAGGGGAAGTAGCCAGTCGTGCATTTATGAGTTTGGTGATGTAGGGGAGAATTGAGGTAAGGGCGAGTTTTATCATGGAGGATTAAAGTCGGTCAGCACCCATTTCTTTGGGTTCTATTGAAAGTATTCAAAATAATGGTCCCGTCCACAGGTGAAAATTTAAAAAGGTGTAGAGGAAGGAGATTGGATGGGATATGCAGAATGTCAATGAGATCTTGGGGTGAAAAGGGTGCTTAGGATTGAGATACAGAAACGTAGTGGGTCTTTATGATGGGCTATCAAAGATGGTCAATGGGGATGCTTTAGTTGGGACACTGCTGCTAGCTTTTCTAATCATACGCCATTTGGTAGCGTGGTCGGGGGTGTTCTTAATGATGTTCCCAATACATGTGTTTTTAAGCCGATCAAGGTCATCGGTAACCTGATTTCGAAGGGTACGGTATTGGGCATATACACGGCTGGTAGATATAATAAAGTTTGTAATGTCGATATAAAATAAATTTATCTAATTTGCTCACCATAAATGAAAGGAGCCCAAGAAAATATTTTTATGAGTCACCAAAAATGTATGTAAGTCCCGGACACTAACAATAACTATTTTAAAATTTATTTGTATCTTCGTTTGTCAATATTAGATCTATTTTAGCCTTGGAAAAATTTTGACTGAAAATTATGAAAAAAAGAAATAAAATTCTATATTAAAGACTACCTCATGAGTTTGCTTAACTGATTAAAAATTTTTTTTTTAGCAGTTCAGTCTTATGATTATTTAAAAACCACAAATAGAGCTTGCTTATTACTATTTCGATCTTGAGCTTCAAATGTTTGCTAAAGATTATTTTTTTTATCATTGAATAATATTGTAGTTAGTAAAAATTAGGGGGTTGGCGAGCGTAGCGAGCAGGGGGGAATCCCCCCTAGTATATGCATACATATATTTTTATTCATTCGTCCATTTCGATTTTATTTATTCTCTCCACATTCAACAAATATTCTCTCATACAAATGCATACATTTCACTCTAATTCTACTGGTACACTTGGGACTGACTAAGTCATACGGCGAGAAGGGGCATATTAGGTCGTAACATATAGGTAAAAAAGGTTGTTCGCTAGTATCGGTTAACGCAGAGGCACATTCACTCATTCTGTTCCGCATCCATTCACTCAATTGACACTTATTTCTCAATCATGGCTGCATTTCACAACACACTTGCTAGCTTATTTATCCTAAGATCCTTAATTTTGCTTAAAAGTTAAGATTAAAGTCTCAGCACGTAACGTCTTCTTCGGTTGAAGCCCTTGGTCTTGTGGTCAGTGCTATTACTGAATCTTCCGTTGTTGTGGTTTGCAGATTCTGGAATATCGGTGCTCTTCTTGTAGTATTCCTTGTAATAGTCTGTCAATACTTGGTCACTCTTATGTCAGTACCAGTTGCAGATTCCTTCTATCATTCATTCATTTGCATTCCACTAAGTTTATGTTTGGTTGATTAGTTCTTATTTCAATAGTTCACGATTGTTTACTTTGTTGCACTCTCACAATCGATATAGGTCCGATGCGTAAATTAATCTACAGTCACCTTCCTTGGTCACTTCACTCGTATTTAACACGTAGGTTTGGTAAATAGTTGTTACACTTTTTTCAATTTCGTATAATACAGACTTTATTTTGGTCGGTTGAGTTACCCATGCTGGTTCAATCCAAAATCTCCTTACCGGGCCAAAGTGGTGGATAATCGATGAGAGATGTACCGGTATGCTTGATGGGCATGGCCATCTGACACAGTTAAGGTGTTGCATCAACGTGGGCATTAATGGGGTCCAGCCTTCCATTTTTGAAAGGTATCTGTAATGATATAAATTTGGTCAGTCATCTCCTCACATTTTTTTGTTATGGGTTAAGTCCAGTATCCGTTGATCGTCAGATGTGTCACTCACAAGGGGTGGATCACATCAGTGTCGCTCTGATCACTCGTGTTTTTAATTGAGCAGCTGGAAGGTTGTTGGAAGTATCTGGTGGGTCATGTTTGTCGAATGATTTTGGGTCTGATGCTCCAGACCCGACAAGAACTTGTAATCAGAGTTTCTGACCAGAACATCAGATTCGGATCAGACATTCTGATCAGAATCATATACGGCTTGTAACCTCTTTTTTCATCCGATTCTGATGCTTTGATCTGATGATTTTAGTTATGAATGGGAAGTTGAGCTGCTCTAAATAAATACAATGAAGTAATTACTATTTTATTAACAAGTTTCTAATAATAGTAAAGTTAAATTAGTGAAATTAATTGTCATAGTAAGTAATTTTTTTTTTTAATTAAACTCAACTAAACTTGAAAAAACACAATGGATAGGTTAGGTTTATGAGTTTTGGAGCAAATTAGTGAGAGTAAATAAATAATAATAGATAACAATAAACTAAATAATAGTAGATAATAATAATTTAAAAAAATTACTTTTTGTTGATTTAATTTTTGATTGTGTGATAAAAATCAAGAAAAAATAATTAATATAACAAAACTAACTTTTCATCATCAATTCATTGATAAGAAAAATAATTGTTTTTTAATATATAAAGATTCATCTCTCAATTTCATAAATTAAAAGAATTATAAACAATCAGTAATCATATGTGGATTGTAGTGGAAAAGAAAAAGGTTCAAAACATTTTTTTAAAACGTGGCAGCAGTGAGAATTTTAACTTTGTCTGAGTTTTTAAAAGATATAAAAAAATATAATTGTTAATAACATTTAAGTATATTAGAAACACATTGACTTCAAGTAATAAAGCATTAAACTCAAATTAATAATAAATTAGAAAAAAGTCAACAAAAATAATAGAAAATTAACAGATATAACAAAAACTAAAGTAATCCAATGACATTATACAAAAGAGTTTGTCAACAACCGAGTAAAGATGCATATGAAGACATTAATTTTCAGTCATATATTAATTATATTACATTATGGAATAGAAAACTTTAAGATAATATTGTTTAAATGCATTAAAAACAGAAAAATTAAGTGTACGCTTAAAGTCCCATACATAAAAAATTATCATAATTTTTATCTATCAGAAATGTATTAACTAATTTATGTTTGTTATTTAAGTTGAAAATTTGTGAATGTAAAACTCACATTCACTAATAAAGCACTTATTGGTCCCAGATTAATTTGGTTTCTATTCATAAAAGTCACCTAATGCCTTCTACTTTTTCAAAAAATGATTTATTAAAATTTGTTACTTTTTAATTCAAATATCATAGTAAATAATAATCTGAAAAAGGAGTTAATGTTAAGTTTTAGTGGAAAATTGAAGCTGAGTTAGGTGAATTTTCCTTATATGTTCACCTGTGTTCTTTATTAATTTTAATTTGCACTAATTGTTATAAAAATTAAATTCTCATCGAATAAAATATTTTAAAAAGTTTTTCATGGATTTTTAATAACTGTAAAGAAATATTACACAGTCAGTTTATGTATGGCATTCAATTTAGTTTACTAACATAATCATACTAAACCAAAAACTGTAAATTCAGTACTAATTTAGTAAACATCAAATAGTCAGTTTGAATTTTAGTCCACTAAAAAAAATTCAGTATTTATTAAAAGTAATAAAAATATATTCCTAATATTAATAAGCTTAAACTGCTTTATTATTACGAAATGAAATGATTCTGAAAAACTTATTTATATTCATTTAAATTAAGCTTTACTCAAAACACAGTTTTTATATGCGTTTCAACTTAGTAATACATATTAAGTTTTCGGTCGAATGGATATGATAACACAGGTTTTTTTTCTTTTTTTTCATCGTAGGTTCAAGTCCCAACTTTTTACAAATTTGTTTTTTTTTCTTTCATTAGGGGTAATTTTTTATTTACAGTTAATTTATTAACAATTTGTAATTAAAAAAAAGCGCGCCCGTCACGGGATGACCAATAGAAGCGTAGCTTCAGTCTTTTAGTACAGACAGAAGATTTAAATTGCATTTGCCACGCATAGGAATTTAGTAAAATCGCATTTAAACAGAAATTAAGTAATTGAAATTCTTAATTCTGAGCCATGATTTATTTTTCTCAATTATTAAAATTCATTTCCACTTATCCGCGTTGTATGGGGATATCAAATCTACATTTCTTCTGCTTATTATTTTTGCGATAAATGTTGAACTGAAACTTAGTATTTTACACATATCGTAACTAACAATAATTCGCACCAATAAAACGCACTGTAAATGTACATATAAAAGCCTGCATAAAATTAAACACGCTTTGGCAGTACTGTTTAGAAAAAGGAATGAAGAAGAGGGGAGGAAAGAAAGAGTGAGACAGAGAAAGAGAGGCGCCCAACTTCCGCTGTAGCCGGATGAATCATTCCCTCCACTCAGCGTGTCGGTCCCGTGTCGCGTGTTGATCACTTTTTTCATTTTACACCGACCGTGGAGTAGTGTAGGTATAGTAGGGAGTGATAACTTCCGTATAGAAGCTACGCTTCAAAACCCAATTCAACGATAATAATAATTAAATTAAAATATGTAAAGTCTTTACATCAGACCAAAACATCAGAATCAGATGAAAAAAGAGGTTACAAGTAGTATACGATTCTGATCAGAATGTCTCCGACCGTGGAGTAGTGTAGGTATAGTAGGGAGTGATAACGTCCGTATAGAAGCTACGCTTCAAAACCCAATTCAACGATAATAATAATTAAATTAAAATATGTACATTCTTTACATCAGACCAAAACATCAGAATCGAATGAAAAAAGAGGTTACAAGTAGTATACGATTCTGATCAGAATGTCTGACTAGGTCTGATCAGAATCTGATCCTTTTCGGACTACGAATTCTTGTCAGGAGAAGACGTTATTGGTTCAGGTTATTCAGTCACATCCAATTAAAGCTTATTAAGTCGGTTACCTCCTCGGGTGGGTGGGATTTGGCATTTCTTTCTTGGTTCTTTTTTGCCCAATATAGGTTCTGTCTCATGCATATTTGATCGTGGTAAGCACACGTATTGTAGTTGATCCAAGCGCCGCAAGAGTGTTGTCGTAGCTGTGCGCAACTTTGTGATTTTTGGTGGTAAGCCGCGTATTGGGCTTTATATCGGGGATCACTTTCACTCAACGCTTGTGCCGCGTGCTGCGCTTTCACATATCGAACGTATCTCCAACCTAAATTGTCTTAACGTTTTAACGTAAATTTTTTAGTCTTCCAAAACGGGTGAATTCCTTAAAGTAGAGCTCATCTCAGTATTCCCACGGAATACTTTTTAGTGATAAGCAAAATAGCCGCTGGCGGTCTTGCTCTCCCTCGTTTGTTTGGTACTTCTTTACAGTCACTTGGTACCTGGGTTCGTCAGGCGCCTGATAAGGAAGCATTGTTCTTTGCGTGACCCTTTCGGTCCTCTTCTTCATTTTTCCTGGGTCTGGGTTGGCAGTCTTACTAGGTCCCGTAATATTGGTCGATTCCAAAAATTCATGTTTCGTAAGTTTTCTTACTCACAGCAGGTAGTCCTTTTGGCTCTGGTGTTTTGACCACTCTTAAGATTAGTGGTTCTTGTTTTCTTTCGGCTTTGTTTTTGGTATGGCCGTTTTGAGTTCTTTCAAGTTCACACTGTCGGTCGTATTCCCTCAAACGGTCAGCATCTGCGAGATGAGAAAAGGTCACAAGAGTAGCGTTATTTTTGAGGCCTACTGATTCAATGCCTCCTCCTCGTATGGCACCAAAGGGTCGTAATCCTTTGAGAATTTCCCAGAGCTCCACTTGCTTCGGGTGGCTGACTCTAACTTCTCGCTGGTCCTGGCTCGGGATTTCTTCCAGAATCCTTTGGTCTGGTCATAGCGTCTTGGAGATGTTCATATCTCCTCTTTTATCCTGTAACTAAGAGGGTATTACCTCCGTATTAATTTTTGAAGCGAAGCTTTTTTTCTCGCACTAGGGTGTATTTTTTTCATAGAGAGGGCAAATGAAAAAATCTGATCAGCTGACCGTCACGCGTGAGATTGAGGCACGTGCAGCTTCCTATGTTTGGCTGCAGTAGCCCTCTCTCTGTCTACCTACTGCCACGGCCGCTAGCGGCTGGAGTGGCATTCCATACAGATCTAAGGCAAATAATGTTTTATTATCAAATCAATAATTTGTTTATTTTATTAGTTTTTTAATTTAAAATCAATGAATGACTTAAAGTGATAGATGAGTTGTCGACTGTTCAAATCTATTTCGTTTTGAATCTAAAAAGACATGAACAAAAGTATTTGATTATCAAATAAATAGTTGTGAGTGAAAAAACAATACTTAAGTTAAAGTTAAAGGTAAAATTAAGCAATAAATATTATTAAAATTAAGTACTTGAATTCTTAACTTTTATAAATTCCATTGTGATTCTAATCACTGATTGTTAAATGTTAGCTAACCTCAATGACTGGAGTCGATGTAAAAAGGATATACATATTAAAATAGAATTCTATTTTTTTGAAACTTACTATTTGCAACAGTGATAAAATGTTTATTGATACTGAAATATCAAGAATGTACTTAAAATCAGCAATGACAAAAAAGTTTTAATGGACTGTTTTCAATCATGCATATAAATTATTAACTTATGCAATTGAACAAAAATGTATGAATTACATATTATTTCATAAAATTAAAAATTAATCTAGAAAAATAAGAAAATTTGTATTTATTATAAAATTTTATAAAAAAACTCAATGAATGTTCAAAAAACCTTACAAAAATTTTGTTTAAACAGTTACTTGCAATACAAATATATTATTTAGGAGATTTTTAAATACTATTGATCATGCCTTTTAATTCGAGATGAGTATAATTAGACTGTCCACAACTTATCTATATGATTACGGTCAGTTTTAGACTCGATTTTAGATAATGAAATAAAAAATTAATGAAGTCAACATGTCATTTTTGTAATAATAAGTAATTATTTACTACAATATCTTAGATACATATTAATTACGTCTTTCAGCTAATCCTTCGTAAACTTCACCTTTGATCTACTGACTGCCGCTACTGAGACTATCTCTAGCTTTTGGGCCAGTTTCACTCTCTCTCTCTCTCTCTCTCTCAATCGTTACGTATTTCTCCAAGCTTGAGTCCACACAAATAATTCAAATATTACTTTGATTGTTTGTTGAACCAATGTAACAAATGAAAAATATATGCAGAAACATGAAATTTAATATTTAATAGTATATTAATTATCATATAAATTACTTGTTTTAATTTAAAAATCAGTGCAAAGGTAAAGTTTAAGTGTTAAATTAGATTTTTTTATACAATTTTAATAACTTATTCCTATTATTTTGACTGGTATTTTTGTTATTCAAACATTCAAAACTATTTTCACACACAATTTTTTTTCTACTTTTCTTTCAAATTTTTCATTGCTTCTCACAATATTATATGTTAGGTGACAAATATAATGCACCTAACATGCATAAAGGCTAATGGTAGGAAAATGCACGCTCAGCATCCGGTCCCATGGAGTCTGGATGCCGAATCAGCATCTTGACTTGAAAAGTCAAGGTGGGAAGACACAGCTAGCCTCCATGAGGAGCGGGTGGAGGAGTAGGCGGTAGTACGAGTAATTAGTTAATCAGCGACGCGTCGAGCATTTAGTTTTCGAATATTTTAATAGTGACCTAAGTGTCTTAATTAACTTCAATATAATTACCCTAAATATTTTTGTATTGTGACCACCATAGTGACCTAAGTGTTTAATCTAGCTTCAATATAATTTTCTTAAATTTTACTATTGTGACAACCATAGTGACCTAAGAGTGTTATTTGATTTCGATATAATTTTTCTAAAATTTCAATACTGCGACAATCATATTGTGACCTAAACTTCGGTATAATTTTAAATAATTTGAGCAAGATTCAATCTGTGACCGAATTTTGTGAGTGAAATCACCTAAATCGTTTTTTTATAAAAAAATTGAATTGTGAACCAATAAAATGATAGTGATAGTAAAAAAAAAAAAAACCCACAATCAGCTTTAGTGCAATTATTCGCCCTTGATATATTTCCCCGAGTCACCAAAGGAAGAGCCTCTTTGGACGTCAGACGCAGAGTTCAAAGGTAAAATTTTGATATAAGTTTAGTATTCTTTTATTTAATTTTCTCCCGTCGTCGCACGAGGGTGCCCCTACCCCCAGTTTTATTCGCATATTCGTGACACTCTTTCCTGGGCTCTGCGATAATAAAGAGTGACTTGGACGTTTTGAAAACATCTAAGATTTGTCACAGGGCTCGAATTAGAGAATTTAATCTCTCGGAGGATCGTGATTAATCACGAGAACCCGCGGCGATCATCGTCCGCACTCCTCCAACCTGCTGACAAAATGCACTTTCTGTACACACGACAATCCGTCGATTTTTCTTCCAATACCTGAAAAGTGGGGGGAAGACGCGTAAGTGAACTAATGTTTTTATTACGCGGTGCGGCTGCTCTCCTTCGTTGGTAGTGGCGTGAGTTTACGTGGACCGATCGCAGGAACACGGGTTGATTAAATTAATGATCAAATTCAAATTTTAATAATTTTAATTAACAACAAAAATAAAAAATTAAAAGTTACATGATATCTCAAATTAATTCTACCCGATTGGTTACAAACAAGTAAACCCGAATGACTTGAAGTCTTAAGTCGACGAAAATTGATTTTACAAAAATAATGTTCGTCGTCTGTGTTGTGGTCGCTACCAACACACCGACGCAAACACACACTCTCGCGCTCGTCTGCTTGCTGCAGCGCGCCAAAAGAACAAAGGCGTGGACTAACTCCGATACAAAATCTAAGTACTTACTGTACTTCACACACACACTCCGACTCTAACTATCACACGACCAATACTCAATGATTAACCGCTACGCGGACTTACTTTTGTAGCAGGTGCACCTTCGCTTGATTAAACAATAATAATGATAATTACTACTAGCCCGATTGGCTTCACACAAGACGACAATGCCTTCCAAGGCCGCACGCTGACTTTCCGTGAGATGTTCGCCTTCCCCGCTCCGATCCAATGACAACTGGATCACAGGAAAATCTACACAACTTCTCACTGATAACTTTATCTAACACAACCTCGATAAAGTTATCTAACAACACAAAAAAGTAAATAAGTATATTCGCTCTCTGACTCACGTGCAAGCGCCGAAATTAGAGTAATGCTGATCGGTAGATCTCGTCATTACCTGACTTACCGATCCGCATCTGCGTTCCATAACAGTTAGCGCCGAATTCGAATTTAATCAACGCGCTAGCTGTTACAGTCCCCTCCCAGAGGTGACGTATCCGGGATTCGTTACCTTGACAATCCCAAGAACGCAGCTTACTTAAGTGGGGATCACATCAATTCCCATATCGTCACAGGGCCCAGATTAAAACAATCTCCATAACACCCGATCGCACGCTACCTGACACTTGCGAGTGTCAGGATTTTCGGACGCATCCCTCGGTGGTTGAATTTCCTCTTATGACAGTTCTTGCTCCAGTCTTGCGATCCAAGTTTCCAGCCAGATATTGTAATTACCGACTGTCTGGTTAATCAAGTCGTTGGGCTTACTATCGCCAAGCCCGTCATCCACGACTTCTAACCTTTAAAATTTTCTAGGCTTTTCTGGACTTAAAACCTCATTCAATCTCCAGCCGTCCAGCTCTCTGACCAGATAGCTTATGGTTGCATCAGTCAGATTCTTCCTCAGCAAACACTCGTCGGCCTGACCGATTAACCTTGACTTCGTTAATTCTGTCATAACCACAGCTGTATCTTTGAGGTTAAATTTCTTAATAACCCACAATTGAATTTTCCAGATACCTGCTGCCATCTTATGTTTACTAGCTTGCTCAGTATTTATCTGACCGACTGGACAAGCTTGGGTGCCATCTCCGAGTGATTGCTCGGCCGCCACTTTGGCGGAGTAGAATTTATGACTTTCTACTCCGCCGGTTGTTCGTTTTCCGGCCGTTCAGGACTACTAAACCTTATGTGCCCTCTTTACCCGCATTCCCAGCACTTAGCTGGAGAACCTTTGCCAGGACTTCCCTTACTTCCATCACTCTTACTCGATCCTGGAGATGAGCTTCTAGCCTCTTCGTCATCCGTCGACTTACGTCTTGCTTTGGTCCTTCTGGCCTTGTATGAACCTTGGTGTCTTGGATCCGTAGGCTTTCCAAACGACATACAATTAGTCTCGAGTTTGTTAAGCACAGTCTCAAGAGGGCTAATAACCGAAGTCTCGGCAGACCTGCCTTCCACAGCCAATGCGGCTGTGTTAACTTTCGGTATTCTATTAGCTCTATCATCTCTATAAGCCAGATTAGGCCATACTGACGTAGACGGTGATGGAGGTGGCTTATACACCAATTCCATATTAGTAATTCTCTCGACCTCGACCGCTTGGCTTAATAAGCCTTTAATTGACTTAACCTCTTCACGCCTGATCTGTCTACGCAATCGAGGCAACATGTTCGTCAACATAAAGTCAATCTGTTCTTTCTCAGTCGGTATCGGTCTAATTTTCAGAAAATATGACTGCAAGCAAGTCATGAAATTCTGCACTGACTCATGTTCACCCTGAGTCTGGGTAGTCGCTTCCATCCTTGCGGTCTGCTGGTAGTCTCTGACTCCGTACCACTCACGGGCTTCCTGACAAAATGTCTCCCATGAGTTGATTGTGCTCCGCACGTTACGGAACCACGTAGCCGCTATACCGGTCAACATCATTGGTAAGGCATCCAATAACTGAGAACCGGTCAAACCAGCGAGTTTATTGTATTCCTCTATCTGCAATAAAAATTGTTCAATACTAGATTCACTATCGCCGTTGAATCTAATATTCCATCTTCGAACAATTATGCCAACGTCGATTGGCTTCATCGGATTGCCTTGCGTCTGGATTGACTCCTGAGCTAAATCATCCGTCCGCCTCTGGCTTCTTAATTGTTCGAGCTCAGCCTGCAAGGCCTTAATCTGTTCTTCAAGTTTTTGTTCTCTGTCCTGCCTCACAACTAGGGGACTAGAACTATTCCTCGCGTCCCGCACTGTCGTCTCACAAAAATTGACCCTAGTGAGCGGTACATGACCATCGGTCGAAATACTGCAGTCGTTCAACGAATTCTGCAGTTCCGGCCTTATTGTCGAGGAAACGGGACCTCCTGCTCCCCGGTTCCGATCTGGCTGGCGATACCTATCAACCTCCATAGATGCCACTTTGGTTGACAAGTTTTCAGATGCCCTCTTCAACGCCTTGAATTCTTCCTTCAACGACTTCATGGTTTGGAGCACCTCGCCGTTAATATCGTCAACCTGGTCCGGTTGTCCATGCCCAGCCAAATTCCCACCTTCCGGGTTGCTATTATGCGTCTGACTGCTCGAGTATTCTTCATGGATTCTCGAAGCTGCCTCCCGGACCATTTCTTCTTCCATGAGGACAGTTAAGGGGTGTGTGCCACTCGTGGTGTAATTTGGATCTATTATTGTCGACCCAGATTTTTCCCACATTGTTGTTGCTATGAAAGTAGCTCTCAGACTTTCTCGCTTAACTTTTATCTTGCCCGGATCCTCGGACTTGGTTGCGATAAAGTCTTCTGCTGAATAATCACCTAACTGCCATTTCAGCAACCTACCACTTTTCTCGATCAACGTACCTCCGGGCTTGAGCTCAAGCTCATCTAAAGCCTCGGACACGACATCTACCTTTTCGGCCACGATCCATGAAAAGACCAAGTATTCCTTTGTAAGTTCCAGCATCATCACTGCGTCCGATGTCACCTAGCTTACAAAGAAAACAGTACTCTAACCCACGTGACAGTTTCAACTCACTCTAATTTATTAATATTTTACACAAAATATATATCTCGCAATTCTGAAATAGACGACAAAATTCCAATTATATTTCTGAGTTATGTAAGAAAACACAAAAAAAAAAACCGATCCACTGATCTCAACAGCAATAATCCGAAATGACCAAAAAGTCCCCTAACCACGCTTGGTTTAAACAAAAACTCTCGATTGGCTAAAAAAACGAATTACCCGTTGAAGCCAATATAGAATCAACTACAAGTGTCGAAACCCGATTTTTCAACTCAGAAATATAAATCACAGTTGATAACGAACGTTAGTCGATAACAGCCTGTATGCAAAATAATATTTCACAATAATCTTACAATAAATTAGTATTATTCAGCGCTCTACTCTCGCTACTGTCACGTATAGGTTCTGCTTGGTGGAGTACTTGCTCTCAAAAAAAAACAAAAAAAAAAAACAAGTCATAATCGAAAAACATAGCTCGAAATATCCGCGTCGGAGTTAAATTACCAGGCTATGCCTAAACAAACACCTTACCGTATGACAACACGGTTTAATCAAAACAACTCCGATGTGAATTCAACTTCGAGTTGCAAAACTCTCAAACCCGAGAAAAGAAAAAAAAAAAATTAACGATTCTAACTAAAATCCAGCAAGCACCCGCACTCCACCGAGCAATTAACAGAAAAAAAAAAATTCCTCGACTTGCTGTGTCACACTATATTAGCAGCAAGCTCTTCGCCTTTGTTATTATCCTAATATTAACTCTGCCGACCGCTCTTGAACCCCCGCCGGTCAGCGCACACCTGCGATCACTCACACTAACCAATAACCTTTATTTTGGTTACCTAACTACCTACACGTTGTTGGGTGCCAATTGTCACAGGGCTCGAATTAGAGAATTTAATATCTCGGAGGATCGTGATTAATCACGAGAACCCGCGGCGACCATCGTCCACACTCCTCCGACCTGCTGACAAAATGCACTTTCTGTACACACGACAATCCGTCGATTTTTCTTTCAATACCTGAAAAGTGCGGGGAAGACGCGTAAGCGAACTAATGTTTTTATTACGCGGTGCGGCTGCTCTCCTTCGTTGGTAGTGGCGTGAGTTTACGTGGACCGATCGCAGGAACACGGGTTGATTAAATTAATGATCAAATTCAAATTTTAATAATTTTAATTAACAACAAAAATTAAAAATCAAAAGTTACATATCTCAAATTAATTCTACCCGATTGGTTACAAACAAGTAAACCCGAATGACTCGAAGTCTTAAGTCGATGAAAATTGATTTTACAAAAATAAAGTTCGTCGTCTGTGTTGTGGTCGCTACCGACACACCTACGCCCACACACACTCTCGCGCTCGTCTGCTTGCTGCAGCGCGCCAAAAGAACAAAGGCATGGACTAACTCCGATACAAAATCTAAGTACTTACTGTACTTCACACGCACACTCCGACTCTAACTATCACACGAACAAATACTCAATGATTAACCGCTACGCGGACTTACTTTTCTAGCAGGTGCACCCTCGCTTGATTAAACAATAATAATGATAATTACTACTAGCCCGATTGGCTTCACACAAGACGACAATGCTTTCCAAGGCCGCACGCTGACTTTCCGTGAGTTGTTCGCCTTCCCCGTTCCGATCCAATGACAACTGGATCACAGAAAAATCTACACAACTTCTCACTGATAACTTTATCGAACACAACCTCGATAAAGTTATCTAACAACACAAAAAAGTAAATAAGTATATTCGCTCTCTGACACACGTGTGATCGCGCCAAGCGTCGAAATTAGAGTAATGCTGATCGGTAGATCTCGTCATCACCTGACTTACCGATCCGCATCTTCGTTCCATAACAGTTAGCGCCGAATTCAAATTTAATCAACGCGCTAGCTGTTACAGATTATAAAACAAATTTTTTTCAAAAAATTATTGTAGAGCTAAAGCTAAAGCTCTTTCATTTTTTCATTACTTTTATGCTTATTTATAAAAATTGACCAATCTATTCTGAGTAATTAAATTTTGAAAAAAATACCTTAAAAATGGACCCCCCCCTTTTATTTTGTTCATAATTTGAATAAAAATGAATGTTTTTGAAATTATTTTAGAGTATAAATCACAACTTTTAATCTAAAAAACCCGGGTAAAAAAAGACTGAAAATTAATGGCTTGATTTTTGGTGGTTCAATTCAGAAATTTCGGCTTAAATAAGTTATTACAACATTAAATTTTTAGACAACGACAATGTATTAAAGTTGTATTTTCAAATCCGTTCATTTAATTGAATGTTAAATGCACATGCGTTTAGTACTTTACTAGCAATGGTACAACTATTTAAACAATTTAAATTTGCTGATAAGATTTTGGTCAAATGGTTGGCAAGTTGTAAGTAAATTAAGAACATTCAAGAACCATTTATCATTGAAATTAAAGTGTTTGCCATAAAACAAAAATTGCTTGTATTGTGATCAAAAGCTTCGCTTCTTCCACGCATCCCAAGACGATCGCTTTTTTTTTTTTTTTTTTTTTTATAGGTCCGATTTTGGTCATTCATCTAGTTCAGGATTCGGTCACGGATTCGGTCAAAAATGATTCTCCTTCGTTATCTTTCTTGTATTGAAACTGTTCGGTGTGGCCATCCTTGTTTGTTCGTCGTCTAGAGGCTTTATCTTCTTGTCTTGTCAAGTTTTTGTCTCGTTCATCCGTTACGTTCCAACGGGTAGTACGTATATACAAACAAAACCCTAGCACGGCCATTGTTAGAATGGCGATGACGAAAGTGACCACTCCCAGTCAAGTGTGCATTTTGAAATCTTCCTGGTGTTCTTCCAACCCTTCTAATTGGTTTATTATTTCTTGAAGTGGACGTCCTTGCTGAAACTGTCTCATTTCTTCTTTTTCGGTTCTTTTTCCCCCACGTAATCGCTTTAGCCAGACCGCATGGTTTAGTAGTTCAGGGTATAGTTTAGTCAGAGTCAGATTAAAATTTGGCCTGTAGTTGTATCATTCCTTTTGCATGTATTTCTTGGGATTAGGTAAAGTGACCTCTTTTGCTCTTCCTACACAGTTGGATGCCATTTTTAGGATTCCTAAACCTTCCACTGTAGCCGTAGGGGGGCAAAGGATTTGGATGGTATCTTTACTAGCTAGGGAGTAAAGCCAAGATCCTTCAGCCTTTAAATAATTCCATTGGTCATGGACATAAGGATGGAACTTTACGTCACATAATTTAAGTGACTCGGTTGTTGGGCGGACAAATAACATGGCCTCACAGCTGGGGGCTAGGGAGGTTTCACAAATCCCCATCTCCGTGTCACATAGATATTTATCTTCCAGGTCCTTACATTTCAGGAATTCATCCGTATCAAGCATAAAATATTGAAGCAGATCTTTACTCATTCCCAAGTATCGATGACTGGGTTTCACATAAGCAGTTCCATTGAGGCTGGGACTCAACATTTGCCGCGTTGCTAAGGGGTAGAGCTGATGCAGGTGATAAATTTGTCGATCCGTTAAGGGTAGATGTAGTATACCAACAGCCGTTGTTGGTCATAGACTAAATCTACCTTTGCGATTTTCGATATTTCGGTCAATCGCCAGTGTTTTTCTTTCATCGGTAAGTCAAGGGTCATCACCGTTTGTCGTATTTCGTTGTGTACCTGTGACAAGAATTCAGGGGGAATTAGTACTGGCGCCAGTCCTCTCTTATGTCCGGTTTGTTATTATAATTTGTTATAACTATTTATTATAATTTGTTTCAATTGCTCATGCAATTTAGTCAGCTGCCGTAGATGTTGCATGAAATTATGGTATTGAACATCTAGTCCCATTGTAACGCGGGACTCATGAGTATCTTGGAGAGAGGTTATTGTATCGTTTTGCAATTTAGACAACGCCCTGATAATGATATGGGCTTGGTCATTTTGTAATCCAATTAACTTCTTTTGGTCATGTTGCACTTGATCGATTTGCTTTTGGGCTTGATTTATGTCTTCCACCATCGCGAAGCCAAATAGGCTTTCACCAAGAGTTCCGATGATACCAAAAGGTGCCCCTCGTTTGCGGCGTATATTTGCGGTATTTTCGGTCCAAATTGGTCGTTCAATTTCTAGGTCTTTCAATTGGTCCTTAATTTCTTGTCTTAATTTTTCTAGATCTCGAGCAGTTTCATGGAGGGTTTTTATATCAACCGTTCCTTGATAGGGAGGCTCTCCCCCTTATTGTTGACATCTTAGGGTGAGGGCGTCCATCTGGTCCTCCATTTCATGGTCGTTGAGCAGTTTTCCAGTTTCCACTAATACAACTATCTTCTAATCGGCCCGTACCACCCCCACTTTTTCGTAGTACAGGCCCGTATTGGTTTGGAGTGGTGTTATGTTGTAGGTCCCTTCTCCTGAGACCACACACACAATTGATAGGATGAAAAGCCAATTCCACATTTCATGTAAATAGATTTCAGACTTTAGTTACTTCTGTTGGTTCTTTCGGGGTCGGTCGGGACACTCATGAGTTTGTCAGCATGTTTTTTGATTTTCTTGCCATTAGGCAATTCTAGAATTACATTGTTTCGCCTCAGTATTTCGACAATTTTCAATGGTTTGATGTAATAACTATCGAACTTCGAAATACGGGGCTCTGCCAACACCCATGCGTATCCATTTGGTCTGCCACAGAATTGTTTAGTCTTTTGGTCGTAGCGGTCTTTGGTCCTTATCTTTGTTGCAATTTCCCGTTCTCAAGCCTGTATTTGCATTTCATCCAATCGATGAATCAGGTCCTGAAGATGGAGATATTTGGTTGTGTAGAGACTGTAAGTCCTCAATTTTTCTTCTGTGGGGATTCTGATTGGGAATCTGGCATCTCGTCCGTAAACAAACTTAAAGGGTGTGAAGTTAGTGGCTGAATGCATGCTTGTGCTGTACGTGAAAGCTGCGAAAGGGACAAGACGATCCCAGCCATTGTATTTCTCCGAATACACCTGAATGAAATCCATCAAAGGAGCATGGCTTCGTTTGAGTGACCAATTCGTTTGCGGTCTGTACCCGAAGGTGCATAACCGTCGTATCTTAAACAGTCACAGTAATTCATCAACCAGTTCTGACAAAAAGCTTTTTCCTCTGTTTGACAGCAGCGCTCTTGGTGCCCTGAATTGACAGATCAAATGTCGTACCACCTCGTCAGCGGTGGTACTGGCTCGTATTTCTGGAAGAGGGATGGCTATCAGTTACTTTGTCAAATTGCACTGCATATTTAGCACATGTGAGTATATTATGATTCTTGTACGGGGTAATTAGCACTTGTCCCTTTCGAGGACGTTTTCTTTTGAGCTGACCTGGATCAATCGCTTTCAGATCAGTCAGCAATCTACTTACAGGGCCATCGGGTATACAATCCCGAGCCATCAAATGTGCAATATTATCTCGCTTATAGGTCAAACAATTCCTACTTCGCAAGATTTTACCTTGAGGAGTTGCTTCATTCTCCACAGGTATTTCTTCTTGTGCAGTGACATCCCCTGCATTGGGGTCCAAGCAATTTCCATAGTCAGGTGCCCCCCCCCCCCTGCTGCCACGTCAGTTCTGGCAAAAAGAAAGGCAAATCTTCTTGAGCTGGCCGGCTGAATTCCAGAATTATGGGTGTATTATCCTTATTTTCCTCTATCGTTTCAAGATCCGGAGGTTTGGATCATCGTGGTCGACTGGGTTAGACTTCAGGTGTACTGCTGATCAGCTGCCCTTCCGATATGATTCGGGGGCTTATGGAGATCTCAGCTCGTTTGGGCCAACTTAAAATGGATGGTTCAGGCTCTTGCTCACCATTTGCTTCTTCTGCCTCTTCTTGGCCCGTGCTGGTGTCGGCTTCCTCAGCAGAACGATCTATTTCTTGTTCGGTACTGACATTGGCTTTCCTCACTAGTTCTTGAATCCATTGGGTCATAACGCTGTTATCCAGAGTATCTTCGTCGTATGGGTCTGCCTGTTGGAGCATTTCTCTCGTTTCCAAATCCACTTCCTCCCCTTCGGAGTAACATCCCCTAACCTCAGGTTCCCTGACTTCGTATTTGACATCACCGTCCGAAAAGTGAGAGGGGGCTTCCTCAGGCATGATTTCCGGCAGTCTACACCACTCATTGGTTCGATCATAATGCTCCTGCAGACTTTTATCCAAGCAGTCGCTTCTCTCTTGGAGCTTCAATTGAGGCGATTCGATTTCCGCCTGCTCATCTCTAGCCTCAAATTAATCAACCGTTTCCGTTTCGCTAGGAGTGATGGCACTTATTTCAATTTCTGATGACGCTACCATGGAATCGTAATGGCCGCTGGTTTCCTCCTCTTCCAATGAATCATCCTTAGTTGTCTCGTCCCTCAACCCACTATCTTTTGGGTCAGGGATAGGTATGCCCTTAGTAGTATTACTGATTTCTTTGGCCTCAGTATCTCCGGTGCTCGGAAGTTTTGATTCGGATCTTGACATTTCTTTGGGTTGCAGTTCCGAAGGGGTATAGCCCTGTGATTTCTTTTGCCTTGGGCAAACAAGCTCGTTTAAATGGGGAGGTATAGCAGAAAGCCCTGGGTGCAGTCTTTACAGTACTCTTGGCCCTGGTACATTGAGCTATCACACTATGGTCGAATTCAGGGGCTTGTTTGTTCGCCTTGGCTCCCACGGGTCTACCTCTCTTAGGAGGACGAACGTCATTTTCAGATTGGGCCCGTTGCCGTCTCGGAGGGGCTAAAACTTCGCTACTAGTCGAAGGTTCAGGTTGTTCCTGTTCTGACCCCCTCGATTTGGTCCTTGTGGTCCCAGGCTTTGCCGGCTTCTGCTCTCGTTTGTTTTTCTGGAGCGGAGTCTTATTGCGTTCATATTGGCTCTTCTTTAAAATAAGCACTTTAATCATGGGCAAGGTAACATTGATTTCATCTTCCAGGATCGGTGTGCCATTGGGTTTTGAGACGAAACATCAGCGTTGATGTTTAGCTTGCTGTGTCACGAAAGACACATTTTGCAAACCAAGCATTTTTATGCTATAAGACAACAAATAATGAGGCCAGCTTCAGTCTTTCTTGGTCAGTCGTTAGCTGCTGAACTCCGAAGCTGGCCCCTTCGTAAGTTGAGTTATATCTCTTTTAAAATTCCGTAAATCGGTTTGGAGTCATATCTCCCTAAACATAAATCCAATAAAGTAAAGAGTTACATCTCTATCTATAAAATACGCGTTATATCTTTCATAATTAATGCAATTGATAAATTATGTATTAGATTAAGTTATATATTATTTAATATTATACTATTCAAATTATAATAAATCATATTAAAACTAGATTATATTTCATTAATTACAACAAGATTCAAAACAAATGGTTCCGATACAATTGAATTTCGAGTGCAATAAATAATAATTAATCGTGTGAAAAATCTAAAGTAATAATTAATCGTGTGAGAGATGGTTAAATCTGTAAAGAATCTAAAGTTATAATTAATCGTGTGAGAAACGGTTAAATCTGTAAAGAATCTAAAGTTATAATTAATCGTGTGAGAGACGGTTAAATCTAAAGTGATAGTTAATAGTGTACAACACGGTCATCGATGAAAAATTTTAATAATAATAAAATATAGTAAAATAATAATAATTAGTCATCGTGTGAAAGACGGAGAAAGGATAAACTTATATTTTGAAAATTGTAACCAAATATGAAAATAAATGTATTCCGTACATCGTACGCCGGAAAAAAACTGCGAATAATACAACCGAGGCTAAGACAATAACTAGAAGCGCAGTAAAAGATAACCCGGAATTACTTGAGAAGACCTTACCGGGATTAAACAACGTAAGTAAAAAACGAGAGTAATTCAAACGGTTAAATTTAAATAAGTGTACCGATGAAAACGCGTCGAGTACATCAATAGATCTAGTATCAGGGGATTCATTGAAAATTTCCCTGCGTGTGAATCTAAATACTTCGGGTCTTTATGAACAAAAATCAGATTCGGAAAAAACGAGATAGAATTAAATATATTAAACCAAGAGAAAGAGTATTTTGTGAATTCTGAAGATTCAATAAAAAATATAGAAAATCTTATACCAGATAAAACGAATCAAATACCAAACGTTAATAATACACAAAAAATAACGTCGGAAAATAATTCGCTAATAGATCTCGAAGAAAGCATCGAAGAAAAAGAGGTAAATAACTTATTAGATTTTATAAAGTTCACAAAAATGTCTAAATTTAAAATTACGGATCTTGTCAATGAAAGTCCATTTTTTAACGGAATCGGCGGAAGAGATAATTAAATACGTGACAGAAGTAGAATCATTAATTGCAAACGATGACATCGCAAACTTTTTAAAAAATCTAATTTTGAGAAAATGTGTTGAATCTGCGGAAGAATCGTTTACGGATAAAGAACCAACAACAATTAGAGAATTCATAACAAGTATTAAAAATTCATTCCTGACAACAGTAAACTACTATTCTTATTATAACGATTTATTAACAATAGTGCAGAAAGAAGACAAAGATGTACGTAACTATACAACGCGGTTGAAAAAATTAGTAAAAAAAGCTAAAGAACTAAAAAAATTGACCCCAAACTTAGAGAATACAGAGTATCAAACTTTTGAAACTAAATTAGAAGCTGATGCACTGAAAAGTTTTGCTGATGGTTTCAAATTTAAAATTAATGTTCAGTTAGACAAGATGGGAGATTTTTCAGCAATATTAAAGAACGCACTAATCTTAAAGAAGAAACTTAATTTAACTGAAAATCAAAATAACATACAAATAAATCATTGTGCTAATAATATAATGAAGAAAAATATACCGATGTGTCAAATTTGTACAGAACGCAATCACAAAGCTTTATATTGTCCATCCGTGGCGTGTGTATACTGCAAGTCGCAGAATCATAGATCTTTTGATTGTAATGGAGCAACAAAAAAAATTAAAATACAGTGTAATTTATGCAGTAATTACGGTTATTCAATTAGCGCATGTGAATTTAATAAAATTGGAAGTAAAAATTGTCAATTTTGTCAAATAGCAGGTCACCAAGTAGAGCAATGCGATAACATAAAAGAATTTGAACTTTGTTCGAAATGTTTTAAACACGGACACACTCCGTATTTGTGCCCAAATAAGAAAGAAAATCGCGAAAACTGCGAAAATTGCAAAAAAACGGGTCCTATGGTTAATGAATGCCCCAAAGTTATTTGTCAAAAATGTAACAAGAAAGGTCATATAGTGAAAAATTGCAATATTCAAGAAAATAAAAACAGAAATCGTTTCTGTACTTATTGTGAAAATATTGATCATGAATTAAATGACTGCATTCAAGTGAAAACTTTACTAACGCAGCAGAAAAATAAAAACTCAGTAATTTGTCAAATTTGCGATGAATCAAGTCAAAACGCTAAAGATTGCTTTAACTTTTTAAATATTACTAAAAATAAACAGCAAAACACTCAAACTAATACCTATTATAATAAACGGGATCAAAATAGAAATAACGTATCACAAAAAATATGCGAATATTGCAATTATAGAGGTCATGATATCGATACGTGTACTAAATATAAAGCCTTAAAAAATTACACAACCTGAAATTTGCCGACACTGTAACTCTCCGGGACATTCATTGCAAAATTGCTTAGACCTGCAAAATTTACAAAAATTAACCGGAAATTTTTGCTGAAATTGTAAAAATATCGGGCACACTGTAGAAAATTATAGACGTGCACAATATTCGGCGGGAGCAAATTATTTTTCTACAGACGTAGAATCTAGTGAGAAGATGAACCAATTATTAAACTTTAACGCTGATAATTCCTTAAATGATACTTGTGAAAATTTGATAGAATTAACGGACGTAAAAGACTATACGTGTGACGAAAATATTACAATACCAACTTACGAAGTAAAGTTGGAAAACCTCTTGAGACATATTCGAGTCGAGAACGTGAATCTGAAAAATACATACGAATTTTTGGTTGACAGCGGTGCTCAATTAAATATAATTAAAAATGATAAGGTTAGACAGATAGATATTGATTCGAGACGTCAAATCATGTTATCAGGAATATCGAATAAAATAATGAAAACTGTAGGCACTACAAATATACTTATTAACGGTTTATTTTATGAATTTCATGTAGCTTCCGATGCATTTAATTTACCAAACGATGGTATTTTGGGTATAGAATTACTAACTGAGAGTAAATTAAAATTAGACAAGGGCTATCTAGAAATAAATAATGTAAAATTCAAGCTGCTAATGAATAAGAAAAGGCTGGTCAACGAAAGACAAAATAAAAATTCCACAAACGACACGCAAAACTCAGTCAACGATTCGCTTAGCTTGCAAGTCACTACATCGCATTTCAAAAAATTTTTGAAAATGAAAACGATGAGTTAATGAATGTTTTGAAACTTGATTTTAATACAGATGAGATAAACACGGAAAAAGACACTTTTTTCATGGAAGAGATAAAAAAATCACTGAACACCGTTGTCATGTATCGATCCCCATAAAGATCCCATATTCCCAAGTTGCAACAGACTTACTTATAATCCGCCTAAAAGGAGTTAGGGAGGGGGCCACGGAAATTGCAATTAAGCATTTTGCTAGCCGGCACCTCCGCTCTGCTGGAACAGGTGGGGCGAAGTAGCTTCCCTCGCTGCTTAGCCGCGCTCCCAAACCACTCTCGTCCCCGACACTCGAGTGGTTCGACCGAAAGCTAGCAGCGATCGAAGACCACGTGCAGCACACCTGGACAAGCAGAGCCGGATCAGGCAAGGATCCGTCAGTGCAATATCGCCTCGCCATCACCATTGGATAAGGTCCCGGAAGGTCCAGAGAACCTCTAGTGACGATCAACTGCCCGGATACTCTGGTAATTTTAAGGTAGATTATTGTAATATTCAACTCTGTCGTTAAACTCTGTCATTAAATTGTAACCTTTCACCATTTGTTTTTCAATTAAACAATATCACCTTACCTTACTTTATTTCATTTTATTAACCTAATCAAAAGCCAGACAACAAGGGGACGGGACAACTACGTAAGTAGTTGTTCCAATAAGACGAAGATCCTACCCCTTTTAAAATAATAACGTCAAGGATTATAAATCCGTGACACCGTAGCAGAAATCAGCTATAAAAATAACGAAACAGAGCCCAATAATAGTAAACCAAATTTACGGTCAAGACAATGTCAAAAATAAAGTATTAGACTACCCTCACGCACAAGCAAAAAAATATACAACTCCGCTGACCGTGAATAAAGACATGAATGCAAAATCAAAAGAAAACAATTCTCGAAATTAAATAGACAAAAAAAAATAAAAAGAAATGTAACGATAAAATAAATAAAAAACTAACTGAAAATATTGTAAAAGTAAAATATTGTAAAAGTAAAAGATACAATAAATCTAAGACAAGATAATATATTGTATTTCAGGACAAAAAATAAAATACCACTGGACTCTAAAACATATGAAATCGTAAAATCAAATAACTTACTGATCGATAGTGAAATACAACCAAAAGAGATTGAAATCCTAAAAATTAAAAATTTAAAACTGTTTAGCATATGTCTGGACACTGCAAAATCGAAAGATTTAATGCTAAATGATACATCACTAAAATTACTGAAAAACATAATGATTCAAAAAAATATCGCGACAATGAGTATTTCAAAAGATATTGAAATTATAAACGTTAATTGGGAGGAAATAGAACAAATATTAAGAGATATTTTTGAAAAATCACAACTAAAAATTATAATTTGCCTGAATAGAATAAAATATATCGAAAGTAAGGATAGAGATACAATATTCAATGAAATGCACACAAGTCCTATAGGAGGACATACAGGCGTGCATAGAACTTACTTGAAAATTGAAAATAATAACTATTGGAAAAATCTAAAAAGAGACATACAGAAAAGAATAAAAAATTGTGATGCCTGTCAGAAAAATAAAATTAAACTTAGAAAAACGAAACAACCATTAGTCGTAACAGATACTCCTTTGAGAACATTTGATAAGATTGCCATGGATGTTGTTGGTCCACTCAATGTAACAAAAAAAGACAATAAATATATTTTAACTATACAAGACAATTTGTAAAAATTTTTAATAGTAACGCCACTTAAAGATCAAACAGCAGAGAGAATTGCTGACGCATTTTTAAAGAAATTTATTTGTATTTTTGCCAGTCCCAAAATTGTTTTATCAGATAGAGGACAAAATTTTTGTTCGAAATTAATGAAGGCACGGTCACGTAGATTCAAAATACAAAAAATAGAAACCACAAGTTTTTCACCATGGGTTAATGGGTCGTTAGAAAGACAACATGCACCATTAATAACTTTTTAAAGAAATTTTTAAAATAAAAATATAGAAAGGGATCAGTTTCTTGAACTTGCTCAATTAAAACTAAATTGTTCAGTTAACTCTTCTCATAAGTTCACACCATATGAAGTTGTTTTTGCATATCCACCTAGATTACCATCTAGTGAACCTTTGAAAAAGTCAGAACAATTCCAAACATTTAATGTCTATTTCGAAAAAGTACTGAATAACATGAAAAATAAAGCCAATTTGGCAACAGAAAATCTAATTGTATCTAAACATAAAGCAAAGAAATACTATGACGAAACTGCTTATCCAGTAAAGGGTATAGCCGGTTAAGGGGGGGGGGGTAAAGTGTCCCCGGTGCAAACCCCTACAAAACCTATACCATTCGAAAGAACATAAAAAAAGAAAATTTTTGGCGCCAACCAGAAATTTTTTCCCCCTGTAGTGCGCATGCGCGGTCCAAAATAGTGATTTTTCAACTTTTATTTATTACTCAGAATCTAAGAGGACTAGCGAGATGCGGTTTACGGGAAAATTTTGTTTGAAAAAATGTAATTCAGAAAAAAAAATTTCAAAAATTTTTGGCGCCAAATTCATATTGTTAAAGTGGTTTTAAACTTTTAAATTGCGATTTAAAAATATCTTGGATAGGTGGTGGTCCAAAAAAAAATTTTTTATTTGTATTTTAACGTAAATTTTTCGTGAAAATTTTTTCAAATTTTTTAAAGGGGTGGAAAGTATGAAAACACTTAAAAAACCACTTTTTTCCAACTTTTTTGGCCTTTTTACTACTGATAATTGGTTTAAAAATTTACAAAACAATGAAATTTCATAATTTCTTCAACTTTACATGAAAATATACAATATACGATGTTAAAGTACTGTTTTAGGCTTTTTAAAGACCATAAAATCGATTTTTAAGATTTTTTTTGCCTATAATAAAGGTACAAATGCCTCATTCAAACATCAAAATCGTTGAAATACTTGTAATTTTCCAAGGTGAACTCAAAAAAATCACAAACAATATTTTTTTAAACCTATCAAACCTTTATAAAGCCAAAAAACCTATTTGTAAACTCTTTTTTACAACAACATAAGTAAAAAATTATAATAACCATTCAAATATGATACAAATTTTACTATAGAGATAATACCTCACAATTTTTTTGCAAGTATTTTTAATTTTAATTTTCTATGTAAATAAGATCATAATTCCATGGTTTTATGTGTACTTTTTATTTGACGCATAGACTTTTACACCGAATTCTTAGGGTATATGTACACTTATAACTTTTCTACTTATAAATGCTTGCGAAAAAAAAAGATTCACCTTTCATTACAAGATTCAAAACTTTATAAAAAGCTTAATAAAGTAAAATAAAATTTAATGACTAGTAAACTTGAAAAATTGCCTGATAGACATTACTTAGTTTGTCCAGATCCACAGATTTATTAGGTTTAGATGTAAAAAATTTTAGATTTTTTTCTTTGATTCTTCTGACTTTAAATTAAATATCAAATTCTGTATATTATCAAACCAATTAAATGATTTAGATCAGTTAATATAAGCTCCTATAAGCCTCATAACAACTGATTCCGAATGCTTGAGTTCGAAAGTTTTCAGAATACTTTAGTTGTACAAATTAAAGATATTGTAGAGATTTAAATTAAAGATTCATATCTACCAAAATGAAAAATGATATTTTCATATTAGTTCAAATAATTCGAAATAAAAAATCATTGAGTAATTATTTCAGTCACACATCTTATAATCAATGAAGTATATTTAGTGAAAGATGAGCCAATCTTTATTAAGTTCTAAAATGAAACCTTTATGTGGTAACTGACTTATTTTAGCAGACTTATTCTGTGCATTTCATTTATGAGTTAAGCTGTATTTCTTATTTTTATCTTTAAAGCTAAATGATTATAAACATAAGCTTATACACACTCTTCAAGTCTTAACAGTGAAAAGTTATCATCAATGATTTGAATATTAGATTTTATAATTTAGTTTTTACTGGTGAACAATATTTTGCGCATGTCTAAACAGACTGATTAAATACAGGAAAATATACTATACATGTATACAAATATAGTATGTACTAATGTATGAAACAAATCATTATATTGACAAACAAATATTCATTGAGCAGTAAATAATACGGCATGTGATTTTTTTCGCAGCCTAACCTACAAAAATAATTTAAAATTTATGTCGTGAATTGTGTGAATTTGTTTATTACAAAAAAACAAAAAAGGTTTTTTTTTCGTTTACACTGTATTCTTCTAGTTTTTTGTGAAGATAATAGGAAAAAAAAAGGTTAAAAACAGTAACAAAACAATAACACAGAAAAAAAAATACACTGTGGCCCTGATCTGATCACGCCACGCCACTTGCGCCTTCGCGGTGGACTCCAACTTTCAATAAAAATTCACAAAGCAAAGCAAGATATATTTTTATTGGAGAAAAGATGAAAATTTATCAAAAATTTTCGTTTCTATATTATCTTTCATATTACTTTTTCTGAAATTCATATTATTATTATTTTATGGGTACATAAATAAATATTGTAATAATTTATTAATTTGAGTAATTTTTTTGTTTTGTATTTCAGCTACTTGATAGCGCTTTTTTGAATCAGCGAAAGAGAGCCAACTGTCAATTTATTGTCATTCGTAAACCGACGAGTTGTATTACGCAAGAAATACATTTTACTATCATAAAAACGTCTATTAATCAGATGTTCGTTTTGAATTAATTATAAATTAGTGACAGTAAAAAATTATATTCTCTTGTGTATTATATAGTTTACATGTTTAATACCTACTTTTTTGGGTGCTCTTTTTTTCATTTAATCAATTAGTAACGAGTGATATTGCCATCAAGTAAAAATTTTGTACAGGTACGCAAATTAGAAAATATATCATACAATTTTTTTTTTCAATTTGAACAAGTAATTTTTAGTATTATTACGTACCAAATATCGACGCCTTAATGGAATAACACCGTAACTCGGAACTGTCGTAACTCGGCGATGATTAAACTCGGTAATAAATGGGCTCTCACTATCTCTTATCACAATTTTTTTGTAAAAATGTTTTCGAAGGTTGTTTAAAGAATAAAAAAAAAGATTCAATGCGAAAATTGTGATGAGAGATGGTGAGAGCCCATTTATTACCGAGTTTAATCATCGCCGAGTTACGACAGTTCCGAGTTACGGTGTTTCTATCGAGTTACGGTGTTTCTAACGAGTTACGGTGTTTCTATCGAGTTACGGTGTTATTCCATTAAGGCGTCGATATATCAAGTTGTTACCATTTTAAAATAAATGAATAAACCTCTTAATTGTTAGACCGATAAATACTGTAACGAATCGACTTTTTTTTTTGTAAATATGTTATTTTCATAATTATTATTAAATACTTAAATGCCAAAAACTTAAAAATTATATTTATATCTTGATTCAATTTTTTAAATAAAAAAGAGCATGATCAAAAGATTGCATGAAATATTTTGAACATTTTTATGAAGTTAATACAAAATACTTTATTTAATTTTGTTACACGTCATTAGAAAATTGTATTGTTAATGATAGTTTCGAAACATTTTTAATTTTTTCTTTAAAATTATTATATTTCATTATGATAACATCTATGGATTCATAAATATAATTCCATGTATAATTCGCAGTTTCCTAGACGAAGTTTTTTCTTTCTATGTGATACCAACATGGACTTGAAGTCGGCGGATGCAAAATGTGTTAAGTGCCAAAAAAATGGACGTAAACTACCTAATAGTGAGAAAAAAATAATTAATTCAGATGAGTTTGCTGATGAAGTTACAAACTGGTTATACGATACTTATGAAGTTGGTGACTTCGAGCACAGAGTTGCATATTTTGGCAGCTTTTTATGCGTTAAGTGCTATTCTAAGCTAAAAAAGGATATAAGCAACAAGAAACTTAAACAAGAAGAAGAGCAGCAGGAGCAGCAGCAGCCAACACTCGAAAATCCAGTTCCTCAAATGAGCCAACTCTTTTCACAGTCAACATCTGAGGCATCATCTTCACAATCGTCAACGAATGATCCCACCGTTCGATTCGAGCCTGAGCCAGAAAAAATTGACTCAGTAGAACTTCCAATCAATCGAACAGTCTCTACTCATAAATATTGCTGCTTATGTGGTTCTAGTGCTACCCAAAATTTAGTTCAGATTTCTTTTGAGGCTCGCTCTCAAGCTTACAGTCGAACGCAAATTTTCACTCCTTACAGTAATTTTAAGCTACTTATTTTCTATGTTTTTCTTTGATATTTTTAATAATTTGTACTTTTTTTTTTATTTCCAGAAAACCGATGCTGCAAAAAGCACTTAACTATTAAAAACCGTTTTTATGAGGATGATCTCCGATAATTGCGCATTTATTCTAACTTCAGTACCATCGAAGTTCCTGAACTAACCAAACTGTTGACTGACTTCGTAAACTCTGTAATGAGATCATTTAAAGTTGATGTATTACCTTCTCGGTTTGGAATTCACGCTACACCTAGAGAAGAACTTATTGCTCGCCATACCACGTCCATCGCTAAGAGGTTGCATAACTTGGATGACGATCAACTAATGTTGATTGGCGATGGAACGTACTTACGTCATCAAAAAAGTTCAAATAATAACTACCAGCGACGGTCTTATTCTGGGCAAAAAAAATCTCACTAGGCAAAACCTTTTACCCTCTGTATGCCAGATGGTTTTGTCGTTGACGTTCTTGGGCCTTTTGAAGCAAACTTAAATGATGCACAGATTCTTAAACTTTTATTTGAAAATAAGGAAGAATTTGCAGCACTTTTACAAAAAAATGATGTTTTCGTTCTGGACCGCGGTTTTCGAGATGTCACTCAGTATTTAGAAGATGAAGGTTACAAAGTACTTATGCCTTCGCTCAAAGGTAAAAAAAAGCAATTGAGCAGAGAAGAAGCAAATCATTCAAGATTAGTCACAAAAATACGATGGGCAGTAGAAGCAGTCCACGGGGTAATTGGTCAAAAAAACAAGCTTTTGCATCATCAGTTTGATAATAAAGCTTTGTATAATGCAAAATGGTTTTGTAAAGTTGCTTGTTTCCTTAATAATTTTTTTGGGAAACGATTTCACTCTGACATTGAAATGACAGATGAAATCGTTAACCGTATAAATCAGCAATCCCAAGTGGAAAATACTCTAGCTCAAGAAGTCGAAGAAGGAAAATGGAATCGACGTCAAAAACCTTTTAGTGATTTAACTTCAGAAGACTTGGACGATTTTCCGGAACTGACCGAAAAGGATCTAAAAATTCTGTTTACTGGCGGATATCAGTTGAAACAAGCTGTGTCTTATTTAGCAGCAATGCTTGATTTTAATGGTGTACTCAGTTTAAAATTTCTTAAAGAAACCCCGCAAATATTAAGAGTGCAAGTACGATCCAGACACATAAATTCGATGACTTACAACTGTTATATAGAATACAGTCCTGGCACTATTGGTTACGGAGGTATTAAAAGATGGTGTTGTGAATGTGCAAATGGGCAGCGAACGATTGGATGCTGTTCTCACGTCGCTGCTGTTGTGTATTACTTGTCTTGTGGAAGATTCAAATCTAAATTTATCAATCCATCCCATATTTTATCAGATCTGTTTGTAGAAGATGATACTATGCCCGTGATCAATGATGACAGTGACAATGATGATTAATTTGTTTTAAAAAAAGGGAATTTATTCACCTTCATTTATTTATTTATTTATAATGGGTACATATTTTAAGCTTCCCAAGTATTATCTCTATAGTAAAATTTGTATCATATTTTAATGGTTATTATAATTTTTTACTTATGTTGTTGCAAAAAAGAGTTTACAAATAGGTTTTTTGGCTTTATAAAGGTTTGATAGGTTTAAAAAAATATTGTTTGTGACTTTTTTGAGTTCACCTTGGAAAATTACAAGTATTTCAACGATTTTGATGTTTGAATGAGGTATTTGTACCTTTATTATAGGCAAAAAAAATCTTAAAAATCGATTTTATGGTCTTTAAAAAGCCTAAAACAGTACTTTAGCATCGTATATTGTATATTTTCATGTAAAGTTGTAGAAATTATGAAATTTCATTGTTTTGTAAATTTTTAAACCAATTGAGGGACCAGGCCGAATAACGGTATAACTCGAAAAACGTGATTTTTGAGAAAATGAGAAAAACGTGCCGAACTAACTTGATTAAGAGATATTGAAATAAAAATTTTTTTAGGTATTCATTAATCTTTAATCTATCAAATCGTACCATTATTTTATCAGTATCTATTAAAAAACCCGTTTAAAAAATCAAAATAAATTTTTGAGTTATACCGTTTTTCAAAAATATGAACTAATTTTTCAGTTTTAAGTATTTTAGCAGGCAAAAAGTCACTACATTTAGACAGAAAATTAAATTTTATTATTTTTTTAGTCTTTTACAATATTTATCATTCACAAAAAGTATAATTTTTTATCCTTTTTTAAATTTTTTTACAGCAACTTTTTTAGTCTTTGATTTTTCTTCTGTAATCTTATTTTTGTGAGCAGTCTTGACATTTTTTTCATCTGTAATCTTCCTTTTTCGAGGAGTCTTGACATTTTTTTCGTTGTTTTTTGCTGCTGTACTATTTTCTGGCTCTTTTACTTTTTTATTTTTTTTAATATCTTTGATTTCTTCAAATATATCATTAAACCAAGACTGGGCTTCGGGTGTGAGAAAACTCATCAAAGACTTTAAGTCTGCTTTTTTTTCTTCACTTAATCCAACAACAGGGATATTTAAAAGCGTATCTGGAATAGATGAGAATTTAAATAAATTTTTCCATACTTTAAATTTTTCTTTTTTACTGTGATCCAACGAATCTCGAACCTCAACCGAACCATCATTTGTGAATTTTAAATAATCGTATGACTGAATTTTGAAAGATTTTTTTCTTTCGTAAGGCTTAGAAAATGCGTTCTCGATTAATTTAGAATGCCAGTCTTTTATCATTCGTTTGCCATCGACGACAATAAATGGCTGCGGTTTGCTGCGGCAAGTTTCCAAAATTTGTACATACTCAGCTGCAGTTTCAATTGTTTCAATTTTTTTTTTCTTTTGCCCATAGCAACCAAAATTTCGATCACACTGATTGTATGAGTGTCCTCGAACAGGAAAAAAATGCTCAATTTCAATATTATACTGTTTACTTAACCAAGAAAAAAACATGACGATGCAACGATTCTTGTTTTGGCCACCGCAAGCATCCGAAAAAACAATGACCTTTTTGATAGTTTTTGATGGCAGATAAAGTTTTAAAAAATCATGTATAAATGAAGCAACAGAATTCGGAGATTTTCCCGCTACGTATTCTAAAAACCAATAAAAGGCACTATTTCCATCATTGTGACAGTGTACGTTGAAAACTTGCATCCATAACAAACGTTTATAAAACTGTGACGATACCGTCAATTTTGGCAAAGGCAGGTTCTGACCGTAATCAAACTCTAAAACTAATATTGACTTGTCCTTTTTACATTCCTTGAGTGTATTTTTTTTCATTTTTGAGTACTCTTCAACATTCATTTTATGTATCTCAAACTCAGTTTTGCATGGATCATCAGGATTTTTGTTCAATTTAATGGTCCATTGAGTACAAAAATCACAAGTATCAGTTCGAGGCTGTTTTATGGAGTAAGGACTATTTTCATTAAACCATTGTCTATACGTGTCATATTTCATTCTCAACTCTTGACCAGATACTTCAAAAAAATATTTTTGAAATTCCCTGTAAATTTCCACCATTGTTAATGCCGGATTATCAAAATAAAGTCTGTTTGAGTCAGTGTAATGACTTTTACTGTGCGGAATAAGAGATAAATGTGTCAAGCCAACTTCTTGAACAAATTCGGAAATTTTTCTAGGATTTTTTCCCTTTCCACGTTTTTCTTTCAGATCCAAAAAAGGCAATTTCATCTTAGAGGTTATAAAGGTCAAAAGCCGATTAGTAATTTTGAAGACTCGAAGGATAAATGTTTTGCAGACTCTCATTTCTGAACCATTGACTTTTACTTTATAAATCCATGAGCTCGTTCTATTTTTGGTTTTCACATTATTTGCTGATGTCTTTAACGGTGTGCTTTCAATGCAACTTGTCAAAAATAAACATTTATTTTCTTTATCTTTTAATCCATAATACGTAGTGTATAATTGCGACTGTTGCTCACTGCTTATTTTACTACAGCACGATAATTTCTGGCAGCATTTTTGAACTGGCTCGAAAACTTTTCCACGAACCTAAAATTTTATGAGTTGAAAATAAATTTTGATAAAAACTGAAAAAAATATAATCAGTGCAACTACTACTCTAAGTTTTAAACTAAGTCTAAATTTTTAATAAAAAAAAAAAAAAAACAAAAAATAAATAAACTTTACACATTTTTCAGCAAAGCAGCTGATTAAAAAAATTACATATTAATTATATTTATAGATTGGATTCAAGAAAAGAAATTTATTTTTTATGAAGCAGTAGCTCTAAATTGTAAGATACCTTTTTGCCTTTGCGCGTAGTGTAGGATTTCCCATCATTCTTTCGCTTTTTATTGACATAATCCAAGTGAGTATCGGGCATTCTTTTTCGTTTTTGCCTCTTCTGTTGTTTAACCGACGAGAAATAATTTCTTCTGAAGATAACTCCTCAGAATTTTCTGCGGTACACTCACTTTCTTGAGAATCACTGACACTTTCATTACTTTCCATTTTACTAAAGCTTCAGACTACGATGTGGTTTACTTGATAGTTAACGCAGCACTGACTGCTACGTATTTGAACTATTTCGACCAAATTCATGAGACACTTTGTTTACGTTTAGCATTCTTCTGCTATCACAACAATATAAGAAGCATGATCTTGAAAGTTTAAAAGTATGACAATAATAATAATAACCAAAATAAATATTTTAGAACTATTTTTAAAATCGGTACAAGACGAGTTATACCGTTTTAAAAAAAATGGTACAATTCGAGTTGTACCGTTTTTACATATTACTATGCTTGATTGCCGATTAAAAACTCCTTTTTCTCTACTAATTTTTGCCAGAAGATGTAAAATATTTTTCTGATTTCGATTTTGAAAAAAAAAAAAAAACGGTATAACTCGAGTTATATCGTTATTCGGCCTGGCCCCTCAATTATCAGTAGTAAAAAGGCCAAAAAAGTTGGAAAAAAGTGGTTTTTTGAGTGTTTTCATACTTTCCACCCCTTTAAAAAATTTAAAAAAATTTTCACGAAAAATTTACGTTAAAATACAAATAAAAAATTTTTTTTTGGACCACCACCTATCCAAGATATTTTTAAATCGCAATTTAAAAGTTTGAAACCACTTTAACAATATGAATTTGGCGCCAAAAATTTTTGAAATTTTTTTTTCTGAACTACATTTTTTTCAAACGAAATTTTCCCGTAAACCACATCTCGCTAGTCCTCTTAGATTCTGAGTAATAAATAAAAGTTGAAAAATCACTATTTTGGACCGCGCATGCGCACTATAGGGGGAAAAAATTTCTGGTTGGCGCCAAAAATTTTCTTTTTTTATGTTCTTTCGAATGGTATAGGTTTTGTAGGGGTTTGCACCAGGGGCACTTTACCCCCCCTTAACCGGCTATACCCTTTCGAGGTAGGCGACAAAGTGTACTGGCAAAAGCAGCCAAAGCCAGGAAAATTAGAGAAAGACCAAAATTTAGGTCCATTTGAAATAAAAAATATTACGGATAAAGGTGATATTATATTTTTATACAAAGGAAAGCAAAAACAAGTTCATCCTAACAAATTATTTTTACATGAGAAAAAACTAATATAATTTTTGTTTTAGGAACAAAAAAAAAAAAAAAAAAAAAAAAAAAGAGAAAACAAACAAAATAACATGCATTTCATACTAATCACATTCTCATTAATCATACAATCATACGCACAAATTATTGGATATGAGTGTGACTCTACCACACCAAACATCACAACGTTCTCATAATTGGACACGGGCGAATGCGACTTCCATGAAATAAAACCAAATTTGACAAATATCACAATCGAGCCGGTACAACTTGCGGAATTTCGAGAAGTGAACACGATTAACTGCAAAATAATCATCCATCGCACAGTTAATAACTGCGGCATTTTTTACGACTTATCTCATGAAAAATGAAAACTACTACATGACACAGGCATCTCTAAATACGATGATACGCATATCATAGCCGATATCAAAGTCAACGCAACACCAATGACAGTAGGAGTGGACTTCACGGGTAGTGCAGTAGACAAATCCTGTTCCAGAGCATCGAAGGCGGACAAATTCAACACATATACAAAGGTTTTTGTACATGGCACCATACAAATCTTACTCAAACAAACTATAGCTAAAGTAAGTCTTAATACAGATAAAATTAGATTAAGTACGGGTACAATTTGTACATTTTCAAATAAACACTGTATAGATCTAGAATACGGGTATACTTTTTGGGTATACTTTACCTGTAAACGAATGTTTTAAAAATTCTTTTAATATATTATATAAGGGAATAGCTACTTAATTTACAAACGACATTGATCATCAGATTGCTTATGCGGTGAATTCTAATGATATCACTTTTGCCTTATCCTCAAAAGGCGCGATAACTCAATGCAATAGACAATTTATTACAACCGAACATCCTAAACTACTAATTCTCGAATCACAACTGAGACTAAATAGTTTGTATTATGATAACGATATTGTCAAAGAGAATACTATAAATCTAGATATTTTTACATATACCAATTCTAAGTTCATTTATGTAGAAAAACAATCCAAAACTCCCTAGCCCTTGCTACTTTATCGCCAGACGAATTTGCATACACTGTGATGAAACAACCAGGATACACTTCCTTGATAGCGGGTGAAGCTGTGCATTTTATAAAATGTACGCCAAGACCTGTAAAAATAAAGCACATGGAAGAATGTTATGAACAGCTTCCAGTGACATTACAAAACGAGACGTGGTTTTTAACACCAAAAACGCACATTCTTATTAAGACAGGCAAACAAGTTACCTGTAATACAATCTTACCGAGATACTATAAAATAGGAGACAAATGGATCGAACTAGATTCATATCCAACTTATGACGTACAATCTCCACACATATTTCAACCAACAACAAAAATTCATTGGAATTATAAATTGATAGAAGCTCTGGCCACGTCCGGGGTATACTCATCATCTCAGCTGCAACGAGCTCAACAACAGATCACATTTTCTCTGGAACAACCAGCCTTACTCAAAATTTTAACAACGCAAATGGCCGGAGAACACAACTATAACGAAGAATCCATAAGTAATATGTTTACAAGTACGACTATAAAAGGAATCTTGGCAGATCTGTGGTCAAGTATTATCGACAATTTAATTAAAGGTGGATCAATTTCATCTGCAATAAATATGATCATTTTCCTGCTACATCTGATAAAAATAACTATAGATACTATAATAAACGCCTATCTATTGCAACAATTATACGGCTGTGGTTTACATCTCCTGGCTGCAGTGTCAAGTTCAATAACGCATTTTTTCATCATCCTGGCCAAGGAACAAACAAAAACTAAAGAGACGGCAGAACACTTGGAACTGCAAGAAATAAAACAAGATCCTATCACAATCACACCTAAAATTCCTCCACCATTACCATCCACACTTCCTAATCTAAATAAAACTAAAATCAAACAAGAGACACCTTCCGTAAAGAAAATTAAGAATGAAAATTACGGTTTATTTAGTTTATAATTATATTTTTTATCTTTGATTGACTAGTTCCTTAGAGTTTAAAAAAAAAATCTTTTTTATCAGGGAAGGAAATCTATGTAATATTTATTTGCGTACCGATAAATTAATTATATTACCACTAACAATACGTTATTTAATTTTTAAAATTTATATACTATTTATAAACTTAAGTAATTTTTGTTGTAAAACTCACAGATTACTTTGTTATTACTTATTTTTATTCACATTATTTTATAAAAACTAACAAGAAAGGAATAACAACAGTATAGTCTAAATAAACACTTAAAGAGGAGAGATGTCGTGTTATAAAAGACAAAGTTAAATACAAAAAAATAAATAAATTTATATACTACCTTGTATTAGATGACTAAAAATATACTAATCATAACTACATGTAATTATTTGTCGACAAAAATTGGTTATTTGTTTCTTATCAAGTTATGTATCTTATTGCAAAAAAAAAAAAAAAAAAAAAAAAACAAAACAAAACGAAACAAAACAAAAACGTAGAGATAAACATCTAAAGGGGGAGGTATTGTGTCACGAAAGACACATTTTGTAAACTAAGCATTTTTATGCTATAAGTCAACAAGTAATGAAGCCAGCTTCAGTCTTTCTTGGTCAGTCGTTAGCTGCCGGACTCCGAAGCTGGCCCCTTCGTAAGTTGAGTTATATCTCTTTTAAAATTCCGTCAATCGGTTTGGAGTTATATCTTCTTAAACATAAATCCAATAAAATAAAGAGTTACATCTCTAACTATAAAATACGCGTTATATCTTTCTTAATTAATGTAATTGATAAATTATGTATTAGATTAAGTTATATATTATTTAATATTATACTATTTAAATTATAATAAATCATATTAAGACTAGACTCTATTTCGTTAATTACAACTAGATTCATAACAAGCTTACCGGGCTTCTATTTGAAATCATATTCAAAGTAGATGAATTTCAGCATCCATCGAAGCATCTCTTTATCTGGGTCCCGCTGGTTATGCATCCAACTGAGCGGTTCATGGTCACCGATCAGTTAGAACCACCGGCCCAACAGATACGTACGGAATTTTGTGACTGCATGCAATACTGCGACATACTCTTTTTCAGTGGTAGAGTAGTTTAATTCGCTTTTGTTTAGACTGCGAGATAAATAAGCCACTTAGTGGTCAAACCCATCCTTCTACTGGCTTAGAATCGCACCTACAGCGTAGTCTGTTAGCATAAACTTCTTGTTAAAGTCCGGAAATTGCAGTATTGGGCCTCACAAAGTTTTTGTTTAAGAGCTTCGAAACTCTCCTCTTGAGCCGGACCCCACGAATTTTACATATTTGTTGGTCAAGTCAAATAGGGGCTTGGCTATCTTGCTGAAATCCTTGATGAACCTTTCGTAATAGCCCACGAGAGCCGCAAATGACCGTTTATGCGTTACCGTACGTGGTCTCCTGAACTTCCTGATTGCTTCAATCTTGTCAGGATTTGGTTCGCAGCCCCGCTCCAACACAATGTGCCCCAAGAACGGTACTTCTCTCATCAAGAATTGTACCTTGTCTGGCTGGGGCACTAGCTTTGCGTCTTGGAGTCGTTCATAAAGGAATTGTACTTTACGTAGGTGGTCCATCAGACTACGGGCGCATATTATGATATCGTCCAAGTATACCAACATTTCGACATTTTGGAGTCCCATCAGAATCAAATCCATCATTCTTTGGAACGTTGCGAGGGCATTTTTGAGTCCCATAGACATTTTCTTGAATTGCCAGTGCCCGTTTAAGGTCTAAAATGCTGTTATATGCCTGTCTGCCTTTATCACAGGTATTTGATGGAAGCCAGAGGCTAGGTCGAAGGTGGGGAAGTATGTGGCATCTCCTAGTTGGTACAAAATGTCTGCTATGTTCGGAAGAGGATAGAAATCGCCAATTGTCTTTTTATTTACTTCTCTGAAGTTAACTACAATCCGCCATCTTGGGCGCCCTTGGCTGTCTCTTTTCCTTGGTAGAATCCACACAGGACACTGGTACGGTGAATTAGAAGGCTCTATAATGTCATCTTTCAACTTTTTCTCGATATCCTCGCGCATTTCCTCTCGATGAACCGGAGGATGACGGTATTGTTGGATATTGCACGTTTTCTCGGTGGATATTTATAAGTCTTTTAAAAATCTCTCGGCTTGAATTATCGGAATGATACCTTGTGTATGTCTTCGAAAGGTTTCGGCTTACAAGATTTTAACTATCAAAATGCTTGAAGCCTAAGTTACTTCTTTGTTCGAACTGCGTTTGGCTGTGAGGAGCGCTCACGTACGTCAGTCGAGAAGCAAGGCAGTTCAGACTTCCCTGTGTCTACAATTAGGGTTGAATAAAGATTTGATTTATACTTTTTACCCTAAATGTTTTGTCATTTTATTTGATATTTCACCATAAAATTTAATAGGTTATGGGCCCAGTGTACGTTTAGTGCACTGCATGATTGTTATGTGTAAACTTTGGAGTGTTGAAAGGTGAAAATATTTTTCTTGTTTGTGCGCGATTTTTTTTTTTGCAACTGTGTGACAATGGATAAATCCAAGCGTAATATAAAGCCGTTTGATGGCGAAAAGTATTCTGTATGGAAATTTCGAGTTCGTGCTTTATTAAGTGAACTGAAGGTACTGAAAGTTCTGGATAATATACCAAAAAGGAACGGTGACTGGAATGATAAAAATCTAGTAGCAAGAAATGCTATTATTAAATATTTATCTGATTCAATTCTTAGTCATGCTGAAGACAATGCTACTGCTTGGCAAATTTTCGAGAAGTTGGATGCGACCTATGAAAGAAAAAGCTTTGCTTTGCAAGTGGCTGTTCGGAAGCAGCTTTTCTTAGGCCACATAAGTAAAGATAAATTTTTATTGATGAAAAATAAAAGCATGGTCGCTGACGTTGATTTGATTGATAAAATAATTGTTGATGATGTTTTGTGTGAGGCTTGCATTGCAGGCAAGATGGCTAGATTGCCTTTTCATAAATGTAAAAATAAAGATTACGTTAAGCGACTGATGTTTATTGTTCATACAGATGTTTGCGGGCCTGTAACTCCCATGGCTATAGATAGTAAAAAATATTTTGCTTTATTTATTGATGAATACACACATTATTGTGTTGTTTATTAACTATCGAATAAATCAGATGTTTTTGCCATGATCAAAGATTTTATTGAAAAAGCCGAAGCTCATTTTAACTTAAAAATGGTTACGTTATACTGCGACAATGGCGGTGAACACGTGTCCGGTGAGATGAAGGAATATTTTACTAAAAAGGGTATTAGTTACCATTTAACGGTTTCACGTACACCACAGCAAAATGGAGTAAGTGAAAGGATGGTCCGAACCATTACTGAAAAGGCCCGTGCTCTGATTAGTAGTGCACGTATGAGTAAATTGTTTTGGGGTGAAGCAGTTCTCACTGCTGTTTATTTAATAAATTGCTCACCCACGAAAGCCTTAGAAGTAAATAAAACTCCATTTGAGTTGTGGCATGATCGAAAATCCCAACTAAAATATTTGAAAGTTTTCGGCGATATTGCGTACGTGAATGGCAAGGTCAGGCAGGCGAAGTTTGACGAAAAATCTTGGAAGGGTATTTTAGTTGGGTATGTAACTTGGGTACCCGAATGGGTCCAAAGTTTACAGAGTGAATACCGGTAAATTTACGATCGTAAGTGATGTTATTTTGAATGAGGTCAACTATTTGGTATCAAGGCCAGCTTTGCAGCTTGATGATACTGGTCCTCTTGATTTTGATTTGATTGATGAGTCATCTGAAAAGATAGACGAAGTACCAAGTATTGACCGTTTTCAAAATGAAAGCTTAAGTGATAATAACAACCCTTGCGAGTCTAATCAGTTTGATAATTCCTTATCTCATGAAAATCGCAGTATGAATGATAGGACCGAGCTTCGGAGGAGTTGCAGAATTCGAAATAATCTACCTGTTTCTTATGAAGAAACTGATGTTAGGTATGATTATATGATGGCCGCAAAGTCGATTGCTTCCAAAATTTCCACGTCGTTTTATGAAATTAAATATCGATCTGATAGAAAAGAGTGGGAGTAAGCAATCCAATGATGAATTAAATTCTCACAGTATAAATAATACCTGGACATCAGTTCCGAGGCCCATGGATAAAAATATTGTTGATTGTAAATGGGTTTTTACTGTGAAGAATAATGAATTTGGTAAGCCTTTTAAATATAAAGCCCGTCTTGTTGCTCGCGGTTTTACACAGAGGTATTTGATTGATTATGATGAGACGTTTGCTCCTGTTGCAGAGATAGCAAGTTTCCGTTTTATGATTGTATTTGCTTATCAGTTTGGTTTATTGATTCATCACATGGATGTTAAAACTGCGTTTTTAAACGGAGTCTTGAAAGAGGAAATTTATATGCAAGTTCCTGAAGGCATTCGATGTGATGGTGATAAAGTTTGTAGACTGAATAAAGCTATTTACGGCTCGAAGCAAGCAGCAAGATGTTGGTTTGAGGTTCTTGAACAGGCTTTACTGGAAAAAGGTTTTAAAAATTCTCTAGTAGGTAGATGTATTTATATTTTAGATAAGAAAGACGTAAATAAGAATATTTACGTTGTACTCTATGTCGATGATTTGGTAATTATTACTGCTGATATTTTAATTATGAATAATTTCAAGAATTATCTTAAGAGTAAATTTTTTATGACTGATTTGAGTGAGATAAAACGTGAGATAAGTTTCTTGGAATTAGAATTGAAAGGACTGAAGGTTAAGTGACCATGAGTCAAAGTGCTTACATTGATACTGTTTTAGAAAAATTTAATATGATAGGTTGCAATCCTGTTCGTACCCCTCTCCCAAGTAAAATTGATTTTGATGCCTTAAATTCCGATGAACCTATTGAAGCACCATGTAGAAATCTTATTGGTTGTTTGATGTATTTGATGATTTGCACTAGACCTGATTTGAGTGTTTCTGTAAATATTTTGAGTAGATTCACAAATAAAAATAATAAACAACTTTGGGAATATTTGAAGAGGGTGCTTATGTACTTAAAAAGTACTAGAGATTTAAAGTTGACATATAAGCAAGGTAGTTTTAATGATATTTTAACAGGTTTTGCAGATTCGGATTGGGGATGCGACCTTATAGCTCGAAAAAGTACGACAGGATATTTATTTCAGATGTATAATAAATGTACTGTTTGTTGGAGTACTAGAAAACAGGCATCGGTGGCTACTGCAAGCACTGATGCCGAGTATATGGCTCTCCTTGAAGCTGTTAAAAAGGCGCTTTGGTTAAAATCATTAGCGGCCAGTGTGAATATTAAGATTGATAGACCTGTTGTTATTTATGAAGATAACACTGGCGCCATAAGTATTGCTAGTAATCCAGCGAAGTATAAGAAATCCAAACATACCAACATAAAGTATCATTTTACTAGAGAACAGGTTGAATAAGATAATATAAAAAATGTTTATGTCCCTACAGGTGAGCAGATAGCAGACGCACTAACTAAGTCGCTAGATACTGTGACATTTGAGAAGTTACGTGCGAAGATGGGACTCGAGTAGAGATATTTAGAAAGTAATGCTAACGTATTTATAATTTTGTTCGAGTAAGTTAGTGATAGTGATGTAATGTATAGAAAGAAGATGATAAAAAGAAAAACAATAATAAAAAATAAATAAAAAAAAATACAAAATTTAAAATTGATTGTCTGATTTTTACTACGCTTGAAATATTTTGTTACTTTGATGAAGTGGTTTGGTTGGGTTTACTCTGGGTTTCCCCAACCCTTGCACGAATGTTGTACCACATGTATTCTTCCCAGAAAGGCAGAAGGAAGACTCTGATGGTTTGATTGATTTGAGTGATATTTTATGTTGGTATGATATTTATTCAGGCCGATTAATTTTTGAGGGAGCGTGTTGGATATTGCACGTTTTCTCGGTGGATATTTATAAGTCTTTCGAAAATCTCTCGGCTTGAATTATCGGAATGATACTCTTGTGTATGTCGCCGAAAGGTTTCGGCTTACAAGATTTTAATTATCAAAATGCTTGAAGTCTCAGTTACTTCTTTGTTCGAACTGCGTTTGGCTGTGAAGAGCGCTCGCGCACGTCAGTCGAAATGAGTTACTCAACAAGGCAGGTCAGAATTCCCTGTGCCTACAATTAGGGTTAAATAAAGATTTGATTTATACTATTTACCCTAAATGTTTTGTCGTTTTATTCGATATTTCACCATAAAACTTAATAGGTATTGCTTCAAGTGAATCAGAATATTATCTTCAGTAACTATTTCGTGTTCTACTTTGTCCATGCAAGAAAGTTTGTCTCCCAGTAATAAGAACACGTCAAAAAAACTGCTCGGAGATCGAGTGGATTTGCTTTCACTCTTCATCATTAAGCGGCTTAGTGTCCAATAGTTCCAGAACTTCCTTAACTCGTTCATTGGGGTCCATTACTGGTGGGCATTCCTCCCAGACGGATTCCGTTTTTCATCCTTAGGCTTGATACTCGCAAGGTATCAACTCACAAGGGTTCACTTCAATAGTCACATCATGCTCAGTCGTATTGACTGCAAAGAATTTGCAAGTACCCCCTTCAATGGTCAGGACACACACCTGGTGAACTTGGTAGCAGTGACGCTTTGGAGATGATCTTCCTAGAAAGTTTTGACTCAAGAGAGGTCAGGACAGCTCCTGAGAAACTTGTTAGTAGTTATGCTTTGGAGATGATTTCCCAGGAAGTTTGGACACCGGAGAAATCAGGACAGAAACCTTGGGAACTTGTTGTTAGTAACGCTTTGGAGATGATCTTCCCAGGAAATTTTGACTCTATAGGAGTCAGGGTGTATATCTGGTGCCCATGATGACGTTACGCCTGGACGATGATTTTCCCAAGATGTTTTGACTCCAGAGAGGTCAGGACACAATCCTGGTGAACTTGATAGTAGTTACGCTTTGGAGATGATTTTCCTACGAAATTTTGACTCCATAGGAGTCGGGGTGTATACCTGACACATTTGGTAACAGTTACGCCTTGAAGATGATTTCCCAGGAAGTTTGGACTACGGAGAGTTCAGAAAAGACAGTTGGTGAACTTGGTAATATTAACGCCTTTGAGATGATTTTCCCAGGAAGTTTTGACTCCGGAGAAGTCAGCATGAACATTTGGAGCCCTTGTTAATAGTAATACCTTGGAGATGATTTCCCTAAGATGTTTTGAGTCCCGAGAGGTCAGCACAGACATCTGGTGTATTTGGTAATCGTAACGCTTTGGAGATGATTTCCCCAGGATGTTTTGACTCCAAAAGAGTCAGGACAGATAACTGGTGCACTTGGTAGTAGATACGCCTTGGAGATGATTTCCCCAGGAGGTTTCAACTCCAGAGGGAGCTGGACAGACACCTGATGCACTTGGTAGTGGTTACGCCTTGGAGAGGATTTTCACATGATGTTTTGACTCCAGAGGAATCAGGACAGATACTTGGTGCCCTTGGTACTAGTTATGCCTTGGAGATACTTTTCCCCGGAAGTTTTGACTCCAGAGAGGTCAGGACAGACACTGGGTAAACCTGGTAGTAGTTACGCCTTGGAGATGATTTTCCTAGGAAGTTTTGACTCCATAGGAGTCAGAGTGTATAACTAGTGCCCTTGGTGACAGTTACGCCTTGGAGATGATTTTCCCAGGAAGTTTTGACTCCAGAGAGGTCAGAACAGACACCTGGGGAACTTTGTAGTAGTTACGCCTTGGAGTTGCTTTCCCCAGGATTTTTTGACTCCAGAGGAGTTAGGACAGGCACCTGGTGCTCTTGGTAGTAGTTACGCCTTTGGGATGATTACCCCAGGATGTTTTCACTCCAGAAAAGTCAGAATAGACACTTTGTGCACTTGGTAATATTAACGCCTTTGAGATGATTTTCCCAGGAAGTTTTGACTCCAGAGAGGTCAGGACAAACACCTGGTGAACTTGGTAGAAGTTACGCCTTGGAGAAGATTTTCCCAGTAAGTTTTGACCCCAGAGAAGTCAGGGCGGACAGGTGGTACATATGGCGATAGGTACGACTTGGAGAGGATATCCCCAGGAAGTTTGGACTCCGAAATTGTTAGGGTAGACACCTGGTGTATTTGGGGATAGCTGCGACTTGGAGATGTATTCCCTAAGATGTTTTGAGTCCAGAGAGGTCAGGACAGACATCTGGTGTGTTTGGTAATCGTAACGCATTGGAGATGACTTCCCCAGGATCTTTTGACTTCAGAGGAGTCAGGACAGATAACTTGTGAACTTGGTCGTAGATACACCTTGGAGATGATTTCCCCAGGATGTTTTAACTCCACAGGAATCAGGACAGACACCTGGTGCACTTGGTAGTAGTGACACCTTAGCGATGATTTTCCCAGGATGTTTTGACTCCAGAGGGGTCAGGACAGACACTTGGAGCACACGGTAATAGTAACGCCTCAAAGATGATTTTCACAGGATGTTTTGACTCTAGAGGTGTCAGGACAGACATCTTGTGCACTTGGTAGTAGTTACGCCTTTGAGATGATTTTCACAGAAAGTTTTGATTTTGGAGAGGTCAGAATAGACACCTAGAGATCTTGTCAATAGTAACGCCTTGAAGAGGATTTTCACAGGATGTTTTGAGTCAAGAGGAGTCAGGACAGACACCTGGTGCACTTGGTAGTATTTACGCCTTGGAGATGATTTTCACTGTAAGTGTTGACTTCGGAGAAGTCAGAATAGACACCTAGAGCCCTTGTTAATTGTAACGCCTTGAAGATGATTTCCCCAGGATGTCTTGACTCCAGAGGAGTTGGGACAGAGACCTGTTGCTCTTGGTAGTAGTTACGCCTTGGAGATGATTTCCCTAGGAAGTTTTGACTCTGGAGAATTCGAATTAGTTTCTTTTCATCCATTACTCATGTAGTATAAGTTTTTACAAATGAGGAGGGTACAAAAAAGAGCGGGGTTGAGAGCGGGGTGGGATCGGAATAAAAGTGCAATTTTTGACCTATTTTATGGTATAAAATGAAGAATTAAGGGTGGGAGCGGGTTGGTAGTGAATAGCAGACCACAACTATATAATATAGTAAGATATATGATTATTTCGGAAATTTCCAAAGTCTGTAACTCCTTCAATTTTTATTTTTTTCAAAAAGAATAAACACGTGTCGATTATTTACCGGTACACTATCGAATAAAGGCAAACAAACTTAATAATTTTTTTTATGCATCTCCCTTATTAATAAAATCAAGCGATAATTCTGTTGTTTCAAGGCAATCACAATATAATAAGTAAATTAAACAATCAAATATTCACTCGCCCGAATACAAGCAATACTCACGAATATATATATATATATATTAATATATATATATTTACTAGGGGGTACCCCCTACTCGCTCCGCTCGTCAACGCCCTGCTTTCCTTTAATAAGTTGCTAATTAAATTCTTAACTTCTCTTTAAAAAAAAGAATGATTCTGAAGTTTTTCTAAATATATTTTTTTTATTCTAAAAATTAGTAATAATAATGTGATAAAAATTGAGTAAATTCATATTTCCATACATAAATTTTGATTTAATTCAATGATTAGAAATAAATTTTCAAAAATGATTTTTTAGTTTATTTGAATTTTAGAAAAAAAATTTAACCAATTTTCATAACAAACACTAGTTGGTTGTTTACGATTATAAGACAAAAAGTTCAAGACAGAACATCCAAAAAACATAAAATCCAAATTTTCCCTAAAATTTAAAAATCGAATAAACCTTATTACAGGTATTAAATAAAAATATATATATGGAGACTACTTTGAAACGAGCTTACAGATAATGTATAGAACGAGTTTACGTTAAAGTCTTGTCTAACCTCGAGTCTAACCTCCTAAGTTCTTAATGTCCAAGGGGTTCATTGGAAGATCTGTAAGCGTTGTATAGTTTTTTTTTTTTTTTTTTTTTTAATTTTGTGAGACAACTAAGCTTGCACGGCTTAGTCATCGTCCTGTAGCCCCATACATCACCCTCAGTATTAATAATAACACTGTGGCGTCACGGCAGAAGTGGTCGCTTTGCACTTTTAATAGCGTCTCGTTTGATGTTGGCAATGATTTTCAGAGCTTCGACCTCTTCAGGATCTGGTCCACGAGATGTGTGGGTTTTGCGGAGCCACTTTTTTAACAATATTTTGATAAAATTGAAAAGTACACGTGTACCCGCGCCTCCAACCGACCTTGTGTCGCGTTTGGCAGACGAATTCAGCTGGTCAGCCCGAATTCGCGGCATCGGTGGCCACATCAAAATGTTCGTTTGTCTATAAATCCCTTAATTCCAGCCCTGTGACACATTATCATGACATTAATTGTTAAATAAAAACGTCAAAATAATATCTTTAAGAATATAATAGCTCTAACATAATATTCATAAAATTTAAAAAATTGCCAGAATACTAAATCCAGAAAAAGGACATATTTGATAAGGAATTTTAATATTTCAAAAAAAAAAAATTTCAGCCTTTTACTTTCCAAATTAATCCAAAGTTTTTTTAAGCCGAATGTAAACCTTTTTGAAATGAAATTAAATAGTTAATTCATACAGAATAATATTTCAAATATTATTTAAAAAAGTAATTTAAATCAGAGCCAGTGGTAGCTGGCTTGGGAGAGTTTTCCCAAAAAAAAGTAGCCAGTACTATCGCGCTTTATTTACAGTAATAAAAGTTACCATAACCTCACTCAAATTTCATTTAATGGTTTTATCAAATATTTTTAAGAAAAAAATATTGAAACACTTTATACGCTTCTACTTTTGTACAGCATCATTTCTACCTCTTAAGCGGCCTAAATTTGTTGTATAATTAATTTGAAACTCACATTTTTCAAAAACAGCCGAAAAAAAATTCTTCACCCTTCGACGACGTTCGAATTTTTTAAAAATTTCGGCATTTCAGAAATTTGACGACAGATGGCGTGGCAGCAGTTTGTGAAATTTAGAGTTTTTATAATAAATTAATTTTGATAATGGGTCCGTATCGTTTTGTTAAACGAAAATTTCGTCATAAAAATTTATTGTAAACAGAAATTTGAGTATAAATTTTGGCATTTCAGAAATTTGACGACAGATGGCGTGGCAGCAGTTTGTGAAATTTAGAGTTTTTATAATAAATTAATTTTGATAATGGGTCCGTAGCGTTTTGTTAAACGAAAATTTCGTCATAAAAATTTATTGTAAACAGAAATTTGAGTATAAATTTTCGTCAAAAGACACTGAAATAATTTTTTGTTTTAAAAAACCAGTCCATCCCAAACGAACATTTTGATGTGGCCAACGCTTACAGATTTTCCAATGAACCCCATGGACATAAAGAACTTAGGAGGTTAGACTCGAGGTTAGACAAGACTTTAACGTAAACTCGTTCTATACATTATCTGTAAGCTCGTTTCAAAGTAGTCTCCATATATATATTTTTATTTAATACCTGTAATAAGGTTTATTCGATTTTTAAATTTTAGGGAAAATTTGGATTTTATGTTTTTTGGGTGTTCTGTCTTGAACTTTTTGTCCTATAATCAGAGTTGACGAACTGGTGCAATGGTGTTGAAAAATTGAAACTTGTCAGAATTAAAATTTTTTAACAAAAATGAGTGATATCCCCCAAAAAACCTTACCAAGGTAAACAATTTTGGGAGAGTTTTTGCCATGGTTAATTTTTTTTCAGAATTCTCAATAACTCTGCCAAAATTTGATAAAATAGAACTTATAAAATGGTTTATCAGAGTTATGTAGAATTCTGAAAAAAAAAATATTATAAAATTCCAAATCTCTTTTTGCTTAATTTGGTCTTAGACCAATAAGTTGAAAAACCATGTTATAAAATTATTTAAATGATATCACTTCTTTTTGTCAAATTAACTATGGCCAAAACTCTCCCAAGCTTCTTTAACTTGGCAAGGTTTTTTGGGGGGTTTTTACTAACTGTAATTCAAATGTATAGATGCAATTTCGAATGAACTCTTTATCCTTTCTTCTCAATTTTCGTTTCACTTTAAATTTAAGTAGAAATTAAATTAATAAATTCTAAAAGAGACCACTTTTCAAATTAAAAAAATACTTTTAAAAAATATAACATTTAAAAATATGATTTTACCAAAAATTTTAAAATTTTAAAATTCAACTGGTGGTTGTTATGACAGTTTGTAAACAACCAACTAGTGCTTGTTATGAAATTTGGTTAAATTTTTTTTCTAAAACCCCCTAGTATATTATATATATATATATATATACACGCTTGTATTCGGGAGAGTGAATATTTGATTGTTTGATTTACTTATTATATTGTGGTTGACTTTAACCAACAGAATCATCGCTTGATTTTATTAATAAGGAAGATGCATAAAAAAAATTATTTAGTTTGTTTGACTTTATTCGATAGTGTATCGGAAAATAATCAACCAGTATTTTTTCTTTTTGAAAAAAATAAAAATTGAAGGAGTTACAGACTTTGGAAATTTCCGAAATAATCATATATCTTACTATATTATATAGTTGTAGTTCGCTCTTCGCTCCTACCCCGCTCCCACCCTTAATTCTTCACTTTATACCGTAAAATAGGTCAAAAATTTCACTTTTATTCCGCTCCCACCCCACTCCCACCCCTGCCTTTTCTCGCCCTTTTTTTTCTCACCCCATTCCGCTCCCACCTCGCTCCCATTCCGCTTCCACCAAAGATGAACTAACCGTCGCAGCCGTAAGCTATCCTGTCGGAGAGTCTGACAACTAGTACTGAACAAGATAAAAGCTGTTCAGAGAAATCCTGGCAAGTTCCTCAGGTGGAAAGTCGTGGCAGACAGACTATATTATTATAAGTCTGACGACTTGATTGAACAGACGGTAGGTGATGATGATGCCTGGAAATTGGTCGTACCGTTGTATTTACGTCAGACAGTAATACAAGAAAAGCACGACGAGCCGTTAGTAGGGCACTTGGGCCGAGATAAAACCTTGAAAAGGGTGGCTCAGGAATTTTTTTGGCCTGGAATGTATCAAGACATTGAGGCATATGTCAAGTCATGCCAAACCCGCCAAATGCAAAAGGTCGAACAACGACTACCGGGAGGCCTTGTGGGCAAGCGGGCAATCGTAAGACCATGGCAAGTCGTGTCGGGCGACATATTAGGTCCATACACCAGAAGCAGAAATGGACACAAATATGTGTTAGTTTTAACGGCTCTGTTTACACGATGGGCAGAAGTAACACCATTAAAACGGGCTGATTTTTAAAGATTTATAAAGATCGTTGTTGCAAAGAGAAACCCATTGTGTTATAATTCTTTTTCATCGAATCCACTCCCTTTTGGATTTTTACAAACAAGGACTTGCGCCGTGGTTGTCAAATAGTTTACCTGGTAAATTATCCCTGACAAACATACTATTTCAGTGCTAAAAGTGCAGGAAGCGCACTTGTGCTGGCGTCGGCTTTGCCGACTCCAATAGCACAGACGTGTGCGCACGTATTATGTCTACCATTTTATATTACGAGTGCCCCAAAATGCTTGAAAAACATAAATTTATTGATCAACTATGCTAGATTTTAATTTTGGTATGTTAGAATAGGCATGATAAGTATAGAAAGTTGTTTCGGTATATATATCAACATGCGTGTTTGGTTTCAGCCGTGAAAAATAATCTAGTTACATTTTCTAGTCAGCTAGATGCTGCAGCTGCAGGTGGGTACGGGCAGCAGTATGGTGAGCTAAGTGATTTGAATACAAAAAGTGTTCTGCAGGTGTAAATAAAAAAAGTGAAGTAAAAAAAAACTTAAAAAATTTGTTGAGATTATTTAAAAAATAAAGTTGATTAGCAAATCCCTTCCAAAAGTTTGCAATTCGAACTTGATTTTTGCCATACTGCTACATACGGGCAGTGAGCTAGGTGATCATAATTTAAAAAAGTGTTCTTTGCAGGAGCAAATAAAAAAAGTGAGGTGATAAAAAACTTTTAAAAAATGTTGAGATTATGAAATATTAATTTTATATCGAATCATAACTTCTAATATTAAATTAAGTAACCGATTCAAGAGTCAGATTACAATTCACGATGATGAAGACTCGGTCGATCTGTTTCTGTAGGTAAAGAAGAGCCGAGCATGGTGGATCAAGAGGAACCTAACTTGCCAGTGGAAATCAACTCGAAAACAAAATTTTAAAAGTGCTGTGCTTATGAAGATTATTTTATAATCCTCACAAATTTTTAAAGTTTTTTATTATTCCACTTTTTTATTTTGCACAACGAAATCCGTTTATAATTATAGTCAATCGGCTACCCGCAGCTGCATACTCAGACATACTATTATGATTATTTTTCACGGCTTGAACCTAAACGCACGCTGCTTGAACAGAAATGTAATAGGCGATTTTACGCACTCAAAACATGTCTTTTGCGTTCGTCAAATCAGCACTTTAGGGCACCAGTAATATAAAAATTGTTAAAAATTAATGAAAAATAATAGCATATTGAGATAAGACTTAAAATTCAGCTTGTTTTAAGTACCAAAACACGCGTTATTTGAGTAAATGGGATTTGAAAAAAATTCGTACTTTGTATGTAGTTTTTCAAGAATACCGCAAAAACAAGGAGTTCAATATTAAAGCTGAAAATTTACTTAAAAGTAGTTTAGTAGTTTAGAAAGAGCAAAAGACGAACATTTTAAAAAATAAAGCGTCCAAAAAGGATGAAACTAGTCCAAGTTATAGTTATTTAAAGATTTCAGTCTCTTTTTTACTCGAAAAAAGGCTTTTTTCATGAAAAACCTCTATAGCTCGGGAAATCGATAAGAAGAGTCAAAAAAAATTCCTGTGACACTTGTCTCCTAAAATATTATACAGAACCTGGAAAAAAATTTTAAGGTGATTCAGAGAAAAAGTTATGAGAGCTTTGTACAATTTAAAATGAAATGGGCCTTATGTCAATTTTTAATTAGTATAGAGACTCTCCTTAATTAACCATAGTTTGAAAAACTGAAAATAAACAATTTTATAAAAAAATTTGAAGTGAACTTACTTTTAGCGCTATGTCATGAATTGTTCCAAGATAGAGTGTGGCTTTTTGAGCAACATATGTGTTACTGTCATCCATACTATTGATAAGGTAGCAAAAAACGTGAGCCAACGAAGCTTGCAAATTTATTGCATTTTGAATTGGAGTACTGTCTATGAACCTTGCAATCAGAGTAACACGTTCAACTGAAAAAAAGTTTATTTCAGTGCTAAACAACTCGAGCAAAGAATTTAATGTTATATTGTTAGTATTCTGTGTCGTTACTTAACATTCAATTATCTATGTACTTGTACTTTCTGGACGTAACAAGCGAAAAAAAATTTTTCTAATAATATTTGGAAGTTTCTTATTCAAATGGATGAAAAAACAGAACTTATAGTTGAAAATCTGAAGTAGTTTTGAGACCTTTAAATTTTTTGTAAATATTTGTTTCATGATTTTAAAAATAAAATTAATTTTAAAGTTTAAGTTTTACTTAAGTTATAAGCAATTGAGTATATCTATCCACGCAGAGACCGCTCAACTGAATCTTGATTTTAAGGTCGTACAATTTAGTAAGTTCAGCTTAAGTTCAGCTAACGAAGGGCCCCTTTAAAGTGAAGTTTAAGGTAATCTCTCAGCCAAAAAAGTTTTTCTAAAAATTTGAGGTAAATTTTTATTGTAAGTTTATTTTTTTGGACTCAAATTTTAAGTTTTTGATATCAGTTTGTGCGCTCAACAGGTGGTTTTTTAATTTTTATGTTTTTTTTTTTTTTTTTTTTATTCAGTCCTATTATTCACATCGCTTACATTATTAAATTTTTTCAATATTTAAATTTAGACTTCTGTATAAAGAGAGATTCAAAGTATAGATAGATAGATATATATATATATATATATACTAGGGGGTACCCCCCTGCTCGCTTCGCTCGCCAACCCCCATAAAAATAGTTATAAAATATGGAGTTTTTTGACAGTTAATATTTAATATGTTTTTTGAGTTGAGTTTGTGTATTGAATAAAAGTTCAAACATGTTTAGGTAAAATTGTTGAACATGATTTAAATTGAAAAAAGAAAATTTTATATTATGGTGAGTCTAAAAAAATAGTTATAAAAATTAAATAGTAAGTTTAAATACTTCAAGTACTTGAAACATGTTAAATATAATATTTTTTAACCGTTTTGAAGTACTCCTTTAAAAAGGGCTTTTAAAATTACGACTCCTCTAGGAAAAGCGCCCTTCAAAGAGGTTAAATATGGAGTTTTTTGACAGTTAAGGTGCTCGTACAGGAGAAGCTCCTATAATTTAGAATCAACTCCTCCAGGAGGAGCCCCTTAAAACATGTTAAATACAAGGTTTTTTGAAGGTTTTGAGGTGCTCCTCCGGGAGGAGCACTTTAAACTACGGCTCCTCCGGGAGGAGCCCACTTCAAACATAATAAATATAAGGTTTTTTGACGTTTTAAGGGGCTCCTCCGGGAGGAGCCCTTTAAAACATGTTAAATATAAGGTTTTTTGAAGGTTTTGAGGTGCTCCTCCGGGAGGAGCTCTTAATTTTAAAAGCTCCTCCCGGAGGAGCCAATTTTAGTAGCTCCTCCCGGAGGAGCACCTTAAAACGACAAAAACCCTTACATTTAACATGTTTTAAGGGGCTCCTCCGGGAGGAGCCAAAAAAAAAGAGCTCCTCCTGGATATAACTATATAATATAGGAAGATATATATATATATGTGTGTGTGTGTGTGTGTGTGTGTGTGTGTGTGTGTATTTGAATATTTATTAAAATATCAGTCTTAGGAAAAATATAATAGAAAAAGTAAAAAAGGGCTCTTTAACGCGTAAACAAGCCCTGTAAACTATATGTAAAAAAAAATTAAAATTTGTTGAAAATTAACCTCAAAATTTAGGAAAAACTTTTCACATTTCACTTCACCTTAACTAGGCAACAGAGGTTAAGAAATCGATTTTCCGCATTCCAATTAGGGGAAGACTGTAAATGGCAAAAACCACGCCTCCTTGCTCGATTTGAAATGTTAAATGAGCCTAAGCTGAAACTATTACAGACTCAGTCTAGTCCAGTTCATTGAATTTTCATTGAAAAAATTAGATTTTTTTAAATTATTCAGCAGAGGAGTTAGCTTATGCTCTTACCAGGGTCATGATTTTGGGTTATGGTCATTTTTTTATAGTTTTTGTGACGTTCATACGTCCTTTAGCCACGAATTTGACTGGAGATCTGCTTAATTAATGCTTATTCACTTCGGGAGCGTTTGGGCCAGATATGGTATTTTCTTTCTCATCACTCCATGGTGGATGTACTTGCCATCACTCAGAGCTGGCTCAGACCCTCTGTTGACTTCTTGCTCATCCCACTGGCACTATTGCATAGGCACGACTGTAGCACTCAGGGGGGAGGAGTTGCGCTTTATATTCATAAGTCACCAACCGTGAAGCATCTCTGCACATTCACCACAGAATGGCACGTTAGATAAGGTTTTACAGAATACCTATTTTATGAGGTAAGTTTCGAGGGGACTAATTCCATCTTTGTAGTCATAGTATATAGGACCCCCCAATCCGCATGCGCCGTTTTTGATGGTATCAGCTTTGTTTCAGACCTTAGTGAGTACATACAGCACCAAGATTATTCTTGGTGACTTCAGCGTGGATCAGCTGTCATCCTCGGGCCATTCGAATTTTGTCCGCTCTCTAGTCGCAGAGCACTTACTCAACTCGGTACTTTACGGGCCCACACATCACAGTGCGCACTTGGATATCAAGCTCGGCTTCTGTCTTGTGAATTCCCTGGACACAGTGTCAAGTTACTGGAAAACTGATGTTCTCTTCATTGCCGATCACGACCTATTAACTGCCGCTCATGACATCTTTGTATACTGAACTGACGTTACCTGATTTTTTCTATAGAGACTACAAATCCGTACACCAGAGAGCTTTTAACTACTATCTTCAGCGATGTGAATGGACGGAAGCCAAGGATGGCTCAATTTCACTCGATGACATGACGATATCTTGAAGTGCTTGCATGACAATCTTCATGCGGCCCTTGACAGTCGCACAACTTTGTAGAGTCAGATACAAGAAGAGATGCCATCCCTGGTTCACTTACTTGTACCCATAGATGCCTTATAAAAGAAAAAGACCAGCTTCTTATAAATGCTCTAAACTGGAGTATGAATACAGAATTTCTAGCAACTTTGTACACGAACAGATTGAATCAGCAAGACTTGAATTCTATCGGTATCGGCTTGGATACTTGCCCGATCCTTGACAGATCTAAAAAGAGCTCAAGCACTTTTATTCAACACATCTTTAATAAATCTTTTCCTACCTCAACCTTTCCTGAACGGGGTGAAAAAAAATTAACAATAATTATTTGTGAATCATTAATGTGTAAAACTTGGTTTAATGTTTCTTCCGTGGATGTGCGGACCTTTTCAAGGACTGTATGAATTAAAACTATTAGTTATCATAGAATAACTATTTACAGATGAGAAATTTGATTACAAAATTTTTATGAGAATTACAAACCTAATGTAAGAGTCAAAGGTATACATTTTTCATTTTCATAATTTAACACAAAATCGGAATCGGGGTAAAATACGTATCAGATTTGAGAAAAAGTTGCGCAAGACTGCCATTTTTCCTTCGTTGGCCGTTGATCGAGTCAACAAGAACCAACGCAACGGCCATTTTGAACTAAGCGTTGGCCATTGAGGAACAAACCCGGGACCTGTTTTAGTATGCGCGCACATCTGGCCCCATACAGTAACGCCGCACACTGCACACGTACGGAGCGTTCGAACACAGACCACAGCGATGCTCCCCCTTCTGCATCGGTGAGGTACAGCAGCAGCGCGGCTCTGCAGCACACACAGAAAGTCAGCCGGCAACAGCGTGGTTGCGTAGCTTAGTAGCACTCGCAACAAGCCAGCAATGCTGTGCAGCAGCAAGCCAGCGGTGAAATCGGCAGCCACGCAAGTGTGCATCGGCCCAGCTGCAGTCTACCCTACAACCTCGGACCACCACAACGAAAATACACCTTCGACTCTTCGTCACCACAGAGCAATAACAAAAGGTTGCCGCAGAAGGAAAAAACGTCTCTAAGCACGGATCCAGAAGAAGAACAGCTGGCTCGTGCACCACCGACCAATACAAATAAGCAGACGAGCACCGCAATTCAGCATTAATTCAATCCTCTTGCGCCAATAACATTGAAGATCATCAGCGTTGGGACGTGAACATTAATTCACTCAATACATAGCTTTTCTTATGGACACATCTAGCCTGAAAGAATTTACGCTTACGACCTACGGCTGCATCGTTACGAGATTCCTGAGCAAGTAACATAACCTACATTATGCTCCAGTATTCTGATTTTGAAACTCATGAATATATAACAGCGGATTAGTTTGACATCGCCAAAGTGGCTTACGTCGTGGCTTCGTTCCTCGAAGGTAAAATCACTAAATTGCAGGCTGCAGCCACCCCAACGCCAACTCCGCAATTTGATGCGACAACCCCCCAACCTGCGATCCAGCGAATCAGTTTGCCACCCGTGGACATTCCCGTTTTCGATGGGGATACTCTGAAATGGGAGAGCTTCCAGGACCTCTTCCAAGCATTGGTTAAAGACGTGGCAGGTTGCCCGAGAGTCGAAAACTCCTGTTTTTACAGTCAAAGATTACTGGTGAGGCAGCTGAGCTTGTGAAAAACACAACCATCACTGATTCGAATTTTGCGGGTGCTTGGGAGAATCTGGAGGCGAGGTACATTAGTTCACGAATTATCTTGTCGTTTTGCTTGAAAAATTTATTCTTCATTCCCTCTGCGGAAAAATCAAAACCGTTGGAAATTCGACGTTTGGTTGATGCCTTCAGGCAATACATACGAGCTTTTCGTGCTCTTAACAACTTCACTGCCAAGTGGAACAAGATTTTGGTTTATCTTATTGTCCAAAAGTTGAACTGTGAAACCAGATTGACCTGAAAAACTTCACTCAAAATCGGAGCTGTACTCTGAGTCAATTCTTGAATCGATTAAAAACAATGTTGTCTATTTCAAAGACTCCTGGCACTCGCTCATTGTCTGAGGATACACGACGTGTCCGTGGCACCTCTAGTCGTAATTATGAATTTTACTCGGGCAATCATGGCCTTGGTGACTGTCAAAAAATTAAATCCTTGCCCCCTGCGATGTGTAAGGAACAAGCTAGCAAGCTCGTCGTTTTTAATAACTGCCTCTGCACTGGACATTCAACAAAAGATAGCGGATAGACATCGAGAAGCGATGTGTGTGGCAAGGCTCACCATTTCTTGTTACACATCGATTCGTATAAACGCAATCATACCCCTGCAAACCAAACTCCGCACGGTATAGGGTCCTCCGGCAACTTAAATTCAACTCCAGGTGAACCCAAGTTGGTATGTGATCCGTCTATCAATACCGACATCCGTCAATCTAAAGATAACGGGGGTTTATGGTATCTCCGCGGAAAGCTAGAATCGGGTGGTAGAACTTAAGAGATAGTCCTTGCAAATATGGACCTTGAAGCCTTGGTTGTTCCTCGTATTACCAACTTGATAGCCGAAGCTCGAATACTTATTAAACATTGGTAACACATTTTAGGACTCCTCCTGGCAGATCCAGACTATGCCATGCCAGAAGAGGTAAACCTACTGATTAGCGTTCATGCTACAAGATACCTACTCCTCGACGAAAGCCGCAAAGGCTCTCTGGGCAAGCAAGTCGCTCGCTTAACTCCCTTTGGCTAGGTAATTACAGGTCCCGCTGGTTATCGGCACCTCAATCAGCACAATCAAGAGCGAACATCAACTTGATACAAACCCAGAAATTTTTTTTCCTTCGAAAAATATGGGACGACTGCCCCATTCCAGGAAAAGCCGTATGCCATTGTTCGTTTCAACCTTATCTTGACTATTAGGAATGCATTTCTTGTAACCTGAAAAAATTTTGGAAGCAAAAAGAGCTTCTCGAGCCTCCTGTTCAGTCGGAAGAAACAGTCTTTCAGAGTCTAGAAAGCAGGGTTTTATTTCTCAAACATTCTATTTTTGAACAAAATTTTATGCACAGCTCCATTAAGCCCTGAAAAAAATTGGTGGGCCTAAATAACAAAAGTATTTTGCGGTAATACAATTACTTAACAAGTATTTAATTACTTATACTTGGCGCTCTCGAGTGAACGAGAAAATTTTTTTTTTTGCATTTTATACTATACCAAGTAATAGATGAACTTAAGAGCTTTCAAAAAACAAAAAATTTGACCCATTAATTTCCATTAGTAATAAAGTAACAAGCGTTCAATGATTTCAAAAAGTTGCTAACCTATAAAATAGAGACTTTTTGAAGAACTTTTAGACCATCGAAGAGAGTAGCTTGGGAACTAAAAAATTATAGTTTCAAACCAAGTTTGCTTTGTTCTTTTAGTGCTTTATTGACAAAGAAAATTCATAGTTAAATTAAAATTTGTTTTACCACGTTTGAATAAAATTAAAAAAAAAAAAAAAAAAAAAAAAAAAAAATTAAGCAATTTTAAGTATCTTAGAACAATGAAAAAATGAAAAAACTTAAAACTAAATTAAATTACTCAAAATATAAATAATTTGAATAAGAAAAATTTATTATATTTTTCAATAATTATTTTGAATCAGTCGCTACAACATGAATGACCAATCCGTTACCATAGTGATGTCACTGTTTTTGCAAGTCTTTTTACCATGGTTTATTCATGTTGTTTATAATAATGAACTTTGACCAGCCGCGAGTCCGAATCGGAGGAATAAAGTCGACCGATGCCCGACCGGAAAAAGTGTGTAAGGCTGACTACTTAACCGGGTTGGTCTTGAGTATCCCGATGCGCTTGCGGCTAGTAGGGTCGACTGAGTCCCCGAAAACCAAAATGCAAGCATCGCTCGAGAGATTCGCTCAATCGGGGTTTCTTATGGGGGTTATTAGAGTAGGGACACAAAAAACGAGAATTGGGCAGAAACCACGTTAAAAAGCATGAGAAAGGCAAAACAGAGACAACTGTATAAAACAACTTAGAGTAGGTGGCGTGGGTCCCTCACACATATGTGGTTGATACCCCCCTTGTAATGGGTCTTTACCCACAAGCGAGGTTGCCAGGAATACAATTTAACAATTTAACAATTTAATAATGAACTTTCAAAATTGTTCAATAGTTGTTTGTGCACATGAGTATGATTTAAAGTTGACAGTTTTCTGAGAGATCGATAAAAATGTTAATTATTGTTCAAATTATTTGTATTTTAAGTAATTTAATTTACTTTTAAGTATTTGAATTTTTTCATTGTTCCAAGTTACTTGAAATTTTTTTTTTTTTTTTTAATTTTATTCAAATGCGGTAAAACAAATTTTAATTCAACTATAAATTTTTTTTGTAAATAAAGCACTAAAAGAACAAAGCCAACTTGGTTTGAAACTATAATTTTTCAGTTTCCAAACTACTCTCTTCGATGGTCTAAAAATTCTTTAAAAAGTCTCTATTTTATAGGTTAGAAAATTTTTTAAATAATTGAACGCTTGTTACTTTATTACTAATGGAAATTAAGGGGTAACATTTTTCGTTTTTTTGAAAGCTCTTAAATTCATCTATAACTTAGTATAGTAAAAAATGCAAAAAAAAAATTTTCTCGTTCACTCGAGAGTGCCAAGTATAAGTAATCAAATACTTGCTAAGTAATTGTATTATCGCAAAATACTCTTATTATTTAGGCCCGCCAATTTTTTTCAGGGCTTAACCATTTGCAGCAATTTGAAGATCTGTTAGTATATTGTGACCCAGTTATGAAAGGATTTGCTGCTTTTTTGTGTAAGATGAGGCAAAGCCACAGCGATGACTTTTTAAAACCCATTTTCGATTATAGTTCCAGACAAAATGTAAGGCTTATAATTGATTATGTCTGATGGTTATTATCCATTTGATTTGTTCAAGAGAATATTGGGCCAGCATCAATAACAAAGCAAGAATATATGCTCAACATTTCACAGCGTTCTCTAATGTTTTATATAATCCTGAACCTGATGTACCTAGAGTTATTGCTATTATTGATAGTACCTATGCGTATATCCTTAAAAGCTCTTGTTTTCGGGTATTGCGCCACTCATACTCGGTGCATAAACACCGGCATCTTCTAAAACCAACTTTAGTTGTAGCACCTGATGGATTTATTTTGGCAATCTTTGGTCCAAACTGATACTGCTAATCATGATGCGCAAGTCTTACGAGATGAACTTCAGAAAGATGGATACTCTTTGAGGGATTGGTTCGAGAACGGCGATATTGCTTTAGTTGATAGAGGCTATCGAGATGCTGCTCCAATTTTAGAAAAATTGGTCATTGACCATAAAATGTCTGCATTAGTGCAACCTGGACAGAGCCAACTATCGACCGAAGAAACAAATAGAACGCGTTGATAACAAAAAGTCGGTGGATAGTGGAAAGCAGAAATGGGCACATAAGATCAATCTTTAAGTTTATTGCAAACACATTTAATGTACAACATGCAAAGTATGTAGGAGATTTTTATCGCATTGCTGGTGCTATAATTAAAAGATATCATCCCGTTATACACATGGAAGGTGCAAATACAGAGCTTGCTCAATAAATATTACCAAGATCTGAAAGTCCTAATGTTGTTCAGGCCAGAGTCGAGGTATATTATCTGGTTAGGAAAAATGGACAGTGGAGCCGATATATCTCTCTGGCAGAAGCCAGGCTGTCCGTCTTGATAACGGACAGCGCGAGTCATGGCTCCCAACAACTACTGGCATACCCCAAGGCAGTATCCTAGGTCCCCTCCTCTTTATCCTTTTTATCAATGACCTCAGACTCTTTATCCTGTACTCACTTTGGGCCATCTTCGCTGATGATTCCAACCTTTACATCCACGCCCCCTTCTCCCAACTCCTCCACTTTTTATCTCTCATCTTTGAGGATGCTAAATCAGTTGCAGCCTGGGCCTCCGCAAACCATCTAAATCTCAACCCCAGCAAAACCACTCTTACCATCCTTGCAAGCGAATCCTACCTCTCCATGATCAACTTTTCTTCCCTTCCACCTTTAATCATAAATGGCCAAACCATCCCCTACTCGAATTCAATAAAATCACTTGGCATCCATATCTCCTCTTCCTTGAACTTCAATAGACAGATCAGTGAGACATCTAAACGCGTTCACTACTCCCTTTACTCCCTCCGCCACTTCCGTAAATCCCTCAACCGCGACACTCGTATCCTCCTCACCAATGCTCTCATCCTTCCTCTTTTCGTCTACTCTGCCCCATTTCTCACCGACATAACGAAGAAACAACAACTGAAACTTCACACCCTTCATAACGCCTGCACCCGCTTCGCCCATGGCTCCATTCCCCGCACAGCTCATGTTACCCCCTATCGCCTCTCCCTAAACTGGCTCTCAGCTGCCTCTCGCCGTGAATACTTGACGACCTCCATGGCTTATGCCATGATTGAGTCAGGTCAACCTCCACACCTCTGGGAGAATTTCATAATTGACTCCGGCGAGGACGTCATCAGGCGCTCAAATCGTCGCCACCGCCCCCCCTTAATCTATCCCATCCCGCGCACCTCTACCTTAGAAAATTCCTTCACCCTACTATCCACTCAGACCATAAACAAGTACCCTACCATTTTCTACAATAGTAACTCTATCACTGAATATAAAAACTCCCTCAAATCAACCCTATTCCAGATAGACTGTGCAGACTGGATTAAACGTGCCCAACAAGAAAACCTCACTCTTATTCCCCCTTCACTTCACTCAATTTTGTCACCTCTGCTTCATCCCCCCCTGCTCGCCTCTAAACCTCCTATCTCTCTTCTCCTATACCGTTACATTGTCTCTGAGGACTCCTACTCCATGTATGGAAGAAGATAGAATAAGAGAATGAATCCGAAAAAAAAAAAAACAAAAAAAAAAAAACAAAAAAAAAAACCTAAACTCAATCAAATTGTTAAATCATTGTTATTTATTATTATTCTGTCATTATTATTCTGTATTTATATTACTTGTTATGATGTTATTTTATTTTATGATCGATGTATTGTACTTACAAAAACGGGTAAGACAGGGATCCATTCCCTTTATCCGAAAATAAAAAATCAATCAATCAATTACATCATGATGACATTCAAGACTTTCCTGTTCTGGATTTGAATTACTTAAGAGATCTAACTGTTGGCGTCTATCAGCTGAGTCTCGCTCCATCTTACATACAAGACAAATTTGTCAGAGAAAATGAGAAAATGATGAAGAGTTTCAACTTGATGAATATGTAACCGTGCCAGGCTTTTTAAGAGTAAGGGCTTTGACTCGGTTTTGAAATGCGACTTGTTGAAATAAGAGCAAATTTATGCTTGTACGATTGAATGATGAAATGCTGACAGGAGAAATTCCTCCGAGCATTGAACTATGTATATGAGTGTAAATGCTTAGTCGTACTTTAAGAAAGAGTATTTATACAGGCGTTAAGTTGTAACGTGTACGCCACTCGGTAGACCGCGATCGAGACGTCAGAATGTCGGTTTCTATAATTATATTATTCTGTAACAAATATAAATTAATAAATGTTCTTTAAAGCCACTAATTTTGACATGGTAGCAAGAGCGCGTAGTTTTTGAAAACGGAAAAGTGACTATTTTAAAGTGTTCTCAAGTGAAACTGAGATACCACGTTACTTAGAACGTGAAGAGGTTTGGAAAGAATTTTAAATGAGCCTATTAGAAAAAGAAAATCAGTGCTTGAATGAATTAAGCTTGGCAGGTATAAATTTAGTGTCAAAGGAAGATTTCATAAAAACTTTAAGTAAATTGCCACCTAGAAAAATCTTGCAATATTTCAATACAGATGAACTAAAAAGACTTTGTAAAGGCACAAAGGAAGAAAATACTGTAGCGACAAAGTCAAGGGGTGAAATAATAGATATTCTGCAAAAATATCAAATAGAAGCAGTGTATGCTGACGTACATGAAAGTGATTTAAGAAAAAATAGGAAAAATTCAAATTGAAGAAATTCAAAACCGTCATAGTGCTAATTTGGAACATAAAGATAAACTAATTAAAGAGCTAACTATGTCGCAAAACGAAGACGCAAGACTCCATATCTTTGATGGAAGGAATTATAGCATTTAGAAAATAAGGATACTCCAATACTTGAAAACAAAAAAGTATGCAGAACCAGCAGTTCGAGAGGCTTTGACATCAGATTCACAAGAAAATTGGTCCGACATGAACGAGAAAGCAATTTACTACATTTATTGCAGTATAAGTAACGATCAATTAGAATTTTTGAGCGAAGAAGAAAGAAAATCTGCTCGGAAAATAATGCAGAAGTTTGACAAAATGTATCTAAAAGAATCTACAGCAATGCAAATCTGTGTAAGAAACAAACTCGATCAGATGAAATTAAAAAATTATGATAATTCAAGTACATTTTTCTGTGATTTTGAGAAGACTATAAATGACTTAAAAAATGCTGGAGGAAAAGTCACCGAGGCAGAAAAATTAAATTACATGCTGAGAACTTTGCCAGAATCCTTAAGCTACATTGGAGATCTGGTAGATGCTCTATCAACAGAGGATAGAAATTGTGAGTTCTTAAAAAATAAAATAAGCATGTGGGAAACCCGAAACTTGAGTGAATCAAACAAGAAAAAGTGTAGTGCATTTCAAGCAGAAAGTTCAAATAAATTCACATGCTATGGGTAAGCCCGGACACTTGAAGAGAAATTGTAGAAACAAGTGGACCAAAAACAACAATACATTTTGGCAAGGAGGTGCACAAGAAGCACCACAGCAGAAACAGCAACAACGGCCGCAGTCTCAGCAGTTTCAAGGTCGCGGCGGCAGAGGTAGTCGACAACACTCAAATCGCGGAGGCAGGAACTGTCAGCCTCGCAACGATGGAGCAATTCAACACAATGCGAGGTATAGTAACACCGAAAACGACAGTACGGATGATCAGGTGAAAAACTCTTTTTTGCGCATTTAACAGACGGTGATAAATTCGATAATCATGTTGTTGATATATATAATTGTGATACAAATAAAATAGATTGGATATTAGACAGTGGTTGCTCAGACCACATTATTAATGATGAATCCTATTTTTGTGAATCTATAGTTTTGAAAAAGCCAATTAATGTCAAGGTTGGTGACGGTAGAATTTTGAAAGGCACGAAAGTTGGAAAAATTTTAACTTATTTCGAAGAGAACGGGATTAAGCATAAAACAAAAATATCCAATGTATTTTATGTAGCTGACATGGATAAAAATTTGTTGAGATTTGCGAAAATTACGAATGAAAATAAAATAATGTCTGTCGGAAATACGTCGAAAATATATAATAGTAATAATACTTTAATTGCATAAGCTTGCAAAGAAAATGGGTTGCATAAAATAAGTAGTTATTTTGATGTGAGAGTGTGTTATTCGTCGGAGAAAATTAACAAAAACATGACACAGAAAGAAAAGTTTCATCGAATTTTCGGTCACGTAAATTTTAAATATTTGGAGGAAATGTGTAAGAATAAATTGGTCGATGGGTTACCTGAAAGATTAGAGTCAGTAAATTTGAAGTGTGGGACGTGCATACAGAATAAAATGCATAATTTATCTTTCGAAAATAATAGAAGTAGAGCTACCGAGATTTTAGAGTTGGTACATACAGATCTAAATGGGCCGCATAATACAACGGGTTATGATGATTCAAAATATTTTTTAACTTTTATTGATGATTATAGTAAATGTGCATTGATTTAAAAAATAAAATTAAAGTTGGATGTTTTTAATTGTTTCGTGGATTATATTAATAAAGTTGAACATCTTACCGGGAAAAGAATTAAAAAGTTAAGATGTGATAATGGAAGAGAATATTTCAATCGCGAAATTTACAATTTAATAAAAGAAAAAGGGATTTTACTTGAACCGTGTCCTCCTAACGTGCATGAATTAAATGGGACGGCGGAAAGATATAATAGGACGATTATGGATTCCGCGAGATGTTTATTTTTTGAAGCAAACGTGAATCGTAGATACTGGTCGGAGTTAGTTAAAACCGCAGCTTATTTAAAAAATAGAACTATTGCAAATACGATTGAAAATAAGACATCTTATGAAATTTTCCTCGGGAAGAAACCTAATTTGAAAAATTTACGTTTATATGGGAGCAAAGTTTTTGTGAGAGTTCCCGAAAATAAAAGAAATACCAAATGGGATAGAAAGGCCGATTTAGGGATCTTACTTGGTTACGACCACGTTGGATACAGAGTTTTGTTAAACGGTAAAATAGTTTGAGCCAGACATGTTGATATAGTTGAAAATGATGAAAATTTGATTGGTTTTAGAGGCAATGATAACAGTGATTACGAGGATGATGAAACTTTAAGTCATGAAATTAAAAACTCTGAATCCAACGAGGGTAGGGAAAAGGTAGATTCTGCTGAAGAAGAGAGTAACCATGATAATGTTGAGTTAAATGAAAATCGTTTAGATAGGCCGCAAAGAGCAAGAAAAAAAACCAGATTGGTATGGGATGAATAGAGATTCAAATTACGTTTATGTAAATGTAGTTAGCGCAGATAGCCCTTCTACCTACGAGGAGGCAGTAGAGTGCGAGGAAAATGATTTATGGAAAGAAGCTATGGATAGGGAAATAAATAGTTTGATGAAAAATAAAACGTGGAAATAAGTAGATAGACCTAAGTATAAGAAGATTCTAGATTTAAAATGGGTATTCACAAAAAAATCTGATCACCGATAAAAAGCTAGACTTGTAGTTAGAGGCTCCCAACAAACTGAAGTACGGGAAGATTTGTATTCACCAGTAGCTAGAATTCAAACATTGAAATTATTATTATCCTTTTGTTGCCAAAATAATTTACTGATTATCCAGATGGATGTAGAAACAGCTTTTTTAAATGGTTTCGTAAAGTCAGAAGTATTTTGAAAACAACCAATGGGTTATCAAGACGGTTCAAATAGAGTTTACAAATTAATTAAAGCATTATAAGGGTTGAGAGAGAGCCCGAGAACTTGGTATGAATGTTTTGATGATTTTATGAAGGAACTAGGATTTCAAAGAAGCGAGAGTGACTATTGTTTATATGTAAAGTGTGAAAAGAATGAAAAAATTTATTTAATATTATTTGTTGATGACTTATTAATTTGTGGAAAAAATAAGTGAAGGATTGAACAAATTAAAAATAAATTATCAAATAAATTTTCTATGAAAGATTTGGGTGAAGTGAGCACTTATTTGGGAATAAACATGAATTATGATTATGAAAAATGTAATATGACACTGGATCAAAGTGACTATATAGAGTCATTGGCCAGAAAATATAAAATTGTAAATGCGAAATTGTATAATACACCTATGGAACAAAATTTAAGTGTAGAACCTGCACAGCCAGCATCAAATAACGTAAAATATAGAAACTTGATCGGTGCGTTATTATTTATTAGCACGAGTACGAGAATTGATATAAGTTATGCCATGAATTATTTGAGTAGACTTCAAAATAGCTATGATGAAACTCATTATAAATACGCGTTGAGAATTTTGAAGTACTTATAATTGACAAGAAATCTTAAATCAACGTATGAAAGAAATTTAAATGCTGACTGGGCTGGTGATAAGGTAGATAGAAAATCTACTACTGGTTATATTGTAAGATTGTTTGGAAAGGTGATTTATTGGAAATCAAGAAAACAAGGAAGTGTAACTAAATCTTCGACAGCAGCTGAATAAGTGGCTTTATCAGAAGCAGTGAGTGAAATAAAAGTGGTGAAAAATCTATTGAAAGATTTTGGTGTTGTGTTCGAAAAACCGATTAATATGTGTGAAGATAATTCCGGAGCGATAGCTATTGCAAAATTTGGTAATTTAACTAAAAATTCAAAATACATAGAAATACATTATCACTTTGTAAATGAATGTTATGAGAAAGGTGTGATTAAAATTGTAAAAGTAGAGTGAGAAAATAACATCGCTAACGTATTAACTAAAGCGCTCGGATGCAATAAGTTTGAAAAATTCCGGAACGAATTACGAATAATTGGAAAGAAAAATTTGTAAATCATAAATTTGAGGAGGTGTGTTGAAATAAGAGCAAATTTATGCTTGTACGATTGAATGATGAAATGCTGACAGGAAAAATTCCTCCGAGCATTGAACTATGTATATGAGTATAAATGCTTAGTCGTACTTTAAGAAAGAGTATTTATACAGGCGTTAAGTTGTAACGTGTACGCCACTCGGTAGACCGCGATCGAGACGTCAGAATGTCGGTTTCTATAATTATATTATTCTGTAACAAATATAAATTAATAAATGTTCTTTAAGCCACTAATTTTGACACGACTAAATATCAAATATTTATTGCTTACAATAATATTTATGATGACGAGGTAGATGATGCTGAACATGCCGACGCACACGAACCTATAATCGGCTACTATTGCACTTGTCTATCAGGAGCTAGAACTTTTTGTGGTTACGTAGCTTCTATTTTATGGTATTTGAGATATGCAAGACATCAAAATAATATTCGGTACCCTAATGAATCTCTACTTAACACGATATTGGATACTCGCAATGGACAGCAAGATGTAGCACTAGAAAATATAGCTATTGAAGTGATGGAATGATTGTGTGTGTATCTAAACGTTTATGTAAAAATACATATTTATGTGCACGAAACAAATAAGTAAGTTATTTAGTAATTAGTATTTTGCAGTTAATGATAAAAAAATAATAAGTCATTAGGTATAAAAATTGATTCCAGTCTACTGTGAAAGAAAAAAAATGTAATTAATTTTTTAGCCTGTTAGTTGTCCTTTTTTCTTTTGATCTCTCGAATGTCATTTGTATTTTTTGCAGATTTACCTCTGTTTTTTTGACATATTTTTTCAAATCGGATGAAAAAGAGGTTGAATCTTATTTTCTTTCTACATAATCGTTCAAACCTTTTATATTGGGTTATTTTGTAATAAAAAATATCCATTTTTTCACAATTAATTATTTTGAAACTTCCACTGTAAATGCGATATGTGACAACTCTCAATTTTAGAAAATTACAGATATTTAAACAAATGTATACACCTATAAATATGTATATACCTGTAAAAAGGTAAAAATTAACGGCGAGTGGTTTTTATCTGTCTGAATCTACCAAAGTAAATTTCTCTGACCCGTCAAACGAGCATCATAAAAAAATAATTAATTGTTAGAATTTCTTAACTTATTTTCAAAAATATATGATCTTTCTAAAAATAAAAGTTAGATTTTATTTATATTTGTAGTATACATTATAACAAAAAATAGGTTCACTCTACCAATATCAATTTTTGTTTCAACTTTATTTATAACTTAGGTTAGGTTAGGTTTGGGGTGGGAGGGATTTGCGGTCCCTGCTCGGGAACATGCAACCCCAGCACTCAGGTGTACACCCATTGTGCTGAAATTCCCTGCCTTACCCACTCCTTGTCCATGGCCTTGTCTATGCAACCAATTACCGTCATGATTGCCGTTACGCTGGCTTCCCTCGATTCCCACAGATCTATGATGGCTCTGCCGAGAGTACTGGTCCAGAGTGTGGCCCAGGCAGGACACTCACATATGAGGTGTCCCGTCGTCTCGGCTGCCTCTCCACACCACCTGTAATCTGAGACCTCGCCTTTCCCTATCTTGGTTAAATGGTGTCTCACATTCCAGTGGCCCGTAAGCCATCCGATGACAATTCTGAGTTTCCTCCTACCGGTCTTCCTTAGGTCACGCAGCCACTCCTTAGGCGGCCGTTCTCCGATAAGGGCTTTTGACTGCCTCAGCCCCTGGTGATCGGCGCACCTCCAATCCTCTTCCACTCTTTGTGCATGAGACGCTTTTGGTAAAGTACCTCTGCTCGTCAACTACGGAATGGGACGGTAAGCCGGGTCATCCTGAGTATTTGTTTGCTGAAGTTTCCACTAATGGGAGTGACCCTGTGTTTGCTGCTGTGGTGTATAGACCCCCTAGGGCCCCCTTTGTTGCTGGTACCAATTTTGTGTCTGATCTGCGTGAAACTATGCACGAGTATGGCTCCAAAGTTATCCTCGGTGACTTTAATGCTGACCAGCTGTCAGACTCGGATGCAGATGCGGTTTCTGTACGTAAATTTATTTAGGTGAACTCATTATTCTCTGAGCAATATGGGGCTACACACCACACCTCTCACTCAGATACCTGGCTTGACCTGTGTCTTGTCGATGCTCTTGATACTGTGACTGAATACTGGAAGACCGATACTCCATTTATTGCGGGGCATGACTTACTGACTGCTTCTCTTGACATTCAAACGCCACAACTGACGACTAATGATTTCACCTACCGCGACTTTAAATCCGTGAATGCTGAGGCTTTGAACGATTATTTGCTTAAATGTGATTGGTCGGTTGTCACGGATGGGACGAGCTCTCTTAGTGCGAGGTTGGATTGTTTGTATGCTAATCTGTATGCTGCTCTTGACGTATTTGCTCCACTGAAAACACTCAAACATAGGAAGAATCGCCATCCGTGGTTCACCACCTATCATCGCTCACTGATATCCGAGAGAGATAGACTCTACAGATGCTACAGACGCTCAAGACTTGATATTGAAAAACTCTTATATAGACAGGCACGTGATTTTGCTCATGAGCAGATTGAGTCTGCAAGACTCAACTTTTACTACCACAGACTCAAGGACATCTCTGACCCTCAACAGCTCTGGAAGGAACTTAGACACCTTGGCATCTCTCCTAGTCCTGATTCCAACTTGGGTGGTTTCTCTGTGGAGGACCTCAACGCTCACTTTGCCTCTGTTTCATTTGACGCCTCAGCACCGGATCTCTCTCATTTTCTAAACAACTTGGAAAATGAGAGAGATGATGGTGTCTTTGATTTCTCTGCTGTGACAATGGACGCAATCGCTACTGCCGTTAGCCAGTCGGCATCTCAAGCGGTGGGTGTTGACTCTCTTCCGCAGAGCTTCATTCAAACAGCATTCCCATCCATTGGCCCTATTATCCACAATATTTTCAATACTTCCTTATCCACATCAACATTTCCTGAGCGGTGGAAAGAGTCTATTGTTATTGCTCTCAACAAAGTTCCTTCTCCATCTTGCCTGAATGATTTCCGTCCGATCTCCCTGCTTTGTTTTTTGTCGAAAGTACTTGAGAGGCTGGTCCATGACCAGATTTCTTCTTTTGTTGAATCGCAGGGACTGATGGATGGGCATCAAGCAGGTTTTAGAGCAGGGCACAGTACTCAGACTGCACTACTGAAACTTACAGACGACATCTGAGAGGGCATGGACAGGAGACAGGTGACTGCACTGTTGCTGTTTGATTTCAGCAAAGCCTTCGACTCGGTCTCTCACGTATTGCTACGCGAGAAACTACAGTCACTTGGATTTTCGCGCAGGGTTTTGCAATGGATTGCTTCCTATTTATCAGGTCGCTCGCAAGCGATGAAGGCTGAGGACCGTAGTTTCACCACTTTTCGTCCCCTCAATAAGGGTGTGCCCCAGGGCTCTGTGCTGGGTCCCCTGCTTTTTGCTCTGTTTGTCGCTGACATTGCCCTGGGTCTTGGTCCTGGTGTTTGTCATATGATTTATGCGGACGACCTTCAGATTTACGTGCGAGGCCGAGTCGAGGACATACGTACCATTCTGGACAGACTGAGCCGAGGTGCTGTGCATGTTGCGGACTGGGCTGCCGCGAATGGGATGATTTTGAATGCTGGCAAGACTAAGGCCATGATTTTGGGTACCGTGTCCTATGTCAATGACTTTGACAGATTGGGTATTCGCACCCTACAATTTGGGGAGTGCACTGTCCCGTTTGTCTCGTCTACACGTAGTCTGGGGGTGGTGCTGGATTCCAAGCTGACCTGGAAAGATCATGTTCGGTATGTCTGTCGCAGAGCTAATTCTCTCATGTACCGTCTTAACCACTTCAGACGCAGCACCACCTTTGAACTGCGGAAGCACCTCATTCAAACCCTCCTCTTTCCTATCGTTTACTATTGCTGTCTTGTTTATCGGAATATCTCAGATGAACAGGACCTGATGCTGCAGCGTATGCTCAATCGTGGGATCAGATAAATATTTGGGGTTAGGAAGAGCGACCACGTCACTCCTTTCAGACGTAAGCTTGGCTGGCTCCGAACGTCGGGTCGTACAGACTACTTTGCGGCCTGTTCGCTCTATAAAATACTGAACTCAGGAATTCCGTCTTATTTGGCGAATTTTTTCATTGAAAAGCACAGCTCGCGTCCGCAGAGGGTGGTGAATCAGCAGGCTTGGGATGCGCTGATTATTCCCTCCTGCCGCACAGAGTGCTTGAAACGCTCCTTTCATGTATCATCTGCCTACATCTGGAATAGTTAACTCCTTCATATTCGCCAGGCATCATCATTTACAACCTTTAAACATCTCATTAAATCACGCATCTTTACTACCGAGAGAGAAGGTTGAGTACTCTGTGCCGCTGAACAACCTGTGCTTAAACTGTGTGAGGATTTGTTGTGCTACTAGTGACATTTTGCAGGCACTGGTTAGACTGAATTAAATTAAAATTAAATTTAAATTTAGTTAGTTAAGGTAGATTACCAAATATTGTTATATCTTTATGTATACCTTTATTTTTATTTTTATTATTTTCATTATTTTATTATTATGTTTATTTTATTTCATTCATTTTATTATTTTATTATTCATTATTTACTATTGTTAACCTTTTGTTGATCTACTATGTATTTTGTACAACATAATGTACAAACAATAAACTTATCAAAATCAAATCAAAATCCTCTGCCATCCAGGGGGTAAAGGCGTTGTGCAGTTAGTAGTCGGGCATTCCCACACTGCAGTGGTTGGCCCTAGGGCAGCATTCAGCTGCTCTGTGGTGCAACCTGCACGGTTGGCGCGGCGTGACCTCCACGCTGCGGCTCTGTGAATCTTCACTCCAAATTTCGGTGAAGATTCACCAAGCCGCACTATTTGCGAGCGCGCTGATTCGCTCGCGCAAGATCCTTGCTTTGCCGTCGGCTCTGGTGATTCGATGCTTTCAATTTATAAATGCAATTAAAAGTTTTCATTAATTTACTAAGAATATTTATATTTATGGTATATTATAGATTACAATGGAAATTGAGGGCCTGGATTCACAAACTGCCTTAGCGCTCGAGACGCTCGAGATCGGCCCAGGCAGCCCGATCCGCTGTTTCAAAAATACTGTCATTTTTTACCTATTCAATATATCGCTTTGAAAATTTCCAGTAATATTCATCGAAACCTAATGAAAAACTTCTCCGCTGGATATTTTTTCTAATATAAGTTTTTATACTCTATTTTTCAATCTAAAGTTTTAGGTTAGAAACTGTGAGTTTTTGATTTTTAATAGTTAATTACTCGGCTCTGAAATACTTTTAAAAAATTTGGACCATTCTGTTGGCAGCGGAAAAAGTTCAAAAATATGCTGCTAAAATTTCATTAAAAAATATTCAGTCGTTTACGAGTTTCTACGAGTTGAACAAAAAAGTTAAAATTTTCTCGATACATGCATTTTTTGTTCAACTCGCAAGAACTCGTAAACGACTGAATATTTTTTAATGAAATCTTAGCAGCATATTGTTGAACTCTTTCCGCTGCCAACAGAATAGTCCAAATATTTTCAAAGTATTTCAGAGCCGAGTAATTAACTATTAAAAATCAAAAACTCACAGTTTCCAACCTAAAACTTTGGATTGAAAAAAAGAGTATAAAAACTTATTTTTTAAAAAAATATCCAGCGGAGAAGTTTTTCATTAGGCTTCGATGAATTTTACTGGAAATTTTCAAAGCGATGTATTGAATAGGTAAAAAATGACAGTATTTTTGAAACAGCGGATCGGGCTGCCTGGGCCGATCTCGAGCGTCTCGAGCGCTAAGGCAGTTTGTGAATCCAGGCCCTCAATTTCCATTGTTATCTATAATATACCATATATATAAGTATTGATAGTAAATTAATGAAAACTTTCAATTGCATTTATAAATCAAAAGCATCGAATCACCAGAGCCGACGGCAAAGCAAGGATCTTGCGCGAGCGAATCAGCGCGCTCGCAAATAGTGCGCCTTGGTGAATCTTCACCGAAGTTTGGAGTGAAGGTTCACCGAGCCGCAGCGTGGAGGTCGCGCCGCGCCAACCGTGCAGGTTGCACCACAGAGCAGCTGAATGCTGCTTTTTGTGCTGATGTCTAGCGTACCGCGGTTTGCAAGCCTATCTGCCTTCTCATTACCTGTGATCATCGAGTGTTCTGTCACCCATACAAGGGTGACACATTGTTGTTCGATTTATTTAACGTGCGATACTTGCAGAAGCTCAACCCGCACGAGCCACCTTGGCCAATAGGGTCGGATTACGTCCTTCAGCGGGGCGAACCTCCCCGGATAGGCTCGAAAGCTGTACGTTGGGCTCGCCTACAAATTCCCGATCAAAAGTAAGTGAGTACAATTGAAAGGACCCTTTGTAAGGGTTTTCACGTGTCACACCATTCGAGTGCTCTTTCATCCTGGCTAAGACGGGCCAGGAACCCGGTTGACCTGGCCGACGACGAGTCTGACACCAAGCTAGACGCAACCTTAACGCGCAATTTCATCCAGGACCATGAACGTCGAGCCGTAGCCCACTGTTGACGCCACTCGCTGGACAACAAGGGTGACACAGTGGTTCGGTGTAAGCCTCCTCAGTGCTTCTTTGTAGAGGGCTAATTCCCTGGAGTTTGTGGTCCAGTCTTTCAGCGCTAAGAGCGCCGCTTTGCTATCCGAGCAAATCGTAACTGGTCCTTTCCTGTGCGCTTCCGCCAGGGTGACCCGCGCGCACTCCGTAATTGCCCCCACCTCAGCTTGGAAGACTGTGGTGAAGTCGTCCAGGTGTAGCGCCATCTCCCTGGTGGAGCCTTGTCTCCAGGCTCCAGCTCCAACCTCCTCTGCCCGTTTCGAGCCGTCTGTGAACCAGACGACCTCCTGTCCGGTATACCTGTGCTGTCCTCCCTCCTAATCGGCCCTGCTGCCCGTTTCAACTCTGAACGGCTTGTTGAAGTTGATGCTCCAAGCCGTACGGTCGAGTTTGGGTAGCTTCCCCTGATTCAAACCTCTGGCTATCTGCCGGTCTGTCAGGTGGTCGACACCCGCATTGCCCTTGTATCGACACACGGCCTTAAAGGCCGTACATCTAACCACGAGATCAAGCGGAGGGGTTCCTATTAGGCGTTCCATCGCTGCCCGCGGTGTAGTGCCCACACATCCTGTCATGCCTCTCAGGACTAGGGCCTGTACACGGTTTAGTGCCGTTCGAGCGTCCTTAGCCTGAGCCACCCAGGGTGCCTATATGGCCACCCCGTGTAGTAGCCTAGGTTTCAACACGGCTGTCTACAGCCAGTGTATCTTCTTGGGCTCCAGTCCCCATGTACTGCTGAAAGCTCTCCTGCATGCCCAGAAGGACTGTATCACCTTTCCGAAGGTATCCTCTAGGTGCCTTTTCCAGCTGAGCTTGGAGTCAAACATCAGCTTGGAGTCAGGTCCAATGTCCTGCCCATGAGGTGTAGGCCCTTGATTTGGCTCTCCTTGTATCTGGTTGTAAAGCACATGACCCCGACTTTGCTTGGGTTCACTGTCAAGTGAACTTCTTTGCACCATTTCTCGACGATCCCAAGTGCTAACTGCATCAGCCTCGTCACTACATCTAGGTCGTCGGCTCTAGCGAGGATGAGAACATCGTCGACATATGCCAAGGCAAAAATGCTGGCTTCGTCCAGCAGTCTCAGCAGGGTATCAACGACTAGACACCACAATGTAGGAGATAGTACTCCTCCCTGTGGGCATCCTTTCCTAACCTTACCAACTCGGGTACGGTCGCCCCATGTGGCAAGCAGACTCCTAGTGCTCAACGTGCGGCTCATCCATCTCACGAGTCTGAGTGAGATGGCATGATCCACCGCACCCTTGCGGATGCTATCCACCCTGGTGTGGTTGAGAGTGCCTTCAATGTCTAGCAGGGCTGCTCAAACATATCCTTTGTTTTCCATACCTTTCCTTATCCATATATCCGCCTCTATGAGTGCCGTATCTACAGACTTGCCTGCCTGGTAGGCATGTTGTCTACAGTGCAGCGGTTGATCGACCAGAGGCTTTTCCTTCAAGTACCTGTCAACGAGCCTTTCTAGTGTCTTAAGTACGAAGGATGACAGGCTAATGGGTCTGTGGTCCTTTGCACTTATGGCCACTCTACCTGGTTTTGGTATGAAAACCACCTTCGCTGTCCTCCAGCAGGTCGGGATATATCCGAGGGCCAGGCACGCTCTGAAGAGTTTGACTAATGGGCTTAACAGTTCCTCCAGCCCTCTTTGAAGAAGGGCCAGGAAGATACCATCTGGTCCAGCAGCCTTGTACGGGTCAAAGGTGACGATAGCCCACCTGACTCTCTCCGGGGTCGTGATGGTCCTGGACAGTTCCCAATCCCGTCTACCGGCGGTTGCGTTGTGTGCCCCATGGTGTTCGCCACCTTCCCTGAAGTCAGGAAAGTGGATTTCTAGCAGCGCGTTGAGACAATCCGCGCCACTTTCAGCCCACTGTCCCGATTTTAGCTTCATCATACCTGGCGTCTGTCTCGGACCATTCCGCAGGATACGGCAGAGCCTAAATGTCTCTGCAACATTCTTTTGCTCCATGCAGTAATCCTGCCAGCCCTTTGCAGGCGCTTTTTCTAACTCCTTTTTGCATAGCCTTTGTGCCTGTCTGTAGACGTCTTCATCAACCTTCCTTCCGGTCTTGTAAGACTTGTTGTAGAGTCTTCTTACTTGCTTCCTGAGGGCCGTAAGTTTGGGTGTCTACCATGGGCATCCCTGACTCTTATCTTTCTTACTAGTCCTACAGTTGTTCTCGAAGGACGTCACTAGTGCCTCTTGAAGAGACTCTGCGCAGTGCTCGAGTTCAACTGGTGTACCGTATCTCCCAGGAAAACTTGCAATTCTCCTGGCTAGGTTGGTCCTGTATCCCTCCCAGTTTGTGTTCCTGGGGTTCTTCCAGAAGGGTCTGTCGATAGTTTTTCCCTTCATCGAGAAAGTGATATAGCTGTGGTCTGACATGGAGGGTTCGTCTGAAACCCTTTAGTCTTCGACTGACGTCGCCAGTCCGATCGTAGCTAGGGTAATATCGATGACCTCTTCGCGCCTTTTGTCCCGAAAGGTCGGTTTCCCTCCCTTATTCAGGATCTCTAAGTTGGTGCCCGCCAGAAAGCCCAATAGCGCGTCCCCCCTGCTGTTGCAATCCGAGCTTCCCCACACCGTATGGTGTGAGTTTGGGTCGCATGCCAGCAGTAGGTCAAGTCCCTTGAGCTCACATGTTTCGACCAGGTCCACAACCCTTTGTGGGGGTAGATCATCCTTCCCGTGTGGGAAGTAGGCCGAAGCAGCTACCAGTTGCCTCTCTCTTCCTTTCCCATGCTTGTACTTAACTATCGCGGTTGCGGAGTCCCTGTCACATAAGGCCCCCCGAGGTCTCCACGGTGAGCCCCTTTACAATCAAGGCAGCCCTCGCTGAATCTTCGGCCCAACTAAAACGGGTGCCGCATGCGTTTAGTCCTGTTATTCCGCCTGCCCTTATCCAGGGTTCCTGGATAAACGCTATACTTGTTTGCACCTCTGCCATGCGCTTGACCAGAGCGGCTGAAGCACTTTTGCAGTGGTGCAGATTGATCTGGGTGAACGAGATAGTGGACGGTGCCATACTGGCATGCCCCGGGTCTCGATCATCACGACCCCTTTTCTGTAAGCCCGCCATGAGGGCGGAGTCAGAGTCTAACCTTTGAATGCAGGGGGGGTTCGTGTATTGCACGATTTCCACCCCCAGCATCCCTCCTACCATCCTCTCTGTCACTTCTATTTTTGTCGGCAACCAGGACCGCATGGGCCCTGCTACCACCGCAAAAGGGCCTGAAGTTGAGTGCCTTCAGGGCCTCAATCTCCGTCTCTTCCACAGTGATATTTAGCAGGGTCTCGTCCGGCTGCTTTTCCTTCGCTAGGATTGCCTTGGTGCCAACGAGAGTCCAGGAATCTACCTTGAGAGTGGGGTTCTGGCGTCTCAGGCGTGTTAGTGCGGTCTGGAAGTCTATGACCCCTGGAACGTATAGGGCAATCCTTTTAACCTTTATGAGATCGCCTTGCTCGATGACGTTGAGCTTGGCGTTCTCCCATGGAGTCCATTTTGAGGCCTTCCCCCGCAACCAATCCACGTCCACACTGGTGTTGCAGTCGTAAACAAGTGCACCCTGCGTCTTCCAGTAACAAATTATTCGTACTTTATATAAATATTTAAATTATTATAAACAAATTACCCATAAACAAATTATTCGTACTTTATATAAATATTTGAATTCATACAGGAACACAGTAAAACTCGTCGTTATTATTTCCTGATTTTACTTCGGCAATAGTTTATATTACAAATAATAAAATTGTAAAGAATTAATTAATATTATAAAACTTGATAAATTGCATTAAGTTTAATAAGTTAATTTAATCAATACAGGCATGAAGAAAAACTTGTCGTTATTATTGTCTGATTTTATTTCAGTCAATAGTTTATATTATGAATGGTAAAGCCTTAAAATTGTAAACAATAAATTATATAGGTTGCTAAACTACTTTAAGTTTATTAGTTTATTGATATATTACGAGTTATGTAATTTGATCTCATTTTCAGAAGTATTTTGGACTTAAAATAGATGTAAATTACAAATGAAAAAATAAAGATTATATAAGCAAAATATGCCTTTTTTTGAAAGGATGTAAGTTATAAATAAAGTTGAAACAAAAATTGATATTGGTAGAGTGAACCTATTTTTTGTTATAAAGTATACTACAAATATATATAAAATCTAACTTTTGTTTTTAGAAAGATCATATATTTTTGAAATAAAGTTAAGAAATTCTATCAATAAATTACTTTTTTATGATACTCGTTTGACGGGTCGGAGAAATTTACTTTGGTAGATTCAGACAGATAAAAACCACTCACCGTTAATTTTTACCTTTTTAAAGGTATGTTTTTGTTAGATCTTATTTCTTTCGCAAAGCAGACCACAAATCATAAGTTTCATATTTTTTGATTATTAATAATATGTTATTTCTTGAAAAAAAGAACCGCTAGTCGAAAATAATCTAGGGCACGTAATCTCGTAATGATAAAGTTTCAATAGTTATTTACGCAGTGAAGAGGAGTACCTATAGGTATGCCGTGTTTCTTTGGGTTGGATGATGCCGGGGCATATGGGGGGGGGGGGGGCGACTTAAAAAAAAAATACTTAAAAAACTTTTTTTTTAAACAATGTATTTTTTAGTGATTGAAAAATTTTTTTTTTATAAAAATGATAGATTTAATTAAATCTTTAAAGTAATAATAATAGTTACAGATGGATCAGGAAGGGTTAATCACTGAGACACAAGACACTTTGTTTGTGCTGATAAAACACTGTCATTTATTTATCAAACTCAAACTCTATTCTTTGGTAATACAAAGATAATGCAAAGCTATACTCAAAAACTACATCAATCTTAGACGAAGGATGCAGCGCGAGAGCCAGTGGCCCTCCACTGCATTCAAAACATCAGGCCCGTGCGCGCGCCTTACTGCCCGTGCAGTCCCGAAAGGGAGGCGTCGATAAAGCAAATTCCTTACACTCCCTCCCTTTGTCGATGACTACCTTTCTCATTGATTAATCTTAGTTAATTTTATTCTCAAAATACATGTATAAAAATATAAATATTTCTCTCGACGCAGTAGAGGTCGCAGCATGAGCTCAGCGTTAGTTTTCTGTGAACAGACAAAAAATAAGTTGATTAGTTGTATTCTCAAAAATATAAATATATATTTATTAATATTTCTCTTATTCTTTAATGTAAGTATATTTCTCTAAACATTACATTTCTCGCTCTATCAATGACATATTACACAGCATATTTCTCAGCTTAATATGCTGAGGTCACGGTAAGGGTTTTGTCATTACATCAGCAATGTTCTCTCTAGATTCAATCCAATGGACTCTTACTTTGCCTTCATCGACACATTGTTTAATGTAGTCGCCATGCGTTTCGGACATGTGTTTTCTCACACCTGTTCCTTCTCGCTCTTCAAGATTTCTCATAATCTCTTCTAGAGTCTCATCAAATGATTTCAGCTTGTGACTGCCATCCATTTCGGTACATTTTCCTGCCGATTGATTATCACACCAGACTGTTACTGGGTAATAAGTTTTTCCAGTGATATACCTGATTGATTTATCAAGTGATATCAGCTCCTCATATGACTCACTCATGGCTAAGTACTCTGCAAAGCAATTTGATTTTGTTATCCAAGGTTGCTCATAACTTCTCCATGCGATTGTATCGCCGAAGAGTCTTATAACGTATCCTCTGGTTGATACTGAGCCTGGACCGTCTCTACAACTTGAATCAGTCATAGCTTCCAAAATTTCTGATTTGGCCGTATATCTAAGACCAAGATTAATCGTACCTTTTAAGTATGCAAAAACTCTGACTACTTCCTTCCAATCTTGTTCAGTTGGATTTAGCTGTTTTCTCGCAAGGAAGTTTACTGCAAAAGCTATATCTGGACGAATAACATTTGCAAGATACATTAAGCTTCTGATGGCTTCTCTGTATGGTACCTTTTTGACTTCTTTCTCTATTTGCTCCTCTGAGCTTTCTGAGCTTTTTGAGCTTTCAATTTTGGATTTTTTATTTCTTTTACTCACTTGTCGTTTTTCCATTGGAGTGTCATGTGGATGTACAGAATTCATATCAAATTTCTCTAACAATTTTTCTGTATAGTCAGCTTGGTATATTATCATTTCTCTCAAATTTTTATTCCTCTGAATAGTCATGCCAAAAAAGTTTTTAGGTTCACCAAGATCTTTCATTTCAAACACTGATGATAAAAGTCTTTTTATCTCATTCAGTTTCTCGATATCATTGCTTGCAATTAGCATATCATCGACGTACAGTACAACGAAAGCCATTTCGCTTCGATGCCTTCAAGTGAATAAGCATGGATCATGCAAATCATTTTGAAGACCGAGCTTTCGAGCTTCTCTAGAGAATTTCTGATTCCATATTTTCGGACTTACTTTCAAGCCGTACATGGATTTCTCTAATTTACACACTTTTGATTGTTTTATATCATTAGGAACTTCCAGGCCATCTGGAATTTCCATATAGACCTCTTCATCAAGTTCGCTGTTTAAGAATGCTGTTTTTACATCCATCTGACATACATGTAAGTTGTGCTTATTTATTATAGCAAGGGCAGATCTGATCAAAGATAATCTTGAGACTGGAGCATACGTCTCTTTTAGATCATACATATTTTTATCTTTGAATCCTCTTATCACGAGCCTTACTTTAAACTTTATTGAACCATCAGCATCAACTTTTCTCTTAAAGACCCATTTCGAGTCAATCACGTTTGGCTTTTTACCGGTTGATGTTGGTTTTGGCCTGTCAACTAGTCTCCAAACCTCGTTTGTTTTCATTGAGTCTAGTTATTCTTTGATTGCTTGGTTCTAATTTTCTCTAGCATCAGATTCCATTGCTTCTTTGAAGCTTGTTGGATCTTTTTGTAGTTTTGTTAACCACATGTGCGACAACTCATCTGTCTTTTGGACATTGAGATATCTTGCTGCACAGCTGATGTCTTCAACCCTTCTCGAGTTTGAACTTTGCTCTATCTGTTCATCAGATACTATTTTTCTCTTTAGTTGACTTCTCGTTACCGGACAATTTTTGTCGGTCTTTTTCTCTATAATTTTCTTTGTATTTAATTTCTTTGGTCTGCCCCGCTTTTTGGGTGCAGTTTTCTCTTTTTCCACATTTTCTGGAGCTTGCGAGCTCTGATCAAGTTCGATCTCTGTCGGCTCGTCAGGCTCAAACTCAAAATTTAAGATATTGAATTTTTCATAATTTTTATCTCGACCGTATACATTTCTGTGCACTAATTTCTCATTGAATTTTACATGTCTTGATTCTGAAAATTTGCGAGTGCCTGGATGCCACAAAATATAGCCTGTAGGAATGTATCCTAATAGGACAGTTCTCACAGCTACTGCTTTAAATTTTGACTCAATTTTTAGCAGTTTCACATATGCTATACACCCGAAGCGTTTTATTTGATTTAAATTACATCTTAAGTTTTCAGCAAATTTAAGAGTTGGAACATTATAATTTATCGAACTGTGAGGAGTAATATTGTACGCTAGCACAGCTGCCTCTGCAGCAAACTCCCACATAGTCTCAGGTAGGCCTGAGTCACACATGTAAGCTCTTTTCTTTTTCTGGATGGTTTTGTTGAATCTCTCAGCCACTCCGATGTGTTCAGGAGTATGGCTTGGAGATAGATGAGCTTTGATCTTCTCTTTTCTCATTATTTCAACAAATTTACCACCTGTGAACTCAGTACCTCTATCTGATCTTATATAACACATTTTTGCATTTTCTATGAGCATGTTTCGTGTAGTTACTAAGAATTTCTCAAGTGCATCACCTGACTCATCCTTTGATTTTAGATTACAGCTCTTAGCTTATTTCGAATAATCATCAATCAAAGTTAATATATATCTCTTGTGACCTGGCCACGAAAAAGGTTTGATCGGACCCATAGTGTCACTATGAATCAGTTCGAGAGGATTTAAAGCTCTTTTTCTCTTTTCATTAAATGGTAACTTTTCCATTTTAGATAAGGTACATACTTAACAGTCACGAATAGATTCATCAAATCTTATTTTCTCTAGTTTCACTGAGCTTTCAATTATTTTTCAGGAACTTTTCTAAATTCTCCCTCCCAATCTCAGACGGTAAGACTGGACTTCCCTCAGAGCTTTTTGAAGGTTGAAGTGAGCTTTCTCCTTCCAAAACTGACATTGGATTCTCAAAATCATTTATCGTCTGGGATTGTTCAGAAAGTTCATGTTCTTTTATGATTCGGGCTTTACAAGTATAATTTTCGAATATTTCTTTAACTTCACCATTCTCATTCTCATTTTTCTTTATTTCAAATTTTACTATCCAGTTAAGCTTTGTACTTGCTTCGGCAGTACATATACTAAAATTGGAACGATACAGAGAAGATTAGCATGGCCCTGCGCAAGGATGACACGCATAGATAGTTAGGCTTTTCATAAATACCTTCAAAGATTATTTTATCACTCTCCCTATCAAATACCTTGAAAGATTCATCGTCCAACTGAATAATAAAACCTGCATCTGCTAGTCTCCGTAAAGATAGCAAATTCTCAGAAATATCTTTCGCAGCAATTACATTTGTTAATTTTATAACATTCTCATTTGGTGAGTTACTTTTTAGTAATAGATCGCCTCTGCCAACTATTACAATATCCACAAAATTATTTTTACTAGCGGTTTTTATCACGCTATTTTCAGATACTCTAAAATTTGATAAAATAAAGCTCTCATTCACAATATGGTTTGTCGCACCCGACACGGTACTCTTGAAGTGGCAATAGGATAAAAAAAAAATGGCCCCACGAGCGGTTTGCGGCATTGTTTTTTATGAACCTTATACATTCCGAATCCGTCTTACTTGAAATCCCAGCAGATCGGCCTCGCAAAATATCTTCAAATGAGTTTTTTTTATTTTGAATCATTTTAGGTAAAAATTCCCAATATGGACCTTTTAGCGAAAACTGACACTGTAAATCGAAAAAACAATATTTTTTTATGTGCAAGGTCTCATTTTAAAGCTTGAATCAAGAGCTTTAAAATGAGACCTTGCAAATTTTATTATGATCAATTGGTTAAAAATACCAGCCAAAATACGAAAAAAAAATTATTTGCAATTCGAAAAAATTGTCTTAAGTGTCTTGAATATTAAATTATTTCATTACTTTAGACTTTTAACTCTAGGTGGCTACATAAATATTTTATTTATAAATAAAGTAGTCAACTTTTAAACATATATATGCAAATTGGAAAATTTTTTTATTAGTTTTCGATTTTAACATTAGGTGGCTACTCTACAATAATTTACCTATAAACAAAGTTTTTATTATTTAAACATTTAGTGGGACGAAAATTTTTGTTAAATTTAAGATTATTTATTAATCAGTTTTAGTTATTGTGTGAGTCGCCTATAGTATGTTTAAAAAGTTATATCTGCGAATCAAGTGGTCAACTCGAGATTTTAAGTGCAGTCATTCGTGAAATTTATAATAAGTGTTTATGTAAGTACTTTATTTAAAATATCTAAAAAGTTATTTTTGAAAGTTGTTTAAAAATATTGATTGCTTCTTAAAAAAGTTCTTACTTTCACTAAAATGCCTCGAAAAAAAAATCAACATGAAGATAACAGACTTCTTGTTTGTGCACCATGTGGGAAAAAAATAGTGTTCGGCAAAAGTGCGCATGAAAACGTTATTAATCTTGATTATGAAACACAAATAACAAATTTAATTAACTCAAGTTTCACGCTGACCGATCCAAGATTTCCACGAGGAATCTGCGGCACATGTCGCTTAACATTAAATGAATATAAAGATGATAAAACGACCAGATTGTTACCAACTATGCCAAATTATTTAGACATAATATTACCTACAACGACAAGATTGAAAAATGACTCGTGCAATTGTTATATGTTTGACTGCGCGATACAAAGGACATAAGAAGTCAAAAAAAGGAAGAGGTCATGTTCGAGATGAAATGATTAGGATTACTTCAAGTAATGGCTTGTACAGTCGATCAAATGTCTCTCAACTTCCTCAAACATTTTCCAAAGATGAAGTAAAAACGTCAATTAAAATTTGTGAGAATTGCTCACAGCAAATTGGTAAAGGTAAACCTCATCATTGTAAAAGTAAAACAAAAACTCATGAATCTGTGATGAACATCATTGAAAATCTCCCGGAAAAAGAAAAAGAACAAGTCATAAGTTCCATGCTGATCAGAAAAATTGAGTCGGATTGTGGTTCAAACAGTTCTTCTTCGAGACAAAATGCATCCTTTACTTTTAGTACTTGTGGTTCTCAAATGCGAATAACTGTCAACCCACACAAACAAAAACAAATAAATTTTAGTGCCGAGGCTCTGGATAACTTTCGAGTAAACACTGCATCATCCTCAAATCACATGAAAACTATGACAAATTTTTTGCGTGCTAATGCGGGTAGAAATTCAGTGCCATCATTTTATGAAAAACACACCTCGGAAAAATCAAATATTTTGGAAAATTTATACAAAAGTGATATGTACGAATTTGATTCCGAAAAAGGTATCAAGGAAAGAAGACCTGTCGTGTGGGCTGATGTTGTAGAACTTTTGGAAGCCACTGTCGAAGAAAGAAATCAACAATTTAGTAACGTCATTGTAAAATTAATGATTGACGGCGGTCAGAACTTTTTCAAGTTAAGCATGACAATACTTCCTGAAGACTACTTTACGTCACAGTCAGACAATGAAGATATGGATTCAACTGACCACGAACCTGATTCTAAGAAAAGAACTTTGTACTCTCAAGGTGGCTCTAGTGGTAAAAAAGCAAAATTAACGAGCGTTAAAAGATTGATATTACTAGGCGTGGTCCCTAAAGTAAAAGAGACTTATGAAAATGTAAAAACTTTATTTGAGTTAACCCAGGTTAATAACATACCTTATAAGCTTCTTTGTGATTTTAAATTAATTTTAATCATTATTGGACAACAAACTGCCTCAGCCATGTATCCTTGCCCATACTGCTTTATCTCTTTAAAAGATTTAAAAAATTTTCAAGCTGATTCGGTATCCTACAGTGATGAAAGTGAACAAGAAGATTCAGATTCAAAAAATTTGAGAGTTAGTAATAACTGTCTACGACTCAAAAGTTTTGGAGATCTTAAAAATGATTACGACAAATTTTGTAGTATGGGCAAGCAAAAAAAGTTTGCAAAAGAATGTCATAGCACAGTAAACCCTTCTTTGCTGAATGAGAGTAACGAAACCTTGATAATTGAAAAGTGTATACCTCCTGAACTTCATCTTTTGCAAGGAATAGTTAATCACTTATTTTTTAACGGTTTAGTTCCTTTGTTAGGTAGAGAAAAAGCTCTTATTTGGCCCAGAAAAGTAGGATTTTTACCAAAAAATTACCAAGGAGAAATTTTTGAGGGAAACCATTGTCGAGAGCTCCTAGAAAAAGCAGATTTATTAAATGATGGTGAAATTTTTGCTGACGTTGGATATTTTGCTCTAGTTCCTTTTATTGCTACTCTAAAGGCAATGAATAAGCTTGTGAACTGCTGTTTTTCGACAGAAAAAATTGGAGAAAACTTAGAGGATTATATCGAGGAATTAAAAACAACTTACAGAAGTACAGGATTGTCAGAAACATTAAAAATTCATGTCATTTTTGAACATTTAAAAAACGGCTTAAATTTCTTAGAAGGAAGAGGACTAGGGTCATGCTCAGAGCAGGCTGGAGAGTCTGTTCATCAAGAGTTTTTGAAGTCATGGGAAAAATATAAAATAAATTTATTAGAAGATTCGTGTTATCCAGAAAGATTAAAGAGAGCTGTTGTAGAGTTTAGTTCGTTGCACATTTAAAAATAAATTTAGAATGAAAACGGCCCTTTTCAGGGCCACGTGACGTGCAAGACCGATTCAGCAACCTCCACGCGGTGCACGTTGGGTAATGCTAATGCTGATGGCAATGTAAAACGCAAAGATCCTGTTAAACGATAACTATAATAAAAGATGCAAAAAAAATCAAACGCATATAAAAGGTGAGAATTTTATACTAAATAGACAATTTTTTCGAATTGCAAATAATTTTTTTTTCGTATTTTGGCTGGTATTTTTAACCAATTGATCATAATAAAATTTGCAAGGTCTCATTTTAAAGCTCTTGATTCAAGCTTTAAAATGAAATCTTGCACATAAAAAAATATTGTTTTTTCGATTGACAGTGTCAGTTTTCGCTAAAAGGTCCATATTGGGAATTTTTACCTAAAATGATTCAAAAAAAAAAAACTCATTTGAAGATATTTTGCGAGGCCGATCTGCTGGGATTTCAAGTAAGACGGATTCGGAATGTATAAGGTTCATAAAAAACAATGCCGCAAACCGCTCGTGGGGCCATTTTTTTTATCCTATTGCCACTTCAAGAGCACCGTGCCGAATCAGCGACAAACTCTATGTATTCTCTATGGCATGCATTATTCTCATTAAAATTTCTCTTACGTTCATTTGAAGTTTTTGCTGCATTGGCAGCAGGGTTACTTCCACCGTTGCCTTGGCCTTTGCTGCGACCTCCACGGCCGCCACGACCGCCTCTGCTTTTCTTATTCGAACCTTGTTGAGGTTCGTCGTTGGCTTTTCTTTTCTCGCTGCATGACTGATTCTGAGGGTTGAACCAACACTCTTCTTTACGGTGCTTGCCGATTTTATTGCAGTGGTTATACCACCATGTGCCCTTCTTAATCAATGGACAATTTTTCTTCCAATGATAGAGCTCGCCGCACCGGTGACACTGGTTCTTTTTGTTCGAGGAGGATCTGCCACGCCCATGAGCACCACCACCTCGGTAGTTTTTCGTAAAAGCTATCGCTGCTTTTGCTTGGCTTTCGCAAGCTTTCTCAGAGTTGAGGTCTATTTCGATGACTCTGATTTCATCTCTCAACTCTTCAAAAGTCATTTCCTTGCCGGTTGACTTTTGTATGCTGCTGTTATTCCTCCTGATTTCTCCATAAACAGGGACAGCGGCAGCATAAAAGGTGACCCTCTTTTCGGACTCGGTGGCTGGCTCGTCCGTAAAGTCCAGCTCACGCAAGATGGCGTCGTACTGCTTACAGATGGCGCTAACCGACTCGTTTCGGTGCATTCTGATGCTGTAGAGCTGGGTCTTTAGTGTAGTAGGTGTGACGCCGATCATGTCCTTCCTTTGATGCCTTAGCTTAGACAAAATCTGAATAGGATCATCTATGCCCTCGATCAAGTTGTTATTTCTCGCATCAAGCCTGTTCATGATTATGACCTTCACTATGTTCTTTCTGATAGCCTCTACCTCAGGAGTCATAGCACGTGGAGAAGGAACTTTTGGGTCGACAACATCTCTCAAGTTGTTGGTGCCCAACTCAGTCAGCAAACGGTTGTACCAGGATCCAAAACTCAGATCCGGAGTACCTAGCTTATATTTTTGGTTCATCGGAACTCTTGGGATAAGCCATTGGTTTTCCCAAGGTTGTTGGACTGATGGTCCAAGTTGGCTGTTTATCCATTGAAGCCTTGCTTTGTTGGCTTCAATCAGCTCTCGCTGCATGATCACCAGTTTCTCTGTGAAGTCTTTAACTTGGCTGATCGAGTTCTCAGATGGTGGCAGTTTGGAAGAACTCTTTGGTTCATTCACTACCTGCCTATTGTCGTCCTCTTTTTCCAAATCAATCGTTGGAATACCTTCACTACTTTCAGTGTTTTTCTCGTTACTCTCATTATTATTTTCATTGTTCATGGATGCTGTGAAATTTAAAAAAAACTCAATTAATACCTGGATATTTTTTTTTTTCTTTTCAGATCTGAATATCTCAATTCATTTTATTTCTAAAGTTTACTTAGACTCTTAAGAATTTCTTTTTCTCAAGGAAACTTTAGATCTCAAAAATAATTTCACATTTGTTTGGGGAAATGCGGAGGATGCGCTTAAGGTTAAAAGGATATTTAACGCGATCACGAGGGAGCGGGGAAGCTGAAAAGCGAGGGTATTTGGAAGCACAACACTTGTAGTTTTTATGCTGCACTTAAACTATTTATTGAACTATTATTATATGACTATGTACAAGTAAGGAGAGAGAACTCGCCGTTTTGGCCAGGAGTCTCTCAAACTCAGGTAAGCTAGGTAGAATCGTCGTAGATAAGCGGTCGATCTACGACGACAGCGCTGAGTCCCGTGATGCGTGGTCGCGGCATCACGGTCGCAGCAAGACTGGTGAGGGCGGAAACTGGTCACTCTGGGCAGCTCTGGCGTGGGTCGCTCGCATGACCAATCACGTGGCAACAAAAGGCGGTAAAGCTCAAACATTCCACCCGCCTTAATCGACTGTAGTCGATTAATAATATCTGTGAACATAATAAAAATAAAAATAATATTAAGTAATATATAAAAATAATTGTTGGTTAAGTCTAGGGTGGTTAGCAAGCGTACGATCAAACCTAGAGGCTTACTGGACAATTTTGGTAAGAGCCTGATGTTCTGTCCAAAGAAAATTCCTGGGTCGAAAACCCAACAGTTAAATAATGATACAGCCAGGGTCTGAAGTTGAGTTACTTCAAGTGGCTGAACGCTTGAGATCATGATTTGGGCCTGAACCTGGAGTGGTTCAGGTGGCTGAGTTTTTGAGAATATAGCCGGCGCCTGAAGCTGGATTAGTTCAGGTGGCTGTACTTTCATCATGATTGCCAGAGCTTGGACTTATATTGTTGCAGGTTGCTTAACTCTGGGGCTTTTAGCAGAGGCCTGAACTCTAAGCAGTTCAGGTGGCTGTTTTTCGAAAGCGATAGCCGGTGCCTGAGCCAGGACAGCCGCAGGTGGCTTGCTCTCGGAGAGGTTCGCTGGACCCTGGACTTAAGGTGTCTCAGGTGATTTCATTTTGGAGGGGGTCGCCGAAGCCTGAATTTGAACTAATTCGGGTGGCTGATTTTCAAAAGACGTGACCGGCGCCCGGGCTTTGACTGCCACAGGTGCCTGAGTTTTAAAATGAGTAGTCGAAGCCTGGACTTGAGGTGTCGCAGGTGGCTGAACCTTGAAATGAGTAGCCGAGGCCTGGACTTGAGGTGTCGCAGGTGGCTGAACCTTGAAATGAGTAGCCGAGCCCTGGACTTGAGGTGTCGCAGGTAGCTGAATTTTAAAATAATTAGCCAGGTCCTGAAACTCAAGCGGTTCAGGTAGCTCCTTCTCAATGGGTGATGTCAAGACCTGGACTAAGGGAGTCACAGGTGGCTCAATTTTAAGAAATTGGATGTAGTCACACCACACGTCATCAAAGTTGTCATGCGTATGGTAGAACATGTCTTTGACGAAATAGTCGTGGCCACAGTCTACATCCCGGCAGTTTCTTAAACTTTGATCATTTTGGATAAACTCTTGCCAGAGTTGTTCGAGACGCAGGATGCGCTTCTCTGCTAACTCGTGAACCATCAAGGCTCCTTTTTGCTTAAAGATTTCGAAATGAGTGACGATTCGATTTCGGATTATAGCTTGCCTGCTAAGGATTTGCGCAAATGAATTTGGTTTATTCATTTTGCAAGGTAGGGCGGTATTTGAAATAACAAATCAATAGGTAAAAGTTAAAACTATCTTTTGGCTTGGGAAAATTTAAATTGAAACACAATTTAAATTTGTTTTCTAAACTTGAGACGATTTGGACACGGCAAACAAAACTTGAGTGGTGAAAATGTAAATTGAAACACAATTATTCTTTAATTGAAAGAATGGAAAATATTCAAACTTATGAATATCACTGGTGGAATAATCTTTAATTGAAATACAATTAAGATGAGGCAATTATTCTTTAAACAAAAGAATCGAAAAAATATTCAAACTTATGAATATCACTGGTGAAGCAATCTTTAATTGAAATACAATTAAGATGAGGCAATTATTCTTTAAACAAAAGAATGGAAAAAATATTCAAACTTATGAATATCACTGGTGGAACAATCCTTAATTGAAATACAATTAAGATGAGGCAATTATTCTTTAAATAAAAGAAACTGAAAAAATATTCAATCATATGAATATTATTGGTGGAATAGAATTTAAACTGAAATACAATTAATATGAGGCAATTATTCTTTAAACAAAAGAATGGAAAAAATATTTAAACTTATGAATATCAGTGGTAGGACAATCTTTAATTGAAATACAATTAATATGAGGCAATTATTCTTTAAACAAAAGAATGGAAAAAATATTCAAACTTATGAATATCACTGGTGGAACAATCTTTAATTGAAATAGAATTAATATGAGGCAATTATTCTTTAAATAAAATAAAACTGAAAAATATTCAAACATATGAATATTATTGGTGGAAAAGAATTTAAACTGAAATACAATTTAAATAAAAACAACTAAGCCAGGCTGGTGGCTGATTTCGGAAGAAAACCTTAGCATAATTTTTAATGAAAGTTTAAAAAATGAAGAAAATGAAAAATCAAAAAATAAAGGTAGAATAGAAAAGGTAAATAGATAAACAAAAAAACTATAGAGAAAAAAGGATATCAAAATCCCTAAACAACTCTAATTGGGTTGAGTGGAGGCAAGGGTTAGTAGGCACTTGGATTGATCTTTTGAAAATTGGTCTTGAAACAAACCTAAAATAGATAAAAAATTCAATTAGAATTTTTGAAAATATATAATTAGAAAAATGAAACAATCAGTAACTATTCAGAAATATAAATAATTTGAGCTTATACTATACTAATTATGATTGACAAAAAATTGGTTCCAACGCTGACTCTAACAACCATAAAAAACAGTACTTTTGAACCCAAGGCTATCGAAGAACTCTGGGAGTGCTGCTGCAGCTGTACAAAGACTCGAGGACTACCAGTTGGTGAAGAAAGTCCCTTCGCTTGCTCCAACAGGTGCCAATGGTTGCTCAGATGTTGAAGAACAGTCAGCGTAGACTACAAGTTACCAGGTAGTTTCACCTGCAAATTTAATTGTGTAAGAGAAGATAGAACAATTAATAGGATTAAATTTCAATATCATCTCCAGATCAATGAGAAAAATATTCCTAATTTTGATATTAACTTGACCATAAAATATTCACTTATTTGTCAAAATAGTAGCAGCTGTACTCAATTATTGAGTAATTGGGTCAAATAACTACTTGGTTTGGAAAAGTAAAAATAAACAAACTTAAGAAAAGGAAATAAAATTGAAAACAAGTGTAGTCAGCTTTACCTACACCATTCAGAATCTAAACGAACCAACAAAAGAAAAAGAATATTAATTATTAAATTGCGCAACACAAGTTTGCGACTTCGAGCGGACCCACCGTATTAGCGGAATCAGCTGATCGAGGTGCCTTCTCTCTCTCTCCCACTGCAGAGGGGCTGCAGTGCGGCAGATACGTGGTAGGCCGACGAGCTTCAGATGACAGCAAGCGGGAGTGTTGCTGTCTCCTTCTAATACACCGACGTCTTAGGTTTGGATACTGGTTACGCGGGTGGCGGGGTAGGCTCCAGGGTAACCTGGATGGTGAGGTGCCAACAAGGTGGTCGCTCTTGTTGGCCGATGAGCGCTCGCTGGACAGGCCGCCTTGGGCCAGCTGCAAGCGTGGCTTTCGGTTTGGAGAGGAGAGCCGCAGAGTGCGATCGTCCGTCTCTCTTCCTCCCATGACGACTGTTGTCACTGACACTGAAGCGTGGCTGCGTGGCGGTGATGCGCGCGCCACGGGTTAGCCGTCACTGGCATCTTCTTCGTTCGAACTGCAGAGAAGAAAAGGGCCGTGGCATGGCACAAACTTTTAACTTTCCTTTTTCACTCGCGACGCGCCTTTTTCGGGGATCTTTTCCCTGCAAGGGATGCCAAATGTTTGGGGAAACGCGGAGGATGCGCTTAAGGTTAAAAGGATATTTAACGCGATCACGAGGGAGCGGGAAAGGTGAAAAGCGAGGGTATTTGGAAGTACAACACTTGTAGTTTTTATGCTGCACTTAAACTATTTATTGAACTATTATTATATGACTATGTACAAGTGAGGAGAGAGAGCTCACCGTTTTGGCCGGGAGTCTCTCAACCTCAGGTAAGCTAGGTAGAATCATCGTAGATAAGCGGGCGATCTACGACGACGGCGTTGAGTCTCGTGATGCATGGTCGCGGCATCACGGTCGCAGCAAGACTGGTGAGGGTGGAAACTGGTCACTCTGGGCAGCTCTGGCGTGGGTCGCTCGCATGACCAATCACGTGGCAAGAAAAGGCGGTAAATCTCAAACAACATTCCTCTTTCATCAGAATTTTAATTCTTACTTGCAATGCCTTGGCTGGAGTCATCAATGGTTCGTTCTCCAATGGTTTCAGACTCCTGAGCGTCTTGGCTCTGAGTCAGGCTGTTGATGTTCTCTTCAGCCATTTTTGTTGTTGTTGTTGTTGTAATTATAGAGACCAATAATAACCAGCTGTTTTGGGATTTTGAATTACAAATTCATTAGTATTTTATAATTATTTTAAATCTCTCAATTCTAAAATCACTCAACAATTCTCATTGTAGTACCAGGTACCTTCACCTTGCTAAATAATTTTATTTCATGCTCCTAAATCAGAATCAAATGAACTTCATCGATTCCAATTTGAAACAGGAATATGATTGTGATGCCACTTCGCACATATGCACCACTTCCAATGAATTCAAGCACGGCTTTGAAGACTATGGATTTGGTTTGTACACGCACATGTACGAGACACCGACAAATCAATTATCCCGCTTATCCCGAACTCTTTCCACATACTGCGGTTCGTGCTTGTGCCATCCGACACGAAGGCGTGAACTTTTCCGCCTGCGTTCTCAACTTTGATTATTGCCTGCAGTAATAAAGCAGCTAAAACGTTGGCATTGGTAGCTCCTTTTGTACCAAACATTCCAATGGGCTGCTGAAAGTTGTACGAAAGTGAGGAAAACATAAAAACTAAACCTTTGTCTGCTAAATCTGTCATATCAGAAGTTTCTTCTCCGACTGCTTCATCGTAGTTTGCAATGCCGGTAAATTCCATTTTTTTTAGATCTACGCCACGGCTCTTCCGACAGCTCATCTCGTCGAAGCTAATGATACCGTGACGCGCTAGTTCTGGCAGATTTTTGAATTCCTTTTCGAACAATTTAAAAAAAACCATCATCAAAACCAACGCCGGTATTTGAAGCTTTTAAATAGCTCGTGATAGTTGACTTTGCGGGCAACGGAAGTATACTATTTTTTCTGAGATACTCGTAGGTAGAGCTGCTACGAATGTGAATTAAAAGACAAAAGAGTAACCATTCATGGTTGTATCTGATGGCCTTTTTATTATGAACCCTAGCAGACGAGATACAGTGCTTGATGAGAATCTTCTGCAAAAAAAAATTACATTAAATATATATATATATATATATATAAAATTAAGAGGCATAAGAATACTTACTTGGTTTTCCGGTATTTTGTGAATAGGATCATCGATTTTATCTTCCCACGATTTGTGAGTTTCATAATCATACAGTTCTTGGACGCTATCCAATTTATCCGTCAATAATTTTAATTTCTTCGTCAGTCTTGTTAATTTCATTTTTTTTGCTCGTTCCCTCTTGTGATGTAGCTTTTTTGTTTTCGGAGATAAATTGTGTAATCTGATTCTTTTTAAATTTTGGTTTACGCGGGGTTTACTTCTATTTTTTTTTTTTCTAAATAACAGTGGAGACTCAAACAACTTTCACAGCAATCACGCTCGCCAATTATATCACATTTGATGTGTCTCCAGCAATATTGCTTTAATTTTACTACCCAAGATCGCGCGCCAACCAGGCGGCAAAGACACGGGCTTCAATAGTAACTGCGCAAATAAGCTATCTGGGGAAACACCAGATAACAATTCTATTTCCGAAAAATCTCCTGTATTCGAGTCTATTGTCTCTGCAACACCAAACAATTTTTTCGAGATAAGACTTGTGTTCTCTACTACGCCGCTGGATAAAAAATTAAATAGTTTTTTGGGCGTCGAAGAAGCACTTTGTAAGGGAACACCAGGCAAAATATTAAATCCTAAAATCTTTCTACGTTTTCGTAAATCTAAAGTACTCCTGATCGGAGTACTGCAGGACTTAATGTTAGAATCTGTAAAAACTACGCAAAACAGCATTTAGAACCAAAGAAAAAAAATGTTAAAAAATAATTAGCATAACAAACAACTTTTTACAACATGCTTTGTTAAAATGTATTAAAAATTAATTACTAATAACAACATTAATTACCAAAAAAAAAGTTGATAGACAATGAAAGCAAGGACCAGGGTTTCAGTGTTTTCATTTTTGAATTAAGAAATGGGGCAAAAAACTTTCTTAACAAGCACACTATATAGTAAATATGTTTTGTACGGAAATTAATTATTCATTTAAAAAACATTTATGCTTTTGCAATCAAAAATTGTTAACTACCAGTCAAAGAATAAATAAACAAACAATAAAACTTAATTTTTTAATTAAGTTTTATGTAATAAATCCATTGAAAATTTTCAATTATTTTGATAGAATAAATTAAAGTCAAAAATTAATTGCTACGTTATTTTACATTAAATCTAAATATTTAATTTTTAATCAAACTCCAACTTGTCATTAATTGAATAAGTATGGTGAAAGTCTATAATAAATCACACTTGAATTTTCAACATGCTCATGCTCAATAAAAAAATAGTAATTAAAACTAAAAATATTTGTTTGAGATTTACCGCCTTTTATTGCCACGTGATTGGTCATGCGAGCGACCCACGCCAGAGCTGCCCAGAGTGACCAGTTTCCGCCCTCACCAGTCTTGCTGGGACCGTGATGCCGCGACCACGCATCACGGGACTCAGCGCCGTCGTCGTAGATCGACCGCTTATCTACGACGATTCCACCTAGTTTCCCAGAGGTAGAGTGCCACCCGGTCAAAACGGCGTGACCACTCTCCTCTATTGTAAACACTTAGATACCGATAAATAAATTTACCACAAAAGTTAAAGTTCATAATTAAATGCCAGTGTTAGTTATTTGAAGCCCAGTGATTTCCTGCCTTCTCCTCGTCCCCTTTCGCTCGCGTTAATTTCTATTCTCAAACATTGGCATCCCTTGTGGGGAAAAGTTCCCCGGAAAAAGCGCGTCGCGAGTGAAAATAGAAGAGAAGTGCATCGACGCCGCCAGTTTCATAACCGCAAACGGCAAAGACGCCTCGCCGGAGAGCCACTTGAAGCTTCGCGGCCATATTGGAAAAGGGGAGGAGTCTCGCCTACAGCACGAGCCACGGAGCAACAAAGACGCCCAACGGCCCGACTAAAAACTAAGACGACGGTGGATCGGAAGGCGACTCGGCAACACCGCTTGCCATCAGCTGAAGACCATCGGCCTGCTACATCCCTGCCACACTGCAGCCCCTCTGCAGTGGGATTTGATTTTTTTGATTTTGATGATTTTATTAATTGTACATTATTTTGTACAAAATACAAACTGGGAGAGAGAGAGAAGGCAGCTCGACCAGCTGACTCCGCTAATACGGTGGGTCCGCTCCAAGTCGCAAACTTGTGTTGCGCAATTTAATAATTTCAATTTTTTTTGTATTTGTTTAGCCTTGGAAGCTGTGTGGGTAAAGTAAGCTGCATTGTTCTCCATTCTATTTTGCCTTTTCTTAAATTTATTTATTTTTATCTTTCAAAAACAAATAGTCAGTTGACCCAATCCCTCAATAATTGAGTACAGCTGTTACTATTTTGGCAAACAATTGATTATTTTAGGGTCAAGTGACCAATAAAATTAGGAATAATTTTTTCAGTTTTTACTTTGTTAATATTGAGCTCACCTGAAAACTTAATTTCATTTTATTTTGTTCCACCTTATCTGACATTATTGAATTTGCAGGTGAAACCACCTGTTAAATTGAGGTCCACGCTTACTGTCCAACCACATCTGAGCAACCTTTGGCACCTGTGGCAGCAAGCGAAGGGACTTTCTTCACCAACTGGTAGTCCTCGAGCCCTCGTACAGCTGCAGCAGCACTCCCAGAGTTCTTCGACAGCCTTGGGTTCAAATGTACTGTTTCTTATGGTTGTTAGAGTCAGCGTTGGAATCAATTTTTTGCCAATCTTATTTAGTATAGTATAAGCTCAAATTATTTGCATTGTTAAAGTAGTTACTGATTGTTTCATTTTTTCAATTATATATTTTTCCAAAAATTCTAATTGAATTTTTTATACATTTTAAGTTGTTTCAAGACCAATTTTCAAAAGATCAATCCAAGTGCCTAATAACCCTTGCCTACTCAACCCAATTAGAGTTGTTTAGGGATCTTGATTTCCTTTTTTTCTCAATAGTTTTTTTTTATTGATCTATTTACCTTTTCTCTTCTACGCTTAATTTTTGATTTTTTCACCTGCTTCATTTTTTTTAAACTTTCATTAAAGATTGTGCTTAAGTTTTCTTCCAAAATAAGCCAACTGCCTGGGTTAGTTGTTTGTTAGTTAAATTGTTTGTCTGTTCAAATTCTTTCCCACCAAATAATATTCATAAGTTTAAATATTTTTCAATTTTCTTTTATTCAAAGAATTAGTTGTCATTTAATATTAAGTCTGAATATTTTTCAGCATTCTTTTATTTAAAGAATAATTGCCTCATATTAATTGTATTTCAATTAAAGATTGTCCTACCACTGATATTCATAAGTTTAAATATTTTTTCCATTCTTTTGTTTAAAGAATAATTGCCTCATATTAATTGTATTTCAGTTTAAATTCTATTCCACCAATAATATTCATATGATTGAATATTTTTTCAGTTTCTTTTATTTAAAGAATAATTGCCTCATCTTAATTGTATTTCAATTAAGGATTGTTCCACCAGTGATATTCATAAGTTTGAATATTTTTTCCATTCTTTTGTTTAAAGAATAATTGCCTCATCTTAATTGTATTTCAATTAAAGATTGTTCCACCAGTGATATTCATAAGTTTGAATATTTTTTCCATTCTTTTGTTTAAAGAATAATTGCCTCATCTTAATTGTATTTCAATTAAAGATTGTTCCACCAGTGACATTCATAAGTTTGAATATTTTTCCATTCTTTCATTTAAAGAATAATTGTGTTTCAATTTACATTTTCACCACTCATGTTTTTTTTGCCTTCCCAAATCGCCTCAAGTTTAGAAAACAAATTTAAATTTTGTTTCAATTTAAATTTTCCCAAGCCAAAAGATAGTTTTAACTTTTACCTATTGATTAATTATTTCAAATACCACCCTACCTTGCAAAATGAATAAATTAAATTCATTTGCGCAAATCCTTGGCAGGCAAGCTATAATCCGAAATCGAATCGTCACTCATTTCGAAATATTTAAGCGAAAAGGAGCCTTGATGATTCACGAGTTAGCAGAGAAGCGCATCCTGCGTCTCGAACAACTCTGGCAAGAGTTTATCCAAAATGATCAAAGTTTAAGAAACTGCTGGGATGTAGACCGTGGCCACGACTACTTCGTCAAAGACATGTTCTACCATACGCAGGACACCTTTGATGACGTGTGGTGTGACTACATCCAATTTCTTAAAATTGAGCCACCTGTGACTCCCTTAGTCCAGGTTTTGATATCACCCATTGAGAACGAGCCACCTGAACCGCTTGAGTTTCAGGACCTGGCTAATTATTTTAAAATTCAGCAACCTGTGACACCTCAAGTCCAGGCCTCGGCTACTCACGTCGAAGTCCAGCCTCCTGATCTAATCCATGTTCAGACTCCGGCACCAATCTACGAATTCAAGTCCTTGATTAAGGCACAGCCACCTGAACCACCTCAAGTTCGGGCTCCAGCGACCCCCTTCAAAATGGAATCACCTGAGACACCTCAAGTCCAGGGTCCAACGAACCTCTCGAAGCGCAAGCCACCTGCGGCTGTCCTAGCTCAAGCACCGGCTATCGCTTTCGAAAAACAGCCCCCTGAATTACTTAGAGTTCAGGCTTTGGCTGCACCTTTCAAAATTCAGCCTCCTGCGACACACTTAGTCCAGGCTTCGGTTATACACTCCAAAATTCAGACACCGGCAACGTGTCTCAAAGCTCAGCCACCTGCGACAATTAAACTAATTAAAGTCCAGACGCTGGCTACCATGACAAAAGTACAGCCACCTGAACTAATCCAGCTTCAGGCACCGGCTATACACTCAAAAATAAAGCCACTTGAACCACTCCAGGTTCAGGCCCCAATCACGATCTCAAGCGTTCAGCCACTTGAAGTAACTCAACTTCAGACCCTGGCTGTATCATTATTTAACTGTTGGGTTTTCGACCCAGGAATTTTCCTTGGACAGAGCATCAGGCTCTTACCAAAATTGCCCAGTAAGCCTCTACGTTTGATCGTACGCTTACTTACCACCCTAGACTTAACCTACAATTATTTTTGTATATTACTTAATATTATTTTTATTTTTATTATGTTCACAGATATTATTAATCGACTACAGTCGATTAAGGCGGGCGGAATGTTTGAGATTTACCGGTTTTTATTGCCACGTGATTGGTCATGCGAGCGACCCACGCCAGAGCTGCCCAGAGTGACCAGTTTCCGCCCTCACCAGTCTTGCTGCGACCGTGATGCCGCGACCACGCATCACGGGACTCAGCGCCGTCGTCGTAGATCGACCGCTTATCTACGACGATTCCACCTAGTTTTCCAGAGGTAGAGTGCCACCCGGTCAAAACAGCGTGACCACTCTCCTCTATTCTAAACGCTTAGATACCGATAAATAAATTTACCTCTAAAGTTAAAGTTCATAATTAAATGCCAGTGTTAGTTATTTGAAGCCCAGTGATTTCCTGCCTTCTCCTCGTCCCCTTTCGCTCGCGTTAATATCTATTCTCGAACAATATTTAAGCAACCAAAAGATGGCAGTAAAGCAGAAGCTTGATTATGTCATGCACTTCTTTCAAGCTTATGAAAATAATTAAATTACAAAGCAATGTTCTGCAGAACCAAGCTTTTGTTTTTTTTTTTATCTTAATAACCGATCACTTACTCTGTAATCTGGGAATCTGAAAATTTTGGACAGTCTGGTTTGTACCCAACAAATAACAGTACAATTATGTTTTACTAAGTCTACTTTGTCATACAAAACCATAACAAATATATTACCAGACTTTGGAGAGTACAGTCACATAGATCCATTCTCTGAATAGCTACTTCCAGTACTGATATTTTCAGGTATCATGTGTCTAGACGAAGAACTTCCACTTTCAACGTTCATAATATTATCTTCTTCGTCTACCTCTTTATTATCACACCTTTCATTATCACTGGATGCATCTTCCATTTTTTCTGAAGTAGTGTTACTAATATCAGTACTCTGCACCGAAGAATTACACTCGCTGATAACAACCATGCTGTGAGGATCTGTTAACAGCAAAAATATGAATACGTATTAGAGTTTTTATAGACAAAATAATTACTTATGTAATCAATAATAACAAATTAAATTATTACTTGGCTCAAATGTGGATTCCTTGCACATATTTTCTTTTAGATCATTGCAGCACTCAGGAACTGTATGTGGTTTTTCTTTGGTTGCAACACCATTGGTTGTCAAACATATATTTCTAAATTTATGAAACTGTCGCTTCAATGATTTTCTTTTTTTAGGACTTGACTTTTTCTTACTACATTTAATTACCTCAATAGTTTTGAATGGTTTGTTTGGTAAAGCACCAGGCTTCAATGATTTTTTTGTAGAGTTACCTACAAAGAAAATTTTTTTTTAAAATAAATAAAAAGCTACATCATCTTTTTTTTTGGAAAATATAAAATCTCTATTTCAATCATCTACATTATAAATTCATATACAATTTTTAGGTTAAAATAACTGTACTCACTGTCTGTATGATTTCATCTCCAAGTTTAAAATTATTTTCTGAGTGTATGTCATGTTTATAAAAATGATTTTCACATACAGGTGAATTATCTTTCAGGGTACATGACAAAATATCCATCCATCTAGCTCTTTCCATATCATCCTTTGGCGGTTTGAAAAAACTATACTTCTTGCCATCGCTTCTACTAGCACAACTTTTTAAAACACACTTACGAGACATAATTATTACATCCCCAGACTAGCACATAAATTAAACAAACGGAACATTCAAAGACTACCATGAAAATTGACTAAAAATATTGACTAAACAAACATTGAATACAGGAGCAGTCCAGTGGCCAGCAGTCGACACGACCCGCGTGCAAGAACTGACAACATGCCTGTACACTGTAGTCACGGGGGCGTTGAATAACTCGATTTTTGGGTATTTCGCTTCATATTTGACGAAATATCATAAAATTTTTTTTCTACCCAGGGTTTTTTACCTTGACTAAAATAAAATTTAAGATAAATTACAGAATAATGTGATCAAACATTTATTTTTAAACAATTAAAAAATTTTAACACAGGGCTAGCGCGCCTACTGGATTTTTTTATAAGTATCCCTTTAGTGTCACGCTTTTGCTGCACGGAGTCGGTCCACCAGTCTTTTTACACTGTGGCCTAAAAGGAGTTAGGGAAGGGGCCGCGCAAACTGCAATTAAGCACTTTGTTAGCTGACGCCTCCGCTCTGCTTGAACAGGTGGGGCGAAGTAGCTTCCTTCCGCTACTTAGCCGCGCTTCCAAACTACTCTCGTCCCCAACACTCGAGTGGTTTGATCGCGAGTAGCCAAGCGATTTAAACCACGTGAAGCACACCTGGACAAGCAGAGTCGGAGCCGGCAAGGATCCGTTAGTGCAAGATCGTCTTCGCCATCGCAGTAGGTTAAGGTCCCGGAAGGCCCAGAGAACCTTCCGAGAACATCGAACAGCCCGGACAACTCCGGTAGTTTATAAGGTATTTTATTGTAATCTTTAACTCTGTCGGAGGACATTAGACTCATCATTGAATTATAAACTTTCACTCCTTCTTATAAACAATACTTCTAAATCATTCTATTATCTTCTACTCTACTTTATTTTATTCACCCATTAAGAGTCAGATAACAAGGAGACGGGGCAACTACGTAAGTAGTTGTTCTAAAAAGACGAGATCTCACCCCTTTTAAAAATAACTATGTCAAGGATTATAAATCCATGACAAATGAACAGTGCCCTTTATGTTAAATTAATAGTTTGGAAAAAAAATTACTTGCCTAAGTCTCTGTACTCAATAAAACTTATACAATTGAATGATATTAGCCAAAAAAGCCCTGCGATAGAGACCAATATGGAAAATGATACTTTTATAGTTAAATGAAACAAGTAGTTATGTTTATCTGACTACAATTGTATTTTGAAGCTGTGTAATTAATTGACTACAAAAATATGAGTATTCTTGGGAGAAAAAAAACTATCAGCATGACTCTTATAAAGTTTAGTAAAACTGATTCGATAGAATGGAATGGTAATTTTTTATTTAAAAAAAAAAAGATAATATTTGATTTATAGCAACACCTTTTTAATAATTTGATGATCAAATTTTCATTTATTTAACTACATTTTTACAGTATTCAATTAGCATTAATAAAAAACTACTTTGATTAAGTCAAATTGTCTTGGAATCAATTCTTAATCAATATAACCTATATCACCCAAACTAAACACAATTTACTCAATGATACACAATAACACAACACAGATGATTTATCAAGAATTATAGTAAAAAACTTTTTGATTGTAAAGTAATTGTTTTCAAAAACCATTTATTAAAATCACTTGATATTGTTGATTAATTGATACAAGTGTCAACTGTCAAGATCAAGATCAACACTTCATAATTTTATGAAATTTTTAAATAACTGATCAGCTGCTTGCTTCTGCTATTGTGCACCGTGTGAGGCCAGAGGCCCTCGGCCTTTTGCATACGCGCACCTCGCCTGCGCGGCCAGCTCGCATGCCTTGCTGCAGGCTGCAAGAGTGAGACAGAGCGAGTTAGGCCGCAGCGCAGTTTCTTGCAGGGGAACATGCAAAACCGGATACGGAAACGCTGGTCTTAATGGAAATCGCCTAAATCGGCAGCAAAGATAAGACAGCAAGTGGAAAAATGAGACGCTGATAAGTTTTTAATGTGGAACTTTTTCAGGACAAATTTTTTTTTTAATTATTCGGGGGATCATCGGCTAAGCGCGGGATATTAAATAAAAAAAAAATCATCCTAATATGGTTTTATAGTGAACGACATAACCGAAAACTGAAAATTTAAAGTATATAAAGTGGTACGCTTTTACGGGAGTTGGTGTTTAAAAACCAACTCACCGTTAAAGTGCTACCACACTTTAGGATCAATAAATATACAGGGTGGCGTAAATTAATCGTCCGGTGCGATCATCTCGAAAATTGAGCCTCGTACGTATTAAACTCAAGAGTCAAAAGTTGCTTTGATTGGAGAGAGAAGTAAAATGGGCCCAAAAAAATTGGGCCTGGGGCTTTAGATTGGGCCCTACGGACCCAAAGTCCGTTTTTTCAAATGGGAACCCCTATTTTTGACCCCAGATTCGGAAGGAGCGGAAAATTTTACGATTTTTAGGCATTTTTTGAAAATTTTTTTGGGGCCTCATGAGGCCCTGTAGAGCTTACAAGCCTTTCACAAGTCCCATTCCTTTTAAACAAGAATTGACTAGGAAAAAACGCATTTTTGTATTGCACATGCATAGGGAAAGTTTCTTGTCTTAAAGTTTTTAACATAATGGGCCCAAAAAAATTGGACCCGGGGGCTTATTATGGGACCCTACGGACCTAAAGTCCATTTTTTTGACAATTTATTGCCCAAACCACTGACCCCCCAAAATTTTAAGGGCCTTACGTGAAAAAATTCATCAAAATCAATCTTAACGATTATGTTGAAAACTTTAAGATACACCTAAAAACACACTGTTAGACTTTGAAATAACGGTAGTATCTGCGATTTAAGGGTTAACGTACTTTTATTCTGGGTATCTTCTACTACCTAACTCCACAAAAAAGTTGTGGCTGTCGGAAATCAAATTAAAATTATTCAACGCATATCGTGTCATATAAACATTTTTATTCCGATATGACTTTGTTTCCCAGACAAAACGAAAATATTAGGTGCCTTCACAGTAAAGGGTATTAGCTATGTAACTATAGAAATGTAAAAAATTTCTAGAAAAAACAAAAAATAACAACCATGAAGTGACTTAGCGATACAAATCTTTAAAAAATTAAATACTATCCAGTAAAACGCAAGAAAATGCTGTGTCTAGAACTAAGTCTTGAAAATATAATTTACTGTAACTTTTTCAGGAATTTTTTTTTTATATTTAAACTGATAGAGGTATTTATACTGGGTCCAAGGAATGTTTTTACATCAGTTAAAAGATAGTTCCTGCATTTTTAGAGAAATGACAAAGCTTTAAAAATGTATACATACGATTTTGATAAAAATGGTTATACTTAAGTTTTTACAAATTCAGGCATAATTTAACTGCTGTAAATGTATTCTTCTTTGAAACTTCTTATGGTTACGAAACATTTATGACTAATCTGAAAAATGTGCTTCTTATATAAACTATTGTTTACATGGTTTTATCATTGAAAGTTCTCACCCGAATTCTTGTAAAAAGTGTTTTTTTTAAGCAGGCGCATCCACGGATTACAAAAAAATCTCTAAGTTCAAATGTGAACAGTAGAACATAATTTAATTTAACTAACAAGGAGAGGTCACACTCTCCGGGTCACCGATCTTGACGAAACTTTGGGGATCGTTTTCTTATACCAAAAGATGAAGAAATCTACCAATCATCCCGTCTAATGGGCCTTTTTATACCTAGTTCCTACATAGCTTATATCGTATTTTTAGCTCTTTTTGGGTTTTTTTGCGAATTTTCAAAAAATTCCTGTTCGAAGCCTATTACAGTTACAAAATTCTGCAACCCCGCATTCTCTTTATTTTTTCATCTTCTTTTGAGAAAAAATATTTTTAAATCTAATTTCAAAGAAATAGTCCATGTAAAATTAAGGTAATCAAAAGCATTTGTTTACTGTTTTTTTGGTTTCATGAACTTAAACTGTACGTCATCAGCCTTATCAAAATTATGTCTAAAAATATTTTTTCTAAAAAACTCATAAAAAAACAAAGAAAATGCGGGGTTGCGGAATTCTGTCAGTGCAATAGGCTTTGAGCAGGAATTTTTTGAAAATTGGCACAAATAACCACAAAATTCGCACAAAAGTGTTAAAAGTGTCAAAACAAGCTGATTTTCAAAAAATTCCTGCTCAAAGCCTATTGCACTGACAGAATTCCGCAACCCCGCATTTTCTTTGTTTTTTTATGAATTTTTTAGAAAAAATATTTTTAGACATAATTTTGATAAGGCTGATGACGTACAGTTTAAGTTCATGAAACCAAAAAAACAGTAAACAAATGCTTTTGATTACCTTAATTTTACATGGACTATTTCTTCAAAATTAGATTTAAAAATATTTTTTCTCAAAAGAAGATGAAAAAATAAAGAGAATGCGGTGTTGCAGAATTTTGTAAGTGTAATAGGCTTCGAACAGGAATTTTTTGAAAATTCGCAAAAAAACCCAAAAAGAGCTAAAAATACGATATAAGCTATGTAGGAACTAGGTATAAAAGGCCCATTAGACGGGATAATTGGTAGATTTCTTCATCTTTTGGTATAAGAAAACGATCCCCAAAGTTTCGTCAAGATCGGTGACCCGGAGGGTGTGACCTCTCCTTGTAAGTTCAGCGGCCTGAAGCAAAAAAACTGTATTTAGTTCAGGAAAAAAAGGTTTTTTTTTATTCATCGGACCCTCCCCTAGGGGCTGTAGGACCTTGTCGTGCGCCGCCGAAGTTTTTTGGCGGCCTGGTGGGGAGGCCTTGTCGGTCGACTTGCGGCGGGAGGTACAGGACCATGGTGTGAGTGTGGCTCCCTATAAACGGGACGTCCAAGCGTATGAGCGGCTCCCTATAAACGGGGGACCGGGTATGAATGTTAGGCAACCCAAGAAGGGTTCGTCCAGGCGAGTGGATCGGTCCTTTGCCTCTCGCAGCGAGTGGGCTGGCGACTAACAAACAGCCCCCCATCCAGGGTGGTGGTCTGGGTGGGTACAGACACCTGTCATCCCGACAACGCGGTATATAGGATGAGATGACACGCACACACACACATACACTTACACATTCACAAAGCGGCGTCGGGTGTTTCCCCGGCTGCGAATCCCCAAGTCGGGCCGGGTTAAGTCGAGGGTTAGAAGGATGTGGAGGGTACAGGGGATAAACTAGGGCTGGTGCACATGGGCTGACGGATAGTACAGGGGCCCGGGTAGGTCATAACCAGACCACCTGGCTGCCCCACCAGCCGTCGAAAAATCCCCGGAGCAGTGGTGCTGCCGGCTGGTGACCGGACTGGGACCACATCACTGAGAAGGGGGGGCACCTCGGAGGCCACCACATCAAGCGGACCCTCGACAGACCGCGCCTCGCTGAAGGACGAGCAGCTGCGGGACGCACCTCGTCGCCGACCACTACACAACACACCCGCACAGACAGCAAATGAAAATGGAAATTTATAGGAAAGACAGCCAAAAAGCGCCAACCATTGAGGTAACGGGGGTTCCCACTCCCATGGACACTGCAAAACAAAGCCGGGACCCCGCCCCCACGGGGGCTGGGGACAACGGACAAAACACGATCGCGACAACCTTCGCGCGGTCTCGGGACTCCGCCCCTTCGGGGGCTGGGGATACCGGCTGGACGGAGGCTAGTCGACGGGACTCTGCTCAACACACAGACGGGCATGGGACTACCGCTAGCGGTCAAGGGGCCCTGATGAGGGACTCCACCCCGAAAGGGGCAGGGGACACCTCAACAGTAGGCAAAAAGAAAAAGAAGAGGGTAAGGAGAAGAACTGGCCATGGCAGGAGGACCCAGAAAAAGGGTGCAGAGCTGGAGTTGTCCCCTGAGCGGTCGACCCCGGCTGCTAAGAGGACACAATCTGATGGCTCGATACCCAGGGAGATCAAGCGCGTGGCCTAGGAGAAGACAAACGAGGGGGCTACCTACAGTCGAGCAGTGGCCACGAAACTCCGATGAGCCATTGTTCCTGCGGGCTACCCTATCGTTCGGCTTATACCAACACAGGCCGGGATGGTCAGATCCGCCCTTGAGGCGGAAATTGACCGCACCGGAGAGGATGGCCACTTCCCACAATTCCTGGTGAACTGGGAGACGCAGGGTGCCCTTGTGTATGACTGCAACACTAGTGTGGACGTGGATTAGTTGCGGGAGAAGGCCTCAAAATGGTCTCCATGGGAGAATGCCAAGCTCAACGTCATCGAGCAAGGCGATCTCATAAAGGTTGAAAGGGTTGCCCTATACGTTCCGGGGGTCATAGACTCCCAGACCGCATTCACACGCCTGAGACGCCAGAACCCCACCCTCAAGGTGGATTCCTGGACTGTCGTTGGCACCAAGGCAATCCTGGCGAAGGATTAGCAGCCAGACGAGACCCTGCTAAATATCACCGTGGAAGAGATGGAGATTGAGGCCCTGAAGGCACTCAACTTCCATCCCTTCTGCGGTGGCAGCAGAGCCCACGCGGTCCTGGTTGCTGATAAAAATAGAGGCGATAAAGAGGATGTTAGGAGAGATGCTGGGGGCAGAAATCGTGCAACACACGATCCCGCCCCTGCACTCAAAGGCTAGACTCTGACTCCGCCCTCATGGCGGGCTTACAGAAAAGGGGTCGTGATGATCGAGACCCGGGGCATGCCAGTATGGCACCATCCACTATCTCGTTCACCCAGATCAATCTGCACCACTGCAAAAGTGCTTCAGCCGCTCTGGTCAAGCGCATGGCAGAGGTGCAAACAAGTATAGCGTTTATCCAGGAACCCTGGATAAGGGCAGGCAAAATAACAGGACTAAACGCATGCGGCACCCTTTTTAGTTGGGCCAAAGACTCAGCGAGGGCTGCCTTAATTGTAAAGGGGCTCACCGTGGAGGCCTGGGCTCCCTTTTGTGACAGGGACACCGCAACCGCGATAGTTAAGTACAAGGATAAGGAAGGGAGAGAGAGGCGATTGGTAGCTGCCTCGGCCTACTTCCCACATGGGAAGGATGATCCGACCCCACAAAGGGTTGTGGACCTTGTCAAGACATGCGAGCTCAAGGGACTGGACCTACTGCTGGCATGCGACGCAAACTCACACCATACGGTGTAGGGAAGCTCGGATTTCAACAGCAGGGGGGACGCACTATTGGGTTTTCTGGTGGGCACCAACTTAGAGATCCTGAATAAGGGAGGGAAACCGACCTTTCGGGACAAAAGGCGCGAAGAAGTCATCGATATTACCCTAGCTACGATCGGATTGGCGACGTCAGTTGAAGACTGGAAGGTTTCAGACGAACCCTCCATGTCAGACCACAGCTACATCACTGTCTCGATGAAAGGGAAAACTATCGACAGACCCTTCTGGAGGAACCCCAAGAACACAAACTGGGAGGGATACAGGACCGACCTAGCCAGGAGAATTGCAAGTTTTCCTGGGAGATACGGTACCCCGGTTGAACTCGAGCACAGCGCAGAGTCTCTCCAAGAGGCACTGGTGACGTTCTTTGAGAACAACTGCAGGATTAGTAAGAAAGGTAAGAGTCAGGGATGCCCATGGTAGACACCCGAACTTATGGCCCTCAGGAAGGAAGTAAGAAGACTCTACAACAGGTCTTACAAGACCGGAAGGAAGTTCGATGAAGACGCCTACAGACAGGCACAAAGGCTATACAAGAACGAGTTAGAAAAGGCGCCTGCAAAGGGCTGGCAGAATTACTGCACGGAGCAAAAGAATGTTGCAGAAACATCTAGGCTCTGCCGTATCTTGCGGAACGGTCCGAGACAGACGCCAGGTATGATGAAGCTAAAATCAGGACAGTTGGCCGAAAGTGACGCGGAATGCCTCAACGCGCTGCTAGAGACCCACTTCCTTCAGGGAAGGTGACGAACACCACGGGACACAAAACGCAGCCGCTGGTAGACGGGATTGGGAACTGTCCAGGACCATCACGACCCCGGAGAGAGTCAGGTGGGCTATCGGCACCTTTGACCCCTTCAAGGCTGCCAGACCAGATGGTATCTTCCCGGCCCTTCTTCAAAGAGGGCTGGAGGAACTGTTAAGCCCACTAGTCAAACTCTTCAGAGCGTGCTTGGCCCTCGGGTATACCTCGACCTGCTGGAGGACAGCGAAGGTGGTTTTTATACCAAAACCAGGTAGAGTGGCCATAAGCGCAAAGGACCACAGACCCATTTGTCTGTCATCCTTCGTACTTAAGACACTAGAAAGGTTAGTTGACAGGTACTTAAAGGAAAAGCCTCTGGTCGATCGACCGCTGCACTGTAGACAACATGCCTACCAGGCAGGCAAGTCTGTAGATACGGCACTCATAGAGGTGGAATCATGGGTAAGGAAAGGTATTCAAAACAAAGGATATCTGTTGGCAGCTCTGCTGGACATTAAAGGCGCATTCAACCACACCAGGGTGGAAAGCATCCGCAAGGGTGCGGAGGATCATGCCGTCCCACCCACATTGGTGAGATGGATGAGCCACATGTTGAGCACTAGAAGCCTGCTTGCCACATGGGGCGACCGCACCCGAGTTGGTAAGGTTGGGAAAGAATGCCCACAGGGAGGAGTACTGTCTCCCACAATGTGGTGTCTGGTGGTTGATACCCTGCTGATACTGCTGGACGAAGCCGGCATTTTTGCCTTGGAATATGCCGACGATGTTCTCATCCTCGCTAGAGCCGACGACCTAGATGTAGTGGCAGGCCTGATGCAATTAGCACTCGGGATCGTCGAGAAATGGTGCAACGGAGTTCACTTGACAGTGAACCCAAGCAAAGTTGGGGTCATGTGCATTACAACTAGATACAAGGTGGGCCCAATCAGGGGCATACACTTCATGGGCAGGACATTGAACCTGACCAATGAGATCAAGTACCTGGGAGTAACGTTTGAATCCAAGCTCAGCTGGAAAAGGCACCTGGAGGCTAGCTGCGGAAAGGTGATACAGTCCTTCTGGGCATGCAGGAGAGCTTTCGGCAGGACATGGGGACTGGAGCCCGAGAAGATACACTGGCTGTACACAGCGGTGTTGAAACCGAAGCTACTACACGGGGCGGCCGTATGGGCACCCCGGGTAGCTAAGGCAAAGGACGCTAGAACGGCATTAGGCCGTGTACAGGCCCTAGTCCTGTGAGGCATGACAGGATATATGGGCACTACACCGCTGGCAGCGATGGAACGCCTAACAGGAACCCCTCTGCTTGATCTTGTGGTTAGATGTGCGGCCTTTAAGGCCGTGTGTCGATACGAGGGCAATGCGGGAGTCGATCACCTGACGGACCCGCAGATAGCCAGAGGTTTGAATCAGGGGAAGCTACCCAAACTCGACCACACGACTCGGAGCATCAACTTCGACAAGCCGTTCAGAGCCGAAACGGGCAGTAGGACCGACTGGCAGGGAGGACAGCACAGGTATACCAGACAGGGGGTCGTCTGGTTCACAGACGGCTCGAAACGGGCAGAGGGGGTTGGAGCTGGAGCCTGGAGACAAGGCTCCACCAAGGAGATTGCGCTACACCTGGACGACCTCGCCACAGTCTTCCAAGCTGAGGTGAGGGCGATTACGGAGTGCGCGCGAGTCACCCTGACGGAAGCGCACAGGAAAGCGCCGGTCACGATTTGCTCGGATAGCAAAGCGGCGCTCTTAGCGCTGAAAGACTTGGCCACAAACTCCAGGGAAGTAGCCCTCTGCAAAGAGGCACTGGAGAGGCTTACACCGAACCACCGTGTCACCCTACTATGGGTGCCAGGACACTCGATGATAACAGGTAACGAGAAGGCAGATAGGCTCTTAAACCGCGTTGCGCTAGACATCAGGGCCGACAACTGCAGTGTGGGAATGCCCGACTGCTCTCTGCGCAACGCCTTTGCCCTCTGGATGGCAAAGGAAGAGGATCGAAGGTAGGCCGATCACCAGGGGCTGAGGCAGTCAAAAGCCCTTATCGGAGAACGACCGCCAAAGGAGTGGCTGCGTGACCTAAGGAAGACCAGTAGGAGGAAACTCGGAATGGTCATCGGATGGCCTACGGGCCACTGGAAGGTGAGACACCATCTAACCAAGATAGGGATAGGGGAGGTCTCAGTATGCTGGTGGTGTGGAGAGGAAGCCAAGACGACGGGACACCTCCTATGTGAGTGTCCTGCCTGGGCCACACTCCGGACCAGTAGGCCCCGCAGACCCATCATAGATCTGTGAGATCTGAAAGAAGCGAGCCTGACGGCAATCATGACAGTAATTGGCCCCATAGACAGGGCCATGGACAAGGAGTGAGTAAGGCAGGGAATTTCAGCTTAATGGGTGTATACCTGAGTGCTGGGGTTGCATGTTCCCAAGCAGGGAACGCTAACCCCTCCCACCCCAAACCTAACCTAACCTAACCTATTCATCGGACCAGCGAACTCAAGCTGTAGCAGATGGCATTATCCAAAGGCACTGAGTCAGCCGGTAGTCAACGACGTAGTATTAACTTATGCTTATCATTCCCTTGCACTATTTATTTATAATCTACCTATTAGCCTTGAAAAGAATACTATTTTAGCAAAGATTCTTGATAGTGACTTTCAATTCAACAAATAAGTTTTTGTAAACGTAAAAATTCGAAGAGAGTGAAAACTGAAAGATGCCAGCTAATAATTCTTGACAATTTTTAAAACATTAATATGAATAACATCGCCTGTATATTATTCCTATATTAAAATACGTAAGAAATAGATAACCCTAAACTAAAATTCATTAATTTTTGTAGATTTTTTGGATTTTCAGTTTTTAAAAATAATAATTTAAATAATTATTTCAGGCAACTTATTGTGACAATTCACGATACTTTTTTTTCTCTCTTATTATTTTAGAGAATCATTTTAAAAATTTCAATAATGTACTTGAAAAAGTTTCAAAAAATACTGAAAAAAAAATTTAATTGTTTAAATAATTACTCCTGGCAACTGTTATGAGGATTCATGCTTCATTTTTTTTATTTCTTGTTATTTAAAAAAAAAAATTCATGAATGTGCTTCAAAAATTGCAAGAGTTGCCAAATTACTAAAAAAAAAATAATTAGATTGTTTAAAGAATTATTTTAGGCAACCTGTTATAACGATTCACGCTTCACTTTTTTATTTCTCGTGCTTCAAAAATGAAATATTTTTCAAAATTAATGAAAAAAAACATAGTTTAAAGAATTGACTCCTATGTACTTAAAGAATAAAATTATATCGTTAATTTAACTTGCTAGCAACTTAATAACTCAGGGAGTTTATCGGATACTTACTCAGGTAGAACTTGAACAGTAATGGTAGCACAGACAATATAGAATGATTTGATTTTTCTATTTTATGAGGATTAGTCACTTTATCCAACAGTAAATTATTTAATTCCTCATCCGAATAATTAAAAATATAATTAATTATCTTGTCGACTTTTCAGAATTTTCTAAGGTGTTGTCAGTAGGGTTAACTAGATAACACATGGCGTCATTATTATTATATTTGAGTCGAAAATGTGATCCTTATCACCTTATCTTTGAAACTACGATCCAAATAGTCACAAAAAGTCACTACCTGCTGTGACTTCGACCATAGAGTTTAATAAGTTTCTATCTATGTGGCTACCTAGTTATATCAAAATGTAATTTCTAAAAAATGTCTTGTAAGTATGTCAATTTAATCTTTTTTCCCTAAGTCACTTCATGGTTGTTATTAATTGTTTTTTCTAGAAATTTTTTACATTTCTATAGTTACATAGCTAATACCCTCTACTATAAAGGCACCTAAAATAATTTATATAGTATTATCGTAAATGAGTATCGTAAGAAAACTTAAGATTAGAAAATTAAAATTTTTTTATTTCACTAAAATTTTTTATCAAAAAATGGACAAATAACATTCATTTAGCAGACGTTTGCGTTTTCTTTATTTTGTGAAAATAGTCAGGTAAGTGTTTAATTTTTAAAAGGATAGTTTTTAATCACCTTTACTTAGCTTTCAAAAACCACAGAGCTCATCTTTAATTTTAATCAAGAAATGTTAGATTTTTATTTTTATTGACGCTACATGAGTTTTTTAATTTTTATTTAACCAATTTCCCATAGAAATCTTCATATTTTGTCTTTATGGTTTTATATAATGTTACTGAAACCCTTAATATTAATTGAATATGATTACTTTCAACTTATTACTCAAAAAATTGAAATATCAAAAAGACTTTCATTTTACTTACCAGCAGAAAATCTGGAAAACCAATTGCTACAGTGAAATTCTTTTTGTATAATAGACCAGAAAGTTTCTTGTCCACAAGGTAATGTAATAGAATGCAGTAAAAGTGGTACAGCAGCTTGTGCGATATGAGAATTTTCTGCTTGTAATAAGCTCCATAAACTGAAAACATAAATTATTTTTAGTAAGTTATCAATGATCATACTTATTCTTTTATGATATAAAAATATACATCCTTAAAAAAGGCATTATATTTTACAGAAAAAAATTTCAAAGAAACTATAAAAATGAAGCATCATGCAGTTCTTCAATCAGACTCCTCTAAAATGTGGAATTTTAAGCATTTGTGCGTAATTTAATAAGTCAATGTTTGTCAGCTAACGATTAGAAAAAAGTTATTTCGAACTTTTTTTAGACCCTGCTTCTTTTTCTCAAGTACAACCTCTTGTCTTTTTTTCTTAAGTTACCTCTTTGCCTCTTTTTCTAAAGTACACCTCCTTTTCTCTTTTTCTTAAGCATACTCCTTTGCCTCTTTTTCTCAAGTAAACTCCTATGAATTTTTTTTTGGAAAGCTTAATAAATGGTCGCAAATAGACTTAAAACACGCGTTTATGCAATTTGAATTAGATGACGAATCTTAAAACGCGTTGACAATTATTACACATGAAGGATTATATCGATACACAAAGCTAGGCGAAGGTATAGCATCAAGTCTGGGAGAATGTCAAGATATTCTCGAAGAAATATTAAAAGGTATAAAACATACGGGTCAAACGGACCAAGAACATATTGAAATCTTAACAGAGATTTTTGCGAGACTAGATAAAGCAGGTCTACGCGTAAATTTAGATAAATGTGATTTTTTTAAAGAAAGCATTGAAATTTTAGGGTTTGTTATCAACGAGAACGGATTAAACCCAAGTCCTTCTAAGATAAAAGCAATTAAAGAAGCACCATCGCCAAAAAATCATAAAGAATTAGAAGCTTTTTTAGGCTTAGTAAATTTTTACGAAAAATTCTTGAAATACAGGGCAGAACACGTTTGCCAACTGTACGCGTTACTTAAAGAGAAAAAATGGGTATGATCAGATCGGTGCGAAAAAGAATTCAACTGGATAAAAAGTCAAATAACGTCCGAAAATGTGTTAGCATTATTTGATCCAGACATACAGCTAGTTTTAGCATGCGACGCGAGTGACGTAGGCATGTCAGCAATTTTATCTCACAGGTACGATGACGGTACGGAAAGGCCAATAGCCTTTGCTTCAAAAGTAATTCCGAAAAGCGAAAGACATCGCGCTATAATTGACAAAGAAGCAGGAGCAATTATTTTTGGTTTTAAAAAATTTTACCAGTACATTATTGGTAATCATATTATTTTGAAAACAGATCACGAACCGTTAAAGTTTATTTTCGGTAATAAAAATATATCAACAATGTTACATAGTAGATTACAAAGATGGGCGTATTTTTTGTCAGGGTACACGTACACAATCGAAGTTGTAAAGTCAAAAGCAAACGGCAATTGCGACGCGTTATCGCGTCTCCCGATAGACGACAAAACACCTGTATTTCCTTCAGAGTACAGTAATTTAAATTACATTCAAAACGGTTGGTATATAATAGATTTTAAACAAGTAGCCAAGGAAACGTCAAAAGACTTAAAGCTTAAACAAATAATTGCATTTATAAAAAACGATTGGCTGAAAATCAATAAATTAACGGAAACAGAAAGAGCATTTCACGCGAAACGCAACGAATTAGATATAGAAGACAATTGTATCACATGGGGTCATAGATTAGTGATACCTGTAACACTCAGAGCACAAATGCTACGCGACTTACATACATCCCACTTGGGTATAGTTAAAATGAAACAAGTTGCCCGAAACTACTTTTGGTGGCTAGGAATAGATTCAGATATAGAAGCATTAGCTAATACATGTAAAATCTGCTTAGAAGCGCGACCGGATCCGAGAAAAGTACAGCTTTCACCGTGGCAATGGCCAAGTATACCTTGGACACGAATACATATAGATTTTTTAGGACCTTTTCACGGGAATAGGTTTTTAGCTATAGTAGATGCTCATTCGAAATGGCCAGAAATTATTAATATGAAGAAAGACACAACAGCGAAAAAACTGATTAAAGTGATGGATTCAATTTTTAGTAGATTCGGTTTGCCGAAAATTGTTGTTAGTGACAACGGTCCACAACTAAAAAGCGAAGAATTTCGACAATATTTGAAAAGTCTTAGAATAAAGCATATTTTTTCAGCACCATGTTTTCCAGCTACAAACGAAGCTGCAGAAAATTTTGTAAGAACCCTGAAAGATAAAGTTGACAAGATGATATGAGACGGGCACAGCTTAGATTTTGCTTTAAATAGGTTTTTATTTGACTACAGAACTACTGAACACACAACAACGGGAAAAACACCATCATATTTAATGTTTAAACGTGAACTTAGAACTCGTTTTGAATTGTTAAAACCAGATGTAAAAACAAAAGTTGAATTGCAACAGTTTAACCAAAAAAGATTTAGATCAGGGGATAGAAAAATAGAATTCGAAATAGGAGACATAGTCTATGCTAAAGATTTACGAAATTTTACCGATAAAAAAGCAGAAGTTAAAATTTTAGAAAGAATATCACCAATAGTTTACAATATTCAATTTAAAGATGGTTATATTACTAAAAGGCACGTAAATCAAATTATAAAGACGCAAATAAGGTCAAATCTAAAAAGGGGGAACTAAGTGAAAGCGAGTCTATTTCCAAAAATCAAGCAAACAAACAATCTGTAACAGGAGAGCGTAAAACAAAAAGCGCAGCGAATGAAAAAATTGTGAAAAATTGCGAGCGAAATAAAATTGTAAAAAAGAGTATGATGAATGACGAGAGAGAGTACATGGAGCAAGTGCAAGGTGATAAGAAAAGTGCAGTGAAACAAAAAAATAAGTGCAGAGTGGAAAACCAAAGTGGACCAAGAAGGTCAGAAAGGTTGCGAAATAAAACCAGAGTGAATCAAAAATAAAAAGGGGGGAATTGTAATGTATGCGTTTTAGGTAAGTGAATGAACTAGAAAGAATGTTAAAACTGCTAAAGCGTAGTTAGCAGAAAGTATGGCAAGCAGGCTATTCACACGCTGATCAAGCATTAGGCGTTGTCCAAGCGAGCATTATATATACAGCGAGCAACACTCTTACGGGAGCTCAGTCACAATGTAACGTCAGTGAAATAAACTTATATATTTAACCTTACACTAAAAGCTTATCCAAAATACTCCTCCCTCAAACTATCACAATTACAACTTTCCGCCTCTTTTAAATCTTGCTTTTCTAACAACCGTGAAGAGCGTCGCACTTTTACACTTTCATCATTACATTTAATTATCTGAAATATGTGGCATTTTACTTGCACATTCTTATCATTTGTAACAACATACGTAGATGGTGACAATTGTTTCAAAATAGCAACACCGTACTCGTCTATCATAACGCGGTCTCCGGTTGACAATGCGACCTTGCGACTGCCTGGTCTCGCTACGATTTGCTCACGCTGCTTTTTTGCTACTTCCTCCACGACATTTGGTCTTAGTAAATCAAACCTTGTTCTCATTACTCTCTTACTCATCAGGTACGCGGGACTTCTTCGCATTGTACAGTGTTCTATACTCCTATAATCATATGAAAACATGTTCACTGCATCATCCAGCGTCTCTCCCCCCTTCACAATTTTATCGACTTTATCTTTAAAGATTTGAACAAAGTTACAGCAGCCCCGTTCGTAGCTGGATGATATAGTGGAGATAGCGTATGTAAAACCCCATTTCTGGATAAAAAATTATGAAATTCCCCGCTTTTAAACTGAGGTCCCCCATCAGTTTTACAATGTAATGGCAATCCATACCTTGCAAATAAATTTTAAATTCTATAACCAGCCTATATGCTTTTGTGTTTGTATGGGGGGGGGGGGTTGTTTGCGCGCTCATATGTTTTTTGGCCTAACATCGATCGCATTATAAAAAATTTAGTTAGCAATTGTAAAATGTGTTTAATAGAGAGAAAAAATCCTGCAAAAACACCGTTAACAACATGGCCTTGGCAAGACAAAGCATGGAGCCGCATACATTGTGATTTCTCAGGACCATTTTATGGTAAAATGTGGTTGATTATTGTAGATGCACACTCAAAGTGGCCTGAAATAATAGACTTTAAGGGGGGGGGGGGTTAACCCTGGAATGCAAAAAAAGCAAATTTTTCATGATTTTTCTCGAGCAAGTACATAATAAAGTAACATTTGAACTACTTTCTGTAATTTTTTTGAATAAAAATATTAAAAAACAAGCCGATGCCAGTGCTTTTTCGGAGACGCCTTCTCTCGACGATTTTTTCCCGTGGTAAACGCCATTTTGTCCATAAATATCTGAAACAAAAATTTCAGGAAGATTCAGTTAGAAGATAAGTTTTTCCTGGTAATAACACGAGGATTTTTTTTTTCACTTTTTGATGATTTGGCGGCTGTTTGAAGTCAAAGGTCGTTTTTTCGACTAAAAATGTCCTTTGCCAAATCGTAAAAAAGTGAAAAAAAAAAAAATCCTCGTGTTATTACCAGGAAAAACTTATCTTCCAACAGAATCTTCCTGAAATTTTCGTTTCAGATGTTTCTGGACAAAATGGCGTTTACCACGGGAAAAAATCGTCAAGCGAAGGTGTCTCCGAAAAAGCACTGGCATCGGCTTGTTTTTTAATATTTTAATTCAAAAAAATTTCAGAAACTAGTTCAAATGTTACTTTATTATGTACACTATTATTAAATTAAATAACTTTTGCCGTTTGCTCGAGAAAAATCATGAAAATTTGTTTTTTTTTGCCCCCCAGCCCCCCCCTTCCCCCCTCCTTAAAGTCTATTATTTCAGGCCACTTTGAGTGTGCATCTACAATAATCAACCACATTTTACCATAAAATGGTCCTGAGAAATCACAATGTATGCGGCTCCATGCTTTGTCTTGCCAAGGCCATGTTGTTAACGGTGTTTTTGCAGGCTTTTTTCTCTCTATTAAACACATTTTACAATTGCTAACTAAATTTTTTATAATGCGATCGATGTTAGGCCAAAAAACATATGAGCGCGCAAACAACCCCCCCCCCCATACAAACACAAAAGCCTCCTGGTCTCCTGGACGTGTCTCCTGGAAGTGACGTGTCTCCTGGAACTCCTGAAAGTGTCTCCTGGAACCCGGAAAAATGACGGGCGGAAACACTGTGAATAACCAAGGTCAAAATGACCTGACACAAGCAATGGGTACCACACTGACAGCCTTGGCTGACAGCTTGTGCTTGCAAAATGCCATAGCTGGTCTAAGTACCTATGATGGCAGCAACATCCCACTCAAGGACTTCCTGCAAGATGTCCGCAACGGTGCGGAAAGTGTTTCACAGGAGCAGAAAGAGGGATACAAAAGGGCTGTGTTGGGAAAATTAAGAGGCGCGGCTAAGGATTGTACCTATGGGCAGGAGTTGGCTGATGTCGAAGCGATTTGTAGTCACTTAAAAAAACGGTTTGCTCCTGGCAAAGGATTCGCCTATTACAATAACAAGCTCCATACCTTAAATATGAAGCAAGGCGAAACGATAGGAGGATTTAGGGACCAGATCCATATCCTCCTCAGATGCGCACGGACAGCGCTAAAAGAAGAAAAAAAGGCAGAATACCACGACAAGATGATGGTCCCACTGACAGAGGCAGCGGTAGACATTTTTATCAAAGGGCTCCCGGCAGACCTTAGCCAGTGGGTGGACAATATCCGACCTACTACATTAGAGGAGGCCTATGAAGAGGCAGTGAGATTGGAGTCCAGAATGGACGCCCGCATCATTCCAGACAGCCGACGAAGATCAATGTATCGACAGCCTGAAGGTCGGCGAGAAGGACCCCGTCCTGGAATGGACGAAAGAGCGACCTACGTTGGTTGGGTGCAAGAGGGGGATGAGGCGAGCGGGTGGTATGCGTGGCCTGATCAAGGAGAGTCACAAGACCCTACCGAACAGTGGCAAGAACAGTTCCCGCCAATGATAGAACAGCCATGTGAAGTCTACTATCAACAACCCCGACCGATGTACGGACCTCCGCAGCCAAATTACGCACGGGCCGGACAAAACCCAGCACAGACCGGACCCCCTCCACACCAACAACCGTATTTGCGACCTCCGGTGCCCCACATGCAGATACCGCAAGGGTATTGGTCAATGCCGCACAGTTACAGTTATGGACCCCCTAGAATGAACTATCGACCAGCCGCACCGCCGCGGCCCCAAACGTATGACCCTGACAGAAGTCAGACGTATAAAACCCCAATAAACGCGGGCCCTCGATACGGACGACCGCCGCAAGGGCCTCGTATGCAGGGCCCGGGAGGCCAACCCAGGTTCATGAACCCAGTGCCGATGAACCGTACCCCGATGATACCTCCGGTGCAGTGTCAGCCAGTTCACATGGAGGAAATAAATCTGCGACCTACACCCCAGTACCAGCAGAATTTAAACTGGACAGTGGCTCGCCCGGACATGGTAGCGAGCCAGCCTCAAGGAATTTCTGGACCGATGATGAACCATCCCGGGCCGACACAGAACGCCCAGACCTTGCAAAATTCAAGCCCGCGGACCCCCGCGATCCACTTTGCTGTCGGCTCGGACTCTACAGAACTCGGGATAGATCCCGATCCCGGTACGCACATTAGGGTATACCTCCCTCAAGAACGGAGGCATCTTGTACTCATGCTGGACACTGGTTCCGCGGTCAACTTGATCAAACTTCAGACCCTACATCCAGATGCCCAGGTAGAGACCGCAGCTGCCATCCCTTTGGTGGGAATCGCAGCTCAGGAAGTGATGACCCTAGGAATAACCTGGATACCTATTGGGGACCAAGAGACACTTTTCCATGTAGTGCCAGACCAATTCCCCATCCGGTATGACGGTATATTAGGTCGGGTATTCCTCAAACAGAATGAAGCGGTAATATCTTACTACAAAAATAAGATAATGATCAGTGGGGATGTTATGAACCCAATACCTTTCCTTGACTCCGAAGGTTATGGAATAGTTGACCAAGAGAGAGGACTAAGGCCTAGAGAAGCCACACAAGAGGAAGTTCATAAGGTAGAGACGAGAACGCTTGCATCTCCACCGGCCGGACCAACGCCCCCTGCGGCGACAAACCCTTCTCCTAGAAAATCCGAGATCACCCCCACTCAGGAGGCCGAGGTTCCGCCCAGCAGATGGACACTGAAGAAGAGATGCCGACAAGTTATCCAGGTCAACCTGATCAACCCAAACGTGAGGGTAGGGTACCTACCTGCCCTTAGCAACACACCAGGAGTGTTTATTGGAAATGCACTTGTCACCAACGAGGATGGATGCTGCAAGGTCTTGGCTGCGAATACCACGGAAGAAGATGTGACGATTGAAGTAAATCCCCATGAGCTCATTCCCTGTGAGTATGGTGCGTCACCGTTTGATCCAGATTCGGAAACGGAGCCCGAGTGTGAGAAAATAACGGACGAAAAGGAGAGAATACGTCGCGTATTAGAAGCATTGGACACCGAACAGCTGAACGAAGAAGAACGGGACCAAGTTCATCAGATAGTTCGAGAATACCATGATGTGTTCCTGATACCCGGGGACAAGTTGTCCTGTACCGATATGGTAGAGCATGAGATCCCTACTGAGGACAACATCCCCGTGCACACCAAACAATACCGTCACCCTCCTGTCCATAGAGAGGCGATGCAGGAAGACATCGCGAAGAAACTTCACGACGACATCATCGAACCCTCGACGTCTCCGTACCAGTCACCTGTTTGGATTTTACCCAAGAAAAGAGACAGCCAAGGACGCCCAAGATGGCGGATGGTTGTAGACTTCAGGACCCTTAATTCCAAGACAATAGGGGACGCCTATCCTCTCCCCTGCATTGCGGACATCTTGGACCAGTTAGGCGACTCAGTGTACTTTTCTACGTTCGATCTAGCCAGTGGATTCCACCAGATTCCCATGGAACCCAGTGATAAACCCAAGACGGCGTTCTCGACCATCACGGGACATTGGCAGTTCAAGAAAATGCATATGGGTCTTAAGAATGCACCTGCTACATTCCAACGTCTCATGGACCGAATATTGCTAGGCCTCCAGAACGTCGAGATGCTAGTCTATCTGGACGATATTATTATTTATGCCAGTAGCCTCCTCGACCACCTTCGCAAGGTGTATTTATTGTTTAACCGATTGAGAGGCGCGAAATTAGTGTTACAACCGGATAAAGTTCTATTCCTCTGGAGAGAAGTCGCATTTTTGGGACATATAGTGTCCGAAAAGGGATGTGAACCGAATCCTGAGAAGGTCAGTGCGATGAACAATTTCCCTCGACCGCGCAATGTGACCAATATCCGTTCATTCACCGCCTTGGTTGGATATTACAGACGATTCATCAAAGATTTCAGTAAAATTGCAAAACCTTTGTATGACCTGACGAAGAAAGATACGAAGTTCGTCTGGACCGAAGCTCAAGAGAAAAGTTTCAACTTGCTAAAACAGAAACTTTGCGAGGCCCCGATCTTGCAATTCCCAGACTTTAATAAAAAATTCACCCTTACCACTGATGCTTGTGAATATGCTGTGGGAGCTGTCCTTAGTCAAGAAAAGGACGGATTTGACCACCCAGTTGCTTACTTGTCCCGAAGTCTAACCGGAGCCGAACTCAACTACAGCACCACGGAGAAAGAATGTGTAGCGGTGTGACATGCATTTCGTAAGTTTAGAACTTATTTGCTAGGTAGACGGTTCCTACTGATTAGTGATCACGAACCTTTGAGTTGGATGCACAATCAGAAAGACCCTGGAAAAAGAACGCTCCGGTGGATGTTAAAGTTCACTGATTTTGAGTACGATTTTAAGTACAAGCTGGGTAAGCTCAACAGCAATGCGGACGCGCTATCCCGAAATCCGGCAGACCGACCTCTACCTGAAGATGAGATCAACACCACCCTACCCATGATCAAGATCCTGGTCATAGAGGATAAGAGCGAGCGAGAACGGGCAGAAGCTCAAAAGTTAAAACAGGTAGGTAAAAGAACACCAAGCGGTCGAGTCGTCACGAACGCTCACCCTAGCACTTCGGGAACGAAGCCGGCACAACCCGAATCCCAAGTACCGGGTCAAACTTCCCCCCCGCCGCGACAAGTTCGGGCGAAGTCAGTGGATGAAGGAGTAAAGCCCCGTCGTGGTAGACCACCTGGATCCAAGACCAATAAGAACCCGCCTGTGTTGGACCACAGTGGGGTGGCCCAACGCACCAGATCCAAACAAGCTCGTCCATCAGGGAGGGCTAGTTCGTTACCACCACCCCCGGAACTAATACGAATACCCCCACACCTGAAGGATTGTTTCGATTCCAGAAAATCCGAGACATCCAAATCCGAAGAAAAGGACGACCGTGAAGTCGGTCAAGCAAGAAAACCTGAATCAGCTTCGGGAAGCCAGACCATGGATTCTTTTAGCGAATCGTCGGATGGAGGAACACCAATTATCGACCTCAAAAATAGTGGTCTACGAGATGAAACCACTGAACCCTCCTCGGGAGAGGAGGAGCGCCACGATAGTAAAGGGTCAGGCAGTGAGTGCGCCGTTACGGAGGTGAGTGCAGTCACTCCTAGTGAAACCGAGACCGTTGATGCGACCGACACGCCGGAAGAGACCTTCGAGGCCTCACGAACATCGGTCAGCTTGCAAGATTTGCAAGAAAGCAGTGACAAGCTCAACCAAAGCCTGCTCGAACATTACGAGCGTACCAATAACTGGTACGGGCTACCTAATCGCGAAGATGACCAATGGCCAGCACACTTCTCCGACGGAGACGAGAAGGTAAAATCTAATGAGGAGGTCAACAAAACCCGCTTCTCGGAAGGGGAGGAGGTAGACGAAGAACTCCGAGACATCCTCAACCAGGCCGACCCCTATGATGACGAGAACCTAGATGACAGTGTCATGCACGAGAGAGTTCAGAAACTCATAGCCAGCGCCAAAGCGACGACCGACCGCGAGCTGAAGAGACGCACCTCTGCCCCTTCCGATGTAGACACCGATGATGAGGCTGACGAAACGGCGGACAACGAGGAAGGGACTACCGATTCCTCCGAGAAATGGCCGAATCGGAAGGGAGTTTCAGTAGGTTACAAACCGGAAACCCCGAAGGGTTGTAGCACCCCTCAACCGTCCGCGTCGAAGGTGCGATGGTCCACACCTCCAGATCTGGATACCATACTGGAGGAAAAGACGGACAATCCTGTGGAGCTGGAGTTCAACAGGGCTACAAGAGAGAGTCTACCCCTTTTCCTTCCAGAAATAACGTGGACACAAAGAGACCCCCCGGATCATAGTAACTGCTGGGACCCCGATAGTCAGAATTCATCTTTCAGTGACAGCTCTTCGACCCCGTCGCCTAATTTCCGTGAACAGCCTACTGGGAAAATCATGAGAAGCAGGAATTGCCTGACCTATAAAAGGGACAATCTCGTACATTTTATGTCAAAAGATTGTGTCCCAAATGGACCGATTAATAGGCTGCTCATAGACCTGGACGCAATCAACCAAGCAGCACTCCGACAGAAACGCTCTCGGAGAGGACAGATTATGATTACTCCTTACAAGAATCATAATATTCTGTCCCTGATCGTGAAGAACCATTATTATGACCCGTTGGACATAGCCACCGTCCGAAAATGCCTGGAGAGTCTGAGAAGTGTGTTACAAAAACGAAACCTCAGTGGGTTCCGAATAGCCCGGAAAGGCGATTTATCCGACCAATTGGAACCGGGAGTCTTAGAGGAGCTTTTACGAGATATCTTCACACAAAGCCCGTTTGACATAACTCTCTGTTTTGGTACCGTAACGATGCCGGAGGAAGCTCAACGCCCAGAAATCATCAAACTATTGCACAACAGTCTTTCCGGAGGACATAAAGGCGTCAATCAGACGTATCAGAAGATCCGTGAAAGGTATTATTGGAAGGGCATGAGAAATGATGTGCTCGATTATATCAGACGGTGTGGAACCTGCCGGGAGAGAAAAATAAACCGGTGTAAAACTAGAGAGGAACTAGTGCTCACAGACACACCCATCGAAGCCTTCGACAAGGTCTCTTTAGATACAGTCGGGAAGTTGAGAACAACCCCGTCAGGCAATCAACACGTATTGAACATGCAGTGTAACCTCACGAAGTATGTCATCACCGTTACAATTCCCGACTTGCGCGCCAGTACAATTGCCGATGCGTTAGTTAGACAGTTGATATGCCAGTTTGGAGCGCCGAAAGCGATCTTGTCGGACCGAGGTAAAAGTTTTCTCTCCACGTTAATCGACGAACTTTTAAGGTTATTTAAAGTGCATCGTCTTACCACTTCCGGTTATAGACCACAGACGAACGGAAGTTTAGAAAGAAGTCACGCTTCTCTCATGGATTTCATCAGATCATATTCAGAGAAATATAATGACTGGGATCGATTAATCTCTTTTGCCACCTTCACCTATAACACCAGTGTGCATACCGCCACCAACTTCACACCCTTCGAGCTGGTATACGGTAGGGTAGCGCGATTCCCCATTATAATTCCTAATGAGGAGAAGTTACGGACCTATAACTTATACCTGCGCGATCTGATCGTACGGTTGGACGAAATGAGATTCATTGCGGGAGAAAAGGAAATCGCAGGAAAATTGAAGACCAAGGAAAGATATGACCGAAAGACCAAAAAGTTTTGTGGGAAACCGGGCGGGTACGCCTGGGTTTTGTTGGAACCCCGCATCTCCAAGTTCGATAGCTACTATAAGAAGCCGTTGAAAATTGTGGAGATAGTGGGCCGAAACAATGTGATTCTAGAATTGCCTAACGGCAAAAGAATCCGTAAGCACATGGACAAGCTCATATGCGCCCCGTCCGACCCCGAAGGGTCAGAAAAAAATGATTAATACTTCTTTTGTATGATTACAGATGATAGGGCTACTCTTCTTATTCATAGGTGGAATACCCCTTGTAAAGGGAGAAGAGACCTATAATTTGACCGAATCCCAAACCAACCCAGGTCTCTACTATGAGAAGGTGGGGAACGTTCACCTTCGAAGAGCCGATTGGAAGCTGATCGTTGCCGTGGAGACCGAAAAACTACTGAAAGACCATGAAGTATGGGACCGAATAGCTGCTCTCACACTAAGGTGCCATAATCACGTGGAAAACCAACCTTGTGAGGGAGTGGTTGACCTAGAATCTCTGACCAATGCTTACCAAACGCTGGAAAGTTTAGACCAAGAGATCGACGACCGAATGAACGACCTAAAGATAGAAACCATGACAGAACCCAAAGCAGTTCCGTCCCAACGGAATAAACGGATGGCCCCGTTTGGAATTGTTGGCACCCTCGGCGAAAGCCTGTTTGGACTTGCCACCGTCGATGGGGTAGAGCTAGCCCATCGTGAAATTGATCAAGTCCAGCAAGGCCAAAAGCAACTGATAGCTCTACAAAAAGAGCAAGTACACATTGTGACCGGCGCTTTGACTGAACTTCACAACGAAACTCTGGCACAAAGGGCAAAGATCCAAAAAGTAGAGGCTATCCTGGCAAACCTGAGCTCGTCGATATTTCTTATGGGAATACACGCTCAGTGTCAGAATGTAGGCCGTCATCTACAGCAATTGATCGAGGCTCGTCGAAAGTTGTTGCAGATATTGACCATGGGCCAAAAAGGGGAACTCGCCCCTGGACTGATTTCAACGGAATTTATGAATCAAATTCGTAACGAGATTACCAAAGCCACTAAGAACCTCGCCCTCCCCATACCTGAGAAACGTTGGTGTTTGGACGAAGTAGCAAGGATCTCCAAGGTCGATATCGTCAACAGTCGAGGAAGACTGCTGGTATATGTTCACCTACCACTAGTAGACCAAACTACTTATGAACTATACCAGATACATTCTCTAGCGGTGCCACAACTCATCAGCACGGGAGTCAACGGGACTGCGTATATTGAACCGTCTCATCGATATCTTGGAGTTAGTGAAGATCAACTTCAATACTTCAAATTTAACCAAGACGACCTTGGGAAATGTCAAAACCTATATGACGGGTCTCTCTGTAACCCTGAGATGGGAATCTGGAAGAGTTCGTATATACCGAACTGTGAAATCACCCTCTTCCTCAGACCAACGCCGGAAACATTGAAGTTGTGCGACGTAAGGTTTCACCCACAATTCCTGGACCAATGGAGTTACTTAAAAACATCGAGATCATGGTTGTTCTCCATCGCCGAAGAAAAAACCGTGCAACTCCTGTGTTCCCAAAAGGCAACCACCCTCGCCATTACGGGATTAGGAATACTACACATTGCTCATCAGTGTGTAGGAAAGACTGTAGGAGTGACGCTACCGAATCCAGAAACTCATGTGCAAGAGGGTCTACATTTCTATCGACCCGCGGTCAATTTAACCCTCTCCCGACTATACCCCGAATTGGCGGACCAACCAGTAAATCTTCAACAAATCAATTGGAGAAGAGAGGTGACACAAGACGATGGATGGCAAGCCCGGCGGGGACTCCCCCTGAAGGAAATGCTGACTCAGCTGAAAACCCTAGAACAACAACAAAGCGACAAATTTGTGAACACGGGCCTAAACTTGGGTAACCTTGGAATCCAAGTGTTGGCCATAGCCACATTGGGGCTAATCATCTACGTCAAGGTCATACGACCTCGGGGAACACCGGATATGACAAGCCTTAATGCACTAACAGTTTCGACCGAAGCCAGAGATGAGGAGACGGGAAGATCCCCGCTTGTAACCCCTCCGAAGACCAAATGTGGCATACAGGAACCCATCGTTGATACCTAGTTCCAAACTTCCTAGAGATAGATCTAAAAAAAAAAAAAAAAAAAAAAAAAAAAAAAAAAAAAAAGAGTTATTTATAATAAATATAGTTCAATATACGTTCTGATTACAGGAACAGAAAACGAAGAAGAGAATAACAATAATGGAGAGTGCTCGGCGAATCCTGAAAGAAGAACCGGGTCAGAACCCTCACGTAATCCGAGTGAAACACCCTCACCAAGTTGAACTGTGGGAGGTATTAAAAGGATTACGGCGCTATGGCCCGATTCAAGGTGGGCATCTGGAGACAATGGGACCGACGGAATGTATCAGTCGAATAACCTTCAAGCATGTAGCAGACGTGGACCAAGTGCGAGCAAATCAAAGAAGATACAATGAAGAAAGGACCCGATCTTCACCAGGCGTTGCCCAGCCGTTGCAAGCGTCGGGCCAACGATCGAGGAAATCCGTGGTGTACAAAGTTCCTGTCGAGAAAAGGGAGAGCCCGAAGACAAGGGCCGAAGCACCCCCATCCGGGTTCGGAAAATCACAACCCACAACTGCAATTCCCGAGACGTCCTATTGGGAAAATAAATACAAAAAAAACTCCGAGACAGCAGGAGCCATCCCTAAACGAACCGAACCCGAGAGGCGAGATTACAATCGTCTATTCTGTCTACTACCAAATTCAATTCCAAGGGAATATCAAGAGGAACTCTTTTTCAAAGAGTACGCAAAATTTGGACCCTTGGAATATTGTCATACGGTTTGTAATCGACAAGGCAAACTTGTGTGGGGATATGTACAATACCTCCATCAAGAAGACGCCGGACGCGCGTTGGTCCAAAGCGATCAAAGATATAAGCCCAGGCATGCGTCTGTCCACAAAAAATCGAGCACTACCACGGAGACCATACGCCATAGTTGCGGGGCATGGATTGGGAAGAGAACATATAAATATCACGACCAAATTTGCTCCCGACAAATCAATTATGTAAAACAATTGATCCGAGGGCGAAGGGAACCCCAATCAGCAAATGGATTAATGGACTTCGAGATGGACCAAATCCCTGGGACAATTCCTTTAATCCCCTATAAATCGCCGCCACAACTGCCGCGCCCATTAATCAAAACAGTTGACCAAAAAGAACTAAGCGTCGCAGAAAGTGGAGGACATGCTTCAGACACAACACAAGTAAACACAGAAGAAAAAACCGAGTCAAGAAAGGACCCCCATGAGGTAGACCAAAATTTGAACAAAAGCCTCATGGAAAGGGTACCGGATCCATCAGCATCATTGGAGTCGACGAAGAACCTCCAACCGTTAGAGACCCTAGTGTAATAGTGAGAGTGTGTGAGTGTGCCGAGACGGAAGAAAATTCAAAAAAAATAAATAAATAAATAAATAAATAAATAAATAAATAAATAAATAAATAAATAAAAATAAAAATAAATAAAAATAAAAATAAAAAAATAAAATAAAACCAATCGGGTAGAAAATTAAGTAGGTCCAGTTGAGACAACCATTGTATGTTCAGTGTGTATGGCCCCCCAGACAACATCCCTCATCCCTATCCGATTCAAAAAATTTACATATATACAATGATTCCTTTAGGATCCTTTATTCCCCCCCCCCCCCCCCACCTAGTAATATATACCCCCAAAATTTATATTTGAATTAGTTTTCAGAAAAGGAGACATGTCACTCCAGAATCTAAGGGACCCTGAAGGAAGGAAGCTGCAACTCATGCATCTGGAGAAAAATGGGTCAAAGGAATTAGTCCTAGAGTTAAAACAGCCTTTTCTAGCCTCGACTCTGGGAGAATGGCTGGAAAGACAAGTGCCGGTTTACTTGTGGCATAATCGGACAGGAAAATACAACTTCAGAACGCCCAGTCGCTGTTTAATAGGGTTGGAATTTTATGAAGTAAAGGAAAGAGAGCAAGCAATACAACTTTTCCTTAAAGAATTGTACCCCGCTTCCAACATACCAACAGTTTATGCCCTGTACGTGAACACTGGAGTAATAGGTAGAAATAAAGAAGAGCAGAATGTTAACAAACCTTCAATAAAGGACAATGCAGTATGGAAAACTGAACAAGCAGGAATTAATAGATCACGACCCATCACCAGACAAACGACAAATGAAAGATCGAGGCCAACACGGTCGACTGTGAACGAAGAATCACATCAAAACCTACTCAAACAAGAAGACATGCAAGTGATCAATAAAGAAGAGCTACTTACGTGCCCGCCGGGACCCTTTCTGGATTCGCAAAGAAACAGATTCGTAATGAGGAAACCAGTTGAGGATCGAGATTGCCGAATAAAATTATACCTAAATGCACCTTTCAACTTAATGGACCTCCACACGGAGCTGGTACAAGATTGCCCTGTAGAAATAAGAATGGAAGAAATAACAGATGACCTGACCGACCAGATAATGACTATAGAAATTGTTTTCGCAAGTCTAGACGAAACGCAACGAGGTGTGATGAAAATTAAAGAATGGCAAAACCGTCAACTGTGGGCGGACGAAGCCACACAACGAATAATTATAAAAATACCAAGGAAATACACATGGAGAGAAGTCTATGAAGAATTGTCGACACATGGACAATTGCTCTCTATGAGACTATACAGACAGAAATTAAATGATGATTTATATCTGGCCTTCGCTAAATATAAAGACCGATTCACAGCCTCGTTTGCCGTAAACAGGTTGCCGAAGATTTATGGTGCTAGGTTCCTCTACCCTCGTTTACTTCGACAACCGCTAAGCAAAATGAGGGAAAATACCTTGACCCACAGATGCGAAACGTGTAAAGAGTTACTTTACACCATAGAAAACCGAGAGCATTGGGAATTTCACAGTAGGACACAACATCTGCCTTCGGGTAACGCAAAGGAGGTGATTTGGGAAATTGAAGAAATAAACAGAGGTAATGAGATATACGACGACAACAACGAACCAACCGATAAAGACGAGACGTCCAGCGTTTTCTCCATGTCGTCATACGCCTTCCTCGGAGATCTTGAGGAATTACTGAATGATGACATAATTCCGCCACCATCCTCATTCGAATAAATCCCATATATCCCCGATCAAAATTTCCGATCCTCCTTGACCTATTCAATTGCTTACCAGTTTGTATGAAGAATGAATGGATGACCAAATTCCTTGAGGAATGTTGAAATCTTGTAAACAAAAAAAAAAAAAAAATAAATAAATAAATAAAAAAAAAAAAAAAAAAAAAATGTGTTAATTTTAAGTGAATGACAGTATAGAAAAGTGAAAGGTAGATTGTGAGAACGTATTGATGGACGAATGATAAAAGAATGTGTATGCGATTGGATGATATATATAGGCGTCTTTATATCAGGTTAATTTTAAGTAATAGTTCGCGATCAAAGTATAATTGTAAAGCGGATAGGACCTAATAACCCTACACAACGACCTAATAAAAATGTCGACCGTTTCCCCCGTCTTATTTTCCCGGGAAGTTTCTCCCTTCTCCTCTTCTAACGCCTCATGTGAGCGGCTGAGGAGATATTTAATTGATTGTAAATAGAATCCCCGACCAAATTAATCCTACCACCGAGGTACCGATAACGTAGCTTTCCCGGGACGGAAAAGACTAAGAGGGGGATCCTGTTACGTGACGCAACATTATTAATATAGTCAAACATTAAAATAGTTGAAACGACCAAAGGAAAAAAGTGTTAAATCAGCATACGTTCCCAGGGAGTCTAAGCTGTCTAATCAGCACCTTTGGATTGAGGTGAGGAGGGGACAGCCGGGCTCTTGGGAGACGTATGCTGGAGGAACAGTTCAGTACGAAGTTGAAGTAATAAAACATCGTGTTTTAATTTAGTCTAATATTTTTATATTATAGTTAGGAAGTAATAGCGCGTCGTTTTAATTTTAATATAATATAATTTTATATTCTAATTACTATATAACAGTGTGTCGGGTTTTCTTATTTAAATTAACATCATTTATATTATATTTTTAATTGTGACCAAGTGAATAATAAAAAAAAAAGACCTTAACAACCGTGCACGTTCATTACCAGTCACCCTATTTCCAGGAGAGAGAGGAGAGAAAGGAGAGAACAGGAAGTAAGGTAAGGTCTCAAGTAATAAAACGTTAGTCCTAAGATCTCTCCCTTGTTTTTTTTTCCTTCTTCGGTAACTATAGTTAATTTCCCGTCCCCACACGAGGGGAGCCTTCTGCCCCCGGTTTCCACTCCTACCCGGGTCTGCAAAAATTAGGAGTAGGTGTAGATGTCCACGGGGACATCTAACAAACTGATTTAAAAATCCCAACATTTCTTGTCCATTTACTTTACGAGGCCTATTGATAGCACGTAGACCTGGTAATAAAACACTCAATATAAGTCCATTTTCATCTAAATGATGCGCACATGATCTCGCATTTGTTGGTATGTAAATATTTTTTTCTATATAAACATAAGCTCTGCATTCAATTGACAGTCTATGTAAATTATTTTCAGCATTGCAAATAAAACAAGTATTATTAGTCGTTTGTATTAATACGTTTAAGCGTAAACAAGTCGGATCTTCATTTAAGAGTGTTATTTCATCTAAGATATTCCTATTACAATTTAGGCATAATCCAGATTCATTGTGTAACACCAAGGGTGGAAGATTTAGTTGAGCACGTCTCGCGATCGCGATTTGCTGCCTTATGACGTTTTCATTTCCACCAATTCTAACTAATTGTCTGGCTTGAAGACCACGATTACAAGTGTAGCAGCGAATAAGTGCTGGTCTGCCTCCAACATTCATTGTTAATTTTAAAGATTTATTACAAAAATATTTTTATGACTTTTTATTTTATAATTACTTTTACGAAAAGCATACTATTAAATGTGAAAATAAAAAAAGATTTAAATATATACAAATAGTGCTTGAAATATTTATATAACTAAAGTTCTTTTAAAGAAGAGTGCCGACGTCAACGCGATGGTTTTCACTGAATTACTCAAGTAGATTTGAATAGTCTCTATTCATTTATTCGTGCACTTAATTATGACTCAGAAAGAAGAAAGTTCTATTTTTTACTTGTACATGAAAAAGAATTCAAAGGAATCATAATTTTCAAGTCTTTCAGAATTGTTTCACAAACATTATTTTCTTAATAAACGATTTCTACAAGAAATCAGAATTCTCCGGTCAGAATTCTGGAAACTTTTGAAACAGTTTTTAATCTTCAGTTGAGTTTCACTCCGAAAACTTTTTAAGCTTGAAAAAAAATATTTTACGAAACGATTGCGTTTTTAGGTAAGCTTACTAAATCAAAGATATTCACGAGATTTGTTTATTTTTTTAAACTAGTTCACTTTGTTTTGGATGCCATTTACTTACACATTCACTTTTTCTTCACCACAGATTATTGAATACGTTTTGAAATTCAATGCATTAAATAACGATTTATTCTTCATAAAAACGAGTTTGTTTTTGTTATTATTTTAAGGTCGTAACGCACTTGTGAACACAGACTTCGAACAAATTCAAAGAAATAAATATATATTTTTTATTCTAAAGAGTTAAATAATCTTTGAACCAAACGCGATTTGAAACGATAAACGGTTGTTTACAAAAAACAAATTAAGTCCGTTACACGATACGCTTATGATACCATGCAAAAAAGTTTAAGCGATTTCGTAAAATATTGATTTCGGTTATATTACATTTGTTTATTATTATTATTAATTTATTAGATTTATTTTTATTATTACATCGAAACATTTTCTTATCGTAAAAAATTAATTTTCTAGCCTTCGTCATTGTATTTAAGAATTGTTATTTCAGCATTCAGGAGTTAATTCTAGAATAATTATACGAAGAATAATTGCACTTTATCTATTAATTAATTAATTTATTTTTTACTACTGTATGATCTCGGATTTATGCAATTTTTTAACGTTTTTTCAGAGGCTTTCAGAACTTTTTTCAGAATCCTGGCGGTGGCAGACCGTAATGAATCCTTTATTCATCGACTGGTGACTTATTTTAAATAAAAGCATGTCAGAAATATATTAAAAATTCCCCTGAAGCTCTTCGAAAAGTCGAAGGTGCATGCTCCTTTAACCCCCCTAACCCCAAAATTCCGTAACTTCAACAAGCAATATCTTTGAACCATGAGTTTTTACAGCTTAGTGCCCACTGAGACTTTTGATCTACTAGTTATAAACTACTAAAATAATTTAATTTAAACCGATTTGACCGAAAGCCATTTCCCATAAGGATTCCGCGGGGTCCTTTTAGGTGGAAAAATTCGAATAATGGCCCAAACGGTTTAAATTTGGAGCCAAAAATAATATTAAAAAAAATATGTGAACTACATTTTTTTTCATAAAATTTTGCTGCAAACTGCATGTCTCTAGCCCTAATAGGTTCTGAGATAAAAATTAAAGTTGAAAAATCACTATTTTAGACCCTAGGGTCCCTAGATTAGGAATAGGGAGCTATGGTTTGCGCCAAAAATTTTCTTTTTTTATGCCCTTTCGAATGATATACATGGGTGATTCTCTGTCAAGACGACCGACCAAAAAATAAATTTCAAAAATAATTTTTCTACATGATCTACACTATTATTTGGACTCCCTGGTAAATTTTTAGATTTTTTGAATGCATATTATTTGAATGGCAATGGTCTAAAGTTGACAATAACTGGGATTTTTCATTTTAGGCTATTTTTAGGCTATTTTAGAGCTCAAATAACTAAAAGGGGAAGCATTTTTTCTACATACACATAAATGTGAAAATTTTTGGAAATTACATAAATTTTCAGAAAAAAATTTTTTTAGGGACATTTGATAACTTTTTATTTTCATCCTCACTGATTAAGAGCTTGAAAAACCTTAAAATTGAGTTATCTTGATGTTCGCCATCTGGGAAAAAATCTCAAAAATCCCTAAAAGTTGTATTTTTTATCCACAAAAATAGTCCTGGTATTTTTAGAGTGGGCCTGATAGATAGTAAACCACTACAAATCATTTTATCATTAAAAATAAGCCAAAAATCCTCTTTTTTGACTATTTATAAGCATTGTACGCTCTAACATTGTTAAAAGAAAAACCATTTGTTTGTATGAATTTATGGTCATGTAAAAAATGACAGCCCTGAATTTATAGTTGGCTTGATAGAATTTAAACCACTTGAGATGATTTGATTAAGAAAAACAAGACAAAAATGCTTTACTTTGATTAAATATGAGCATTGTACACTCTAACATTGTTAAAAGAAAAACCATTTGTTTGTATGAATTTATGTTAAGGTAAAATTTTAAAAATCTGATGTGTTTGAAAAGACAAAAAATTATATCCATAAATACTTACAGATTTTATGGTTTTAAAAAAACTGGGCTTAATCGCTTTAATTCAGCATTTTTTACACACATACTATTATCATGTATCACAACACAACACAAAACAATACAAAACAACACCTTGATAATAAAAATTTATTTATTTTTCACAATTTTAATTAATGAATAACTAATAAGATTTGTTATCAATCTTTATTATTTGAAAATTACTTAATTTTGCTTGTCTAAAGAATTTAAACAGCTTGTGAATAAAAAACAAATTACTAAAAAAATTATTACCAATCACTATAAAAAAAATCTGCTTGTTTGTTTTGATCACGGCTTCTAGTGCAGCAGACAGCAGCACCCAAAATTTCAAGTGATTGACTAAAGCGCTCTCTTTAGCATAAAAATAAGTATGAAAAAAATCAAAAGAAGCAAGCAAATTTTTTCATAGTGTTTTTTATGCTAAAATTTAAGTCTAAAATTTTAGACTAAAATCAGTGAATTAAAAATCAAAACAAGCAAGCAGATTTTTTTCATACTCATTTTTATGCTAAAGAGAGCGCTTTAGTCAATCACTTGAAATTTCGGGTGCTGCTGTCTGCTACACTAGAAGCCACGATCAAAACAAACAAGCAGATTTTTTTCATAGTGATTGGTAATAATTTTTTTTGTAATTTGTTTTTTATTCACAAGCTGTTTGAATTCTTTAGACAAGCAAAATTAAGTAATTTTCAAGTAATAAAGATTGATAACAAATCTTATTAGTTATTCATTAATTAAAATTGTGAAAAATAAATTAATTTTTATTATCAAGGTGTTGTTTTGTATTGTTTTGTGTTGTGTTGTGGTACATGATAATAGTATGTGTGTAAAAAATGCTGACTTAAAGAGATTAAGCCCATTTTTTTTAAAACCATAAAATCTGTAAGTATTTATGGATATATTTTTTTGTCTTTTCAAACACATCAGATTTTTAAAATTTTACCTTAACATAAATTCATACAAACAAATGGTTTTTCTTTTAACAATGTTAGAGTGTACAATGCTCATTTTTAATCAAAGTAAAGCATTTTTGTCTTGTTTTTCTTAATCAAATCATCTCAAGTGGTTTAAATTCTATCAATCACTCTATAAATTCAGGGCTGTCATTTTTTACATGACCATAAATTCATTCAAACAAATGGTTTTTCTTTTAACAATGTTAGAGCGTACAATGCTTATAAATAGTCAAAAAAGAGGATTTTTGGCTTATTTTTAATGATAAAATGATTTGTAGTGGTTTACTATCTATCAGGCCCACTCTAAAAATACCAGGACTATTTTTGTGGATAAAAAATACAACTTTTAGGGATTTTTAAAATTTTTTCCCAGATGGCGAACATCAAGATAACTCAATTTTAAGGTTTTTCAAGCTCTTAATCAGTGAGGATGAAAATAAAAAGTTATCAAATGACCCTAAAAAAATTTTTTCTGAAAATTTATGTAATTTCCAAAAATTTTCACATTTATGTGTATGTAGAAAAAATGCTTCCCCTTTTAGTTATTTGAGCTCTAAAATAGCCTAAAAATAGCCTAAAATGAAAAAATCCCAGTTATTTTCAACTTTAGACCATTGCCATTCAAATAATATGCATTCAAAAAATCTAAAAATTTACCAGGGAGTCCAAATAATAGTCTAGATCATGTAGAAAAATTATTTTTGAAATTTATTTTTTGGTCGGTCGTCTTGACAGAGAATCACCCATATATTGTAAGGGTTCGCCGTGGGGGCCGATTCGACTATCTTACCCGGCTATACCCTTTACATTTTCAAACATTGGATTTCCTTCCAAATCCTTATCATTTATTTCCTTACCTATGAACTTTTTCTCATCACCACTCTTCATGTACAGAAACTGACTTTTCGCTGACTACTCCTGCGCTTGTCCAGCGCTTCCGCCGTTGACCTCGCTGATACCGCTGCCGCTGCTGCTCACTGCCTCCCCGTCATAATCGTACTGCATTAGCTTCACTTGTTGTTGCCTACCCGTTGGTTCCTTGCGGTTTTAGAAAACCCTTTTTAATTGTCCTTTTTTATGACAAAAATCACACTCAAAATCGATATACCTGCACCTGTTGGCTAGATGGTGAGGGGAGGCGCAATGAAAACATACCCTTCCTCGTTGATCTCTTACTTGAAAATTATTACCACCAGTGGCTTGCATGTTTTGTTCTGGCTTTGATTTCATAGTTCTCCTTTCACCTGACCACGTAGGACTATTTGAAATTCCAATTGCGAATACTTCACTTTTCGTCTCTTTATTTTGTAGAATTTTTTGTTAGAAGTGCATCTTTTTCCGCTGATTCTTGAGCGACCGCTTCTTTGTAAGCCATTTCAAATGTCAATTTTTCATTTTTGAAAAGTGCTATTCTTGTATCATTATTTTTAAGTCCACACTCAAACTGATCTCGTAATGCAGAATTTAAATTTGTCTCAAAATTGCAGTTTAGCGCTAATTTTTTCAGTTTAGCTGCAAACTCTGCTACTGTTTCAGATGCTTCCTGTTTTGCCTTATTAAATTTGCATCTTTCCATAACTTCTGAAGGTTTAGGATTTAAATGTTCACTCATCACTTTTACAATGTCCTCGTACGATTTTTCACTTATTTTGAATGGTGATAACCATTCCCAGTCATCTTTATGCAGCACAAATTCTGTTCGGGCTCCCATTTTACCGTCGTTTTGGGGCTCTGAATCAGCTAAATTGGTTGCGCTTACTTCATTCATGTTGGGTCCTTCAATTTCACCTACTGACGTGTCCACTTCTTTTCCGGTGGGTGCTACGCCCTGACTTGTATCAATTATATCTTCGGTTTGAGTGCTTACACTCTTACTTTCTTCAAAAGTTTTAGTATTTTCGTCTTGCAAATTTTGTTGCTCTTGTAGTCTTTTTACTATTTTTTTACTGCTTTTCTCAATTCATGACTGTATATCCACGTCAGTAGTGTTTGCGCCTTTATCTGGAAGTATTCGCACAAGAATTCTACCAACTCTGTTTTTTTTGCCTTACTTATCCATGCACTATTAGAAATTCTTGGATCTGTCACTACTTTTTCCCTTCTTGAGTTGCGCTCTTCTTACTGTAGCAATTTTCTCCACTCTCCTTTCAACTAGATCCGGTAATCCTCGTCGTCATTGTAATGTATGTGAAGTGCGTAGTTGCAAGAAATGAAAAATTACTTTGTTAAATTATATTTATTAATCAACTATCATTGAATACATGTTACTTTGAGCACGGCCCTAATGCAACTGCCATGTTCGCAGACGCGCTGAGGCTCACACCAGAAAAGTGCTGACGCTCGCACATCTCTACTTTCATACATTACTTTTTACCTGCAGCTATAGCTTCTATGGATTTTTTATGTCTTTTTTTCTCTTTCAAACCTTGTATAGCTGATTTCACATCATTAATGGCCTTATAAATTCCAACTTCTTGCCAATGCACCTGTAGCGCCCAAGCCGGCAAATATGGGTACTAAAGGTAAAAATCCCCCAAATTTCGATGTCACAAATAATACTCAAGAGACTTTTACTTTACTTTTTCCACCAGATTTTTTAAGGGTCACACTATTCGGCTTCCTTCTTCGACGAAAAAACTTTTTCGTCGACGAAAATCTAGTTACTTTTAATTGAAAACACCAAAAAATTTTCATCGACGAAAAACTCAAATGAAAACTGCTCGGTTTTCTAATTTTTCGTCGACAAAAAAACGAAAAATTTGAAAATTTGGTCGATGAAAACCTTACATAAAACTGATGGATTTTTTTAGTTTTTCGCCGATGAAAAACATTTTTCTTTTAGAAACTTTCATCGACGTTTTAATTTTTCGTTGACGAAAAACTCAAGTGAAACTGCTGGGTTTGTAGTTTTTCGTCGACGAAAACAATTTTCTTTTGGAAAATTTCATCGATAAAAGTTTTAATTCTTCGTCAACGAAAAATCTTAACGAATACACACCTTTTCGTCAACAAAAAAATAATTTTTTTCGGTGACAAAAACCTTTCTGGAAATAGTATGGAAATGATGGAACGAAATTTCGTCTACGAAAAATTGGTTTTTTCAATCGAACAATTCTTGTTTTGAAGTGAAATAATAATAATAATCATATTTTAAATTGAAAAAAAGGATTGTAAGTAGTTAATAAGTTTTTTCTAAAGATTCTTAATAGTTTGTATCAATCCTACAATAATCGTGGCTTTAGTTTAAGAAGGTTGCAACTCGGTGCTTTTGATTAAAAAGGCGTCAACTTAAAGATTCAATTTAAAAAAGTTGAACCTCAGCGTTACAATTTATAAAGGTGACAACTTAACATTTCATTTTTAAAAAAACATAATAAACTCAGAGTTAAATTTTGAATAAAGAGATTGGAGAAGACACCTGGTATAGCAGGCACCGCCTCCGACTTTGACATGACTACAAAGTACTATTCCTCGAGCTCTTATATTATAAAATCATGGGCACCAGAGCTTAATTTTTTAATTGACCAATAAATAATCTAACAATCCCCTAAACCCTAAAAACACAAGACCCTGGCCACCCAAGTTTAATTTTGAAATAATTATATGATCTCCAAGGACCAAACCCGCGATATCCTAAACATCAGAGTTTCATTTCTAAATAAATAAATGATCCCTCAAGCTCTAAACTCATGAAACCTTAGCGTCCGAGACTAATTTTTTTTATCAACAAATAGAAAAACTAACAAACCCCCAAGCTCTAAAACCACAATACCCTATGCGCCCAAGTTCAATTTTTTAATAAATAAATGATCCCCCAAGCTTCAAATCCATTAAACCTTGGGTATCCGAGTCTAATTTTTTTATAAACAAATAAATATTCTATCAATCCCCACAACTCTGAAAACACATAACCTTGGGCATCCAAGTTTAATTTTTTTATCAATAAATCAATAAGTACCAGATCCATCCAGCTCTTCAACCTCAAAACCCTCGGCATCTAAACTTGATTTCTTATTAAGAAATAAATTAACCAACAATCCACCAAGCTCCAAACCTACCATACCCAAGGCATCCAAGTTAAATTTTTTTAAAATCAAATGACTCCCCAAGTTTCAAGCTCACAATACTCTGACGGTCCAAGTTAAATTTTTAAGTAAATGAATAATCCTCTAAGCTGCAGACCAATAATACCCTGGGCGTCGGGAAAAATTACGTTACGTAATTAAAAAAGAATAAATACGGGAAAAAATTTAAATAAATAAAGGATACCCCAAGCCTTAAACCTCCATACCTTGGGGTTTAGATACCCTTAGGTTATCGTAGATTTAGACCTTGAGGGAGCATTTATTTACTTAAAAATTAAACTTGGATCCCCAGGGTATTGTGGGTTTGAAACTTGGGGGATCATTTGATTTAAAAAAAATTTAACTTCGATGCCCAGGGTATGGTGGATTCAGAGCCTGGTTGATTGTTCGTTCATTTATTTGTTGTTAAAAAATCAATCGTTTTTTCATGAAAGAGCTGGAGAGATTGGGTATTTGTTTATTAATTGATAAAAAAATTAAACTCGGGTGCCCAGGATCTTTTATTTTTAGAGTTTGGGGGATTGATAGATTGTTTATTTATTAGCAAAAAAATTAAACTCAGGTGCCCGGGGTTTTTGATTTTTTAGATATTAGGGGATTTTTAGTTTATTTACTTGTTCGTAAAAAAATTAAGCTTGGGCACCTAGGGTTCTGTGGTATTAGAACCTGGTTGATGATTAGTGTATTCATTGATAAAAAAATTAAACTCGGATGGCCAGAGTATTGCGGTTTTTGAGCTTGGGGATTTGTTAGTTTATCTTTTTGTTGATAAAAAAAAATTAGAAATTGGACACCCAGGTTTCGTGGGTTTAGAGCTTGGGGGATCATTTATTCATTTAAAAATTAAACTCGGACACTTATCGTGGGTTTGGACCTTCGGGATCGCATAATTATTTAAAAACTATTCTCGGGCGCCGAGGGTATTATAGGTTTGAAGCTTGAGGGATTATTTGTTTATTTAAAAATGAAATTCGGACGCCCAGTGTATTGTGGGTTTAAATCTTGGGGGATCATTTGACTTTGAAAAAATTTAACTTGGATGCTCAGGGTATGGTAAGGTTGGAGCTTGATGGATTGTTAGTATATTTATTTGTTAATAAGAAAATCAAGTTCAGATGCCCAGAGTTTTGTGATGGAAGAGTTGGAGGGATTGGGTATTTATTTATTAATTGATAAAAAAATTAAACTTGGGTGCCCAGGGTCTTGTATTTTTGGAGATTTGGGTATTGATAGATTATTTATTTGTTTACGAAAAAATTAAAGTCGGGTACTCGGGGTTTTTGATTTTTTTAGATATTAGGGGATTGTTAGTTTATTTACTTGTTAGTAAAAAAATTAAGCTTGGGTGCCCAGGGTTCGTGGGTTTAGAGCTTGAGGGATAGTTTATTTATTTAAACATTAAACTTGGACGCTGAGGGTATCATGGGTTCGGACCTTGAGGATCATATAATTTTTTAAAAGTTTAACTCGGGCGCCCAGGGCATTGTGGGTTTAAAGCTTGGGGGATCATTTGATTTTAAAAAAAATTAAATTCGATACCCAGGGATGGTGAGTTTGAAGTTGGTAGATTGTTCGATAATTTAATTAATATCTGAAAGAGATAGACTTTACAGACGCTACAGATGCTCGAGACTTGATATTTAATTATTTTTATATAGACAGCCACGTGATTTTGCACATGAGTGGATTGAGTCTGCAAGACTCAAGTTTTACTACCACAGACTCAAGGACATCTCTGACTCTCAACAGCTCTGGAGGAAACTTAGACACCTTGGCATCTCCCCCAGCCCTGCTTCCAACTTGGATGGTTTCTGTGTGGAGGATCTCAATGCTCACTTTGCCTCTGTTTCTTTTGACTTCGCAGCACCAGATCTCTCTCATTTTCTGAATAACTTTGAAAATGAGAGAAATGATGACATCTTTGACTTTTCAACTGTGATAGTGGACGAAATCGTTACTGCTATTAGCTAGTAGGCATCTTAAGCGGTAGGTGTTGACTCTTTCTCAAATCTGATATGAGAATTGTCCCGTTTCTCGGTTAGTACTTATTGTGAAAGTGTGTCGTTTAGCTCTTATCTCTCCCCCCTCCTTTTTTGTTGTTGTTGTTATGTTTTTATTAATTGTTTTATTGCAAGTTGTAATAATATTTTTTAAATAATGTAAGCATAATTCGTAAAGAATTTGTAAAGAATACTGCTAAAATTTTTCTTTCGTATAAAGTTGAGTTCATACTGGACCAATCTGTTGAGAATATGAGACTTTTTATTTAAGTCGCTTGAAATCGGCAATGATATTTCTTAGTCAAAATAATTTGTCTAAACTTTTGGTGACCCTTTGTCGTAGACCGACTGATAAAATTGTTGAATGGAATGAAAACAGTCTGCTGCGCGCTTCGCACGCAAAATATAAAAAAAACACACCGCGCGCTACGCGCGCATGATAAAAATAAAAATTTACAATTACAAAAATTAATTTATTAAATTTATTTATTCAAAATAAATTGTTATGGAATAATAAATTATAAATTTAATATTGGAAAATCATGAAAAGTACATGATTATCCATCGAGAATTTGAGAAAGCACATTCCTGCAAAAGCACGGGAACAGTGGGATCCAACTCTCGTGGAATCGACACTGATCCCGTGCTTATACAGGAATATACTATTCCCTTGTATTTTTACCCAGATGAAGGCACCTGAGGATCCTTGCAAAACCTTTCTGAAGGTTCAACCAAAACTTTTTCTGTTCCTCTTATGATTTTCCTGAAATCTGTGTAGTTAGTGAAAAATCAGAGCTGGTACTTGCGTGTGGCAAGAGTAAAAAGACAGAATTACGTATTTTTACCCAAATAAGTCTATTCCAGTAAAAGTCAAGTCTAGCAATTCCAATCTGTTCATGAGCAGTGTCTCGCACCAGTCTGTATTCAAAGAGTTCTGTATCAAGTTTAGATCATTTGTAGCGTTTGTAGAGTCAGTCTCTTTCAGTAATGAGCGATCTGCGATAGGGCGTGAACCACGGGTGGTAATTTATTCTAAATTTCAAGGTCTTAACTGGGGCCAAGGCATAAAGGGTTGCATTCAAATTATTACAGAGACAATCCAGATCCACAACCCCAGCAAAATCCTACCCACCCATAATTACCGACCAATCACAGTCTCTCAGATAGTCATTCAGTGTAGTTACGTTGATGGATTGATACTGTAGGTAAATTCTGTAGGTGCTATCTGTGGAATATGTATGTCTAGAGTAGCGGGCAGTAGGTCATGTCCTGCTATGAATGGAACATCCGTCTTGGTGTAATCAATGACGTGATGCGTAGCGCCGAACGGTACTGACAATAGTGAATTTTCTGCTATGAATGAACGAATGAATTCCTTATCTGGACCTGGTCTGCATTAAAGTCCCCGAGTGGAACCTTTGTGCTGTAATTGTGCATAAGATCGCATAGTTTTGGGATGAAATCAGTCCCTGATACAAAAGGAGCTTTGGGGGGCCTGGAAGCTACTCCAGCAAATATGGGGTCGCCACCTTTCGGCGTAACCTCAGCAAACAAGTATTTGGGATGGCCAGTCTTACCAGTCCACTCGGTAGAGGACGAGTAAAGATGGGTTGCTTTAAGGAGTATGTGAACATAAAGTGCAACTCCTCCTCCTTGGGTGTTGCGATCCTTCCTTAGAATGGTGTAATTTTCCAGCTTCACCAGCGAGTCTTCAACTACAGGACCTAACCATGTCTCCGTGACCACAAGAATACGAATCAATGGATGAGTTGACAGGTAATGCTTGACTAGTTCCAAATGACTTCTCGGAGAGTAAGCATTTATCAAACAAACCCTTAGCTCACTTCCAGCGTTACGTACAGAAATCTGAAGGGTGGTTGATGCGGAACGAGTTGGTGGGTCGAGTGATTGGGTTGGGGACGGCTCACAGTGTAAGTCAACAGGATCAAACGGTGGTGAATTAGATGGTGATGATGATGAAAATGTGAGGGATGAAGCAAATGCCAAAGAGATGAAAGTTATGATAATAGGAGAGCAGATAAACAATCATACCTTAGTCTCAAAAAAACAATCAAGATCTTCTTTCATTGCGATGAGTGTACCAGCATCACCTTTCTTTCTTCTGACATATATCCTACTGCTTTGCACATTCATAGAAAAGCCAGAGTTTGGTTCTCTTGACTTTTCATATATTTGGCGTTTTAGCCAAAAGAGATCCATCGACAAGTACTCATTGATATTGATCAAGCCAGGAAGCAGTGAAGCAGGATCCAACTCAGACGGCAATGACGTCTTTAGCTGGGCTGTGTGAAGCCTACTAGACTTGATTTTTCCACGCAAGATTTCTTCCAACAGAGCACGCGAGTGAAGCGCTACAACTATGGATGGTGAAAACTTTCTTTGATTTGAGGTTGTGGTATCAGTTGAGGTGGCTGTGCTGGCAGAGGCTTTTGAGGATGCAGAGTCAGTCACATTAGTGCTGGCAGTTGCATCTGCATTATCATTGGCTCGATTTTTCAGGATACGAGCAGAGACCACATCTCTAGCATTAATTCTTGGGTGAACTGTGCTTAAAACAGCAGTCACTATCCTCTTCAAGTACGCACCATCAGAAACAGTCAGTCCGCCAATCACCAAGTTTGTTGAGAGAGGTTGTCACATACTCGACACCTCTGCTATGTGAGAGTTCAGTACAGCGTTCTTCCTTTCCAAGTTGATGATTTTCTCCATCAGGTTTCCGTCAGGAACTGAGTTTTTATTTCTAGACTCAACCATCTCTTTCATTTTTGCCAGCTCATTACAAACTTCTGCCAATCCTAGTTCATTCTCGTCCATTCTAGTGACAAGTTGAGGAATAATACCGAGTTTCTCGTTAACTTCCTTAAACTGAGTGTCAATTGTAGCCTGGATACTTGTTATTCCTTTCATCAGTGCTTGCAGTGTAGCAGGTTGCAGAGTCTCTGAGTCAGCAGAGGTTGGAATGGCTTTGGCAATAGTTGAAGTAGTAATAGTTTCAGTGGCAGAACCTGGAGAGGAAACTGACATGGATCGGGTAGATCCATGTCGAGTACGAGTTGACTGTGCTGGTGGTGTTGCATTTGTAATGCACTTTGTACATGCTTCGCCAGGCTTACCACGTACTGTCACTGCTGCAAGATTTACGCAAGAACTATGGTAGAATTTCTCGCAATTGTGGCACTTGTGCAAAGATGTACCAGTGCGCTGCGGGCCGGAGCATTTGCCATAAGTTGATTTGTCTCCCAATGTAAGGCAGATAGGTAGTATTGAGCAATTTTAGTCAGGCAAGAGTCCCAAATTTGAAATTTTGCGGCCTTTAATAGCATCTGGTTAGGCCACAGTACCAACTTCACTTTGCATAGGTGTAACTGAATAAGTTTTTAAAGTTAATTACTATGCAAGCATCGGAATAACGTAAAAAAGTCAATCAACTCAAAATAACGCATCCACAACAGTGTGATGTTATAGTTTACCGTACAGGCATACACTGGGTTCACAATGGCTATGTGCGCACTATTGTAGGCAAAACTTAAGACACTTGCGTGCCCAAAACACTGATGCCACCAAAAATTTTGCACTGACCTTACTTTGCACAGTGGTAAATGAATAAGTTTTTTCTATGCGATCGTCATAGTAACATGAAAAAGTCAAACGATCCACTCAAAGTAACGAGAGAACCCCTACACAAGAAAAAAAATCACTCAATGAGCACTGCAACGAGGCGCAAACACCAGGAGCAACACAGGGAGCCAGTAGCAGTACGCACACCTCGAGAGAGAGAGAGGAAACCGATGAAAAGAAGAAAAAATTTACCCTCTAACGCCAAGTACACTTGAGAATATTCTCGTCGGTGTCCTCGATGAACCAGTACTTTTCATTCTCATTTCTCCTGCATTCGCCTCAATTCTTCGTCACTGGAAATGTCATGCTCCACTTTTGCTCCGCGACGTCGACGGCTATAGAGAGAGAGAGAGAGAGAGAGAGAGAGAGAGATTTTTGATTTGATTTTGATAAGTTTATTGATTGTGCATTATGTTGTACAAAATACATAAGTTGATCAACAAGTACTCCATTCAAGATTAACAATAGTAAATAATAAATAATAAAATAAACGTAATTATAAAAGAATGAAAATTAAGGTATACATCAAGATATAACAATCTTTGGTAATCTAATTAAATTAAATTTGATCTAATCTGTGCCTGCAAAAAAGTCATCGTAAATCAGCACGAGTAGCATTATAATTTCTCACATAGTTTAAGCACAAGTTGTTCTGTGGCACAGAGTACTCAACCTTCTCCCTCGGTAGTAAAGATGCGTGATTGAATGAGATGTCTAGGAGTTGCAAATAGTGCCTGGCGAATATGATGGGGTAAACTATTCCAAATGTAGGCATTTGATGCATGAAAGGAGCGTTTCAAGCACTCTGTGCGGAAGGAGGGAGTAATCAATGCCACCAAAGCCTGCGGATTCACCACCCTTTTCGGACGCGAGCTGTGCTTTTCAATAAAAAAATTCGCCCAATAAGACGGAATTCCTGAATTCAGGATTCTATAGAGCAAACAGGTCGCAAAATAGTCTCTACGACCTGACACTCAAAGCCAGCCAAGCTCACGTCTGAAAGGAATAACGTGATCGCTCTTCCTAATCCCAAATATTTATCTGATTCCACGATTGAGCATACGCTGCAGCATCAGGTCCTGTTCATCTGAGATATTCCGATAAACAAGATAGCAATTGTCAACGATAGGAAAAAGGAGGGTTTGTAAAAGGTGCTTCCGCAGTTCAAAGGTGGTGCTGCGTCTGAAGTGATTAAGACGGTACATGAGAGGATTAGCTTTGCCACAGACATACTGAACATGATCTTTCCAGGTCAGTTTGGAATCCAGCACCAACCCCAAACTACATGTAGACGAAACAAACGGGACAGTGCACTCCCTAAATTGTAGAGTGCGAATACCCAATCTGTCAAAGTCATTGACATACGACGCGGTACCCAAAATCATGGCCTTAGTCTTGCCAGCATTCAAAATCAGCCCATTCGCGGCAGCTCAGTCCACAACATGCTCAGCACCTCGGCTCAGTCTGTCCAGAATGGAACGTATGTCCTTGAATCGGCCGCGCATGTAAATCTGAAGGTTGTCCGCATAAATTACATGACAAACACCAGGGCCGAGACCCAGGGCAATGTCAGCGACAAACAGAGTAAGAAACAGGGGACCCAATACAGAGCCCTAAGGAACACCCGTATTGAGGTGAAACTCCGGTCCTCAGCTTTCACCACTTGCGAGTGGCCTGACAGATAGGAAGTAATCCATTGCAAAACCCTGCGCAAAAAGCCAAGGGATTGCTGTTTCTCGAGTAGCAATACGTGAGAGACCGACTCGAAGGCTTTGCTGAAATCTAAGAGCAACAGTGCAGTCACCTGCCTTCTGTCCATGCCCTCTCGGATGTCGTCTGTAAGTTTCAGTAGTGCAATCTGTGTACTGGGCCCTGCTCTAAAACCCGCTTTGTGCCCATCCATCAGTCCCTGCGATTCAACAAGAGAAGCAATCTTGTCATGGACCAGCCTCTTGAGTACTTTCAACATAAAACAAAGCAGGGAGATCGGACGGAAATCATTCGGGCAAGATAGAGAAAGAACTTTGTTGAGAGCAATAACAATAGACTCTTTCCACTGCTCAGGGAATGTTGAAGTGGATAAGGAAGTATTGAGGATATTGTGGATGATAGGGCCTATGGATGGCAATGCTGTTTGAATAAAGCTCTGTGGAAGAGAGTCAACACCCACTGCTTGAGATGTTGACTGGCTAATAACAGTAGCGATTTCGTCCACTATCACAGTTGAAAAATCAAAGACGCCATCATCTCTCTCATTTTCAAAGTTGTTTAGAAAATGAGAGAGTTCCGTTGCTGCGGAGTCAAACAAAACAGAGGCAAAGTGAGCGTTGAGGTCCTCCACAGAGAAACCACCCAAGTTGGAATCAGGGCTAGGGGAGATGCCAAGATGTCTAAGTTCCTTCCAGAGCTGTTGAGGGTCAGAGATGTCTTTGAGCCTGTAGTAGTAAAAGTTGGGTCTTGCAGACTCAATCTGCTCATGAGCAAAATCACGTGCCTGTCTATACAGGAGTAATTGAATATCAAGTCTCGAGCGTCTGTAGCGTCTGTAGAGTCTATCTCTCTCAGATATTAATGAGCGATGATAGGTGGTGAACCATGGATGGTGATTCTTCCTATGTTTGAGAGATTTCAGTGGAGCAAATACGTCAAAAGCAGCATAAAGATTAGCATACAAACAATCCAACTTCGCACTAAGAGAGCTTGTCCCATCCGTGACAACCGACCAATCACATTTAAGCAAGAAATCATTCAAAGCTTCAGTATTCACAGATTTAAAGTCACGGTAGGTGAAATTATTAGTCATCAGTTGCGGCGTTTGAATGTCAAAAGAATCAGTCAAGTATCAAGAGCATCGACAAGACACAGGTCAAGCCAGGTATCTGAGTGAGAGGTGTGGTGTGTAGCCCCTTATGGCTCAGAGAATAATGAGTTCACCTAAATAAATTTACGTACAGAAACCGCATCTGCATCTGAGTCTGACAGCTGGTTAGCATTTAAGTCACCGAGGATAACTTTGGAGCCATACTCGTGCATAGTATCATGTAGATCAGACACAAAATTGGTACCAGCAACAAAGGAGGCCTTAGGGGGTCTATACACCACACCAGCAAACACAGGATCACTCCCTCTAGTGAAAATTTCAGCAAACAAATATTCAGGATGACCTGGCTTACCGTCCCATTCTGTAGTTGACGAGTAGAGGTGCTTGACCGAAAGCGATTCATGCACAAAGAGAGCAACCTCATCCCCCTGAGTATTGCTGTCCCGCCTAAGGATGACATAACCATCCAGTGTGACAAGCGTGTCCTCAATCGAAGGGCTTAGCCAAGTCTCAGCAACAGCTATCAGATGTATTAAGGGCTGCGTCAAAAGAAAAAGCCTGACCTGCTCAATATGGCTGCGAAGAGAGTTTGCATTAAAATAACAGACACGAAGTTTATCCCCTTGCTTACGCACAAAATTCTGACAGGTGTGAGGTATGTTTGAAAATGAACAGGGGAGTGTGAAGCTTGAAGAGAGATGAAAGGGTGAAAGATTAATAAAACTGTAATGATATGAAGAGAATGTGATATTACCGCGAGAGAGAACATGTATCAGTATATGTACCTGTTATGCTAAAAACCGCATGAGATCTTGCTCAGATGTGATGAGCATAGAGCCATCTCCTTTTTTTCTTCTAACATAGATGTGACCATAACGCACGAAGGTGGCGAGGCCAGAGTTCGGAGCATACGATTTTTGGTATACAGTACGGCGAAGATCAAAGATGTCCCTAGGTAACTCATTGATGTTAATGAGAGCAGGTACGAGGAACGTAGCTTCTATGACAGCACGAAGGTTGGGTGAAAGCGCAGAAGTATGCAGTTTGCGAGGGAGTGAATCCCTCGTAAATTATTTTTCTTCCCTGGTAGTGTCAAGTCACCTGGGAAACAGTGAAATAAATAAGTTGTTTGTTTACTTTTCCCAGGTGATAACCATGCCACGTTAACGCGCAGCTGAGACCGACTACGTGGCGACGGCCGCCGTCGGCTGAATGCTGCCACAGCAGCGCAGGCCCACGACACACACACACACACATAACAACCATCCGGGAAGGCTATCCCGGCCTAGGGCGCGCGCGTACACATACACACACAGCACACAGGTCCCGGTTCTCCGTCCGGGAGTTTCCGACGACGGAGGAGGTGCGCGGCGCGTGTCGGCAGACGACGCAACTGCGTCAGCAGGCGCGTGCGCGCACACTCAACACAGTAGACGCGGGCGTGTTAGTAGCTTTATTTTATTTTTTTTTTTGTAGTTTGCACGTGGCGTGGACAATGTGTGCGTGTAGGAAAGAACGAGAGAGAGAGTATGTGCGCGAGAGACAGAGTTAGAGCTGTGAGTGTCTCGTGTGCGTTATTTTTTTTCTTTTCTTTTGAATGTTCACGCGTAGTATAGGTGGCGTGGCGATCGCCACCGGAATTTTGTAGACGTGAGTGTGATTGGATATTATGGCTTGAATGTATGTGATTGGTGGACACATTGCTGTTCCTCAAGTGTGAATGAAACTTGATGAAATAGATTAGTGTTGATTGGTTGAGAGTATTGGGAAGGGATGGTGAGGAAGAAAGTTGAGTCAGAGAGACGCGGGGAAGCGTCACTCTGTTCTCAGTAGCCAAGGTGTGAGGTTGATTTTTTTTTGAGTGTGATTTATTTTTTTTAAGTTTCTCTTGAGTAGACTTTTTTCTAAGTTTCTTTTTCCTATTTTTCTTTAGTCGAGTTTGTAGACAATTTTTTTTTGTGTTTTTCTTTATTTTACAGCTTGGTACAAGAAGGAATCGTAGCTTGGGTTATTTCTTATACCGAGAGTCGGAAAAACAAAAGAGTAGCCATTTTGGGCATCAGAGAAATTTTTTTTGAAATTTTTGTAAACGTAAGGTTTTTTGTATTATTTCATTGAAAATTTTATAAAGCATGTTTTTCGGGAAATTTTGAGTATGGTACGCTGAATGAAAATTCTGTTTGGATATTATTGAAAGTTATATAAATTCGATCGAGATTTTCTTGGCGCGGCGTCATTACCCGCTATTTTGTAGACAACCTTATAGTTTGTTTATTTCCTTTGTTCTCAAATTAAAACTTATTTTCTTGTAATTGTAGACTTGATTTTTTTTTTTTTTTTGTAGACAAGAATAAAAAAATGAAATTAACCTAAATTTTCTTTATATAATTTATTTCTTTTCTCTCTAGCTCACCAATCGTTCCCGGAGGTTTTCTCTCCGTGGAAACCCTGACCCCAGATTAAGGAGTGTTTCCCCGAATTATTTTTAGAAAGAATTTCCTTGTAACGGGAGGGCCCGGGAAACTCTCTTGATTATTTAAGGGAGGCCCTTTTCTCAAGAAATACCCCGTTACAAGTGAACCAAGTTGAATTTTTCTTCTGATGACCTCCAAAAGCAGTGCACGGGAGCTGAGACTAACTGTGATCAAGGGTAGTCGTGGCTGGCATGGAGATCTTGCAGGTCCGGCAGAGGAAGAGGTCGAAGGCGGCTTCAAGGGACAACTGCTTAGCTCATTTGTGTCTGCCTTATCAAGGGCTGAATTTACAGCAGCTTTGCTGATAAGCAAACGAGTCGAGATGATGTCACGTGCTTTGATATATGCATGGACAGATTTTAGAGCAGCAAAACAAGCATTCCAGGGATGCACCATCTGGAACAGAGAAACCACCAATTACCATTTCGGTGGATGTCACAGGTCGAGAGTAAGAGACCTTTGTGAGGAGCGTAGACAGCTTCGTATTTTTTGGCTCGAGCCCAAGAACTTTGTTGAGAAGCTCTGGATTGCCATGCGAATCCGGCTGATCCTGTGGCAACTCGAGTCTGCTTAATTTCATCTAGCTCGCGTTTAAGTTCATCGAGCTGAGCCTCAGCATTGTCAACTCTCGTGATCAGACCAGGAATAACGTCGAGCCCCTGAAGCTTCGTGTCTATCCCATCAAGACGTCCATTAACTGAGGACTTAAGGTCCTTCATCTCTTGCAGGAGTAGCAGGAGAGTATCTTCAGTGGAGGTAGCAGCCACTTCTGAATTAGGTATACCAGCCGACGTAGATGCTGATTCAGCATACTCGGTGACATTCGCAGTGGCACATGTCTGGCAGATTTTCGTGGGAGTACCACTTTTGTTGGAGACTGAAATAAGAATTGAATTTGAATTGAATTGAATGAGTTTATTAATTGTACATTCTGTTGTACAAAAACAACAGCTTTTACGTAGGTTGATAAATAACAAGTAGATCAAACTGATTAATATGATATAAATAATATAAATGACAATAAAAATGCTAAATAATAATAATAATAATAATAAACATAGTATTATTAATATAAAAATAAAATAATAAAAGGTAAACAGTTTTTAATGGTATTCTTAATAACCACTGTGAAATAACTTAACTATTACGATCAGTCACGAAGATGTATCGTATTAATTAACTATTTAAAGTCCGTGTATCACAGATAGTGTATAAATATCTTCCTCGCTACAATGATGGCTATTATCTCACTGTCCAGGCAACTGATCCATATCCTCTGCGGCAAAAATATGAGCTTTGATGAGTCGTTTAAATACAGAGAGTGATGGTGATTCCCGTATATGAGAGGGTAGACTATTCCAAAGGTATGTAGAGACATGAAAGGAATTTTCTAAGTAGTCTGTGCGGAAGTTGGGAACAAGCAAAATCTCTCTGTTCACCTCCCTGCTATTCACGACCCTTACAGGCCTGGAGCTTTGCTTAGCAATAAAAAAGTTCGCCAAGTAAGGTGGCGTTCCTGACCGAAGAAGATTAAAGAGGGAACAGGCTGCAAAGTAGTCTCTGCGACCCTTTGTCCGCAGCCAGCTCAGCTCACGCCTGTAGAGGGTGACGTGACTGCTCCTCCAAATCCCGTAGATATACCTGATGCCCCTATTGAGCAAACGCTCAATTTTAAGATTCAACTCACCCGAGTTATTACAGTAAACCAGGGAACAGTAGTCCACGAAAGGGAAGAGAAGTGCCTGAACAAGGTGCTTGCGAAGGCTAAGCGTCGTGCTGCGTCTGAAGTGATACAGTCTATATATGAGCGAATTAACCCTAGCACAGACATACTTCACATGCTCCTTCCAATAAAATTTTGAGTCCAGCACCATGCATAGACTCTGAGCAGACGAAACAAACGGGACACAGGAGTGTCCAAAGTGTAGGCAGTCTATACCTATCTCGTTGAATCTTTTCACAAGGACTGGGCAGCCGAAGATCATGGCTTTAGTTTTACTCACATTCAATCCCAAATGATTCCCAGCAGCCCAGTCCGCAATTTTCCCCGTAGCTCTGCTCAATCTCTCCAGAGTAGCCTGTATATCCTCGATCCGACCTCGCACATAGATCTGCAGGTCATTCGCGTATATCACATGACTTACGCCAGGACTAAGATCCTGCTCAATATCATTCACAAATAGCAGAAAAAGCAGCGGTCCCAACACAGAGCTTTAAGGCACTCCCCTGTTTGGGAGACGAAAGAAGGAAGTTTGACCCCCCACTCTTACTGCCTGCGACCGACCTGACAGATATAATGCGATCCATCTGACGACACCGTTTGAGAAGCCAATTGACCGTAGCTTCCCAAGCAGGGTCACGTGGCAGACCGAATCGAAGGCCCTACTAAAGTCAATTAACAGCAGTGCTGTCATCTGCCTCCTGTCAATGCCCTGTCTAACGTCGTCTGTCAGTTTAAGTAATGCTGTCTGAGTGCTATGTCCCTGTCTGAAGTCAGCAAAATTCAGCCGACCATCCTCTTCGTCCTCACCCAGATTTTCAAGGAAACGACAAAGTTCTGGTGCAGCAGCATCAAACGACACAGAGGCAAAGTGAGCATTGAGATCCTCCTCAGAAAAGCCCGCCAGATTTGTGCCAGGCTTAGGAGAGATTCTGAGATGTTTGAGTTCCTTCCAAATCTGTTGAGGATCAGTGAGTCCCTTAAGACGACTCCAATAAAAACCAAGTCTAGCAGTCTCTATCTTTTGATGTGCAAAGTCTCGTGCCTGTCTGTACAAATAAAGTTCTATGTCAAGTCTTGAACGTCTGTAGCGTCTTAATAATCGGTCTCTTTCAGTCAAAAGTGAACGAAGAAAAGGGGTAAACCACGGGTGATTATTCCTCTTTTTGTGACTAAAAGTCTTGATGGGAGCAACAACTTCAAGAGCAGCATGTAAGTTAGCATACAAAGAATCCAATCTCTCACTTAAAGAAGCTTCATCATCCGTGACTACTGACCAGTCACATTCAGATAGATACTCGTTGAAGGTTACTGAGTTAATTCATTTTAAGTCTCTGTAGGGGAAATCATGATTCATAGTCTGGGGTACGTAGATGTTCAGCGTAGCAGTTATCAAGTCATGTCCAGCTATGGAGATACAGATTTAGAATAATTCGTCACCGTGTCAAGGGCATCAACAATACAGAGATCCAGCCAGGTATCCGACGTTCGCGTGTGATGCGTGGCTCCATACGGCACAGAAAAAAGCGAGTTCTTGCCAATGAATGAATTCATAAAGGCCGCATCAGGGTTTCCCGTCAAAAGATCAGAGTTAAAATCGCCCAGAAGAACCTTGGTGCCGTAGTTTAGCATAATGTTCCACAGAGTACTGACAAAATCCAACCCCTGAACAAACGGAGAGTGTGGTGGTCTATACACCACTCCCGTAAAAACAGGATCACCACGCTTAGGGATAACCTCACAGAACAAGTACTCTGGATAACCTGGATGACCGTTCCATACCGCAGAGGATGAGCAGAGATGTTTCACCGACAGAGACTTATGAATATACAATGCTACCCCTCCCCCCTGAGTGTTGCGGTCCTTTCGAAGCAGAGCATAGCCTTCCAATGAGACTAGAGCGTCCTCAATAGCAGGCCCTAGTTTAGTCTCAGTGATCGCCAACACATAGATAATGTCTTCTGACACAATAAACTGCCTCATTTGCTCAATGTGACCCCTAAGTGAATCAGCATGCATATGACAGACGCGAAACTAGCTCCCACCTGACCGCACAGAAGTTTGATGAGAGAATTGTAATTGTGGAACGGATGCAGATGAATGAAAATGAGGTTGATGAATGATAGATGATTGAAATGATTCACTAATGTGTCCAAAAGGATAAGATGCAAATGAAATATTGCCGCGAGGGTATAGATGAAGCAGTATAAATGTTATGCTAAAAACCGTTGAAGGTCCTCTTCCAAGCAAATTAACGTTGCGACGTCTTCCTTCTTTTTTCTAACAAAGATTTGGCCACTCCTAATGAGGGAGGTAAATCCTGAGCTCGGTTGTCTGGCTTTTTCACGAACGGTTCGATGTAGGTTGAAAATGTTCTTTGGCAGAAACTCGTTTATATTGAGTATGCTGGGTGTTATAGAGCTGTGGTCGACTTCTGCAGGTAGATGCGGAACCAAGGCTGATGAGTGTAATTTACCTACTTGGATCTTTGACTGAATGATTTCTACTAGTAATGCACGGGAGCTTAATGTGGCCAATATTGACGGTGGGCGCGGTTACTTGTCGGGAGCAGCTGATGACGACGTAGCGAAGTTCTTTAGCTTTGTTCCTGCTGAGACCCCGTCAGCAGTGGTGATGTCTGTCACCGTCTTATCAATAGCTGAACTCACGGCCGATTTACTGACCATGATACGTGTTGTAATTATGTCCCGGGAGTCTATGTTGGGGTGAACCGACTTAAGCACAGCTAGCACTATGGCTTTAGGATTTGCCTTAGGAGGAACGGCCAAACCACCAATTACAATGTCAGTACAACTTGTTGACCTTGATTTCTGGACTTCAGCTAAGGACTTGGAGAGGTCAGCATTTTTTCTTTCAAAGCTGAGCACCTTGTTTACAAGCTCAGGGTCACGATGAGAATTTGTTGAGTCCGTTGGGCTCTGCATCATCTGTTTCAATTCAGCTAATCCTCGCTTGACTTCATTAAGTTCTGCTTCAGCATTTTCCACTCTAGCTACAAGACCAGGAATGACATCAAGTTCTTAAAGTTAGGAACCAAGATCATCAAAGCGTACATTAACTTCTGACTTTAATCCATCGAAGCGTTCGTTTGCCTCAGATTTAAATCCATCGATCCGCTCGTTCAGTGAGGACTTGAGGCCACAGATCTCTCTAAGGATTGTATTCAACTTGTCGTCCTGCGTCTGTTTAGTGGTTGAAGTGTTTGATGTACTCGATGCATTCGATATTGAGCGTGTGCGATCATGAGATTCAGAAGACTTGGGCCATGGCTGTTTAATGCATTCAGTGCAAGCCTTTTCAGGCTTACTATCAATGGTAACTGCAGCTTACTTTTTACAGGTCATATGGAACCGTAGGCAGCAATTATCACAAGTGTGCAGATTAGCATGACCCCGAGCAGGCAGCTTACAAGTATCACATACTTCCTGTCCATTGCCAGACATTATGTCAGTTTAAAGTTGAGTTTTTGAAGCAGGCAAGTGATGAAAATTCGTGGTTGATTAGCGAGTAGTGAAGGTCAAGGTCCTGTCAGACACCGTTCAGTCGATAACTTGGACAGTGCTGCGATTTGGCTGTAAAAATTATAATCACGGACCGAGCATTGCCGCGCTTTTTTGGACAATAGACACTTAATCTCAAAATCACAGTAATATCACCACACTATTAATCAACAAAATAGCAACAAATTCAATTGCACTGAAACACCATCCAACAGTTCAAGGCTCGCCACACTCATAGTTCGCAAAATGATACGCGCAAACACTGTACAATTTTATCTATAACAATCTAAAATGTGGAGCCCCGAGTCCACACAGTCAGTCGTAAGAGTGCGAGAGAGAGAGAGAGAACATTGTTTTGTTCATATTAGTTATAGTTATTTGTGTTTGTCAATAAAATTTGAATCTTAATTAACTGAGTAAAGTACAGCTCTAATTAAATATGTAATAAAGTGGCTTGTAGCAAGGGGTTACGCACGCAGTCCTCTTTAATTGAGAACTATAACAGAACTAAGAGGACCAAGAACACAAAAAAATTAGATAAATTATTCGAATACCAATAAAAAAACCAGTAAACTATTAATTCTAAAAAAAAAAAAAAGCGGAACTCGGGTTCCACGGAAGGAACGAAGTTTCCTACGCTTCACCCCTTCAGTAATGCGAGTGAATTTCAGGCGAGATAAAAGAATTCAATTTACGTAAAATACAGATAGCTACGCTTCATCTGAGATCCACTTACGTTAATGCAGGGGAAAAGCGTCAGGAACTTTGATCCTGAGTTCCGTTTTTTTTAATACATAAATGGACCCTACGATCCTTGTAGTTCGTATGCATCTTGAATTGATGATTTCAGCTTCTATCAGTCCTAAACTAAGGCTCACTGGGTCAAAGTTGTAAATCTATTTTTTATTTCATTTTATTTCGCTAAAAAAGTGATTTTTAATCAAGTATATACCTCGAGATCTACCTCGGGGTTGAGATTTGGACTTTTGATGAATTTTTACAAAAAAACGGAGCTTCAAATCAAAAAATTTTTAAGTTTTAAAAAGTCTTTAAATTTTGAGTTAAATTTGATAGTATTTTTGTAATTCTATTTTTATATGTTTCGACCCTACGGTAAAGGACCTAATAAAGGGAATTTTGAAAATCAGACCTCTGATTTCGATAGAAAACAATATACTCTATCGAATTAAACCAGTACATACAATTATTGCAAAAAAATAGAATTAATATAGTGGTACGTCTACGTGCCACCGTCCCTCAAAGGGTTGATATTATAATGAAATAAAAACTGTACGACAGATACAAACTCTTAAGAATCTTAAGAAAAAACTTATCAATTATTTAAAATTATTTTTTTTCAACTGAAAAATATTATTATTATCATTATTTAGTTTTAAAACAAAAATTGTTAAAGCAAAAAAATCAATTTTTCCTAGACGAAATTTTGTTCTGTCATTTCCATACTTTTTCCAGAAAGGTTTTCGTCGCCGAAAAAAAATCTCTTTTTTTCGTCGACGAAAAGGCGTGTACTCGTTAAGATGAAATTAAAACTAAAAATGGCTAAATATGCAAAAGTCGACGATATTTCAATTCCTATTTTTGATGGGATTGATTATGAAAATTGGAAGTTCAGATAAATGGCAACATAAGATTATGAAGAGTGTCTAGAACCAGCTGAACGAGAAAAAGATGCCGGTGAAAAAGCAGAAGATTGGAAAAAGAAGGATTCAAAAGAAAAAACAATTTTGATCAGCACAATTTCAAACAAACAGCTAGAGTATGTACGTGAATGCAATATTCGCAAAAGAATCTACAGCTCTACAAATAATAAACAAACACAAGCTAGAACAAGTGAAGTTAAAAAATTATGACACACCTGAAGAATTCTTTGCGGATTTAGAAAAGGCATGCAATAATTTCAAAGCTGCCGGTGGTAAAATAAGCGATGAAGAAAAAATTCGTTATATGATTAATGTTTTACCAATAAGTTATTGTTATATTGGTGATTTAATCGATTTAGTACCAGCTAAAGACAGAACAGTGGATCTTGTAAAAGCAAAAATACAAGAGAAAAGCTTGTGTGAAAGTGAAATGAATAAAAAACCAAGTGTTAGTACTTTCAATGCAAAAATGAAAGGTACTTGTTTCCGATGCGGAAAATTCGGGCACTACTAAAATGATTGTCCACAACATCAACAAATAAGCAACGGCTGAGGTGCTCACTCTAATCGAGGTGGAGGAGCTCAATACTATCAGCGAAGTCAGCGAGACAATCAACGAAGCAACGGCAGTGGCGTGTTCATCGAGGTCGAGGATGAGGAGGACATTGAGCAGCAGAGTCAACTAACGAGCAGCGCAGCGACACCAAGAGCTGGGTGACGGAAGTGCACGTGAATAGTTTAAGTGAAAATTTGAGTGAAAATAAAAATAAAAGAAAGTGTTTGCTAGATAGTGGTTGTACAGATCACATAGTTAACAGCGAGGATTATTTTTGTGAGTACGTCAATTTAAAAAATCCAATTAATGTTAAGTTGCCAGATGGCAAAATTATAAAAGCGACTAAGTTAGGAAAAATTAAAATATTTTTTAAAAATTATGATAGCATAGTTCATGTTGATTTAAAGAATGTTTATTTTGTTGATGGAATAAGAAAAAATATTTTGAGTATTTCTAGAATCTAGCAGTGTTGTGATTAAAAATGAAAATGCAAAAATTAACAACAACGATAGGAAATTGATAGTTATTGCAAATAAAATTGATAATTTATACGTTTTAGATAGTTTTGTTAGTAAAAATAAAGATGAAAATATTCATGCAAATACTTTGAAATTGACAGATAAAGAAAAATGGCATAGGGCCTTAGGCCATGTAAATTTTCAATATTTAAATAAATTAGTTAAAAATAAACTGCTTGAAGGTTTGACAGATAAGTTAGAAAATGATATTTTGAAATGCGCGAACTGTATACAGAGTAAAATGGCAAACGAACCATTTGCTAATGAGAGAACTGTTTCGTCGGAGATTTTGGAATTAATCCATACCGATCTGAATGGTCCACATAAAACTACTGGTTATTGTGGAGAAAAATATTTTTTGACTTTTATAGATGATTACAGTAAATGTACGAGAACTTATTGCATTAAGAGTAAAAATGAAACAGCAGGTTGTTTCGTAGAATACGTGAATTTAGTCAAAAATCTTTTGAGTAAAAGAGTAAAGAAGTTACGTTGTGATAACGGGAAAGACTATTTAAATCACGAAATTTATAATTTTGTTAAATATAAAGGCATTGAGTTGTCGCCATGCCCAAGCTACGTACACGAATTAAACGATGTAGCAGAACGATACAACAGATCCGCAATGGATATCGGTCGTTGTTTAGCCCGGGAAGCGGGAATCGATAACTGGTATTGGCCTGAATTTATAAAAACAGTCTCGTATTTAAAAAATCGTACAATTGCTAATACTCGGGAGAATAAAACTCCTTTTGAAATATTTTTTGGCAAAAAACCTAATGTGAAAAATTTAAAGATTTATTGCAGTAAAGTTTTTGTGATTCTCCTAGACTTTTGTCATAAGTGTTCAATTAAGTTGTGAATTTTTACTGATTTCTAGAGTCTTTCTGTGATGATGTTTTATATCCTTTATAATACTTACATTCATATTTAAGCTGTATAGACCTTAGGATCTAGATAAGCTATGATAATAAAAAAAAAAAAAAAAAAAAAAAAAAAAAGTTTTTGTGAGAATCCCTGAAGTTTTAAGGAAAGGTAAATGGGATGATAAAGCTGAAGTAGGTATTTTATTAGGCTACAATAATGATAGCTATAGAGTTTTCTTAAACAACAAAGTAATTAATGCCAGACATGTTTAAGTAATCGAGAATGAAAAAGAGTTAATTTGCAAGAAAAAAATGAATATAAATGAAAATGAAAATGTTGATGAAGAAAATAGTATTAATTAAAGGTTAGAGAATGAGGATGATTTTGAGAGAGATAATGATGATGATGACTATGAATCGGATGAAAATATTCCAAGCGAGCATGATAATATTGAGAATCTGGATAAAATGATTAATGAAAATTTGACTATTCCTAAAAGATCGAGTAGGAAAAGAAGTCCTATTCAAAGATACGGTAATCTTATAACACATTGTGTTTATGTCAATTACGTAAATGCGAATGTACCGAATACATTCAAGGAGGCGCTAAACTCCAGCGAATCGAAAAATTGGCAAAAGGCAATGAACTCTGAAATTGAAAGCTTAAATAGAAACAAAACATGGATAGTTGTTGACAAACCTAAAGATAAGAAAATAATTGACGTTAAATGGATTAATAAAAAGAAAAATGATGATACTTATGAAGCTAGACTGCGAGAAAGTTCTAGAGCTTGGTACGAATGTTTTCATGCTTTTGTTGAAAAGATAGGATTTAAAAGAAGTAATTATGACTATTGTTTGTATGTAAATAACAAAGGTAAAGATCCAATAAATATTTTAGTTTTTGTTGATGACTTGTTGATTGTTTGCAAAAATCTTGATAAGATCAGAGAGATTAAAGCTAGTTCAATGCAAAGATTTGTTATGAAAGATTTGGGTAAAATCAAGAGTTATATCGGTATTGATTATAGTAAAGATATGAAATTGATGACTTTAAGTCAAACAAAATATATTGAATCTTTGGCTGAAAAATATAATCTTGAGAACCCAGCTGAAAAAATCAGTACGGAAATCAGTACGGAAATCAGTACTGGGATGCGTACTGGGATCCGTACTGGTCTCCAGTACTGATAATTGAGACCGATATCCGCACTGATTTCCGTACTGATTTCAGTGCTGGTTTTTTTTTTTTCATTTTTTTTTTTATTTTGGGGGGAAAGGGGGAGTTAACTGTTGTACAAGAAAATATAATAAGTTTTATAGTGAAAATATCAAAATCCAGTATTTCAGATATATTAATGAAACATTAACATGCTTGACTTTCTAGTAGGCATTACCACTTCCATCTTTTGCTCAGCAAGTTCCAGCCCATGCTGTCCCATCCACTCCTTGACTATTCCTATAACCATAATGCTTTCAGTGGCCTCTATGGTCTTTGCGGATATGACTGCCGCAACATCGTCAGCGTATTCTACCAGAGACGCATTTGATGGCATTTCCAGCTCAAGCTGGGCGTCGTATAGCACATTCCAGAGATCTACCCCCGATATCGATCGCTGTGCTGCTCCCGAGGTAATCCTCACCTTCCGTTGTCCTTGGTCTGATGTCATATACTGCAGCAACCTATCCTGGAGGTAGTTGCCATACATGCGCATCAGATATTTCGGGCAGTTTAAACCTTCCTTTCAGTGCTTCGAGTATGTCTACCCACTTGGCTGAGTTAAAAGCGTTCTTCACATCCAGCGTGATGAGGAGAACTATCTCCTTCGAGTATTGGTTCCGGTTCCAGGCCTTTTGGACTACCTGTTTCACCTTGTCAATCGCGTCGATAGTAGACATTCCCTGTCTAAACCCCTTCTGTCTTTTTGACAGATCTTCAGCCTTCCTGATGACTGCGTGCAGTCTGGGCTTCAACAACTTCTCAAGCATTTTGCCAGCGGTATCAAGCATGCAAAGGAGGCAAAATGAGGATGGTGTTATTCCCATGTTCTTCCCCTTGTCTATCAGTACGAGACGAGCGATCTTCCATCGTGCACAGAAAACATCAGATCTCAGGCATGCGTTGTACATATCCAAAAGCAGTTCCGGGCAGACTTGGGCAGTGGTCTTGATTGCCTCGGGTAGTATTCCATCTGGTCCCGGTGCCTTCTTGCTCCACATTGTCCTTGCTGCTGCGATAAACACTCCCCTTGCCAATTCCTCAATCTCAGGAATTTCCTCCATAGTGTCCTCGCCTTCCCGGTCCGGGTGTATTGGAAAGAGAACGTCTACTATCATTTTCATCTTCCCGGCATCCATGTCGTTAGCCGACGCCTGAGAGCCTAGCTTCTTGGTTACAACTTTGTAACCAAGTCCCCATGGATCCTTTTCTATGTCCAGCTTAAGCTTCATCCAGCATTGTATCTTGCTGAGGTTGATGATCCTCCTCAGTTTTCTCCTGGCCTTTCTGAAGTCGGGTAGTCCGGTGTGTCCCTGGCTCGCTAAGCTCAATGTCTGAGCCTGCTGCTCGTCTTCCTGATCTCGTCTATCTCCCCAGTCCACCAGTATACTGGCTTTATCCCTCGATAGTTTCCTTTCCTAGGCCCTGTCACAAGCTCTGGCGATGACTTTCATCGTCTCATCGGTGAGTTTCTCCACCTCTTCTCTCGTGGCTGCCCTTCGTAGTGCTGCTGGGATATTTAGGTAACCCCGATAAAGTTCACGCTTCATCTTTCCACTGTCCATCTTATTGATTCACGTTCCAACGCGGCATGGATTCAGAAAGGTAACTTCGCCTTATCTGTCCCTGATAGTGGAACATGATGTAGTTGTGGTCGCTATGATTCCAGTTTTCCTCGCTCTCTTCCTCAAGGACTTGCCAATCAGTGATCCTGCCAGCCAGTCCCTCCGTCGCAGAAGTGACATCCGGGTGCGTGAGTCTGCAGCCCACCTTCCTCTTCGTAGCTATCCCGTCGTTCAGGACCACTAGTCCAGTCCGAGTGGCCATCTCTATCACCTTCGCTCCTCGGTCATCGGTGTAGGGCTCTCTCCACTCTTTCGCCTTGGCATTTATGTCTCCCACCACAATCTTCCTGCATTCCATCGTCCTTAGGAAATCCTCCAGTCTGTCCAGCTTGCCCATGAATTGCCGATTGTTATCACTTGGTGTGAGGTAGAAGCTGACAACTACTATCCCGCTCGCCTGTGTTCAGACGAAACTGGCTCCTCTACCATGCCTCTCCACCCGGATTGACATCAGATCCGGGATCCAGATAGCTACCGCCCCTGTCTCATCCGAAAATCATCCAGGGTTGTCTATATTGTGGTTGTATTCACTTAGGATCAGCACCTCCACCTCTTTCTCCCTCTGAATTTTCTGCAGGATGGCCTGTGCGTTAGGGCTCCTGTACATATTGCATTGTAGAAACGCGAACGTCCCTATCTTTGCGTCTTACCAGCAGCTGCAAGGGCTTTTTTAAACGCTCTGCAGCTGCTGGTTCCTGAGACGTGTTTCCGGCCCCCCTCATTTTTGACTAGCTTCACGCGCACGAAGCATTTTATAGCCGTGCATGCCACTGCCTTGTGTCCCGAGCTGCCACATTTGAGGCAGTCGTTCGATCTGTCTGGGCCATTGCATTCCCTCTGCAGATGCCCGAATCCGAGGCATTTGTGACACCTGGGTACCAGTTGCTTCTCCCGAATTCGGCACTCGACCCAATCGATGGTTATCTTCCGTGTGCTCATCAGCTCGCTCGCTGTGTCTCCGTCCACGGTAACCTTTGCAATTTCACCGCCCCCTCGAATTTTCGGGGGAGAGGTGACACTTGCTTATTTTGGCGATTCCGCTCCTCTTCATTTTAGCTTCCCTGACCAAGTCCTCGTCCTGTGCACAGTCAATGTCCCTGATTTCCATTTTTGCTCTAGATTCAGAGTCCTTGACTGTCGCCGTCGATGCGACCGCTGCCATTAGGGCGTTGAAGGCAGTACGATTTGTAGCTCCCTTCGCTATCTTGATAAGAATGGCTTAGTCCCTCGTTTTCTCGATGCCGTTTATCTGAACCCCGTTGTCCTCAGGTACAAATACTGCTGCTGCCTTGAGTACGTTGGCGAACGTTTTCCCGTCCATCGGTTTCAGGATTATGGCATCCCGTCTCACTCTCGGTCGCTTCTTCGCTTTCTTCCCCTCCTGTCTTCCCGACTTGGGCAGCCTGTTCCTCTTGTTGTCATCCTCCTCTGCCCTCTTAACCTGAGCTGTGCTCCTCTTGGCTGAGAGGGCAGAAGGAGTGGCGTTCATCTCTGGGTTTGTGGCCTCTGTTTTTGTTTGTCACCTTGCCTTTTTCTTCGGCTTTATGATACAATAGCCTCCGTCGTTATCGTTCACCTCAATGACTTCGCCCGTAGACCATTTGCGCTTGCGCGTTAGGTGAACTCTAGGATTGCCCAAGGTCACACGGGTTTCCTTCTGGAAGCCCTGAACTGCAACTTCCAACAGTTCACTGCAGCGTCCAGCATCTTCCCTGTGCTGTCTTTCTCTCAGCTGAAGCAGCTCAAGCGCCTTGGTGAGCCCTTCTTTGATGGGCTTTGGGTTGTTTTCCCTTATACCTCCCATTGCATCCTCCACCAGTTGTTTAATCTCTCGGAATATCTTATCCTTCCTCTTGAGTATGACTTCCATGATGCTTTTGAAAGCCTCTCCTGGGCTCAGTGTCCCATCTACCCTTCCCCTCTCCGCGTCATCCCTCCTCAGAGTTTCCACGTTCCTTGCTTTGTCGCTGTACGACTCCATGTCTACATGGTCTTGGCCTCCCCCAGAATCCGCGAGGCCAGCCGCGGCCACCCAGGCTTTCACCGGATTGGAACCGCTAGGGAGATTGGTTACTCCCTGGGGTACTTGTTTTAGATTCGTGCCTTCTATGTCTTGGTTTCAATGTCAGAGTTTCCCTCCCTCAAAAATGGTTTTTCTGTCCGACCCGAGTATTTTATTTCCTCGGTACCCACTACTAGGTAGCGAGCGTTCTCTTATCCACAACCGAGGGAGGCACCATATCGGAGAAACCAAACAAAAAACTCTATCCCCGAAGGGTGGATAATGATAATGATGATGATAATGATAATGATGATGATAATGATGATGATAATAATAATTATAATAATAAAAATAATAAAAATAATAATAATAATAATAATAATAATAATACTAATAATAGTAATAATAATCTGGTGAGGAGTTTTTTGGTTGGTTTCTCCCATCCAGCGTCTCCCTGGGTTGCAGATAAGGGAATTCTCGCTACTTCATAGAGGGTACTGGGGAAATAAAATACCTGGTGCGGACAGAAAAATTAATCTAGGGGAGGGATACCCTGAATTAAAAACAACAGAATGGAAGACATGACTCTCAAAACTACACTACCCCAGGGAGTAATCAATCTCCTCAGCGGTTCCGATCCGGTGCAAGCCTGGCTGGCCGCGGCAGACCTCATGGATTCTGGAGGAGGCTAAGAACGTGTAGATATGACGTCAGGGAAGCAGAAGGCAGGAGAGAATGTGAGAGCTCGGAAGGGAGACGACCAGATTCTCAGATTGGGGGAGGCTTTTACGAGCATCATGAAGATCATTCTCCAGAGGGAGGAAAAGATGTTCCGTGAACTGAAACGTCTGATTGAGGAAGCGACGAAGGGGATCAGGAATAACCACCCAGACTCGATCAAACGTTGGCTCCCAATGGTAATGGAGCTGCTCAATTTGAGGGATAGACGGCACAGGGAAGACGTGGACAGGAGCAGAAGATTGTTGGAGGTGACGGCACAGGGCTTCCAGAGAAGACCCAGCACAACCCTGAACAGCCCGGGCCCCGCGAGGAAGCAGAAGTCGTCGATGGATGATGCCTCGGTGGAGGACGGTACTTGCAAGGATCTCCACACCGTCAAACCGAGGGAGAAGGCGAAACGCCAGACTGAAAATGGGGCTGAAGGCTTGGGAACGAACATCGCTCCCCTGGCTCTCTTGGCCAGGAAGGACACCGGAGGACCGTCCGGCAGCGAGCACTTGACTGCGAGCGGGGCGGAGCCTTCAGAGACTGGCCAGAAGAAAAGGCGCAAGGGCGGGACGAAGGGTGCAGAGAAGTCCACTAACGGGCCTGGGACGACTGTCCAGCGGAGAAAACCAAGGAAGGCCTAGACGAAGAGTACGATACTCTTGAAGCCACAGGCGGGCACGTCATACGCGGACGTAATGAAGACCCTGAAGGAGAGGGTGAACCCAACGGATGCTGGGGGGGTGGACATTCAGTCCCACTGGCCAGTGAGATACAGGGGCATCATTCTGCAGGTCAAACGCGGCAAGGGCGACATCGGCAAATTCAGGGACACTCTGTCGGGAGAGTAAGGACTCTGTGAGGGAACTCACAGCGACAACAAAGCTGGAGATTCTGAACCTAGGCTTGGGTATAACACGGGAGGAGATTCGCGAAGCGGTACGCAGGGAGTACGGCGTGCAGCTGAATGACGCCTATGTCTGTTCTCCCAACGAGTGGCCGAAATGCTTTGCGGTTATCGCCATGGAAGACATGGTAGCGCGAGAGACCCTCCGGAGGAGCAGGCTTAGACTCCACTGGGACGAGGCGAAAGTACGACTGTGAATTATGGCCCCGAGATGCTTCTGGTGCCCAGGCTTCGGACACTATCGACGGGACTGCAGGAGGAAGGACAGGCACACGTGCTGCAACAAATGCGGCAAGGGAAGACACAAGCGGAAGGAATGCGCGGTGAAGGCCACCTGTTTTTTCTGCACAGACGCAGGGATTGAGGACACTGCCCACGACCCCGGGCACGGATCGTGCATGGCGTTCCGGGACGCACTGAAGGGATGGTGGAGCAGGGGTCGCAATGGATAGTGTAATCCAGGCAAACCTGAACGCAGCCAAGCTCCTTCACCTCCTCCTGTCAGCAATGACGTGACGAGGGCATTCTGCCCGACATTCCGGGCTTTACGGAGGCAGAGCTGCAGAGAGCAATCTTCTCCCTGAAGCCCGGCAAGGCCCCGGGGCCGGATGGTATACCCGGGGAGATTGTTCGGTTGGTGGCACGTGAGAGGCCGGGGATTTTTCTCGATCTCTACAACGAGTGCCTGAGAAGCGGTGCATTTTGTGCCAGCTGAAAGACTGCAAGGCTCGTTCTCCTCCTGAAGAACAAGGGAAGCGATCCAGACTCGCCATCATCTCAAAGGCCCCTGAGCCTGCTGGACACACTGGGGAAGGTTTACGAGCTTCTGCTTAAGGTACGGTTGGCCGAGAGCATTGCGGCGGTGGGCGATTACTCGGTGCAGAAGGGCTTTCGACTGGGCCTTTTGACGATTGAAGCAATTCGTGAAGTCATGGAGGCCTTCGAGAGAACCCAACTGCATCGGCACGTGGTTAGACCGATAGTTGTTCTGGTGACCCTTGACGTTAGGAACGCGTTCAACTCCGCTTGGTAGTCGGACATCCTGGGTTCGTTGAAAAACGAATTCGAGACACCGGACTACCTGATATTGTTTTTGTATGGACGACCACATGGAGGGAGTGGGAACTGACACGGACGCCCTCTTAGGAGGGGGCTGGACACGCCGCACAGCCAAGAAGTAATGTTAAACAAGCAGTTCCGGGCTGAGCGGGGGTAAAAGAGATGGGTGTTTAGTGGGTAGTAGAGAAGAACTCTGAGCCCCACACACCAGGTGTCATCCAACACCTGACGGTGCGTAAATGCATTCACCAACTCCATGTAAAAAAAAATAATAATAATAATAATAATGAAAATTTGAAAGCACTTTGATCTAAAGATCTTGTGTAGAAACGTAGTTCCCAATACTCTGTTTCAATAAGTAGCATGCGTGAGTTTAAGATAAAGTGACTTTTATCCATCTAGCGTTTTTGAAAATCCGAGCATGAGTTAGTCGTGCTTAGGGTGATTGAGGAATAAATATTAGTACACTATCGTTTAGGCGTTTCATTGATGTTTTTTAGCGTCCCATAACTACCGATCAATACAGACAAGAGCTGAGGACCAAGTAACTCGCAACACTTAAACAGAACCACGGTTACTTTGCACGATTTGTTCAAACTAGTTCTAGTTGTTGATAAAAATGATTTTAACTTCATCTTATACTAGAAACTGAAAAAATTTGCACATAGAACTAAAACTATTCTTTTAAACGACTTTTTCTAGTATCTGTAAAAGAAAAAAATAACAATAATAAAAAAAGAGTATCGATATGACAGTGCAAGTTGAATTCGTTCATCAAACTATATGTATTGCAATCTGCTTGATAAATTTTTATAATGAAAACAAAAAATACTACAGCATAATAGAATCGTGAACGAATACAAGTCTGCACTGTCAAATCGATACTCTTTTTTGTTTTTGAGCCTATTTTAAGGAATTTTCCCTTCATATACATTTAAGAAAATTTTTTATTTTTGATCCGGTTATACATTTTTGTTGAAAGAATTATTCAGCAATTTAACAAAACTTACTTTTGAATTATCACATTTTCTTGACACCATATGAAAAAATCGCGATGATCCTTTACAGCTGTGTTAAGAATATCACCATATAAACACATTTTATTTAAACATTCTAGTTCATAGCAAAGAATATCTGTGTTAAGTGTTAAGTTGAGCTCCTAAAATATGAAAAAGTAAAAATTATCAAGATTTATTTTTACTTTGATAAAGTAAAAATCTATCAAATGCTTGAAAAAAAATCTTCATTTTATAAACAATTTTTCCTTTTAAATTCAATTCTCAATAAAAGATTGTATTCAATAAGCACAAATATCAACTTACGATATCTAACTGTTCATAAATACGCCAGATTTATACTTGGAGTAAAAGTTTAATAGAAAAGAGATAGGTTATTTTTAAATTAATTGTAGATTTAAGATTTTTTCCTCGCTTACTTCTGCTGCAGCAAAATAAATAAATCCTAGTCAAAATTGAATCTTCAAAAAAAATTTAAAGCAAAAAAGTTTGAATTAATAATTAAGTATGTCTAATCACACCAGTACTGTACGTGCACTGCAACTATCGCGTACACAACAAGAATAGCTTACGATACGCTTTCGCATGTAATTCGGATTTGTTGCGTATCCTGCAAGTGTTACGTTCGCGACAGTTGTGACCAAAGTAGCATATGCTACGTTTTTTGAAGAAACCCGATGACCCAATTACGTCTGAGGTTGAAGTTGACACTTATAGCTCCTACACGAGAAAAAAAGTTAGGGGATTGTTCTGTGGACAAGTGACATGATACGGATCTATCGTCAGCGTGCTGATTCGTCCAGCATAAATTCACTCCTAGTCTAGCGTCACACCGAATAAATCCGTTAACTCTCAGCGCAATACGATTTCATCCCACTGACCGGTTCATCCTGCCTGACCGAGGCAATTTGCACTTGCGTGACGTTACGGGTACCAAAATAATCAGGAGAGCATATTATCCAAATATTTTAATTTTGCTATGTAGAAGAAATTAATACCTTTGTTAAATATTGATCAAATTAAAAACTAAATTTATTTATAAAACCTGTTAGCCTTATCGTCCCATTTACCTTTTCTTAAAATTTATGGTGTTCTAACAAAAACCTTACTGCCATAAATTTTTAAATGTTTAACATTAGGTTTCTTACTAAAAAAATATTTCAAAAGGTGTTTTATTTTCTTATGTTCTGGCTATCGTTCGGTTTTTTAAATAAGAGACTGTTTTTATAATTTCAGGCCAATACCTGTGATAATCTTAGCTTCTCTGGCTAGACATCTACCTATATCCATAGCAGATCTATTATATCTTTCCGCGACACCGTTTAACTCATGAACCTATGCTGGACAAGATGATAATTCAATTCCTTTATATTTTATAAAATTATAGATTTCACGATTCATATATTCAGTACCGTTATCACAACCAAGTTTTTTAATTCTTTTTCTACATTGATTTTCTACTAAATTTACATTATCGATAAAACATCCTGCCGTCTCGGCTTTACTTTTAATACAATAAATTTTAGTACATTTACTGTAATCATCAATAAATGTTAGAAAATATTTTTTCCCATAATAACCAACTGTTCTGTGTAGTACATTTAAATCAGTATGAATAAGTTCCAACATTTCCGTAGTTTCAGTTCTCTCATTATCAAACGGAACGTAAGCCATTTTACTTTGAATACAGTTTTCGCACTGCATAATATTACTCTCCAATTTTTCCGGCAAACCATCTATTCATTTATCTCTGACTAATCTGTCTAAATATTGAAAGTTGACATGCCCTAAGGCCCTATGCCATTTTCTTTATCAATTAATTTAGTTACGTATGCATAAACTTTTTTTAATTCAACCTTAATTTTATTATCATATGTATTAAAATACATTTTAACTGAACCTAATTTTGTTGCTTTTAAATTTTGACCATTTGGTAATCTAACATTAACCGGATGTTTTAAATTAATAAATTTGGAAAATAATTTATCATGACTAATAATATGATCTGAACAACCGCTATCTAACAACCATTCAATTTCATTCGAATTTACATAATCACTTTTATTTACCTTATTTACATTCACTTCGTTCACCTCCGTCGCCCAGACTGCTCCGGAATTTCTGCCTTGCTGCTCGCTTGTTGACGACTCTGATTCGTGATGTCCACCATGTTGTTGTCCCGATCCTCTGCCTCGACCGCAACCTCAGCCGTTGGCTCCTATGAAGTTGCCACGTTGAAAAGTTCGTTGACCTCATTGATTTTGAGCTCCTCTGCCTTGCCCTGGTTGCGCTCGTTCTTGATTGTTTTGCTGGTTTTCCCAGCATTGATTTTTGTAATGTCCAATTTTTCCACAACTGTAACATTTACCTCTCACTGTACTATGAAAAGTACTTTCTTGCCATTATCAGTATAGTTTAAATTATTATGTTTTATTTTGGATTTAATCAAATCAACACTTCTTTGCTCTTTAGGCAGTAATTCACTCTTGAATGGTGATGAATAACAACCTTTTTCTGAAAGGACGTATACTTTTAAAAACGTGTTAAAACTTAATTTGAGTTAAAAAAAGTAATGTTTGAAAAAAGTCAACAAAAGTTTGAAGTTATGAGTATGTATAAAAATAGAAATGTTAAAAAAAACAACAAGTACTTTACTCTGCAGCGCCATAACTGAACGAAAACAAAGGTTATTAGTTTTAAAAAACTAGAAAAACTAATTTGAGTCGTATACACACTAGAACAGTTTTACATTGATACCAGGGTACTGCTGCTCACTGCTGCTGCAAGGTAGGAACGCATCAACGCATAGACTGGGCGCCGCGGCCTGCGCTGCTGCTTGGCCACGAACAGCTGACTTGGTCCAACGGCTGGCGGATAGTTTTAAACATACAAAAAAATCCTGAAATGTTAATTTTGTTAAGTAAGAAAAATCATTAAACTTTTGGTATGAAAAAAAAAAAAAAATTTATGATGCAATTGTAAAAGTTTAGAATAACTTGAGTGTACATGAGATAAATACATCTTTGATTATACTTACGAAATTCTCGAGCACGGTTACAGCAGATGGCAATAGATAACTAATATGCCTAAGAAACTTTATTTTTCAAACTCAGAACACTTTTTGATCTTATACAATAAATTATTTGATCACAAATTAATTCACTGGTAGTTCTGCTAATTATGCGGTTATGTTTATGTTGTAGGCGCACTGCGGGCGCACGTGTACATCGAACTTTTGAAGGTTATATTTTTATTTGCAGACAGCCTTTTCTTTCGTGAGGTCTTCATTCCATGACCTCACTTTTGAATTTTTTACACGTTTTAAATCGCTTGTTAAAAAGAAACTACTTAAAAAAAAAAAATTCTATCCTATAGCCCAATCGGGCTTTAACGGCAATTTGGTTTTTTTTAAACCGACTGCCGTGAAAGCCTGCAGGGCTATATATACTTTGATTTTTGGTTTTAAATTAGGACGCTTCAAAGAAAAACTATTTTGGGATGATTATTTCATTTGTATTATTCGTCCCGCGCGTAGCTGATGATCCCCTGAGTAATTAAAAAAAAAAATTATCCCGAACAAAGCCCGCATTGAAAAGTTATGAACGTTTCATTTTTCGAAACGCTGATTTCCTTTGGCTCACGGTAGTCAGGGGACATTCGATTTCAGTTTCGAGCATCCGGTCTCTCTGCCTGCGCTCTCTGTAGACTTAACCGGACGTGACGTATGCGGTGAGCGTGTCTATTTTTGCTGTCTCACTCTTACTACTTACCTACAGCGGCAGACGGGGGCATGTAGGCCCGAGCCTGTAGCCATGAGGCGACTGGTGGCGCTGTATCAATTAGCAGCTCCCTACAGCTGACTCGTGAGCTGACTACAGCTGACTGCAGAGCAGCTTGTGTTATGAGCAATAACTTTTTTATAAATAATTGATTGTCATAGAAAAAACAGTACTGAAGACCCTTATTTTCATTATATATTAAATAAGTGGTAGAATTTATAATTAAAGAGTATGAAATAAATAATCTCTACAGTCTTTCTATGATCATCATCATCAAAGATTTTTCAATTATTGTGGGGTGCCCTGTGAGTTGATAATAATTGTGCTGTGGTTGTGTTGGGGACCTGATGACTGGAGGTGCATAATGGCAATATTAAAAATAAAGTTTTTTCTGAATGAGTGTGTTTGTGTGTGTGTGTGTGTGTGTGTGTCAGGTTAAACTTGCAAATAACTTTTTTATAATCCACCCAACTTGCAAATTGCAAAAGGTGCGATTGCAGCACATAATGTCATTGTCATACGCATTATCGCTTAATTTCATAGAATCATCATAGAAATGTATATGCTCTGAGCCAATACACTTGAACTGTTAAAGTTTTGTAATCCTACCCTTTTTCAAAAATAAACTTGATGTCTGAAAGTCTTGTAATCCCACCTTTTTTCTAAAATAAACTTGATGTCTGACAATGAATTTTAATTTTGATTGTTACTGTTACATTCAGTCAGGGTGTTAATGATAAGTATATTTAAGTCAACATGAATCAATTATTAAAAATTTTTATCTTTTTGGTTGTCTGTATGCAAGCTTAAGTTATGCAGCCAAAGTGATTTTACATTTAAAAATTGGTTAATTAAGAAGTACAAAAGAAATTGATAGTTTTGGGTCTAGGTATCCAGTGGACCAGAAATTATGAATTCTATTTGGCATGGATTTTTAAAGTACGGATGAGCATTTGATCCATTATTTTTAAAGTGGATTTAGTTTGTCCATCTATTATGTATGCAAAACGAATTCAAAAGTAGTTCATAACAATAAATTATATCTATGATTTTTATGGGTTCTGGATAATGATAAAATTATATAAAATGAATTTTAAACAGAAGAACTAGATATATCTAAATTAACATGAACCAATCATTGAAAATTTTTATCTTTTTTTTAATCATTTCAAGGTTACTAATGAGTATTTGCTACATTTCAATGTAAATTTACATTAAAATAAAGTTATGCAATGTACGTTTAAAAAATAGGTAAATACTAAATTGAATTTTTTTTTTTTTTTATGTATAAAATGGATTTCCCTTGGACTTTTATAGGTTCTGGTTTATGTCGTGGTACATCAGAATAATTGAATATATCTGAGTTATTGTTAAATTATTTAGAATTTGTTGAGTTCGTGAAATAATTTATTAAGACATATTTTAACAATATTAATGATTTATTTATGGAGTTTGGTTTTTTGAACTTGTGGACAAAAAGGAAATACATTTAAATATTTACCGAATTTACGCTATTAAATCTTTAAAAAATACTTTTAAAAAAGTAATATTTACGGCGATTGGTTTTTTAAAAAGGAATCTAAATAAAAATTTATACGCTAAGTATGATCTTTAAAAAATACTTTTAAAAAAGTAATATTTACGGCGATTGGTTTTTTTAAAAGGAGTCTAAATAAAAAGTTATACACTAAATATAATAATCTTTTTTTGAAAATGAATTAATGAAAGAAGTGAAATCAAAAAATTTATTACGGATGACTTGAGGCCGAATTACTTATTATTTAAAAATAATTTCTCTTCTAACAGATGATCATATTATGTTGAATCACCTTCAACATACGTAAAGTTAACAATTTTTCAATTATAGCACATACATGGGAAAACACATGCAAATTGCACACAATTCAAACACTTTTTGAAATTAAAATATGTTGTAATTAAGTTAGAAATCAACTAAATCGCAATGTATGGCTATATGACCTGTAGAAATTTAATATTCTTTGAACTAAACTATCTCGAAAAAAATCATTGATACCTGTATTTTTTAAATTATATTTTGAATGCTCACTGTGTTTCTTAAGAACATATTTTAATTTCGAATTTTAAAAAGTCTACGAGTTGTGTGCAATTTGCATGTGTTTTCCCATGTATGTGCTATAATTGAAAAATTGTTAACTTTACGTATGTTGAAGGTGATTCAACATAATATGATCATCTTTTAGAAGAGAAATTATTTTCGAATAATAAGTAATTCGGCCTCAAGTTGTCCGTAATAAATTTTTTGATTTCACTTTTTTCATTAATTCATTTTCAAAAAAAGATTATTATATTTAGCGTATAACTTTTTATTTAGACTCCTTTTAAAAAAACCAATCGCCGTAAATATTACTTTTTTAAAAGTATTTTCTAAAGATCATACTTAGCGTATAATTTTTTATTTAGATTCCGTTTTAAAAAACCAATCGCCGTAATTATAGTTTTTATGAATCAGCGAAAAATTTTAAATCCAAAAATATATTTTTTTTAGCTGGTTTAGAGTTAATTTATGCTTTGGCTAGTGAGAATGGCATATCTATTGAACCATGCCTACCGAACGTGCACGATTTAAATAGTGTGGCTGAGAAATTTAATCAAACGATCATGAACTCCGCGAGATGTTTTATGTATGAGGCTTACGTGAATAATAGATATTGGCCAGAAGTTGTAAGAACAGCTGTTTATTTAAAGAATAGAACTTTTACGAGAAGTACGATAGAAACTAAAACACCTTTTGAGATATTTTTCGGTAAAAGGCCGAATTTGAGTAACATAAAATTATACGGTAGTAATGTCTTTGTTAGAGTACCAGACATAAAAAGAATTTCTAAATGGAATAGAAAAGCCGACGTGGGTATTTTGATAGGTTATGATAACGTAGGATACAAAGTTTTATTAACGGTAGAATTTTTGTTGCACGACACGTTGAGGATTACCCCCTAATTCTTTGAGAAGGTCTACTAGAGACAGAAAGAGACCAGATTTTTATAGCACGAATTTGGCTGATACGAAAGTAATTTATATAAATTTAGTTAACGCGGAAAGTCCATCAAGTTATTACGAGGCTATTGAATGCGATGAACGCGATTTGTGGAGAAAAGTGATGGAAAAAGAGATGGATTGTTTGTTGAAAAATGAAACGTAGAAATGAGTAGAAAAACCAAAAAACGTGAAAGTCTTGGACTTAAAATGGGTTTTCACAAATAAATCTGATAATCGGAAAAAGGCGAGATTAGTGGTGAGAGGTTTTCAGCAGAGAGAAGTGCTTTAGGACGTATTTTCATTAGTAGCTCGGGTGCAGACATTGCAATTATTGTTGTCATTTTGTTGCCAGAAAGGCTTATTTATTCACCAATTAGATGTTGAGACAGCTTTTCTAAATGGTAAGGTTAAGACAGAAGTATTTGTGAAACAACCATGAGGTTTTGATGATAATACAGGTAGGGTTGGAAAATTGATAAAGTCATTATACGGTCTGAGAGAAAGTCCGAGAGATTGGTATGAATGTCTCGATGATTTTTTTAATAAAGTAAGGATTCAAAAGAAGCGAGAAAGATTATTGTTTATACACTAAATGCTAAGGAAATTACGATATGTACATAATTTTGTTTGTAGATTATTTATTGATTTGTTGTCAAAATATTGAAATTCTAGAGAAAATAAAAAATAAAATGTCTGAAAAATTTAGTATGAAAGATATGGGAAAAGTTAATACATATTTAGGTATAAATTATAGTCGGAAAAAACGGTAAGATGAGTTTAGATCAGACTGATTATATAGATTCGTTAGCAAAAAAATACAATGTAAACAATGCGAAATTATTTTGAACGCCTATGGAGCAGAACTTGAGTTTACAACTCGCACAATCAGCTTCAACAGATTTGAGATATAGAAATTTAATTGGTGCTTTGTTATGCATTAGTTCGAGTACTAGATTGGATATAAGCTATAGTGTGAATTATCTTGGTCATTTTCAGGATTGATATGATGAAACACACTATAAGTATGCGTTGAGAATTTTGAAATATTTATACTTGACTAAAGATTTGAAATTGACTTTTTGTAGAGATTTTAATGCTGATTCGATTGATTGTTACGTTGATGCAGATTGGGCAGGTGACAAAGTAGATAGAAAATCTACAACTGGATATGTTATCAGAATTTTTCGAAATGTTATTTATTGAAAATCGAGAAAACAGGGTAGTGTAACTAAATCTTCAACAGCTGCTGAATATGTAGCTTTATCTGATTCTGTAAGTGAAGTGAAAGTGGTTCTTAATTTTTTGAAAGATTTCGGAATTCAAGTGAAAAATTCAGTGAAAATTTAAGTAGATAATTGGGGAGCTATTGCTATTGCGAAATATGGGAATATGACAAAAAACTCTAAGTACATTGAAGTACATTATCATTTTGTGAATGAATGTTACGAAAAGGGAATAATTAATATTGTAAAAGTAAAGTCAGATGAAAATATGGCCGATATATTAACGAAAGCGTTAAGTAGAATTCAGTTTAAAAAATTCCGTGAGAATTTGCGAATTATTTAAAGTAAGATTAAAAAAAAATTATTATTGTATATGAACTAGATGCGGACTGAGATTATTATTATAATGATACTGTGAATGAACGAATAAAATAAATAAATTGTTTAAAATTGTTGAAGCGGAAATTTAGGGAGGTGTGTTGAGAAATACGGTAAATCTCCGCTTCAACGGGAGAGCGGCACGTACGTATGTGTGTGTGTGTGTGTGTGTGTGTGTGCATTACGAGTATGCGGGAGTGACACATGCGTGAATGGCGCTGCTTGTAGCAGTCGCAAAAAGTCGTCCATAATAGCCACCAAGTGCATTGTGACGCACTTTAATAGTGTGTAGACTAAACAATAATTATAGTGATTAATAATTAATAGTTAATATAACGATCTATGAGTTATTAATCCTGTGATACGTAAATCCCAACAAAAACAACAATAAATCTCGTGCTCTTAAGCCTGATTTGCCTAACAATAGCAGCATAACTAAGAGTCGTAGTTGAACCCTTGTCAAGGAAAACTCAGTTCCCTTTTCATCTACTGATCTTGAAGTCATCTGTGAAGGATTACTCCCTGTTTGCGCTATTACACACAATCTGTTTCTAAATAATGAAAGCACAAATGATTATCTTTCGCAATTTTCTACCTTTAAGCGATCGGGAGCTCAACAAATGCTTTGCACTCAACAATATTATGGATTTTATATCCACAATTCATGAATTTTTTCTTGAAATCTTTCACACTTACAATAGAATTCTCAATCACACTGGTCATAAAAACACTCTTGCTATTACGATTGTCACGACCCGATTGCTCCGGTTTCTTAACTTCTTACTCAATGGTAGGCATTGGGAATATTCCCGACGATGTCAATATCTCAGCCTCCTCAAACAAATAATCCGCTACATTTTCCAACTCAGACTTTTCAGAATCTCTGTGTTACGGAGTGAACAATAATTTCACTCCATACACATCATCGCAAACTCATGATCATGAGTTTGTAGACTGCATGGCTCCACCTCTCGGATCACGCAGAATTACAGGGTACTGGTGCTCGCGCGCCGCCCTCTACGTAGCTTGGGGCGATTTTTTTCAGCGCTGCTGCTGTTGCTGACGCCGCTGGCCTCGCGTGGGCCTTCTCCTTCTCTTCTCGTTTTGGCGCTCTCGTAGTACACAGCAGAGAATTTTACCGTCTAACTTTAAGTTAGTTTTCTTTTGGTTTAAGTTCATCTCGTTATTTTTCTTAAACTGATCTTGTGAGGTTCTGGGTTAAAATTCATTGGAGTGCTCCTAGTAAAGTGATTGTGGTCTAGCCCATCATCGTGACTGCAATCAGTAATATTGAAGTCAGTCTTTCAGCTTCGTAGCCGGCGCCCATTCACCGGCAACGTTCTCTCAGGTGGATCAAAGAGCTCACAGGACAATCTCATAGGACATCTCCAGGTATTCTTCTGGCTCAAGTAACAATAATTTACTCGAGCCGCTCATTTTAGTTCGTGCACAGTAATTGAATTTACTGTGCATTCCTCTCCATTTTTTTTAATGTGCCAGCTTGCTCGCGGCCATTTTCCTTTTTTTTCTCTCAAGGCCATTCTCTGCTGCTACTTGGATTTCTCTCGGTCATCGCTCTGTCTCTCTCTTTTTTCAAGGCCGTACACAGTGGTTCGTTTACATCATTACTATTCCACTTAACCTTCTTTACCTTTTGAATTGATAGAATGAAAATTGTAAGAAGTTTTACCCAAATGATATTTCTCAAATTTGTTGATTTCTTTTACACGGAAATTAACCTTTTAAACTCTCAATTGTGTTATAAAACATTTCACTTTAATTTTTCTTTGGATCATTTTTAATTTAAATTATATGAAATTCACCGAGTGTAATTTTATGATCATTTGAATTTTTTTTTTTTGTTAAATTAAGTGTTGTGTTAAAAATAAAATAAATTATCACTGTTTTTATTAAATTATGTCTTTCTCCAATTTTTTTTTAACAACCCTCCCTTACCAGATTTATCCGGTAAATAAAAATAAATTTAATAGACCGGTCGTCCGAAACACTCTGAAAGCTCGGCGTATCGAGTAAAACCATTCATCATTGAATCGGGAATTTTCTCAAAAATCTCCTTAACGAGATTATTGTCATGCAAATAGCCCTGACTAATTTTCAAAGATTTTATGGCAAAAACATAATCTTTTAAACGCGTCGCAACATCAAGTAAATTACTCTTCCATGAGTCTACTTTCGACAATCTCTTTATCTCAAAAACGATTTTCTCAATTATAAGGTTAGAATTACCGAATCTCATCCCCAAAATTTTCATCATGTTATTGGCGTTCCCATCCGCAATAAAAAAAGCTCTAGTTACATCTTTAGCTTCATACTTCAAAGATTCTGAAAGTCTGATTGCGTTAAACTTGGTCGCTATATTTGTTCTGTGCTGTGGATAAATTGTAAGCTTGTCTGAATCCAATCCAGTCAAGAGGATCACCTGTAAATGTCGGAAGAGCTTTCGCAGTCATCCGACTAACCAAAGTAGAATTATTAAACAGTACATCAGAACTGAGATTCATTGTATCTCTAATGTTTATATGAATATTCTTCATCAGAAGTCGCGTCAGGTACCCGTTTGTTTGGCTTAGCCCAAATTGAAGAATATTGACGATCTGGAACTCGTTCAGGGTTCATTTGTACTGCAGCGACGCTGAGTTTGATGGTTGTACGTGGATCAACTTCCGGAATAGATTGATGAAATCTTGAATGCGGCGCTCGGAGATCGGCTACAGGAGATTCCAAATCAGCTTTTGAGTCGGTTTCGTAGACCATCGGTTGTTCTGGATCAGCTTCCTGTATTTTAACTCATCTGGTACGAGAAGTTCGTCGTCGAGGTCCACCAAGATTTATTTGAAAGTCTGCAAGGTTGGCTTCTGGCCCTAGTGTAGGGCATTGAGCGCGCGGTGTCCAACCACCACGAGCTGCCGCAGGTGTGACTGGGATTTCCGCTGGACCTGCATTGGATGGGACTGAAAAGCGTTGAAATAAAAAAAATTCATGCTGTAAATTTTTTGCGCATAGTCAAAAGATGATACAGTAATAATAAAATCATAATGGCCTCAAGTTGCTTAGATATTTCAGGCAAATACAGTTACAGAAAGAATGGCTACATAGTGTACGACTAGATTCTTATTATGTACACATGTAATGTAAAAGTTTCCTGAAATAAAATTAACAATTTAGGAGGCCCTACGAAAAAGGGCCCGGACCAAATTTGCTATATGAAAATTGCGTATTTTTGGAAACAATAGGGGCTAATAAGAGCCAAAAAAATTTTCAAAAAATTCCTCAAAATCGTAAAATTTTCCGTTCTTTTTGAATCCAGGGTCTAAAATAGGGGTTCCCATTTGAAAAAACGAAGTTTGGGTTCGAGCAGGGGTGTAACCATTAGTAATGTCGATAACTAATGTTGGTTTTTAACATGATTTATGTAAGTTATGAAACCCAAAGTTGTGATTACAGCTTTAATGCACAAAATATAAAATATTGGCGATTGCGTGATAAAATTTCATGAATAAAATAATTAAGTGTACTATTCTTCTCTGGAGATTATTTCTCCAGGAAATTGCGGATTACCGGTTAACAGCCAGTGTACACCAGCTGGACACCATATCGCTCCGAGGTTTGAACTGCTGCTTGAAATAAGACTATCAGCCTAAAATTTTTTTAGTACCAACCTCGCATCACGAATGCACTAAAAAAATTATCTTGCTCAAAATGAGGTTAGAGAGCCAATGTAAATAATAGACATTGATCTATATTTTTACTTCTCAAGCTAAATTATTAAAAAATTAATTATTATCATTGATTGATTGACTTTGAGTTTCCTTGATCTAAGCATTTAAAGTAAAATTAAAAGAAAAATGAAAAGCGTAAATTTTTTTTATTTAAATTTTTGTACGAATCAATAAAATTAATAAAAAAACTAACTAGAATATTCACATCAAGTATAAGACTTCTGGGAAGTCACAATAGCAACGACTTTAGCTAAAAAATATTTAGCTATTCTAGTTAGTTTTTTTATTTGTTTAATTTTATTAACTTGTATCAAAATTAAAATTAAAAAAACTTACGCTTTTTATTTCTCTTTTAATTTTACTTTAAATGCTTGGATCAAGGAAACTCAAACTCAATTAATCAATAATATCTTATTTTTAAATAATTTCACTTGAGAAGTAAAAAATCGAAATCAATGTCTATCATTTACATTGGTTCTCTAACCACATTTTGAGCGAGAAAATTTTTTCAATACATTGATGCGAGGTTGGTACTAAAAAAATTTTAAGCTGATGGTCATATTTCGAGTGTCCGGCTAGTGTTCTTAACAGATCGTCAATATTCTTCAATTTGGGCTAAGCCAAACAAACGGGTACCTGACGCGACTTCTGATGAAGAATATTCATATAAACATTAGAGATACAATGAATCTCAGTTCTGATGTACTGTTTAATAATTCTACTTTGGTTAGTCGGATGACTGCGAAAGCTCTTCCGACATTTACAGGTGATCCTCTTGACTGGATTGGATTCAGACAAGCTTACAATTTATCCACAGCACAGAACAAATATAGCGACCAAGTTTAACGCAATCAGACTTTCAGAATCTTTGAAGTATGAAGCTAAAGATGTAACTAGAGCTTTTTTTATTGCGGATGGGAACGCCAATAACATGATGAAAATTTTGGGGATGAGATTCGGTAATTCTAACCTTATAATTGAGAAAATCGTTTTTGAGATAAAGAGATTGTCGAAAGTAGACTCATGGAAGAGTAATTTACTTGATGTTGCGACGCGTTTAAAAGATTATGTTTTTGCCATAAAATCTTTGAAAATTAGTCAGGGCTATTTGCATGACAATAATCTCGTTAAGGAGATTTTTGAGAAAATTCCCGATTCAATGATGAATGGTTTTACTCGATACGCCGAGCTTTCAGAGTGTTTCGGACGACCGGTCTATTAAATTTATTTTTATTTACCGGATAAATCTGGTAAGGGAGGGTTGTTAAAAAAAAATTGGAGAAAGACATAATTTAATAAAAACAGTGATAATTTATTTTATTTTTAACACAACACTTAATTTAACAAAAAAAAAAAATTCAAATGATCATAAAATTACACTCGGTGAATTTCATATAATTTAAATTAAAAATGATCCAAAGAAAAATTAAAGTGAAATGTTTTATAACACAATTGAGAGTTTAAAAGGTTAATTTCCGTGTAAAAGAAATCAACAAATTTGAGAAATATCATTTGGGTAAAACTTCTTACAATTTTCATTCTATCAATTCAAAAGGTAAAGAAGGTTAAGTGGAATAGTAATGATGTAAACGAACCACTGTGTACGGCCTTGAAAAAAGAGAGAGACAGAGCGATGACCGAGAGAAATCCAAGTAGCAGCAGAGAATGGCCTTGAGAGAAAAAAAAGGAAAATGGCCGCGAGCAAGCTGGCACATTAAAAAAAATGGAGAGGAATGCACAGTAAATTCAATTACTGTGCACGAACTAAAATGAGCGGCTCGAGTAAATTATTGTTACTTGAGCCAGAAGAATACCTGGAGATGTCCTATGAGATTGTCCTGTGAGCTCTTTGATCCACCTGAGAGAACGTTGCCGGTGAATGGGCGCCGGCTACGAAGCTGAAAGACTGACTTCAATATTACTGATTGCAGTCACGATGATGGGCTAGACCACAATCACTTTACTAGGAGCACTCCAATGAATTTTAACCCAGAACCTCACAAGATCAGTTTAAGAAAAATAACGAGATGAACTTAAACCAAAAGAAAACTAACTTAAAGTTAGACGGTAAAATTCTCTGCTGTGTACTACGAGAGCGCCAAAACGAGAAGAGAAGGAGAAGGCCCACGCGAGGCCAGCGGCGTCAGCAACAGCAGCAGCGCTGAAAAAAATCGCCCCAAGCTACGTAGAGGGCGGCGCGCGAGCACCAGTACCCTGTAATTCTGCGTGATCCGAGAGGTGGAGCCATGCAGTCTACAAACTCATGATCATGAGTTTGCGATGATGTGTATGGAGTGAAATTATTGTTCACTCCGTAACACAGAGATTCTGAAAAGTCTGAGTTGGAAAATGTAGCGGATTATTTGTTTGAGGAGGCTGAGATATTGACATCGTCGGGAATATTCCCAATGCCTACCATTGAGTAAGAAGTTAAGAAACCGGAGCAATCGGGTCGTGACAATCGTAATAGCAAGAGTGTTTTTATGACCAGTGTGATTGAGAATTCTATTGTAAGTGTGAAAGATTTCAAGAAAAAATTCATGAATTGTGGATATAAAATCCATAATATTGTTGAGTGCAAAGCATTTGTTGAGCTCCCGATCGCTTAAAGGTAGAAAATTGCAAAAGATAATCATTTGTGCTTTCATTATTTAGAAACAGATTGTGTGTAATAGCGCAAACAGGGAGTAATCCTTCACAGATGACTTCAAGATCAGTAGATGAAAAGGGAACTGAGTTTTCCTTGACAAGGGTTCAACTACGACTCTTAGTTATGCTGCTATTGTTAGGCAAATCAGGCTTAAGAGCACGAGATTTATTGTTGTTTTTGTTGGGATTTACGTATCACAGGATTAATAACTCATAGATCGTTATATTAACTATTAATTATTAATCACTATAATTATTGTTTAGTCTACACACCATTAAAGTGCGTCACAATGCACTTGGTGGCTATTATGGACGACTTTTTGCGACTGCTACAAGCAGCGCCATTCACGCATGTGTCACTCCCGCATACTCGTAATGCACACACACACACACACACACACACACATACGTACGTGCCGCTCTCCCGTTGAAGCGGAGATTTACCGTATTTCTCAACACACCTCCCTAAATTTCCGCTTCAACAATTTTAAACAATTTATTTATTTTATTCGTTCATTCACAGTATCATTATAATAATAATCTCAGTCCGCATCTAGTTCGTATACAATAATAATTTTTTTTTAATCTTACTTTAAATAATTCGCAAATTCTCACGGAATTTTTTAAACTGAATTCTACTTAACGCTTTCGTTAATATATCGGCCATATTTTCATCTGACTTTACTTTTACAATATTAATTATTCCCTTTTCGTAACATTCATTCACAAAATGATAATGTACTTCAATGTACTTAGAGTTTTTTGTCATATTCCCATATTTCGCAATAGCAATAGCTCCCCAATTATCTACTTAAATTTTCACTGAATTTTTCACTTGAATTCCGAAATCTTTCAAAAAATTAAGAACCACTTTCACTTCACTTACAGAATCAGATAAAGCTACATATTCAGCAGCTGTTGAAGATTTAGTTACACTACCCTGTTTTCTCGATTTTCAATAAATAACATTTCGAAAAATTCTGATAACATATCCAGTTGTAGATTTTCTATCTACTTTGTCACCTGCCCAATCTGCATCAACGTAACAATCAATCGAATCAGCATTAAAATCTCTACAAAAAGTCAATTTCAAATCTTTAGTCAAGTATAAATATTTCAAAATTCTCAACGCATACTTATAGTGTGTTTCATCATATCAATCCTGAAAATGACCAAGATAATTCACACTATAGCTTATATCCAATCTAGTACTCGAACTAATGCATAACAAAGCACCAATTAAATTTCTATATCTCAAATCTGTTGAAGCTGATTGTGCGAGTTGTAAACTCAAGTTCTGCTCCATAGGCGTTCAAAATAATTTCGCATTGTTTACATTGTATTTTTTTGCTAACGAATCTATATAATCAGTCTGATCTAAACTCATCTTACCGTTTTTTCCGACTATAATTTATACCTAAATATGTATTAACTTTTCCCATATCTTTCATACTAAATTTTTCAGACATTTTATTTTTTATTTTCTCTAGAATTTCAATATTTTGACAACAAATCAATAAATAATCTACAAACAAAATTATGTACATATCGTAATTTCCTTAGCATTTAGTGTATAAACAATAATCTTTCTCGCTTCTTTTGAATCCTTACTTTATTAAAAAAATCATCGAGACATTCATACCAATCTCTCGGACTTTCTCTCAGACCGTATAATGACTTTATCAATTTTCCAACCCTACCTGTATTATCATCAAAACCTCATGGTTGTTTCACAAATACTTCTGTCTTAACCTTACCATTTAGAAAAGCTGTCTCAACATCTAATTGGTGAATAAATAAGCCTTTCTGGCAACAAAATGACAACAATAATTGCAATGTCTGCACCCGAGCTACTAATGAAAATACGTCCTAAAGCACTTCTCTCTGCTGAAAACCTCTCACCACTAATCTCGCCTTTTTCCGATTATCAGATTTATTTGTGAAAACCCATTTTAAGTCCAAGACTTTCACGTTTTTTGGTTTTTCTACTCATTTCTACGTTTCATTTTTCAACAAACAATCCATCTCTTTTTCCATCACTTTTCTCCACAAATCGCGTTCATCGCATTCAATAGCCTCGTAATAACTTGATGGACTTTCCGCGTTAACTAAATTTATATAAATTACTTTCGTATCAGCCAAATTCGTGCTATAAAAATCTGGTCTCTTTCTGTCTCTAGTAGACCTTCTCAAAGAATTAGGGGGTAATCCTCAACGTGTCGTGCAACAAAAATTCTACCGTTAATAAAACTTTGTATCCTACGTTATCATAACCTATCAAAATACCCACGTCGGCTTTTCTATTCCATTTAGAAATTCTTTTTATGTCTGGTACTCTAACAAAGACATTACTACCGTATAATTTTATGTTACTCAAATTCGGCCTTTTACCGAAAAATATCTCAAAAGGTGTTTTAGTTTCTATCGTACTTCTCGTAAAAGTTCTATTCTTTAAATAAACAGCTGTTCTTACAACTTCTGGCCAATATCTATTATTCACGTAAGCCTCATACATAAAACATCTCGCGGAGTTCATGATCGTTTGATTAAATTTCTCAGCCACACTATTTAAATCGTGCACGTTCGGTAGGCATGGTTCAATAGATATGCCATTCTCACTAGCCAAAGCATAAATTAACTCTAAACCAGCTAAAAAAAATATATTTTTGGATTTAAAATTTTTCGCTGATTCATAAAAACTATAATTACGGCGATTGGTTTTTTAAAACGGAATCTAAATAAAAAATTATACGCTAAGTATGATCTTTAGAAAATACTTTTAAAAAAGTAATATTTACGGCGATTGGTTTTTTTAAAAGGAGTCTAAATAAAAAGTTATACGCTAAATATAATAATCTTTTTTTGAAAATGAATTAATGAAAAAAGTGAAATCAAAAAATTTATTACGGACAACTTGAGGCCGAATTACTTATTATTCGAAAATAATTTCTCTTCTAAAAGATGATCATATTATGTTGAATCACCTTCAACATACGTAAAGTTAACAATTTTTCAATTATAGCACATACATGGGAAAACACATGCAAATTGCACACAACTCGTAGACTTTTTAAAATTCGAAATTAAAATATGTTCTTAAGAAACACAGTGAGCATTCAAAATATAATTTAAAAAATACAGGTATCAATGATTTTTTTCGAGATAGTTTAGTTCAAAGAATATTAAATTTCTACAGGTCATATAGCCATACATTGCGATTTAGTTGATTTCTAACTTAATTACAACATATTTTAATTTCAAAAAGTGTTTGAATTGTGTGCAATTTGCATGTGTTTTCCCATGTATGTGCTATAATTGAAAAATTGTTAACTTTACGTATGTTGAAGGTGATTCAACATAATATGATCATCTGTTAGAAGAGAAATTATTTTTAAATAATAAGTAATTCGGCCTCAAGTCATCCGTAATAAATTTTTTGATTTCACTTCTTTCATTAATTCATTTTCAAAAAAAGATTATTATATTTAGTGTATAACTTTTTATTTAGACTCCTTTTAAAAAAACCAATCGCCGTAAATATTACTTTTTTAAAAGTATTTTTTAAAGATTTTATAGCGTAAATTCGGTAAATATTTAAATGTATTTCCTTTTTGTCCACAAGTTCAAAAAACCAAACTCCATAAATAAATCATTAATATTGTTGAAATATGTCTTAATAAATTATTTCACGAACTCAACAAATTCTAAATAATTTAACAATAACTAAGATATATTCAATTATTCTGATGTGCCACGACATAAACCAGAACCTATAAAAGTCCAAGGGAAATTCATTTTATACATAAAAAAAAAAAAATTCAATTTAGTATTTACCTATTTTTTAAACGTACATTGCATAACTTTATTTTAATGTAAATTTACATTGAAATGTAGCAAATACTCATTAGTAACCTTAAAATGATTAAAAAAAAGATAAAAATTTTCAATGATTGGTTCATGTTAACTTAGATATATCTAGTTCTTCTGTTTAAAATTACTTTTATATAATTTTATCATTATCCAGAACCCATAAAAATCATAGATATAATTTATTGTTATGAACTACTTTTGAATTCGTTTTGCATACATAATAGATAGACAAACTAAATCCACTTTAAAAATAATGGAGCAAATGCTCATCTGTACTTTAAAAATCCATGCCAAATAGAATTCATAATTTTTGGTCCACTGGATACCTAGACCCAATACTATCTATTTCTATTGTACTTTTTAATTCTTGTAAAAAAAAATTAACGAATTTTAAAATTTAAAATCACTTTGGCCGCATAACTTAAGCTTGCTTACAGAAAACAAAAAAGATAAAAATTTTTAATAATCGATTCATGTTGACTTGGATGTATCTAGTTCTTTAGGTTTAAATTTCTTTTATATAAATTCTATCATTAGTCAGAACACGTAAGAATCATAGACATAATTTACTGTTATGAAGTACTTTTGAATTCATTTTGCATACATAATTGATGAACAAACTAAATCCACTTTGAAAATAATGAAGCAAATGCTCATCCGTACTTTAAAAATCCATGCCAAATAGAATTCATAATTTCTGGTTCTACTGGATACCTAGACCCAAAACTATCTATTTCTTTTGTACTTCTTAATTAACCAATTTTTAAATGTAAAATCTTTTTGGCTGCATAACTTAAGCTTGCATACAGACAACCAAAAAGATAAAAATTTTTAATAATTGATTCATGTTGACTTAAATATACTTATCATTAACACCCTGACTGAATGTAACAGTAACAATCAAAATTAAAATTCATTGTCAGACATCAAGTTTATTTTAGAAAAAAGGTGGGATTACAAGACTTTCAGACATCAAGTTTATTTTTGAAAAAGGGTAGCTCATAACACAAGCTGCTCTGCAGTCAGCTGTAGTCAGCTCACGAGTCAGCTGTAGGGAGCTGCTAATTGAATTGATACAGCGCCACCAGTCGCCTCATGGCTACAGGCTCGGGCCTACATGCCCCCGTCTGCCGCTGTAGGTAAGTAGTAAGAGTGAGACAGCAAAAATAGACACGCTCACCGCATACGTCACGTCCGGTTAAGTCTACAGAGAGCGCAGGCAGAGAGACCGGATGCTTGAAACTGAAATCGAATGTCCCCTGACTACCGTGAGCCAAAGGAAATCAGCGTTTCGAAAAATGAAACGTTCATAACTTTTCAATGCGGGCTTTGTTCGGGATAATTTTTTTTTTTAATTACTCAGGGGATCATCAGCTACGCGCGGGACGTATAATACAAATGAAATAATCATCCCAAAATAGTTTTTCTTTGAAGCGTCCTAACTTAAAACCAAAAATCAAAGTATCTAAAGCCCTGCAGGCTTTCACGGCAGTCGGTTTTAAAAAAACCAAATTGCCGTTAAAGCCCGATTGGGCTATAGGATAGAATTTTTTTTTTTTAAGTAGTTTTTTTTTAACAAGCGATTTAAAACGTGTAAAAAATTCAAAAGTGAGGTCATGGAATGAAGACCTCACGAAAGAAAAGGCTGTCTGCAAATAAAAATATAACCTTCAAAAGTTCGATGTACACGTGCGCCCGCGGTGCGCCTACAACATAAACATAACCGCATAATTAGCAGAACTACCAGTGAATTAATTTGTGATCAAATAATTTATTGTATAAGATCAAAAAGTGTTCTGAGTTTGAAAAATAAAGTTTCTTAGGCATATTAGTTATCTATTGCCATCTGCTGTAACCGTGCTCGAGAATTTCGTAAGTATAATCAAAGATGTATTTATCTCATGTACACTTAAGTTATTCTAAACTTTTACAATTGCATCATAAATTTTTTTTTTTTTTCATACCAAAAGTTTAATGATTTTTCTTACTTAACAAAATTAACATTTCAGGATTTTTTTGTATGTTTAAAATTATCCGCCAGCCGTTGGACCAAGTCAGCTGTTCGTAGCCAAGCAGCAGCGCAGGCCGCGGCGCCCAGTCTATGCGTTGATGCGTTCCTACCTTGCAGCAGCAGTGAGCAGCAGTACCCTGGTATCAATGTAAAACTGTTCTAGTGTGTATACGACTCAAATTAGTTTTTCTAGCTTTTTAAAACTAATAACCTTTGTTTTCGTTTAGTTATGGCGCTGCAGAGTAAAGTACCTGTTGTTTTTTTTAACATTCCTATTTTTATACATACTCATAACTTCAAACTTTTGTTGACTTTTTTCAAACATTACTTTTTTTAACTCAAATTAAGTTTTAACACGTTTTTAAAAGTGTACGTCTTTTCAGAAAAAGGTTGTTATTCATCACCATTCAAGAGTGAATTACTGCCTAAAGAGCAAAGAAGTGTTGATTTGATTAAATCCAAAATAAAACATAATAATTTAAACTATACTGATAATGGCAAGAAAGTACTTTTCATAGTACAGTGAGAGGTAAATGTTACAATTGTGGAAAAACTGGACATTACAAAAATCAATGCTGGGAAAACCAGCAAAACAATCAAGAACGAGCGCAACCAGGGCAAGGCAGAGGAGCTCAAAATCAATGAGGTCAACGAACTTTTCAACGTGGCAACTTCATAGGAGCCAACGGCCGAGGTCGCGGTCGAGGCAGAGGATCGGGACAACAACATGGTGGACATCACGAATCAGAGTCGTCAATAAGCGAGCAGCAAGGCAGAAATTCCGGAGCAGTCTGGGCGACGGAGGTGAACGAAGTGAATGTAAATAAGGTAAATAAAAGTGATTATGTAAATTCGAATGAAATTGAATGGTTGTTAGATAGCGGTTGTTCAGATCATATTATTAGTCATGATAAATTATTTTCCAAATTTATTAATTTAAAACATCCGGTAAATGTTAGATTACCAAATGGTCAAAATTTAAAAGCAACAAAATTAGGTTCAGTTAAAATGTATTTTAATACATATGATAATAAAATTAAGGTTGAATTAAAAAAAGTTTATTTTGTTGAAGGAATTAGAAAAAATTTATTGAGTGTTGCAAAGATAGCTAAAAATAATACAGTAGTAAATAAAGGTAATTTCGCAAAAACATAAGATCAATTAAGAAGTTCAACAGCTGTTGCTGAGAATGTAAATGGTTTATATATAATGAAAAGTTTCTTTTATGAAAATAAAAATGATAATGATATTTATGCAAACGTAACTAAATTAATTGATAAAGAAAATGGCATAGGGCCTTAGGGCATGTCAACTTTCAATATTTAGACAGATTAGTCAGAGATAAATGAATAGATGGTTTGCCGGAAAAATTGGAGAGTAATATTATGCAGTGCGAAAACTGTATTCAAAGTAAAATGGCTTACGTTCCGTTTGATAATGAGAGAACTGAAACTACGGAAATGTTGGAACTTATTCATACTGATTTAAATGTACTACACAGAACTGTTGGTTATTATGGGGAAAAATATTTTCTAACATTTATTGATGATTACAGTAAATGTACTAAAATTTATTGTATTAAAAGTAAAGCCGAGACGGCAGGATGTTTTATCGATAATGTAAATTTAGTAGAAAATCAATTTAGAAAAAGAATTAAAAAACTTGGTTGTGATAACGGTACTGAATATATGAATCGTGAAATCTATAATTTTATAAAACATAAAGGAATTGAATTATCATCTTGTCCAGGATACGTTCATGAGTTAAACGGTGTCGCGGAAAGATATAATAGATCTGCTATGGATATAGGTAGATGTCTAGCCAGAGAAGCTAAGATTATCACAGGTATTGGCCTGAAATTATAAAAACAGTCTCTTATTTAAAAAACCGAACGATAGCCAGATCATAAGAAAATAAAACACCTTTTGAAATATTTTTTCAGTAAGAAACCTAATGTTAAACATTTAAAAATTTATGGCAGTAAGGTTTTTGTTAGAACACCATAAATTTTAAGAAAAGGTAAATGGGACGATAAAGCTAACATAGGAGTTTTAGTAGGCTATAATAGCGATAGTTATAGAGTTTATCAGCGATAAGATTATTAATACGAGACATTTAAAAGTTATTGAAAATGAAACTGAATTAATTTGTTTAGAAAGAAAGTAAGATGAAAAGAATGAATTTGTAAATTTAAGTTGTGATAATGAATCAATTAATGATGATGAAAACGTTAATAATAATGATAATGAAAAAGAAAGCGTCAATAATAATGATAATGAAAATGAAAGCGAAACTGAGAACGAAACTGAAAATGAATATGTGAATGATGAAAATGAAAATGAAGAATTTTTAGAAAAAAGAACTTTGAATCGAAATCGAGAACCTGTTGAAAGGTACGGTAATCCGGTAACACATTTTATTTATGTGAATTTCATGATGCGAATACTCTGAGTACTTTTGAGGAGGCGTTAAATTCAAGCGACGCAAAATTTTGGCTTGAAGCGATGGACTCAGAAATGAAGAGCCATCTGAAAAATGAAACATGGACGCTTATTGATAAACCAAAAGATAAACCAGCACTTGATATGAAGTGGGTATAAAAAGAAGAACGATGGTCAGTTTAAAGCTAGGTTGGTAGTCAAGGGTTTCCAACAAAAAGATTTTTTAGAAAATGTTTATTCGCCAGTGGGCAAAATGCAGACTATAAAAAGGGTATAGCCGGTTAAGGGGGGGTAAAGTGCCCCCGGTGCAAATCCCTACAAAACCTATACCATTCGAAAGAATATAAAAAAAAAAAATTTTTGGTGCCAACCAAAAATTTTTTCCCCCTATAGTGCGCATGCGTGGTCTAAAATAGTGATTTTTCAACTTTTATTTATTACTCAGAATCTAAGAGGACTAGCGAGATGCGGTTTGGGGCAAAATTTTGTTTGAAAAAAATGTAGTTCAGAAAAAAAATTTTCAAAAATTTTAGGTGCCAAATTCATATTGTTAAAGTGGTTTTAAACTTTTAAATTGTGATTTAAAAATATCTTAGATAGGTAGTGGTAAAAAAAAATTTTTTTATTTGTATTTGAACGTAAATTTTTCGTGGAAATTTTTTTAAATTTTTTAAAGGGGTGGAAAGTATGAAAACACTCAAAAAACCACTTTTTCCAACTTTTTTGGCATTTTTACTACTGATAATTGGTTTGAAAATTAATAAAACAATGAAATTTCATAGTTTCTACAACTTTACATGAAAATATACAATATACGATGTTAAAGTACTGTTTTAGGCTTTTTAAAGACCATAAAATCGATTTTTAAGATTTTTTTTGCCTATAATAAAGGTACAAATGCCTCATTCAAACATCAAAATCGTTGAAATACTTGCTAGCGGCTGCATACTGCATTAAAATATAACAACATTTATATCGATGAACTACATTTTTTGTAAACAAAATTTTGCCGCAAACCGCGTTTTTCTAGCCCTCTTAGATTTCGAGATAAAAATTATAGTTGAAAAATCACTCTTTCACCCCGCGCATGCGCAGTTCAGGGAATAAAAAATTGCGGTTTGCGCCAAAAGCTTCCTTTTTTCAAGACCTTTCAAATGATATATATATTGAAGGGTTTTCCGCAAAAAAAATTTTTAATACCTCCAACGAGACCAGTTCAATCATGTTCATCACTAAAAATGTTATGAATTAGTTATTTTCAATCTAGGTCAGGTAGGCCAAATTTTTTTATGCAGAAACCCCTACAATGTATATATCATTTGAAAGGTCTTGAAAAAAGGAAGCTTTTAGCGCAAACCGAAATTTTTTATTCCCTTAACTGCGCATGCACGGTCCAAAATAGTGATTTTTCAACTTTGATTTTTATCTCGAAATCTAAGAGGGCTAGAAAAACGCGGTTTGCGGCAAAATTTTGTTTACAAAAAATTTAGTTCAGCGATATAAATGTTGTTATATTTTAACGCAGTATGCAGTTGCTAGCAAGTATTTCAACGATTTTGATGTTTGAATGAGGCATTTGTACCTTTATTATAGGCAAAAAAAATTTTTAAAATCGATTTTATGGTCTTTAAAAAGCCTAAAACAGTACTTTAACATCGTATATTGTATATTTTTATGTAAAGTTGTAGAAACTATGAAATTTCATTGTTTTATTAATTTTCAAACCAATTATCAGTGGTAAAAAGGCCAAAAAAGTTGGAAAAAGTGGTTTTTTGAGTGTTTTCGTACTTTCCACCCTTTAAAAAATTTGAAAAAATTTCCACGAAAAATGTACGTTAAAATACAAATAAAAAAAATCATCCCGAACAAAGCCCGCATTGAAAAGTTATGAAAGTTTCATTTTTCGAAACGCTGATTTCCTTTGGCTCACGGTAGTCAGGGGACATTCGATTTCAGTTTCGAGTATCCGGTCTCTCTGCCTGCGCTCTCTGTAGACTTAATCGGACGTGACGTATGCGGTGGGCGTGTCTATTTTTGCTGTCTCACTCTTACTGCCTACCTACAGTGGCAGACGGGGGCATGTAGGCCCGAGCCTGTAGCCATGAGGCGACTGGTGGCACTGTACCAATTCAATTAGCAGCTCCCTACAGCTGACTGCGGAGCCGCTGAGCACAGCAGCTTGTTATGTGTCATGAGCAATAACTTTTTTATAAATAATTGATTGTCATAGAATAACAACAGTACTGAAGACCCTTATTTTCATTATATATTAAATAAGTGGTAGAATGAATAATTATCAATTTGTTTAGTTTCAACAAAAGAGTATGAAATAAATAATCTCTACAGTCTTTCTATGATCATCATCAAAAATTTTTCAATTATTGTGGTGTGCCCTGTGAGTTGATAATAATTGTGCTGTGGTTGTGTTGGGGACCTGATGGCTGGAGGTGCATATTGGCAATATTAAAAATAAAGATTTTTCTGAATGAGTGTGTTTGTGTGTGTGTGTGTGTGTGTCAGGTTGAACTTGCAAATTACTTTTTTATAATCCGGCCACCCAACTTGCAAATTGCAAAAGGTGCAATTGCAGCACATAATGTCATTGTCATACGCATTATCGCTTAATTTCATAGAATCATCATAGAAATATATATGCTCTGAGCTAATACACTTGAACTGTTAAAGTTTTGTAATCCTACCCTTTTTCAAAAACAAACTTGATGTCTGAAAGTTTTGTAATCCCACCTTTTTTCTAAAATAAACTTGATGTCTGACAATGAATTTTAATTTTGATTGTAACTGTTACATTCACTCAGGGTGTTAATGATAAGTATATTTAAGTCAACATGAATCAATTATTAAAATTTTTTATCTTTTTTGTTGTCTGTATGCAAGCTTAAGTTATGTGGCCAAAGTGATTTTACATTTTAAAATTGGTTAATTAAGAAGTACAAAAGAAATAGATAGTTTTGGGTCTAGGTATCCAGTAGAACCAGAAATTATGAATTCTATTTGGCATGGATTTTTAAAGTACGGATGAGCATTTGCTTCATTATTTTCAAAGTGGATTTAGTTTGTTCATCAATTATGTATGCAAAATGAATTCAAAAGTACTTCATAACAGTAAATTATGTCTATGATTTTTATGTGTTCTGACTAATGATAAAATTTATATAAAAGAAATTTAAACCTAAAGAACTAGATATATTCAAGTCAACATGAATCAATTATTAAAAATTTTTATCTTTTTTGTTTTCTGTAAGCAAGCTTAAGTTATGCGGCCAAAGTGATTTTAAATTTTAAAATTGGTTAATTTTTTTTTATTATACAAGAATTAAAAAGTACAATAGAAATAGATAGTCTTGGGTCTAGGTATCCAGTGGACCAGAAATTATGAATTCTATTTGCCATGGATTTTTAAAGTACGGATGAGCATTTGATCCATTATTTTTAAAGTGGATTTAATTTGTCCATCTATTATGTATGCAAAACGAATTCAAAAGTAGTTCATAACAATAAATTATATCTATGATTTTTATGGGTTCTGGATAATGATAAAATTATATAAAAGTAATTTTAAACAGAAGAACTAGATATACCTAAGTTAACATGAACCAATCATTGAAAATTTTTTTCTTTTTTTTAATCATTTTAAGGTTACTAATGAGTATTTGCTACATTTCAATGTAAATTTACATTAAAATAAAGTTATGCAATGTACGTTTAAAAAATAGGTAAATACTAAATTGAATTTTTTTTTTTTTATGTATAAAATGGATTTCCCTTGGACTTTTATAGGTTTTGGTTTATGTCGTAGTTTTACATCAGAATAATTGGATATATCTTAGTTATTGTTCAATAATTTAGAATTTGTTAAGTTCGTGAAATAATTTATTAAGACATAATTCAACAATATTAATGATTTATTTATGGAGTATGGTTTTTTGAACTTGTGGGCAAAAAGGAAATACATTTAAATATTTACCGAATTTACGCAATAAAATTTTAAAAAAATACTTTTAAAAAAGTAATATTTACGGCGATTGGTTTTTTAAAAAGGAATCTAAATAAAAAATTACACGCTAAGTATGATCTTTAAAAAATACTTTAAAAAAAGTAATATTTACGGCGATTGGTTTTTTTAAAAGGAGTCTAAATAAAAAGTTATACGCTAAATATAATAATCTTTTTTTGAAAATGAATTAATGAAAGAAGTGAAATCAAAAAATTTATTACGGATGACTTGAGGCCGAATTACTTATTATTTAAAAATAATTTCTCTTCTAACAGATGATCATATTATGTTGAATCACCTTCAACATACGTAAAGTTAAAAATTTTTCAATTATAGCACATACATGGGAAAACACATGCAAATTGCACACAACTCAAACACTTTTGAAAATTAAAAATTAAAATATGTTGTTAAGAAACACACTGAGCATTCAAAATATAATTTAAAAAATACAGGTATCAATGATTTTTTTCGAGATAGTTTAGTTCAAAGAATATTAAATTTTTACAGGTCATATAGCCATACATTGTGATTAAGTTGATTTCTAACTTAATTACAACATATTTTAATTTCAAAAAGTGTTTGAATTGTGTGCAATTTGCATGTGTTTTCCCATGTATGTGCTATAATTGAAAAATTGTTAACTTTACGTATGTTGAAGGTGATTCAACATAATATGATCATCTGTTAGAAGAGAAATTATTTTTAAATAATAAGTAATTCGGCCTCAAGTCATCCGTAATAAATTTTTTGATTTCACTTCTTTCATTAATTCATTTTCAAAAAAAGATTATTATATTTAGCGTATAACTTTTTATTTTAAAAAACCAATCGCCGTAAATATTACTTTTTTAAAAGTATTTTTTTAAAATTTTATTGCGTAAATTCGGTAAATATTTAAATGTATTTCCTTTTTGCCCACAAGTTCAAAAAACCAAACTCCATAAATAAATCATTAATATTGTTGAATTATGTCTTAATAAATTATTTCACGAACTTAACAAATTCTAAATTATTGAACAATAACTAAGATATATCCAATTATTCTGATGTAAAACTACGACATAAACCAGAACCTATAAAAGTCCAAGGGAAATCAATTTTATACGTAAAAAAAAAAAATTCAATTTAGTATTTACCTATTTTTTAAATGTACATTGCATAACTTTATTTAATTGTAAATTTACATTGAAATGTAGCAAATACTCATTTGTAACCTTAAAATTATTAAAAAAAAGATAAAAATTTTTAATGATTGGTTCATGTTAACTTAGGTATATCTAGTTCTTCTGTTTAAAATTTCTTTTATATAATTTTATCATTATCCAGAACCCTTAAAATTATAGACATAATTTATTGTTATGAACTACTTTTGAATTCGTTTTGCATACATAATAGATGGACAAACTAAATCCACTTTAAAAATAATGGAGCAAATGCTCATCCGTACTTTAAAAATCCATGCCAAATAGAATTCATAATTTTTGGTCCACTGGATACCTAGACCCAAAACTATCTATTTCTATTGTACTTTTTAATTCTTGTAAAATAAAAAAAAATTAACCAATTTTAAAATTTAAAATCACTTTGGCCGCATAACTTAAGCTTGCTTACAGAAAACAAAAAAGATAAAAATTTTTAATAATTGATTCATGTTGACTTGAATATATCTAGTTCTTTAGGTTTAAATTTCTTTTATATAAATTTTATCATTAGTCAGAACACATAAAAATCATAGACATAATTTACTGTTATGAAGTACTTTTGAATTCATTTTGCATACATAATTGATGAACAAACTAAATCCACTTTGAAAATAATGAAGCAAATGCTCATCCGTACTTTAAAAATCCATGCCAAATAGAATTCATAATTTCTGGTTCTACTGGATACCTAGACCCAAAACTATCTATTTCTTTTGTACTTCTTAATTAACCAATTTTAAAATGTAAAATCACTTTGGCCACATAACTTAAGCTTGCATACAGACAACAAAAAAGATAAAAAATTTTAATAATTGATTCATGTTGACTTAAATATACTTATCATTAACACCCTGAGTGAATGTAACAGTTACAATCAAAATTAAAATTCATTGTCAGACATCAAGTTTATTTTAGAAAAAAGGTGGGATTACAAAACTTTCAGACATCAAGTTTATTTTTAAAAAAGGGTAGGATTACAAAACTTTAACAGTTCAAGTGTATTGGCTCAGAGCATATATATTTCTATGATGATTCTATGAAATTATGCGATAATGCGTATGACAATGACATTATGTGCTGCAATTGCACCTTTTGCAATTTGCAAGTTGGGTGGCCGGATTATAAAAAAGTAATTTGCAAGTTCAACCTGACACACACACACACACACACAAACACACTCATTCAGAAAAATCTTTATTTTTAATATTGCCAATATGCACCTCCAGCCATCAGGTCCCCAACACAACCACAGCACAATTATTATCAACTCACAGGGCACACCACAATAATTGAAAAATTTTTGATGATGATCATAGAAAGACTGTAGAGATTATTTATTTCATACTCTTTTGTTGAAATTAAACAAATTAATAATTATTAATTCTACCACTTATTTAATATATAATGAAAATAAGGGTCTTCAGTACTGTTGTTATTCTATGACAATCAATTATTTATAAAAAAGTTATTGCTCATGACACATAACAAGCTGCTGTGCTGAGCGGCTCCGCAGTCAGCTGTAGGGAGCTGCTAATTGAATTGATACAGTGCCACCAGTCGCCTCATGGCTACAGGCTCGGGCCTACATGCCCCCGTCTGCCACTGTAGGTAGGCAGTAAGAGTGAGACAGCAAAAATAGACACGCCCACCGCATACGTCACGTCCGGTTAAGTCTACAGAGAGCGCAGGCAGAGAGACCGGATGCTCGAAACTGAAATCGAATGTCCCCTGACTACCGTGAGCCAAAGGAAATCAGCGTTTCGAAAAATAAAACGTTCATAACTTTTCAATGCGGGCTTTGTTCGGGATAATTTTTTTTTTTAATTACTCAGGGGATCATCAGCTACGCGCGGGATGTATAATATAAATGAAATAATCATCCTAAAATAGTTTTTTTTTGAAGCGTCCTAACCTAAAACCAAAAATCAAAGTATATAAAGCCCTGCAGGCTTTCACGGCAGTCGGTTCAAAAAAAACCAAATCGCCGTTAAAGCCCGATTGGGCTTTAGGATTATTGTTTGTACGTAAATTTGACCAGCAAAGATCCAGTATATATATTAGTTTTTGTAGACGATCTTTTAATTTGTGGTAAAGACCTAAATAGAATAAAGAAAATTAAAAATAAATTGAAGTAAAGATTTTCAATGAAAGATTTAGGAAAATTAAGTAGTTAAATAGGTATTAATATTGATTATAATGAAAAAAGAAATAGAATGACCTTAAGCCAAACTAAATACTGCTACGTGACAATTAAATAAAATCCGCAATCGTGCATTCTCGCGCGATTGTGCGTGCATGTGGATGAGGGGTCCGGTCAGCACTTCGGATTTCAGCTGCAGCTGAATGCTGCTCTTGCACTTTTGATGGGAAAAAATCAAGGTGGCGGGGGAAGGATTTAGATGCAGCGAGGAGGAAGAGCGCCGGACGTCGAGTCAGTATGAAATATAATAGAATAGCGCAAAGATCGCGAGCATTATTAAAGTTAACCTAATTACTTAAAACTATACTTGCACATTTTGACCTTTCAGATTTTGATTCTAGATTTTATTCCATAATAATCATAAATTCATTGATCTCAGCGTCCGATAATTGTAACCCAGTGTATTTGATTTTGACCTAATAAAGCATATTTGAAAAGTAAACTTGCCAGTGAGTGAATAAAATAATTGAACCTATTGTACCTACGTCTGAGAGACGAAACAGAATACGAACACATCGACCAGTTACCTGCAAGTTTTGAATCCAGAATCAAGGCAACAAGTTTAGTATAAAATTTTAACTTATTTGATTAGTAGTTCGCGCGTTCCTGTCGTCACACAAGGGGTGCCGTTCACCCCCGGTTTTCCCGCGACTCCTACCCAGGTCTGCAAAATTAGGAGCCGGTTATATGTCCACGGGGGCATATAACAAATATATTGAATCTTTGGCTGTAAAATATAATTTAGAAAATTCAAAATTGTATGGAACTCCAATAGAGAGTAATTTAACATTAGATCAAGCAAGAGGGATTGACGTAAGAATAAAATATCGTAATTTAATTTGAGAATTATTATATATTAGTGCAGGTACTAGACCAGATATAGTTTATAGTGTAAATTATTTAAGCAGTTTTTAGAGTTGTAATGATAAAACACATTTTAAATATGCTATGCGAATTTTAAAATATTTATTTGAAACAAAAAATTTAAAATTAAATTATACCGATGAAAAACGTGATAAATTAGATCAGTAGTATAAGAGATGATTGGGCGAGATCACTCGCCGTGCAGTTCCTTATCTGTTATCTTAATGGTTTGTTTATATAAACAAAAGATAAGCAGATGTCGTATTACAGTAGAGAGGTATACAGTTCCTTATCTGTTATCTTAATGGTTTGTTTATATAAACAAGAGATAAGAAGGTGTCTGGTTACAACTGAGAGAGTCGCGAATCCTTATCTGTTATCTTGATGGTTTGTTGACGTAAACAAGATATAAAAGAACGGTTTGAGGCGCTGACACCAGCGCAACTTTTATCTTAATACTTTTTTTGTATAAACAAAACGATTTAAATAAACAAAGGTGCATTATGATTGAATAGTATGAATAAATTTTGAAAAAAAAATTCTCGTGGTCTGTGTGCCGTTGGACGTATGGCGTGGGACTCGAACCCGCGATCATATACTTACCGGTCAGACCCTTGAACCACCAGGCTATGAGGATTTTTTGTAATGGTAAGTCAAACAAAGGTAAGATGCGAATTCGCATGTATAAAATAACAATATTAATGCTTCGCAAGCTTCAGTTGCAAACATGGATACGCGTTGGTCGCACCCGTTTACGGCGATTATTGCGGGGCCAAGTAAAAGCGGTAAATCGTACTTCGTTAGAAAATTCTTAAAACATCTGAGTGATATGTGTATCGTTAAATTTGATCGAATGTTATTTTACTATAATGAATGGCAGGAATTTTATCGCGAGTTTGCAGGACAGATAGAATTCCACGAAGGACTACCCCAGTCTGGGGATTATTCGAGCGATAATGATAAAATCAAGTTACTCATTCTTGACGATCTCATGCGTGAGAGCAGCGGTGAAGTGGCGCTTGATCTTTTTACCCGTGGATCCCACCATAAAAATTTGAGTGTAATTTTTATCACTCAAAATCTTTTTCATCAAGGAAAATCTCAAAGAGATATCAGTTTGAACACCACGTATATTGTGATTTTTAAAAACCCTAGAGATCGAGCGCAAATAAAACATCTCACGAGACAAGTGTACCCGCAAGATACAAAATTTTTATGGGAGGCATACTTAGACGCTACGATGCCTGCTCACTCGTATCTTTTTTTGGATCTCTCGCAAGAAGCTCCAGAGGAATTTAGAGTTCGTACATGTATGTTCCCGGATGATGAAAAAGATTATGTTTACGTGCCGAAAAATTTAACAATTAAGTAATGGTGCATTGTGAGTGAGTAATTAGTACAACATCGACTATGGTGGAGTTAACATCGGCTATACCTTAATTTACAAAAAAACAAGTTTCTATTTTACACGCGCTCTGTCACGCCGATAGTAATCAAAGAAAGGCATTACTTCGTATGGCTGATAAATCGATAGTGGCGTGTATCTGCGAAATTGTGTTAAATGTGTTGAAAAGTAACATTGATATCAAAGACTCGACGAAGTAACGTTTGAAAAAGCATAAAAAAGTGCTGCGAAAAATAATCGACGTTAAAAATAAAAATAAAAAAGCGCGTGGAAACATAAAAAAAAATAAATTATTCAACACGGTGGAGGCGCGTTTTTACCGATAATATTAGCCGATTAATCAACGCCTTGGCTTCAAAAATTTTCTCGAGTATAATTCAAGATAAAAATTAAAATAAAAAATGGAGAGAGCTCGTACCGGAAAGCACGTTCGATCGTTTTAATTCTTCGTCTGAAGCGTCGTCAAGTGAAAAACCACTCTCACACCGGGTGATAATTTATCGCGTCTTGATTCAAAAATGTATGAAATTCTTCGTTCCAAACGATATCAAGACGATCACGAAAAATGTAAAAATTATTTACAAATTTTATGGCGTTATCTATTTTTTAAAAATAAAGAGCGTCACGCTGATCGAGAAAGTAATCCAAATGAATCGATGGATGACAGTATACCGAACGAATCGTTGATCGATCTCGAGGATATTCCAGCCGGGACATTACCAGCGAATGAAACGTTAGAACCAGATGCTACTATAGGATTAAACGAGACGATCCAGCCAGACGACTCATTGAATAACACGGTAAACAACACTTTTGATGCAACTGCTAGAGACGACGTATCCAATCATGTAATATTAGAGAGTGTACCAACGGCTTACAGGAAAAAAGCAAGTGATATGTTAAACCTTTTGCGTGAAAAAACACACAGACGTCTGAACTGGGACGGTTGGGGTGCAATAAAAATCGACGGTCGAGAGATAAAGGATTCAAACATCATTGAACTCGTGAGTGATACGATTAAAAATAATAATAATAATACCTCGCGTAACGATCGAGAAAAAAAGGTACAGCCTGTTGGTAAAAAAGAGTTTTTAAATTTAATCAGTAGTATATCGACGCCACACGGATTAAAAGTAGGTTGAAAATCTGCTAAATACACACTCGAGCTCCCAAAAAAAAACTAGTCGCAAAAATATTGATCTTGAAAATAAAGAACTTAATAGCATGCGACAACAGAGAAAAAGAAAGAGCAATTATCAAGAAGAAGAAGAAGATGAACCGTTGAATAAAAAGAAAAAAGGCTATGTATGCGAGTCTCCTACAGTCATCAGAAATTTTACCAGTAAAAAGTGGTTAAAAATTAAGTTTTAAAAATGGCTTATGAAAAAGATTATTACAACTTGAATAAACCAGTGGCTTTTACAGGAGCGCGAAACCTTTTGCAGGTAAACAATAGGGGTAAGTATTTAAACGACGAAGAAAAAAAAATCTACGAATGGCTCTCGATACAAGACGTGTACACGCTTCATAAACCTGTTACAAGAAAATTTCCGAGATTACATTACAACGTGACAAATATCGACGATTTATGGGAAGCAGATTTGATGCAGTTGACTAGTCTTAAAAAATTCAAGGATGGCTTCAATTATAGATGTTTTATCAAAATTTGTGTGGATCGAAAGTTTAAAAGTAAAATCAGCTTTGGCTGAGAGTAACGATTTTGAAAAAATACTGAATCGCGCGTCACCTCGCAAATGTCACTGTTTACAACCGGACAAAGGATGCGAATCACCGGTGGAGTCTTTCAAATCGTTTTGAAGAAACACGACATCAAGTTTAGAGTAGCACGTAATCCCGATATAAAATGTAGTATTGCCGAAAGAGTTATTCGAACGCTGAAGGCTCGTATATGGAGATATTTCACGTATAAAAATACTAAACGATACATGGACGTCGTTCAAAAAATTGTAAAAGGCTACAATGAAACTGTGCATTCCGGTACAAAAATGAGGCCTTGCGATGTTAATATTTTTAACGTGACAAAGGTTTGAAAGAATTTATTGAAGCGTTCTCTTGCGCAAAGTGTTAATAAAAATAAAAATAAATTTTTCGCATCTACTACCAAGTATAAACCCGGTCAGTACGTTCGTATCAGCAGAACCAAAAACACGTTCGAACCGGTTTACGAGAAGAACTTTAGCGAGGAAGTGTTTATAGTGAGTCGTGTCTCGCATCGACAAGGGATGCACACATATATTTTAACAGATCTAAATGGCGAAGAGATAGATGGATACTTTTACACCGAGGAGCTTGTTCTAGTTTGTGATAAACGAACTTATTGAGAATAGTGCCGCTCGATGCTGCAAAATATGATTTTGGCTCTAATGTTGTAAGAACTTTTGGACCTATTCATTATATACCTCTTCTTCAGAATCAATTTCAAAGTATAATTATTTATATAAGAGACGTACACGGTAACTCTGTACCAAAAGTGGCACCTCGATCGTGAAACTTCATCTAGTGCATAAAAGGCTATAAAAATGTCTCACTATTTGACTTATTACGACGCTCAAATCGGCGGCGGCGGTGGCGGTGGATTTAATATAAAAAACGTGTATTCCGGTTCAAATTGTCAAAGAGGAAGAGGAATAGGTAGTTGGCTCAGTGGCCTTGGCCGAAAAATAATTCCGTACTTGACACGAGGAATGAAATCCATGGGTAGAGAGGCGCTTCGCACGGGCATCGACGTCATCGACGATATTACTAATCGCAACACCTCTTTTACGGATGCCATAAAAACACGCAGATATGAATCTGGAAATAGATTGAAAAAAAAGGGGCTAACAATCTTATAAACATGATGAAAGGCCAAGGGTACAAGTCGAAAGCTTTGTCGCGTAAACGTCAGTCGAAGAAGAAACGTCCGACAGTGCGAAAGTCAGGGACTGTACGAAAAAAGAAGCAGAAAAAGAAGAAGAAGACTACGACGAAAAAGATTAAGAAGAAAAGCCCCACGAGAAAAAGTGTTAAAAACAAGCAAAGTTTTAGAGATATTTCTGATATATTTGGACCTAAATAAAGATGGCTTTTTTACATTCTCACTCCAACGAGTGCATGTCGGCGGAATTAGATATATTTAGCTTGCCACCGACTCAGACCTCGGTGGAAGGCAGTCCGTTTATACATTATAAACCAATTAGTCCCTTAAACGACGAGACGGGCACACCTTCGGAGTTCGTTGTGCCTAGTTCAGGCGATTATTATTTGGATCTTCCTCACACGATGCTTTTACTGAAGGTAAAAATTGACCCGAACGTTTCGCAAACTGAAAATTCCAAAGTCGGACCCGTCAACAATCTTATTCACTCGTTATTTAATCAAGTCAATGTTTATTTCAATAATAAGCTGGTGACTCCTTCTAGTAACAATTATGGCTATCGCAGTTATTTAGAGACGCTTTTAAACTATGGAACTGGAGCAAAAGAAGGTCATCTAACGGCTGGTCTTTGGTACGATGACGAACTTTTTAAAATGGAATCTCTTTCAAATGCAGAACTAAATAATAGAAATTCAGGTCTTAAAAAACGACAAGCCTTCACTTTAGGCGAGAAAACATTCGATTTAATGGGCCATTTACACTGCGACGTGTTTAATCAAGATAAAATGCTGATCAACGGCGTCGAGATGCGTATTCGCTTAGTAAGATCGAAGGATTAAATTTAAACTTTCAACCCTTTAACCCCCTTTTTAACTTTCAAAATTTCAATATCAATTATCTCTGTCTGTATATCATCGGCGTGCAAGTCCTAAGTAAAGCTTTGCAGCCTTCTTACTGCATCATGGATTTTTTGGTTGATATCGAAGCGTTGTACGATGCTTGTAAAAATTTTATTCCTAAAGAAGTTGCAGTGCTTGGTTTTCAGAATAACACAATGGCTCACTGGTTAATAAAATCTTTGCAATCATTTGAAAAGCTCCCGGATAGTTTAAAATCAAAAAACAATTATTGCACAACCGAAATTTATCACATCGACTGGCATAACGGTGATGTATCAATAAACCAATTACATTACTATCTTAGATCTATGGCAAAAGTGGCAGAAAAAATATACGTTCGTGGTCATGAAAAAGCAAAGTTTTTAGAAGATGTAATATCTCGACAGGTGATAAATATCGAGTCTTACAGTGGCCCAAGTTTCCACGTTCTGGTAGCTTCGTTTCCTGATGTGAATACAACGTGTTTGCATCATCTACGATACAATCAAAACAAAATTAACGATTGCGCTCTTTATAAAGTGAATATCCTCAAACAGTGGTTTAGATCTCTTTTAGCCGAAGATTGGGGAACATCGAATGATTTTGACATACCATCGTTGTATTATTATGATGCACTTTCTAACTATAAAAAAAAATTAGAAAAATATGTAAATCGTCATAGCGGGGGTTACGATGAAATAGATTGTGTTATTATTAATGATAACATCACCGATGACAACGACGCCGATAGCGAACACGAAGACGGAGAACCACTGTATTCAACTCCTGTAGATGTCGTTAATTAGAAATTCAGTGTTAGCTTATGAAAAAAAAAAAAAAATGAATACCCGAGAGCTTTCAGAGGCACTCTGCGATTTTTCTAAAAAAATAAAAACCGTAGGTGTTTTCGCCGCCGATCAGATACCGTCCCAGTTACTGCTTCCTGCTAGTATTATCGTTAATACTCAAGAATCGAATAAAAGCGGCGAGCATTGGACAGCTCTGTATGTAAATGCTAAAGCTCGTTGTTTTTTTTTTTTTTACAGTTACGGACGCCGGCCGATTTCAAAATTCATGCAGGATGCTATAAAAAAAAACTGTAAAACATGGCAATCTAGTAAAAAAAAGTTACAAAGTTTCGATTCCATGGTGTGTGGTGAATTTTGTCTACAATTTATACATCATATGAGTAAGTCTGGTAGCTTACGCTCATTCTTGGATTAATCAAATTTTTTTGATTAATCCAAGAAAATTAATAAATAAAGTGTAAAAATAATAAAATCGACAAATCTACTTACAAGTATTTCAAGGAAGATGACTTTCAAAAATCCGAGAGCTCGTTTATTGGCTTTTGTTCGGCTGGTAAAGAGTAGGGGGACTGTTAAGTCGAAGGCTGTACACCTTATGACTGATGGAAAGAGTGACTTTCGTCGTACAATTTATAGGTATAAATATTGCAAGCCCCGCAAATGCAGAATTGACGTTTTACAAAGTCCTGACAACGTGATTTTACATTAAAGACATTTTCGCACTACTACAGCCGCCGTTACACGTAAATTGATAATTATCACGTGATTTGTGTTTAATAAAAGATCTTGCAATACAATCATTTTTTTTCAAGTCATCAGAAAAATTATTTAGAAAAGCTTCGAAACCCAATCGGTTAGTCATATAATGTAAAAACATTAAACAATATTGACCACATACGTCGGATGTCTCACTTTGAAATTGTTTAACATTCCATTTTAAATGCTTACAATTTTTGCGCAAAGTTTTAATATGATTGGGTATGAACGGGGGTATACCGTAGCTATCTAGATAATGCCCAAAACCGTGTGAATCTACCACAATCTATAGCAACCCAATGCATACCAGGTTGATGATTATCAGTGTTAAATACAAAGGCCGTTGGTTTCATCCACACCTATGGAGTCCGATCCGCAGGGAACACACCGATAGTATGTGAGGGCATCAGCGACAACTTGTTTAGAATCTGCAGGCTGTTCATTGTAAAAAATTACAGGTGAACTTAAAGGCAAATCGTTATTTAAGCTTTGAGATTTAGATAACAAGTATGCTTTAATTCAATAGACGTTATTTAAAGCACAAGCAAATTTTAAATAATTATTTTTTACAGCGTGATTTATACAGTACTTATCGCTCCACGGTAGGTTATTAAATGACGGACAGTTCGTATCGTACTCTAAATTAATAACTTCTCTAGTAGTCATTTTATGAAACATTAACCACTTTTCTTTACCCCTAACATAAGTTTTATCGACACTTTTAAAAATATCGCTGAGCGTACGATTGAGCGTTTTCAAAGTCACACTCCCTTCTAAATAATCTATGCCGTGTTGATTTCTTGTCAACCAATTATTCTCTTGACGAACTTCACAAGGTAGCGAATCTACTCGGTGCACAGCTCTAACAATCCAATGCGCGACAAATTCATTTTTTAAAGATAACAAAGCTATTTCTTTAGGCACCAACTTGTTATTTTTATCTTTGAAAAATTGAACATCTGCAATGAGCTCCATTGTAGGACTCTATTTCGTTAACTAACTCATTTTTTTAACGAGACTTACTTTATATACTTAAAAAGCGACATCTAGTGATTCATCCGCTAAAGTCTACAAGCACCTGCCTCGACGAGTCAATTTCTAAAATATTTTCATATTCCGAATAAACTATACAATTTACTGTTTCGGTCAAAGGATCGTCAAATCTAACATCTATTCTAACGCTACCGTCTTTAATTAAATTCCAATGAGTACACTCATTTGCAGATAAGTCAGGTGTTAAATCGAAAGCAAAAAGGCAGTAGCCATCAGGGTAAGACTCGCGAGGTATGTTATTACCCTCGTTAAGAAAATGAACACCAGTACCCGAAAATAGAGAGTGATAACAATCTATAAACGCGCCGTTTTTTTTGAAATCAGGATGTAAAGGTTTCGATGGTACCTGTACACTGTCAACATACAGACATAGAAAATTAATGTTAAAATTTTTAAAGTTGAAGGGATTAAAGTGACGATCACCGTTGAAAGCTTTATTATTAACAAAACCTAAAATTATTCTTTTTGGAAGTTGCCCTAAAATGACATTATCTAAGGTTTCACCGTGATTACCGGTGTGCATCGTGATAGATTTTGTACCTACGCGCGTAAGGGGATACTTACTAGTTGACTTTTAAAGCGCTCTAGCATGAGCTAACAAAACACTAGGACTGATTTTTACACGTCGCACTAATAAAGACGCTTCTTCGATATGAACAGAGTAGCATCCTACAGGATCCATAAGACTAAAAGCATCTCTCGATTTTACTAAGCGAACTCTCACTTCGACGCCATTTATTAATAATTTTACTTGATTGAAGACATCTCCGTGTAAATGGCCAATTAGTTCCACAGATTTTTTGTAGTTGAAAAGTTTTCTACGAGCTTCGAGGCAACTGTTTGCTGTTCCTAGGTTATCCATATTTTTAGCTGTATAATCGTCGTACCAAATAACGCTTGTCAAATGAGATTTTTTAGCAGCGGGACCGTAATTGAGTAAAGTTTCTATGTACGCTCTATAAGCGTAAGCATGATTGGGGGGCGAAACAGCTTTTTGATTGAAAAAGACATCCACTTGGTTAAACAGGGAGTGCATAAAATTGTTAACAGGTCCAACTTTTTTTGCTTCTTCCTCTGAAGATTCTTTTGGAATTGTACCTCTTAAAGCTACTCTCAAACTCAACCTCGTGTGGGTTAAATCGAGATATTCGTCTCCTGTACCAGTGATAACAAACTCTATAGGTGAATCGTCAGTGAGCGAAGATATTGGTTTATATTGAACGTACTTTGAACTTTCTATAGCTGTTAAGGTTGGAGGAATATCGAATAACAAGAGCTCCGATTTTAAACACTCGCACGATTGAGTATGTAGAAACGCCATTTTGCTGATTAATCAAAAATATCTCTTGCACTTCTTTTCACAATTTTTTTCGTTTTTTTCTTTGCTTTATTATTTTTTTTGTACTTCTCTTAAGTATTTTTTTTTTTTTTTTTTTTTTTTTTTTTATTTTCTCTTGCGCTTGCAAACAGTCTCAGAGTCGGCTAACAACTGCAAAGCGCTCATGCCGCGAGGCCTTTTATAACCTGATCCTTCCATCATCATCATTGCATCAAATTCATCTTCGGCTTTACGCTTTAAGTTCATTCCCGACTCACGTATGCGATTGCGCAGTGACTCTTTTACCGGAGTATTTTGAGTCACGTCGGTCACAACGTTCATACCAGCACGAAAAGCTTCTTTGCCAACGGCTCGAGCACCACTCGCCAAAGATGCCCGCAAGAAAATATCCTATGCCTCCATGATCTCTTTGATAGGGGGAGCCGATAAAAATATGACCAACACCTTTTCCAGCACCTCCACCATTTTGAAGGATAAAAAATTCGTCGTAGCGCTCTATATTCATTTTTTTTTTCAATAGTTTAATCCGTACGCTTGAAATGTAGTGTCACTGCCAACGTACCAAAATCAAATGGTATTGGTTCACCGTTTTCATCTCTTATATCGATTTCGATAGTCTCAAAAGAATTAAAAAGTAGATCTAAATACATGGGTGGGGAGAAACTTTTAATTCGAAGACCCCCGTAAGTGTATTCATCGGTACCCAGAGAGACAACGCGTAGCAATCGAGTTTGCATGTCACCTGTAAAATACGGCTCACAAATGTCTGTGTAAACCATCAACATCGATGGTAGACAGTTTGAAAGATTAGCAGGGCGAATTCCAACAATCGACTCGTTTGATTCAAATATATTAACACTGTTGAGGTCTAAACCAAGAATAGTTTTTATTCGCGCAGAGAGATTGACTTTATGGTTGAAACCTGCACACTCAGCTTCAGTGCACAGACGTTTAACAGATACATAATCACCGCGTTCAATGCGAAACTCTAGATGATTTTTTGTACAGGCCAAATTATTGAGTTCGTGAATAAAAGTTTTTATATCTCTATAAACGCCCGGCGATACAGTTGAAGTCGAAGAAATTGTTTCTTGATCTTCTTCACCCGTGTCAGAGGTTAAATTAGTTTCATAAGCAGCAGTCAAAGCCTGTGTTTTTTCTGCGCCGAGTAACAAGTAATCTATCATCGGTTTCTTTCGGTATCGTGTTACAGAAACTAATCTCTCATCGCGCTCAAGTGGAATGTGTTGAAAGGTCAATGGAATCCTTATCTCTGTTATAGCGACTGCCCAGGCACCGTGTAAGTGTATCTGCTGAGGTAGCTGCGTGACGAAGCGAGTTGTAGTATTGTCAGGGTAATAATGCATGCTACTGTTACTGGGAAGAACAATATAAAATTGATCCTTCATTTTAGATTTTTCAATTGACTTGCTTTGATCCAAGAGCAAAATTTTTCTGGATAACCACGCCACCGAACAAAAAATTCTTTCGAGCGACCACTGGTTCTAGTTTTTAAAATTTTTTCGACGTCAGAAAAAACCTTTTTTAAATCTTTTTTTACGTGACTAAGCTCTTCCTCGTAGAAAATGCATCGATTTCTTCATCGGCCAAATCTTTTAGGTGATAAACAGGAGGATAACTAGTCAAGGATATCCGAGAAATCTTGAATAACTCCAAGGTCCAGCCACTCTCGTAACCTTTCGCAAAAATGTTTCGAGCTCGGCTGACGCGCACCAGGTCGTTCACGTTATATTTAGGAACTCTGACGATGGGGCGTTCGTAACGATGCTTGATGTTTCGACGAGCTTCGGAAGCGTTATCAAGGGTAACGGACGCCGGTGTCATTTTTGTAGCTGTGTGTTTAGTATGATTATAGGCTTCTACAATGTTAGACAAAACATCTAAATATCTATGCGTGTTTTTATGCGTTAAATATCTGTAAATTCGCTCTTTTATTGATCTTATAAATCTCTCTACGATCGCGGCTTTAACATCGGGACTACGGACAATGCGGTACAATATATTTTTGTTTTTCAGGTAAAGTTGAAACTCGCGACTTACAAACTCTTTACCTTCGTCGAATTGCATGGAAACGGGAACTCGGTTGTGAGGACTTTTTGAATATATTATCGAAAGCAAGAATTACGCTTTTTGCAGATTTGTTTTTTATCGGCTCAACCCATGAATATTTACTCACAACGTCTATAACGGTAAGACGATAAGCGTAATTATTGTTGTAAGATTTTAGGGACCTCATGTCCATCAAATCAATTTCCCATATATCATCCATGTTACGAACGTTGTAATGACGTCGAGGAAACCATCTTCTCACCTGCTTATGTAAGTTATAGGTATCTTGACCTTCGAGCCAGCTTAAAACCTTCGGTTTACTATATTGCTTTCATGTAGAGTATAAAAGATTGTTTGCACCCGCGTATGCCATGTCGCGAGGTAGGCCGTAATACAAGCTTTGCAGTCGTCTATGCATTTTTTTTATCACTATTTTTATTATTATTATTCTTCTTCTTCTTCTGCAAAGGTTGGCAGTTTACTGACTTTGTCTTCTTCTTGTCCTTCCTTTTGATGGCTTTTTTTATTCGATTGAAAAATTTTTCAAATGTTATCTTGCTGACCATGCAGCAGGCCGTCATCGTTGCAACTGTTCTTTCATCGGGAGGAGTCTCACCGGCTAACAAACGAGAAAATGCTTTTTCGGCAAGCACGCGATCAGCTTGACGGCGGTTGGCCTTTTTATCAGCGTATGCTATATCGTGTTCACGACACGCTTCGTCTAGAGGATTGATGCCTACGTCACCACGATTCAAACGCTCGGACAATTTTGTACCGGGACTGCAAAACTTATAACCTGGTACATGCATTTCAAAAGGCATCAGGTCTACGATAGCATCCAAAGCACTTTTTTCTTCCTCTTCGCTCTCAGGGAGAGTAGCGTTTTCTACAGAAACTTCCATCCTCCCTGGTTATTTAATTATTGTTTTTTCGGAGTTCCGGTAGCAATTGAATTTTTTTCCAAAGCCTTTTTAGCGTTTCTCTTTTGCCGTCTCGACAAACTTTTTTCAAAATTGTCACTTTTTTCGAAAGCACTACTTCGGTCTTCGGTAATATCAGCTGGTGAAATCAAATGAGGTCTTTCACCTCCTGAGTTGTAGCCATGAGCCAAAATATCCGAGGAAGGAGAAGAAGTAGTACTGGATGATTGACTATGAGCACTGGAAACGATTTGCTCCCACAGTTGATTATTTCCGATAAACTCGCGCGTTGTGTTCGCCTCTCGAAGAGCAGCAGCAAACTGTCTACGACCTGTAGGTGGAGCGCGTTTTCTGTGTCTCTGAGCATCGCCAACCAAGTCGACGATATTAGCCCCCGCCATCGAATTTCCGTTTATAGTTACAGCGCCACTCGGGGACCATGTCACGTTACCGGCCCGTTTCAAATGACGCACAAGGTTAGTAGCAGTGCTTTTAAAAGTTTTGGGTACTCCTGCAATGATGAAGCTGTCTTCCAAAAAAGTTTTTCTTTTTTTCTCTTCACTTTCATCGGTCGAGGCATCTTGAGCTAAATCATCAGGGGCCAAGACATTTTTTTTCCGTCTTGTCGTTAAAAAGAAGAAATCTCTGCAACGCACAACTGTAATCGAGCCACTTTTCTCGATCGTCTTTTCTTCTTTTGGCTGAGTTTAAAATATCGTTCATATGCGCGTCGAGCCTTTCGCTTGGTGTGCCAGGAGTCTGGACTGTTTTGAGGAGACCATCTTTGCCTACTAGCTGTTGTATTCGCTGAAGACTGTCGTACGGTAGTAGAACTAATTTTCGGGCGTGGTCCATTATTTAGCTATGAGAGTTGATTAAACGGTACCGAGAAGAGGTGCCAACAGCGCCGGTAAAAATCCGCCTCCCCGCTGAGCGATTAGTTTTTTTTTTTCGAGCCAAACTTACCTTGGGCTTGGATAGCGTTCGTAAAGTAGAGGTGTGTTGCCGAAGACGTGTCTTGTGGTTTTTACCAAGTGGTACGTTCCCCACTATGATATTCAAGGCGCACTCGCAAATACGCTTAATCAATGAAGGATCAGCTTTGCGTAAGACTGCTTTTTTCTGCTCCTCGTTGAGGTGATACAAGGCTCGCCAAATATGTTTTTCTTTTTCGGTAAACGGCGCTCTACGTTTACGAGCCATCACAGTGACGCGACTGGTACGAGACTTGCTTTGTCACCACCTTTTATATTTTTACGTGGCTCGTAAACGTACTGCCACTCGTCGTCGGGGAAAATAGATGTCCAAAATCTGCAGTTTTCCGGAGTATATTGTTTCAAATCCAGTAGCAGATAGCCGTAGGGCTCAGAAGTAGCGTCCCAGTATGCTTCCTGCAAAAAACGCGGATCTTCAGGACACAGCTGACGCGAGAGATGCGTAATCTGAGCGCGATCGCGGAGATTTCTAAAAACAACGATATACTGCGCGTTCAGCGATATGTCGCGTTGACCTCGGGCTTGATGAAAAATATTCTGAGTGATGAATATTACCGACAAGTTATTGTGGTGACTCCCTTTTGTAAATAAATCGACAACTGCGCCTCCTGTGCTCGATTCGCGCAACAGGTCATCAACGATTACGAGTTTTGGCCTAGGGTCGCTTGCGTAATCCCCGCTTTGAGGCAACCTCTCGCGAAATTCAATCTCTTCACCAAGTTCGCGATAGCCGTTTTGCCACTCAGCGTAATGCAATATTATTCATTGAAAGCGAGTATCGCACATACGATCGATGAATTTAAAAAATTTTTTCACAAACACAGTTTTTCCACACCCTGTGGGACCACTCAGAATTGACGTAAATGGGTGCTTCCACTGTAAGGTCATCGTTACAACTGACGCGATTTACTCGATTGTCTAAATTTTACAGCCCCGCCGAAGAGGGAGACGCCTGCTCGCCAACAGAGCGCCAGCACCTGATACTCTTTATGCTTGAGTTTGAGCTTGAGCTTGAGCTAGAAGAGCTAGAGCTAGAGCTAGAGCTTGAGCTAGAGCTTGAGATAGAGCTAGAGCTAGAGCTAGAGCTAGGGCTTGAATTTATTGTGAAAATCGGGATCTGTTCAAATAAATGAAAAAAAAAAGTTAAGCAAGGTTATGGATTTATTTATTTACTTTATTTTATTCTCTTACAGGTTTTATTTTAAATGCAGTTTTTAAAAACAATACTTAAATTCAAATGTTAATTATACTTTTCCAGAGATATGCCTTTCAACTTTAATCATGTACACTTTTCGAAACATCGAGGATACAATATTTTTAGAGGCTCACATTTTAGCTGCGAGTAGCAGCGATGTGCGGTCGCAGAGTTCTATGACCGCGAGCTCTTTGATACTCTCGTATCACAACTGTATGACAGCGCGCGTAATCGACCTAGTAAAAAACGCTGACGAGCAACTCCGCGGGGCGCTTACATTTTAAAACCGTAAGGATAACTCTCTTCTACGGATTTAAAATATCTCTTATTGTACACCGTCTTGCAAATCTTGGTTTCGCTTTGTGTTATTACTTCGTGAAAAGCTGTTCTGCGTATATTAGAAGATTCTACAACGACATTTTCAATTTTTTCTGTTACCATGTCATGTATGGACTCGAAATTGATTTTTTGTTTGTTTGCGAAATTAAGTCTGATGCCTTTTACTTTACATACATAATCCTTGCTACCGTCGGGTTTTACGTACTCAAAAGCGTAAAATTTAGCGCCTCCTGATAAAAATTTGCTCACATATGTACCGACACCTTTATCAGCTAACTCGTCCGTCAGTTCTCCCAACATGGAGCCAGTAGGTAAGTCGTTCATACCCGGTTTGCTGATGTAAATCACTGAATCTGTGTCAAAATAAAGGGCTCTGGGCCCCAAAAAGTGTAGACACTCCAAAAGTTTCAATCGTGCTTGCGCTGTAGTAAATGCGGCTACTACAACGTTCGTAGATCGTGAAGGTGTAACCGCTTCAGCTTTGAAATCTTCGTTTGTTTTTTTAAATTCGTCAAAGTCATGCTCCCAGATTTCAATTAACCTATACTGCAGACTCTTTATCCTTTCTGATAAACTTCTCATCCATCGATTGCCCCTTCGATAATTTTTCATCTCTATTAAAGCGGTAACAACTCGGGCAGCCGTGCCAATAACAGCTAAAAAGAAAGAAAAAAATTTAAGTGCCATCAGTGTTTGCAAAAAAAAAAAAAAAAAAAAAAAAAATCAAGTTACCCTTGAAACTGAAAAACCAATCCTCTGTGACTTTCCAGGTGTTTTAGAGCACTGTAACCATCGACTAAAATCCCTTCCAATAATCTTCTTTCTCGACAGCGACCTGCATGCTCGATGGGTCGTTTCAATGATTTCTCCATCAAAAACAGCCATTGAACAGCTTTCAAAGATTGTATGTTACGACCTCTGTATCCTCCTGCTGGTATTATACCAATCTGATTATTTTTCAAAAATTTTTTCTTTAACACTCTCATGCATGTGGAAGCAATAGTGGTGCACTCCAGAAACGGATCCACACCACATTTCATAAATTTTTCTCGGAAATTCAAACAGGCCAGTCTTAAGATTTTTACATCTTGTTTGCAGTATTTAGTTAATTCAGCATCAAAGTCAAAGATAAAGTTTTTAGCTTCTTGCTCATTGTACCACGTAATAAAGTTTTCTCTTTATTTTTCACCCATGGTATCAGGGGAGTAAAATTCAATCACCGGTAAAGGACCTATGTAATTCGCATTTTCTGGTTTATTAAAAAAATGCGGGAACGTGCCTTTTTCTATGTTCGTCAATCCATGGGTATTTGGTAAGTTACTAAGAGGCATATGAAAATAGTTTGGACTGTCGATAAATTTTATGCCCATGTACTCCATCACTATAATCTTTGTACCAATAAGTATCACCGAAGGTTTTTCACGTTCACTTTTTTCAGCCAAAAATTTAAAAATAAAGTGGGCATCATATCCTTGAGCATTATGAGCTATACACACAACTCGCTTAAACAGTTTACGTAGCTTCAAAGCTAAATCCATAAATTGTTTTACAGGGTCTGTATTAAAAATATGTCCACGTACCCCGCACTTATCGCATTCAGCCGTTATATCGGTCTCATGTAAGCAAAAGTTGCAAACTTGATGAACTACGCACAAGTTTGGTTTATAAATTTTTTTGTCTTCATCTCCAAGCACGTGCACGTTTTGTTGAGTTTCAAAGTCGTAAAAAAAAATATCACCCTGTGTGATTTTTCAGATTCTTTTATTGGTTGCATAAAACACTCGTGATCAGACATGTACTTGCAACAAATTGTACAAAAACTTTTACCGCACTCGTGCTTGTCATCGGAAACTTTAAAACATATTTGACAAATTATAATACTCGAACACACGCTAGATTTTTTGAAAGAATTAATTTTTAAATGATTTTGATAACACTCTTCACCGTAAAAATATCTATTACACAGTTGACATCAAGTTATTGCTCCTCGCACACAGGATATTGTAAACACTTTGAACATCTGTTCGTGCATCTATGACTAAGAAACCTTGAATAACTTTTATTGCATGGAATGCAATAACCTATACTTCCTGATCCACCAACCAAATTAAGTATAGGTTCAAAATGATTTAAAGAGGCATAATACATTATACGTAAATATACTTGATGCTTTTATACTTGTAAATAACTAAATTTGATCCATCATGAAGCTTTTCACCTCGTGCAAAATCTCTAAAAGAGTAAACTACTATAGCTATTCCTTTTGCTGCAAAATACTGTTGAAATTTTTCGATTTCTCTCATTCCACAACCTTCTGCAGGTACATCAACTCGAGCTAATTTTATTAAATCAAGAGCTGCTTTTATTGAGTAGAGCCATTGATTTGACGTACGCTGTTCCAATAGACATGCAAAACACCTGAGCGTATCTGTCCTCTGATACTGTAATCGCATGCAGCAACGAGAGAGCGAGGCAAGCAAAGATTATCGTCATTTCTAATAGTAAGTATTGACTTTTTTTTGACAGAATCTTCGGTGAGCTTGACGCGTCCGCAACCTGTTACATTTTTAACTATGTTGCAAGTTATATTCTAAGGATCTTCAATGTTATACTCGTTTAAGCTCTGAGATATACTGAAAAGTAGTTGCCACAACTCTTCTACGTTAAAATCGCGCAATGGCCGAAATGAGAGCCATACTGGACCGTGATTGAGTCTTTCTGTATTTATTGTCAGCCCGATAAAATCAGAAGAAGTTGTATCTTTAATAAGGTCAGCGTGCAGATCACTTAAAGCTTCTCCTAGCCACCGAAAAACGTCTGATTCAGCACGAGGTGGCAGTATCCTTACATTTATTTCACGCCCTTCCACTCCGAATCTCTGGTAAAATCTAGTTCCAATGTTTTCTATGACTAATCGTTGATTTTGTTGTCTACCGCTGCCATTCTGAAATAATACATCTAATATAAAGAAATAAAAAATGCAAAATTCGTTAATTATTATTTTAATCCAATAAACGATTTTATACTCACTATTAAGATTTTGAGCCGCGACATCGTCATCATTATCATCAGATGAATCGCTATCAGAACTGCAAGAACACGAACTACTTTCAGATGACGAAGACGGTGAATTCTTATTTTCTGCTGATGTTGATGGTTCGCCTTGCTCGTACGCACAGAGTTTGATAAACTCATCACCTTCGTGATCAAGCATCATTTCGGTAAATTCTCAAATTATAATATACAAAGTTAGAAAATGAAAAGAATGGCTCTTTTTTTTTGTCGCACGCACACAAATTATTCGAATACCTTTAGGTTTGTTAAGATCCTTAAAAGCTGGTTTGTTCAATAAATTTTTGAGTTTCAAAACATTTTTTAAAATCAAAATAATTTTCTCATCGTGAAATATTTCTCGCTTGTACAGGTATTCATTTGTTTATACCCTTCAGGCATAACAATCGGTGCGTTTTCATAGCCCAAACCCAGTCGATAACTGGGTCATTTTCATAGCTCACGACTGTTGTACCGGTGAGCAGTAGAGAAACGCCTGTTTCTTTACTGCTCGCACAGAAACGCTACCCAATTATGCACTGGACAACGTATAACACGTGTGATTCAGCCGGTAAAGATGGCTCGAGCCGACGCCATCTTGAGGGTAATGTTATGCTAGTTGGGTTAGTACATACTTCTGCAGTCTGCTGCGCGCGTATTGATAGACTTGAAGAATCAACTTACAACTACATTGAATTAATATACACGGCAATTCAAAAACTACTTTTAAAAAATAATCATCATTATTTATTATTATTATTATTATTATTATTATTATTGTTATTTTTTGTTATTTAAAAGTTTCATAAAATCATGAAGTGTTGATCTTAATAGATGATCAAGATGATCAAGTGATTTTTACAAATAGTTTTTTAAATCAATTATTTTACAATCAAAAAGTTTTTCACTATAATTTTTGATAAATCATCTGTGTTGTGTTATTGTGTATCTTTGAGTGAATTGTGTCTAGTTTGGGTGATATAGGTTATATTGATTAAGAATTGATTCCAAAACAATTTAACTTAATCAAAGCGGTTTTTACCAATGCTCATTAAATACAGTTAAATTGTAGTTATAATAAATAAAAATTTGATTATCAAATTATTAAAAAGGTGTTGCTATAAATTTAATATTGTCTTTTTTTTTTTAACTAAAAAATTACCATTCTATTGAATCAGTTTTACTAAACAACATATAAGAGAGTCATGCTGATAATTTTTTTTCCCAAGAATATTGACATTTTAGCAAAGTCAATTATTTACACAGCTTTAAAATACAATATTAGTCGGATTAACCTGACTACTTATTTCATTTAACAATAATTGTATAATTTGATATCAAAAATTTTTATACTTTTCTTATTACAATAAAATTAAGTTTTTTTTAGAAAAAAAAATTTCTTTTTATCACTAAAAAATACATTGTTTTGTTTTAAAAAAAAAGTTTTTTAAGTATTTTTTTTTCAGTCGGGGGGGCTCCGCCCCCCTGAACCCCCCTGCCGGGAGCTTCGCCCCCTGCACCCCCACCAGGGGCTGCCACCCCTGGACCCTGCAATAGTGTCCTTTTCCAACCGGTAAATTTTTTGTTTTTGTACAAAAGTTCAAATCTTTTTTTTTTTTTTTTTTTTAATATTATTGTAAATTATTATAAATATTATTATTAAAAAATTTTTGACCCTGGACATTGCTACGATCTTCTTACCCACCTTTCATTAATTAATCGTATGTACAAATATATTTTTTACATTTTCAAGTTTTAACAATTATATAATTAACACAATTTGCTTTTTTATTTACGGTTTTTCTTTCTATCTCGATGTCAGCTGATTGGTGCCGATTATATGCCTTCAGGGTATAAAATTACGTACGTACTTCAGGGGACTAACTGCCATGTTCGCTTGGGTCGAATGATTTTTCGAAACTTCGCTTCGGCTCGCGCGCGCTGCGCGCGCACGAGCCGGCGCTCCGTTCCAAAAACATCATCCGACCCAAAGAAACACGGCATAGTCCCCTTCAGTACGTAAATAACTATTCTTCACTGCAGTGTAGAAGCAAAAAATGCAGCTTCTTTTCCAGGATCTGCATCGGTAAGCTTGATAAATTTTTCGACCACTCCACACCACACATTGTTTTAATATATACATCTCTTTGATAAGCTACTCTAAAAATGCATTTTATAATATTCACTAACTTTTTACTGTTATTTCAGACATGTTTAAAAGTATTTTGCTCAAGTGCTGTGTATTCTGTAACGTTCTAAAATCGACTAAGAACACGAGTAATGCTGAAGTCTAAGCGTTGCACTTTTTTATTTTTTCGTCTTTTATAGAACGTTTAAAGGCTCAAACGACTTTCATTCAGTGTTTTGCTTTCATGAAAAATTGATAACTTGATATTACACATCAAGAAAAGAAACAAAATAAAAACTGACAAGCAACTAAAATAAAATGTATTTTTTGCATTACACAAAACATAATTACAGAATGTGAAACTCTGAGAAAGTTTTAGAGTTGCAATTTTTTAAAGCCTTGAATAAAACAGATGGTTCAGGGAGTTACATTTTTTTCGAAGCTCGCACGGCTTAAGCGTAGGCAGTCAAAAATTATGTCGCGAACTGTAAGCAGATCTTTTCGAGGTTCTAAACACCTTTACTTACGTACTAAATATCCTATGTATACTTACGAATAAATTTACTCATCGTTTTAATAATTTAAAACTGATTAAATATTTTATTATTCCTCCTGGGTGAAAATCAAAATTGTCGGAGTACTCTACAGATGCTGAAACGTAAAAAATTAATTGATAGTGTCGAATTAGTATCTCAAGCAGTACATGAGGAATTAGTGCGTCATCTGATGCAGAAACATCGAGATCCTCAAGAAATTCAAGATCTCTTCGATCTTGAAGCCTCGGACTCTGATGAAGAAGAGGACCTGCCTAACCTTGATCGAGATGAAGAATTTATTAGTCGAAGTGCCTACTCCATACCACAGCTACAACAGCTTTATCGTGACACGATCGTGTTTGGTATACCCGAACCGAACGAGAGTTTGGAACAAGGAAATGAAACCATGATGACAAAACAATTTCTCCAGCCTTTGATAATAAGTTGTGTGATGCTTAGTGTTATTGAAGAGTTACTAAAACGTGCTTTATTAATATTAGATCTCGAAACTTTACAAAGTTTGATTCGTAACGAATCAGAACGCCTAGTGATGTTTTCAAGAGGCCTTTACCAGAGACAAGACAGAGACTTTTGAAGAAGTACGTGAACCAGCTGAAAAAGTCTTTGATATGCGCGATCCATGTTGTATCCAGGACAACTCCTCAACCTCGCAAGGTGTTGTTAAAAAAAATAATTTTGGCTTTAAGTGATTATATGAAAACGTTTTCACCACTATATAGTCAGCGCGTTCGGATCTTTAGGGAGGTTACATTTAACCTCGTCAAAGCCGTCAAATCCTTAAGTTATTAAGGCCTTTAAGAATAAGAAAAATTTCATTTATTTTGTATGTTACAGTTAGTAGACACTTTTAACCCTGGTATGCAATACACTATATTGTCAGCAGAAAAAATACTTCCGTAAGTAAGATTTTATACAGCTATTATGTTGCATGATTACTCAACCCCTTAGTGCAGAAGAATCCGCGAAAGAGGCAACATCTCAGTTTAGAATGGCCTCGAATAGTGAGTTAGTAGTTGTGATTAGAAATTTAAACGACGAAGTAGATGAAATCGACATTGGAGGGCCTGAAGATTTTCAAACACAACAATGCAAACATCTTTTTACCACACCAGAAAAAGGTTCGAACGCACAAGAAATTGAACCAGAGATAATAGACGTTGAAGCAGTTGAAGACAGTGTTATGAACCAAAGTGCCGGTCGTTTCAAAAAGCCGAGAAGTACAAATTGTGTAACAGATCTTTTATTAAAAAAGTGCCTAAAACACCTCGAGGCCTTAGATGCCCTTCTAAAAAAAGTTGCTGTGTTAAAAGCTATTGAAAAAAGAAATAAAGAACAAATAAAATTTGAAAAAGAAGAAGAAGAAACGGACTTTAAAGCATTTTTGAGTGATGATATCTCCTACTCGCGTAATCAATACCGAACATGTAAGTTTATCATTAAAGATAAATACAAATTTTTAAAACGTAGTGAAGTGAAAAAATTACGTCGAGCAGTTAAATGTGTAAGGTGCAGTTCGGCATATATTCCAGAAAAAAAATACAAGCTAGAGTGGTTTTATTGCCAAAACGACTGTCGGGGCTGGATATGTCCTCGTTGTCGTAAGCACTGCCAATGGTTGAAACACTAAAAAGCCTCGTAAGTAAAAATTACTACCTCTTTTTATTTCATAGTTTTTATTTTTTACTTTTCTAAAACAAAAAGAAAATTGTTTCCGACTGCATAAGGAGTAGGTAATATCTGGCTAAACAGTGCATCGCATGCATCCCTATTACCTGTAAAAAGTTTTGTAATGTAATGTAAATGTAATAAAATAATGTACATTCAATAAACGGAAAAAACAAGTGTAAAATATATGCTTCACTTCTTTTTTAAATATCCTTCTAAGTACTTGAATCATTTTTAACAGGATTAAAAATTATTATAAACGTTAGATTGATAAGTATTAAAGTATAGCCAAAGTTTTTTTCAAAGGAATAAAAATTATTAAAAAGTAAAATTAATTAGTATCAAAGTATATTCAAAGTATTTTTTAAATGGATTAAAAATTATTATTATTAATTTCTAATTTTTTAAATTTCTTAAACTATTTTATTAATTTAAAAACGACCGATCCAGAATTAAATAATCTCTTGAAGAATAGAACAAGATACAGATGCCGCAGCAGCATCAGCAGCTCCTGCAGAGTTAGTAGTCGCGACGTCCGAGCGCAGCCGCTACAGCGACCTTCGCTTCCGCTGCATCAGCCTCGTCGCCGTCGTCAGAAAGTCCTCCTCCTGCTGCCCGAGCGGCACCGAGCATGACCTCCCGCAGCACCCGCGAGCAGCCGCCTCGACCGCGTCACCGGCCCCGCCACCGTGCGAGACTGCTCGCTGCGGTGAATCATCTTTGTTTACATTCGCCATAGCGTTACTATACTACTACTACTGATTGGCTACCCCCCACACTGGGAAAAAATTGGGGATGACTCTCCTCACGCAAGGTGGCGGTAGCTACCCGACGCTCAGGGGAGAGGGAAACTCATTGTGGGTAAGAAGAAACTCATTGTGGGCTTCGATCTCCTCACTTTGTTGTGCTCCACGGTCCCCTACAAGCGTCTTACATTAGAGTTTTCTACAGCGCGCTGCATAGCATGCATGATACCGACTTTGCCGAGTGAAGAATAATTTTTAAATTAATTTATTAGGGTTTATATAGTCTATTAGTCGTAAAAGTAAAGTTTACACGAAGTGCAGTGCACAGTTAATGTGATCAATATGTTGGACCCGGCTGCAGGTAATGTATATGAAAATAATAGATTATGTTTTTCATTTCTCAAAAAGTAACATTTTGATTTGTAATTAATTCGAACTGCAATTAAATTAATATTGCTTCAAACAAGAATGAATATTTTCACATAGTTATAAATCTAAGCAATAATATTAGAAATATAAGAAAAACTTAAATTTGGTTTTAAGTTTTTTTTTTTCTTTAACTTAAGCATGGTTTTTCTAATATTTATTTTTTTATGCTTTTTTCATAAACAAGAGTATTAGAAACATACAAAAACCTAATTTGATTAAACACCCTATTGTTAAAGCTCAATTGATAATCAATTGATAATCAATTGAGAATCACTTGAGAATGTGGCCAAAATAACAATTAAAAATCAATTGATTCTCAATTGATTCTAAACTGAATTTTTTTTTTTTGTAATGATAATAATAATAAATTTTTTTAAATAAAAAATTAAACGTTTTTAGAGTACCTAGAATATATATTTTTTCATTTAAAGAAATGAAGGTTATAATATTTGTCAGACCTTATTCTAAGGAAGGTTTTGTAACTTCCGAAATTTCAAATTACTTACACTTTCAATCCTGCAGAACCTACTCTACAATAGGTAAGCGTCGAGGTGGGCGTCTCCTTTTTTCTTAATGAGCTTATCTTATTCCATTTTCGACGAAAAATTAGTTAAGTAAGTTAATCTTCTGTTCAAGTTTATTTTCAATTTAAATTTTAGCTTGAATTTTTGTTCGAAAAATTTGTTTTGGTAACTACCCTTTTGAGTTTTGTAACTACCGATTTGATACTTTCGGTACCCTTAGAATAAGGTCAGATATTTGTTATTTTATAATATATTTGAAGAATTTTTAAAATCTTTATTTGAAAAAGCTTCAAATAACGATTTTGATGTAGGTAGCACCTTTTTTATTTACGGTTTTTTGGTGTTTACCTTGATAATTTCACCGGTGTTTATGCATAAAAATGCTTGAATATCATCTTTACACAGCTTAAATAAAGTTTTGTGAGTTTAAACATGCAGAATATTTATATTGGAGCTTTCAAAGTTAACGTAGTTTTTACGAAAAACCACTCGACGGCCTGGCCGATGAAGATAATCTCAGTTGAGTTTTTCGTTTACAATCTTCTGCCAAGGAGCTGATGTTGAGTGTAGTATTTAGTGATATTAAATTAAAATCAAGCGAATTTAACCATCCACAGCGATAAACAAGTGATTTTGATCAATTTTTAATCAAGGTTAGGAAGTTTGATGCGAAAAATATGCGTAAATTGCGAAATTTAGGGGTGCCATTCTGGGGGACGGTTCGGGGGGACACTTCTGAAAATTCTATTTTGGTGGGTTCCAACTTCGTGGACATGACTTTGGAGATAGTTTATAGTAAATTGAGCTGTTTTTTAATGAGTAATTAATGAAAAAAATGATTGAACACTATTCCTGACTTATTTTTTCATCATCCTGTGAAAAAATTATAGATTTTCATGCAGTTTTAGTTTAATAATCTAGTGTAAACAAAAAATACCTCTTTGAAAAGTGTCCAATAATCCCGGACATTTACCTTATATAAAAATCGTTATTTGAAGCATTTTCTTCCTCTCCGTACAAATACTATAACTAAGTTAATTTAATTAACTAAACTATTATTATAAAGAAATTCATTATTATTATCATAACAAAAAAAAAAAAAAAAAATCAGTTGAGAATCAATTGATAATTGATTGATTATCAATTGAGCTTTAACAATAGGGAATCGATTGATTTTGGCCACACTCTCAAGTGATTCTCAATTGATTATCAATTGAGCTTTAACAATAGGGCAAGCACGAACATTTGAACAGGTTTTAATACTAATATTTTGTTTTTATGCTAACTAATATTTAGAGGTATCCTTTGAAAACGATGGAGGAATCGTTATAAGTATGGAATTAGATGAAACCTCATCATATGATTTTATTGAATCTGTTGAACCGGAAGATTCTAATAACAGCTCTTCTAGTAACAGCTTTACTCAAACTTCAAATAAGTCTTATATGGATGCTTCTAGTAATTTTGTTTTATTTTTAATTTTTTTATTTCAAAAAGCTCTAGTGATGCTAACTTGTACTTAAAAAAATCACTTTTTGTAGATTCTCTAGAAGACCATTACTTTTATAGATACTTAAACTCTAGCATGGAAGGTAGAGCTCTGATAGCCTTAAGTAAAAGACAAAAATTTTTAAAAAAAGACAGTGATAGAGATACTCTTACTAGGTTACTTATATTAAGTTTGTTGAATGAAAACCTGTATAGCTACAAGTAAGTTAACATGGCATGTTGCTCGAGTTTTACAAGCTTTTCTTATTATTATTTTTTCCTGGTATTAGATCTTTTAATACATTTTGGTTGATTCTTAATCTTGCTTGTTATTGAAATGGGTCTCATGAATTTATGGTGAATTTATAATGAATTTACCATTGCTAAACAATGATAAAAGCAAAAATATTCATTTAAGAATTCTTTTTCTAAATTTGTGGATGTTTTTCCTAATCAAATTAAACCTTACTAACCTTTAGAACCAAAGCTTGGATCCATTTCGATGATTCTACTCATCCTTTATAGTATTTTATAATTTAAAACTGGTAATTTCTTATAATAATTAATAATTTAATAATATAATAATAAATTAATAATTTCTTATATTATGATACATGAATAGGGAATCAGCCAAATTATGCAAATTTTATTATGAAACAATTTTTTGAATTATTTTACCCACATGAATGCTCACCTTGTACGCTTTTTCTAGGGTCAGAACAGATCAATTTTTGAAAATTCTACCATTTTTACAAGAATTATTCCCTGGAGAAGACTTGAATACGTACTATAGACCCGCTTACAGAAGTGATGATAATAGATCTGTTTCAGCTTCAGGAAAATTATATTATTTTTATAGAAAATGTCGGAATCTATTTTATAGAGCGGATTTTCTCAAGGAAACCATAGAAGACGATAAGGAAGGTATTTTATGTGTACTTTACAGTCACACTTTTGCTTGAAAAATATATTCTAACTTATCCTCAATTTGCCTGTTGATTTATGTAGTCAATTAAATTTTTGATACTTTTATTTTTTTTTAATTATTACTACTTTTATTTAGCTGACTCTTGCCCAAAAGAAGTTTATGATTGTTTAACAGACCCAGATCAAAGTAAATACTCAGCCGGTGAGATAATTAAAAAATGGTCTGACAAGTATTCAGAGAGAGACTCCACATTAATGGTCCGAGGAAAAGCCCATGAGAAAATAAAAGTTTACTTGGCTAGTTGGGAATGTTTACGCAGTCCTCTTGGGATTTGTTTGGTGGGTAAAATTTTTAAAGGTTTTGATTTTATTTTATTTATTTACTTATCTGTTTGATAAATAATAAATAATTTTTTGAAGAAATATTAAAAGCTATACAAAACAATTAGAACTGATGTTTAATTACTAATTTTGTTTAATATAGATAGAGGAAGACTTCAGTAAATTAGTTTCCAGCCGTACAAAATCAAAAATTCTTAGTGTCGAAAGAGGACCATCTTTGAACACTGTTTTGACCGATAATTGGCCTTTAAAGTCGCAAAAACTTTTAGAATTATTAAGTAAAAAAAGTAGAAATACCGATGTAAAAAATTTCTTCAAAACTCATGAAAATTTAATAAAAGAAGGTAATTAGTTTAGAAAAACATTACATTATTATTGTTGATTCAACAAACAAAGATGAAGCTATTAATTTACATAAAGTAAGAAATCAGATTAATTGTTTAAAAAAATGATCACGTATTTTTTTTTCAGGTACACACTCGGAGGTTCTTGGTTTTCTCATATTACCTGCAGCAATATTCTGCAAAAAAACTGAAAACACTGGTTACTCCGTCAGAGGGAGGTATCCCTGTAGAGAAAAATTTGTCAGTACTTAAACAAGACATCTCAAAAGCTTTCATTTTGCAAATTCCGGTAAGATAAAAAATTTTTAAATACCCACTTTCATTGTTGTAATTATAACCATGTCTTTTTTTATCAGAGTATTCAGTTAGAAGAGCAGTATAGACTCGAGCATGAAAAGTGGTTACAGTCGATTTAACACGAATCGTTCCCTTACATTTTTGTGACTGGTGAAATTACAAATTTTACTCAAATTTGTGTTGTACTGAAAGGATATAAGTATTACTATCCTAGTTTAACAAAAGCTTTTGAAACATTATGTAAATGTTTGTATGTGTTTCATGCTTGGCCTACAGTGACAGATCATCTGTTCTATTTTTTAGACAAATTAATCTTTAAATTTGAAGATTTTCATAAAAATTTAACGATAGTGAACACTCTTGTCTTGGATTTAGACAGTAAAAACACTTAAAAAATCATTTGTAAGTCTAGTGCGTGGATTTTTTATGTCGTCCCTGTAAATATCGTAAGTGCAAAAGTTGCATTGAAATGAATGTTAATTCTTAGTTTTATAAAACTAAAAACTTGTAAGTCGTTTAACATATTAATTTTATGTGAGTTGGTACAAGAAATAATTTGTGTGTGGGTATAGAGCGACCATTGATACTGTGCTAGCTGTTGAATAGAGATAAACCTAAGAATCAAAATCTCATCATTAATAACGTAAATTCAAAGAACAAAATGGAAAAAAAAATTATATAAGATTTTATTTTGAAATTTCTTTTAGCATTGTACGGAAACGCGTTATATCCTCGTAAACTTGTCCAAGAAGTCGTTGATTTCTTATCAGAATTTTTACGCAATATATTTTTAAATTCTTTAAAAACTGAAATAATTGTAATTCTTAAAAATCATGGAATTGAAAAAAGTTGCCAAAGTGAAATTGAACATTGCATTGACACGTACGCAACAATTTGCGATGAAGTATCAACGGAGTCCAGAAGATTCGCCGTTCTAGAAAAAAAAGGATTATTTTTTCCAAAAGAATTTTGTTTAGGAGAAATATATGTGAAAAACTTGTTAACAAAGTTGTTAAATACGTTCCTGAGTTATGTTATGGCGTGCGAGTACCATTATCATTAACATTTAAATTATTTTTGGAAACGCCGGGAATATTTAAACAGATTATGAGTTTTATTACAAATTTAAAAAAAGAAGTAGTGTTAATTTCGAACATAATGCAAAGTGATTTATGGCTTCAAAAATATGAGTTTTTATTTAAAGATATACTTGTGTTTCCTTTTTGGCTTTTTGTGGATGCCTTGTAACGGGGTATTTCTTAAGAAAAGGGCCTCCCTTAAATAATTAACGGAGTTTCCCGGGCCCTCCCGCTACAAGAAAAATCTCTCACAAAAACTCTCGGGGAAAACTCCTTAATCTGGGGTCAGGGTTTCCACGGAGAGAAAACCTCCGGGAACGGTTGGTGAGTTAGAGAGAGAGAAAATCCTAAAGCCCAATCGGGCTTTAACGGCGATTTGGTTTTTTTTAAACCGACTGCCGTGAAAGCCTGCAGGGCTTTATATACTTTGATTTTTGGTTTTAGGTTAGGACGCTTCAAAGAAAAACTATTTTAGGATGATTATTTCATTTATATTATACATCCCGCGCGTAGCTGATGATCCCCTGAGTAATTAAAAAAAAAAATTAACCCGAACAAAGCCCGCATTGAAAAGTTATGAACGTTTCATTTTTCGAAACGCTGATTCCCTTTGGTCAGGGGAATTCGATTTCAGTTTCGAGCATCCGGTCTCTCTGCCTGCGCTCTCTGTAGACTTAACCGGACGTGACGTATGCGGTGGGCGTGTCTATTTTTGCTGTCTCACTCTTACTGCTTACCTACAGCGGCAGACGGGGGCATGTAGGCCCGAGCCTGTAGCCATGAGGCGACTGGTGGCGCTGTATCAATTAGCAGCTCCCTACAGCTGACTCGTGAGCTGACTACAGCTGACTGCGGAGCCGCTGAGCCGAGCAGCTTGTAATGTGTTATGAGCAATAACTTTTTATAAATAATTGATTGTCATAGAAAAAACAGTACTGAAGACCCTTATTTTCATTATATATTAAATAAGTGGTAGAATTTACAATTATTAATTTGTTTAATTTCAATAAAAGAGTATGAAATAAATAATCTCTACAGTCTTTCTATGATCATCATCATCAAAGATTTTTCAATTATTGTGGTGTGCCCTGTGAGTTGATAATAATTGTGCTGTGGTTGTGTTGGGAACCTGATGGCTGGAGGTGCATATTGGCAATATTAAAAATAAAGTTTTTTCTGAATGAGTGTGTGTGTGTGTGTGTGTGTGTGTGTGTGTCAGGTTGAACTTGCAAATTACTTTTTTATAATCCACCCAACTTGCAAATTGCAAAAGGTGCAATTGCAGCACATAATGTCATTGTCATACGCATTATCGCTTAATTTCATAGAATCATCATAGAAATGTATATGCTCTGAGCCAATACACTTGAACTGTTAAAGTTTTGTAATCCTACCCTTTTTCAAAAATAAACTTGATGTCTGAAAGTTTTGTAATCCCACTTTTTTTCTAAAATAAACTTGATGTCTGACAATGAATTTTAATTTTGATTGTAACTGTTACATTCACTCAGGGTGTTAATGATAAATATATTTAAGTCAACATGAATCAATTATTAAAATTTTTTATCTTTTTTGTTGTCTGTATGCAAGCTTAATAGATAGTTTTGGGTCTAGGTATCCAGTGGACCAGAAATTATGAATTCTATTTGGCATGGATTTTTAAAGTACGGATGAGCATTTGCTCCATTATTTTCAAAGTGGATTTAGTTTGTCCATCAATTATGTATGCAAAATGAATTCAAAAGTACTTCATAACAGTAAATTATGTCTATGATTTTTATGTGTTCTGACTAATGATAAAATTTATATAAAAGAAATTTAAACCTAAAGAACTAGATGTATCCAAGTTAACATGAATCAATTATTAAAAATTTTTATCTTTTTTGTTTTCTGTAAGCAAGCTTAAGTTATGCGGCCAAAGTGATTTTAAATTTTAAAATTGGTTACTTTTTTTTACAAGAATTAAAAAGTACAATAGAAATAGATAGTTTTGGGTCTAGGTATCCAGTGGACCAGAAATTATGAATTCTATTTGGCATGGATTTTTAAAGTACGGATGAGCATTTGCTCCATTATTTTCAAAGTGGATTTAGTTTGTTCATCAATTATGTATGCAAAATGAATTCAAAAGTACTTCATAACAGTAAATTATGTCTATGATTTTTATGTGTTCTGGCTAATGATAAAATTATATGAAAGAAATTTAAACCTATAGAACTAGATATATCCAAGTCAACATGAATCAATTATTAAAAATTTTTATCTTTTTTGTTTTCTGTAAGCAAGCTTAAGTTATGAGGCCAAAGTGATTTTAAATTTTAAAATTGGTTAATTTTTTTTTTACAAGAATTAAAAAGTACAAAAGAAATAGATAGTTTTGGGTCTAGGTATCCAGTGGACCAAAAATTATGAATTCTTTTTGGCATGGATTTTTAAAGTACGGATGAGCATTTGCTCCATTATTTTTAGAGTGGATTTAGTTTGTCCATCTATTATGTATGCAAAACGAATTCAAAAGTAGTTCATAACAATAAATTATGTCTATGATTTTTATGTGTTCTGGCTAATGATAAAATTATATGAAAGAAATTTTAAACAGAAGAACTAGATTTATCTAAGTTAACATGAACCAATCATTGAAAATTTTAATCTTTTTTTTAATCATTTTATGGTTACAAATGAGTATTTGCTACATTTCAATGTAAATTTACATTAAAATAAAGTTATGCAATGTACATTTAAAAAATAGGTAAATACTAAATTGAATTTTTTTTTTTTACATATGAAATTGATTTACCTAGGACTTTTATGGGTTCTGGTTTATGTCGTGGTTTTACATCAGAATAATTGAATATATCTTAGTTATTGTTAAATTATTTAGAATTTGTTAAGATCGTGAAATCATTTATTAAGACATATTTCAACAATATTAATGATGTATTTATGGAGTTTGGTTTTTTTGAACTTGTGGACAAAAAGGAAATACATTTAAATATTTACCGAATTTACGCAATAAAATCTTTAAAAAATACTTTTAAAAAAGTAATGTTTACGGCGATTGGTTTTTTAAAAAGGAATCTAAATAAAAAATTATACGCTAAGTATGATCTTTAAAAAATACTTTTAAAAAAGTAATATTTACGGCGATTGGTTTTTTTAAAAGGAGTCTAAATAAAAAGTTTTACGCTAAATATAATAATCTTTTTTTGAAAATGAATTAATGAAAGAAGTGAAATCAAAAAATTTATTACGGACGACTTGAGGCCGAATTACTTATTATTTAAAAATAATTTTCTCTTCTAAAAGATGATTATATTATGTTGAATCACCTTCAATATACGTAAAGTTAACATTTTTCAATTATAGCACATACATGGGAAAACACATGCAAATTGCACACAACTCAAACACTTTTTAAAATTAAAAATTAAAATATGTTGTTAAGAAGCACACTGAGCATTCAAAATATAATTTAAAAAACACAGGTATCAATGCTTTTTTTCGATATAATTTAGTTTAAAGAATATTAAATTTTTACAGGTCAAGTATAGACATACATTGTGATTTAGTTGATTTCTAACTCAATTACAACATGTTTTAATTTTAAAAAGTGTTTGAGTTGTGTGCAATTTGCATGTGTTTTCCCATGTATGTGCTATAATTGAAAAATGTTAACTTTACGTATATTGAAGGTGATTCAACATAATATAATCATCTTTTATAAATTATTACAAAATTTTTTAGGTTAAATTTGATTTTTATTCTTGTCTACAAAATTTAAAAGAATCAAGTCTACAATTACAAAAAAAAATAAAATTTTAATTTGAGAACAAAGGAATTAAACGAACTATAAATTAGTCTACAAAATGGCGGGTACCGACGCCGCGCCAAGAAGAACTCTATCGAATTTATAAAAAAACTCTCCATAATATCCAACAGAATTCTCATTTAGCGTGCAATACACAAATTTTCCAGGAAAACATGCTTTATAAAGTTTTCAATAATAAAACAAAAACCTTACGTAATAAAATTTTCAACCTCACTATGGCCACTTCGATTACTCTCTTTGTTCCTTTTATTTGCTTCCAACTCTCAAATTGGCAGTGGACTAACCCAAGTTTTATTTCCTGGTATCAACCTAGCTAAAAAAATAATAAAAGAAAATTGTCTACAACTCAAAAAAAAACTCTTAGGTAAGTCTACAGAAAGGAAAAGAAAGAACTTAGAAATTTTAAAGCACACTCTCAAAACACTACCTCACTCTACGGCTACTGAGAACAGAGTGACGCTCCCCGCGTCTCTCTGACTCGACTTCCTTCTTCACCATCCCCTCTAAACACTCTCCGCCAATCCACACAAATTAATCTAACTAAGCCTCATTCATACTCGAGGAACAGTCATTTGTCCACCAATCAGACACATTCACGCCACAACACCCAATCACGCTCCCGTCTACAATCTTCCGGTGGCGATCGCCACGCCACCTATAGTACGCGCGAAAATCCAAAATAAAGAATAAAAATAATGTACACGAGGCACTCACTGCGTTAACCTATCCCTCGCGCACATACTCTCTCTCTCGCTCTCCCCCATACGCACACATTGTTCGCGCAACGTACACAATACAAAAAAAAATAATATCTCACTCACGCCCGCGTCTACTGTGGTGAGCGTGCGCGCACGCGCTTGGCGACGCAGTTGCGTCGTCTGCCGACACGCGCCGCGCACCTCCTCCGTCGCCGAAAACTCCCCGACGGAGAATCGGAACCCGTGTGTGGTGTATGTGTGTGTACGTGCGCGCCCTGGGCCGGGAGAGCCTTCCCGGGTGGTGAACATGTGTGTGTGTGTATGTGTCGTGCGCGCGCCGGGTGCTCGTGCTGCTGCAACAGCAGCGTCCAACCGACGGCGATCGTCGCCACGTGGTCGGCTTCTGCTGCGCGAGAAAGTGGCATGGTTATCACCTGGGAAGGTAAACAAACAAATTAATTATTTCTTTGTTTCCCAGGTGACCTGACACTGCCAGGTAAAAAAAAATAATTTACGAGGGATTCACTCCCTCGCAGCCTTTGAATGCGGAAATGCATTGTCAGGAAAAGCTGGAAAAAATAAATTCGAAGGTATTTACGCTGCTTTAGCTTGTTTACCAACTAATATCGCATCGAAATTAAGCAGCATTATTTTTTCAACTTTAATTCCTACAGCAGTAAAGAAAAAATTACACCAGAGTCCAAGTGCTAATCAAAAAATTTTTTCAGAATTAATCCAGGAAATCAATGATTTACAACGTCAAGGAATCGTCATCAACGTCGATGGAGAAAAATTCAAAGTACATTTTCAGCTTGCATTAATCACCGGGGATAACCTTGGCCTGAATGAAATTTTCGGGTTCGTTCAGTCTTTTAACACTTCATACTGCTGTCGGATTTGCAAATCAACTTTACATCAAATACAAACGTTAACAAAAGAAGATGAAAGTCTGTCCAGAACAAAAGAAAATTATGAAATGGATGTAGAAAAACATTGTGTTGAAGAAACTGGAGTAAAGGAAAACTGTATATTTAATCAAGTCAATAACTTTCATTTCCTAGAAAATATTAGTGTCGATTTACTCCATGATTTTATAGAAGGCGTTTTAGCCTACGTAATATTTGCACTTGTAAAATATTTTATTCAGGTCAAGGGATACTTCGATCTTCATTTTTTGAATGAAAAAATAGAAAATTTAAAATTTGGAGAAGACTCTTTTAATAAGCCCTCACCCATTTTAGAAAGTCGACTTAATGAAAAAACGTTTTAAATGTCTGCTTCCGAGACACTTACTTTTTTCTATTTTTTTGGAATTTGTGTTGGAGAAAAGATTCCTGAAGAAGATGTCCACTGGAAACTGTACAAAAAACTAAGAAAAATTCTTGATATATTAATGTCGCCACACATACTTAGATCTGAGGCCATAATCCTAGAGAAACTTGTCCATAAACACCACGAACTTTACATTAAACTTTTTGGACCGTTAACAATTAAATTTCATAATTTAATTCACTATGGAAAGTTAATTATTAAAAACGGTCCACCAGTCCATTATTGGACTATGAGGTTCGAAGGCAATCATAGGAAACTGAAGTTACATACAGCTGCTCCTAGTAGATCAGTTAATTTAAAAATGACAATTGCAACTAAAGAGTGTTTGCGAATGTGTGAAATGTTCCACAATTTACAATGTACTGATAATTATACTTTTGGTTCAGAAGTTCGCAACGATACGCTTTTTTATTCAACTGGTGATAAACTTGATTGTTATACTTCAGTAACTGCGGCTGGTCAGAAATACAATTTAGGAATGTTCATTGTAGTTAATGTAGAAGAGCCAGAAAAAGAATTCGGTGAAATTAAAAAAATTATAAAAAAAGAGGACACTGTTGAATTTGAAGTTTTGATTTATCAAGAATTATTTTTTGATAAACACTGTCACGCGTATGTTGTAAAACGTTCAACAGAATTGAGGAATCTCACTCATTCTAATCTTCTTCAGTATCCTCCTTGTACTTGCATTGTTACAGAATCAGCTACTTTTATAACTGTCAAATACCGTTTGTAAGTTTCGGATGAAATCACAATAATACAAGTTGTAACTTAATAATTTCAAGAAACTGTAAATAAAAAGTTTTTTATAACTATTATAAATAAATTATTTATCATAGCCACTCCTGTAATTAAATACTATAGCCTTTAAAATTTTTGTCTTTTGTTCCTTATTTTTTATTGAAATTTTTTTAATTTTACAGTTAAATTTTTAGTTTGTTATTTATATAAACTTTTAAGTAAAAACTTGGTTTTAAACTGAAAAAAATAAATAAAAATAAAATGTTTTATTTATTATTTATTAATAATATTTATTATTAATAATAATATTTATAATAAATTACATTAAAAGATTTTATTTATGTAAGCAAAAAGCTTTTTTTTCTTTGAAATCAAGCTGAATTTTCAGATATAGTTGATTAAAAAAAAAAATCAAGCTTTGAAAATTACGGGACAGTTTCAATTTCAGTTTTAATTTGACAACAAAATGTGTAATTTACAAAAATTACAATTAATTATTACGGTAATGACAACTTATTAACACGGTTTTAATGCGTGCGGGTAAATAATTCATGAACATTTTAATAAGTACATTATGCCATTTTTTATAAAAGCCCCCATTACTAACTATACGTAACGTTTTTTTGACTAAAATCTCAAATGAATTTGAGTTCAACGTTACGCTTCTTTAAAAATGCACCTCATAACCTATAATATTGAATACCCCCTTATATATGTACCCATATGCGGGAAACCGTTTGCACAACCTTGTCGGGGACCGTGATCCCCACATTTGAGTTTCGTTCCCCCCTGAGCGTCGGGTAGCTACCGCCACCTTGCGTGAGGAGAGTCATCCCCAATTTTTTCCCAGTGCAAGCTCTAAGCCCCCAAAACCCTGGGAGCCCGAGTTGAACAAAAAAACTGATTGGCTACCTCCTAAGCTTTAAACCTCCAAAACACTGGGCGCCCGAGTTCAAGAAAAAAAACTCATCAGCTATCCCCCAAGCTCTAAGCCCCCCCAACCCTGGGCATCTGAGTTCAATAAATAAACTGATCAGCTACTCCCCAAGTTCCAAGCCACCAAAACCTTGGGAGCCCGAGTTCAACAAAATACTGATTGGCCACCTCCAAGCTCTAAGCCCCCAAAACCCTGGGAGCCCGAGTTGAACAAAAAAACTGATAGGCTACCCCCCAAGCTCTGAGCCTCCAAAACACTGGGCACTCAAGTTCAATAAAAAAAACTTATCAGCTATCTCCCAAGCTCTAAACCCCCATAACTCTAGGGAGAGCGATATATAAATTATTTTTTATAAACAATTAAGTAAACCGACAAGCTCTAAACCCCCATAACGCTGGGGAGAGCGATAAATATATTATTTTTTATAAACAATTTAATAAACCAACAAGCTCTAAACCCCCATAACGCTAGGGAGAGCGATAAATAAATTATTTTTAATAAACAATAAAATAAACCGAGAAGCTCTTAACCCCCATAACGCTGGAGTGAGCGATAAATAAATTATTTTTTATAAACAATTAAATAAACCAACAAGCTCTAAGCCTCAATAACGCTGGGTAGAGCGATAAATATATTATTTTATACCACTAGTGCGTAGGTACTCGATTTTACGCACGCTTCGAAATTTAAAAACTCTATTTTGCTGTCGTCAGTTGAAATCCTGGCTAAAATTTTTTTTTTTTTTTTTTTAAATAAAACTAGATAATTTTTAAATAGCTCAGAGTCGAGATTAATGTCTTCGATTTATTAATTTTTTATAATTTTTTAATTATAAGTTTGTAATCAAATAAATAATAAAATAAAGTTGGTACAAATGAATTTTTTTTTAAATATTGTACTTAATACCTCGCTTCATACATTTGCAAAAATCATTTATAAAATAAAAAGGAAATGATTAGAATTTTATTATTTTAAAACATTTTAATTCACATTGATCTTATCGAGGCATGAATAAATGAAAGGACCTTTAGAGTGTGAGTCTTTCTTTTTAATCAAGAAATTAATTCCTCTAGAAAAAATTACAGACAAATCTGTTGATCAATAATCAAGTTGATGGTTAATATAGCTAAAAATGTAAAATTTACACTAAATTATAGTAGTTTAAGGTATTATATCGGCAGTGCCTAGAAGATTATATTAAACAGGACAATAAACAACTATAAACAATACCTCCCAGACATCTTTCTTTTATTTGAATTGTTTAAAATATAATTCTGATCATTAATAATCTTAGTTACAATGTACTAAAGAACTCTTTAATGTAGTGCACCGAAACTTAAAAGGGAAAATTATATATTATTTTGAAAATGACAATTGTTTACTCGGTTCTATCATACAACAAAATCATTTGTAAATACGATATTTTTGTATCGACGATTTTACTAGGCTAGCGCCAGCATTAATTTCAGCGCCTCAAAGTAGCATGCGCTTGTTTTACAAATGTATTTATTAAAATGTTATATTTTTTAATTGATCCATAAATTGAATTATTTCGTAATTTATTAAGTTATTGTTATAGTTCTCTAATTATTGTTATAGTCTAGCTAGTTATTGTTATAGTGTTCGTGTTAGAAAAATAATTTTCGTCTCGAATTATTTGTCTTAACTCAAACATTAGTGGGACTATATTTTTGTGTCTCAGATACTGAATAAAACAATCGTCGTTTGTGAGATGTAATATTAATTAAAAACACACATTTATCTGAAGGTAGTCCTGATGTTACTGCCAAAAGTTTGATAGTCAATTTTTTTATTGAAACTGCTCCGCACACTAACACAACTTCCACGACCATACATGCGCTCACAGAAACCCGTCGCCATTAACTGCTCCAAACTCGCATGCGTTATGAATTGTTTTTTCTTTGAATTGAATTATCTCGAAAGTAGTTCCGGTTGGTCGAATGTGTAAGGGAGTAAGTTGTTAAGAATTGATTCAACAATTAGGTTCTAGAAATTATAAAAAACTTGGGCACTTTTCAGGTTTTAACAGACGGAAATATTTAAAAAAGTACAGCTGATGTGCCTTAGACGGCAACGTAAATTTTAAAAACTTTCTTTAAAAATTTAGCCCCGTTCGGCTAAGAATGTTTTGAGTTATCTTATTCCTTTTTTCAAAAAGAATTTTCGATAGAATTTTTAGATATACATAAAAAAAACTAACTCAAGAAGTAATTTCAAGAAGCGTGCGAGAGAGACAGCGTGTGTAACGAGAGCGAAAAAGATGCCGAGTTCGGCGGTGCGATCTTTGTAGCGGTTTTAGGAAGTGTTGGTTCTGAAAACCTCACTGAAAACTTCCGCCCAACATGCATGGGCATTCAGTATGCTTAACCTTTAACGCCACGCAGTCACATATAGTTTGTAATACGAGTGCCCCCACCTCCCCTACCTCCAACAGATGTCTTTTGTTTTAGCAGTATTTTTGTTTGTACTGCTTCATGCACAAGACGAAGGCGCTTATTCGTGGACGCTTGCGTTGACTAAATTAGACCCAGCACTTTTGTAGTTTTTTTTTTTTTTTTTTTTTTTTTACGTGGAAGTTAAGAAACTTGTTTGAATCTTCTGGCCTCGTCGTTGATAAAAAGTAAGTACATATCGTTTTTTTATTTGTATTTGAAAAAGGATTTTCTGATGTCCTTGGTAAATTTGCACAATTTTCGAAAACAAACATGATTAAAAAAAATCGATTTCGATGACTCCATGACTTCAATATACGCTCTTGAACACTTTTATCGAATCAACTATTTAAGTTAACATTATATGAGTTCTAGTTGTAAATATTTTATACCTATTCCGCACGAAAGCAGATTCTAGAATGAAAGTTTTTATTTAGTTGATTTGTCACTTAAAATACCGTTAATCTGAAATGAGTTTTTAAAATGTGAATAAAGCACTCCTATATCAACTAAAAAATCGACCCAATATCAAAAGAAATAATTTTTATAAATTTTTTCAAATAGAAATGGTACTTAAGCTTGTCGCTTCAAAAAGTGTTTTGCATTTTCAGAAAAACTATTTGTACCAATGACTGCATTTTTATCCCATAAACTATAAAATCCATAATAGAAGCTTAAATATTGTACAAAAAGTTCAAATTTCAATTATGCTGGTTACACATGTATATATATATCTTCCTATATTATATAGTTATATCCAGGAGGAGCTCTTTTTTTTTGGCTCCTCCGGGAGGAGCTCTGAAAATTACGGCTCCTCCGGGAGGAGCCCCTTAAAACATGTTAAATATAAGGTTTTTTGAAGGTTTTGAGGTGCTCCTCCGGGAGGAGCTCTTAATTTTAAAAGCTCCTCCCGGAGGAGCACCTTAAAACGTCAAAAACCCTCATATTTAACATGTTTTAACAGGTTCCTCCGGGAGGGGCCAAAAAAAAAAGAGCTCCTCCCGGAGGAGCACCTCAAAACCTTCAGAAAACCTTATATTTAACATGTTTTAAGGGGCTCCTCCCGGAGGAGCCGTAATTTCCAGAGCTCCTCCCGGAGGAGCCCCTTAAAACGTCAAAAAACCTTATATTTATTATGTTTGAAGTGGGCTCCTCCCGGAGGAGCCGTAGTTTAAAGAGCTCCTCCCGGAGGAGCACCTCAAAACCTTCAAAAAACCTTATATTTAACATGTTTTAAGGGGCTCCTCCCGGAGGAGCCGTAATTTCCAGAGCTGCTCCCGGAGGAGCACCTCAAAACGTCAATTACACAAACTCAACTCAAAAAACATGTTAAATATTAACTGTCAAAAAACTCTATATTTTATAACTATTTTTATGGGGGTTGGCGAGCGAAGCGAGCAGGGGGGTACCCCCTAATATATATATATATATATCTTACTATATTATATAGTTGTTTTTCCTCTCTCACGCCCCCCCCACGCCCCCCACAGGCCTCTCAAAGAAGTGCTTAACTAACCGTAAAAGTGTACCGAAATATGCTTATTTCTATGAGTTTTGAATTGTCCTATGATTTTCCAATCACGCCCCCCCCGCCCTTTTTTTTCCCCGCCCCCCATTTTTAATGCTTTGTTACAAGTTTTGTATATTTTCTTAATTTATTAATTCTTTTTTAATGGTATGATTAAACTATATAAAATTTTAAAATTTGAATTCATTAATTTTAAAAAATTTTATTATAAAATTAATTAGAAAAATCCAAGTTTTTAATTTAAAAAAATTGAAAAAAAGATTTTATTTTCAGAAAAATTAAATTTATAATGGAGTAAATTTTTCTTTTTAATAAATTGTAAAATTTTATTTAAAAAATTGTTGTTAAACTTTAAATCCTTATTTATTTATTTTTTATTTTTTTTATTGTGTAATTATCATCCAAATATATTCATGTATGTATTCATGTATGTACGCGTGCGCGTACGCGGAGGAGTCTCCGCGTAGGCGCAAACTTACCCTTTCAAACAAAAATTTGCGCGTACGCGCAACTCAGGTTTTCCGCGTACGCGCAAACTAAATTATCCCGCGAGCGCGCAAACCTAGGTACTCCGCGCGTGCGCTAAAACTTTAGATCTCCGCGTGCGCGCAAAACTCTAGATCTCCGCGTGCGCGCAAAAACTTTGAATACGTTGCGATAAATGCATCAATTATTGTCCTTCTAAACATTAAAATTGTGATTAAAAAAACTTCCTAACTCTATAAAATTTATTTTTCACACACGGTGCAGAAAGTTCAAACTTTCTGATTTTTCCCAAACAGGAAGTTTGAACTCCTTGCTTTGAGTTGAAAAAAACATTACACTCGACGCTGGAAAAGTATGAGCTAACCCTTAGCAAACTCTTGACACTCTCGCCTTTGGCTCAAGTTTTGAACACAAACTGTTTGAAAATTAGCTAAAAACCCAAAGTAGTAACCCAAATGTCTAGTCCTAGCGGGTCCTCCTCTCAGGGTTGGATAACTTTTTTTGGATCATCGATTGCAGAAACTTTGGAAATCGCTTTCAGGTACCGAATGATGAGCAAAATCATCAATAATTTTTCTAAATCCTTGAATTTAAATTGGTTGAGATCTTCTTTATATTGAATATTGAATCAATTGGGATGTGTCTTGACCGAACAAATTATAGTATAGATTTGTAAAAGTATCTTTGATGGATTTTTGGAAAAACCTCGGCCAGGATTATTTTGGTCAATGTCCTCATTACAGGCATCACGATTACTGTTACTGCTTCAATAAGGTATGTTCAATAACGAATATTAATACCTAATAACAAAGTGGATTGTTGAAAAAAAATAAGATAAAAATTTTAAACGAAATTTACTGTGTACTACATCCCACAAAAAACCTTACAAAGGTAAACAAACGTGGGGAGATTTTTTTAATGAATAGATTTAACAAAAAATAGTGATATCATTAGATAGATTTTATAAGGTAGAATTTTTGATAACATGTCATATTAATAACAGAATTTAAAAATTAATTGCTGTAACAAATTTAAGAAAAAAAAATAATTATTTCAAAAAGTTATAAAAAAATTATTTTAATGAGTTGTGTATTTAAATTTAAAAAATAAATTGAAATCAATATTCATAAAATCTGCCCACGAAGTTCATATTCAGAAGAAAATTTATTAACTTTATCTTCGTTGGCAGATTTTATGAATATTGATTTCAATTTATTTTTTAAATTTAAATACACAACTCATTAAAATAATTTTTTTATAACTTTTTGAAATAATTATTTTTTTTTCTTAAATTTGTTACAGCAATTAATTTTTAAATTCTGTTATTAATATGACATGTTATCAAAAATTCTACCTTATAAAATCTATCTAATGATATCACTATTTTTTGTTAAATCTATTCATTAAAAAAATCTCCCCACGTTTGTTTACCTTTGTAAGGTTTTTTGTGGGATATCACTTTTTTTTGTTTGATAATTTTTTGATAATTATCTATTTGTTATTTTTCTAATTTTTTTTTTTTTTTTTCTAATTTAAATTTATAAAAACCTTTAGCATTAGTTAGCCAAGGTTTTTTTATAATATTTTCGTCGCTTACTTCTATCCAACTCTTTTTTTGTCGTAAAATGCTCACGTAGTGCCCATTATTTAAATTATTTCCTACGTGTGCTATTGAACATGTTACTTTGTAAGAATGTTTACAACTACCTCTTTTAAAATACATATTTTCTTTTGCTCTCTGATTTTACTCCGACACTGATGATTGTTCTCTAACCAAGCCAGTTACCAGTGTCTTTTATCGTTCAAAGGTTAATTCTAATTTTTATTAATTATCATTTAACTTTTTTTTTTTTCATCTTTTTATTTATGAAAACAAGTTTTTATAAACGTTAATTAATTTTATTTTTTTAAAAAATTAAAAAAATCATGATAGCGCCATCTGTTGAAAATGTTGGGAGGTGCCGATCCCCGATCGAACGTTGATGGATGGAAAGTCCAAAAAAAAGGCCGATTTCAAAAACGCGAATTAAAAAATAAGAAAATTAAAAAAATATAAGCTTCGAAAACAATCCTCATCTCTTCGGTAGTGAAAAGTAGGCGTAGTCTAGAGGTTTAATGATGCAGGTAACGTGTTTTAATTTTTAAATAATTGATTAATTGTGGTTAGTAGGGTTAAGGTAGCTCCAGTAGCTGTAAATAAAGCACGGCAGCCGGCTACTATTTTGGCGGGAAAAAAATCTCCCCAAGCCAGCTACCGCTGGCTTTGATTTAGATCAATGAGATAAATATTGACTACGTTGTGCATTAATATTCGTTGTTGAACATGCCTTATTGAAGCAGTAACAGTATCGTGATGCCTGTAAAAAGAACATTGACCAAAATAATCGTGGCCGAGGTTTTTCCAAAAATACTTTTAAAAATCTATAATATAATTTGTTCGGTCGAAAATATCTTTCCTAGTCAACAGGTTAGATCAATAAGGTAAATCCGTATATTATTGCACAGCATTGGCGAGATTTATCTTATTGATCTAACCTGTCGACTTATCGTTTCTTCAAAAGTTCTTTGTTAAAATAAAAAAAATAAATAAAACTCAAGACAGATTCCAATCGATTCAATATTCAATATAAAGAAGATCTCAACCAACTTAAATTCAAATCCAAACTCGAAAAATTGAACAGGAATAATTTGTTACTAGAAGTTGTTTTTAGCATTTTCTGAGGATTGAAATATAAATTGTTCAGATTTATACTTTTTGAGTTAAGATTTGAAAATATTTTTCTCTTAAAGTTCATAAAGAGACAAAAACATGCAAGGATACACATGTCTAGGAGTGCAATGGGCTTTCAACATAAATTGTTTGAAAATTATTTAAAAAACAAATATAATTCAAACATTTTGTGTGGATAATCGAAAAAAGGACCATTTAGAAAAATTATTGATGATTTTGCTCATCATTCGGTACCAGAAAGCAATTTCCAAAGTTTCTGCAATCGATGATCCAAAAAAACTTATCCAACCCTGACTGACTGACTGTAAAAGGTTTTTATTTCGGCCTTGGGGTATAACCCTATTTGGTCGCTTGACAAGTACATCGAGTGATACAAATATATGGTAACACGTTCGCATGAATAGATAATTAAATGCACTTAAAATTAGATTACAACGAAGTAAATAACAAAGATATAATATATAATAGCACGTTCTCGTAGGTAGAATAATAAATGCACTTAAAATAGTATATTATAGTACAGGTGCAGCATCGTCACCGTTTTAAGGACCCAAGTACGTAGCGAAGCACAGCACGAGGTTCTTCATAAGCCCTGTTGACGTACTGCACTCGTACTATATACTATTTTGTGGTTAGAGTGACCAGGGGTACTATAAATTAACTTACAACAAAGTGACTTATAGGGCAGGAAACAAAATTTATTAACTGGGTAAGTGTGGCAGGTGCAATAGTAAATCGAATAGAATCGTGGGATAATCCATTCACTAGTAAATATATGACGTTTGTCTGTGCGAGATCAATTCTATTGCCGTTTCATACATTTTTTTCCCGTTTAATACACTTAACTTCCGCTCAAGAATTTTTTCCCGTGCATTTATTTTCTTTCCCGTTTAATCACTTATTTTTCCGAGCAAATGTCTTTTTTCCCGTGAATTTGACCTAAAATTTCTCGTGCGTTTGCTTTTTTTTTTCCCGTGCTAATAAATTTAACCCTTTTCTAATAACCCCCATGCCCTTTTTTTTACTTACGCCCCCCATTTTTGATATATGTTATCAGTTTCTACCCAAATCACTAATTTTTGATACAAGTTATCAGCTATGTATCTATAGAAGAAATTTAAAAAGTAACTACGAAGCATTAAAAAAATTAACTAATATCCAAAGATAAAAGAGAGAACCCAAAAAGGATGTCAGCATTTTATTCGTGATGTGATTGGTTGAAGAACAAAATTTAAAATTTGAATTTTTATTTTTAATTTTTATATTACAATTCAATTAAAACATCTAGAGAATAGATTTAATGAAAAAATAATTTTGTAATCAAGTGTTCGAAATTATCTGATTATAATCATGAAAATAATAATTATTAGTATACAAACTGAAACAAAACCAATGAATCTATAACCACAAAAGTTTAAATGAATATGAACTCTGAACGTAGCGCCAAGGTAAAGGGTATATACATATGTGTGTATATATATGTATAACTTATTGTCGATTAATTTAAATGAAGCTTCGAGAAAACTTGTTTTAGATAATATAATACAATGGTGCGTGCGCTTCGCTTGGAGAGCTTCAAGGTTTGGCGAGAGGGTAGGTTCAACAGTAGATTCAAAAGTGGGTAAGTGTTTACCTAGGTTTGTACAGGATCGAAAACAATAGTATAAAAGATGTTAGTTTCAGGGTTAGATGTTGAGAAAAAAAAAAAAAAAAAAAAAAAAAGTACAACATACGTTTAAAGTTACAAATTAAAGTATGAAAATAATAACAAAGTGAAAGAGGCTACACATGGCTGGAAACTGGTGTCGTAAGATAAACTTCGATATTAATCAAGATAGGTTGATTGGGACAGACCTACGTAGAAAAAGCGTTGATAACAAATGTAAAAGGATGTAGGAAATATTTGTCAAAAAAGTTAAAGAGCTGTGTGGGCAAAATTGTATGAAGATGATTAGTTTCACGATTGCAATTACAAAAAAATTTGAGAAGAACAATAGAAAAGATAGTTTTCACAAAGATGAGAGCAAAGATTCAAAGTTAGAGACCAAAGCATGAAAAAAAGAAAAAACAACAGCAAACACCAAAATTTAAGCAAGTAGATTCATGTGAAAGAGATAGAAACAATATTAAGCAAAAATGTACATATGAGCGAAAGTTCAAAGTTACAAACGTAATGACAAGTCCAGGTACGGCAGTAGGTACAATGAAGTTACCACAGTAGTTATCAAGTTTGAAACAATGTTATGAACAAGGTTTTTTATAGGGTTATTTAGAGTAGTAAGTACAAGAGGATAAAAAAGATTATACACAAGGCTAGATTCAGTGTAGACGATTAAAAAAAAAAAAATAAAGAACTAGAGTTAGCATGGGACTAGAAACAGATGTCGAAACAAATGCATGTGCAGAAGGTTTGGCGTTAGAAGCTTGAGTAAAAAATAGGTAGTAAGCACAAGATTATTAACATATGTAGGAAGTAAAAAAAATCAACAGACGTAGTAAAGAGAGTCGGAAAAAAATACTCAACAGACGTGGATAGTAGCAACGTTATAAAGCAGGGAAGGTTAGTAAATAAAAAGACGAAAATAAGTCGGTAAAAGCATAGAAACAGATGTTTAACAAAGGATTGAAATAAAAGTATGATCAAAGATTAGAACAAAGTAGTCTTAGAATTAGAAATAAAAAATGAAAAAAATTCAAACTACAGTTATCACCATGATAGAAATATATATATAAACATGAGCATATTCCTGGGTAAGAGCTTAGTTATAAAAAGCAGTAAGTGCAACGGTAAGAACAAGGGTAGTTACAAGGGTTTGGAGTAAGATGAAAGGTGAGAACAAAGGTAGGCACGAAATAAGGTGCAGGTGTAGTCACAAGCTATAAAAGTAGAAACAATGGTATGTATCAGAGTAGGTACAGAGGTAGACACAAGAGTATGTGTATAAGCGTAGGTACAAGTGTAGATTCAAGCATAAAATTCTGGGGGGTTGGCGAGCGACGCGAGCAGGGGGGTTCCCCCCTAGTATATATATATATATATATATATATATAATTTACAAAGCTAGTGGTTTCATCGAGGGTTTCACAGTAAATAAAAGATTAACGTGAACTTTTCAGTGAGACATTATACCAACATTCAAGAGAAATTTTAAACTTAAAACTAAACCTTTTAAACAGTCACAAAAGATTAATAATAAACTTTGATTACATCCATAGTAAAGGTTTTATTAATTAAAAACTTCTTACATTGCAAAAAAAAAATCTAAAACAACATAAATATATTTTTCTTACGTTTAAAATTTTAATTATGAATTACTACTGGTATGCGAAGCATTTAGAAAAACCATTAAAACCGAGGTAAAACTCGAGGTAAAACTTCAAAGTGAGTTTAAGCAGAATAAAAAGAATCAAGCTGTAAAAATAGGAATGATTAACAACTATTGTTTGTTTGGAAATAAAAATGAATAAAGTAGAAAATAATGGTTCAGTTTGTTATTATATTTATAAAAAACCGAATTTTTTAGTTGAAAAAGGAAAACTTTTTTCTTGCAGATGGTGCTGACGTTAACATCATTTTACGAAACTTAGTTTTTAAAGGAATTTAAGCTCACAATTCTCTGATAAAAAATTAAAAAACAATAATTTGAAAAATTTGCAATTTTATAACTTAAGAGGAGGATATATAGCGACAATCAGCGCCCTCTAGTGTAAGTTTCGTACTTTTCAAATAACTTTTTTTTTACAATACAAAAGTTAATAAAATTTTATACACGTATTTGAAATATGGTTTTGTATAGTGCTTACCCCTTTATATGCCAAAAGTCGACAAAAAAATTTTTTATTTAAAATTCACTCACCGTAGCAGATGACACTAAATGACGCCTAAACGCCAATCACCGACTTAATTTCTCCCGTAAAAAAAAATGGTAGTATTAATCGTAAAAACAAATAGTAAGCTCCATGGAGGCTATTTCACAGAATCTATTCATGTCGATAATTTTTATTTTAAAGAAAAATTGAAGATTTCACATGAAAAGTACGATCTAAGGTGTAAAAAGGTAAAACAGATTCATGAGAAGTTGTCTTGTACCATGAAACATACCATGTAGATGGTGAACTCACACGCAGCTTCTTTGCAAAATTGATGAGTAATTTTTTTTTCTTTTAAAGTTAAAAAACAAGTTACAACTATTAAAAATAATATTTTGTAAAATACTATTAATTTTTTTCAAAATCCATATTCTAAAAAAAAAAGTTATTTGAAAAGTACAAATAACTTATTTAGGTTACGTCGTTAGCTAGTAGAGTGTGGTAGAGTGCAGGCTGCAGCATGGTGTGGCAATTGGCATGCAGTACTGTCAGCTGACAGCTGAGACTGCTGACTGCTGCAAAGCAGTGAATTTTTTATTTATCAATTTTCAATATAAAACATTACTTAATTTAATAAGAGCTTAGTGGTTACTTGAAATAATTTATAAATCATGAGTCGAAGGGCACCAATGGAATTGGTAAGTAAGCCGAGCATTTTTTTTATATCTCTTATAATTATCAACTTCACTCAAGATTAAACATTCAGACTTAAAAAAGTTGTAGGATTAATAAATGGTGCAAGTCGTATACATTTCAATGATGACTCGAATCAAGTTGCAATGCTCCTACTGCAGACTGCCGGCAGTCATAGGAATTGTCTCCTGCAGTTGTACATTTAACCTAGACAGGATGAATAGTAAGAGTGAACTTGATAACTAAAAGTTGGTATCTCAATGATAATTAAATTGTAACAATGACATTTCAATGATTATCAAATTACTGTTTCCTTATGAGAACCAACTTTTTGTTGTTATTGATTTTTCTTAAAAATTTTTACTGACTCAGTGCTGGCATATTTTGATGATTTGACTCAAATGAAGCTGCATTGCTCTTGCTGCACACTGCCAGCAGGCATTTACATTTCGTGATATGATTTAAATGAAGCTGCAGTGTGCAGTGCAGTCTTTGACATCTGCTCCGGCTCTTACACAACTTGGTTCAGCCGGATAAATAAAAGTTGTAAAACCAATAGTACCTAACTACACAAATAAAAGTTGACACATAAACGATTTTTTAATTCACTGTTTACTTTTTAGCACCAACTTTTTGTTATTGATTTTTTTAAAAGATTTTTACTGACTCAGTTCTGACATATTTTAGTGATTTGACTCAAATGAAGCTGCATTGCTCTTGCTGCACACTGCCAGCAGGCATTTACATTTCATGATATGATTTAAATGTAGCTGCAGTGTGCAGTGCAGTCTTTGACATCTGCTCTGGCTCTTATACTTCTTGGTTCAGCCGGTTAAATAAATGTTTTGAAAGCAATAATACCTAACTACACAAATAAAAGTTGACACTTAAATGATATTTGAGCCACTGTTTACTTATTAGAACCAACTTTTTGTTTTAATTGATTTTTTTAAAAGATTTTTACTGACTCAGTGCTGGCATATTTTGATGATTTGACTCAAATGAAGCTGCATTGCTCTTGCTGCACACTGCCAGCAGGCATTTACATTTCATGATATGATTTGAATGTAGCTGCAGTGTGCAGTGCAGTCTTTGACATCTGCTCCGGCTCTTATACTTCTTGGTTCAGCCGGATAAATAAAAGTTTTGAAAGCAATAATACCTAACTACACAAATAAAAGTTGACACTTAAATGATATTTGAGTCACTGTTTACTTATTAGAACCAAGTTTTTGTTTTTATTGATTTTTCTTAAAGATTTTTACTGACTCAGTTCTGACATATTTTAGTGATTTGACTCAAATGAAGATGCATTGCTCTTGCTGAACACTACCAGCAGGCATTTACATTTCATGATATGATTTAAATCTTGCTGCAGTGTACAGTGCAGTGAGCATTCTTTGACTGCTCTTGTACTATTTGCTGTAGCTGGATAAATATTTGGGGTATTCAAATCGTATTACAGAAATAAAATAATTTATCAAAATATATTTATGTTGCAAAACATTTAAAATTACAAAAAAGTAACATGAAAAAAAAAAAAAATAAATAATAAAAAAAGAAAAAAGAAATTCTTGATAGAATGATGGTCTAAAAAAATAAAAATAAAAACTTATTCGAAATCAATGAAAGTTGCAATTTTCAAATTACGGTATGATTTAAAAAAATGTTTGATTATTAAACCATGAATAAAAAGAATAAAAAAAATAACAAAAATAAATGAAATACCAGTGAAAAATTTGATTGAAACGAATATTGATATAATTTAACATGAAATAAAAAATATTATATTGATTCAAATTAAGTTTTGAAAAATTTGAAAAAATAAGTTATTTATAAAAAAATGAAAAAATTAACATTGATAAAAAGATAATGCTTGATTGATAAATAATTAAAGAAATTAATATTAAATTGATCAAAAGAAAATTTATTTAAATATTGATATTCTAAAGAATTTTGAAGTTTTAATGAGTTACATAAAACTATTGTATCACAACTTGAAAAAAAAAAAAAAAAATTATTATTATGAATAAAAATGAAAAAAATTAAAAAAGTTGCTTCTAAAAGAAAAAAAAAAAAAAACAAACAAACAAATAAACAAAAATAAAATTAATTTAAAAAGAATTTTTTTAGTTGACATATGCTGAGAAAAAAAATTGGATCACATGTAATCAAATTTTTACCTAAAAAAGAATAAGATGAAAAATAATTATAAAAAATGAGTATTAATTACACTGCTAAAATTAAAAAAAAAAAAAAAACAAGAATAATATTCAAATCAAAAGATTTAAAATAAATAACAAAAAGTAAAAAGAGTGAAAAAGTATTGTACTTATTCTGTCAAAAATAGAAACTTAAAAATGATAAGATTCAAGTAAAATTGGAAAAAAAACAATACAAAAAAATTATAGAATGACTAAATGGCTATCAAAGTTTTTTTTTTCTGAAAATGATAAATAAACTGCAAATAAAATAAATAAAACAATAAAATCAAATTTTAATAATAAATCTTATGATTTATTATAAGTGTTAAAAGAAATCAATAAACTGCTTTATAAGCTTATTACTTTTTCAAAATGAATAAATAATTGTCGATGGTATAATTTATATAATTATCAATTTGATGGCAAATAAAAAAAAATAATATTCATAACTATGACAGTCATAAAAAAAATGTTGCTTATTCTATTTTTAAATTTGCCGCTGGTTTCGGTTTGTTGCCGCAAGGCGGCGCAGACACGACCACGCGATTGTGTATGGGAGACTATCTAGGTTTATGTTTTCATGGCAAAACTGCAATCAGAGTTACCGGCATACCCAGACGAGCCATATACCCTCCTCTTAAACAAATCAATCATAAAAATCATTACAATCTATCGACAAAATAATTACGCCCAAAGTCAAACTGTAACAAGATGTCTTAAAACAATGTACGTTATCAACTCTGTTTGAGAACGCTGATTTATTACTTAAGGGGGGGGGGGGTAGGGTCTGGCAATTTTTGAAAAATCGAATTTTTTTTTTCTTATAGTAAAACATTTCAAGAATGCTGTGTTAAAATTTCTAAGGGTTTGGAGCAAAACTCACAAAGTTACAGAGTTTTAAGTCTGGGGCCTTCGAGCGGAGCAGGTCGAGGCAGCTGCCCCTCCCCGCATGCTCTACGCTGAAGGCCCCTGCTAAGTCGGTCTTTGTAATCCCCTAAGACCCTTTTGTAAAAAGGGAGGGGCAGTGAACCCAGGTAGAGTATAAGGCGGTTCTAAAGGTCTGTGTGGAAAAAAAGACGTGTCAGTTTGACGGTGTTCGTTCACCAGAGCGGTCCGATTATTTTTCTTCTTATATGTCCGATTCGGTTTTTTTGGTTTTAAAATGGTTAGAACAAGTAAAGTGTCGAGAGAAACGCGTAAAACTGAAGGAAAAATACTTGGAAAACCAAAAAAAGACCCAATCCGTTTAAAAATAATGACGTGCAGACAAAAAGTGCGTCAGCTAAAAAAATTCGGCTAAGTTCTCAACCGTCTGTGCCAGTGGATACCGAAATACATTATCGTATAGTTGACTTTCTGCAAGTGCTTACAACACTTTCAACGTTGGTAAATTGCAAAGTGTGCAACGGTAATGTTGAGTTCAAGTCGTGTAAGCCAGTAGGTTTAGCTTTCGATCTTCAAGTCAAGTGTGAACGCTGCGAAAATCGATACATTCCGTCAAGCAAAAAAAACGGAAGCAGATTTGAAATAAATTCTCGGTTTGCCCTCGTGATGAGGATTCTGGGTTTCGGACTTCCAGGATGCAATAAGTTCTGCGGTTTAATGGACTTATCAAGCAGTTTTTTGTGCAAAACTACTTATAATAATTGCATTAACAGCATATGCTCCGCAGTCCAATCAGTTACGGATAAAATTATGGCTTCTGCCGCTGAAGAAGAAAAGCAAGCGACGTCACATTCAGATTTGACAGTTTCCGGAGATGGAACTTGGATGAAACGTGGTTTTGCCTCCTTGTTTGGTGTTGCTTCGTTGATTGGCTTTTACACAGGTAAGGTTCTTGATATTATTGTAAAAAGTGCACACTGTCAAGTATGCAAAACTTGGGAACATCGCTTGAATACTGCTGAGTTTGAAACGTGGCATGAAAAGCATGTTGCTGAAGGTGCGTGCAAAGCAAATCATTCCGGACCCTCGGGAAACATGGAAGTTGACGCAGTAAAGCAGATGTTTCAGCGATCTCAAGAAAAACACGGTGTTCACTATAAAAATTATGTCGGTGACGGGGATAGCAAGACTTACAGCGGAGTAGTAAACTTGAAACCGCACGGAGACAACTTCCAAATAACAAAAAAAGAGTGCGTTGGCCACGTACAAAAACGTATGGGTAAAAGGCTCCAAGACCTTGTTAAGAACACGGTTGAAGAAAAAATTATAAAGTCCGGTAAAAACGTCGGAAAAACAACCAAAAGTAAAACGCTGTCGGGGCAAGGAAAATTGACAGGGGCACTTATCGACAAGTTTACTGTGTACTACGATTTGGCGATTAGAAGAAACTGTCGAGAAGAAGATGCTGTAAATAAAATGAAAAAGGCTATCTGGGCAACGTACGCCCATAACTCATCCACAGACGAAGATCCGCAGCACTACTATTGTCCGAGCGGCGCGGACTCTTGGTGCGAATACCAGAAAGCTGTGGCATTGAACACCTTAGAAAACTTTTCTCACTCTAACGAGGCCTTACCAATTGATGTTTTGGATGCAATGAAACCAATATACGAAGATCTGAGCAAAGACGAGCTTTTAGAAAGATGCGTTAGTGGATTTACGCAAAATAACAACGAGAGTTTAAATCAACTTATTTGGAAAATTGCTCCCAAAACATCGTCTGCTGGCTGCAACATAGTAGAGATTGCAGAAAATATGGCTGCATGTACTTTTAATGAAGGAAATACAGCTTTATTAATGATTCTTCAATCAGCAGGAGTTGGTACTGGATGCAGCGCCCATGAGTACGCGAGGCTGGCGGACGAAATTCGCATAATGAAAGCCGACTCCGAAAGCGCCGCTCAAACCAAAGAAGGTAGAATTCGGCGAAGACAAGGACAAAAAGATGCCCTGGACATTGCTGAAGCTGCTGGTGACTTACTTTATGGAGCTGGAATAGATGATTCAGTGTGGGTTGTAAATCAAATAGTTTTTCTTCACTTTTTTCGTACCGAAAACTTCAAACGCGTTTTTCTCGAAACACTATTTTTCAAAGTCGGTGAAAGTTCTCATTTGAAAACTACTGCACCGATCTTTCTAGAATTAAACATACGTCTTTAATGCATAAAAAAACCCGCCCCCTAGTGAGTTACTTTTTTTTTTTTTTGGCCGAGTTTTAGCCATAAAATGGCCGGTTTTGGTGACCAAAAAACAGTGTTTTGGCTTCAAAACGTCGCCAAAACTTCAAAATTGAAAAAAAATGAAATTGATCCTACTAGGGGGCGAGAAAAACTAATATATTAACTAAATCTACTTTATTTTTTGATTTCAGATGAACCGTTCGCGAGTTACAGCCTTCACCGCAACTCATCTTTTTTTCGAAGCGCCTTGTTTGGTTGGCTCCCATTGCCTCAATTTTTAATATTTTGATCTGAAATTTTGACAGAATGTTCTTTGAATGTTGTATGATATGTATATAAATTCTTATTAAATTATAATAAACAGGAGCTTCACTATAAATCATCGAAAAATCATCATTTTTTGACCGCTCAGACCCTACCCCCCCCCCCCCTTAAGCTGCACGCAAGAAAAAGTTAGGGAACAAATCCATGCTCTGCGGTCCGGTTCAGATCCCGGTTATAGACCGGTTCAATCCACCTCGTTGCGGGAATCTGCACTCGCATGACGTCATTGCACTGCAGAATTTTTTGTCCAATGAATTTATACTATATACAAGTAAATATGTATATATTATATATGTATATTTTATTTTTTCATTTCAACTAATTAAAATTGTTATAACAATTAAAAAAATTTCAACAAACTAAAACTATTATTTTTTTACTTTTTATGTAAGCATATTATACAATTTATTCAAAATTTTATTTTCATAATAACTTACAATTTTTGTGCATGTACTCTTTTGAATTATTTGAAATTAATAATCAAAATATAAATGTATAATTATTTACACATACATACTTGTATATAGTATAATTCGTAACACAAAAAAATTCTGCCTCGAATTCTGCGGCGCAATGACGTCATGCGAGTGCGGATTTCTGCAACGTTTATCGCCGGGAACTGTACCGTCCTGCACGGATCTGTTTCAGGCATTGCATGCTTTGAACCCGATTTTGGTTTTTCAAAGTCTTTTCTCTTGTATAAAATTTGGCTTGATTAAAAATAAGAGCTTAAAATTCATCAAAGGGAGAAGGTCCAACTTTGAGTTAAGGAATTCAAACTGTATCCTTTAAGGGGAAGTCAGACGAGCTTCCCACTGTTCTTAATCAAAATTGAGAATGTAAATTTAAAAAGGGCTCTGTATCACCCTAGACACTGCTAGGACCTATCGACACTTGAAATGTATCTCTAAAAAAATTATCAAAATTGGTTGAGAATTGGCTGAGAAATCTGCTGAACGGTAATTATATTCCATTCTTCATAGAAATTATATTCCATACTTCATAAAAATTACCGTTCGGCAGATTTATCAGCCAATTTTCAAACGATTTTGATAATTTTTTTTTTAAAGATACATTTTGAGTGTCGCTAGGGTGCTACACAGCCCTTTTTTTAAATTTACCTCCTCAATTTTTTTTCTCAATTTTGATTTTCCCACCGTACTTAATCAAAATTGAAAAAAAAAAGTTCCATACTTCATAAAAATTACCGTTCGGCAGATTTCTCAGCCAATTTTCAACCGATTTTGATGGTTTTTTTTTAAAAGATACATTTTGAGTGTCGCTAGGGTGCTACACAGCCCTTTTTTAATTTACCTCCTCAATTTTTTTTTTTTCTTCAATTTTGATTAAGTACGGTGGGAAACTCGCCTGACTTCCCCTTAAAACTGGGGTATTAAATTACTCGTATCTCAACAAAAAAATTTGTTGATATATTTGAAAAATTCTTTACTTTTATTTTTATTAAATGTAAAACACTAACTTAATTTTTTACCCGTTTGTTGCTTGAATAATTCATTTTCATTGTAGCCTCGAAGTCTGACCAACGCGTCTTTGATTTAACCTCAGAACAAATAAAAAATGTACTAATAAACTTGATAATCGATTTTTTACGCGCATTATGTTTTCAGTTAGGTTCATAAAATTTTTTCCATGCAAGATCGAAAAGGTCAAAAATAGCATTTGAAAAGAGGCCCTTTTTATTTCTCTTATTTAAAAACTTATCTTTGATTCTAGATTCTATTTTTGTGAGTGATGCATACCTACGTAAAAAAAATTTTTAATAACGTGGTTTTGCACGTATTTAATTCATTTGCAGATTGAAAAAATGGGCAAACGTCAATACACTGCATTGCAAAAATTTTGGTCTGTTATGGAAGAGAAAATGAATAAAATATTTTGTGAAAATATCTCGGATCACATCAAAATTATTTTTTCCTTTCAAAGCTTAGACTCGTTTTCAGTTTTTAAAAGTTTTGCAAAAGATATTGAATTTCCTTACCAAGATTTAGAACTAGAGGTTAGGAGCGATACCTATAAATTATTCATGGAGGACTTAGTAGGCCCAGCTGAAGTCACAGATGAAAACAAAATATCGTTTTATGGGAAAAAATATTTTTGAAATCCTCAAGATTTTAAATTCACAATTGGTGACAAACTGATTATCAATAGAATGATACAAGTTATGAAAAATATAATAAATTTAAGTGAAATAGAGCAAAAAACTAAATTACAAATCAGCAAACGATGCCCTAGAATCGCAAATTTTTTTACGCCGTATTTTATCGTCAAAACTTTAAATAGATAAAAAAAATCATACTACATACTCTTATAATAGCTATGTAAACTTTATGATAATACAAAAAAGTTATGATACCTGAATAATTATTTTATTTTCAAGGATATTGGTTTTTAATACGATCAAAAATCAAATAATAGAAGAAAAGTAGACGCCAGCATGAACATTTAAAATTATTTGATTTATTTTTTTTTTTTTCTTTTTCAATGACTTTTTTTTCAACTGAACATAAATTTAAAACGTATAAAAAAATCATCTCAAATAAAATATGCGCAGGTTTCATTTACGAACGAGTTGTTAACCCCTCTTTTACGAATTATTATGTAACTAAATAGATCTGATTATTCCATGTAAATATTTATAACAAATATCAATTTTTATTTTGTCTTATAATCGTTCTTATAACACGTAATACAAACAAGTAGCTTTTATAAGTGTCAGTTTAATTTTCCTATATTTTCTTTATTATTCATCAAAGCTATTTTGTTAGGTCATCCTAATTTTTTGGTTCTCTGAATTTTTTTACAACTCCACTCCAAATGTTAAAAAAGTAATTTTAAACTCGTGAAATTTGATAACAATGATACGAAAATTATAATCTTTCGATTAGTGGATAATTCTTAAGACAACAATGTTTTCTCTTTGCGACTTATCGGCGTGCTGAAAATGAATTTAGATAAATTAAGCAGTAGCACTACTTGAAATCTTTAAATTATAAAAAATATTTCAAATGACAAAATAGCTCTTGTGCTAAAAAAAAAAAAATAATAATAAAAGAAAAAGAAAAAAAATCAATTAAGAATCAAGAAAAGAACAAAGTTACTCTGTAGTAAAAAATATTAAACCCTATAATGTTGAACGTTTTAAAAAAAAAAGGTTTGCTTAAAACGTTTTTTTTTTTTTTTTAATTAAAATTTGTATTCGTTTTGAATAGCTTTTTGAAGGATTAATAATGAAATTAATTTATAAAATTTAAAAACGAATCGGTGTTAATTAAAGTGCAAAATTTTATTAAAATCCTTGATTTATGCCACTTGTGGAAAAGGAATTTATTTATTTATTTTTTGGTGTGTTAATTCAAATGCGACCTGAGAGTCGTGAAGATTTTCATTTAGCCAATGAAATAGTTACAGAGGAAAACGAGGAGGAAAATGTACCGATAAAAACCACAGAAAACAGCGAGACGGATTGTACCGTCACTCATTCAGTAGAAATTCACACAGCTTCCATCCCATTAAATAACACAATATTCCCAAATTTATTTACCTAGAGTCCGAGTCGTAACTCTAATAGAGCGACTGCTGTTGTTGAGGACATTGAGAATAATTGTAATGAAATCGTACACGTTCATACCGAGTACCTCAATAATAGCGAACAACTGTCGCAAACTCTCAGTGATATAACCCCAACTACATCTTTCTCTGAACCACTTGACACAAATGAAAACTTTGGTGAAAATGATGATGTCTCGGATAATGTACAAGATCAACGAGCGCTCCTCGGTGGATCTACGTATTTACCAAGAAGAGCTAATTCTAGCAGCTCACAGTGCAATGTATCAGATAGTGAAGAAGAAAGCGAGGACGAATGTTCTAACAAGATGAAGAAAAACCTAGAGAAAACCAGGAAAAAACAAAAAAAATTTCACGAATTGTGAAAATCTGTTCCTTGTTTCGTTCGTCACTTAATGATTAAAATTTATTTTAATATATGATAGTTTTTCTTAATATTATTAATAGGAATATTTTTCAGGAGAATATTTTTATTTTAGTAATAAATTTTAATAAATTTAAGAAAGTATTTGATGTAGTTTATTATAGTTAAATAAATTAAATTTCATAATCAAGCACCGAAGGAACACAACTTAAATATTAGTTCTAATCGATTATCTTTAACGATAATGTGTGGTTTGGTGGCTAGAGTCACCGCTCTCTATTTTGCCGTCACAGGTTCCAATCTTTGTGCTTTTTTTTTTTAACAAATCATATTCATACGCTCTTTAGGTCCTTTTAAGGACATTTTCTAACTATTAAAATTGTTATCAATAAATGCATCGGTACACTTATTTTTAAAAATTTTAATTTTTTAATAACCTTGTGATAAATGAATGAAAAAAAATAAATTTTTCAGGGGCATTTTTTAATTTTGGTAATAAATTTTCCTTACAATAAATGAACAGATTCATTATGATTCTTCATAAAGATCAACAAATAACGTTTCTAATCAAGCAATTAGTAATCTATTTTCATTGAAATAAAAGAAAATGTTTATTCAAAAATAAAGTAACTGTACTTAAAATGCCCCCCCTCTCCTTGGTATGTTGAATGTATAGACTCTGTGACCAGTGTGTCCGATCCCGGCCCAGGGGGTACCGAGAAATTTGAAAATCTTCCGGCGAAGATCAGGCAAACAAAAAACACACAAAAACTTGGGCGGCTGGGTTCAATAAATAAATAAATGAATAAATAAGTAAATAAATAATCCCCCAAACTTAACAACCCAAAAACCCTGGGCATTGAGATTAAAATAATCAATAATTAAATGAATAAATGAACCCCAAGCAAGACAACCCAACAAGGCTGGTCATTCGTGTTTTCGTTTTTTTTTATTTTTTATTTTTTTATTTTTTTATTTCTAAATAAATAAATAAATAAACCAAAAAAACCAAATCAATACGCAGGGCGTTCAAGTTTTTTATGAACAATCAAAAATTAAATAAACAACCAAACAAAGCTAGACGACCCAACAGCGCTGGGCGTACTGGTTTTATTGTGAAAAAATGAATAAAATAAATAAATAATCCCTAAAGCATCTACAACTTAATAACGCTGGGCGTCCGGATTTTTTAAAATAAATAAATTAATGGACCGCCAAGCGCTTCAACCCCATTACGCTCGGCGTCCGAGTTTTTTTTTTATTACATAATTTAATAAATAAATTAATGAACCGCCAAGCTCTACAACCACATAATGCTAGGCATCCGAGTTTTTTTAATAAATGAACTAACAAATAAATTAACAGAACGCCAAGCACTACAACTTCATAGCGCTGGGCGTCCGATTTTTTCTAATAAATAAATTTAAAATAAATTAACAAACTGCCAAGCTCTACAACCACATAACGCTTGGCATCCAAGTTTTTTAAATAAATGAACTCATAAATAAATTAACAAAACGCCAAGCACTACAACTCCATAACGCTGGGCGTCCGATTTTTTTTAAATAAATGAACAAATATATCAATGAACCATCGAACAATACAACCCCCTACACTGGGCATCCAAATTTTTCTAATAAATAAATTAATCAATCGCCAAGCCCTGAAACTCCATTACGCTGGACGTCCGAGTTTTTTTTTTTAATAAAGTAACTAACCGCCAAGCAATAAAACCCCATAACGCTGAGCATCCAGGTTTTTCAAACAAATAAATTGATAAGCCGCCAAGTGCTACAACCCCATAAAGCTGGACGTCCGAGTTTTTTTTTATAAATTAACTGACCGCCAAGCAATAAAACCCCATAACGCGGGACATCCGAGTTTTTCTAATAAAGTAATTAATAAATAAACTCATGAACCGCAGGGCATTCAACCCCATAACACTGGGCGTCCGAGTTTTTCTAATAAATAAATTAATAAATAAATTAACAAACTGCCAAGCGCTACAACTCCATAACTCTGGGCGGCCAAGTTGTTTTGTTTAAAATAAATTAACTAACCGTCAAACCCAAAAACTCCATGACGCTAGACGTCTAAGTTTTTTTTTTTAAATAAATAAATAACTAAATGAGCCACCAAACAGTACAACCCCATAACGCTGGGCGATCTGGTTTTTTTTTTTTTTTTAAATAAATTAACTAATCACCAAGCACTAAAACTCCATATACCTGTGCGTCCAAGTTATTTTAATAAATAAAATCATATATATATGAACTACCTTACATTACAACCCCATAACACTGGGCATTCGAGTCTTACTAATAAATAAATCAATAAGCCGTCAAGCGTTGGAACCCCATAAAAATGGACGTCTGGTTTCTTTTTTTAAATGAATTATCTAACCGTCAAGCACTGAAACTCCATAACGCTGGACGTCCGAGTTTTTTTTTTGATAAATAAATCAATAAATAAATTAACAAACTGTCAAGCAGTACGACTCAATAACGCAGGGCGTTCAAGTGTTTTTTTAATGAATAAATTAATAAATAAATTAATAAACTGCCAAGCGCCACAACCCCATAACGCTGGGTGTCAGAGTTTTTTTTTTAATAAATTAGCTAACCACCAAGCACTAAAACCCCATGAAGCTGGGCGTCCGAGTTTTTTTGAATAAGTAAATAAATATATGAATGAATCGCCAAACAATACAACCCCATAACGCAGGACGTTCTAGTTTTTTTTTTTTTTTTTTTTTTTTTTTTAAATAAATTACTTATCCGCCGAGCACTTAAACCCCATAACGCTGTGCTCCCAAATTTTTCTAATAAATACATTAATAAACCACCAAGCGCTACAAATCCAAAACGCTGGACGTCAGATTTATTTAAATATATTAAATAATAAATAAACTAACAAACTGCCAGGCACTGCAACTCCATAATAACGCTGGACGTCCGAGTTTTTTTTTGATGAATAAATCAATAAATAAATTAACAAACTGTCAAGCAGTACGACTCAATAACGCAGGGCGTTCAAGTGTTTTTTTAATGAATAAATTAATGTTTTTTTTATAAATTAACTAACCGCCAAGCAATAAAACCCCAAAACGCAGGACATCCAAGTTTTTCTAATAAAGTAACTAATAAATAAACTCATGAACCGCAGGGCATTCAACCCCATAACACTGGGCGTCCGAGTTTTTCTAATAAATAAATTAATAAATAAATTAACAAACTGCCAAGCGCTACAACTCCATAACTCTGGGCGGCCAAGTTGTTTTGTTTAAAATAAATTAACTAACCGTCAAACCCAAAAACTCCATGACGCTAGACGTCTAAGTTTTTTTTTTTAAATAAATAAATAACTAAATGAGCCACCAAACAGTACAACCCCATAACGCTGGGCGATCTGGTTTTTTTTTTTTTTTTAAATAAATTAACTAATCACCAAGCACTAAAACTCCATATACCTGTGCGTCCAAGTTATTTTAATAAATAAAATCATATATATATGAACTACCTTACATTAAAACCCCATAACACTGGGCATCCGAGTCTTACTAATAAATAAATCAATAAGCCGTCAAGCGTTGGGACCCCATAAAATGGCCGTCTGGTTTCTTTTTTTAAATAAATTATCTAACCGTCAAGCACTGAAACTCCATAACGCTGGACGTCCGAGTTTTTTTTTTGATAAATAAATCAATAAATAAATTAACAAACTGTCAAGCAGTACGACTCAATAACGCAGGGCGTTCAAGTGTTTTTTTAATGAATAAATTAATAAATAAATTAATAAACTGCCAAGCGCCACAACCCCATAACGCTGGGTGTCAGAGTTTTTTTTTTTTAATAAATTAGCTAACCACCAAGCACTAAAACCCCATGAAGCTAGGCAACTTTTTTTTTTTTTTAAATAAATAAACAAATATATCAATGAACCACCGAACAATACAACCCCCTACATTGGGCATCCGAATTTATCTAATAAATAAATTAATCAATCGCCAAGCACTAAAACCCCATAACGCTGGACACCCGAGTTTTTTTTTTATAAATTAACTAACCGCCAAGCAATAAAACCCCATAACGCAGGACATCCGAGTTTTTCTAATAAAGTAATTAATAAATAAACTCATGAACCGCAGGGCATTCAACCCCATAACACTGGGCGTCCGAGTTTTTCTAATAAATAAATTATTAAATAAATTAACAAACTGCCAAGCGCTACAACTCCATAACTCTGGACGGCCAAGTTGTTTTGTTTAAAATAAATTAACTAACCGTCAAACCCAAAAACTCCATGACGCTAGACGTCTAAGTTTTTTTTTTTAAATAAATAAATAACTAAATGAGCCATCAAACAGTACAACCCCATAACGCTGGGCGATCTGGTTTTTTTTTTTTTTTTTAAATAAATTAACTAATCACCAAGCACTACAACTCCATATACCTGTGCGTCCAAGTTATTTTAATAAATAAAATCATATATATATGAACTACCTAAAATTACAACCCCATAACACTGGGCATCCGAGTTTTACTAATAAATAAATCAATAAGCCGTCAAGCGTTGCAGCCCCATAAAAATGGACGTCCGGTTTCTTTTTTAAATAAATTATCTAACCGTCAAGCACTGAAACTCCATAACGCTGGACGTCCGAGTTTTTTTTTGATAAATGAATCAATAAATAAATTAACAAACTATCAAGCAGTACGACTCAATTACGCAGGGCGTTCAAGTGTTTTTTTAATGAATAAATTAATAAATAAATTAATAAACTGCCAAGCGCCACAACCCCATTACGCTCGGCATCCAAGTTTTTTAAATGAATGAACTCATAAATAAATTAACAAAACGCCAAGCACTACAACCCCATAACGCTGGGCGTCCAATTTTTTTTAAATAAATGAACAAATATATCAATGAACCACCGAACAATACAACCCCCTACATTGGGCATCCGAATTTATCTAATAAATAAATTAATCAATCGCCAAGCACTAAAACCCCATAACGCTGGACACCCGAGTTTTTTTTTTTTTATAAATTAACTAACCGCCCAGCAATAAAACCCCATAACGCAGGACATCCGAGTTTTTCTAATAAAGTAATTAATAAATAAACTCATGAACCGCAGGGCATTCAACCCCATAACACTGGGCGTCCGAGTTTTTCTAATAAATAAATTATTAAATAAATTAACAAACTGCCAAGCGCTACAACTCCATAACTCTGGGCGGCCAAGTTGTTTTATTTAAAATAAATTAACTAACCGTCAAACCCAAAAACTCCATGACGCTAGACGTCTAAGTTTTTTTTTTTTGAATAAATCAATAACTAAATGAGCCACCAAACAGTACAACCCCATAACGCTGGGCGATCTGGTTTTTTTTTTTTTTTTTAAATAAATTAACTAATCACCAAGCACTAAAACTCCATATACCTGTGCGTCCAAGTTATTTTAATAAATAAAATCATATATATATGAACTACCTTACATTAAAACCCCATAACACTGGGCATCCGAGTCTTACTAATAAATAAATCAATAAGCCGTCAAGCGTTGGGACCCCATAAAATGGCCGTCTGGTTTCTTTTTTTAAATAAATTATCTAACCGTCAAGCACTGAAACTCCATAACGCTGGACGTCCGAGTTTTTTTTTTGATAAATAAATCAATAAATAAATTAACAAACTGTCAAGCAGTACGACTCAATAACGCAGGGCGTTCAAGTGTTTTTTTAATGAATAAATTAATAAATAAATTAATAAACTGCCAAGCGCCACAACCCCATAACGCTGGGTGTCAGAGTTTTTTTTTTTAATAAATTAGCTAACCACCAAGCACTAAAACCCCATGAAGCTGGGCGTCTTTTTTTTTTTTAAATAAATGAACAAATATATCAATGAACCACCGAACAATACAACCCCCTACATTGGGCATCCGAATTTATCTAATAAATAAATTAATCAATCGCCAAGCACTAAAACCCCATAGCGCTGGACACCCGAGTTTTTTTTTTTTTATAAATTAACTAACCGCCAAGCAATAAAACCCCATAACGCAGGACATCCGAGTTTTTCTAATAAAGTAATTAATAAATAAACTCATGAACCGCAGGGCATTCAACCCCATAACACTGGGCGTCCGAGTTTTTCTAATAAATAAATTATTAAATAAATTAACAAACTGCCAAGCGCTACAACTCCATAACTCTGGACGGCCAAGTTGTTTTGTTTAAAATAAATTAACTAACCGTCAAACCCAAAAACTCCATGACGCTAGACGTCTAAGTTTTTTTTTTTAAATAAATAAATAACTAAATGAGCCATCAAACAGTACAACCCCATAACGCTGGGCGATCTGGTTTTTTTTTTTTTTTTAAATAAATTAACTAATCACCAAGCACTACAACTCCATATACCTGTGCGTCTAAGTTATTTTAATAAATAAAATCATATATATATGAACTACCTAAAATTACAACCCCATAACACTAGGCATCCGAGTTTTACTAATAAATAAATCAATAAGCCGTCAAGCGTTGCAGCCCCATAAAAATGGACGTCCGGTTTCTTTTTTAAATAAATTATCTAACCGTCAAGCACTGAAACTCCATAACGCTGGACGTCCGAGTTTTTTTTTGATAAATGAATCAATAAATAAATTAACAAACTATCAAGCAGTACGACTCAATTACGCAGGGCGTTCAAGTGTTTTTTTAATGAATAAATTAATAAATAAATTAATAAACTGCCAAGCGCCACAACCCCATTACGCTCGGCATCCAAGTTTTTTAAATGAATGAACTCATAAATAAATTAACAAAACGCCAAGCACTACAACCCCATAACGCTGGGCGTCCAATTTTTTTTAAATAAATGAACAAATATATCAATGAACCACCGAACAATACAACCCCCTACATTGGGCATCCGAATTTATCTAATAAATAAATTAATCAATCGCCAAGCACTAAAACCCCATAACGCTGGACACCCGAGTTTTTTTTTTTTTATAAATTAACTAACCGCCAAGCAATAAAACCCCATAACGCAGGACATCCGAGTTTTTCTAATAAAGTAATTAATAAATAAACTCATGAACCGCAGGGCATTCAACCCCATAACACTGGGCGTCCGAGTTTTTCTAATAAATAAATTATTAAATAAATTAACAAACTGCCAAGCGCTACAACTCCATAACTCTGGACGGCCAAGTTGTTTTGTTTAAAATAAATTAACTAACCGTCAAACCCAAAAACTCCATGACGCTAGACGTCTAAGTTTTTTTTTTTTAAATAAATCAATAACTAAATGAGCCACCAAACAGTACAACCCCATAACGCTGGGCGATCTGGTTTTTTTTTTTTTTTTAAATAAATTAACTAATCACCAAGCACTAAAACTCCATATACATGTGCGTCCAAGTTATTTTAATAAATAAAATCATATATATATGAACTACCTTACATTAAAACCCCATAACACTGGGCATCCGAGTTTTACTAATAAATAAATCAATAAGCCGTCAAGCGTTGCAGCCCCATAAAAATGGACGTCCGGTTTCTTTTTTAAATAAATTATCTAACCGTCAAGCACTGAAACTCCATAACGCTGGACGTCCGAGTTTTTTTTTGATAAATGAATCAATAAATAAATTAACAAACTATCAAGCAGTACGACTCAATTACGCAGGGCGTTCAAGTGTTTTTTTAATGAATAAATTAATAAATAAATTAATAAACTGCCAAGCGCCACAACCCCATAACGCTGGGTGTCAGAGTTTTTTTTTTTAATAAATTAGCTAACCACCAAGTACTAAAACCCCATGAAGCTGGGCGTCTTTTTTTTTTTTTAAATAAATTAACAAATATATCAATGAACCACCGAACAATACAACCCCTTACATTGGGCATCCGAATTTATCTAATAAATAAATTAATCAATCGCCAAGCACTAAAACCCCATAACGCTGGACACCCGAGTTTTTTTTTTTTTATAAATTAACTAACCGCCAAGCAATAAAACCCCATAACGCAGGACATCCGAGTTTTTCTAATAAAGCAATTAATAAATAAACTCATGAACCGCAGGGCATTCAACCCCATAACACTGGGCGTCCTAGTTTTTCTAATAAATAAATTATTAAATAAATTAACAAACTGCCAAGCGCTACAACTCCATTACTCTGGACGGCCAAGTTGTTTTGTTTAAAATAAATTAACTAACCGTCAAACCCAAAAACTCCATGACGCTAGACGTCTAAGTTTTTTTTTTTAAATAAATAAATAACTAAATGAGCCATCAAACCGTACAAATCCATAACGCTGGGCGATCTGGTTTTTTTTTTTTTTTTTTTAATAAATTAACTAATCACCAAGCACTACAACTCCATATACCTGTGCGTCCAAGTTATTTTAATAAATAAAATCATATATATATGAACTACCTAAAATTACAACCCCATAACACTGGGCATCCGAGTTTTACTAATAAATAAATCAATAAGCCGTCAAGCGTTGCAGCCCCATAAAAATGGACGTCCGGTTTCTTTTTTAAATAAATTATCTAACCGTCAAGCACTGAAACTCCATAACGCTCGACGTCCGAGTTTTTTTTTGATAAATGAATCAATAAATAAATTAACAAACTATCAAGCAGTACGACTCAATTACGCAGGGCGTTCAAGTGTTTTTTTAATGAATAAATTAGTAAATAAATTAATAAACTGCCAAGCGCCACAACCCCATAACGCTGGGTGTCAGAGTTTTTTTTTTAATAAATTAGCTAACCACCAAGCACTTAAACCCCATGAAGCTGGGCGTCCGAGTTTTTTTGAATAAGTAAATAAATATATGAATGAATCGAAAAACAATACAACCCCATAACGCAGGACGTTCGAGTTTTTTTTTTTTTTTTTTTTTTTTTTTTAAATAAATTACTTATCCGCCAAGCACTTAAACCCCATAACGCTGTGCTTCCAAATTTTTCTAATAAATAAATTAATAAACCGCCAAGCACTACAAATCCAAAACGCTGGACGTCAGATTTTTTTAAATATATTAAATAATAAATAAACTAACAAACTGCCAGGCACTGCAACCCCATAACGCTGGACGTCCGAGTTTTTTTTAATGAATCAATTAATATTTATTTATTAGAAAAACTCGGACGCCCAATATTATGGGATTTTTTATTTATTAATTTATTCATTAGAAAAACTCGGACGTCCCGCGTTATGGGGCTTTATTGCTTGGTGGTTAGTTAATTTATAAAAAAAAAAAAAAAAAACTCGTACTTCCAGCGTTATGGGGTTCAATTGCCTTGCGGATATTTAATTTATTTTAAAAAAAAGCACGGACATCCAGCGTTATGGGGTTGCAGCGCTTGGCGATTTATTAATTTATTTATTAGAAAAATTCAGAAGCCCAGTGTAGGTGGTTGTATTGTTCGATGGTTCATTGATATATTTGTTCATTTATTTAAAAAAAATTGGACGCCCAGCGTTATGGGGTTGTAGTGCTTGGCGTTTTGTTAATTTATTTATGAGTTCATTCATTTAAAAAACTTGGATGCCGAGCGTAATGGGGTTGAAGCGCTTGGCGGTCCATTAATTTATTTATTTTAAAAAACCCGGATGCCCAGCGTTATTAGGTCGTCTAGCTTTGTTTGTTTGTTTATTTAATTTTCGATTGTTCAAAAAAAACTTTAACGCCCTGCGTTATTGATTTGTTTTTTTTTTTTTGGTCTATTTATTTATTTATTTAAAAATAAAGAAAAATAAAAAAAAAATAAAAAAAAAACGAAAACACGAATGACCAGCGTTGGGTTGTCTTGCTTGGGGTTTATTTATTCATTTAATTATTGATTATTTTAATCTCAATGTCCAGGGATTTTGGGTTGTTAAGTTTGGGGGATTATTTATTTACTTATTTATTCATTTATTTATTTATTGAACCCAACCGCCCAAGGTTTTGTGTGTTTTTTGTTTGCCTGATCTTCGCCGGAAGATTTTTAAATTTCTCGGTACCCCCTGGGCCGGGATCGGACACACTGGTCACAGAGTCTATACATTCAACATACCAAGAAGAGGGGGGGCATTTTAAGTACAGTCACTTTATTTTTGAATAAATATTTTCTTTTATTTCAATGAAAATGGATTACTAATTGCTTGATTAGAAACGTTATTTGTTGATCTTTATGAAGAATCATAATGAATCTGTTCATTTATTGTTAGGAAAATTTATTACCAAAATAAAAAAATGCCCCTGAAAAAATTATTTTTTTTCATTCATTTATCCTCCACAAGGTTATTTAAAACTTAAAATTTTTAAAAATAAGTGTACTGAGGCATTTATTAATAACAATTTTAATAGTTAGAAAATGTCCTTAAAAACACTTTAAGAGTATATGAATATGATTTGTTAAAAAAAAAAAAGCACAAAGATTCGAACCTGTGACGGCAAAATAGAGAGCGGTGACTCTAGCCACCAAACCACACATTATCGTTAGAGATAATGGATTAGAACTAATATTTAAGTTGTGCCCCTTCGGGGCTTGATTATGAAATTTCATTTATTTAACTATCGAAGTGACTACCCAGCTGAAAAAATCCATATGGAAATCCGTAAGGAAACCCGTACGGTGACCAATAAGGTTTCCTGTGAAGGATCCCATACGGGTTTCCGATACTGATATTTAGTCAGGGTTTCCGTACGGGTTTCCATACGGGTTTTTTTTTTTTTTTTTTTTTCTTTTAATTTTATTTTCACACTATTTTTTTATTTATTGAATATTATTATTAGATAATGATATATTATTCTTTATAAGATTTAATTATTAATAATAAAATTATTTTGAATAAAATTATCGAAGAAAAAAATTTTGTTCGACTGAGATTCGAACCCATGACCCCAGGCATCACAGGCAGACACTCTACCACCTGACCTATTGAGCTAGCATGCATCAAGACCTTAATTAAACTCTTTTAATATACAATTTATTGTCGGTTAAGCCCTTTAATTTAGATGAAGCTTTGACAAAATTTGTTTTAGATTTAGATAATGTAATACAATTGCTCGTGTTTGCGCGCTGAGAGAGACTAGTTAAAAATCAAATATAAAACAGTTGTTAAAGTAGTTTAATTAAAGTCTTCGAGCAAGCTAGCTCATTGGCTCAGTTGGTAGAGTGTCCGCCTGCCATGCCTGGGGTCGTGGGTTCGAATCTCAGTCGAACAAAATTTTTTCTTCGATAATTTTATTCAAAATAATTTTATTATTAATAATTAAATCTTATAAAGAATAATATATCAATATCTAATAATAATATTAAATTAAATAAATAAAAAAATAGTGTGAAAATAAAATTAAATGAAAAAAAAAAACCCGTATGGAAACCCGTACGGAAACCCTGACCAAATATCAGTATCGGAAACCCGTATGGGGTCCTTTACGGGAACCCTTACGGGTCCCCGTACGGGTTTCCTTACGGATTTCCATATGGATTTTTTCAGCTGAGTAGGTACCAGTGCCGTGTACCAAGCACGGTGCACGGTAGACGGGACACGGTACATGAGATCATATTTCGCATAAGCTTTTTTATGCACGGTACACAGTACACGGTACACGCAGAGAGCTTTTGTGTACACGGTACACGCTGCTCTTTTATCAGAGCCTTGGTACACTGTACACGGTACACGTCGCATTGATCGTAGCGATGGAGCACGGTACACGGTACACGTTATACGTCGCATTGTTCTTGGTAATGAGATTCGGTGCACTGTACACGGTACACGTCGCATTATTCTTGTCAAGAGATTCGGTGCACTGTACACGGTACACTGTACACGTCGTATTGATCTTGGCTGCGTGACTTGGTGCACTGTACACGGTACACTGTACACGTTACATTGATCTTGGCAGTGTCACTTGGTGCACGGTACACGGTACACGTAATTTTAATTTAAATTTCTTTTACGTCACTGCGTACACGGTACGCAGTGCACCGTACACGATACACGTCTTTTTATTTAAATTTCTTTTACGTCACTGCGTACACGGTATATGGTACACACCGTACTTAAGTAAATTTGCTTTACGTCAATGCGTACACGGTACACGGTGCACTGTACAGGAAGAGGGTACACGTCGTTGTTATTTATATTTCTTTTACGCCACAGAGTACACGGTATACGGCGCACCGTACACGCTACACGCAGTACTTATGTAAATTTCCTTTAAGTCAATGCGTACATGGTATACGGTACACGGTGCACCGTACACAGCACACGTCGTTTTATTTAATGTTCTTCTACGTCACAGCGTGCACGGTACACGGTAAAAGACGCACCGCACACGGTACATGTCGTTTGTATTTAAATTTTTGTACGTCACAGCGTGCATGGTACACGGTACAAGACGCTCCGTACACGGAACACGCCGCATTAATTTCAATTTCTATCCCTTCACAGCGTTCACGGTACACGCTATATTTATTTCAGTTTCCATCATGGCAGAGCGTGCATGGTACATGGTACACCAGTTGACTAGCGAGGTGTCATCGGTACACGATACACTGAAAACTAACTATTGGTTTAACTCGCTATTAGATGGGTTAACAGAGGGAGGGTTATTGGTTGGACTTGTTGTTAGATGGGTGAAAAGAGGGAGGGTTATTGGTTGGACTCGCTATGAGATGGGTGAAAAGAGGGAGGGTTATTGGTTAAACTCGCTGTTAAGTGGGTGAAAAGAGGGAGGGTTATTTGTTGAACTCGCTGTTAGATGGGTGAAAAGAGGGAGAGTTATTGGTTCAACTCGCTATTAGATGGGTTATCAGATGGAGGGTTATTGGTTGAACTTGCTGCTAGATGCGTGAAAAGAGGGAGGGTTATTGGTTGAACTCGCTATGAGATGGATGAAAAGATGTAGGGTTATTGGTTTAACTCGCTTTTAGATGCATAAAAGAAATTCAATTACAAACGACGTGTACCGTGTACGGTGCTCCGTGTACCGTGTACCGTGTACGCAGTGACTTGATGGAATATTAATCAAATATAGCGTGTACCGTGTACGGTGCACCGTGTATCGTGTACGCAGTGACGTAAAATAAATTCAAATACAAATGACGTGTACCGTGTATGGTGCGCCGTGCATCGTATACCGTGTATGTATTGACGTAAACAAAATTTACATAAGTACAGCGTGTACCGTGTACGGTGCGCAGTGTACCGTGTACCGTGTATGCAGTACGTAAAAGAAATTCAAATATAAACGACTTGTACCGTGTACCGTATATCATGTACCGTGTACTGTGTGACATGAAAAAAATTCAAAAAAAGACAGCGTGTACCATGTACGGTGTACCGTATACCATGTATCGTGTACCGTGTACTATGTAACAAAAAAATTTAAATAAAGACAGCGGGCACCGTGTGCGGTGTACCGTGTACCGTGTACCGTGTACCGTGTACCAAAAAGCTCTCTAAGCAAAGCTTTCGTTCACTTGTACCGTGGACCGTGTACCTTGTACCGTGCGCCGTGTACCGTGTACCGTGCGGAGTACACGGCACTGGCCCCTAGTCTCAACCTTTAACTATACTAAGCTCGATCAAATATTTTCTTATATTTATTAAAATTTATTACCAAAATAAGAATATTTCCCTGAAAAAATTTTTTTTTTCATTCATTTATCCTCCATTAAGTTATTAAAAAATTAAAAATTTTAAAAATAAGTGTACCAATGCATTTATTAATAAAAATTTTTAAAAGTTAGAAAATGTCCTTAAAAACACCTAAAGAGCGTATAATTTATTAAAAAAAAAAAAAAAAGCACATTGAATCGAACCTGAGACGGCAAAATGAAGAGCGGTGACTTTAGCCACCAAACCACACATTAACGTTAGAGATGATGGATTAGAACTAATATTTAAGTTCTGCCCCTTCGGGGCTTGATTATAAAATTTCATTTATTTAACTATAATAAACTTAAACAAATATTTTCACATATTTATTTGTTTATTTATTTATTTAAGAATATTCAAAAATTTTTTAGTTTACATTTTCATGAAAAAAAAAAATTAAACCTCCCTTTTTTTTTAAATTTTTTCTTTTTAATATCGTCAATTTATTACTAGTTAAAAATTAAAATTATAATAAAGAGCTAAAAACTAAGTATGTTTTTAACATGTATATTTAAATACTTTAAATGCTTTTTAAGATCTAACGACTGCTAACGCGAAATGAGTAGTTTTGGGTCCCATCCACTAGGTGGCTTACCGTTAGAACTGAGCTCTCAGCAAAGTAACAAGCTGTGGATATATAACCCACCAAATTTTGATACTCCGGCCGAGCGACTGAAAGTCGTTTCAATAATTTTTGAATGATTTGACTAGTCTGAGAGCTGTTCTTACCAATTTTGGTCGAATTCTTTACAAAAAAAATTAAAAACATAAAATTTTTCTACCTCAAATTCATAGGTATTTTTAATTAAATTACTCAAACTTGAGGTTCTCGCTTAAACATTTTAAATTCAAATCGGTAATTTGGAACCTTGTCAACACTCTGTAGCAACTTTGAAGGAACGTTTTACCATAAGGTTCTAGAAACGTTGCCAGAACAATTTGTGGTCACCTTTTGAAAAAATATGGTTGACAAACTTCGTTGCCATAACGTTGATTGAAGGTTTTCTTTGAAACTAATAACGGAGATCTACACGATTGTCACAACGTTTCTAGAACCGTTCAGCAACCTTTCAACGAAAGGTTGCAATGGTTTCTGTGCAACGTTGCCAGAACGTTCTGAAATTTTTCATGGGAGCCATGAGACGGTTTTTAATGAGCTTCGTCTTTAGTGTTTGATTCTCGGGTTGCGACAAGCCTTAAGAAGTATGTAGGTTTTTAAAAGCGTGACTTGTGGATTGATGCGTGGAAAACTAGCGAACCCAAAAGTGGCTCCACTCCCGATGGCGAGAATAGCAGACGAAGAGAGGCCATTTTCGCATTCTGGAGTGGATTACTTCGGTCCCTTTGCGATCAAAATTGGGAGAACGAGAGAGGATCGGTGGGTTGTTTAGTCACGTGTATTACAGTAAGAGCAGTTCATTTGGAAATGGCTAATAGTTTGGATATAGTTTTCGCGATTTTAGCTTTTAAACGGTTCATGGCTAGAAGAGGAACACCGACAGCTGTTTATTCTGATAATGGAACAAATTTTAAGGGGATGTTTAACGAGTTGAGGGATGCCATTATTGCTTTGAAGGGCTGTAATAAAAAATTAGAGGAATTTGAGGTGCAGAACATATTTGACTGGTACTTTAATGCTCCACCTGCACCTCATATCGGTTGAGCTCGGGAGCGTCTTGTTTCATCTGTAAAAATTGCGATTGCGCCTGCTTTGAAAGAACAAGTTCCTAAGGAGGAGACTTTCCAGACGATTTTTATAAAGGTAGAACATGCTGTAAACTCTAGGCCTCTTACCAGTGTATCGCTAGATCTGCGTGATGATGAGGCTCTCGCGCAAAATCATTTTTTGTCAGGAAATTCCTCAGGTACTATCAAATTTGATAATTCAGGTGAAGTATCATTATGTAATCGCAAGCTATAGAAAATTTTTGAGGGAACCACGGCAGCTTTGTCGATTTTTCCGAAACGTCCCATTAGTAAGCTTGTTAAATTTTTTCGATCTTAAGAGTGAATTTTTTTTATCTATTTATTTATTTTTTTTTTTTTGGGGAGGGAGAAATGTTACGAACAACTTTTTTTTAATTATAATGCAAAATTCTGTTAAGGTACGTTCGTCCATTAAATTATAGTTTTATTCGTATTTTTAATTGATTTTGTTATGTATGCAAAAATGTTTTTAGCTGACTTGATAGTTTCAGCTGCATCACAGTTAAGTGCAAATAAGGGTTAACTGGGATCGCCTTTTTCCTCAAATAAATAGGAACCACGGAGCGTAAGAACATTGATGTTCGAACGCAGACGTTTGGCCACCAAATCATTTTTGAATACTTGATTCAGTTAGGATATTGTTTTGTTTTTTAGACGTGCTGAGTTTGAATGTTTTTCGAGTGAACGCACTTCACGTTCTAACTGTCATCGAGCGAGTGACTTGATTTTCATCGAAATAATTCTTTGTATAGATTCTGAATGAATAATAAACAAATTATTTTAAAATAAATCTTGGACGATAAAATCATTTTATTGTTTCGACGAATTCGGAACAGTGATAAACTTATGATTTACTGCTCCAGGAAAGGCTACTTATACTTTTGTCTTCGCAGGACTTGATGTCAATTTGTATTTTTTCTCTACTGTGCACGATATTGTAGCAGTAGTAGCGCCAAGACAAAAGGTCCGAGACCGCTTTGTATTTTGGCCTACAGCAGACCCAGGCCGATGTTAGATCTTTGCTTAAAGCTTTTGTAATAGACAACTGACGAGTGAAGTGTAAGAATTTGTATGTATAGCGGTGATCTCTGTTTACATCTATATGTTCACAATATCTCAAATCTGTGAGGTACAGTAAAATTTCATTATGCAGCTCATGCGCGCTTGAAGATTTTATATTCATTTAGAAAACTTTCTTAAGGTTTATTGAGCAATATATCTATTTCATTCTTTTACTATCACATTTTATTTATTGATAAATAATAATTCATGAATGTTTTATAAATATATCTTTTTTCACATCTACTTGATCCATTGGAAAAACATAATCCATTTTTTTTTTGTTCATAACTAAATGCATTATGTATGTTTCAAAAAACACTTTTGTATAAATATTCATTGAATGATTTACCTTAAATTTATTACCATTAGCTCTAGTAAAACCAAAATCTGGAAGAGTATAATTTTGTTTAGTCTATACGATTTTTATTTGACTTATAGTGAAATTTTCATTTTCAGAGTCTTTTAAATTTATTCAAAATTTGATGAATTTATAATTTTATACTCATGCTACCACGTCAAAAAAAATCCATTTGTAAAAATAGCATAGTTGAACAAGTTTCAGTAATAATTTTAAAAATGTGCTGAAGCTACATAGATAAACTGATAATGAGTTAAAAAGTAACTGAGGGTACTAGGTGGGCACTAAATTAAATCAGTCAAAAAATGGCTTATTCATAGGTGATAAGAGGATAGTAAGCTAGTAAAACAGAAAGAGGATTTCGGATTTTTTATGGCTTGAAATTAAAAAATAAGGGGCAAAACTGCAAATAATATCCTTATTGGGACTGAGACTGAGGTTATGGTGGGGAGCGCCGCCTATGCTGAGTACAAGTAAAACTCCCCCAACGGCGGCCATGCTGGATTTAGTGAATTACGTGCCATTCAGATGAAAACTCCCCTAACGGTGGCCATGTTTTCATCCCTACCGTAAATGCAGTTTCAATCCCAATAGTGTAGTAAGATTGTGGCAGTCCAGTGTGCAATTAAGTCATCGATTACGATTTTGAATTTGGTGCGAGTCACGTGACTGCAGAAGGCAGATCGAAGCAGACCCCAGAGGCAGGAGAGAGGGAATCAAGAAGGCAATCGTGATTTTCACGTCCGTCCGTTAAAACGTACATGACAATGAACTCGTCTCGGTTCGACGGATGATTGTATTTTTCGTGTGGTGAAAGAGGGTAGCACGCCGTCGAAAAGAGTGTTGAATGTGCCTGAATAAACGGGATCGATCGTCATCAGCCAGGAAGCATTTTTTTGTCAGCACGAGTCAACCGGCTTTTGGTAGCCGAGGATGATGAGGAACTAGTCCGGCGTCTGGCAGACACGCAAAGATCTGAAAATCAATTTGCATCAGATCTTGAGGAAACTTACTCGTTTATGGAAGTCGAAACAATTATTGTCATTCACGTCGCGCGTTGTTGTAGAGTTGTGGTGGAAGAGTGCTGTGTTTATTTGTGAAGTTGCCATTTCACGTCAACGCTGATACCACTGTACGACGGCTACGCGGTGACTTGAGTATGAAAGCCATAGTGGCTGATAGGCATCGTAGCCTGGCATTTTGTTTAGCCTGACGGCTTGGTATGAGGTGCGCCTTAGCAATTCCATAAGTTAATTGTTTATGTGCGAGTGAGTGTGGATGCGTGTGGGTGTATTAAGTCCACTATTATTATTATAATCTTTGTTTTTTTCGCGCGATGGGGAAGCTGCTGGTAGTAGATGAGCGTTACTTATTGATTTTGTATTAGTTTCTTTTTAGAAATTGTTTATTTTACTAAATTATTCAAATAAAACCTAGGAAATTCTTATTCAGTAACCGGTATTACTACGCTCGATCCTCTAGCTAGCACCTATTACTGAAATTATTGAGCAGTCGCACCCTCCAAGGTGAGATAAATCGTGTAGGGATATGCCACGGATGGACTTTTTCCTCTATTTCGGGAAAATTTTTGGCATGAAGCCGACTGCAGTAAAAGATTAAAGAAGCCGAACGGCTAAGCAACGGACCATCGTGGGTTGTATTCCAGAGTCCACATTTAAAAGTTTGAGCACTATAACAAGATATACATATTTTAGGATTTTATCTTGGGGGCACCGATTAGATCATCGTATCTGGCTTTAAGTCTCGTCAGATAGAATCGGTCTTGAATTAATGTTTTTTTAAAATCGATGAATATTAAACTTTAATTTTTTCTTAGTTATAGTTTTATTCCTGAATTGATTGTTAAATTTTTTCCTTGATAAAAATCAAATACTTTTTTGAGAAAAGGATACTTATAACTTTTACAGTTTGAAAATTAAAGAATATAGAATCAAAATTTAAAAAATTATACTTAGGTAAACAGATTTTAGTATCATGTACAGATCCAACCTTTTCCGTAGAGTAATTATTCAACTTTTCGCCACGTTTACTATGCTTTTTACTTTGTTTCAGTAAGATAAAAAACAAGAGTTTATTTATTCAATGCTTGTTTTTCTGCAAAAGTAGAAAAAGATTTTGTATTTTGAAAAAATCTTACCTTGAATAGTTTGAATATGTATTGCAATTGTTCAGGTAAATCACACAAGTTAAATTTAAATTTTCCTTGTGATGTTTCCCAAATATTTATATCTAGACTATCTGACTCTGATAAATCTTCGTTACTGCAGTCTTTAGAATTACGTCTTATACTGTTAATTACCAAATCTGAAACCAATTCATTTAAATTTTTGTATTGCATTTAATTAATTATAAATGTGTATTTTTTATTAGAATACCTTTAAATAATTATTTAATTTTAAGTAGTAATTTGTTCACAATTTTATATTCTCAAAAGTTTGTAACTTGAGACTGGAGAATAAAGGTTTAAACAAGTTAATCTTATAAACTAAATTTAGTAACAACACAAGCAAAGAGTTTGCTTCTCAATAAAAATAATGTCACAAATCGTAACTTATTTACTCAAACGTGAGCAGCTCATGCTGTTAGAAATCAAATTCTTCTAATTGTATTCATTGTTAGGGTCAGATTTGTAATCTAATATTCTTAAGTTATTTATTTTATTCATAGTATTATTATTTAAGAATGTTTTTTTTTATATATTTCATTTTATCTCTTGTGAGTTTTGAGACAAGTGGAATTTTCGTTACCATCTGATGAGGCTGCCAGAAATATTACGCACGAGTTAGTGAGTCTCGACACACGGCACTGCTCCCCCCCCCCCCCTTACAGCAAGTAGCAAGGTGAGGAACTGGAAACGCGACGCTGTGGAAGCGAGCTGAGCTTTCGCGCTACGAAAATCACTTGGATTGTCGCCACTGTCAAGATCCTTTCTGTTTTCTGTCTTCACAGTTGAAGTTCAAAATTTAAAATCTTTTTTTTTATTTTTTATTTTTGCGAATTACTTCTTGTAGTAACCTTAACCTAGGTTCTAATCCGGGAAAGTAATTTAAGATATAAATAGTCAAATAGAGTCTCGCGCTAAATTCTTTGGTTAAAATTTTCACAGAGGTATGCGGTACTGTGAAAATTAACTTAAAATTGTCGAACCACAACACGGAAGCTGTCATAGAGATTGGGCTGGTTCCCGTTTTTCAAGGAGAGCTGTAACGTAAAGTTTTTTGTTTTTTTTTCATACATGATTTTCCTTTCCCCTAGGTCTCCTATGCGTCTCTGAGCAATAGAATTAAATAGAATTCGTATTTTTTTTCTTTTATTATTTTTTTTCATTGACATACTCAACAACGTTAGGAGTCTTGTAGAAGTTGATTGAGGTGTTGTCAGCACGCCAAACTAAACTAAAATTTAATGATTAGACAAAAGTCGATTCTTTTATAGAACACATTTGTATGATTGAATTTTGATGAATGTTTTCTTGTGGTTTTTGAATTAATAATAATAATAAAGATTGAAATTTTTTTTTGGTTACTCGGTGTATGCATCAATTTATTCACCTAATCTATGAATTGCCACACCAACTAGCGTATATGAATAAAAATGAGGATTTAAAGGGCATGGGATTATTGGCTAACGTCGTGTAGGAAGTGGCACGTCTCTGATGGCAATGTTTTCCGACTTTTGTTAATTTACGGGGTTACGAATTACCAGAAGATTAAATTATCAGGGTTACGAATTATCAGAAGGTAGTCTAAAACTCGACTGATATCTGGAATTTGTAGATTTTCCTAATTTGGTGGAGCAGCGAACGACAACCTGATTAATACTCAGTTGAGACTCGCCAAAAGATTGAATTTTGATTTCACTTTTATTGTAGTATAAACTGTTTATACTCAATATCTGATGAAGACACTGTGTGTCAAAACGATCGTCATAATTTTTAAAATAAAAGTGGAAATTTTAAATAGTAACTTAATTGTTGTTATTTATTTATTTTATCTAATTCGATGATGAATTTCCATCAAGTAGACAAAAATTCAATTAAAAATTTATGTAAATTATGATTATTGATCTGATTTAAGAGAGTACCACACTGCTCAGTACATCGTCGTCTTCTTTTTTTACTTTTTGATACAGACATAATAATCGCTCTTGACGTTGAGATCTACCATGTCATATTTTCAAATGATCTGCAAATATACCATCAAACTTCATTGCAAACTGGGTGAAAGCAAATGGTTTACGCCTGAATCTCAGTGAAGCAAAGGCAATAATATTGGACCAGGAAAAGCATAAATCTTTTGCAACTACATGACTCCATTATCCTCTTTATTTTATCGACTTGGAGTTTAGGGGTTTTACTTGACGTAAAACTTGGTAGGAAGAAACATATGAATGAAAGTTGTAAAAGTGCAAGCTAACTATTGTTCAGATTTTATTACTTTAAACAAAGCACTGCCCTCTAGCTGAGGAAGCTCCTGGATCAGGACTTTCCATCAAAACCGGCTAAGAACAGACTAGAAAAAGATAGCAAGAGTCATACAAGGTTAGGTTTTCATAAAATAGTAGAAAATAAAGATTTCTATAAAATAATCGTGCGAAGAAGCTAATAAAGCCTTGCAACTAAACATATGTTCAGGGGGCTCAGTACGAAAAGGTCAAGTTATGAAAAAGGCCATCAGAATATTGCAAGGACAAAGACGAAAGACAAACGAAAGAAAAAGGTGTGAAAGTACTTAAGCAGAGTTGCTGTATTCAACATTAATCTTAGATAGATAAGAAAGATTTGAATGAGTTGAAAGAACGATGCTGGAAGGCCTTAAACAAATAGGATACCTAAACAACATCAAAGGATAAAAAGAAAGCTAATCATCGTTTGAAAGCAGTTTATCATTTTTTTAAATCAGTAAAGTATTAAATCAGCAAATTCAGTAAACAAATTTATCGTACACATCAACTCAAATAACAAACAGATTTATGAAAAGTGACAATAAAAAGTTTTCGGTGTGTACCGTTCATACTGCTCTGATCCAATCATGCTCAAAATGAAATTGGAACTATAGGACACTAAAAAAAACTTTTTTTTGTTCAACCTGTTTAATTGTGTCAACTGGGTTACCAAAAATCCTGCGCACAAATTTGTAATAGCGTTAGAATTCACTAAAATGTGACTGTAAAAAGTTTGTTTTTGGTGTGCATAGTTTTATACCGATTTGATCTAATCATGTTCAAAATATAATTAGAAATATGAGACACCACAACGAACTTTTTCTTGTCCTCAACATTCAATTGTATCAATCAAGTTGCGATGAAACCTACACACAATTTTGAAATAGCGTGAAAATCGCATACAATATGATTGTTAAAAGTAATGGTGTACGTCTTTTGTATTGTTACCTAATTATGCTTAAAATAAAATTGAAATTATGAGACACCACATTTAACTTTTTAATTTACATACCGTTTCATTGTATCAATTAGGTAGCGAGAAAGCCTGAGCACAATTTTTTATGTATTTTTGGTGTAAAAATCAAGTAAAATTTGACTGTAAGAAATTTTGATGTGCACTGTTTCCACCGATGTGATCTGATCGAGCTCAATATGAAACTGGAACTATGGAACGCCACAGCAAACTTTTTTCTGCTGGCCCCGTTCAATTGTTTCAATTAGGTCACGATAAATCCCGCGCATGATTTTGTGATAGCATCAAAATTGTGTAAAGTGTGATTGTAAAAAGTATTTTGAGTGCATCGTTTTTGTTGATGCGAACTTATCATGCTCAAAATGAAACTGGAACTGTGGGTACCAAAACTGTTTCTTGCTCACTGTCACCTTATTCAATTGTATCAATTAGGTCGCGAAAAATCTTGTGCACAATTTTTTCTTTTTTTAAGCTAGTTAGAGTAAATGTGCATGAAAAAGTGCTTATTCTCGATGATGAAGTGGAAGGTAGGGTATATAAAGTTTCTTGGCACCCGCAAAAAAAGGACGGGAAGTTGTTACAGAACCTTTTTCCATTAAATTAAAAATCATCCTCTGGGCAGATTTTTTTTACAGACAGAATAAATTTTCAATTTAGAAAGTATTAAGTAAATTTTTTTTAAATGTTTTCAACTATACATATCAAAATTAACCAATGGGTCGGGAAAAAAGTTTTTTCAAATGAAAATACTATTCAACAAAAGATTGCCGCAAACCGGGTGTCTATCTCATTTCTACCAATGGCTTGAATCTGAATGTTAGCAAAACGAAAGCGATGATATTTGGCACCCCTTTCAATATTAACAAATTCTTAGAGCTTGGCATCGACTGCCTTCATTTCGTACAGTCATGTGTTCCATTTGTCTCATCAGCACGTAGTCTGGGTGTGGTTCTTGCTAGCAACCTGGACTGGAAAGAGCATTTGAAGTATATTAGCAAGAGAGCTCATTCCCTCATCTACAGACTCTACCATTTCAGACGCAGCACCACCCTCAATCTATGCATACATCTCATCCAGTGACTACCTTTCCTATTGTAGACTACTGTTCTCTTGATTACTGTGATATTTCGGAGGAACAGAATCTTCAGCTTCAGCGCATCATGAACAGAGGTATCAGATACATCTACGGAATTGGAAAGAATGATCATGTTACTCCTTACAGATGTAAACTTGGCTGGCTTCGGGTTGAAGGTCAAAGGAGCTATTTCTCTGGTTGTCTTCTATATAAGCTACTTCACTCGAGGATCCCATCGTACTTGGTGGCCGATTTCTTCATTGCTCGAGTTAGCACAAGCCCTGATAGGGAAGTCCATAGAGTTTTGGTTGTTCCCAACTGCCGTACAAACTGCCTCCAAAACTCCTTTCACGTCTCCACCACGTATTCATGGGATGCTCTACCTCCCAACATTTGCTCAGCTCCTGCCTTACCTATTTTCAAACGCCTCATTAACACTCATATTTTGACCACAGAAGGCTGAGAGTAGCTATCTGGTCTCAACACTAGTCATACAGTCGGGAACTTGGTGATTGATAAAAGCCAGTCACGGCCGACTGTGATATATTCCCTCCCGTACTAACAAGGAGATTGTTTGTCCTTTGGGACCTGGATTTTCATGAAACTTTGCACACAGTTTTTATTCATCATAAAAACAAGCCCTTCAGTTTTCTTTTTCCAGAATGGGCCTTTTTTCACCTACTTCCCTTTAACCCCTGTGTTAAAAAGTAAGCTGTTTCCTATAAAAAGCTGTTTTTGGACTCATTTTCAAAAAATTCCTCCTTGGATCGTATTGCACTTAGAAATATCTGGAACCTCGCATTATTTTGGTTTTTTAAAGAACTTTTAAAAAAAATTATTTAAAAAATTTTTTGAATGGTTTTAACTATCAAAAATTAAGGTTTTTAAAGTCAATTTTTAGTATATTTGGGTTACAATATACATGGACAAGATCATTCAAAAAATTTTTTAAATAAATTTTTTTTCAAAAGTAGTTGGACAAAAAAAAAATGCGAGGTTCCAGATATTTCTAAGTGCAATACGGTCCAAGGAGGAATTTTTTGAAAATTAGGCCAAAAACGACTTTTTATAGGAAACAGCCAACTTTTTAACACAGGCGTTATATGGGAAGTAGATGAAAAAAGGCCCATTGTGGGAAAAGAAAACTGAAGGGCTTGTTTTTATGATGATTAAAAACTGTGTGCAAAGTTTCATGAAAATTCAGGTCCCAAAGGACAAACCATCTCCTTGTCAGTGTTGCTTCAAAACTTCGATTTTTTTTAACTCGCGCGCGCTTGGACTTTCTGTTTGTTATTAAATTTTTGTTTCAAAATGAATCATTTGCAAATCAAGAGAAACATTGAGCCCTTTAATGGTTCGAACTATTAAGTTCGAAAAAGACGAATACATGCTCATTTAAAGAAGCTGCAGTTATTAGCAGTGACTGACGACAACATTCCTGCTAGTCCCAATTCAAAGTGGATTAGAAATAATGAGAGGGTGGTGAACGAATATAAGGATTATCTCGCGAACTCGCATACATCATTTATTGACTTGATTTGATTTGATTTGGTTTGAATAAGCTTATTTATTGTACACTGTGTTGTACAAAAAAACAAATGATTAATAAAGTAGTAATAAAATAGAAACGTAGTCAAATAAAAATAAAAATAAAAATAAATAAACAAGTAAGCTGTCTCTAAAGAGATGATTTGAGATAATTGTACGTGATAAATATATATATATATTTCTACTAGGGGGGGTTCCCCCTGCTCGCTTCGCTCGCCAACCCCCCCCCCCAGAATTTTATGCTTGAATCTACACTTGTACCTACAATTATACACATACTCTTGTGACTACCTTTGTATCTGCTGTAATACATACCATTGTTTCTACTCTTATATCTTGTGACTACACCTGCACCTTATTTTATGCCTACCTCTGTTCCTGCCTTTTATCTCACTCCAAACCCTTGTAACTACCCCTGTTCTTACCGTTGCACTTACTGCTTTTTATAACTAAGCTCTTCCTCAGGAATATGCTGATGTTTATATATCTGTTTCTATCATGGTGTTAACTGTAGTTTGAATTTTTTTCATGCTTTTATTTCTAACTCCAAGACTACTTTGTTCTTATGGTTGATCAAACTTTCATTTCTATTCTTAGTTAAACATCTGTTTCTATGATTTTACCAACATATTTTCGTCTTTTTATTTATTAACCTTTAGCTGGCACCGTGGGGTACTATAGTACCCCACTGTCTTCTTTACCTATCTTCGGTACCTCAAATTTCGTAAACCGGGTTTATAGCGACATCAACCTACACTTGAGGGATGAGGCTTGCCTTTCCCGCCATAATTAGTGCTCGCTGACCGTTAGTTTGCACGTAGCAGTTGTCGAAAGCGGTTTGGGCTACTGCAGGACCCCACGGTGCCATCAACGTTGATACAAGTAAAATTGGAGCATTTTTTTTTTCTTTTATTAATGCGTCAAAACACGTTTGAAAGGTAAGTGATTATTAAATCAGTCACTAAAAATTTTTTTTTCCCGATGCCATGAGTCCTACGACGTTTAATGTATATTCTCAGCATGGCGTATAATTTGCGGCCACGACTTTTGCGAGAGCACTTACTAGAAGTTGACAACAATGATGAAGAAGTTGAAAGCGATGGTCAGGATGAACCGTCTTGCTCTGAATATTTTTCAGAAGAATCTTCTGAAGAAGAAGGAGAAATGGACGTCGATATGGAAGTCCCGAGTGAGAATCAACGGCTTTTGCAGAGTCGAGAAAATCCACAGCGTGGTCGCCCGTCATCGAAACTTTATGGAAAAAATGGTTTCCAGGGGAATGTAAAATGTCCTTCTCGTAGATCAGGTAAGCAGCACACCAGGGGTTTTTTTCATATGCGCGCTGAGATTGAGCGCTTCTCTCTGTCTCTTTTTCTCTTTTTCTCTCTCTGTTTTTCTCTTTTGCTTGCACGCGTATTTTTGTAAAATTTTCACAAACTAACTTCAAGTTTTTTTTCTCGTTATAAAATTTATTCAGCCGAAATAATTTAAATATTATGAATTTTTATTTACAACAATTTTATTACTATAAAATTTTTATTATTTTTTTCGCCTTTTACAAACAGGCAGTCAGATATTTTACCAGAAATAAAACCTGGTCCGGCCGGTAACGCTGCCGATGCAAAAACAATTATTGATTTTTGGAATTGTTTATTTACCGATGAAATGATAAATTTAATAGTTGATAATACCAATTTAAAAATAGAAGAGGAAAGCTTACATTATGTGGTTGAGGAACGACAACAATCGTGGCATTATCACACTGATCCAGTTGAAGTAAAAGCTTTCATTGGAATTTTATATTACTCTGGTTTATGGAAATCGGCTGATGTTGATGTGGGTCAAAACTAATGGCTTATCTATGTATCGTAGTGCTTTTTCAAGGCACAGATTTACGTTTTTATCAACGTGTTTGCGCTTTGGCAATGCAGATGAAAGAGAACAAGATGATAGATTTGCTCCTATCCAAAATTTATGGAACATGTTCATTGAAAACTGCGAAAAGAATTACACTCCAAGTCGTCAATGCACCGTGGACGAGCAGTTGTTAAGTTTCAGAGGACGTTGTAAATTTAGAGTTTACATGAAAGATAAGCCCGATAAATATTGCCTCAAAATTATAAGTTTGAATGACTCTCAAACAGCTTATATGGTAAATATGAATAAGTTTTTATTTTTTAATTTATAAAACCAATACTTGAAAAAAAAAAAAAAAAAAAAAAACTAAATTTTATTTTTATTACAGATTAATGCTATTCCTTACTTAGGAAAGAATACTGAAATCTTGGAAGATAATGAAAGTGTTCCTGAATACTATTTTAGACTGGTAACTGTGCCAATTTACAACACTAACCGTGAAGTGACTTGCGATAATTGGTACACCTCGATTCCCTTACTTCACAGAATGCTGAAGGATCCGTATAATTTAAAAATTACGGGTACTATCCGAAAAAATAAACGAGAAATACCAGTTGATTTCGTGGTCAAAGTTCCCAAAAAAGATCGTCCCATGACTAAATTTTGTCATACTGAAAACATTATGCTTTTAACTTATGCGCCAAAGAAAAAAAAATCTGATAAGATAGTTCTAATTGCTTCGTCACTTTTGGAAACTGAAGAAATAACAGGTGGCAAATCGAATATTGTCCTTCATTATAACAAAAATAAAGGAGGAACGGATACTTTCAACAAGTTATGCCATTCCTACAGTGTGCGTAAAAGATCTAATAGGTGGCCTCTTCGATATTTTTATGGGATCTTGGATCAAGCGATCGTTAATGCGAGAATTTTATTAGCTTGCAAAGAAGAACAGAGTGAAAATATTGAAAAAATCACTGCTATTTCTTGCTTGGAAACCCTTTCTTTTTATTTAATAAAGCCGCTTTTGGAGCAGCGACTTTCAATTTTAAAACTTTCAAAAGAGCTAAAGTTTGGAATCCGATCTATTCTAAAAATATCTGAAACATCGGTACGCTCTATAACTCAAGTTAATCTTGTAATTAAAAAAAGATGTAGTTTTTGCACTAGGGGAAAAGACAAAAAAACTGATAAAGCCTGTGGCGTTTGTTCGCGTCCGATTTGCCCGGACCATAGATTTTTAATTTGCCAAAACTGCGCTGGCACTTGAATAAAATGTTTTTTTACAGTTTTTAACTTCTTCATGTAATATTTTATTAAAATGTACAGTTTTTTTGTATGAATTATATAAAAAAATTGAATAACATTAAATTTTCTAAAAATACCTAATGGTTTTTTTTTCGTAAACCTCAGATGGTAATTTCTGAGAATAAATACCTTTTTTAAATAATCCATATAAACTATTATTTTTCCTTTATAGTCCACTACTTGGAGATAACCCAGCTAAAATTTCAGACCTTTTTATGAAAAAACAAAAAAGTTATGATTTTTTGAATAAAAACGGTTTTTTTTTCTATTTTTTTCGACTTGTTGGATTTTTTTTTAGGACCGACTTTAGGCTATCGTTATTTAAACTATTACACTCTTTGATAGAACCTCTAAAGATCATGTCTGAATTTTTTTTAGTTCAAATAATGCATGTAACCTCTATTTTTTTCAACTTTTGTCCGTGGGGTACTATAGCACCCCACTGTGCCAGCTATGTTACACCACAGAAGCATGCCAGCTGAAGGTTAACCTTCCCTGCTTCATAACCTTGCTTCTATCTACGTTTTTTGAGTTTTTTTTTCCAACTCTCATTACTACATCTGTTGACTTTTTCTTCTTCCTACATATGTTAATGATCTTGTGCTTACTACCTTTTTTTTATTTAAGCTTCTAATGCTGAAACTTCTACACATACATTTGTTTCTACATCTGTTTCTACTCCTATGCTAACTCTAGTTCTTTATTTTTTTTTATTTAAATTTTTATTACTGAATTTGGCCTTGAGCATAATCTTTTGTTATCCTCTTGCGCTTACTATTGTAGATAACCTTATAACAAACCTTGTTCATAACATTATTTCAAACTTGATAACTACTCTGGTAACTACATTGTATTTACTTCCGTACCTGGACTTGTCATTACGTTTGTAACTTTGAACCTACGGTTGTATGTACATTTTCGCTTAATATTGTTCCTATCTCTTTCACATGAATCTACTTGCTTTAATTTTGGTGTTTGCTGTTGTTTTTTTCTTTTTTTCATGCTTTGGTCTCTAACTCTGAATCTTTGTTCTCTTCTTTGTAAAAACTATCTTTTCTATTGTTCTTCTCAAATTTTTTTGGAATTACAATCGTGAAACTAATCATCTTCATACGCTTTTGCCAACACAGTTCTTTAACTTTTTTGACAAATATTTCCTACATCCTTTTACATTTGTTATCAATATTTTTTCTACCCAGGTTTCTCCCAATTCACCTATCCTAATTAATATTGAAGTTTACCTTATGACACCAGTTTTCAGTCATGTGCAGCCTCTTTTACTTTGTTATTATTTTCATACTTCAATTTTTAACTTTGAGCATATGTTGTTCTTTTTTTCTCTTTTTTTTTTTTCTGAACATCTAACTCTGAAACTATCATCTTTCATACCATTGTTTTCGATCCTGTACAAACCTTTGTAGGTAAACACTTATCCACTTTTGAATCTACCCATGTACCTACCCTCTTGCCAAACCTTGAAGCTCTTTAAGCAAAGTGCACGCGCAATTGTATTTTATCATCCAAAACAAATTTTGCCGAAGCTTCATCTAAATTAATCTACAATAAGTTATACAGGGTGTATCTTAACTATAACATGTGAGATATACCACGTGAAAGAGCGGAAAAAATTGAATTAGGATATAACTATTGTTTTGCTCTGAGCTAATAAATTAAGCTTTAATTAAGTATTCAAATGAACCAATCATAGCGAACTCAAGAAAGATGTGGGCGGGTTCTAGTACAGAATGGGGTGGAACATCTTTGATTCATAAGCAAAGGGAAAAGTTGGGCTTAGGTGAGAAAATAAGTCCAAACATGTGTCAAACATGTGTTAATTTCCAGAATTTCAAAATTTTTTTTTAATTGAATTTCTTTTTTTTTTTTTGAATAATCGTTTTATTTATAAAATGAGAATTCACGTAAATTTTGAATCGCAATTCTACGATAAAAATTGCCAGAGTTGGGGTATCAAATTAATTCACGAGAAGATTTTATTCAAAAACTAAATCAGCCAATTTTTGTGGTACAGTTATGATTCAAACTTCTTTGAAATCGACGTTTTACAAGGAATGTCACCAGCATGACAAAAATAGTCATTTATAAAAAATTATAAAATTGATTTTGGTATCTTAAAAGTGGTAAGTCCCACTTCTTTCATTGTTGAGAGAGAAACGGCCAGGTAGAGAGCGGGGGGGCCGGACCCCCACGCACTGTAGCGCTGGACGGCTTACTGAACCATGGGGGGGAAGAGGGGCAAGGGATTAAGGGATTTACCGCTCATTAGGAGCAAAAAAAAAAAATTGTTTAATAAATAATTGATAATAATTTTTTCATAAACAATTGAATTCTTTTTTTCGCGAGTATTCAGACAAATTTTGAATTGTAATTCTACGATAAAAATTGCCAGAGTTGGGGTATCAAATTAATTCACGAGAAGATTTTATTCAAAATCTAAATCAGCCAATTTTTGTGGTACAATTATGATTCAAATTTCTTTGGAACCACCATTTTACAAGGAATATCATCAGCTTGACAAAAATAGTCATTTATCAAAACTTATAAAATCGGTTTTTGCATCTCAAAAGTCGTAAAACAATTAAGGCTCATTCCTCTCTAAATAACAGACAGGTTGAGAATGAGTCCTCGCGCTGTTGCCTAATAAACGATAAAGGTCAAAATATTATCTGCTTATTAATAGCCGAAAAGTTTTTTTATTTGATTGATAAACAATTGAATGATTTTATTAAAAATTATTCTCTTTATTTTGTGAGGATTCGAGCAAATTTTGAATCGTAATTCTACGATACAAATTGTAAAATTTTCCGTATTAAATTTATTAGAAAATTCGTTTAATAAATCTCCAAATCAGTCATTTTTTGTCACACAAATACGATTCAAACTTTATTGAAATTGTCAAATCAGTGACAGTGTAACCTGCATGATCAAAATAATTATTTATCAAATCTTATAAAATTGGTTTTTGCAAAGTCGTAAAGCAATTAAGGCACAAGCATCTTCTTTAAGTTTAAATAGTGTAAGGAAAATTATGGTTAGGTGTCTGTCTTTTGAATCAATCTAACTTCATTCCAATCGTTTTTTTTTTTTTTTTTACATTACACATAATATTTTTATTATTATTATTATTAATTTTTTTATTTTATAATAACGGCATGAATCCGTAATACTTAATTTATTTTAGCAGAAAAAAAAATTTATTAAAGTTTTACTTTAATAAAATTTAGGTTATTTTTTACTAAGATCTACTTAAAAAATTTTATCTAGTATTAATAAAGTGATTTAGTATTTAATTTATAATCATGAATGTATCTTAACACTACTAAATTAAAAAATAATCTCGAAAAATATTGTATTAAATAAATATTCGCTATTTAAGAGCTTGAAAAAAAAAAACAATATTTTCAGTTATTGGGCAAATGCTCGAAATGCCCTCCTTGGGCATTAATGCATCTCTGGGCTCGTTGTACCACACTACGAGTCGCTTTTCTTATCACGTCCCCAGCGTCAGCCATATCGGCAAAAGCATTTTCAATGCTTGCTCTTAGTTGTTGTGGGGTCTCAATCTGGTTAAAATAAACCTTCTCTTTGATTGCCCCCCACAAGTAGAAATCGCAGGGGTTATGATCTGGAGATCTTGCGGGCCATCTCCAAACAGGTGCATTATTACCAATCCACCTGTCTGCTCCAAAACTTTCTGTCAACCAATCTCTTGCACCAGCTGAAAAAATCATTAAAAATTATAAATCAAATGAAACAATTATGCAATATAATAAAATAGTAAGTCAAATTATTTTATTTTGAAGCTGGCATTCTCCACTTTAGACGTTAACTTTTTATTTAATTTTATTTTCTTATTCTTTATCTTTTTTAATACTGAATCTGATCGTTTTTTTTAACTTTTAATATAATTTTTTTTTATTGTAGCTTTTTTTTCAAGGCGATTTGTTATGAAACACGTTTAATTAAAAATTTTAAACAAATAGTTACATTAAAAATTTGTATTCTTTATTAAACCGTTAAGTATTACCTGCAGTGTGTGCTGGGCACCCATCATGCATGAACGTGATAGGTCGCTCATCTATGATGTTGACCAAAAGATCAGGCAATTCGTACATCAAAAAATCTAAGTAATTTTGAGCATTGATAGCTGCGGGGAGAAAAACTGGGCCAACCTGTAACGTTTTTATTTAAAATTTTGTTGCAAGTAAAGAAAATTTTTTTAATTTTTAGGAAGATATTTCAAGTAGATCAAAAAGGAGGCTTGGAGTTTTTTTAAAAAACCAAGTATTGACAGCAATGACTTGATTTCAAACTGAAAAAGATTTTTGAAAAAACTAACTAATAAGTATACAAACAATAAGTTTATACTCACCAGCTGGTTATCGATTAACCCTGCCCAGACATTTTCTTTGAAACGATGCTGCGACTTTCCATCCCAAGTCAAGTGAGGATTATCATGCTCCCAGTAATGATAATTGTGAAAATTAAAGACACCATCTCTCGTAAACGTACACTCATCAGTCCACAACACTGAAGAGATTAAATTCGGATCCGCAGCATTTTGTTGTAATAACCGATTGCAGTATTCCACTCTTCGCTGGTAATCACCATTTACCAGTCTCTGGACTCTAGTGAAATGATATGGGTGCATACCATCTTCAGCCAAAGCCCGATGAATAGTTGAGTGGCTTATTTCATTCGTTCGGGCTACTCCCCTTGTACTTACTCGTGGATTAGCAGTAAACTGTGCAAGGATATTTTCTTCTACGTTAGGAGCAATTCTTCTTGGCCGGCCACCTTCGTTTCGAGGGAACACATTTGCATTTTCATGAAATCGTCTTACTGCTCCAAGAATCACATTACGGGCTGGATGCCGTCCTAAATTAGGATTTAATTCTACAAATCTTTCACCTGCCACTCTTGCATTACGATTATTTTCATAATAAAGTTGCACCATTTGAGTGTACTCTTGTACAGTGTATAGTAGCATTGCGAATTTTTAAAATTGAAAAATAGACAGACGAGCACTGTCGATGGTTTGAACACTACTGAAGTGAGAAAATGAAAATGGATTTCAGCTCTTCTGGGTCTCAGCTGCAAATGCAAAACGGCACAAAAGGGACTTAGATTAAAAAGAGCTCGAGTAATGAAATACAACTGCTTGTGTAAGGTTTAAGTTTTTAGTAAATACAGTAAACGCTCAGTTTTTGTAAGAAAAACAAGAAGTTTAGTTGACCATGGATTAAAATATTACTTAAACAGATAAGAAAACTCGTTAAATTCTTTTAAAAACGATGGTTAATAAACTAAATCCTTCATTTTCTTGTTTGCAATTTGAAAAAATCCAGCTTACATAGGTAGCAGAGAAAAAAATTTAAGCTTTGAGCTCATTATTACAGTAAAGCAGAGATAAGAGCTGAATAATTTAACGATAGTTTGTTAAGAGAAATCATTAATCCTAGCTATTACAGTGAACGAATTGTGATTTACATCTCGTCAATTGCACCTAAGCTCAGGTAAAACTGCAACAGCCAAACCTTAATTGCTTTACGACTTTTGAGATGCAAAAACCAATTTTATAAGATTTGATAAATAATTATTTTGATCATGCAGGTTACACTGTCACTGATTTGACAATTTCAATAAAGTTTGAATCGTATTTGTGTGACAAAAAATGACTGATTTGGAGATTTATTAAACGAATTTTCTAATAAATTTAATACGGAAAATTTTACAATTTGTATCGTAGAATTACGATTCAAAATTTGCTCGAATCCTCACAAAATAAAGAGAATAATTTTTAATAAAATCATTCAATTGTTTATCAATCAAATAAAAAAACTTTTCGGCTATTAATAAGCAGATAATATTTTGACCTTTATCGTTTATTAGGCAACAGCGCGAGGACTCATTCTCAACCTGTCTGTTATTTAGAGAGGAATGAGCCTTAATTGTTTTACGACTTTTGAGATGCAAAAACCGATTTTATAAGTTTTGATAAATGACTATTTTTGTCAAGCTGATGATATTCCTTGTAAAATGGTGGTTCCAAAGAAATTTGAATCATAATTGTACCACAAAAATTGGCTGATTTAGATTTTGAATAAAATCTTCTCGTGAATTAATTTGATACCCCAACTCTGGCAATTTTTATCGTAGAATTACAATTCAAAATTTGTCTGAATACTCGCGAAAAAAAGAATTCAATTGTTTATGAAAAAATTATTATCAATTATTTATTAAACAATTTTTTTTTTTTGCTCCTAATGAGCGGTAAATCCCTTAATCCCTTGCCCCTCTTCCCCCCTGTGGTTCAGTAAGCCGTCCAGCGCTACAGCGCGTGGGGGTCCGGCCCCCCCGCTCTCTACCTGGCCGTTTCTCTCTCAACAATGAAAGAAGTGGGACTTACCACTTTTAAGATACCAAAATCAATTTTATAATTTTTTATAAATGACTATTTTTGTCAAGCTGGTGACATTCCTTGTAAAACGTCGATTTCAAAGAAATTTGAATCATAACTGTACCACAAAAATTGGCTGATTTAGTTTTTGAATAAAATCTTCTCGTGAATTAATTTGATACCCCAACTCTGGCAATTTTTATCGTAGAATTGCGATTCAAAATTTACGTGAATTCTCATTTTATAAATAAAACGATTATTCAAAAAAAAAAAAAGAAATTCAATTAAAAAAAAATTTTGAAATTCTGGAAATTAACACATGTTTGACACATGTTTGGACTTATTTTCTCACCTAAGCCCAACTTTTCCCTTTGCTTATGAATCAAAGATGTTCCACCCCATTCTGTACTAGAACCCGCCCACATCTTTCTTGAGTTCGCTATGATTGGTTCATTTGAATACTTAATTAAAGCTTAATTTATTAGCTCAGAGCAAAACAATAGTTATATCCTAATTCAATTTTTTCCGCTCTTTCACGTGGTATATCTCACATGTTATAGTTAAGATACACCCTGTATATACTTTTTACCTTTGCGCTACGTTCACAGTTCATATTCATTTAAGCTTGTGTGGTTATAGATTCATTGGTTTTGTTTCAGTTTGTATACTAATAATTATTATTTTCATGATTTCAATCGTATAATTTCGAACACTTGATTACATAATTATTTTTTTGTCAAATCTATTCTCTAGATGTTTTAATTGAGATGTAATATAAAAATTAAAAATAAAAATTCAAATTTTAAATTTTGTTCTTCAACCAATCACATCACGAATAAAATGAGATTATTGTTTTTGTGTTCTCTCTTTTATCCTAGGATATTAGTTAATTTTTTAAATGTTTCGTAATTGGGAAAAACTGCAGCAGAACTCAACAAAAATCAAGCAAAAAATTTGTTTTATTGAACATTATACAACTGTAATTGAAATTAACGATATTTTTTATAAAAGAGTAATACATTAGTAAAGCTTTTTTTTATTTTGTCAATCAGGTTGTAGGTCGCATCTGTTGTGCACTAATCTCATGAATTTCCTGGCCAATGCTAACGATCTAAGCGTTGACAAAATTATTTTCAAATCCTGTTCTTCTATATCAAAAGATTCTGCAAAAATGTGGAAATCAACCACGTATGGTACATCTTCATCATCCGGAACTTGAGTGCGCTCATTGCACCAAGCTATAAGATCAGTGGCCAATACGGAAGGAGTGCCTTTATCACTTCGGATTGTTCTAAGAAATGCAACAAGTTTTTCTTTTGCAGGTTCTGTCATCTGGTTTTGACGAATGAGATTTAGTAGTGCATTTGGCTTTGTAATACCATCTGCATATTTATCTTCTACAAAAGCCTTAATTTCTGATGATAAGCCTCGTGTAGAATCAATATTTTTATGTTCCCGCCCCTCTTCTGTTTCGTATAGGGACACACAAGTATCCAAAGAATAATATAGTAGGTACAAGCACGCTGGACACTCAGACACTCTATAAATTTCCTTTGTGCACTGATATTCAACTCGTTTTCCTTCTGCCACCATTTTCGTTGAAGATATTTTCCAAACTTCTTTTAACTTTACAGCACTTTCTGCCTCTGTTGCTGATGGGTATTTGTGACGTAAAAGCGACACTCGTGTTGGTCGCCTGCATATTCTTTTAGTCTGCTGGATCACTTCAGATGAATTTTCTTCTTCAGATGAGTCCTCAAAAGTTTCAAAATACGTTCACTCACCAGTCATCTTTTGGCTCTTTGCTTTACTCGTCAACTGAGGCGACACCGAGAGTTGAACTGAGCTCAATAATAAAATGGGTGGAGAGATGCTTAGTGAAAGAGCACGTGGTCTTTTGTTTTTAGGTAAATGATAGGTAAACACTCTTTAATTAAACGTGCAAAAGTATTTATTTTCCCGTGCAAATGTATTTATTTTCCCGTGCAAAAGTATTTAATTTCCTGTGCGACCCACATCCCGTGCAAATGATTTTATTTTCCGTGCATTTTAATACTTCTCATAAGAAAATTATTGGAACAATTAAAACACATAGAAATAAGCATATTTCGGTACACTTTTACGGTTAGTTAAGCACTTTTTTGGAGGGCATAGGGAGAGCGTGGGAGAAGAGTAGAGGAGGGTTCCCCCCTTTTCGCTCCGCTCGCAACCCCCCCCCCCCTCAGATTTTCATGCTAGTGCTTACCATTGTGTCTACAATTGTGGCTATCCTCGTAGCTACTATTATTTTGTGCTTTTGTAGTTATCCTTGTATTTACTCTTGTGCATATCTTTGTTTTTATGTTTGTTAAACTCGTGTATATACCATCGTAACTCTATGACTACCACTGTACCTACTCACGTGCATATAATTATTCATATCCTTGTACTTAGCCAGTAGTACAAAACCCTTTTCGACAGATTTTTATCAATTTTTTGCGAATTTTGTCAAGAAAATGGCCTTAAAACTAATGCACCGATTTTTATAAAACTTTGAATGGGAGAATGAGAGAACAGAGATGTATAAATTCTGGTAGTATAACTATTGTTCTTATACTTGTACCTACCTTATACTTGTTCATACTGTTGAACCTTCTATAGATGCACTGGTTTCTTTTCTTATAACTTCCCTTTTTTCTACTTAATTTTCTACTGATTCATTTTTTATTGTTCTTATATTTTTTTGTACTACTGTGCTTACTCTGTTCTTAACTTTTTTTCTACTTCATGTTTTAATACTGAACCTATCAACGTGCTTAGTTTTGTGTCTATTCCTGCACATACCCTTGTACCTACTCTCTTCCTCACCCTTGTGTATATCCGTGTACCTAGTCTTATTTCTACTGCTGTGCCTATTCTTGTAAGTACTATCTAGACTCTCTTGTACCAAATCCGTTCCTACTCTCATGTCCACTCCTGTGCTTACCCTCTTGCCTAAACTTGTATCAACCCGTGTGCGTATCCGTGTACTTACATTAGTTCATAGCTTTGTCTGATCGTTGTGCCTACTGCAGGAGTGACGTATTGAATGCAATTTTTAAGTATTGTGCAATAATAGTGAATTTTTACTGACTTGAAAAAATTATAAAAATATTTTTTTAAAACTGTTTTATATATTTTTATTACTGCTATTATTTTGTTATTTTTATTTTATGAAATATAATCTTTTTTTTAGTATTTCAATAGTATTTTTTTAAATTTCTATAATTACATAAGTAATAAGATATATCAAAAATAGAAGGTATGGGTAAAAGTGATAACATATATCAAAAATGGGGGGCGTGGGGCGAGGGCGTGATTAGACAATCATAAGAAACATTAAAACACATAGAAATAAGCATATTTCGGTACACTTTTACGGTTTGTTAAGCACTTTTTTGAGGGGCCTGTGGGGGGGGGGGGCATGGGAGAGGAAAAACAACTATATAATATAGTAGGATATTATATAGTTGTAATTTGCTCTTCGCTTCCACCCCACTCCTATTCCACTCCCACCCTTTATTCTTCAATTTATACCGTAAAATAGGTCAGAAATGGCACTTTTATTCCGGTCCCACCCTGGCCTTTTCTCGCCCTTTTTTTTCTCACCCCATTCCGCTCCTACTCAGCTCCCACCCTTTCCCGCCTAACTCCCACTCCGCTCCCACCCCGCTCTCAACCCCAATTTTTTTTGGACCCTCCTCATTTGTAAAAATTTACACTATATGAGTAAAAGTTTGTAATGGGGTATTGCTAGAGAAAAGGGCCTCCCTTAAATAATTAAAGGAGTTTCCTGGGCCCTCCCATTACAAGAAAATCCACACAAAAAAAAATCGGGGAAAACTCCTTAATTCTGGGGTTAGGGTTTCCATGGAAAGAAAACCTCCAGGAATGGTTGGTGAAATAGAGAGAAGAAATAAAGTTATTGCAAAAATTTAGTTTAATTAAATTTGTACAAACACAAAATATTTAAAGCACCCTCTGGAAGAAGACGAACAGATAGAGATAATAAGAAGAGGGTTGCAGCCTGAATACAAGTGGTACTTGGATAACAAAAGAGTAGACACAGTAGACGATTTGGAATACTACGGAAGGAAATACGAAAGACAGAGAGAGGATTGTAACAGATTTGTAGGACCTCCGACCAAAGACAAATGCCGGATACCCATAACAGCATTTACGAGCATGAAAAGCAAAGTGGCTGCAGTAAATGAAGTTGCGGTGGTTAGTGGCGAGGAAAAGAAAGCGAAAAAGAAAAATAAAAAGAACAAAAACGTAGACAGCCCAATTAAAGGACAGGAAAATGAAGTAGCAGGTATTCAGGTGCAAAGTAACCAGTTAGGTAAACAACCAAACTGGTAAATAGACAGAAAAACGTCAAACAAAATAGCTGGCCGAACAACCAGTTTATCCAACAAAACGGAAATAGACAACAACTAATGAGGCCACCAAATCAACAACAACAATTACCACAACAACAAACTCAAGGTGAAGGAAGACCAATGGGCAACTGTCGTAATTGGGGAGGACCTGGTCATCGGATTTGGGAATGCCCAGATCTATGCTGCTATGAATGCAGACAGACTGGACATTTTGCAAATGGTTGAATGCCAAGGCAACGAGTTATCAAGTTTGTGGTGCAAAGAATGTTACAGTGAGAAACTGTTGAAATTGTTCAAAGTTGTTAGCCTTGCTGGGAAACGCCAAGGCAGGGGAGTTGGGTGGCCCAACACTCCCAAACAACAAACAGGGGCCACAACAACAGTAGACAACAATAATGAGGTAGACAGAGATGGTGGAAGAAGATTGGACAGATGTAGAGGAAAGTGAAGAGGAGTTTAGGGAGACAGGAAGTCAGAGTGAGGAGAATGAAAAATGGGATGTTTGGAAGGTGGTGAATGATTTTAAAGCCAGGAAGACAGGAGCAATTCCTAAAAATAAGAGTGAGATAGAATTGAATGAGGAAGAACTAACACCAATGCATAAAGAAAGTAATCATATGAATAAAGTAGCAGAAGCAGGAGTAACCGAAAGTGAAAAGACCTGTGAAAATGCCATAGAAAATGTAGACAAGGGTATGGACATGAGTATTGGCAGTAGAGTAACGAGGTCAGGAGTAACTACACGTGAAAAGTTTTGTTAAAATCCTACAGAAATCGTATACAGGGAGGTAAATGAAAGTATTAGCGATAGAGTAAACAAGACTAAAGTAACTATAGGTGAAAAAGCTGGTGAAATTAATGGTGAAATCCACGTTGAGTGTAGACAAATGGGTGAGGTGGAAAAGGTAGACGAAGGGAAGGAAGGTGATATAGAGATTAATGAGGAAGAGATAGGACAGTTGATTGAAAGGTTGGCAAGTAGGGATGATATAAGTGATGAGCAGCTGACACAGATAAATGTTGCCATGCAGGAATTCGTGGAACAAATGGACAGGTCTCCAAATCGAAGGTTGTGCAAAGCCCCTACTGAAAATGTGAGTGAACAAGCTGGAGGTTTTCAGACTAGTTCACGTCAAGGAGGGGGGGGGGTGGAATTGTGCGAAGCCCAGTTGAGAAAGTAGACGATGAAGTAAGTTCTTTGGTGAGAGATAACAGGTTTTTCTTCAAGATCTTGTTGGATGGAAAACCATATTAAGCTTTACACGACAATGGTGCCACGGTGTCTGTGGTGGGGGAGTCGGTAGCCAAGCATTTCCATTCGAAACTACAACCTTGGGCTACAAGTCTCAAACAGGTGGGTAATGACTACCTCACAGTGTTGGGTCAGTTAGATCTGAAGATAAATATAGATGGCAGGATAGAGAAAATTTCACCCAGAGCGGTGAAAGGTATCACCAATGACATCATCTTGGGCCAAGATTTCACTCAAGCCTTTGAGATTCGTTGTGATTACGCGGCTGGTACATGGAAGAGTGGTTTTAGTGGAATTCGTCACAGATTCACGATGGCTGATGGAGAAAGTGGCGAAACTCTAATTGCAGAATGTGTAGAGGTGAAAGAAACACCAGAAGAGAAACGGTGGATTGAAATGGTGGCAGAGATCTTGACAGAATGCGCAGGTCTGGTCGAAATCACAGAGGAAGAGAAACGACAGATAGAATATCTAGCCAAGGAAATTTTGTCTCCACCGGAAGAATTGCAGAGTTTCACTTCTCTCATGCAACATCAGATAGAACTAACGGAAGGAGCAGTGCCGGTACATCATGCTCACCGTAGAATGTCACCGGCTATAGAAGAGGTGGCTCGTAGAGGATTAGACAAGATGTTAGAGACAGGAATCATTCAACCTTCGAATAGTGAGTGGAGAAGTGCACTTGTAATCATAAAGATGAATGATGGAGATTACAGATTTTGTATAGATTACTGAGATGTAAATAAGGTATCTCGCAAGGATGCGTATGCCTTACCCAGTGTAGACACGGTGTTAGACAAATCGCGGAAAGCCAGGTATATATGTAAGATAGACTTAAGACAGGCGTACTTCCAAATTCCCATGGATCCTGCGAGTCGCAGGTATACTTGTGTTTTCTTTTTCCTTTCAGGTATGTGTAGACTAACCTTCTGTCGTCTGGTTATTATTTTCGTTTATTTTGTTTTTAGGTTAGGGATAGCAGGTCGACGCAAAGTCCATAAAGTAATAGACTGTCTTTTCCTGTGTAGTCCGGGGAAGGTAAGGATCAAAATGAATTGTAGACTTATTCTTATTTTGTTTGTTGTAAAACTTGTTCATAGGATGGCAGAGAGGATGAACCCTTCGGAGAATTGGCCGGAGCAGCTCACTGACATATTTGTAGAGGACCACTACCACGAACTGTTGGATGAGCTGGTGGCCGAGGAATGTGCGGGCTCCATACCGTCGGCGAACCGCAAGGCCCCCGAGGGTGAAGAGACCCCAACTCAGGCGGTGGTTTCCCCACCGAGTGACTTGCCGGTAGACCTTGGCCCCCTCTCTTTGGACGAGAGCCGGGAGGCTTCGTCATTCAACGAAGTCCTCCATGGGGTTAAGGTTCTCTTCTGGCAGGAGAAGGATCCAGGACCATGGCAGGTGATCGTCGAGGTGGTCGCAGAAAATGATGAGGGTTTCGACCCATTGGCCGACAGCCATGCCACCGAGGAAGAACTGGTGGCCTACGAGCGAAGGAACGCGGACCGGGTCTCGCCAGAACGGGGTGAGACCATGGAGTTCGTGGAAGAGGCACCCCTGTCCAGCGGGCCCAACGACTCGCTCATCCCTTGGGACGAGATCCCACACCAAGCCAATGTCTCATCGACGGTGATCAACGGAGTCCCGGTGGCCTACGCAGGCCTCAATATCTAACCGGCTCGTGACGAGGACGACCTGAGAGAGGAGACACAAAAAGAGGTGGAAGGACGGCACCGCGAAGCAAGAAGAAGAAGAAGAAGAAGAAGAACAACCCCCGACGACACCTCACACTAGACGATTACGTCTCGGGGGGGGGGGGCTACCCTTCTCCCCACCGCTCTCCAACTCGCGCTCCTTCCACAGTGACCCTACCAGCCGTAGACGAGACCCCGATAATCACGACGATTACGGATGGACAGGCCCGGGTTTCCGTTGGGCGGGAGGCCGTCAAGCGTACCGCTCTTGGTTCGAGTCTGGTCACTCCCGCTACCTCCATGTCAGTTTCGACTGCCATGGAGACCGCGGAGGGGACGGGGGCTCCCACTCGGACAGACGACGGCGACCCACCCCCAATGGGTTTACCTTTTTACAATCAAGGCCTTCCAGCCAAGCTCAAGGGTCGATTGTTTGGGGGTCTGGCTGTTGTTGCCACAGACCCCCACATAGACCCCCCCAATTGTTGTTTCGGGTGCTAGTCTCTGAGCCACGAGACTCGTCACTGCCCCCGCTACCTCGTGAAGCCTTTCTGTGACAACTGTGGTCGCAGGGGTGTTCGAGTGGAGGAGTGCCCTCGATGTAGTTCAGTGTACCGATTACGCCTGCGTAATCGCGAACGCAACGAAGCAAGGGCGGTCCTCCCCGTCGAACAGTTTGCGGCCATGTCCCGAGCCAGAAGAAGGACTCAGTGGGACACGCGAAACCCAGCGACCAGGGTTGTCCCCGGAGGGGGCACACCAGGTTTGGGGCCAGCGGCGGGAGTAACGGTCTCGGGGAAACGCGCCCGGGACAACGGTGGGAACGAGCTTTCGGAGGTCGTCGAGGTTCCGGTCGCTCTTTCTCCGGCCAACCTTGCTGACGCTTTGGTCTGGCCTCGCCTGGAGCCGATGAATTCGTTGGAGCCGAGAGTGCTGAGTGCCATGGAGATTTTACTCATGGCTCAACGGCTCCCGGACGATGTCAGACCAGAGGTTATTCGTCAGGTATGGCAGAAGAACGAGCGACTAAAACGTCGGTGACTCGATTAAATTTTTTTTTTTCTAGACTTCATACTTTATTTTTTTTTTATTTATTTTTTTATTTTTTTTTATTTTTTTTTGGTTTGCTATATTTTTTGATTATTATTGTAGACACGACCGATTTGTAGACAATATGTGGCCACGACGGGATTGTAGACGAAGTAGACCACCCTGAGTTAACTTGAGTAAACGAAGCAGTGAGTATACCACCACTTTGGCCATTTGCGGTTTCCAGAGGTGACTGGACATTGCCAGGTGTTTGTCAGGCAAAACATAACGAGTATGTTTCGGCTTGGTAGGGGCGAGTTGCAAGGGAGTGAATCGCTCGTAAATTATTTTTCTTACCTGGCAGTGTCAAATCACCTGGGAAACAGCAAATTGAATTAATTTGTTTGTTTACTTTTCCCAGATGATAGCCATGCCGCGTTCACTCGCAGTAGAAGCCGACCACGTGGCGATGGTCGCCGTTGGCTGAATGCTGCTGTAGCAGCGCGCGCACGACACACACACGAACATGAACACCACCCGGGAAGGCTCTCCCAGCCTGGGGCGCGCACGTACACATACACACACACACACACACACAACAACACACAAGTCCCAATTCTCCGTCTGGGAGTCTCCGGCGACGGAGGAGGTGCGCGGCGTATGTCGGCTGACGACGCGACTGCGTCGCTAGGTGTACACACTCAACACAGTAGACGCAGGCGTGAGTGTGGTTTATAATTTTTTTAGTTTTGTTTGGTGTGTTGCGCGAACTACGTGTGCGTGTAGGGGAGAGAGAGAAAGAGAGTATGTGCGCGAGGAATGAGACATTACATTGTTTTTCCTGTGTGGATGAAACTAGATTATATAGAATTGTGTTGATTGGCTGAGAGTGTTGGGAAAGAATGGTGAGGAAGGAAGTTGAGTTTGCGAGACGAGGGGAGCGTCACTCTGTTCTCAGTAGCCGGATAGTAAGGTTGTGTCTTTGAGAGAGTGATATTTTTTTCTTTGTTTCTAAGTTTCTTATAAGTAGACTTTTTTTTTAAGTTTTGTTCCTAGTTTTTTTTTGAGTTTGTAGACATATTTTTTTTGTGTTTTGTTACAGCTAGGTAGTAGAAGAATATAGAGAAACTTGGATTAATTTCCTTTTTTTTTTTTCAATTGAGAGTTGGAAAAACCAGAAAAAAAGTGGCCATTTTGGGTTTTGACAAATAGGTGAAATTTTTGATAAACGTAAGATTTTGCATTATTTAATGAAATGAGATGAAGCATGTTTCCTTTACGTTCTTCGGTCGTGGTACGTGAGAATGAAATTTTGTTTGCATATTATTAAAAGTGTTGTTGTATAAATTCGATTTTCTTGGCGCGGCGTTCTGCCATTTTGTAGACAATTTTATATATTTTTTTCTTTGCTCTCAAATTGAAATTTCTTTTGTAAATGTAGACTTAATTTTGGTAGACAAGAATAAAATGTAATTAAACTAAATTTTGTGTAATAACTTTATTTCTTCTCTCTAGCTCACCAGCCAGTCCCGGACATTTTCTTTCCGTGGAAACCCTAACCTCCAGAATTAAGTGGTTTTCCCCGATTTTTCTTGATTGAAAGATATTATAATAGGAAGGCCCAGGAAACTCCATTAATTATTTAAGGAAGGCCCTTTTCTGAGAAATACCCCATTACAAATGGCGCCCGAAGAGAGGGACTTTGTAATGGGGTATTTCTCAGGAAAGGGCCTCCCTTAAATAATTAATGGAGTTTCCTGGGCCTTCCTATTATAATATTTTTCAATCAAGAAAAATCGGGGAAAACTCCTTAATTCTGGGGGTTAGGGTTTCCACGGGAATAAAATTTCCGGGACTGGTTCGTGAGCTAGAGAGAAGAAATAAAGTTATTAGACAAAATTTAGTTTAATTACATTTTATTCTTGTCTACCAAAATTAAGTCTACACTTTCAAAAGAAATTTCAATTTGAGAACAAAGAAAAAAAAAACTAAAATTGTCTACAAAATGGCGGAACGCCGCACCAAGAAAATCGAATTTATACAACAACACTTTTAATAATATGCAAACAAAATTTCATTCTCGCGTACCACGACCAAAGAACATAAATAAACATGCTTCATATCATTTCATAAAATAATACAAAATCTTACGCTTACCAAAAATTTCACCTATTTGCCAAAACCCAAAATGGTTACTTTTTATTTCTGTAGAAAAATCATCACATTTCAGGCCAGTTCTGTTCAAATTTCTTTTATTATTTTTTTTGTAAATTACATAGCAACGTTTCGCGTGACTTTTTTTGTTTCACGCCTTTTCAAGCTAAAACTAATATTTGGTATAAAAGTACTGCAGCATGATGGCACAGTCAAAATGCTCAGCGGATTTGACTACGGGTGATACGGTGGAATCAAAGCTCTCTTGATACCGAATTCTTCCAGGAGTTTATCGAGATCTTTATTCTGAAACTCCTAACCATTGTCCGGCAGAAAAAAATCATGGGTTTTCCAACGGAACAAGATTAATTCTCCGAACGCCCTCGCTATGCTCTTTCCTGTAGCAGTACGCAGAGGTTTTAGCTCTACCCATAGCGTAAATAAATCCTGGAACACCAAGATATATTTGTTTTGAGTTTTGCTTATTGGAAACTCCATCAGGTCGGCTGAAAGCACTGCCCAGGGCCGTTCCACTATTCGCTTGCCCATGAGTCCTTGTGGTCCCAGTTGAGAGACCTTGTACAGCTGACAGAGTTTGCATTCATATATGTAGTTCTGGACATCGTGCCAAATGCCTGGCCAATAATATTCTCCGGCCACCCTGTTGTAGGTCTTATTTCTGCCCAGATGTCCTGACGACGTGAGACAGTGAGCATCGTGAAAAATTCTCTCTCTTCGGGCCGTTAGGATTACCAATTTCCAACCTTCTTCGTTGTTTGACACTGGATCAGACAACTTATCTCTGCGGCAACAATAAAGTAATTCCCCGCCTACCCTCCATCATTTATACTTGTTTGGATACTGTCTAACCTCTTCCAATTTTTTGACACACCACGGATCTACACTCTCTACAATTTCTTCTACCTCGTTTACATCATGGCTCCTTGACAACCAGTCGGGCATGTAGTGATTAACCCCTTTGCGATGAATGATCATAAAATCCCATTGCTGTAAAAACAAAGCCCTTCTTGCCAGTCTACCAGTTGGATCCTTCAGGTTTTTAAGATACTTCAAAGCACTGTGATCAGTTATTACCGTAAAATGAGTACCCTCAATGTACGGCCTGAATTTATCGATGCCAAATTTAACAGCCACCATTTATTTCTCCGACACTGTGTAGTTTTTCTCATGGTTTTTCAACATACGACTGGCAAAACAGATAAGATATTCACCATCTTCAAAGTCTTGGGTAAAAACCGCTCCAATTGAATCTTTGCTGGCATCGGTTTGGACCGTGAAAGGTAGCGTGAAATCTCGCTAACACTGGAGCTTCGGTGAGTGCCTTCTTCAGAGTGTCAAAAGCTTCCTGTTCTTCAGTTCCCCACTTCCAAAGGAATTTCTTCGATGTCAGTCTGGTCAGTGGAATTTTTATCTCTGACTCATGTTCTATGAATCAGCCGTACCAGTTAATGACACCGAGAAAACTTCTCAGACCTTTCAACCCCTTTGGCGCGAGAATCCTCAGAATAGGGTCTACTTTTTCTGGATCAGGTCTCAACCCTTCCGCATCCAGCAAATAACCCAAAAATTTTACTCGTGAGTAACAAAACTCAAATTTCTTTGCGTTCACTACCAAACCAGCTTCTGTCAACCTCCTCAGCACGAACTCTACACAATACAGTAACTCCATAAATGTGAGGGCAATGATGATTACATCATCTAAGTAGGAAAACACATTTGGTTCTACATCCGTGACAAACAATACGTCTATCAGTCTTTGGAAAGTTCTGTGGGCATTTGAAAGACCAAAAAGCATTCACAAAAATTCGAACAATCCTTTCCCTAGAACTGCGAAAGTTTTATACTTGCAACTTGCAGGATCCATGGGAATTTGAAAGGACGCCTGTTTTAAATCCATCTTACATATATACTTGGCTTTCCGCAACTTGTCTAACACCATGTCTACACTGGGTAAGGCATACGCATCCTTGCGAGATACCTTATTCACATCTCTGTAATCTATGCAAAACCTGTAATCTCTATCGCCTTTCTTAATGATTACCGGTGCGCTTCTGCACTCACTATTTGATGGTTGAATGATTCCTGTCCCTAACATCTTGTCTACTTCTCTACGAGCCACCTCTTGCATCGCCGGTGACATTCTACGATGAGCATGACGTACCGGCACTGCTCTTTCTGTCAGTTCTATCCGATGCTGTGTGAGAGTAGTGAAACCCTGAAATTCTTCCGGCGGAGACAAAATTTCCTTGGCTAGATATTCTATCTGTCGTTTCTCTTCCTCTGTGATTTCGACCAGACCTGCGCATTCTGTCAAGATCTCTGCCACCATTTCAATCCGCCGTTTCTCTTCTGGTGTTTCTTTCACCTCTACACATTCTGCAATTAGAGTTTCACCACTCTCTCCATCAGCCTTCGTGAATCGGTGACAAATTGCACTAGAACCACTCTTCCATGTACCAGCCGCGTAATCACAACGAATCTCAAAGGCTTGAGTGAAATCTTGGCCCAAGATGATGTCATTGGTGATACCTTTCACCGCTCTGGGTGAAATTTTCTCTATCCTGCCATCTATATTTATCTTCAGATCTAACTGACCCAACATTGTGAGGTAGTCATTACCCACCTGCTTAAGACTTGTAGCGCAAGGTTGTAGTTTCGTTTGGAAATGCTTGGCTACCGACTCCCCCACCACGGACACCGTGGCACCATTGTCGTGTAAAGCTTAATATGGTTTTCCATCCAACAAGATCTTGAAGAAAAACCTGTTATCTCTCACCAAACAACTTACTTCATCGTCTACTTTCTCAACTGGGCTTCGCATAGTTCCACCCCCCCCCCCTCCTTGACGTGAACTAGTCTGAAAACCTCCAGCTTGTTCACTCACATTTTCAGTAGGGGCTTTGCACAACCTTCGATTTGGAGACCTGTCCATTTGTTCCACGAATTCCTGCATGGCAACATTTATCTGTGTCAGCTGCTCATCACTTATATCATCCCTACTTGCCAACCTTTCAATCAACTGTCCTATCTCTTCCTCATTAATCTCTATATCACCTTCCTTCCCTTCGTCTACCTTTTCCACCTCACCCATTTGTCTACACTCAACGTGGATTTCACCATTAATTTCACCAGCTTTTTCACCTATAGTTACTTTAGTCTTGTTTACTCTATCGCTAATACTTTCATTTACCTCCCTGTATACGATTTCTGTAGGATTTTAACAAAACCTTTTACGTGTAGTTACTCCTGACCTCGTTACTCTACTGCCAATACTCATGTCCATACCCTTCTCTACATTTTCTATGGCATTTTCACAGGTCCTTTCACTTTCGGTTACTCCTGCTTCTGCTACTTTATTCATATGATTACTTTCTTTATGCATTGGTGTTAGTTCTTCCTCATTCAATTCTATCTCACTCGTTGCCTTGGCATTCAACCATTTGCAAAATGTCCAGTCTGTCTGCATTCATAGCAGCATAGATCTGGGCATTCCCAAATTCGATGACCAGGTCCTCCACAATTATGACAGTTGCCCTTTGGTCTTCCTTCACCTTGAGTTTGTTGTTGTCGTGATTGTTGTTTCTGAGTTTATCTATTTTCTCGTTCTAATTGTTGTCTAGCTGGCTGGGTTTGTTGATTCATTTGTTGTTGTACTTGTAGGCGTGATGGTGGATCGTTTGTTGTTGTCTATTGATGTTTTGTTGGTTATACTGGTTGTTATGCCAGCCAGCTATTTTGTTTTTCTGTCTATTTACCAGTTTGGTTGATTACCTAACTGGTTACTTTGCACCTGAATACCTGCTACTTTATTTCTCTGATCTTCAATTGGGCTTTCTACATTTTTGTTCTTTTTTTTTTTTTTTTCGCCTTCTTATCCTCACTACTAACCGCCGCGACTTCATTTACTGCAGCCACTCTACTTTTCGTGCTCGTAAATACTGCTATAGGTATCCGGCATTTGTCTTTAGTTGGTGGGGTTATAAATCTGTTACAATCCTCTCTCTGTCTTTCGTATTTCCTTCCATAGTGTTCCAAATCGTCTACTGTGTCTACTCTTTTGTTATCCAAGTACCACTTGTATTCAGGCTGCAACCCTCTTTTTATTATCTCTATCTGTTCGTCTTCTTCCAGAGGGTGCTTTAAATATTTAAATAGGACTCCCAGACAAGTGATGTAATTCGAGATTGTTTCTCCTTTGCCTTGAGTCTTATTCCTTATTTCGTCCATGACCTCATACTGTGAGTATTTGCCAATAAAGTTCCTCCAGAACGCCTTTTTATACTCATGCCACGTTTCAATCTTCAAAATCGCCGTTTCGTACCATCTGAGGGCCCGATCTTCCATCACACTCGCTACTTCGTTTATTATTTGAGTGTCCGACATGTTATATTCCGTCTACTCCTGTCTAGCTTGTTAAGGAATTGTTCCGGGTTTTCTTTTCCCTCATCCCCTGAGAATTTTAAATTCCAATCTTTTAAAATTCTCACACAATTGATATTGCCCGACTGTGTATACCCGTGTCTACGATGTCTTATTGGTGATCGGCTGTCTGACGATGAACTGCTGTGATTTCGTCTTGAGATGTGTCAATATTCTCTCGAGCTGGATCTACTACGAAAATTTCGTCTACGTCTACTATGTTCCCTATCACATCTATGGCTTCGGATCCACGACCCATGACGACGTTCCTCTGATGAAAAAGACGATCGTTGTCGATGGCCTTGCAGTCTACTATTGACTCTTCTTTACTCCGTTCTCGTGACGATGAATCCCTTCTTTTACGAGACGGGGATCCGTGACGATTGTGTCGAGTTACGGAAGTTCGTAGTTTACTACGATGTGAATGTCCATGATGTAGTTCTTTGGACCTCGATCTTCGATCTCTTCTTTTTAGAGAACTGTGATTGTGTTTCCGAGACTTAACGTTGACGTCTTTCCCGTGACGTAGATTTATATCTCTTATGACCAGGTGTAGATTTGTAGTGGTTCTCCCTTGAGGAGGATCTGTAACGTTCCCCACGGTGATGAGACAACTCCTTCTTTTTACTGTCATTAAACTTGTTACTCTCGTGCTGTCAAGTTATCTCATCGTCGTTTGTATTGCTACCACTGCTTGTATACCATTTGTTTTGTTTTCTTTCATTGTCCAGTTTCTTTCCTTTTTCGAATCTTTTCACTTCTTCCTGCCTTCCTTCTACTTTTCTGTTCTTAGAACTTCTCTTGACTAGCTACGTAGTTTTATTTTACTATCATCCGAATCTCCACTCTCATAGTATTTCTCTGACTCATTATCATCACCGTTCAATTTACTCTCTTCTTTTCTTCGGTCCATTAACCTTTTCATGTGTCTGCTCGTGTCTACTTCTTGCTTTCTCAAACATAAGTTTAATTGCTTGTTTTCTCACTCCGAGTGAACACCGTGTGAAGGAGACATAAACAAGTTTTTCATATCCAGAGGTGGTTGAATTATGGTTTTTCTCAAACCAGTTTCATTCATTTTCTTCTTTGTGCCATCGTTCTCTGGAATTGAGTAACTTGTCTTTGATTCTTTGTCTTTATTGCTAGCCACATCTCTCCCCAATTGATTTTCCTCTCTATCTTGCGAATCATTCTCGTCTATCTGTCTGATATTCACTCACGCTATCATCTGTCAACAATTTGTCTTCCCTCCCTCCCGGTTTTTGACTAGTTTGTCTGGGTTTTCTCTGTTTGTGTGTTCTTGTGTCTAGTACATATTCTTTCGCTGGTAGTTTCTTCGGATACATTCCTTCATTGTCTACAGATGGTATCCACGGAATGTCCAATCTCTTTCCTTCCTGGATTAACTCAACTTGTAATAGTCTTTCAAAGAAAGTATCGAAAGAGCTTGTCGTGCTTGCCTTTGCTTTCACCAGCTCTTCCTTCACTTGATCGTCCCTCATCGATCTTATTTCATTCAACCTTTTCCTAATCCCACGAGAATTTGTTAATAAACTTCTCATGCTGTCTACTTATGTTCGGTATTCCATCTTCTCTGTCATTTCTCAAGAGAACACAACAAGAAAGAAAAAGAACAAAAAAAAATATCCACTATGTATTTAATTTCCAACCTAGAGAGAAAGAAAAAAAAATAAAAACTGTTCCCACTGTCCACAATTAATATTGAATCTGAGCAAACACAAAAAAAATTCACTGTCTACACTTAATCTTGAACCTGAAAGAAAATTTCACTGTTTACAATACTCTTGAACCAGAAAATAAAATCATCACTGTCTATCATACTCTTGACCTGAAAAGAAAATTATCACTGTCTACAATACTCTTAAACACTGAAAAAGAAGAGAAAAAAAAAAAAATAATAATAATAATCACTGTCTACAATACTCTTGACCTGAAAAAAAAAATTCATACTGCCTACCATAAGTCTTGATTCTTCGCTTTTCAGTAGCCGTTATTTTTATTAATTTATTTATATATATTTTTTTTGTTATACTTCAAATAAATCTTCCTGAAACCTAATTAATAAAATAAAAAAAAATAAATAAATAAATAAATAATATATTCTAGTTGGGCACTAGCCAACAATTAGAGTATATAATTCACTCAAATATTTCCAAATATCCTTCACCAAATGTTAATATCCATAAATTTACACTCATCTGTTTTTCCGCAATTCCGTCTATATGAAAAAAAACGAGACCAAATTTTCAAATTCCACTTTGAAAATTTTATTCATCCCTGACTCCAAGATTATTCTAAGTTCTCTCCCGAAATATTCTAAGTTCCTAACCTACAAAATTTTCTAAGTCCCACTTTCCGAAATTTTTCTATGTCCCAGTTCATCAAACAAAATTCTAAGTTTAACTTCCGAAAAATCTTCCCAATTTCCTTGCTCTCAAAAAAAAAAAAAAATAAATAAATAAAAATACCCTCAATTAAACCAAAAACAAAATGCAATGAACAAATAAAAATATTCTTTCTCTCTTCACCAACTTTCCGTAGGTTAATTTAAAAAAAAAAATTAACAACAAAAAAATGTTCGGGTGCCATTTGTAATGAGGTATTTCTCAGAAAAGGGCCTCCCTTAAGGGGGGTTCTAAGGAGGTTCTGGTGGATTGACTTTTTTTTTTCTAAGATTTTTATTTCATAGTAAAAATAATATGAGACATCCAAATTTTTTACACCTTAAAGAATAAATATAAAAAAATTGAAAATTTTTTTTTTTTTTTTTTTTTTTTTTTTTCGTTGCTTTATGATGGCCTCAAAATTGTCCTCTTTTTCGGTCAGGGAAGTGATAACTCCCGAATGATGAGCCTGAAATCAAAAAATCAAACATTTTCTAAATCTGTATAGATTTGGCTATGGCAGGAACTAGAACGAGTAATTTAAGAGTGAAAAAAACAAAATGGCGGCCGTGTAAATTTTTTTGCAATATTTTTGCAACTTCAATTGTTTATAACTTCGGTAAAAATTTTTTTTTTTTTTTGTTCTAGTTCCTGCCATAGCCAAATCTATATAGATTCAGAAAATGTTTGATTTTTTGATTTCAGGCTCATCATTCGGGAGTTATCATTTCCCTGACCGAAAAAGAGGACAATTTTGAGGCCATCATTAAGCGACGAAAAAAAAAAAAAAAAAAAAAAAAAAAAAATTGCAATTGTTTTATATTTATTCTTTAAGGTGTAAAAAATTTGGATGTCTCATATTATTTTTACTATGAAATAAAAATCTTAGAAAAAAAAAAAAAAGTCAATCCACCAGAACCTCCCCTTAAATAATTAATGAGGTTTCCCGGGCCCTCCCATTACAATATTTTTCAATCAAGAAAAATCGGAGAAAACTCCTTAATTCTGGGGGTTAGGGCTTCCACGGAAAGAAAACCTCTGGGACTGGTTGGTGAGCTGGAGAGAAGAAATAAAGTTATTACACAAAATTTAGTTAAATTACATTTTATTCTTGTCTACCAAAATTAAGTAGACATTTACAAAAGAAATTTCAATTTGAGAACAAAGAAAAAAAAACTATAAAATTGTCTACAAAATGGCGGAACACCTTGCCAAGAAAATCGAATTTCTACAACAACACTTTTAATAATATGCAAACTAAATTTCATTCTCGCGTACCACGACCAAAGAACATAAAGGAAACATGCTTCACATCATTTCATTAAATAATACAAAATCTTACGTTAAAAAAAGGAAATTAACCCAAGTTTCTCTATATTCTTCTACCACCTAGCTGTAATAAAGCACAAAAAAAAATATGTCTACAAACTCAAAAAAAAACTGGGAACAGAACTTTAAAAAAAAAGTCTACTTATAAGAAACTTTGAAACAAAGAAAAAAATATCACTCTCTCAAAGATACAACCTTACTATCCGGCTACTGAGAACAGAGTGACGCTCCCCGCGTCTCGCAAACTCAACTTCCTTCTTCACCATTCTTTCCAAACACTCTCAGCCAATCAACACAATTCTATATAATCTAGTTTCATCCACACAGGAAAAACAATGTAATGTCCACCAATCACATTCATTCACGCCACACAATCCAATCACGCTCACGTCTACAATATTTCCGGTGGCGATCGCCACGCCACCTATACCACGCGCGAAAATACAAAAAAAATAAAAGTAACGCACACGAAGCACTCACAGTCCTAACTTCATTCCTCGCACACATATCCTCTCTCTCTCTCTTCCCTACACTCACACGTAGTCCGCGCAACACACAAAAAGAATAAAACTACGGTCGCGCCCGCGTCTATTGTCTTGGGTGTGCGCGCACGCGTCTGCCGATGCAGTCCATATCGCGTTGTCTGCCGACACATGCCGCGCCCTCCTCCGTCGCCGGAGACTCCCGGACGGAGAATCGGGACCAGTGTATTGTGTGTGTGCACGTGCGCGCCCTGATTTTTATGAAAAATCATTGAATTATTCAAACGGAAGATTTTTTGATATTAAAGATATTATTGAAAAAAAAAATTTCACGTAAGATCATTGTGAATATCTATTTTTTTTAGGAAAATAGAATTGAAAATTATTATCAAGAAAAGTTTTTAAAATTGAATTACATGTGGTTTATACGGCTACTGGCAAAGGGTTCCACATATAGTTTCTTTTTGTTATAACATTAAATTAAAATATCGAATAGATATTTTCCCAGGAAGTTTTGACTCCGGAGAAGTCAGAATAGACACCTGAAGCCCTTGGTAATAGTAACGCCTTGGAGATGATTTCCCCAAGATGTTTTAACTCTAGAGGAGTCAGGACAGACACCTGGTGCACTTGGTAGTAGTTACTTCTTAGAGATGATTTTCCCAGAAAGTTTTGACTCCGGAGAACTCAGAATAGACACCTGGAGCCTTTGTTAATAGTAACGCCTTGGAGATGATTTCCCCAGGATGTTTTGACTCCAGAGGTGTCAGGACAGTTACCTGGTGCACTTGGTAGTAGTAACGCCTTGGAGATGATTTTCGCAGGAAGTTTTAACTCCATAGGAGTCGGGGTGTATACCTGGTGCACTTGGTAATAGTAACGCCTTGAAGATGATTTCCCCAGGATGCTTTAACTCCAGAGGGGTCAAGACTGACAACTGGTGCACTTGTTAATAGTAACGCATTGGAGATGATTTTCCCAGGAAGTTTTGACTCCATAGGAGTCATGGTGTATACCTTGTGCACTTGGTGACAGTTACGCCTTGAAAATGATTTTTACAGGAAGTTTTGACTCCAGACAGGTCAGGACATACACCTGGTGAACTTGGTAGTAGTTACGCCTTGAAGATGATTTTCCGAGAAAGTTTTGACTCCGGAGAAGTCAGAATAGACACCTGGAGCCCTTGTTTATAGTAACGCCTTGAAGATGATTTCCACAGGATGTTTTGACTCCAGAGGAGTCAGGACAGACCGCTGGTGCACTTGGTAGTGGTTATGCCTTGGAGATGATTTCCCCAGGAAGTTTTGACTCCGGAAAATTCGATATAGTTACTTTTTAACTTTTACTCATGTAGTGTCAATTTTTACAAATAAAGAAGGTCCAAAAAAGAGCGGGGCCGAGAGCGGGGTGGGAGCGGAATAAAAGTGCAATTTTTGACCTATTTTACGGTATAGAATGAAGAATTAAGGGTAGGAGTAGAATGGGAGTGAGAGCGAGGTGGGAGCGAAGAGCAAATTACAACTATATAATATAGTAAGATATATAGGGGGGTTGGCGAGCGAAGCGAGCAGGGAGGAACCCCCCAATTATATATATATATATATGTGTGTGTGTGTGTGTGTACAGTGGTCGCTGTTCGGCCTTCGGCCGGACATACCGCATGATAAATTACTAAAGCAATAATACACCCTCTTAAAGCGCAAATCACGCGCAATCCACCCACGTATTCAAAAAAACCAAAATAACCCATCTTTTTTTTATTTTTTTTTCCAAAATAACCCATCAATAAAAAAATTTTCTAGGTTTGCGCGGTTCAACCAAAATAACCCATCCCAAATAACCCATCCCAAATAACCCATCACCCAATTTCTGGAACTCATTTTTATTTGGTCTCGGAAAAAATGGGACCAAACACTATCCTGACTGTCCGGATAGTGTTGAAATGTCCGGATAGTAACCGCTGTATATATGAAATGTCCGGATAGTGACCGCAACATATATATATATATCAATATATAAATAGTTAATAATTAAATTAAGAATACGAATAAAGATAAAAATAAGGGATGATTTGCAGTCACAATTTTCAATAACAGGTATACAATCTTGAGTTCATCATTATAAATTCTTCAGTGTAACTTGTAAAATTTGAGAGTTCATCACATTTCACTTCACTTAGTACAGGAAGAAACATATAACAGTTGGCATTGACTGGCTTTTATCGATGACTAAGTTCCCGACTGTATGACTAGTGTTGAGACCAGGTAGCTACTCTTCGCCCTCTCTGGTGAAAATATGAGTGTTAATGAGGCATTTGAAAATAAGTTAGGTAGGAACTGAGCAAATAACGGGAGGTAGAGTGTTGAAATAAGAGCAAATTTATGCTTGTACGATTGAATGATGAAATGCTGACAGGAGAAATTCCTCCGAGCATTGAACTATGTATATGAGTGTAAATGCTTAATCGTACTTTAAGAAAGAGTATTTATACAGGCGTTAAGTTGTAACGTGAACGCCACTCGGTAGACAGCGATCGATACGTCAGAATGTCGGTTTCTATAATTATATTATTCTGTAACAAATATAAATTAATAAATGTTCTTTAAGCGACTAATTTTAACATGGTAGCAAGAGCGCGTAGTTTTTGAAAACGGAAAAGTGACTATTTTAAAGTGTTCTCAAGTGAAACTGAGATACCACGTTACTTCGAACGTGAAGAGGTTTGGAAAGAATTTTAAATGAGCCTATTAGAAAAAGAAAATCAGTGCTTGAATGAATTCAGCTTGGCAGGTATAAATTTAGTGCCAAAGGAAGATTTAATAAAAACTTTAAGTAAATTGCCACCTAGAAAAATCTTGAAATATTTCAATACAGATGAACTAAAAAGACTTTGTAAAGGCACAAAGGAAGAAAATACTGTAGCGACAAAGTCAAGAGGTGAAATAATAGATATTCTGCAAAAATATCAAATAGAAGCAGTGTATGCTGACGTACATGAAAGTGGTTTAAGAAAAGTAGGAAAAATTCAAATTGAAGAAATTCAAAACCGTCATAGTGCTAATTTGGAACATAACGATAAACTAATTAAAGAGCTAACTATGTCGCAAAACGAAGACGCAAGACTCCATATCTTTGATGGAAGGAATTATAGCATTTGGAAAATAAGGATACTCCAATACTTGAAAACAAAAAAGTGTGCAGAACCAGCAGTTCAAGAGGCATTGACATCAGATTTACAAGAAAATTGGTCCGACATGAACGAGAAAGCAATAAACTACATTTATTGCAGTATAAGTAACGATCAATTAGAATTTTTGAGCGAAGAAAAGAGAAAATCTGCTTCGAAAATAATGCAGAAGTTTGACAAAATGTATCTAAAAGAATTTACAGCAATGCAAATCTGTGTAAGAAACAAACTCGATCAGATGAAATTAAAAAATTATGATAATTCAAGTAAATTTTTCTATGATTTTGAGAAGACTATCAATGACTTAAAAAATGCTGGAGAATTGTCACCGAGGCAGAAAAATTAAATTATATGCTGAGAACTTTGCCAGAATCCTTAAGCTACATTGGAGATCTGGTAGATGCTCTATCAACAGAGGATAGAAATTGTGAGTTCTTAAAAAATAAAATAAGCATGTGGGAAACCCGAAACTTGAGTGAATCAAACAAGTAAAAGTGTAGTGCATTTCAAGCAGAAAGTTCAAATAAATTCACATGCTATGGGTGTGGTAAGCCCGGACACTTGAAGAGAAGTTGTAGAAACAAGTGGACCAAAAACAACAATACATTTTGGCAAGGAGGTGCACAAGATGCACCACAGCAGAAACAGCAACAACGGCCGCAGTCTCAGCAGTTTCAAGGTTGCGGCGGCAGAGGTAGTCGACAACACTCAAATCGCGGAGGCAAGAACTGGCAGCCCCGCAACGATGGAGCAATTCAACACAACGCGAGGTATAGTAACACCGAAAACGACAGTACGGATGATCAGGTGAAAAACTCTTTTTTTGCGCATTTAACGGACGGTGATAAATTCGATAATCATGTTGTTGATATATATAATTGTGATACAAATAAAATAGATTGGATATTAGACAGTGGTTGCTCAGACCACATTATTAATGATGAATCCTATTTTTGTGAATCTATAGTTTTGAAAAAGCCAATTAATGTCAAGGTTGGTGATGGTAGAATTTTGAAAGGAACGAAAGTTGGTAAAATTTTAACATATTTTGAAGTGAACGGGATTAAGCATAAAACAAAAATATCCAATGTATTTTATGTAGCTGAGATGGATAAAAATTTGTTGAGTTTTGCGAAAATTACGAATGAAAATAAAATAATGTCTGTCGGAAATACGTCTAAAATATATAATAGTAATAATACTTTAATTGCAGTAGCTTTCAAAGAAAATGGGTTGTATAAAATAAGTAGTTATTTTGATGTGAGAGTGTGTTATTCGTCGGAGAAAATTAACAAAAACATGACACAGAAAGAAAGGTTTCATAGAATTTTCGGTCACGTAAATTTTAAATATTTGGAGGAAATGTGTAAGAATAAATTGGTCGATGGGTTGCCAGAAAGTGAAGTGTGGGACGCGCATACAGAATAAAATGCATGATTTATCTTTCGAAAATAATAGAAGTAGAGCCACCGAGATTTTAGAGTTGGTACATACAGATCTAAATGGGCCGCATAATACAACGGGTTATGATGATTCAAAATATTTGTTAACTTTTATTGATGATTATAGTAAATGTGCATTGATTTACATAATAAAATTAAAGTCGGATGTTTTTAATTGTTTCGTGGATTATATTACTAAAGTTGAAAATCTTACCGGGAAAAGAATTAAAAAGTTAAGATGTGATAATGGAAGAGAATATTTAAATCGCGATATTTACAATTTAATAAAAGAAAAAGGGATATTACTTGAACCGTGTCCTCCTAACGTGCATGAATAAAATGGGACGGCGGAAAGATATAATAGGACGATTATGGATTCCGCGAGATGTTTATTTTTTGAAGCAAACGTGAATCGTAGATACTGGCCGGAGGTAGTTAAAACCGCAGCTGATTTAAAAAATAGAACTATTGCAAATACGATTGAAAATAAGACATCTTATGAAATTTTCCTCGGGAAGAAACCTAATTTGAAAAATTTACGTTAATATGGGAGTAAAGTTTTCGTGAGAGTTCCCGAAAATAAAAGAACTACCAAATGGGATAGAAAGGCCGATTTAGGGATCTTACTTGGTTACGACCACGTTGGATACAGAGTTTTGTTAAACGGCAAAATAGTTAGAGCCAGACATTTTGATATAGTTGAAAATGATTAAAATTCGATTGGTTTTAGAGGCAATGATAACAGTGGTTACGAGGATGATGAAACTTTAAGTCATGAAATTCAAAACTCTGAATCCAACGAGGGTACGGAAAAGGTAGATTCTGCTGAAGAAGAGAGTAACCATGATAATGTTGAGTGAAATTAAAATCGTTTAGATCAGCCGCAAAGAACAAGAAATGTAAATGTAGTTAGCGCAGATAGCCCTTCTACCTACGAGGAGGCAGTAGAGTGCGAGGAACATGATTTATGGAAAGAAGCTATGGATAGGGAAATGAATAGTTTGATGAAAAACAAAACGTGGAAATTAGTAGATAGACCTAGAGATAAGAAGATTCTAGATTTAAAATGGGTATTCACAAAAAAATCTGATAACCGAAAAAAAGCTAGACTTGTAGTTAGAGGCTTCTAACAAACTGAAGTACGGGAAGATTTGTATTCACCAGTAGCTAGAATTCAAACATTGAAATTATTACTATCCTTTTGTTGCCAAAATAGTTTATTGATTATCCAGATAGATGTAGAAACAGCTTTTTTAAATGGTTTCGTAAAGTCAGAAGTATTTGTAAAACAACCAATGGGTTATCAAGACGGTTCAAATAGAGTTTACAAATTAATTAAAGCATTATAAGGGTTGAGAGAGAGCCCGAGAACTTGGTATGAATGTTTTGATGATTTTATGAAGGAACTAGGATTTCAACGAAGCGAGAGTGACTATTGTTTATATGTAAAGTGTGAAAAGAATAAAAAAATTTATTTAATATTATTTGTTGATGACTTATTAATTTGTGGAAAAAATAAGGGAAGGATTGAACAAATTAAAAATAAATTATCAAATAAATTTTCTATGAAAGATTTGGGTGAAGTGAGCACTTATTTGGGAAAAAACATGAATTATGATTATGAAAAATGTAATATGACACTGGACCAAAGTGACTATATAGAGTCATTGGCCAGAAAATATAATATTGTAAATGCGAAATTGTATAATACACCTATGGAACAAAATTTAAGTGTAGAACCTGCACAGCCAGCATCAAATAACGTAAAATATAGAAACTTGATCGGTGCATTATTATTTATTAGCACGAGTACGAGAATTGATATAAGTTATGCCGTGAATTATTTGAGTAGGTTTCAAAATAGCTATGATGAAACTCATTATAAATACGCGTTGAGAATTTTGAAGTACTTATATTTGACAAGAAATCTTAAATTAACGTATGAAAGAAATTTAAATGCTGACGTGTTAGACTGCTTTGTTGATGCTGACTGGGCTGGTGATAAGGTAGATAGAAAATCTACTACTGGTTATATTGTAAGATTGTTTGGAAATGTGATTTATTGGAAATCAAGAAAACAAGGAAGTGTAACTGAATCTTCGACAGCAGCTGAATATGTGGCTTTATCAGAAGCAGTGAGTGAAATAAAAGTGGTGAAAAATCTATTGAAAGATGTTAGTGTTGTGTTCGAAAAACCGATTAATGTGTATGAAGATAATTCTGGAGCGATAACTATTGCAAAATTTGGTAATTTAACTAAAAATTCAAAATACATAGAAATATATTATCACTTTGTAAATGAATGTTATGAGAAAGGTGTGATTAAAATTGTAAAAGTAGAGTCAGAAAATAATATCGCTGACGTATTAACTAAAGCGCTCAGACGCAATAAGTTTGAAAAATTCCGGAATGAATTACGAATAATTCGAAAGAAAAATTTGTAAATCATAAATTTGAGGAGGTGTGTTGAAATAAGAGCTAATTTATGCTTGCACGATTGAATGATGAAATGCTGACAGGAGAAATTCCTCCGAGCATTGAACTATGTATATGAGTGTAAATGCTTAGTCGTACTTTAAGAAAGAGTATTTATACAGGCGTTAAGTTGTAACGTGAACGCCACTCGGTAGACCGCGATCGAGACGTCATAATGTTGTTTTCTATAATTATATTATTCTGTAACAAATTTAAATTAATAAATGTTCTTCAAGCCACTAATTTTAACAGAGTATTCCATTAGTACGTGGTGAAGATGTGAAAGGGATTTTGGAGGCAGTTTAGGTGGCAGTTGGGAACAATCAGAACTCTATGGACCTTCCTATTAGGGCGTATGCTAACTCGAGCAATGAAGAAATCGGCCGAGTATGGAGGAATTCTCGAGTGAATTGGCTTATACAGAACAAATAACTTCTTAGTCCTTCAACCCGAAACCAGCCAAGTTTACGTCCGTAAGGTGTAACATGATCACTCTTTCTAATTCCGTAGATGTATCGGATACCTCGATTCATGATGCGCTGGAGCTGAAGATTCTGTTCCTCCGAGATATCACAGTTAACAAGAGAACAGTAGTCTACAATAGGAAAGCTAGTGACTGGATGAGATGTATGCGTAGATTGAAGGTTGTGCTGCGTCTGAAATGGTAGAGTCTACACATGAGGGAGTGAGCTCTCTTGCAAATATACTTCAAATGCTCTTTCCAGTCCAGCTTGCTATCAAGAACCACACCCAGATTACGTGCCGATGAGACAATTGGAATACATAACTGTCCGAAATGAAGGCAGTCAATGCCAAGCTCCAAGAATTTATTAATATTGAAAGGGGTGTCAAATATCATCGCTTTTGTTTTGCTAACATTCAGACCAATCCGCTACCAACTCTGCTGCTCAACAAGGTCTCGCTCCTCTGCAAACGTTGTTTTCTTTGTCAGACTAGCAATGAGGCATTGTGTGGTGCTTTTTTAAACTTTGACCTCCCTTCTCAGTGTATGTGCAGTGCTTTCCGTTGCTTCTTAATTAACTAATTAAGAAGTTAAAATTTTATACTTTGATGTAAGGACAGCCAAGCTTCCTCGGTCACTACGCTCAGGCCCGTGGTTTTTAAATTTTTCGTCAGGTGGCAGCTAACCTTCGTGTAGATTATTTTTTTTATCGAATCAAAATGACTCTCTTTCTCCTTCGTTATCTTCCTACGATTAGGACAGTTATTTTTCTCCTTAGTTTTCTTTTTTTTTAGCTTGGGGAAAATTACCCCGCCCGCTGCCGGTATTTGAAGGCTAGTTCGCGAACGCGTCTCCCCAAGCATGTCTTAGTTTTCCGTTTTCAGGTGCACGGACGACAACGGAGGTACTCGGAAGGGAGTACTCCAGAGTAATTAATTGTTTACAGCTCAGTCCGACGGCGAGAATACAACGCCGTGTTTCCCCGGACGAGCACTGTAACAAATTGGCGCCCAACTTGTGTGGAAAATTTTGCTTGTAATTTTCGATAAAATTACGTAGCGGTCGAGCTGCGGGACACAGCTCGACACGGAGGAAGAGAGAACGCGGCGGCAGTGTATTAGCCACAGATTTAGAATTAATAACCCAACTGCACGGGTTATTGTTCGCGTGCGCGGTGACCTTGTCCACGCTCGGACAAAGGCATTTTTATTTCGGGGAATTATAGCGTGCGAGCGTTAGCGGTTCGATTTATAATTCGACCTGCTCGCTAGTTGTTTTTTAACAAAGCAACTGTGAGGCCGTTCGGAATAATTTTTCTAGTTGCTGCCTTTTGGATTTCAATTTTGGTAGCTAATCCCGGAGTATTGTTTTCGCGGTTTTTGCGACTCAAAATTTATAATTTCGAGACGCGCGAGTAGTTTTCCGGGGATTTGGTATTTTTTTTTTTTTTTTTGTTCTGACGGCAGATTTTTTTTTTCTTTATTTTCTTGTAGCTTTTGGGGGAATTTTTCCTCACACTTGCTTCTGTTGAGTTGGAATGAATCCGTGACAGTACGGCGGTTGTGTGAATTAAGCAAACTGCGAATATTCATTAATTCGTTATTTTTTTAAATTCCTGTCATTATTTATTTGTTGTACAGCGTGCTACTAACTAGTGTTAGTAGCAACCGTAATTGTAACTTTGAGGTATAATTGCTGCATTCGTGCATTACTTTTTTTGATTTTATTTATTTTTTTCATTTTTTTTTTTTTTACTTTTTGCTTATTTGTGGTTTTTATTATTAACCTCAAAGTTACAAGAGAATTTTTCTTTCCTCCGGTACATTCTAGGTACACTGGATGAAGATTAGTTTGAATAAGTTAGAATAGGAATTGAGTACTGTCACGAATAGATAGGATTTATTCTTTGTATTCTTCGTGCCCGCAGGAAGAAAGATGTCGGGCGAAGATAAGGAAGACAGGATTTTCTCCTGGATTTTGGCGGAGGGCACTGATGTAGTCATGGACGCCCTGGCCGAGCTGGAACTCAAGGCCGACGGATCCGTCCAAGATCGGTGCACTCGTCTCCAGAAGTGGCTGCTGGGTAATTACTCGGTGGACGACTTTGTAGCCACTGGAGACGATACTGTCCAGGACGCAGCTGCTGTGCAGGTTAAGAGCGAGCAGATGCGTGCGTCATTCATCGCCACCACGATGTGGGAGAAATCTGGGTCCACGATTTTGGATCCAGACTACACACATTCTGGTGAGCATCCTTTTGCTGTCTTGCTCGAAGAACCCCTGGTTCAGCAAGCAGCGTCGAGGCTACAGGAGTCCCACACGCGGGACTCACGATCGTCAGGCCAGGAGGGCATTCGAAACCATTCGATACTCAGTGAGAGTGACGCAGAGGCGCAGGGCATGTCAGCCAACCCTGAGACACTGGATTTGTTCAGAGAGATATCGACTGAATTAAAGAGGCTGCACGATCGGATAGACAAGATCGAGGGCAGACTCAGGGTCGAGGAATCTCGGCCGGAAAGAAACCTACACTCGAGAGGACCAGTCTCGAGTGCCATCAGGCCAGAGCTATTGGCCAATAACTCTATGGCCGATTACAGCATCTCCACGGTGAATGCTGGCCAATCGAATAATAGGGTCGGTTTTCGCGGCACTTCAATTACAGACAAGCGAAACAGCTCGAGCCCTATTAGAGACGCATCTGTCCCGGATGAAAGACACCTGGTACAGGGACAGATACAAGCGCTACAGGAAAGGTTACTCAGGTTGGACCAAGAATCAACCATTCCTGTAAGAACTCCACCGATTGTTAGCGCTCTAAAATCGGTGGATGTTGGTGCAATAGTCCGGCGTTGGAACTTGAAATTCTCCGGTGGTCCAGAGTCAAGCCTAGAGCAATTTCTGCTAGACGTTGCAGACAACAACAGTCTAGCCGGACTAACGGACAAGCAACTGTTAGATGCCTTGCCGTTATTACTGACTGGTGTAGCGACCACTTGGTATCGCAACAACAAGAAATAGCTTGTTTCTTGGGACGACTTCTGTCGTTCAGCCCGAGAGTGGTATGGTGTGGAAGATTACCAACAGTGTGTACGAGCTGAGGCTTTCGCTGAGGCTTTCGCTCGCACACAGGGCAAGTCCGAGCCAGTCAGGGACTATATTACTAATTAACAGTCATACCTGTTAAAGATTAGGCCCGAACCGAGCGAGCCTGAACAGGTTGACTTTATATTAAGAAATATGTTGCCGAATCTGCGTAGACAGATTCGTCGCAACGAAATTAAATCAGTAGTCGGTTTAATGAATCAAGCCGTTGAGATCGAGCGGACCTCTCTCAACGAGATTAATTATAGGCCTCCACCATCCCCTTCAGCGTCTATGTGGCCTTATCTCGCCTATAAGCAAAGTAAGACTGACAAGAAAGCGAGAGTCAACGTCGCAGCAACTGCTGTTGATAGCAAACCAGCTGCTGACTCGATTGTCAGCCACCTCGAGGCTTTCTTGAAAAAGCTCGAGGGCAGTAAGAACTTTGGGAAACCAAAGGGCCCAAGGCCCCAGAGTTCAAGCAAGGACGAGCAGTCCAGAGCCGGACACAAATCTGAAGGACATGGAAGGGCCAGAAGCTCATCACCGAAGCAAGGCTCGAGTGATGATGGCAGGAAGAGAAGCGACAAGTCACCAGTTCGCTGTTACTTCTGTAAGGAAGAAGGGCACATCAGACCCAAATGCCCAAAACGCCAGGGAAACGAAAAGCCGGTGGAGTAGAAAGTAACTATTCCGCCGACACAGTTTCCCAGTCATCACTCGGAGATGACGCTCAGGCTTGTTCAGTGGATCCTAAGGATACTGAACAAGCGACAACTCAAAATAATTCGGTCGCAGCGGACTTAGACGCGGAAACCAGATGGTGGTTGCCAGTGAATATTGGTGATTTCCGTGTCAGAGCGTTGTATGACCCTGGGGCATCACGTACAGTGATGGGGTCATGCGCTATTCAGATTGCAGCTGTGTGCAACCAAAAGATTGAAATTTATGCTGGCAAAGGCGCAAGGGTAGCTGACGGGCGAAGATGTTCTATCGCTGGATACGTCACCTTACCATTTGAGGTCGCGGGGGTAAAACGCGATCTCAAGATAGCCATCATGACTGACCTGGATGCTGATTGCTATTTGGGAGCAAATTTCATCCGAACTTTCAAGGCAGTTCTCGATCCTACTACAGACGAGTTAGAGGTCAGGATTGCAGTTAAAAAGGTTAGCCTAGAGGTCGCCAGTGTACAGGCGACCAAGCTGACATCGTTAGCCTCTATAGGTCTAGCTGACGTACCAGCAGAAGACCTCGAAAGACTCAAGCAAATGCTTGATAGAGTCCTTCCGACCACGGAAGAACCTTTGGGTTGCACCTCGTGGATCGAACATGAGATCGACGTGGGGGACGCAAGACCGATAAAACAAAGGTACTACCCAGTTTCACCGGTAGTGAAGCTAGAGATGTGGGACCAAGTGCAAGAAATGCTGGATAATGGTATTATTGAGCCAGCACCTAGGTCCGGATTGTCGTCGCCCGTGGTCATGGTCAAGAAAGAGGACGGGACAAGGCGGTTCTGTATAGATTTCCGCAAGGTCAACGCGGTCACCAAATCGGTGGACGCATATCCGATCCCTTACATGGACGACATCCTGAGCAAGTTGAAAAAGGCTCGGTATATCACGACTCTGGATTTAAAATCGGCTTATCACCAGGTACCGTTAAAACCAGAGTCGAGGCCAGTAACGGCGTTTACAGTGCCAGACATGGGCACATTCCAGTTCAAACGAATGCCGTTTGGCCTGAGCTACGCAGGAATGACTTTTCAGCGTCTGGTCGAGATGATCATCAGGGAGTTTGGCGAATACGCTTACGCCTACCTTGATGACATCATCATAGTAACCGAGGATTTTGAGACGCATCTCAGAATCCTTGAGGCAATCCTGGCAAGAATTAGAGAGGCAGGCCTGACAATTAATCGAGACAAGTGTAATTTTTGCCAGCCAGAGGCAAAATACTTAGGCGTCATCGTTAACCGTGACGGTATTAGACCTTGTCCCGAAAAGGTCGAAGCCATTCTGAAATTTTCGGTTCCGACGAACTGTAAGAAGTTGAAACGGTTCCTCGGGATGGCATCTTGGTACCGAAAATTTATCAATAACCTTGCCACGGTTGCAGAACCGCTTACGAAGCTCACCAGCACAAGGGTGTGTTTCAAATGGGATTACGAGCAACAAGAAGCATTCGAAAGAATACTAGTGTTACTCGCGTCCGCTCCGGTCCTGGCGAGACCAGACTTTACAGTACCGTTCACGATTCAGACCAACGCCTCCGATACTGGGATCGGTGGCTGTTTGACTCAGGTCATTGACGGTCAAGAGCGGGTTATAGAATACTTCAGCCGAGTACTGAATCCAGCACAGCGAAACTACACTGTCACCGAACGGGAGTGCTTAGCTGTAGTAGAAGCAATAAGGAAGTTTAGGTGTTACGTCGAAGGCTTTAAATTCCACGTGATCACCGACCACAATTCCTTAAGATGGCTGCATAAGATGACCAATGCCACTGGCAGATTGTCAAGATGGTCTCTAAAGTTGCAAGGCTACGAATTTACGACAGAATATCGTAAAGGCGCGTTAAACGTGGTTCCAGACGCCTTGTCACGAATGTACGAAGAAGACGACCTGACTGTCATTTCAGCCGTAAGCTACCCGGTCGAACAACTAGACGACTGGTACCTGAATAAAAGGAAGATAGTTCAGAGAAATCCAAACGAATTCCTCAGGTGGAAGGTCGTGGGTGACAGACCTTATTACTATAAGTCTGACGACGTCATCGAAGAGACAGTCGGAGACGACGATGCTTGGAAGCTCGTCGTGCCTTTGTATCTACGGGCAACCGTGATACAAGAGAAACACGATGAACCGATGGCAGGTCACTTGGGCCGAGACAAAACTCTTAAGAAAGTGACCCAAGAGTATTTTTGGCCTGGCATGTACAAAGACATCGAGGCATACGTAAAATCATGCCAGATTTTCCAACAGCAAAAGGTTGAGCAACGCCTACCTGGTGGCCTAATGGGTAGACGTGTGATTGTAAGACCATGGCAAGCAGTTTCGGGTGATATATTAGGCCCATACACCCGAAGCAAGAATGGCAACAAATACATGCTAGTCTTAACGGATCTGTTCACCAGGTGGGCAGAAGTGACGCCGTTAAGACGAGCGGATGGTGACTCCATCTGGAAACACATCTGGCTCGATGTAATCCTAAGATGGGGCCAACCAGAGCTGTTCCTTTCGGACCAAGGTTCAGAGTTCAAGAATCATGCTATAGACGACAAATTGGACGAATTTGGCGTACAGCATGAGAACGGTGGAGTCGAACGGCTTAATCGGACATTGAAAACAATGATCCGATGTTTTGTAGCCGACAACCAGCAAACGTGGGATGAGCACCTACTAGAGCTGGTTTGCGCATACAACAGGGCAGTACACTCTGCAACTAAAACGAGCCCTGCCATGTTGAACATGCTGCGCCAGCCAAATGACTGTAGCACGGTCAGCAAACACTTGGCAGAAGAAGCCGTCAAGAGGCATCAAGATATGGCACTCGAGGACTGGCAGGACAAGCTCGAGGGAGCTGAAAAGCTCCGAGAATTGGCCAAAGACAACGCTCGAGAGCAGCAGGATCGAGCTGCGGCACGTTACAACAAAAAACATCGAGAAGTACTGTTCCAGCCAGGTGATATGGTCTGGAGAAAAAATAAGGTTCTCTCGAGCAAGGCCAAAGGCTTTACTGCCAGCCTGGCAGCAAAGTATGCTGGTCCTTACGTGATCGTGGAAAGATTAGGTTCCAACACTTACGCAATCCAAGATCAGAACGGGAACGACCAGAGGCCAGTAGCGGTTCAACAACTGAAGAGGCACATCCGGCGAGACATCGAGTAGTCTTCAAGCGACGAGAGTCTACCGCCAAGGGATGCGAGCGAAAACCCTGACACTAGCGAGTGTCAGGTAATTGTATAGCATACATCGGAGACCAGCGGGTCTCCGGCTGAAGCGTCCGCGCCTAGGTTAGAAACCGCGGGCGAAGCCGATCGTCCGAGCGAAGACGTAAACGATCAGGCTCGGGCAATAACTTCGATTCCCGCGAAAAGGGGTAGAGGGAGACCCCGGGGATCGAAGAGTAAGGGAATGATTCGCGTGGGAACACCGTCACGTCGAACCCGTGCGAGTCGGAAACGCTAGTTTCCTTTTCTTTTTCTTTATCCTGTTAATCCACTTTTCCTTTTTTTTTCTTCCTTGTATTTTCCAGATGGCAGAGAAGAAAGTGGAGAGGCAGGATCTATCGTTGGTGCCTTTCGTGGGAGTCACCGCAAGAGTGCCAGTACCTAAAGTCTGGACACGAATGGTAGCCAATCCTCGCCAGGCACTAGAGATGTTGCTACACGCCTCTGAGGTCCTGGCAAAGGCAAGGCGCTCAAAAGCGCTTGACGGCAAGTCAAGAGCCGTAGGCAGAGTCTCCGCCTCAACCCAGACGGAGATCCGATTTTCTTTTAGATTGCCGATCTCCCCTCCTGAATCCTGGGGAGAGGCTTGCCAGACGTTGGACGTCGTCTGCCAACAACTGGACGACCAGTTGGCGGCAGAACAGGAGGCCATTCGCCTGTTCAGATTATACAGCGCGAACCAAGGCCGAGAACCAAATTGGGTCCGCGAGGACTACTCCTCGTGGATAGAGGAGCGACAAGAAGAGCTCCGAATCTTAAAACACCATCGCCAAGTGGTCGAGAGGAAGAAGGAGGCCGCTAGGGAGACCGAAGAGGAGATGGCCCGAGCCCGAGAGGCCCTGCGGAAAGCCAAGGAGGCTGAAGACTCGGCCAGGAAGCAAATAGCCATGGCCAAAATGAGGGCTATGTCGGTTTCTGGTCAATCAACCAAAAAGATGGCCAGGAACATTTACCGGGCCAAGTTCGGCGTCAACTGCCGAATATGTGCTTTCCCCAAGGTTGATGACCCAACCAAATGTCCCAACATTGAGGAACACGAGGATTTCCTCCGACTCAGGAGGAAATGATAGGTGATTAAGTTTCGTGGTATGGCCAAGCCACGGCCATATGTGTATATTGGCGAAATAAAAATTGGCAAACTAACAGTATTCTTCCTGTCATTTCACCAACCCTGTGATTCCTCCGAAATCCTTGTTCGACTAGGTTTCGTCGGGTATTATCGATGCAACGTCGATACGTTACATCTAGGGGGGGTTGTCACGGTCAGTGAAGTAATAAGTCTACACGATCGGTAATTATTCGTGTGGACACAAGTCGGCAGCCGCCAGTCAGCTGATGACGGACCGTTCCGGAACGGACCGACCGTCAGCGGGCGGACCGGCCGGAATAAGGCGAAAGCGCGCCAGTCTTTTCTGCTTGCTGAGACTAGACACCTCGTCGTCGTTCGATTTTCTTTGTCGTGATTAAAGAAAGTTTTTTTGTTAGCGCGATTCGCGGTGTGAGTGTGGCGGTTTCGCTACGACTAGCGAAAACGCAGGGTTCGACAGTTACGAGTGTGTGTGTGTGTTGTTGCAGTTGTGCGAGCAACACAGAAACCCGCTACACGGAGATCTCCACCCGCGCGGCTCAAAGGTTTGTGTCAGCAAGCGTACCGGTGTGCAGGTGTGTAGAGTGATAAGGGAAAGAATTGTCGATTATTCTTTCCCAATCAGGTGATAAAGCTTCTACGCGTGAATTCTCGCTAGAAATCACGCGTAGAAACTAACGAGCCGGCGCACGTAGCCGCCCAGCAGAGCGTTTGTTTACGCTTTAGTTTCTTTGTTCGGCCGCCGCGCGATTGACCGAACGTTAATTGTCAACAACGCGAATTAATAGTTTTAGTCTATTTTGTTTATTGTTCATTTTTTTTCTTGTTAATAAATCGAAGTTAAAATTAAACCTTCGTGTAGATTATTTTTTTTTATCGAATCAAAATGACTCTCTTTCTCCTCTGTTATCTTCCTACGATTAGGACAGTTATTTTTCTCCTTAGTTTTCTTTTTTTTTAGCTTGGGGAAAATTACCCCGCCCGCTGCCGGTATTTGAAGGCTAGTTCGCGAACGCGTCTCCCCAAGCATGTCCTAGTTTTCCGTTTTCAGGTGCACGGACGACAACGGGGGTACTCGGAAGGGAGTACTCCAGAGTAATTAATTGTTTACAGCTCAGTCCGACGGTGAAAGTACAACGCCGTGTTTTCCCGGACGAGCACTGTAACAGCCTACATAAAAAATACATATTATAATTACACGTCTGTCCTATTATTTATACACCCGACTTGCACCCAAGATTGCTATGGCTCCTGGTAAGAGAGATCACCTAAGATCTTAAGACCCTACAGTGGTGACCCCGACGCAGAAGAAGCCACCAAGGATTCTTCTGTTGTCTTTTCATGTCGTTGCAAGTTAGTGCGTGCTTTTCAAGTGTGGTCGACCTCAATATCCTGCTTAAATTTCTCAACAAAGGACCAAGTTTTCGCCTCGGGATTGAAGAACGAGCTAAAACATCCCTGATCTACAACCCGACGATGAAAGAAAACCTTGCAACCTTCACTTGTTGGTCGTGCAAGTTCATGCATGTTTTGCAGCGGTAGATTGACTTTTCCCGCCAACACCGAACGCAGAAATTATTTCATCTTGCACGTCAAGAGCCAGTTCAAACTCAACAAAAATACCCTCGACGACGAAGGAAAACCTGGAAACCTTCGCTGGCCCGTCGTAAAATCGTGCGTTCTTTAACGGTTGATCTCGTCATCCCGTTCGCACTCTACAAAAAAAAATTTTTCCTTTCACGTCAAGAGCGAGTGCTTTTTTTCACCCGTAAAGAAAGCCTGTAAAACAAAAAAAAAAAAAAAAGATACCAAAACTTTTTTTTAACGCCCGAAACGTCATTACCTCGGCGATTTTTTTTGGAATTTCGTGCACCCGGGCACGCGTATCGTCGTTGGAGCTGCAGCCCGAGGCCAGCGCGAAGCCACTTGGCGAAGAGGGTTTCACCTGCTGCGAAAGCGGGGACCTGAAGACGAGGGGTGGACGCGAAGTCCTCCTCGGTGACTGGCCAACCGGCATTCTTAGCCGGCATCAAAATCGTCACCTGGCGTCATCGTACTCAAGTACTTCACCACCGTCGATCCACGATATCCAGCCGCAGCCGCTACGTTGTCTCCTGGGATCTATTTCCTTTTGGGGATAAATAACTCTACTCGTTCGTGTAAGGAATTTTCGTGGTCGCGGGTAAGTGTGAGTGTGTGCGTGCAGCGCTTTTGGGACAAATTTCTCGCGCGCGTTTCAACCTCCCCCCAATTTCCGCGAACCAGCCTACCGGCACCTGGATTCGCCGTACCGGTGATATTTCTCGACCAATCGAGAATTTCGTGTTATTTTTCGAAACATTTCCTCACACTTTAACTATTCAAGATTAGTCTTAAGCTTACCTTTGTAGATCCCCGCTTTCTCTTACTCAAATTTTTAGCAAATAAAAATTAGAAACTGCGTGTGGTAAGCTTCGCGGTCGTGGCGTGGTGCAGTAGGACTTGTCCTTGTGAGCCTACTTACATCGAACGGTGAACGTAAGTCGCGGGGCCGCCTGACTAACTCCCCCAGGCCCATTCGTACTAGATCGCGGACTCACCGGCAAACTCCCCGAGTCAATCGTTTTTTTTTGCCAGGACGCGAGCCTGACAGTTAGTACGGTTTTTTTTTCAACCTTCGCGATTGCGGTCGATCTTCCTTATCCCCCGCGAGTCGAAAACCCCCTAGTTTTCGCCATGTCCATCCTCGGAGAATACCACTCCTCGGAAGGAAGTCGTTGTCTGACCGCGAACGAGTTCAAACTCATTGAGCTCTCGCGAAATATCGGCAACCTCGTAAGCAAGTTCCGCGACACCCTTGTCTCTGGCACTTTGTCCACGTTCAGAAATCACGGCATCGTGGTAGTCCCTTCCGGGGTTGAGCACATCGTGGACCTTAAGCTCTCGCAGCTTGCACGCGATGCTGCTACCCACTATTCACCGAAAAACCCTCCGACCCTTCGGGGCATTTAGCGCCAGATCAACGTTCTCCAGAGCCTTTCGTCCCCGGAAGGCCTGGGTCAAATTTTTGCAGAGATCCTTGCTCTAAGCTTAGCTGAGTATTCACCCCTCAGTTCGCGATCGCCACCCACTGGCACATCAACTTCAAGTCTTCTGGACCCTAACGCTCCGGATTTTGTGCCTGATGGAGTATCTGCGCGTACTCAAACGTCACCGTCCGAATCTCAGACTTACACAGCTTTCGCACAGAACACGTTCGCTAAGAATAGTGCCACTTTAAGCACACTTCCGTGCCCTACTAACGGACCTCGTGTCCTCACAGCCCAATTGCTCCCTGGAGTTCCTTCGAAAACTAATACCCAGCAGCAACAGTCTTTGGCTGACCTCTTAACCTCCAGTCCCGTCAAGGTTGACCAAGGCCCTTGCCGTCACATCACGAATGTCGTTTTGGTAGCCAATACCAACGGCGACCTAAGCTCGAACGTTAGTTCGGCTACCAGTTCTGACGAAATTCTCGAAAGCGGAGATCTGTCTGGTCTCGTCCGCGAGCCAACTGATCAAACCCCGCTCCCTAGATCCTCGCCTATTTTGCTGGAAAACCACACGGAAAGCCCCGTCGCTTTTTCCACCGTCATCCTTGGCGGGAATGAACACCTTGTCTCTCTCGTTGTCTCCCATGACAGCGAGCCTTCGAAATCCTACAATCACGCGACAGAGGTCGTGCCCACTCCCTCGATTCGCAAGCCCGACACCCAACAATCTCAACCGGACGACCCAGTTATGTCCGCGTGCGTCCTCGAGTGTGCCCAAACAGTCTGGTCGTCCTCCGTCAACTTCTTCAAGGTCGCGAGCCCCAGCTCAAAAACACCTCACACATGCCAAGACCCTGCAATCAACGTCTTTCCATCGTACAACTCTCTGACCCTCGAACCTACAACCCAGCGTTTTTTCGAACCTTACGGTTGTTCAAAGCCCAGCTGAGATCTCCGATCCAACTGCGATTTTTTTTCAAAGGACCGAACCTTTTCTTTGTTTTTTCAAGGTCGTGAGCCCCAGCTCACCCACACCTCGTAAGACCCCCGTAGTCAACGTTCTCGGGCCGATTACGTCTTCGCCCTTCGGACTGACAACTCCGTCTCTTATCTCGTGCCAAACGGTTGTCCAAAGCCCCGCTCGGATCCCTGATCCGGCCGTCGTCTTTTTTCAGAAACTTAAACCCTACATTTCGCTACCCTCACAACCGCGTCCACCTGCAGACCGCGACTACCATTCCACCTTTTCATGAACATTTTTTTTGCGACCACCTCGCAAGCGCATACGTCACGGCCATTTTTGGACCCACTTATTTTTCCGTATTTGTGCGACTTATTTTTGCCTAGCAAAAATTTTCCTTTTGGGGGGGGGGGTACTGTGGGCTCCGCTCTGCGAGACCATGGTAGAGTGAGAAAGAGAGCAAATGTAAGCGGTGTTCACAACGCTCGCTGCGTCGAGCTGAGCAATAGCACTCAGAGTGCACCGGGCCTCTGCGCCGAGCAGACCTGCCAAGCACCCGTGTATTGTATCACCTGTATCTAAACCTAAGCCTACATAATAAATACATATTATTATTACACGTCTGTCCTATTATTTATACACCTGACTAGCACCCAGGATTCCTAGGGCTCCTGGTAAGATAGAACACCTAAGACCCTACATACCGGATGAGTTGTCTGACTTTACTACGCCCAGCACTACTTGCCTTCTAAGCGCAAAAATTCAATTTTTAATTATGGATCTGACAAAAATTTATACACACTACTCGCCTATAAAACTGAAATAATGTCTGGTTTGAGATCTGGTCTATGTGCCAAATGCCATGCTCCCGCTCGTGGGAATGCTAAAATCTACTTGTGCTCCAAGTGAAAAACACCTTACCACACTCCTTGTGGAAAACTTGCGACAGTCACCCTTGATGGTAAGTTAAGTAAGGCCTGCGGCACTTGCATAACGCAATCCTTGCCAACATCAAGCATAGCAACTAACCGCACACAAACTGTGTCCACTGTCTCAAATGCTTCATCTCTGAACGAATCAACTACGTCGTGCGATGATGATCAATTCAACAATATCCTGAAGAAGTTCTCCAGCCTCAAGACTTCGATCAACTCTTACATTCCTGCTTTGATGCTATTGACGAAAAACTCCGTGGTCTGGATGAAATCCCGAATCTCGTTAAAAGAATGGACAATGCGGAGGTTGAACTCGAGGAGCTGAAAAGAGAATGGTCGGAGTGTAAGCAAAGGCTTAAAAATCCTAAAGAGGTGCCTGCTGTGGTTGACAACCCTGAAGTTTTAAACAAAGTTCTCAGCCTCAAGCAAAAAAATGCTGAACTGACGAACTGCATATCTGCACTCTCCAGAACCTCCTCAGACTTAGTGACCAGTGGTCTGACAGCTGCGCCCAGAGCCAGCCTCAAGACTCTTGTTTTTGCTACGCTCAAAACGGTCCATGCCGATATCAAAGCACGAGACATCGTGAATACACGTTTGCTTTTAAGCAAAGGAACTTTGAGGCTAGCAACAATACTAGCGGTTAATGAGGCAGTCAACCCAACAACCAGCAGCAGTGATGCTCACCCTTGTCCGGCAGACTCTGGTTAGGACGCTAACTCGGATGTCGCTTCGAACCCCACTCAGACCGGTCCTTTTCGTCCGCCCTTCATACTTGCAAACCTCAGCTCACGAGCGCTTATATTGTAAGTTATCCAAGGCAAAATTGAAAAGGGTAAACTACATTGTACAGCACTGACTCCTCATCTGCCTGATGGAATTGATCCCAAATCCATCAAACCAGCGCAAATCAATATACTGGACAGGGATATTTTCAAGCTACGTCGTCTGGTTTATCAGAAAGCAAAACTACCCAACTCAGGCTTAATCACCTTTGTCAGAAATGACAAGATCATCGCCTGGAGAAAGATGGGGGATGCCGCAACACAGATCATGAGTGAGGAGGATCTCGACAGGTTTTTATAATAACAGGTACACTACATCTACTCTCTCGTGGTAATATCTCATTCTCATCTTTCTATCACAATCATATTCTCATGTCATCTCAGTCATTTATGACTCATCCGCAAACTCATGTTCTACCCTCACCTACCTCATACTCAACCTCCTCTCATCATCCCCCGTTGCGTATAGTTGGGAACAAGTTTTGCGTCTGTCATCTGAATGCTAACTCGCTTGGAGCGCACTTTGAACAGATTGAGCTCTTTCTTCTATCTAAACCTCTGATCTATGTACTTGCTATTGCTGAGAATAAGCTTGGTCTTACTATCGAGGACTCTGTGATTTCGCTTGAAGACTACGTGCTATTTCGTCGAGGCCGTAATACTCGTGGAGGAGGAGTAGCTTTTTACATCCATAAATCGCTTTCAATTCAACACATCTCCTTTTCTACCACCGAGTAGAATGGCAAACTAGGTCATTCGGAGTACCTACTGTACGATTTTGATTTGATTTGATTTTGATAAGTTTATTGATTGAACATTATGTTGTACAAAATACATAAGCTGATTAACAAGGAATCCATTCAAGATTAACAATAGTAAATTATAAATAATAAAATAAACATAATAATAAAATAATGAAAATAAAGGTATACATCCATATATAGCAATCTTTGGTAATCTAATTAAATTTAATCTAATAAGTGCCTGCAAAAAAGTCATTGCAAATCAGCCACTAGTAGCACTACAAATTCTCACTTAGCTTAAGCGCAAGTTGTTCTGTGGCACAGACTACTAAACCTTCTTTCTTGGTAGTAAAGATGCGTGATTTAATGAGATGTTTAAAAGTTGCAAATGATGATGCCTGGCGAATATGAGAGAGTAAACAATTCCAAATGTAGGCCGTTGATACATGAAAGGAGCGTTTCAAGGACTCTGTGTGGAAGGAGCGAATTATCAATGTATCCAAAGCCTGCAGATACGTCACCCTCTTCAGACGCAAGCTGTGCTTTTCAATAAAAAAATTTGCAAAAGAAGACGGAATTTCTGAATTCAGGATTCTATAGAGCAAACAGGCTGCAAAGTAGTCTCTACGATCCGACACTCGAAGCCAGCCAAGCTCACGTCTGAAAGGAGTAACGTGATCGCTCTTCCTAATCCCAAATATGTATCTGATCCCACGATTGAGCACACGCTGTAGTATCAGGCCCTGTTCATCCGAGAGATTCTGATAAATAAGACAGCAAGAGTCAACGATAGGAAACGGGAGGGTTTGTATAAGGTGCTTCGAAACAAACGGGACAGTGCACTCTCCAAATGGCAGGGTGCGAATACCCAATCTGTCGAAGTCATTGACATAAGACGTGGTACCCAAAATCATGGCCTTAGTCTTGCCAGCGTTCAAAATCAGCCCATTAGCAGCAGCCCAGTCCGCAACATGTTCAGCACCTTGGCTCAGTCTGTCCAGAATAGTACGTATGTCCTCGACTCAGCCGCGCACTCAAATCTGAAGGTCGTCCGCATAAATTATATGACAAACACCAGGGCTGAGACCCAGGGCAATGTCAGCGACAAACAGAGTAAAAAGCAGGGGACCCAATACAGAGTCCCGGGGCACACCCTTATTGAGGGGACAAAAAGAGGTGAAACTCCGGTCCTCAGCTTTCACCACCTGTGAGCGGCTTGATAGATAGGAAGCAATCCATTGCAAAACCCTGCGCGAAAAGCCAAGGGATTGTAGTTTCTCGAGTAACAATACGTGAGAGACTGACTCGAAGGCTTTGCTGAAATCAACGAGTGACAGTGCAGTCACCTGCCTTCTGTCCATGCTCTCTCGGATGTCGTCTGAAAGATTCAGTAGTGCAGTCTGTGTATTGTGCCTTGCTCTAAAACCTTCTTGGTTCCCATCCATCAGTCCCTGCGATTCAACAAAAGAAGCAATCTGGTCATGGACCAGCCTATCAAGTACTTTCAACAAAAAATAAAGCAGGGAGATCGGGCGGAAATCATTCAGGCAAGATGGAGAGGGAACTTTGTTGAGAGCAATAACAATAGACTCACTCCACCGCTCAGGAAATGTTGATGTGGATAGGTAGTATTGAAGATATTGTGGATAATAGGGCCTATGGATGGGAATGCTGTTTGAATTAAGCTCTGTGGAAGAGAGTCAACACCCCCGCTTGAGATATCAACTGGCTAACAGCAATAGCGATTGCGTCCATTGTCACAGTAGAAAAAAGAAAGACACCATCATCTCTCTCATTTTCCAAGTTGTTCAAAAAATGAGAGAGATCCGGAGTCAAACGAAACAGACGCAAAGTGAGCGTTGAGGTCTTCCACAGAGAAACCACCAAAGTTGCAATCAGGGCTAGGGGAGATGCCAAGGTGTCTAAGTTCCTTCCGGAGCTGTTGAGGGTCGGAGATGTCCTTGAGTCTATGGTAGTAAAAGTTGAGCCTTGCAGACTGAATCTACTCATGAGCAAAATCACGTTCCTGTCTATATAGGAGTAATTCAATATAAAGTCTCGAGCGTCTGTAGCGTCTGTAGAGTCTATCTCTCTCAGATATTAATAAGCGATGATAGGTGGTGAACTACCGGTGGCGATTCTTCCTATCAATATCCAGGCATTAAAATAACAGACACAAAGTTTATCTCCTTGCTCACGCAAAGAATTCTGAGAGGTGTGAGGCATGTCTAAAGGTGAACAGGGGAGTGTGAAGCTTGAATAGAGATGAAAAGGTGAAGGATTAATAAAACTGTAATGATATGAAGAGAATGTGATATTACCGCGAGAGAGAAGATGTATCAGTATACCTGTTATGCTAAAAACCACATGAGATCTTGCTCAGATGAGTTGAGCGTAGAGCCATCTCTCTTTTTTCTTCTAACATAGATGTGACCATTACGCACAAAGGTGATGAAGCCAGAGTTAGGAGCATGCGATTTTTGGTACACAGTACGGCGAAGATCAAAGATGTTCTTAAGTAAAAACTCATTGATGTTAATGAGAGCTGGTACGAGGGACGTAGCTTCGATGCCAGCAAGAAGTTTGGGTGTAAGCGCAGAAGTATGCAGCTTACCAAGTTGGATTTTTCTTCTGATGACCTCCAATAGCAGTGCACGGGAGCTGAGAGTAACTATGATCGAGGGTGGTCGTGGCTAGCGTGTAGATCTTGCTGGTCCGGCAGAGGAAGAGGTAGAAGGCGGCTTCAGGGGACAACTGCCCGGCTTATTTGTACCTGCCTTGTCAAGAGCTGAATTTACAGCAGCTTTGCTGATAAGCAAACGAGTCGAGATGATGTCACGTGCCTCAATATCTGCATTGACAGATTTTAGAGCAACAAGAACCAAGCATTTCAGGGATGCATCATCTGGAACAGACAAAACACTAATTACCATCTTGGTGGATGTTGCTGGTCTAGAGTAAGAGACCTGTGTGAGGCGCGCAGACAGCTCTGCATTTTTTCGCTCAAGCCCAAGGACTTTGTTGAGAAGCTGTGGATTGCCTGCGAATCTGGCTGATCCTGTGGCAACTCGGTCGCGAGCAAGTCTGTATTTGTACAGTTCTGTCTCCAGTTTTGAGCGTTTGTATCGTCTGTAGAGTTGGTTTCTCTCTTTGATTACGGACCTGTGGTAGTGAGTGAACCACGGATGGCGTTCCTTCTTGTATCGGACTCTACGAAGTGGTGCGAATAATATCAAGGGCAGCATGAAAGTTGTCATAAAAGCACTTCAGACTGTCGTCAAGTAAAGTTGAGCCATTCCTTGTTGTTTTCCAGTTGCATCGCTGAAGATATTCATTAAGCTCTGTCATGACCATTGACTTGTAGGCTCTATAGAAGAAATCAGGTATAGCCAATCCAATAATAAAGACCTCCAACATTACCAACGCACTTTTTTTTTGTTCAGCGGATAATCAACTTCCGACTTCAAGTGATAAATGTTTTTGTAACGATTCGCACAAATTTTGTTAGGAAGTCAAGGTGATTGTTAAGCCAGCTTGAATGACGACGCTATCATAAGTGATATCATGGTCTCCGTATTGCATGCCAGAACACTGACCGTAACCTATCAATTTTCCAAAGATTATTTTCCAAAAGGTTGTACTATTTGGTTCGAAGGCAATTATAACAGTGTTGACCGCTATTTTTTAAGTGCCAGAATGCATGGTCTCGCATTGTTTTCAAGTTATCTCTTCGAGTTATGTAAAAACGCCACCAGATACAGAGCTAGTGAAGTTGATCTAGCTTTCACATCAGTAATTACTCGATTGACCATGATCTTAAATTGTATTACAAGAACCAAGGTGTATTTTAAGGCTTGGAATAAACGCAAATAACGTTCTTCCTTTACAACCTTTAAATCGAGAAACACTCGCCTACGGTGAGTAATGTTATTCTAATGATACTTACAGCTTTCGCTCCGCAATCATAATCCACTTGTGATGCTGGATCAAAGAGAATCGGTGACAGCATTGGGTCGGCATGAATGCAGGCAATTTATGTGGATGCGAGCAAAAAGAAAAACATGCTGACGTGGCGGTTGTCCTTTTTCAGAGTTAATAAAAAGAAATGTTTTAGTTAGTTACGGTATTTAATAATTTAATGCCTTCTTTATCTATGTGTATTATATAACCTTGCTCAGTTACTTCTACCACTTCGTATGACCCGTAGTACTGGCTCTAAAATTTAGATCTTTTTGGTTCTCGGATAGCAAAAACTTGATCTCGTAGTTGAAATTGAACAGGAAGCACATGTTAGTCCTAATATTTCTTTTCGCGTATTTTAGTTAGATTTAAGTTTTTGTTCCCAGAACTTGAATTTTGGTTAACTTACAAAGACAGGCTACACCCTGCGGGTCACCGATCCTAACAAGCTGGCCTCTGGTTTGTAGTGTGCTTGATGTCGTCGATGCCCGGTCGTCTGTTGGCTCGAGCAACTGCCCATGGGTCTGGGAGTATTCAAGTGATGGTAACGCCCCCCTCGTTAAGAGTGTAACGTCATGCTGATGAGCGTGTGGCAGTACGCGCCGTCTTGGTGGTCATCGCTGTAGCAAACCAGAGAAATGCAATTTCCGCTTCCCTCAATAAGAAGGCGATAAAACCAAAAAGAAAAATTTAAATTTTGGTGACCCAGCAGAGGCTGCGCCCTAATCAAGCCGCTCGGTCAGTAAGCCAGAGGAGCATCTCAACCAAGGCTCAATAAAATAGAAGGTGCTGCTATGAGGTGGTACGATCCAGTAATAGAATCTTAGATCACGGGCCTGTACGAGGCCAAGGTACCTGAGTAGTTAATTTATCAGTAATCTCAAAATTTAAAACATGACACTCAAAACACTGAAAAAAAGTCAATGACGCATCAAAACAAAAACCGTTGTAGTCCAAACGAAAGTCAAAAGTTTACTTCACACATTTTACGATACTTGGCTTGAAGAAAGTTTTAGAGCAAGCTCTTGAGTTTTATCAAGAATTCAATACTGAGGGATTAAAAATACATTTTGGAAGACCTGTACATTCAAGGATAAACTTATTGAACCAAGTTTTTTGAACCAAGACATCAATTATAAATTGCTTTGTTTGAAATTTTGTCAACATTAAGAATGAAGATGATGATTAAAGATATTCTGATTTTACACCTCCTCCCAAATGTTTAAATAAAAAAACTTTATATCAAGTGTATAAATTTATTTATGAAAATTTTTGATTTATTTTTTTATTTTCCAAATTATTTTACGTAAATTGATTGAACTTACAATATTTATTTTTCTAAGATAGTGTTTTTATTTTATTTGTTTTTTTTTTTTAGTTTCTTCTAGAAAGGAGGGGTTGCAATTTGGCCGAAATTTGCCCTACGCCAAATCGGCTGAAACTGCAGGATAAGGTGTCTTTTTGGATCTGAAAAAACATCCCGTAGTTGTTTTTTCGATAAATTTATTAGCCGCTCATGCGCAGAAACATTTGTCTCCCATTTAAAATACATGGGAAACCACAATTCTAGGTAGTTATTTGTTTATTTTTTTTAAAGAAAATTTTGCTGCAAACCGCATGTCTCTAGCTTTTATAGGTTCTGAGATATGAATTAAAGTTGAAAAATCACTATTTTAGACCCTAGGGTCCCTAGGGAGGGAATAGGGAGCTGCGGTTTGCGCCAAAAATTTTCTTTTCTTGGGCCCTTTTGAATGATCTATATATTGTAAGGGTTTGCCGTGGGGGCCGATTCGACAATCTTACCCGGCTATATTCTTTGAGTAAAAAAGGGACATTTTTTGTATTTTTTCTATGTTTTATGAATTTTTCACAGTAAAAATGTATTTCAATGTAAACTAGAGCAAAAAAGGCATCTTTTTAAGAAAAAAAAAATTGGAGTTTACGCGCCAAATTTTCAAGTTTTGAACGGTTTTTTAACAAACTGTCTCGATTCTTTACCTTTAAAGTGAATTAAATCGACTTTAAACGTATAAATCGAATATAGACCGTAGAAAAGAAAAGATGTATTTTTTTGACTTCTTTTAGAAAATATATATTTTGTTATACTTTTAAGCTAAAACGGCATTGAAAAGTCCAAAAAACCACGTTTTTTTCAAATTTTTGAGGTTATGGACGATTTTCGTGCAGTAAAACTTCTTAAAACTATAGAGACAAAAACTTTTCTAAAAAGTAAATCTAAAGATAAAAATTTTGCGCCAAACCTGGTTCCGATCGGATCATTAGAGGCCGAGTTATGAATTTTTGAAAAAAAAAAAAAAAAAAATTTCGGGTCTTTCAGAGGCCTTAAAAAGTGGGTGGCCCACCTATCCCCTTCACGGAATCACCCTGAAAAGTTGAGTTTTTTATGTCTTCATAACATACTAAAATTTCAGAGCTGGATCTAGTCTGGTTTTCGAGAAATAAACGAAGAACTACCTAAAATTGTGGTTTCCCATGTATTTTAAATGGGAGACAAATGTTTCTGCGCATGCGCGGCTAATGAATTTATCAAAAAAACAATTACGGGATGTTTTTTCAGATCCAAAAAGACACCTTATCCTGCAGTTTCAGCCGATTTGGCGTAGGGCAAATTTCGGCCAAATTGCAACCCCTCCTTTATGAATTTCTTTTTTCATTCATATTTTTTTTGATAATTTAAAGTGCTGCTCTTTAAGAATCTATGAAAATAAATAAGATGAGCTGCCAAGGAGCAGGCAAAATATATGAGTTTGTCAAGACGGCAGCTTCCACGTACGCGTACGGGCAAACTTACCCGTTGAAACAAAAATTTGCGCGTACGCGCTAACTTAAGTGTTCCACGTACGCGCAAACTTAGGTTCTCCGCGTGCGCGCAAAAACTCATGATGTTCCGCGTTTGCGCAAAAACTTCCGATCTCTGCGTGCGCGTAAAACTTAAAAAAAAGTTTTTGCTTACTTAACCTAGCTTGATATATTCTAATTTCTAGCATGTTTACGTCTTAAGGGGATTCCGGAGTCTGGAGAGCCAACTTATGTGCTCACTGCTTTACCGATAGTCTAGGGTTGTAAAAAAATATAGAGCAGCCACAGTCCACACACTCGCCCTTTTTGAATGATAGATGGCACAACCGTTGGACACGCAAAATTTTAAATTTCAAAATTATACACGGATCTTTTGATATAAAAAATTTTTAAGTCACAGTTTTGTAACTTTCTATTATTAAATAAAAAATTTTCATGCGTCTATCACAGGGCTTTAAATTTTCAAAGTGCATTCTACTTTGTATTCATTGAAAAGTAAATGATTTTTCAAAAAAATTTTTACATGTTTTTTCAAACAGGAAAAATTTTTAAAGCACACAGCTTTGGAATTTTTTATTATTTAAACAAATAAATTTTCATGTGTTATATCACATGGCATTATATTTTCAAAGTAAAGGATTTATTCTACTTTGTTTTTAATGAAAAATAAATGATTTTTCAAAATAAAATTTTTACATGTTTTTTCAAACATGAAAAATTTTCAAAGCACACAGCTTTGGATTTTTTTCTTATTTAAATAAATAAATTTTCATGTGTTATATCACATGGCATTGTATTTTCAAAGTAAAGGATTTATTCCACTTTGTTTTTATTGAAAAATAAATGAGTTTTCAAAATCAAATTTTTACATGTTTTTTCAAACATGAAAAATTTTCAAAGCACACAGCTTTGGAATTTTTTATTATTTAAATAAATAATTTTTCATGCATCCATCAAATGGCATTAATTTTTCAAAACGCATTTTATTTTGTATTTCCAAAATAAACTTGTTTTTCAATAATGTTTGGTCTTTGACTCTCTCAGTATTTTTCATTATTGTTGAGATGTGGCCTCTGATCCAATAGAGTTGTACTAATCAAGTTCATTTTACCCAACACTTTTCCAAGATGATCTTTGACAGTCTTTGCTACAAAAATAATGTAGTTAGTCCGCTTGGTCAAATTCATCTTGGAAAAGTGATTACTATTATCACTTTTCAACAATGATTCAAATGAAATTATAATTTTAAATGCAGCATGCGTGCGGACATTGACATCATCTCCAGTATTTGTACTTACATTTTTACATGCTGGAACTAGGAAGGAAGGGTGAGTAATAATATACAAACAAGTGTGTATTGAAAAAGTTGTGACAACCAAGTTTAATCACTATGGTTGTATGTCATAAATCACTAAGTACTTAGTAAGTGTATTTTTTTTTTTAAATTATAATTTAAGTAGAGCTGTACTAACAACTTTCATTATCAAATCAGCTGTAATCATCTCACCCCCAGAACAAGTATAAAAGTAGGAGATGATGCCAATGTCAACAGGCATGCTGCACTTGACAATATAGTTTCATTTGCATCATTGTTGAAATTTTTAGTCTCTAAACTACACACTTGCACTGATAAAATTTATTATTCAATGAACTTTAGTAGAGTAAGTGTATCGGTTCAAAGGCTCTCAACAAAGAGTCAAAACTACTACCATCATTAGTTGTAATTAAAATTTCAAAATATTGACTCTAGACCAGTGCATACATTTAATAATAAATTTCCCAAGATTTTTTTGCTGGCTGAGTAATAACTTAAATAGACTGTAGTAGTTTCAACTTTTTGTTTGTCAAGTAGGCTAATATTTATCTAAACTCCCTGCAAATGCACTTACACAACACAAAACTTTTCATAAATGCAAGTACATTTACACAACAAAACTTTTTATTTATATTTACAAAATTCTCCTTTTTTTAATCCATGAGGTTTAATTCACCTCAAACAATCTTACCTCAACTCAACACCCAGGATACACACAAATAAAATCTAGATGATTATAGCACAGGTGAACACAATCAATAATTCAATTCATTTAATTGCTAAATAGCAAGAAGTAGCTCAATTTTTTGACATGCATGATGCACCCCCGCACTGCAGACTGCAGACTGCAGGGCAGCAGCTGTAAGCCATGAACCATAGGAACCAAGAGAGTGAGATGCATATTGCATGGCCGATGGCCCGAAACATAAACATAACCTTGCATAGCTCGGACTCAAACCTCGAAATTGATAGCAATATCGTTTGAATAATTATTGTAAAAAAACAATAAAGTTTCATGAAAAATGAAGAAAAGAGGGGGCTGCATTAATTTTGGGTAAACATTTAAACAATTTTTTCATGATGATAGAAGCAGTAATAAAAAATATTTTTGGGAATAACTTAGACATACTCGATTTCAACAGAATTTTTCCAAACTTTGTTCCCATTAATCTTTTTTAATGAAAGATTTTTCTAGATTTAAAAAATTTCAAAAATAACTTCAAACTCTAACTTGATTGCCTCTTCTCTTCTTTTTTTGAATTTATGTATCATTTTTTGTTAATAAATTATTGAAAAAAAAAAATCCACTTTTGCTCCTTGGAGACTCCGGAATCCTCTTAAGCAATCTTGGACTGGTCTTATTAGAGCTCTCAAAAATGGTATATATATATATATATAAAGAGCCGCGGTGGCTCGACGGGTTAGATACCGGACTCTCACGCCGAGGGCCCGGGATCGATTCCCGCTGCCGGCACCTCTGAAAAATTTTTCATGTGCTTATTGCCGCGGTTCTGAATGGGGGACCACGGCTCGGTCGGAGACCTATAAACGCTCTCACGATTGAAGCGTGATCCCCATAGAGGCCGGAAGATGGGAGTTCGATGTAAAGTAACGTACCACAGGGACAGGCGACTGATACCAACGGGGGTTCATGCATCGAAACTCTGTACTTACGGCCTCGGTCATCCAGGTATAGGTTTTTTCCCTACGATGTGGGTTTTTACTATACCCATAGCACGCTTAGCATTGCACCTACCGGCTACCGTGCTATGTAAAGGAGACTGGGATTATAGGGGGGAAGAGGTCCCTTCTGGAGCAAAAATTAAAAAGGCTCTAGAAGCATGGCCACTTAACCGGGGGGATAGGGATACAATGGCGAAAGCTCAGTGTCCCTGAGCCGAAAGGCACCCCGGTCAACTTTCATTAACAATAACCAATACCAATAAAATATATATATATGTACCTGTGTGTGCGTGCGTGCGCGCGCGCGCGCGTGGGTGTGTGTGTGTGTATGTATGTATGTATGCATCTATATTAAACGTATATGTTTAATATATACATAAAAAATATATATATACTTGAAAATCAAAAATACCTCAAAACAACCATTTTGAATACCAAATAACCCTTCTAAAATCCACAATAACCCATTTTTAATCCAAAATAACCCCTTTTCACCCTCCTAGAGTAATAATTATCTCTCTTTTACCCTTCTAAAGCAATAATCCTCTCTCCAGACCCCTCTAGAACCAAAATAACTCATTTTACACCCCCCTACAGCCAAAATAACTCCTTTTACGCCCTCCTAAAGTAATAATCATCCCCTTTTCGCCCTACTAAAGTCCATAGATGACTATTTCTGGGACGTTTTTAAGAATAGGTTGATTTGGAATATTTGAGGATTATGTGGATAAAAAATGGTTATTTTTACTGTAGGCAGGGGTCAGAGGGAGGATTATTACTTTAGTAGGGCGAAAAGGGGATGATTATTTCTTTAGGTGGGCGTAAAAGGGGTTATTTTGGATTTAGGGGGTGTAAAATGGATTATTTTGGTTGTACAAGGAGGTTGGAGAGGGGATTATTACTTTATGAGGGTGGAAGAGGGATGATTATTACTTTAGGAGGGTGACAAAGGGTTATTTTGGCTAAGAATAATAATTAAGAATAATAAGGGTTATTTTGGATTTTAGAAGGGTTATTTGGTATTAGAAAGAGTTATTTTGGGTTTTCAAGAAAACATGGTAGAAATAAGAATATATCAAGCTAGGTTAAGTAAACAAAAACTTTTTTTAAGTTTGGCGTGCACGTGGGATAATTTTGCGCGTACGCGGAACACCTAAGTTTGCGCGTACGTGCAAATTTTTTTTTGAAGGGGTAAAGTTTGCGCGTACGCGGAGACTCCTCCGGAAGGTTCCGTCCAGACAAACTCAAAATTTAATTCCACATATTAAAACACATTATAAAATGAAAAAACATGAATGTTCTTATTGCGATGCAAAATTAAGTTAAAAAAAAATTTTAGACCGACATCTATTACTTCATACTAAAAAAAAAACCTTTAGCTGTTCTAAGTGTTTTAAAAATTTTTGTTCAAGAAAAGGTAATTTAGATAGGCATTTTCATAAAATTTGTTGTAGTAAGACTATAACTTTTATTTTAAAATGAAATTGTTATTCGACTATAAGTACACAGAAGAGAATTTCAACGAAAATTTCAAAATAAAGCAGATTTAGAAAAAAATTCATCAAAAACAGATTATTTTTGTTTGTTCTAATTGTCAAAATCATTTTTATTCAAAAGAACTTTTAAAAATACATTTGAAAACTTATTGTAATAAAAATTTATAGGATCACTTAAAAAAATTTTTTTTTCATTTCAAAAACTCAAATTTTCATTTTCATCTAAGTCGGGGATTGACGAGCAGAGCGACTAGGGGGTACCCCCTAGTCTTCCTATATTATAAAGTTATATCCGGGAGGAGCATTATTTTTTTACAGGTTTTTGAAGAAATTTTGCTCCTCCTTTCTTAACGGAGGATAATTATAAAGAAATCCCTTCTAGTTATTTAGTTCAAGAGCGCTCCTCCCGTGCTCCTCCCAAATTATTCATTGCTCCTCCCGGAGGAGCACCTCAAAACGTTTAAAAAACCTTATATTAAATATAGTTAAATGATGCTCCTCCCATTCAGCTCAGCTTCTCCTGCTGCTCCTCCCTGTTTGAAAAAAAAATGTTAATTTCTTGGTTTAAAAAAATTTGCTCCTCCGGGAGGAGCTGGGAGGAGCACTCTATAATTATGTGAAATATAAGGTTTTTTAAACGTTTTGAGGTGCTCCTTCCGGAGAAGCTTTAGAAATTATTGCTCCTCCCGGAGGAGCACCTCAAAAGCGTCAAAAAACCTTATATTTCACATAATTTTAAGGTGCTCCTCTCGGAGGAGCTATAATTTAAAATGCTTCTCCCGGAGGAGCTACAAATAGTGTTAAATATAAGGTTTTTTGACTGTTTTGCGGTGCTTCTCCCTCATTTTCAAAAACCCACCTTTAAAAGTTCTTTTTTCTTTAGTTATGTCTCGCTTATACCCTTTGATTTGAATCCAATCATTCTTACATTTACACTGATTTCGCTTGCTTATCCTCTATTTTCGAATCGTATTTTTTTATTAATATTTATTTTATAAATTAATTACTTTTATACTATTTAAATATATTTTTCATATCAACATAAGTTATTTTCAATCTTAATCTAATTTTCATTTGATTTTGTATAATTATTTTTTTAATTTTTTTCAACTTCATTTCTAGAGTCCTGATTTTTCTAAAAAAAATGTTAAGCTTCAGTTTGTTCCAAACTAAATTTTTTAATCTTTTAATTTTTTATAATTTAAAGTTTTTAGTTGAGTATTTTTGTAAATAAACTGTTTTTCGACTGTTTTGAGGTGCTCCTTCCTCATTTTCAAAAAACTTGTTTAGTTTTTTCTTATTTTTATTCTTTTAAAATTTTTCTGGGGGTTTGCGAGCAAAGCGAACAGGGGGATATCCCCTAGTGTGTATATATGCAACAACTAATTCTGGGACATCATATATACTAGATTACAATTTCTAACGTTTTCAAAAATAGATTATTTTGGAATATTTAAGGGTTATGTGGATGAAAAAGGGTTATTTTTACTTCAGGCAGGGGTTGGAGGGAGGATTATAAGTTTAAGAGGGCGTAAAAGGGGTTATTTTGGCTTTAGGGGGGCGTAAAATGGGTTATTTTGGTTCTAGAGGGAGGTTGGAGGAGAAAAATTTTAATTGAAATTTTTCAAATTTTAGTCCCTCTTATAATTTCAGTAATATTACTTTGTACTGTAAAACGTTATTGATTTAATAACACCTTTGCAAGAAACATGTTAAAATGAGTCTTTAATACTATAATCACATAGTTTCCAAGACTTTTTTTTGATTGAGTATGAAAAAAACTATTTTTAAGTAAAATATTTTCAATAAAACATCGAAAATCATATTAAATTATTATTTTATTTTTTTTGAAAATCATACAAACGAAACTAGCTTACCATCAGAATTTTTAACGGCTTTCTCTATTTGTAACATTGACGTAGATGACTTGTTCAATGGTAGTGTCGTTGCAAGATCAAGTTGCTCAGACATTGTTTCAACTGTAGCTGTCATAATTTGCTCAAAGAACTGAAAAAGAATTATGACAAAATCAAAAAAAACAAATTTGTTAATTTAAAATAACTTTTGATTGGATATACTTCATTGAAATTATTTGTTTTTTTTTTTTTAATATGTTTGTACGTTTTTGCAGTCTTTTCAGGAGAACTGGAAATCGGTCCGGATGGAAATATATCACCCCCGCAGATGGGCTTTAGGAGCCAGAAAAGAGAACAGTAACGGGTGCTCGAGCTAGACTGAACACTGATTCATCTTGGTATAGGTTTTTCTTTCTACGATGTGGGTTTTTACTATACCTACAGCGCCGTAATATTGTATCTACCAGCCATTCTGCACTGTGTCAGGAGCCTGGTAACTTATAGGAGGGAGAGGGTCTCTTACGGAGTCAAAATTAAGAAACTTTGTATGAAGTACCACCTACCGGGGGTATAAAGATACAATAGCAAAAGCTAAGTATTCCTGAGCTGGAAGGCACCTCGATCATTTTGTAAAATCCAATCCAATCAAATTTAATATGCAGATCATAAAATTTTTTTATTAATTTAAACCACATAATCATGTAGAGTTTACCCAAAAGTAGTAGATAAGGAAATTTTCTTATTCATTTTTTTATTTTTTTTTTTTTCAATTCTACAGTTTGCAATCGACAAAAAAAATTTGTCATTTCAGGCTTTTAAGGGTTAACTTCTTATATATTAATGTATCAATTATGTAAGTTTTAAATAAATATCGGAATCTACTCTATTCTTGAGGTGCATCGTTCAAGATAGGCAACACTATAGAAGCTATTTTGCCAGTATAGGTTCTCACACACGAGTATCACTAGCAGACTCAAAAGAACTTCGAAAAACTAGTTTTTTAGGATTTAAACTTATTTGATGAGATCATCCGAACAACATCCTGAACTTCCTATGTCAAGTCATATATTTTTTCTCAAAATATCATGTTGGAAATTAACTTCTTTAAAGTTGAGCATATCTTCATGATTTTATAGTGGCCCAGATCTTCTCAATTCTGTTGACTCGAAAGTGAATGAGGCTCCCATTGTTATCTCAAGAGAGCCCTCTTTCTTAAAATTAATAAAATTAATTCTGTTTCCAAATCATCTGCCAATTCGAATTAATTAGTAGTGATTGGGGTTCAAATAATTAATTTTCAACGTTTATTTACTAAAATTTTGATTAATAGATATTTGACACAAATCACATTTGTTATACGAAATTTTATCATAAAGTATTGTCTACTTTATTGACAGTATTATCAGTGCAATTGACAGATGCAGTAGGTAATTACAGTATCAATTTTACCAAATTAAATTATTCTGATTCATAGTGAAGGATTACAGTATAATGTTTATTTTTAGAAATTTTCGAAATAAATTTCACTTTTAGAAGTTAATAAATTTGCAAATTGATATAAAAATTATCAAAGTTTCAATGTTTTCTTTCAGAGGCAAACAATGAGCTATTAAAGTTACAGCTCAATGTTTACTTTCAGATGTAAACAATGAATTTTCAGGTTAGCTAAAAGTAAATGTATCTGTATGAACAGAGTATTTATTCAGGATAAACTTGAATTATTCCCGAGAGAGGGAGTAAGAAAATCAAAGATCAAGAAGCATCCAGTAAGATTTGTCTGATGTATCCACCAACGTACCGTGGGAGTAGGGAAAAGGGGGCTCTCGATCGTCTTCTTCAACTTCGTTTCGACGCCTGACGCTGAGCCTGAAATGGCGTCATGATTATGTCACCGCAAAAAGGCAACGATGATATTCTCTTACATAAAACTTTTTGAATGACTTTCTTTTTTCAGCCATTAGAGTTTGTTGTACATATCACTCACGCATAAATACTTAATTGTACTGGAAAAATTGTAGTTTAATTAACAGTTACATTTAACTTATCATTAAAATCACATGCTGTAAATAAAAATATTTACTTATCTATTCATTTTTGCGATGAAATCTGTTTTTCAATTATTTTATCTTTGTATAATTTGAATTTAAAAAAAAATTTTACAAACTTAAAAAAACAATTTTAACCAAATTGCTGTATGATAATATAATCTTCTTTTAAAATTACCTTCTTCAGTCCACTGAGGCCCTTCGCCCTTCTTAATATACTTACGTGGTATTATAAAAACTAAAAAAATTAACAAAACTTAAATCTAGCGAGAGCTTAAGCGAGAGCGTAGTCAGGCGGCTATATTGCAGGTACTGTTCAAGGTTAGGTCGAACGAAAAAAGAAGCGAAGAATCTGGTTCTATTATCCCACAAAGTGGCTACAATTAGGTTGCTTCATTTTTTTTATTTTAATAGTAATTGTTCATTGTAAAATTATTATTTCTTAAATATCATTGGAACAGAAATGCAGCTGAAACCTTCATTTTTCAATTACATTGATTAATTATAAAGCTAATCATGTTTTTAAAATATTTCTAGTTATTTATAGCTGAACCATAAAACTATTTTTTTTTCGAGAAAAATATATCGCACTTTGACGATTTTTTATAAAAAATATATGATTTATTTCTGTTTCATTTTTGTGCAGAAAAATGCGCTAGAATATTTACTTTCTTTAAAATTTTTTTTTATTTTTCATAATTTTTAATAAAAATAAAAAGAAACAGTCGATTACCCCATTGGCAAGATTACTCCACCTTATCCTAAGAACCGAAGCAGAAACTAGAAAATTAACAGAAAATGATGACAAGGTTAATAACAATTACGAAAACCAGTAGAGTAACAAGGAAATAATAAAAAAGTATTCACTAGAACTGAAAAAATGGAAGAAACAGGGTAGAAATGAAGGTAGAAACCGAAATAGTAACGAGATTAGAAGCAGACATAGTAACAAAATTAGTGACAAGGGATAAGTAACTAGGGTGAGATCAGGGATAGTAACAAGGCTCATAACGTAAGTAGTAACTGAGGCAGTAATAAAAGCAGCAAACAGGAGACCATAAAAAAGCAAGTAGTTTAATGAGGGAGACTTTAAAAAAAAAAAAAAAAACGAGAGAGTTATAAAATGAGTAATAACGAGGGTAGTGCTGAGGAAAGTTGCTAGGTGGACCAGAGCATATAAGCGATGGTGGAAACAGCGTAAGCAACAAAAGTAGAAACAGGTGTACACCCTTAGTTAAAAACCTTTGTAAAAGCAGAGGTAGAAACATAGTTAGTGTTGAGAATTGTGTTTGAATATTCGTGCGGTTTCTTGAGGAAGAGTGCGCTTCTCTGCAACAGCAGCAGTTGAAACTACGCCATGGACAAGCATGCCACTTTAGCTCTTCGCTCTACTGTAACTTAAACTGTAATTTATAAAATTTACATTAATTACACGCATTCTCTTTATCAAATTCCTCACCCAACTCAGCTTAAGTTTAAATTGAAATCAACGACACGAGTTTGAATCCTAAATATAAGTTATCCTTCGAGCGCCAGAGGTGAACCCGCTGGAAATAGAAAAATAGTGCAAGTAAGTGTACAAGTGATTAAAATTAAAGATCAAGTGGTGCGTGAGTGATATGTACAACAAACTCTAATGGCTGAAAAAAGAAAGTCATTCAAAAAGTTTTATGTAAGAGAATATCATCGTTGCCTTTTTGCGGTGACATAATCATGACGCCATTTCAGGCTCAGCGTCAGGCGTCGAAACGAAGTTGAAGAAGACGATCGAGAGCCCCCTTTTCCCTACTCCCACGGTACGTTGGTGGATACATCAGACAAATCTTACTGGATGCTTCTTGATCTTTGATTTTCTTACTCCCTCTCTCGGGAATAATTCAAGTTTATCCTGAATAAATACTCTGTTCATACAGATACATTTACTTTTAGCTAACCTGAAAATTCATTGTTTACATCTGAAAGTAAACATTGAGCTGTAACTTTAATAGCTCATTGTTTGCCTCTGAAAGAAAACATTGAAACTTTGATAATTTTTATATCAATTTGCAAATTTATTAACTTCTAAAAGTGAAATTTATTTCGAAAATTTCTGAAAATAAACATTATACTGTAATCCTTCACTATGAATCAGAATAATTTAATTTGGTAAAATTGATACTGTAATTACCTACTGCATCTGTCAATTGCACTGATAATACTGTCAATAAAGTAGACAATACTTTATGATAAAATTTCGTATAACAAATGTGATTTGTGTCAAATATCTATTAATCAAAATTTTAGTAAATAAACGTTGAAAATTAATTATTTGAACCCCAATCACTACTAATTAATTCGAATTGGCAGATGATTTGGAAACAGAATTAATTTTATTAATTTTAAGAAAGAGGGCTCTCTTGAGATAACAATGGGAGCCTCATTCACTTTCGAGTCAACAGAATTGAGAAGATCTGGGCCACTATAAAATCATGAAGATATGCTCAACTTTAAAGAAGTGAATTCCCAACATGATATTTTGAGAAAAAATATATGACTTGACATAGGAAGTTCAGGATGTTGTTCGGATGATCTCATCAAATAAGTTTAAATCCTAAAAAACTAGTTTTTCGAAGTTCTTTTGAGTCTGCTAGTGATACTCGTGTGTGAGAACCTATACTGGCAAAATAGCTTCTATAGTGTTGCCTATCTTGAACGATGCACCTCAAGAATAGAGTAGATTCCGATATTTATTTAAAACTTACATAATTGATACATTAATATATAAGAAGTTAACCCTTAAAAGCCTGAAATGACAAATTTTTTTTGTCGATTGCAAACTGTAGAATTGTAAAAAAAAAATAAAAAAATGAATAAGAAAATTTCCTTATCTACTACTTTTGGGTATGCTCTACATGATGGTGTAGTTTAAATTAATAAAAAAATTGATTTTCAATTGTTAATTAACAATTAAAAAAAAAGGTAAAAAATAAGTGCATTTGTTTTTTTTAAACTTTAATAAAAGTGGGAAAAAATTTTTTTTTGCCATTCAAATTTACACTCAATGCGTTTTTGGACTTTCAGACATTCCTGAAAATTGTATTTTGACTTATGAGCGATACTTCTTCATTTTTTGCATTTATACCATCTCATTAAAAGATTAATGGATATGGCTTGAGCGAATTCTGTCATCAACTTGCAGCTACTCTAGCCATGTTTATACATGGGTCTTATTTGGTTGGTTGAGAATAATCTCAAAACATTACCGTTTACACAAGGTCATGTGAGATAAAGCTGATTTTTGTTATATTTATAATATTGACAAATCAGGAAGTGATGATATTGGTGGGTGTTATTATACATAATATACCTTTTACTATTAGTTAAAGATATAATGTTCTAATATTTATAATTTCTTGATTGATTGATATTTAACTTTTTCACATTACATGAAAATAGTTTTGTTATTTTAAACACAACACCTCCTACTTTCTACTGATCCATTGCTCGAAAGGGTTTGATGGATATAATTTTATTGTTGATTTAATTTTCATGGTTATTTGCTCAGTTATTTTTATGAACTCTTGGTCATATTATTATTATTATTATTAATTGCTCAAATGATTCATGGTTACTGAAATTTTGATTTTATTTAAATCTTAACTTGGAAATGATTCTAAACATTTAGTTAGATGATGGAAAATTTAGATAATGAAAACAAGATACTGAGACTATTGATAGTAATATTTGGTGAAAGCTCATGGATGGCATTGATTATTAGATTATTTGGTTTATTAATCAAATTCTTAATTATAAAATTATTTGTTTTATTGATCTGATTATTAATTTTTTCTATTTTATTGTATTATGTTTGGTCGACAAATGTGATTTTTGCTGGATTTTCTGAAAATTGAGAGATAAATTAAGAAAAAATCGTTTTAATTTTTGAAAGTATGGAATAAAACTCCATTTAAAATTTAGAGTTAATTTAATAAAATAAAAACTCTAGTACTCACACTATTTTAACCACACAGTGGCTGTTCTCGATAGGAATAATGCACAGCATATTCACTATCTAAAAAAAAATAAAAATTTTTAATAACAATATCCAGTGACCGGTTTCGCTGTTTTTGCAGCTCATCAGACTGGAGTAAAAGTTAAACTAAAATGAAACTCTGAAAGCCGAAGTATACTCTATATAAGCTTCGGCTTTCAGAGTTTCATTTTAGTTTAACTTTTACTCCAGTCTGATGAGCTGCAAAAACAGCGAAACCGGTCACTGGATATTGTTATTAAAAATTTTTATTTTTTTTTAGATAGTGAATATGCTGTGCATTATTCCTATCGAGAACAGCCACTGTGTGGTTAAAATAGTGTGAGTACTAGAGTTTTTATTTTATTAAATTAACTCTAAATTTTAAATGGAGTTTTATTCCATACTTTCAAAAATTAAAACGATTTTTTCTTAATTTATCTCTCAATTTTCAGAAAATCCAGCAAAAATCACATTTGTCGACCAAACATAATACAATAAAATAGAAAAAATTAATAATCAGATCAATAAAACAAATAATTTTATAATTAAGAATTTGATTAATAAACCAAATAATCTAATAATCAATGCCATCCATGAGCTTTCACCAAATATTACTATCAATAGTCTCAGTATCTTGTTTTCATTATCTAAATTTTCCATCATCTAACTAAATGTTTAGAATCATTTCCAAGTTAAGATTTAAATAAAATCAAAATTTCAGTAACCATGAATCATTTGAGCAATTAATAATAATAATAATAATATGACCAAGAGTTCATAAAAATAACTGAGCAAATAACCATGAAAATTAAATCAACAATAAAATTATATCCATCAAACCCTTTCGAGCAATGGATCAGTAGAAAGTAGGAGGTGTTGTGTTTAAAATAACAAAACTATTTTCATGTAATGTGAAAAAGTTAAATATCAATCAATCAAGAAATTATAAATATTAGAACATTATATCTTTAACTAATAGTAAAAATTTTTATTTTTTTTTAGATAGTGAATATGCTGTGCATTATTCCTATCGAGAACAGCCACTGTGTGGTTAAAATAGTGTGAGTACTAGAGTTTTTATTTTATTAAATTAACTCTAAATTTTAAATTAATTATTCCAATTTACTCACATCAAGGAATACACTTAAGAAGAATTTTCTTCTTTTCTTTTGTTTATTTTTTAATAAAACTCCATAACATAAAGTGAAGAAATATTTTTTGTTAAATTTTGAATGACTGACTCATTGCAATTCTAGTGGGATAGAGACTAACTGTTCATTTGGCGGAACACCCAGTGAGATAGACTATTCATCAAATTTGTTTTAAACGATCGAGACTTTGGTTATTTAAAGTCTTTTTCAGAAAGAAAGTCTGAATATACCATGCATAGTGTTAAATTACAGCGAATTTGATCATACTGATTGTACAGAGAATAAAACTATTCATTTGATTGAGCACATGGTGAGATGGACTATTTGTCAGATTTGGCTGTTTTGGTCAGAGGCAAGCGGTGAGTCCGTAGTCAAGATACTAGGATACGAGGCTCACCGCTTGTCGGTTTTCTATTAACGACAATAGTAGACAAATGACAGTATAGCCAGACAGAAGGGACCGGGAGTGGCCTAATGACGTCACCAGTGGCGCCGGAGCCAGTCCCAGCGGGGAGTCCCAGTGGGTGTGACATCATCGGTGTAGGGCCCGGCGTGCGTCATACAAATGATATGCAAATCACGCTGGTGTTATGCAAATTTTTGGGATTTTTAAATTTTAAGAGATTTCCTACAGATTTAAGAGAATGTGCAAATTTTATGCAAATTTTTGGAAGTTAATGCAAAGTTTTGGGATTTTTTAATTTTAATAGATTTGTTACAGATTTTTGGAAATTTGAGATTTTAATGTTCGCCCGTCCTGAAAAATTCCTACAAATTTACATGAGGATTGTAACTCTATGGCAGTCGAGATGGTATCCGAATTTTTATTTTTCGGAAGAGATGGTATACGGATTTTTTTTTTTCCAAATGTCCGTTCAGTAAAATTTAATTTTCTACAACATGACTTACTAAACAAGTTGTAACTCGAAAGTTTTAGGGTCGTTGAGATGCTATTCGATTTGAAAAGAGATAGTATATGGATTTTTATGTTGTTATATGAATTATGTGAATCATGTGTATTTCGCTTATTTAGTTGAATGATTATACGGCGACAAATCGAAAAACGCGTACGGCATCTTGGTGGAGTTAATGCACAATTGTAGTGGAAGTGATCTTCTCATATTACATGAGAAATTTAAAAAAAAATCTAAAATAGCCCTCAATTTGATTAGTTTGTTGGGTGTTTACGTGCTTGAAAGGAAGCTGGAAGACGCGCTACCCAATATTATGGAGCATTATTATGCAATGAGGGGTGAGTACATTTTTTTCAATTCAAACGCGCTTATTTTTTGTACTAATTTTTTTTTTTCCAAAAGTACACTTTTGAAAGCTCCAAGTCACGAGGTTTGCAAAAAAAAAGAAGAGTTAGGGATGCAAATTGAAACGACCAAAATTCTAGCGCATGATTCGCGTAACCACGGTCGGCCGCCGCCGCAAAAAAAAACGCAGATAAAAAAATATTATTCTTAAGACTAACTCACCAAGTAACTTCATATCAACCAATGTATTATACGATCTGGTTATTCAAGTTTAAAAACTCGCTGATTTGTACCCAAGAAGATTCGAACCAACAACCTACACCATGACGCACCTTAAAAAATTTTAAAACGGTTACTCAAACCACAGGGCTACGGCACGATGCTACAGGTAAGGATAAATAAGCGACTTTGATTTTTCCCCTTCAGTCTTCAAAATTAATACCCACTGGTGGCACCTTTTTACTTGTATCACAGCAGGATCTACCGGCTCTGGAAAAAGTTTTTTTGTGTCGCGTTTTATAAAACATTGAAATAATTTCTGTAACGTAAACTTTAACCGAATTTTATTTTACTATGCAGAGTGGCAAGATGCGTACAAAAGATTAAATGGAAAAATCGAATTTAAAGAAGGGTTACCAGACCCATCGGATTACTCGCGCGATAACTATAAGAAAAAACTACTAGTGCTCGGAGATTTAATGCGCGAATCGCCGTCTTGCGATGTAATTCTCGATCTTTTTACCAAGGCATCGCATCATCGAAATATCAGTGTAGTTCTGATTATGCAAAACCTCTCTCATCAGTCGCTGTTGGCGGTGGATTTATGTACAATACCGTCAACAGGCCATAAGCTGCAGCAGCAGCATTAGCGCCGCTCCGCGAGCGCTTGGCTAGTCTCCTACCTGATTAAGTCAGTAGTTCTACGTCTACCGTAGCGTGTGCGTGCCACCCCGTGTAAGAGTAACCGAGGTTAATTAAATAAAGAATTGAGTGTACCGAGTACTTGCCGTGTCGTCATTGTTGTTTACCCGTAAATCCTCCTGTTCCTACACTTAGATATCTACAGGTTTTGGAGCCCAGCACTATTTTAATTACTGATTAAGTGACAGGAGGCGAGGGTAACGCAGTGCCGGTAAAAGAACAACACGTTCTCGCGGGCGCGCGCGACTCGTTGCCTTAGTGCAATTAAAGAAAGAACGAACGAGATCATTCGTGTTTTTTTCGTTTTTGTTGAGTGAACTGTGTCTGTTCGTAAAGGAAAATTGAGCATTCGTCGGAGATTTGAAGATTTTTCGACGTCACGAGAAATTTTTTTTTCCTGAGTTTTTTGAGGATTCTTCGAGGACAAATGAGGACCGGTATTTTTCATGGACGACCGCTGGAACAAATACATGAGAGAAGAGTAAGTTTTTTTCTGATTTACTGCGGAAAACGAGGGAATAGATAGAGGGAAATTTTGAGTTGGGAGGGAGTATGGAAACAAAGGAAAAGAGAGAGAGATTTTGATTTGATTTTGATTTTGATGTGTTAATTGATTGTACATTATGTTGTACAAAATACATAGATTAACAAATAAGTATTTACATCAGAATAATATAACAAATGAGAGAATAAAATAAAGTATAAAAAAATAAGAACAATATTCTAAAAATAATTTAAAGAAAATAAGAACAATATTATAAAAATAATTTAAGTTGAAAATAACAACAATAATAGTAGTAGAGTGAATATGTTGGTATACATTAGTAATACATCAAAAGGTAGCATAGTAAACAAATCATAATTCATCACTATTTATCACAATTAATTGCAGGAGATCAGTCTGTCTGTATTCACATTATATAGTAAATCAATAAATAAGTTATAAATAAAGTAAACAAAAGAAAATAAGAAAAAATAAAAATAAAAATAAAAAAATAAAAATAAAAATAAAAATAAAAAATAAAAATAAAAATAAAAATATATAATCTCAAACAATATTGTAACAGGTAAGTAGTCTAACTACAGTCTATACTCAGCGTACAGAGCTTAATCTTCTCCCTCAGTAGTAAAGATGTGTGATTTGATGAGGTGTTTGAAAATGGGAAGGGATGACGATTGGCAAATATGAGGGGGTAGTGAATTCCAGAAGTAGGTAGCTAGCACATGAAAGGAGCGTTTCAGAGACTCCGTGCGGAAAGAGGGAACAATCAACACATCATGCGCATGCGGGTTCGCCATTCTCAAAGGACGCGAGCTGAGCTTCTCACTAAAAAAATTCGCCAAATATGGCGGAGTACCCATATGAAGAATCCTGTAGAGCAGACAGGCAGCAAAATAATCTCTGCGGCCCGCCACCCGAAGCCAGCCGAGCTCACGTCTATAAGGTGTGACATGATCGCTCTTCCTGATCCCAAAGATGTACCTGATCCCACGATTGAGCAAGCGCTGTAATACGAGATCCTGCTCACCCGAGATATTACAGTACACAAGTGAACAATAGTCAATTATAGGAAAGAGCAGGGTCTGTATAAGGTGCTTGCGCAGTTGAAAGGTGGTGCTGCGTCTGAAGTGGTTAAGACGGTACAAAAGAGAATTGGCTCTCCGAGAAACATAACGAACATGGTCCTTCCAGCTCAGCTTAGAGTCCAGCACCACCCCCAGACTACGCGCTGAGGGGACAAACGGGACGGGGCAGCCGCCAAACTGCAGGTCATGAATACCCAATTCATTAAAGCTATTGACATACGACGGAGTCCCAAAAACCATTGCCTTGGTCTTACTAGCATTCAGTACCAGCTGATTGGCGGCAGCCCAGTCAGCGACGTGCTCAGCACCCCGGTTCAGTCTTCCCAGCATGGCATGCATGTCCTCAAGTCAGTCCCACACGTAAATCCGCAAATCATCCGCATAAACCACATAGCAGACACCAGGGCCAATGCCATGGGCAATATCAACGATGAACAGAAGGAAGAGCAGAGGACCCAGCAGCGAGCCCTGAGGCACACCCTTATTAAGGGGACGGAAAGAAGTAAAAGTGCCGTCCTCCGCTCTTACCGCCTGCGAGCGGCCAGTCAGATAAGAGGCAACCCACCTCAAAACCCCATGCGAAAAACCCATAGATTGCAGCTTCCTGAGCAATGTTACGTGCGAGACCGAATCGAAGGCTTTACTCAAATCAAAAAGTATTAGCGCAGTCATTTGTCTCCTGTCCATACCGATTCGAATGTCGTCCGTGAGTTTAAGCAGTGCCGTCTGTGTACTATGTCCCGCCCTGAAACCTGCCTGATAATCGTCCATCAAACCCTGCGATTCAACAAAAGTAGAAATCTGGTTATGGACAAGCCTCTCAAGAATCTTCGACATGAAACTGAGCAGGGAGATGGGACGAAAATCATTCAGGCAAGACGGAGAGGAAATTTTATTCAGTGCGATCACCATCGATTTCTTCCACTGCTCAGGGAAAGTCGAAGTCGATAGGGAAGTATTAAAGATTTTGCAGATAAAAGGACCAATAGATGGAAAAGCTGACTGAATAAAGCTCTGTGGAAGAGAGTCAATGCCCACTGCCTGGGATGTCGACTGACTGATTTCACGTGCTATCTCGTCCACCGTCACATCCACAAACGCGAAGCCACCATGATCTTCCTCTCTTCCCAAGTCATTCAGAAAGAGAGAGAGATCTGGCGCCATACTATCAAAAGAAACAGAGGCAAAGTGAGCATTAAGATCTTCCACTGAAAAACCGCCCAAATTAGAATCCGCTCCGGAAGAGATACCAAGTCGCCTTAGTTCCTTCCAGAGCTGCTGAGGATCAGTGATGTCCTTGAGCCTACACCAATAGTAATCAAGTCTCGCAGACTCGATCCTTACATGTGCAAAATTTCGCGCCTGTCTGTATAAAAACAGTTCAATATCGAGTCTTGAGCGTCGGTAACGTCTGTAGAGTCTGTCTCTTTCAGCCAATAGGTCTTGGTGGTATGTAGTAAACCACCGATGGCGATTCTTCTTTTGTTTGAGGGTTTTTATACGAGCGAAAATATCAAGAGCTTCATTAAGATTAAAATACAAGCAATCAACCCTCTCACTAAGTGAATACGACTCATCCGTGAATACTGACCAGTCACAGTCAAACAAAAATTTATTCAAAGCCCCAGCATCTACAGATTTAAAGTCCCTGTAAGTAAAGTCATTAGCCAAAAGTTGTGGGGTTTGAATGTCAAGGGTAACAGTCTGTAGGTCATGTCCTGCAATGAAAGGGGTCTCTGTCTTCCAATAGTCAGTCACAGTGTCGAGTGCGTCAACGAGAACTAGGTCAAGCCAGGTATCCGAGTGAGAGGTGTGGTGTGTAGACCCAAATGGAACCGAGAACAGAGAGTTCTCCTCAATAAAATTACGCACAAAATTTGCATCAGGGGAGTCTGAAAGCTGGTCCGCGTTAAAATCCCCGAGTATGACCTTGGTGCCATAATCATGCATACTATCACGCAGGTCGGACACAAAGTCAGACCCAAGGACAAACGGAGCATGTGGGGGCCTATACACCACACCTACAAATATGGGGTCAGCGCTACCCAGAGAAACCTCAGCAAGCAAATACTCAGGATGACCAGGCCTACCATCCCACTCAGTGGAAGACGAGCAGAGGTGTTTGACTGAGAGGGACTGATGCACATAAAGTGCTACTCCACCCCCTTGGTTATTACGATCACGCCTAAGGATAGTATAACCCTCAAGAGCAACAAGCACATCCTCAATCGAAGGACTCAAATGGGTCTCAGTGACAGCAATCACGTGTAACCTGGTCTGAGTCAAAAGAAACAGCCTGAGCTGCTCAATATGCCCCTTAAGCGAGTTCGCATTGAAATGAAAGACACGCAGCAGCATGCCCCCGCCCCGCACGGACCTCTGATCAGGGGTTAGAAAGGAAGTTTGAGATGAATATGAAAATGAAGAAGGAGTATCATGGGGTGAAGGATTGATGAATCTAAGATGGTAAGATGAGTATGTTGTATAACCACGAGAAAGAAGATGTAAGAGTATACCTGTTATGACAAAAAACGCTCCAGATCCTGTTCACTTGATATGGGAGTAGTGACATCTCCTTTCTTCCTACGGACTAAAACCTTGCCGCTTCTTACAAATGTAGTAAATCCAGAGTTGGGTTGTCTTGCCTTCTGGTAAACAAGGCGTCGAAGTTTGAAGGTCTCTCTATCCAGGAACTCATTGATATAGATGAGAGAAGGACTTATAGCAGTTGACTGAATACCAGAAGGAAGATTAGGAGAGAGAGCAGTAGTGTGAAGCTTGCCTAGTTGAATCTTGCCCTTGATGATTTCCAAGAGTAAAGGGCGAGAACTGAGAGTCGCGATGATTAAAGGTGGGCGTGATTGACGTGGTACCTGAATAGATGTAGACGTTCCAGGGTTTTCATCAGTCTTATCCTTCTGTGCGTGCGGTGCAGCTGTCGTCGTGCTATCTAGGGCTGTCTTAACAGCAGACTTACTAATAAGCAGACGAGCAGAGATAATATCCCGCGAGTCAATGTCCGCGTACACAGTTCTTAAGACCGAATGAACAAGAGCCTTTAGCGAGGCATCCGGAGGAACCGTAAGGCTGCCGATCACCACATCAGACGAGTTCGAAGGTCCGTGGGTCGAGACTTGTGTGAGACGCATGGATAACTCGGCGTTAGTCTTTTCAAGGGTCAAGACTTTGTTGAGAAGCTCCGGGTTTTGTGCAGCAGAAACATAGGCTGATGACTCAAGTGTTTGCTTGATCTCCGCTAGCTCGCATTTAACCTCTTCTAGCTCCGACTCAGCGTTGTCCATTCTCTTGACCAGGACGGGGATTACATCTAGTCCCAGCAGCTTGGTGTCAATTCCATCAAAGCGCTCCCTATTGGTATCCCTCATTGACTTCATCTCGTGAAGAATCGTCCTCAGCATTTCGTCGGTGGTAGCCTCCTTCAGAGTGGTATCATCCTTTGCAGAGGTATCCTTCGGCTCTGAGTGTGCTGAAGTATTCGACGAGGATGATATCGATCGGGCGCAAGAGTTGTGTTTTCCAAGAGAAGGAGGAGTAGCTTGAGTGATGCAGGGAGGACAGGCCTTGCCAGGCTTACCTTCAAGGTTGACTGTAGCAAGTTTGGCACACGAAGTGTGGAAACCCTTTCCACAGTTGTCACATATATGGATGTGAGCATTGGATCGCGCTGGCTTTAAACAGATGGTGCACAAACACTCAGTTTTGCTACTTGACATAGTAAAAGGCGAGAGATGTGAGTTGACGAAAGTAGAAAAGTAGAAAAATCTGGCTAATGGTGGTCAGACCAGAGTGTTGTATGAAAGCAGGCGAGTAGTTACAGTCAGCGAATGGTCAGACCACAGTGTGGTGTAAAGCAGGCGAGTAGTCGCGGTCACCGAATGGTCAGACCACAGTGTGGTATGTAACCAGGCGAGTGATTATGGTCACCGAATGGTCAGACCACAGCGTGTTGCGTGAGCAGGCAAGTGATGGAGACCGCCGAATAGTCAGTCCACAGTGTAATATTCAGACACTATTACCAGCAGAGAAAATGTGTGTCACCAATCAGGATTTGAAAAATTCGCGCAGTTTTGCACTGTGTTCACCAAGTGGTCGAAACTTATATGTAGACACTACTTAGGTACTTTACCCGCTAAAAATTCGCACTAACCTCACTTTAATGAACTATTTATAATTTGAGTTTAAATGTATATTCACGATAGCACAGTTGGTTTTTGTTTATAAAATAACTACAAAAGGCACTAAAAACAATATAATAACAAATTCAACTATGACCGATTTACTCGTAACTAAATAAAACAAGAGGAGCACGGGCTGCGATGTGTACTCTGCACTTCAGAGAGAGAGAGAGAGAGTTTTTGGGGCGCCACTGCAGGTTTCAACCTACACGCTGCGGCGAGAGGGGAGGTAATTCCTAGAAAGAGAGATTTAAGACGCGCTCAAATTCTTTTCTTTCTCACGCTGTATTGCACAACTCGGGATTTCGATTTTTCTAGGTGCGTGATAACACGCTCGACTCGTTTTTTTGCATGACGTGAAAAGTCAGCTGTGCTGCTTACGTTTTTTTTCCTTGGCGAGAAATTAACTGCCGTGCAGATTTTTTTCGTTTCTCTCTCTCATTCAAGATTTTTGTTGCAAGCACTAGTTGTTGTTTGATGCGTAAATTTTTTTCACGTTTTTTTCTTTTCTCAGCTATGCTGGTTAGAGAATTAAATTTTTTTCTCAGATTTTGAGGAAAATTCTTTGAATTTCATGAGGGAACAAAGAATCCTTTAAATCAGAAAATAGTGGAAAATTGAGATAGAGGACTAAATTAAAAAGCATGTGTGCCTGAGAATCGTTTTATTGAGGAAATTTTATTGCGCTAAACCAAAGCGATAATAGAGAGTGAGAAAAAAAATATATACGATTCTTATAAAACATTTTTTATGTTGTAAGTGGGCAATATTCGGAGAGGATCATTGCGTGTTGTGAGCGCTCGTGCGACCTCTTGTACGCCGTGCGATTGAATAAGATCGTGCTCATAAGCAAGAAGTGTGCAAACAGCACGTACTGGTCTTTGAAGATTTTGTCTGAAAATTAAATTGAACTAGTTTTTTAGCTGTGTCAAAACCAGTGATTTTAATTGTAAACCCGGAGGAATAATTGAATGTTTTTTTATAATTAGAGCTTTGAGGAAGCTGAAGTTGGAACACGCTACAAAGAGGTATTTCGAGCTTGTACGAATCCAACACCCCGAGCACATGAGCTCGGACGATCAAACGGGTGAACCAACAGTCGTGGCACCGGCTGATGTTGATCTTCAGGCCTGGGATCAAGTCATACAAGGTGATTGATTTTTTTTGAAAAAAAATTTTTTCCGTCCTTGTTGACTGCATGCTTAAATATTTTTCTTTCCAAGCAATTAAAACTTGAGTTTAATGAGTTTGTGGTACCACACATACTTTGAGTTGAGGTAAAAACATTCATTTGAGTTGTTTTAATTACAGAGGCCAAGGAAAGATCGAGGAAACGTTTGGAGGAGATGAGCTATGGAGGAAAAATTCAATGAGGCGATGGACAGAGTAGAAAATTCGAGTTCTGCTCTGCAGGAAAATCAATAATCTTCGCCTGGCGTGGGTGAGTCTATGAAGGTCGACAACCTCGAGGCTGCAGAGACAATTTTGAAAGACTCTACTACAACTCTCGCAACAAAAACAACAACTGAAATAACAACTGCTGCAACAGCGACCGTAACGACGACAGTCACGCCGTCAACTTTGATCGCCCCTCTTTCAGCGAGTGCCAGTCCATTCGTTCCTTCGGGAGGGTTAAACCCGCCAGAGAATATATTGTAACCTGATGGAACTCCTGTGCGAATACAACCGTACATACAACCGTGCGACGATCCGAGGAAGTGATCATCGGCTTGGAGCCTTTGCTGAAAGTGGTTGAGGAAACGAACAAACTAGCAAATGCTCAGCGCGATTTGGTCAACACTCAGGTCGAGAACTCGAAAGTCATAACACTCGCTTTGGCGGGGCTGAACACCCAGTCAGAGAAGACCGTGAGATGTTTGGACTTGCTTCGCTCTAACTCCGAGTTTTCAGCCAAGGCCAATGCTGATTTAATAGTCATACTGGACAAAATTAAAGATCTCCTGCCGCAAACCGGAGAAAGACAGGATGCGTCGACACAGGTAAATCCTTTACTTTCTTCTACCTTGATACCGCCAAACCCAAATCGCGTACCGCCGAATGATGCCTCCTTCTCGGAAAGAGATGATGATGATAGGAGCACGGTATCCTCGGGATTATACCAAGGTAGAGATCCCGTAAGCGACAGTATACTGAAGCTGTGTGATACCTTTTCGAAAAACCAGAGTGGAGGTAAATCGTCGGTTTCGAGGAATAATGTTTTGACTATAAAATCCAATATGGAGATCTGGCTTGAAAAGCTGAGAGAAGAGTTAAAAGCTGCAGATTTGTTAGACATAATTATGGAAAAACCGACGACTCACCTAGAGGATATTCCAGAGGTTAAACAGAAAAGAGAGGAGTCTGTTCGCGATATAATTATAAGTCGAATAGATGAACACTATCACAGAAGGGTGATTGACATTGAGAATCCGAAAGAAGTTCTGAGGATACTGAGAGAATCAAGGAAACTTGAAACGAATGTCACTCACACTTCTGTGAGAGCGAGGATCTATGACCTGAGGATGAAACCCAGAGAAAAAGTCTCTAAATTTATCAATAGGTACGAGGACATTATTACTGAGTATGAAAATAGCCCAAAGGCAGTTAAATTTACTGAGATAGAGAAAAGGGTAACTCTAGTGAGAGCAGTTTCTGGAATTTTTCCAGAGCTCGCATAAGCCAATAATATTCTATCTATGAATAATAGAGAAGAAATGAGCTACAGTTTTATGATTTCTTATCTGTTTAAGACCAAGGCAACGAGAAACGGGGTACAAACAGTCAGTGCCCACGCAGCAAGAGGACCCGAGGATATGGCATATCAAAAATGCCATCGCTGTGAAAAATATGGTCATTGGCAGAGGAAGTGCCCTCTGGCAAAGAGTAATCAATGATGGTGCCGATACTGTAAAGCTAACACCAACCATAAAGGGGACAGGTGCCCCAAAAAGCAAGGTAAGAATGGAGACCATCCTATGCATGTTTCTAGAGGTGGAGGTGGTCGCGGCGGTTCGAGAGGCGGGGGTAGAGGTGGCTCTCATGGTGGGAGAGGTGGGGATAAATCTAGAGGAGTAGATAAAAACAAACCCGGTCGAGTAAACAAAAAGAAGAAGAACAAAAACAAAGACTCAGAGAAAAGGAAGGATGAGTGTTAAGGTATGTTAAATCGTTTATTCTTCAGCAAAAATGCATGTAATTCGGGTGAAGTTTTGTTCGTCGCGGATACAGGTGCTATCGAGCACATTGTGCGGCAAGGAATTAAATTATGGAATTAAATTATGGAATTTTGAGAAATCCAGAGGTGAAGTTATAAGATGCGCGAATAAAAACGAAACTGCGAATTTGAGGATAGATGGCAGAGGTGATTTAATTTTAACGTCGAGTAATAATAAACAAGTTAGGTTATCTAATGTTTTAAAAGCTTCCGGGGTTTCAGATAATCTTATTTCTTTAAGGCACTTTGCTGAGGCGGGATCAAGTATATATCTGGATGAAAACCATTTGAATGTTTATGATAAAAGTTCGGGTAAAAGTTTTTTAACAGGTACCTACGAACGCCCAAACTGGGTAGTCAGAATGACAGTCAGAGTTAGAGGGACTGACAAACTTGACTATGATGAGTACACATACAAAGCGAATTTCGCCACACTTGACGATTTTCTCGATCAGTCACAGAATGAAGTTGTGAATTTTGAGGCAAAAATTCCGGAGGGAGCCTCACAGATCAAGGATAAAGAACAACATTCTGTGATTGGGAGGGAGAATGGAGAGAAATCGTCCCAGGCTGAGCAAAGTGAAAATTGCATGGACTGGAACTTGGGAAATTCTGTTTTGGGTAATCGAATTCTAAGTGAGAGTAATCCGGATGATTTGAGTAAGCTAGAGGAGTTAGCTAACGAAGAAAATTAGGCACATGATCCGAGTAAATCCAGAAAGTTAGATCTGGGTATGCTTTGGCATGTGAGGTTAGGGCACCCGTCTTTAGAATATATGAAATATTTGAAACGTGAGGTAGGGCTACTCGAGAACGTTAAACTTGACGAATCCATCAATTACAAGTCACATACTTTTGATCACAAGAAGTTTCTGAAAAATCAAGAACATCCTTTAGTTTTATCTGGAGAAGCGAGTGAAACAGAAAAAAATACTCCGGAATTTTTAACAGACAAAAAAAAAAAAAAGAAATCTTGATTCTATTCTGGACACTTTTAGCATACCTTCCTTTAAGAGGCAAAAACTTGATGATCGACGTGTCGTAGAAAAAAGAGTTGAAATTATTCAAAATGTCGTCAATAAAACGTCAGAAACTTTTGAAGATGCTCTTCAAGTCGACCTCCCAAAGTTTGATCTGAAGAAAATAATCGATGAAAAATCTTGGTTTACTAAAATTATATCAAATATCCAAAACAAGTATTTACCTATAACAAGCTATGATGAAAAAATAGAATTACTAACTTTTATTCCAGACGATTGGAGCTTAAAAACAGCAAATTTATATTTGAAATGTACTCGTCATCAATTTGATGAAATGAAGAAATTGAAAAAATCCGGTAAGAGTCAATGAATTTTTCGTGCCTGAATATTAACGCTCTAAAAATTATTAAATTAAATTTTCTTCATAATAACTTTCTCAATTACTTTCGTAAATAGCTTTTTTATTCAATTTAAATCATTTTGTTTTGTTTCTTAAAAAATTGTTGAAGTTAAAAAAAACTATTTTTCATATAAAAAAATCTAGAAAGTTTTTATCTAATCATGATTGCAAATGATTGTTTGAGTTTTTTTTGTTTTTTTTTTTAGCTCATACATTTTTTAATTTTCAATAGAGATTTTCGTAGTATAATCATAAATCAAATTTATGAATTTTCAGTTCTGGATAGTATCCATATTTTTTTCTTAACTAAAAATGAATTTCAAATTCACAACTTCATTTCTCTACAGGTACGCTTCAGGAAAAATTATTATCGAATTTCTTTTGAAATCAGAGAGAGTATTAAAAATTACTATTTTGATGATTTAAATAGTGCTATGTGCAGTGGAGTAAAAGAGAAGAAAAGTGTAAAAGTAGATGGTGAAAGAATTTTGCTACAAAAAAGATATTTACTTTACGACATCAAAAGTTTATACAAAACTGGATAAAAGATAATAATCTTAAAAAAGCTCCTTGTTTAGCTTTTTTTTTTAACCAAAACCAGAACAGTGCATCTCTGCTGGGAATTCTGGTTCTCATAATGTATGCATATGCCCCATACATCAAAATGTTAAGTTGAAATTATCAGCAGTCAAACCTTACATGAACTACCGAGAACTACTTGGTGTAGCTGTTTGTTCCGTTGATAATAAAGATTGTATGATTCACAATTGTAAAAAGTGTCCAAATAAACAAGCTATTTTTGATTTTTTATCCTCCGATCTCGAAAACAAAGATAAAATTATTAAGTACACAAACTGGGGCATTGAAAAATTCATTAATGAGGATGGTAAAGAAGTCACAAGAACCTCGTTAATACATTTTGAAAAACCTATTCTAGAAATCATAGATGAATTATCAAATGACGTGTGGAATATGACAGAACATCATTTCATTTCCAATAAACAGAAAGAATTTTATGCCGAATCCAAAAAAAAATTAGATGAAAAAACTGCACTGATAACTATTGATTTTGCAGAAAATTACCCATTTATTTGCCAAAATTCAGTTCAAGCTTTTTATTTTAATAATACACATGCGTCTTTATTTACTGTCACCATGCACTACAAAGATCCGAAAGACAAGCTTATCAAAGTTGCTAGTTACTGCATTATTTGTGACGGTAAAGATCATGCAGCTGCAGCTGTGCATATATTTTTGAAAGCAGTTCTTGAATCAATTAAACAAGAATTCCCATTTGTAAAAAGTTTAATGTACAACTCTGATGGAGCACCGCAGCAGTTCAAAAATAAGTAAGTTGAGATCATGATAATGTAATTTTTATTATATAATATTCATTAGTATTATTTTTTTTTGCCGCTCAAGCAATTAATATTAGGGTAAGGTACCCTAATTCTGCGGGCGCCCCAATTCTGCGGTTTTTAAAGTTGATCTTTAAATGATGTTATAAGTGTTTTATTACTTTGAATTATTTTTATTTCCTAATTTTTATTTATAAAGAACATTATTTTGAGTGAAAACTGTGAATAATAACAATAATTTTTCGAATAAATATTTATACCCGCAGAATAAGGTACCAGGCAAATCCAATGCGCGTGGCCCTAATTCTGCAGAATCATAACCAAAAAAACCGCGGCCATGCGTCCGCAGAATTGGGGCCACAGTTTTTTACTTTTCAATTAATTATTATTAGTTGATTATAAATGTTTTGAGCTCCTACAAGGGCTCATTTTGTTCGAGGAGAGTTCAACTTTTGTTTAAAAAAAAAAGTGTAAGAAAATATTAAATCTAAAGAATTCTACACGTGTTCAAAGTTCTGAATTCTTCACGTGGTTACAAGATAACGTGTTATCCTTTTCTCCGCTCATAAATTACGAATTCGTTATTAATTTATGGATTTTTTTTTACACAGCTAGCGAGTTATCTCATAATATGTGGAATTTGTTGTTTTATTTAGTTGTTACTTTTATCGCGGCAGGTTAATTTCCCCCAAAATTGTTAAAAACAGCCATTTCGGATTTTTTTATTCGCCGCAGGATCTTCTTGTTACTTTTTACTTCGTAAATTTTTCTGAAGTGCCCTTTTTCCTTACAGCCGTCGATATCACATTAATTAGATCCATCTTGAGCATTATTTTACTCACAAACTACATTGTGAATGAGGCTTTACGTTTCGGAGAGACAATTCGCGAGGTTTTACTACAATCATTTTAGTATTTTTTTTATTAAAAACTTAATGCTAAATTTTTATAAATTATACAAGTTTTATTTTTAATCGAGCACACTTAAGCTTATCAAAATACATATTTATTTTCAGTCGTAATACCCCGAGTGCTCCAAAATTTTCTAAAATTTTAAAGCACGAGGGGTATTTGGCTGGATTATTTTTCCCAGCTGAGTTTGGACCCATAAAAACGCAGTATTTTACATTTTTGCGGAACAGATTGGTGTGCTCATTTGACACTTTATTTCTTAATATCTCCTCTGTATACATCCTGAATTGTAACCTTCGACCAATCAGCGGTCGAAGATTATCGAAATTGGAAATAACCGAAAAATTATCGAAATAATTTTACCCTATGCCTCCTTAAAATGTCTAATACGGCGTTTCTATTGGTTGCTCGGGAAAATAGTAAAAACTATTCTTATGAGTCTATGAAAAAAAAAATTTTCAATAAATAATAAAACTGTTTCAAAATTCAGCTTACAAAAACTAGAAAAATTACCAATAAATTTAAAATAGCTGATTAAAAAAAAAAATTTTTTTAGTTTTGCATTAAAAAACTTGATCAATAATAATAATAATAATAATAATAATAATAATAATAACTCTCATTAAAATTTAAAATAATTTGTTACAGAAATCATTTTATAAACCTTTTTTATCACAAAAAAGATTTTGGATTGGAACTCAAATCATACAATTTTTTCGGTACTTCGCACGGCAAAAGTTCGTGCGATGGAATAGGAGCTGTCGCTAAGCGTTCGGCAAGAAGAGCTTCAATCCAACTAGAGGAAATCCTGAATGCTGAACAAATGTGTGATTACCTTAAAAGAAATGTTGAAGGAATCAGGTATGCTTCAATTTAGATATTGTAATAAGCTGTTTTTAATTTTAAACGAACTGATTTAGTTATTACATTATTACATTTTTAGGTTCATTTATGTTCCAAACAGTGAGGTTGCACGAAATAAAAAAAAATTGGAAAAGCGATTTGAAATTGCAAAAACAGTGTCTGGTACTCTGAAGTATCATTGTATCGAACCTTTTGATAACTTAAAAATGCGTTTCAAACTGTTCTCAGAAGACGATGAATTTAAAACTGTTACTATGGTATAAAAATGAATTAAAAAAGTTCTTAAAAGTGTTACTAGCAAATTTCTATTTTTTCTAGCACTCATGTTTTGAATTTTTGTCACAATACGAATTAAAACAATTTTACTTGTAAGAATATTAATAATACTATTATTTTTTTAAAGAACTATTCCTAATACTTAACTTTTTGCTTGATTTATATGAGAATTCATCAAATAATATCTTTTTTTTTTTGTTCTTATTTATAGCAACATATTCTGTAAATTTTCGCTGCTTATACTATTATCAATTGGTAGACTTTTGTAAATATTGCGCGCGCTATTTTGATACTGAATTTCAAAGTAAAAATTGTGCATACTTGCTTACTCAAACTTTAATTTATCATATCAAAATAATTTAACTAATAAAAAAAAATTGTTAGTTTTAAAACGTTCTCTGTTTTTTAATTAATATGAAAGTAAAAAATTGTTTGACCGATGAAATGCAAAGTTGTCAACTGTTACTAAGGTGAATTATAAATAAATAAGCGGGTATCAAACAAAATTTTAATAATATAATCATAAAAAGTTCGTTCGCAGTTTCGTAAATAGTGTCAGTCGATATTTATTAACCTCTTGAACTCTTGACTCAAAACTGTAAAAAACGAAAAAAATGGTACAAATTAGCTGCTTGAAACAATTGAAAAATGGCCGAAAAAGTTGACCAAAATTATCAGGACTTGTTATACTATGTATGAATAACTTTTTCCCAAAATTTTGGAAAAAAAAAATTGTTAGAAAAAAATGCCATCAGTTTCAATTCAAGCAAAAAACGCATTTTTAGCGTTTTTCGCAATTTTCAAAATTTTTGAGAGGCCGAGACTATGAAAATTTTGAAGATTTTGAATCGGTTAAAAAAAGAAATTCAAGGTCTTGAATAGACAAATCGATCGCTACCAACCAGAGAAAAAAAAAATTTATTATTAACTAAATGGCAGCCGTTTGAATATCACTCAAAATCGTCAAAATCGACGAATTCATAAGTATCAGCGTTTGTAACAGCAATTGCATCAAAATGTTCTTCATAATTAAAACAAATTTTTTTTTTATTAAGCTGACTAAAAAACGAAAATTTTGCGTGATCAAGCATAAAAATCAGATATGAACTTTATTTTTGGCGAATATTTGAAGTTTGGATAATAAAACGCTTAAAAATAGTCCAAAAAAGACTTATTTTTTATTTCAAATTGCTGCCATTCAGGATCTATGGCATATTTTGAGCTAAAATTTTGGGAAAGCTCCTAAATATAGTTATACTTTAACATACTAAAAAATTAGAAAAATCGGTTGACCTCGTGCCCACGGTTTTGCTGAAAGATGTTGGAATGACCCATATATATGTTGTCTTAACTCGACTGAATGTTCAGTGAATACCTTCACTTCACTGAACACAGCAACCATGGACTCCCCACCTACCGTAGCCTGACGAAAGGCACGGTGACACTACTTCGAGGTGTTTGACCAAATCCATGCCACGACTACTTTCCAACCTTGCTCAACGGCTGACCATATTTTGACCTACTTCACTTGCCAACCCGTCGACCTCTCTCCAAATCTCTATTTCCTCTACTCACCTACTTTTCGAGGCTGACCATATCTTGACCTGTTTTACACGCCTGTTTTTTTAACAGAAGTTAAGCTGTTAATTTACTCGCTTCAATTAATATTTTTATACCTTTTTTTGATTATTTCCTCCAGGTACCTGGTGTATACTCAGTCCCACAACCGAAAAAATACACCTCTTTTTCCCTCCGTCTGACCGTGATCTAACATTACCCAGTCGCCTTGTCAAAAGAGGGCCCTGCTGAGAAAAAGACCCAATGCAGACAGGCGCAGGGCACTTATACAGCTAGGAAGGGTTGGCCAGTTCGTTTATGATATTCCTTCGTGATAGACAGCCGTTGGTGACCGTTCGATTGACTTTGCTTCTGTGTATGGATGACCAACTGATCTATCACAGATAGATCTGACCAAAATCCTATGCACGATCTGTGAGATTACCCCTTTGACTGTGAGGCTCCCCGTGACGTATAGTCAACGAGTGTTGAGACAACTTCACGGAGTTGGAAACGCCAACCAAGACTCCTTGTAGTAAATTGGTAATTGGGTTGGTGCCACTTAGAGCCCCACGAGATGACATACGAAACAGAGAGGAATAACCAAGGCAAGAATGAACTGACGCTGACAATAGAAATCACACTAACAGCACTGATAAACAGTCTATGTTTATAGAACGCCACTACAGGATTGAGTACTTACGATAGTTATAATATACCCCTAAAGGATTTCCTCCAGGACGTCCATAATGAGGAGGCAAGTGTGTCTGAGGAACAGAAAGATGGTCAAGACGGACAAGTGCGCAGTCTTGGAAAGATTGAGAGGTGTAGCCAAAGATAACACATATTGGCAGGAGTTTTGCAACCTTGAAGCCTTGTGCTGCCACCTTGAAAAACGTTTCGCGCCTGGTAAGAAGTTCGCATATTATAACAGTAAGCTATATACCCTGAGTATGAACAAGGGGAGACTGTGAGAGGCTTTTAGGACCACATTAACATCCTCTTTAGATGCGCCGGCACAGCCCTGAAGGAAGAAAAGAAGACCGAGTACCATGATTAGATGATGACGCGCCCATACAATTGTCGAAGTTCGTGAAGTTAGTGAACGAACTTCACTGAAGTTCGTTCAATTGTATAATTTTATTTTGCGCTCCCTCCTTCTATACGTAGATGTTTAAAGCGATCTATGGCAGTAAAGTGTGAATACAGAATTCTCCAAGCGACAAAGTCAAAAATGCATTTTCAGTAGACAAATGGCAGTATAGCCAGGCAGAAGGGGCGTGGCCTTATAACGTCACCAGTAGCGCCGGCGCCAGTCCCAGCGAGAAGTCCCCCTACTAGAGCATCATTGCGTGGCCGAGGTGGTGTGACATCATCGGTGTAGGGCCTGGCATGCGTTATGCAAATGATATGCGAATCACGCTGGTGTTAAGCAAATTATATGCAAATTTTTGGGATTTTTAAATTTTAAGAGATTTTTTACAAATTTTTGGAAATTTTAGATTTGGTGCAAATTAAAAAAAAATTTTCAATTTTAAAATTTAATTTTCTGCAAATTTTTTTTTTTTTTTAAAGTAAACTATTTTTTCTAAAAAAGTTGAAAAAATTTAAGAATGTAAGTGTGTGAAATAAAAAGAGCAAATTTATATACAGAGACTTTATTCAAAACATTCTTTACAAATTATTTGAATTTTTTGTAACCATCTTTTTTGGGTCGGCTGAAGAGTTTTATTGAAAACCAGGGTTATCGTTTCCTTGTTTTTTATATTTTTTTTTGGAAATGAGAGGTTTGGTTTGCTCGGGATACTTTATCCTGTTAAGTTTGATATACCCGGAGTTGGAACTTTTGCCAATTCCCATTTTTGTTATCGTTATCTAAAACCTGCCTGGCTATACTGCCATTAGTCTACTGACAATTCATTTTTGTTACAGTTATCTCAACATTTTTGAACTTGCTGAAGAGCTGGCCTATGTTAATAGTAATGGGACTAGAATAGTACTGAAAGCAAATCTGTTTGGACTCAACTTTTTTTTACTAGACGTACTGTCCGCATTCTTTCATCAAAAGAAAACCGTTTGACTTTGATTAATTCATTATCTACAGGCTGAAAGCAATGATTTTCCTGAGTATTCGGAATAGTTTTTGCAGTTTCAAATCTCTTTTCAAGTTTCTTTTTGGTATCAGTTATCGCTGTTTAAGGCACGTAATGATAACTAACATTTGTTAAATACTTACATTAATAGGAAATTCAACTCAATAAATTTCAATACTAATGAACCATTCATACCTGACATCTGAGTTAGACTGTTTTAAATAATTGAACATTTCTAGAGCAGTCATAATTCAAGTGTTTTGAAGGGATGCTTTTCTTGCCATTCTTTTAGCTACCGCACCAATGCCATAACACGCACTTTTACCATGCGCGGTAGCAAAAAAGTTATGAAAGTGTGCTTTCAGACCAAAGTCTTTTTCATGGTAACAAATATTAACTCAATGATTTCTAAAAAAATTAGAGTGTATTAAAATTTCGAACTATGTTTTGTACGAGGTGTTTTTAAATTGCTCCAGTGCATATGCAAAAAGATCATCGAATAAATTATTTTATAGTGAAAACACGCAAAAATCAAAGAAAAGAGGACTTCAATTTAATCCTATCAGTAGTATAACATGCGGTATGGGCCGTCAAAACAAACCCCCACCACGCCTACCTGGTGTTTACAGGTAGACGTTGGTGTCTCCGCCCCCTCCCTCTCCACATGCATACCGTATGTCGTTATCTTGTTTTAAACTGAAGATATGATTTTTCAAAGAAAACTTTAAAATACAACTAAAATAGGTCTTTTTCGTATTTCAAAAGACGCCGCACGCAGTGGATATGTGATAGCGACCTCTAAATTGTGGAAGAAGTCTTGTTTTGAATGGTACTTGAACGTCAAAAAATTTCAGAAAGATCCACCAACCTCGAGCGGACAGTTTTTAAAAAAAGTATCAATTTGACCCATATACCTTTTGTTAAGAAATAAGGTTCTGCACACACACACACACACATACATACGTGTCGCTCTCCGCTTCAACGGGAGAGCTGCACGTATGTATATATATGTGTGTGTGGGTGCGCGCGCGCGCGCGCGCGTGTGTGTGTGTGTGTGTGTGTGTGTGTGTGTGTGTGTGCACAACGAGTATGCGTGAGCGACACATACGTGAACGGCGCTACTTGTGGCAGTTGCAAAGAGGTGAACGAGGTCAGCAAGGCCAACAGCAGCAGCAGACGACGCGTTGTGGACACAGCCGTGGGCGTGGCAGAGGCAACTCACAGCGAGATAACAGCAGAGCAGATGGAGCAGGCCGCGGAGCAACGCAAGAGCGAAATGACGAGAGCTACAACTATAACAATGAACGAGAGTTTCCAGGTTCGTTTTTGGCGCAAGTAATGCGTAATAATATTATGTAAAAGCGAATGCTGATTATTGCAATGTAAATAGAATAAATTGGATATTAGATAGCGGATGCTCGGATCATATCGTAAATGATAATTCGTGTTTTTATGGGTCTATTTTTTTGAAAAATCTGATTAAAGTCAAACTCGGTGATGGTAGAATTTTGGAGGGAACTAAAGTCGGTAAAATCACAACATATTTTATTGTTGACAATAAACGAATGGAAATCAATGTATCCAATTTATTGTGTGTAAAAGATATGGGTAGAAATTTAATTAGTTTTGCGCGCGTTACGGATAAGAATAAAAATTTTTCAATCGGTGATACTGCGAAAATTTATGATAAGAATGACGGATTATTAGGAATTGCTTACAAAGAAAATGGCTTATACAAAATGAGTAGTTTTAATTTTGACGGAGTAAATTATAATACTTAAACAAATTTGAACGGCATGACTACGAAAGAAAGGCTTTACCGAATGCTTGGTCACTTGAATTTCAAATATTTAAACTACATGTGCAAAAATAAATTAGTTGACGATTTACTCGAAAAATTATAATCAACCTATTTTAAATGCGGTACATGTTTGAGAGAGAAAATGAATAATTTGCCATTTAAAAATAATAGATCTAGAGCCAGTGAAATTTTAGAGTTGGTACATTCAGATTTAAATGGTCCTCACAGGACAACCGGTTTTGATAAATCAAAATACTTTTTTAATTTGATAGATGATTATAGTAAATGATTCTTGTGAGAAAATTTCTAGTAAAAACTCTGAATCCGATGTTTTGACGAAAGAATCTGAAAGTGAGAAATTAATCGATAAACAAAATGAAAGTTCAAAAATTAAAAGTAAAAAATCACCCCCGAATATTTTGAGAAGGTCTATTAGTGACAAAAAGAGACCAGATTTTTATAGCGCGAATTTGGCTGATACGAAAGTAATTTATGTGAATCTAGTTAACGCGGAAAGTCCATCAAGTTATTACGAAGCTATTGAATGCAATGAACGCGATTTGTGGAAAGGAGCGATGGAAAAAGAAATGGACTGTTTGTTGAAAAATGAAACGTGGAAATTAGTAGATAAACCAAAAAATGCGAAAGTCTTGGACTAAAAATGGGTTTTCACAAATAAATCTGATAATTGGAAAAAGGCGAGATTAGTGGTGAGAGGTTTTCAGCAGAGAGAAGTGCTAGAGGACATATACTCACCAGTAGCTCGGGTGCAGACGTTGAGATTATTGTTGTCATTTTGTTGCCGGAAAGGCTTATTTATTCACCAATTAGATGTTGAGACAGCTTTTCTAAATGGCAAGGTCAAGACAGAAGTATTTGTGAAACAACAATTAGGTTTTGATGATAATACAGGTAGAGTAGGAAAACTGATAAAATCATTATACGGTCTGAGAGAAAGTCCGAGAGATTGGTATGAATGTCTCGATGATTATTTAACAAAATTAGGATTCAAAAGAAGCGAAAGTGATTATTGTTTATACACTAAACACGAAGGAAATTACGATATGTACATAATTTTGTTTGTAGATGATTTATTGATTTTTTGTCTAAATATTTAAATGCTAGAGAAAATAAAAAATGAAATGTCCGATAAATTTAAAATGCAAGATATGAATAAAGAGAAAACATATTTAAGTATAAATATTAATTATAGTCGTAAAAACGGTAATATCACTTTAGACCAGACTGATTATATAAATTTGTTAGCGAGAAAATATAATGTAAACAATGCGAGATTATTTCGAACGCCTATGAAGCAGAATTTAAATTTGCAACCCGCACAATCAGCCTCAACAGATTTGAGATATAGAAATTTGATTGGTGCTTCGTTATATATTAGTTCAAGAATCGATTGGACATAAGCTATAGCGTGAATTACTTGAGTCGTTTTCAGAATTGTTATGATGAAACACACTATAAATATGCGTTGAGAATTTTTAAATATTTATAGTTAACTAAAGTTTTGGAATCGACTTTTTGTAGAGATTCTAATGCTGATTTAATTGATTGTTACGTTGATACTGATTGGGCAAGTGATAAAGTAGATAGAAAATCTACAACTGGATATGTTATAAGAACTTTTGGAAATGTTATTTATTGGAAATCGAGAAAACAGGGTAGTGTAACTAAACCTTCGACAGCTGCTGAATATGTAGCTTTATCTGATTCTGTAAGTGAAGCGAAAGTGATTCTGAATTTGTTGAAAGATTTCGGAATCAAAGTGAAAAATTCAGTAAAAATTTACGAAGATAATTCGGGAGCTATTGCTATTGCGAAATATGGGAATATGACAAAAAACTCTAAGTACATTGAAGTACATTATCATTTTGTGAATGAATTTTACGAAAAGGGAATAATTAATATTGTAAAAGTAGAGTCGGATGAAAATATAACCGATATATTAACGAAAGCGTTAAGTAGAATTAAGTTTGAAAAATTCCGTGAAAATTTGCGAATTGATTAAAGTAAGATTGGAAAAAAAATATTATTGTATACGAATAAAGTATTACTATGTTCGAACTGAGATAATTATTATAATGATGCTGTGAATGAACGAAAAAAATAAAGAAATTGTTTAAATCGTTGAAGCGAAAATTTAAGGAAGTGCGTTGAGAAATAAGGTAAATCTCTGCTTCAATGGGAGAGCGGCACGCGCGCACGTGTGTGTGTGTGTGTGTGTGTGCAGTACGATTATGCGTGAGCGACACATACGTGAACGGTGCTACTTGTGGCAGTTGCAAATTAGGATCCGTAACTTACGGACGACTCTTACGGACCGTAAGAGACACCACGTGCATCGGGACGCACGTTATTAACTTGTAAACTAAACTACACTTATACTTATTAATAAATAATAGTTAATATAACGATCTACGAATTCTTAATCCTCTGATATGAGAATCCCAACACCTTTTACCTTTGCCGCTACGTTCAGAGTTCATTTAAATTTTTGTGGATATAAATTCGTTGGTTTTGTTCATATACAAATAATTATTATTTTATTAGAACACTTGAATAAATAATTACTTTTTATCAAATCTATTCTCTAAATGTTTTAATTGAATTGTAATAAAAAATTAAAAATAAAAATTCAAATTTTAAATTTTGTTCTTCAATCAATCACATCTCGAATAAAATGCTGACATTCTTTTTAGGTTTTCTCTTTTATCTTAGGATTAGAATGAATTTATTTAAATGATTTTTTTCAAACAATTTGAGTTTTTATTGTAATAAATTGATTTTGGTACTAAAATTTTGAATTTTTTCCACCCGATTTCTATAACTTAGTTATAGCTTTTAAATTCAACCAGATTCGTTTTCATTAGTATTAATCGATTTGAATAAACTTGAAAGTAAAAACTTTCAATTGATCTTAGTGTTTTTATTTAAGATTGGAACTTAATCAACTTCTATAAATATTTATGGATCTTCACGTAAATTGTTTTGAATTTATTTCTATTCTCAAACTTTTAATAATTTTCAATCAATTTCTATGACTAAATGATAGCTATTAAATTCAGTAAGAATGTTTCAAGTACATTTTTATCGATATGAACTGATTCGAATAAACGTGAAGTAGAAAAACTTTCTATTGATCGTAATATAAATACTTAGGATCAAAACTTAATTGAATTTTATAGATTTTAATGTTCTTCAAGTCAAATACTTTCGATAATTTTTTGATTTTCTATTCTCAACTCTTAAATTTTTTTCAATCCATCACCATTACTTTATTTCAGCAATACAATTAAATTAGGTTTTTGAAGATTTGTTGATATAAATTAATTTGAGTATACTAAAATATTTGACATAGAGAACTATGAAAATTTATTTAAATCGATTAAGTTTTGAACATAAATATATATATATTCATATCGATAAAAATGTATCTGAAAAAATCTGTTTGAAATTAATAGCTATAACTTTGTTATGGAAACCGATTAAAAAAAAATTAAAAGCTTGAGAATATAAATCAATTCAAAATCATTGACGTAAGGAACTATTTAAGTCTATTGAAGTTGATTATGCTTCAATAGTAAATATTTACGTTAAAATCAATTGAAAGTTTTTACAAACAAGTTTTTTCAAACCGATTAATACCGATAAAAATTAGTCTGAAAAAATATGATTAAAATCAATTCCCCTATCTTAGTTATAGGAGTTGATTAAAAAAAATTCAATTTAATATGAAAAGTACCCATTAGGATCGATAGCAATTAGAATAGATAAAAATCGATTCACTTTTCAGTCACAACTTTAATTCTTTTGATTGAATCAATTAGGAAGCATTTAAATCTATTTAATCTCAATCAATTTCAGTTGATTATAATAACATGTTCCGAGCATGGAGTGGTTATAGATTCAGCCCAAGACCCCAAAATTATAGGTTTGAATCTTGTATGATTTTTTTTCTTATAACTGTTTTCAGTTGATTATGTTCGTTTTATTTGTTAATGATTGATATTTCAATTTCAATTTTATTTAAAGTTTTCTACAAAAATTTCTAGAGTTTAAAAAAAAGCTTTGTTTTAACAATTTAAAATTATACTTTTCTGTATTGCATTTGGGGCCGTCCACGTTAGAAAAGCAGGATTGTCTCCGACTTTTTAAAAATTTTCTGAAATTTTTTCTACTGATTCTAGACACCAAAAAAGAAAGATTCACAAATTTTTAGGTCCTAAAAATTTTTTTTGCGTCTTCTATGAATAAAGTTTTTTTTTTTAATAAAGCATGTTTTTGAATCAGTCAAATGATATTCAAAGAATTTTCAAAAATCGTTGATTTATTCGTAAATTTTTCGATAATAACTGAGATTTGATCCTATAAATATAATGTTTTACATAGAGTCAAATCATCTGAAGTGGGCCACTAAAAAGTCACTTCTCGAATTTCATATGTATTTTTATAAATTCTTGAAGGTATAACTATAATAATTTGTCACAGGGCTGGACTTAGGAATTTAATTCCTATGAGGATCGTGATTTCCACGAGAACCCACGATGTTCGTTCTCTGCACTCCTCCGTTTTGCTGACAAAAATGCACTTCTCGTGCACACGACAATTCGTCGATTTTCTCTCAATCCTGAAAAGAGGGGAGGAAGACGCGTACGCGAACTAATGTTTTTATTACGTGGCGCGGCTGCTCTCCTTCGTCGGTAGTGGCGTGAGTCTACGAGGACCGATCGCAGGAACATGGGTTAATTAAATTAATGGTCAAATGTAAGTTTTAATAATTTTAATTAACCATAAAATAAAAGAAATTCAAAATTACATAACATTCCAAATTAATTCTATACAATTGTTTACAATCAATTTAACCCGAATGACTCAAAGTCTTGATACGACGAAAATTAATTTTACCAAAATAAAGTTCGTCAGTTGTGTTGTGGTCGCTACTAACACACCGACGCACACACACACTCTATCCCGCTTGGCTGCTAGCTGCAGCGCGCCAAAATAACAAAGGCGAAGATTTTCTGAGTACTTCGGTACTCCGACAAACACACTCTCGCGCGCGATACAATTAATTTACAATAAGACGCTTATCGGACTTACTTTGATTATTCAGGTGTACCTGCGCTCGAATGAACTACCGCAATCCTGTGTGCCCCACTGGGCCAAGAATGCCTTCGAAGGCCGAACGCCGGTTGCTGCAAGTTTTCCTTGACGACTACCTCGTCCGGCTCGAGTGACAACTCGAGGACGAGACAACTCAAACTCCCCAAACAACACCGCACCGATATCAACAATCGTGACGTTGAACTCGTACAACTTCGCGATCTCGAACAAATTAATTTTTTTTTTATCGAACGCACAACTAATTCTAAACTCACGTGTGATGTCTCGCGCGGTTAAGACTAGAGTGACGCAACTCGGCCGGTGGCGCTGTCGCCACATTACCGACCGTGCGTCTACGCGTTTCTAACGGTCGCGTGCTGTAATTCAAATAAAATTTGAATTCAGCATATTTCCTCACGCGCCCGTTACACCCCCGGACCAGATTCGACGTATCCTTGGATTCGTCGCATCGGTATCTACCCGAAACGCGACCTAAGCGAGTTGGGATGGTACGAGGATAAGATAGGAATTGAATGACCAATGTACTGTGATTAAGTAACTTTTACCTTTATTTATTACTCTGAACAGTGAGTTTATTAATCACCTTGAATGGCTATTTAGCCAACCCAAATGACTACCAAGTCATACTATTGGCTTCTAGCCGCCACGACGATGGTTTGCCCTTCCTGGGCAGAGTCTTGGATCAGCGACTCCCGGGTAACCACAATTCGAACAGCGTCGTTGTTGCTCTTTCGGTTTGCGGTTCTCGATGTGTGCCGCTGCCTTCTGGGCCTCTATCGAGACGAAGAAAAGATCCCGTTGAGCTTTCTGGGCCTCTTTTCTCAATTTTCTCCTCTGCTCGGCCGTTGACACCATTAAGGCTTCCAACCTAGCTTGTTCGGCTTTTGCCTTGGCTTCCCTCTCTCGCAATTGTCTGCAATTTGTTCGGCGCTGCTGGATGTCTAACAGATCAGACTCTCTATCTGTAACCAGTTGGCTCCAAGATACCATCGTGCCAGGTAATGGTCCCTGCCAGGCCTCTTTCAGTCGGTAAAACTTTTGAAACGTCTCGTGCTCATAGGCCTCTTGCCTTACCGACCAGTCATGGCATTCCCAAAGCTCCTCCAACTTTTTATTCCAATCGTCCAAGGTGGGAGTGGATGTTGAGCTCTCCGCCGATGCTGCTGGTGAAGTGGAGGTCACTTGGTTTGATACCTCTGTGTCACCGTTAGGGTTTATTTGTAGTGCCCTCATTGCACTAGCCGAAGAAGTGGTTGACTGGTCCTCTTCTTCTTTGGCAGGAGGTGGTGGTACTATCCCCTTTCTAATCTCCTCCTTTATGATTCGGACTAAGTCCTCTCTTGAGTATTGATCGGCCATTCCTGAAACAGGGTAGGAAAGGAAAGGATAAGAACACGGAAATCAGATTGCTTTCGGTCGCGCGCGAGTTCTCCGCGATGATGGCGAAACCAATACGACGGTCCCCCCTTTTCGGGATCCTTTCGGCCTACCTCGGCTCCTTTCCGCGGGGGCCAATTCAACCGGTTTGGCTTGATCATCCCCCATAGCCAGATGATCAGGCCCGTTCAGATTGCTCAGATCTCGCTCGCCTTCGCACGCTACCTGATGCTCGCTAGCTACAGGATTTTCGCACGCATCCCTCGGTGTCTGACTTTCTTCAGCTGAAGTTTCCAGTTCTTCTCTTCCGATCCACCTCTTCAATTGTTGAACTGCTTCTGGCTGAATTTCGTTGCCAAACTTATCTTTCATCGCATACGTATTACTACCAAGCCTCTCTATAATTACATACGGACCTGAGTATTTGGGTGCCAGACTGGCTGTGAAGCCTTTGGCTTTGTTCGACAGGACTTTATTTTTCCTTAGAACCATGTCTCCTGGTTCGAAGAAAACCTCGCGGTGCCGTTTGTCATAATGCTCCGCCGCCCTGTCTTGTTACATGCGAGAATTTTCACCAGCCTTACTACGAAGAATAACTGCTCCCTCTTCTTTCTTCTTCCATTCTTCCAGTGCTAATTCTTCATACTTCCGTAACAGCTCATCTGCCAATCCTTTGTTGACTACGCTACAGTCACTCGGTTGTCGTAGCATGTTTAACATGGCCGGACTCGTTTTGGTGGCTGAGTGTTCTGCCCTGTTATATGCACAGACTAGCTCGGGTAACAATTCATCCCAACTTTGCTGGTTTTCTGCATTAAGCAACGAATCATCGTTTTTAAAGTCCGATTAAGCCTTTCAACTTGGCCATTAGACTCAGAGGTTTTTAAACTCCGAACCTTGATCCGATAAAAACTTTTCTGGCTGATCCCATCTTAAAATCACGTCTTGCCAGATATGATCCCAAACGGCCTCACCTTCAGCACGTTTTAACGGTGTTACCTCTGCCCATCGAGTAAACAAATCCGTCAAAACTAACACGTATTTGTGTCCATTTCTGCTTCTGGTGTATGGGCCCAATATGTCGCCCGATACGACTTGCCATGGTCTTACAATTGCCCGTTTGCCCATGAGGCCTCCCGGTAGTCGTTGCTCGACCTTTTGCATTTGGCAGGTTTGGCATGATTTGACATATGCCTCGATGTCTTTGTACATGCCAGGCCAAAAAAATTCCTGAGCTACTCTTTTCAAGGTTTTATCTCGGCCCAAGTGCCCTGCCAACGACTCGTCGTGCTTTTCTTGTATTACTGTTTGACGTAAATACAACGGTACGACCAATTTCCAGGCATCATCATCACCTACCGTCTGTTCAATCAAGTCGTCAGACTTATAATAATATAACCTGTCTGCCACAACTTTCCACCTGAGAAACTTGAAAGGATTTCTTTGAACGGCTTTTATCTTGTTCAAGTCCCAGTCGTCAAGCTCTCCGACAGGATAGCTTACGGCTGCGACAGTAGAATCATCCTCTTCCTCATACATGCATGACAACGCATCAGGCACGACATTTAGAGACCCTTTACGGTACTCTGTCGTAAAAGTGTAGCCTTGAAGCTCTAGCGACCATCTCGCTAATCTGCCCGTTACGTTCTTCAACCTATCTATCCACCGAAGTGAATTATGATCCATCACTACGTGAAATTGAAATCCTTCAACGTAGCAACGGAATTTCCGGATTGCCTCAATTACGGCTAGGCATTCTCGTTCTGTCACGCTGTAATTCGGTTGTGCCGGGTTTAAGACTCGACTGAAGTACTCGATGACTCGTTCTTCCCCATCAATGGTTTGAATCAAGCAGCCTCCAATACCAGTTTTCGAAGCGTCTGTTTGTATGGTAAACGGCTTGGTGAAGTCAGGTCTAGCCAACACCGGGGCAGACGCCAACAAGACTAAAACCTTCTCGAAGGCGTCCTGTTGTTCTGCGTCCCATTTGTAGCACACTCTCGTGCTTGTTAACCGTGTCAGTGGCTCTGCAATCGTGGCGAAATTTTTAATAAATTTTCTATATTACGAGGCCATGCCTAAAAACCTTTTTAATTGTTTACGGTTTTTCGGTACACTGAAATTTAAAACGGCTTCGACTTTTTCCGGGCACGGCCAAATTCCGTCACGGCTAACGACAACGCCTAAGTACTTCGTTTCAGATTGGCAGAACTTATTTTTTTCTCTATTCACCGTAAGACCTGCCTCCCTGAGTTTTTTCAAAATGGCTTCGAGGATTCGTAGATGTGTTTCGAAATCCTCAGTAACGATAATAATATCGTCCAAATACGCATAAGCATAAGGTCCGAATTCTCTTATTATCATTTTGATCAGGCGTTGGAAGGTGGCGCCAGCCTGATCTAACCGGAATGGCATCCTTTTGAACTGGAAAGTGCCTAAATCAGGTACTGTAAATGCCGTTATCGGCCTCGACTTCTTACTCAAAGGAACCTGGTGATAAGCCGATGACAAATCAATGGTCGAAATATACTTAGCTTTCTTCAGCTTGCGTAAAATGTCGTCCATGTATGGTAAAGGGTAAGCCTGTCTTTTTACTGACAGAATTAACTTTCTTAAAGTTAATACAAAAACGTCGTTTACCGTTCTCTTTCTTTAACATCACTACAGGTGACGACCAGCCACTTTTCGGTGCAGGCTCGATTATGTCGTCGTCTAGCATCTGTAGAACATGCTCGTACATTTCCAGTTTCACAGCTGGTGAGACTGGGTAGTACCGTTGTTTGATAGGCTTAGCGTCACTAACGTCGATTTCGTGCTTTATCCACGTTGTACAACCTAATGGATCATCAGCCTCCGGAATGGCTCGATCTAACACTTCATTAAGCCTTTCCAATTCTTCCGAACGAACGTCAGCTAACCCAATTGACGCCAAACTCGTCAATTCGGTGTCTGACACAGCTGCAACTTCGAGGTCAATTGCTTTCCCAGCTATCCTTACTTCCAGCTTGTTCGTTGCAGGATCTAGCACGGTATCGAACGTACGGATGAAATTTGTACCTAAATAACAATCCGCGTCGAGACGTGTCAGAATAGCTACCTTTATATCCCGAATTACCCTGGCAACCTCAAAAGGTAAAACAACATGTCCAGCAATTGGACATCTGCGGCCGTCTGCCACTTTGGCTCCTTTACCGCAATATGCCTCGATTTTTCTGTTGCATGCTGAAGCAATTTGAATTGCTGTTGATCTCATTACCGTGCGTGATGCACCGGGATCATATAATGCTCTTATGCAGAAGTCACCTATATTAACTGGCATCCACCATCTGCCTTCCACATCAAGGTTATCTTCTGCTGGCTCGTTCGGATCTCCCATCTGCTCAGAATCTTCCTGATCCACTGAGCATGCCTGACTGTCATCTCCGAGTGATGACTTGGCCGGTATCTCGGCGGAGTAAGTGCCGATGTCTTTTACTCCGCTGGTTTGGCGTTTCCCGGACGTTCGGGAAAATTTGATCTTATGTGTCCCAGCTGCTTGCAATGAAAACACCTAGGTATTTCCTGTCTGTCGGCCTTTTTATCTTTATCACCACTCTTGTTCTGCCTTGGTGATGGGCTTCTTGCCTTACCGTCGTCCTCAGATTTACGTCGTTGCTTGGTAGGTCTGGCTTTGTTTGAACCCTGGGGCCTCGGGCTCTGAGGCTTCCCATGATTCTTGCTTTTAGCTTGGATCTTGTTTGCTATCGTCTCAAGGAGGCTAATAACCGTAGGGTCGGCAGACCTGCCTGTCATATCCGTCGCGGCTATGTTAACCTTTGGTTTTTTATTAGTCTTCTCCTCCTAATATGCCAGATGTGGCCAAACTGACGTAGAGGGTGACGGTGGTGGCTTATACACTGACTCCATGTAAGTAATTCTTTCGATCTCGACTGCTTGGCTTAATAAGCCTTTAATTGACTTAACCTCATCACGCCTGATCTGCCTGCGTAATCTAGGTAACATTAGGGTGTCCCTTATTTCCCAAACTGCTCCGATGCTTGGTCCCCCCCGTCCACTTTTTTGTTTATGATAAAAAAGAAGCTTTGGCACCAAAAAAAAATTTTTTTCACCTTTTTTAATATTGCCGCAAGAGCCTTGAAGTCTTATGAAAATGACGATTTAAAATTGATATAATTACAAGGTACAGTAAAGTAGGATATGGAGGGTTCGATCGGAACCCTTACCCGATATATATCATTCGAAAGATCTTTCAAAAAGGAAGCTCTCTGCCAAATTTTAGATCTTTATCATCGAATTTGAGGTCATGGCATCAAAAAAACCACTTTTTTACCCTTTTTTTTACTATATTTTTAAGTACTTTTCGACCTTTTTTTCACTGTAACTTTTTTATTATGCATTTTCAACAAAATCGGCCAAGAAATTAAAACTTTGTATTGAATCAAAGAATCGAAATATCCTTGGTGTTATTTTTTTTTCCCTGTTTTTGTATACTTTTAGAGCGCTTCAAATCCGTTTTGACGAAAAAAAACGTTATTTTTTTTTTTAACTATTGCGAGTCATCTAGGTTTCAATATTCAAAATTCAATCGGGATCTTGTAAAAAAATATATGACTCGATACATCATTAAAAAACAAAGCTCTCAATGAAATTCCAGGTCCCCATCATCAAATCAGGTCGTGGCATAAAAAAAAAAACCATTTTTCACTCTTTCTTTTGACTATATTGCGAGATATCTGGGACGTAATATTCAAGATTCAATCGAAATCTCACAAGCAAGTTTATTTTTCAAAAAATCATTGATAAATAAATCTCTCGGCCGAGTTTCAGACCTCTAATATCGAATTTTTAGCCATTATCAACCGAAAAATTAAAGAAAAAAAAATAAAGATTGTAAAAAGATGAAGGGTTTGTGAAAATGACTTACAAGGAGAGCACCAGACATTTGGGTCATGGATTTAGCTAAAACTTGATGTATGGGCTCCAAATATGCCAAAAAGAAATCTCCAAGCGTCAGTTTCTCTGAATGGGCCTTTTAAAGTCATGTTCCCTCTTCACCCCATGTTAAAAAATCAGCATTTTATCAGCATTTTTCAATAAGAAGCTGTTTTTGACCAGATTTCCAAAACAATATTGCTCAGCTATTACGCTTACAGAATTCCGGAACCTAGCATTTTTTTGTCTTTCCAAGTACTTTCTGGAAAAAATTATTTGAGATTTTTTTTATGTATTAGACCATGTAAAATTAAGATGTTTTTCGTCATTTTTTCATTTTAAATCCATGAAAAAAAATAAAGTTAATACTAAAAAGACGATTGCAAAAAGATCAAGGGTTTGTGAAAAAGACTCACAAGGAGAGCACCAGACATTTGGGTCATGGATTTAAAATGAAAAAATGACGAAAAACATCTTAATTTTACATGGTCTAATACATAAAAAAAATCTCAAATAATTTTTTCCAGAACGTACTTGGAAAGACGAAAAAAATGCTAGGTTCCGGAATTCTGTAAGCGTAATAGCTGAGCAATATTGTTTTGGAAATCAGGTCAAAAACAGCTTCTTATTGAAAAATGCTGATAAAATGCTGATTTTTTAACATGGGGTGAAGAGGGAACATGACTTTAAAAGGCTTATTCAGAGAAACTGACGCTTGGAGATTTCTTTTTGGCATATTTGGAGCCCATATATCAAGTCTTAGCTAAATCCATGACCCAAATGTCTGGTGCTCTCCTTGTAAGTCATTTTCACAAACCCTTCACCTTTTTACAATCGTCTTTTTAGTATTAACTTTATTTTTTTTCTTTAATTTTTCGGTTGATAATGGCTAAAAATTCGATATTAGAGGTCTGAAACTCGGCTGAGAGATTTATTTATCAATGATTTTTTGAAAAATAAACTTGCTTGTGAGATTTCGATTGAATCTTGAATATTACGTCCCAGATATCTCGCAATATAGTCGAAAGAAAGAGTGAAAAATGGTTTTTTTTTATGCCACGACCTGAGATTTGATGATGGGGACCTGGAATTTCATTGAGAGCTTTGTTTTTTGATGATGTATCGAGTCATATATTTTTTTACAAGATCCCGATTGAATTTTGAATATTGAAACCTAGATGACTCGCAATAGTTAAAAAAAAAATAACGTTTTTTTTCGTCAAAACGGATTTGAAGCGCTCTAAAAGTATACAAAAACTGAGAAAAAAAAATAACATCAAGGATATTTCGATTCTTTGATTCAATACAAAGTTATAATTTCTTGGCCGATTTTGTTGAAAATGCATAATAAAAAAGTTACAGTGAAAAAAAGGTCGAAAAGTACTTGAAAATATAGTAAAAAAAAGGGTAAAAAAGTGGTTTTTTTGATGCCATGACCTCAAATTCGATGATAGAGATCTAAAATTTGGCAGAGAGCTTCCTTTTTGAAAGATCTTTCGAATGATATATATCGGGTAAGGGTTCCGATCGAACCCTCCATATCCTACTTTACTTTACCTTGTAATTATATCAATTTTAAATCGTCATTTTCATAAGAGTTCAAGGCTCTTGCGGCAATATTAAAAAAGGGGAAAAAATTTTTTTTTTGGTGCCAAAGCTTCTGTTTTATTATAAACAAAAAAGTGGACGGGGGGGACCAAGCATCGGAGCAGTTTGGGAAATAAGAGACACCCTAGGTAACATGTTCGTTAACATGAAGTCAATTTGTTCCCTCTCAGTTGGTATTGGTCTAATTTTTAGCAAATAAGACTGCAAGCATGTCAAGTAGGTCCGCACTGGCTTGTTTTCACCTTGAGTAAATGTCGTTGCTTCCATCCTTGCGGTCTGCTGGTAGTCTCCCACTTCGTACCACTCGCGGGCCTCTTGGCAAAAAGCCTCCCATGACTGGATCGTCTCCCGCACGTTGCGGAACCATGTGGCTGCTACACCGGTCAACATCATTGGTAATGCATCCAATAATTGAGAGCCGGTCAAACCAGCGAGTCTATTGTATTCCTCTATCTGCAATAAAAACTGCTCAATACTAGATTCACTATCGCCACTGAATCTAATATTCCACCTTCGAACAATTATGCCGACGTCGACTGGCTTCATCGGGTTGCCTTGAGCCTGGATTGACTCCTGAGTGGCTAAATCAGCCGTCTGCTCATGGCTTCTCAACTGTTTGAGTTCGGCTTGCAAGGCCTTAATCTGTTGTTCCAGTTTTTGTACCCTGTCCAGTCTCAAGACTATAGGACTGGAGCTATCTCTCGCGTCTCGCACTAATGTCTCACCGAAGTTGACTCTAGCGTGCGGTAATTGACCGTCAGTCGACATACTGTAGTCATTTAGCGAGTTTTGCATTTCCGGCCTTATTGTCGAGGAGGCCGGGCCTCCTGGTCCTTGGATCCGATTTGGCTGGCGGTACCTATCAGCCTCCACAGCTGCCAACCTGGCTCGGGTGTCCTCACTCGTCTTTCTCAACGCCTTAAGTTCTTCCGCTACCGACCTCACGGCTTGTAGCACTTTGGCGTTAATATCGTCAACCTGGTCCGGTTGCCCATGTCCCGCCAGATTTTCACCTTCCTGATTGCGGTCATGCACCTGGATATTCGAGTATTCCTCCTGGATTCTCGAAGCTACCTCTCGGACCATTTCCTCGTCCATGAGGACAGCCAAGGAGTGTGCGCCACTTGTGGTATAATTTGGATCAATTATTGTCGACCCAGATTTCTCCCACACTGTCGTTGCTATGAAAGTGGCTCTTAGACTTTCGCGTTTGATTTTAACTTCGCCCTCATCCTCGGACTCGGTTGCGAGAAAGTCTTCTGCTGAATAATTTCCTAACAGCCATTTCAGCAACCTACCACTTTTTTCCATCAACGTACCTCCAGGCTTGAGCTCAAGCTCCTCTAAAGCCTCGGAAACGACATCTGCCCCTTCGGTCGCAATCCATGAAAAGATCAAATCCTCCCTCGCAAGCTCTTGCGTCATAGCTGCGTCCTGCGTTACCTAGCTTACATATAAAACGGTAACCTAACCCACGTGGCAGTTTCTACACTCTCTAATTTATTAGTATTTTACACAAATAACAAATTCCAATTATATTTCTGAGTTATGTTAAAAAAAAAAAAATAAAATAAAAAAAACAACTTGATCCACCGATCTCAACCAACAATCCGAAATGACCAAAAAGCCCCCCAACCACGCTTGGTTTTAGCAAAAACTCCCGATTGGCTATAAAAACGAACTACCCATTGAAGCCAGGACAGAATGAAAATAACTAAAAAATCAATCGTTTTAACCCGTGTCAAAACCCGATTTTTCCACTCAGAAATATAAGTTACAGTTGTTACCGAACGTTAGTCGATTACAGCCTGCGAGTAAAATAATATTTTACAATACTTATACAATAAATTAATATCATTTAGCGCTCTACTCTCGCTACTATCACGTATAGGTTCTGCTTGGTAGAGTACTTGCTTTCAAAAAACAAACCAAAATCAAATAACACAGCTCGAAATATCCGCGTCGGAGTCAAATCAACAGGCCATGCCTTAAAAAAAACAAAAAAAAAACCTACCGTACGGTTTTATCAAACAACTCCGACGTGAATTCAACTTCGAGTTGTTCAAATTCTCCAATTCGAGAAAAAAAGAAAAAGAAAAAAAAATAAAAAAAAAATAAATAAAACAGTCTCAACAAAAATCTAGCAAGCACTCGTACTCTACCACGCAATTAACAGGGAATAGAAAACAAAATCCCACTTGCTATGCTATAAACTATAGCAGCAGCAAGCTCTTCGCCTTTGTTAACACTTCAAAATCCTATCTGCCAACCGGCCTTGAACCCCCCGCCAGACAGCACACACCTGCGATCACTCACACAAACAAACTTCCGTCTTGATAAACTACCTACACGTTGTTGGGCGCCAATTGTCACAGGGATGGACTTAGGAATTTAATTCCTATGAGGATCGTGATTTCCACGAGAACCCACGATGTTCGTTCTCTGCTCTCCTCCGCCTTGCTGACAAAAATGCACTTCTCGTGCACACGACAATTCGTCGATTTTCTCTCAATCCTGAAAAGAGGGGGGGAAGACGCGTACGCGAACTAATGTTTTTATTACGCGGCGCGGCTGCTCTCCTTCGTCGGTAGTGGCGTGAGTCTACGAGGACCGATCGCAGGAACATGGGTTAATTAAATTAATGGTCAAATGTAAATTTTAATAATTTTAATTAACCATAAAATAAAAGAAATTCAAAATTACATAACATTCCAAATTAATTCTATACAATTGTTTACAATCAATTTAACCCGAATGACTCAAAGTCTTGATACGACGAAAATTAATTTTACCAAAATAAAGTTCGTCGGTTGTGTTGTGGTCGCTACTAACACACCGACGCACACACACACTCTATCCCGCTTGGCTGCTAGCTGCAGCGCGCCAAAATAACAAAGGCGAAGATTTTCTGAGTACTACGGTACTCCGACAAACACACTCTCGCACGCGATATAATTAATTTACAATAAGACGCTTATCGGACTTACTTTGATTATTCAGGTGTACCTGCGCTCGAATGAACTACCGCAATCCTGTGTGCCCCACTGGGCCAAGAATCCCTTCGAAGGCCGAACGCCGGTTGCTGCGAGTTTTCCTTGACGACTACCTCGTCCGGCTCGAGTGACGACTCGAGGACGAGACAACTCAAACTCCCCAAACAACACCGCACCGATATCAACAATCGCGACGTTGAACTCGTACAACTTCGCGATCTCGAACAAATTAATTTTTTTTTTATCGAACGCACAACTGATTCTAAACTCACGTGTGATGTCTCGCGCGGTTAAGACTAGAGTGACGCAACTCGGCCGGTGGCGCTGTCGCCTCATTACCGACCGTGCGTCTACGCGTTTCTAACGGTCGCGTGCTGTAATTCAAATAAAATTTGAATTCAGCATATTTCCTCACGCGCCCGTTACAAATGAAAACCCCGAATTGTTTTTTAAAAATTTCAATTTTTGAATTAGTTATAAACAAATTAATTTTGACTCAACTTTTTTTTTTAATTTACGTATCTCGACCAATTTTTAATGAAATTAAATAAAAATTTAGTGACTTGTTGAAAAATAGTTAGGGAATCGAATAAGTAAGTTTTTATTTAAAAAAATAATTTTTTATCAATAAATAATCAATTTTGCAATAAACAATTGTCGGTTTAATCGACTTCTGGACCTTTAAAATGAAAATTATTTTCGCGATATTATTCCTTAAACTTGTAACGGTCGAGTTAATTAATCGCGAAGACATTAAATTAATTTCATGTTCGCCGCGCGACCGTTAGAACGCAGCACGAGTGGGAATGGAACGCGCGGGAATCGGTAGAATATCGGGCCGGAGAGAAGGAGGACTGGAGTCATTCTAATCACCGCACGCGTTCGAATACAGATCGTACCGATTCGAAGCTTCGCGAGATTATAAAAAGTACGAGTGAAAGGTCAATTTTATTGTGTATCGCGTGCTCGGGGGTTATCGTCGCGAAGAAAACAAGTCTTCAACAGGATTGTCATCCTAGGACAACTTGTTAACCTGCGACAACGAGACGACGACACTGGACCGTACGCCGGCATCGAGACACAGCAGTCTACGATTTGGGTATCTAGCCTGGAGGCTAGAGTTTCAGCCCTACGGCTTGTAACAGGCGCACCTGCGGCGTCATCGTGAGTAATTGTTTGTTGAGCGACCATAATCGTTATCGTGTGAGAGTGTGAGTGATTAAAATCAGTTGTAAAATGCTTTGTTTTTCTCGCGCGCGCGTAAGCTACCGATAGCAGCAGGTTGTTGTGTACGCGCGCAATTCAACTTAGAGAACACCGATAACTCTTTGTTGTTAATTGAAATACTCGACCGTATGAGTATTTGTTTGTAAATTATCATCGTGTCAAGCATAGATTTTTGTATTAGATTTTAAGTTAATTTTTTGTTGTTAAATATTCAAAATTAACTTGGTGAGTAACAATTATTTTTCTGACCGGTTTTCGCCGCGCTCGAATCCTCTAGCCCGCGCCCATCTACCGAAATCAACGAGCTGTCGCGCCCGCCCCGATTGATAAACCGTTTAGGGATATATGATCGTGGACGGAATTTTCTCCTTTTGCAGGAAACTCGTCGACGGGTAGTCGACTGCGGCAGAGCTTATAGAGGCTGTATGACAAACTCGGCAGAGCTACGTGAGTTGTACTCCTGAGTCTGCTCGTTTAAATAACGCCCTATAACAAACTATGCCCTAGACGTCTGCGAAATAAGATTTTGGTGCACTCGATTAGGAAAAAAGTTACGAATGCTTAAACATTGCCGCGCAAGCGCTCGACGGCTGCCGCTGAAGCTGCCGCCGCGCCGCGCGGCCACCACTGTGCGGCTTTAGAACACTGCATTTCTGCTTTTTGGCGTTTTTTGCGTTGTTTTCAACAATGATAAGTTCTTTAATTAATAATATCTTTTTTTTTAATTTAAAATTACTATTTTTTTTTTTTATTTACAAATTTCTTATACAAATATGTAGTGCCTGGTATAAAAGATGTTAAGTCTGTCAAAATAGATGGAAAACGACAACTTAAAACGGTAACTATTAAAGGAAAATTTTTTTTTATATACCTTAAACTACCTTTTTAATGAATTTTTTTTTTTAAAGTAGGATTTTTTTTAGGCACCCTATTATTATAAGAGTTCACAATAACAATTTTCTAAAAATTTATTATGGTTGTAGCCTAAACCACTTACTTAATTTTTTTCAAAGAAAATTTTTTAGTATAATTTTACAATATAATGTAAATTAAAAACTAGCTTTGCCATTTTTCAATTAAAAAAAATTCTTTATTAACGTAATATTGACACTTAAATGTTTGATGAGTAAGCTACATAAAAAACCTTTTTTCAGAAACGGCTGCTTTTAGGAGATCTTGAAGATTTACATACCAAGTTTTCGGAAAAACATCCAGATTTGAAAATTGGTTTGACAGCTTTTAGAGCCTTAAGGCCAAAGCAGTGTATTCTAGTTGGGGCGAAAGGTACACACAATGTATGTGTGTGTAAAACACACGGTAATATTCGACTAAAAATGAAAGGATTAAAAGATGAATTAGCACGAAGAAAATTCAATTATGAAACAAGTTGTCGGGATTATTTAAAAAGCATGGTCTGTTCAAATCCAACTTCAGATTGTTTTTTAAGCACCTGTAAAAATTGTCCTGGTACGAGCACAATTCTTATGGATTTACAACAAATATTGCAAAGATATAAAATAAAAAACATTTCTTTTGAACTATGGCTCACCACAGACAGGTGTCAATTACTTGTTGAAACTGAAACTATAAATACTTTCATAGAGAATCTTTCTGCTCAATTGCCAGAAATTTTAAAACATGATTTTCTGGCTGAATCTCAAGCGAAGTATCTAAATGTAATCAAAGAATCACTTGAAGAAGGAGAATTTTTAGTTACTCTGGATTTTTCTGAGAATTATTCATTCAAAGTTCAGAATGCAATACAGGCTCAACATTGGAATTCTGACCAAGCATCATTACACGTTTATGTCATTTACTATAGAAACAATCATAATGTAAAAAATTTAAATTTTGTAGTTTTCTCTGAACAGACAGAGCACGATACTAGTGTAGTTCACCTCTACAGTTCGAAAATGATCAAGTTTTTAAAAATAAAATTCGGCGCACGAAAGGTACAAAAAGTAATCTATTTTTCAGACGGTGCTGGCTCGCAATACAAAAATAAATCGAATTTTTTAAATTTGTTATACCACGAGAAGGATTTTAAGGTAAAGGCAGAATGGCACTTTTTTGCGACAAGTCATGGTAAAGGAGCATGCGATGGGATAGGTGGGTGTGTAAAGAGGAGCGCGTATCGAGCTAGTTTACAAGACAATACAATTACTACATCAAAAAAACTTTACGAGTGGGCCAGCAATCATTTAAAAAAAATAGATTCTAGTTTTTGTACACTATCTGAGTGCGAAATTCATGTAAAAACTATGGAAAAGCGACTAGCTACAGCAAAGACCATAGTTGGAACCCGTTCGTATCACTGCTTTAAACCGTTTAACCAAAATTCTTTAGAATGTAAAATATTTTCTGGCCAGTCTAGATCTACAATAATAAAAATCAAAAAGTAATTTGTAATTAAAAAAAAAAAAAAAAAATAGTAATTTCAAATTAAAAAAAAAAGATTTTATTAATTAAAGAACTTATCATTGTTGTTGAAAACAACGCAAAAAACGCCAAAAAGCAGAAATGCAGAGTTCTAAAGCCGCACAGTGGCGGCAGCGCGGCGCGGCGGCAGCTTCAGTGGCAGCCGTCGAGCGCTCGCGCGGCAATGTTCAAACATTCATAACTTTTTTCCTAATCGAGTGCACCAAAATTTTATTTCGCAGACGTCTAGGGCATAGTTTAAGGAATAATATCACGAAAATAATTTTCATTTTAAAGGTCCAGAAGTCAATTAAACCGACAATTGTTTATTTCAAAATTGATTATTCATTGATAAAAAATGATTTTTTTAAATAAAAACTTTCTTATTCGATTTCTTAACTATTTTTCAACCCGTCACTAAATTTTTATTTAATTTTATTAAAAATTAGTCGAGATACGTAAATTAAAAAAAAAAAAATGTTGAGTCAAAATGAATTTGTTTATAACTAATTAAAAAATGGCCCTCGCTGGGGGCCACATGACTTTGCCGCGGTGCGAGGGCTGAGCCGTGGGCCCTCCCTGTCGGCCCTGCTGGGAGTCTAAGGGGGGGTGAATGAGTGAGGGTGAGTGGAGGATCCCTATAAATGGGCTCTCCTCATGGATGGTTGGGATCCCTATAAACGGGCTCTCCCCTGAGTGGGATGGATGATACGGCCCTTAGACTTCCGGCTTGGTCTGACTCGAGGGCTCACGGGGACCAAGAAGTGGCCAACCCAATCTAAGGTGTGAGACTACCGTGCCGAGGGATGCGTGGCACAGGGGGTGCTGTGTCTTGAACGGTTCCTCCGGGACACCGGGCCGAATCCCGGAGTACCTGAGGCCTTACCCGTCATTGGCGGTCCATGGCGGGTGGACATCATAAATCCGCCCTACTCGTCGGATCAAAATTGAGACCACAGTAAATAAACAAAACGAGTTGATGGATACGGGCTCTGAACCGACCATGGACTCGGAGACAAACAACCCTGGGGACTCTGACCCCAAGGTCACCGAAACCCACTCCGGGACGGTCAGTAGACCGAAACCATTGAGTGGAGCGCAGCGAAGGAAAATCCTTCGGCAAAAGGCTAAGAAGGAGGGCAAACCACCTCCCAAGTTTCATAAGGGGACGAGGCAACGGAGGGGTCAGGAAGAGAAGCGGGCTAGCACTGCGTCCACTGACTCCGTCTTTGTATCGACACCCAGCATGGCTAAGAGGATGGCCTCCTCTAGCCTGGAGATACCCGAGAAGCAGGGGCTGCTGAAGCGACCTAAAGTGGACCGCAGATATGCTGCAGCTGCATCTAACTCTCCAAGAGTGGCCCTCACTTGTGGGGACTACCTAGGAAGGGAGATGCCTGACGCTGTCTGCACGAAACTGCAGGAAGCAGTAGTCAGCAAGGTACTTGCTATAGAGGGGGAGGGGGCCTTTGTACCCCGGTTCATGGACTCGTTCCCCAGAAAGGGCACGTTTATCTTCGTCTGTGCAGACGAAGCCAGCAAGACCTGGCTGGAGAGCGAGGCCACGCTACTCGACTTAGGGCAACCAAACCTAAAGGCGAGGATAGTTTCACCAGAGGAGACTAGGATCACTAAGGTGATCACCTGGCTCCCTCCGGGGGTTAAGACTGCCTAAGACCTCATCAAAGTGGTCCAAAGGCAGAACGGGTCGGTCGACACGACTAGGTGGGCGATCCTGAGTAGGGCTCCTGATGGATGCCTAATTCTGGGTCTAGACGAACCATCGGTCGAGGTACTCCAGAGCCAAAACTTCCAGCTTTGGGCAGGGGTCGGCAAAGCAACCTTCAGGTTGCTAAACCACCCCTCTAACAAGGCGGGGAGTAGCGGCTCTACGGAGAAAGCAAAAATGGAGTAGCCCTCATGGCTACTTCCATACTGCGTTTCTCCCAGATAAACTTGCACCATTGCAGAAGCGCCTCTGCTGTTCTAGCAAGGCGCATGGCAATGGTGCAGATACACATAGCCCTTATACAGGAACCCTGGTTGTACAAGGGCAAAGTGAAGGGCTTGAACAGCTGTGGGGAACTGCTCGTGGGCTCCAGCAATGGAGACGCCCGGGCTTGCATCTCCATGAAGGGTGTTAACGGTATTTTGTTACAGGAGCTGAGTTCCCGGGACTGCACGACCGTAAGGATAGAGATCGCGGACAAGGAGGGCTGAACGAGGAAGGCAGTCATCTCGTCCATTTACCTCCCCCATGACGAAGAAGCTCCCACAATGAGCATGATGAAGGTGATCGAATACTGCAGCCGTAGGAACCTTGATCTGATTATTGGTTGCGACGCCAACGCCCACCATGTGGCATGGGGAAGCACCGATATTAATGATAGAGGGTCTGAGTTGCTTGAATTCATCACGGGCACACAGATGGACATTGCCAACAGAGGGAACACGCCAACCTTCGTTACTGCCAACAGAAGCGAGGTCCTGGACCTCACGCTGGCCTCAATGAACATCAAGAACTGCATACGTGGATGGAGGGTCGACAGCGAACCATCCATGTTGGAACATATGACAATAACTTTTGGGATCGAGATAGCGAGACCGTGGATCGAGCCTAAGAGGCGACCCAAAGACACCAACTGGGGCGTATACAGCAAGGAGCTGGAGGAAGCCTTGGCCCAGGTCAAAGGGAGATACGGCAATGATCTTGAGCTTGACTGGACACTTTTCCAGGTCTATAAGGCTATGATCAGGGCCTACGAGAACAACTGCCCCTAAAGCCTGGCAAACCAGTCAATGGCACTCCCTGGTGGAATAAGACACTGGAGGAGCTAAGGGTGGGAGTTAGACGGGCGTTTAACAGGGCAAAGAAGAGGAAATCCACTGAAGGCTGGGAAGCGTACAAAGACACGCTGAAGGCCTTCAAGAAGGAAATTGCGATGGCAAAGAGAGAAAAATGGCGGGAATTCTGCACAGGCATGGAAAACCTGGCAGCCACTGCGACGCTCGCTCGAATCCTGAGCAGAGATAACAGCGTCCGTCTCCAATGTCTGAGAGACAGATCGGGCGCCTACACTGAATCGGAGGAGGACACATTGGAACTTCTCCTCAGCAGCAACTACCCCGACTTCGTCAGGGTAGGTAATGATATCCCGCCCACCATATCTGGAAGGAGGGGGACAGAGAATAAAGATTGGGACACGGCTGCCAAAGTCATGACCATGGAAAAGCTTAAATGGGCGATTGACTCCTTTGAACCGTATAAATCTGCGGGCCCTGACGGCATCTTTCCTAAGATGCTACAGGAAGGAGGTGACAAGACACTTAGGCTTCTGTTAGGTATTCTGAGGGGCTGCATCGCCACAGGGCATGTGCCAGCTTGCTGGAAGGAAACGCGGGTCTCATTTATACCGAAACCTGGTAGGAGAAGCTACAACTCGGTGAAGGACTTCAGACCTATTAGTCTGACCTCTTTCCTAATGAAGACCTTGGAAAGACTGCTGGACAACTACATCAGGCAGAGTATACTGACAAACAGTCCCCTTCACTGAGCGTAGCATGCATATACCTGTGGAAAATCCACGGAATCTGCACTGCACTCAGTGGTCAATTACATTGAGGAGGCTTTTGATGCGAAGGAAACCGTGATCGGGGCCTTCGTTGACATCGAGGGTGCCTTTAACAGCACCAACAGAGCAACTATAGACAAAGCCTTGACTAAGCATGGTGTACCTTATACCATCAGAAGATGGATCAGGGGAATGCTTAGTGATAGGTGCATCTTTAGTGAGTGGAATGGCAAGACGATTAGGATAGCCATCGGCGAGGGATGCCCGCAGGGTGGGGTCCTTTCACCACTCCTGTGGATCCTGGTCGCGGACGAACTACTGCGCTTGCTAGATGAACTCGGATTCTTCACCATCGCTTATGCAGACGACCTCGCTATACTTGTCAGGGGCAAGTTCGAAGAAGTCCTACCCGATCTTATTCGGAGGGCGTTGGAGAGGATCTGCGAATGGTGCGAGGCTAAATCTCTGGCTATCAACACTGATAAGACGGAGATAGTCACGTTCACGAGGAAATACAAGTGTAAGGTCAGTGAGAAAGTCTCCGTCAACGGGAAACAAATACCGTACGCGGAGGGTGTGAAATATCTGGGCGTATACCTAGATAAGAAACTAAAGTGGGGACAACACCTGCAGACTCAATGCAGGAAAGTCCCAAACATATTCATGCAGTGTATTTCAGCAATCGGGACTTCCTGGGGGCCAGAACCCCAGGTCGCCTTGTGGTTACACGAGGCGATTCTGAAACCGAAGCTTACCTATGCCACGGTGGTATGGTGGAAAGTGACCGAAAATAAGACCTCGAGGCGTGTACTGGACCATGTTCAGGCTGTCGTCTTGAGGGGTATTTACGGGCTTAAACGAAGCACACCCACAGCGGCCATCAGGATGTTGCTGGATGTCCAAAGCCTAGACCTGGACATCAAACTGGTTGCGGCCAGAACAGCCTACAGACTGAAGTGCAGCGGGGAGTGGGTTGGAAATAGTAATGGGCATGCTATTATCCGAGGGAGAATGTTGAAGGGCGAGGTCTTTAACTTGACCCAAGACAGAATGGACAAGACTCTACTGTTTGGGCAACGTTTCAAAACGAGGATACCAAACAGGGAGGAATGGAGCAACAACCAAGTGCTTAGGCATGGAGACATCTGGTTTACCGATGGATCCAAGACCATTGAAGGCACTGGCTATGGAATTTACGGACCTAGCCTTAGGGAATCCTACGGGCTCAGGGAATTCAACACGGTGTTCCAGGTCGAGATGGCTGCGATAAATACGTGCGATAACTACCTCTCTCCGGGGAACGTCAGTAAGAGACGCATCTGCATCTGCACTGACAGCCAAGCCTCCATAGAGGCCTTGGAAAACCCAGTTACAACCTCACGGTTGGTTAGGGAGGCTAAGAATACCCTTAACGCGCTGGCAAGATCTAACCAAGTAGTTATTACCTGGATACCCGGACACTCCGGGTTCAAGGGAAACGAAAGGGCAGATGAGCTTGCGAGGCGAGGGGCCTCGACAGATATACGGCCGGAGCATGGGGTGGGTGTACCGTTCTTGGAAGGCTACAGTATCCTGGAGAAGTACTCGAAGAGGCAAAAATGGGAACTCTGGGAAGAGTCCCAGAGCTACAGGTGGATCAAGGAACTACTGTGAGGTTATATTACCGGTTGGGCCAAACTAATCACCAGGCTAGACAAACGAAGGGCAAGAGAGGTCATGGGCATTATGACTGGACACAGCAACCTTCGGTACTACACACACAAAACGCAGGGGCATAGTAACCTGTGTAGATGGTGTTAATCAGAGGAAGAGACCCCGTGCAACTTCCTATGCAAATGTCCTAACCTGATAGGCCACCGCCTGAAATGGTTGGGAACCGGGATCCTGGATCCTGAGAGCTTTTACGGAGTGAGTGTGGACAACATACTCGTATATTGCAAGGCGTTAGGACTCACGAACGCTCCAGAGGTATAACAAGGGGGACAGGGATACAATGGTGAAAACTAAGTGTCCGTAAGCTTAGCACCCCTACGCAACTGATTTAATAATAATAATAAGATTCAAAAATTGAAATTTTTAAAAAACGATTCGGGGTTTTAATTTTGATAGGTATACCTTCAAGAATTTATAAAAATACATATGAAATTCGAGAAGTGACTTTTTAGTGGCCCACTTCACATGATTTGACTCATATGAAATATCGTATAGGTTAATCTAAGATTAAAGATTCTAAGAATAAATTTGTGATCTAAGAATTAAATTCAATATTTTTATTATATGAGTTAAATAGTTTATTTAATATTCCTGATTAAATTAGTTAGTTTTTTTCGATTATTTTATTTCTTGGCTGAAAATTCTTTAAATATTATTCGAATGATTCAAAAACATGCATACGTATTTTAAATCAGCGGTTAAATTATGTAATAAAACAATTAAATAAGGTATTAATTTTACTAAAAAAAATAAAAATAAAAAACTGTAATTTCAGTGACTCAAATTATCGGTAAAGAACATGGGTATCGTTTTAAAATCAAGTTCAGTTTCTTTAGTTTCAGCAATTAAAAGATGTCTTCATTTATCGCAGTTGGAAACAATTAAAATTTTTACTTCAAAATATGTTTTTAGAGATTCGCTGATTATAGGGTAGATATTTTTTCTTGCTTTGTAAGCTCATAACTTTACTTAAAATAAAAATTTCCGTATGAAATCTTGTACCATTGAACAGCCCTTGACTTCAGCTACAAGTTGACGTAGCTTAAAATTGTGTATGAAGCATTCTGTGTTGAATAAATAAGCCAAAACATCGATTAATCCTAATTTTGGGATTTTTTTAAGGATACATTTTTAACAAATACGCAATAAAAACGGCTTTAAACGCAAAACCGTCAAATGTTATGTATAAACAATCAGAGGATACACCAAAACAAAGTAAAATATATATCTTACTATATTATATAGTTGTAATTTGCTCTTCGCTCCCACCCCGCTCCCACCCTTAATTTTTCATTTTAGACCGTAAAATAGGTCAAAAACTGCATTTTTATTCCGCTCCCACCCCGCTCCCACCCCCGCCCTTTCTCGCCCGTTTTTTTCTCACCCAATTCCGCTCCCACCCCGCTCCCACCCTCTCTCTTTTCTACAACCTCCTCATTTGAAAAAATGTTATTTAAGGTAAACGACCCAATTAAAGATCAGTTAAGGATTTCGTTAGGTTAGGAAGATACATAAAAGTTAATATTTTAAATTTTAAATATTTTAAATTAAATCCATAAAATAAATTTAGCTATAAATACAAACTGAAAATAATTTTTTCTGGACTAATAATCTTCATCGGATTCATATTATAAATTACAAATTTAAAAATAAATTTTAAGCGTTCTTCCTATCTTTCTCGAATTAAATCTATTACTACATTAATATTCAACAAACAATATTAAAATAAACAATATTCAATTGACAATATTTAAATAAAAAATTTAACATCTTCATCGATCTGTTCTTTTTTTTAAATTTTTTTAAATATTCTTTATAACTTATAGTATAAGTTTAAGTTCTTAACAACTAAATCTTGCGCCCATGGTGAGATGGTTTAAAATTTTTTTATGTTTCATTTTTCAGGTTTTTAAAGTTATATTTTTTTTAGTTTATTACTTTCTTAATGCTGAATGATCAAACATCGATAACGTTCGATCTTTTCAAGTTCAACGTGAATCTCACCACTCGCCGGTAATTTTCACTTCAATAACCTGAACTTAGCCATCCGCCGGGCCATAAAAATAATCGCTTTCGACACTGGTTCTTTATTTTATCGTTGAAAATTATTTCAATAACCTATCTATACAAAATTGTATTATTAACTTTATATTGAAGTGTTAAAAAGTAAAAATGAGTTGCAGATTTTGTGTTGAAGATTTTTTTAAAAAAGTTTGTCCTGATTGCGGAAAACTAATTGAGTAATTTATTTTTTACATTAAAGTTTTTTTTTTATTTTTATTTTTTTTTAATTTCTTATTATTTAATTTTTTTTTAACAGCACTGACATGTGTGGTTTTGGCAAAATTTGTTCTCAACATTCAAACTCAATTTTTGAAGTTGGAACTCAAAATTTTTTGTTAAAATACTGCAAATGGTAAAAATTTCAAATTTTATTTTCATACTTAAATAAATATTATAAAAATTTCATCCTTAAATTAATATTATTAAAATAGTTAAAATCAATTTTTAGTGCTTTGCATGCTTTAGTGTAAATAATTAAAATCAATTTTTAGTGCTTCCGATAATCAATCATCTAATTTAAATTCCTCCGGCCATAGATCGAAATTGTATCTGCAACAAATTTAGAATTGATCTTATGGGGTCGGTTAAGGTAGTTACAACCCATGTATATATAGGTAACATAGAATATAGTTATTAGAATCTAGCAGGAGGGAAAATTGAAAGCTGTTGCTGAAGAAGATCTGTTTTTTTTTAATATTTTAAGAAAATTGAATTTGCAATCCAAGAATAACCTCTAAATTTGATCCATTTTACGCGCTTAGCATAGGAATCACACTTGAAAAGTTGAAACTTCTGAGCTTAATATCTCAAAATTTATCCCCGCTTGGAATTATTTGCAAAATACTTACATGTTGCGGACGCAAAGAAACTAACTCTGTGCAAAGTTATAGAGATTTTTTTAGAAACTCAATTTTTGCGGTAATTACCTTAACATAATGAATAAAATGCAAATAAATAGTTTTTACAGACGGTAGTCAAAATCAAAGTTAATCAATGTATACAGTATATGCCTTTATTTTGCAATCAGCATGTCTCTGGCTGTTATAGGTTATGAAATATGAATTAAAATTTAAAAATAACTATTTTAAGCGCTATAGTCGCTAAGAAAGAAATAAGTAGCTTAGGTTAATGCCAATATCTTCTTTTTTATTTTATATAAAGTAATATGAAGGCGAGGATTTCAACAACGAATTTATTACTGATTTTATCGAGGATACTTTGAATGAGTTATATAAAAATTTATTCATAAATAAAATTTTAATTTGTATTTCAGAAATTACATATTACATTAAAATTAAAACATTAGATGATATAAAACAAATAAATCAAAACGAACTTATGGAATTAGAAGATTTAATGAAAGGATATAGATTAATAAAAAAAAAAAAGTAATATAGTAATATAGTAACATAGTAATTAATTTATATTTGTCTTAAAATTAAATTGTTAATAACTCTCACATGAGATAAATAATTTTTTTTAATATAATGTTATAATAAATAACATTAATTTTTAATTTAATAATACAATCATAAAATTATCATTAAAAAATAATTTTATTAATATATTATAATTATAGTCAGGATAGTGACCACTTTTTGGATTTTTTGTCACGATAGTGACCGCTTAATCTATTTATATAATATATGAAAAATAATTGAATTATTAAAACGGAAGATTTTTTGATATTACAGATATTTTTTTCAAGAAAATAGATTTAAAAATTATTAAATCAAAAAATTAAAAATTTTAACGGAAGAATATAATTATAAATATTTATTTTTTTTCATAAATATAGAATTGAAAATTATTAAAGAGAAAAGTTTTTTAAAATGAATTATATGTGGTTTGTACGGCTACTGGCAAAGGGTTCCACATATAGTTTCTTTTTGTTCTTAATTAAATATGAAAAAATTTTCAAAATTGTTGAAAAAAAAACCCAACGCGCCTTGCAAGTGCCTCCTGGGTGGTGTGGAAAACTGCATTAAGTAATTTAAAATTAATAAGTTGAAAATAAATTCATTTGTAATTCAAGTATACTTATTACTATTTTATTAGAAAAGATATATAGTGTAGATTCAAGCATTTAATTCTGGGGGGTTGGCGAGCGAAGCGAGCAGGGGCAACCCCCATAAAAATAGTTATAAAATATAGAGTTTTTTCACAGTTAATATTTAACATGTTTTTTGAGTTGAGTTTGTGTATTGAATAAAAGTTCAAACATATTTAGGTAAAATTGTTGAATATGATTTAAATTGAAAAAAGAAAATGTTATTATGGTGAGTCTAAAAAAATAGTTATAAAAATTAAATAGTAAGTTAAAATACTTCAAGTACTTGAAACATGTTAAATATAATATTTTTTAACCGTTTTGGAGTACTCCTTCAAAAAGGGCTTTTAAAATTACGACTCTTCTGGGGAAAGCGCCCTTCAAAGAGGTTGAATATGGAGTTTTTTGACAGTTAAGGTGCTCGTACAAGAGAAGCTCCTATAATTTAAAATCAATTCCTCCGGGAGGAGCGCCTTAAAACATGTTGAATATAAGGTTTATTGACGTTTTGAGGTGCTCCTCCAGGAGGAGCTCTTTAAACTACGGCTCCTCCGGGAGGAGCCCACTTCAAACATAATAAATATAAGGTTTTTTGACGTTTTAAGGGGCTCCTCCGAGAGGAGCTCTGAAAATAACGGCTCCTCCGGGAGGAGCCCCTTAAAACATGTTAAATATAAGGGTTTTTGACGTTTTAAGGTGCTCCTCCGGGAGGAGCTACTCAAATTGGCTCCTCCGGGAGGAGCTTTTAAAATTAAGAGCTCCTCCCGGAGGAGCACCTCAAAACCTTCAAAAAACCTTATATTTAACATGTTTTAAGGGGCTCCTCCCGGAGGAGCCGTAATTTTCAGAGCTCCTCCCGGAGGAGCCAAAAAAAAAGAGCTCCTCCTGGATATAACTATATAATATAAGAAGATATATATATATATAGCTTTTATGGGAACAGCTTTTTAAGTGTGTTCTGTATTGTTTGTTTGCTATATCGGTACCAATGCATGGCTATTAAAAAAACAGGACATTTTTGAACAGTTTTTTTACTCTACTTCCGAACGCAACAAACTCCGTTGAAATCGGCCTTCGTTTAGAAATGGCAGCAAAAATAGTGAAAATGAGCGATCAATTATTGTTTAATTCGTTGGCTTACATTAAAAATAACTTTATTCATAGAAGACGCGAAAAAATTTTTTAGGACCTAAAAATTTGGAAATCTTTCTTTTTTGGTGTCTAGAATCGGAAGATAAATTTCAGAAAATTTAAAAAAAGTTGGAGGAAATCCTACTTTTTTAACGTGGACGGCCTCATTTATCTAACTTCCAAAAATTCTAAAAAATTTTGTATTGCTTTTCTTGCTTTATCAACAAATTTTGTCTACTTTAATTTACAAAACAGCTTTTTTTAGCCATGTGAATTATTTGTTTTGTTTTTTTATTTGTTTGACTGTTTTCAATTAAAAATGTATAAGTTTTGAATGGTTTTAAGAGATTTTTTTCGGCAACAATTTTTTTGCAGAACATTTCTATTGGGGTTTTGTTTCTGCGAAGTTTTTTTGGCAGGGATATGTAAAAATTATCTTAAAGAAACTTTTTTTTTCATTTATTCCAATCATTTTTTAAATTTGCATTATAGTATCGTAAAAAAAAACATTTCTGTTACCCACATGTGGCATATGAACTAGTACACCTCCGACTGAATGTAATTCTGGAGTAGGCATATTCATCACATCAGACTTGCCATCACTTTTTTTGGAACTTTCTAGAGGACTTTTTCGATGGAAATCTTCATCAAGTTCATCTGATAAAATCTGAAAAAAAAAATTTATTAATTTTTTTATCAAATAAAAGTCAATTATATTGTAACAGCTAGCGCGTTGATTGAATTCGAATTCGGCGCTAACTGTTATGGAACGCAGATGCGGATCGGTAAGTCAGGTGATGATGAGATCTACCGATCAGCGTTACTCTAATTTCGGTGCTTGGCGCGATCACACGTGTGTCAGGGAGCAAACATAAAATTTACTTTTTGTGTTCTTAGATAACTTTATCAAAGTGTGTTAGATAAAGTTATCAGTGAGAAGTTGTGTAGATTTTCTTGAGATCCAGTTGTCACTGGATTGGAGTGAGGAAGACGAACATCTCATGGAAAGTCAGCGTGCGGCCTAGGAAGGCATTGTCGTCTTGTGTGAAGCCAATCGGGCTAGTAGTAATTATCATTATTATTAATTTTAATCAAGCGAAGGTGCACCTGCTAGAAAAGTTAGTCCGCGTAGCGGTTAATCATTGAGTATTTGTTCGTGTGACAGTTAGAGTCAGAGTGTGTGTGTGTGAAGTACAGTAAGTACTTAGATTTTGTATCGGAGTTAGTCCACGCCTTTGTTATTTTGGCGCGCTGCAGCTAGCAGCCGAGCGCAAGAGCGTGTGTGTGTGCGTCGGTGTGTTCGAGCCTACCACGACACCGATGCCGAACTTTGTTTTTGGTAAAAGTTATTTTTTTTTCGATAATTTAAGACTGTGAGTCATTCGTGTTTACTTGTTTGTAAACAATCGGGTATAATTAATTTGGACTATTATGTAACTTTTTTATTTTTATTGTAAATTAAAATTATTAAAATTTACATTTGATCATTAATTTAATTAACCCGTGTTCCTGCGATCGGTCCACGTAAACTCACGCCACTACCGACGAAGGAGAGCAGCCGCGCCGCGTAATAATAACATTAGTTCGCGTACGCGTGTTCCCCCCAGTTTTCAGGATTGAAGAAAAATCGACGAGTTGTCGTGTGCACAGAACGTGCATTTTGTCAGCAGGTCAGAGGAGTGCGGACGACGATCGCCGCGGGTTCTCGTGATTAACCACGATCCTCTGCAGGATTAAATTCCTAAATTTGAGCCCTGTGACAATATTTATGAAGGTGAAGGGAACGAAGGACTTTCTACACTTAATCCACTTCTCATCTTTATCATTTAAGTAGAGGAAAAATTAAAGAGGATGTATATTCAATGCTTGATACCGACGTAATGGAGTAGCGGAGAGTCCTCACCTCGGTCGATCAACGAAGTTAAGCAACAATGTGTGCGGTTAGTCCTTGGATGGGTGACTGACTGCACTCGGCGATTGCCGCTTCGGGGATCGATTAGGTGGTTTTTTTCTGATTCAACATTACGAACGGGAGGTGTGAAACGATTCAGTTTCGATATTTATGCCTACGAAATGTGACATAAATATCTTATCAGAATCGCTCAATTCATCGGCAATTCTAAGGTGACGTCTTATGAAACGGGAGAATTTCTCTCAGAGGAGTTTTCTGAACCCACAGGTAGTAGCCCTGGGCGGATGTGAGAATGGAGATAATAGAGGTCAAGAGATTGTGAGGAAAATTGTCGTAGGGTAGTGAGGAGGAGATATAAGTGAGGATAGACATAAGCCCCCACACATATGTGGTAGGGGTGCCCCCGCTACTGGGCCCAATGTAGGCTGTGTATTCAATGCTTGGGTAACAATATCTAATTCTGCGAAGACTTAAATTTTGCTGTTCAAAAATTCAATGATGTTAAAAGTTTTGTGGTACGCAGCGCTATGTAGCATAATATATGTTATGCTTAGTATCTAAATTAAACTCTCAAACATACTATTTTTAGTTATGTTACGTCCTGGGGCTAGGATATAACTTTATTTGTTTATTTAAAGGGAGATTTGTTTATGTAGTTAGTTAGTTGCTCTTGTCGAGGCTTTGGTATTTAGTTAGTTTCTCTTGTCAAGGCTGTAGTATTTAGTTTATTGCTCTAGTCGAGGCTTTAGTATTTAGTTGCTCTGTGTATTTTTTTATTTGATTGCTCTCGTCAAGGCTTTAGTATTTAGTTAGTTGCTCTTGTCGAGGCTTTATGTATTTATTTAATTGGTTGCTCTTGTCGAGGGTTGAGTATGTGTGAGATTTATAAATAAATGAGTAATTTGATATTGGACTTACAATTTATTTGACCTTTGTTACAGAGATGTCTCTCCAGAGCACTTTACAGTTTGCTGTCACAGAATGTACTGCTTGACCTCTTTCTCGTCTTTTTAACTGGACGGAAAGATACCAAAGCTGCTGATTTTGATTTTATAAGTTTTGATTTTGAAAGACGTCGTTGCTGATTTTTGGTTTTGAAGCTTTGCTTTGAAAGATGTAACGTTAGCAAAGTATTACGCACATGACGTTACATCCCCCGAGCTAGATAATATAATGTATAAATAAACTTGAAGTTAAAATTTTTTAAACGCAAAATGAAATACAAAAATATAGACGACATTGTAAAAAGTTACGTACAGGGCGTAACGTCCCCCGAGCACGATATTACGTTACATGATGACGAAATTCGAAATAAAAAAAAAAATTTTATTTATAATTACAAGGTAAAGTAACATTGGAACGTAATATTCTCCGAGCGAAATAAATATGTTGGCTTAGCTATTAATGAACTTATTTGAATAATATTTTAACTAATCTAACATGCATTAATTAAGAACAACTAGAGTTTGGAGAAAAACTTTTAAAGATGCAAATTTACCGTTATTATTATTATTATTATTATTATTTTATAATTTTTTCATTTTATTTATTTGTTTATTAAAATTTTTTTTTATATTTTAACTGAAAACATATTATGAATAGGATTTTTTCATTTTGTTGGGAAGGGAGTGAGGAATTTCTGGTGGATGGTTTAGTGAGGGGTATGGGTAGTGGAGTTTTTATGACGTGGTTGGATCTATTCTTATTTCTTGAAACTCCATGTTATCTGGTTTCATCGTTCGTGATTTCATCTTCTCGTATTTTTTCTAATTTCCATGTTGATGAGTAAGTATGTTATGGAGCCAAAAATTGCTCCTAGTAGATGTATGGACCATCCATACAAGCTGCGTATTGTGTATGCTTGTACTACTGTATCTGTTATTGTTTTCATGAAATTTAAAATTATTGATGTCATTATAATTGCTGAGGATACTGATCCGAAGGGGGTTAACTCGTCAATAAGTATATGTCAGTATTTGTAGGCTATACCTTTAAAGTTTGCTTCTGACAATAGATTGTTCATCAGATCTGCATCCGCGTTGTGAACGCCGGTCTATAGGGCATCGATAGATTTTTAGGACCATCCGATTTTGGTTTTTGGATTGATCGTCAACATCTTCAACTTGAGTAGGTTTCAGGTCTAGTTTGATCTATTTTCCTGCAATCTTGTAGTAAGTTGAAATAATTGAGTTGCAATTTATCTGCTTACCTTTTCTTATTCAAATGTGGGTTTTTGGTGTAAGAAACCATGTGTCATTTCCAGATGTGACTCGAAGTTGTTCATAGCATTCGTTGACGTGTGCTATTATAAACAGTTTGGGGATACACTCTATGAAGTGTACTGCGTCCCCAGAATTCAGGGCTGTATATCCAGGTCTTTTCATTATGTTGCAGGCGAATTCATCGGGCGCAATTGAGGCTAAGAATAGGGAATTTGGAATTTTTTATTTCTCTAATTTGCATTTTTCTGTTATTAAATTTAAGTAAAGATTATGTTATTGGATCTGTAAATGTTTTTCGACGTAAATAAATTTAGAGTTCATGTATACAAATAAATCCTGTGAATAAAATAAATAGTGTTTATATTCTCAAAAATTAATCCTTTAAGATGTTCTGTTTGAATAAATATCCGGTTACATTGGGAAATTTCACCTTTCGCTAACAGTGCAAAAGTTATCTCATCGGTGTTTAATATGTATAGAATTTCATGATTTGTATTACTAGTCAATTTTGTTGCTAAACCTTTATATAAAATATCATAAGAATGTTTAAAATGCTCGTTGTCAGGTAAAAGTTCCCAAAATATGTGACCATTTTCTAAATCCAAACAACTTTTTTCTGAAAGCTTACAGCTAGTACCGGAGCTTAGGTATATTTTATCCTTATTGAGGCTTATTTAAGCTTTTAGTTGTAAAAGTGTTATTTTTCTAGTACCATGTATATGAAAACTTTGTTCCATGATCCGAAACTATTTGCGTACGCTGCTGCGGAATAAGATTTTCCTTGTAAACTACCTGCAAAGTCTATTCCTGTTGTAATAGACGTATTGACTTTTAAATTTGCGATTATGTGTATGTTGTCGTACTTGAAGATTCCAGTTTCATGTATTTGTTTGCAGGATTCGTGGCCGATGTGAAAAAGATATTTTGTGAGTTTTCTGTTCTGAGTTTTCTTCTGGTAACAGGTGACCAAACATTCCACAGCCATTAACTATGCAGTGGATTTCTATTTTGAATTGTATAATGTCGATTTTCCTTACTTCTGCTATTTGTATTAGTTCGATTGTGATATTCGAAGAGTTCACTGATGTTTCGTGAAACTCGAACTCTCCAGAGTTTAGTAGAGACAATTTTATAACATTTGGCGTGGTTGATCCACAATCGAACCCAATCATTGATGCTTGTGACATTGATTTAAATATTATGAATAACAATTGATATGTGTGAATACATGGTAAATTTTTTTAATGAAGTGTGTTTTGCAATTTTTTTATGCTATTTGGCTTATAATATTAATATTATTCTTTTTATAATCAGAGTATTTTCAAAAGTACAATTTATTATTCTCTAGCCTATTATAGTCTTTTCGTTATTTTATTTATAATTTATTAATGTTAATTAATTAATTTAGGTTCATGTATAATTTTTATTTATTTTTGAAAATTAACTGATTCACCTTGAAATACAAATATTTTCTTAAGATTTATTTCTGTGCTCTAGAACAGTCAAGTTTCAATTAATAATTTTTCAATGTACATTAAATGTTATATGGTATGTCAGTAAATTCTTGACACAGTTCAATATGGTTAATGTAATCCCGAAAAAAAAATTTTTAAATCAAGTTTTTTTTTTTTTTAATTTATATGGAGAAAATGAGAGTGTAGTGTATGAGTCAGAGATATCTTGAGTGTCTAGAAAGCTCGGGAAGCATCCTACAAGAGGGAGAGAGAGAGAATGTGGGTGGAAAACTTTCCCCCCACCACCTCGAGAAATGCTGCCGCTGCAGCAGTGACGCGCGCCGGGACTCAGTCCCATAGGAGATGCGCTGCGAGACGTCGTAGTCAGTCCCAGTATTTATGTAATTGAATGCTTTGATTAAGTAAATAACCAGTATAACGTATTGATTGAGTATTATTATTTAAACTACTACCTTCTACCCATCGTCCACTCCACATTTGGGGGTTCAACCTATGTGTACTCAAAAGGGCATAACAAAAAGTAAGCCAGAAAAACGTAGTTAAGTGAAATCAAATCGTGTCTAACTGTTCGGTGCTTACATCCGTGAAGTGAAAAAAAAGTGCTTGAGGGGCCATCAGGCACGAGAAAGGCGAAAAACTTCGCGAGATATCTGACCTATAGGATTTGCCACTGTTTTATCAGTGAAGCCGGTGTGGATTCAGCAAAGTTAAACAGTAGATTAATGTGAAAAACAGTGCTATTTGTTAATTTACGTGAGTGAAAAAGAAAGAACGCCACGGCAAAATAACCGTCATTTTTTTGTCAAAAAGTGAAATCGGGAAAACCGTTGAAAAACGTGTGCGTACAGGCTTTCCTGAGGAAGTGCAACACGTGTGCGTCTATGACCGACAAACAACCGTGGAGGGCCCGAGCATGGCTGCGTAAGCAGTAAGCCGAAAGGCTGTAAACAGTGCGCTAGCCGGTCGTAAAAACAAGGCACAGGAGAGGAAGCCAAAAATTTCAGAGAACGTCCAACCACCGAGGGCAGAAAAATCGAAAAATTTTCCACCCTAGAAAATGGATACTCAGGACAGAAAAAAGCCCCTTTAAGTTTCACCTGGAAAGAGAAGCCGCGGTCGCAAAAGACCGCGAAGATAGGATCGAACGACAAAGAACGAGAACCTCAAGTACATTGAGTACGTCGACTGATACTGAAGAACGCAATGCCGCAGAAATTCAGCAAGTCAAAGCGGAAAAGCAAGGGTTGCAGCACTTAAAAAAACGGCCATGGAAACGGCAAAACGAGCAGCAAGAGCACTGGAGGAGGCAGAAGCAGCCGAAACTCAATTGCAAGGTGTTATGAACACTAAACCGAACTATATTCTATGTATTTTATGTACATAAGAGTCAAGGACCTCACCGTTTTAACCGGGAGGACTCGAACTCTCAGAGCGCCGAACTAGGGCTACTAAACTTTTACTAATTAGAATGCCGCACAAGGGCCACTAAGCTTAGACTAAATGCCGAACAAGGGCGTCATAGCGAGTCGTACTCGCAAGCCCCGCGATGCTTGGTGGCCACGATCACGGGCGGAGGGAGACTGGTGCGGGCGGATGTCGACAGCTGGGACTTTCGTGGCGTCCGTCGCTCACCTGACCGGTGTAGTTGTCGAAAAGAGGCGCTAAATCTCAAACACAAGGAGCATTAGCGCGAGTACCGACGGCCTGGGTTATGGCAGCAACATCAAGCCCGGAATTTCAAGTCGTACCTACACACCAAGTTCCACCAGGGTATAAACTGCATCGAGCTGCTGAGGCAAAAAACATGGTTCTATTTCTTATAGCGGTGGACTCGATTCCGAAGTTAAATGCCAAGGACTCAGTGCAGCCAGTCGAGAAGTAGACAGAAAAAGTCTCGGACGAAGCGGCTTACCACCACTGGAACGATCAGGAAACCTTTGCGGCAACAAAAAGAGCTCTGCGAGGGTTGCTGAGACATGGATAAGTGACACGGTAGGCATCCACACATGGGCAGACCTTCGAGAAGGGCTGTTGATTGCATTCGGGCGACAGCTGAACAAGTGCGACGCACATGAGCGCCTCAAGGCCGGAAAAAAGTCAACCAAGGTGTCAAATATTAAATACATCCAGGAGATGCAGTATCTAGGCACACAAGGTGGCTTGAGCGCAGATGTGATCCACGAATATATAATTTGTGGCTTGACCAAGTGCGTGAGAAGAAGTACGGAGAGCAAGAAACAACGCGAAGTTGATAATAATACTCGATCAACATGAAAGTGACATCCGGGAGTGCGCAAGAAACCAAGAACAAAAAAACAACGCTCCTTGCAAAGAAAAGTCAGAAAAAACGTGCTTCAAATGCCAGAAGAAAGGCCACATAGCTAAAGACTGCCATTCAGAATACCAGGACTCCCAGTGACCCCAGTACACCATCGGAAAAAAGCAAGGTCATAAAGGGGAGACCTGCAGGTTCAACAGGGTGAACAAGCCAACCACGCCCAGAGTAAACAACGTCGTGGAAGACAAAGAAGAGTCTGACACCGACGAAGAAGCTAAGCACAGCAAGGTAAGCGCGGTCGTAGGAGGTGTCGACTTCACGGACAGTCTTATCGACTGCGGAGCCAAAAAGCATATCCTACGACAGGACGCTTACGAGATAATTAATGTAAAAGCTGCAAAAAAATTCAAGTTGGACGACGCAAAAATAAAAATGACCGGTCTTGGTGGATCCTTTTTCACTCTTGGTGGAGTCAACATGCCTAATATCATCCAGAGGCATGAGTATCAGTGCTACTTCCACATCATGCCAATAAACCAATGCCCAACTAAAGTGATCATTGGCGATCCGATTCTTCGCAAAGCAGACATAAAACTTACATTGAGCGGACCAACCTTTGAACCACTGGTAAAAGATAGTTACATTTTACACCTGCTGCAAGAACGAGACCCGATCTAAAACGCAACTCAAAAAATCGACCGCAAGTACAGAAATGAGGTGCAGCAGTTGCTGAGAGCGTAAAAGCCGGAAATATCACAAGAGGCGCCAGTGCAGATATCGATCAAAGTCAAAAACAACCATCCAGTAGTGAGTATTTGCAAAGAAATGGCACCAGAAGCAAGAAAAGCTGCGCAGGAGCAACTGAAAGAATGGAAAAAAGGCTACATATAGAAGTGCGAATTCGAATACTCCAACCCTATAGTAGTGACTTGTTAGAAAGATGGCAGAAAAAGAGTATGCATTAATTACAAGAAGTTAAACAGGATTGTGGAGAAAATGCATCACCCCGTACCCATCATCGAGGAGATTATCAATTGGACTTTTGATTCGCAAGTACACACATGCTTAGACCTGGAAGATGGATTTTTTCACGTCAGAGTCAAGGAAAAAAGCAGAAAATACTTGGCTTTCATCAAACCATGGGGCTAGTATTGGCCAACAAAAGCTTCTTTTGGGTATTGTGACCATCTAAAAGTTTTCACGAGAAATTTGCAGTACATTTTTCGCAAGCTGATAGAACTCGACATAATGAGAATATTCATGGACCACATTTTCATCAAGGCAAGCAATAGAGAGGTTAATCATGGTGCTCGAAGTGGCTCAGATGCACGGACTACGCTTCAAGTGGGAAAAAAGCCAAATATTGCAAAAATAAGTTTTATTCCTCGGACATGTGATTAAAACCGGAAAGGCCAAGCCTTCGCCAGAGAAAATTCAAGACCTTATCAGCTACAATACACCAAAAACTCCTAAGCCAGTGCAAAGACTCCTTGAATTAGCGGGAATCTTCAGAAAATTTATAAAAGATTACGCAAAAATAACAAAGCCAATAAGCGACCTGCTAAGAAAAAGTGTAAGGTTTGAATTCAAGGAACCACAGATGAAAGCTTTGGAGACTCTGAAAAAAGCTCTAACCAGCAGCCCCATCCTGCAACTGTAGCATCAGAATCGAGAGACCGAAGTGCACACCGACGCATCGCAAAATGGATATGGAGCGGTTCTACTTCAGCGCGAGCCTAAGTTCGGAAAAATGCTCCCAGTTTACTACATGACCCGGAAAACACCGGAAGCTCACAGAAACTATCACAACTTCAAACTAGAAGCACTGGCAGTTTTTCGAGCAGTTGAAGCATTCAAAAATTACTTGCTTGGGATAAAATTCAAGATCGTCACGGACTTCAAAGCATTCACGCAGTCCTTGGAGAGTCAAGCTCTCAGTCCGCAGCTAGCCAGAATTGTGATGTACCTAGAGATGTTCGACTATACCGTAGAGCACTGACCTGCTGAGAAAATAAAGCACGTCGATGCGCTAAGCAGGCAGTTCTGTATAAACCAAGCTCGTGAAGCCACAACCGAGCGAATAAGAGGAGCCCAAAGCGCAGATTCAGAAATCGAAACAATCAAAGAATTACTGAAAACTGGACCATACAAAAATTATTTCCTAGACAACGAACTGGTATACGAGCAAAAGCCAGAAAACAAACTTTTAGTGGTGCCGAAAACAATGAAAAATGAAATTATAAGAAAAGCTCATGAAATCAGACACTTTGGAGTGAAAAAAACGTTGCATGAACTTCAGAGACAGTACTCAATGCAAAACATGAAAAAAAGTGTCGAAGCCATCATCACGAACTGCATTCAATTTATTTTAGCCAATAGAAAGCAAGGCAAGGTGGAAGGACTGCTCAACCCGATTTTCAAGGAAGACACACCGCTGCACACAATTCACTTGGACCACATTAGTAAACTTTCATCAATGAGCAAAAATCATCAATATCTATTTTCAGCAATAGACGAATTCACAAAATTTACATGGAATTTTGCAGTAAAAAGCACAACCACGAAAAAAATGATTGAGAAACTTAAAGTACTACATAAACATTTTTCAAACCCAGTCAGGTACATAACTGACAATGGCAGCGCATTTAAGAACGAACTCAACGATTGGTGCAAGTCAGAAAACATCGTTTATCAACTCTCAACGGTTGGAGTGCCCAGAGGCAATGGGCAGGTGGAAAGAATAAACGCCATCATCGAAAACGTCATGAGAAAGATTGCCGGTGAAAATCCAACCACCTGGTACAAGTTCGTAAGTCGAGTGCAAAGGGCAATCAATGGCTCTTTTCAACGTGCAATTGGAACCACACCATCAAAGTGTCTTCTAGGAGTAAAACTTAGAGGGCCGGAAGACGCGGACTTGGTTAAGCTCCTGGAAGAAGAATGGCTTGAAAGACTTAATCAGCATAGGGCTCAACAAAGATAAAAAGCTCGCAAGCAAATTCTCAAAATTCAGCTTGAAAACTCAAAACAATACAACAAAAAACGCAAGCAAGCCACACTACACAAAGTGAACGATTTAGTTGCCATATGAAGAATTGAACAAGGTCCAGGCCTTTAGATGTGTTTTTTATTTTTCGGACCTTACAAGGTAATTAAAAAAAATTCAAAAAGACCGCTACAAGGGGGAAAAATCAACCTATAAACCGAAGGACCTTTCCACACCACCACATCTGCCGACAACATTAAACCATGGACAGGATTCAGGGACGACCTGGAGCCGAACGAAACCAGCATTGACAAGGAACTCCTGAGCGAAGTCCACCAAGAAGAGGTTGAAAGAAGATGTGTGAAAGAACGAAGAGTGAGTGTGTAGCATGCGAGCGCGGAAAATAAGAGTGCAGGATTGATTGATTGATTGATTGAAATGTTTATTTATGTACATTATGTTGTACAAATAAAAATAGTTAATACAAAAAAATAAGAATACATACGCATCTTAAAAATAGTTAATACAGAATAAAATACAATATATCTCAAAATAAGCAAAAAGTAGTAACATACAGACGTTGAGTAAATTTATAGCATAACAATAGATATCAATCTCATAAATTTTGGTTGGCAATGACTAGCGCGTAGATTAAAATTAAAATAATGGATGTTAGGGCTAAATAAAAAGTGTAAAAAGTATAAAAAGAAACAAGACAAGTAACAGAAAGAAAAATGAGTAAAAATTATCACAGCTTAATACAATAAGATCAATGGTTACTTCGAGGGTGAAAATGTGGTTTTTGACTGATGTTTTGAAATGACTAAAGGATGGTGCGGATTGGATGCTGAGAGGGAATGAGTTCCAGAGGATGGTGGATGAAGCATGAAATGAATTCAGGAGAAAATCCGAGCGACACGCAGGGACGATGAGCTTCCTTGAGTTGAAAGTCCTTACAGGACGCGAGGCTTGCCTGGTAAGAAAGAAGTCAGCCAAGTAAGATGGGCTGCCGGTGACAGTCGTCTTAAAGAGCTGACAGGCCGCGAAGTAGTTTCTACGACCCTCAACCCTGAGCCAGCCAAGTTCACGCCTATAAGGAGTAACATGATCGCTCCTGCGGAGGCCAAAAATATAACGAATGCCCCTGTTGATGACTCGTTGCAGCTTAAGGTTGAGTTCTCCAGAGAGATTACAATAAACAGGGGAACAGTAATCGACCAGGGGGAAGAGAAGCGTCTGTATAAGGTGTTTTCGCAGTTCGAGTGTGGTGCTCCGCCAGAAGAAGTTTAGTCTATACATAAGAGAGTTTGCTCTCTTACATATATACAAAACATGCTCCTTCCAGTTCAATCTGGCATCAAGGACCACCCCAAGACTACGAACCGAAGAAACGACTGGGATACTGGAATCATAAAGAGCCACAGAAGTAATACCTGAGTTTTCAAACAAATCACAATAATAGCCAGAGCCAAACACAATGGCTTTAGTCTTAGAGACATTAAGCTTAAGATGATTCTCAGTAGCCCAGTCCGCTATGCGTTCCGCAGCTCCGCTGAGTCTCCTCAGAATTTCTGGCAAGTCCTCAAAGCGACCCTGGACATAGATCTGTAGATCATCCGCATAAATGATGTGACTTACCCCGGGGTCGAGACCCTCCACAATGTCATTAATAAACAGCAAAAAAAGCAGCGGTCCCAAAACGGAGCCCTGAGGTACGCCCTTGTTCAGACGACGAAAGGTCGTGCTGGAAGAAGTTCCCATTGCCACTGCCTGCGAACGATCAGACAGATATGACGCGATCCACCTCAAGGCCTTAGAGGAAAGACCCAGAGAGCGGAGTTTCTAGAGTAAAGTGATATGACTAACCGAGTCAAAGGCCTTGCTGAAGTCAAACAAAACCATGGCCGTAATGAGTTTCCTGTCCATGCCCCGTCGAATGTCATCAGTCAGTTTCAGTAGAGCAGTCTGCGTGCTGTGTCCGGGTCGAAAGCCAGTCTGAAATTTGTCCAGGTGTCCTTTACTCTCGGCAAACGAAGAGAGCTGATTAAAAACCAGTCTCTCAAGCGATTTAGAGAGAAAGCTCAGTAACGATATGGGACGAAAGTCATTCAAGCACTTAGGAGCGGGGACTTTGTTTAGAGGAATCACCAGTGACAGCTTCCACTGGTCGGGGAAAGTTGAGGTGGATAGGGATTTATTAAAAATGGAGCAAATGAGAGAGCCAACAGAAGGAAGAGCAGACTTGAGGAAACTCTGCGGAAGACGATCAACGCCAACCGCTTGGGAACTCGAGTGTGATATAGCAGTAACAACCTCTTCCAACGAAACTCGAGCAAAATCAAACAAACCACCGGTTCCCTGATCACTTAGGTTGTTTAAGTAATCAGAGAGAGACGGGGCTGAGGCATCAAAAGAAATCGAAGCAAAGTGGGCGTTGAGATCCTCCGCAGTAAAGTCGGCCATGTTGATATCGGACTTAGGAGCGATTCCTAAGTGCTTGAGCTCCTTCCAAATCTGTTGTGGGTCTGTCAAATTGCGAAGTCTGTCCCAGTAAAATTCAACACGAGCTGCCTCAATTTGCATATGAGCAAAATCACGCGCTATCCTGTATTCATGCAGTTCAGTGTCGAATTTTGAACGTCGGTAGCGTCGATAAAGGCGGTCCCTCTCAGCAATGAGAGCACGGTGATAAGGGGTGAACCAGGGATGACGCCTCCTTCCATACTTGACAACTCTGACAGGGGCAAAAATGTCAAGAGCTGCGTGCAAATTCCTGTAGAGGCAATCGAGACATTCATTGACAGAGGCTGAGTCATCCCTGATTACCGACCAATCACATTGTCGCAGGTATTCATTCAGTGCCAAGCTGTCCACGGATTTGAAATCGCGATAAGTAAAATGAGTCGTGGGAGTGCCGGGGATGAAAATGTCTAGCGAGGAAATGGTCTAACGAAAATGTCTAGTCAGGAGTGAGATCAGTGAAGTTAGTGAAGTACAGTGACAAGTTAAGCAAAACAAGTGGGGAAGGGTTCCTAATGTAAGAAATTAGAAATTAAGATTTTTTTTTTTTTTAAAGAAAAAAAACGCAAAGAAAAAAACAATAATAAATAATAAAAAAAAATAATAATAATAAATAAATGAAAAATAAAAATAAAGATAGAAATAAAGATAAAATAAAAATTAAAAAATTAAAATTAAAATAATGATTGTATTAGTAATCTAAAATAAATTTAAGATAAATTTTAAGAATAATTGAAATTGTTTTTCATAGATTTAAATCATCGTCTGGGTCAGAAGAGGGTCAGGATTGGCCGGGTTGTAGGAAATGAGAGTGTAGTGTATGAGTCAGAGATATCTTGAGTTTCGAGGAAGCACGGGAAGCACCCTAAAAGAGAGAGAGAGAGAAAGAATGCGGGTGGAAAACTTTTCCCCCACCACCTCGGGAAATGCTGCAGCTGCAGCAGTGATGCGCGCCGGGACTCACAAGGAGATGGTTTGTCCTTTGGGACCTGGATTTTCATGAGACTTTGCACACAGTTTTTATTCATCATAAAAACAAGCCCTTCAGTGTTCTTTTTCCAGAATGGGCCTTTTTTCACCTTCTGTGTTAAAAAGTAGGCTATTTCCTATAAAAATCCACTTTTGGCCTCATTTAAAAAAAAAATTTTTTTAATGATTTTGACTATGAAAAATTAAGGTTTTTAAAGTCAATTTTTGGTATATTTGGATTACAATATACATGGACAAGATCATTCAAAAACTTTTTTAAATAATTTTTTTTCAAAAGTACTTGGAAAATCAAAAAAATAATGCGAGGTTCCAGATATTTCTAAGTGCAATACGGTCCAAGGAGGAATTTTTTGAAAATGAGGCCAAAAGCGGCTTTTTATAGGAAACAGCCTACTTTTTAACACAGGGGTTATATGGGAAGTAGGTGAAAAAAACCCATTCTGGAAAAAGAACACGGAAGGGCTTGTTTTTATGATGAATAAAAATTGTGTGCAAAGTTTCATGAAAATCCAAGTCCCAAAGGACAAACCATCTCCTTGTCAGTCCTACGGGAGACGTCATAGTCAGTACCGGTGTTTATGTAATTGAACGGTTTGATTAAGTAAATAACCAGTATATTGTATTTATTGAGTATTATTATTTAAACTACCACCTTCTACTTTATTATTAGTATTATTATTTAAAGTATTATGATTTAAACCTATCATCCACTCCACAAATTTTTAAATCAAATTTTGTTTTTTTTTATATAATGCCCCAGACCATTTGGTCAATACAGCAATGTAATTATTATTATATTAATAACATTTACAAATTTAAATTACATGATTTACAAAATTTTAATATTACATTCAGAGTCAATGTCCATAGCACTTAAAAAGTTTTCAATTAAATAAGGTTTTTTACCCTTTGCCTTGGGCAATTCACAAATTAAGATAATCCTATTGTACTTATATTCACTACACTACCAAACTACACTTCACTACCAAAGCAGGTGGTTAGCGTCTGGATTCGGATGACCACACTTGCACATTGGTGATTCAGTGATGTTTTTTTATACAGTGAGGCAGCAGCATTGTAGTGATCTGCCTTGAAGTGGTTTATTGTCACTATTTCCCTTCTGTTGAGTCTAGTATTGTGGAACGAGGGCTACCCCTTGAGACTGACGTAGTTATGGAAATAGAATACACCCTTAACTTCACCTTCGGAATATTGAGACTAAAGGTTTTTTCCTTAGATTCTTTTCTCCAAATTGCATTGGAATCAGTGTATGGGATGGCATCACGTGGAACTGTGGAGACCATTGCTTCCTTAGCTTTCGAGTCAACGATTTCATTACCCTCAATTCCACTGTGAAAAGAGATCCAGGTCAATTTAATGGGCCTATCAAGTATGCTGATTTTCTTGATTTTAGCTAACTCGTTCTTAATCTCAGCTACGTACGGATTTTGACTGATTTTACTGGACTCAACAGCCATTGATACACTCCTGAATTTAGAAAAAAGTTGGTATTTTCTGTCAAGGCCAAAGAATATCCATTCAAGTGCTGAGCTAGTGACAACAGCTTCACCAGTGAAGATCGAAGCAAGCTTGCGAATAGATCCTTTCTTTTCATAGTTGGAACTGGGTACATTGAAAGACCACCTGACCGGATAATCCACTTCTTTGCTGGCGTCCGTGAAGATATGAGTGCCGACTGGATTCCCAAAAAGCTTTCGGAACTCTGTATTTACTGTGGGAGAAATACCCAGCATATTACCAGTATTCAGATCAATTGGTACCTGAGGAAAGATATTTTCGAATTCAGATTGAAAGACTATATCTTTCTCCACCGTGTATAAGTGAGAGTTTACATATTTAGACACTCTGACTATGGCTTTTTCAAATACTCTTTTTTTACTTTTACAATTCTTGTATTTATTGAAAAATGACAGCACTGCCTCATAGCAAGAGTTGAATCTGTTGGCCATTACATTGGTGATAAACTTGTTTCCGTGTTTTTTAGCTCTATCACAAAGGGCCAAGAGCTTGGACTCTTCAAGAATTATGTTTTTAGGGGTAGATCTCCTGTAGCCAAGTGCAACCTTCATTGCCGCCAGCAGTATATCTTCAAGTAGATTTGAAAATTTTTCCTTTTTGGCCAGTATACAAAAAGACCATAATCTACAGATGAGCTGACGAAACTTTTGTAGAGGTTAAGGAGAGTTCCTGGGTGAGCTCTCCACCACGTCCCTGCAAGTAATTTCATTACATTGAGAATCTTCCTCGTTTTTATGACTACTCTCTTCACCTGGTGTTAAAATGATAATTTCTAGTCTAGCTGAATTTCTAAATAGCTTGTTTGGTCGGTGGAGAAAATAGGTGTATACCTATATCCAATTCAAGGTTACCTGGTAGAACACCTCTGTTATTGAAATGTAGGATTTTAAATTTGCTCACATTTAGTTCAAGTCCAAGCTTTCTCAGGTTTTTCTTTATGATATTGCACACACTTTGTACTAGTTCAGAGCAGGTGCTGATGTCTTCGAGACTGCAGAACATGTCCATGTCGGCTAGTTCTGATGCGCGAACCGAGTCCGGTATTCCAACTGCCAAACGTTTATCATAGGTAATAAAAAGCAGTGTACCAATGACTCCTCCTTGTGGTACACCTTTTGAGATAAGCCTAGGATCATTCATGTTGAACAGACTTGTGATGGACCTTTCCATACACAAGAACGCTATAAAATTTATATGAATTTGAGAGCATCCAATCTCAACAAGTTCATGTAGTAGTAAAGCAGGTACTACATTATCAAAGGCACCATTTACATCAAGAAAGGTAGCAACCGAATTTTGATTATTTCTGAAACCATCTTAAACACATAACGACAATTTTAACAAATTTTCTATGCAAGAACGGCCTTTCCAAAATCCACTTTGGTCCTTAGGAATGTCATGGTTCTCGCGCCACCATTGCAGCCTATTCTATACCATTATCTCAAAAATCTTGCAGAGACACTGTGTCATTGTAATTTGTCTTAGGCCACTATTTTTCGGTTTCAGTGGCATTTTTGTTCAGGTCTATGGACTCCTTAAATTTAACATAACAAGCTTTCTTTTTCTTTTTAATTGCCTTTTTCATGACAGCACAGCTCCTATTATACGCAATCTTGTCTTCTGACCTTTTAGTATACCTCCTTTTTTGAAAGCTGCCCTTCTCATCCTCTTACATTTGGCGCACTCTTCATCCCACCATTCTACTGGATTTCTATGTGTTGAGTCCCTTACAAATCTTCTCTTGGAAGTATTGTCTGCAACAGAACTTGATACAATTTCCAGAAATAAATCGTACTCCTACGAGGGTGTCACATAGTCATATCCAATATCAAAAAATTCAATATATCTAGAGTTGAGTGAGACTTCAACAGCGTTCCAATTAGTCTGCGTTGAACGGATTATAAATGATTTTCTATGATAGATATATTTTTGTAGTGAGAGTGAAAACTGAATAGGAAAATGGTCCTATCCAAAAGTTTCATCATACACCTTAATGCTTACCAAGGCAGAATCATTTGTATTAGATATAACCAAGTCGATATTAGATGTACTATTGTTGCTGGAATTTAAATGCGAGACTCCTTCAAACTGAAGACCATCAGGTTAGCAGCTGTCAATGCATCCAAGAATCTCTTACCATTAAGATCATCCGAATCACAGTTCCACTGATTATTATGCGCATTAAAGTCTCCTACCAAATAAGAGCAACCTTTCTCTCCAATCATTAGATTTGCAATTTGATCTCATTGGTTTTGAGAAAATGTTTTGGGTCTCCCCTCGACGGAAGGTGCCCGATAGACTGCAGAAATGTTAATTGTCTTAGAAAAGCTGAAGATCTTTATGCCTGTTATTTACACTGTAGGGTCGACTTGCTCTTGTATATCAATTGGCTTAAATTTGATGTCACTTCCTACTGTTATCAAAAGGCCCCCACCTCTGGTAGGACGATCTAACATATGCGTGTTAAAACCACTTAATTTAAAATTATAGTCCAGTTTGAGCCAGGTCTCTACTGCAACCAGGATATCCTGATCTGTTAATTGTTGATCTAGCTCGGTGACTTTGTCCGCTATACTTCTAGCATTCCAATAAAAGATGTATAGGTCTCTGTTGACGAGTGAGCTGTCAGCAGCAAGAGTTGCTGCTATCTTCTGATATAATGCGAGATGTCTACTTTTCCTCGATTGACTCGAGGTCCGATGCTAGAGAGGCATCAGATTCGGAAATTTCCAAAATTTCAGAGGCATTGTTTACTAATGCTTTCTTATGATGGGTTAGTTTTTGTCGCATCCCCTTTCCTTTTACCAGGCTCTAAGTTTCTTCCGTGAGTTGAATAAGGGTACTGGAATTATTCACGTACGACAGAGCTAGACTCTTTCTTTTCATAGGTTCGCTCATAAACGATTTAGTGATAAGTTCAACAAACTTGTCAAACTGAAGGTGATAGTACGCTTGCGAGGCTTCAATGTGTGCGCGAATGGGTTCAAGGGCCTTACTTACTGAAGACAACCTGTCTAGCATTTCCTTATCACTCAGCGTGCAAGTCTTCTTGACTATTTTTTTAACTCCTTTTTAGAGTTATCCGGCAGAAAATTCTCATTTGTCTTTTTCGTTCTTCGGTCATCACCAAGCTGAGATTTATCACTGGAAGCAGAAGAATGTAGTCTTTTGAACGGGTTGTTAAGTTGACTGAGATTATCGATATTAACAGTATCCTTGCTGTTCATATCAGAAGTAGCCTTTTTATTATCCGTGGTTGATGAAGTAAGTTTGTATTGTTGCGACGGACTCAGCAGACTGGTAGTCTGCAGCACTTTAGCAGCCAACCGAAGTGATGCGGCGTACGTTACTAGAGTATTCGCGAGAGACGCGCGTTGCGCATTCTCATTTCTGCCTGCACTCTCTTCAACCTGCGATACATGAAGACTAGCTGTATTCTCTTTTACCGATGTGTTTTGAATATAGTTTTCTACTTGACTGTGTTTCCTTGGGTTGTTTGATACACCCTCATCATTCCTGAGACATTTTATTCTAAAATGCCCTGTTTGACCACATAGAAAACACTTAAGGGTGTCTAAGTAAAAAAAAAACATTGTGTGTGATAGTAGGAGTGTGGAATTTAACGGGCTTTGCTGGTATCTTGTTGACATCCTCGGGACTTATGTAAACATATCAACGATTGCTTTTCATACCGTAAACATTTATATTTTCAGCACCCATGTTAGCCTTGAATTCTGAAATACTCGAAAAGGTACGTATTTTACAATCTTTTGTCAGGTATTTCTTTAGTGCTAAGATCGTAATGCCAAACATAGCATTTAAAATGATGACTCTAACTGCTTTCGTGACATAAGACTTAAAAGGGATCACTTTATTATTGAACTCGATGGCTCCAACCTTTTCAACAAGCATCGACGCTTGAGCGGCAGAGGATAACACTACGCACATACGATCGTTTGCGATGCGAGAACCATACAAGAAACTTTTCAGATCTTTAATATATTTATAAAGCTCTTCCACGTAAACCCTGATTGAAGTTTCCTTATCCACTTCAAAAACTATGGCCTGATCATCTTTTGGTCGAATGTCGGTAGGGTCACTATACTCTTGAACTGAGACGGAAAAGTCAGCTGCTGCATCAATTTTGGTTAATCTTACAGGCTTGCTTGATGCACGCCCGACAATTAACCAAAAACACCCACAGTTTTCGCTCAAACAAGCGAAAACTCATAAAGACACCATCAGCGAGACACTTTTTGGCCCAAGGCCAAAAAAAAAGAAACAGGAAAACTAACTCGAGAACTATAATAGAACACGTGTTTTCACGGAGCACCAAGAAACACGTCCGTCACCTTACGGCGGCGGCCATCGACCGAAAAATTAAATAAAATATTATTTTTCGTTTGTATAAGGTAACTTTATGAGGGTAAACTTGTTTCTGTTTCCCTTTATGAAAAAATGTTATGCCTCTGTTTTCGGATACACCTACGATTTTAAAAGGTCCAAGGTAATGATTTTTTTCTAATTTAATAGGTTTAGGTTATTTTAGCCAATAAATTTCATCACTTATTACGAAATTTTTTGGATTTATTCTTTGATCGTAGTATTTTTTGGACCTAATTTTTGATGCTAGTAGGTTTTCCCGTACGGAAAAAACTCCCAAAATTATCCCCAAAAAAACCCTCAAAATCACTCCCAATTAGTCACTCTCATTTGAGTCTACTTTCGGACATCCCTCATCCTACTTGAGAGTTAATCTCAAATTGAGGGTAAATTTTACACTCTCAAAATTTACTCCCAGCTTACCCTCAAGTAGGTTGAGGGATGTCCGAAAGTAGACTCAACTAAGAGTAAACTCTCGCACCCTCTCAACTGAGAGTAAGAGTAACTCTCAATTGAAAGTTTTTATTTGGGGGTTAAATTTGAGAGCGAATTTTCATTAGAATTTTATTCTCAAACTGAGAGTTAAGTTCTAATTTGATTGCTTTTAAATTTGAAAGCAAACCTGAAATAAATTCAAACAATAAGTTGATTATTTTTATTTTATTTATTTTGAACGTGTATACATGAGTTTATTTCAATTAATAGCTGTATAGTTTTACTACATAAACTTAAAACCTGATTTTTTTTTCAATACCTTAAAATATTCTATTCAATAATTTATGAAAAATGAAAAAAAATGACAATCTTATGAAGTTAGAATTTTTTTTCAGTTGTAGAAAAATAACTATTTTTCATTGCACAATAGTAAAGACTTTGATGAATCTTTTTAATTGTATCTTCATGATAAAAAATAAAGAATGTACTACATTGAGAAAAGATAAAAAAATTTTTTATGTATTTGATAACAAAAAAGTAATATGGTCACTAGTTAAAAAAACATTTTTGAAAAGTTTTTCATGATCATATTTTTAAAATATTTTAATACTGTGATTTATTAAAAAAAAAAAAAAAATGTTTATGATCTCAACTGTACTAAGCCGAATGATTTCAATCACTTAATCAAAAGATACTCATGTTTATAAGTAATTTTAAGTATGATATTATTTGTTTGGTGTAAATACAAAAGTTTTAAAAAAATTCTATTTCAAAGTAATCCAATCTTGTTCAAATATCACTAGATTATCAATACATTCTATGTAAACATAATAAAGAACTTTCTACTTACAAAGTGGAAATACCAACGTTAGCCATAGTAAATAAGAAATTATTATTTGGCGTGTTTGTTGATGAAAGTTTTTTATTTAAATAACAGAAACAAACACCTTTTCATATAATTTATAAAATACAGCAGGGTTGTATTTTTTCAGTGCTATCATATATCTTAAACCTTGACCAATATTTTGCTGTTTATTTTCTGAAACTAATTTTTGCACAAAATTAGCTTCCGGTGTTACTCGGTCAATCACTATTTACATTAATGAAAAAAGAGAAATAATTATTTGATAAATTTTCTTTTTCATTTTTAATATAAAAAACACTGTTCACTAGCACTGCAGTATTTCTGCAATTGCTTTAGTTTGTTTGATGCGCATTAGAAAACTCTATCATTATGTTTACTCAATCTGCTGGTATTTTTTGGTAATTTTGTGATATTTCTGCTTGATTAACATTGCATTTTCAAAGACTTTATCCATATCTTCTATCTTGAATTTAGTTAGGGACATCTTGTTTTGAGCTGAATTTAATGCAATCATTAACTTCACGCACTGCATTAAATTTAAGTTTTCACCTAATAAAACAAAAATATTTACCAAAGAATCAATTCTTAAAGAAATTTTTTGATTTTAATAAAAGATTGACTACTTGTAAATGTAGATAAAAATATACTTATCTAATTCAGAAAAAAATCATTACCCTACTGATTTTTAGGTCTTCATTCTGTTTTTAAATTTTAATTAATACATTAAAGTACACTGTAAAATAAAATTTGTTTGAATAAAATTAAAATAATGCACTGAATCATAATCAAGGAACTACTTATTAAACAATAACTTTTTAAACGAACTCTTAGAACACTACCGGTCCACCAACACGTGATATATTAGACTCACTGGCTAACCTAACCTATACTAGCGAGTGGGCCAGCCAGCGTCCAGCAGTTATAGCAGTAGTGGATCGTCGGGCAGGCGGGTTCTTTAAAAATACTGTAACGGGTAACTCCGGTACATCTCCCCTGGGCCTCACATAAATAAAATTTGTAGTTAGCATTAACGCTAACCCCTTGTCAACACCGGCAAGCAGCAGCTCGAGCGAGTGCCGAGCACGAGAGTGAGAGAGACAGAGAGGGGAAGCTACGCGCCGGCTGACTGGCAGCCGGCTCGGGAGTTGAGTAGCAGCAGCGCCCACGTTGAGATCGCGACCGCCAAATATTATACGCGTCGTTAATTAGTGCATGGTTCACGTGGAAATATTGCGAAATTTTTCTGCCCCAACCTCCGCCTCTGCGCCAGGATGCTGACAACGTCGTCGAGCATCATTGTACACCCGGAACCGCCGCTAAGAACTTCAGGAGCCGACGTGTAAGTCTTCGAACTCTCTCTCTCTCGCTCACTGGGTTAAACCCCTGCTCGCTTGCATGGTCCTTTAACCGTTTATAATTACTTAATAAAATTACAGTGTTACAAAAGGTCACTACTCCAGTGGTTTTTCTTCACAACTTCCTTACGAACCCGTTCATTATTATTGTATTAATTGTTTTATTAATTATCCAGTTCTTTCGACCGCAGGGTAACAAAAGGTTATAATACAAAATTTAAAAAACAATTTTTTTTTTCATTCTCTTCATAAATTAATTAGTTTCAGAATCAGTCGGGTATAATCTATTGTTTTGATACAATCAATAAATTGTTTTAGTACAAATTTATCAATAGCACCATATTAAAAATAATGTAAACGAGATATATTTAAAATCATTATTCGTTTAATTAGAATGTTATAATTTATTAAAATAACATAACTCACTAACTTTAAAAAAAATTCGTGTAGAACAGTAGAAAATTAAAAAAAAATTTTCCGTACATGAATTAAAATTAAAACTTTTTATAAAAGATTCATGAGTATATGTAAGCATATTAGATAGCACTGATATTTTAAGTATATAGAAATATCTTGAAAATTTTTTATTTTCAAAAGCTTGTGAGATAAAATAATTTTTAATAAAGACAAAATATTAAAAGGTTGATAGCTTAAATGTAGCTTTGATATCATACATACGTAATAATAAAACTAATAAATAGCATGTTAAAGTATAGTATTGATTTAAATTAAAAAGCTCGATTACAAGTTAAATTTTTGACAAAAAAGAAAAAAAATTAAATAGATCGATTTTTGGTTAAGGTCATTCAAAATGAAAAACTTGTAGCGAACTCAGGAGTTCTGACAAAGTACTTGGTGTAAAGGGTATAGCCGGGTAAGATAGTCGAATCGGCCCCCAGCGCGAACCCCTACAATATATATATCATTCGAAAGGGCATGAAAAAAGAAAATTCTTGGCGTGGACCAGATTTTTGTATACCCACTACTGCGCATGCGCGGTCCAAAATAGTGATTTTTCAACTTTGATTTTTATCTCGAAATCTAAGAGGGTACGAAAAACGCGGTTTGCGGCAAAATTTTGTTTTCAAAAAATTTAGTTCAGTCATATTTTTTTAAATTATTTTTGGCGCCAAATTACAATTGCTAAGGCTGTTTTTCGAATTTTTTTCCCTAAAAAATGCGATTAAAAAAAAACGGTGATACATACCTCCCTGGAAAAAAAATATGTCATGTATTTTAGAAAAAAATAGCTTTAGAAATTTTTTCAAATTTTTTGAAGTGGTGGAAGACACTTTTCAGGCCAAATTATTGAAATTTTTTATCCAAATTGCCACCTAGCGGCTGCATACTGCGTTAAAATATAACAACATTTATATCGCTGAACTACATTTTTTGTAAACAAAATTTTGCCGTAAACCGCGTTTATCTAGCCCTCTTAGATTTCGAGATAAAAATTATAGTTGAAAAGTCACTATTTCACCCCGCGCATGCGCAGTTTAGGGAATAAAAAATTGCGGTTTGCGCCAAAAGCTTCCTTTTTTCAAGACCTTTCAAATGATACGTATATTGTAGGGGTTTCTGCATAAAAAAATTTGGCCTACCTGACCTAGATTGAAAATAATTAATTTATACAATTTTTTAGTAATGGACATGGTTGAACTGATCTCGTTAGAGGTATTAAAAATTTTTTTTGCAGAAACCCCTGCAATATACATATCATTTGAAAGGTCTTGAAAAAAGGAAGCTTTTGGCGCAAACCGTAATTTTTTATTCCCTAAACTGCGCATGCGCGGGCTGATAGTGACTTTTCAACTACAATTTTTATCTCGAAATCTAAGAGGGCTAGATAAACGCAGTTTGCGGCAAAATTTTGTTTACAAAAAATTTAGTTCAGCGATATAAATGTTGTTATATTTTAACGCAGTATGCAGCCGCTAGGTGGCGATTTAGATAAAAAATTTCAATAATTTGGCCTGAAAAGTGTCTTCCACCACTTCAAAAAATTTGAAAAAATTTGTAAAGCTATTTTTTTCTAAAATACATGACATATTTTTTTTCCATAGAGGTATATATCACCGTTTTTTTTTAATCGCATTTTTTAGGGAAAAAAATTCGAAAAACAGCCTTAGCAATTTGAATTTGGCGCCAACAATGATTTAAAAAAATATGATTGAACTACATTTTTTGTAAACAAAATTTTGCCGCAAACCGCGTTTTTCTAATTCTCTTAGATTTCGAGATAAAAGTCAAAGTTGAAAAATCACTATTTTGGACCGCGCATGCGCAGTAGTGGGTATACAAAATTCTGGTTCGCACCGAAAATTTTTTTTTTTCATGCCCTTTCGAATGATATATATATTGTAGGGGTTCGCGCTGGGGGCCGATTCGACTATCTTACCCGGCTATTCCCTTTGATTATTACCTTGATTCTTTCAGAATTCTTTTCTTTCAGAAAAAAATTAAAATCGATAGTAAATCATCAAATACTTTAGAGTAACTTTAATATAATGTTTAAGTACCCATCCTTCAAATGTTCGAAGTTAAGTTGAAGTATTAAGAGAGTACTCTCAATAAGTTAGAGTAAAGATTCAATGGTGAGAGCTGACTTTGAAATTTTGAAAATCACCTCATAAGATGAGAGTGAAGAAGAAAAGACTTAACGATCAGAATCTACTCTCAAATTTTGAGAGTCACTCTCAAAAGTTGATAGTACAGTTCAAAATTTGAGGGTGTGCTCTGAAATTTTGAGAGCCACCCTCAAAAGATGAGAGTACAGTCTCAAATTTGAGGGTGTGCTTTGAAATTTTGAGAGTCACCCTCAAAAGATGAGAGTACAGTCTCAAATTTTCGAGTGAACTCTCAAAAGTTGATAGTAAAGACTCAACTTTGAGAGTAAACTCTCGAAATTCTAGAGTTTACTCTCAAATTTGGTACTTTACTCTGAATATTGAGTCTTTACTCCCAAAATTGGGAGTTTATGCCCAAATTTTCAGCGTTTTTTTCGTACGGGTTTGATTCGCTATATCTCGGATATTTTTCATGTTTATTGGTTTTTCAATTGTTAATTTTATTTGATGTTGTTCGACATTGCAAGCTCCTAATTTTTCTTCTTCAAGTCAAAAAACGTCATTTTCTTGAATTAAATCTTTTATTTTCAGTTCATTTTCAGGTGATAAATATAGTAATTTTATAGTATTTAACAATTTTTTATTTCTTTCTGTTGACTCAGAGTATTATTTACATTTCTGTTGTGAAACAATTTTATAGTTCCAAAATGTGCTGTTTCAATAAGGTTAGGTTCTTCAAATGAATTTTAATAATCAGAGGGTATATATAGAAGATCAAAAGTAATGTAATTTATTTTATCAAGATATTTTAATTATTTTAAATCATTTTCAAGACTGTTTTCTACATTTCCATTTAATGTGTTTAAAAATTTTTTAAAAATCAACTGGTTTTTCGGTATTTTCGTTCATAGTATTAATAGACTTAAGTGCAACATTTATTTGATTTAATATCTTTTCACCTTCTTTTTCACATTCTAGTAGTTCTGTTAGTTTTGTATCCTCTTTTGTTGTTTTTTTCTGTTTTTATTGGGTTTTTGATATATGTGTCATGTAAATGGGTTATTGTATTAAATAAATTTATTACTTCAGGTGACATTTGTTTTTCCTCTGTTTTAATTTTTTCATTTGAAAAATCGATGTTCACATGTTTAGTTTTTGGTAATGATTCATTATGATTTTTTTTATGTGCACTAGTATTACTTACGTTGTGTATGTGTACAGTAGTGATCAAAATTATAAGGCAACCCCTAAAATTCGCCTGTTTCAAGTTAATATTTTGACTTTGTGCATGCCTGCACGTGTTTAAATATTTTAGTATTCATCTCTAAAATTTTTTTTGTTCAAAACACGTTCAGTACTTGAAAAAAAAACGTTTACTTTATATTAATTCGTCTTTCCAATCAATTTTTATCCTCTTTTAAGCTTAAAATGACTTTTTTTAAAAAACAGCTAAATTTAGTTCTTTTATGATCTAGATAGTGTTCTGTATAATTTCTATAAACACCTCAGTGAATAATATATTTTTTTTCGTGTTTCTCCAATGTTCAAGTTTATCGAAAAAAATTTTCAAGCTGATTAATAGAAAAATGTTCAAGCCACAAAGAAAAAATACATTTTTTTAAACTTGAAAAAACATTGATTATTTGTACTTTTACATTGTTTTTCGCTTAAATTTGCTTTTTTTATTAATTTGGGAGGTAAAAATTATATTAAACCGATATTTGATGAATTTTAAACTAATTCAATTTATTATGAATCAAAATCTTACAGAGAATTTTAAAAAAATATGTTAAAAACAGTTTTTCTAATACAATTAAATTTCACAAAAATAACTTCAACTTGTATTTAATTGATTACAAGCAATATATTTATCGAATTGACTTTTTCATTAATTTAAATATTCAGTTAGAAGTTTCAGAGAGTTTATTCAACTTAAAGTAATTTTTCAAATTCGTAGAATTCGAATGTCAGTCTTCTTTACCGAATGTTCGATCGGTAAAGAATTTATCTACATTACCGACCGAGCCGTCATTATTGATAAATTAGTTTTTTAAATGTTTATAAGCTTGCATAACTTTCATCATGGGAAGAAAAGCAGTTTCTGATAAAATTAAGTGGCAGATTATAGGATTGTTGAAAGGAGGAAAAAATCAGAGTCAAATTTCAAAAATATTAAAAGTTAGTAGGTGTTGCGTTCAAAACACCATTAAGACGTATGAAAGCACGAAATCCGAAAAAGTTAAAAGTGGCGCTGGCAGGCCAAGAATAACGAGTAACCGGATTGATCGAATTATTATTAAAAAGGCAAAGAATAATCGTGCAGTTACAGCAAACAATATCAAAAATCAAATAAATGAAGAACTTAATGTAAAAGTGTCTCGAGTAACAGTTAATAGACGTTTGCTTGAGAAGAACATGAAATCTGCTGTCGCAACTCGTAAGCCTCTTCTAACTGCAAAAAACCGAAAAGCTAGGTATGAATGGTGCAAAGACAAGCTATCATGGACAGTTGAAAAATGGAATTTAGTTCTTTTTAGTGATGAATCTAGCTTCTAACTTTTTTCTAACAGACCAAAGCGAATAAGACGTACCAGCAGTGAAAAATACAATCCTGATTGCCTTGCTCCAAGAGTGCAGAAAGGTGGTGGCTCAATTATGGTTTGGGGTTGCCTGTCAGGAAAAGGAAAAGGAGAACTTCAATTTGTGCAAGGTACAGTGAACAGCGAAAAATACATCGAGACTATGGAAAATTTTATGCTTCCATCAAAAACAAAGGTTTATGGACGTCAAAAAATTTGGTAGTACCAACAAGACAACGCTCCGTGTCACAAATCAAAGAAAACGATGCAATGGTTTAATGATAATAAAATACCTATACTAGATTGGCCAGCACGTTCTCCAGATTTGAATATAATTGAGAATGCTTGGGATCAATTAGAGATAATGATCAAAGACAAACACCTGAGAAATTTGGAAGATTCAAAACGAGAGATCGCTGTAGCCTGGCAAAAATTGAGTCCGAGTTACTGTAAAAAACTTGCAGAATCTATGATCCGAAGAGTTCGCGCTTGCTTCGAGGCTAAAGGAGGATCAACTAAGTACTAAAGAAGGGTAAACTAATTACTAAATATATAAAAAACATATTATATTAAATAATAAAAATGAATATAATAATTATTACTAAAAATAAATGAATACTATTACTTGTAATCAATTAAATACAAATTGAAGTTATTTTTCTGAAATTTAACTGTATTAGAAAAACTGTTTTTTAACATATTTTTTTAAAATTCTCTGTAAGATTTTGATTCATAATAAATTGAATTAGTTTAAAATTCATCAAATATCAGTTTAATATAATTTTTACCTCCCAAATTAAAAAAAAAAAAGCAAATTTAAGCGAAAAACAATGTAAAATTACAAAAAATCAATGTTTTTTCAAGTTTAAAAAAATGTATTTTTTCTTTGTGGCTTGAACATTTTTCTATTAATCAGCTTGAAAATTTTTTTCGATAAACTTGAACATTGGAGAAACACGAAAAAAAATATATTATTCACTGAGGTGTTTATAGAAATTATACAGAACACTATCTAGATCATAAAAGAACTAAATTTAGCTGTTTTTTAAAAAAAGTCATTTTAAGCTTAAAAGAGGATAAAAATTGATTGGAAAGACGAATTAATATAAAGTAAACATTTTTTTTTCAAGTACTGAACTTGTTTTGAACAAAAAAAATTTTAGAGATGAATACTAAAATATTTAAACACGTGCAGGCATGCACAAAGTCAAAATATTAACTTGAAACAGACGAATTTTAGGGGGTGCCTTATAATTTTGATCACTACTGTATAAGATTTGTGCAACATTTTTTATGTTTATCGTATAAATTGTGTTTTTATTTGTGTAAATGACATTTACACATTTAATTTTCGGGTTTATTTTCGGAGGTTATTGAACATTTACAATTCATTTCGTCTTTCGTTAAACTTGAAAAATTTTTAAACTCAGCATTTTTCATCATCACGTTTATTTCTGACTTTTTAAGCCCGGATATAAAATGTATTTTTTTTCATTAATTTCTTGATACTCTCCATCTAACCTTGATTTGCTTTCGGATAATAATTTTATACCCAAGATTCCATCATAGGGTAAATTAAAAGCTTCCAGTGCTACGTAAAATTCATAAAGTGAATCATTTATAGGAATATTGATTACACTTAATGTTTTCATTCTATTGCATGAAAAGATTAGTATATCGTCGAGATAACAAAATACGAAATCTAACCCCTTGAGGACCTTACGCATACAGCGCATTAAGGACTGACCCGCGTTGCGCAAGCCAAACGGCATAAACACTTATTCAAACAGCCCGAACGGCGTTGTAACCGCGGTTTTGATGACATCGACCGGCGCGACCAGTATCTGATAATATGCAGGATGGAGGTCGAGCTTCGAAAAAATCGTTGCACCATGGAGATTAACCGAACAATCGTTGATGTGCGGAATGCTGAACCTGTCGGGGACAGTTTTCGCATTCAGGCCTCGATAGTCGCCGCATATACGCCAACTACCGTTCTTCTTCCAGACCATATGGATGGGGCTAGCCCAAGGACTTTTTGACCGCCTGCAAATGCCTTGTTTGACTAATTCATCACATTCAGCTTGTGTGACCTTGTATCGCTCAGGATCAAAACGTCTAGTCCGCTCAATACCAGGGGGACCGTGAGTCTCGATGAAGTGGGAAACGTCGTGTGACGTAATGGGGTTGCAGCGATCAAGGATGCTGATGGAGGGGGCGCTCGATGACCTAAAATAACCTTTGCACGACAACCCGGTACTTGGTTCAATCAGTCTACGATGCCAGCCTACGAGACCATAGTGTGCGAGCAGATGTGCACCGATGATGGTACAAGGCACCGCTTCGACACAAAATTTCCACACAATCAGGCGTTTCAGCCTGAGATCGAGCGCGAGCTCTTTCTCGCCGAATGTTTGAATTGGGGTGTTGTTCGTCGCAAAGAGCCGATACTCTGCGGGTTAAGAGCTCACGCTCCTGTTGTGTATAAGGGAAATCCGCGCTGGTGTCAACGAGAAAACCCAAACCCGAAGCGTGATCATGAATGTGGAAGCGAGTTGAGAGATCGTCTCCACCTAAGGCTTCAACGCGGGGAGGGGGATCTAGTTTCCCGGAAGAAACGAGCAAGGCTGGATGCATCTGCGAGCATCGTTACCGTACTTGAGATATATACAACAAACAGTTTATTGATTTTTAATGATGAATCAATTGAATCAGTTGCCAATTTTATTTTCCAAGAAAGAAAAATCATTTCAACAACTTAAACCGAATAAAACTTGTCCGTCAGATATTATTTGATTTCAATACTGTCAAGTGTTTAGTTTAATCGGTCAATAGGAGATAAAATTTTTATAACAATCAGTTTAGTGAAACAATGGTTAACAGTTTAGCTTTAAAAAAAAAATTTACTCTTAATTTACTAAAATTATTAAATTTATTGCTTTAACTTCAAAACTTCAGAGAAAGCTCACCAACTTGTTGCGGCCCGAGCGCTAGCGAGGGCATGCATTAGGCCGGGTGCGCGTTGGTCGATGGCGCAGGGAGTACATTTTGTTCTTTTGGCTTGCGTCGGAGGGACACAAGTTATTACTTGTGATCAACGAGGTTAAAAATTTACATTACCTTTGAACAGCTTGTTTTAATTTAAATTTAACCTGATGTTGGGAGTGCTGCCTAGAATATTCAATTCTTAATCTAGCAAATGTCTTTATATTGTACTGTAAAAACAAATAGATTCTTAAAGAAACGGAAATAAAATTATTATTTGTTTAAAGATAAAACATAATGTAAAGTTTTTCAGCATCTATAAAGATTGACACCACAAGCGTATTTTATATTTCTTCAAAATTGATTAAAATCATTGAAATTTGGGGTTTTAATGTCATCAAATTTTATTTAAGAAAAAAATTAAGATTGTTACAAAGTTCTATCATACTGAAACAATGACTTTAGAAAAGTTTTTTTTTGTTTCTTATACCAAATATTTATTTAAAAAGTATGTTCTATATGAACATAGATAAGTGTGGGAGTGAATAATGGAAAAGTAAACACTTTTTAATGGTATACTTAATCACCACTGTGAGATAACTTAACTATTACTATCAGTCACGAAGATGCATCATATTAATTAACTACTTAAAGTCCGTGTATCACAGATAGTGTATAAATATCTTCCTCACTACAATGATGGCTATTATTTCACTGTCTAGGCAACTGATCCATACCCTCTGTGGCAAAAATATGAGCTTTGATGAGTCGTTTAAGGGGCAGTGAAAGTAGATAATTTTTTATTCTTTGTTTATTAATTTTTTCAATTACTTATTTATCGATATAAAAAAAATAATAAATAAAATCGGTACCAGCAAAGTTTCTTGCACTTGATCAACATAATATGAATCATTCTGCAAAATTTTGAAATCGAAGTTTTAATTATTTTTGGTGTACCATTGTCAGTCATTTTCACAAAACACTGCTTTTCAAGCAAAATTTCGATAAAATACGACTGACAAGGTTTTTCCAAATGTAATCAAAATTTTGATTTGAAATTTGGCAGAAAGTTCCATTACTTGTATATCTAGTGCAAGTATCTCTTTATTTTCAATAATATTGCTTACTGTTTAAGTTTGAGATCAATATTTAAGTTATTTTAGTTCTTCTTTAACACAATATCTTTGATCTGATTTTGATAGTTCTTATATATTATTATTTTTTTTTAAAACCAAATAAAATTATTGAAAATGAATAGATACTTGCAATAGATATACAAGTAATGGAACTTTCTGCCAAATTTCAAATCAAAATTTTGATTACATTTGGAAAAACCTTGTCAGCCGTATTTTATCGAAATTTTGCTTGAAAAACAGTGTTTTGTGAAAATGTCTGACAATGGTAAACCGAAAATAATTAAAACTTCGATTTCAAAATTTTGCAGAGTGATTCATATTATGTTGATCAAGTGCAAGAAACTTTGCTGGTACCGATTTTATTTTTTTTTTTTTTATATTGATAAATTAGTTATGAAAAAAATTAATAAATAAATAATAATAAATTATCCACTTTCACTGCCCCTTAAATACAGGGAGTGATGGTGATTCCCGTTTATGAGAGGATAGACCATTCCAAAGGTATGTAGTAGATACATGAAAGGAATTTTCTAAGTAGTCTGTGCGGAAGCTGGGAACAAGCAGAACCTCTCTGTTTACCCCCCTACCATTCACGACCCTTACAGGCTGGGAGCTTTGCTTAGCAATAAAAAAGTTCGCCAAGTAAGGTGGCGTTCCTGACCGAAGAAGATTAAAGAGGGAACAGGCTGCAAAGTAGTCTCTGCGACCCTTTGCCCGCTGCCAGCTCAGCTCACGCCTGTAGGGGGTGACGTGACTATCCCTCCAAATCCCGTAGATATACTTGATGCCCCTATTGAGCAAACGCTCAATTTTAAGATTCAACTCGCCCGAGATATTACAGTAAACCAGAGAACAGTAGTCCACTATACGGAAGAAAAGTGCCTGAACAAGGTGCTTGCGAAGGCTAAGCGTCGCGCTGCGTCTGAAGTGATACAGTCTATATATGAGCGAATTAACCCTAGCACAGACATACTTCACATGCTCCTTCCAATAAAACTTTGAGTCCAGCACCATGCCTTGACTCCGAGCAGACGAAACAAACGGGACACAGGAGTGTCCAAAGTGTAGATAGTCTATACCCATCTCGTTGAATCTATTCACAAGGACTGGGGAGCCGAAGATCATGGCTCTAGTTTTACCCACATTCAACCCCAAATGATTTCCAGCAGCCCAATCCACAATTTTCCCCGCAGCTCTGCTCAATCTCTCCAGAGTAGCCCGTATAACCTCGATCCGACCCCGCACATAGATCTGCAGACCATCCGCGTATATCACGTGACTTACGCCAGGACCAAGATCCCTCGCAATGTCATTCACAAATAGCAGAAAAAGCAGTTGTCCCAACACAGAGCCTTGTGGCACTCTCCTGTTTAGGGGATGAAAGGAGGAAGTTTGACCCCCCACTCTTACCGCCTGTGACCGACCTGACAGATATGATGCGATCCATCTGACGACACCGTTTGAGAAGCCAAGTGACCATAGCTTTCCAAGCAGGGTCACGTGGCAGACCAAATCGAAGGCCTTACTAAAGTTGAATAACAGCAGTGCTGTCATCTGCCTCCTGTCAATGCCCTGTCTAATATCGTCTGTCAGTTTAAGTAATGCTGTCTGAGTGCTATGTCCCTGTCTGAAGCCAGCCTCAAATCCATCCAACAATCCCTCCGCTTCAATGAAAGACGAGATCTGGTTAAAGACCAGTCTCTCAAGGATTTTCGACAAGAAACAGAGAAGAGAGATTGGATGAAAATCACCCAAACATCTCGGAGTCAGAGTTTTATTAAGGGCTATCACGAGCGACTGTTTCCAGTGATCTGGAAACGTCAAGGTCAAAAGAGACTGGTTAAAGATATCACGAACAAATGGGCCCACAGCCTGGAATGCACACTTAATAAAACTCTGCGGAAGATGATCAATACCCACCGCCTGTGAAGTCGACTGGTCAATAGCAAGCTTGACATTCTGTAACGTAACGGCAGCAAAATTCAGCCGACCATCCCCTTTGTCCTCACCCAGATTTTCAAGGAAACGAGAAAGTTCTGGTGCAGCAGCATCAAACGACAGAGAGGCAAACTGAGCATTGAGATCCTTCTCAGAAAAGCCCGCAAGATTGGTGTCAGGCTTGGGGGAGATTCCGAGATGTTTGAGTTCCTTCTAGATCTGTTGAGGGTCAGTGAGTCCCTTAAGAGGACTCCAATAAAAATCAGTCTCTATCTTTTGATGTGCAAAGTCTCGTGCCTGTCTGTACAAATAGAGTTCTATGTCAAGTCTTGATCGTCAGTAGCGTCTAAATAATCGGTCTCTTTCAGTCAAAAGTGAATGAAGAAAAGGTGTAAACCACGGGTGATGATTCCTCTTTTGGTGACTAAAAGTCTTAATGGGAGCAACAACCTCAAGAGCAGCGTGTAAGTTAGCATACAAAGAATCCAATCTATCACTTAAAGAAGCTTCAACATCCGTAACTACTGACCAGTCACATTTGGATAGATACTCGTTCAAGGTTACTAAGTTAATTGATTTAAAGTCTCTGTAGGTGAAATCATGAGTCGTAGTCTGGGGTACGTAGATGTTCAGCGTAGCAGTTATCAAGTCATGTCTAGCTATGAATGGATATACAGATTTAGAATAATTCGTCACCATGCCAAGGGCATCCACAATATGGAGATCCAGCCAGGTATCTGACGTTCACGTGTGATGCGTGGTCCCATACGGCACAGAAAAAAGCGAGTTCTCGCCAATGAATGATTTCATAAAGGCCGCATCAGGGTTGTCCGTCAAAAGATCAGAGTTAAAATCGCCCAGAAGAACCTTGGGGCCGTAGTTCAGCATAGTGTCCCACAGAGTACTGACAAAATCCGACCCCGGAACAAACGGCGAGTGTGGTGGTCTATACACCACTCCCGCAAAAACAGGATCACCTACCTTAGGGATAACTTCGCAGAATAAGTACTCTGCATGACCTGCATACCGCAGAGGATGAGCAGAGATGTTTAACTGACAGAGATTTATGAATATACAATGCTACTCTTCCCCCCTGAGTGTTGCGGTCCTTCCGAAACAGAACATAACCTTCCAATAAGACTAGAGCGTCCCCAATATCATACCCTAGTTTAGACTCAGAGATCGCCAGCACATGGATAATGTCCTCTGACACAATAAAGTCCCTAATTTGCTCAATGTGACCCATATGTGAATTAGCATTCATATGACAGACGCGAAACTTGCTCCCACCTGACCGCACAGAAGTTTGATGAGAGAACTGTAGTTGTGGAACGGATGCAAATAAATGAGAATGAGGTTGATGAATGATAGATGATTGAAATGATTCACAAATGTGTTCAAAATGAAAAGATGCAAATGAAATATTGACGCGAGAGTATAGATGAAGCACTATACCTGTTATGCTGAAAACCGTTGAGGGTTCTCTTCTGAGCTAATTAATGTTGCGACGTCTCCCTTCTTTCTTCTAACAAAGATTTGGCCACTCCTAATGAAGGAGGTAAATCCTGAGCTCGGTTGTCTGGCTTTTCCACAAACGGTTCGATGTAGATTGAAGATGTTTTTTGGCAGAAACTCGTTGATATTGAGTATGCTGGGTAGTATAGAGCTGTGATCGATTCCTGCAGGTAGATGCGAAACTAAGGCTGATGACTGTAATTTACCCAGTTTGATCTTTGACTGAATGATTTCTACCAGCAATGCACGGGAGCTTAATGTTATCAATATTGACGGTGGGCGTGGTGACTTGTCGGGAGTAGCTGATGACGACGTAGCGAAGTTCTTCGGCTTTGTTCCTGCTGAAACCCCATCAGCAGTGATGATGTCTGTCACCGTCTTATCAATAGCTGAACCTACGGCCGATTTACTGATCATGATACGTGTTGTAATTATGTCCCGGGAGTCTATGTCGGGATGAACCGACTTAAGCACAGCTAGCACTATCGCTTTAGGATTTGCCACAGGAGGAACGGCCAAACCACCAATCATAATATCAGTACAACTTGCTGACCTTGATTTCTGGACTTCAGCTAAGGACTTGAAGAAGTCAGCATTTTTTCTTTCAAGGCTGAGCACCTTGCTAACAAGCTCAGGGTCACGATGAGAATTAGCTGAGTCCGTTGGGCTTTGCATCATCTGTTTCAATTCAGCTAATTCTCGCTTGACTTCATCAAGTTCTGCTTCAGCATTTTTCACTCTAGCTACAAGACCAGGAATGACATCAAGTTCTTTGAGTTTGGAATCAAGATCATCAAAGCGTGCATTGACTTCTGACTTTAATCCATCGAAGCGTTCGTTTACCTCAGATTTAAATCCATCGATCCACTCGCTCACTGAGGACTTGAGGCCACAAATCTCCCTAAGGATTGTATTCAACTTGTCGTCCTGTGTTTGTTCAGTAGTTGAAGTGTTCGAAGTACTCGATGCATTCGATGTTGAGCGAGTGCGATCATATGATGCAGAAGACTTGGGCCATGCCTGTTTAATGCATTCAGTGCAAGCCTTTCCAGGCTTACTATCAATGGTAACTGCAGCTAACTTTTTACAGGCCGTGTGGAACCGTAGGGAGCAATTATCACAAGTGTGCAGTTTAGCATTACCCCGAGCAGGCAGCTTACAAGTATCACATACAGTACACCTTATTATTGAACACACCTTATTATTGAACAAACACTTTTACACCCCTGCTATGTTACAACCACCGAGAGGTTCTAGTGGATCACCAGCCAGAATACGAACTCAAGTGTCTACAAATCGCATGAACATTTATTGCCCCTTAAGGGAAGGAACACGAGATATACTTTTGCCACTTGTTACTCTATGCTAAATATTACTGTTACGTTAATTCTATATTATAAATCTGTAATAATGTTAATTCTTTTGTATTTACATTTATATTGATATTATGTACTGTTAACTTTTGTAAAACTCCTACGAGCATGGCAGAGCACAGCTCTATGCTCGGAAATTGAAAATAAAATAAAATAAATAAAAACATACTTCCTGTCCATTGCCAGACATTATGTCAGTTTTAAAGCAAGTAAAAATCGAGTTAATAAAGCAGGCAAGTAAAGTTGAGTTTTTGAAGCAGGTGAGTGATATTGATGTATTTCAGTCAGGCAATAAATCTGGATTTGAAAATTCGTGGTTGATTAGCGAGTAGTGAAGGTCAAGGTTCTGTCAGACACTGTTTCGATAACTTGGACAGTGCTGCAATCTAGCGGTAAAAATTATAATCACGGACCGAGCGTTGCCGCGCTTTCCTGGACAATAGACACTTAACCTCAAAATCACAGTAATATCACCACACCATTGTTCAACAAAATAGCAACTGATTCAATTGCACTGAAACACCATCCAACAGTTCAAGGCTCGACACAAAGTCCGCAAAATGACACGCGCAAACACTGTGCAACTTTATCTATGACAATCAAAATGCGGAGCCCCGAGTCAGCACAGTCAGTCGTAAGAGCAGCAGAGAGAGGAAGTGCCAGAGAGTTCGAGAGAGAGGGAGAGAGAGAGGCAGCTGTAGCAGAGAAAAATACTGCCGTTTTCAGAGTAATGGCTTTTTATATCCCCCGCTGCTGCTTCTTCAATTCTTTCCTTTCCTTCGTTTTTTTATCATCCTTGGCGAGCCACTCCCCCGTCCTCGCTACTTCATTTCCTTCTAATTTTATTTCAGCTCTTTATTATACTCCCCCTCCTTTTCTTTTTTTTGAGAGAGCGAGAGAGAGAGAGAGAGAACGAAGGGTGCGCGCACCCCCCTCTGCTGCGGGGCCTAACGGAGGAAAGCAGTAGAAAGCGAACCACTGTGCTGGTAATATCACCAGGCCCGTCTAGTTTTGTATTTATAGGAAATAAAAACCTGAATAAATAAGTAAAAGTAGTGTTTTATATGTTAGAAACCTGACCCCTTGAAATTGGACCCTACACTTTGGGGTTTGACCAGGATTGAGGGAAACCAGAAAACAAATACAGGTTACTATGCAGAGACAGAATTAAAATATGATTCGATGTTCAGTGGCTCGATAAATAAAAGTTCGATGGGTAAAAGTTCGATTTCATTGGTTTGATGAGTAAAAATTCAATCTTAATTAGTTCGATGATAAAAAGTTCGATGTTAATGTTTCGATGAGTAAAAGTTCGATGTTAATTGGTTCGATGAGTAAGATATTGTTCGATGTTGGTTAGATCGATGTTGTTTAATGGCATACGGCACAAAATGGTGAGAAGGACGCGGGAAATACGCTGCGTCAATTTACACCTCTTCTCTTTCGTCTTCTTCCTCCTCACGTGCAGTCTTTCTCCCGTCTCAGCGCGGCGAGACGCGTAGGCGCATACGTCGAAAAACCTGCTGTTTGGAAAAGCGCGCTGCAATGACTGATGGTAATGGAGCGAGAGTCGGTCATGTAGGCCGCGGATCAGCGATCGAGTGGTATACGAGGAATGTCAATTTTCAGAAGCAGCATAAGTACGTCCAGAGACAGTGGAGAACGCGACTCTGGCCCGCAGACTCGGTCCAGGAGTCACCAACGAGGCTTCCTGGCAGAAACGAGGTCAGACGAGATCGAGAACGTGCTGGTCATTGTCCTCTCACCACCATGAGATGACCGAAGAGAAGTTCAACTTGATCAAACTTTGGTTCTGAACACCAGAATCCAGAAGCTTGAAGAAGAACTCCGAAACGAAGCCAGGATACAGGAGCTGGAGCAACAGATTCGACAGTCAAGGGCAGGGAGCTTTGAATGACTGACCGCACCCCTACAACAGCAGCAGCAAGTCATCGAGCAATCAACGCAAGCAACAGTGGGAGCTACGAAGCCTGGCCACCATGGTAACGCACTCCCGTTCCGCGACGAGATGGATGAGATCGAGGAGTTCACCGCGGAAGATGATATCCTCCTGGTGCAACGTGAATCCAACGGGTTGACAAACTCGTGGAGAAGTTCAACTGGATGCCAACCAAAACTTGACTGGACGCTCGCAGGGCCCTCAAAGGATCAGCGACAGTATAGGTCCAGCCAAAACCAGCTTTGCTCACCTGGGCAGCGCTCAAGGATGGCTTACTCAAAGAGTTTGGTGCCAGGACCAATGGGGCCCGGACGGTGCCGAGACTTCAAAGGGAGAGGCCAAAAGAGGGTGAGTCCACCCAAGCGTATGCAGTTTGCATGCTGCAACTATCAGGCCAGACGGAGATTTAGGAAAAATGGGCCATTCATCGCTCAGGACTTGCCAGGAGACGTGGCAGTGAAAGCAACATTGTTTCACTGTAAGACTTAGGACAGGCTTTGGAACTATCTGCCAACGTATGAAACGCTTCTGCACAAGGCGCAATCCAGCAGCGCCCGGAATAATACTTGGAGCAACACTCGCGGTGCAGTAGAATGACCGGTGGCAGGCCAAGAACCCTAAAAGGAAGACGAGGCATGCTTTATCTGCAACAGGCGTGGACATAGAAGTCGTGAGTGCCCTAAGGGTGCAAAAACCTGTTACAATTGTGCCAGGGCAGGTCATATCAGCCAAGACTGCCCCGACCGAGGCAATTTAATCTGCCATGCATCTCATCAGTCAGACCACATGGCTCGCATCTGCCCGACCGGCCTTAAACGCAGCTGGGAGGAAGGAAGCCATGAAGACCAGTCAGTTGCTAAAGTCAGGAGCATCACGATCCAAGCCGACGCCAAGGAATAGGGCAAGAGCCACGAGTCTGTCCAAATCGGAAGATTTGACGTGAATGCATTTATATTGACAATAGAGCATCAGTCAACGTTCTTAGGGAGGACTTTAAGCTCCAGATTTGGAAAAAAAAACCCGGATGCAAGCTGAACCCCCACGTCGGAGTTTTGCGGGACTTTGGCGACAGCCTGCCAGTCTATATACTGTGAAGAACCTCCCTCAACACCAAGATCTAAGGGACAGAATATCAGCTGGAGTTCATCTTGGTCCCAACCAATGCCTCAGGAGATCGAGCTATCATCGGGGACCCGATCCGTGACCACGCCATGATTATCCTGGGGAAGACTGGCATCAGCATCGCACCATACCACCAGCTGGTTGGATGCGACTACGTCAAGCTAATTATGCAGGAGGAGCGAGAGGCAAGGGCTGCCGGAGAGCAGGAGGGAATCGATATTGCGCTAAAGGAAGTCTCAGAAGAGTACCTGGTGGAAGTACGATCTCTCGTCACCGGGTATTAGCCGCACGCGGTGGTGCCACCGCCGGTGCGGATGAAAATCAACCTCACGGACTCGACCCTGCTCGCGCGCCCATCAGCAAAGCTCTCACCACAACAAGTGGCCGAGGTCGACGCACAGATAGCAGAATGGCTGCGTAACGGAGTCATCATGGTATGTACATCGGAGTTTGCCTCGCAAGTGGTAGTATCATGAAAAAAGGATGGTCGGACCCATATATGTGTTAATTACTAGCCACCAAATAAGGTGCTGGTGAAGGAGCACACCCCCATGCTCCTCATAGAAGACTGCCTCGATGACATCGCCGAAGGGGAAGTGTTCTGTGCCATCGATTTGAAGGACGGCTACTTCTCCGTTGAAGTGGAGGCCGAAAGTCGGAAGTTCACGACATTCGTCAGGCACAATGAACAATATGAATTCATCGTAGTTCCTTTTAGTATTGCAACTGCCCCGGCAGTGTTCACCAGGTTCTTACGGAAGATTTTCCAAGGACTGATTAGGCGATAGATCATTGTGCTGTACCAGGACGACGTAGTAATTCAAGCCCGGTCCTATCGCGAGTTGATCGACCGACTCAAGATGGTATTAGAGGTCACCGCCCGGCATGGACTCAAGATAAACTGGAAAAAAAGCCAACTGCTCACGCAACAGATCGAATTTCTGGGGTACCCGCTTCACGGGCCACGAGTGGAATCGATGATGTGGTATGCTGAGCCCCGCACTGAGAAGCAAGTCCAGCGCTTCTTGGGATAAGCGGGAACATTCAGAAAGTTTATCAGACACTTCGCGATGACAGTCAGACCCCTCAGCGACATTTCCAGGAAGGAGAACTCCTTCTACTTCGACGTCAAGCAGAGAAAATCATTCACGGCCTTGAAGCAGGCCCTCATGAAGGCACCGGTCTGCAGTTAAACAGAGAAGGTAGGGAGACCGAGCTGCACACCGATGCGTCAAAAGGCGGATACGGGGCTGTTCTAATGCAGAAGCACCCCAATGACCTGCATTTCACCCCATCTACATTATGAGCCAAAAAACCACCTCGGTCAAGGAAAAATATTGTAGCTACGAGTTGGAAGTTTTGGCTATCGTCCGAGCGTTGCAGAAATTCCAGTGCTACCTGCTTGGAGTGCAATTCACCATCACACCGACCTAGTCGCCACTCAGCAAGGGGGTCTGGGGCTAAAGGTGAAGCTCAAGTTCCTGGATCCATACAAGGTCACTAAGTGCTGTTACTCAACCAGTTACTGAACGACTGCTATGAAGTAGAGAAAGCACGACGCAGAGACGACCTAGAGGAAGATCTGGAAGACTGTGAAGCGGAAGCTGGTGACACCGCGGAAGAGGTATAGGAAAAGAGTGACCAGCAAGCATGGCTAGATACAGCTGGCTCTCGGATAGCTGATTGTGAGAGTGAATATGCCGATGAGTGAGTGCGAGATAAAGATTTGATTTTGATTTGATTTTGATGAGTTTATTAATTGTACATTATGTTGTACAAAAAACATTAGGTGAAAAAGTTATACATCAGATTAAATTACAAAATAAAATAAAAAAAAATAAAATAAAGGTATATAAAAGGTATGTAAATGTAGATAGTATATAATAGCAATAATAGTAATAACAACAATAATCATAATAATAGCAATAGTAATAGTAAGATGAATGTGAAGGTATAGATCAGTAGTAACAATACAGCAATACAGCAATGCAAATATAATATCTACAGTTGTTGTAGTAGACCAGTCTATCTGTATTCACTCCACGGATTCACTAAATCACTATATAATATTGCAATAGGTACACAATTTAACCACGGCATACCAGACTCAGTCTTCTCCCTCAGCAGTAATGATATGTGATTTGACGAGATGTTTGAAACTGGACAGGGATGATGATTGGCGTATATGAGGGGCTAGTGTGTTCCATGAGTAAGTAGCCAGTATATGAAAAGATCGTTTCAGACAGTCCGTGCGAGCAAAGGGGACAATCAAAGAATCAAGTGCATGCGGGTTCGCCATTCTCAAGGGACGTGAGCTGAGCTTCTCAACAAACAAATTCGCCAAATAGGAGGGAGTACCTGTGAGAAGGATTCTATAGAGCAAGCAGGCAGCAAAATAATCCCTGCGGCCCGCTACTCGAAGCCAGCCAAGCTCACGTCGGTAGAATGTAACGTGATCACTCTTTCTAATCTCAAAGATGTACCTGATCCCACGATTGAGCAAACGCTATAGTATAAGATCCTGTCCACCCGAGATATTACAGTACACCAGTGAACAATAGTCAATAATAGGAAAAAGCAAGGTCTGCACGAGGTGTTTACGCAGTTCAAAGGTGGTGCTGCGTCTGAAATGGTTAAGACGGTACAAAAAAGAGTTGGCTCTACGACAAACATACCGAACATGGTCTTTCCAGTTCAGCTTAGAGTCCAGCACCACCCCCAAACTACGCGCAGAGGGGACAAACGGGACTGTGCAGCCACCAATCCGCAGGTCTCGAATACCCAAATCGTTAAAGGCATTGACATAGGACGGGGTCCCAAAAATCATTGCCTTGGTCTTACTAGCACTCAACACCAGCTGATTAGTGGCAGCCCAGTCAGCAATGTGTTCAGCGGCCCGGCTCAGTCTTCCAAGAGTGGCATGAATGTCCTCAAGTCGGCCCCGCACGTAAATCTGCAGGTCATCCGCAAAAATCACATGAAAGACACCAGGGCCAAGGCCTAAAACAATGTCAACAACAAACAGAAGGAAGAGCAGAGGACCCAACACGGAGCCCTGGGGCACGCCCTTATTAAGGGGGCGGAAAGAAGTAAAACTGCCGTCCTCTGCCCTTACTGCTTGCGAGCGGCCAACCAGATAAGAGGCAACCCATCTTAAAACCCCATGTGAAAAACCTAAGGACTGTAGCTTCCTGAGCAACGTTACGTGCGAGACCGAATCGAAGGCTTTACTAAAATCAAAAAGCAACAGCGCGGTCATTTGTCTTCTGTCCATACCCACCCGAATGTCGTCCGTGAGTTCCAATAGTGCTGTCTGTGTGCTATGTCCTGCTCTGAAGCCCGCCTGATAATCGTCCATCAATCCCTGCGATTCAACAAAGGCAGTAATCTGGTCATGGACCAGTCTCTCAAGGATCTTCGACATAAAACTGAGCAGGGAGATAGGACGAAAATCATTCAGACAAGATAGAGAGGGTGTCTTATTGAGAGGGATCACTATTGACTTCTTCCACTGCTCAGGAAAGGTCGATGTGAATAGAGAAGTATTAAAAATATTGCAGATGAAAGGACCAATGGAAGGAAAGGCTGACTGAATAAAGCTCTGTGGTAGGGAGTCAATGCCCACCGCCTGGGATGTCGACAAGCACATAGCGCGTGCTATCTTGTCCACCGTCCCATCTACAAACGCAAAGCCACCATGATCTGTCTCTTTTTCCAAGTTATTCAGAAAAAGAGAGAGATCCGGTGCCAAATTATCAAAAGAGACAGAGGCAACGTGAGCATTGAGATCCTCCACCGAGAAGCAACCCAGATTGGAGTCTGCTTTGGAAGAGATACCAAGATGCCTTAGTTCCTTCCAGAGCTGTTGAGGATCAGTGATGTTCTTAAGCCTTTTCCAATAGAAGTCGAGTCTCGTAGACTCAATCCTCTCATGTGCAAAATTACGTGCTTGCCTGTATAAAAATAGTTCAATATCGAGTCTCGAGCGTCGGTAACGTCTGTAGAGCCTGTCTCTTTCAGTCAATAGGTCACGTTGGTATGTAGTAAATCACGGATGACGATTCTTTCTTTGTTTAAGGGTTTTCAGAGGAGCAAAAATATCAAAAGCAGCGTTGAGGTTAAAGTACAAGCAACCCACCCTCTCACTAAGCGAATGCGTTTCATCCGTTAATACTCACCAATCACACCTAAGCAAAAATTCATCCAAAGCTCTAGCATCAACAAATTTTAAGTCCCTGAAAGTAAAGTCATTCGTCAAAACTTGGGGGTTTGAATGTCAAGGGTAACTGTCATCAGGTCATGTCCCGCAATAAAAAGTGTCTCTGTCTTCCAGTAGCCAGTCACAGTGTCCAGTGCGTCAACGAGAACCAGGTCAAGCCAAGTATCCGAGTGGGAGGTGTGATGTGTAGACCCAAATGAGACCGAAAACAGAGAATTCTCCTCAATAAAATCACGCACAAAAATCTCATCAGGCGAGTCCGAGAGCTGGTCTGCATTAAAATCACCAAGGATGACCTTAGTGCCATAATCATGCATATTATCACACAGGTCGGACACAAAGTCAGACCCAAGGACAAATGGGGCATGCGGGGGCCTATACACCACACCTACAAATATGGGTTCAGTGCCTCCAAGAGAGACCTCAGCAAGAAGATAGACAGGATGACCAGGCCTACCGTTCCACTCAGTGGAAGACGAGCAGAGGCGTTTGACTGACAGAGATTGATGAACATAAAGTGCCACCCCGCCCCCCTGGTTATGACGGTCATGCCTTAGAAGAGCATAACCCTCCAAAGCAACAAGCGCATCCTCAACCGAAGGATCCAAATGGAATTCAGTAACAGCGATCACGTGTATCATGGGCTGTGACAAAAGAAACAGCCTAACCTGCTCGATATGTCCCTTAAGGGAGTTAGCATTGAAATGGCAGACACGCAGCATCATGCCCTTGCCACGCACGGACCTCCGGTGTAAAGAGTGTGTAGAAGGCTGGGAGAATGATTGAGAATGAGATGAAGAAGAACTAAAGAGTAGCAGGTTGAAATAGGATGTAGTAAAGGAAGAAGTAGTTACATGTGAGGTGAGAGATGAAAGATGCGTACTGTGAAGAAGACTGAAGTGATAATATGAAAATGTAATATTACCGCGAGAGAGAAGATGTGTCAGCATACCTGTTATTACAAAAAACGATTCAAATCTTCAATGCTGGAGATGAGTGTAGGGGTGTCTCCCTTCTTCCTGCGAACGTAGATTCGGCCACTGCGGATGAAGCTGATGAATCCAGAGTCAGATTGTCTCGCCTTCTCACGTACAGCACGATGTAAATCAAAAACTTCCTTAGGAAGGAATTCGTTCAAGTTCAGCAGTCCAGGCAAGATTGAGTTGGGATCAATCTCAGGGGGTAAATTCGATGACAATGCAGAGGTGTGCAGCTTACCCAACTTAATTTTGCTCTGGATAATTTCTAGCATGAGTGCTCTGGAGTGAAGTGTAACCAGAATCGATGGTGGGCGACTTTGCTGACGATTCGTAGGCGAGGTTGTGGTTGGAGGTTGAGTTGAGAACGTTGCAGTGTTTGTAGTGGAAGTTGACGTTGCTGACTTTCTGGTGGCCTTGCTGATGAGCATCCTTGCACCCACTATATCACGGGCTTCAGTATCCGGACGTAGAGTCTTGAGTACTGAGAGGACAAGTGATTTCACGTTGGCACCAGGAGGAGTAGCAAGACCTCCAATTACCAGCTCCGAGGAATTTCCAGAGCGTGTCGTCGCGTTCAGTCGAGCAAGATCAGAGCTGAGAGCGGAATTCTTTTTCTCGAGTTGTTGAATTTTATTTAACAGCTGAGTATCACAGTGGAGGGTGGCAAACAGTTCCGGATTTTCTAATTTCTCCTTCAGCTCAGCCAGTTCACCTTTTATATCTTCCAGCTGGTCCTCAACAGTGTCAACTCGAGCTATCAACTTCGGGATGACATCCAGATCAGCAAGTTTGTTTTTAATTCCATCGAAGCGCTCCTTGAAGGAAGTCTTCAGGTTTCCAAGCTCATTCAGGATACTTCTCAAAAGTGCCTCATTGGCTAGTGGCTCAACATTCTCCGAAGTTATGGCATTCGAGGTATTGGATGAACCGGATGAGGCTGAGTTTTTGCGCAGACGAGTGTTTGGTGCGTCGTTCAACCTAGTCTGGTCAGGCGCGGCCTGGGTGATGCAGAACGTGCAGGCTTTCGCTTGCTTACCATGCAGCATAACAGTTGATAATTTATTACACTGCGAATGGTAGAGCTTACTGCAATTGTCGCAACAGTATAGTTTCGCATTTGTGCGCGCGGGCCCGTGACAAGAGCCGCAGAGAGGAGTATCTTTCCCGTTCATGACTGAAGTTTTAAGTATCACTGGCTACTCTTAACCTCTCAAGCACGCAGTACTGTACAAAGAGCTAGCGAGATGACAGACAAGAAGTACTAGTCAACCTGTGGTCAGGCCACAGGTATGTGAAAAGGTCCAGAATTGGTCAGACCACTGTGTGCTATAAACCACCTAAAGAGGCTAGCAAGTAGTAGAAGACTATGAATAGTCAGACCGTAAAACCGCAGACAAGTGGTGACAGTTGCCAAAACAGTCAACCAGTGTAAGGTTATAGTACACCGTACAGGCTCCAAGGTATGCCGGTGTCACATCCGTATGTGACTCTTTGAGCTTTTATTTTAAATAAAGGTGCAAGGAGCATACTGGGGTGAACTACCCCGGATCGATAATTTTTACTGCCTCCGTGAGGAATTTTCCTCTTCTTTTTGGCGCGTGGCCACCTACGCTGAAATCGATACCTGCGCGACTTTTCGGCAGGTGAAACAAACATTTATAAGGACCAGGGATAGCCCAGTAGGGAGTCAAGCGTAGTCAAGCATAGGGACACCAGTAAGAGTGTCGTCGGTCGGCAAGTTAGTTAGAGTCCGCGGAGTAAGTCAGCCAGTTCTGACAGTTGTATTTTCAAATTTGTAACAGTGCTTGAGGTTTGGTGTTTTTCTTATTAAATGTCGTTCGTGTGATTTTTGACTTTGAAAACAAATATCCTTCCCGTTAAGTTTAGTTTATAAATTACAATTTACTCTACTTCACCGGAGCCTGGTCAACGTTGAACGGATCGTCGTCAGCACGAGTTGCAGAGACACAGTAAGTACAACTCACCGTTCCCAGGACTGTCAGAGCAAAGGTAATCTCTAGGCCACACAGTGGCAATCGGGTTAAACCTAGGCCTCTCGTAGGTTTTGGTTTAATTAGTTTAAGGGTATAATTTACCTTTAACAAATTGGGGGTTCGACCGGGATAAAGATGAATATTCACCTCTTCAAAATAGCATTTAAGTAGATAATTATGAAATGTTTAGTACAAATAAATGCAGTAAACAATAGTTATGGTGACTCAGCACTGATTACAGCAGTAACTCATCATAAATTTTACGCAGCGGATTAATTATTAAAAAAAGGTGCAAACCCAAATTTATATAATAAAAATAAGGAATCAGCATAAATGATAGCAGCAGCGGGCAGTGAGCTCTTCGAAGAATTATTAAATTATAAAGTTAACTGCAATGCAAAGGACAACGATGGAACCACTGCACTACATTTGGCAACGTTATACAAGGTTACTGGCTTTAAATATGTTCAATTATTTCTAAAAAAAGGAGCAAATATTGACGCTAAAACTAATCATGAAGAAGTTGCTTTACACCTAGCAGTGAAAGAAGATAATTATTAAGTAGTAATAGAATTATTAGAAAATAATACATTAATTGATCCGAAGGATAAGAATGGAAACACACCGCTCATGTTGGCAATAAATTTAGGTCATGAAGAAATGGTCAAAATTCTATTAAAAAATAATGCGTGTGTAAACTGTGAAAATTTAAATGGTATGTCACCTTTAAACTTTGCTTATGAACTAATTGGAACAGGAATAATCACCATGTTATTAAATAATGGTGCAAGTATTAATCATTGGCCATTTAAAAAAAATCATTTTTGCATAAAGATATAATTCATACAGATATTGCACATGTAGTTGGACAACATTTGATTTTAACTAAGTTTGATTACTACAACCTTTTGTAATAAATAAATAAAAGTAATCCATACTTGTATAAAACAATTAAGGAATTAAAGGTCATGAAAAGAACAACATTTATTGACGATAAATCATATTTTGATCTTCTAATTGAACCATGTACAACTATATGCGAATTAATTAATGCACCATTTATGAAAGAGTCTCTTATTTTAAGCAATTTCCAATCAGTATGACACGATTAACATTGAAATATGAATTAGCCGTTCAGAAATTAAAATATCTAAAAAAGGGTTGAGCTCGTAAGGTTCAAAAAATTGAACGAAACAGCATTTCAAGTAATTAATTCTATAGTCATTAAAGAATAAATATATTTTATTTAATGGGCACGCAGGCGCTCATAAATATTATTTAACCTAAATATTATAAATAATATTATCATGAATTTTATAACAAATTTACCAATTGGATAATCTGTCAACAAAAGTACAATGCATAAAAAACAGAAGGAGGAGAAAGAAGAGGAAGAAGAAAACTCAACTGCAGCCACAATTGTCAAACTTCCAAAGGCGCGCCCAGTAATAAAGATATCATCGACACCAGCATCATTGGTCGTCAACGCTAAGCTATTCCGGCTAATTTACGATCACCCGGTACGCTTAAAATTTTCATTAGCTGGACTTCACGAGTGGGACCTGGAAGAAAACAACGAATGGACAGAAGCACAAGAAAAAGATTCTTCTAATGACAAAGTGTTCAGTGAAAAATTGAATAGTGTGTGGTTAAAAATAAGTATGGTGGTGTGTTGTGTGATGATGATAATGGTATGTTTTTATTTATATTATTAGAAATAATTTTTTCGTTTTTAAAAATACAAATTATAGAAAAATGACGAAAATTTTTTTTTCTCTCTCTTTTAAATTCTTAATTCAAATAGAGTAATAAGACAGAGGACAGTAAAATAAAGTAATAATAAAAAAAAAAGGAAAAAGAAAAAGAAAACAAAAATTTTGAATTAAATATTATTAACTTTAATAATATTATTAAAATCTTGATGTATTGAAATTTTTAATTAAAGTATTTTAACTATCAAAGTAATTTTTAAATGTATGAAAAGTATTTTATCTATCAAAGTAATTTTTAAATGTATGAATTTTATTTATAAAAATTAATGGATGTTGAATGTATTTTTTATGGTACTAGAAATTTCTCTGCGCGCAAGCGCGCATAACTCTTTTTTTATTGCTTTTGTAATGAAAGCTTAAGCTTTGATTAATTAAAGAAAATTTGAAATAATGATTTTGTTCTCATTAGAAAAATTTAATTTAATACTTCAAGTTATTACTTAGACAAGACTTATAACATAAATAAAAATAAATTAGTATTAAATTTTCAAATGAAAATAATTAGATTTTTTAACTACTATATTGCGGCCAAAAGGAAAAGGGTTGGTAACTGCAAACTGCATAAATGTTCGAAATCGAGATTTTAAATTTATTGAATATAATTTTATCTTCTTTTTTGAATTTTATTAACCTGAAAGTTATAATGAATTTTATTTTTAAAAAAATTGATAGTTTGTAAAAGTTAACCTACTAACATACGAATCCAAAATTTTAAATTATTCTACTATAACTCAATTTTACGTAATTTCTCGACAAATATTTTGAAGACTGTTGTATAATGTTCTAAATTTTTCTCAATTTGACGTATTTATTTTCTTCGTTTTTTTCTGTAATGAATTATTCAATCAAAACACCCATGAGAATTGAGATTTAAAACTTGGAATTAAAAATACTTGAAAATTGACGCAGATTGCAGTTACCTACCTCTATGCTCATGGCGGTAGTAGATTATGATCGGTTTTATAACTTAAAGCTTTATTCAAGCGATTTTCAGATTCTTGTTGTTTTAAAGAGTGAACCCAAAAATCGACAAATTTTAGCTCATTTGGCAAAATCGTGATTATTGGTGAAATTTCATACATGCAAAATCGGTGATATCAATCAAAAAAACACCAAGTAGATTTTCTTCTTAGAATTTCACTTAGAATACGATGGTATTTTTTTTCTAAAAATGAAACTTTTTAGAATTTCCCCTTTAAACGTCTGAATAAAGATACTACTTTAACCGATCATATCGCTGCAACAACAAATTTTCTCCACTTTCAACATGGCAGGGCTTCCTATCTGACCATAAAAAAACTATATGCACCAAAAATTTTTTCGGAAATCGAGGGGCGTCAAATGGACTAGTTCTGGAGTCACTCTTTATTTTCAGAAAGATTTCGATGAATGTACATCATTATTATTATTTAAACGATGATATGAATACATAGTTCATTATGTCAATGATTTTTTTTTTTTGGTTAAAAACATATATTTTGTTTTAAAACTCTAATAAATCTTTTTTTTGTTGTCATTACCATTATTTATTTATAAATGAAATAGCTCAAATTTTCTTTTAGGTTGCAGTTTGTGGAACGCCGATTTTAACGAAATTTTAGGATTCATTTTCTGAGTCCAAATAATGAACCTGACCATATATATGTTTTTTCTGTCACCAACCAATTATCGGTGCTTTATTCGTGCTGTTTTCTGACCAAATAACAGGTGTATATATCGTTGACCCGAACGAAAAGAAACACCTGAGACCGAGAATCCGAGAAAAAAGTACCATTACGTGATTTTCCGGGGAATGAATAACAAACAAAAAATTTTACGCGATTAATGTAACATTGCAATTTTTTCCAAGAAAATTGTCATGATGTAAAATTTATCCGTGAAAAAAGTACCATTACGTGATTTTCCGGGGAAAGAATAACAAAAAAAAAAATTTTGCGCGATAAATGTAACGTTGCAACTTTTTCCAAGAAAACTGTCCTGATGTATAATTTTTCCGAGAAAAGTGTCATGTTAAGTTGCTGCGGGTCGGAAGACAATATTCCCCGAGGAAAGTGTAACCAGTGTGCTTTTATCCGGGAAAACAATTATGTTTATTCCAGACGAAAATATATCCCGGGAAAAAAGTAACCTGCACAACTTATTCCAGGTAAAGTGTAACGTATTGGTGATCAACGATTAAAATAATATTTTTCCAGGTAAAAAGCAATAAGAGCAATGACAACTTATTTTAAGCAGGACAGGGAGCTTTTCTCGAGGGAAACGAAACGTTAAAACTTTTTTCCGGGTAAACTGTAATGTTGAAGTTATCGACGATTAAGGTATTATTTTCCTGGTTAGAATTTACAATATCTATGTCAATTTATTTGAAGCAGGTTAAAGAGCTTTTTCCGAGGTAATCGTAACGTTGACAACTTTTTTCCGAGTGAAATGTAACATTTAGGTAATCATCGAATATAAAGGTATTTTTTAAAGGAAAATTTACAATATCCATGACAACTCACTTAAACCAGAGAAAGGAGATTTTTCCGAGGAAGACGTATCGTTAAAACTTTTTTCCTGGTAAACTGTAATGTTGAAGTTGTCAACGATTAAGGTATAATTTTTCCAAGTTAGAATTTACAATATCCATGCCAACTTATTTAAACCAGACTTGGGAGCTTTTTCTGAAGTGATCGTAACGTTGAGACTTTTTTCCAGGTAAAATGTAACGTTGGGGCAATTTTCGAGTATGGTAATAGTATATTATGCAACGGGTTGCAGTATCGTCGCCAGGGCGGTTTTAAAGGTACCGAGTGCGAAGCGAAGCGTAGCACGAGTAACTTTAAGAAGCCCTGGTGACGTGCTGCACCCGTTGCATATACTATTTTATACCACTGGTGCGTAGGGCGAGTTTTTAAATTTCGAAGCGTGCGTAAAATCGAGTACCTACGCACTAGTGGTATAATATATTTTTTGTCAAAACTTACAGTAGCAATCCCAAATTAATTAAAATATACAAGGAAGCTTTCCCAAAGTAAATCGTAATGTTGATGTTTTTTCAGAGTAAATTGTAACATTGAGTCAATCAAAAATTATAATAAAATTTTTCTAAATAAAAATTTTCAATCTCCATGTCAACTTGTTAAAGGTGGACCTGAGAGTTTTTCTCAAGGAAATCGTAACGATGAGATGTTTTTCTGGGCTAACTCTAACTATAATCATACGCTTTTTGCAGGGATTGAATAAATTATTTGTGGTCATAACTTTAAAATAAGCCCGAGAAAATTCGACCTATGAAAATTGTAAGAATTTCGCTATTCATAAAATAAGTTTCTCTACGTTAGAAAATTTTGTAATATAATAGAGATTGATAAATTTTATGAAGGAAAAAATTGATTATGGTCGAAACAAAAAATGATCGATAAAAAAAATAAAAATAAGAATAAACAAATTAGTATATTATTTAACCAGGCAGCTAATCACACGTTTGTCAACCTCGGCTTCGCCTCGGACGACAACTTCATGTGATTTTAGGCCTTCCCATTCAGCTGCCTAGTTGAGTATACTATTTTTTGACGGCGCCGGGAAGTGCTACTGACGACTGTAGCGGAAGCGGCTGGGAAGTAGCGCTTCCCGACCGAAGTACGGAAAAAACTATTTTTTAACTTTGAGATTTAGTTTATTGGATCAAGACCAAATAGTTTTCTCAATGTATGTCTAGAAAATAAATGGATGATATTTTTGGAAAGTTTTGTTGATTTTAGTATTATCAAGCCTGTGAATAGACTGAGAAAAAATAGTTACCTGCGTGTTTTTGTCGTCAAATAAAATTGTTAATTCTTACTTGCAGAAAATTTTTACACAATATCATAGGTTTATTTATAACTAGCAAAAATATTTATCCTTTTTTCAATAAACAACTTTTTTATTTCACCTTGAACTGTAACAAACTAATAAGATCCTTTTTTATTTCCCTTGTAACTTTGATTATAATCGAACTAATGTCTAACAAAACGATCTAAAAATAAAAATTTTACGAGCTCAGGTTAGACATTAAAGTAAATTTTAATAATTTATTTTAATGTACCTAGAAAAAATCCTCACGTTACGATTACCTCGGGAAAAGCTCCCTGGCCTGCTTTAATCAAGTTAGCATTGATATTGTAGATTCTCACATAGAAAAATATTATTTTAATCGTTAATCACCTAACCGTTACATTTCACCCGGAAAAAAGTCCCAACGTTACGATTTCCTTGGAAAAATCTTCCTTCTCTGATTTAAGTAAGTTGGCATAGATATTGCTAATTTTCCTTTAAAAAATATCTTTATATTCGATGATTTTCTAAACGTTTCATTTCACCCGGAAAAAAGTCCCAACGTTACGATTTTCTCGGAAAAATCTCCCTTCTCTGATTTATGTAAGTTGGCATGGATATTCTAAATTTTCCTTTAAAAAGTATTTTTATATTCGATGATTTAATCAACGTTACACTTTACTTGGAAAAAAGTTCTCAACGTTACGATTACCTCGGGAAAAGCTCCCTAAGTCTACTTCAAATAAGTTGGAAATGGTCTTGTTACTTTTTACCTGGAAAATCAATATCAATTATCGCAACGTTACAGTTTACCCGGAAAAAGTGCACCTGTTACTTTACTCTCGGAAATTTCCCCTTTTTATTGATCGTTATTATTATCACGGAAAAAATATACTAATTACTCTTTTCTCGGAAAAATGTGGCTCATATATTGGCCAATTTTTTTGTTGTTACAGTTATCTCGGAGAATTGTTAACTTGTTACAGTTTTCTAGTAATTAAAAAACTTGTTCTGTTTTTCATGAAAAACTGGTACTGTTACTGTTTTACCGGATTTTTTGGCAGGTGTTTTTTTTCGTCCGGGCCAACGAAATATTTTTCGTTATTTAGTCTGTTTCCCGATCTTTGGTCTGTTTTGCAGTCACCACCTATCGGATCGTCAAAAAACTTACTCAAAGATGAAAACGGCCAAGGGGCCAGGCTTTGAGGTTAGAACGCAGCCACACAGTTTATGACTGAACTTGCTGTCATTTGTTCAGAAAACAACACTCATAAAGCACCTAAAATTGATTGGAGCCCGAAAAAGCATATATTTGAACATGTTCGATCGTGGGAGTCACATACGAGCGTGTATTCCTAGGCAATACGCGCTACGCGCGCGCCATCTCAGCATGCGGCATTGCCTAGAAACATGCGCCCGAATATGACCCCTATAATCGAACATGTCCAAATAAATACTATTGCTAATGGGCCTTTTAAAGCAATCTATTATTTTTCAAAAAAAAAAAAACAAACAAAAAACAAAGAGTTTTTAGTTAATTTTCAAAAGATTAGTATTCGAAGTTTTTAGCTCTTAAGAAGATCTGCATTCTCTTTATATTTTTATGAAAATTCACCAAAAAATAAAGCGAATGCGGGGTTGCAGAACTTCTTAAAAGATAAAAATTTTTAACTTAAATCTTTTGAAAATTAGCTAAAAACTTTTTTTTTTTTTTTTCTAATAATAATAATACAGAGTAGACTTTTTTTTTAATAATAGGCCTATTAGCAAGGCATATTTATGGTTAGGTGCATTATTTGGACCCAGAAAATGATTCCTAAAATTCCGTCAAAATCAGCGTTCCGCAAACAATGATCTTTGAAAATCCTTGATATAATTATTTTTCAAAAAAATTGACGGTTGCATCAGAAGTTGAAGTAAAAACTGGTAAAGTAATACTTAATAGATTCAGAATCCGTTTGCTGATGATAAAAAAGAACAATTTTCACTGCCTCAATTTTGTAAAAAAAAGATAGTGGTAACAATAATAATATTTTTGATTGCTTAGAGGTCTATAAGTGTGAAAATTTTATCACCAATGAATATTTTTTTTTGATGAAATAAAATACATTGAAACCAAGAAAGTCATAGCTAGGACTTCTCCTATAGAGTAAGGCTTTTTAATAATGATGATTTTTGATAGCCTTTTATTTTCTTGTAATGAAACGGTTATTTTTGTCGGTTTTATTGAAAAAATGGTTTAAAATTTTTCCTTTGTGAATAAAAAAATCAGAAAAATCTGAACGATCTCAGTAAAACTAATTTCAAAATTTAAAATTTAATTAAATTTTAGTTTGAATTTCTTGAATTTTTTGATTTAACTTGTAGTAAATTGCAGGGAGTTTTTTACTAAGAACTGTACTTCTGCTCTAGCCCAAGAAAAAGAATGAATTTTCCTTCAATGAAGTCAAAAGAATAGATTATTCATATAAGTAGACAATTTAAAAAAAAAATTTAGCGTACATAAACAAAGAAGAAAATTTTTGGTATTTTTTAAACGCTTTAAACTATTTTAAATAATGTTTTGATTTTAAATTTTTATGCAAGTTACCTAGCATTCTAAAAATAAAATTTCTTCATAAATCCTTTTATAATTTTCCATTTAAGATTTTGTTCCTATTTATAAATTTTTTTTTTAACGGAAAATTCCGATCCACAAATATGACTTATTTTTACAGATATTTAATATACAGTCAGATGAAGTAACACTAAAAGTTTATAATGTATGAAAAAATTAAAAAAATAGAATTCCAAAATCTTGATATAAATTAATAATTTTTGCTTTATTAAAACGATTTCGTTTTGAAACGCATCCAAAAAGCTGTCTGTAAATGATAGTAAACTCACGTCAGTTTACAATAATAATTACCATTTTGCACATTTCCTTAAAATCAGCTTAATAATTTTTTGCCATCATGAAAAAAAATGTTAACAAAAAGTAAATCTATATGAAATTCTAAAAACTAGAGTGTCCTCTGCATAAATTAACCTATAAATCGTGATTTAACAACACTCACATTAAGCATTTTTTTAATAATAACATTATAATTGTTAGCTGTTGCTAACAGAAAAAATAATAAAATGTCGGTGATGCTAATAAGCTTGTACAGGATCAGCATTAAAATAATAATAAATAAATCTTAATGAACAATTGCCAAAAAATTTTCAGTCATTATAAAAGCAATTATACACAGAATAAAAATAACCTATTGAAAAAACACTTCGGCTCAAGATGATCGACTGTCAATTTCTATTTAGAATAATAAATTTCAATTTTACCTCTAAAAAACTTTTGCACCAATCATAGCACGAATAAAAACTTTTTCAAGATGGCGATATCTCCTTTATACTATAGGATAAACAAATGATTAAACAAAAATAAGCAGTCAATATATATGTATATATATACAGGGTGTCTGTGAACGACCGCATGCGGTATATACCACGCAGAAGAGGTGAAAAAATTATTCTAGCAAAGTTTATAAATTTTTGGGGCCAAGTAATTAATTAACCAGTTATTTAGCATTTTAATTAACCAATCAGCGTCAATCCGATGAAAATGTAGGCGTGTACTGTTTTCCTTTCCACCTGTGATCAAAAAACGAAGGGAAGCTATTGAGTTAGGTGAGAAAATAAGTCTAAACATGTGCCTAACATGTGTGTAGGGACACTGTAGGTGCGGCCTTATGCCGCAGAGCGAGCGAACGAGCGAGTCTCTGTATCGTGCTGCCGCAGAGCGAGCAGTCAGTCGAGTCTGAGCCATGGTGTAGGCCAGACGAATAAAGTACGAGTCTCCGTAAATCGACTAATATAATTTCACTCCCTGATCCTATCCATCCTCACGTAGTCCCATTTAACACGCAGGGCATTATCGGGCCCTTGTGGTATAAGTAAATATACCACCAAGCCGATATTGGTGACCCCGAACTATTTTTTTTTTTTTCTCTCTTCCGCGCCGCGTGGCTTACACATCCAGAGACGCCATTTTGGAAATACTCTACATTTTCTCTTCGCCCGCGGCAATACCCATTACGAAGAACTCAAGAAGCAAAACTCATTTGAGTTTATTTAATTTTTTCGACTCGTGCGTGATTCGGGAGTGCTGTTTGTCGATTTTAGTGAGCTCGTCGTTTCGGTGCAGTTTTTCTTTGTCTTCAAGAGACAAAAAAGTTTTACACAGGTAAGCGGGTCGTCAACGTCAACCGAAGCAAGGTCGGGAGTTTTCAGACTCCAAGAGAGATTTTTCTCCTTTCTTCGCCTTCCTATACCCCGAGTTGAGCGATTTTTCTTTGTTCGAACGTCCGCACCAGCGGCACGCGTTTTTCTCTCTTACAGCCGTGGGGTCGGCCATTTTGTGAACGGCCTTGCTCGGTCGTTCCCCGCGCTACCCACAATTTTTTTCTCTAACATTTTCGTAAACTTCTGCCGCAATTCGACTTAGCACAAGTTACTTTTAATAAAATTTTCGAGATTATTATTTTTTTCTTTTTTCCGATTAAGTAACAAATATACACATAAAAACTGCACCTGAAAAACAAAAATTTTTTTTTGAGACCTGCTGGCTGATAAGTCGTGATATTTCGCAAGAAAAATCACGTAGTGAGCAGAAAATCTCACATCGAAATTCTCTCGAAAGAAAATTTCTTGCAAAAACAAGACGTCGTCGCCATATTTTTCGGCGCCAGCGGCTACAGCAACAACGACGCCGCACAGTGGTACGTGACGTCACTTCCCTAGGGCGTGGTCGCCCAGCCAGTTTAGCAACGAGGCAGATGAGCAGCGCGCAGCGCTTACCACCACTTCGTCACACTCCTAGCTGGCCCAGCTGAGTACGTCACACCCACGGACGCTTGGCACGTTCACCTGTAGAGCAGCAGCGCAGCAACTCAGCGCGCCAGTCGGACGCATTGGCAATTCTACTCGTCGCCGACTGGTCCTTCGCCGTGTTGCACACTTTGGCTTGACACCATTCACTTGTTCAACACCTTTTTCTTCGAGATTTTCAACGATTTCTTCTGCTACGTCAACCAGCATCAACTCATCGGCTTCAACTCGACAACAAAACATGGTCGTAACTTTTTAAATTCTTTTATTTACTCAAAGACTTTTATGAAATATTGATGATTATTGTGAATGTTTATGTTATTGAATAATGAAAAATTTTTTTTTTCAGCTTTGAGTAGATAAAATTTTTATTGAAATTTTAAAAAATTTAATCGGGATATTTTTAACTTTGTTTACTGTTGTGATTTGTAAGAATAATTTGTGAAGTTTAATTGTTTTCTAAATTTCAAATTTCTAGATTCTCCAGTAGAAAATATATATAGAATTAAGTAAGATAGATAGTCAATATAATTTTTAGTTGCAAGTTTTATTTAGAATTTTCGCTTTTCAAAGATTTCACAATAGCTTAGTGATTGAGTGATTTTTCCATCTTGCATTTAGCCAGCTCACTCAATCACGCAATTAAATTTATTTCGGATCTGATTTGTACTGAATTTATAGATTTATGCCTGCGACCTGACAACTTTTGGTGATCCTGATTTTGGTTTTGGATTTTTATCTCGATCTTCTTGACAAGCATAGTAATCGTTGTGGATCATCGGTGTTTCTCATGAGCGGCTGGAACCATAACACCGGATTCGTCACTCGGAAGGAGCTAACGAGGACGCCACCTTTGACTCGCAGTCGCCTCGCTGATTCAGCACAGAGGCTGAGATCTCCTTTGACTCCAAGGAGATTGAAGGTAAAACCACGTAAGATGATCACCGCTCCTCCAAAAACCACGTCAACTCGCGTTCCAAATACAACCCCTTCGACTATCGGTATTTTTACAAGTAATGGCACGGTACCAAGGACAACGGGTCCTACTTCCGTTCAGAATTCTCAGCCTGACTCAATACCGTTACAACCCAACACTGTCGCGGAAAACGTGAACGGCGTCGAGAATAATTTAACACGGTCTTTACCATCCGCCGGTATTTCCAATTATTTCTCACCTGAGACTGAGAATAGTATGAACCAATCAATTCTGGATAATTTACGCGAACAAACTCAATTTAATTCTCAGGCTGAATTTAATCAATCCGGTTTCAATGTTTCCATAGTACCTCCAAATATTGCTCGGTCAGATACACCTAGTTTACAATCTTCTACTCCGTTTGTTACCGTAGACCAATTGAATGATATTTTAGATACTAGGGAAACTTCCTTATTACAAAAGCTTCGAAAAATAATTGCTAATCCTTCTCGGACTACTGCACAAATCACTCCGAGCTCTTCAGTACCTCCACAGCTTCAGCAAGCTGCTGGTTGTGTTACTTTTGTTACTCCCTCAGTTACTGATTGTCTTCTTACTACTCAAGTTTCAACTTCTTCTGACTCCGTCGCTACAGCGCAGTTAAATCCTGCTCTTGATTCTTTTTCGGTAAATAGTAAAGTCCAACTTAGTTCCGCCACACAGCCTAACCTTGCGTCTTCCGTCCCAAATCCACAATTTGCGCCAGGTAACTATCAATGGTTACCTTATCAGCCTGCATCCGGCTTAGCACAACCACTCACTGTACCTCAGAATGGGCCTAACCCTTATCCACAGATTCGTAATTTCGAGTTCTATAGTTTTTTCAAGGATGACCCAGTGCAGTGGTTTGCTCAGCTGGAAGATCAATTTGCTTGGCACAGGGTTGTGGACGACGAGCCCAAGTTTAATGCTGTGATGCGAAATTTAGGCATAGACATTGTTAGACAAATAGCGGCAGATCTTAGAGTCGTAACTGCTGGACAGAAATATACCACTTTGAAAGACGTTTTAATCCGTAAATTTTCTGATACCCCTCAGGCAAGATTAAATAAATTTTTTGCTGATTCAATGGGCAGTTCTAAACCATCGGTATTTCTTTCACGATTACTTTTTTATGGCGATAGACAGTTACCTAGAACCTCGGTTTTGGCATCATGGCAACAACGCCTGCCTTCGGAGTATCAACTCCATCTTCTTGATCCGGTCGATGAACTGAACGAGCACGTGATGGTGCAGAAAGCGGATTTGTTGTTCGAAAGATTGAAACTTCGAGATAGCACGTTAATTAATGGCATTGTAGCCCCACCAAAGGATGATACTTTGGAGAATTTTCTGGGAGATATTAGTGCTATTTCGCGCGTCCTTTCGAACAACAAGTCCTACAGGGAGAATGACGATCGTTCTAGATCAAAGAGTCGACATTATTCGCGCGATCGTGGAAGTTCTCGCTCGAGATCTAAATCTCCGAGAAGACGTCGTGAACAAACGCCGGGTCCTGGTAAGCGTAAATCGGAACTTTGTTACTATCATCGAAATTATAATATTAATGCTCGGAAGTGTCAATCTCCTTGTTCTTGGGTTGAGAAAAAACCCTCGCGTGCTAAATCTCCGCCTCCCCCCAAGAACAAGTCTAGTAAGAGTGGCGATTCGGGTAAAGAGGGAAACCAGTAACCCCTGTCGTGGAGGAGACACTCGGCAGGGTTACCGGTGACGTCTGTCTCCACTTGAAGGACAAGAACACAAAAGACGTCTACCTTATTGATACAGGTGCTGGTGTTTCAGTTTACCCTCGTTGTCATTCGGAAAATTCCCAAGCCTTACCCTTTGCTTTGTCAGCTGCTAATGGCACTCGTATAAATATATATGGCATGGTTCGCAAGAAAATTGATTTCGGTTTTCGCGACCCCCTCGAGTGGGACTTTATTCTTGCGGATGTTCAATACCCCGTCCTAGGAGGCGATGCCCTTAAACATTTTCATCTTTTGCCAGATCTAGCTGCTAAACGACTTTATGATCGAAATTCGGACGATAAGTCAGATTTGGGTGTAGTCGAACCTGCTTCCGTTCATCGTGTCGACGTTTTAAAACCCGACACTCCTTTCGCCGACCTTTTGTTGAAATTTCCTCGAGTAATCGGGCTTGAACCTCAACCTCGTGTGTGTGAACGTGATGTCTTCCATTATATTCAAACAAATGGCCCACCTGTAGCGCAGCGCGCTCGTCCTCTCGCCCCGTTCAAAGCGAAGATAGCCCTTGCCGAATTCCAGAAATGGGAGAAATTGGGTATCTGTCAGAAGTCTAGTAGTCCTTGGGCGAGTCCCATCCACATGGTTAGGAAGTCGAATGGTGAATGGAGAATATGTGGGGACTACAGACGCCTCAATGCTGTCACCATACCTGACAGATTCCCAATCCCTCGCGTTACAGACTTCGCAAATAATCTTCATGGTCAAAAAGTTTTCTCGAAACTCGATCTCGAGCGTGCCTTTCATCAGATACCGGTTGCCCCTGAGGACAAACCTAAGACGGCTTTGATTACTCCTTTTGGGTTGTATACCTTCAATGTTACGACGTTCGGTTTTAAGAACGCACCGTCATCTTTTCAGAGGTATGTCTTCAGAGCACTCGGGGATCTTGACTTTGTTTTTGCTTATCTGGACGATATTTTTATAGCATCTGAGACCGAGGAAGAGCACACTGAACACCTGAAGACTGTTCTCGAAAGGCTGGACAAATTTCATTTGAAACTTAACCTCGAGAAATGCGAAATTGCCGTTCCAGAATTGACATTTTTGGGATATTACATTTGCGCGCCCGGTTACAAGCCTTGCCCCGATAAGGTCGAATCGATTAAAAAATTCCCTAAACCTCAGACAGTTTTTGAGTTACGAAGATTCCTCGGTCTACTTAATTGTTATCATAAAACCGTTCCTCACCTTGCAGAAACCGAGGCTCCTTTGAACGCCTACCTTAATAAATCGAAAAAGCGAGATACAACTCCTATAATTTGGAACCCTGAGTCTGAGAAAGCCTTCGAGAAGTGCAAAGTCGATCTCTCTCAAGTCGCTTTACTTTCTTATCCGGTTGATAATGCACCAATCCGCCTGGTTACGGATGCCTCAGATATAGGCATGGGTGCAGCTCTTGAGCAGGAGGTGGATGGTATTTGGAAACCGTTGGCATTTTTCAGTAGGAAATTTAATAAAGTTCAAGCTAGGTATTGTACTTATGATAGAGAGTTGGCAGCTATTTACTATTCTATTCGTGAATTCGGTTATCTGATAGAAGGTAGGGATTTCAAGGTTTTGACAGACCACCGAGCCTTGACGTACGCAATGGCTCAACCTTTGGAAAAAATGCTTGACAGGCGTCTTCGGCAGTTGAATTATATTTCACAGTTTACAACTAGAATTCATTATATTAAAGGTGAAGAAAATACTGTCGCAGATTGCCTGTCTCGTATCAACTCTTTCACAACTCCTGAAACTTTTGATTGGGGACTAACCAATGTAGAAACACAACCATCCTTGAAACCTGTCCTTGCTGATATTAGTGCTTTTAAGATTCCAACAGTTTTCACTGTTAAGGATCTAGCCTCTGAACAGCAGAAAGATGAACAACTGAAAAACATTTTGACGGACGTTGACAATCCTCTTAAACTTGTTAAAATTAAGACTGGACCTAAAAACCCAGACTTTTATTGTGACGTTACGGGACAAGTTTTAAGACCTTACATTCCAGAACCATTCCGTCATATGGTTTTCGAGTTGTTTCATAATCAGACGCATTCCGGTGCTAAAGTTACAGATAGATTGATTAGACGACAGTATGTTTGGCCTAATATGAGCAGGGACATAGCGAGGTGGTGTAAGCACTGCATCCCCTGTCAACAATCAAAAGTTTTACGCTATAATAAATTTTTACCGAATCATTTTGTTGCACCTGACGCCCGTTTTCAACATATTCACATAGACCTGGTTGGTCCAATGACCCCTAGTGAAGGCTTTACCACAGTTTTGACAATCATCGATCGTTATTCCCGTTGGCCTGAAGTTGTCCCTATCCCCGACATTAAGGCTTCTACCGTTGCTCGAGCACTGTTTGATACTTGGATTTCTCGATTCGGCTGCCCTGAGGTTATTTCAACTGACCAAGGCACTCAGTTTGAAGCCGAACTTTTCGATGAACTTAACAAATTTGTAGGCTGTGGACGAGTCCGCACTACAACATACCACCCAGCATCAAATGGTATGATTGAAAGATTCCATAGGGATCTCAAAAGTGCTCTTCGTTGTGTTTTGGCTAAAAGCAATTGGTGTCGACTCCTTTCCTCCTTGATGTTAGGACTTCGTACTCGAGTCAGACTCGAAACCGATGCAAGCCCGGCCGAAATGCTTTACGGTACCACCCTTCGTGTCCCGGGACAATTTTTTATTTCCGACGGGGAAGAACTCGATCAGAGAGCCTTCTTATCGCAATTCAGGGAATATATGAATACCGTCAAACCAGTGCCAGTTTTACATAAAAATGTTAACCGCGCTTTTGTTTTTAAAGAAATGTCCGAATGCTCCCACGTTTTTCTTTTACGCCCGGTAAAAAAATCTAGTCTCGACCCTCCGTATTCCGGACCCCATAAGGTTATTCGCAGACTTAACGATAGAGTTTTTATTGTTGACATTAATGGTAACGAGAGAGCGGTGTCTGTCGAGCGGTTGAAACCAGCTCATTTGGCGGCTGACGACGTAGATGTTCCGGAAATCGTCCACAGGACAGACGACCCGGACATCTGTAATCAAACTCCTCAACTGCCTCCTCCCGAGTTACGAACTCCGGATGGTTTGGATATCCAGCCGACAGATCAGACTATTTCAGAAATCCCGGTAACTACTGCTGAGCAGGAAGATCGAGACGTCGATTTTCCACTGGATGACACAAACTTACTCGTTCAAAAAGGAACGACACAACCAGAAACTCAGGATGAGCCTCGAAGTTGTCGGGCCCAGCAACTTCGGCAGTCATCTAATCAAAAGGCTAGGAGGAAGAAATTCATTCCTAGGATCCTGCGGAAACGCAGACGCGTTACTTTTAATCTGCGAGATGTGATTTACTATGTCTAAGGAAAACTTGCAAATAATTGTTTATATTGTAAATATGTTTTAGAGAATATACTTGTAAAATTGTTTTGTCTAAAAAGTTTATACCAATGTAGATCGAGAACAATGTTACACAAATTTCAACTTAATATTAACTACTAACAATAGTGTTAATTATTTTTATCAAAAACGGTTATGATATCAAAAATATTATTTATATAAAAAAGAAAGGAAACTCAATAATCCAAGAAGAAAAATTTGATAAATGTAAAATGAAAAATTTTTTATTTGTGATTCGCTCTTCGCTAATTGAATTAGATTACTAACATTCATCATTTTTTTTTCCTTTAATGTTGCCATGGCTATCTTATTGTTGCTTTATTTAATAAAAAGGCCTGACAACATTGGGGGGGAAATATGTAGGGACACTGTAGGTGCGGCCTTATGCCGCAGAGCGAGCGAACGAGCGAGTCTCTGTATCGTGCTGCCGCAGAGCGAGCAGTCAGTCGAGTCTGAGCCATGGTGTAGGCCAGACGAATAAAGTACGAGTCTCCGTAAATCGACTAATATAATTTCACTCCCTGATCCTATCCATCCTCACGTAGTCCCATTTAACACGCAGGGCATTATCGGGCCCTTGTGGTATAAGTAAATATACCACCAAGCCGATAATGTGTTTTGTCTCCAAAAAAAATTTTTTCAAAAAATATTCAACTAAAACTTCACGTCATAAATTTTTTTCTCTGTGCCACGGGCTTTCATGCAAACTTTGAATCGCAACTCTACCATAAAAATTGACTGAGTTATGGTATCAAAATTATTTAGATTAGATTTACTGTTCATTTTTATTTTACCTCTAGCTCTGTCAATTTTTATTTCACGACTACGATTCAAACTTCTTTGAAATCGTAATTGAACAAAGAATACGGTCAGCTCTATCAATATTCAATTTCATTAATATCAAAAAAATACATTTTTTTTACCCAAATGTCGTAAGACAATAATCCCCCTTTGTAAACTTTCACCTCGTTTCAGGTCAGGCGCAAGGTCCGAGCCTAATACCGGCTTAAGTAGTCCCGCTGAGAAGTAAGGAGGAGGGTCAAGGGATTAAACACCCTTCAATAGTTAAAAGCAAATTTTTTTTTTTAAATAAATAATTTTAATTTTTTTATCGCAGGCTGGTTTCTCTAGATCACAAGAATTAATACAAATTTTGAATCGTAACTCTACCACAAAAATTGACTGAGCTACATTATTAAATTGATTCAGAGTTAACTCACTGATACTTTTTATTTTATCTCTAGTTAGGTCAATTTTTATGTTACGACTTCAATTCAAACTTCTCTGAAATTATAATTTAATGACAAATACGATTAAGTCGACCAAAGTTGTCGTCCATTCATATTAATAAACTTTTTTTACCTGAAAGTCATAAATAAGTTTAACGTTTCTGTTAATGGTATACTCGATTTTTCCTGCACCTGCTGTTGTAAAATCATTAAGCAGTTTCTCCAGTTTTTAATTCTTAAATAATAAATCTTATGCTTAAAAATGTTTGAGCAAATAGTCTAGACGATTTTGAAGTTGGAAGAAGAAAAAACAGATTTGTTTTATTGACCTTCTTCTCAGTAAGTATCACAGTTACACTGGTGCAATTTACTTTGCGAGATTTTTAATCTCTAACTAACAGCAGCTCGTCTCTTTTAGTTGTCCTAAAGGTTTATAATATCTATCTCGGAATCGGCAAAACCGAGTGGAAGACCCTAAGTCCGTCGCACCATTAATTTCGATTGCGAAGGTTTTTGTTGTGAATTTTGCTGTATTGCAATGTTTAAAGCAGCAGATTTTCCATTTTCTTTAAGTGAGCAGTTCCTTTTCGTCCGTCGAAAGGAGTTGTTCGGTCAGTTCTTCCGCCAAAAAGAAAAAATCAAGATGGTATACTATACTATTCAAGATTATACTGAAATGGTGAATATTTATAATGCATATAATGAAAATGGTAATTTAGCTGCTCGACGATATGCAGAATTACATCCTAATGCACTGCGATTGCCTGATCGAAACGTTATCGTTCGTGCAGCTTGGAGATTCCGAAATAATGGAAACATTCTACCTAGGAATGAAAGTGGCCGACAACGTATTGAACCACACATAGAAGAGCAAGTAATTGATGAATTTAATGCTGGTCCTAGAAAGAGCACAAGAGGAGTGGCTCAAGAAATGGAAATTCATCATTCAACAGTACATGCTATTTTAGCTCGTGATGGTATGCACCCATATCATTTCACAAAGGTTCAGAGACTGGTAGCCGGTGATTTCGAGCGCAGGTTAACTTATTGTGACCAATTGTTAACCGAAAATATGTTAAATGAAAATCTTATACCTTCGGTGTTGTGGACTGACGAATGCACTTTCACTCGAGACGGAATGTTTAATTTCCACAATTACCATCATTGGGCGTACGAAAATCCTCATCTAACGTGGGACGGAAAGTCACAGCATCGATTCAAACTGAATGTTTGGGCAGGGATGATTAATGATCAGTTGGTGAGTGTGATTTACCTATTAAATTATCTAAATTAGCTAAAAATTCTCTAAAAAATCTAAAAAATTCAAATTATCTAAAAATTAATATACTGAAAAGTTCTGGTAATACTTATAAAATTATAGATTGGTCCTGTTTTTCTTCCCGAAGCAGTAAATGCAACTACATACTTAAACTTTCTCATGGATGATTTACCTGAACTTCTAGGCGCTGTCATAGAAAATTGAGGCTTAAATGATTTTTTTAGACGAGAAATCACGTACATGCATGACGGCTGTCCAGCCCACACTGCAGGTAATAATAGCAATATTATTCAATATCATTTAGTGTCAAATAATTACCAAGACTTTCAATCTTTATTTTAAAAAAACCTAAAACACAATTTAATTCATTGTTGTTTATTAAATCAAAATAATAGATACCATAATTTATTTTTTAGCTGCTACAAGAGATTACTTGACTGCAGTTTTTGGGCCACACAGATGGATCGGAAATAATGCACCGATATGGAAATGGCCTGCACGTTCTCCTGATTTGAATCCGTGTGATTTTTACTTGTGGGGAGCAGTAAAAGAGCAAGTGTATTTTAATCAGATTGAAACAATCGATCAATTACGTGAAAACATCGAAGCAGCCTTTGCTTCTATTAGAAACGATGACGTTATCAGAAGAGCCACGCATGGTGTTATCACCAGAGCCGAAAAATGCATAGAAGCTGATGGAGGACACTTTGAACATTTACCGAATTAGTGCAATGTCAGAATGAGTAGTGATCGTATTATTAATTTTGTAGTTATTATTATTGTTATTATTATTTTTACTTCTATTATTTATAGTATTATTATCATCGTCTTTCATAATTTTATGATCGCTATGATTTATTAAAACAACTTGAATCGCGTGAAAAATTGAGAGAGCTAAAGATTAAGTTATAAATTATTTTGACTCTGGGTTTCCCCGTAAAGTCTACGAATGAGATGTTTTCTCTTAAGTATTTTACACGCTTTTGGCCTAATGTTTGGCTTAATGACCAAAACAGTTGGCATCTGCTCTTTATCCGTCTCTGAGGTGACAATAATGAGAGCAGATTTCAGGTAGAGCCGCCGTGCAGACCCAGGCTGGACGTAGCCGCTGCATCGGCCGCTCAGTTGCACTTCGACCTCTCAATCGTTCAACACGGTCGAACAAGAAACAAATATTACCTATCTTTGGAATTTATAAAATAAAGAAAAAATATACATATTTACATTTCTTGTTTTTATTTACTTTAGAAGATTTGAAAGATAAATTAAATTGATTAAATTATTAAGTACAAGATATCAATACAATTTATCCAGGATCATTTGAGTCTGGATACTTACTTTTTTGTCCATGTTCCTTCTGGAGTGGACATTATACATTTTTTCCACAACTAATAATTTATGTTAAAATAACTTGATAATGTAGCTCAGTCAATTTTTGTGGTAGAGTTACGATTCAAAATTTGTATTAATTCTTGTGATCTAAAGAAACCAGCCTACAATAAAAAAATTAAAATTATTTATTTAAAAAAAAAAATTTGCTTTTAACTATTGAAGGGTGTTTAATCCCTTGACCCTCCTCCTTACTTCTCAGCTGGACTACTTAAGCCGGTATTAGGCTCGGACCTTGCGCCTGACCTGAAACGAGGTGAAAGTTTACAAAGGGGGATTATTGTCTTACGACATTTGGGTAAAAAAAATGTATTTTTTTGATATTAATGAAATTGAATATTGATAGAGCTGACCGTATTCTTTGTTCAATTACGATTTCAAAGAAGTTTGAATCGTAGTCGTGAAATAAAAATTGACAGAGCTAGAGGTAAAATAAAAATGAACAGTAAATCTAATCTAAATAATTTTGATACCATAACTCAGTCAATTTTTATGGTAGAGTTGCGATTCAAAGTTTGCATGAAAGCCCGTGGCACAGAGAAAAAAATTTATGACGTGAAGTTTTAGTTGAATATTTTTTGAAAAAATTTTTTTTGAGACAAAACACATGTTAGGCACATGTTTAGACTTATTTTCTCACCTAACTCAATAGCTTCCCTTCGTTTTTGGATCACAGGTGGAAAGGAAAACAGTACACGCCCACATTTTCATCGGATTGACGCTGATTGGTTAATTAAAATGCTAAATAACTGGTTAATTAATTACTTGGCCCCAAAAATTTATAAACTTTGCTAGAATAATTTTTTCACCTCTTCTGCGTGGTATATACCGCATGCGGTCGTTCACAGACACCCTGTATATACATATATATATATATATATATATATAAATAAAAAAAAGGAAACAAAAGTGTTATAACCTTATACATTATGTCTGAATATTATTCACAAAGTATTGTGCATGGGTGTATTAATTACGAAGTGACTAGGTACCAGTGCCGTGTACCAAGCACGGTGCACGGTAGACGGGACACGGTACACGAGATCATATTTCGCATAAGCTTTTTTATGCACGGTACACGGTATACTGTACAGAGAGCTTTTGTGTACACAGTACACGCTGCTCTTTTATCAGAGCCTTGGTACACTGTACACGGTACACGTCGCATTGATCGTAGCGATAGAGCACGGTACACGGTACACGTTATACGTCCCATTGTTCTTGGTAATGAGATTCGGTGCACTGTACTTGGTACACGGTACACGTCGCATTATTTTTGTAAAGAGCTTCGGTGCACTGTACACGGTACACTGTACACGTCGTATTGATCTTGGCAGTGTGACTAGGTGCATGATACACGGTACACGGTACATGGTACACGTCGCATTGATCTTGGCAGTGTGACTTGGTGCACGGTACACGGTACACGTCACATTGATCTTGGCAGTGTGACTTGGTGCATGGTACATGGTACACGGTAAACGTCACATTGATCTTGGCAGTGTAACTTGGTGCACGGTAGACGGTACACGTTACACGTCGCATTGTTCTTGGTAAAGAGACTCGGTGCACGGTACATGGTACATGGCACATTGATCTTGGCAGTGCGATTCGGTGCACTGTACACCGCGCACGGTACACGTCGCATTGATCATGGCTGCGTGACTTGGTGCACTGTACACGGTACACTGTACACGTTACATTGATCTTGGCAGTGTCACTTGGTGCACGGTACACGGTACACGTCGTTTTTATTTAAATTTCTTTTACGTCACTGCGTACATGGTACGCAGTGCACCGTACACGATACACGTCTTTTTATTTAAATTTCTTTTACGTCACTGCGTACACGGTACACGGAACACGTCGTTTTTATTTAAATTTATTTTACTTCACTGCGTACACGGTACATGGTACACACCGTACTTGAGTAAATTTGCTTTACGTCAATGCGTACACGGTACACGGTGCACTGTACAGGAACAGGGTACACGTCGTTGTTATTTATATTTCTTTTACGCCACAGAGTACACGGTATACGGCGCACCGTACACGCTACACGCAGTACTTATGTAAATTTCCTTTAAGTCAATGCGTACATGGTATACGGTACACGGTGCACCGTACACAGTGCACGTCGTTTTATTTAATGTTCTTCTACGTCACTGCGTAAATGGTACACGGTACACGGCGCTACGTACAAGGTACACGCAGTATTTTTTTCAGTTTTCATCACGTTAACAGCGTACATGGTACACGGTACACGTCGCACCGCACATGGTACATGTCGTTTGTATTTAAATTTCTTGTACGTCACAGCGTACACGGTACACGGTACAAGACGCTCCGTACACGGAACACGCCGCATTTATTTCAATTTCTATCCCTTCACAGCGTTCACGGTACACGCTATATTTATTTCAGTTTCCATCATGGCAGAGCGTGCATGGTACATGGTACACCAGTTGACTAGCAAGGTGGCATCGGCACACGATACACAGAAAACTAACTATTGGTTTAACTCGCTATTAGATGGGTTAACAGAGGGAGGGTTATTGGTTGGACTTGTTGTTAGATGGGTGAAAAGAGGGAGGGTTATTGGTTGGACTCGCTATGAGATGGGTGAAAAGAGGGAGGGTTATTGGTTAAACTCGCTGTTAAGTGGGTGAAAAGAGGGAGGGTTATTGGTTGAAGTCGCTGTTAGATGGGTGAAAAGAGGGAGAGTTATTGGTTCAACTCGCTATTAGATGGGTTATCAGATAGAGGGTTATTGGTTAAACTTGCTGTTAGATGCGTGAAAAGAGGGAGGGTTATTGGTTGAACTCGCTATGAGATGGATGAAAAGATGGAGGGTTATTGGTTTAACTCGCTTTTAGATGCGTAAAAGAAATTCAAATACAAACGACGTGTACCGTGTACGGTGCTTTGTGTACCGTGTACTGTGTACACAGTGACTTGATGGAATATTAATTAAATATAGCGTGTACCGTGTATGGTGCACCGTGTACCGTGTACGCAGTGACGTAAAATAAATTCAAATTCAAATGACGTGTACCGTGTACGGTGCGCCATGCATCGTATACCGTGTACGTATTGACGTAAACAAAATTTACATAAGTACAGCGTGTACCGTGTACGGTGCGCAGTGTACCGTGTACCGTGTACGCAGTACGTAAAAGAAATTCAAATATAAACGACTTGTACCGTGTACCGTGTATCGTGTACCGTGTACTGTGTGACTTGAAAAAAATTCAAAAAAAGACAGCGTGTACCATGTACGGTGTACCGTATACCATGTATCGTGTACCGTGTTTTATGTAACAAAAAAATTTAAATAAAGACAGCGTGTACCGTGTGCGGTGTACCGTATACCGTGTACCGTGTACCGTGTACCAAAAAGCAAGCTCTCTAAGCAAAGCTTTCGTTCAGGTGTACCGTGGACCGTGTACCGTGTACCGGGCGCCGTGTACCATGTACCGTGCGGAGTACACGGTACTGGCCCCTAGTCTCAACCAATTAATTATATAATTGTCTCTTCTAGAATAAGTTCATTAGATATCATTAGCGTTTGCGAAAAATTATATCAAAAATTTTAAGACAAAATATTATTAAAAAAAAGGGGACTGCTTCATTAATTAATTAATAAATTTTCAAAAATCTAAATGACTTACTTGAATTTTTTTCAAATTTCTATACAAAAAAAAAAGACAAAAATTAAACAAAACAAAAAAAAACAATTAAAAAAAAAGAGTGCCGTAACCTTTAACATTGTTGTCTAAATTTATCATAAAATTATGGTATATAAATGTATTGATATCTCATTGTCTGTTTTTGTAAAAAAAGAAGAAGAAAAAAAAAAAAATCTTTTTTTGCTTAATAAGTTAATTGAGTATTTATATTTCAAAGTTCTATATTCTTATTAATAATAATTAAAAATAGAGATAAAACTAAAAATTAGTTAAAAATTTTTTTTATCTGTTCATGCCGTAATAGTTTTTTAGTAGCAAAATTGGTATACTAAATAAACCCACGATTAATATGAAAGTTATATCTTTGATTAAGGGGGAAAGGGGTACTATGTACCACTTTGATACATATAAATGAGTATTTGCAGATTCAAGTTTTTTTTTTGAAATTGATTTATTGTTATGAAATAGAATTCATGGCTTAATATGAAATTTTAATTTTTTTTTAACAAAAAAAAGAGGTAAAGAAAACAAAACACTAAATAAATCTTAAGAAAATTCCTTGTTAGTTAACGGTCAAAAATAAACGGTATCTTTTAATCAAGGATTACCGAATAGCCCAAATGCTGTCAGCTAGCGTAGCATTAATGCATAGCGCCTATAGCTGGGGTTCTTTGCCGTACCTGCCGCAACAGACGTACAGTCGTTTATGTTGGCGTGCTAAGGTGACGCGCCGACTATGACTAACTTAAGATTTTCGGTGTCAATGAGTATTATTCACTTCAATTGTACCCTTGGGAGATGAGACTGGCTCTTTTGGGCTGTGCAAATACCATCTCACAAGTGGGCCTTGAAAAGATATTGTGTTTGAGGTATTAGGATAACTGAATTTGATTTACTTGTTTGAATTAATGATTTTTCTTGTGGAATTTGTTTTTGAAAATAGTGTTAGTATGTCAATTTATTTAAAAATGATGACTTAGTAAAATAATTCGCTTAAAATAGTTTTTGCGGTATGAAGTTTTTATTAATCTCGTTGTAATCGTATTTATAATTTAAGAATTTCTGTGTAACCTTATTATCAAATTAATCTAAATTGTCATAATTATGTACTTAAGCACTGAGCAAAATTTTGTATACTGCGTAATAATCATGAAATAGAACCTGTCGAAAGTTTTTATGGTCAAAATTGAAAATTGTCAACTAAAACGTTATCGCGGGAGCGATAAGATGTCGAAGGGGGAAGGTGTCACATCCGTATGTCACTCTTTGAGCTTTTATTTTAAATAAAGGTGCAAGGAGCATACTGGGGTGAACTACCCCGGATCGATAATTTTTACTGCCTCCGTGAGGAATTTTCCTCTTCTTTTCAGCGCGTGACCACCTCAAAAAGCCGTTTCGGCACGTGGCCACATACACTGAAATCGATACCTGCGCGACTTTTCGGCAGGTGAAACAAACATATATAAGGACCATGGATAGCCCAGTAGGGAGTCAAGCGTAGTCAAGCGTAGGGACACCAGTAAGAGTGTCGTCGGTCCGCAAGTTAGTAAGAGTCCGCGGAGTAAGTCAGCCAGTTCTGACACTTGTATTTTCAAATTTGTAACAGTGCTTGAGGTTTGGGGTTTTTCTTATTAAATGTCGTTCGTGTGATTTTTGACTTTGATTTCAAATATCCTTCCCGTTAAGTTTAGTTTATAAATTACAATTTACTCTACTTCACCGGAGCCTGGTCAACGTTGAACGGATCGTCGTCAGCACGAGTTGCAGAGACACAGTAAGTACAACTCACCGTTCCCAGGACTGTCAGAGCAAAGGTAATCGCAAGGCCACACGGTGGCAATCGGGTTAAACCTAGGCCTCTCGTAGGTTTTGGTTTAATTAGTTTAAGGGTATAATTAACCTTTAACACCGGGTTGCCAGGTCTCAATTGCGCAGCCCATCTATAATTCAAAAATTCGCGCGGATTTGCACTAAATTTTCTATGGCTATGAGCGCACTATTGTAGATAGAACTTAAGGCACTTTGCGCGGCGAAACACTGATGCCCCCAAAATTTTGCACTAACCTCACTTTGCATTGCTGTAATTTAATAAGTTTTTTCAAAGTTAAATTACTATGAGCAACACCACAGTAAACAATAGTCAATAAATCCACTTAAAGAAGCGCGAGAACCGCTACACTAGAAAAAAAAATCTCTCAGAGAGAGAGAGAGAGAGAGAGAGAGAGAGAGAATGCAGGGTGCTTAATGCAAAATTGAACCCTACACTCAAAATTTATTTAAGAAGAAAAAGAAAAAAATTAAGATTGTTACACACTTCTGTCATACTGAAACAATGACTTTAGAAAATTATTTTTTGTTTCTTATACCAAATATTTATTTTAAAAGTATGTACTGTATAAACATAAGATAAGTAAATTCAAAATCATTCACAAATTCAAAAAGACTTATGTGCACAATCAACTTCACAACCATTCTATTGAATTCCAGTTTACTAAATGCATTTTTTTTTTCCTTTTTACTTATGATGATTTTTGGTTGATTAAGTTACATCTCAATGCAGCTTTTAAGTGATCTGAATACCCAAGCATATGAGAAAAAATTGTTGTCACTCAAAAAAGTATCCATTTTTCTGTGGGTGCGCTAAACTTTTGACCAGTACTGTACTATAGACATACTGTGTCTATAGACACAAGGGTACGTGTATAAGTCCACCTTATACACATACCCTTGTGTCTACCTCTGTGCCTACTCTGATATATACCATTGTTTCTACTCTCATAGCTTGTGACTACACCTGCACCTTAATTTATGCCTACCTTCATTCCTACCTTTCATCTTACTCCGAACCCTGGTAACTACCCTTGTTCTTACCGTTGCACGTACTGCTTTTTAAAACTAGGCTCTTACCCAAGAATATGCTCATGTTTATATGTATATTTATTTCTATCATGGTGATAACTGTAGTTTGAATTTTTTTCATGCTTTTATTTCTAACTCTAAGACTACTTTGATCTTATCGTTGAGCATACTTTCATTTCTATCCTTAGATAAACATCTGTTTCTATTTTTTTTCCGACTTATTTTCGTCTTTTTATTTATTAACCTTGCGTGCTTCATAATCTTGCTACTATCCACGTCTCTTGAGTCTTTTTTTCCAACTCTCTTTACTATGTCTGTTGAGGCTCCACCAGGGAGATTGCACTACACCTGGACGACTTTGCCACAGTCTTCCAACCTGAGGTGAGGGCGATTACGGAGTGTGCGCGAGTCACCCTGATGGAAGCGAACAGGAAAGGGCCAGTCATGATTTTCTCGGAGAGCAAAGCGGCGCTCTTAGCGCTGAAAAACTTGAACACAAACTCCAGGGAAGTAGCCCTCTGCAAAAAGGCACTGGAGAGGCTTACACCGAACCACTGTGTCACCCTACTATTTAGCGAAACCACTGCCAGCGCGTTCAAAAGAGGGCGCTGGCGTTGGCCAACTGGATACGTCCTCGTCGTGCTAAATGGGCAACGTTTTGATCGAACGCGGCAAAGCGGCCAATATCCAGCTCTGGTTCGGCATTTCGCCTCGAGATAACTCATCTCTTGTCGTATGCTGTTCGAACGCGAGGTAGCAAAATGACTCGTCATTTTAGTGACGTTAAACAAAGGTAGCAATTGACTCGTCATTTTAGTGACGCAAATTTTTCAATCGAACGCAGAGCCTCTGGGGGAAGTATAGCATACTTTAAAGTATCCCAGGCAGTTGACTGAAAAGACTCCAGCCGATTTAACTACTTGCGATTTGCTGCCGTGTACAGGGCCTAGGTTAGGTGGGAGCCTGTGATACTAGGGATGGCTAGCTTGTGCACGGATAATTGCTGGTCAAAGACGGAAAGCAAGAGTAATGAGCGGCGTAAATGGAATCAGACGACTGTAGTTGGCCTTCTCGGGGATCTTCCAATGCCTGTAATCTCGTCATTAACAACCAGCTCTAAGGAGTATAAATGGAAGATCTTCCGAGAACGTACAAGGAAACATCGTGGAAACCTTAACAGGATACCAAGGTGTTGAAGGCTTAGCACCCTTCTACGCTCCTCGTGCTGATTTATAAATTTCCCAACGGCCTCAGAGTGCGAAGATTTAATTGCTTCATATGCGCTTAATGACTGGTCCAAACCGGGAGCCTGAACGCCAAGTCGAACACTCGGGACTGAGAACCCCGTGATGGACGATTTACTGAAGGGATGGCAGCGTCAAAACTGCTACGGGGTGGCTTCCCGCTTTTACCCTAGCTAGAGTCGTTCGACCTCGACGACTCTTGTGGTCACCTTGGTGATTACAATTGGCTACTTATACGCTGGATGTGCCCCATGTTAGAGGTAACATGGGTGTTAGGTGTATAGATCTAAGGCTGCGGTTGACCGCGTGATCGAGAGTGGTTGGCTCAATAACTCAACCCTGGTAAGGAGTCCAGTGAAAACTTCCCGAATCCCCGCGCTCTAGCGTCACAGCCCTGGGATGTATGATTGGACGGATTCCAATAGATGTGACAGTGCTGAGTTTGAAATAATGATAACACCTGAAATTAGTATCTTCTCCCTTATAGGAGGGCATAGCCCTCTGATTAAAGGGATGCACGAAACAAATGAGAGAGCACAAAACAAAATCGAAAGCAAATTGTCAATCGTTAACTCCGACGATGGACTCTTATCGAAAGGGAGTGAAGCGCGGTGATCCCGAAGTCCGTAAAGGAACTCGGAATGCCACACCCAGAAAGAGGCGGCGAACGTGTGTTTTGAAGCATTTTCTCAGTCAGAGCGAATCGCGTGGAGGCCCTCGGCCTCTAACGAAGCAAACACGGACCAATAACAACCCGAGATTACATCTCTCACCCGGTCAAACCGGGTGTGAAGATAAGGGACCGAGGCCGGATTGTGAGGTAGGACTCAGAGTTCACCACAACTTTGGCGTTGATTTGGCCACAGGAGATAACGAAGGTCCCGAGGATCCTTATCACCTTGACCAAATCGTCTCTCTCGATGCGTCTAGTAGGGCTAGTACTCCATTGAAGGCCGAAAACCCTGAGAAGCTTGGAGTGGTTAGTAAGCGGAAAGCTGAACCCCACCTGGGTTATCTTAATAACGATGACGACGTAGTTGAGGAAGACATGGAACCCTCTCGAAAGCGATCTCGAGGTAATTTTGCCTACTCGAGATTACACTACTCACCCGGTAAAACCGAGTGTGAAGTTGGGTGCTCGTGCCCGGATTGTGAGGTAGGACCTAGAATTCACCACAATTCCGACGTCGAACTGGTTACGGGAGATAACGAGGGTCCTGAGGATCTTTATCTTTGTCACCCAGACCACGTCGACTCTCTTAATGCGTCTAGCAGGGCTAGTACTCCATTAAACGCGGAAAACCCTGAGAAACCTGAAGTAGTTAGTAAGCGCAAAGCTGAATCCCACGTGTGTTATCTTGATAGCGATGAAGACGTAATTGGGGAAGACACGGAGCCACCTCGAAAGAGATCTCGGGACAATGCTTATACTAACCCTGGTGACCTTTCCCAAAGTGTACCAAGGCAGGTTAATTCCAGTTTCCCGACTATGAGGATCATGCAGGTCAACTGCTAGAGGTCTTCAACTGTTGTCTGCGACTTAATGCAGAGAACTCTCGAAGCAGGAGTGCAAGTCTGTCTTCTGCAGGAGACCCATATGGCTTTTGGCCACCCGGTTGGTCTTCCGTCTGGTCTGACTGTTTTTGCAACTAAGAACGGCAAAGCGGCCGTAGTTGTATTACAGGAAGAAATTTCTGCCATCCTCGTGGAACTAAGTTCCTTTGAGAACGGTGTATGTGTTAACACCAGAGGCCCCTTCGGGGAGCTCTTGCTGGTATCTCTATATTGCCCTCCAGGCCAAGATGTCCACTCAAGTCTGAATTATCTCGATGGTGTAGTTGCACACGCTGCAGGACGTAGGATTTTGATCGGAATGGATTCGAACGCGATCTCTGACCTATGGCATAGCAAGGACAGTCTTGGGAAAAAGGCTGGACACAATGCTGCTATTAGGGGAGAAACCCTATTTGATTGGATTCTTGCGTCTAAGCTAGAGATTTTGAATGAGCCTAGCGAGGCCTACACCTTTGTAGGGCCGAGAGGTTTTTTAGACATTGATGTGACTCTGGTTGGTGGTGATTGGGGTAACCAAAGCAAGGTGGCAAGATTTTCCTGGAAAATTCTGGAGGGATGGGGGCTGAGTGACCACAACCCAATTGAAACTGGAATTGAGGGCACTTCAGACCTAGATACCGTTGAACTCTTACCATCCGAAAAGAGATGGAACTCTAAGGATGTGGATTGGTTGGCTTATACATGTTATGTTAAGCTTTGCGCTAATGATTACGGCATCGAGCCGTTTAATCAACTCGAGGTTGAGGATAAAGTCAATATGCTGTGTAGTTGGATCACTTACGCTAACGACAGATACCTCAAAAGAACCTTGCGCTCGAAAAGGCCACAGAGACTCAAATGGTGGAACTCTAAGTTATCCAAGCTTAGAGCCCTGACCCGAAGAGTAAGAAGGAAATACCAGATGGAGAGGAAAAGATCGGGTGACAAAGATGGGCGTGGTCCGAGAGAAGGGAGGAGATCTGCTGAGGAATACGCTTTCACGATCAAGTCAGCCAAACTTCGAAATTGGCAGGATTTTGTGTGTGGAAGGGGAAACAAGGGCCCTTGGGGACCAGTATACACGGTGATTCACCGGGAATGACGAGGAGAAAAAATGTAGATTCCTAAAATTTTTCCGATTCCAAAAATAATAGTATTAATAATTTTTTATTAATAGGTTCAAAAGTTATTAAGGATTTAAAAAGTCCCTTCAGATTCAAAAATTTTATTCCGAAAGGGTAGTGGATATAGTAACTTGGATTGTTTTATTTGATATACTTTTTGCAAAAACAAAAGCCCGTGGATAACCTTACACGACACGCGAAAGCACGTGGGTTTGTTTTCATTCAAAACAACGAAGGTTATATGATGTAGCAGGAACTTTTCACGCATGATCAGCGCGAGGTTCAGAGCGTTTCTTTCGAAGCATTGAGTTCAGGCCCGCTGGGGTTACGTTTGAAAAACGTGAAAGCGCAAGAAGTAAAAGAACGATAAAAATTTTTAAATATCGTTCAATGTATGTTTTCAATTTTACTTACGAAAAATTAATTATTATTTTTAAAAAATATAGAATAAAATAAAGAAGCATCATCAAGTACTTAGCCAAGTCAAAAGAATTAAAATTTCATTTTTTTTAAGAAGACGTTGACTTTTAACTAATAAGTCTTTTAAAATATTTTAAATGAAAAAAAAAATTATTTCAGGCCAGACCAAGCCTTTTCTCAATATTTTTTATTTCTAGCGTAAACTTTTTAAGCATGAGGTAAGTAGTTTTTAATCAGAAAAATTAATGTAAATACATAACTTGTGTTCGAAAATTGTTATTGCTTTGTGAAAGTTGAAATATTACTGAGACAAGTATAGGATTGCATTGCTTTCAATCAGAAATAATGATTAAGTAACTCTGAATCTTTTGAAACAAATACTTATAAGATCAATTTTCATTATAAATAAAAAAAAATAGTAATAATAATAATTTTTCACAACAATCATAAGATAAGTTAATGAATAATCATGTATGAGCAAACTAATATTTTCAAAGAAATTTGGTTAAAATAATTTCAACAGTTAATTTGATAAAATTTATTCAAATACTTTTGCTGAACATTCAGCAAGAAAATTAACTTTTTGAAGACGTTTCTGTACGAAATTAAGAAGAGTTATTTGAAATTTTAATTTTTTTAAATCTTTAGAAGTAAATGCCAGGAGTATATGTACACATGGTATTTATTTTGATTTCGTTAATTTTTCAAACAATTACAGATGAAGAAACACTTAAATATTTATAATAATAGCTAAAAAGAACAGTAGTTTAATAAAATTAAATGGTTTAAAATAATTGAATGATATCAAATTTTTACGAGTAAAAAGTATTCATGCAAATTTTATTTTTAAAAATTTTTTTAAAGTATCTTTGAGCTCTAGATACTTTTAATAAAGTTAAATTTTGATTAAAACATATTTGATCAATCTGAAACTGTCAACCTGTCTCAAGATAGGTTTTCCTGGCTCAAAAACGATACAACTTTTTTTTAAGAATTCTTGCTTGATAGAAAATTATTTTAATCAAAAAAATCTTTTGTCATTTGATTAGCATCTCTCAGAGTCAAAATTCAACTGCTCAACCCGACCTGAAATAAGTGATGAAATACCGAAAAAAGTCTAGCTCGATTTTTTCGTGATTTCGTATCCGAATGGAGATTTCCGAGTCGAAAAAATCATTTTCCAATAAAAAAGAAAATATTTGGGTTTTTCTCTACTACAGTCGACCTGTCGCAGGTTAGGATTTCCGGGCTCAAAGAGGATCTGATCTTTTTTTAAAGAATTCTTGCTTGACAAAAAGTCATTTTAATCAAAAAAATCTTTAGTCATTTGATGAGCATCTCTCAGAGCCAAAATTGAACTGCTCGTCTTGACCAGAAATGAGTGATCAGATACAGAAAAAAATCTAGCTTGATTTTTTCGTAATTTTGAATCTGAATGGAGCCCTCCGAGTCAAAAAAATCATTCTCTAATAAAATAGCAAATATTCAAGTCAATCCCAAACAGTCAACCTGTCTCAGGATAGGTATTCCGGGCTCAAAAAGCATCGAGCTTTTTTTTTAAGAATTCTTGCTTGACCGAAAGTCATTTTAATAAAAAAAATCTTTTGTCATTTGATCAGCATCTCTCAGAGCCAAAATTGAACTGGTCGGCCAGACCTGAAATGAGTGATCCGATACCAAAAAAAAATCTAGCTTGATTTTTTCGTAATTTTGAATCCGAATGGAGCCCTCCGAGTCAAAAAAATCATTCTCTAATAAAATAGCAAATATTTTAGTCAAATTCAAACAGTCAAACTGTCTCAGGTTTAGTATTCTGGGCTCAAAAAGGATTTAGCTTTTTTTTACAAGAATTTTTGCTTGATTAAAAGGCATTTGAATCAAAAAAATCTTTTGACATTTGATTAGCATCTCTCAGAGTCAAAATTCAACTGCTCGGCCCGACCTGAAATAAGAGATAAAATACCGAAAAATATCGAGCTCGATTTTTTCGTGATTTCGTATCCGAATGGATTTCCGAGTCAAAAAAATCATTTTCCAATAAAATAGAAAATATTTAGGTCGATCTACAACAGTCAACCTGTCGGAGGTTAGGTTTTCCGGGCTCAAAGAGGATATAAATTTTTATTCAAGAATTTTTGCCTAATTAAAAGGCATTTGAATCAAAAAAATCTTTTTTCATTTGATTATCATCTCTCTGAGTCAAAATTCAACTGCTCGGCCAGACCTGAAATGAGTGATGAATTACCTAAAAAAATCGAGCTCGATTTTTTCGTAATTTCGAATCCGAATGGAGATCTCCGAGTCAAAAAAATCATTTTCCATTAAAATAGCAAATATTTGGGTCAACTCTACTACAGTCAACCTGCCGCAGGTTAAGTTTTCCGGGCTCAAAAAAGATCTAGCTTTTTTTTAATAATTTTTGCTCGACCTGAAATAAGTGATAATATACCGAAAAAAATCTAGCTCCATTTTTTCGTAATTTTGAATCCGAATAGAGAGCTCCGAGTCAAAAAAATCTATTTCCAATAAAATTGCAAACCATTGGGTCAACTCTACCACAGTCGACCTGTCGCCGGTTAGGTTTTCCGGGCTCAAAGAGGATCTAATCTTTTTTTAAAGAATTCTTGCTTGACAGAAAGTCATTTTAATCAAAAAAATCTTTTGTCATTTGATGAGCATCACTCAGAGCCAAAATTGAACTGCTCGTCTTGACCAGAAATGAGTGATCCGATACCGAAAAAAATCTAGCTTGTTTTTTTTATAATTTTAAACTCAAATGGAGGATGGAAATAAATCTTTGAGGTCGGAAAAACTGACGCCTTGCTAGGGACCTCTCTGACATGTTTTTTATGAATTTCACGAAATATTAAAAAATTTCCAGGTGGAATTGTATTTACTTTTGGATTAGGCATGAAGCCAGAGCCATTCTTACCACAGTTCACAATGGTTACAGCACGTGCCAATATAAGTTTGATCTTTAGGGTCGGAAAAACTGACACCTTGCTAGAGACCTCTCTGACGTGTTTTTTATGAATTTTCATGAAATCTCAAAAGATTTCCAGTCGGAGTTGTATTTACTTTTGGATTAGGCATGAAGCCAGAGCCATGCTAACTACAGTTCACGATGGTATCAGCACGTGCCGATATCAGTTCGATCTTTAAGGTCGGAAAAACAGACACCTTGCTAGGGACCTCTCTAACGTGTTTTTTATGAATTTTCATGAAATTTTAAAAAATTTCCAGGTGGAATTGTATTTACTTTTGCATAAGGCATGAAGCCAGAGCCATTCTAATCACAGCTCACACTGGTAACAGCACGTGCCAATATAAATTTGATCTTTGAGGTCAGAAAAACTAACTCTCTGCTAGGGACCTCGCTAACGTGTTTTTTATGAATTTTCATGAAATTTTGAAAAATTTCCAAATGGAATTGTATTTACTTTTGGATTAGGCATGAAGCCAGAGCCATTCTAACTACAGTTCACGATGGTAACAGCACGTGCCGATATCAGTTTATCTTTAGGGTCGGAAAACTGACACCTTGCTAGAGACCTCTCTGACGTGTTTTTTATGAATTTTCATGAAATCTCAAAAGATTTCCAGGTGGAGTTGTATTTACTTTTGGATAAGGCATCAAGGCAGATCCATGCTAACTACAGTTCACGATGGTAACAGCACGTGCCGATATCAGTTTATCTTTAGGGTCGGAAAAACAGACACCTTGCTAGGGACCTCTCTAACGTGTTTTTTATGAATTTTCATGAAATCTCAAAAGATTTCTAGGTGGAGTTGTATTTACTTTTGGATTAGGCATGAAGCCAGAGCCATGCTAACTACAGTTCACGATGGTAACAGCACGTGCCGATATCAGTTTATCTTTAGGGTCGAAAAAACAAACACCTTGCTAGGGACCTCTCTAACGTGTTTTTTATGATTTTTCATGAAATTTTAAAAAATTTCCAGGTGAAATTGTATTTACTTTTGGATTAGGCATGGAGCCAGAGCCATTCTAACCACAGTTCACAATGGTAACAGCACGTGCCGATTTAAGTTTTATCCTTGAGGTCGGAAAACCTGACGCCTTGCTATGGACCTCTCTGAAGTGTTTTTTATGAAATTTCATGAAATTTTAAAAAATTTCCAGGTGGAATTGTATTTACTTTTGCATAAGGCATGAAGCCAGAGCCATTCTAATCACAGCTCACACTGGTAACAGCACGTGCCAATACAAATTTGATCTTTGAGGTCGGAAAAACTAACTCTCTGCTAGGGACCTCGCTAACGTGTTTTTTATGAATTTTCATGAAATTTAAAAAAATTTCCAAATGGAATTGTATTTACTTTTGAATTAGGCATGAAGCCAGAGCCATTCTAACCACAGTTCACAATGGTTACAGCACGTGCCAATATAAGTTTGATCTTTAAGGTCGGAAAAACTGACACCTTGCTAGAGACCTCTCCGACGTGTTTTTCATGAATTTTCATGAAATCTCAAAAGATTTCCAGGTGGAGTTGTATTTACTTTTGGATTTGGCATGAAGCCAGAGCCATACTAACTACAGTTCACGATGGTATCAGCACGTGCCAATATTAATTTGATCTTTGAGGTCGGAAAAACTAACTCTCTTTTAGGGACCTCGCTAACGTGTTTTTTATGAATTTTCATGAAATTTTAAAACATTTCCAAATGGAATTGTATTTACTTTTGGATTAGGCATGAAGCCAGAGCCATGCTAACTACAGTTCACGATGGTAACAGCACGTGCCGATATCAGTTTATCTTTAGGGTCGAAAAAACAAACACCTTGCTAGGGACCTCTCTAACGTGTTTTTTATGATTTTTCATGAAATTTTAAAAAATTTCCAGGTGAAATTGTATTTACTTTTGGATTAGGCATGGAGCCAGAGCCATTCTAACCACAGTTCACAATGGTAACAGCACGTGCCGATTTAAGTTTTATCCTTGAGGTCGGAAAACCTGACGCCTTGCTATGGACCTCTCTGAAGTGTTTTTTATGAAATTTCATGAAATTTTAAAAAATTTCCAGGTGGAATTGTATTTACTTTTGCATAAGGCATGAAGCCAGAGCCATTCTAATCACAGCTCACACTGGTAACAGCACGTGCCAATACAAATTTGATCTTTGAGGTCGGAAAAACTAACTCTCTGCTAGGGACCTCGCTAACGTGTTTTTTATGAATTTTCATGAAATTTAAAAAAATTTCCAAATGGAATTGTATTTACTTTTGAATTAGGCATGAAGCCAGAGCCATTCTAACCACAGTTCACAATGGTTACAGCACGTGCCAATATAAGTTTGATCTTTAAGGTCGGAAAAACTGACACCTTGCTAGAGACCTCTCCGACGTGTTTTTCATGAATTTTCATGAAATCTCAAAAGATTTCCAGGTGGAGTTGTATTTACTTTTGGATTTGGCATGAAGCCAGAGCCATACTAACTACAGTTCACGATGGTATCAGCACGTGCCAATATTAATTTGATCTTTGAGGTCGGAAAAACTAACTCTCTGCTAGGGACCTCGCTAACGTGTTTTTCATGAATTTTCATGAAATCTCAAAAGATTTCCAGGTGGAATTGTATTTACTTTTGCATAAGGCATGAAGCCAGAGCCATTCTAATCACAGCTCACACTGGTAACAGCACGTGCCAATACAAATTTGATCTTTAAGGTCGGAAAAACTAACTCTCTTTTAGGGACCTCGCTAACGTGTTTTTTATGAATTTTCATGAAATTTTAAAACATTTCCAAATGGAATTGTATTTACTTTTGGATTAGGCATGAAGTCAGAGCCATTCTAACTACAGTTCACGATAGTAACATCACGTGCCGATATCAGTTTGAACTTTGAGGTCGGAAAAACTGACGCCTTGCTAGGGACCTCGCTTACGTTCTTCTTATGAATTTTCATGAAATCTCAAAAGATTTCCAGTCGGAGTTGTATTTACTTTTGGATTAGGCATGAAGCCAGAGCCATGCTAACTACAGTTCACGATGGTATCAGCACGTGCCGATATCAGTTCGATCTTTAAGGTCGGAAAAACAGACACCTTGCTAGGGACCTCTCTAACGTGTTTTTTATGAATTTTCATGAAATTTTAAAAAATTTCCAGGTGGAATTGTATTTACTTTTGCATAAGGCATGAAGCCAGAGCCATTCTAATCACAGCTCACACTGGTAACAGCACGTGCCAATATAAATTTGATCTTTGAGGTCAGAAAAACTAACTCTCTGCTAGGGACCTCGCTAACGTGTTTTTTATGAATTTTCATGAAATTTTGAAAAATTTCCAAATGGAATTGTATTTACTTTTGGATTAGGCATGAAGCCAGAGCCATTCTAACTACAGTTCACGATGGTAACAGCACGTGCCGATATCAGTTTATCTTTAGGGTCGGAAAACTGACACCTTGCTAGAGACCTCTCTGACGTGTTTTTTATGAATTTTCATGAAATCTCAAAAGATTTCCAGGTGGAGTTGTATTTACTTTTGGATAAGGCATCAAGGCAGATCCATGCTAACTACAGTTCACGATGGTAACAGCACGTGCCGATATCAGTTTATCTTTAGGGTCGGAAAAACAGACACCTTGCTAGGGACCTCTCTAACGTGTTTTTTATGAATTTTCATGAAATCTCAAAAGATTTCTAGGTGGAGTTGTATTTACTTTTGGATTAGGCATGAAGCCAGAGCCATGCTAACTACAGTTCACGATGGTAACAGCACGTGCCGATATCAGTTTATCTTTAGGGTCGAAAAAACAAACACCTTGCTAGGGACCTCTCTAACGTGTTTTTTATGATTTTTCATGAAATTTTAAAAAATTTCCAGGTGAAATTGTATTTACTTTTGGATTAGGCATGGAGCCAGAGCCATTCTAACCACAGTTCACAATGGTAACAGCACGTGCCGATTTAAGTTTTATCCTTGAGGTCGGAAAACCTGACGCCTTGCTATGGACCTCTCTGAAGTGTTTTTTATGAAATTTCATGAAATTTTAAAAAATTTCCAGGTGGAATTGTATTTACTTTTGCATAAGGCATGAAGCCAGAGCCATTCTAATCACAGCTCACACTGGTAACAGCACGTGCCAATACAAATTTGATCTTTGAGGTCGGAAAAACTAACTCTCTGCTAGGGACCTCGCTAACGTGTTTTTTATGAATTTTCATGAAATTTAAAAAAATTTCCAAATGGAATTGTATTTACTTTTGAATTAGGCATGAAGCCAGAGCCATTCTAACCACAGTTCACAATGGTTACAGCACGTGCCAATATAAGTTTGATCTTTAAGGTCGGAAAAACTGACACCTTGCTAGAGACCTCTCCGACGTGTTTTTCATGAATTTTCATGAAATCTCAAAAGATTTCCAGGTGGAGTTGTATTTACTTTTGGATTTGGCATGAAGCCAGAGCCATACTAACTACAGTTCACGATGGTATCAGCACGTGCCAATATTAATTTGATCTTTGAGGTCGGAAAAACTAACTCTCTTTTAGGGACCTCGCTAACGTGTTTTTTATGAATTTTCATGAAATTTTAAAACATTTCCAAATGGAATTGTATTTACTTTTGGATTAGGCATGAAGCCAGAGCCATGCTAACTACAGTTCACGATGGTAACAGCACGTGCCGATATCAGTTTATCTTTAGGGTCGAAAAAACAAACACCTTGCTAGGGACCTCTCTAACGTGTTTTTTATGATTTTTCATGAAATTTTAAAAAATTTCCAGGTGAAATTGTATTTACTTTTGGATTAGGCATGGAGCCAGAGCCATTCTAACCACAGTTCACAATGGTAACAGCACGTGCCGATTTAAGTTTTATCCTTGAGGTCGGAAAACCTGACGCCTTGCTATGGACCTCTCTGAAGTGTTTTTTATGAAATTTCATGAAATTTTAAAAAATTTCCAGGTGGAATTGTATTTACTTTTGCATAAGGCATGAAGCCAGAGCCATTCTAATCACAGCTCACACTGGTAACAGCACGTGCCAATACAAATTTGATCTTTGAGGTCGGAAAAACTAACTCTCTGCTAGGGACCTCGCTAACGTGTTTTTTATGAATTTTCATGAAATTTAAAAAAATTTCCAAATGGAATTGTATTTACTTTTGAATTAGGCATGAAGCCAGAGCCATTCTAACCACAGTTCACAATGGTTACAGCACGTGCCAATATAAGTTTGATCTTTAAGGTCGGAAAAACTGACACCTTGCTAGAGACCTCTCCGACGTGTTTTTCATGAATTTTCATGAAATCTCAAAAGATTTCCAGGTGGAGTTGTATTTACTTTTGGATTTGGCATGAAGCCAGAGCCATACTAACTACAGTTCACGATGGTATCAGCACGTGCCAATATTAATTTGATCTTTGAGGTCGGAAAAACTAACTCTCTGCTAGGGACCTCGCTAACGTGTTTTTCATGAATTTTCATGAAATCTCAAAAGATTTCCAGGTGGAATTGTATTTACTTTTGCATAAGGCATGAAGCCAGAGCCATTCTAATCACAGCTCACACTGGTAACAGCACGTGCCAATATAAATTTGATCTTTAAGGTCGGAAAAACTAACTCTCTTTTAGGGACCTCGCTAACGTGTTTTTTATGAATTTTCATGAAATTTTAAAACATTTCCAAATGGAATTGTATTTACTTTTGGATTAGGCATGAAGTCAGAGCCATTCTAACTACAGTTCACGATAGTAACATCACGTGCCGATATCAGTTTGAACTTTGAGGTCGGAAAAACTGACGCCTTGCTAGGGACCTCGCTTACGTTCTTCTTATGAATTTTCATGAAATCTTAAAAGATTTCCAGGTGGAGTTGTATTTATTTTTGGATAAGGCATTAAGTCAGAGCCATTCTAACTACAGTTCACGATAGTAACATCACGTGCCGATATCAGTTTGAACTTTGAGGTCGGAAAAACTGACGCCTTGCTAGGGACCTCACTGACGTTCTTTTTATGAATTTTCATAAAATCTTAAAAGATTTCCAGGTGGAGTTGTATTTACTTTTGGATAAGGCATGGAGCCAGAGCCATTCTAACTACAGTTCACGATGGTATCAGCACGTGCCGATATCAGTTTGATCTTTAAGGTCGGAAAAACTGACGCCTACCTAAGGACCTCGCTGACGTGTTTTTTATGAATTTTCATGAAATTTTAAAAAATTTCCAAATGGAATTGTATTTACTTTTAGATTAGGCATGAAGTCAGAGCCATTCTAACTACAGTTCACGATAGTAACATCACGTGCCGATATCAGTTTGAACTTTGAGGTCGGAAAAACTGACGCCTTGCTAGGGACCTCGCTGACGTTCTTTTTATGAATTTTCATGAAATCTTAAAAGATTTCCAGGTGGAGTTGTATTTACTTTTGGATTAGGCATAAAGCCAGAGCCATTCTAACTACAGTTCACGCTGGTATCAGCACGTGCCGATATCAGTTTGATCTTTAAGGTCGGAAAAACTGACGCCTACCTAAGGACCTCGCTGACGTGTTTTTTATGAATTTTCATGATTCTTTAAAAGATTTCCAGGTGGAGTTGTATTTACTTTTGGATAAGGCATCAAGGCAGAGCCATTCTAACTACACTTCACGATGGTAACAGCACGTGCCGATATCAGTTTGAACTTTGAGGTCGGAAAAACTGACGCCTTGCTGACCTCTCTGACCTCTAAAGCCAGAGCCATTCTAACTACAGTTCACGCTGGTATCAGCACGTGCCGATATCAGTTTGATCTTTAAGGTCGGAAAACTGACACCTTGCTAGAGACCTCTCTGACGTGTTTTTTATGAATTTCCATGAAATTTTAAAAAATTTACAGGAGGATTTGTATTCACTTTTCGATTAGGCATGAAGCCAGAGCCATTCTAACCACAGTTCACAATGGTATCAGCACGTGCCAATTTAAGTTTTATCTTTGAGGTCGAAAAAACTGACGCCTTGCTAGGGACCTCGCTGACGTTCTTTTTATGAATTTTCATGAAATCTTAAAAGATTTCCAGGTGGAGTTGTATTTACTTTTGGATTAGGCATGAAGCCAGAGCCAATCTAACTACAGTTCACGATGGTATCAGCAAGTGCCGATATCAGTTTGATCTTTAAGGTCGGAAAAACTGACGCCTACCTAAGGACCTCGCTGACGTGTTTTTTATGAATTTTCATGATTCTTTAAAAGATTTCCAGGTGGAGTTGTATTTACTTTTGGATAAGGCATCAAGGCAGAGCCATTCTAACTACAGTTCACGATGGTAACAGCACGTGCCGATATCAGTTTGAACTTTGAGGTCGGAAAAACAGACACCTTGCTAGGGACCTCTCTAACGTGTTTTTTATGAATTTTCATGAAATTTTAAGAAATTTTCAGATGAAATTGCATTTACTTTTGCATAAGGCATGAAGCCAGAGCCATTCTAATCACAGCTCACACTGGTAACAGCACGTGCCAATATTAATTTGATTTTTGAGGTCGGAAAAACTAACTCTCTGCTAGGGACCTCGCTAACGTGTTTTTTATGAATTTTCATGAAATTTCAAAAATTTCCAAATGGAATTGTATTTACTTTTGAATTAGGCATGAAGTCAGAGCCATTCTAACTACAGTTCACGATAGTAACATCACGTGCCGATATCAGTTTGAACTTTGAGGTCGGAAAAACTGACGCCTTGCTAGGGACCTCGCTGACGTTCTTTTTATGAATTTTCATGAAATCTTAAAAGATTTCCAGGTGGAGTTGTATTTACTTTTGGATTAGGCATAAAGCCAGAGCCATTCTAACTACAGTTCACGCTGGTATCAGCACGTGCCGATATCAGTTTGATCTTTAAGGTCGGAAAAACTGACGCCTACCTAAGGACCTCGCTGACGTGTTTTTTATGAATTTTCATGATTCTTTAAAAGATTTCCAGGTGGAGTTGTATTTACTTTTGGACAAGGCATCAAGGCAGAGCCATTCTAACTACAGTTCACGATGGTAACAGCACGTGCCGATATCAGTTTGAACTTTGAGGTCGGAAAAACTGACGCCTTGCTGACCTCTCTGACTTCTAAAGCCAGAGCCATTCTTACTACAGTTCACGCTGGTATCAGCACGTGCCGATATCAGTTTGATCTTTAAGGTCGGAAAACTGACACCTTGCTAGAGACCTCTCTGACGTGTTTTTTATGAATTTCCATGAAATTTTAAAAAATTTACAGGAGGATTTGTATTCACTTTTCGATTAGGCATGAAGCCAGAGCCATTCTAACCACAGTTCACAATGGTATCAGCACGTGCCAATTTAAGTTTTATCTTTGAGGTCGAAAAAACTGACGCCTTGCTAGGGACCTCGCTGACGTTCTTTTTATGAATTTTCATGAAATCTTAAAAGATTTCCAGGTGGAGTTGTATTTACTTTTGGATTAGGCATGAAGCCAGAGCCAATCTAACTACAGTTCACGATGGTATCAGCAAGTGCCGATATCAGTTCGATCTTTAAGGTCGGAAAAACAGACACCTTGCTAGAGACCTCTCTGACGTGTTTTTTATGAATTTTCATGAAATTTTAAAAAATTTCCAGGTGGAATTGTATCTACTTTTGCATAAGGCATGAAGCCAGAGCCATTCTAATCACAGCTCACACTGGTAACAGCACGTGCCAATATAAATTTGATCTTTGAGGTCGGAAAAACTAACTCTCTGCTAGGGACCTCGCTAACGTGTTTTTATGAATTTTCATGAAATTTTAAAAAATTTCCAAATGGAATTGTATTTACTTTTGGATTAGGCATGAAGTCAGAGCCATTCTAACTACAGTTCACGATAGTAACATCACGTGCCGATATCAGTTTGAACTTTGAGGTCGGAAAAACTGACGCCTTGCTAGGGACCTCTCCGACGTGTTTTTTATGAATTTCCATGAAATTTTAAAAATCTTCCAGGTGGAATTGTATTTACTTTTGGATTAGGCATGAAGCCAGAGCCATTCTAATCACAGTTCACAATGGTAACAGCACGTAACAATATAAGTTTGATCTTTGAGGTCGGAAAAACTGACGCCTTCCTAAGGACCTCGCTGACGTGTTTTTTATGAATTTTCATGAACCTTTAAAAGATTTCCAGGTGGAGTTGTATTTACTTTTGGATAAGGCATCAAGGCACAGCCATTCTAACTACAGTTCACGATGGTAACAGCACGTGCCGATATCAGTTTATCTTTAGGGTCGTAAAAACTGACACCTTGCTAGAGACCTCTCTGACGTGTTTTTTACGAATTTTCATGAAATCTCAAAAGATTTCCAGGTGAAGTTGTATTTACTTTTGGATTAGGCATGAAGCCAGAGCCATGCTTACTACAGTTCACGATGGTATCAGCATGTGCCGATATTTGTTCGATCTTTAAGGTCGTAAAAACAGACACCTTGCTAGGGACCTCTCTAACGTGTTTTTTATGAATTTTCATGAAATTTTAAAAAATTTCCAGGTGGAATTGTATTTACTTTTGCATAAGGCATGAAGCCAGAGCCATTCTTATCACAGCTCACACTGGTAACAGCACGTGCCAATATAAATTTGATCTTTGAGGTTGGAAAAACTAACTCTCTGCTAGGGACCTCACTAACGTGTTTTTTATGAATTTTCATGAAATTTTAAAAAATTTACAGGAGGAATTGTATTTACTTTTGGATTAGGCATGAAGCCAGAGCCATTCTAACTACAGTTCACGATGGTATCAGCACGTGCCAATTTAAGTTTTATCTTTGAGGTCGGAAAAACTGACGCCTTGCTAGGGACCTCTCTGACGTATTTTTTATGAATTTCCACGAAATATTAAAAAATTTCCAGGTGGAATTGTATTTACTTTTGGATTAGGCATGAAGCAAGAGCCATTCTAACCACAGTTCACAATGGTAACAGCACGTGCCGATTTAAGTTTTATCCTTGAGGTCGGAAAACCTGACGCCTTGCTATGGACCTCTCTGACGTGTTTTTTATGAATTTACATGAAATATTAAAAAATTTCCAGGTGAAATTGTATTTACTTTTGGATTAGGCATGAAGCCAGAGCCATTCTAACCACAGTTCACATTGGTTACAGCACGTGCCAATATAAGTTTGATATTTGAGGTCGGAAAAACTGAATTTTGACTCTGTGAGATGCTAATCAAATGACAAAAGATTTTTTTGATTAAAACGCCGTATAATAAAGTGAGAATTCTTGAAAAAAAGTTAGATCCTATTCGAGCCCTGAAAACCTAACCTGAGACAGGTTGACTGTTTGAGATCAACCCAAATATTTGCTATTTAATTGGAAATGATTTTTTTGACTCGGAGGGCTCCGTTTGGATTCAAAATAACGAAAAAATCGAGCTAGTTTTTTTTGGTGTCGGAACATCCATGTCTGGTCGGGCTGAGCAGTTGAATTTTGACTCTGAGAGATGCTAATCAGATGACAAAAGATTTTTTTGATTCAAATGCCTTTTAATCAGGCAAAAATTCTTGAATAAAAATTTAGATCCTAATTGAGCCCGGAAAATCTAACCTGCGACAGATTGGCTGCTGGAGAATGGCCCAAATATTTGCTATTTTCTTCACTAATGACTTTTGTTTATTCAGAGAACTTCATTTGGGTCAAAAATTACGAAAAAATTGAACTAGATTTTTTTAGGTAACGGATCACCTATTTCAGGTCGGGCCGAGCAGTTAAATATTGACTCCAAGGGATGCTTATTGAATGACAAAAGATTTTCTTGATTCAAATGCCTTTTAATCAAGCAAGAATTCTTGAAAAAAAATTTAGATCCTATTTGATTCCTAAAACCTAACCTGCGACTGGTTGACTGTTTGAATTTGACTAAAATATTTGGTATTCAGTTGGCAAATGATTTTATTGACTCGGAGGCATCCATTTAAGTTTAAAATTATAAAAAAATGAAGCTAGATTTTTTTCGGTATCGCCTCACTTATTTCAGGTCGGGCCGACCAGTTCAATTTTGGCCCTGAGAGATGCTGATCAAATGACAAAAGATTTTTTTGATTAAAATGACTTTCGGTCAAGCAAGAATTTTTAAAAAAAAAGCTAGACCCTTTTTGAGCCCTCACCTTGATACCTCACCTGAGACAGGTTGACTGTTTGAGATTGACTTGAATATTTGCTATTTTATTAGAAAATGATTTTTTCGACTCGGAGGGCTCCATTCTGATTCAAAATTACGAAAAACTCAAGCTAGATTTTCTTTGGTAACGGATAACCTATTTTAGGTCAGGCCGAGCAGTTAAATATTGACTCCAAGAGATGCTTATTAAATGACAAAAGATTTTTTTGATCCAAATGCCTTTTAATCAAGCAAGAATTCTTGTAAAAAAAGCTAGATCCTTTTTGAGCCTAGAATACCAAACCTGAGACAGGTTGACTGTTTGAGTTTGACGTAAATATTTTGCATTCAGTTGACAAATGATTTTTTTGACTCAGAGGCCTCCATTTGAGTTTAAAATTATAAAAAAAACAAGCTAGATTTTTTTCGGTATCGGATCACTCATTTCTGGTCAAGACGAGCAGTTCAATTTTGGCTCTGAGTGATGCTCATCAAATGACAAAAGATTTTTTTGATTAAAATGACTTTCTGTCAAGCAAGAATTCTTTAAAAAAAGATTAGATCCTCTTTGAGCCCGGAAAACCTAACCGGCGACAGGTCGACTGTGGTAGAGTTGACCCAATGGTTTGCAATTTTATTGGAAATAGATTTTTTTGACTCGGAGCTCTCTATTCGGATTCAAAATTACGAAAAAATGGAGCTAGATTTTTTTCGGTATATTATCACTTATTTCAGGTCGAGCAAAAATTATTAAAAAAAAGCTAGATCTTTTTTGAGCCCGGAAAACTTAACCTGCGGCAGGTTGACTGTAGTAGAGTTGACCCAAATATTTGCTATTTTAATGGAAAATGATTTTTTTGACTCGGAGATCTCCATTCGGATTCGAAATTACGAAAAAATCGAGCTCGATTTTTTTAGGTAATTCATCACTCATTTCAGGTCTGGCCGAGCAGTTGAATTTTGACTCAGAGAGATGATAATCAAATGAAAAAAGATTTTTTTGATTCAAATGCCTTTTAATTAGGCAAAAATTCTTGAATAAAAATTTATATCCTCTTTGAGCCCGGAAAACCTAACCTCCGACAGGTTGACTGTTGTAGATCGACCTAAATATTTTCTATTTTATTGGAAAATGATTTTTTTGACTCGGAAATCCATTCGGATACGAAATCACGAAAAAATCGAGCTCGATATTTTTCGGTATTTTATCTCTCATTTCAGGTCGGGCCGAGCAGTTGAATTTTGACTCTGAGAGATGCTAATCAAATGTCAAAAGATTTTTTTGATTCAAATGCCTTTTAATCAAGCAAAAATTCTTGTAAAAAAAAGCTAAATCCTTTTTGAGCCCAGAATACTAAACCTGAGACAGTTTGACTGTTTGAATTTGACTAAAATATTTGCTATTTTATTAGAGAATGATTTTTTTGACTCGGAGGGCTCCATTCGGATTCAAAATTACGAAAAAATCAAGCTAGATTTTTTTTTGGTATCGGATCACTCATTTCAGGTCTGGCCGACCAGTTCAATTTTGGCTCTGAGAGATGCTGATCAAATGACAAAAGATTTTTTTTATTAAAATGACTTTCGGTCAAGCAAGAATTCTTAAAAAAAAAGCTCGATGCTTTTTGAGCCCGGAATACCTATCCTGAGACAGGTTGACTGTTTGGGATTGACTTGAATATTTGCTATTTTATTAGAGAATGATTTTTTTGACTCGGAGGGCTCCATTCAGATTCAAAATTACGAAAAAATCAAGCTAGATTTTTTTCTGTATCTGATCACTCATTTCTGGTCAAGACGAGCAGTTCAATTTTGGCTCTGAGAGATGCTCATCAAATGACTAAAGATTTTTTTGATTAAAATGACTTTTTGTCAAGCAAGAATTCTTTAAAAAAAGATCAGATCCTCTTTGAGCCCGGAAATCCTAACCTGCGACAGGTCGACTGTAGTAGAGAAAAACCCAAATATTTTCTATTTTATTGGAAAATGATTTTTTCGACTCGGAAATCTCCATTCGGATACGAAATCACGAAAAAATCGAGCTAGACTTTTTTCGGTATTTCATCACTTATTTCAGGTCGGGTTGAGCAGTTGAATTTTGACTCTGAGAGATGCTAATCAAATGACAAAAGATTTTTTTGATTAAAATAATTTTCTATCAAGCAAGAATTCTTAAAAAAAAGTTGTATCGTTTTTGAGCCAGGAAAACCTATCTTGAGACAGGTTGACAGTTTCAGATTGATCAAATATGTTTTAATCAGAATTTAACTTTATTAAAAGTATCTAGAGCTCAAAGATACTTTAAAAAAATTTTTAAAAATAAAATTTGCATGAATACTTTTTACTCGTAAAAATTTGATATCATTCAATTATTTTAAACCATTTAATTTTATTAAACTACTGTTCTTTTTAGCTATTATTATAAATATTTAAGTGTTTCTTCATCTGTAATTGTTTGAAAAATTAACGAAATCAAAATAAATACCATGTGTACATATACTCCTGGCATTTACTTCTAAAGATTTAAAAAAATTAAAATTTCAAATAACTCTTCTTAATTTCGTACAGAAACGTCTTCAAAAAGTTAATTTTCTTGCTGAATGTTCAGCAAAAGTATTTGAATAAATTTTATCAAATTAACTGTTGAAATTATTTTAACCAAATTTCTTTGAAAATATTAGTTTGCTCATACATGATTATTCATTAACTTATCTTATGATTGTTGTGAAAAATTATTATTATTACTATTTTTTTTTATTTATAATGAAAATTGATCTTATAAGTATTTGTTTCAAAAGATTCAGAGTTACTTAATCATTATTTCTGATTGAAAGCAATGCAATCCTATACTTGTCTCAGTAATATTTCAACTTTCACAAAGCAATAACAATTTTCGAACACAAGTTATGTATTTACATTAATTTTTCTGATTAAAAACTACTTACCTCATGCTTAAAAAGTTTACGCTAGAAATAAAAAATATTGAGAAAAGGCTTGGTCTGGCCTGAAATAATTTTTTTTTTCATTTAAAATATTTTAAAAGACTTATTAGTTAAAAGTCAACGTCTTCTTAAAAAAAATGAAATTTTAATTCTTTTGACTTGGCTAAGTACTTGATGATGCTTCTTTATTTTATTCTATATTTTTTAAAAATAATAATTAATTTTTCGTAAGTAAAATTGAAAACATACATTGAACGATATTTAAAAATTTTTATCGTTCTTTTACTTCTTGCGCTTTCACGTTTTTCAAACGTAACCCCAGCGGGCCTGAACTCAATGCTTCGAAAGAAACGCTCTGAACCTCGCGCTGATCATGCGTGAAAAGTTCCTGCTACATCATATAACCTTCGTTGTTTTGAATGAAAACAAACCCACGTGCTTTCGCGTGTCGTGTAAGGTTATCCACGGGCTTTTGTTTTTGCAAAAAGTATATCAAATAAAACAATCCAAGTTACTATATCCACTACCCTTTCGGAATAAAATTTTTGAATCTGAAGGGACTTTTTAAATCCTTAATAACTTTTGAACCTATTAATAAAAAATTATTAATACTATTATTTTTGGAATCGGAAAAATTTTAGGAATCTACATTTTTTCTCCTCGTCATTCCCGGTGAATCACCGTGTATAAGGTCTGCAACGGCAAGTCCCAGAAAGATACTTTGGCTAGCCTTAAAACTGCAAATGGCCAGACTCGAACGTGGGCAGAAAGTGCTGAAACTCTGTTGAAGGAATTCTTTCCTCTGGGTAACAGCGAGCCTTTCGAAGGCGATTATGTTGACAACAATGAAGCCCCGATTGATCTTACGATAGACGAGATGATCTATTCCATCAAGCGAATGTCAGTGGGAAAAGCCCCAGGCCCGGACGGAATCTCGGGTGAAGTCTTGAAAAAGGTCTGGGTGGTTATCCCTGAGTTCATGCGGAGCGCTTACAACTCCTGTATACGCTCTGGATGTTTCCCACTGAAATGGAAAGAGGCCAGGTTGGTCGTGTTGAAGAAGGGACTTGATAAAGACCCAACCAATCTACGATCATACCGACCTATTTGCTTACTCGACGGCCTGGGAAAGCTTTTGGAACGAATTATGGTCCTTAGGCTCGAGGTTGTGATGTACAACAGATGGAATAAGTTTCAGTTCGGCTTCGTTGAGGGCAAATCGTGCGAAGATGCACTGGCTGAGTTGTCTCGTATCACCAAAGAAGCCACTGGAAATTATGTAGTTGGGATCTTTGTAGATTTCAAGGGCGCTTTTGACAATTTATTGTGGGATTACGCTCTAGCCCGATTGAAAGAAGTTGGCTGTTCTGAAGCTGATCTAAAACTGTGGCGAAGCTATTTTAGCGACAGAACGGTATATATGAAAAGCGCTACTGAGAAGGTAGAAAGGAAAGCCAAGCGCGGGTATCCGCAAGGATCCATCAGTGGGCCTACCATCTGGAGGCTCTGTATGGATGAGCTGCTGAACCTATTAACCAGGCTTGGTATAAGGTTCATTGCCTACGCAGACGATCTGGTTCTCATAATTGAAGCCTGTACCAGGGCAGCTCTTATTGCAGCCATGGCGGAGATTATGCGTCAAGTCTACGACTGGGGGCAGAAATCCGGTGTGGAGATTTCCGAAACCAAGACAGTGGCCATGGATCTCGTGGGAGATAGAAATCTCACCAAGACAAAAGCGGTCGAGGTCAAGAGCGAAAATGGCGATACTGTGGCTAGGGTCGGCTTTAAGAGCGAAGTAAAGTATCTTGGCATAAACTTCACTGCTGGCTTGGGCTTAGACTCTCATATCAAGAAATTGGAGAGCAAAGTCCTCGCCTCAATCGGTAAGTTTAGGAGGGTCCTGAAGAAGGATTGGGGTTTGGATACCAAAACTTCCATGTTCATCTTCAGGGGGACTCTGCTACCTGCAGTAATGTACGGGACGAGCGCCTGGTATAAAAGATTGTGCGTCAATAAGAAGGTAGCTGCGATGATGCAACGGAAGATGCTTTTAGCGAACCTTAACACCTGCAGAACCGTCTCTACAGAAGCTCTGCAAGTTCTCGGGGGAAGCCTCCCTTGGGATCTTGATTGTATAAGACACGCTAATCTATACAAAGCCCGGAAAAACATGCCGATGCAGGAGGGAGATCTGGTCACAACGGCCGAAATTTCTGGTCTCACCTCCAGTGCTCAAAAAAGGTTGATTGATGACAGAGCAGATCTCAGATGGCAGCAAAGGTGGGATTCCTCGTCCAAAGGTAGAGTAACTTATGAGTGGCTGAAAGGAGTAAGATCCTCCCCTTTTAGAACGGGATTCAAGTTGAACCTTGAACTAAGTTACCTACTGACTGGACACGGAAGCTTAAATTCTTTCCGGTTCGAACGTAAGTTTTCTGATACCTTTGCTTGCCCATGTGGGTTCATTCGTGAAGACTGGATCCATGTGCTCTGTGACTGCGAACTCTATTCGAGTGAGAGAAACCTCGAGAGCATGGGGATTGTGAGGTATCCGAACCCTGAACATGGATGGGATGTGAGCGGTGCCCTTCAGAGCAGACAAACATATGAGAGATTATGCAAGTTTGCCAATTTCATTTTTAAGAACAGACCTAGGCAGGCGGTTTCTACCGATCCTGCCTGGTCTGTGGCCACGACAGGTCATGATGGAAATGATACTGCCCTTGATCCCAGCAACGAGGGTGGACATCAAGGTATCTGCTCTCAGGGACAGATACAAACTGCGGTCGAGCCAGGACAAAGCGCGCCCGATCGTGGTCATCGAAACTGGGAACCCCTAAGGATGCGGCTGCGCTCGAGCTTGAAAGACATTCAATGAGTGTAGTCTTGTTCGCGCTAAATCCTATTTTCCCAATAAGCCCTGTTGGGCGGGAGGTGGTAGCAAATACTCTAGGGACTGGGGAGTAATTTACTCGCCTAAGTCCAACTCTGACATAGCATCTCGCCTTGAGACAACTCATCTCTCGTCGTATGGTATTCGAACGCGAGGTAGCAAAATGACTCGTCATTTTAGTGACGCAAATGGTAGCAAAATGACTCGTCATCTTAGTGACGTTTTTCGACTCCTGCGGGAGGTCGAGGCCTGTAGGGATTGCTGTGGGGATGAGTCCTTGTGACTGGGTGAATTCTTATACCTAGACTTTGTCTCATGTTCCAAAAACTCCTAATTTGAATCGACGGTGGCCACAACCAAAGTCTGGTGAGAGACTCTAGTGGTGCTCGCAAGAGAAGATAAAATCTACCAAGGGCGTACCGATTTCCAAGCTGGGATTAACGAGCTCATAGAGGTGGTAGTAGCGTGGGAGCGGCTTCGGCCGAATTATGCTTCTCTCATTCCGCCTCATTGGGCTTGTTCTTCCTGATCGGTCGAATGGGTCTGGACTCTTGGTGGCAGTGGTACTCTGTCGTATGACAGCAAGCAAGGGTGTCCAGCGAGTGGCGTCAACAGTGGGCTACGGCTCGACGTTCATGGTTCTGGATGAAATTGCGCATTCAGGTTGCGTCTAGCCTGGTGTCAGACTCGTCGTCGACTAGGTCCACCGGGTTCCTGGCCCGTCTTAGCCAGGATGAAAGAGCACTTGAATGGTGTGACATGCGAATGCCCTCACAAAGGGCCTGATCTTGAGATGCTCACTCGCTCAAGATCGGAAATTTGCAGGCGAGCCGAACTGAAGGCCTTCGGGTCTTCCGATGAGGTTTAGCCGCGCTGGAGGACGTAGTCCGAGACCCCGTGGCCAGGCGGCCCGTGCGGGTTGAGCTTCTGCAGGTATCGCACGTTAATCCAAATAAACAATACTGTGTCACCCTACTATTTAGCGAAACCACTGCCAGACCCACCAGAGGGCGCTGGCGTTGGTCAACTGGATACGTCCTCGTCGTGCTAAATAGGCAACGTTTTGATCGAAAGCGGCAAAGCGGCCTAAATCCAGCTCTGGTTGAGCATTTCGCTTTGAGATAACTTATCTCTCGTCATATGCTGTTCGAAGGTGAGGTAGCAAAATGACTCGTCATCTTAGTGACGTGTTTCGACTTCCTGCGGGTGGTCGAGGCCTGTGGGTATTGCTGTGGGGATAACTCACTGTGACTGTGTGTTTCTTAAACTTAGACTATGTCTCATGTTCCAAGACCCCAAGTTCGAATTCACGGTGGCCACTACTATAGTAAAGTGAGTTACTCTAACGGTGCTCGCAAGAGAGGATAAAATCTACCAAGGGCGTACCAATTTCCAAGCCGGGATTAACGAGCACATAGAGGTGGTCGTAGCGTGGGGGCGGCTTCGGCCGAATTATGCTTCTCCCATTCCACCTCATTGGGCTTGTTCTTCCTGATCAGTCAAATGGGTCTGGACTCTTTGTGGCAAAGGTACTTCTTTCGTATGACAGCAAGCAAGGGGGTCCACCGAGTGGCGTCAACAGTGGGCTACGGCTTGATGTTCATGGTTCTGGACGAAATTGCGCATTAAGGTTGCGTCTAGCCTGGGGCAGACTCGTCGTAGTCCAGGTCAACCGGGTTCCTGGCCCGTCTTAGCCAGGATGAAAGAGCATTTGAATGGTGTGACACGTGAAAACCCCAACAAAGGGTCTGTTCAACTGTACTCACTTACTTTTGATCGGAAATTTGTAGGCGAGCCGAACGGACGGCCTTCGGGCCTCCCGAAGAGGTAAACCGCGCAGGAGGACGTAATCCGAGACCCATTGGCCGAGTGGCCCGTGTGGGTAAGCCAACGCAGGTACTGCACGTTCATCCAATGAACACTGTGTCACCCTACTATGGGTGCCAGGACACTCGATGATAACAGGTAACGGGAAGGCAGATAGGCTCGAAAACCACGGTGCACTAGATATCAGGGCCGACCACTGCATTGTGGGAATGCCCGACTGCTCACTGCACAACGCCTTTGCCCTCTGGATGGCAAAGGAAGAGGATCGAAGGTGGGCCGATCACAAGGGGCTGAGGCAGTCAAAAGCCCTTATTGGAGAACGGCCGCCAAAGGAGTGGCTGCGTGACCTAAGGAAGACCAGCAGGAGGAAACTTGGAATGGTCATCGGATGGCTTACAGGCCACTGGAAGGTGAGACACCATCTAACCAAGATAGGGATAGGGGAGGTCTCAGTATGCAGGTGATGTGGAGAAGAAGCCGAGACGACGGGACACCTCCTATGTGAGTGTCCTGCCTGGGCCACACTCCGGACTAGTAGGCTTGGCAGACCCATCATAGATCTGTGGGATCTAAGGGAAGTCAGCCTAATAGCAATCATGACGGTAATCGGCCCCGTAGAAAGGGCCATGGACAAGGAGTGAGTAAGCTAGGGAATTTCAGCACAATGGGTGTATACCTGAGTGCTGGGGCTACATGTTCCCGAGCAGGGACCGCTAATCCCTCCCACCCCAAACCTAACCTAACCTTACCTGCTACGTCTGTTGACTTTTTCTTCTTTCTACATATGTTAATAATTTTGTGCTTACTACCTATTTTTTACTTAAGCTTCTAACGCTAAACCTTCTACACATGCATTTGTTTTAGCATCTGTTTCTACTCCTATGCCAACTTATTTCTTTATTTTTTTTTATTTAATTTTTTAACACTGAATCTAGCCTTCTGCATAATCTTTTTTTATCCTCTTGTGCTTACTACTGTAAATACCCTTATAACAAACCTTGTTCATAACATTGTCTCAAACTTGATAACTTCTCTTGTAGCTACATTGTACCTACTCCCGTACCTGCACTTTTCATTACGTTTGCTTCTTTGAACCTACGCTTGTATGTACTTTTTTTCTTAATATTGTTCCTATGCTGATTGTTACAATTGTAAAATACTGCCATTTCTATTGTTCTTCTTAAATCTTTTTGTAATGACAATCGTGAAACTAGTCTTCTTCTACACTTTTGCCCACACAATTCTTAAACTTTTTTGACAAATATTTCCTACATCCGTTTACATTTTTTATCACAATTTTTTCTACCTAGGTTTCTCCCAATTAACCTACCCTGATTGATATCGAAGTTTAACATACAACACCAATTTCCAGCCATGTGCAGCCTCTTTTATATTGTTTTTATTTTTAAACTTCAATTTGTAACTTTGAATGTATGTTGTTCTTATTCTTGTGCCTGCTTTCGTTTCTACCATTCGTTCAGTTTTTTCTTTATCTCCCCGGACCTGTTTAAAGCCTTGGAACTTACATCATTTTTACCCTCTGTTCTTACAATAGATACGCAACCCTCTACCTACAATTGTCCCTACCCTTCTGCCTACTATTGTGCATTTTTGAATACTTTCTTTTGTTCATAAAATTATTCATACCTCTAAACATACTCCTATGGATACCCTTTTATGGTGTCTTCTGACTACTCTTAGGGTTATATTTGTTTCTAACACTGTGATAATCTTGTAACTTTGAACCCATCCCTGTAACAATAAATTTATCTTCCTATATTATATAGTCATATCCAGGAGGAACTCGTTATGCTTGTGCTTACACCTGTGTATACATCTGTGGCTATCCTCGTATCTACCATTGTTTCTACTTTAGTGGCTATCCTTGTATTTACTCTTCTGCTCATTTTTGTTTTTATAATTTTAACAATAATTGTGCCTACTTTTTAAGTACTGCTGACCAACCCTGTTTCTTCCTAGTTACTTTTAACATTTCTGTAGTTACATAGCTGATAACATATATCATAAATGGAGGTAAAAAATGGGCGTGGGGGGGGCGTGATTAGAAAATAATAGGAAAAATTAAAACACATAGAAATAAGCATATTTTGGTACACTTTTACGGTTAGTTCAGCAGTTTGGGGGGGAGGGGGGGGCATTGGGAGGGCGTGAGGGGGCGTGGGAGAAGAAAAACAACTATATAACATAGTAGGATATATATGAGGGTGGGCCGAATCTTTGCCAAAAATTTTTAAGGCCTAATTTCAAGGAGCTTGACCCTTCATTAGTTAGTTTATACTGCCCAGACACCCCAAAAAAATTTTCAAGATGATTGCAGAAGATTTCAAGGTGGCACTAAAACAAAATGTGATAAAAAACTCGAAACCAGACGGATATTTTTGAAGGTATATCGAAAAAATTGAGATATTAAAAAAAAAAAAATTTTTGCATATTTTGTGTAAAATTTAAAGATAAAAGTATACTTGATGTTTTTCAATTTGATCGTACCGTTTTTGCGTAAAAATTCATATAAATTTCGGGTGTTAAGTCAAAGTCATCAAAAGTAAACATTTTTGCCGATAATCTCTAGTGTACTTAGTTTTAGATCGATTTTGAATCGGTTTGCAGGAAGTCACTTATTTACGGATTAACAATAAAAGAAAATAGTCATTTAGTGGTAAAAATTATTTCCGAATTATTGGTATTTTCCCAAGTGCTGAGATAAAAGAATGTTGTTTTGTGTTTCCAATTTTCGCTTGTGCGAGCGAAAACTGTTAGCGGAGGAGGTTTAGTTTGTCGCTCGTGCAAGCAATCCGTCGTTTAACCAAAAATGGCTGCAGCTACAACTGTCCGCAGTGTAAATCTTCAAGAATACACTGACCCTAACGAACCACGACCCAATGATGACCAGGCCATTATCTTCGATGCAAAAAGGAAGGACATTCCGTTAAAGGATAACGTGATTGAATTAGACAAGTATATAAAGAATCCCAAAAGTTTTTTCTTTGCCTCGTGAATGTCAAATGACCAGATATGTATTGTTATGGCTCAAGCTGCTCAGGCGACCTTTTTGGTGGAGCAAGTTGGTATCAAAAAAGTGAATGATCAATCAATCCAGCTTAATTATTATCGTGCTAAAGCAGTGAGAGTTATTATATCGAATGCGGTGTTTAGAATCTCCAATGCGGAGTTAAAGAAATATCCCATCAGGGATTGTAAAATTAAAACTCTCTCTAGTGTCTCTGAATTTAAGGTAAATATGGGAGAAGAGAATAACAACATTTTTTACCTAAAAAGTCATAGGCGATTTGTCTACATATACCCTGAGGATGTGAAGAAGATCCCCAACTTCTCTATGAAATTTGGGGACAACATGGTGTGTTTCGAGCTTGACACGCTGAAATGTTTTGTTTGCAAACAAACAGATCATTTTAGAGCTGACTGCCCACAACTTGCTGGGGAAAACTCAGGTACTAGACCGCAAGATAACGCGCTGAATCTAAACACGAGACCGAGTGTTGAAGTGAGAAAAACGTCACCGGTTGCTGACGGTGCAGGCGTGGGAGGTCAATTGTCCACTCCGGCTGCGCCGATAAGCTTTGCGAAGCTGGTGAAATCAAATCTTACGTCTCAAGTTGATAACTTTACGACTCTATCACTGAGCCCAGCTCCTGTCTATACCCCTCCCTCACTACAGAATCAGATGGAACTTGACAACACCGTAACTCAACAGCCCTTAACCGACACTGGTAAAACAGAGCAGCAGCCCAACGAGAGAGCAAGGTCACCTACTGCGAGCTAAAAGTCTACTAACAGAGGTCCCACCATTGAAATTCATAACGTGGATGGAACAGTATGAAACCTCCTTCAGATATTAAAATGAAGCAGCATAGCAAAGTCCCAAAAAAAAAACAGATGATGAAGATGACGAGGAGTCAATCACCATTGCAATGTCTTCCGCTTTTGAACCTGCTCGTGCTCACGTTGATGCCTCTGAAATTCATCTTGACATTAGTTTCGATAAATTTACTGATATGGTAATCAAATCACGTGATTTGAAAGCAAGTGAGAAGAAAAACACAATCTTAAGCTGAATAAAGAGACCCATGGTTTGGTCCAAGGAAAAGTCAAGCGAGCATTGACGGATATGCGTAAAACACTCGAATCTGCTACTGCAGAAGATGCAGAAAGCTCAGTGGCTGATACGCAAGTATCAGAGCTTGAGTCATCAGCTGAAGATTAAATTCAAGACAAAAAATCCAAATATCTAACGTACAATGGCCGGTGGTGATGGTGAAGAAAATTTGTATGTTGACAGTGAAATTAAAATTTTATTCTGGAATCCGAGGAGTGTAAATAATAAAAAAAACTGAACTTGAGTACTTGTTGAGAGACATTGATGTGCTGGTGGCAGTGGAGTTAAAGCCTGGTTAAATCCCGGAATGGACTACGCAATTCCTGGATTTCAAATCTACAGAGTACATAGGCCGTCGAGGTTTGGTGGAATCCTGTTTGCAGTTAGAAGTGGTATAAAGTTTATATCTATTGAAATCTGTGAGGAAATATATGCTTCTCTCGAGGTTGCCACTATTAAAATTTCTGGTTATTCCATTTAGATAAATCTATTTGCTGTGTACAGGGTTCCGGCTATAATTGGACGGAGCATTAACCCTACCCCGGAACAATGGGACAAAATTATGGGCTTGATGAGCGTAGCAGAAGGCAGTTCGTACTTACTAGGTGACTTCAACTGCAAGGATGACTGGACTCGCTCATGGCTTCTAACCTCCTCATTCTCAACTTCGCTGGTATTACACATTTAGATGTAAGCACCGATGACACCTCCAATTAAGATCTGGTGATAGCCAACGCTCATGACTCGTCTTTGGTGAATCTTGAAATTCTAGACGAGCTGTATGAATCTGACCACTTTCCAATCAAATTGAGTGTTTCGCTTTCCAAATTTATCTTCAGAAAAAATTTTTTAGATTAAAATCGAAGAAAACTAACTGGGATGCTGTAGCAAATGTCCTTGATGAGCGTTCTATGAGATCTTCGTAACCATGGTCAAGTATGCAGTGATCGATAACACGCCAAAAATGTCCCAGATACAATCCACAGGAACCCTGTAGAGTGGTGGGACGAGGAATTCGCAAAACTCAAGAGGCTAAAAAGAGCGGCTTACAAGAAGTGGAGGTGGCCCAAAAAAACTGGCAGATAGAATAATCTTCAAGAGAAGCTGTAATGTTTTCAAGAGAGCAATTAAGTCCAAGAAGAAAGCTTGTTACGTCAGATTTACAGAAAGCCTCGACTTGAACAGTAACGCAAGCTACGTCTGGAATAAGATGAGAATCTTCAGAAACAAGTGGCAGAAAGTTAATCATTCAGCTGATAACGACAAGAACCTCAACTTCACGAGGATGGCTAACGAGGTTATAGACAAGATCTGTTCTCCACCGTCAATAGATCAACCTTCCAAAGACACCCAGGTTCAAACGAACGATTTCTTGAATCAACCCTTCACGTTTGCTGAGCTGAACTTTGCGATAGACTCCAGGAACACTAGCATGGGCTCAGGTCTAGACGGGATCAACTACTACACTATCACCAAGTTACCTATTGTGTATAAGCTAGTTCTAGCTGATATCTACAATGAAATGTTACGCACTGATGAGTACCCTGAAGATTGGGAAGACGTATTTGTACATCTTATTAAGAAGCCCGACAACAGTGGTTTGCGTCCAATATCTATGACGCAGTGTCTTGGCAAAATAATGAAAATCATGATGAAAAACAGGTTACAGTGGTACTGCGAACACAACAGTGTCATTTTCAATAACCAGAGTGGTTTTCGTAAAGGACGATCTTGCGTGGACAAAAATTTTTAGCTTAGCTCTCTGTGTCCAGGATGGATTCATAGTGTAATGTATGCGTTTTAGGTAACTGAATGAACTAGAAAGATTGTTAAAACTGCTAAAGCGTAGTTAGCAGAAAAGTATGGCAAGCAGGTTATTGACACGCTGATCAAGCATTAGGCGTTGTCCAAGCGAACATTATATATACAGCGAGCGACTCTTTTACCAGAGCCCAGTCACAATGTAACATCAGTAAAATAAACTTATATATTTAACCTTACACTAAAAGCTTATTCAAAATACTCCTCCCTCCAACCATTACAATTGGCGATGATAAAAACTACGAAAATCCAACGAGGATAAAAGCAATAAATCCAACGAGGATAAAAGTTCATTTACAGTGAAAAAGTGTACACAAAAAAGGGCGTGACAAGCGCTAAAGTGATTAAAAAATAAAGTGGTTACATTACAAAATTCGCAAAACGCGACAAGTGCATAAAATTCAATGTGTGAGAAAAGTGAAATTTCTGAAAACATAAAAAAGCTAATAGAGGGAAAAACAGCTACGTGGGTACATTCGTTAAGCAAAGACGACCTTGTAAATTATCTTGATAAATTCGATATCAAGGAAATACTTAAGACCGTATCATAGGAAGATCTTAAAAAAGTAGCGAAAGAATTTGAAATCGAAACAAAAAACATAAAACAAATAAACGACAAAACAAATTTAGTAAATTTATTAGCTGAGTGGAAGTATTTTAACCAAACAATCACAAAAACAACAGTCCATATATGGCAGAAGGCGAAGGTAAAAGATCGACAATTACTGAATTTATTAAGTGTTGAAGAACTTAGAAGGGTATGCAAAATAATATTAAAAAATCATCAAACGTTAGCAGCAAATGAACGCATTGAGAAAAACAAAAGTTCGATAGAAGAAGAAGAAGAAGAACAAGAAAGCGACTTAAACGCAGCGATAATAAATTCAAGTGTAGAAAATAAAGAAAAAATTGCGCAAACTGAACCAGCAAACTCGGCAGAAAGTGAAGAAATTATATTAGATCTCGAAACGGCTGACTTCGAATTCCACAAGAATAAAGACAGCTGGGAAAAATATATTGAACGTTTCGAATTATTTTGTATTGCAAATAAAATTAACGATGACAATATAAAAGTAGCTACATTAATTACAAAGTGCGGGGCAGAAACATACATACTGCTACGCGACTTGTGTGCTCCAAGCAAACCAAAAGACAAAAAGTTCGATGAAATCACAAAGCTAGTAAGTGACCACCTTACACCAAACAAGAACGCAGCGATGGAACGATCCATTTTTGCGCAAACAAAGCAAAATGTAAATGAATCAATTAACGAGTTTGTAGCTAGGTTAAGAGAATTAGCTATGAACTGCAATTTTAAAGATTTGGACGAGGCTTTATGTAATCAAATAGTATGCGGAGTTCGAGACTACAACACGAAAATTGCTTTATTCAGTGAAAGCGAATTAACATTGGAAAAAGCAATAGAGATCGCGACCACTCGAGAAACAGCAGTGAAAAATGCAGCGTCAACAGAAAAGAAAACAAACTTCGAACAAATTTAACACGTAAGCAGCTCACAAAGATTCCAGAGGAAAGGCGGAGTACCACACAACGGCGGCTACAACAAGGGCAACAGCAGCAGCAGCAACTACAATGGCAACAGCAACAACGGCAACTACAAGAGCGGTAACGTAAATAATAAGTATAGCGCAAGTAATTCGCGTAATTTTGAAAACAATTGTTACCGGTGTGGCTTGAATAATCATTTAGCGAAAGATTGTAAATTCATAAATTATAATTGTAACTTTTTCAAAAAAGTAGGTCATTTAGAAAAAGTATGCATTCAAAAACACAGAAAAAATATAATTTTTAAATATGCTGACGGTAACGCAAGAAGTAACAGTAGCAGGCAGTGCAATCATGTGCAGCCAAAAGAGCGCGAATCAAACGATGAGTTCGAACATTCCGATGAATTTTATTCTATTAAAGAAAACAAAGTGAAAATTAATAAGATTGACGCAAAACCTCAATTTGTAGAGGTAGTAATAAATAATATTCAATTTGAAATGGAAATTGACACCGGGTCATATGTAACAGCTATGTCGGAAGAAGATAAGAATAAATATTTTCCAAACGAAAAATTAAGCAAAAGTGATCTTACATTAACGTGTTACGGAGGATTACCACTGAATCCTATCGGAATTTTAAAAGTAAAAGTAAATTTCTTAGAAAGCGAGAAAAACTTAGATTTGTACATTATAGCGGGCTCAGAACCTTTATTGTTAGGTCGGCAATGGCTGAAAGCTTTTAATTTATGGCCATTAAAATTAATGAAAAATGAACGTGAAAGTAATTTTCTAAAAATAGAGAGCGAAACTATAAAACATAACATGTTAAAAAAATTTCCAGTATTATTCTCTAACACGCAAGGGTGCTATAAGGGAAAAAAGTGCATTTGGTTTTTAAGGAGAATGTAAGACCAATACAATTGAAACCACATCACGCGCCATTCGCGCTGATGCCGAAAATTTCGAGCGAAATACAAAGATTGATAAGTTTGGGAAACTTGGAGCCAGTAGAATGCAGTGAATGGGCAACACCCATTATTCCGGTATTAAAGAAAAACGGAGAAGTGCGTATTTGCGGTAATTTTAAACTAACAGTCAACCCGCAATTAGTAATTAAAAGGCATCCAATACCTCTCAAAGAAAAAAATTTTAACACGTTAAGAGTCGGAAATAAATGGTCGCAAATAGACTTAAAACACGCGTTTATGCAATTTGAATTAGATGACGAATCTAAAAACGCGTTAACAATTATCACACATGAGGGATTATATCGATACACAAAGCTAGGCGAAGGTATAGCATCAAGTCCGGGAGAATGTCAAGATATTCTCGAAGAAATTTCAAAAGGTATAAAACATACGGAAATTTACATTGATAATATTTATATTACGGGTCAAACGGACCAAGAACATATTGAAATTTTAACAGAGATTTTTGCGAGATTAGATAAAGCAGGTCTACGCGTAAATTTAGATAAATGTGATTTTTTTAAAGAAAGAATTGAAATTTTAGGGTTCGTTATAAACGAGAACGGATTAAACCCAAGTCCTTCTAAGATAAAATAAATTAAAGAAGCACCATCGCCAAAAAATCATAAAGAATTAGAAGCTTTTTTAGGCTTAGTAAATTTTTACGAAAAATTCTTGAAAGACAGGGCAGAACACGTTTGCCCACTGTACGCGTTACTTAAAGAGAAAAAATGGGTATGGTCAGATCGGTGCGAAAAAGAATTCAACTGGATAAAAAGTCAAATAACGTCTGAAAATGTGTTAGCATTATTTGATCCAGACATACAGATAGTTTTAGCATGCGACGCGAGTGACGCAGGCATGTCAGCAATTTTATCTCACAGGTACGACGACGTTACGGAAAGGCCAATAGCCTTTGCTTCAAAAGTAATTCCGAAAAGCGAAAGACATTGCGCTTTAATTGACCAAGAAGCAGGAGCAATTATTTTCGGTTTTAAAAAATTTTACCAGTACATTATTGGTAGTTATATTATTTTGAAAACAGATCACGAACCGTTAAAGTTTATTTTCGGTAATAAAAATATATCAACAATGTTACATAGTAGATTACAAAGATGGGCGTATTTTTTGTCAGGGTACACTTACACAATCGAAGTTGTAAAGTCAAAAGCAAACGGGAATTGCGACGCGTTATCACGTCTCCCGATAGACGACGAAACACCTGTTTTTCCTTCAGAGTACAGTAATTTAAATTACATTCAAAACGGTTGGTATATAATAGATTTTAAACAAGTAGCGAAGGAAACGTCAAAAGACTTAAAGCTTAAACAAATAATTGCATTTATAAAAAACAATTGGCCGAAAATCAATAAATTAACGGAAACAGAAAGAGCATTTCACGCGAAACGCAACGAATTAGATATAGAAGACAACTGTATCACATGGGGTCATAGATTAGTGATACCAGAAACACTCAGAGCACAAATGCTACGCGACTTACATATATCTCACTTGGGTATAGTTAAAATGAAACAAGTAGCCCGAAACTACTTTTGGTGGCCAGGAATAGATTCAGATATAGAAGCATTAGCTAATACATGTAAAATCTGCTTAGAAGCGCGACCGGATCCGAGAAAAGTACAGCTTTCACCGTGGCAATAGCCAAGTACACCTTAGACACGAATACATATATATTTTTTAGGACCTTTTCACGGGAATATGTTTTTAGCTATAGTAGATGCTCATTCGAAATGGCCAGAAATTATTAATATGAAGAAAGACACAACAGCGAAAAAACTGATTAAAGTGATAGATTCAATTTTTAGTAGATTCGGTTTGCCGAAAATTGTTGTTAGTGACAACGGTCCACAACTAAAAAGCGAAGAATTTCGACAATATTTGAAAAGTCTTAGAATAAAGCATATTTTTTCAGCACCATATTTTCCAGCTACAAACGGAGTTGCAGAAAATTTTGTAAGAACCGTGAAAGATAAAGTTGACAAGATGATACGAGACGGGCGCAGCTTAGATTTTGCTTTAAATAGATTTTTATTTGACTACAGAACTACTGAACACACAACAACGAGAAAAAAACCATCATATTTAATGTTTAAACGTGAACTTAGAATTCATTTTGAATTGTTCAAACCAGATGTAAAAACAAAAGTTGAATTGCAACAGTTTAACCAAAAAAGATTTAGATCAGGGGATGGAAAAATAGAATTCGAAATAGGAGACATAGTCTATGCTAAAGAATTTCAAAATTTTACCGATAAAAAAGCAGAAGCTAAAATTTTAGAAAGAATATCACCAATAGTTTACAATATTCAATTTAAAGATGGTTATATTACTAAAAGGCACGTCAATCAAATTATAAAGACGCAAATAAGGTCAAATCTAAAAAGGGGGGAATTAGGCGAAAGCGAGTCTATTTCCAAAAATCAAGCAAACAAAAAATCTGTAACAGGCGAGCGTAAAACAAAAAGCGCAGCGAATGAAAAAATTGTGAAAAATTGCGAGCGAAGTAAAATTGTAAAAAAGAGTATGATGAATGACGAGAGAGAGTACATGGAGCAAGTGCAAGGTGATAAGAAAAGTGCAGTGAAACAAAAAAATAAGTGCAGAGTGGAAAACCAAAGTGGACCAAGAAGGTCAGAAAGGTTGCGAAATAAAACCAGAGTGAATCAAAAATAAAAAGGGGAGAATTGTAATGTATGCGTTTTAGGTAAGTGAATGAACTAGAAAGAATGTTAAAACTGCTAAAGCGTCGTTAGCAGAAAAGTATGGCAAGCAGGTTATTGACACGCTGATCAAGCATTAGGCGTTGTCCAAGCGAGCATTATATATACAGCGAGCGACACTCTTACCAGAGCCCAGTCACAATGTAACGTCAGTGAAATAAACTTATATGTTTAACCTTACACTAAAAGCTTATTCAAAATACTCCTTTCTCAAACCATTACACATAGGTAACAAAGACACTGTGGCAGTGTTTCTAGGTATCAAGGGCGCCTTTGACAACGTCGTTCCTTTCATCCTCCTGCAGTAGCTATGGGAAATAGGGTGTTTTGTTTTGTTTATCAAGTTTGTCGCTTACCTATGCTTAGTAAGATGTCACCAGTGTGGTTAACATCGACAGTCCCAGGAAAGTCACAAAGGGTATGCATCAGGAACATCGCAAATGACATCTGTTAAGATTTCCCATTTTGCGGATGACTTAGCTTTCTACTTCAGTGCTGGAGACCTCAATACCAGCATTGAACAGCTGCAGTTGTCTTGTAAGATCATCCAAAAAAACCTTAAGAAACTGAGACTAGAGCTTAATATCGAGAAGACAAAGATTCTGCATTTCAGTAAGAAGGAGGCTGTTCCAGGGAGTATAGAGGTCGAAGTCTGCGATACTCTAATTAAATCCACTAATGAAGCCAGATCTCTTGGTATAGTTTTCGATCCTTAGCTCAAATTTGACCTGCATGACAAGAAAGTGGTCAAGAAATCAAGGTCCATCCTCAACGTTATGAAGGTACTTTCCACAACATGGTGGGGAGCTTATCCTGGTACACTCCTAAACTTCTTCAAAAGCTTCGTTAGGTCAGTGATAGACTATGGTCTCTTCGTATATTATCCTAAGTGGAAGAAATTCTCCAACCTGCTGGATAGCGTTCAAATAGCAGCTATAAAAACAGCCTTGGGATACAGGATGTCAATCCCGAAGAATATCATTTTGGATGAGTCTAAATTACTGGCTCTCTGCGACAGAGCCAAAGAGCAAGGCAAAAAATATATAGCTAAGGTTATGGCTAATCTTGATAGTGCCTGCCATCACACAGTTTCCGAATATTTCAACCAAAATGGAAAGTACAAAAACAAGAAGAGAGTTTTTGAGAAGGCCATTTTTTCAGTGGTCAACCTGGTGCAGAATAAACTTTTTGTCTCTAATAAAGACCCTGAATTCTTAATAGACTATGACATCAAGTTCAAGCAGATACCTGTGGATTTTGAATCGGGACTTAAACTCTCGGACTCGCTTAACATCAATTTGGAATTTCTTAACCTCTTTGGTGGAAACGAAGTCACACAAATTTTTACCGATGCCAGCAAGACGGATGAACATTCAACTGGTTGGGTCTTTCACTTTCCGAGCATGGATGTTGATGTTGGTGGAGCTCTACACAAGTATGCTACAATCTTCTCTGGAAAAGCAGTCGCCATCAGTTCTGCATTGGATTGGTTAGCTCTGAACTTGGACAGAAGATGTTACATCTTCTCTGACTCTAAAAGTGTACTAATGGCCCTGGCATCAGACAGAAGTAATAAAAATCCCTACATCATGGAATTGAGGAAGGAGGTGACAGATATCATGGAAGTCAGTTCACTTGATAATCCCATCATGCTAATATGAGTACCTGCACATTGTGGTCTGGTAGGTAATGAGACTGTTGACCAAAAAGCCAAGGAGGCTGTCTTGCAGTCTCCTGCTGGGACTGTACCCTACTCTGACTTCAGTGCCATTTGGAGGTCACAAGCCATAGAACAAACGTTCAGCAATAATATAAGAGTCAACCTTGGTTCCAAAAACTTAGACTTTATCGCAGAGAGATTGTAATAATCAATAGACTAAGAGCCAATCACTTCTGCACAGCGGCTTCCCTCTTTAGGAAAAACATGATTTCGTCGCCGAATTGCACCTGTGGTCAAGGTATCCAGGACGCTGACCACATTCTTTGGCACTGCAATGAATACATCGAAGAAAGAAGCAAATTAGTGAGTGATCTCGTGAAAATGAAACTCAGTGAACCATACTCGATTGAATCAATTGTGAATAGTATGAATCCAGATGTTTTGAAAACCATTGTGAATTTCTGCAAAAATTGTAGACTGAATTTGTGATGTTTTGTGAAATTTATAAATATTATAATATGAAACGTTTATTCTGTGTGAAATAATGGGTTTAAACCGATGTATTGAAATAATATTCATTGAATAAATTTTAGGGAATCAAGTCTTTCAAAAAAAAAAGGTTTTCTCATTATTACATATATTTTGATATTTTTTTCATGTTTACCTCGTAATACAAGTTCTAAAACTAATGCAATGTATTTCACTCGTTAAAAGTGAAATTAAATTAAAAATTTATCAGGTATGTTACTGTAAAAGAATTTTCTTCAATATTTTTTAAAATTTTATCCCAGAAGTCATCATGCTGTATCATCGCGTCCGATATCTTCTGAAGAAAATTTTTAATATCATTCGGTACAAACGAGGGTATACCATAGCTATCTAAATAATGCCCAAAACCGTTTGAATCTACATGTATCGCAACCAAATGTATACCAGGCTGAGTGTGATTATCAGTGTTAAATACAAAGGCCGTTGATTTCATCAACACCCATGGAATCCGATCTGCAGTGAACAAACCGATAGTATGTGTTGGCATCAGCGATAACTTGTTTAGAATCTGCATGCTGTTTATTGTAAAATATTACAGGTGAACTTAAAGGGAAATCGTTATACAAACTTTGAGATCTAGACAGCAAGTATGCTTTAATTCAGTAGATGTTATTTAAAGCACAAGCAAACTTTAAATAGTTATTTTTTACAGCGTGATTTATACAGTACTTGTCGCTCCATGGTAGCTTGTTAAATGATTGACAGTTCGTATCATACTCTTAATTAATAACTTCTCTCGTAGTCATTTTATGAAACATTAACCACTTTTCTTTACCCCTAACGTAAGTTTTATCGACACTTTTAAAAATATCGCTAAGAGTACAATTGAGGGTTTCCAAAGTCACACTCTCTTCTAAATAATCTATGCCGTGTTGATTTCTTGTCAGCCAATTATTCTCTTTACGAAAACAAATAACTAACGTGATGATGAAATTTTAATACTTATTTTTAATACTCGTCGTCTGCTACACGTGGTTGAGTGTACACGAAATCTTTTTGCTCCCGTGAAGTTATTTAAGTATTTTATAATATTGATCAATTTAGTGGAATTATTTTATTGTTGAAATAATAGGTGTTTTTATTCTCAAGATGAGTTCTTGTTTCTCTTGCCAGAAGCCCTTTACTGATCCTAAGGTTGCTATTGCTTGTTGCAAAGCGTGCAATAACCTATTTTATGCAACTACAATTTGTACTGAAGTAACCTCTACTGAGATAAGGTGTTTGGAGCTTAAAAATTCAAAATCATTATATTTCAAGTGCAAATATTGTGTAAACAATAATAATCCGGCTGAACTTCTGGAATTAAGAAATACTTTGACTGATCTGGAAAGTAAGCTTAATGGTCTATCTTCTAATGAATTCTTGGATAAAACTTATTCTAAATTTGATGAAATTCTTAAAAAATTGGATAAAAATAAATCTGAGCTATTGAATGAATTGGATACAAAATTAGATTTTTTTAAGTGTGAAATTAAATCTAAGATTAATAGTGAATTTGCCACTATGAAGGCTGAAATTCATGAGAAATATACCTCAAAAGTTGATTTTGATTCTTTCACAAAAAAGTTTAATAATGATCTAGGACAACTGAGTTTGAACATCGACAAGCAAATTACTAATTTTCAGAATGAAATCTCTGTGTTAAAATCTTCTACTGCTAAATTTACTGATATTCAGAATAGGTTGGAAACTGTTGATACTGAACTAACTTTGTTGAAAGACTCAAATCACTCGGCTACTTTGCCTGTAATTAGTAATGTTAATAACTTACCTGCTCTTGAAAATTGAAAAGAAATCAGAATAGGAATAATATTATCATTCATAATATCATTGAGTCTGAAGATCAAGATGGGAATTCGACTGACCGTCTGAAGATTTTTGATACTCTAAAGCAAATTAAAATAAATACTGATCTTAATGTAGCACAATTTTTTAGACTCAGTGTGAAAGCAGCTGGTGTTAATAGAAGTATAAAATTGGTATTAAGTGATAGATCTGATGTTATTGAAATTCTCAAAAATTGGAGAAAACTTCCAAGTGGTATCAAAGTGAATGAAGATCATACCAAAATACAGAGAGAACAATATAATAAACTTAAATTTAAAGTTAATGAATATAACCTATCACATCCAGCTGATGATCAACAAACTGTTGTTTTTCAAAAGGGTTTTCCTACTATAGTTAAAAGAAAGGTTAATTCTGCAGCTGAGTTAAACTCAAATTTACTAAATTCATCATAGAGTTCATTATCATCAACGACACCCACTTTTTATTACCAAAATGTTAATGGTCTACGTACTAACCTTAGTGATATTGGAAATAATATTAACATTATTTGTCCTAAACCACAGATTATTATACTGACTGAAACTTCTCTACATCCTGATATATTAGATGGTGAAATTGGTCTTACCGGTTATACTATTTTCAGGAGAGATAGACATAATTATTCTAACCCTCCACCCGGGGGAGGTATACTTATTGCTGTTGATAATTCTCTTCAGTGTAGTCAATTGGACCTAGTCAAGTTAGTAAATTACAATATTTCAAATTGCGAACAGTTATTTATTAAAATGAAGCTTAATCATCTTAGTTTAATTGTTGGTGGCGTTTACATTCCACCTAACAGTGACAATAGTTATTATATAACTCATAAGAAGACTGTGAAAAGACTGAAAACCAAATTTTCTGACTGTGACTTTGTTGTAGTAGGTGATTTAAATCTACCTAATACTATTTGGTTAAATAGGGAGTATTTGCAAGCCAAATATTATGGTTATTGTGCCAATATTTTGAAAAATGTAATTACTACTGAGAAGTGTTATGCTAATGCTGGTCTCCTACAACATTATCCTATTCATGAAGAGAAAGGTTATACGTTAGATTTACTATTTGCTTCACAATCACTTATTTTGAATATTATACAATCACCTGATTCTTTAACTTAAATTGAAAAACTCAATCACTATCCATTATTTTTCCAATTTAAAAATTTAACCAGTATCAACATTAAATCTGAATTATATTGCTATGATTTTAATAAAGCAAATTATGCTGCTATAATAAGTGAGATAGATAGAATTAACTGGAGAATAACTCTTGGTAATTTAGATATAAACTCTGCCGTAACTAAATTTTATGAAACTTTAGATACTATATGTAGAAAATATGTGCCTAGGAAGAGGAAAGTAAACACTTCATATCCAACATGGTATTCTAAAAAACTTATTGGATTAATTATTAGTAAAAAGAGGAGTCACAAGATTATGCTTCAATCGGGTTGTTTAGATGATGAAATAACTTTTAAAAAACTTAGAGCACAGTGCATCCGTCAATCTAGGATTGATAAAGAAAAACATAGAGATAATATTGAAAGAAGATCTTCTAAGAATGTTAAACATTTTTGGAATCACATAAATAGTTTAAGCAAATCTAATGAAATACCAAATGACATGTTTCTTCAAAGTGATAATGCATCTGTTCCTGCTGATATTAGTAATCTCTTTGCATAGCATTTTAAATCAGTCTATACGGAGTGTAACGACAGCAGTTTTCAAAATATAAACTTAGTTAATTCAACTAGTGATCCGGCTAAATCTATTTTAATCGATAATGAAGATATAATCTCAGCACTTAAAAACCTGAATGATAGCTGCACCATTACGTCGGACAACCTGCCGACTAACTTTCTAAAGGAATGTAATATTTCGTTGGTTGAACCTTTAAAAATATTATTTAACAAATCGTTAACGTCTGGCATTGTACCTTCTCTCTGGAAACTTTCCTACGTAACCCCGGTATTTAAGGCTGGTGATAAACGGGACATCGTCAATTACAGACCCATTTCTATAATGGGCTCTATTGCTAAGCTCTTTGATGCAATTATGGCTGATAAATTGAATACATTACTTGGTCATCACATAACATCGAAACAACATGGATTCATGAAAGGGAAATCTACTTTGAAGAATTTGCTAGTGTACAGTGATTACATTTTTAGTAATATCTCGAAAGGATCTCAAGTAGATTCTATTTATCTAGACTTCAGTAAAGCCTTCGATAGTGTTGATAAGAATATTTTATTGAATAAACTACATCTTTTAGGTACACCTGATAACCTTCTATTATGGCTATCTTCTTATCTTAGTGGAAGAACTCAGCAAGTTAAAGTGAAAGGTCATTTGTCTGATCCTATTGAGGTCACTTCTGGTGTCCCTCAAGGGTCCCATTTGGGGCCATTTTTATTTCTTTTGTTTATAAATGACCTAGTTCATGTTTTGAGATATGCTAATTTAGTGATATTTGCTGATGATGTGAAGTTATTTTATTGTATTAACTCTTTTGATGACTACAATAAATTACAAAGTGACCTGAACTCTATTTACACTTGGTCTAATACCAACAAACTTAAATTGAATCTATTTAAATGTAAATGCATCTCTTTTTGTAAGACTAAACTTAAATTTAACAGTAATTACTGTCTAAATGATATTTTGCTAGAAAATGTTGATTCTATTGTTGATCTTGGAGTTATTTTTGATTCTAAATTGAAATTTGATTTGCAACTTGAATCAGCAGTTTCTAAAGCCATGAAAATGTTGAACTTTATTATGAGATCTACAACGCAGTTCAAAAAGCCTGAAACATTTTTGTATCTTTATAGAACTATAGTTTTGCCCCACCTGCTCTATTGTTCTCAAATTTGGTCTCCCTGCTATGAAAGCAGAATTAATAAGCTTGAGAAAGTGAATCATAAATTTCTTCGTTACTTGTCTTTCAAAGCAGGGACTCCTATGAATTTTTTTAACCATGATTATAGTCTTATTGCGAAGAGATTTGATGTTTGTTCTATCAAATCCCAGCATTTATATAATGATTTATTTCTCACTTTTAAGATCTTGAGAGGTTTTGTTAATATTGATGCTATTAATGACCTATTTGTGTATCGCTCTATGTATGTTGATATCAGAAATCTTGGATCCTTAGTGGAAAGAAAATCATCTACAGATTTTGAATTTTTTGCTGTGATAAATAGAATGAGAATAGAGTGGAATACTTCACCGATTGAATTGAGAAATTGTGAAAATATAAGTCAATATAAAATGAATTGTAAATCCTTCGTTTATAGATATACTTAACCATCAAATTGTAGACGACTCGAATTTAAATTAACTTATTATATTATACTTTATATTTCTGTTAAATTACCATACTCTATTTTTGTTAAGTTATGTTTGTAAAAGGATACCTAGTGTCCGTTGATGATAATAAATAAATAAAAAAAAAAAAATAAATACTTCCTCATATAGCTGAGCGCTTCCCGTACGGAAAAAACTCCCAAAATTATCCCCAAAAAAACCCTCAAAATCACTCCCAACTAGTCACTCTCAATTGAGTCTACTTTCGGACATCCCTCAACCTACTTGAGAGTTACTCTCAAATTGAGGGTAAATTTTACACTCTTAAAATTAACTCCCAGTTTACCCTCAAGTAGGTTGAGGGATGTCCGAAAGTAGACTTAACTGAGAGTAAACTCTCGCACCCTCTCAACTAAGAGTAAGAGTAACTCTTAATTGAAAGTTTTTATTTGGGGGTTAAATTTGAGAGCGAATTTTCGTTAGAATTTTATCCTCAAACTGAGAGTTGAATTCTAATTTGATTACTTTTAAATTTGAAAGCAAACCTGAAATAAATTTAAACAATAAGTTGATCATTTTTATTTTATTTATTTTGAACATGTATACATGAGTTTATTTCAATTAATAGCTGTATAGTTTTACTACATAAACTTAAAACCTGATTTTTTTTCAATACCTTAAAATATTCTATTCAATAATTTGTGAAAAATGAAAAAAAATGACAATCTTATGAAGATAGAATTTTTTTTTAGTTGTAGAAAAAAAACTATTTTTCATTGCACAATAGTAAAGACTGTGATTGTGAATCTTTTTAATTGTATCTTCATGATAAAAAATAAAGAATGTACTACACTGAGAAAAGATAAAGAATTTTTTTATGTATTTGATAACTAAAAACTAATATTGTGACTAGTTAAAAAAACATTTTTGAAAAGTTTTTCATCATCATATTTTTAAAATATTTTAATACTGTGATTTATTTAAAAAAAAAAAAAAATGTTTTTGATCTCAACTGTATTAAGCCAACTGATTTTAATCACTTAATTAAAAGATACTCATGTTTATAAGTAATTTTAAGTATGATATTTTTAGTTTGGTGTAAATACAAAAGTTTTAAAAAAATTCTATTTCAAAGTAATTCAATCTTGTTCAAATATCACTAAATTATCAATACATTCTATGTAAACATAATAAAGAACTTTTTACTTACAAAGTGAAAATACCAACATTGGCCATAGTAAATATGAAATTATTATTTGGCTTGTTTGTTGATGAAAGTTTTTGATTTAAATAACAGAAACAAACAACTTTTCATATAATTTATAAAATACAGCAGAGTTGTATTTTTTCAGCGCTATCATTTATCTTAAACCTTGACCAATATTTTGCTGTTTATTTTCTGAAACTAATTTTTGCACAAAATTAGCTTCCGGTGTAACTCGGTCAATCACTATTTACATTAATGAAAAAAGAGAAATAATAATTTGATAAATTTTCTTTTTCATTTTTAATATAAAAAACACTGTTCACTAGCACTGCAGTATTTCTGCAATTACTTTAGTTTGTTTGATGCGCATTAGAAAACTCTACCATTATGTTTACTCAATCTGCTGGTATTTTTTGGTAATTTTGTGATATTTCTGCTTGATTAACATTGCATTTTCAAAGACTTTATCCATATCTTCTATCTTGAATTTAGTTTGGGACATCTTGTTTTGAGCTGAATTTAATGCAATCATTAACTTCACCCACTGCATTAAATTTAAGTTTTCACCTAATAAAACATAAATATTTACCAAAGAATCAACTCTTAAAGAAATTTTTTGATATTAATAAAAGATTGACTACTTGTCAATGTAGATAAAAATATACTTATCTAATTCAGAAAAAAATTATAACCCTTCGAGAAACGTGGCTCGAGTTTTTTTTTCATTTCTTCATACTCTTTCGTCATGACCATGCCAAAATTAATTTTTTTAAAAAATTTTTCAGCCCATTCAAAAAGAGTTTTTGAAGTTGTAATTTGGATGTTATTTTGTAAGCTTGCTCGATAAGCGTTTCTTTTTACGCATCCACCTATGCCATCACAGGCACCTTTTCCGTGTGAAGTAGCAAAGAAGTGCCATTCAGCTGAAATTTTGAAGTCCGCTCGGTGATGTAATAAATTTAAAAAATTAAATTTATTTTTATACTGCGACCCCGCGCCATCATAAAAATAAAATAGTTTTTTAACGTTTTTGGTACCAAATTTTTTTTTCAAAAAAGAAATCATTTTTGCGTTGTACAAATATACTCCTGTAGCGTCATGATTTTCGACTTCTGACAAAACCACATAATTGATGTTTCTCACAACATTATTTTCTTTGCAATAAATTACATACACATGCAAAGAGGCTTGATCTTTGGACCAGTGTTGTGACTGTATAGCATCTTGTACATGAAATGAATAATTTTCTGAAAAATCCAGAGTAACCAAAAACTCCCCACTCTTCAGTGAATTTTTCAGCTTTTCAAGTTACGCTGCTTGTGATTGGGCTATGTAATCATGTTTCAACACAATTGGGAGATCTTCTGCAAGACTTTCCGTAAAAATCTGTATATTTTCAGTTTTACTTAACAGTTGGCACCTTTTAAAAAAAAGAGACAGTATGAAAAAATAATAAAATTAAACAAAAAAATTATTTTTTAGAAATTATATAGTTTACGAAACCTGTCTGTTGTGACCCATTGATTATAAGTGATGCTGTCTATTTCACATTTTTGTAAATTTTCTGTTAAATCTTTGATAACTTGATTCGTTCCGGGACATTTTCGACAATCTACAAGAAAGCAATCAGTAGTTGGAGTTGAGCAAATAATGTTTTTCAACCATTCTCGATAATTTACAGTAAAATTAATTTTCTTTTTTAGTAGTTCTCGTTGAAGTCCATTTATCTTAAGTCTTAAATTTCCATGTATTTTGCACACGCACACATTATGCGTGCCTTTAGCTCCGACTAATATGCACTGCGGTGGTCTGAGATGCCTAAATACTGCCAATGATATTTTTTCTTCAGGGTACTTTTTTATAAATTCAGTGTGTAGGTCTTCTAAGTTACCCATTAATAAACGTTTCTAGGAATAAACATATTTACTTGTAAATAAAAAAAAAAACTGAATAGAAAAAAGACTCAATAAAAAAAAATATATTGTAAACGAATACGTCAGAATTATCGAAACTACCGAATGGCAAGATTAAAGAGAGAACCCAAAAATAATTTCAGCATTTTATTCGTAATGTAATTGGTTGAAAAACCAAATTTGAAATTTAAATTTTTATTTTTAATTTGTATATTACAATTCAATTAAAACATTTAGATAATAGATTCGCAATTTGATAAAAAATAATATTTATTTAATCAAGTGTTCCAAATTATCAGATTAAAATCATGAAAATAATAATAATTAGTATATAAACAAAAACAATGAATTAATAACCACGAAAGTTTAATACAATTCCGCGCGCTTGCGCGCTAAGAGGAATAGTGAATAAAATTAATCTAAAACTATCAATAATAGTTTACCTGCTCATGATGACGTTCTCCGTCAACAATTACTGACTTGTAATCTTTTACACCGGGCATCACTCTACTAATATCATCAGACAGATAAAAATCTTTGACTTTTGCAAGAAGATTTTCATTTAATCCTCGACCCGTTTTTTTATCAGGACGAGATGCGCATCCTTTTTCTATTTGTAATTTTTTTGCAGTCGTGACCATGTATTTAGTAACCCCAAATTCTTTTACTGCTTCTCGAATTGTCCAATTATTAATTGGAATTGTAGTAAGCAAACAGATTTTTTCTCCTCTTGAGGCATTAGATAATCTCAACTTAAAATCTTCGATCCAAGTATTTACATTACTTTTAAAGATTGCGTTTCGAAAATTTTGGTCATTTTCTATTAAGTTCAAATTAATTTTTTTAGCTGGCGTAGCAACAATTACTTCGTGAATTTCAGACGCCAGCTTTTTTCTTTTTGTCAACTGATCTATTCTATAGCATGTATAGTCTTCATCACCTTTCGTCAAATCTACAATCTGCTCTTCTTCACTTTCTTCTTGATCTTTTCCTTCATCGCCCTTATCAGTTTCTTTTTTTTCAAAGTTCTGTTTTTCGAATTGAATCGTTTCTTTTTTTTCATAAGCTTGGGTCTTACAGGAAGCACAAATGTAACAACCGAATAACTCTTTTAACTTTGGATCGCAATTTTCCGATATAAACTTTAAATTTTTTCTGTAACAACTATGACCCTTTTTTTTCAACGGATTACAGCACTTTGGTGGAGGAGTCATAATAAAAACACACAAACTGAGAATAAACAACCGAAAACAACGCTAATCTTGCAGCAATGCAGGCTTCAGAGGCACACGTGTTTTTCTCATTGAACAAAAAAAAACAATCGAATAAAACAATTGAGCTACTATTGTTTAAGCGCGCCATTTTTGCCGCTTAGCCAATGATTTCAAACTTTTAAATAAGGGAGTGAAAGTGTGTTTTTTTCCAAAAAAATGTTTAAGATTTTCGAAATGTTAATTGAAATATTTGCTTAAAAATATATAGTGATAAATTCGTATTTAATAAAACAAAATTAGTTAGAAATCGAAAAATAATTTTGTAATGAATAAACTTATATTTTTGAATATAAATTTATATGTAAATATAAAGTAAATTTTTTATTAGCATACTTACGGTAAGTAAAAACAGTCATTAAGAAACCCAATTTTTGAAAATAATCGGAAAATGTAAATAGTTATGCGAGCGCGCGTGAAGCGGTAGCGTCGTGCGCCGTGGCTCCGTCACCTCGCCGCGCTCGTCGCAGCGCTCGTTTTGCGGTCTTTAAAAATTCACAACTTTTGTTCTTGTGAATATTACCAAAATTTTTTTTCACGTACTTCTAGGTAACACTTTAAGGAAAAATATCGTTGAAAAAATTTTGTCCTACTCATATGAGAAGTTTATTAAATTTTCATTTGTTTATTAAAAAACTAATTTTTTATAAACAAATTAAATTTTTTTTTTTTAATTTATTTATCATTCAATTCTCTACTTATTTGTGAAGTCGTTGTTAAAATTTTGTAAACTTTTATTAAATAGTTCTCTAGAAATGGCGATTTAAAAAAATAGTCACCTAAAAGTTTAATTGTTTATAACTTTTAGAAAAATTATTATTTAAAAAAAAAACTCTACTGGCTTTTTTTTAAAGCATAACACTTGACTTTTGTGTACAAAGGCTATCGAATTTCGAAAGTTTTGTTTTTCTGTCCGATTTCAGAAATTTTGACTCAAAAGGATTGATAGCTTAAATGTAGCTTTGATATCATACATACGTAATAATTAAACTAATAAACAAGTATTAATTTAAATTAAAAAGCTCGATTACAAGTTAAATTTTTGACAAAAAAGAAAATAAATTAAATAGATTGATTTTTGGTTAAGGTAATTCAAAACGAAAAACTAGTAGCGAATTCGAGAGTTCTGACTAAGTACTTGGTGTAAAATTTGAATATTACCTTGATTCTTTCAGAATTCTTTTCTTTCAGAAAAAAATTAAAATTCATAGTAAATCATCAAATACTTTGGAGTAACTTTAATATAATGTTTAAGTACCCATCCTTCAAATGTTGGAAGTTAAGTTGAAATATTAAGAGAGTACTCTCAAGGAGTTGGAGTAAAGACTCAATGGTGAGAGCTTACTTTGAAATTTTGAAAATCACTCTCATAAGATGAGAGTAAAAAAGAAAAGACTTAACGATCAGAATTTACTCTCAAATTTTGAGAGTCACCCTCAAAAGTTGATAGTACAGTCTAAAATTTGAGGGTGTGCTCTAAAATTTTGAGAGTCACCCTCAAAAGATGAGAGTACGGTCTCAAATTTGAGAGTGAACTCTCAAAAGTTGATAGTAAAGACTCAACTTTGAGAGTTACCTCTCGAAATTCTAGAGTTTACTCTCAAATTTGGTACTTTACTCTGAATATTGAGTCTTCACTCCCAAAATTGGGAGTTTACGCCCAAATTTTCAGGGTTTTTTTCGTACGGGTTGAATCGACAACAAAGAGATCAGCCGATGTATTTTAAATATAGAAGCGCACGCATACAATACTCTGCTGCTCCCGACAGCTTACGCGCGCGAGAAAAACAAAGTAGTTGTAGAATTAACAAAACAAGGTCGCACACACGCGCTTACTCTTGTTATCATACAATATTCATCAACTCACTCGAACGCCACAGGTGCATCTATTGTAAGCCGTTTGGCCGAATCTAAGACTGCTAGGCTAGACCCAAACTGCAGGCTGCTATACCTCCCTGCAAGCGGACGGCTCATAGTTGTCGTCTGGTCGTCGAGGTTTGCTAAGTTGTCCGGCGATGACAATCTTTCCGTTTACTTAACTTGTCGCCAACGATGGATCATAAGTACGCACGACACTCAAACCAATCTTTCTCACGTGAATATTAACTGATAAACGAATCTTAGCTAATTGTCAAATCAGCAGCGAAGCATATTTTACCGAATGCCGGTCAATTTCCTATTCTATTCGGCACGGTATTCTCACCTTTTTGTCGAGTTCCTGGACGGTTAAATGGCGTAGCACGCCATTATTTGAATTACTGATACAATTTATACATTATACTGGCTGCCTACCTTGCCTAAGATCTTTAACCTACTAACACATTATATTTACATTAAAAGCTTTTTCAAGGTATTTAAACAAAAATCGAGATAGTAAGGCAAGTGTGAAACGATACGAAGAATTTTTTAAGACTTTTTTCAGATTTTTTAGTTAAGTTAAGAAGCCGTATTTTGTCAGGAACAAATCGCTGACCAAGAAAATTGTTCATGACAAAATAGGGCTTCCTTAGTTAACTAAATGATCTGAAAAAAGTCTTAAAAAACTCTTCATACATTTCTCACTTGCCTTACTATCTCGGTTTTTGATTGAATTCCATGAAAAATTATAAACTCATTTGAAATGCATTAACAGGTTATAAACCACCTGTTACTGTAGGCAGTACCACCAAATTGCTAACTAGACTTAATTGAATAAATTATAAAACTTATCTTGTTGCGTTGTTATGGTGGTTATTTTTTTTTTTTATGATAAGCATGGTGAAATTACTGGTAAGCCTAAGCATTTTTCAAAAATCACAATTGCATAAAAAGATAAGTATTAATTCAAATCTCAGTAGTGTTTTAAATTTCAATTGCTTGAATTTGAAATTGCCGCAAATGCTGATGAAAAACAAAACTCGTTCCCTTGCCACTTGAATGTAGCAGTTGCCTGAATTTACTGGAATGACTACAGTAATGCCAGGCAACTGCTCCATTAAAAGGTAGTAACAAACGCATCGAAAATCTTGTAATATTTCTAATATTTTTTTTTCCGTGTACTTTTTATACACCCTGTATATTAACATAGAGAAGGGGGAGCAAGTGGTCAAATTTTCATTTATTTATAAAAAAGTTATTAAAAATGACGTAACAATTTTTTAACTTTATTTGAAACACGTTTTTTATTTTTCTAATTTTTACTAGACACATTCCAAGCGTTATTAGTATTTTTCAAACATTTTTTGTTGCATAAATAATCAATGAGCAATCAAATCTTTTTAATTAAACTAATAAGTAAGATTTGGTATTGATAGGTACTTAAGGGCAGGGTACTATGAAAATGACCTTTTTTTCAAAAATTTTTTATTTGTAAAAAAATTTATTTTAAGAATTCAAAAAGAATGTACAATGTTTCAGAAACTTATGTCTTTTAATAGCAGTTTGACGGTGTGAACAAAGTACTTTTTTACGGACTGCGGGCACGATATCTTAAAAACTACAAGACCGATTGATCCAAAATTTTAACAGCATGTTTCTTACATGTGTCTCTTCAACTGCTAGGAGATTTATAGCAACATCTTTTTTTTTAACAATGTTATATAAACAATTAAAGTTGCAAAAAAGGGGTCAAAAAATTCAAAGCCAGATATTTTGTTTTTTTTTACAAAAAATTCGTAATTCTGCTACCAGTTGAACAGACACATGTAAAGAATATGCAGTTAAAATTTTAGATCAATCGGTCCAGTAGTTTTTAAGATATCGTGTCCACAGTATGAAGAAAAGTACTTTTATACCACTAGTGCGTAGGTACTCGATTTTACGCACGCTTCGAAATTTAAAAACTCGCCCTACGCATCAGTGGTATAAAATAGTATATTCAACGAGTGCAGCACGTCACTATATTTTCTTAAAGTTACTGATGCTACGCTTCGCTTCGCACTCGGTACCTTTGTAAACATAGGCACCTTCGGAAACATTGTACATTCTTTTTAAATGCTTAAAATAAATTTTTGTATGAATAAAAAATTTTTGAAAAAAAAAAGGTTTTCATAGCACCCTCCCCTTAAAAAATATGCAATTAAATTTTATTTTTAGGACTTACAAAAAACGGTATGACCGCTTGAATTTCCACTCATAGTAAGGTTATGAAAAAAGAGAAATACTTACATCAGGAGGGTATGCAAGTTGTTTTGGAACAATGTAAGTAAGTAATTGTAAACAGAGCTGGTGCCAAATCACTGTAGACTCACAGAAAAGACATTCAATCCCACTGGAACATACATGATTTAGAATCCAACTAGCAATGTTTGTGGACTTTAAAAGGTTACAGACATCTCTGCAGACCCAACTTCCTACTCCAGTATGCTTACTTATATTTTGGAGTTCCATCTAGAATAATAGAAATTAATTTTACAAAACAATGTTTAAGGATAAATCATTAAAAAATTAGAAATAATTTGTTGTCTTGATGTTGGAAAATCTGAATAATGAATAAAATTTTAAATAAATCCAGAAAGATAAATTAACTATTGATTTGGTGTAATTGAAAAATATCGTAAAAAAACTCGTCTACTTTCAGAAATACAAAGTTCATTTTTCATATTTCGATCAATGTGAAAAGAAAGGATGGGTCCAGGGGCAAAATGTCACGCAGAGAGTATAAAAATATATCTTGAAATATGTAGGGGGTCATTAATAAATTATATCACGCACTTAGAGGAGGAGAGGGGATACAGGTGTCTGTACACGATCCAATATTTTTTTATTTTAAAAATAATACAATCAAGGAATATATTCTATTTATTTTTATATATACCATGTTTTGATTAGCATCACTGTTTCATGGATCACGCAAGTGTAAGAGTTTATAATGTATTGTTGGCACTGTAGATTATAAATATGATCAAGGCATGTGTTTATGCTTTTCAATTTTTATCTGCCATTTTCATACTTATTGAGTTATAGTGAATGCGTATTCTTTTTGTGCAAAAAAAGAAAAATTTTAACGCGAAGTGACTCGCAAGATGTCAGCAAAATATATCAAAAATTATATTCTGCAGTATAAGCAAGATTCTATTTATCGGCGCTAACCTTTCAGTAAATCAAAACAAACAACATATGCTCTTTATTAGGTGTCGGCGAAGACACCTGTCCACTCCTTATTTTAGTAGACCCAGGAAAGAGGGAAATAACCCGAGGAATCTGGCCCACCTACGTGTGACGACGGGGAAAACTTACTCGCTATTATTGGTCGCTTAAACTAGGATTTTTCTTTTTACCTTACCTCCTGGTAGACTCGATTGTAGTCCAATAACTCGACGGCTGACGTTTTAGTTTGACTTGTTATTTCGATATGTGTTTATAAAATCAAGTCTCGTCTTGTTTTTTATCTAACTTATTTTTTTAATTACCTTTATCTCCTCTGTTCTTCCCCTCCAAGTGCTGACGTAATAAAATGATAAGAGTTAGAAGAGAGCGCTACCTGTCAAGAAATCATCAGCGCGAATCAAGAGCGTCATCAGTGCGGCTCTTGATTCAAACAAGAGTGCATCTACTTCGCAATCATGTGTGATTACATGATTGATTTACAAGGTGTGTATTATCAAGAGCAAAAAATTTTTTGGCCAAAGAAATTGCAGGGCTTTTACTGCAAAAAAAACATCATAGATCAGTGGATTGTAAAATCATCTCAACGATATGAATATCTAGATCGTGGAGTAAAACTAGTTAACAACTTTTGCTCTACTTCTATACACGGCTTGAAGTAATACGATGGCTCGGTTTCGATAAAAAGAGTTAAGTAGCTATTGCGCAGTGTGACAAGAAATACCCCAAGGATATATGTTTATAGGGCTGAAAAGGCTAAATTTTTGGAATCCATTGTGTGTCGTTGCGTGATTAACATAGAAGACTTTTTTATACCGAGTTTTTACCCGTTACCGTGAATGTTTCCGAATGTGAATTCAATATGCACGAGTCATGTGATTGGTGGCGAACATAAATTTACTTTTTGCGCAGCGTACAAAGCGCATCTTTTAATAGAGTTTTTTAAATCAATGAAAGCCGCAACAGGGATATAACCCAATTATGGGGCCCCCAGGCCAAATTACCGACCGGCCACGCCAACGCGGCCTAGAACGTATGACCCCGACAGAAGTTCATCGTATAAGGATGAATCCTTATACGATCCCCACCTATCAATACCCGCGATATGCAGGACCACCTCAAAGGGCCCGTATGAATGCTCCAGTAAGCCAACCTAGAAGGATGTTACCCCAGCTGGTAATGGGTAATCCCGTCATGCCTGCCGCGTAGTGTCAACCCGTAACCATGGAGGACATCAATCTTCGACCTACCCCTTAGTACCAGCAGATCTTAAACTGGCAGGAGGCTCCCCCGACTATGGTGGCGAGCCAGCCTCGAGGAACCCCAGGACCTCAGACGAACCAACCAGCTCCCACGCAGGCAGCACAGACCATGCAAATAAAAACCAAGGAAACCCCATGATCCACTTTACTGTCCACCCGTACTCTACAGAACTTGTTATAGATCCAGATCCCGGGACACATATCAGGGTGTATCTCCCCCACGAGGGACACCACCTGGTGCTTACGCCCGTTGGATACCGGCTCTGCAGTCAATTTGATCAAGCTGGAAGCATTACACCCAGATTCCCAGGTGGAGACCGCAGCTGCGATTCCTTTAGTAGGGATCGCAGCCCAAGAAGTTATGACCCTAGGCATAACCTGGATACCCATCGGATACCAAGATACCCGGTTTCATTTCGTGCCGGACCAATTTCCCATACGGTATAATGATATACTAGCCCGGGTATTCCTTAAGCAAAATAAAGCAGTTATATCTTATAATAAAAATAAAATAATGATCAGTGGAGACCTTACGAACCCTATAGCTTTCCTGAATGCCGAAGGGTATTGGATGATTGACCAAGAGCGAGGACTGGAGCCCAGGGAACCAGCGCAAAAAGGGATTCACAAGGTAGAGGTTGGTGAAAACCCTCTGACCAAGGCGGCACAACCCTTGAATTGAATTGAATTGGATTGAATTGAATAAGTTTATTTATTGTACATTATGTTGTACAAAAAACAAATAAGTAATACAATAGTAATAAATCAAAAAGTAGTTAAATAAAAATAAATATACAAATATATCAACAGTAAGCTGTCTATACAGAGATGATTTGAGATCATAATTGTAATTGATAAAATATACATATATGTAAGTAATTAATAATAAAATTAATAATACGAATAAAGATGAAAAAGAAAATTTGCAATAACAATAATAATAATAACTATTTGTAATAATAACAACAGGTATACAATGATAATAATAAAAACAAAAATAATAATAAACAACCAGGTATTTATGCATCATCTTCTTCAGCGGCGAAAATATGAGATGTAATGAGATTCTTGAATGTAAACAATGAAGTAGCATTGCGTACATGTGGGGGTAATGAATTCCAAAAGTAGGTGGTTGATACGTGAGAGGAGAGTTCTAGGCTTTTGGTAGTGTGGCGGGGAACAACCAAGGCTTCACGAGTAGCAATGCTCCTCTCAAGGCGAGAGCTGTGCTGCATCAAGAAGAAGTTCACAAGGTAAGACGGTCTCTCCGTCTTCAGGATACAATAAACACAATGCAAAATAATCCTTGCGACCCTTCGACGTAAGCCAGCCAAGCTCACGCCTATAAGGAGTAATGTGCGCACTCCTCGCCACCCCATAGATGTACCTAATGCCTCTGTTGAGGACCCTCTGCAGCCTAAGATCCTGCTCACCCAAAATATTGCAATAGACAAGAGAGCAATAATCCACAATAGAAAAAAGGAGCGTCTGAACAAGATGACGACGTAGGTTGAGGGTAGTGCTACGTCTGAAATGAAAAAGCCTATACATAAGAGCGTAGGCTCGTTTACACACATAGTTGACATGCTCCTTCCAACTCAGCTTTGAATCAAGCACCACCCCCAAGCTACCTGCAAAGGACACAAATGGGATACACGAGCGTCTATAGTGCAGGCATTCAATACCCAGTTCAACAAAAGCATTCATAAACTTCGGTGTACCAAAGATCATACTTGGTTTTTCTCACGTTAAGCCCTAGATGATTCGCGGTAGCCCAGTTCGCCACACACTCTGCAGCTCTGCTCAACCTCTCCAGAATTGCCCGCAAATCAGCGAAATAACCCTGTACATAAACCTGCAGATCGTCCGCATAAATTACATGACATACACCAGGATCAAGACCCTGTGCAATGACAACCACAAACAAAGCAAAGAGCAGAGGGCCCAGTACCGAGCCCTGAGGCACACCCTTATTAAGAGGACGAAAAGAGGAATTATCACCCAAGCCCTCTGCTCTCACTGCTTGCGAACGACCGGAGAGATATGACCCGATCCAGCGCAGAAGCCCATTGGAGAAACCAAGCGAATGAAGCTTCTTCAGCAGGGTCGTGTGACGGACCGTGTCAAAAGCCTTAGAAAAATCAAACAATAGCAAGCCTGTGATCTGTCGCTTGTCCATGCCCCGACGGATGTCATCAGTAAGCTTCAAAAGAACAGTCTGTGTGCTGTGTCCAGTCCTGAAACCCGCTTGAAATCTGTCCATCAGGCCCTTTATCTCAGCAAAAGATGATATCTGATCAAAGACCAATCTCTCAAGAATCTTTGACAGGAAACAAAGGAGGGAGATAGGACGAAAGTCACCCAGGCACATTGGAGTTGGTATCTTATTGAGAGCAATCACAAGTGATTGCTTCCAAAGGTTTAGAAAGGTGGCAGTCACGAGTGATTCATTAAAGATGGTCTGGATGTAGGGAGTGATAGTATGGAGTGAGGATTTGATAAAGCTCTGCGGAAGTAGGTCAATACCCACCACCTGAGATGTGGATTTCTCAACAGCCCTGACAATATCCTCCAGTGTAACTTCAGTAAAAGTAAAACCAGCATCACCCTCATCCTCTTCCAGAGGATCTAGAAAACGAGAGAGTTCTGGCACAGCAGCATCAAATGATATTGAGGCGAAGTGGGCATTGAGCTACTCCGCAGAGAATCCAGCAAGGTTTGTGTCAGGTCGAGGTGAGATGCCGAGGTGTCTAAGTTCCTTCCAGATTTGCTGAGGTTCAGTCAGTCCTTTCAAACGGTGCCACTAGAAATCCAACCTCGCAGTCTCAATCTGCTCATGAGCAAAATCACGCGCTTGTCTGTAAAAGAAGAGCTCATGGTCAACTTTAGATCGTTTGTAGCGTCTGTACAGCCGGTCTCGCCCAGTGATGAGGGAACGATGGTGGGTACTAAACCAAGGATGTTGATTCTTTCTGCGAATAAAGGTTCTAAGAGGAGCAACTGAGTCAAGAGCAGATTGAAGGTTGGAATACAGGCAATCAAGTTTATCCTCTAAGGATGTCTGAGCATCCATGATCACAGACCAATCACATTTAGCCAAGTAATCATTCAGTACAGTCTGGTCAATCGTCTTGAAGTCTCTGTAGGTGAAGTCACGAGTTTTCGTTTCAGGTATGTTAAGGCCAAGTTCAGCAATCAAAAGGTCATGTCCAGCTATAAACGGCGTGTCCGTTTTCCAGTAATACGTCACGTTATCAAGGGCATCGACAAGACACAGATCAAGCCAAGTGTCAGAGTGAGAGGTGTGATGAGTAGCCCCAAATGGTACCGAGAACAGCGAGTTCTCAGCGATAAGCTTACGAACAAATTCTGCATCATCAGAGTCCAACAGTTGATCTGCATTAAAGTCTCCCAGAATCACCTTAGTACCATAGTCCTCTAAGGTGTCCCTAAGAGAATCAACGAAATCCGAGCCCCTAACAAATGGAACATGTGGTAGTCTGTAAGCCACATCAACAAAAATAGGATCACTTCCCCTCACTCCCACCTCACAAAACAGGTATTTCGGAATACCAGGTTTACCCTCATGTGTTGTAGAGGATGGGCAGAGCCGTTTTACCGAGAGTGATTTGTGAACGTAGAGTGTCACGCCCCCCCTCTCCTCCCTTGAGTATTGCGGTCTTGTCTAAGCAGGAAAAAGTCCTTAAGTGCCACAACAGAGTCCTCGACAAGAGGACCAAGCCAACTTTCGGTGATGGCAAGCACATGACTAGGGGGCTGCGTCGTTAAGAAATGCTCAATCTGCCCCAGGTGCCCACTTAAAGAGTTAGCATTCACATGGCAAACTCGTAGATTGTTACCAACCACTTTCTGCGAAGCAAGGGATGAAGAGGGTAGATGAGATCTGTTATGAAAAAAACTGATCAAGGTCCTCAAGAGTCAAGATTGGCGTCAGTACATCTCCCTTCTTCTTTCTGACATATATCTGTCCACTCGGGATAAAGGTGGTGAATCCAGAGTTTGGTTGTTTCGCCTTCTCACGTACAGTACGATTTAGGTTAGAAATCTCTATCGGAAGGAATTCATTAACATTCAGGAGTCCAGGGGCAATTAATTTTGAATCCACCTCAGTTGGAAGATTCGGGGTAATAACTGATGTATGCAGTTTACCCTTCCTGATTTTACTTTGGATTAATTCCAGCAGTAGTGCACGAGAGCTGAGAATAACCAGGATCGATGGAGTTGATGCTTTCGATGTTCTCGATGAAGTGGGCACAGTAGCATCAGTAGAGGTTGACGAGGTGAGAGATCTTGCGGCTTCACTGTCAGTTTTGTTTGACTTGGCTTGATTGATAGCTGCCTTCACGGTGCTTTTGCTGATGAGAAGCCGCGCACCAACAATGTCTCGAGCTTCAGTATCCGGACGAAGAGTTTTGAGTACAGCCAACACCATGGATTTTAGATCAAAACCTGGAGGAATAGTCAGACCACCAATTACCAGTTCCGAAGAGTTAGTAGATCTCATATTACGCATACGAGCTAGATCTGAGCTCAACTCTGCATTCTGCCTTTCAAGCTGCAGTACTTTTTCCATTACCTCTGGATCACGGTGAACGACTGCAGACTCCTCCGGGTTCTCAAATCTCTTCTTAATCTTGGACAGCTCATCTTGAATTTCATAGAGTTGTTCCTCAGCAGTGTCCATACATGCGGTTAGCTTTAGGATGAGGTCAAGGTCCTTGAGTTTTTCATCAATGCCATCAAAACGCGCATCTGTCGATTTTCTGAGACCATCAAAACGAACATCCAAGGAAGACTTCAGACCATTAATCTCACTTAAGATGTTCTTTAGGAGTGCTTCATTGCCTGACTCAATATTATTAGTTAACGAGTTTGAAATGAGCGAGGAATTAGAAAGCGTGCGAGAACGAGAGTTGAGTGATTCCGACTTCCTAGGATCAGCTTTGGTGATGCAAGGTGTGCAGGCTTTCGCGAGTGTACCATCTAAGGTGACAGCTAGCTTATAGCATGTGGAATGGAAACACTTGTGACAGTTGTCTCAGAGATGCAGTTTTGCACTCGAGCGTTCACCCTTTAGGCATTTATCACAAAGAACTGTGTCCGACATTGTAAAAATAGTTGTCAAGTAAGTAGTGAGACTCATGTTAGGTCAGAAGTACTCCGGCGAGAAGAAAAACTGCAGACGATTGAAGGCAAGTGGTGTGGCTCAATTATAGGTCAGGCAGAGTAAATAAACAAACAATCAGGAACAGACTTCAAATTCAATCATCAATCTGAGGCAACAAAGGCTTTCGCACAAATAATGAGTTGACGTAGGTGGTTATGAAAAAGAGAAGTATAGCGCCAGTGCCTGAAGGTCCTCAGCCTTCCTGTGTTTCAGTGATTGCCTGACCGCCACTGTAGGCTTCACTCGCTAACCTCAAAAAGCAAGCACTGGAAATTGAGTTAAACAGTATGTTTTAGGTAGTGACAGCTCAATATTAATAACTCACTCAATCAGTCAACAATCACTGGGCACAATGAACACTAATTAGCCTTCGACAATGACTTGCAGCACGAGATGGCACGAAAAATTTCACAGCGATAAGGCACAGCGTCTTTTCTCTTTTCGCGCCCGAAGCAAGAACCCTTAAGGGGGACTGACATGAAACAACCCTTGAGTGAAACTGAGCAGACCACCAGTGCCGAGCCTATTCCTGCTCGAATGACCGAGTTAGCACCTAACCAGTAGCCCCTGAACAAACGATGTCGACAATTTATTAGTGTCAACTTGATCAATTCGACCAAAGAAGTAGGGTACCTACCTGCCCTCAACGAAACTCCAGGAGTGTTCATTGGGAATGCACTCGTCACCAACAAAAATGGAAGTTGCAAGGTTTGGGCCGTAAACACCACGAAAGAGAATGTGACGATTAAGGTAAGCCCCCATGAACTTTTACCCTGTGCGTATAGGGCCTTGCCTTTTGACCCCAACTCAGACACTGAACCTATCCCCTGCCGTGTATTGCGGACATCCTGGACCAATTAGGAGACTCGGTGTACTTCTCCACGTTTGACTTTGCGACCAGGTTCCATCAGATCCCGATGAAACCGAGTGACAGACCTAAAACGGCGTTCTCCACGATAACAGGACAAAGGCAGTTCAAGAAGATGCCCATGGGACTCAAGAATGCCCCTGCCACGTTCCAACGCCTCATGGACCGAATACTACTGGGTCTCCAGAACGTCGAGATGCTAGTGTACCTAGACGACATCATCATTTACAACAAGAGCCATAGCGACAATCTTCGTAGAGTGCATCTACTGTTTGACCGACTAACGAGTGCCAATCTGGTGCTCCAGCCCGATAAATTCCTCTTCCTCCGGAGAGAAGTGATGTTTGTGGGGTATGTAGTGTCCAAAAACGACTGCAAACCGTATCCAGACAAAATCATTGTGATGAGGAATTTCCCCAGGCCTCGCAATGTAACCCATGTCCAATCTTTTACAGCCTTAGCGGGATATTACCAACGATTCATAAAAGACTCCAGCAAAATTGCAAAACCTATGTACGACTTGCTGAAGGAAGATACCAAGTTCGAATGGACCCAGGCTCAAGAGGAAAGCTTTAATCTATTGAAGCAAAAACACTTCGAAGCCCCAATCCTACAATTTTCCGACTTCAATAAGAAATTCACCACGAACGGCTGTGACTATGCGGTGGGAGTCGTACTTAGTCAGGAAAAGGATGGATTTGACCACTTCATTGCTTATCTGTTTTGAAGTTCAATGGGAGCCGAGCTCAACTACAGTACCACAGAGAAGGAATGCACCGCAGTGCTACACGCTTTTCGAAAATTTAGGACCTGACTGTTGGGCAGACGGTTCACCCTGATTAGCAACCATGAACCCTTAAATTGGATACACATCCAAAAGTGCAACCTCACCAAGTACGTCATCGCAGTCCTCATTCCTGACCTACGAGCCAACACGATAGCCAACGCGCTGGTTAGGTATCTAATATGCCAATTTAGAGCGCCGAAGGCACTCTTGTCCGACCAAGGGAAAAGTTTTCTCCCCACATTGATTGATGAACTCTTCAGGCTGTTTAAAGTGCATCGCCTTACTACTTTTGCTTAAAGGCCACAGACAAACAGAAGTTTGGAAAAAATCCATACACTACTCATGGACTTTGACCGGTCCTATTCGGAGGAGTATAATGACTGGGACCGATTAGTTGCCTTTGTAACGTTCACCTACAACACCAGTGTCCACGCTGCTACCAACTTTGCACCTTTTGAGAAGATATGTGAGAAAGTTGCTCGTTTCCCAATTAAGATACCAAATGAAGAAAAGCTTCGGACCTATAACCTTTACTTGCGTGACCTGATTTTCAGCTTGGACGAGATGAGACCGGCCGTGGGATTTTGATTTGATTTTGATTTTGATGAGTTTATTAATTGTAAAAAGTTATACATCAGATTAAATTACAAAATAGAATAAAATAAAATAAAGGTATATAAAAGATATGTAAATATAGATAATATAAAATAACAATAACAGTAATAACAACAATAATCATAATAATAATAGCAATAGTAATAGTAACAAGAATGTGAAGGTATAGATCAGGTCACAGATTCGCCAAATCACTATATAATATTGCAACAGGTACACAATTTAACCACGGCATACCAGACTCAGTCTTCTCCCTCAGCAGTAAAGATATGTGATTTGACGAGATGTTTGAAACTGGACAGGGATGATGATTGGCGTATATGAGGGAGTAGTGTGTTCCATGAGTAAGTAGCCAAGCCTTGAAGCCAGCCAAGCTCACGTCGGTAGGATGTAACGTGATCACTCTTTCTAATCCCAAAGATGTACCTGATCCCACGATTGAGCAAACGCTGTAGTATGAGATCCTACCCAACCGAGATATTACAGTACACCAGTGAAGAACAGTCAATAATAGGAAAAAGCAAGGTCTGCATGAGGTGTTTACGCAGTTCAAAGGTGGTGCTGCGTCTGAAATGGTTAAGACGGTACAAAAGAGAGTTGGCTCTACGACAAACATACCGAACATAGTCTTTCCGGTTCCGCTTAGAGTCCTGCACCACCCCCAAACTACGCACAGAGGGGACAAACGGGACTGAACAGCCACCAATCCGCAGGTCTCGAATACCCAAATCGTTAAAGGCACTGACATAGGACGGGGTCCCAAAAATCATTGCCTTGGTCTTACCAGCACTCAACACCAGCTGATTAGCGGCAGCCCAGTCAGCAATGTGTTCAGCACCCCGGCTCAGTCTTCCAAGAGTGGCATGAATGTCCTCAAGTCGGCCCGCACGTAAATCTGCAGGTCATCTACATAAATCACATGAAAGACACCAGGGCCAAGGCCTAGAGCAATGTCAACAACAAACAGAAGGAAGAGCAGAGGACCCAACACGAAGCCCTGGGGCACGCCCTTATTAAGGGGGCGGAAAGAAGTAAAACTACCGTCCTCTGCCCTTACTGCTTGCGAGCGGCCAACCAGATAAGAGGCAACCCATCTCAAAACCCCATGTGAAAAACCCAAGGACTGTAGCTTCCTGAGCAACGTTACGTGCGAGACCGAATCGAAGGCTTTACTAAAATCAAAAAGCATCAGCACGGTCATTTGTCTTCTGTCCATACCCACCCGAATGTCGTCCGAGAGTTCCAATAGTGCTGTCTGTGTGCTATGTCCTGCTCTGAAGCCCGCCTGATAATCGTCCATCAATCCCTGCGATTCAACAAAGGCAGTTATCTGGTCATGGACCAGTCTCTCAAGGATCTTCGACATAAAACTGAGCAGGGAGATAGGACGAAAATCATTCAGACAAGACGGAGAGGGTGTCTTATTGAGAGGGATCACTATTGACTTCTTCCACTTCTCAGGAAAGGTCGATGTGGATAGGGAAGTACTAAGAATATTGCAGATGAAAGGACCAATGGAAGGAAAGGCTGACTGAATGAAGCTCTGTGGTAGGGAGTCAATGCCCACCTCCTGGATTGTCGACTAGCACATAAAGCATGCTATCTTGTCCACCGTCACATCCACAAACGCAAAGCCACCATGATCTGTCCCTTTTTCCAAGTTATTCAGTAAAAGAGAGAGATCTGGTGCCATATTATCAAAAGAGACAGAGGCAAAGTGAGCATTGAGATCCTCCACCGAGAAGCAACCCAGATTGGAGTCAGCTTTGGAAGAGATACCTAGATGCCTTAGTTCCTTCCAGAGCTGTTGAGGATCAGTGATGTTCTTTAGCCTTTGCCAATAGAAGTCGAGTCTCGCAGACTCAATCCTCTCATGTGCAAAATCACGCGCTTGCCTGTATAAAAATAGTTCAATATCGAGTCTCGAGCGTCGGTAACGTCTGTAGAGCCTGTCTCTTTCAGTCAATAGGTCACGTTGGTATGCAGTAAACCAGGGATGATGATTCTTTCTTTGTTTGAGGGTTTTCAGAGGAGCGAAAATATCAAGAGCAGCGTTAAGGTTAAAGTACAACCAACCCACCCTCTCACTAAGCGAATGCGTTTCATCCGTGAATACTGACCAATCACACCCAAACAAAAATTCATTCAAAGCTCTAGCATCAACAGATTTATCGTCCCTGAAAGTAAAGTCATTCGTCAAAACTTGGGGGGTTTGAATGTCAAGGGTATCAGGTCATGTCCCGCAATAAAAAGTGTCTCTGTCTTCCAGTAGCCAGTCACAGTGTTCAGTGCATCAACGAGAACCAGGTCAAGCCAAGTATCCAAGTGGGAGTTGTGATGTGTAGACCCAAATAGGACCGAAAACAGAGAATTTATCAGGCTGGAGCACCAGATTGGCACTCGTTAGTCGGTCAAACAGTATATGCACTCTACGAAGATTGTCACTATGGCTCTTGTTGTAAATGATGATGTCGTCCAGGTACACTGGCATCTCGACGTTCTGGAGACCCAGTAGTATTCGGTCCATGAGGCGTTGGAACGTGGCAGGGGCATTCTTGAGTCCCATGGGCATCTTCTTGAACTGCCTTTGTCCTGTTATCGTGGAGAACGCCGTTTTAGGTCTGTCACTCGGTTTCATCGGGATCTGATGGAACCTACTCGCAAAGTCAAACGTGGAGAAGTACACCGAGTCTCCTAATTGGTCCAGGATGTCCGCAATACACGGCAGGGGATAGGTTCAGTGTCTGAGTTGGGGTCAAAAGGCAAGGCCCTATACGCACAGGGTAAAAGTTCATGGGGGCTTACCTTAATCGTCACATTCTCTTTTGTGGTGTTTACGGCCCAAACCTTGCAACTTCCATTTTTGTTGGTGACGAGTGCATTCCCAATGAACACTCCTGGAGTTTCGTTGAGGGCAGGTAGGTACCCTACTTCTTTGGTCGAATTGATCAAGTTGACACTAATAAATTGTCGACATCGTTTGTTCAGGGGCTACTGGTTAGGTGCTAACTCGGTCATTCGAGCAGGAATAGGCTCGGCACTGGTGGTCTGCTCAGTTTCACTCAAGGGTTGTTTCATGTCAGTCCCCCTTAAGGGTTCTTGCTTCGGGCGCGAAAAGAGAAAAGACGCTGTGCCTTATCGCTGTGAAATTTTTCGTGCCATCTCGTGCTGCAAGTCATTGTCGAAGGCTAATTAGTGTTCATTGTGCCCAGTGATTGTTGACTGATTGAGTGAGTTATTAATATTGAGTAGTCACTACCTAAAACATACTGTTAAACTCAATTTCCAGTGCTTGCTTTTTGAGGTTAGCGAGTGAAGCCTACAGTGGCGGTCAGGCAATCACTGAAACACAGGAAGGCTGAGGACCTTCAGGCACTGGCGCTATACTTCTCTTTTTCATAACCACCTACGTCAACTCATTATTTGTGCGAAAGCTTTTATTGCCTCAGATTGATGATTGAATTTGAAGTCTGTTCCTGATTGTTTGTTTATTTACTCTGCCTGACCTATAATTGAGCCACACCACTTGCCTTCAATCGTCTGCAGTTTTTCTTCTCACCGGAGTACTTCTGACCTAACATGAGTCTCACTACTTACTTGACAACTATTTTTACAATGTTGGACACATTTCTTTGTGATATATGCCTAAAGGGTGAACGCTCGAGTGCAAAACTGCATCTCTGTGACAACTGTCACAAGTGTTTCCATTCCACATGCTATAAGCTAGCTGTCACCTTAGATGGTACACTCGCGAAAGCCTGCACACCTTGCATCACCAAAGCTGATCCTAGGAAGTCGGAATCACTTAATCCGAGTTCGTCTAGCAAGCGCAGTAGTTCATCCGCGACCAGGATCCACAGGAGTGGTGAGAGGACCCCTGCCTGTGGGTATCCCTCGCTGATAGTTCCCCTAATCGTCTTGCCATTCCACTCACTAAAGATGCTCCTATCACTAAGCATTCTCATGATCCATCTTCTGATGGTATACGGTGCACCATGCTTAGACAAGGCTTTATCTATAGTTGTTCTGTTGGTGCTGTTAAAGGCAACCTCGATGTCAACGAAGGCCCTGATTACGGTTTCCTTCGCATCAAAAGCCTCCTCAATGTAATTGACCACTGAGTGCAATGCAGATTCCGTGGATTTCCCACAGGTAGATGCATGCTGTGCTCGATGAAAGGGACTCTTTATCAGTATATCCTGCCTGATGTAACATTCCAGCAATATTTCCAGGGTCTTTATTAGGAAAGAGGTCGGACTGATAGGTCTGAAGTCCTTTACCGAGTTATAGCTTCTCCTACCAGGTTTCGGTATAAATGAGACCCGCGTATCTTTCCAGCAAGCTGGCACGTGTCCTGTAGTGACGCAGCCCTTCGAAATACCAAATAGCAGTCTAAGGATCTTGTCACCTCCTTCTTGTAGCATCTTAGGAAAGATGCCATCAGGGCCCACAGATTTATACGGTTCAAAGGAGTCAATCTCTCATTCAAGCTTTTCCATGGTCACGACTTTGGCAGCCGTGTCCCAATCTTTATGCTCTCTCCTCTTCTTCCAGATATGGTAGACGGGGTGTCATTATCTACCCTGACGAAGTCGGGAACATTGCTACTGAGGAGAAGTTCCAATGTGTCCTCCTCCGATTCAGTTCAGGCGCCAGATCTGTCTCTCAGACATTGGAGACAGGCGCTGTTATCTCTGGTCAGGATTCGAGCGAGCCTCGCAGTGGCTGCCAGGTTTTCCATACCTGTGCAGAATTTCCGCCATTTTTCTTTCTTTGCCTTTGCAACTTCCTTCTTGAAGGCCTTCAGCGTGTCTTTGTACGCTTTCCAGCCTTCAGTGGATTTCCTGTTCTTTGCCCTGTTGAAAGCCCGTCTAACTCCCACTCTTAGCTCCACCAGGGTCTTATTCAACCAGGGAGTGCTATTGAGTAGTTTGCCAGGCTTTAATAGGCAGTTATTCTCGTAGGCCCTGATCATAGCCTTATAGACTTGGAAAAGGGTCCAGTCAAGCTCAAGATTATTACCATATCTCCCTTTGACCTGGACCAAGGTTTCCTCCAGCTCCTTGCTGTATGCGCCCTAATTAGTGTCTTTGGGTCGCCGCTTAGGCTCGATCCACGGTCTCGCTATCTTGATCCCGAAAATTATCTTATGGTCCAACATGGATGGTTCGCTGATGACTCTCCATCCACGTATGCAGTTCTTGATGTTCATTGAAACCAGCGTGAGGTCCAGAACCTCCCTTCTGTTGGCAGTAATGAAGGTCGGTGCGTTCCCCCTGTTGTCAATGTCCATCTGTGTGCCTGTGATGAATTCAAGCAGCTCAGACCCTCTATCATTAATATCGGTGCTTCCCCACGCCGCATGGTGGGCGTTGGCGTCACAACCAATAATCAGATCAAGGTTTTTGCGGCTGCAGTATTCGATCACCTTCATCATGCTCCTTGTAAGAGCTCCCTCGTCGTGGGAGAGGTAGATTGAAGAGATGACTGCCTTCCTCGTTTGGCCCTCCTTGTCGACGATCTCTATCCTAACGGTCGTGCAGTCACGGGAACTCAGCTCCTGTAACAAGATACTGTTAACACCCTTCATGGAGATGCAAGCCCGGGCGTCTCCATTGCTGGAGCCCACAAGCAGTTCCCCACAACTTTTAAAGCCCCTCACTTTGCCCCTGTACAACCAGGGTTCCTGTATAAGGACTATGTGTGTATGCACCGTTGGCATGCGCCTTGCTAGAACTGCAGAGGCGCTTTTACAATGGTGCAGGTTGATTTGGGAGAATCGCAGCATGGAAGTAGCCATAAGGGCTACTCCATTTTTGCTTTCTCCGTAGAGTCGCTACCTCCCGCCTTGTCAGGGGGGGGGGGGGCGGTTTAGCAACCTGAAGGTTGCCTTGCCGACCCCCACCCAAAGCTGGAAGTTTTGGCTCTGGAGTATCGCGACCGATGGTTCATCTAGACCTAGAATTAGGCATCCATCAGAAGCCCTATTCAGGATCGCCCACCTAGTCGTGTCGACCAACCCGTTCTGCCTTTGGACCAGTTTGATGAGGTCCTTGGCATTTTTAACCTCCGGTGGGAGCCAGGTGATCACCTTACTGATCCTAGTCTCCTCCGGTGAAACTGTCCTCGCCTTTAGGTCTGGTTGCCCTAGGTCGAGTAGCGTGGCCTCGCTCTCCAGCCAGGTCTTGCTGGCTTCGTCTGCACAGACAAACGTGCCCTTTCTGGGGAACGAGTCTAGGAACCGGGGTACAAAGGCCCCCTTTTTCTCGATAGCAAGTACCTTGCTGACTACTGCTTCCTGCAGTTTCACGCAGACAGCGGCAGGCTAGGTAGTCCCCACAGGTGAGGGCCACTCTGGGAGAGTTAGACGCAGCTGCAGCATATCTGCGATCCACTTTGGATCGCTTCAGCAGCCCCTACTTCTTGGGTATCTCCAGGCTAGAGGAGACCATCCTCTTAGCCATGCTGGGTGTCGCTGCAAAGACAGAGTCAGTGGAGGTGGTACTAGCCTGTTTCTCTTCCTGACCCCACCGTTGCTTTGTCCTCTTATGAAACTTGGGAGGTGGTTTGCCCTCCTCCTTAGCCTTTTGTCGAAGGATTTTTCTTCGCTGCGCTCCACTCTTTGGTTTCGGTCTTGTGACCGTCCCGGAGTAGCTTTCGATGACCTTGGGGTTAGATCCCCCAGAGTTGTTTGTCTCCGAGTCGATGGACGTCGGTTCAAAGCCCGTATCCATTGACTTATTTTGTTTATTTATTGTAGTCTCATTCTTGATCCCACGAGTAGGGCGGATATACAGTGTCCACCCGCCATGGACCGCCAATGACGGGCAAGGCCTCAGGTACTCCGGGATTCGGCCCGGTGTCCTGGAGGAACTGTTTGAGACACAGCACCCCTGTGCTATGCATCCCTCGGCATGGTTATCTCACACCTTAGATTGGGTAGGCCACTTCTCAGTCCCCATGAGCCCTCGAGTCAGAACTAGCTGGAAGTCTAAGGGCCGTATCATCCATCTCACTCAAGGGGGAGCCCGTATATAGGGATCCCAGCCATCCATGAGGAGAGCCCGTTTGTAGGGATCCTCCACTCACCCTCACAATTCTCTTTTGTACCGTCTTAACCACTTAAGACGCAGCACCATTGATTGAAAAAAGCCAGTCAAGGCCAGCTGTGATATATTCTTTCCTGTACTAAATGAAGTGAAATGTGATGAACACTCAAATTTTTCAAGCAACACTGAAGAATTTATAATAATAAACTCTAGATTGTATGCCTGTTATCACAAATTATTACAAATTGTTATTGTTATGGCAAATTACCCTTATTTTTATCCTTATTCGTATTCTTAATTCTTAATTTTATTATTATTTATAAATATTTTACTATATTATATAGCTGTTTTTCCTCTCCCACGTCCCCCCCCCCCTCGCACGCCCTCCACACGCCCCCCCACAGACCCCTCAAAAAAGTGCTTAACAAACCGTAAAAGTGTACCGATATATGCTTATTTCTATGTGTTTTAATTTTTCCTATAATCGTCTAATCACGCCCCCCACACGCCTTTTTTTACCCACGCCCCCCCATTTTCGATATATGAATGTTATCACTTTTTCCTATACTTTCTATTTTTGATGTATGTTATTACTTATGTAATTATAGAAATTTAAAAAGTTACTTTTGAAATACTAAAAAAAATTTATATTTTATAAAATAAAATTAACAAAATAATAGCAGTAATCATAATATACAAAACAGTTTAAAAAAAAAATTTTTATAATTTGTTCAAGTCAGTAAAAATTCACTATTATTGCACAATAATGAAAAGTGCATTCAATACGTCACTCCTGCAGTAGGCACACTGATACGTACAAAGGTATGAACCAATGTAAGTACACGGATACGCACACGGGTTGATACAAGTTGAGGCAAGAGGTTAAGTACAGGAGTGGACATGAGAGCAGGTTCAAATTTGGTACAAGATATTATATAGTAGTTTTTCTTCACTCCTGCAGTAGGCACAATGATACGTACAAAGGTATGCACTTATGTAACGGATTTGGCACAAGAGAGGTAGAGATAGTACTTACAAGAATAGGCACAGCACTAGAAATAAGGCTAGGTACACGGATATACACAAGGGCGGGGAAGAGATTAGGTACAACGGTATGTGCAGGAGTAGACACAAAATTAAGCACGTTGGTAGGTTCAGGATTAGAACTTTAAGTAGAAAAAAAGTTAAGAACAGAGTTAGCGCAGTAGTACAAAAAAAATAAGAACATTAAAAAATGAATCAGTAGAATATTAAGTAGAAAAAAGGAAAGTTATCAGGAAAGAAACCAGTGCATCTATAGAAAATTCAACAGTATGAACAAGTATAAGGTAAGCACAAGTATAAGAACAATAGTTATACTACCAGAATTTATACATCTCTATTCTCTCATTCTCCCATTTAAAGTTTTATAAAAATCGGTGCGTTAGTTTTAACGCCAACCTCTTGACGAAATTCACAAAAAATTGCTGAAAATCTGCCGAAAAGGGTTTTGTACTACTGGGCTAAGTACAAGGATATGAGTAATTGTATGCACGTGAGTAGGTACAGTGGTAGTCATAGAGTTACGAGGGTATGAACACGAGCTAAACAAACATAAAAACAAAGATATGCACAAGAGTAAATACAGGGATAGCTACAAAAGCACAAAACAATAGTAGCGACGAGAGTAGCAACAATTGTAGACACAATGGTAAGTGTGATGGTTTGAGGGAGGAGTATTTTGAATAAGCTTTTAGTATAAGATTAAGTATATAAGTTTATTTCACTGACGTTACATTGTGACTGAGCTCTCGTAAGAGTGTTGCTAGCTGTAATATATAATGCTCGCTTGGACAACGCCTAATGCTTGATCAGCGTGTCAATAACCTGCTTGCCATACTTTCTGCTAACTACGCTTTAGCAGTTTTAACATTCTTTTTAGTTCATTCACTTACCTAAAACGCATACATTACAATTCCCCCCTTTTTATTTTTGATTCACTCTGGTTTTATTTCACAACCTTTCTGACCTTCTTGGTCCACTTTGGTTTTCACTCTGCACTTATTTTTTTGTTTCACTGCACTTTTCTTATCACCTTGCATTTGCTTCATGTACTCTCTCTCGTCATTCATCATACTCTTTTTTACAATTTTATTTCGCTCGCAATTTTTCACAATTTTTTCATTTACTGCGCCTTTTATTTTACGCTCGCCTGCTACAGATTTTTTGTTTGCTTGATTTTTGGAAATAGACTCGCTTTCGCCTAATTCCCCCCTTTTTAGATTTGACCTTATTTGCGTCTTTATAATTTGATTTACGTGCCTTTTAGTAATATAACCATCTTTAAATTGAATATTGTAAACTATTGGTGATATTCTTTCTAAAATTGTAGCTTCTGCTTTTTTATCAGTAAAATTTCGAAAATCTTTAGCGTAGACTATGTCTCCCATTTCGAATTCTATTTTTCTATCCCCTGATCTAAATCTTTTTTGGTTTAACTGTTGCAATTCAACTTTTGTTTTTACATCTGGTTTTAACAATTCAAAACGAGTTCTAAGTTCACGTTTAAGCATTTAATATGATGGTGTTTTTCCCGTTGTTGTGTGTTCAGTAGTCATGTAGTCAAATAAAAATCTATTTAAAGCCAAATCTAAACTGTGCCCATCTCGTATCATCTTGTCAACTTTATCTTTCACGGTTCTTACAAAATTTTCTGCAGCTCCGTTTGTAGCTGGAAAATATGGTGCTGAAAAAATATGCTTTATTCTAATACTTTTCAAATATTGTCGAAATTCTTCGCTTTTTAGTTGTGGACCGTTGTCACTAACGACAATTTTCGGCAAACCAAATCTACTAAAAATTCAATCTATCACTTTAATCGCCTTTTCTTTAAAAAAAAACACATTTATCTAAATTTACGCGTAAACCTGCTATATCTGGTCTCGCAAAAATTTCTGTTAAAGTTTCAATATGTTCTTTGTCCGTTTGACCCGTAATATAAATATTATCAATGTAAATATCCGTATGTTTTATACCTTTTTAAATTTCTTCGAGAATATCCTGACATTCTCCCGGATTTGATTCCTTCGCCTAGCTTTGTGTATCGATATAATCCTTCATGTGTTATAATTGTTAATGCGTTTTTAGATTCGTCATCTCATTCAAATTGCATTAACGCGTGTTTTAAGTCTATTTGCGACCATTTATTTTCGACTTCTAACGTGTTAAAAAATTTTTCTTTAAGAGGTATTGGATGCCTTTTAATTACTAATTGCGGATTGACTGTTAATTTAAAATTACCGCGAATACGCACTTCTCCGTTTTTCTTTAATACCGGAATAATGGGTGTTGCCCATTCACTGCATTCTACTGGCTCTAAGTTTCCCAAACTTATCAATCTTTGTATCTCGCTCGTAATTTTCGGCATCAGCGCGAATGGCGCGTGATGTGGTTTCAATTGTATTGGTCTTACATTATCTTTAAAGACCAAATGCACTTTTTTTCCCTTATAGCACCCTTGCGTGTTAGAGAACAATACCGGAAATTTTTTTAACATGTTATGTTTCATAGTTTCGTTCTCTATTTTTAAAACATTACTCTAACGTTCATTTTTCATTAATTTTAACGGCCATAAATTAAAAGCTTTCAGCCATTGCCGACCTAAAATAAAGGTCCTGAGCCCGCTATAATGTACAAATCTAAGTTTTTCTTGCTTTCTAAGAAATTTACTTTTGCTTTTAAAATTCCGATAGGATTCAGTGGTAATCCTCCGTAACACGTTAATGTAAGATCACTTTTGCTTAATTTTTCGTTTGGAAAATATTTATTCTTATCTTCTTCCGACATAGCTGTTACATATGACCCGGTGTCAATTTCCATTTCAAATTGAATATTATTTATTACCTCTACAAATTGAGGTTTTGCGTCTATCTTATTAATTTTCACTTTGTTTTCTTTAATAGAATAAAATTAATCGGAATGTTCGAACTCATCGTTTGATTCGCGCTCTTCTGGCTGCACATGATTGCACTGCCTGCTACTGTTACTTCTCGCGTTACTGTCAGAATTTTTAAAAATTATATTTTTTCCGTGTTTTTTAATGCATACTTTTTCTAAGTGACCTACTTTTTTGCAAAAGTTACAATTATAATTTATGAATTTACAATCTTTCGCTAAATGATCATTCAAGCCACACCGGTAACAATTGTATTTAAAATTACGCGAATTACTTGCGCTATACTTATTATTTACGTTACCGCTCTTGTAGTTGCCGTTGTTGCTGTTGCCGTTGTAGTTACTGCTGCTGCTGTTGCCCTTGTTGTAGCCACCATTGTGTGGTACTCCGCCCTTCCTCTGGAATCTTTGTGAGCTGCTTACGTGTTGAATTTGTTCGAAGTTTGTTTTCTTTTCTGTTGACGCTGCATTTTTCACTGCTGTTTCTCGAGTGGTCGCGATCTCTATTGCTTTTTCCAATGTTGATTCGCTTTCAATGAATAAAGCAATTTTCGTGTTGTAGTCTCGAACTCCGCATACTATTTGATTACATGAAGCCTCGTCCAAGTCTTTAAAATTGCAGTTCATAGCTAATTCTCTTAACCTAGCTACAAACTCGTTGATTGATTCACTTACATTTTACTTTGTTTGCGCAAAAATGCATCGTTCCATCGCTGTGTTCTTTTTTGGTGTAAGGTGGTCACTTACTAGCTTTGTGTTCTTATCGAACTTTTTGTCTTTTGGATTGCTTGGAGCACACAAGTCGCGTATCAATTTGTATGTTTCTGCCCCGCACTTTGAAATTATTGTAGCTACTTTTATATTGTCATCGTTAATTTTATTTGCAATACAAAAGAATTCGATACGTTCAATATATTCTTCCCAGCTGTCTTTATTCTTGTGGAATTCGAAGTCAGCCATTTCGAGATCTAATATAATTTCTTCACTTTCTGCCGAGTTTGCTGGCTCAGTTTGCGCAGTTTTTTCTTTATTTTCTACACTTGAATTTATTATCGCTGCGTTTAAGTCGCTTTCTTATTCTTCTTCTTCTTCTATCGAACCTTTGTTTTTCTCAATGCGTTCATTTGCTGCTAACGTTTGATAATTTTTTAATATTATTTTGCATACCCTTCTAAGTTCTTCAACACTTAATAAATTCAGTAATTGTCGATCTTTTACCTTCGCCTTCTGCCATATATGGACTGTTGTTTTTGTGATTGTTTGGTTAAAATACTTCCACTCAGCTAATAAATTTACTAAATTTGTTTTGTCGTTTATTTGTTTTATGTTTTTTGTTTCGATTTCAAATTCTTTCGCTACTTTTTTAAGATCTTCCTATGATACGGTCTTAATTATTTCCTTGATATCGAATTTATCAAGATAATTTACAAGGTCGTCTTTGCTTAACGAATGTACCCACGTAGCTGTTTTTCCCTCTATTAGCTTTTTTATGTTTTCAGAAATTTCACTTTTCTCACACATTAAATTTTATGCGCTTGTCGCGTTTTGTGAATTTTGTAATGTAACCACTTTATTTGTTAATCACTTTAGCGCTCGTCACGCCCTTTTTTGTGTACGTTTTTTTCACTATAAATGAACTTTTATCCTCGTTGGATTTTTGCTTTTATCCTCGTCGGATTTTCGTCGTTTTATCCTCGTCGGTATTTTTGCTTTTATCCTCGTCGGATTTTCGTCGTTTTATTCTCGTCGGATTTTTTGCTTTTATCCTCGTCGGATTTTCGTAGTTTTTATCCTCGTCGCCAATTTTGATGGTTTGAGGGAGGAGTATTTTGAATAAGCTTTTAGTATAAGATTTAGTATATAAGTTTATTTCACTGACGTTAATTGTGACTGAGCTCTCGTAAGAGTGTCGCTCGCTGTATATATAATGCTCGCTTGGACAACGCCTAATGCTTGATCAGCGTGTCATTAACCTGCTAATTCATTCACTTACCTAAAACGCATACATTACAGTAAGCACTAGCATAAAAACCTGGGGGGGGGGGGGTGGCGAGCGGAGTGAACAGGAGGGATACCCCCCTCTAATCTTCTTCCACGCTCTCCCCACGCCCCCCCAAAAAAATGCTTAACTAACCGTAAAAGTGTACCAAAATATGCTTATTTCTATATGCTTTAATTTTTCCCATAATTTTCTAATGGGAAGTATTAAAATGCACGGGAAATCAAATCATTTGCATGGGATGTGAGTCGCACAGGAAAATAAATACTTTTGCACGGGAAAATAAATACTTTTGCACATCAAGCCTAGAAACAAAAGACCACGTGCTCTTTCACGAAGCATCTCTCCACCCATTTTATTATTGAGCTCAGTTCAACTCACAGTGTCGCCTCAGTCGACGAGTAAAGCAAAGAGCCAAAAGGTGACTGCTGAGTTAACGTATTTTGAAACCTCTGAGGACTCATCTGAAGAAGAAAATTCATCTGAAGTCATCCAGCAGATTAAAAAAATAGGGGCCAAAAAAAAACAGGCGACCAACACGATAGTCGCTTTTATGTCACAAATACCCATCAGTAGCAGAGGCAGAAAGTGCTGTAAAGTTAAAAGAAGTTTGGAAAATATCTTCAACGAAAATGTTGGCAGAAGGAAAACGAGTTGAATATCGGTTCACAAGGGAAATTTAAAGAGTGTCTGAGTGTCCAACGTGCTTGTACCTACTGTATTATTCTTCGGATACTTGCGTGTCCTTGTACGAAACAGAAGAGGAGCACGAACATAAAAATATTGATTCGACACGAGCCTTATCATCAAAAATTAAGGCTTTTGTAAAAGATAAATATGCAGATGGTATTACAAAGCCAAAATGCACTACTAAATCTCATTCGTAAAAATCAGATGATAGAACCTGCAAAAGAAAAACTTGTTGCATTTCTTAGAACAACCCGAAGTAATAAAGGCACTTCTTCCGTATTGGCCACAGATCTTAAAACTTGGTGCAATGAGCACACTCAAGTTTCAGATGATGAAGATGTACCATACGGGGTTGATTTCCACATTTTTGCAGAATCTTTTGATTTAGAAGAACAGGATTTGAAAATAATTTTATCAACGCTTCGATTGTTAGCATTGGCCAGGAAATTCATGAGATTAGTGCACAACAGATGCCACCTACAAGCTGATCTACAAAATAAAAAAAAGTTTAGCTAATGCATTAATCTTTAATAATAAATATCGTTAATTTCAATTACAGTTGTATACTGTTCAATAAAACAAATTTGTTGCTTGATTTTTGTTGAGTTTTGCTCTCAATTCTTTTTCCCGTGCGAGATCAATTCTATTGCCGTTTAATACATTTTTTCCCGTGCAATGTTGATTCTACTCCCGTTCAATACATCTTTTTTCCCGTTTAATACATTTAACTTCCGCTCAAGTATTTTTTTCCCGTGCATTTATTTTTTTTCCCGTTTGAACACTTATTTTCCCGTGCAAATTTCTTTTTCCCCGTGAATTTGACCTAAAATTTCCCGTGCGTTTCCTTTTTATTCCCGTGCTAATAAATCACACCTTTTTCTAATCACCCCCCCCCCATGCCCTTTTTTTCACTCACGCCCCTCATTTTTGATAAATGTTACCAGTTTCTACCCACACCGCCAATTTTTGATACAAGTTACAGCCACGTAACTATAGAAATTTAAAAAGTAACTACGAAACATTAAAAAAATTAACTAATATCCTAAGATAAAAGAGAGAACCCAAAAAGAATGTCAGCATTTTATTCGTGATGTGATTGGTTGAAGAACAAAATTTAAAATTTGAATTTTTATTTTTAATTTTTATATTACAATTCAATTAAAACATCTAGAGAATAGATTTGATAAAAAAATAATTATGTAATAAAGTGTTCGAAATTATCCGATTAAAATCATGAAAATAATAATCATTAGTATACAAACTGAAACAAAACCAATGAATCTATAACCACAAAAGTTTAAATAAATATGAATTCTGAATGTAGCACAAAGGTAAAAGGTATTTATAACTTATTGTAAATTAATTGAGATGAAGCTTCGACGAAATTTGTTTTAGATAATATAATACAATTGCGCGTGCGCTTCGCTTAGAGAGCTTCAAGGTTTGGCGAGAGGGTACTTACATAGGTAGATTCAAAAGTTGGTAAGTGTTTACCTACAAAGGTTTGTACAGGATCAAAAACAATAGTATAAAAGATGATAGTTTCATGGTTAGATGTTGAGAAAAAAAAAAGAAAAAAACACTATACGTTCAAAGTTACAAATTATAGTATGAAAATAATAACAAAGTAAAAGAGGCTGCACATGGCTGGAAACTGGTGTCGTAAGGTAAACTTCGATATTAATCAGGATAGGTTAATTGAGAGAAACCTAGATAGAAAAAGCGTTGATAACAAATGTAAAAGGATGTAGGAAATATTTGTCAAAAAAGTTAAAGAACTGTGTGGGCAAAAGCGTATGAAGATGATTAGTTTCACGATTGTAATTACAAAAAAATTTGAGAAGAACAATAGAAAAGATAGTTTTCACAAAGATGAGAACAAAGATTTAGAGTTAGAGAACAAAGCATTTAAAAAAGAAAAAACAACAACAAACACCAAAATTGAAGCAAGTAAATTCATGTGAAAGAGATAGAAACAATATTAAGCAAAAATGTACGTATAAGCGTAGGTTCAAAGTTACAAACGTCATGACAAGTCCAGGTACGGGAGTAGGTACAATGTAGTTACCAGAGTAGTTATCAAGTTTGAAACAATGTTATGAACAAGGTTTGTTATAATGTTAGTTACAATGGTAAGCACAAGAGGATAAAAAAAGATTATGCACAAGGCCAGATTCAGTGTTAAAAATTTAAATAAAAAAAAAAAAAGAACTAGAGTTAGCAAAGGAGTAGAAACAGATGTAGAAACAAATGCATGTGTAGAAGGTTCAGCGTTAGAAGCTCGAGTAAAAAATAGGTAGTAAGCACAAGATTATTAACATATGTAGCAAGAAGAAAAAGTCAACAGACGTAGTAAAGAGAGTTGGAAAAAAATACTCTAGAGACGTGGATAGTATCAAGGTTATAAAGCAGGGAAGGTAAATAAATAAAAAGACGAAAATAAGTCATTAAAAGCATAGAAACAGATGTTTAACTAAGGAGAGAAATGAAAGTATGATCAAAGATAAGAACAAAGTAGTCTTAGAGTTAGAAATAAAAGCATGATAAAAATTCAAACTACAGTTATCACCATGATAGAAACAGATATAAACATGAGCATATCCCTGGGGAAGAGCTTAGTTATAAAAAGCAGAAAGTGCAACGGTAAGAACAAGGGCAGTAAGAAGGGTTTAGGGTAAGATGAAAGGTAGGAACAAAGGTACACTGTGAAAAAATTAGGGACGACTCTCCTCACTGGTCATGCATGGAGATCCCCGACGCGCAAACGTTCCTCGAGCAGCAGTTTGTATACCTTTATATTTTTAGCAATCACCGAATATCTTGGCGTAGTCTGACCTCAAAATTAGATGCTTATCCTTATTATGTCAGTTATATGTGTGCCAAAATATGTTATTTCACTGGTGATACGTCTTGTGCATTACAAGTTTTTCGAGCCTTGAGATTTTCCTACAATAAAAATAGCACTATTTCAACAGTTTATGAAAACATTATGCTAATTGGTCGTCGACGCAAAGTTTCTGTGGGGATCCTGATCCCCAAATATGGGTTTTGCTAGTATATATATTATATATATGGGTCAAAATAATACTTTTTTAAAAAACCGTCCGCACGAGGTTCACCGATTTTATTGAAATTTTTTTTGGCAAAAGTACTATTTAATAGAAGACTTTTGCCACAAACTAGAGGTCTCTATCTTATTTCTGCTTGGTGCTAGATTTTTTCAAAGATTGAAAAATGGCCTATTTTTAAGCTGTTTTAAGCAATTTTAAGGTATTTTTCGAAAAATTCTAACTTTTGATCAAAATAAGATAAAAACCTCTAGTTTGCGGCAAAATTTTGTTCAAAATAAGTTCTTTTTTGTAAAAATATTTTGACAACATAGTTTGGTTATTTTTATAATAATACAGTCCTACACATATATTGCTATTTTTGCTCATTTTCAGGTATCTTCAAACGACCGTAGCTTTTTCTAGGCTAAATTTTTGTGCATATTGAAAAATTGTTAAATTTTTTTTATGAAAAAACAAAAATTTTGCGACTAACCGGAACGCTGCATGATCTTCCACTTCCAAGATACAGTTGTTTAAAGTTGTCAAAAAACACAAAAAACGCGTTTTTTATGATTTTCACACGCATTTTTGAACGGTTTCGACCTTTTTTTTTCTCTCAAAAATATGTGGGGTCTTCTCTTCATATGTTTCCAAACAAGCTCCCATAGTAATTGTAGTGCGGATTTGGGGTTTTAGTTGATTCCAAAACATACACTTTTGACACATTTTATGTGCTAAACTAGTGTTTTTTTAACAATATACACGCTACATTTAACTTTTTCATTCATTATAGATGTTTTGTAATTATTTTTTAACTAAAAACTATTCAAATTCCAGCCAAAATTAGGTCACCTGCTCTGAAAAAATTGATACTCAACGAAATATTGATCTCAATATCAAAATGATATACTACTTTTATTCAGTTTTTTAGTTTTTTGATTCGTTAAAATTCTATGTTCAAACATTGTAAATAATATACCACTTGTTTATTTATTTTTTTCAATTTTTGAAATTACAAATAATTGATCATAGTTTATCAATTATTCTGATAAAACAATCAGGGATTACTATTGCTTACTCTGAAAAAAATGAGTCCAAATTAAAAATGTTATTTTTTGAATTCTATGAAGCATGCAACAATCTACCAATCTACATTCTACTTATAATTATGTCCACTTATGAAAAAGAGAATAAGAGATTCAATTAGAACGTCGAGTCGATATATCGAATGGAAACTTGATTTTTGATTCTTGGAGCAAGAGCGCCGTCTTAAAGGCCTCTCAAAAGTGTGAACCAGCCAGACGCGCCAAATTTAAAATCTTCAGGCATGCTTGATTTGAAGTTTTTGTTTTTTTTTTTAATTAATAAAGTGAGTAACGAAATTTAAATTTTTAATTGACAAATAAGCGGACAAGCTTACAACCCCATAACCCTAGGCATTGTGAATAACAAATAATTAACTTTTGTAATAAACAAATAAGCCGATAAGCTACAACTCCAAAACACTGGGCGTACTTAGTAAAAATAATTAATTTTTTTTAATAAACAAATCAGCCGATAAGCTACAACACCATAACCTAGCGCATGGCTGAAAAAAATGTTAATATTTTTAATAAACAAATAAGGTGATAAGCTACAACCCCATAGCCTTGGGCATGTCTTAAAAAAAATTTTAATATTTTTAATAAACAAATAAGGCGATGAGCTACAACCTCATAACCTTGGGCATGGCTAAAAAAAATATTAATATTTTTAATAAACAAGTAAGGCGATGAGCTACAATCTCATAACACTGGGCAGAATGAATGAAAAATAATTTAATTTTTCGAATAAACAAATAAGCCGATGAGCTACAACCCCATAACCTTGGGCATGGCTGAAAAAAATGTTAATATTTTTAATAAACCAATAAGGCGATAAGCTACAACCCCATGACGGTTGGCGTAGCGAATGAAAAATAATTAATTTTTTTAATAAATAAATAAGCTGATGAGCCACAACCCCATAACATCGGGCGTAGGGGATGAAAAATAATTAATTTTTTTAATAAACAAATGAGCCGATGAGCTACAAACCCATAACATTGGGCGCAGCGAATATAAAATATGTAAATATTTAAATAAACAACCAAGCAAACAAGTTTACCACCCCATAACCTTGGACATGGATAAAAAAAATTTTTGAAATGTTATGGGGTTGTAGCTAATCGGCTTATTTGTTTATTAAAAAATTTAATTATTTCTCATTCACTCCGCCCAGTGTTATGGGGTTGTAGCTCATCGCCTTATTTGTTTATTAAAAATATTTACATTTTTTTTAGCCATTTCCAAGGTTATGAGGTTGTAGCTCATCGCCTTATTTGTTTATTAAAAATATTAAAATTTTTTTTAAGACATGCCCAAGGCTATGGGGTTGTAGCTTATCACCTTATTTGTTTATTAAAAATATTAACATTTTTTTCAGCCATGCGCTAGGTTATGGTGTTGTAGCTTATCGGCTTATTTGTTTATTACAAAAGTTAATTATTTGTTATTCACAATGCCTAGGGTTATGGGGTTGTAAGCTTGTCCGCTTATTTGTCAATTAAAAATTTAAATTTCGTTACTCACTTTATTAATTAAAAAAAAAAACAAAAACTTCAAATCAAGCATGCCTGAAGATTTTAAATTTGGCGCGTCTGGCTGGTTCACACTTTTGAGAGGCCTTTAAGACGGCGCTCTTGCTCCAAGAATCAAAAATCAAGTTTCCATTCGATATATCGACTCGACGTTCTAATTGAATCTCTTATTCTCTTTTTCATAAGTGGACATAATTATAAGTAGAATGTAGATTGGTAGATTGTTGCATGCTTCATAGAATTCAAAAAATAACATTTTTAATTTGGACTCATTTTTTTCAGAGTAAGCAATAGTAATCCCTGATTGTTTTATCAGAATAATTGATAAACTATGATCAATTATTTGTAATTTCAAAAATTGAAAAAAATAAATAAACAAGTGGTATATTATTTACAATGTTTGAACATAGAATTTTAACGAATCAAAAAACTAAAAAACTGAATAAAAGTAGTATATCATTTTGATATTGAGATCAATATTTCGTTGAGTATCAATTTTTTCAGAGCAGGTGACCTAATTTTGGCTGGAATTTGAATAGTTTTTATTTAAAAAATAATTACAAAACATCTATAATGAATGAAAAAGTTAAATGTAGCGTGTATATTGTTAAAAAAACACTAGTTTAGCACATAAAATGTGTCAAAAGTGTATGTTTTGGAATCAACTAAAACCCCAAATCCGCACTACAATTACTATGGGAGCTTGTTTGGAAACATATGAAGAGAAGACCCCACATATTTTTGAGAGAAAAAAAAGGTCGAAACCGTTCAAAAATGCGTGTGAAAATCGTAAAAAACGCGTTTTTTGTGTTTTTTGAAACTTTAAACAGCTGTATCTTGGAAGTGGAAGATCGTACAGCGTTCCGGTTGGTCGCAAAATTTTTGTTTTTTCATAAAAAAAATTTAACAATTTTTTAATATGCACAAAAATTTAGCCTAGAAAAAGCTACGGTCGTTTGAAGATACCTGCAAATGAGCAAAAATAGCAATATCTGTGTAGGACTGTATTATTATAAAAATAACCAAACTATGTTGTCAAAATATTTTTACAAAAAAGAACTTATTTTGGACAAAATTTTGCCGCAAACTAGAGATTTCTATCTTATTTTGATCAAAAGTTAGAATTTTTCGAAAAATACCTTAAAATTGCTTAAAACAGCTTAAAAATAGGCCATTTTTCAATCTCTGAAAAAATCTAGCACCAAGCAGAAATAAGATAGAGACCTCTAGTTTGTGGCAAAAGTCTTCTATTAAATAGTACTTTTGCCAAAAAAAATTGCAATAAAATTGGTGAACCTCGTGCGGACGGTTTTTTAAAAAAGTATTATTTTGACCCATATATATATTTATCACTTATAATGATGATCTCAAATTATCTCTGTATGGACAGCTTACTTGTTAATTTATTTTTATTTAACAACTTTTCTTATTTATTATTATTGTTTTTCTTATTGGTTTTTTTTTACAACATAATATACAATAAATAAACTTATTCAAATCAAATCAAAATCAAATCTTCTTTTCCCAACGCGCGTGCTTACAACTATCACTTGTTTATCTCTTCCAGAGACCTTGCCGGAGGTTGTAGAAAATGATACGTAGGCACTCAACCTTTAGGGTTCTCAAAAGATCCGGGCAGTAAAGTTGTAGATCTTACGCCCGCTCGGTAAGGTTCTCAGAGGTCAGCTGCAACCTAAACAAAGAGACCGGGCATCTAGAGTTTTTCCAGATGTGTATCAGTGTGTCAAATAAAATAAATTATAATATGACGTCCACTGGTAATCTTATCTTTAAGTGACCCCCCGAAGTGCTTCCAGTGAAAAGGGTCATAAAGTCAAGGTTCAAGTACAAATCTTGAATTAACGACAAGATTTTTCCGGTGCGTAGGGTGGCTGAGATAAAACACTATAGCAAGAATGAAGAGAAAAAAAAACTCATACTTCTCTTTCTTTTTAGAACCCTGGTTTTGAGATGAAATTGGCTTAAAATGTATAGCCTAGATTAGATATACATATCACAGCAAATAATTTTAATAAAATTACAATTTTAAATGATAAGATATAAAAAATAAATAATAATTAAAAACATTGGATGCTGGGACGACGTCCGGACGTCACACTGGTACCGAATGATGAGAAAAACCACCCATGGTACTTTTGTGCGAATATGAGAAAGTCACGGGGCTTACCTTTTCGTACTCAAATGAAACACGGTGGCTAACCTAAGATTTGAGTGTTTTATAAATTTAAACTAACTTGAACGACTTCAAAAAAAAGTTCATTCAGAAAACCTGTATTGAATATTTTTAATCACTCAGTTTTTATTTATTTCATTTCAATCTTTCTTTCAAGTGTGATTTGTATCTGAAAAGTTATGATTTCACCATAATAGCACATGCATAAATTGTGCAAAAATAAAATTGGTTGAATTTTTTTTATTAAATTTAATCATGCCCTAAAAATTTAAATCAATACTACACTACTAGCAATATTTTCATCAAGTTTCGTGCAATTTCGATCTTTTCTTCGAGGACTGTAATAATAATAAGTATCTTAATATAATTTGTACAAATGAAAATGAAGACATGAATCTTTCATGTCTGAAAAGACGTTGTTCTTTTTTTTTTGTACTTTCTTCATGTACTATCGTTGGCTCAAAAAACAAAAACAAAAACAAAAACAAAAAAAGAAAAAACAAAAAAATCAAAACCAAAATTAAATTTATTTAATAATAAAAAAAAAAATTGTTGTAAGGAAACTATCATTAATTCACAGTAGAAAAGTTTACATACTATTTTCCAAAAATTTTAATTTGATCTTCAATGCTTTGAATGCCATTTAGTTATCATTTTTTTTTAGATAAGAACTAAAAATGAATGAATATTTTTGTTTCATAATTATTCAATTTGACTTACTTGTCTTAATAAAATATCCAACATTAAAATACAGCATGCTAAACTCAGTTCTTCATTTATTAGTAATCTTAGATCAGATGGTAATTCATTATTTGCTGTAGACGAGGGAACATTATAGATAGAGCAGACTGGACCTGAAGAAAAAGATTTTTTAATTTACAAATTAAATTTATCTTGAAAAATAGGAAATTTGAACGGCAATGTTAGATGAATTTAGAGTCCAATAAATATATCGAAGTAATTTAACGTCTTCATGAGTCTACAAAAATATAAATTTTTCTACAGTCTCTGCCCCAAAAGTCATTGGGTATTAAAATTTCTTGTAGAATTTGATCATTTAGACTTTTGTGAGTATTCATGATTTAGTATTTTTTATTTCATTGGACATGTTCAAGAAAAAAATTAGAATATTCTTTGATATTTTAATGGGTTTTGATCATATAAAAAAAATCAAAAATTTTTTACTGTCACGAAATCTTTTTCTAAAGACTTTTCGTATAATGTAATGATCAGTACAGTTTAATGCAATACGTTTTGAAATTTTTTCGCTATGTTTATTCAGTAAAATCATTAACACAATTTCATAACAGCAAAACAAGTGATACTTTTGGAACGAAGTTCCTTATCGCAGGTTCTGGCGCAGGGGGCTATGAAAAAAAAATCGCAAGTAAGGACACCAGGCGAATAGTGGGGGGTGACCGCCGCGTAGCCAGCAGGGTCTCTCTCTCTCTCTCTCTCTTTCTCCACGCAGAGGCCTGATGCGGCTGCGCGCGTCTGGGCCTGCATGGAGACACAAGTCACAAGAGAGAGAGATTTGATTTTTTTGATTTTGATGTGTTTATTGATTGTACATTATGTTGTACAAAATACATAGATCAACAAATAAGTATTTACATCAGAATAATATAACAAATATAAAATGAAGTATATAAAAAATAAGAACAATATTCTAAAATTAATAAAAATAAAAAAAAATAAAATTAAATAAAAATAAAAATAAAAATATATAATCTCAAACAATATTGCAACAGGTACGTAGTCTAACTACAGTCTATACTCAGCGTACAGAGCTTAATCTTCTCCCTCAGTAGTAAAGATGTGTGATTTGATGAGGTGTTTGAAAATGGGAAGGGATGGCGATTGGCGAATATGAGGGGGTAGTGAGTGGAGTGAAGAGAGAGAGAGTGGAGGGGGAAGAGAGAGAGAGAGAGAGAGAGAGAGAGACAGAAAGATATGCACAGTCTTACTTAGATTAACTATTCTATTAATAATAATAATAATACTAATAATAATAATAATAATAATAATAATAATAATAATAATAATAATAATAATAGAGATCCTGGATGTTAAAACTGCTTGGGTGTCCGGGACACTCGAAAATCGGCTCGAGCATGCCCAACCGCTTTTTCGAAAATGCTGTCAATTTTTTCCTATTTGAAATATTGCTTTTAAAATTTGCAGAAAGCTTTTTCAAAGCCTAATGAAAAACTTCTCCGCTGGATTTTTTTTCAAATATAAATTTTTATAGTCTTTTTTTTAAACCAAAGTTTCAGGTTAGAAACTGTTAATTTTTTATTTTTAATAATTTATTGTACGCTTCCAAAAGATTTTAAAAATATATAAACTGTGCTATTGGCAGCAAAAAGCGTTCAAATATATGATGCTGAAGTTTCATTAACCCATTACCGCCCATGGAAAAATCAAAAGTGATATAAAAAAACTAACTGTTGGAAAACCTGTCTCATGAAAAAATAGTAGATACGTATTTTTTCTTTTTTCAATTTTCATTGTTTAAACATTTTTTATTTAAACAAATTCGGAAAAATTTTTAAATTTTTATAAACTAATAACGGCATTCGATTCTTTGACCAAAAATAAGGCGAAAGTCATCTAAGTAATTTTTTGATCAGACGCTTAGATCTTTTGCTACGAGCGCTCAAACATGTAA